>OX459018.1:10526379-13483735 GCA_949774965.1 Diarsia brunnea
CACTTGCAAAGATAGTGGCAGCAGCGGCCTGACCTCTTTTGAGGGATGTCCAAATTAGTCGCAGGAAATGCCCGAGGACAGTGGTGTTCTTGCAAGCTACAAACATTAACCTAATATGGTGATTTAAATAAAACTATCAAATTCAGCATCTATAAAAGCATTTATAAACGTCGCAATTCGCACCAAAATTCAGTTCGTATGTATCTGCGATGGCTCGGCGCACGATAGCCGCATAGCGCACTGCTGCGATATAGATAAAGGTAACGGGGAGGCGCTGCTATAAATACCAAAACGGACCAAACGCTAACTCTGTCCCACTCATGCACCCCTGGTACTTCTACATGAGTGTTCGGTCTAATAGTTTTGTCGTAGAAATTCAGTTTCAGGAAAAACTTGATAAAAATGAAATGGTCTGACATCTTCCCTGAATACAGGGTGTAAACGAACCCTTCACGCATACGACAACCAAGCATTCTGTACATCAAACCAAGTACCCCTACGCAAAAATTTTTGCTGGGAAATGACTTTTTTTTTGGGGTCAAAAATCACATTTTACGGTAAAACTCAAAGTAGCACTCTTAAAACATTGTGCTAGTGGATGCTTTGAATAGTAAACGGGCCATGGAGATAATATAAGTAAAGTTAAAACCTGAAATACTAGTATGTATTTACAAAAAAAGCTGTGAAAAATTTGGAACTTTGACCCCCAATATCTTCGTAACTAGGAGGTTCCCAGGTATGGTCTAGAACAAAAAAATTATCGCAGTGGTGGGGAGAACAAATGCCCTTCGTTTGCGTTAAGGGTACTTTTACACCCTATATACCTTAGTAAATAACAGGAAAACATGTACAGACGCCAACATATCAAGCTACTCGAAACTGTCCAATTTTTCCAATCAACATTGAACCTAATACTTTAGCAATAAAGTTAAAAATCTATTGTAGAAATGTGACAGATTGTAGTAGCATGATGTGCTGGCGTCTGTACTACAAAATAAGTATTGAAATAACTCAGGAAATAATAAAGTAGGTATCTGTAAATGTCCTAGAAACCCGGCGAAGGGTCCATAACGGATCTTGTCATAACCACAGTACCTGTCAAGTCAAGTGAATTGCTAATATAAATATGAAACAATTAGTTCAAACCTCTGTCCGCAATGTCCGTGGCTACAGATTTCGTGTCACTGATTTCATTGTATGTAAATATCCACAATGTAATTAACCTCTGGTAGGTAACAAAACAAATAATTAATCCGTATACCACAAAGTGTCAAAGTTAAGATACAGCACAAAATCTAGGACACCTGTTTACCATATCTGCGACAAATCGCATACCAATGGTTGGAAATAATTTCATATTAGAAATAATGGGTTGAAGTACTGGTCATAAATGCCAAAGGTGTTCAGCGGTCACTTCTCGTCCCGCCCACTATAGCAATAAAGTATTTTACAAGTGATACAAGAATTGCAATCGTACGCCGGATCTCCCGTTGCCTTAACCTTATAAATACTGCTTATTTATTTCTGGAAATCTGTATGCTCTCATCAATATCGTTTGAATGTTGTTCTGGGAAGGTTTTGTGTGGGAAATTGGTGGTTTAAGAGTTAGGTAGCTAAATAACTTAATTAGGTGATTAATTGAAAATATTAACCGATATTGACCGTAAAATATTTTGAGGATCGTTCAAGAATTATACAGGAATTGCATTGCTTTTTTTATATTATACAGAGTTAAACTTGCAGTTAAAGTGATCTCTCCGAAACCGTGAAAATGGCAAAATCTTGGGAACAAAATGTGATGACCATTTATCGGAAAAGAATAAGGGGCGACTTTTTGAGCTGAGACTTTAGGACAAAAACCGAAACTTTGCTCAGTTTTGAGCTGAGACTTCCGGACAAAAACCCGAATCTTTGCTCATTTTTGAGCTGAGGTTTCCGAAAAAAAACCGAAACTTTGCTCATTTTTGGCCACTAAGCTTTTGCTATCGCCTTGAAGTCACACCAGGAAAAACCACCTGCATTGTCATACTTTTTTCATTGTAAAATTTTCTTTAATTAAGTGTACTTAATAGTACACCCAAATATCGCTAGTTGATGTTTTAAGTCCCATGTAATTGGAGGCGAGCCTATAATCATCAATCGGGTACAAATCGTGATGGAAAAACCCAATAACACTTTGCCTGACCCGGGAATTGAACCCAGCACCTCATGCTCAGCAGTCGCACTTGCGACCAATAGACCAACGAGACAGTGGGACTGTCCTGTCATTACACTACACTAAGTAAGTACCCCTTGTCCTAATTAGTTTAGGAAAAATCAACTTTACAAGTTCAAGTCTATGTAAAGCATCTTAAATTAGCCAGTAAACACACGCTTCTAACTCCACACTAAAACTTGGTCGTATATCAAGGTGCGCGTACGCAGTGTACGGTAGCGACAAGGCGACAACGCGACAGCGCGCGCCCGTGTCGCGTGTCGCAGCGACATGTCGCTACCTTATACGATTATACGCAATGAATGGAGAATGTGCGTGCGCGCGCTTAAACGGGGTAAGGTGATGTAATTAGAAAAGTTGCGTCTTGTTTTTTTGTTTGTAGGTCGATGGCTTGTGTGAAAACAGGAATAAGTCTTGGGGCCTCGGGTCTATATTTGAACTGCGAATTCAATGTAGAAAATCAAATAATTTATTTCGATTATGGTTTCTGAACGACTGCGGGGTGAAATTGGCCACTGCTGGTTCAATCTGGCTAGATGGAGTATAATCGACCCATTTCAAACACAATGCGAGTCGGAAGACCCGATACAGGATATGCTAAACTTTCGCTCCTGCCCATTGTGCACTTCCTGTTTCTTCCTGGACTTAAATAAGACAAATAAAAGAGATATCCCGGTCGCTACTCACCGGTGAATCAACGATTCGAGAAGAAGAATTAGAAACTTCTTCTTCTCGAATCGTTATCTGTAGGTACAAGAATCAAAGTGATTACTTGAATAAAAGTAATTATTTATGATACGATTACGAATATATACAGGGTGTAAGTAAATCAACCCATCACACAGCCGTCAACCAAGCATTCTGTACATCAAACTAAGTACCCCTAAGCAAAAAAATATGCAGGGAAACGACTTTTATTTTTGTGTCAAAAATCACATCTCACGGTAAAACTCAATGTAGCACTGTTAAAACATTGTGCTAGTGGATGCTTTGAATAGTAAACGGGTCATGGAGGTAATTTAAGTAAAGTTTACAAAAACAGCTGTGAAAAATTTGGAACTTTGACCCCCAATAGCTCCGTAACTAGGAGGTTCCCAGTTCCCAGGTATGGTCTAGAACAAAAAAAAAATGACTCACCGTGTTTTCCATCATTATGACATCATTACAATAAAGTTCAATAAATATATTGAACTTTATTGTTCTATAATAGGGGATCGGACAAAAAAAACTTATTAGTCCGTCAGATAGATTTCCAAAAAATATTGAACACATATTTTTACTTTTTTCACATAAACAAAAAACGAAGACGATGCAGTGCTTCGAAAACTCGTGAACTCCTCGAAAACGTCACATGTCAGTACATTTTTTACCTACAAATGACGTCACAACCCCCCACTCATGATCTTTGACGCTTTTTATCTTCGTAAATTTTTATTAATTTGATAAAAAAAAAACACGTATCCAATATTTTTTGATAATCTAACTGACAGACTAATTAGAATCATATTTTTTGACTCAGTCCGATCCCCTATTACGATTAAGTAATCTTAGCTTAGGTATTGACTGCAACTCTAACATACAACTTTATTTGTAACCCAACTCCACGAGCGAGCCTATTACCATGAACTGGGCACAGATTCAGACTTCGTGGTCGCTATTGAAACATTCCTGTTTGAAAAACCCAATTATAATTTTCCCGACACGGCAATCAAACCTAGGACCTCATGCTCAACAGTTACATGCGTTTTTCAAGTCAATGTCTCAAAAATCTAAGATTTTAAACAAGTCATTGTTTTTTTTTTTTTCGTAAAAAAATAAATCTACTTTCAATTACATGTACCACTTCTATAAATCAAGGTTAATGTGTCAGCTGCTATAAATCTTACACAGTAATAAATATTAAATAGACCATTAGGAGACACGGTCTTTGAACAAATTACCACAACTGGCAAGAACACGAATACTTCCATAGTTCCATACTAAAAACATCAACGCGCGATATTGTCGTTACCAGTGTCGTTCGACATGAATATTAATAAACTAAACATTACATATCTTTCCTAAGCAACACTACACGCCTACGTTAGGCTGAAACCTCCAGTAAATCATTAAAGGACGTGCCAATGCCTCCCGCTTCACTTACTAACCGTTAAGGCAATAAAACTCATTCACACGTTCGTCAACTTAATAGATACCTTATTAAAAACTCACCGCACGAATTGAATCGATTCACTTTACTCGCCCCGCGAATCGATTTATTCACCGATGTTCTCGATTCAAATTAATATTGGCAGCTGCGTTTACGCGCCAAGTACGTTTGATTTAAGTTCTAGAATTCGAATATTTAAATTTATTCGTGGCCCATTTTGGAAATGTTTATTTCCTAGGTTGTACTTCAGAGGTTCTATGATTTATGCTGAATAGATGTGTTTTTAATTGATTATTAATAGGTTTTAGTTAAATACTGGTTTACTAAGGAAATTCCAATATCTACTCCTACATCAATTAAGTCAAGTGATACTTGTAATGGTTATATTGGGTCGATCACCCAGATTTAATTGGTTTACTTGAATCGGAACGTTGAATTTACAGGTGTTTGCCAAATTGGATTATGAGTTGAATTTATAGATTCACTAAAATAAAGTTCCTTCTTGCACAGTAGTACTTAGACATAGTTATTTTAAACTGTCTATAACCAAACTAGTCCTATGAACTGTTTCAAAGTCAAGACTTTGAACCATTCCGAGCATCCTAATTGAGCGTCTACAAAGGTTCTAACTGCCTTGCATGACGATTGGTAAATGCAAGATACATATTCGGAAGGCCGTGGAATTCCAGTACAAAATGATTCTACAGAGAGGAACATTTCTGGTAATACAATATAACAACGATGCCTCGTTTAAATTACACACCACCGATTTCGCAAGCCAGTAGAGTGAAAAGGTTAATCTTATAAATAATATCTAATCTGGCTCAAACACCGCCAATAAATCAGCTTATTTAGCCCACATCCACGTTCGGCAGCATTCCATCCTATTAACATTTAACAATGTATGAGAAATAGTATCGGTTAGGCCACATAAGTACGCATGCGATTTATTTAGCAATTGAGTGTAGCCACTTAAAGGAATCACAGTGCGGAGAAGCAACAAATTGAACAGGGTTGGCAATTATCGAAGACAATGCGTGCGTGAGAGTCGGGCGCCGCGCACGCAGCCCGCGAATTAGACTCGTTATCTGGACCCGGGTAATTAGGGAAGGTTTCCCACGCGCGAACCCTAACACTCGCAGGCACAGGTGGAGCTTAGGCTTGTTTTTGTTCGGGTTCTGGTTCAATGGTTGGATTTGTCACTTTGAGCCTATTGTTTAGGGTTTGAGTGCGATTCCGGGTGTCAGGAGTTTTGTAGTTTGTTGTATTGTTTGAAGTGTTGTTACACCACCTATATATACCATTTTAGGAGTCGAACCAATGATACACAATGACATCATCATTATCATTTCAGCCGAAAAATGTTCACTGCTGGGAATAGGCCTACCCAAGTGCCACATTAACCGGTCCCGTGCGTGTCGCCTCCAGTAGATCCCCGCCACCTACATGATACACAAATTAATTTCACTTCATTTTATCGAATCGTTTTATTTTTTATGTTATGATCCTACTTTCTAAAGATTTCTAAATGTCTATTTGGCGGTATATTGTTAAAAGTGTTTCCAAAAAGTTGCTCTATTCTAATAACATTTAAGTCTCACATATTATGCAATATTTTCACGAGCGCATGAAATTGCAATAGAAGCACCATATTGGTGCGGAAAGCTCAAAAGCTATGTTAGGTGCGCAAGCGCAGGGCGTTACGCCCCCAGGCGGCTGATGAAGACATCACGCGGCACGCCAATTGATTAGTCGCGCAACGGTCGGCGATGTGAGCGGACGTGTTATTATGCGACGTTAGACACGCGTCCCCGTTACGGGGATGATGCCACAGCGTATGAGAACGATGCTAATTCGACAAGTTTGCAATTTGCATACATTTTCGATGACTACAACCGTTAAATACTGACATTGTTTTACAACAGTTTATGTTCGCTAATTTTAGTCTTACCCAATATTTACTATACCCAAGCTTTTCGGTTAGATTAATGTTTATTATAAAACGTTTCCGTTTAACTTACGGGTCAAGTAAAGCGGGTCCATTTAAATCTACATTTGATTCAGCTCATAATAGGCACTTAAAACCTATAAACGAATAAATGTCCAAGTATAATTATATTATAATATAGAGCAGCGTCGGAATAAATTGCGATTCTCAGACAATTCTCAAACATAAAGAGCTTCTAAACCCCATTTATTCAAGCTGTATTATAAAGTACGAAACTTAACCGCAAACAAGTGGGAACGTTCTAGGCAGAGATATAAACTCATTTAACTAGCTGAGGTAACAGTTCAATAGGGAATTATTGCTCGAATTACTGAGTCTAATCGATAGTCGCACGCATTCGCGGATAGCCATAGAAACTGCGTCAATCGCGTTTAGCGGGAACCTTTAGCGTACGTAATTAAGCTTTTAAGGATGCAATACATCCCATCGGCTGATAATTAAGGAGTTCAACAAACGAACAGTATTTCGCTGGCGACATTTACTATACGATACGGAGATAAGAGGGAAGGTTGGATAATACTACATTGTTGGTAATTGACAGATGTTCCGTACAACATGAATTAGAGGGACGCTCGAAATGTGGTATTAGGGACCGTTTAGACGCCACTTACGTTCAAGTAATGAAGAGCCAATAATATGATGTTACGACTATTTCAAGAGAGTGCGTGAGGCGAGTTTCATCACGTAGTTTAGTGTAAACATGTTTATCTAATTCTAAAATCTAGCCAAAATAAGGAACAGTTTAGTCTGTAAACAGTGGAATTAGTAATGTGTGAAGACATTTGGCTACTAATGTGCCTTACGTGATAAACAATACTTAAAGCAGTACAGAACAGGCGTAGATGCATGTTTTATTATTTAGCTTGGGGCTGTATTGGCTCAACATCTTAGGGTGCGTTTACAACGACGCGGAACGCACCAAGGCACGTACGTGTACCTTGGTACGTTCGAGTGTTCTATTTTGAGGGCATATATGCAATGGGCATATTGTGTGTTTCGAGGGCATGGATGCATATAATTTAGCAATTGTTTATCGATGTGTCCGCACCTTAAAGATTTAAAAGATACAGTGGTATCCATTCAAAGGCTAGGCAACCATTTTTTGTCGGAATTCGTATAATTCACTAAAGAGTTAAACTATTCGCATGACCCACAGCTGTAATTTATGTTCATTAATTACATATCTAGACAAATTGCATAATAAATTTAAGTTTAAATAGTAAATAAATAAATAGAATTAGATAAACCTGCTGTTCTTTGAATTGTGGAGTGATAAAATATTAGGACCCATTCTGTGTTAATGTAAAATCTAAATAAATACTGTGGTCGTAACGTCGGAATTCATTTTTGTTGGCTAGACAGATAAAATGCATAGCAATATAGACATAACATCCGTTTAGACAAGTCGACTCCGTTTCGCCAGGTTTGGTTCTGATTGGGGCGAGCCTATTGCCATCAGCTGGACGAAAACGGCCTCCGTGGCTGCTACTAAGTCGTAACTCGATGGGAGAACCCAAATTTTGCCCCTTAGCACTCGTGCTTGCGACCAGCGAGGGAGTCGGGTGAAGAGCAGCCGGCTTTCTCACGATGTTTTCCTTCACCGTTTTGAGAGCAGTGGTAATGAATTTTTTTATATTGACATAGTCACTAACACTATAATTAACACTGAAATGGGACATTTACTTTTTTTTTTGTAAAAGTTAGTGATAGTGATGAAATTAATGACACAAAGTAATGTGCCTGTCTGGGTTCGAACCCACGACTTACAGCTCGTAAGTTGGGGCCGTCACAGGCCACTGCTACTCTCAAGTGCATATTAGTCTAGAATTCTTGATATTGCAAAGTTCTCATACAAATAACGCTTGGTACACAAGAATGGGTGTAGCGTGTCTGAACCCATTTGCCATAGAACACCGCGGGCGCACCGCCTAAGGGTTGGTTCTAACGTAGGGAAACATCCAGCTAAGCGTATTAATTGCGCACATAAATGATTTTAATGCGAGCCATTAGTCTGGGCACTTATAAAATTTTAATTTTATGCGGTAATCTGCGGGATTTATTTGATAGTGTTTTTTTAAACATGTATTGATGGTTTAATCAGTTTTTCACCAAAGACAGATAGACATTTTTTTTTTTGTAATCATTTAATTATTTAGTAGCTCGGTGATGAATCAGGCTCTATAATGACTGATTGGCCGAAGAAGGCAGAACACAAAGGGCTCTGCCCAACAGTGGCACAGAATAGGCAAAACTAATCATTATCATCATCATCATCATTTCAGCCATAAGACGTCCACTGCTGGAGATAGGCCTCCCCCAGAAGGAGGGGATTTGCCATAATCGCCACGCTTGGCAGGCGGGTTGGCGATTGCGGTATGGTTGTTACGAAGGCACAGAGAACGCTGCTGTCCATTCTCTGGTAAGTCCCTTAGTCGCTTTTTACGACACCCACGGGAAGATATGGGATGGTGCTAAAAAACAAAACTAATAAAACAAAAATATACTATTCACATACGTGACATGAATTAGTTGAACAATACAATTAAGCAGTCAATTCAATGATTGCAAATAATAGAGCCATTACCGATTGATATTATTCACATTGTCGTCCATATCCTGGTAAGAGCACATTACGTTTTTATCACATAATTGACTGGCAATTCAACTAACAAGACATATCCAGCCTTGCTAGTCAATCGGTCAGTCAATCAGATCAACTACTATAACTTAACAAAGGTCAGAGAAAAATACCCATAAAGGGTGTAAAAGTACCCTTAACGCAAACGAAGGGCATTTGTTCTCCCCACCACTGCGGTCATTTTTTGTTCTAGACCATACCTGGGAACCTCCTAGTTCCGTAGATATTGGGGGTCAAAGTTCCAAATTTTTCACAGCTGTTTTTGTAAATACTAGTATTTCAGGTTTTAACTTTACTTAAATTACCTCCATGACCCGTTTACTATTCAAAGCATCCACTAGCACAATGTTTTAAGAGTGCTACTTTGAGTTTTACCGTAAAATGTGATTTTTGACCCAAAAAAAAAACTTGGTTTGATGTACAGAATGCTTGGTTGTCGGATGCGTGAAGGGTTCGTTTACACCCTGTATATTAACTGTTAAAGAAGTGATAGCCTAGTGGTGTGATCAAGTTCAAACCCAAGACACGCATCTCTGATTTTTGGATTCATGTTATGTTCATTATAGTCCGGTTAATTTAGTCATCCAAGGTTACACTAATTTCCAACCGGCTGAAAATTGGTAGAATTGTTCAAAATACCATTACAAATAAAATGTAAAAAGTCCCCATCGATCCGACGCCTGGAAAAAAAAAAACGAGGTCAAAGGTCACAAAAACGGGTTTTTCGCAATTTTCAGCAAAACGTGAATTTATCTTAAAATTTGCAAAGACAAAAATTTAGATCAGATAATAATCTATAAAATGTTTGAACACTTTCGTTTCTAAAAGCCACCGTTTTTGAGATATATCGATTCAAAAAGTTGAAAGAGTGTATCTAAGCACGTAGTTTATATATGTGGTGTACTTTTACAAATTATTACGACGATTACAACTCTTCTTCTCAACTTTTCCAGGTGTCGGATCGATGGGGATTTTTTACATTTAATTTATAATGGTGTTTTGAACAATCCTACCAATTTTCAGCCGGGTGGGAATTAGTGTAACCTTACTCCTATTTTTTGGTCTAATTTGACCGGACTAATGAATTGTATAATTATCACTTGCTTCGATAAAGGAAAACATCGTGAGGAAACTAGCATACGTGGGAGCTATTTGTCGACGGTATGTAAAGCCAAGCCAGAGACATAAGAGCCTGGGTTCGATACTCAGTTCTGGCAGTGTTTTGGGTGTTTCCACCAGGAAATTCTCAGCAGCAGCAGCATTAGAGGCTGGATTTGTGCACGATGGAGGCTGGAGGCGTGTTTAGAAAGCAGGTGATTGTTGAGGTGACGAGTAATACGGAAGTATGAGAGAAAAATATATGCTGAGCCCAACTTAAATAAATTGGGATGAGGGCAAAATGTGGCTGTACTATGAGGTACATCTTTGCCTTACCCTTCGAGGATTATAAGCGTGATGTTATGTTATATTTATTAACGCTTACGCATAGCTCAGTAGGTATTAAAATAAATTCCCTTGCAAAATCATTGGGTTTATTACATAAGCAGTAATAATAAACAAGGGCCAATCGGTATAAATTAAGCGGCGGTCGACAGCCGCGTTTGCACCGACGTCTGTGAATATTGAAACTAAATCATTTCAACGTGACCCGAGCGTAGCTGTGCGTTCGAAATCGTATCATGAAAATTCATATCACGAATCTCATTGCCAGTTTTGTGCAACCTCCTTTATATTTGTTGCGTACCAACGCAGCAATGGGCATTGTCCTTTAATTTCGAAATTTAATTCTCGTGCAATAGCTCCGCTATAACAAAATACAAATAACACCACTAATGAAGTTTGATTAAAAACTGATTTATTATTTTTAAATTATGTATCCGGTTTCAAGCTTGTTTGTAGTTGTTAATTTATTTGATTTAGTTATCACGCTTTCAGGCTGGCTAGTTAGATTCGATTCGATACGATATCTCACCGGGTATCTAGTCAATTGTTCATTAAAAACATTTAATAACATGACAAGAAAACTGCCAATTGCCAATCATTTAACCGCTAAATTAATTAATTAAAACATTGATTAGATCAACTGTAAGTTCTTTTTTTCAATTAACCGTTTTGCATCACGTCAAATATTGATTGCGTTTCATAATCGTATGCAAAATGATAGATTATGATCGGTAATTTGAATTGTATGAACCTGGCTGCGTGGGTACTTGTTAGACCCCCAAGGTGGATGGTGCGTAGGGGCTTTCTAGATGACCAAATCATTAAGGGGTCAGTGTAAACAAATGGTTTGAGATTAATTTAGCGCTAATAAGGTTTTCCTACTCCTCGAAGTACAAAGAAAGTCTAGAGATTTGTGGTAAAAAATGATATTCAATGTTGAAACTCTGCAGGTGGCTACATATCGGTCTGACACAATTACAGTTTAATTAACACGTTGCTAATTAAGAAGAATTAATAACGTCTATCTGGTCTTCAATCAATTTTAACTTCAGTAATAAGATTTCTGCATCATCATCATTTCAGCCATAAGACGTCCACTGCTGGACATAGGCCTCCCCCAAAAGGGGCGGGATTTGCCATAATCGCCACGCTTGGCAGGCGGGTTGTCGATCGCAGTATGGTTGTTACGAAGGCACAGAGAACGCTGCTGCCCATTCTCTGGTAAATCCCTTAGTCGCCTCTTACGACACCCACGGGAAGACATGGGATGGTGCTATTCTTAACGTCCGACACCATACGGATTTCTGCATAAGTATATGAAATTACAAAGTTTTAATTCATAACATGAAAGGACAAATTTTAGGGATATCTGGCCATGCTAATATTTCTAGAGAGAGACCGCACAATATCCTCTATGTTGTGCGATCTGGGATTATGATATTTGGGAGAGATAAACGGGACGCCTTTGTCGGTTTCGCCAGCTATCATTTGTCAATCTTTGACAGTCGTTACAGGTCGTACAATGGTCAAACCGTACTAATACCAGTTGGGTTGTGTAGGTCAAATAGGCAGTCGCTCCATGAAAAATACTTGTATTTAGCTGCATCCGGTAAGACTGGAAGCCGACCCCAACATAGTTGGGTAAAGACTAGACAGATGATGAAATAGCATTATTAGATTAACACAAAACCAAGTCCCATATCACGCCAACATATCTACATATTTCATATCAACATTGACGGCAAACACAAACCCAGAGGCCAATCACAAGTTTAGTGAATTCGTAACACTAGATACGTAATTATAACAATGTAACAATGTATGAGGCAATGAATGTACAAGTGTGTGTAGTAAGTAGGATACGTGTATACCACATATCGACACCTCCATGCAATAACATCGTAACTCACTTTTTGTGATTTTACAGGAGAGCGATTTTAAAGTTTGAAAAATTATAGCAAACTCAAAACACCCCTTACAATTTTTGAAGCTGGCTCTATTTAATATAGTTTAGGCGGACTATAAATAGGTATGGTTAAGTTGTAAAAGAAAAATTGTTTTCATGGGTTTTCATGACTTACGTGAAAAACAAAACAGTGAAATGACATATAAGTTACGAGGACAAACATTGTATGTCTGAGTTACAATTTAGTTTTTTTGTAGTTTAATTTATTTTTGTGGTCAGATAATTGTAACTCCAAGGTGTTAAGTTACATAAAATGTTTTTATATAGTAAAAATTAAGTTAATTCATGCAATCCAAAACAAATCTGTAAATACACATCTCATAATGCGATAATGTATTATTATTATACCTATTTTTGTGTTTGTTATTATGTTGTCTTATTAATTTGAAAGATAAAAGAAACATTTTGTAGTACTTAAATATTATTTAATGAGATCACAAAATCAGAATCAGCAATTACAAAATAGCAGAACTTAACTGAATACCTTCTTATATTATTCAACATAAAATTAAGACACTAAGTATGTCTCTTTTAAACGTAAGTAACAATTTTTTAAACATATTAAAAAAACAAAAAAAAACTTATTAAAAATATTAATTATCTTCATCACTGTCATTGTCTGTAGCTAGCTGAGTGGAATGTGGAAGATTTAAATAAAAACTATGATAAATATCTGGTATTGCCTTTTTTTTTTGGGGGGTGGGAAATCATCAAATAACCCCTCCCGCTCTTGGGCAGAGCGAAAGGGAGTGTCAGACTTCTACTGACTAAAAACCACCCATGTTCCTTCTTCGCCCTTCATGTCGAGGCCGCGGTATCCCTTGCGGACAACCCGCGGCCTCGACAGGCGTCGGCCCTTGCGGGCCCCTTCCATGTTGCTGACATCTCTTTGAGGCGCGCGTGGAACACGAACGCGCCGTCGACACGGCCTGTCGTCGTCATAAGACGGACGGACGGCGAGCTTACCCATCACTCACCGTCCACAGGCCCGCGTCTACGGTGGCCGGAAGCCATCACGTGGCCCCCGACGCCCGGAGCGCCTCCCGCGGCGGCTGGGACGAGAGGTTCTCTCCCTCTCACGTTCCGCCACCTCCTTCGCTAGCATCACTGCTTCGCAGAAGGAGGCGACGGCGTCCCATTCCTCCTCGCCCCGGACCATGGCTTGCACCAGGGCCGGACGCGAGAGGTCGCCGCCGCCGATCGCCGCTACGAGAACACGGCGGGGCTCCGCCCAAGCGGGACACACCTCCACAGTGTGCTCCTCCGTGTCCTCCGGCCGATCCTCGCAATGGTGGCATCCGGGCGTTTCCTCCCGCCTGATTCGGTGCAGGTACCTCCCGAAACAACCGTGTCCGGTGAGTACCTGCGTCAGACGGAAGATGAGGGCGCCGTGGCGCCTCTCCAGCCACTCCTCAAAGAGGGGACTTACCGCCACTATCGTGGCGTGCCCTGCACGGGGTTGCGACAGTCGCTCTCTTCATGCCGCCATGAGATCGCACCGGAGGTCTGTCCGCTGCGCGGCAATTAGCCGCGGCAACGGAGTGACCCCCCGGTGCAGCGCCTCCGCGCGCCATTCATGCAGGCGCGCGAGGACTATCGCCTCCAGATCCCACGGCGGCAATCCGGCAAGGAGGTTCGCCGCCTCGCGGGAGATCGTGCGGTACCCACGGACTAGCCTTACGGCCATCACCTTTTGGGGCGCGTTCAGGTAGTGGGCGGCCCGCTTCCTCAAAGCACTCGCCCACACCGGGGTATTGCCTTACATTGACACAAGCTTACAAGGTCCTTATACTTTGCTGTTGATATTGGGAGCACTTTATTGTACAATAAAGGAATACTTTGTCCTTCGTTTAACTGTTCACACTGAACAGTCTCTTGTGCTCTTTTCGTTCGTGTGATTCGTGAAGTAGGTTTCATAGCAAGGTTAATAGATAAGTGCTGATCACTGAGAAAATCGTATTGAAAATAAATTAAATCAGGGTTTTCCTTTTCTATTTTAATGTGTTGTATTTTAGTCCATATCATCTTTTTTCCAGAACTATTCCAGTCCCAGTTTATTGTAACTCAACTTACAATGCAGTAACAGTACATTTTATGATCATAAACCGTAATTTTAGCATGTACATAGATTGTATCTAATGTTACAATTTTGTTGTACTTGATAAACAAGCTACTCATAATATTTTCTATAAATTGTAAATCAAGTTGCAATTATATTGTTGACAAAAAATATTTTTTGGATTAGTTACAATACTTTGACGTTGGTTTATTTTAGAAACGAAAGGGAATAGAATTACAATGATAGTACAGAAAAAATGCATTTTTTTTTACATAACAATGCCGTTGTAACTCAATTTTTGGAAAAAAGTGAGTTACGATGTTATTGCATGGAGGTGTCGATATGTTCGATTCTCAGGTCGTTCAGCTAAGTGATATTGGGTTTTAAGGGAACTTGTCTGCCCGTCGAGGCTGCGGGTTGTTCGAAAGAGATACCGCGGCCTCGGCACAAGGGCTAAGGAGGAACATGGGTGGTTTTTAGTCAGTAGAAGTCTTAGCGGTAGCGGTAGTAGTCTTAGTGGCAGTGATCATTTGATGATGTCCCAAAACCCAAAAAAAAAATGGGAACTTGTCTGTCATTACCCAGAATCTAGGTTTGTGCCCGGTTGTTGGCAAAACACTCGACCGCTCTGTTACATGGGACTCAAACATAATTGACAAAATGTGGGTGTACTGCAAGGTGTAAGTAAACGGACCCTACGCGCTAAATTTATTGCTTGGAAAGCACTTTTTCTTCAGGTGATTAATTGCGTTTTACTGTAAAACTCAAACAAAATATTGTACTGATGGGTGAATTGAACAGTAAACGAGTGATAATATGATGATTTTTTCCCCTTACTAGTTGCAACCTGGAGTCTGCTTACATGGCACTGGGCAGGACATGTCTGTCGCATGCCGAACGAGCTGTGGGCCCGTAAAGCTCAGGATTGGTGCCCTGAAACAGTGACAGGGTCGTGGCAGACCACGAAGGAGATGGCGGGACGAACTGGATGTCTTCCTTGAGAATTGGAGAGGCGTTGCACAGAATCGTGACCGTTGGAAGGAATGGAGGGAGGCCTTTGCTCACCAGTGGGACAATATAGGCTAGCTATAATAATAAAAAGACCTTAGGCACACCTCTGCCTCACTCTTGGGGGAGCAACACGATGATAACAAGCGTGATGTTATGTTACAACAATGTAATCTATATAAAACAAATACAGTGCGCGGGCGCTTGTGACGTGTGACCGGAATGCAAGCCGTAGGGCGCGGCGAGTCAAGGTAAGGGGTCAGAGAGAAAGGGAGGCCTAATGTCTGTGTTAATTTCGTATTATACTTATTAATATCAATGGTAGTTTTGCTTTTCCTTGTTGACGGGAGTTTATAAGAGAAAGAGATAAAAAATAAGCCTCTCGTTCCAATGCGAGGAGTGCAAAGAGAAGTATTTTGTGACACAGCGGCAATTAAGAAACAGTGTAGCACAACAAACGGAGCAATCATTAAGTTTAATGGATAAACTAGATTGATTTATATTTTGCCTAGAAGCTAGTCAAGTGTAACCTGCATTAACTTTTTTTAGGACTCACAATCCACAATAGGAATTCACTCACATAGAAAAACAGCCCGACCCGGAACAACTACCTGTAGGCCATACAATTTTTGTTTCGTACGGGAACCAAACCAGCGACACGCGGCGCTGCAGTCAACCGCTCAGTCACTGCGAACTCTTTGAAAAACTAACTGACATAGTGATACAAAACGTATCCTATATTATTTTCTGAGTGCTTTTTAGTTCTGTACTTTATTCAAATGGGTTCAGCAGTGCAGGCGTAAGGAACAAACAAACAAACAGATGCACTTCTGGTTCTATTATGAGAGAATGGGCCATTTGACATTTCATTGATAAAGTTACGCAATTTGCCTTCTAATTTCTGAAGGCATAAACACGATACTTTACAGGTGCACTATAGTCATCAAAGTGAAGCCATAGATCATTATTGCGAGAACTAATTAGCAAATAAGATGTTGCATCAATCTGAGGATTGAGTTTAGTGCTAGAATTTATGTGGGATACTTCAACGTTTAGTGAAAGTGAGGTAATTGAAGTAACGTCTATAATAATTAGTAACTTGGTAAACTATACAGTAAAATCCTTCTTGGGGGTCTTAAAAGGTTTCTTAAAGGCTTTATCAGAATGGTTACAAAGTGACAATTCATACTATGAACTGCGACTGCGATCATTTTACGAATTGTAACGTGATTAATATTATTATCCTGTTATTATTTTGCTATAACGGCCTTTGTTGACCCCCAGTACATTGTTAAAACTGCAGTCAGGCTTAGGTACAGCTGCAGCAGATAGACTACAAATTCTGCTTATTATATTAACGTTATTTTTTATTTGATGTTTAGAATGCGGAAAAAGACAGGACTTCGTGTTCATATTTTTGACAACCGAGTCGTCAGCAAACTGGCACATGGGAATTACTTGCGTTTTAATGGGACAAACTCAACAATACTTCATTAGTGTTCACCATTTTGGCTGCATCCGTGTTTCATTACACCTAGTCGTAAATTCTGACTGGTAAAAACGTGCTACAAAAAATCCTCGTCATTTGACACTAATGATTTAGTGTTGCCATCAATTTTATTACCACCAGATTAATTTTAAAATCGTCGACACCGCGCCTAGTGTTTAAGCTAGCCTATACAAGGTTCGGAAGGCGTGGTGATTGCCCACACCAATTACAAACCATATTATTATAAATACTAGCAATGTCATTACTGAATATAAATCACTATAATGTGTATTAAATTTTAAGTTGTGGTGGCAATACCTAGCAAGGATTAATTAAGTAAGTTAAAGTCTATTATGTTGTTACACGGTTGTAGTTTACAAGTTTAAAATTGTTGTCTGTACGCAAATTTGGGAAATAATTGTTGGAGAAAATGAACGATTCATTGTTGTTATTTGTTACTATTTAATTGGTATTTTCACGGTTGGTTTGCTTAAGAGTTGAGATAAGGACTTGGGTCGGTGCAGTCGGGGTTTGATAAGAAATTTATTGTTGAGTAATTGTTTGTTTGCGGGTGTCAAAGCAAGCAATTTATTATTCGATAAGATGTAAGGTTCAAAGAGTCAGAACTAAAAAGGAGATAAATAAATATGTAAAAAAGCACAAAATGTAACACATAATTATCATCTGCCCAGACTTCTTCTAAGAATGGCACTGATACTGGTATTCAAACCAGTATATTATTTTACATTGAGAAACTGCCCACCTAACCTTCACAGCTCAGTTAGTGGGTAACATGATGACAAGGCTAGTTATCTTCCAGGACACAGCCTAACTAACTAGAATTTATTTTAAAAAAAACCTAGGAACAATCATGCACGTCTATTCTGATGCATACTATTTTCTTCAAGGCATACTCATTTATAACCTACTGAGGTACTACGTAATTTCTAATCTAGCGAACCAAAACACAAACAAAATAATATACAAAACAGTTTTCGAACAAAGTATTTCCCTCGTTTATCTAAACAGAGCTAGTTCGCTACATGTAAAGCTTAAAGTTCGCCCAGCTGTTGACATTGTGCTTTGATCCACATTTGAGACCAGTTTCAGCTGCTATAGGCCTTATATCTCGACATTAGAAGCATAAGGTCGTATGTATAATTACAGAGGGTTTTGTACTATCGCGGGCACTCCCGCCTGACCACCACTAAGCTCATATTTGCTTGCACTTACAACATGAAGCGCTCTCTAGCTCCGCCCCGCCTTTGTATAGAAATAATGAATGAAATACAATACCATTCCACCGCACTGACGAGACCGACGCACGCCGAACGAGAGTTATTGTTATTTTTAAACTGCCAATAATAGAAAAAAAACTTTAACTGAATTTGACTTTCGTTACTAATGGTGCGTGTGTGTTGGTTTGGTAATTGTAAATTAAAAACTCAATGATTTCTGTGAGTAATTTTAAATTTATTATAAGAATCTTATAAAATCCCATGCTATTTAACAGGCAATTGTAAGCGTGTTCTCTAAATCGGCTTTAACGATTTCGATAAAATTTGAAATAATGGGGCTTTAGGGCGGTGAAACGTTGATCTAGCCAGCGGGCCTAAAATGGCCGCTTTTGCAGAACATAATATGAATGACATTCAAAATTTTAAATTCTTAAAATGGACTTTATGTTTATGAAAATAAAGTCCATTTTAAGAATTTAAACATTTTAATGTGATTCATATTGTTTTTTTTATTTTGGGACTCAGCTCAGCGATTTGACTGATGTTAAATCCTTGTCCATGCAAAATTATAATTTCATTTCGTTCTTCTTGTATGAGATTTCTGGAAGACATTATGCACAAAATGTTCTAGCACAGGTTCTCAGGAGTCCAATATTATTGCACAGGTTAACGTTTAGTCAATCAAAGGTCAGGTAAGCAGAGCAATGGTCAATGTTCAAAAGGTCCGGGAAGCGCGCCAAAGTTCGTCCGTAAAATTCGCAAAAGGTGTACAGAGGATACGTCACTAAGCTGCGCAGTGCAGATTGCAACTAACTACGTTGACGCTTCTCTAATAGGCCTAAACTTTGAGGGGGCGGGGTTTGGCGCCTACGCATGATTTATGCGAAAAAATTTTTAACTGGGCAGGCGGAAAAGCTTTCGACTGTACATCCGACCTTATGCTTCTAGCTAGCATTCTACGTGTGTATAATGTTAAGTTCAAATCTAAGGTTTAGTAAGTAGTAGTGATGAGGGTTTAAAGGAATTTTGTGTTTTATGGTTCGACTATGAATATTTCATTTTTTTTTTAAACGTTGCCCCACACTAGGAATTTCTCCTGTATCGTGGGTGCGTTTACAAACATTTAAACTCACATACACAAACATCCAGACCCGGAACAACTATCTGTAGGCCATACAAATATTTGTTCCGTGCGGGGATCGAACCCGCGACACGCAGCGCAGCAGTCTAATCGCTTAGCCACTGCACCAACCGTGCCGTCAAATATGACATCTTATTGTTGAAAAGGTGACTATTTTTATTGGTTGCATATTTTTTGGCGACTACTCCTTTTAATTTAAAGTAAATGTGTAGTTACATACAATAAAATAAGACTTATAACTATGATTGGTTGCGCAATGTCCTCCATAAGTGTGCATGTGTGCGAAGAAGATCAAAGCATACATAAGGCTAATAAGAAAAATATATAATAATATATATGTGGACACATAGAAGAAAATATATGTAATATCGTATATAAACTACTCAAATAGTTTCAATAAACCAAAATGAAAAAAGAATCACATAAATCGAACCAGTAAACAGGGAGTTATGGTTATGAGGTTACAATAAAAAAAAATTGAAATGAGAGCCTCATTCTTTTTGGAAGTCGGTTAACAACACAAAATTCAGGCCTCGCTTTTACTTCAGAAGTAAGCAAAAGTGTATCAATACATTTGATGCAGAAACATCTGTATATGGTGTGTGTATTATTAAACTATCCACAGATATAAATACCTTCAAACAAGTACTGTGTACCTAAACAGGGCCACCTTTAGGAAACAATACACTGAGGGTTGGGTCCAGCTCATTCCAAACATTCCATAATTCAACTCTGTATCATATTTAACAACATAATTATCAATGGAACGTAACATAAAACGGAATAGCATACAAGCCGACAGACAGACAATAGATATATAGGGTGTAAAAGTACCCTTAACGCAAACGAAGGGCATTTGTTCTCCCCACCACTGCGATCATTTTTTTGTTCTAGACTATACCTGGGAACCTCCTAGTTACGGAGATATTGGGGGTCAAAGTTCCAAATTTTTCACAGCTGTTTTTGTAAATACTAGTATTTCAGGTTTAAACTTTACTTAAATTACCTCCATGACCCGTTTTCTATTCAAAGCATCCACTAGCACAATGTTTTAAGAGTGCTACTTTGAGTTTTACCGTAAAATGTGATTTTTGACCCCAAAAAAAAAAGTCATTTCCCAGCAAAAATTTTTGCATAGGGGTACTTGGTTTGATGTACAGAATGCTTGGTTGTCGTATGCGTGAAGGGTTCGTTTACACCCTGTATAGTCTTTTTGATATTTAAATGACGAAGAATTAACATGTCAACATTGCGTGCAGACTCGGCCTTTTATTATTTACTTGCTTTTGCCCGCGGTTTCGCCCACGTATATATCGAATAATATCCCAACAAACTTGAATCCCTTATTTAACACCCCTAGGGGTTGAATTTAAAAAAAGTATATACTAAAATCTTCCTCGAGAACCACTCTATCTATTGGTGAAAACTGCATGAAAATCGGTGCAGTAGTTTTAGAGTTTATCGCGAACAGACAGACAGACGCGGTGGAGGACTTTGTTTTATAATATGTAGTGGTTTATTATTATGTAGTAGATTTATGGGCTTATTTACTGACCAATCAGTGTACGGCATCCGTGGGACTATTATCATTTAATTTAAATACCGTAATAATTATTTAGTAGTATAATAAGATTAGGTGTGATAATGCCGTTTTAGGGTGGTGCAAATTAGGTACTATTATTTGCTATTGTGTGCCAAATCAGTTTTATCTATTATATTCACAGATTAACTTTGTAATCTTGTAAACAATTTTGGTTTCCATAAAAGCAGGTTTTCAATGGCAGCGTTAAATGTTTCGTGGATTTTTATATTCGCTCGCTGTGTACAACGAAAATGAAGAAAAAGTAAAAAACAAATGCAATGAATGTTTTACAGTAAATGTGTTACCTCAGTATTCCTTTTATAATTTCGTTTCAGTATTACGAAGACATTTGTGACATACAATGTAATAACTTGCACTGGGCCTCGATGGTGGTTTCGCACCAGGAGGTCCCGCAGAAGTAGTTGAAACTTTATAGGCTGATTAGGTTTAGTCTACCTGTGTTTGATTTTTTGGTTTGGGTCGTGTAGGTTTTACCATAAAAATATCTCAGTAGCAGTCACAGAGTCTGGATTTGAGACCCGTTGATAGAAATAGGCTCACCTCCTATTACATGGGACGTAAACATAACTGGCGAAATGTGGGGGTTGTTTTAGATACACCTCGGCTTATCCCTTCGGGGATTACAGGCGTGATGTTATCTATATTTATGTATTTAATTGCTATACATTCCTGCACAATGACAGAGGTCCGTAAAATTGTACAACTGGTGTACAAAACACCTACGATGTAAAGTTATTGCACAATTTGTGTATAAAGTTATTTATTGCGTGTTTGCTGTTGCTGACAACATTGCCCTAATAAGAGCTACCTAGGTATAAAGTTTATTGCGGGCTATTTTACACCTATGTTACTTGTAATAAGCGACGTGATGTAAGAAGCTGTTAGGAGATTATTAAAGTTGTATAGGAAATAATATTAATCTGCTAAGCTAAATTCAAAATAAACCAATAAATCTCCATTCAACAAGTGGGGAAATAATGTTGATAGGGCTTTTGTCGTGGGGATGTGCTACAGCTTTACTGGCCTTACCTGATCTACCGTTCACCAACTGGGGGATAGCGGCGACCATGCTAGTTGTAGAAACATTGTGAGGTCAGAAGATGATGCTTTCACACACTGACCAGGTGAAGAAAGACGCCTCAAAGAGATGTCAGCAATATTGCAGGGGTCCGCAAGAGCCTTGACGAGTCAGGGCTACGGGTTGTTCGAGCGAGATAGGGCTAAGAAGGAACATGGGTGGTTTTAAGTCAGTAGAAGTCTGACACTCCCGCTCCGCCCGGAGCGTGAGGAGTCATTTGATAATTTCCCACACTTCAAAATTTATATCATTTTAGTTTTGGTAATTTTGGTTTATATTTAAATTTTGTCGAAGCTTTAGATTTGCCTTTGGGAGTCTGTCTAAAGGCCTAGGGCTTTATTTTCCCTATTGGATGACAGCGGGGAACTTTGTTTGATGTAGTTATATTAGAATACTGCTCGATGTCTAGATATTGAACTAGAAGGCTGTGTAACCATTATAGGCTTAGGCGTCCAGTCAAAAATTTGTCTAGTCTATTTTTAAATTAAAATAATAATTCAATTTACTCATATTATATTATATTTACCAACCGTGTCTGCCGGCCAGTACATAACACCTCTAATATTAATAGGAATTCTATTCACTGCAACCGGCTAAGTTGTAATTCAGTTAGCCAAACAAAACGCTGTATTAGTCATATGGTCTATTGTCCATAGCTGTCGGTCCAGCCGCTTTATCTTAATTGACTGCAATTTGATTTAGTGGCGCAACTGTTTGCCAACTTACGTTTGCTATAAAACAACACCTATATACCACACGAATTTATTGCCGAATATAGTTTGACAACAGCATGTATAAGTTGGTGTTTTAAGGCACGTGCCAATCTAATACTTCGTTTCGAAAATTGTCCGTCACTCAAGTTTCAATCTTGTGTCTTGAGGTGTAGAGTTCTAGTTTGTTAGTCCGGTTTGAATTTATGAGGTTGTCAAAAGGCATTGTGTGAGCAACGCCTAAGGGGACAAGTTATGTCACAAAGTTATTTCTTGTACAACACGTCTGGTAGGAAAGTAACAAGGATATAAGATCTGTATCGCGCCATATGAATTTGATTGAAGTTCAGGGGGCATACTACGAATTTGGACACAAGATTGGACTCGAAATTAGGTTCTATTCAATTTATTCGTTCAAGGCAATATAATTACATCAACTTCTATCAGAGAACGCATTCGATTCGAATTCCGAACGAGATTCAACTGTCTTTTTTCTAATTGGTCGATGACGTTCGTTAGCGGCCATTTTAATTTCGTTTGACAGTTCCTAATTCGAATTGATTGGTCGTAGTAGGCCTCGAAAAGGTATGTCAGTATTATCAGTAAATGACTGAATGAAGTGTGCACAGTTCGTTCCTTGATCTTTATCAGTAGAGTTGGTTTAGCAAATGAAACTTGTCAGCAAATAAATTTATCACGAGTGATACGATAAGATTTGTACCCCTGTTTATTAACTGCCTGTTCGCCGCATAATATACATATAAATGGAAACTGGTTTCAGAATATTTGATGATTCATTTGATATGTCAAAGTGCGTGAGAAATCAATCGGATTTTGGTATTAGAGAGCAGTTACTAACTTTCTTCTAGTTCTCGCATCTTTTGTCCACGGCATGAGCTTCCTTTGTATGGCACATGACGGAAGAAGATGATTTGTTACGCTTGCTTTGGCTTCATTTGAAATTATTATTATTTAGTTTTTTACTATACTAATATCTCTAGAAAGGGGATGAATACTGAGATGACCACTTCTCCGATAACATACAGCTAATACGAGTTCTTGGGACAAGGGTAAGAGAATCATGAGTTCTTGTGCCGTGAAATGCAGTCCTGTCAAGAAGTAGGTAAATAAGGTTAAGTAAAAACTGTTTCCTGTGAATCTCCATGACCATTAAGTAGTAATTTCTTTAAGGATGCAAGATAGCTCTAAATCCGCCTTCAATAAAAAAAAAACAAAACACTTAACAACATCCTTCTATCTACAATTGAACCACGCGGAAGTGAGTACTACACAAGTGACGTCACACAATGATATACGAGTGTCAGCGGCAACTAGGAAACCTTTAATTACATTAACTACACGATTGTTTATCGTTGCATCTTCTTTATTCCTAGTACTTTGCTGGTAATGTCAAGGTACAAATTACTTGGAGGTATTTGACTTCCTATACTCGTTTACCACTTCAGAAATATGATGACATGAGCAAATTCTGTATAGAGAATTTTACGAGGATGTTTTCGCTTTTAACCCTGATAAAGGATAACTCGTGGAGCTCAGAGAGGAGCTTTCGGATAGATCTTCAGGTTAAGCCGCACTTGTATAGGTTATTAGGTTGGTCCTTAAATGGATGGACACATTACATACCGAGTTTCCTCCGTGTCTCGGAAAGCACGTTATCCCATTGTTCCCGGTTGTCACTTCAAGATCTTTGATAGTCGTTACAGGTAGTGGTCCGAAAGCCTGACTACCAATCTGACTTAGGGGTATCAGATGACGTATAATTACTCGGTTGTGGAAGTCAGAAAACCACATTTCACGGTTGGACTCAATGTGAAGCACTGAAAACATTTTGCTGATGCGTTGAATAGTAGGCGGGTCGTGATGATATATAAAGTAAAGTTAAAACATTAAAAACTTAAATTTTGATCACCAATATCTCCGTACCTAGGTTCCCAGGTATACTTTAGCTAGAACAAAGAAATGATCTTAATGACGGGAAGGAAAAACGCATTTCAGCTTCACTACCAGAAATCAAACCAGTGAGATAGATCTTAAAGCATAGGTACCTAGTTCTCAGCGATTTACAATCACGGATTGACCTCTGCCACCCCAACTTTGCTTGCCTACTATGACATCACCAAAACACAGGTGGATTCCTAACCTGTTGTAACTCCTTAGTCACAGAACAAGAATCAACGGAACTTATTTATCGATATCGTTGAACAATAATTCAATCAACACATAATAAGGTCATGGTAAAAGTCGGTAGAACTTGGTTCAACCTAAACCTTTACCATCGATTAGTATTCCATACAAACGCATATTAATCAATCGGTATGCGGTTAGATTAGAAGTAAAGTTTATGCAGATTTTGTTAATTGGTGCTGATACAGTTATCTTATTGTAGTTGAAGTACCTACGTAGTACTATTATGTATTCTGTGGTTGAAGATAAGTTAGAGGGGGGAAAAGGGGGGGGGAGAATCAACAGAATATCACGTCTGTAATGTCTGAAGGGTTAGGCTGAGGTGTACCAATTAGTCCCTCATTTCGCCAGTAATGTTTGAGTTCCATGTAATAGGGGCGAGGCTATTACTATCAACCGGGCACATATGCGGTCTGCGGCTGCTACTGAGAAATTCCTGATGAAAAACCTAATAACACTTTGCCCGAACTAGAAATCGAACCTACGACCTCATGCTTAGCAGTCGCGCTTGCGACCACTCGAACCACAGATTCGCTTGAAGCTAAACCGAAAACCAAGCAGCGAAATCATAAACATAAACCTCATGGAAAAATTAATTACCAAGTGCATATCAACCATGCTAAGATTACATTTAATCTCTCTATAGGAACCTAAGTACTAGAAATAACACACGTGGTTAAAAGCCTACCCAAAACAAACTAAATTATCACAGAAACCATTAAAACACACTCAATTACATAGCACTTAAAACTCAAATCACAAACACAACATTTTTAATGCACAGGTCACTTTCCGCCATCTTGTAAGCGCTGCTTTCAAGTATTACCACAAAGGGCACTATTTTTCACCAGCAGATAATGTCCTAGGTAGACAGCTGAAGTAAAGGCTTGTCTTATTAAACTTTCGTTCGTTCTCTTGAAGACCACCATAGGCGAAGGATTTCTTGCTCGGATATGAGTCATGCTTCGCGGCCACACATTTGTAACTGTTTCAAATGTTCAGATTGTGGTGTTTAAGAGGCGATTCAGTGTATCTTGGGGTTAATGCGAAAAAAGGTACGTGTGAAAGTGTTCTATTTGTAGCGACGTGTTTCGCGGCTGTCTTTGAGATATTTTTTAAATCTTTATCTTAAGAGTTTGTTTGCCTAGTTCGTTTACTGTCTATTAAACAGTTTATCAGGGTCAAATTGTAGTGGACGGTGAGTGATGGGTAAGCTCGCCGCCCGTCTGTCTTTTGACGACGACAGGCCGTGTCGACGGCGCGTTCGTGTTCCACGCGCGCCTCAAAGAGATGTCAGCAACATGGAAGGGGCTCGCAAGGGCCGACGCCCGTCGGGGCTGCGGGTTGTTCGCAGATACCGCGGCCTCGACATGAAGGGCTAAGAAGGAACATGGGTGGTTTTTAGTCAGTAGAAGTCTGACACTCCCTTTCGCTCTGCCCAAAAGCGGGAGGGGTTATTTGATGATTTCCCACCACCACAAAAAAAAAAAAGGGTGAAATTGTAGTCCATGTTAATCATTGCAAAAATGTAAAGGGGTAAAAGAGTAGAGGAAGACAAAAGAAACGACGGATGAACTGTGTAAAGGATGTTATGGCAAGAAAGGAGGTGTCTCATGAGATGACGAGTAATAGAGAAGTATGGAAGAAGAAGACATGCTGCGCCGACCCCAAATGAATTGTGATAAGGGCAAGAGAATGATGATGATGTTGTCCAAGAAACTATTTGTGGAAAAAAATTTACTTATCTCATGGATCTTTGGAAAAGAAAGTACTGGTAATGATCGCGTAGTTAGTATCTCAGTTTATTTTATGACCCCAAAGATATTTTTTTGCTAATGAAAATATTATTTGAGACTATTGTGACCCCGTCGGGGCTACGGGTTGTTCGAACGAGATACCGCGGCCTCGGCGCAAGGGCTAAGAAGGTTTTTAGTCAGTAGAAGTCTGACACTCCCTTTCGCTCTGCCCAAGAGTGGGAGGAGTTATTTGATGATTTTCCACCCGCCAAAAATAAAAAAGGCCTTTGTGACGAAAACCGAGCTTTCACCGATTATTATGACAAATTGCAACGCAAGAAACGTTACCGACATTATTTTGATGAGTGCATTCAGCATACAGTCTAACAATACTAATACAAAACTTAACTAAACCTTCGTTACACTGTTACTGAACTGCGGAGAGAACAATTGTTACATTTCTCATACATTTGTTATATCTATTGTTACAGTCATCACGGAACAGCTGACCATTTATTAATAGGACATATTTGGACAGCCATTGACGTGCCATAAATAAACGTATACAAGTTAGAATTTGAACCGAAAGTCGGTTAGTTACGGGGGTATTAGACGTGATTTTGAAAGGTTCCGATTGGGCTTGAAATATTTAGTGGTGACAATGTCTTTATGAGTTAGCTTTTGTAGTAATTTAAGTTGAGCCAGTTTCGTAAATAACTTAACAATGTGTCAGTTTTAGAATGTTCTTCTCTTGCAAAAAAAGTTTAGTAATTAATTAGCATAAAGGTATAAAGCCATGATTCTAATAAATCCCTATAATATATCTTCCTCTGTACTCTTGCGCATTCGTATCAATTCGTTCAATTTCGGTGGTAGAAATCTTCGACTTCGGCCAAAACTTCGACCCGTTTAGGCCATACTCGAACGTTTGGTTACCGGAAGCTTCGGTCGGATATTAATGTCTTTGGGAAGAAATCTTACATTCAGCTATTGGTAGATACCTATACCTACCTAGTCGTTTGCTACTAGGATGAAAGTTTGCCAAGGGGGCAGTATGCGAAAACTGCAAAGCCCGAAAAAAACATATCCAATGCATTGTTAATTGATATGGGCAATGCGAAACAAATATCTGCTGTAGGTTTTTTTTGGAGGTTGGGAAATCATCAAATGACTTCTCCTGCCGCGGAGCGGGAGTGTCAGACTTCTACTGACTAAACACCACTCATGTACTTTCTTAGCCCTTTGTGTCCGGGGCCGGGGCATCTCTCCCGCAGCCCCGGCAGGATCTACTGTAGGCTTCGTTTACAAGACATAAAACCGATTTGAAGCAAACCGATATTATTCCATACTACATAAGTGCTCAATATTAAAGCATAATTCCCTTACCCAATGCCATTACATCAGCCACATATTGCTCATTTATTTCTAGTACGCAATACATAACTATCTACATGTTTCAAATATGCCTATTAAGAGCATTAGCCATTATTGAGCATATAATAGCGTAAGGAAGTCTTTGGATCGGCTCATCAGACTAATTTAGGAAAATAAAGGGCCGTACGTTTTGAGAGAAAGAGGGATTAAGTTACTTGAGTATATTGGATGTGATTACTGTAATGATAGGTAGGTATGGCTGGGTATTTATTTATGAAGGTATATGCGAGGTATATCGCGTACTTATGGCACTTATCTGCTGTGGAAAAATTACGTTTTAGTGCAATTTTCTGCAAAGAACCTTAAACTTTAATTATTATTGAAATATGAATATGTTTTCAAGTCTTTTTGAAATTTTGTTCAGGATCTATTTGTAATAAAAGCAGGCTGTTCGATTTATTCATCGGGTTAGATTTGAGACAATACTGAAAAGCTAGAGAGTGGGTATCTTCTTCTCAGCGTGTTGAATGCAATTTAAATTGTGTCGGCCCAGAACCGAGCACACACAGCACCTAGGTAGTGAAGGTACGCTTTATTGAAAGCCACAAAATATCTGATAAACCATAGGCCAATCTGTCACTTAATTAGCGTGTCCACTAATGCCTCCAAGCTTTTACTATTACACAACTGGCCAAAATAAAAGGCCCAATAAAAAAGTGAACACCCACCCAAATTGGTCTATTGATCGAGCTCTAAGCAGTCTCTTTAGTTCAACCGGTGTCCCCTGTATGCTGACAATGGACAGCTAAAAGCATTCTCAAGGATAAGCTCAGTTATTGTGTAGTTAGTCGCCCGGATCGGACACGATGCGTATCTAACGCTTACTTATGTTATAACCGCTATGTACCAATTAGACTAATGAATTTAGGGCTGTGTGTGTGACTAATGTGATATACGAATATTTGTGGTATTGAACTTCTATTGACATCTGTCCGTATGGGCATGTGATGCGGAGGAATGAGGGAAATGTCGTAAGAAAAGTTTTGAGTATAAATGTGGAGGGGTATAAGAGTAGAGGAAGAAAGAAGAAACGATGGATGGGCTGTGTAAAGGATGATATGGCAAGAAAGGAGGTGTCTGATGAGATCACGAGTTATAGAGAAGTAGGAAAGGTGACATGCTGCGGTGACCCCAATTAGATTGGGATAAGGAATGAATAATGATGATGATATAAGAACCATGAAAGGTCACGTTCTAAAGGTTATATATTTCTGCTCTACCCACCCGCGCGCCATGAGAGGAAGAGTGAGTTAATGTATGCATGTACATCATCGAGTATTGTATAGTCAAGGATAGGTAGTCTATGCTATCGTGGGTACGCGACTTGTCGTGGTCAAAAGGATTTAAGCTAGTAGACGCTGTGTTTAAAATAAGAATCTTTGTTCGGGAATAGTCGTATAGCGTTCTAGGGAAGTACCTAGGTATCTATAGTTTCGTTAATGGGTTAACTGACAGCCCTACACAATACTAGGAGTTCAACTACTTTCAAATCGACACAAATCGATGTATCGATTCAGAATTCGTTATCTGGTTCACTTCTATCCCGATTAATGAATAGACTCGAATAACTTACAAGGCGATCTGAATAATCGACACGGTGTAATCAGATCGCAATCTCTTTTGTCGATTTATAAGGATCTGCCGTTTTCTGCTTACGTACAACCGATTTCTTATCGGGATATCTTGGCAGCCATTTATAAATTGTTTGATCTTGTGTCTGCTCTATACAAATAGAGGACTAGATCTGTCGATGCTGGAATCTTAATGGTTTTGTAGCCTAGTTTTAAAAGGGTGTGTGTATGTGTGGGTGCGCGTATTATTGTCAATACTGGTAATTTAAGTTTTGTGATTTCAGTGCGACCATAGGAATCACTTGGGCCGAGTAAAGAAAGACGCAAGCGAAGGCAACGAGCCAGAAAATAAACGATTAAGATTTACGCAATCCGTAACGGTATTTAAAAACTTTGTTATATTATATAGGTACACGACGCGAATGACAACACCAGTATTGTGCAGGGTTATAGAAGGAAGGAAGGTCAAGAATCATCTGTCTATCGTCGTCGCATTGAATGCCCTCATGATTGGTGGCAATGTCTCAGATAAGCCCGGACATTGTCAAACGAGTTTGGAGCGTGAAAGCGGGTTGCGCTGGATGGGTCGCGGATGTCATGCGAAGCAGTTCTCGTGACCCATCCACCAAGGTTACAGTAGGCTCATGAAGGTTTGATTTTAATGGGTGCAAGCCCCGCATAACCAAACCGTTTCTCCGGACGGTGCGGTATTACGTTAGGCTCTTTTCACCGCTTCATAAAAAACACACAGATTTCTCATTTGCTCAACCTTTTCCCAACTAAGTTCTGGGTCACTGAACTTAATGACTTTACTTCATTAATTTTTCCAAAACATATCTTATAGTATCAACTTACCTTCGTCCTTGATAGCATCAACAGCATGAGGCACACCAACCCAAGGACTTGGCAGATCCAGAAATACTGCATCAGCTTTACCACTGAGTTCCTCACCGAAACCATCAGCTAGGACATCTCTGTGTTTTGTCTAAAAGGTAAGAACTTCATTAACTTTCACTCTACGTCAATGAATCAAGAGAAATTTGACTTTATAAACGTTGACGTAAGGTTGAAGTTACAATGATAAAACGCAATAACTGTTTAAGTTTGCGCTACCAGCTTAGAGACTCATTTTGATTCCGAGTTTGTGACAAAACGTTTTTCAAATAAGTTTTACTTCGTTTTGAATTTTTGACTACACACTACACTGAATTCACCTCATTACTCTGTGGAGGGCTCTTACACCTAGTATGAAAAATAAAATACTTGCAGTAACAAAATCAGCTATTCCATGTTCAGTAAATTCTTCCTGGGCGACTTTACTTCTGTGTTCATGGAAGTCAAATGTGTGGACATGTCCATGAGGTCTCACTCTTCTGATCAGAGCATGCGTTAGGGAGCCGCTGCCGGTACCTGAATCAAATAATTACGTGAGGGACCAGCTGTCTCGTCGGGGCTGCGGGTTATTCGAAAGAGATACCGCGGCCTCGGCGCAAGGGCTAAGAAGGAACAAGGGTGGTTTTTAGTCAGTAGATGTCTGACGCTCCCTTCCGCTCTGCCCAAGAGCGGGATTTATTTGATGATTTCCAACACCCCAAAAAAAATTTTTTTGCATGGAACCCTAATATTTTTCTAAAATAAAAGTAGCCTATGTTAATGATGATGATGATAGGTATGATATGAGTCTGTGATACTCGAATTAAATGATTTTATTTTATTTTTATATTATTTTAGAACTTATAACATCAGCCATCTGCCAGTAATAACCGTCGAAACTAGACCCGCCATTTCGGATAAATTTTCGAAATGGACGGAACAAACAGACTCATATTTTTTTTTAAATAATTTGTAGTTTTGTTATAAGTACTGTACCTAATTACTTTCATTTGCATTGAGTAATAAAAAGCTTCAATTTTATTTATTTGTACAGTTGTGTGGTATAACCCAAACCGATATAATAAAGAATAAGAACAAAGAGGAACTCTGAAAGTGGCATCGGTGTCCGAAAAGTTAGGTGGTAATTGGATTTTAAATAATAATTAACCTCCCTTTAAGACCCATTTACTAAATGTACAACCTAACTAACTACCTATTATTACTATTTACTAGCTAACTATTGGCTGTAAGTTTTCCTAAAATAATAAAAATAAAAAAAATAAAAAAAAAAATAAATAAAAAAAAAATAATAAAATAAACTTACCAGCTTCAATAACAAGAGACCCAGGTACCAGGTCAAGTTGCAACATGATCATGCTGATATCAGGAGTGTAGATGATCTGTGTGCGATGAGGCAGGGTCAATGACCAGAGCTCCGGGGTAGGTTGCAGCACATGGCCCCATCCTTTTGACAGCTCCACCTAGTTTGAAAATATGTGTTTTTTTTATTGATTACATATGTACGAGTCATGCATCATATCATGGCACGCGCGCATTGCATACATCAGCACTTTTCCGTCACCTTACACAAATTATAGTGTAAGCGACAGTACACAATCAGTCAGCGATCATACACAGCGGTACTCATTCACACATTATACATTTAGCAATAGCTACATCACGTAAAGCACGTTAAACTGTTGGTCTCGGTTATTTGTTGATCTTTGACGTCGTTACAGCTAGCCAGTGGCCTGAAAGTCTAACAACTACTGCTATGTAGATGATAACTTTACAGATCATAAACAAAATATAATTATATTGAATAGGTAGCCTGACCCGACCTTGATGAATTTCTTCTGGCCAACTACATAGAAAAGAAATTTTGAATTGAGAACAATTTTTCTTATTCGGTTTTTGTACTGGTAGTAGTATTACCTATAGTATGTAGATACTTGTTGCCCACCCTGTCTTCAGATTCGAAATCCCAATATATTCAGTACTTCATCCTCCATTTGTACTAGGAAGACTAGATACATAAAATTGTGTTCAAAACATCGGTAAATAGGAATTATAGGTGATTTCAGCTGAATTATTATGCTGTTGAGGTTAGAAGTGGATTATTCCCGAGCTTTTTTTGTAATTAAACGTTAATTAATAATGTATTAATATTTTTTAAAGACTTACCCGGGTACCATATTCAGCACCAATGAGAGTCCTCACTTTTAAAGCACCAAAAGGAGTTTGATACACATTTTCCATCAATTCACCCTTTTTATTTTTCATTTCAGGCTGCACATCTATTGCGTATAGATTATTACTTAGATACAGGATAGCTGTATCTCCCTCCTCGATTTTATCTTTGTAACTTCTGAAACTCATCTTATTTTTGTTATTTTAGTCCTCCACAAAGTTTGTAAACAAACCGCGACACGAGGGGTGCTCTAAGATTTGACGTTACGTTTCGATACTTACATAAACCATTAAACGTCAGCTGAAACTAGTTTTACTTATTTTCAGCGATTCATATCATTTTGATTTAAATTCCCACAAAATGAAAGATTAAAAACTGTTAATGATCGAATATTCCAAATGAACTGCAGATACCTATTTAAAGAAAAATAGATAGGGACTTTCACATTTTCAATCAGGTTTGAAAAACTAAACGTTAACATTGTGCAAGTTCGTTCTAGAGTATTTTTGTGCGTGTTGATTGGTTTGATTTGGAAAATTACTTTTCAACCAATGGCATCAGAAATCTATGCTGGTCAGTCAGCTGGTTTAGAAAACTTACTGAGTTTTACGTTGCTTGTATTGTATACGACCAAAATAGAGATTTTGTGAATTTACGTAAAATAATAGTAAATAAGTGGATAAAAAGACATGACAGTGCACAATAGTTAATAAAACCAGAGTTATATGTTTTGCTGTGAAACTCTGAAGAAATATGGGGCAGATGGACGCGTCCAAAGTGACGAGTAAAACTAGCTCGTTGAAGGCTCTGATCCTCAAAGCTTGGAGGGAAAGGTGGACTGACATACAATGGGGCATCAACATCAAGACCATACTCCCGAGAGGCGTCAGTGGCGATCTGTATAACCTCGCAGACTGCATCCTCCAGCAGGCAATGGTTGGTTGTGGAGCTAACCAGTTGGTAATATCTTATTTGAAACATTCTTTGGCATCCCATCTTGTATCTTATGCCGCCGTCCTGCAGAGAATAGCAAAATTCGATGCGTTTCACAAACCTCATTGTATCATGAGCCTTCTCGAATTTTTGGAAGGTGTTCTCGATGGAATAACGTGTCGTGGGAAAATGGAAGAGGAAGTGTTATCGTTGGCTGTGTCATCAATAATTCTGTGGCTACTTCAAGTGTACCATTACTGTCTCAGCAAGTATCCGTCACCAAGCCCTGTCCAAAGTCAAGAACTACTGGAAAAATCAACAACACTGTTGAATTCTATAATGAATGCTGATTTCCTACTAGCTATGTTCTATTTAGCTAAACAGAATGACCCTAATGAGTACAGTGAGGTGACAAAGAAGTGCCAGGAGATCACAGCGTTTATGATGATGAATACTCAATTCAAGGCACCTGTCACTATCCATGAGACTTTACAGAAGATTTGCAATATGGATATTGATAAGATAGCTCCATTGAACAATAAGCCGGAGCCTGTGACTCATTGTTTGCAGGCTTTGATAGCTGTTAATGTACTGTCCAACCCAAGTGCTAATTTGCAACAACTATCCAACCAACTACTCATGGTGCAGAGAATCAAAGGATACACGCTATCTAGGCTGTATTGCGAACTGATTAGAGCATGTTTTATTTCTCTCAATGATTCCAGTAAGGATGCTACTAAACAATCATTGTGGGCTGCCTTTACATTCCTCAAAATACCACAAGTCATGCACTATTTACACAACATTTGTGGCACCACAACCAAAGATAGTGAATACTCCATAGAGATTGCTGAGGCATTTGAGAAACTGCTGCAATCAACGCCACTGCTGGACGTTGTTGATACAAAGAACTCTTGTAACAGTGTCATATCGTTGTTAGAACCTTTGGTGAAGTTGAATGTAGTGTCGGAGAGCCACATGGCATACTTCAAACAGAAGCGGGAACATAAGGATGTCAAGTTACAAAAGTTGGAGCCAACCGGGCTGCAAGGATCGGTCCCATCTTTCATCACTAGAGCTGAACCAACTCTAGCAGGTATCTTGAAAACAATGGGTGGAGATTTTCATAAAACTCAGGACTCTTTATATGCTATGCTGTGTCAAATTGTAGTTGGTGGAACAACTTTAGATACAATATTAGCTGTCGCCACTGTGGAAGGCAAGTTGAAACTGTTTGTATCTAGATTGATTAAATTCAACGAATTTGCTCTGCTTGCTGCTAGTGAGAAGGGGTCTCCCCAATCCAAGGTCTATATTTTCGATATTTCGTTTTTGATTCTGTGCTCAATTGTACAAGATTATGGTGCTGATGCTGTCCTCGATGAAAATGGGGACTCATTTTTTGACAAATGGGTGAAAGAATGCATGGTCTACCAGGGTGTACATAAATCTCCTGATCAAATTCTCCAAAAATGTGATCCCCAACTTGTGGAAGTATTTATCAATCACTTGAGTGTTCCAGAATTTGATTTCAAAAACACAAATATCAAACCTCACGATCTTTGTATGAATGTAAGTGGAGTGATAAAAGAAATACTATTTGCTTGGGAACAAGGTTCTCTTTCGGCTGCAGATGTTAAATGTATGTTAGATTCTTTGAGACAGAAAATGGCATCATTGGCTGTGTGTGCTTCAGTTTGGTTATGTTCTTACATAAATGTTGTTCATCAAGATGCATTTTTGAAACCTATCAACATGGTTCAGCAGTTTTTGGTACCCCCTAGTGAAGCCGAGTTGACGCAAATTGATAATTTCAAGGAAAGGACTGTTTTGATGTGTCAAATTATAAGGAAGATGCAATATGATATTCACCCGCCTTCAGTGCCAAAGTCGAAAGCCTTGGCATTAACACACAATATTATTTCAAGGCAGCCTATCCTGGAACAGTTGCAAGCAGTTTGGGAAGATATTAAAACGAGAGGCTACCTACACATTGATGCTACTCATACTGTAGAAAGTATTCTGAATACAACAGGGCCAATTTGGTTCGTCACAAACTTAGTAAAAGAAATACTGAAATTCCGTTATCAGGAAGACCTTGAAAGATCAATCGACATTGTTTTGGCTATGTTCCACCTGAATATTGAGAAATGCACTCAGGCTTTGTTGCTTCATGTTTTACCGCAATACTTGTATAATGCTAAACTATGTGAAGATCTTGTTGAACCGCAATGCGCTATTTTGGCGAAACTGTCAGTTTATTGCATTTACGCTGCTCTCGAACACAGCAACCTGACCAAAGGGCAGACGTCCAGAAAACGTCGTCACGACGATTCTGAAGACATAGAAATGGTTACATCCAACAAAGTACGGAGGTTGAATGACAACTCCTCTGACAGCATGTACTATTCACAAGGACACAGCATTTCGGGGGTAACCTTGAAAGAACCTTTACTAACCGCTCTAGACATATTGTACACGTCTTTCTCCCAATTGGCTGGAAAAAATGGCGACGTTACACCGCAGACTGATTTTATTTTACAGTTTCTCGTTTATGTTGTGCAATGTGGACAGGATAGAGCACCAGTAGTTTTGCAGAAAATGCCAAGTGAACTTGTACCGACATTGATAAAATGTCTTCCTGATGGTTTCAATATAAGTTTGATCCTCCGATTGTATGACTTATCGACTCCTTATGGCCGCAAGGATACTGCTAGAGATCTATGTCTTATGAGGAATATGCGCCTCAGACCTGATTGATGTGTATTTATATGTGAGATCAATTTAAAATTGTCATTATATTATTATACCTTATGTAAAATAAAATCCAATATAGAATTCAAAGTTTTATTTATTTCAATTCCTGTAGTTCAAAAGGAAAATCAAACAAAAAGTCCAAAGTCATAATAATCTTTACTTCGCAAAACGCAATCAACAAAATAGTGATCATAAATTAATACTAGGCACTCCTGTTACAAATAGTTGTTCCTGTTTCGTATTTTACACACTTACGACTATTTTGTACAATATTCTTAATTCTATGAGTTCCAACATTGGACGGAAGTAGAAATTGTTCGGAAAGGAATGTTCATTAAATTAGTGGTCAAAGGAACTTAAGGCTATAATAACAAAAATGAACCTCGCAAACGAAACAATAGGTAAATCAATTAGTTCGAATTTCGTTGAATATAAAGAAGAGTTTGATTGAATGCCCTCACAAAAAGAAACTTGAAAAACAAATGAAAGTCCGAGATTGGCAATTCGATCTCCAAAGTAAACACTAAACAGGCTATAGAAACTTTTGCTTTGGTTGCTTTTATTACTTTTTTATATTTAAAGGCAGGAAGAGAAATTAGAGCGACGAGCTAAAACCAGACTTGCTATTGTTTTATTCAATAGGGAGTTGCAACCTCGTAGTTGAACGGTACCAGAAGCAATATTGCGTTTGCGCATAATTTATGAATAGCGCTGGGAATAAAAGGGGCTAGGAAAATGTACGGCATCGATTTACCAAACTAAGTAGTACACTATCTATAAATATTTACAAAAAATAATACATTTCGTATACACAAACAAATCACATTGAATGTGAACAATAATTACGCTCTAGTATATTATAATTTTGTACAGAATCCATGATACCGGACAATCTTTATGTACAAATTAATAATCTATAATTATACAAAAAATAATTAAACACAAAGATCACAGGAGAGTTCCAGAGCTTTTACTATAATTAATAAAATTTATTATTACAGGGTAACAAATTATTATTTAACTATTCAAAGAAATTACATGGAATTAAGCTACAGTTATAACGCAGGCTTTTTGGCATCCGGCGAATCTGAATGTGGTCGATCTAGAACAATAAGAAAAAGAGAACGTTAATATATTTTATTCTGATGTTTTATCTGGTGTAGGTAGTGCAGACGCATTGCTGCTGCGCATTTATCTTGCTTTATTTATGTATCTACAATCTCTGCACTTCGAAACAGATTCCAACTATCTTAAGATACGAAATATTGGTTCCAACAGTAGATACGATAACTAAAATTCTCATTCAATTCAAATGCAGTAACTTACCAATTTGCCTTCTAAGCACATCTTCCCTAGATGCATTATACGCTGGCGGTGGATTACTGACCCTCATTGGTAAACTTAATCTATTAGGATTGGAGTTTTCATCTACCGAGTTCTCCGCGCTATTAGCGAACGTTGTCCTTTGACTCCTATTCCAAGTCTGTTGATAGGAACTTTCTGTGGTTATTGTGTTACATCTATTGTTAGTATGAGGAACATATTGCTCTGGTGACCAGTCGAACACGAAGGTGTGACTGTAGTTGTGGGTGTAAGCTGTAGGTGTCCCGGACGGCGTAGGAGGCGTCGTCGTCACGTAAGGACTCAGGTCTTGGTGACAGACGTCAGGCACCTTTTGTAGCGCTGATTCTGACCACGTTGGACTCGGGTTCCATTGGTCAACCATTTCTGTTTCTGTTATGTTAAAGTTTTTGGATCCCGGTCTTCTACTCGCAATAGACCCTGCTGAAACTGCTATTAGTGTATCTCCTCCTGATGTTATAGTTGAAGGTGTGCATCGAGGCGACATATTTGTTATTGGGGTATTTGATTTATCGTCTATACTCTTCCCTTTCCGCTTAGCATTGGGCTGGATCCTCGTATCCTCTATCCGTATATTGTGGTACCTGAAAAAAGAAGCTAAAGTTACACATGTGGAATTTCAATCGAACTAACTACGCAAGATCGTCACAGTTAACCAAGAAAACAATTTCAAGATGGAGTTAAATTCCACACGCATTCCAAAAACGACATATTTGATGGACAGCATGAGGTCATAGTGCAATTAGCAAGATCATTTCTAGGCCATACCTGATACCTAAACACTATGTTGTTAGATGAACTGACAATTTGAAAATAATCGAGTTATGGCCATGAACAGTTTAATTCCATTAGCATAATTAACAATTCTTGACCATCAAATCGGAAAGTAGAATATCTTACCTATTTTCCTGCAGTGAGACTGAATAATCTACGGGTCCGTTGTCTGTCCTTTCGTAGGCGTAGTGCATGGGTGCTATATGTGGTGGGACGTGTGGTATGTGGGGTTGTATGCCAGGGTTGGGCATCATGACTGGCTGGTTGCCATTGATGCAGACGGGTGGAGTCGGCGTGTACTGCATATTCGGAGGGTAGACCTGTATGTCGGGTGGTGGTGGTCCATACATCCTCGTTGCTGCTTCGTAAGCCAGTCCGTAGTGTAGCTTGGATTGAACCGCGTAGTAGTGGTAGAGCCAAGGGTTGGCTTTCATTACTGCTGCTTCCTGCTCGCTGTTGAAAAAAAAAACAACGTTAGACTAGATTCACTGGGGAGGAGGATCGGCACGATTTATCTTTACCAAATATTGGTGAATAACTAAAGATTATTGTTAGTACCTATGTATAAAATATTCCCCTTGTATCAACCATCAATATTTATCTGAGTAGAATAGCTTGTTCAAGCGCAAGAATCCTTGAACTCGAAATAGATCGTAAGTTATGAGCTACGCAAACAATTAAAATATCTTTTAAATGGTGATTGCATATAGCTGGAAAGAATTCGCGTTAGTCTCTACGACATTGTTACAAGCTTTAGCCATTACTAGAATAGTAAAGAGGAGCACTAAAGTTTAATGTTTATATTTAGTGGGATTCGTTTCGCCATGCGTTACCGCCGCCTATTAATTATGCATCAAAGTAGTTTAGGTTATGTTCCATTACATTAATCGCAGATAACGACAGTAGGTATATTAGACTTGTAATGTGTTTAACAAGTCCCTTGTTTAGCGGGCTTCTCACAAATACTTGAAATAGAGTTTGCTGTCTGAGATTTTCCGATAAAACCACTGCATTTTCGAGCGGCGAGAATTTTATCGCTTCCATTATAAAAGGGTTTTCTACTGACTGTAGTTAACATTCTTTATCCCGCACTTTGCGAAGCCTTTGACAAAGCAAATCAACGTTGTTTTGTTAAACAATTAAATTGTTTTTATCTACAATCGTCGTCCTGTCGTAAGATATAAACGTATTGCCAATAAAGTTAGTTAACAACCTTATGTTCGTCGCTAGTTAACAAATGATACATACGTATGTTATCTACGTCACAAATCTCCGATTGTCGACGAAATGAGGAACATTTAAACAAACGACATGTAATGACTGTGCGGGTAAGGCAAGGTGAATACACAGTATTGAATTTGTACTTAATGTAACCTTTCGCGCGAGTTCACTTAACGTTTGTGTTTGCGACCTTTAAGATAGTGGATGCAGGGAAATGTCACATAGTTGGACTCAGCCCTGGACCTACATTGGTACAGGTGGGTTGAAAATGCTTGAAAGAATGAATAGCGTGAGACTGAATTTGTTAAACATGCATATTCAATGCATGTTGGCTGGCTCCGTTGACGGCGATTAATAGATTTATAATTAGTTGTGTGCATTCATTCGTTGTGTGTTCTTCATTAAATGCCGACGGAGCAAGTTTATTCGGCCTACAACACACTTTTGCTTTTACTGTTAAATTGTATGTGTAACTGTAATTCTACTGAAACTTGCTGCTAATTACTCGATAAGAGGACTTTATGAGAGTTGATCTTAATCCTATTTTATTTCTGTAAATTTACCAAGAAAATTGTACGTGTCTGATTTATAAATTTAGTTTTTTTCGGAATTTAAGGCAACGTTACACATAAAGTTTTTGGCCCAGGCTAGAGGCCTTACACACAAGGCACCCAAAAGATAGTCCAGTTAAGCAGACGACAACCTCCAACCTAGGTCGACATGTGAGATGCAACTCACAAAACAAACAAAGCTCTCCCTTCCCAAACTCGCGATCGAAATCAGTTCAGTAGTGGCACATTAAAAAACATAACCTACCTTCTTTTTATAATACAGAAACCGTTACTATTTAAAAATAAATCATTCGAATAATTGGTTTTAAATCTGTCGTTGCTATTCCAACTGCTGAGTTGACGACGACAGTACATCAAAGTTTAGATATGTGTCGGACGGCGACAAATCGCTATTACATTCACTGTAAGCAAAGATACTGTTGTGAAGGCTTCAGAACCAAAATGGCGTCTGGATAAAACGCTATTCGCTATGTTTACACGCGTTCTGCATTAATAAACTTGACCCTTACGACCTTCAGTGATTTATGACTGGGTTGTGCTAACATTTTATTTATGCTAAAAGCCGTACTGAACGCCTCGTAGATATTGTAGAAACAGTAAGTAAGTTATGCACTTTAGTTGCCATTAATTTATGCTCATTTGTATAATAAGATATTTCTTATTTGGAATTCAATGTTTTGAACATTCGATTTGAAATACTGTGAAATATGAGAATCTTGGCTGGCATTCGAATGCCAAAAAATAAAACGTGCAGCAAAAGCGCTACTTTAATGCTATAATTTTATTTTAAAATTACAAAGGACGACTAGTTGGTTATGTCGTTCTTTTAAATAAAATAACTACGTGTAGTCAGAAATTATTTACGTGCTCCTTACCATCATAAGTTTGAACACGTATTTAGTTAATTATATTAATGTATATCTGCCAACGTCTATAAAATGTCGTAGTCGTAGATCCTATTTAACTAAGATCCTTTACAGATTATTTTTCAAGGTTCAAGCATTCTAGTTAGACTTTTTATATTGTCTACATAATCCAGTGCTTGTTATGCATAACCGAGTTAATGGAATGTTGGAAATCAACGTATCCGTCCATGTTCTCAGTTTCCCGCCAATTTGTGCGTCCGCGCAGCCTGAACGCATAAATCTCGTCGACATGACGTAGGCGGCCGACATGTTGACAATTTGTTGTCGTTCACCGTATCACTTGTACATGCCATAGGTGGGTATAAACAAGCGTTAAATTACTTGCTCATACACTTTCAACGGCGATGTTTCTTTTGACGGTCTAAACAACGAAAACGGTTCTTTATCGAGACCTATGCCACGTGGCATCCACAAAAAACCGTCACTTGGCGCTTACGCAGCATGTTTTTATGCCTCAAAGTAATGAACCAATTAAACCTGGAATAGTAACATGATTTTTTGTTACAAGAAATGTAGCAAAGAAATCTCTAGTCACTATGAATACCCGTGAAATGTTTTCGTTATCGATAAAATGGCTGGAAAGTAAAGCTCGAGACGCCATTAAATCAGTTATTCACGTAAGCCGGGCTCATTATTAAAAGCAACAGTATTTGTCAGTGGAGAGCACGAAGTAACATGAGTAGGTTGCGCAAGAGCATCAGCGCAGAAACGTGACAAATGACGCAATCCCGCGAACAATGCAACTGAGCTTGTGAGCACAGCGGATTTATAGCCACCACCGTACAACTTTTGGTGCAATTCGTGAAATAAAGCGGTCGTATCATTTGGACAAGAAGTGGGATTGGAAACCTTTAATTAATTTGCTGATATAGGTAATTAGATACCGTCACGTTTGAATCCTAGAGAAGTTCACATAGACTGATAGCTTAGAGTGGAAGCGCTAGTGTAACCCGCGCGAAATTCACACAACCTGACACTGACATGCAAATTGCAAAAAACGTATGAAAATTTTGGGCTTATTGGCATTGACTATTAGGTTACGTTTCCTGTTAATTGAATTAATTCAAAGCATTCCAATTTAATTAATAGAGCCATTAAGCCTATTAATGTATTCTAATATTGTGTACTTTTGAGTTAGGTAAGCCTACTGTCCAATTTGTTTCCCTGACTAACTAAGAGCCAAAGCTCTTAAAGTTTCATAACCAGCATTTTGAGGTAACTACGTGTACTAACGAACATAATTCGTGCTTTTAACGGTAAATGGTCTTCGGGTGGTATTATCGCTTAAATGTCTGCTTATGACATGGACCACTCCTTCCCAAGAGCTAAGTGGCTAAGGACCGCGCCACCGCCCTTTGTGCCTGATTGTTTAGGTCAGCTGGACTGTCACCCACTCGCCCATTCAAATTAATTTAGATTTACTATCTAAATAGCGCCTACCTCGACTAATATGAATCGGTCTTGTCACTGTAGGCCGAGCCATAATGACTTTGTTCGCGCCGATTATTATCTAGATGCCTAATCCGGATTGTGAATGGTGTTGAATTTAATGTTAAGGAAAGTGTTAAGTCAGAAGTTATCTTAATTACGCCTTTAATGGTATGCACCTTTGAATAAGGAAGCAGTTCCTTAAGAAATCTTTCGCATCGCTGTGGAATCTCTTCGGCCAGCTGCGAGCTTTCTATAGCATTCTTTGGATCAATTATCTACAATGTAAGAAATGATTGATGGCACTAAATCATAACGCAAAATTTTCGGAAAGGATCAATCTTCGAAAATTACTTTCTCCACAAAAGTTCACTCATACCAATCCGGCCATACATCTCGAACAAATTTACAAAATTAGCAGCAGTTTTCGTGTATTTTCGTGCTATAAAATATAGACGGTTGTATCCGCCGGGTCCATCGATCAAACCCGGCGCTTGTTAAACACCGTTTCTCACATCACAACAATAGCCCTTTGCAGGCATATTTCAAGCCATCCCGATAGTAACATCGGCCGGCCGATCGGCTTGCGAGGCTCGCCCCGGCTCTATAAATCACCCCCTTACAATATTTATTCTCTGCAAAGCTTCACTACGAACTCTAGATGTTCGATCGAGTTTTAACACTCGATTGCATAGAACAGAGTAGATAACTATTCGCAATGCAGCTTTAAATAAGCATGGAAGATCAAAAGCAACGCCTGAACCGAGTCACTGATTAGAGAGATCAGAAAACATACAGCGAAAGTTGTCTCGGTATTTGTAGCCTGCAAACTGTCACTTGAGCATGTGTGATCGTTAAATTTAATTTATTATAGCTGTGATTCCAAACTGTATCATTGCGTACCATGACGTAGCTTTGAATTCCGACACGCCAGCAAAAAACTAAAGAATAGAAAGAAGAATAACGAATGCTCTGAATGAAAATGATTACGTAGCGTATCATTAGAAGAGTGTAAGTCAAATGTAGGCTATTCCAATCAAGACAAGTAAACAAAATGAAACATAATTGGCCTTCTAAAATTGCTAGGGTATGATTGTGACTATTAACGCCAATTAACGAGGCACAGAAAAGTTATGCTTGACTCATGAGCAATCTATAAAATGAATTGTCTTCTTATTGAGAAAACATGACTTAGTAAGTTGATATGGCATTAATTGGATATCTACATGGTACCTAATTAAATTTGAAAAATGTTGTAACCGTTTTTTCAATTTCAAATGTAACGTTTTTCTTTGCAGCATAGGCGTCCATCTTGGAATTTATTCATTTCTTTGACCACCATATTGTCATCAGAATATACTGTGGTTCTTTAGCAACAAATTCGAGTTCCCCCCAACAATAGTACGGGCCGTGTTTACGCGAGAGGCGTACGTCGTTCGACGTCATCTAGTATTGATATCTCAATAGGGAAGTCTGTAAGTGACCGCGTTAAGTTATGACCGTAATTTTTCAAAGTCGGCGCACCGTGGGCCGGCAGAATTATCAGCCCGGTTAATAGTGTGGCTTTGGGCTCAATTAGCTCGCGAGCTTTAGACTTTCAGATACACTTTAGAGTTATTGTTCTAGGGAGCTTTTATTATCTTGTTCGTTTGTTTCTGCTTTTTTGTGTTCTTATTTTGTTTCTCTCGTTTGCACTGTCGTGGGCACGTCTATGAACTAATTTTCAAGGGAGAACCGCCTACCGATCTGTTGAATCTCTGATCTGTTTTTTTGTATTTTCTTGCAAATAAACATTTTTGATTTGATTTGATTTGAAAATGAGTTTACAGGCTGTTCGTCAAGTTGGTTGGTCAAAATACTTTTCAATTTGTTATTCAGGTTGAAGATTTGTTATTCAGGTTGAAGCAGTCGCTCCATGTAAAATACTGGTATTCAGCTGCATCCGGTTAGACTGGAAGCCGACCCCAACATAATTGGGAAAAGGCTAGGCAGATGTTGATTCAGGTTGAAGTTATACTTAACTAGCATGTTGACTAGACTACAGTTCGTTTTGTAGACTTATAGAAACAAACTGGGCCTAACTTATGGCAGCTCAGCTTATCATCATTCTCTTGCCCTTATCCCAATTCGTGGGGGGTTGGCGCAGCATGACTTCTTCTTCCATCTTCTCTATTACTCGTCATCTCATTAGGCAACTCCTATCTTGCCATTTCATCCTTCACACAGTTTATACATTGATTCTTTGATCTTCCTCTACTCATATACCCATCCACATCTCAAGTATGAAATAAAGTAGCAGTCTATTCTAAGCTATACTATCACTTTCTTCAACGACCTCAACTATATAGCCTTAAAGAATTATTTATATGTATGGATCTTGTCCTAGTCATACCACCATCAGATTTACACACCACTCAAACACATCCTACCAAGAAAATATAGCACGTTGCATCTCGGAATTTAAAAAATGTTGTCGAGACGAACGCAAACAAAATACCTTGTAAAATTATCTCCAATTATAGTTTAATTCATAATTACTGGCTTGGACCGCTGAGCCGTAAACATAATTGCTTGTATAGCTTGAACGCCGGCAACTTGACGATAAATATCGTACCGTTTAGTATTGGTTTACATGATATTGTTTGTTGATGGAGGAAGGGCCTAATTTGATGTGTGAGCTGATAAGTGTAATAAGAAAGTGGTGATAAAGAAATCAGAATTATTTATTACGTATTTTTCAAAATTGTTTTTTGGACAACTTTGTGAAAGTTTTATTTGGAGCATACATTGATACCGATGTCTGCTTAATACTGCGATAAGATTATAAATGTCGATAGCGGCTTTATGAGTAGTCCACAGAATAAATATGTAATGATAAAAGAAACGATGGAAGGATCGAGTGAAAAACAGAATGGTTAGAATGAAAGTAACTACTGGGATGGCGGGTAATAGAAATCGTAGGAATAAAGAAAGAAGACATGCCTCGCCAACTCATTCAAAAATGAACTGGGATAGTACCTACTAAAGTACCGATCGTAATACCACTTCTTGGCAAAGTGTTATCTATCAAAAAACTATAATTAACTGCTTGAATATAAAGTTTACTTAGTGATACAGATGATTGTGCTGAAATTTTATATTTGCACAGTCATCGCCATTTATTAACTAATTAAATAACTTCCAAATGATGTAAGAGACATTTTGTGAAATAACTTCAAAGAACGGTTAGCGAAGATCGCTTACGACTTTTATAATCATCTTGAGAACCTAAATACAAGCTATTTTAATGACTTGAATGTAGCCATTCAATACGCCACAGATTTACAAGAACATGGAGTGTGCACCTGACACGAATTAAACTGATATTATAAAAACACAAGTACGCTCAAAAAGAGTAACTTTTATTAACAAAAACATTAATTTGTGACAAAAGCTAAAAAAGCACGCAAATGTAACTTCACTGTGCTCAATTGGGCTGCTAAGTATGTGGTCTTGGTTATGGTACGTATAAAGGTATAAGTCACGACTATGCTGCTGTAGTAGTTGATAAGATATTACGTGCTCGGAACTTCGAAATCCAGAAGTTAAGGAATGTGATGTAGAGGGCTGAAAAAGAAGCGTGACGCTGAACATATTTTTTTTTAGAAACGTTGCCCCACACTAGGAATTTCTCCTGTATCGTGGGTGCGTTCACAAACATTTGAACTCACATACACAAATACCCAGACCCGGAACAACTATCTGTAGGCCATACAAATATTTGTTCCGTGCGGGGATCGAACCCGCGACACGCAGCGCAGCAGTCCATTGCTTGAGCCACTGCGCCAACCGTGCCGTCAAAAAAATAGTTTCGAGTAAAATAATTTCATGGTAACTGTTGCTACTCCACTTACTGTTTACTCTTTGTGCATATAATTTGAGCTACGATTTGGCGATAGAATTATTTGTGTTACTCCGAGAACATTAAATGTGATTTAAAGTGCTTTATTTATGACTGCGCAATATGGTGTTTGTTATTTTAGTTAGAATTTATTCAACGTTTCGCATTTACTTGGACTTCTGACGTCTATTGATATACTATAATAACATAACCTTACTATTTTACGTAAATTTAGGAATTATATTTAATAATTAGACATTTAATTTGATCTTTAGTCTTGAATAATAACTATAATACGACTTTATGATTGGTTAAACTGGTAATTATTTGTAATTATGAAGTGAAATAATGTAGATAAATTGCCTGCAGAAATATTAAAGGATAATAAGTCAAATGATTGCTATGTGGCCTCACCCATTGGAGCAATAAGGTGACTTATTACAAATAGGGTGGCCTATAGGGGCATACCTTTTAGTAACTTGAAGTACTGCACCTATTTCTTTATTAATTATTTTACACAGTTTGACTAATACAATGATGACTAATCTTGGTGATAAAAAAAAATGGTATAGTAGTTACAAACGTGTGTGCTGAGCATGGTGTCTTGGGTTTGATTCCCGGGCCGGACCTTTCAGACATTTCTCAGTAACAGCTACGGAGTCTGGATTGATGGCAATAGTTATGTTGATGTATTATTATTATATAATAGCTTTTTAATAGTACTTTTGTATTAAACATCCGATAATGAAATAAGTGTATTTGATAGGCTTTTAATGAATGAAGCTATCAAAAGTTTTCTCCACTTATGACCAGCCATGATACTTTATCGCATAAACTGTCTAAATATTTAACGTTAGTTCACAATAATTGCGCAGGCGCAGGACGGGCAATGAAGTGATTTCACCCTTGATCGGGCAATGCCGCTCGTTTTGACGTATTAGTGGGTAATCAGAGATGCTATATGTGGACGACCTATTATGGGTTATGTTTGTGAGTTGTGGGAGCATTTAGTGGTTTAGTACCTTAAGTTATGGTCGGAAAGAGTCGACTTGTTTTAGAGTATGTGTAGTTTAGCATTTGAGGTGAAAACCACGATGTATTGATTGCCCGCGGTTTCGCCCGCGTGGACTTCGAAAAATATCCCAACAAACTTTAACTCTCTCAAGGAATTTCGAAAACTAAAACCTTCTTCAAGAACTACTCTATCCATTGGTGAAAACAATATGAAAATCGATGCACTAGTTTTTGAGTTTATCGCTGACAGACAGACAGACAGACGGATGTGGCAAGGAAAACTTCGTTTTATAATTATAAATATTACTATTTATATTAATTACGAGTATGTAGTGATAGTGAAATATAATACGCGCCGTATATGTTAATTACGCAATAAATAACATAAAATCACGCCTGTAATCCCCGAAAGGTTAGGCAGAGGTGTACCTAATAGTACACCCACATTTCGCCAGTTATGTTTAAGTCCCATGTAATAGGGGGCGAGCCTATTTCCATCAACCGGGCACAAATCCAGACTCCGTGGCTGTTACTGATAAATTCCTGATGGAAAAAGCCAATAAAACTTTGCCCGACCCGGGAATCTAGCGCAGGACCTCATGCTCAGCAGTCGCGCTTGCGACCACTAGACCAACGAGGCAGTCGCAATAAATGTATGTGAAAATACCTATAACAAAGCCGAAAGTTTATTCTGGTTGTTATTTTAGTTCTGGATCATACGATAATTTGGGGGTTAAAGTTCCAACGTTATTACAAGTGTTTTGTATATTATAACTTCACTGTTAAGTATAATATACGTCCATTTACCACTTACTATTCAATGCATTCATTAGCACAATGTTTTGGTGCGTTCATTCTTTGCGTAAAACGTAATTTGCGTAGCTTTGTGCAGGGGACGTGTAAACCTTTTTTTTGGGGGGTGGGAAGTCATCAAATAACCCGTCCCGCTCTTGGGCAGAGCGGAAGGGAGTGTCAGACTTCTACTGACTAAAAACCACACTACACATTTCGAACAACCCGCAGCCCCGACGGGCGTCGGCCCTTGCATGTTGCTGACATCTCAATGAGGCACGCGTGGAACACGAACTCGCCGTCGACACGTCCTGTCGTCGTCATAAGACGGACGGACGGCGAGTTAGCGGTCCGTGTAACCCTTGATAATTACCTTAAAAATAATCTTTCAATCCCTCTCTATCACCTCACTCACTCAGATGAAATATGAATCAATCAAGGACAAAACATTTTCTTGTCCTTATTCTAGAACAAAAGTTCTTCAACCCAGCTCCTTACCTCAACACCTGGTTAGTGCACACGATGACGGGTCTCTGTGAGTTCTCCAGGTTATCCTTGAGCTGCAGAACTGCATGTACCCAGAGGAACTGACCGGAGCGACGCTGGAGCCGCAGCAGCGCGATGCAGGACCGCTCTTGTTCTGATTGTGTTACTGTTGAAGAAAAAAAACTTTTTAGTAAATTATACGTACAACTGTAACTTCTTCCTATATACGGTGCCACGATAACCCATAAAATATTTTTTTTCTTATAGATGTATTTATCCATGTTAGTAGTTGCTTCCCTTTTTTAAGGTTCCGAACCCAAAGAGTAAAACGGGACCTTATTACTAGGACTCCGCTGTCCGTCCGTCTGTCACCAGGCTGTATCTCATGAACCGTGATAGTTAGACAGTTAAAATTTCACAGATGATCTATTTATGTTGCTGCTATAACAAAAATACTGAAAAACAAAATTTTTTTGGCGTTATTTATAGATAAATAGCTGATGCCCGCGGCTTCACCCGCGTGGATGTCGGTCAAATTATATACTAAAACCTTCCTGTGTAATCACTCTATCTATTAATAAAACCGCTTCCAAATCCGTTGCGTAGTTTTAAAGATTTAAGCATACATAGGGACGGACAGACAGCGACAGCGACTTCGTTTTATACTATGTAGTGATTGTAAAAAACTCGCTCCCTTCGTGCGCGTTTTTTATTGCTACTAACTGTTTCTGTAAAGCTTTGAGGGGAAAAATAGGTTGTCAGCTAGTGATAGTCCTCAATGCATTAAAAATGGCTCGGTCAATACCTTCACACAGAAAATTAAAATAATAAGATTCTCAAAAATAAAATTGAAGCGGAAGAGCAACTAAAAATAAATTGTTATGTTCTTGCATTTTGATGTTATGCACCGTTACAAAGGATTCTAGTGGCCGTTATTTTTTGTTTCCATCATGTGTTCTGTTTATAGACAGACATACATACCAATTTTTTTTACATAGACTCATCACTTCACTAAATTGATACCTTGTTAACCTTTTTTTGTCTGGCAATACAGTACCTACTTTACATATTTTTTATATCTTGGCACACTTGTAGTAAACAACAGCTTTTAGTAATCTAAAATCACAAAAAATCATCATCTCATGTACTTTAATGTCATAGGGTTGTTCATGAGTGATTTTTTATGTATTGATTAGTAGATAAAGCTTTTTCATTGGATTTAATTTATTTTGTGCACTATAATCCTACTTCTTTCCTACTAATATTATAAATGCGAAAGTTTGTGAGAATGTATGGATGGATGGATGTTTGTTACTCACGCAAAAACTACTGAACGGATGTGGATGAAATTTAGAACACAGATAAGTAGTTTATAACCTCGTTTAACACATAGGATACTTCTTATCCCGGTAGTATGATCCCGTGGGACAATTATCGAATTCCACGCGGCTGAAGCCGCTGGCACAAGCTAGTCAATCATAAGTAATCCTAGTGGATATTGATCTGCTAAAATTCTGAAATTATATTACATTGGGTAATTAAGATAGGCGCGTCCTATGACTAAATACCATCATCATTATAATTCTCTTTCCAATTAATTTTGGGTAGGCGCGGCATGTCTTCTTCTTCCATACTTTTCCAAGTCATCTCATCAGACACCTCCTTTCTTGCCATTGATCCTTTACGCAGTCCATCCATCGTTTCTCTTGTCTTCCTCTACTCTTATACCCATCCACATTCATACACAAAACTTTTCTTACGAGATTTTCCATGACTGTCATGACCGTCATCTGGAAAATGTATCTACAATAAGAGTAGGATATACCTGTCTTAATCGGTCTACTTATCTATCAAGATCTCTACCTACCCTCTCTAATAAAGAAGGCGGAACGGTCATTCATTCAATATGAAAAACAAGTTTATAAGAAACGAAATGACAAATAGACAAACACAATCTCACCGTCAATAGTTATAATTGAATAGCCCTAAAATTAGAACGTCGTTAATTTAAAGATTATCGAGGTGCGGCTAACACTAGCTTCAACACTTCCTTTTGGTAACAAGAGACAAACTAATCACATTGAAAACATAACTTTACAACTTCGAGATAGAGTTTAAATTGCCTTGAATAGTTCAAGATATATACAAGGTGTTTGACTTTGACAATGATGTTATGATAGTAATTTACATACACCAGGAATGGTCCGGCCGATCATACGAATATCCATACAAGGCATCCGATTCTAACGTCCCTCGAATCGTCATAAATGGTATACTCGTTTGTTTGTCGATCATTTCAAAGATAAATCGATTCTCGATTCGTATGACCGATGTTTACGCAATCAATCGAGTGTGTTTATCGATACCTAACGATGCTAATACGAGTTGTGATCATCGCTAGTTAGTTTTATTTGTTTATAGTTAGTGTTGCGTTTTATTATATTTGAACAGCTTTCCCTTATAAAGTTATTCGAGAATATTATTAAACGATTGTAAGTATCGGTGATTATTTATTGGTATTTAATCGCCGAGCCCTTTTTATGGTTTTGTAATACAAATAGTCGTTATTAATTTGAACACGATCGGTTAAATAGATGGTTTAAGTAACAGTTAAGTTAACTAGCCTAACCTTTTGGTGCAATCAAAAGTTGTTTTATGTTTATAATATTGTTGTAATCTGATGCAGTTTGAAGATCAGAAATGAAATTAACTGTGCCTGTAATCTCGAAGTGTAACTTAATCGACAAACCGTACAAAAATGTCCGGGAACAACACCATTTTCTTTTTAACTGACTTCCAAAAGGAGGTTATCTGTTCATCAGATTTTTTTGTCAGCGATATATTCGCCAATTAATTCTGAACCGATTTTTATGGACGATTCTTTTTTTATTTGGAAGAAAATGATTTCCGGTGGTCCCGTTTCAATTAGGTGAAGATCTCATACTGCCTCCAGAAGCTTATTATTCAATTTATTGAAAATTATTGTTAATTTTTTTTGTGTTATCAAAGTTGATTTCTTTTTCAATGTAATTACATAATTTCATAAATGTCATCATCAATGTAACACTAACATCTTGAAGCGTTACTTTAGCCATAGCTTGTACAAAAATAACCCCCTGTAGCACACTGTATCGTAAACAAACTTATACAAATATTTGTTGTTTAATCACAATAATCAACATAAACGGACCTTATTTGGAAATCGATTTTAATTTGATTATAGTAATTGGAATATTGATCAACCCGTGGGACATTTATTCTAAACATAAAATCTAGATACTCCTGTAATATACGAGAGGTCTATTAATAAGAGTGTCTGTTAACAAGAATATTAATAGTGTTTATTATTTTTACATAAATTACTAAGTCAAATAAGCGATGGAATTACGGAATATTGTTGTGCTTAAGCATATTGAAGTACAGGGTGTTTCAGAATTAGTGTTATTATTTCAAAAGTTTTTTTCATGTTGGTACGAAAACAGTAAAAGAAATAATAGAATTAATTAACTACCTCATAGTCTTAATTAATTATTCAACTAAATAAATTAATTCTTTATTGGCTTTGGTACTGTTTGATCAAACTACCAGATTCCTAATCTATTTCGTCATTAGATTTATATTTATTTATTAAACGTTTTATTTCCAAAGGCCCAAAAATAGATGGATGGATTGTGTGAGGAATGATATGAAAGAGAAAGGAGTAAACGATGCCGTGGCATCTGAAAGTGCAGAATGGAATAGAAAAATTGTTACGCCGACCGAGCCCAAGTAAAATGGGACAAGGGCAGGAATTGATGATGAAAGGCTCTATTTCAAAAGTTTTAAAGAAAAGTAATGATATTTCAGAGTTGGTTTTATTTAAATGTTGTTTAAATTCTCCTACATTATTTAAGAGAGTGAGCACTTATTTATTTTCAACCATGAAAATAATATCAAATATCTTACACTCAACCTGTAAAATATCGAGCACCCTTTACAATAATAATTTATAGATTTAGGTCCGGCAACCTAACAGACGAGACTAACGGTGTAATAGATTATTAATTTATTACTCTTTTTATCATTAATTATTCGAGTAATTCATTAATTGTGTTACCTCTACAGGATCCGTGTTGGGCTTGTCACATCCTTACATAATAATTTATGTCGCACACCTAGTTCAAGACTCGCGCAACTCGAAATAATTCTAAAACGACTTATTAATACTGCCGGAATCTGTGTTCAAAACTACGTAATCTCCAAAGACACCTGTAGAAATAGTTCCATAAATGAAATGAAGATGGCTCCCTAACATAGTATTGCGGACTAGCTAGGTCCACACCCCCGCCAACAATACTAACGCATCACCAATTGCGACATGTTAGTCGAAGGGATAGGTGCTGTTAGTACACGTTAAGACCAGATTATTTCGAGTTGGGCGTGTATTCGTGACTAACCGCGTTTGAATACAGTAATTATTTTTAGTTAGGCTGGTCTTCGTGGTCGAACTTTTGATGAACTAAGATGAATTCTTTGACTATTTTGACTTAGTGGAGTGTTTGTTTACAAATGTAAGTATTTTTTTTTTACCAACTAAAAATGATTTATTATTGTTGAAATTATTTTATAATATTTGAGTTAGTCGAGTATTGCTGGTTAAATGAAAATCGCCCTTATTATTTTAATAATAGCTGCTAAGGTTTGTTTGAATATAGGAATATTTTGTGTTGTAGTTGTATTTGTCCCAGCGATTAAAAAAAAAATTATTAAGATGTGTCACTTCGAGTTATGGGTGTTTTTTGAGTTAGTGTAGTCTTCCTGACAAAATCAATTTAGTTATTTATTTTTCAGGTTGTGGTCTACCTTTGCTAAAAAAGGCTATGGCAGCTCATTCAAATGAATCTGAGTGCAATGATGTAGAATTGGAGTCTCAAGAATGCACACCGTCGCCTTCAACGAGCACCACAGTGACAAAAAAAAGCCATAGCAAATGAACTAGTGGGCAATGATAACGAGCTGGAGCTACACGAGAACACACCGAGTACACTGACACCTTCAACTAGCCCCTCGATCATGAGAGAAATTTTACCAAATGAACCAGAGGGCACTGATATGGAAATGGAACCGCAACAGTGCACAGCAACCCTTCAACAAACACTAAAATAATTGAAGAAATCTTAGCGAATCACAATGGGGGGTTAGGAGAGAACTCAAAATCGCCACAATCAATGTCAACCAGATCTCAGATGAGACCGTCATACTTTATTTTACCAGTTAACAGCGAAAGTAGCGATTTGGATGACTCGGATAAGGATTCGTATTACCTATATTTTATCTACCAAGAAGGAAACTCACTTCAAGAAATAGATCTCGCTCTTCTACTTCTTCTAGCTCGTCAAGTACTAGCTCATCATCGGATAGTTCTAGCAGCTCAAATGGCAGTAACAAAGAAACAGGTAATAACTCTGTGCCTTCTGCGGGATCGAATACTAACTACCTTTCACGTAACGATGATCTTGAAGCTTCCACATCTCAGCCGATTATCAATCCGCCACCTGCTGCAACCGACAACTTTCAAAGATGTAAGAAAGTAGTAAGAAACCCTGCAGCAGCTTGGGCCACAGATGTTAAGAAAGCTTTACGAAATACGGGTAAAGCTTACGAAAGTTCAACCAAAAAGAAAGTAGCTGAAAGAGCGATCAAGCCTCCATGTAACGCTAAATGCAAGGATAACATAACTGAATATACGCACAACCTTTTTCGATTTTTTTTTGGAAATTTGGTGACCTTCAAAAGCAGAGAATTTATCGTACGACGACTGATTTAAAAGATAATGAGCAAAAAAAGTAGTTTAATTTTGTATCAAAGCAAAGTCATATAATTTAAATTATCTTTGACCACAGACATTTCTTAAATATGTTGTTGAAACGAATCCTGTATTATTTTTAAATATCTATTTAGATAAGTACAATAAAATGTATGTTAAATGTATGTCAATGTTTTAACAAACCTATTCGTAGGTTTATAGGATTTTTTTTAGAGATTTTTAAAAGTTTTATTGCTAATTTTCTTTATTTCTTTGTGACCTAAATAAAGGTAATTTCTTTATTAAGATAATATTTGTTTTATTATGATAATCGTACAAAATATAAATTAAATATAATGTAGATACACTACTATTTCTGATTAATACTTGACAAATAAATACAGATTAATGGTACACTAAGTAAAAAAAAGCCATTAATATGAGTTCAATTCGATTTAGTAAAAATATTAAATAATGATTTTGTCATAAATACCAACCTAACTCTAAAAACTGAAATTATGAAGTGTTACTGTTATTTGATGAAAGACCATTATCACAATAAATTATTACGTAAAATTATATACAAGAACATATAAGAAAGTTTATAATATACTAAATAGAAATGAAGTAAAACGTTTTTTTCGATTCCTGAAAAAAGTGATATTTAGAGTTGAGCTAGTCTTCAACTAGGTGTGCGATGTAATTATAATTGAATGTGTGGTTTTACGCAGGATATAATGAAACTGGAGTTTCCTAGCGGGCGCATAGTACCTTTATTTAAGTAGTCTGTGTGTGTGTGTGTGTGTGTATAATGTAAATAGATGACCACGATTCTTATCAATAATGTTTTATTTTCATAATTTTTATTAACGTTTTTTTTTTGGGCTGTCTAAATTAAAATATTCTTATTCAGTTGAATGTCTCGTTGGTCTGGTTCGCAAGCACGAATGCTGAGCATGGGGTCCTGGCTTCATTCCTGGTTTGGACCAGAATTATTGGATTTTTCTATCAGGAATCGCTCTCTTAAAGAGGAGGCCTGTGTCCCTGCAGTGGGAACATTATAGGCTGATGATGACGACGATCAGGATTATCTCAGCAGCCACGTAGTCAGAATGTGTGCCCAGTTGATGACAATAGTCTCGTGTCCTATTACATGGGACTTCAACATACTGACGAAACGTGGGTGTACTATTACACCTCTGCTAAACCCTTCGGGAATTACAGGCGTGATATGTTTAATGATTTAACTTAAAACAAGCAGTTTTCCAATGTCCTTATACGATTCACAGTCTACTAATAATAAATTGAAAGTAATATTGTGTAAATGAAATATTTCAAGGGACTATCTACGCTTGCTCTGTGACAATTAATTGAACCCAAGAAATTTGTATCTGATTGCAATAAGTAATAAATTGTCTATGAGGTGGTAACAACGAATGATAATAAATGTTTAGTGTGGCTCAAAATTATCATTAAATAGAAAATAATTGTCGAAAAAACTAAATAGGTACACCCGACTGAAAAAAACAGAGAAGCTTGAAACATCACAAAAGTTTTAAGCAGGCCGACCCCGTTTGAATTCAAAATTATGAATATGGAATGGCTCCGTTTGTTTTTAACTTTTGTTTCAAGTTTAGTAGTGATACTTATTTGACGATTTATAGAAAGAAAGAAAGAAAGAAAGAAAAAGTATTTAGTTTGGAAAGTGTTTGGTTTTGGTTTGGTTTTTAGTTTTTTTTTTGTAGTGTTTTTTTTTTTTTTTTGTAGAGCAATAACTTAGAAATTCATTATCATCAGCCTGGGGAGCTCGTGGCTTAATAAGAACTGCCACTCGGGTCGATCTTCAGGTAAAGCTGTGCTTGCCTAGGTCGGTCTGTGTATGAGTTACCGCCCGACATACCGAGTTTCCTCCGTGCCTCGGGAAGCACGTTAAGCTGTTGGTCCCGGCTGCCATATATAGATTATCATCAGCCTATAATGTTCCCACTGCAGGGACTCAGGCCTCCTCTCTAGGAGAGAATAGAAATTAAGGAATTCTTACAACACCATATTTACTGTATATTTTTAGTGCACCTAGCTAGTCGGGTTTATTTCAATAGGTGCTCAGAAAACCACTGAACGGCACTTTCTGTCAAATAAATAATAGTAGCCCGTTGTAATAAACGTTTGATGAAGGGATATTAATAGATATAAAGCATTCAAAATTCCTCGTAAAACACATGAATTGGTATTTTAAAGCAGTTAAGCAAGCAATTGATGTATTCTTGACAAAGCTCTATATCTTAGGTCATTACGATTTCAATTAAATGACCACTGTTGTTTGGTTTGATTTACTACACTGGTATAGTAAATATATGTCGTTGTTTATGAACAATTCTGGTAAAATTACATATTTACTTATTACATCTAGGTACCAATGAGCTTAAGAAAAAGTTCAAACACAGACAAAAAGCTATCAACATCAGCAGACCTTTAAAGATAAATGCTAACAAAGCAACAACACTATTTGCAGTAGATATCAATAACAAAAACTAATAATAAAACGCAATCAAAGCAGTTACCGCTAAACCAAACCCAATATAATTCTCAAAGGTCACAACCGCACAAGCAGAGACCCGTCCTTGTCATTACCGATTATCGAATCATTCGAATGATGACTCGACTACGATGCATTGCCAAGTACGATTCCGATTCGACAAACTTCGTAAATCGAATCCGTCATTCGAATATACGTCTTATGTCAACGTGACAGCTGAATGATTTCATATTTCGAAGTAAGAATGTACGTTTGTAGAAGAGTAATGAGGGTTAATGCCAGCCGATCATTTGTGCAATCTTGACTGTTGGTTTTAGAGGAGGAGATTGACGACTGCTGCGATTGTGGGTCGGCAAACTGCCAGTATGTTTATTCCCAAGTACACACCGGTATGTTTGGCTAAAGTGGGTTTGATTTGCGAGCTGTATTCAGAGCTCTGCCTACGCGCACCTTAACGAATGACATAATGATATGAATGTAAATTGTAGTAATTAATTCTCATTCTAACGAGAAATAGGCGTAGATTTAGATTAAATGTTCGACACGTAAGTTATGAGCTCCGTATTTCAGTCGACTGATGTTTTGAACGTTTGATCGGTTTCAGTTCAAATTCTAATGATTGTAGAAATCTACATATTTTAATACTAAATTACCATTTTCATTAACATAATATTCAAACAGGCGATGGATGGTATCCGTGTTCAGAATATGATTTTATGGGCAATTTGCATCTGAATAACTTGTACATCAGTTATTTCATTATTCGACGATAGTTTATTGCTGTACCATCCTCTATTTGCCTGACATTTGACTTATGAACATCTTAGCGCGAATACTCCGAAAGTGTTCCAATTTTGGATTTACCAAGTTTTGCGTCAAGCGCGAAGTCACGAGTTTTGAGCGAGATTTTGAAAACAGAACATTGTGTTGTTGATATAGGGTTGGGATTCGCTTAGTAATATTTAGTCGAGTGCTCGATTTAGTCGATATAATCGCTCACGTAAGGGAAGTTTCACACACGATCGTCACGTCGCGTCGCGTCAAGTCGTCGACTTTCTCCAACGTGTGTTGACGCAGATAAGTTTGCGTTAAACGCTTTTGTGTTGTCGTAGGTTATCGAGAGATCACACGCGATGCGCCTGATAGTCGATTGTCATCTTTTTGCAACATTGGTTTTGTTTTGAACCTACTTAAATATTTGGCACACCCCGCATGATTTCATCGCAGTACTATAGAGAATGAGTATTTAAAAGCGCGCTTTTGGTAATATGGTCTCCAGCTAAGGATCTATATTTCTGTATTCTACGTTTTGAAACGTGCAACTAGCTTCAACTTTTTTTTTTCTATAGGCCAAAGTAGCCTTAAAATAAAATAAATGTTATGTTATTTTTATAAACCGACTCCTTGATAAATACAAAAGTTTGAGTACCTACGCCATTGTCTGCACTAGTCAAAAGTTGGTGGAAGCCACAAGTCAGCTAGTCAGGGCATGCCATTTTCAAAGAATTTAAGTACCAAACCCATTTTCACCCATATTTTTTTTAAGCACATTTCTTTTTTAAAACATGGCATTAATTTTTTTGATCAATCACAATAAAAGTTCTTACGCTTTTCGTCCACCAGGACACAGATCCTACATCATTAATCACAAACAATGGACGCATGCGCAGTCGTTTAGATATCTAAAGCGTGCAGTTTACCGCGAGATTGACGGGTCCAGTTTGCGCACGAGTTTATGTTATGGCGTTACGTTGGGCTTGGGAGCACTATGTGTCCGGATTACGGTTTCTAATGCATTTTTTTGGTGTACTTGGTGTTAGATAAGTTATTGAAGATACGGGTTTGTTTAAAAAAGACTAGAAAATGCAAATGTACTTAAAAGTTACAGCGATACTGACTTCGAGCTCAACGGATCTGTTCAAATCATGTTGGATCCAAAAATTTTAGAAGACATTCTATGAAACAAAAGATAAAGCACTAAACGGATTTTTAAAGTGCCTTGTGCTTATAACATCAGGCAGGTAAACCTCGAAGGGTAAGGCCACCACAGTATGGTGTATTTAAGCAGAACAATGTTTTAAGTCCCGTGTAACAGAGGTCAAACTTATTGCCATCGATCAGGCACAAAAGATTCCTCCGTGGTTGTTATTGAAAATTCGTTATTATATCAAGAGAATCTGTAAAGTTTGCGGGGTCAAACTTTACAGACAATAATAATCTTACATTAGAAATTGAGACGCCTCCTGGACTCAAATAGCAAAACTTAAAATCATTACTTCTTTTGTTATACCTTTAAGTAGGACCTCTACGAAAGCATAACAGTTAGTCAAAAGTTAGAATGTCTAAAAACTAGGCTAACCTTAGAGCATTAATTTATTTTGCCCAATAGTTGTACTGTTGAGGTAGGTCACGCTCCATATTTTAACATTAACATTAATTTCAGCTGGATCTAGTACTGAAGACTAAAAGCCAACACCAACAGTTTAGAGAAAAGGTTAGCTGTTGTTGCTTTGAAATTGTAATGCTGTGGTTATTTCTAATATACTCTATAGAGTACGTATCTCATTTTATTTTTTATAACAGCAATGGCGGCTGCGACCTTCGATTCATAGGTTGTGGCTTCTAACCTAAACAGGCGCATTACTTTTTGCCAATTATTTCATTACTACTGCTCTAAAACAACAAAAACGAAAAACGTTGTGGTTAAAAAAAACTGGCATGTCCTCGTACTGGACTCGCGTGGTGATCTACATAAGAATATCTGTGCCCCAGTAACAGGGTCATTATAAGCGGATTATGCAAGTGTACTTACTTAACCTATGTTTGCTCTGCGCCTCCTTACAGCAGTCTGGGTGTAGCAGGTGGTACCAGCTCACACCGTGCAATGAACTTCTCTCCCAACCGAGATGCCATTCACTACTGGACAAACAGAAAAGTTACGGTTAATATTGGACTCAAAATTCTATATTTTAGGGGTACGTATTCAGGGAGAGAACCTCTCGTCCCAGCCGCCGCGGGACACGCTCCGGTCGGGGGCCACATGATGGCTTCCGGCCACCGTAGGCGCGGGCCTGTTGACAGTGAGTAGTGGGCTCGCTCACCGTCTGTCCATCTTACAGGCCGTGTCGACGACGCGTTCGTGTTCCACGGGCGTCTCAAAGCGATGTTGAAAGGGCCCGCAAGGGCCGCCATTCGACGGGGCTGCGGGTTGTTCAAAAGAGACCGCGGCCTCAACACAAAGGAAAGGCACATGGGTGGTTTTTAGTCAGTAAAAGTCTGACACTCCCTACCGCTCTGCCCTGAGCGGGAGGAGTCATTTGATGATTTCACACCCTCATTCTGAAGTTATTTGCAGAAAGGCTGAATGGGCCAAAAATGTTACCAAGCTACATATTAGCAACAAAGCTTGTTAAACTTTCCTGTAATTGTTAATTTCTTTTCGCTGTTACAATATTGTTGTTAAGTAAGATGTAATGCCATTAACACCCTATGAATCTTGATACCTGACTTTTTATTTTATTTATTGTATCAAGCAAAGATCGTGGCACCACCTTGCCTACCCGGATCTACGTCTTACGTAAGTCCAAATGAAACCTGAAGTGTGAGAGAATCAACATCTAATGATAGATTGCGATAAGTAAATTAATTAATTAAACTAATTTGTATTCACTGTTGCGCAATCTCAAGAGTCCTTAGCAATTGAACCACATAAAATGTGTATCACACTAATGAACTAAGAAAAAAAAACCAATTTCAATAATTAAGTGAATTTAAATTCGTATTTTTTCTTCGCTTAATAAACATGTGTAGTTTTAGAACCATATTAAAACTAGCTTAGTTTCAAGGCAAGGCAAAGAGGTATAGACTAAAAACATAGACAATATAATCAATAAGAAATCAGAGTAGTGTTTCTGGCTATTATGCAAACATTATAGAACACTATCCAACAAACTATTGTAGCTGTTCAAGGTCTAAATGATTGATGGATCAGATGACCCCAACAGATTGTGTTTGTATTTCAAGTTCATAATAATATTACTTTTAATCGTTCTTGATTTGGTAATTTTGGGTATTTGTTTATTTATTGTGTTATTTTAATTGTTTTAAGGCTATTAATCTATTAGTTGGTTTAGAGGTGGTCTTTGTGGTTTGCTATTGAATTTCGGAACTTTATCGTGGTCGCACGCGCGACTGTTGAGCATGATGTCCTTAGTTTGATTCCCAGGTCGAGAAAAATGTCATTGAGTTTTTTCCATTAAGAATATCTCTGTTGCAGCCATGGATTCTGGATTTGTGCCCGGTTGTTGCCAATAGTTTTGCACACCTTTTACATTGACCTTAAACATAACTGGCGAAATAGGAAGTACTTTAGGTACACCTCTGCCTAACCCTTCGGGGATTACAGGCGTGATGTTATGTATGAATTTGTTATATCTACTAACCTTATGTTATGGTAGATAATTACTTTAAATATTTACAGTTGCCAAAATGTGTTGGTTGGTCAATAAAAAAAAATTACTAAGCCTAAAAAATACTCATCTTAATGAAGATTAATTCTTCATAATTGCTGAAGTGTCAATAACATATTTCCGTTTAGGAAGTCATATTTAAATGCAAAGCCTTTACTTACAATACGTACACTTAACAAAAAATCTGCAATATTAGCTTTTTTGTTTAGGTCTATATACTTGACCTTAAGCACACTCAAATCAGTAGCGATTGGCTACTAAACCTTACAATTTGTTTTCTTTATTAACGTAGATCTCTTCAAAATTCTAAGTGGCCTGTCTGTTGTGTCTTTAGTTATCTTATAAGGGGGCGTCCATTAATTACGTGAGGCATTTTTGAGAATTTCCCGACCCCCCTCCCCCCTTGGTAAGATTTCGTAAGATTTTCCTCAACTCCCTCCCCCCTCTCTTAATCTCACGTGAGATTCTTCAAATTTTATGTTTTGGCTGTAAACGTGTTGGATTATTGAAAAAAAAAAAACAAAAACAACTTGTTTTATTACATAAATTGAAGATTAGCAAAGACTAGTATTTGTGAATATTACCGTAATTTAAAATCTTTCTTTTCGCTACTTTGTTGCTCTGCGGGGTTCAGTCGAATACGACGAACACTGTTGTGTCAGATTTGGCCATATTTTACTCTTGAAATAATTTGTCACGCAATTTTACACCGTTTTCTGCTAGGAAAAAAATTACGTGATATTTGCTAAGACCCCCCCTCGCCCCTAAGTGAGATTTGAAAAGATTTCGCTTGACCCCCTCCCCCCCTAGAACAACACACGTAATTAATGGACGCCCCCTAAGTAATCTTTGTCCAAATAATACCGACCTTACTGCAACACAATAAGAGTTAACAATTATTTGATTAGCTGATAAAGTGATTGTAATCGATATGGAGTTAATATTTGCATTTATCTTACTAGCTATTAAATGTTTTGAGTTTTCTTCTCAGCAAGTGGGTCATTGTCACTAGTAAGAGTGGTATTAATAACTCATTATATTTATCTAAAAACGTATTTACGTCTGTCATTTTTGAAAACGGTTATAGATACAGTGTTGCGATAGTGTCGTAATTAGTAATAAATACGTTTTAGATTTGCATTTGTATCTGTGTCATGAAAGTAAAAGTTTGTAGATTATTTGCAGCGATTGCTCTTAATAACGAAATATTGTGTTTGTTACTATTTTTTTCTTCAAGTATACTATAACATATAAACTAACATACACAATTTATACCCAGACCCGAAACAACTATCTGCAGGCCATACAAATATTTGTTCCGTGCGGGGATCGAACCCGCGACACGCAGCGCAGCAGTCCAATCGCTCAGCCACTGCGCCAACCGTGCCGTCGGCCTAGTTCTATCATCCATCATCATTTCTGACTTAGTAGAAACTTAAAGAGATAACGCTACTTCTTGACAATTTTATAATCCTGTATTGTCCTACTGCAGGCCAAAGGCCTCCCTTCCCTCCTTCCACTTTTCGCGATCTAATGCGGTTATAGGCCAATCCTTTGAGAAAGAGTCCAGCTCATTTCGCCATCTTCTGGGCCTGCCGTGTTGTCGTTTCCTGCTTGTTGGTATCTACTGAGTGATAATTTTTGCCCATTGCTCCTCCGATAAGCGCCAGATGTAACCAGCCCAGTTCCATTTCAACCTAGCAGCTGTATTGCCAGCATCGGCTATTTAGGTTTTGGAGCGAAGTATGGTGTTTCTGATTGACTGTTACACAGTTTAAAAATACGCGTCCTGATTTACTATTCTCTATCCAATGTTACCGTTTGCAGCCTGTGCACTGTCACGGACCAACATAATATGAGTGGTATCTTGCGCAATCACGGCTTCTTCCCATGAGGGTAGGCAGCAACCACAGGACGTAACCTGTTACGATTTTTCCATACCTACTTACTGTTTAATACGGCATTCAATACAAGAACTGGATTCCTACTTTGTAGTCTGGTAACAATAATTAAAGATATTTTTCTGCCAAAAGTACTTTTGTTATCTCTCATATTGTAGTTTCCAGGTCGACCACTGGGGTCTAGAGAATTAAAATTATTTAATTTAATAAGACCTCATTTTTCATATTAAGTATCAAATTATTATCTGACTACAGGTAAACTAGCACAAGCTAATGACTCTTAACCTTTTAATGTAATAGATTTCCAATGAATGATAAATAAATAATTTATATATTATTTAACTGGTCAATAATTTAAGAGTACATGTCCTGATCTTTGATATGTATTAAATTACAATATTATGACTCTAATATCCAAGGCAACTACCGCTTTAAGGTGCACAAACAATCAATCAAATAATTTTAAATGTATTATAGTTGCATGTGAGGTCGTCGAAGGACGGAACGGGTTTTTGGTGATGTATAAGTTTAGTGGAGATCTTGCAAGTCATGTGTAATCTATTAATAAACTTATTTATTAAGATCGACTGTAGATGTCAGAACTATAGGATGTAATTGTACTTCGTAATTGGCGTATTGTTTTGTAATAATTTTAAGTTATTTTACTGTAAGCTGCCTTTCATAAATAAATAAATAAATAAATAAATCAAGCCTACTTGCATATGTTTTTTTTTCTAACCATATCAGAACTCTCTTGGCTCACTGAATTGCTTGGCGGTACCAAATTTATATTTGAAAAAAAAAACAGCTTGTCAAGGAAGACCGTTTTAAGGTCTACGGGTCATTGGTCAATACGGAAGCATTCCAAGTAATTAACCAATAATTAAGATTGCAAATGGAACTCTCTTAAATAACACAAACAGAACTCAAGTCCATAGTCCAAACCACAAAGGCAACAAACTTCACACCGTTAAAATATTAATCCTAATATCCTACTAATATTTTAAGTTTGTGAGGATGAATGGATGGATGTTTGCTACTCTTTCACGCAAAAACTACTGACCGGATTTGGATGAAACTTCGCACACACATAGTTTATAACCCAGATTAACACTTAAGACACTTATTATCCCAGCAATACGATACCTTGGGACAATAACCGACCTCCACGCGGGCAAAGCCACCAGCAAAAGTTAGTAATCAATATTAAAATCTCCCGCTGATCGTAAGGCAACAATTCATAACTAAACAAGTGCATAATTTGCATCTTAGTGACGTAGTTGCTCATTGAAAACCGCATAATGTCGCTAAAGACAGAACAATAATGTTTACGACCACCAGATGCCATAGAACATTATAGACTTTGTGACATATGGTTGTGCGTGATCCGCTTAAAATATAAATCATAGATCATTGTAAGGTTGGGCTGCACTGGTGATTATATTAGTCGTCTGATGAGTCGCAATTTTGTCAGGACATGGTACATCTGGTATAGTCCAGGTGATCCACTATAAGGATTTCAGTATTTTTTTAAAATCTTATTGCAGTCCAGAGTGAGAAATAGATGTGACTCGACATCCCTCCGTTCCTTTCCCACTCTTTAATAAGAATGTAAAAACATACTGCTTGAAGATCTATACAGGGTGTAAATCAACCATTAACCAAGCATTATGTACATCAAACTAAGTACCCTACGCAAAAAATTTTGGGGTCAAAAATCAATCACTCTAATACATTGTGCTTTTGGATGCTTTGAATAGTGAACGGGTCATGGAGGTAATTTAAGTAAAATTATAACCTTAAAAACTAATCTTTATAAAAACAGCTGTGAAAAATTTGGAACTTTGACCCGCAATATCTCCGTAACTAGGGGGTTCCCAGGTATAGTCTAGAACGCAGTGGTGGGGAGAACAAGTGCCCTTCGTTTGCGTTAAGGTTACTTTTACACCCTATATGGCCCAGGACTCCCCGACAGGTCCGACATATTCATTGACTAGAGATGTTTTATTATATTTAATTTTTCTTCAGCACAAGTTTTGTGTCACACTCTCTTAAAGTTTCCCTTAGCTTATTAAATTAATTCACCTGGGACGTATCCTTCAGATAGACATCCAGGGTATCTGGATATCACATATTAATCAAGATTCTTACTGCAACTTGTCAGTTCAACATTTGAAGAACCCGCACATTCTTTTGTGTGTGTGTGGAAAATCATCGAATAACCCCTCCCGCTCTTGGGCAGAGCGAAAGGGAAATGTCAGACTTCTACTGACTAAAAACCACTCATGTTCTTTCTTAGCCCTTCATGTCGAGGCCGCGGTATCTCTTGCGAACAACCCGCGGCCCAGCTTCATGTGCATCTGGCTTTGAAATAATATTAAATTATTTATAATATATTTTATCGTACAAAACGGATGCACTTATCTGTTAATTAATAGGGAGACTCTGTGTGGCGTCATGCTTGGCACTATTTATGTAAAATCCGTTTATATTTTATGTTGAATCTAGTAAATTATTGGAAATCTTGACTACGAATAAAGTGGTAAGTTAATAATGTTGTTTTTGGTATATTTACAGACGCTTTGTATTGATTTTTGTACAACAACTAAAATACTTATGGTTAATTTTGAAAAGCGTCTTCTTTTATTTTTTAAGAATTTGGTTTCCGTTACTGATTGCTTGTTGTAATTAGAAACTTTTTAATTATTCCCCATCGATCTATTGCCTGATCTATAAGCCCGTTGTCTATGTCTAGTGATTTGTCATCATGACAATCAATGGTACCAGCATTACTTGCAGAAAGTTCAGTTTAGTAAAACTTTTTAGAAAAGTGTAATAAGTTATAAGTATGATTTACAAAGTATGGAACGTTTTTAATACTAAAAAAATAAGAGAATTATAACAATAACACCTGTTTAAGGTGAATGCTCCAATTATTTTTTCTGCATCATGACAATCAGTCTTTAAACAATAAGCCACTGGGTTGATCGAATTTTAGTCCGTTTGTGTTTTATATTTTTACTAGCTGATGCCCGCGGCTTCACCCGCGTGGATGTCGGTCACATTATAAACTAAAACATTCCTCTTGAATCACTCTATCTATTAAAAAAAACCGCATCAAAATCCGTAGCGTAGTTTTAAAGATTTAAGGGTATAGGGACAGAGAAAGTGACTTTGTTTTATACTATGTAGTGATGAGAGCGGTTTCAGGATAGCTCGCATCACCCTATGCGAATCTGGCGCTGAGACTAGGGATGTCACATCTCTTAACCTCGTATGCTGTTGTCCTCCTGTTCCAACAACTAATTTATTGTCTTTAAAATAATACGAAAACTAGCCTAAGATCTCAAAGATAAGCCCAGTGTGCTCGCCGCTCTAATCCTGAGTTTCACGGGAGCTTGTAACTTCGTCATTGTATGCAAAGTCTGTCCGCTTCCAAGCAGGCTGAGCAGGTGACAGGCATGTTTACATTTCAACACCAGACACGGAAATGTAGTGCAATGAAAGGCCCGATGGCTTGAGCATTTGAATAAATTAGATATTAATTATGTTGTTATTGGCTGGGCTGGGTACTTATTAGGATAGGTACGTAGACAGAAATACTAAAACGTGGGAATACAATTGAACGGAATTGGAAGGTGGCGTAATGATAGATAGAATTTTGCAAATACCAATGAAAGGATCAGCACATTTAAACTGCGTTCAATGGCTGTCAAAATATTTGTCATAATTTCTGGATATTTCACAGAAATGATGACACCAAAAAGTCATAAACGCGGTTAAGATGTCTTAATCGCGTTCATCATCATCATCATTTCAGCCGAAAGACGTCTACTGCTGAACATAGGTCTCCCTCAATTGTCGCCATATTGACCGGTCTCGTGCGTCTCGAATCCAGTGGATCTCCGCAAACTTTATCAGTTCATCGCTTCACTTAGTGGAAAGCCTTCTACGTCTACGTATTCCAGAATTACGTTCAGTTTTGTTAAATTTCGAACTCAATAGAGCACTATGGAATTCTTTTGTCCATTTCCATGTCATATAGTAATCAGAAGATATCTAAACTAATAAAACAAATGAAGATCACTTAACAAATAATTCCACAACAAATGGAATTGACTGAATGATATATCAACGACATTGCCCATTACAAAAGAAACACCCTTTCTACAACATTATTCTCTACGTAGGTACTCGTATAAATTCCACATTTCAAGTCGACAGCTGCATAAAAACCGTCAGATTATTTGTACTTGAATGTCGAGTGAGACTCATCTCTTTAACATTGCATATATTTCAACTCGTCTTATTATTTCGTGCCATTGAATGTCGGTGACGAACTGACGACTTGCATGAATATGAAGCAAGCTCAATAGAGATGTTGTCATACATTTCAGCCTTTGATGGACACTGGTCCTGTGGCAGTTACACATAGTGCATTGTTTATTGTTCGTGGAGCCTTGAACCAGTAGGGTGTTTGTTTGTAGTTCATGTAAATCTAGATCGCGTGGTTCGGAGGCAATATTTGCTTACATGGAAATGGTTGGGTTTGTTTCGAGTGTATTACTGATAGCATTTGGTGACAAGGTAACTGTCATCAAGCTGTTTCAGTGGTATGAAAAATAGCGTTGCTGTATCTTGTACTCATAATGTTTGACAACTCACTAATTTCTAATGTGTTTGAAGTTTAAGGTAGTAAATTAAAGGGTTAAATTTTTTTTGAGCTTTATGTGTGTTGCGGGAGACCTTTGCCCTGATGTTCCCGCTTTCCATTTATGTCTGTCTTTGTCTGTTTGGGCCCAATCCTTTTGACGAGAGTCCAGTTCGTCACACCATCTCCTTCTGGGCCTACCGCGTCGACTGGTTCTGTTGTTCGAAACCCAATGTGTGACTACGTTGGCCCAATTTTGATGCGTAGAAGGAGTAGCTTGCAGATTTTTCTGCGATTAGGATCTTGGATCAAAGTAGACTACCTATTCCTTTTACCGTCAGAAATTTTGACCCATACCCATCTTCGTTCCATGGCTCGCAGACAGACGCCGAGTGCGGACTTCTGGGGCTTTGTTAATTAATGACCACGTTTGCGCTTCATAGATAAGGGTCGCCGATAAATCGTCACCAATTTGTTTGCTTTAATTCAATGCTTTAGCAACTAGATTGCTTTTTAAAGAAACCAAATACTTCCGTCTGGCATCATCACCTTCACACGCGTATTCTCGTGTACCGCGTCATCAAGCCATAACGTGAATGTACTTACTTGGTATCAATATGCAGTATCTTCATATCCATGGCATGTACGGTGGTGAAGACGTTGGTGGCGCCGTGTACCACGCACTCGCGTGTCTCCGGCATGGCCAGTGGCGTGCACACCGCCAGAAACACTGGCTCGTTGCGGCTACACAGTGGCAGGTATGACACGTAGTGCCCGCGGACAAGGACTACCTAGAAAAGAAAAACAATTGATTAGTTGGGTCTTTGATTCCAGTGTTTTGTGGATGGAATTGATGGTAAGAGTGCAACTTCTATTCTTCTGTTTTGTACTTTTCAAGAAGTAAGAGCCAGTGTGTGCAATGAGGAGATCGGTTGTCTCGGTATGGGCATTAGAATGTGATACAGAGGAGAATTGGAAAGAAGTTGCACGGAATCGTGATCGATGGAAGGAATGGAGTGAGGCCTTTGCCCTGCAGTGGGACAATATGGGCTAGCTGAAAAATGTCATAAGGAACATTTTCGGATGTTAAAGTAGAGGAAAATGATTGAGTTGATGACTGGAGTGAGGAAGAAGAGTCGTAGAAGAAGAGAAGTTGTACTGTGCCGACAACGAATCAATTGGAATAAGACCTAGAGAATATAAAATAAATGATGATTGCGGTACGAATTCACTGCCAAAAATGTAAGTAGATCTTTGTATGCAAGTGTCGACTGTATTCCATTTGTTTAAAGTCTAACCTAAGTTTAAAATATCACACTTGTTAATCCAAGCTACTACACGCACATTAACACAAACTTTACCTATCACTACAACTATCGGCTTACATCAAGGCCTTAAAAAGCTTTTTACAATCGACACTCTCTATGACCCGTTCACTAGTAGGGCGTGGTACAGTGACATTCTTTAAACTTTTAACTACAATGGTTTAAGTTCCATACAATAGTTCACAGTTCAAAACGCTCACTGACGTATCTTCGATCCGGATTTGAAGGACCTTGAACGATATTTTATTGTGTATCGAACTATCGTATTCATAGTATCGATTTTGTTTTAAAGAATAGAGTTGGTATGTAGAATCGATGCGCCGCCGTGTGTGGTTGTGAATTAGTGATTAATGGTTCTGGTTGCAAGTGATTTGGAAAAGATTTGTGGAGTTGTATTTGAGTAACGCTTGAAGATATTAATATTAGTGTTCTGCCTTTTAATTTTAGTACCGAACGGATGCGCAATTTTCACCCTCATGTTCTGATTAGTAAGGTTGAAAAGTAATCAACCATCAGTGAGTGCGTTAGTACTGGTGGTTATTTAGAATGTGTTCTTGGTTCTTAAATGTCAGAGATAGGCTTTCGATCTCAATGACCTACTAGTTGCAAAGAGCTACGGTTGAGCATGAGATTTTGATTCTTGGGTGAGGGTTCTCCCGGGAGCTCGCCGTCCTTCCGTTTTATGACGACGACAGGCCGTGTCGACGGCGCGTTCGTGTTTCACGCGTGCCTCAATGAGATGTCAGCAACATTGAAGAGGCCCGCAAAGGCTGACACCCGTTGGGGCTGCGGGTTGTTCGAAAGAGATACCGCGACCTCGACACAAAGGGCTAAGAAGGAACATGGTTGTTTTTTAGTCAGTAGAAGTTTGACTCTCCCTACCGCTCTGCCCAGAGCGGGAGGAGTCATTTGATGATTTCCAACCCGCCAAAAAAAAGGGTTTTCCTTTTTCAGTAGCACACCAGTCTGGATTTAAACCTGGTTGATGGCCACAGGCTAATATTACAAGGGAATTAAACCGACAAAATGTTGATTACTATACCTACACCTCCAGCTAACTAACTATACGGAGAGTAAAGACGTGACTTTTAAAAATATCGAAATTCGATACTAACGTCACAATCCTACTATGAATACGCCAGGAAACAAAGAGTAGATACAAAATATCATTGTATCGTTGCGTAAAAACTTTAATCTACTTAACAAGATATATTTAAATGATGTCTGCGGCTGTAGGTCAGATTGTATCATGATCTTAAATAGAGCACTGTATTGTATGACAACATTATTTCTGAATGCAATTTTGAATCACTGCTATGACGGCTATGCTAATTGTGTAGGAAATACCTTGGTGGATGAAGCATTCAGAATTAATTCGATTCTGTCTACAAAAGATCGCGGGAAGACCTGAATCTGACTCATAGATACCAGTTAAGCAGCTCAAGAAAAAGAGAAGAGAGTAACCACTGATGAAGAAGATATATCATACTAATTATTCGACAATAAGAAAAATGGAGCCAAATAATTAGTTACCACAGAGGGTAAAATTAAAATATGGGTTAAAATTTTGAGACGCTGAATAAAATGTAGGTAACAGATAGGAAACTTAAACTATGAATAAAAAGGATGTATCAATTTGATTGGTCCATCCAACTCATAATAAGGTGCAGGAGAGGCAGATGCATAATCTGGACTGTCATAACAATTATCGGGGAGGTTTGCAGTAAATGAAAAGGTTCTAATGTTACCTAGATATCGAAATGTGTAATTACGGTGAAAAGTGTTAGTCTTATTAAAATCTCAAGAAAAAGTGTGGCACTTGTCTTCACAATAAAAATGCAGCTCATTGACATCATTCATCTATCGGGAGGTCCGTAACACGGCATCAATTAATAACCTGTTCTAACACCCTTCAAACAAGATCTCAAATCCTTATCCAGATTAGACTTAAAAAGAATTAAATTGACATACAAGTACTTATGAGATTAAAACGAAAAGTTTGTTCGTAAACCGATTGGTTCCGACGACGCCCACCGAACAAAATATGACGATAGATTAGCCGGATACGATGTGAGATTATTGGCGTATGACGATACGCCCAAACGTATGTTGGTGTATGGCGCAAGTTATAAGCGGTAGAAGGTTACAATTGATGTAGAAAAAAAGGAAGACAGGAAGGTACATTTGAAGATATCATTAGGATCTTTTATTGAGCGATTTTAAATACCTGTACAAATATGCATTTCTAACTTAATATGATAAATAAAAGCATACTGCGGTATCTCAATTTAAGTGAAATCATTACAATACATTTTATGACATTGCTGTTCGATTCTACAATCAGACCAGACAGCTGAAATTAAAATAATACTAAACTTACACTGTCACTTACAGGATTGTAAGCGACAGTGGAAGTAATCTTCCGTGATTTTCAATTATTCTAAACTGCCGAATTTTGACGCTGTTGTAAGCGCCATGGTCGCGGGGAATATACCCAGAAGAGACAGTTAAGTTTAGTTATAAACCATGAAAGCTTAAAACCGTGTTTAAAATAATACTATTGTTATCTCGTCCCTGAATTTAAATAAGTTATATTTTTAGACAACTAAGAAGTACTAAGAATACTAGGCATTGTGCTTTTTTCAGTCGTGACTTCTGGTTGACTAATTGGGTTAGAATTTATAATTAATCTTTTTTCAGACTTATTTCAAGGTAGTTAGGTCTCGAAAACTCTATTTTAATGCAAAAAATGCCGAATTAATAAAAGAAAATTAGTATAGGTGTGAGGTGAGGTGACGAGTATCAGATAAGTATGGAAGAAGAAGACATGCTGCGCCTACCCTAAATGTTTTTCTTTTTTGAGGGTGGGAAATCCTCAAAAATGGCTCCTCCTGCTCTGGCAGAGCGGTAGGGAGTGTCAGACTTCTACTGACTAAAAACCACCCATGTTCCTTCTCAGTCCTTTGTGTCGAGGCCGCGGTATCTCTTCTCTCCTCGGAAGGGATCGCTACAGGCTATGACTTGATTCCTCAAAAATATGGGTTCATAACAGTACAGCACAATCAATCGTAGCTTATTATCTGTTGCGTAGAACCAAATCCATCAGAACCATACCGACTCTTAAAGTCACCAGTGAACCACTTTCTACCAAGATAAGGCTCGATCGTGACCCGAAACACTGTCTTACAAGTTACAATGGCGCTAGTAGTCATACATTCTTCTCTAGTAAATTAGTTCCGATTTTCGCCGCAACCGCTTTTGTGTTCGGTATATTGAATTGTCAAAAGCGATAGTGTTGTGATTTTCGAATTTGACTTTATCTTTATACTATTATATTATATTAGGTTGATTCTATAATCAACCTATTTCAAAAAATAATGGATGATTGATTTCAGTGCCATGGGCCATGGTACTTATAACCGTGCGGTAGTCAGAATAACACGTTGTACATTATTAATACAGTTGGTATAAAATATTATAGATAAAACTTTATCTTCTATGTCGTGCTGTATGGAGGCTGTGTTTGATCATTTGATTGTATTATTTTGACGGTTTATTGTGATTTAAACAGAATTGATATCTGCCATTTTATTAAGCCATGAGCTTATATTGTTCCTATTTAATCAATTCTGTTTAATTTCTTCTTCATACCGTCCTTGGTTCTTCTTCTTCATCCCGTTCCATACTTGGGCTGATCTTTAGGTTAACCACACTTGCCTAGGTTGGTCAGTGGATGGGTTGACCACCCATTACATACTGAGTTTCTTCTGTGCTTCGGAAAGCAAGTTAAGCCGATGGTCTCAACTGTCATTTGTAACTTTGACAGTCGTTACAGGTAGTGCCCCGAAAGACTGACAACCGTACGACTGGTTGCAAGTAGCAAGAGGTAAAAAATCAAAATCATTTATTTGCGTAAATAAGGTACAGAAAGTTGGTAAAATAAATGAATTGTTCTCTTATTCTGCCTTTTATTTCGCCTAAAATTAAAAATAATGAATATTAAAAACATGTAGCTTTTATAAGCTACATATTTTTAATATATTTAAATTAATTATGAATCACAAGTATGCAGTCATTGAACCGACAATCCCTTTAAAAATTGTATAAGTGTCAAAATAAGTATAAAAAATAATAAGAATCATGTCAATAAAATTCATTTAAAAAAAAATAAGGAGAGATTTGCCATACAATAATAATAATAGGTACTTATAACAAATATAATTTTAAATGTCCGTGCAATTTCCAAAACTTAAAATTTATAACCTAAAAACTCATGAACACTATTTATTTTACTTGATTAAGTAGGAACAATATAAAAAACGCTCATGGTATCCTATTACCCAGTACTTTAAAAAAAAAAAAAAACATTGCCCCACACTAGGAATTTCTGTATCGTGGGTGCGTTCACAAATATTTAAACCCACATACACAAATACCGAACTAATAACTGTCTCGTTTGTATACGTTAGATAGGTAGTCACTCTATATAAAATACTGGTATTCAGCTGCATCTCATCAGTCTGGAAGCCAACCCCAACACAGTTGGGAAAAGGTTAGGCAAGTGATGATATCGATATTGCGGATTGGATTGCATAAGGTACAAATATTTTAATGCGTGATGCACAAAAAATTATAACTAATTTGTCTTCTAATTATATTTCCTGACTGATACTTATCTTATAAATATGATTAATCATATTATTTGATGGCAAAACAAAATCAACAAAAAATCCTAACCTTCGATCACGATGTTATAACGGATTTAAACTACATCATCACATCCCTAGTAACTGTAAAACATATATATAATACACAAGCGGACGTCGCGCGGTTTCACCCGCGTTGTTCCCGTTCCCGTGGGAATACAGGGATAAAAAGTAGCCTATGTCACTCGAAGATGGTATAGCTTCCCAACCGTGAAAGAATTTTTGAAACCGGTCCAGTAGTTTCGGAGCCTATTCGTTACAAACAAACAAACAAATCTTTCCTCTTTATAATATTAGTGTAGATAACATCACCCCAGTAATCCCTAAAGGAACACAGGTTTATCTCTGATTCGAACCGCAAGTCTGTAGAAATCACTATAATTGTAATCATCAGCATCATCAGCCTATTAGGTATGTTCCCAGTGCTGGGATGTCCCAGCACTGCTCACTACAAGAGGGAATGGCCTATAATCCACCACGCGGGCCAGTTGCGGGTTGGTAATTTTAACATGTCTTCGAAATTTTGGACATGCTGGTTTCCTCACGACGTTTTCCTTGATCATTATAATCTGGATCTATTCAAAGTTCGAATGGAACGGCTTTTTCTAGGCAGCATCGAAGTTTCACATCAGTCGAGAAGCCGCCGAACCGCCACTACGCCTATTAAGTATTAAAAGATTACAGGGGTGTCTTATATATGGACACGCGGTTGTAACGGAGTTCCACGCACAATTTATTATGCACTCCGTTCCAAAAAAAACTGCAGGTATGTCATTTAGTCTAACTGCAAAAAAACACAAAATTCGAACTAAAAAACTGCCAAAAAACGGTCAAATAACCGTTAACTATTGTTTATATACACCGTCTGAGGGCAAGACCGATTAAACACAGAGCAAACGTCGGCAAGTGGTCACAAGAGTCACGCTCACCCGTGTGGAGTCACGAATCGTTACGTCACACCTTCTTTTTTCAAAGTTATCCTTTATAACGGTCTGCGCACGCGCCGGTATCGGTATCGAGTGTCGTGTGCGGTTCATGTATTTTATTATATCTTTGATTGATTGGTTTCGATATTCTATTGATAAAGTTTGACCGATGTGGGTGTGTTTTATGATGATTGTATTTTATGTGTTACTACTGTGATGCTGGTCTAGTGGTCGCGGATTGAGGAGCTCGGGACAATCTTTAAGTTAAGCTGGGAAATCATCAAATGACTCCTACTCTGGGCGGAGCGGAAGGGAGTGTCAGACTTTTACTGATTAAAAACCACCCATGTTCCTTCTTAGCCCTCTGGGTCCGGGGCCGCGGTATCTCTTTCTAACAAAGCTAAAGCTTTAAGCCGTTGGTCCCAGTGGCTTTGATAGACGTTACAGATAGGCAATGACCAGAAAGTCTGACAACCAATCGTAGGTACTAAGGGACATCGTATTTCCTAGTACTGACTGGGTCGTGGAGGTCAGATAGGCAGTCGCTGCAATGGAGCTTTTACATGGGATCGGCGAAATGTGGGTGTAATGAAAAGGCTGCTCTCAAAACGGTGAAGGAAAATGTCGTGAAGAAACCGGCGAACCAAAACAATCGAAGAGATGTGACATCTACCAACCCGCACTGGGCCCGCGTTGTGGATTGTAGCCCATCCCTCTCCTAGATAGGAGGCCGGAGTCCCTGCAGTGGGAACATTATGATGATGAATAGTAAATGGTCACCGATACAGCTCTCAGCCACATCGCTCGAAGAACCGACAACCGACGGGGAAGAAAGGTTCTCGAGTGGCGACCACGAACCGGAAGACGCAGCGTTGGTATATAGGCCTCCCACCAGGTGGACTGACGACATCGTGAGAGTTGTGGGCAACCGGTGGATGCAAACGGCAGGTTGCCGTTTGTTCTATGGGGAAGGCCTTTGTCCAGCAGTTGACGTCTTATTCCTGATGATAATGATGATGATGAATGAAAAGGTATACGTTTGCTTAACCCTTCGGGAATTACAGGCATGATGTTATGTTGTTTTACTACTATATATTTTAAATATAGTGTCGTGGTGTTAGGACTAATTTAGTGTCGAATAGACGTAGCTGTATATCGTGCGAACCGCTGTTCGCTGTTTGATAAATTACAGGGCTAGAGATCGTGATTGTGTATTTGTCATACGTTTGATTTTAGCGAATTAGATATGAAATATTGGTGTTTCGATGTCAAGATACTTATCTAGCGTTTTTGATATTAAATGCCGTAGATTGCCTTTTGAAGACAGCTATTTATTTTGTTAATTTACTGTGACCCGCCCCTGTTTCGCGCCACCTATCGGGTCCAAAACTATCCTATATTTCAACCTGTAACCAACAATACACATTCACAAAATTTCGTAATTACGTATATGAACACGGTGACATGCGATTTTTAAAAAGTTTTCCGACTGCAATTTACAGTACAGTTTTAATCCTATAAATTAAACTCAATCCGCCTTATTACAAAAGGTAATTGGTACCTGGTTTAACTTAGACTTGGTTTATCTCGCATGACGTCTCACTTCAATAGTATTCGAAAGAAAGTGGTAGCATGCAAGATAAACCAAGTCTAAGTTAAACCAGGTACCAATTACCTTTTGTAATAAGGCGGTATGAATTTAGACCGAATACCTACAATATCATGATTAAATTCGTATCATAACACATCAAATGTCATGATTAAATTCGTATTATAATACATCAAATATTATCTTGATTTAATTCGTATCATTCGTATCTTGATTTCATTGTTTTCTGCTACAATTGCGTTAAGGTTTAGTTATCGCATAATCGTCATAACTTTTCAGCCAGCCCGTTACAGCAACATTAAACGTAAGAAACACTCGGTCACACGTTTCGCACACGGCATGCAAATAATACATCTTAATATAGAGAGCGGTGGCTCGAGTTTTGTTATTACAATCAGATGAATTTACATTTCATAAATAAATGCATCTCTGCCGGTGCCCTAACGACGCCACACTCAATGTTTCTGCTACACATAAACTGTATGAGTACCTTAATTTAAATAACACGCCACGTTCTTCTCGACTGTACCTTTTCTATGGTGTGAATATTATGTTAGTAAAGATATAATGTTCAAGCGTTTTTGCATTGAGTGTACCTTGCGAGGTGTACTGGGCTTGTGTGAATAATCCTGTAAACTTGTGTCGGATGCGAGTTTTTGCGTTTTCAATATATCAGTATGTTAGCATTGAAATACTGCACATATAGTAGAATTGGCTTAGTAAATGCTATGTTTCACTTAAGGCTTTTATTTATTCTCTCTCTCTCTCTGTATTGCTTCATCGTCATCATCACCTGCCTAACCATTTCCCACCTATGTTTAGTTGAATTCCAGTCAATCCAGATGCAGCTGACTACTAGTATTTTACATGGAGGACTTGAGGTCTCAGTCTTCTAAACAGGGAGGAAAAGACTTCGCGTATAAACGATGACTACGTATTCAATATATCATTTTAAACCCACCCATAGAGAGACACATTTTACCGGCTGACAGCCTTGAGGAGGGTTTTTTATGCCTTTTTATAGTTTCTTGTTAGTTTATTTATTTATTAGTTTTTAATTAATGTACATAGTTAGTTACTCTCATAATCAATAAAAGACACCCCATAGAGACATTTTTCATCAGAACAAAAAGAAAGCTGTTCCGAAAACTTTGACCGTGTACGTATTGCACTTTTGTAGCAAACAGCTGATTAAATTTTACTTGATATACATACATGAACTAACTAACGCCTTTTCCCATGGAATAGGCAGAAACCACAGAACGCCACCTGCTACGATCCTTTTGCCTCGTCTACATTCATACATCTCTTCATCAACGCAGACCGTTTGCGAGTACTATGCTGACCTTTCTGAAGAACGTCACCAACAATTTCAATGAATGTCCTTCTACATTTTACGTACATATGCAGTTATAATAGGGCTCCGAACAACGGAAACAGGCGACGCGCGGTAGGACCAGAAGGAGATGACGTGATGAGCTGGACTCTTATCAAAAGGATTGAGCCTAAACAGCCAAAGATAGGGATAAATTAAAAGAGGGAAGGGAATCCTTTGCAGCCCTTGCAGTGGGACACATTAGACCCATAAAAAAGTAATAATGAGAGAATTACTTTGAAGTTCCACGTGGACAATTTAATTTAAACACATCGGCGGCATAATTAACCAAAATCAAGTTGGCACTCAGACTTTCTATTTTGATTGACTGCGCATGGACCCTATAATTTTGGAAATTAATTCCCGCTATGATTCCATTTCGCTCAGAAGCGGTTCATAGTTCAAGTTTTTTGCGTAATGCCGTAATGAAATGAGTCTTATGTTATGAGTCTTATGAGCAATAGTTTAATTGGCCAATCACATGTACTAGCATGATAGTTTCACTTATTGTAACTACGTAAGATTTGCATAACTGGCTAATTGCTCTAATTGGAATGTGTTTTTTTTGTGGCGAAATAAGATACTTCACAAAAATACGTGGTAAATATATTTGTTTTAAGTCGCAAAATAATTGGAGGCAGATGTAGCTGTATAGGCTAGTCATCACCATCTACCGAGTCTTTTCCCAACTACGTTGGGGTCGGCTTCCAGTCTAAACAGATGCAGCTGAATACCAGTATTGTACATGGAGTGACTGCCTCTCTGACTTCCACAATTAGTTAGTACTGGGTTCTCAGACGTTCAAGTCAATGATTACTTGTAACAACTGCCAAAGATCTATACATGGCAGATGGGACAGGCACGGAGGAAGCTCAGTATGCAATAGGTGGTGACTCATCCACAGATTAACCAAACAAACCAAAAGTAAAGATCGACCAGAGTGGTAGTTATTTTTAAGTCACGAGCTTTTCTTCCTGTATATTCTAGTAAAGGACCGAAATAATAGATATAGCTAGTGACTTCCACTAGTAGGTGGCTATGGTTAGGTAAGGCTGCTCAGCTTCTAGATGAGCAGCCATACCAAACCAGTAAAGCGTTCTCTTGGCAGCTCCTAAAAATATTCTTTATTCCCCATCCATATACGTATCTACAGGTATATGTAATCGTTTATTGTACACACCATTTGGCTTTTTAATAGTCTCAGTAATGCACAGTATCAAGCTTAGTTTTAATTCACCCATACAGTTTGGTCGTGAATCTAAAATCCATGTTCCGGTAAAAACCACACCCTGTCTGGAAATGACGCTGTTCCGTTCATCTCAAGGAGAACCAAAAGAAGGAAGGAACGGCTTAATATAAAACAACAACAAAAAACAAATCGAAGTCGGAGGTCACCCAAAAAAACGGACATCACAACTTTTTATTAACAATAATTGCCTACAAATTGCACTATTCTATACACATTAGCGCTCGTATCAATTACAAAAGAAATTCGTTGAATGATCATGATGCTCATATTAGGCAAAAAGCTCACATACAGAGACATATCATTTGGACGTGTTCTCACGAACACTAAAAATCAAGTACCAATCATTACACAGAACCCCGTGAACCAACACGTAGGTATATTAATTCCAATAATGACCATACGAATGAGCCTTCTTTCGTCACACACCGTATAGAAAACATCAAATACATATAATTAGAGGCATCTATAAACTACGGTAATTGTGAACCGTCTTCTTTAATTACGAAGGCCGATATTGAAGGTTGTGGAAGAGTTGCTTGTGAAATATATTTTGTTAGTGATGTACTGGACATGTATTGACAAGCTAATCGACTAACTGTGCACGACTACGTGATAATTAAACTGTCGATGTAATGTATCGTCACGTAATCAGAGTTGGACTTTCGTGGAAATAGTTTGCCAATTACGATGGCCAATTAATAGGAGAGGAGCTTAATTTTATAGGGTACAATTGAAACTGCAGTAACTTCGGGATATAAGGGAGATAATTAGACTTTGCTAAACTTGGATTGCTCCATGAAGTTAGCAATTGTTTTAAGACTGCCTGCTAAAACTTCATCAAGCGCAAAGGAAGATTTTAAGATAGCAAATTCTGCGAAAATTCACATTTGGCCCGCTTGACAAATAAATGATTTGCAAATGCAGATTGTTATTGAATATTTGGATGATTGACTGATAACACTCCCAAAAATGATAGCAGATGATTTGATAATTACGTAGTTACCTATTACAAACCTTACCACACTAAACATTGTGACAATGTTGGTCAATGTGTTAATATTTGCGAGAGCCGAGTATCCGTGTGCTGAGAGTAATCGCTGCACATTCCGATACACAAAACATCAGACGCTGAGCATCATTATACAATGACAAAAGAACCTTGTGCAACTAGTTAAAATGTATGCTCTTCTGGTACAGATGGAGAAACAAATCAACTGAATATTGGAAAAGATAATACAAATTTTGTTACGAAATCGGCAAAAAATTAAGAAGTAAGTAAGTGTACCTGTGTGTCCGAAGTAGAGACATTTTGTAAAAGAATTGTTTGTAGATAATTCTGACAAACAATTAAAAAATTAAAAATAATAAAGCAAACAACACACAACACACAGCTTTGGTAATTCAAAGCAAAAATTTAAAAATAAACTATTAATTGATAAACCTTTTCAGTGTGTTATATGATGTTAAAATCTAGATAGGGCTGGAAGAGAAGCACGGAGAGTGGCCCAAACAAAAAGAGGTCTATCTGAAGTGCATGGTGATGATGATAATGTAAGATTACGAGATTGAAGAAAACGGCGGTCAGAATGTATGAGGGAGGTTACGTCTAGCAAAACTTTAACATTATGAGAGCAAGAAAAACTTGTTCAAGTGGAGATTCATATATAACTCCGTCCTGGAGTGTAAGTAAATGTAGTGTTCGTCCTCAAACGATGGGACACTTGATATCGTGTCCTGCCTGTCCTGTTGCTTGCACATCATAGGAACTGATAGATGCCATTGAAAGCGCGGATCTTGTCGCTGAATTTTGGGTTGATTCAGTTTAAATTTTCATCGACAGGCTAAGAGGAAGTTAACAAGAATACATTTTCAACGACAGTAAAATAAGAAATCTCGCTCCAGATACAGCTGCAGACGCTACCGATCGGTTCCACCGCACTAACCTTATTCAGCATCACAATAATGGTCTCTGATCATTTCTAAGCGCATTTCTTGCAATCGTCGACTATTACAACTGTATTGTTTAATGCCTGATGATGTTCGACTGTCTCGCAGATATTGTTCCAAGAAGATTAGATGCAATTTATGTTAATTTGTATTGTATGTCGTGGGGTCTTTGAAATAGATCTGCTGAGATTTCGCTACTTGGCGGGTAATGGTGATATGATTAACTTGTCATATTCAATCCTTGGGAAGATTTTAAAACCAGATTTTCTGCTAATTTGGCTTAGCAAATGACGGCACGGTTGGCGCAGTGGCTCGAGCAGTTGACTGCTACGCTACGTGTCGCGGGTTCGATCCCCGCATGGAACAAATTATTTATATGGCCTACAGATAGTTGTTTCGGGTCTGGGTATTTGTGTATGTGAGTTTGAATGTTTGTGAACGCACCCACGATACAGGAGAAATTCCTAGTGTGGAGCAACATTTCTTTTTTAAACAAAAAAAAAAACAAAAAAAAAATGGGTTAAGCAAGAAACTACAACATCAATGAATGCATAATCAGCCTATAATATTCCCTCTGCTAGGACTCAGGCCTCCTCTCTATGAGAAGGAATGGGCCCGAATGGAATGAGAAGGAATGAAATCCACCACGCGGGCACCAGTACCAGTTGGTAGATGTCAGATGTCTTCGAATTATTGGTTCTAGGACATGCTCGTTTCTTCACTATGTTTCTTTCACCGTTTTGTGAGCAGTGGTGATGAAATAAATCACTCAAAAAAATACGCACCTAGGGCGTTCGAACCCACGACTCGTAAGTCGGGGTCGCCACCACTGGACCACCACTGCTCTAGTGTAAAGTTTGTATGTAGGGGGTCTCAACCTGTTCTGAACTAAAAGAAGAACAAGCAGAACATTAATATATAATATAAATTAGCCGAGCTATCACAATTTTTGCGGACAAAGTCGCGGATTAAAGTTAATAGTGTTTAATATCATTGCTTTCATGTTTGTCGACTCCTCGATGGCTGACGAAAGAAGTTGAAAACTCAACTATGAAAAGGTTGAAATTAGCATTAACTGTAGCTTATTCAGCGTTTCTTTTTGTATAATAATGATTCCATTCAACGTTTTGTAGGATAGTTCAATCGATATCATTGTTACGATTTTGTAATAGATCATGGAGCCGTTACGATATGATGTTGTGAATACTTCTAAAGATTCTTCTAGCCTCTTCAACTGTCTCTGTAACTATAGTCAATAATTACGATCTTTCTTTCAATGCTCACTATATATTTATTATTTTTTGAAAATAACCTCTGGCCATTTATTTCAAAGTTATCTATTATTTAAATTTCTTGATTGTTATATACAGGGTGTAAGGGGCAGCCCTCCGCAGACTGATAGGTACCTATTCCAACCCAACATCTCCAGACCTTTTTGAAGGAGGACTTTTGGCCGAAAGGTGTAGTTTTCCGGCGTTTCCGAGGACGGTTACGCGACACCTCGCAGCGAAACACGACGCCGACGTTACGTGTTTAGTTACTGTTTATGTATTAATTTGTTATTATTGTATTATCTAATTTATTTATTTATTAAAACTTTATGCACAAAAATCGTACAGAGGCGGACTTAATGCCTAATTGTGTGTATTCTACTTATGGGCCTTAGTTGCCTGAAATAAAATGATTATTATTATTATTATTCAGTATATCATACTTAGATGACCGGTATAAGAAATGATTTTAGGATACCTTAGCATTTATTTATATATTCGCATTTGTCTCAATATTTGCAATTCCCATAGTAACTATATTATACCGCTAAGTCCCTAAATGATTACCAAGTACCCATAAAACCAGCGAATTAAATCTGTTTATGAAATATTTGGTCCATTACAGGTACGATAGTGTAAAGCCGATACTTGTATGTCGGTATCGTGCGCCCGCGACCATTAGCTGCGCTTGCGCAACACGCATTTAGTTCAATCGTTACAAGCGATTCTGGGGAAATGCTGTTATTTGCTACATTGCAGTTTAGTTATTTTAATATTGTAATTATATGTTGTAAGTAGCTGTAGTATTTTAATTTATTTTATTTAGTAGGCTTAAGTCCTGTGTACTAAATTAGTCATCACATACTCGGTGTTCTTGCAGAACCAAAGATTCTAACATTATTTTAGGTTGGTTTCTAATTTATTAGGAACTCTATTTCACTGCCTCGTTGGTCTAGTGGTCGCAAGCGCGGCTGCTGAGCCTGAGGTCCTGGGTTCGATTCCCGGGTCGGACAAAGTGTTATTGGCTTTTTCCATCAGGAATTTATCAGTCACGGAGTCTGGATTTGTGCCCGGTTGATGGCAATAGGCTCGCCCCCTATTACATGGGACTTAAACATAACTGGCGAAATGTGGGTGTACTATAAGGTACACCTCTGCCTAACCCTTCGGGGATTACAGGCGTGATGTTATGCGTGTCTATTTCACTCCTCACCCTCATCCCAATTTATTTTTTGTCAGCGTAACATCTCTTCTCCTTACATAATTTTCAATTAGTACTCATCTTATGAGTTAATTCCTTTCATGCCACCAGAAACTTTCCTGTAGAAGAACTTTTCCAAGCATTGACTATTACAATAGTCAAGAATATTTTTAATCTATGTCGTTACTTTATTAAGACTGGAGTTCTTATCCACGGTTTTAAAACATGGGCTAGGCTTTCGATCGTAAACAATATTAGGCATTTGTTTTAACAGTAGAGAGAATCCCAAGTGTGAAGAGTTGTATATAAATCAGTGTCTAGTGGACTGTTCGTATGAAATACCATCGATACAAGATGCTACCTTATATTTTATTTATAAGCCGTACACTGGCCTGCTTCCCTCATTTCAATTTTCAAACATAACTGAAATTCCTCTGCTACTCTTGTAATAATTTCGCTAACATAGACAATTTGGACCTTTATGATACTTTTTTACTGTCTATGAATCTGTGTCAGTACTGTCACTTATGACAACCGATAAAAATGATAATATTTTGGATCTCTATCGAATAGTTCAACCATAAATAATACACACCGAACATGAAATATTTATGTTTAGTTCTATATCTGCAGATATCTTTCAAAGAGTGTACTATAGATCTCAACATAAAAGAATTAGTTTACATCGCTGATCATTTGCCCGCTCAAGAATGTCGCAGACTCTTTGCATCTTTGTATTTTGATTCCTACTATCTTCCAGACGAATTTTATGATGCGGTTGAAGAAATACCGAGAAATATTCCGTGTATAAAGCTGCTGATGAAGTGGAACAGTGGTATAGAATCATGGGAAGGACAAGGTGAAGCGCATGCTTTTTTTAAACGCAGATTAGATCAACTGGACCACAAAGATTTGGCTGATTGGCTAGGGAAGATAGTATTTCACCAGCTAAGTAAAGAATTGAATAAGTCTTTAGAAGAAGAGCCGTGTTTGGAAGCTAAACCTGCGAAAAAACCCAAAGTTTTAAAAGACAGCGGTTCTAAATTTGCTGGTGAAGAATGGTCCAAAGTAGATTCCGTATTGTGTGTAGCATTGTTTGGCATTGTGATCATTACATTAGCCGCTTTCTGTCGAATGCTTAAGCTAAGTTTCAGAAGGGCTAAAGTCAGACGTGGCAGCTCCAAGCATTCGGATGAGCTGATCGACTTGCTGAGTGCGGCCTCCGTGGAGAGTGACCAGGAAACGGTTTATGAGCTAGATGTGGAAAATAAGAAATGTTCCCGTGAACAGGATCTCAAAAAATCTGTTGATGCGAAATTGTAACAGCTGGAAAAGTACATTAAAATTATTTGGAATTTCAATATTCTGTACCTTTTTTCAACTGTTTCTTGCTTAGTCATTTATTATAGGCTCTAGGTAATCACGAAGTAGATTGGGCTCGGAAAATATAGTTATCGTCATAGTCGAAGAAGTTACTCATGGGAATTATTCATTATTGTAAGCCTGTTGCGTCCAACCTTTTTTTTTGGGGGGGTGGGAAATCATCAAATAACTCCTCCCGCTCGGAAGGGAGTGTCAGACTTCTACTGACAAAAAACCACCCATTTTCCTTCTTAGCGCTTGGGCCGAGGCCGCTGTATCTCTTTCGAACAACCCGCAGCCCCGACGGTGATGTACCCTGAGAAAGAAAAAAAAGCAAGGGAAGCAAAGTCCTCCTTTCCTTTTATCCATTCTCTCTCCAGAGATATGTCAGCCCAGTCATTTAAGCAGGAGTCCATCTCAACACGCCAACGTCCTTCTGAGACTGCCACGTGGCCGATCACTGTTGTTTAGAACTCATTAAATTCGTATATCCACAATCATTTTATGAATTGAAAACCTATTAAGACTATTAAAAGTACCAACACATCAACCATTCTTCACTACCTATCACAATAACATTACCATACAAAATTATCATTAGCCTATCAATTAACATTTCCTACGTTAATTCCTTGAATCAAAGCACAGCTACCTGTCGCTAACAAGCCGGTGTGTAGCAAGCAATGCGCGCACGCAGGCATCGCCCGTGTCATCGCGCAAGCGCGCCGATAAGCCTCATTAGTGACCGTCCTTCTTAACTTCATCAACTGATACCATTAAACTGGGTATATCGGAGCCAAGTGGGCTGGCTAAATGGCAAACTGAATTCGCTAATCGCATGAAATAAACTGAATTTACTGTACTAGTAAAGTTGGTTTAGTTAAATACATGGCGTGCGTATAATGGGTGTAAAATAAAAATATCCTTAACGAGGCCGAAAGACACTTGTCTTCTAAACAACCTTCTAGTTCCAACTTAAATACAAGTTTTTAATGTTCTAACCTTACTTCTCTCTTTTATCTCTACATTCACCATTATATTCAATCAGCGAAATGTTTTGAGTACTTACATTAAGTCCTACCGTGAAACGTGATATTTCACCTAAAAAAAAGGTGGTTTCCTTGCTATAATTTTTGCGTATGGACACTTTTTGATGTACAGAATGTTTGGTTGACAGCTGTGTGATGGAACTTGTCACCATATTTATGTATGAATTGGAAGACTCGAAAGTTTTGTTTGTTTGTTTTTGTTTTTTAAAAAAACGTTGCCCCATACTAGGAATTTTTCCTGTATCGTGGGTGCCTTTACAAACATTTAAACTCACATACACAAACACACCCGTACCCGAAACAACTATCTGTAGGCCATACAAATATTTGTTCCGTGCGGGGATCGAACCCGCGACAAGTAGAATGCAACGATCGTAGCAAAATCAAAATATTTTATTACACACAAACCTACATGGCCACTTAACAAACTTATAACACCCGTCGTCGTTTTTGCATCGAGGCTTAAAATATAGTGTTCAGTGTCCTGGTAAGCCGTTTCCAATGAAGAAAAACCGGCAAAAAACTTTATGGTGACTCTTTTAAAAATATTTAGTTCTTTGTTCTGTACATTCCGATTTTATGTATGTATGAATGTCGTAAAATACGAGGTTTTATTGTGAATAGGACTTACGTATTGTGCAACGGCTACTAGAACAGGATTGGTTAAAAGATATCATTATTATATTTAGTAGTAAAATAATAGTTATAACAGTAAATCTTATATTTTATGCAACGAAATATAGGGTTAATGAATAGGAGTGTGGTTGGGCGTTAAATTTTACTGTGTTTAATAAAATAATGGGAGTAATGAGGTTCCTGGTCAATGATTACTGTGTGGGTGTCCCAGTTTTAGGTCACAAGTTGGCTTCTAGAAATATTGCCTTTAACTAGTAAGGTTATTATTAATCCAGGTGTTATTATTACAAGTATTTTTTAAATCTTATACCAGAATAGGATAGAGATGGCTATCCTACACCGAGTGTCATTAAAACAATACTTAAAGACGTAATGGTTACCTCATTCTTGAGGAGTTAACTCCTTTTTTTTGGATGGTTGGAAATCATCAAATGACCCTCCCACACTGAGCAGAGCGGTAGAGAGACTTCTACTGACTAAAAACCACCCATGTTCCTTCTTAACCCTTTGCGTCGAGGCTGCGGTATCTCTTTCGAACAAATCGCAGCCCCGACGGGAGGAGTTAACTCTTAAATACACTGCTAATAGCTTAATAGTTTTGGATAACTTCCATGTAATGGATGGATTGTTTAAGGAATGATATGAGTATTTGATAGCGTGAAATTATGATAGAAAAAAATTTAGTTGCACCGATTCAAGTAACTTGAGACAAGGGCAGAATAGCAATGATGAATATAAAATAAGGCCAAGACAAAGCAGACGACAAAAATTAACAAGATATAAAATTCATACATAAGAAAATAAGTAAGACATGAAAGATAATGCATACGTACGTATACACCAATGGTCGAGTAGGTACTAGCTAAGTAATTTCACACCTATAATTCAATACAATTATTTATTCATATTATACCCAGTACGTCAACGAATGAATAACTAGTTATTAGATATATTTCCAAAGAAACATTCAGTTTGAAATTACTATTATTTAATGCCTCATTATCATAAGAATTGCATTTGTTTCCTTAGTATTGCACTGCGGGACTGTTGCTGGTTTTCACTTAACAAGGCGACCGCGACACCTAAATGTGACTGAATATTTTTTTTAAAGCAAGTAATCACCACTTTTAATTATTTTATTACTTTATCTGAAGAGCAATAAAGTAAATATTTAGGTATACTAAGCTTCAAATTAAGTATTTTTTATGTATTGAATGAAATTACGTTACAGAGCTGTTGCTAATTGGGTAGTTAACAAAAAAAAACTAATTAAGTAGTCCGTCAAATAGATTTTCAAAAAATATTGGACACGTATTTTTTCTTTTTTCACGTGAACAAACAATGAAAACGATACAGTGATTAGAATGACATTTTTTACCGGTGAGTGACGTCACAAACCCCTACTCAAATCATTGACGCGTTTTTTCTTCGTTATTTTTTATTGATTTGATAAAACAAAAAATACGTATCCAATATTTTTCGATAATCTAACAGACGGACTAATTAGAATCATATTTTTTTTAAATCAGGAAACATCCTTATTATCAACTCGCCAAACTTTTACGTTTGATGGCTAGAAAAAAATATTTTAGTTGAAGTTGAGTCACTGTCCATCATTTGTGGAAATCGCGAATACTCGTGTTTAAAACTGAGTCAGTGTCGATCAGTGGTTCTCAGCGTGAATGTTTAAAAAAAATCATGTCACTGTCCACCATTGGCAGACAATCCGGGGGTGGACACTGGGAATCACAATGAAAAACCGTCACTGAAAATTCAACTCTCTGTTGTTGTACGGTCAGCAGCAGAAGTAGCTTAACACTACTTAAAGTTACAAAGCAGGTTTTTTAATAAAAACTTGTTAAATATTACTCGTTACTAACAAATTATTGAACAGTAAGGAATATTTAAAAGAATAATGTTCTGAAACATTAAAAATAACAGCTGGAGTCCTGTATATCAAATAATTAAAATTCCGAAACGTTAAGCTACTTCTGATGCTGACCGTACAAGCTACTTTAAATGTTTTTAAAATTAGGCGTAGGACTTGCTATGTATTAAATGATTTGTGTTAAATAGTGAGAATAAACCGTCAAAATAAAGCAAGTTATAGCAAACTGTCCGGTAAAACGGTAACATTTTATTTTAGTAACTTAATTTACTTTAGCCTAAGGCTAAGTTGGTACAGATAAACCGTTTTAAGCGTGAAACGGTTCTAGTATTTATTTCTAGTACTAAGTCAATTGCTATTACAATTCTGTCAAACAACTCATGGATATTATATTTTGAATCATTTCGCCTGATTGTCGTAGTCTTAATAGAGTTGTCGTAGGAAATTAATTTACGGGAAAACACAACGCTTGGAAGAAACATATTTCAAGAAAACACGCATATGCATTAAGGACTGTTTCACCACCTTTCTTTTTTTTTTTGGCGGGTGGAAAATGACAAATAACCCCTCCCGCTCTTGGGCAGAGCGAAAGGGAGTGTCAGACTTCTACTGACTAAAAACCACCCATGTTTCTTCTTAGCTCTTCATGTCGAGGCCGCGGTATCTCTTGCGAACAACCCGCTGCCCCGACGGGTGTTTCACCACCTACGACTAAGTTCCTGTTAACTTACTTAGCTGATAATTTCATACAAATTGTGCTCAATTTATGAATTTATTCGGATTTCTTGAAAATAGGTCCTTGAATGAGAAATAGTTCCTGATAGTAGATATTTATTTACTACTTAGATTTGAGTCAAATTTTAGCAAAAGATATAGGATAGTCATAGGACTCTAGGATCAAGATGTTTCAGTAAATAAACCTCCTTATTCTTCTTCGTGTGACTGCCACGTTTGACCCACATGGTGGGTCTCTCTTTGCTTGTGCCAAGCTCTACGCTCTTGTACCAGTTATTACATAATTTAGTCAAAAAAGATTTTATTATAAAGACTCAAACCTACAAGTAAGCTCGTGGCTTAACAAGAACTGCCACTCGGATGGATCTTTAGGTTAAGCTGCGCTTGCCTAGGTTGGTCTGTGGATGGGCGACCGCCCAGTAAATACCGAGTTTCCTCCGTGTCTCGGAAAGCACGTTAAGCTGTTGGTCCCGGCTGTCATATATAGATCTTTGACAGTCGTTACAGGTAGGCAGTAACCTGAAAGCCTAACATCCAGTCTTACCAAAGGGTATAGTATAGTATTACCTAGTGTTAACTGGGTTGTGGAGGTCAGATAGCCAGTCGCTCCATGTAAAATACTGGTATTCAGCTGAATCCGGTTAGACTGGAAGCCGACCCCAACATAGTTGGGAAAAGTCTAGGCAGATGATGATGACTCAAACATACAAGTAGGTAACACAAAAACGTTTTTATCACATAACCCAACCACTAAAGCATGAAATACAAACAGAGGATCCCTTCCCTGCGTCTTCATTACCATACGACCACACAAACTTACACCGCTCACAGTAGGCGTGACTTTCATACTATTTTCTAAATAATCTGTCGACACAGAATAAAGAGAGCCAGAAGGTTAGCTGCAAGCAAAGAGCGCTTCACGCACACATAGACACGCTTCACGTCAACTTGCATGTGGCTTTGTCTGAGATTGCCATACGTTCCTATACGTCCATTCTACAGTTACTTAGTTTTTGAAAAATCACATCATTACCCACAAAAAAAAGAAAGAAAGAAGAACAAGTCTCACTCCAAATAACACGCCAGTCACGCGGTATAGGAAGATAAAGAAAAGGACGATTCGAAATGAACTCAATCGATACTAACATAAAGTTGACACTTATCTAAATGAAAAAAAAAAACTTTTTTGAAAGAATGATTTTTGAAGTTAGAATATGTATACGTGCAAATCTTTTCGTTGCATCTCCATTGTATGGACCTAGCTTTCTGTAACTAACTACTCTATGCCGTCGTATAAAATACGTCCATATTTGAATGCCTACAGGCGTGCCGCCTCGCTGAATAATCATTAATTCGTGTAATGTAACATAAGGCCTGGGTCGCGATTGGTGGACAGTTAAATTAATGTGCTTAGGGAAAGTTGCACTGAATGTCTGTTTAATCGATGTTGTAATTCGATCTTTGTAGTTATTGGTGTAACTGTGTTAATTTTAGTCAGGAGTTATTAGCCCGCCACGGCTGCTGAAGCAACGGAAAATATAGGAAATATTGTTTAACCAAACCATTTTAACTATGGGGTTTCTTGCCGGATCTTCTCCATAGGAAATGACCATCCCGAACCGTGCACCTATTGTCGACGTTTTATAAGTGCACATGTAGGCCTCATCATCATCATCAACAGCCTATAATGTTCCCACTGCAGGAGGACTCAGGCCTCCTCTCTAGGAGAAGGATGGGCTATAATCCACCACGCGGGCCCAGAGTGCGCAGTTGGCAGGTGTCACGTCACATGTCTTCGAATTTTTTGGTTCTAAGACATGCCGGTTTCCTCACGATGTTTTCCTTCACCGTTTTGAGAGCAGCGGTGATGAAATAAAATACACAAAGTAATGCGCCTGGCTGGGTTCGAACCCACGACTTACTGTTCGTAAGTCGAGGCCGACACCACTGGGCCACCGCTGCTCACATGTAGGCCTATTTGTTTTTTTTTTTATTTCATACCTTAGGGGTGGGCTCCACCAAAGCGGAGACGAGACGAGAGGAGAGTAGAGTAGATGTGTGAACCACCAATAGAATAAATAAAACGGTTGAGCAGAGAGGAGAAGATACTGTCTAGTATTTTTTTAGGCCAGCTACCACACTCGGCGGCTAAGCATCCAGCAGATACGAGAAGATTCTTTAATTTATCTATTTTTTATAAAACACCTACATACATATATATCATCGTGGTCTGCCGGTATCCGGTCCAAGCTACCGGTGGTTAGGGCTCCAGAGACTACATTCCTCATCTGTAAGTTACTTTTTATCACGGTTTCAGTCGACCGGTCACTCGCAGAAATAGTCATGTAGATATTTAAGCAAAAATGCACCATGGACTCGAAATTAAGTCCATTATGCTAATAAATACAAAAAGACATATCTCTATATTCAGAAATGTATTTACATTCCTTTCTATAGCTGCAGTAAAAGGTATACTGTATTTATCGGAAATGCTTTGAAGGCTTGCTCATAACCTTTCGAACTTAAATAATACAACGCCGCCGCATATTTTAATGATATTCATCAAGTATGGAATTACTTGTACACTCCTTCATTCATTGGTTGTTGGATGGCCTTTTCGTCTGAACAGATGTTAGTCATCCTTGAGACATCAATAGTCTATAGTATAGACTACGTGTTGTAAGGTTGTGCCCAAACTTAGTAAGGAAGTTGTTGGTGTTGTGGCGTTCAGTTCCTCGATGTGTTGATTGCAAGTAGTAAGCTAACTTAGTTTTAACAATAACCTTTGTGGAAACTCTTTTCGAGCCGTTTGGGGTTGAAATTCTGAAGCCGTGAAGTCCGAGTACTCATAGCCTGTTTAAGGAAATTTTGAGAAGCCTAGTTGACGCTTCTCGTGACCCATGGGCTGGCTTTTTTATCTTGGCTAGAGGCTAAGTTTTGGCATACAACGTGGCAATGCTGCCAGTCTCTTGGGCACATTACCAGCTGACAGCGTTGCAGTGCAGCTTTTTTATATTTCCTTGTTAGTATATTTTAATCGTTTTTAATTAATAATGTTTATAGTTAGATGGCTCTACTAAATAGCTGAGAAGTTCCTGATTGAAAAACCCAACAACATATTGCCCGACCTGAGAATCAAACCCTGGATCTCATGCACAGCAGTTGCGCTTACGCTGTTATAATGGCACAATCTCTAATACTGCACCTACTGAGTTACTACTACATAACAATAGTAACCCGTCGTGTGGAAAGCAACACCGAACCTAAGTTAGGTGATAAATACTGGTAATTGGCTATTTTTGCTCAATACGAAAACGTGTCAACAATACAACAGCCAATTTAAATAAATACTTTAGAATTTAAATAGATCTAGATTAATCTACAATAGGTCTTAGATCAGACAAGAAACAGGGTGCATAGACAGTTGAAGTGGATAAACTGTTATTCAACACCTATTTGATATTATAGCTCAATTTGGTATTTATTCAAAGAAAGAAAAGAAAAAGTATGTTTTTGTCTCGAACAGGACTGAACGGAACCAAATGATAAAAATAAAAGAAATATTGATTGATTATGAGAGAAAAGTAACTATGTACATTAATAAAAAACTATTAAATAAACTAACAAGAAACTATAAAAAGGCATCAAAATACTGCTCCTCAACGCTATCTGATTAAATTATACTATTACATTGCCATCATCACCTGCCTAGCCTTTTCCCAAATATGTTCGGGGTCGGCTTCCAGTCTAACCGGATGCAGCTGAATACCAGTATTTTACATGGAGCGACTGCCTATCGAACCTCCACAACCCAGTTAATACTAGGTAATGTGGTCTCTGCCTACTATCTGACGTACTTTTGTATGACAAAACTGTCAAAACCTTTACTAAGTGATGGCCTAAGCTCTCTGAGTACGGCGGTTAGTTCACTTTTGTAGTTTTTTAGTTGAAATCATAAACCTACATACTGCACCTTGTCTTAGTTAGTCTCTAACAATATTGTAGGCACCTCTAGTAAACCAATGAATTTCAACCCAGCTGCTTCATATTACCTAAGCAAATGCACAATTTCCAATGATAAATGCACAATAACCGGCAAATCAAACACCCAACACTGGTACAAACTTACAAATGGTCCAAGACACGTGCGCCACTATATTAATCCTCAACACGGTACGCACAGATAGTTCTCATTTGTTATTTTCAAGTGTTTTACTTCTATAAGATATCTGGCCACTTAGCTGGTGGGTGTCGGGATTAGAATAATCTTTATTTATTACTGGACCCTTAGTTGAGCTAGTTAATGTATTGGCAGTTAGGTGAGCTGGTTGGTATTTAGTTATGAGGTGTGAGGCAGAAATATGATCGTGACGGAATGTTTTAAATTGATTGAGTTGCGTTGCTAAGTTTATGTTATAGTTTTGTCAATTTTCATTAGTGCAATGGTTATAATAAGGTTTATTTATGCTTTTTGCAAGTCTTAGTAGTCGAGCAATAAGATATGTATAACGTTAATCTTAAATTAATTTTACTTAATGATTTTGGTATGGTAGTTGTCATCATTACCAAATTTTTTGGTATTCCATGGATAAATTGGAATACAGAAATAATGCATGATAGATGGACAAATTGGCCTGTCTTTAAAGTTTATGCCCCAAAATAATTAAGAATAGGCTAGGCAGATGGTGAAGTCTCGTTGCTCTGGGGGCCATAAGTACTACTTTATGGGGGTCCTATGCTGAGTTTAATTTCCAAGTTGGGTAAAGTATGTGTAAAGTTTTGAACATTGAAACGAAGAAGAAAAAGAGACGATAAGACATACAACCGGAAGGAACCTCAAACGTTGTCTGATCATAACTATGACTCATCTAGACCTCCATCAGACCTGGGAGTTTAACTTCCACCCATTTCTCAAACTAAGGACACATAAATCCTTCCAAATTGGCAATAGAAGAGTTATAAAAAGATACAAATATGACTTCCGTTCTTACCGGAACTTGAGCTTCATCAAAAAGATTCGGCGGTTTTCTCACGAGTGTTAAGTACATTCTAATAAAGTTTAGTTCGTTATAAGCTCATCTTGATAAGGCTGATTACTACTGATCACATTGGTTTATGACCACAATATAATTACTTTGAAAGCAGGCTACTCACCGCTATGATTTAAGCAGGTATAAATGGATCTAATTAATTTTATATAAAAACTGATCGTGATGTGGTTATGAGATGAGTTATTCATTTTGGTTTTGTATCTGGTTTGGGTTTTGGTTCTTGTTAATGTGTTTAGGTTTTTGAGAGTTGAAATGTGCGAGTGAAACTGCACTGAATTGAGAAAGAGTTTTTAATGAATTCTTGTTTTGTTTATTTTAAAGTCACGACTATGTGAAAGATAGCCTTTCAGGTAGATAGAGGGTGAGTGCTGAGAATTAGAAAAGTATGGAAGGGGAAGACAGAGCAGCATTGCACTGACTGCGAATAAATTAAAATGTAGAAGAAGAAAATTATTATGTTCCTGCGATTATAACGATCTTTCACACCATTTAAATTAAAGTTAAACTTAAAATGAATACTAATATGAATAGAAAAGTTATAGCAATTAAATATCAAAACGAATAAACTGATACGAAATATATCATCGATTGATGACCAGCCTAAAAAAATACGTATTTCATGACATAACATCATAATATCCTGCAATGGTAACTGTAACCCCTAAAGAGTTCGTTAGAAGTGTACTTAACAGTTCAGTCACATTTCGATAGGTAGGTTAAAACTTAACTGTCAAAAATTTCGACGGTTAAGTTTTTTTTTTCGACTCGAAATGCGGGGCGAGCTTATTGCTATCAACCGGTCACAAACACAAACTCCGTGGCTGTTACTGAAAAATTCCTGTTGGAAAACCCAATAATATTTTGCTCGAACTTGGAATTGAACCCAGGACCTCATGCTCAGTAGTTTCGCTTCCAAACGACGAGGCAGCAGATGCACCAGGTGTAGGTTGAGTTTACGACTAAGATAACAAAACAAACTACTCCTAAAGTTTAACCCCACATGGGGTTAAACTTTATGAGTAGTTATGGCTCTCTCCGTCATTAGGAAATTAATGTTGCATTTAGGAAGGCCTGTGGGTTGGTTGGTGTATTTTAATAAAGTATAGCAGTAAACCTACACGTTCACATTTTCCTTGTTTCACAGCTGTTTAGGTTACTCTTAAAATTTACGTGTACGAAGTTATGTTTTTCATCTGAAAGCACGTTAATTTCTACGGCAATCATTTGTAGAAATTTAACAGTCGTTACAGTTAGCCGTAACAGGTAATCAGTGGCCTGAAAGTCTGATATTCAGTCTTACCAAGGGGTATCGTATTACCCTATACTAACTGGGTAATGGAGTTCCGATAGGTAGTCAGTCAAGTAATTTGTATATACAGTACCCCGCGATAAATATTGCACATCGACCTTTGGAAAAAGGTGTATTTTATACAAAGAATAAAAAGAATTATCAAAAGAAGCAAATCATAATTGTTTTAACAGCTCCTAATAGATACCGGACTGTTTGTATTTCGTGCGACAGAGATAACGCTCTACGAAGCCGAAATTAGCCGATTGTCTCTTTCCAAAGGTCGATGTGCAATATTTATCGCCGGGTAAATAAATACAACTGAATACTAATTCAGTTGACTAGACTAGACTGACTAGATTCCGACCCCAATATAGTTAGGAAAAGCAATCAGCCGATCGAAATTATATTCTAAAACTGCCAGTGACATCATTACTTTTAAACATTGACAGTCTTGAACCTGTTGAACTCGGAGGAAATGTAATGCTGTGATCCCGGTGAATTTCATTGGTGAAATTCACACTACGCAACTTGTGATGCAAATGGGGCTCCACTCTCCAAATAAATCATAAATCTGTTAAAACTCTTTCGTACAGTTTCCGGTATTTAAGATGCAATAATGATGAAGATAAACAACTTTAGCGTTACAAACCAATGAAGATAAAAATATTGAGTTATTAATTCGAAATAATCTTAAAAATATTTGTATAACAGCCAATATCTAAATAACCAGACATCATCATACCAACTCCAACCAACTAAAAAAGTCGTTCTTAATCCAAAGAAATAAGATCTGATTTGCATAAACCAAAGAAAGGGCAAGCTTTCATGCGCGTGAGCATTCAATTACTTGTAATAACGCGAGTGTATCGAAGCCTATCAATTTGTCAGTCTGTCCGTAACCTCTTTATGTATACATTTTATATTCACTTAAACATTTTGAAAGTAAACTTGTTAATTATGCTCTCATCGATTTCGTGTATAATATTTTATGGTTAGGTTCGACTGTAGGCGATTTAATCACTTTATAGTTGAGCTGCTTAATTTGGTGTGCTTAGTATTTTATTGGCAGAGCCAAAATAGTTTAAATTGAAAGAATGTTTATTTTTTCTGCTACTCAAATTAAGTGTAATAACTTACTTTTAATTCTCACGATGAAGTCATTTAGGACGACAAGTGGTAAATTAATCAAAACTTTCAGTAGGTTATTTATTTTATTGGTTCCGATACAAAGGATCTTCTTGAGATATTAGAGTTAGCCATTCAATTCCCAACATCTTCCTACTCTTGTTGCGAATTACTTGGGGTCGGGGTAACACGTTTTCGTTTTAGATTGTATAAGCGTGCCAAACCCTAGCTCAATCATACACATATACATAAACTCACACCTTTTTGTATTTTTTTTTGGTAGGCAGACATTATAGAACGACACATGCTACTATCCTTATATACTCCTTTTAATTTGCCCTTGTTCATACATTTGGTCATGCAAGTACTCCGGTTGCGAGAACTATGCACCTGACCTTTTTTAAGCACATCACGAATTACGTAAGAGTACCTCAATCAAGGACCTTAATCACGCTAACAGTGGGACCTAGCCTCCCAAATCCGACCTCGCGCCGTTTAGACTGACGTTACAATTTTAATACGATAACTGATTGAAACGAATTCTCTCATAATACTGACGATTAAATGTACGTTAATTAATATTTCAACACTCTTTTTTAGTGTTTTTTTGGTTAAACATGTCTGTCAAGATTTAATTATCAAAGGAGTAAAAACCACGTTTCAAGAGTCGTACGTGTCTATTAACTTTCTTGTAAGAATATAACTGTTTATTTGTAATACTTTTGTGTCTATTTGTTGTGGATTTAAGCACAAATGGTGTTTTTTTGCAAACTCAGACAAAGCAAAGTGAAATCTGTCTGTGCTGTGTTGGTATCAAAATTCAAAATTTGACGGCGCGGTTGGCGCAGTGGCTCAAGCAATGGACTGCTGAGCTGTGTGGCGCGGGTTCGATCCCCGCACGGAACACATATTTGTATGACCTACAGATAGTTGTTCCGGGTCTGGGTATTTCTGTATGTGAGTTTAAATGTTTGTGAACGCACCCACGATACAGGAGAAATTCCTAGTGTGGGGAAACGTTTTGTTAAAAACAAAAAAAAAAAAGTCATTTATTCAAACTAGGCTGATAATCAGCACTTTTCGAACGTCAAAATTTACTTTACTTATTTACAAGAGACAGTATGTTCTGCTTATCAGAAAACTATAGCACAATACAAAAAATAAGTAAACGTTTCAACTGTCAGGACCATGAAGCCTTCCCTAAGTAAAGGCGCTAGCACATCAAGCTAACCGAAACAGTAAAATCCTAAACAAACTTGAACCTAATGCTTTAGCGATAAAGTTGGAAATCTATTAAAGATATTTGACACATTGTAGTAGCTTTATGTGGTGACGTCTACCACAGAGCCAGTGCTGATTCATATAGGTATCACACAACACACTCTTAATTTTGTTTTTCTCTGCCACTCCTGATACGACGAATAAACTGTACCGACCATCAGAAAAGCATCAAAACAAAAAAGCTCGACGAATCCTGGAAAAATGGTACACACCACAGGTCTAGTCAAGCTACACAAAACCACTTTATGCCGTAAACGAAAAATCTAAACAAAGCGAGGTCATTGTATGCTGGAGACATATAGTTTGATGTGTCAACTATCTTGGGTCGATCTTAAAACTAGCCAGAAAAAAAAAAAAAGAATTTATTGGTCTTACAGGACAAAAGAAATCGAGAAAAAATTTGACATACACAAAACTAGCTCTACAAATTCCACTTACTTTCTGATCCCCAAACCGCATCTGTCGCCTAGCGTTCCTGGCGACGTTCATGCGACAGAGGAACACTCGGTCCTCCCCGTCGGTGGGCGCTCGGGACAGCTCGGTCCTGACCGCCTGCTGGTCTTGTTTGTCTATCACGTCGTATACGCTGTCTCCATGGATTAGGAGGTCCTCCTGGGGAATGGAAGACAGTATTAAATGGATAGGATATTTGTAATTAGAGGCATTTGAGAACATAAGCATAAAGTTTTCTTCAGTTTACAAGGTGTAAACGGATACTTCACGAAACAGTCCACACCCATCTCTGTAATTTAATAATTGTAAAATACATTTTATGTTGTTTTATTCATGTAACCTGCGCCACGCAAACCCTTTCCGTCACACTGTAAGTACATCAATTTAAGTAACTCTACATCTTTTTTTTTGTGTGAAAAATCACGTGTTACGATAGGACTCAATGCACGATGTACTGAAAGTACGGGGGTCTTGAGGGTGTTTAAATTAATGTTATAACATTAGGAACTTCTATAATAATAACAACTTGCGACTTAGACCTACAATTTCTCCGTAACTAAAAGGTTCCTAGGTATGATCCAGAAACAAAACAATGATCGCAATGAATGACGTCTTATATTCGACTAAATTGCGGACGCAGTTCCGGATACTTGACTCTGACAGAAGCCCTGAAGTATTTGTCTGTGGCAGATCTTCAAATGACTTTTGAAAGTCGTTGAATGTTCGAACCTGCTGATAATAAGTGCAGGTTCCATAATTTTTGTTTACTTGATCAAATCTAACAAAAACGAAAAGAACATTTAATATTCCTCTCGTCTCGTGAAGCTTGATAACCCCACACTTCCTGCTACTGGACCCAGCCGACATTAAAACAATAACACTAAACCGTACGCTCATTCATCCACAAAATAATTCCAGGCGTAGGAAACGCCGTAAGGTGGCGGCTCTGCGATTAAAATAATACAGCCTGCGGTTTGTGCTTTGATGAAAATGTCGAGCCAATCTCGCTAAGTATACGCCTCTTTAAAAATAAAAGCGTTTGCTTTAACTCTGCGGCGACGGATCTGGTGGTGATGGTTCCGCAATTAGCATTCCGTGTGCGCTAGGCCTTTCTTTTGTTGCTATTGTTTAGGTTAGTGTTGGTGAGATTCTGATTTGATGAAGCCCCGGTTTTATAACATAACATCAGGGCCCCGAGTCTGCTATTCAATAGTGTCAGAATGGTCTATCATTGATCTCATAATTGTTGATTTTGACAACACCAAACTTGTCAAAATCAACAATTATGAGATCAATGATAGACCATTCTGACACTATTGAATAGCAGACTCGGGGCCCTGGTCATACACGTACACCGATTCAGAGTACTACGCACCTAAACTTTCTGAAGACCCGCACCAAAAAGGTCAGTGTACTCTCCTAGAGAGGACGCCTGAGTCCCTGCAGTGGGAACATCATAGGCTGATGATGATGTCCTTCTTAGGCGTCACCTCCCGGAGTTTCCACTGACATTCTGCCTTACTTTTTGTCAAATAAATAGTTTTGTATTTTTCATGTAAGCTACAGGTTTTTAGTTGTTTCAAGAGAAAGTCACAAGTAAAATTATGAATATAGTAGATAGAACTAAGAAAGACGTCTTTAGACATCCTGATTTGCAGAAAGTCTGACCACTTGCAATCACCAGTATACAGGATGAAAGGAACCTGAAGAAAGACCGTTACCACGTAATCAGGACATTATTCTGAACCCTGGTTAGATACGAAGATGGCTGATGGAGCAAGAATTTGTGAGTAGTGGCCAAGGTTATGCCAGAGAAACCAGGGACATCCTAAAGCCCCTTGGGTCGATGATTTTGTCAAAGTCGCGGAAAACATCTGGATACGCACACAACTTAGAAGTGTGGCAGAAAAAAGGGGAAGCCTCTACCTAGCAGGTGATTTTGGGCATTTTGTTAATCTAGTGCTTGCTGCATACAACTCGTGGAAACCGTTTGTGTGCCGGTGTCCTTTCCATCCTGCTATTATTTCTCATCATCATCATCATCATTTCAGCCGAAAGACGTCCACTGCTGGACATAGGCCTCCCCTAAGTGTCGCCACGTTGACCTGTCCCGTGCGTCTCGCATCCAGCGGATCCCCGCATCCTTCACCCAGAGGTAATTTCTCTTACTAGAGCATTACTTATCCATTTTATTAGGCATCCTACGAGTATGTTCTATTCAACGCGTTAAATAAAGCCATTATTACTCAAAATACAGGTTTATCTAGTTCAGGATAAAATTTATAACCAACAATTATTATTTTATAGGTAACTTCCTAAGTGCCAGCATCCGACCTAAGGTTAGACGAGGTCAATAAAATTGTAGACTGGTACATAATTCTCTCTTCTCTGTTTATACAAATTTCAATTAACCTAGGTCCGCTTTAATAACTTTAATTAAATCATATTTCTCGAGTAAAGTAAAGCACAAGAGAATTTTCTCTAGATTACAGTGTTGCGTTTGTTGTAGGGCTGGCAGGAGATAATAGTTCGATGCTATATTTTTTTTCTGTGAAGTATTTTTCCAAATTCAAATATTTTATTTCAGAATTAAGTCTATATATTTTGTTAGTATTCTTGATACCACTGTTTTTTTTTAATTTCTCTAAGGACATTTATAATCGCAATACGTATGTCAGTCTCATCGTACCTTAAATATAGAAATATCATAATTGTGGGCCATGAACCAAAACAGACTTTTCGCATCTTGATTTTTTTATATAGAGGTATAATTCCGTAATAATAGCAGATCAAACCAAGCTGAACATGAAATTCTGGAGACCTAATTCTGTAACATGAAAATATTAATCCAAATTTTAAAAGTGTAACCATGGAGTTTCTTGCCATAGGAAACAACCAACCCGAGACGTGCATTTTTTCTCGAAATTTTATAAATGTCCAAGTGAAATATATATATTTTTGATTTTGATTCCCTTATCGGGAAAATTGTTATTCGGTTTTCCATCAGAAATTTCTCAGTAACAGCCACGGAGTCTGGATTTGTGCTCGGTTGATGGCGTTATACTCGCCCCCTATTACGCGGTACCTATACATTACTGGCGGAATGTGTGTACCAATATACGTAGGCCTCGTCACCACCATTCGGGAATTACAGGCGTTATGTTATGTAAATCTGCAATTTATAAATAACAACAAGTATTCTATCTATCCATCCCGGTGCACCCCTGACACCTGATGTCCCGGCGCGTCACTTAGCCCCGCCCACCTGTCGCGAACCCTCCACGTTAAGACATAATAGTGCGCGCGCGCTCCACCGCCCACGCGCATGCGCCGCACTGCCCGTGGGGGGCGTCCATGTGAACCGGCGAAAATGTTGGCGTTTGGCTATGAAGAGATCATCGGTTTGTGGTCTGTTCTGACGGTTATGGATTGGCTTCGAATAGATCGAAGTTTTTTATGTGGTGCGGTGGTCACTGAATACTTAGTTTTAATTAACGGTCTTTTTTATACATCTGGTTAGACGCGGAGATGGCCGGTGGAGTAAAATTCTGACCGAATGGTGGGCAAGGCGTGAGAAACCAGGGCCGGCCTAAAGCGCGTTGGGTGGATGATATCGGAGCAGGAGCTCGGGCAACGGATGGAGAAGAAAGGGGCGGACTATACCCAACAGTGGGTGATTCCGGGCTGAAATGATGATGATGATGATACAATGGTGACGACAACGCAGTAGCGCTTGCGACCTAGTGGTCTAGGTCGCAATTGCTACTGCTGAGCAAGAGGTCCTGGGTGCCCGTCGGTTCTGCGGGTTGTTCGCAAGAGATACCGCGGCCTCGACATGAAGGGCTAAGAAGGAACATGGGTGGTTTTTAGTCAGTAGAAGTCTGATACTCCCTTTCGCTCTGCCCAAGAGCGGGAGGGGTTATTCGATGATTTTCCACCCGCCGAAAAAAGAGGTTTACCTAAAGATCGACCCGACATCTATCTACAAACCAATAATAATAAAATGTTTCCAAGATATTAGAACCTCTATGAAATTCTACCAACAACAACATGACATTTACACCAGCCCATAGACCACCAACATTGTAGAACTTTTCCTCTTTAGAATGCGCCGAGAAATGAAATAAAACGCACACACTGCATCTAATTGCCGCGGGCCACCACGCCCTCTGGTGATGAACATACGTAAACACAGTAATGTATGCAAATACGTCAGTTATGAACCGCTAATTGTAGGTCTATAACGTTTTATGGGAACTTAAATGGACTAGTTGAATGGTTATGTGAACGTGGAATATTGAATTTGGAAATGAAAGTTTTTGGCGATTGTAATGCTGTCCAAAATAATATAGAATTGAGCTTGAATTATGTTGTGACTATTTCTTTTTACCCGACTGCGGTGAAACCCAAAAGGAAGGTTATTGTCTCATTTTTCTGCGAATACCAGGAGGTTCAATTCAGGCCATTTTTTGGAACCAATTCCATTTTTGCTAATTTTCCTTATCTTTTTCACTGATAGCGTTTCCTCATACAGAAAAGGGCCACAAAACGGGATTAAAACCAAGAACCACAACATTTGAATTAATAATGACTTTTTAGGTTAAAAATAAATATATATCATTCAAGTATTTTTTTTCTATACTTTTCCTCTAAAATAAGGTCTTAAATCTCGTCCAAGCCTGGCCAAGTTAAAGATATACCAGGCGTTGCCGATACAATATCTCAGAAAATAATTGTGTTGTAAAATCGTTGTTCTGGATAACACCATATGATAGCCGTGGGCACTCATAAATCGCCAACTATTGGGCAGGGGACTGTAAATTATGTGCTAAAACCTCAACTGCACGATTTCACTCAGAAATAGCCGCGTCAGTGAACAACCGATAAATTTCGCCTTAAGTGAATTACGTCACGGACACTTTAAGTTATTTGCTTTGATTTTTATATTGATTAATGGGTGGGTAATTATTTTTTTCGGTACTTCGTTAGGTTATGATTATTGTGTAGGTATAATTGTGGTTTCTTCATCAAAAGATGTAATAAAATCCCGCAGAATGAACGGCAGTGCAAGATATCAGTTTTTTGTGTGTTTAGGATGATATGACACGAAAGGAGGTGTCTAATGAGATGACAACTAATAAAGAAGTATGGAGGAAGAAGACATGTTGCGCTGACCTAAAATGGATCGGGATAAGGGCAAGAGAATTATGATGATGTTGTCTTATAAGTTGAAGGCATATGATGACATGAAACACGCGCGTCGATAAATCGGTAGCAGACCTTTATCATAATTTTGAATACTAGTCAATATTATGTATTTTTGTAAATTAGTCTAATTTAGCTAAGACATAAACGATAGACATATACGGGTGGAACATACGGTAAGTATGTGAAGTTCCACCCATTATTAAACGTGAATAAAAATTAAAAATAAATTCAATCAATTAACACAGTTGCTGCCAAACATTTTGCACGTGCAACTTTTAGTTACAGATTACCAAATTATAAGCACTAATTATAACTTTGTATGAAAAAAAACACTATAACGCCAAAATGTACTTCTGTTGTAAGTAAGTATTACTTTTTCTCTTTTTAAAATAAATTAATCTACTCTATGATCAAAGTTAATTTCTATCTAAGTGCGAGCTTTCCGTACCAAATAGAAAGGTAGTACACAACAGAATTCCGCCCATATCCAACCATAGCAACGGTACGAACCAAATAAAGCCATTTTGTATTACAAATGCGTTTTCCTTCTCAATGAACGAATACAATAAATAAACAGAGCACGAGGGTTCATTACTTACAGAATCTGTTTATTTTACAACATTAATACGGGTTCGACTCCGCGGTGGGCCATTGAATTTATATTTGTACCTTTTGAATTATTTCTGCCGAGGAGTGTTGCTTTCACTTAGTGTTAAGACGTGTAGCAGTGAGAGTTTATGGTTTTAGTTTTAGCTTGGCTATGGTTCTATGGGTGACATATTGCTACTAAGTGTGCTTCGAATGGGTATTTCTGGTATTCTTTTAAGTAGCAAGTGCATCGTAGAATAGTAAATAAGCAGACGATGTGACGCAAGCGCAACTGCTCTGCATGAGGTCCTGGGTTCGATTCCTGGGTCGGGCAAAGTGTTATTGGGTTTTTCCATCAAGATTTTCCCAGTAGCAGCCACGGTGTCTTGATTGGTGTCCGGTTGATAGTTTTATTTATGATAGAAGAATAATAATAATAGAAGAATAATATTATTTTTTTTATTTGGGTTATTTGATGATTTCCAACCACCCCAAAAAAAAAGGTCCTCTGACTTAGTTTGACATATAGTTGAGAAATATCTCTCAGACATGCTGCTACTATTTCCACCTAACCTAAACAAGCTTTTACAGTTTACTAAAAAGGCTACTCGAAAACCTACAAAAACAGAGTAGGTTGCGAACTCCCGACCTTTCCCGCCATTACGGAATACCTGCTGAGCTATTGTTGCCCCATACCATCGACAAAAACGACAACATTTTATACCACAATTTCATATCGACTCAGCAAAGGGAATCGATTGAGAACCCATCACTTTGTATCGATATTTCGCTGTTTTCAATTGATTTCAATATCGATGATGTTTATAACCGTTATTTGGTTCATGATGATGATACAGCAAATGATTGCTCTAGTTTTCGATTGTTAGATTTTTGGAATTGATTTCTTTGAACTAATGTATTAATATCTCGTATTGTGGATCTGTGAGCCCATCTTGATTTTGTAAAGTTTAATTTTACTGTTCAGTTAGTTCAATATTTTCTATGAATCGGAGTTGGTAATCTACGCCTATTATTGTGTTGTCGTATTGAATATTGAACTAATATTTACGGTTATAGAGCTTTTTGTAGGGCGTTATTAAAATCAATTTTCATGCTATCCGCTATCTCCAACGGGACAGACAGACGGGACGGGCAGACTGAAAAGTATGTATAGATTTTTTGGTGCAAACTACACTTTACGTAAGTAGTTGACAGATCTCAAGTGAGAAATTTGGCACAGCGTTCTTCCTGTACAATCGTACCCAATATTACCTACCATAAAAAAATGCACTATCTTTGAAGATAAGCTGAAAAGCCCCGTCAGTGCCGAGCAAAACAATAGCCAAGTATCTTGACTAGTCATTACAGCAACGATAACATTTATTGCATGAAAATTAAGCTATTACTGACTGGCTCAAGTTGATTCTGTGTAAACTGATATTGTTCAGTAGTAGACAAAACACCGACATTGTGACCTCAACTCATACCAATGAGCGACAAACCGAGCAAGGAAAATACATTCCGATAAATCTCCGGTATCTCGAAAATTAACAACAGTCGGTATAATGCCTTACAAGAAATAAGCCAAAGGCGAGATAAGGCAACAATATATCAATATATTACCACAATCTATTGTTAAGTTATAAATCGCTTTCGACACCTATTATTGCAATATCGTTTAAAAATACTAGTTTTATCTATTTAATGATAAAGTTTGACAGTTGATCCAAATTCTCAATGTATGTCATTTTAATCTTTTGATCGGCAAACATTGAATTGCACATGTATGAACAAAAACAAATATACTAATCTTGATGTGTGTTATTTATTTTATCTTTATTCATATATTTCAAAGCTCTGGTCTAGTTTTTGAATGATAAATCGTTGCGTACACACCTATTAAAATATTTACACTGCATGTCATTAACTGTATTGCTAGAGATGGTCTTATGTCGATAAAATATATTTTAAGCATGTTTGCGATGCCGAATTGAAAAGTTATTTGTGGTGAGGTTTTTTAGGATTCTCAAGTGGAATGTATATGTATATTGAATTGATTTATTAATTATATCTCAATAAGATTTCTGAATTAACTGTATTTGCGGTTGATTACAGTGACCAAACGTAACTAAATCGAAGAATGTGTTTTGTTGAGATAAAATGATTATTTCCAAGCCAAAGAAGTTGAACTTGCGCTGATTAATTATTCCCTTTACTTCATAATTTTTTACATTAACTTATTATCAAAGTTTGAGGCAATTTAAAAAGTTCAAAATTAAAATGTCACATTATGGTTTTTATTTCATCTGCTAGTGAACAGCTGTGCTGTTTAATCGACTATTCGATGGATCGACAAAGCCCATCCCTTTTACAACACACTCGTCCACTAACAAATGTAAGACAGACAGACAAACAAGCCCCCGGATATGTAGATTAATGATTCACAGACCAAAACACACACTCTAATTGCGATACAAATGAATACATGTCTACATTGATTAATAGTGTCGTCATTTAACATCGATGGATCGGACACTTGTCGATAGGCATAAAGAAATTAATAACTAAACGCATATGATTTAAATTAGTTTGATTAGCTCTTAGATTGGCTCTTTTGTTTGTAGTTGATGAGATTGTTGATTAATTAGGGTAGTGCTCAAAATAGGCCACGAAAATTAATGTAATGAAAAGTATTTGAGTAAAACTTAATGTTGATTGTCATTTATGTTATAGAAAAAGAAGAATGATATTGGTGTGTCATGAATTCGTGATCTACTATATCGACGCAAGAAAGCAATCTTGTAGTATCTCGAAAATTTGAACTTTACACCAGAGCCAAAAAACAATTTAAAAAATTCATAACTCGTAAATTAGCTGAATCAGAGTGGTCATTTTTGGAACACATATTGCCTATATTGAAATTTATCAGATTGCAATAATAATAGCATTCTAAAGTTAGTCTAACATGTGTTTTATATTAGTTACAGCAATTGGAATTTCAATTTGAAGCAGCAATATTGCTGTATGTTGGTAGTTGTAACATAAGGCACAACGAAATAGCTTTAAAATTTTAGGCAACGGTTATGATGTATCTAAAATGAAGTAAATTTGTAAGTCCTTGCATTTCGATGTACCTAATATACTTTTTAGGAGTACATCTTTAACTTTTGTGTTAAATATAAATAAAACAAAAATTATGTTTAATTAAACATGCTGTATATTTATTTAGCAATGTTATTTTGGAAATAATGTTTGACCTAGTAACAATCACTTCCATTGTCGACGTTTCGCCATCTTTAAGTCTTCACGATACTAGGTAAGCGATCATTCGATCTTAGATGAATGATGATTAATAACTGAAAAATAAAATAAAAACAAAATGAGTAATTAAAAAAAATTAAGTCCTTCATACCGCATTTCAGCCACGGTGGCCAATCTCAACGAAGACTAGCCTTCGTCGTGACTCGTGGGAGATAGCATTATAGTGCACAAGTGTGCGCGCAGACACAGGTTCACCCCCTCTTCCCTGACTCTCATACTCCGTTGGGGCGGCAATCCGACGCGACCGGAGAGAGATCAGGCGCAGTACCAACGGCTTAACGTGCTTTCCGAGCTACGGGGGTATCACACCGCTGACTTCCAAACTCCAGGCTGTATAATAATAATTCGCGACCGGGAATCGAACCCAGGACCCCAAGCTCAGCAGACGTGCTTGCGACCACGAGACCAACGGGGCAGTTACATTAAAAAAGTAGGGTATGCAAACAAAGTCATGAAACACGAAAACAAACTTGAGATATCGTGAGACGTGAAAACAGGACAGATAGTTCTGATCTTACGTCTCAATCGATTGTTGATTTAATAGGAATACTTATTAACAGGATTGTTGATTTATTAGGATAATTTATTTTCTAAAATAATTGTTTTATATTAGGTTAGGTTTAGAGATAACCGCCAATTTGCGAGTGTAATAAAATAAGAAGTGCTTTGGTTATCTTTTATATCCGTGGTTCGCAAGGCACGATAAGCCAGTCGGTCCCGGATAACAAGAACTAAGTGTGAAGGAAGCTAATTAGCTTAGCTCCCTATTATCTCATTACTGTAGGTACTACCTTTATTATGCTACCTTTAATATGTGTTGGAGATATGGTCGCGTGCCGGATGACTGGTGCAAGGCCGTAATTGTACCACTATATAAGGGAAAAGGTTCACAGCAGGAGTGTAAAAACTACCGTGGCATTAGTCTTTTGAGCGTTGTTGGGAAACTGTATGCGAAAGTGTTGATAAACAGGGTGATAAGAGTGACAGATGAGAAGATTTGGGATGTGCAAGCAGGATTTAGAGAGGGTATGGGCTGTATGGATCAGATCTTTTCCTTAAGGTGCATAGCTGAAAAACATCTGGCAAAGCACAAAAGGGTCTACTGTGCCTTCGTAGACTTGGAGAAGGCTTATGACAGTGTGTGGAGGGAAGAGCTGTGGTCGACTCTATCTATGTATGGTGTGGACAGGTGCTTGGTACGAGCACTAAAATCTTTGTACAAGGATTCTAGTGCTTGTGTTAGGATAAATGGGGCATACACTGGCTGGTTTATCATCTCAAAAGGTGTTAGGCAGGGCTGTGTAGCGTCCCCTTGGCTGTTCAACCTATACATAGATAGTTGTCTGACAGATTTGAAAGAGAATGACTGTGGATTAAGGATGAATGAGTTGCCTGTCAAATGCCTTCTGTACGCAGATGATCAAGTTCTTCTTGCATCGTCAGCGGAACAGTTGCAAGATATGGTAACTGTTATGAATGAAGCATTTAAGAGAAAAGGGATGAATGTAAATGTAAACAAGACGAATGTTATGGTATTTGAAAGAGAAGAGGATATATCGGTGTGTGATGTGGAAATAAATGATAAGAGTGTGAAACAAGTGAATGAATTTGTATATTTGGGCAGTATGTTTACAAGAGATGGAAAGATTGACGCAGATGTAGAAAGGAGAGTAAACGCGGGAAATAGAGTAAATGGTGCTATGCATGCGGTGGTGACCAACCAGTCGATGTCAAAAGAGGCTCGGCTGGCTGTTCACAATGGTGTGCTGGTGCCTACTCTTATGTATGGCAGTGAATGTTGGGTGTGGCAGACGAAGCATGAAAGTAGGATTAATGCTGTGGAGATGCGTTCTTTGCGAAGCATGTGTGGTGTAACTCTGAATGATAAGTTGAGGAATGAGGTTATACGAGAACGTTGCGGTTTAAAAGAAGATGTAGTGACAAAAATTGAAAAGAGTATGCTAAGGTGGTTCGGTCATGTGGAAAGGATGAATGAAAGGCGATTAACAAAAGGTATTTACAAGGCAGATGTGAGTGGTAATGCCGGGAGGGGACGCCCTAGAAAGACATACACTGATCATATTGGTGCCGTTCTTCTGAAAGGACAGGTGCGTAGTACTCGTAACCGGCGTGCGTGTATGACCAGATGTATGAATGTGGACGAGGCAAAAGGAGTATGTAAGGATCGTAGCAAGTGGCGTTCTGTTGTTTCTGCCTACCCCCATGGGAAAAGGGCGTGAGTTTATGTATGTATGTATGTGTAGGTACTACAAAACGAAACATCGCGAGATCTCAGTTCGGAGCAAACTACTAGTTATATTGTACCTATGTTCAAAAATGAAATGACTAGAATCAATTTATCATTAACATAAAGTAATTAAAATAGTTAAATACCATGACTTACTTGGGATTCACTTCAGTTGAACACGTAAAACACACCCGAATTTCGCAGACTACGTACTCGCTTTCTTGCTTGCGCGCTCGCGCATCGACTGCGATACGATCGGGAAACGGTGTATCCAAGGGAAGACACGGGGGTGGGGGTATGCTTCTTTAGCGTAATTATAATTTTGTGCAAATTAAACTCTATTATAAATGATTTATGGATAAAATTTATGATAAAATGGGTAGAATAAAAAGTAGTAAGTCTAAAGCACATTCAAAATCCGAGCGATAGAATTGTAGTATCTCTAGCTAGTATAAAATAATCAGGCGGCGAAATTGCTGTATCTCAGTAGAACATTATTTTGTGACAAGTACATACTGCTGTAAGTGTTTCGTAGTATACAAACGAGGACCGTGTATCTTGACTGCGAAAAAAAATACTTATAGCGTTTTTGTTGTATCTATGTATCATTTAAAAATAGTTGATTTTATGGTATTTACAGCATTTTGAAGTATCTTTTGTGAAAAAAGTTTAGAAAAAGTCAACGTCGTATCATAAAAAAAAAACATCGTAGGAAAACGTTGATCAGACCGTCCGACGCAGTATTTTTTTCTGGTTTGAATGATGCAGTAAAAAGAAAAAGTCATTTTTCGAGATACGACAAAATCGCTTTCCAGCGTCGATATGTAAATAGACATAGGCCTAATTTAATTAAATAGGTAGATGAAGTTACGCCAGTTACTAGAAACACGAGTTGTGGAATTTTCTGATGAATTACGAAATGAATGGCTCCTATTACATGGGACTCTAACATGACTGGAGAAATGTTAATGTACCAATGTGTACACCTCTGTCTATCCCTTCGGGGACCACAGGCGTGATGCTATGATGATGATTAATTAAAAACTATCCCGCAGTAAAATGTGTAATTTACAGTAATTATAATGAGCACTTCAATGCTGTATTGAAGCTCTTAAAGTCTACTCGGCCACATGATTTACAACCCAAAACACAGAACAAGTAATTATACTTACACAGGAAGCTTATTATAGAACTAAACAGCCTCTTAACAAGAAACAAATAAGTAACTATTCAAATAAATTCTAGCAAGTCATTCGTAAATCAGTCAAAATATTGACCGACGAACTTTGCCTACTAACATTTGAATCTTCGATAGCAATTGACATTAACGACATATCATCATTCGCAGTGTGAAGTCATTTCAGTACTTGAAAACCACAAAGGGCGCATACACAATAGGCGAATGATAAATACCGTATTGCCTAAGGCTTAGGCGCGGTGCAGCCCATACCTTACTTGGATAACCGCTTGCATAAGACCTTCCCTGCCGCTTGATTTCTTTAACCCTTTTGAAGTTGGCGGGGTCTTGGAAGTACGTTTGGAAGGTCAAGGGATGCTGGTTACTTTTATTGCTCAAGTATTTAATATTGAACATCAATAAATCGATATAGTGGTTAGCGACAGTGCATTGTTTAAAGCATTATCATTATATTGTTTTGCATATTGAATTGTGCGTTCGTCTATTGTTTATGGTAAGGTTTGGTCTACGTGTGCGGTTATGTGTTGACGGGGTGATGGGATTATCTTGTGGGGATAGACCTAGTTGCAATGGTGCGGGGTCTTTGATCGCAACCACGACGACGTTGTTACTCAGACAATAACCTCCATAGTGACATGGTTAGATAATAATAATCTCAAAATAAATATTGATAAGACGAATTTAATGATGTTTAGCCAACGTGCGAATCCCAATATGACAGTATACTATAACAATAAAACTATAACACAAGTAGACTCAACAAAATTCTTAGGCTTAACGATTGACAAAAAATTAGACTGGAAAGCACACACGGAGGAGCTAACTAAACGTATTAGCAAATCAGCCTATGCCCTATTTAAACTGACCCCAGTGATTAACGTCGATGCTTTAATCACTGCATATCATGGTTTGGTGAGTTCAGCATTAAGGTATGGTATCATTTTCTGGGGTAACTCAACCAACAGAGAAATAGTTTTTAAAGCTCAAAAAAGGTGCATTAGGTCAATGTTTAGACTCCACTATTTAGATTCATGTAAGCCATTTTTTATCAAATACAAAATATTGACATTTCCGTGCCTTTATATTTTCGAGGTAGCTGTATTTGTTAAGACCAATCCAGATCTGTTTACCAAACTGACATTTTACAACACACGAACTCGACCACAAAACAATAACTTGTGCGTAAGAAGGTCCAACACAGCATTAATGAAAAAAAGTGTTTTTTGTATGGCGCCAATCATTTACAACCAGATACCAAATTCAATTAAAGAATTAAATGTATCCTTATTTAAGAAAAGACTTAAATCTTTGCTCTTGAATAAAGCGTATTACAACATTTCGGAATTTTTCTCAGACAAATTGCAATGACTGTGTTTTTTGACTTCGGTATTCATTTGACCTAGTATGTTATAAAATTCTATTACATTTGACATTCCACGTGACATTTTTTGTATTATTTTAATTATTATTTTACTATTTTGTCGTTTATTATATTTTATTTTTTGTTTTATTTGGACATTATTTTTATTTTTACTTTTGACATTTTTTATAGATTTTCTTTTTGACATTTTTATATCATTTCTATTTTTAATTCCATTAATTTAATTATTATGAATTTGAATGTCAATGACCTCTATAAATATTTGTACACCTCCGGGTATAACATGGCGAGCTTGTAATTTTTTATAACAACTATTTATTGTACCTGTGTTAACAAATGATTAAATGATTTATGATTTATTTATGATTTGATATGTTGCTTATTGCCCTTTTGGTTTTACGGCAAAACCGATAGGTCAGAAAAGCCAGAGGACTTACAGACAATTTGTAAGTGCTTTTACAGTAAAAAGAGATAATTTACGATAGGTAAGTTTATCAGACTGTATTGGATTTTTCCTATTCCGTTTACCTATAGCAGAGATGTATCCCCAACTTTTACATGTTGGAGTCCCACGAAATTTTATAATTTAATCCAATTTATTCGTATTTAGATGAGTGTATGTCCGGACATTGTGCGTGTGTCAAAGAAAGGTAACAAGTGCCGTGAAGGTAGCAGATATAGGGATATATAAAACCTAAATAATAGGAAAAGAAATAAAAAAAGGAACCAGGGCCGACTTAAAAGCACGTTGAGTTGACGATATCGTCAAAGTTGGAAGCTCCTGGATAAGGAACACACAGAACTGGGAAATGCGGCAGAAAAAAGAGAAGCTTATATGAAAAAAAAAATTCTCATCAAAACTAGTCACATAGCTTGCAATTTTCGTCCTTCGAGCAAAAACATCTGCCACTAAAACAATTTAAGTAACGCAACGGGAATAACAAAAACCTACATACCTCCTAGAGCGGACATAATAAATAAAGTAATTAAAGTCATTAATTTAACTCGAATAATTGTGCGCAGATAATTATATTGTCTTTTACGACAACTGTAATCTTCGATCTTACGGTTGGTTAAGCTGTACATCAATTATAGAAGATGTTTGTACAATTTGCAGAAACTGTTTTGTGTGGAATATTGTTTTAGTAGTCGATGTCTGTGTGGTCTTTAATTTAGAAAACTTATTGGTAATATAATCAATCCAATATCCCACAAGCTAATACCAATTTTCATGAGGAAACAATTTGAGTGAATTTGGATTAATACATCATTTTATTTTGTGGTGGGCTTCGTTCCAGTCTAACGAAATGCAGATGAATACCAGTACTTTTCATGGAGTGACTGTTTATCTGACCACCACAACCCAGTAAGTGGGTACTGGGTAATACGATCAGCGAGTCATTTAAGTGAGCATGACACACTCTCAATCACCAAGGCATATCCAAGTCAAATAAATAAATAAAAAATATGTAGGTTTCCAGAGAATGATAGCTGTCTCGTACATAGTACTCACACAATGTGTGCTATGCGACTATTTAATACTAAAGATTACTGTGTAATTTTGACTATAATAATATTAAAGATAAGAATTGACAGCCGGGACCACCGACTCATTGTGCTTTTCAAGGTACGAAGCGGTCACCCATCCACGGACCAGCCAAGCGCGGCATTTTCAGAAAGAGGTCCTAGGACAAGCCACGCCAGTCTCTTCACGAAAAATAACATGTACTTATCAGCTAATTCTTGCCATTCAAAACATCTGGCCACTATGAAAATAAATGCTATTAAAGCTAGTTGTAAAATGGACAAAGGGAACATAATTTTAATTTGACATTTAATACTCAATCATTACTAAAGGTTATCTCTTCATTACACTATAGGAACGAGTAATAAAAACCATTTGTTGGTACCCAATTAAAGTCGAAATGATCTGATAGTAGTAATAAGGCCTAACTTATTGGTAGACTAAAAGGTGCGTGTTCACTGTGTTGCAACATGTTCGATGCATGGGCAAGTAGGAGCACAATATAACCGAAAAATAGTTTTTTTTTAAGAAAGAAAGAAATAGTATTTATTGGACTCACACAGGACAAAAGAAATCGACAAAAAATAGAAATACAAAAAAAAGAGAACAGTTAAAAAATAATACATAGAATTAAAATAACTCCCGTAGGCGGCCAAAAGGAAAATATGGTGTAAACGGACCTTTCAAAAAGTTAACTAAACATTATATTTCAACAATAATTATTGCCGAAAACGTTTTTTTTTGGCTTGGAAAATTCACGTGTTACGGTCAAACTACATGTAGCACACCCAAAAAATTTTGATGATGGATGCTTTGAAAAGAAAACGGGTCATGAAGATAATTAAAGTAAAGTTATAGTATAACGTTAGAAACTAGTATTTATAAGCAAACATGTTAAAAATTTTAAACTTTGACCTACCATAGAAGGTGCTAGTACAAGAAAATGATTTCACTAACAGCGAAATCAAGTCATTAGTATGTTTTCCATTATTGTTCTGAGAGCTTGGGTTCAAACCCAAGATTTACTACTACACTTACACTACTGGGCCACCGTTGCTCTCAGTGCCATTTACTTAGTCATAATTTGAAAGAAACGCCACCCACCTTTTTTTTCTAGCCTGCTCTATCCCAATCCTGGGCAAAGGCCTCCCTCCACTCCTTCCATTTCTCTCAAACCCGTGCGTCCTCCTTCCAGTTCTGGTGAAACCTGTCTAATTCGTCCCGCCATCTCCTTCGTGGTTTGCCGCGACCCTGCCTCACTGTGTCAGGGCACCAGTTTCCTGCTATTTTGGCCAACAATTTATCTGGTATGCGGCAGACATGTCCTGCCCAGTCCCACTTGAGTTGGGCAGTCTTTTGAGCCGCGTCAGCTATATTTGTTTTGGAGCGCAATATTGTGATTCGAACACGATCAGTTAATTTAACACCTAGTATACTGCGCTCCATTGCTCTTTGGCAAACCTTGAGATTATACTTCTGGATGTTAGTCAAAGACCAAGTCTGTGTCTGGTCAGAGCACTGCTTAGTCTTGTTGCTGGGAGTTTGTTCCACCACTTCTTCTTTCCAGCAAAAACACTAGGAAGTGTCGAAGGGTGGGCGTTTTGGGGGACTGTCACTTGTAAATAATTAAAGTAAAGTAAATTTTGACGTTCGAAAAGTGCTAATTATTAGCCTAGTTTAAATAAATGACTTTTGATTTTGTGCAGCATAGGTTAACCACCCTATAGGAATTAAACGATAATGATCAAATCAAATGATCGATTGCAGTCATTCGCAAAACTTCTTAATAAATCATCGATCTGTTCAATGAAAACGCAGCCTTATCGTAAGTGAAGAAAGATAACTACCGCTTTGTTTGACATTTTATAATAAATTATAAACAATACGAGTACTGTTAGGGCACTCCTACGCATCAATTTGATCTTATAGGCGTATTTACGATATCAGCATTGTTTTATAGAGTTCCGTGGGGTGTAGGTGAACCTTTAATAAAGTTAAAGATTTATGGGGTTATAATTTCGAGTAAGTTATGTTATGTTTCAATCTTAAGCTTTCAGAGTTAAGGCGTTTTCTCAACTGTATGAAAGTGCGGCTAATTTAGCTGCAAATTTTCTTCATCATCAATTTAGATTTCACACAATTCATAATAAGCATTATGCATTAACTTCTAGTCAAACGCGTTGCAGCTGAAACCAATTTATCTATACTAATATTATAAAGCTGAAGAGTTTGTTTGTTTGTTTGTTTGTTTGTTTGTTTGTTTGTTTGTTTGAACGCGGTAAACTCAGGGAGTACTGGTTGGAATAGAAAAAGTCTTTTTGTGTTGGATAGTCCATTTATCGAGGGAGGCTTTAGGGCATATAACATCACGCTACAACGAAAAGGAGCTGAGCATAAATGAAAAATGTTGCAAAAACGGGAAAAATATTTCGTTTTTGAGAGCTTCCGTTGCGTGCGCTGCGAAAACGCTTTAATTTACGCAAATATTGTGTATGGTGGAATTGTTCCTCTTTAAAAGTTCTAAAAAAAAGTCCGCGACAGCATATGTCTATCTTTTAAGATTGACTCACTATAACCTTTTTTTACTATTATAATTTTAGGTTAAAATGAGTGATAGTTTGCGAAGCTTATTTAACCCATATGGTATTAATCTATATCTAAATAAATGTGTTTGTTAGCACGGAAATTTAATATAGAATATTTGTGCCCTTTACTTTATACAGTTTAAACAAATACCTTAGAAGATATCGCAATGTAAAAATATCCGCGCAACAAAATAATTACTCTCGCGGCAGTGATTCGTTCGGTCCGGTACGGCAGCCGGCTGACGCGCGTTCCATCGCAATGTAGGCCCCTACGTGGGGATTCTGGCCTCCGGGAAATTCAAATTCAAAATATTTACTGCACCATAATGTTTACAAGTACAAGGTGTTACTGTATATATAACAGTAAGAGATACCTATAGTAATTCACACTTTAATAAAATCTAAACTAATATTATAAAAGATAAGATTTTTTGTTTGTCTCAATTTATGTTGATATGATTTGATTTATGTGACGCAGACGAAGTTGCATGGGTCAGCTAGTAAAAGAATATAAATGGAGCCTCGGCCTATCTTTCTGAAGCAGATCATTCGGTTTTTCTTTTTGTCAAAATGTAGTATTTAACTCCTTTAAGTTTTTAATTAATTAGCTGTCTCAGCTACTAACAGCTGTACTTCTTTTTAGAATGTCGATTACAAATGTTCATCAAGTATGTTTGACACAAATCTGAGCTACGCAAACCTCGATCACTGATGCTGTCTCAAGATCGTCAAGTACAAAGACAAGCAGTGCAAGATGGAAGGTGGGCCATATTCAGTGCCGCATACACACTTGAGATATCAACCCTCCATTAACCAATGCTGATAGATTGTCTTTGCTACAGCCGACTTGGGTTCGGAGTCTATTTAGAAATTTCTTGAATTTTTTTGGCTTAGCCCAGGTTGGCTTTCAGACAGCTTGATAAAGGTGTCTGGTGGCTTAGGCAGCTCCTGCCAGATAAAACGTCTTGCTGTGGAGGCATTGCTATTAGCTGGACTAGCTGGGCCAACGTACTCAAATAAAAAATAACTGTACTTGTAACCATCCTGAATCTGATTGCAATAATGTACAACGTAAAATAAAACAAATGCTACAGAATCCTCCCCGCTCCAATCAAGCTCGTACTCAAAACTTTTTAAACTAGATATTTGGATTAAGTACTTACTGCGTCTAAGTCTTATCATTAATCTTAATTGCAGAATAATAATAAAATATTGCTCCGAGGTGGGCTCTATCTCGTTCAAAACTCGTTCTTATCTCGACAAAATTAAGGTATAATTTTGATGTTTAATTGAGATAATAATAGTTGTACCGATCGTTACATTACTGGCTTATAAGAACTGTATCGTGGGAACTCTATCGATGGATGAGTTATAGTCAAAAGATGGAATAAGGATTATCTCGAATTTTCTAATAGCGGATACTATTTAGTCTTTATTAGCTTTGATTGTAGATCGATAAAGGAGACTAATAATTGTGGAACTTTCTTAAAGGTCAATTGTACTAATGAGTCCTTTTCTATACCTACATAGTTATTATGAAATAAAATTTTCGAGTGTAACTGTGTGACCACTTTGTTCTTCTTAAGAAGGAATAGAGCCTGCGATTCTCCGTGCAAATATGTTCCCTTTTTTTTTTAATAATGCCTCTAGAGCAGTAATTTTTTATAATAAAATCAAAGTCTACTGTAGATGTAGTCATCTGTCCTTTCAAGTAAAGAAAAGATGACACAAACACATAACATAACATCACGCCTGTAATCCCCGAAGGGTTAGGCCTAGGTGTACCTAATAGTACACCCACATTTCGCCAGTTCAGTTTAAGTCCCATGTAATAGGGGGCGAGCCCATTGCCATCAACCGGGCACAAATCCAGACTACCCAAACCATCAAACCCCCAAAATAACCCTCCAAAATTACAATACCGTGATAAGAGGTAGTCCTTTTATTTAGCCGTATTAGGAAAAAGACAGAAAAGGTTATGTATTGTGTGTAAGTTAATTTTGAAGTACAAAGTTGTGTCTTAAAAATAATGTAAGTGTATCGCAGGTATAATTAATATAAATAATAGCAACAGACAAGGTCTTTTTTAGCCTAAATATCATAAATCATACAGTAATTGGGTGTCAAAAGTATAGCAAAATAATTGATACTGTATTTAGTTCTGCCCGCGAGGGACGTGGTGATAACATGATATATTTTTATTGATCATGGGACATAGATAGATCAATTAATATTTTGCAATTCAGTTCTAATTCTTTATATCCGGCAGCTTTCACTTATCGTTGAGTTATATCTGTCGCCACTGGTTGAATTGTGAAATGAAAATGGAAGTGTTGTGTTCATATGTAACACGTGGATTAGTGGGAGGGGAGGAGGTACAATAAATTATTTCATCAATCTGCGGGTCTAAAATGGTCACTTTAACAGATTATGTTAAAATTCGTAAAATGGTCAGACACAGTCACCATTATTTTACGAGTTTTTGTGCTTCGTTAAAAAGAATAGTCTCATACATTATTGCAGTGGCTCTATGTGTAGTTTTGTTGAAAATTCTCTTTTGAGCACTTTATCTATAGTATGGTGAGGCCGAAAGAAGCAAATATTAAGTGTATTTGTGGAGATAGAACAATTAAAATCGCGTCTATGAGATAATGAATAATAGAGAAGTATGGAAGAAAACGACATGCTGCGCCAATCTCAAGTAAAATTGTGATAAGAGAATGATTACATAATATATTTTTTTTTATTAAAACGTTGCCCCACACTAGGAATTTCTCCTGTATCGTGGGAGCGTTTACAAACATTTAAACTCACATACACAGACACCCAGACCCGAAACAACTATCTGTAGGCCGGGGATCGAACCCGCGACACGCATCGCAGCAGTCCAATCGCTCAGCCACTGCGCCAACCGTGTCGTCAAATGTCTATGTTTTTTGGTCCAATAAATACATTTTTTTTATTGTGTCCTTTTGTCTGCACCTTACGGATACTGATAAACAACTTTAAACGCTTATCTCGTAGCCGAATCCGGGGTCGATTCAAATTAGATTGTCATCAACAAACTAAGCGGAAGATTAAGGAAAATCGGAGCTGTAAATTAATTAGTAGAATTTAACAAGGTTTAACCCAGTATTAATTCAAAGGGCAAACAATCATTGAATTAATCCGTAATCCGATGACGTCACCTATCTCAAAATGAGATGATTCATACTTCATTAAATCCATTAAGCTTCGTCTTATCAATTTCAAGATCTACCTCAATAGACGTCATAGTGACGGCAACATCTACTATCAACAAAATTCAAATGAAAAGAGAACCGATTCTAAATACAAAAATCTGAATCACTACTACCCGGATATAAGTATGTAATTATGATCTCAGTAGGAACTCGGGCGCTACAACAAGCTTTATAAGACTCCATCATCTGCCTAGCTTATTCCCATCTGTGTTGGGGTCGGCTTCCAGTCTAAGCAGATGCAGTTGAATACCAGTATTTTACATGGAGCGATTGCCTATCTGACGTCCACAACCTAGTTAATTATGGGTAATACGATACCCTTTGGTAAGACTGGTTGTCAGACTTTCAGGTCACTGACTACCTGTAACGACTGCCAAATATCTGTATGTGGCAGCCGGGACCAACAGCTTAACGTGCTTTCCGAGGCACGGAGAAAACTCGAGTAATGTAATGGGTTCTCACCCATCCACAGACCGACCTAGGCAAGCGCGACTTAACCTAAAGATCGATACGAGTAGCAGTTATTAAGAAGTCATGAGCTCTTAGGCCCCTCCTCCTCCACGAGCTTTATAAGACTATCCCATCGATATTTTTGGTCATCCAGACGGTTTTTATGTCATGGCGGATCGAATAATCTCAGAAGAAACTACCCACCGGCGAGACAGATATAATATTCAGGGTTCAAAGTAAGAATTTTCTTCTTAGCGTGTCGATGACAATTCGAATTGAACGTTGTACGTTGGACGAATTTGGGACTTTCAGGAGCGCACATCAACTCGTCTGATGTGGAAATAACAGGACTGCCAATGATTTGACGGTTTAATGGCCTGTGTTCACCTGGGTGATATGACGCAGTTATATTTTTTTTATTAAAAATACTACGTGCATTTGTATTATTTTAAATAGGCAAGGACAAGTAGAATATGACAAAAAAGGATACTAAAGTCCCACAAACTACTAGGACAACAAAAATGTGAAAGAGGTATTGTATATTGTAAATAGGAATCTTATAATCACACCTATATATCTTTCTAATACCATGCAGTTTTTGTATTGGAGATGAGAAACAAGCATAGCCAAGTCTTATAAACTACCTGGAGGTCAGAATGGTGAAGTAGTAGTGTCACTATTGGATACCGCATGTTATTAGAAATGTAATCTATACTAATATTATAAAGCTGAAGAGTTTGTTTGTTTGTTTGTTTGTTTGTTTGTTTGAACGCGGTAAACTCTGGGACTACTGGTTGGAATAGAAAAACTCTTTTTGTGTCGGATAGTCCATTTATCGAGGAAGGCTTTAGGCTATATAACATCACGCTACGACCAATAGGAGCGGAGCATAAATGAAAAATGTTGCAAAAACGGGAAAAGATATTCCTTTTTGAGAGCTTCCGTTGCGTGCGCTGCGAAAACGGTTTAAGTTACGCAAATACCATGTATGAAATAATTGTTCCTCTTTAAAAGTTCTAAATAAAAGTCCGCGACAGCATATGTCTATCTTTTAAGATTGACTCACTGTAACCATTTTTTACTATTAAAATGTTAGGTTAAAAAGAATGATATTTTGCGAAGCTTATTTAACCCATATGGTATTAATCTATAACTAAATAAATGTGTTTGTTAGCACAGAAATTTAATATAGAATATTTGTGCCCTTTACTCTATACAGTTTAAATAAATATCTTAGAAGATATCGCAATGTAAAAATATCCGCGCGACAAAATAATTAAGCGCGCGGCAGTCATTCGGTCCGGTGCGGTAGGTTAGTGGGGATTCTGGCCTCCGGGGACTCCGGAGAAATTCATATTCAAAATATTTACTGCACCATAATGTTTACAATGTGTTACTGTATATTTAATAGTTAGAGATACCAATAGTAATTCACACTTTAATAAAATCTAAACTAATATTATAAAGAGGGAAGATACGATTTTTTGTTTGTTACGATTTAACTCAATTTATGTTGACATTTTGTTATAAGCTATATTATGTGACGCAGACGAAGTTGCATGGGTCAGCTAGTATTTTTATACGTAGAGTTACTTATTTGAAAGACGACCGACCATGTCAGAGCTGATTTTTTTTCTCCTAAAGCCCATGTGCTATATTTACAACAGAGTACTCTATCGCTGACATTTAATCAGTAATGCCATCTGACAAGCACCTTTGAATGGTCAAAACAGAACCACAGATGCATTTGAGCGAAAAAATATAAATCTCGAGATAAGCTCTGATTCGTTTTGATAGTATGCCGACCTCCTATTAATCACAATTTGGACATATTGACTGGCAATCATTAGGTATACATGTGTGGTAGCTAGTTTTCACACGGAGGTGCCGCCAAAATGGTTTTAGTACAGGTTGGTGCTAATTGTTTGAGAAAGTGTTGTGTTTTCAATAGGTGACCACCAGATTTTTAATTATATCTAAGCGGTTCAGCTTTTAGTATTGAAATCTTATTCAAATCATGAGGAGACCATATAATAATGCTTCTCATCCTCACAGTATTCTGTTCTAGATATAGATACTTCACAGGTATACGTACTATTAGTGCGGGGGCACACGATGCGTTGCGGCGCCGCACCGCAAAGATTTCGACGAATCGGAGAGCCACACGACCAGTGAAATTGAAGGCGATTCGTCGAAATCTTTGCGGTGCGGGCGCCGCAACGCATCGCGTGCCCCGGCACTTATTGTGTAGTATACTGAAGAAATTACAACTCTTGGTGCATAGCCGACCGTTAGAACTGTGCTTAAATTAAGGGACTTACTAACGTGACACCTACCGTACGCAATATATTTATTGGACAACACATTTAGCTGTACATAACCAGTATATCCTGATCTTGCTTTGTATAAACTTGCCGTATGATGCGAGATCAGCTTAATCTGGAACTTTATTGTTCGTTATGCAAACGTAAAGTTGCGTACACTAACCTGTTGTACAACTTGTCGCCTATTGTTAGTAAAAACGGCATAAATCTCATTGACAAACACAACATCTAAGAAATTTAAAAAACATGCCAGAAGCGGTATTAAGGCATTTCGGGCATTTCAGTACCAATTTAAAGACTGATCTGATTAGTGGAAATAGATCACTGATTACATAAATTGTATCACAATAATTCCCTACGACTAAGTACGAAACAAACCGATCAACAACAACCTGTATACCGGGCGCGGCTCACAATAAAACACAGTGATTAATTCATGTGGCCCGGCGCAACTAACGAGGAACTATTTGGGGTCAGACGGTACCATTTGTATCCGGACCCACCGGCGCGCTTTGTTACAAAAATTGAAAGTATTGGCCTATCTGGGTATTTTTGCTAGACTCTAATGCCATGTCTGAAGATCTTGGAGGATAGTGGTAATAGGTTTTTGTTGTAAATTGAGTTTATTTTTAATTTTGACAGTGTTTAGTGGTTGCTGGAGCGAATTCTTAGTGTGGTCTTGAGTTTTAATTTTCTTGTTCATATTTAATTTTGTAATACAGTTAATATAAGTTACTGATTTGGTTACATCACTAGAGCTCCGTTTATGATGAAGGAGTTCACAGACGCAATTAATATTATGAAGTGTCATTTTGTGACCTCTTTACTAATTGTAAGATAATTCATACTATTACTGCACTTTTTTATTGCGAAATGTGTCTGCTCTTGACCCATATCTCTCCTGACAGGTAGTGATAGACGAGGTCTATGATGGAAGGAGTGTAACCAGAAGATGCGTTCACTCTTAAGATTCTGCTAAATAGGTATTTTTTGGCCTTCCTGATAACTGACAAATCCTTTGGGAAATTAAAACAGGCTTGATATTATGACATAATATTTTATGTTTGTTTAAAGTACCTAAGTGCTTGCTCCATAGTTACCTGTGATATTTACTTTTACAGAAGTGTTGTCCAAATTGTTAATGTAAATAATTGACAGTAGATTAGATATGGCTAATTAAAGCTTCAATTTAAAGGTTAGACTAAAACGTAGTCAGATGCTGACATTTATCTTGATTGATAGTCGTAATTGGCTACTTCTAAAGTAGAATTTAATAAATAATAGTTTTCAAGAAGGTGTTGAATCAGTAAATCTTTGTGGTGGAGGTCTGCTGACTGCCTTCTATTTTTACCATGGGCTGCATGGTATGAACAGTAGTTCCTGAACTCGCGTACCGAGGTTTCCATATAAACTGGCATGTATTTTGTTATAAAACTACATGTTTATTGTTTACTGTTTTCTCTTTACCTGTGTTGTAAGACATTGCTTTTCAGTCAACGAAAAGTACTCTATAGGTTTTGATTCAATTGTGAAATCGCAAAATATGCGACATAAACGATTATCACATTTTGTATTGCTTCAAGGCGTGGCAGACTCAATTATCGGATATTCATTTCAGCTTGATACAACCACACCTTCAACAGGAAAATGTTTTAGGCAGATTTTGTTTGCAGGTTCTGTTTTACTGACTGACTGAGGAACCCTAAAAACGTTGAAATTCTATTAAAGTGTCCGGAGTAGCTTCCGCAATTCGTCTTCGGGTACTGTGACCGAACCTTAAGAATGAAATAAAGTAGTATATAAATATAAAACACTCACCATAGAATGTCCGAGGTATTCCGCCGCGTTGTCCGATATGTAAAGTAGTTTGCCGTTTTGTGTCATCATCATCAGGAACCCGTTTAGTGCCTGCGAAAGTGAAAAACAATTGAAATGCTTCCCCGTATTTAGTTCTTGGTATTTACTTTTCATAGATTGTTGAGATTTTAGAGGAAAATTTTGAGTATGTATGTATGTAGATGGCTATAAGAGTAGAGGAAGGCCAAAGTAACGACGGATGGACTACGTGAAACATGATAATATTATAATAAGGAGTTGACAGCTTTTTTATTTTGGCGGGTGGAAAATCATCAAATAACCCCTCCTGCTCTTGGGCAGAGCGAAAGGGAGTGTCAGGCTTTTACTGACTAACAACCACCCATGTTCCTTCTTAGCCCTTCATGTCGAGGCCGCGGTATCTCTTGCGAACAACCCGTAGCCCCGACGGGGGGAGTTGACTGCTGAGATGGCGAGTAATGATTCTCCATTACATGTTTGATGCGAGATGAATGCTTTAACATACAAAGGAAAATATATATGGCGTAGGGATTGTATGGAAGATGAAAACATGTTGCGCCTAGCACAAATAATATGATAAGACAGTTGAGCTTTCGAGTTTTGTTTAATGAATTCAGCATTTTTAATAGCTGCAAATCCATAATTTTAAACTAACATTTAAATTGCGAAAATTATTGCTTTCCATTTTGATCTGGGTGAAGACGTAGGATACTATTTGTTCTAATTAGTACGTTCCCGTGGTCTTGTTTTAGATAACTTAAACATAACATCACGCCTGTAATCCACAAAGGGTTAGGCAGAGGTCTAATAATTTACCCACATTTCACCATGCTTATAATATTTTGTTCTAAGTCTCATGTAATAAGGGACAAATAAATACTATAAACTGTAATAGCTTGGTTCATACCAGTACATATAGATGTTAATGTTAGAAGGGATTTATCTATTCTGCGAGTATCATAATGCACTAACTGCTAATTCTATTGTTCAATCCATCATTGCCTTAATAACAATGTAAGCTAGACTCACTACCTGCACCTTTCTCAACACTATAACAGAGTAAAAAAAAACTGCAACGTTCTTGAACTTCTAATATAATATTAATAATTTTATTTAGCAATAAAATTATTTTGTGTAACATTGAATTACATTGTTTAATATTCATGAGATCTATGATCGATGTTTTCACGGAAAACAATCATTTAACGGTTATATGTGTAATTACCTAATCGATTTGCAATTTGTTACTGTTTTGTTGTTTTGAAAGTCGCATAGTTTAAATTAAATTGTATATCCTACTAATATATTGTGCAATGATGCGAAGTTCGATTTCCAGGTCGTGCAAAGTGATATTCGGTTAATCCATCAGGAATTTCTTAATAGCAGCTACGGAGTCTAGATTTGTGACCGGTCGATGGCAATAGGCTCGTTCTATTGGACCATTTCCACTAGTTCTACTGCTCAGTCCTACGATCACATGGTACTTAAACATAACTGGTGATATGTGTGTGTGTACTATTAGGAACCCCTCAGCTTAACCCTTCTGAGATTTACAGGTGTGATGTTATGACGGATCCATACGAAAAAAATGTAAAAGAGTAATTAAACGTTCATGGTATTAAGCATTTAACATAGTCCTTTATCCAAGACCTATTAATAGATTGATCTAATTTGTGTACTACGCATAATCTACCTTAGCATATTGTTTCCACCGTTCTAATTTACATTACCGTTTAAACCGCGATACACCTGAGTTATGGATCGCATAAATTAAATCTTGGACAATCGACTCGCGATCGCGCGTAACATTAATATACGACATAATGGATAATAATATGGTAGAAGATACAAATATCACGTATAATGCCATCGGGTATCTCAAAATTGCCAGATAAAATATATGCGATTTGCTTTTGTTTTATTTGGACAAGATTATGGTTTTTTTTAAAAAAAAAAACGTTGCCCCACACTAGGAATTTCTCCTGTATCGTGGGTGCGTTTACAAACATATAAAGTCACAATACACAAATACCCAGAAACAACTATCTGCAGGCCATACACGCAGCGCAGCAGTCCAATCGCTTAGCCACTGCGCCAACCGTACCGTCAAGTTAAGCTGGTTTCATGAACAACAGGAATATGCCTCCGATTTTTGGGATTCATGTGCGTATTGTATAATTAACACTTGCTTCGGTGACAGAAAACATCATGAGAGACATATTTCGATGGCATGTTAAGCCAGGCTAGAGCCCCATAAGCGATATAAAAACTCTGACATTGTGTTGAGCACTAATGACACGAAAATAAAAGAAGACTTGAGAGGATAAAATCTACGCCACCACGCCACGTGATGGCTTCCGGCCACCGTAGACGCGAGCCTGTGGACGGTGAGTGATGGGTAAGCTCGCCGTCCGTCCGTCTTATGACGACGACAGGCCGTGTAGACGGCGCGTTCGTGTTCCACGCGCGCCTCAAAGAGATGTCAGCAACATGGAAGGGGCCAACGCCTGTCGAGGCTGCGGGTTGTTCGCAAGGGATACCGCGGCCTCGACATGAAGGGCTAAGAAGGAACATGGGTGGTTTTTAGTCAGTAGAAGTCTGACACTCCCTTTCGCTCTGCCCAAGAGCGGGAGGGGTTATTTGATGATTTCCCACCCCCCAAAAAAAAAAAAAAAGAGGATAAAATCTCACAGAAAAGATGGGAGTGCAAGTGAAAGGGAATTTGTTCTCTCTTTCAGAATCATCATCTGCCTAGCCTTTTCCAAACTATGTTGGGGTCAGCTTCCAGTCTAACCGGATGCAGCTGAATATCAGTATTTTACATGGAGCGACTGCCTATCTGACCTCCACAACCCAGTTAACACTAGGTAATATGATACTCTTTGGTGAGATTGGATGTCAGAATTTCAGGTCACTGACTACCTGTAACGACTGCCAAAGGTATATGGCAGCCTCTGTCTTTCAGAATGTTTCATGAAAATGATTAAAAATATAATTAATTTAATTATAATGTGAAAATATGGCTGTGTGCAACTTTTCAGAGCTTTGAACACGATACATTTTGAATTAATACTACTAGTAAAAGTTATCGAAGTCCAAGATTATGTATGTAATAGACGCGGATGGATTGCAGAAACCACTTGTACCTAACTCAAGCTCACAGGAAAGTAGTTTTATCATGACATAACATTACGTCCAATAAATATATATCAGCTGTTGTAGTTAATTTAGAGAGGTCAGTAGGGGCCATAATTATCATGTATGTACGTTTGTATCGATTGATATTGAAACATGTGACAAATGACCCCACATTTCGCTTACGTAAGTAGGTTAACAATTATTAATAGTTCATCTGACCTTACCATAGGAATGTACACCACAAATAAAAAAGTTCATAATGAATACGTACCAACTAATATGAAAAATAGCTTCCAACTTATGATTAAAACCCCCAGAAATTAAACATAATGAGTGGTTGCCACTGACCACACCCCACTAATACGGGCTTACGCAATGATTCAAATGTATTTTGTGTCCTTTTCTCACTTTGGCCCACCCCGTAAGAGTAAAAGAGATGGGAGGTTCGGGTACTTTGAAAAGAACTGAGAATTTGTAAAAATGAAATTACGTGGCGTGGGAAACGAAGTTTGGAAAAGGTTTTAATTAATTAAGTTAGGGTTGTGGAGTCTGGTTTTGCGTGCGTCGGTAAGGCGTGCTATATTACCGGGAATAACGTATGTTTGAGCCTTTCAAGGACGCCAACAGAATAAATTATGTGATTATAAAGAGCTGTTTCACTTCGTGTTCCATCTGCTGAAGCTGGTATTAGTAAAAGGCCATTATTTTAACGAAAAACTGAGTTAGCAATTAATAACTTTATTTGCAGTGTCTATTACTCTTCCCAAAACTTATTACCAACAAAACGGGATAGGCAGAGGTGTAAAGTGCACTCATATATCGCCAGTTATGTTTAGTCTAATGTAATATGGGGCTATGGCCATCAACCGGGCACAAATAGAGACTTCGTGGCTACGGGGAAATTCAACGCTTTGCCCGATCCGGGAATCTAACTCCGGACCTCATACTCAGCAGTCCACCGATAGTGCGACCACTAGACAAACAAGGCAGTTCACTGTTACATTTTTCCTTTCAGACAATGCTCTAATTCTTGATAAAAATCCGAATGTCTATTCGTATTTTGTGAAAAGTTTAGTCAGTCAAGAATTTGATTCAGTTAGTTCAGTAGTTCAAACACAGCGTACTAACCTTAGAAAATCCGAAGTTGAGTGTGGTGGACGGTTGGTGGTTGATGTCAAAGCGTTTGAATACTGTGGACAAAAGAGAAACAACGATTTAGTGAATAAACTAAACGTATTTATTTTAAACAAGATTATAAAAGAAGGAGGTTTGGATATCAACATTAAAGGCGTTAATAACAATGTTTCGTATCCGTGCTATTGCCCCGTTGCTGTGATCCTGAACTCAGTGTCATGTCATAAAAACCACCATTACCAAAAGTTTGTGCAAAATTACTGCTAAATCCGATGGCGGGAATTGGCCTAAGCTTCAGTTACGTCTGACCAATACATATTTACTTACTAATAAAGCAAGTGAAATAAAAGCTTATAATAATAAAGACAACGCAAACGAGAAAGCAAACAATTAAAAACTTGAAATAACATCGTTTCAGAAAGAATGCCACATACTCATTGACTTATATATTACTGCGTAAGGACTGGGCGGACCGCATGTTACAATGACGCCTCAAACTTGGTCCTAAAACGGTCTTTCCTAAGCCGAAGTCCACGATCGGCTCTCTTCGGGTGTGGTCGTAAATTTTATTAAAAGCTTTATTTATATTCTTTATACCTCGAAAATACCACGCCGCTTATACAAGGTTACGTTAACGAGCAGACTAAACCGATTCTCTGTATGGTGAACGCGTCGAGCAAATGTTCAGACGACCGTATCTTTAGTTTTTATATCAATGCACATACTAGATAATATAGTGTGAAAACACCTGCATTGGCTAACATTTTCAATAGAGCAATAGAAACTAAAGCTGTGGTATTATCATGTTCTCAAACCGATGATGAAGAGAAACCATATCATCAGCTATTATGAAAATGATTTCTTGTAAAATCGTTTATTAAAGTGTTACACATTACAGACATACCTACATACATACAATTGCATGTTATTACAGATAAAACAGTTAATATGAGCATAATGCCTTCGTTCAATCCGCCGACAAGAAATTGTAACGACACATACAATATGAAATGTTTGTTGTAAGGGTACTTGCACACGGAGCGGGCAAGTTTCAACATTAGAGATAAACGATTATTACACACATTTTTAATATATTTCATGAATATTAACTTGAGCGTGCTTTTAATACAATATAAAATTTTGTACAGATAACAGACTCTCGTAGTCGTAAGTGTAACTGCTCAGCATCATGATGGTTTGATTCTAAGGATGGGTGATTTCTTTTGGATTTTTCGAAACGTAATTTCGCCCCCCCCTCACAGTCCTATTACAGGGGACCTAAATATAACGGGCAATATGTGAGTGTAATATTCAGTACACGTTTGGCTAACTCTTCGGGGATAATAGATTACAGGCGTGATTCCAGGCTTTTAAATCGTTTATTTATGTCATAAGAAACCCTTTACTTATTTCATTGTTAACTCCTGACAATTCAATTATAAGAAACTTCCAGTTTGAGTACTAAGTATGACAAAAACAAAAAAATAATTGTATCTATATGAATCCACCCTAACAACATCGAACACACGGATAATATACGAACAATCGATAATTCGGAGCGTTCTACACTGATACACATCTCTATTGAGCTGTATGTCGACTATTGTACTCGACGAGCGCTCTCTATCACTCCCAGCACTATTGTGAAACCTTTCTCTACACAGCCACAGTGAAAAATGACGACATTATAAAAATGGTATTTTAACTAGCATTCATGTTGCGAGAATAAAATGCGGCAAGCCGTTTAGTGTTATAAAAAATTTCGTCAATATCAAGCTTAGTAACAGTCATCATCATCTGCCCGACCTCGACCCCAACTATATTGGGGTCGACTTCCAGTCTAACCAGATGCAGCTGTATGCCTGACCTGACCTCCACAGACCTGCTAACATTGGGTAATACGGTACCCTTGATAAGAACGCTCTTAAAGGAAATCATCAAATAACCCCTCGTCAGACTTCTACTGACTAAAAACCACCCAAGTTCCTATTTACCCTTTATGCCGAGGCCGCGGTATCTCTTTCGAACAACCCGCAGCCTCGACGGGCCGCAGCCCTGACGACTTCACGACTTGTAGTTCCTTACGCGACAAAAAAAGATAGCCGATCACAAAGTTGTGACAACTAACATCCAAATTCATATCGATGTCACTGCGCACTTACGAGACAAACACTACTCGTAATTATTCGATATCGATCCATACTTTCTATCTGGCGGCGGCCAGGAAGCATCGATAAACAATAACCGGGCGACCACCCGATTATATCGATAACTTATCGGTAGAATAATTCCCCTCTCTAATGGGCCCGCCTCAACGTAAGGGATTTACACTTTCTAAAGTATCTCAAAAGGGTTTAGGAGGATGGATTAGAATACTGATAAGTTCTATTGGTGAGGATAGGCTCACACCGTACGATTGGCGGTTGGTTTAATTGTGTGGCTGGTTTAATTAGGGAGATTGTAACTAATGTCTAGATAGAGAGTTTAAAACAGGAGTATTTTTTATGTAAGCTGTTTTTGTGTGTACAATAATTTTGAACTATTTATGAGGTTCTTGTTATGAAACAATAAACTGTATTATTATTTATTTATTTTATTATTTGTACCTATTCGAAAAATTTGAAAGTAAATCCGAGTCTTGTACTATTTTCTGCTGAACTAATTTCTGTATTTTTTTCAAAATTTTAGGCTCAGTTGGTTCGGAGATAAGGGGGGGGGAATGGTCGGACAGACAGACGCACGAGTGATCCTATAAGGGTTCCATTTCTTCCTTTTGAGGTACGGAACCCTAAAAAACGGATAATTCCCACGAAAACTGTGTGATAGAACGAATGAGAAACTTGAGTCCCGCAGGTTTTACGATTTTGTAACAAACACCCTTAAATTATATCGTACAACTAGTGGGAATTTTGGTTCCCACTAGTTCTACGATTTCGTACCACCTTGAATCGTAGAACTAGTGGGAAAAAAAATCCCACTAGTTCTATCGTAGGACTGTGCATTAGAACTAGTGGGAATGATCCTAAAAAACACCTAAAGCCTCATTCAATTCCATCAAAAATCTATCAGCAACATTGGCACGTCTGAGTTGTCACTTCGCTACTCGCCGGGCAGAATTCCTGGACCATTAGATAAACATCAAGAGCCGCCGCAAACGTTTGTATACATTACGTTTTAATAATGCATTCTCCACCGTTACGTGCTTGTGAAGTACGATATGTATGCGAAAATTGTTGTTTATGATGTATTTCGTTTAGTACAGTTATAATAGTGGAACGGTGGAAGTGAGGCTGAGGTATTTTGTGTTTGAGTTCAATGAAATGTCCCTGGTTTGTGATTTGTTAAGTGTGTTTGATAAAGGACATTTGTTCGAGTTTTGTTGTAGGTTTTCGGTGAATTTTGAATTAGATACTTGTAGTTAATTAATTGAGTTAATAATTTAAAAATTGACTAACTTATTCCCGCAGCTTCTTATGTCGATTTAAAAATATCTCAGTAATGTGTCAGTTATGTGTTCAAATTGTTCGTCCAATTCTGTCGAACATCATTTACGGATTTATTGTACCTACCGCATCATACCCAGGAAACGGTTTCACACATATAAGCAACAAATCCAGAAGCAAAGAATCGCCTAACAACCTGCATCCAATAGATTACATCACTAATTAAAGCGGTTGCACAAAATCCATTGACTTTCAACGCGTGCGCAAGCTTGTATTGCTTACATCCATCTTTAACTTTCGTCGCGTTCGCTGATAAATACAAACACTTTGATAATTGAAACATATACTCAATCAATTACTGATTCCCTCACATCTAGTACTGACGATAGGGTAAACTCTTGAAGTATGAATGAGACAAAGTAGACAAGAAAAGACCTTTGGTTTATTCAAAGAACAACTCACATAGTCTCATCGTGTGGTAAGGCCTAGTCTAGCAACCAGCGGGGGCTTATATTTTTGGGAATTTCTTATATAATAACACAATGTAACCGTAAATTTGATTACAGCCCATAATTTAAAAATATTGCAGCTTTGAGTAGGCAGGATTGTGCTTAATGGTTGTCGTTTACGAGTTGGTATGGGAAATCTATTGTGCAGACGACAGTTTTAACTTTTTGAGTTCAAGTATCACTATTTGCTTTGATTATCTGGTGCCAATTGTACATCCATAGCTTCTATTTTGCGCTTATAATAAGCACTACTTATAAGTAAATTTCAGGAAGCCCCAAATCAAATCATTATTTTTACAAATGTTATCTATACCGGTAACACTACGCATAAATCATACCAAACTGGCCTGATTGATATTTCTCGACGGCATGTAAAACCAAGTTAGAGGCCTATGTGCGGTATAAAAACTTCCAACAGCAGGGTAGGCATTAAACACACACACACATATAACATCACCCTGTAATCCCCGAAGGGTTAGGCAGAGGTGTACCTAATAGTACACACAAACACATGACAAAGAAAGAAGATTCCCTTCTGTCTTCTGTTGCGCTCTACATCTCTTCATACCCTATCTTACAAGAAAACACTTGCTAAACGTCTAAGAACAAGACTGATGACTCCGCGGTCGCACTAATGCGTGCGATTGCGAGTCGAATGGCGCACTGCATCAATGTTACGAGCAGATAGTTTCACTCAACTCGGGCTAAAATTAAGCGTATTGGAGTTATAACTCAGTGCGCACGGGGGGCAAAGGGCGAGGCTAATTGGAGATTTGTTAAGCTCTTGACAGATGTGTGTTTGAGTAACGTTGAGTTGATGATGAGAATTGTAATTACAAAACAGATTAAATGATTTTATTAACCGACTTCAAAAAAGGAGGAGGTTCTATGTTCGTGTGTATGTATTTTTTTTTTTTTTAAATCAAATAATCTCTTGCAGGATATCTCCACAAAAAAAGAATCGCTTCTAATAAACTAAGAGAATATAAAGATTGTGTTGGGAATACATATACTATAGGCATACCTGTGCTATAGAGGTTCAGCATTACAGGCTTGATGTCCGTCATAATTCTCCTGCCCTTATTTTAATTTATTTGCGGTTGACGCAGCATGTCTTCTTTTTCCATACTTCTCTATTATTCGTCATTTCAGCAGTCACCTCCTTCTAACCATATCATACTTCACGCAGTCCATTCATCGTTTTTTTGGTCGTCCTCTACTCTTATAGCCATCTACATTTATACTCAACATTTTCCGCTCGATGTTATGTTACGTTAATTAAAAGACGCGCAATGTCTATACCACAATTCTTTGTCTTCAAGTGTCTCTCGTACTAGTGAAGGTTGGCAGTCAGCTCTGCATATCTGATTCGGTCTTTTGCCAGTCTAAAAAGCTCCCTGGCGTTCTTAACTCCCGTCCATTCCTGGAAATTCCGCAGCCACGATTTCTTCCTACGACCCACAGTTCTCTTGCTTGCCACGTTGCCCATCATTATCAGCTGCAAGAGATTGTGTAATACCACAATTACACGCACCAAAATACTCACCAAAAATAATAAATTACATTCCTCACTAAATACCCAATTTTTGAATCACTTAAACACATTCAATTTAGCTTAAATAATCAACTTTATTAATGTACAACACTTAATAAAAACACCATAAAAACTTATTAGAAAATTCACCTATACTGTGTTCGCGTTATAGTTTCCAAAAATGCAAACAAATACGTGTTTTTAGTAAAAACAACTTTATCACCCATACTTAAAGTCCAAATAACACTTCAAGTACAAATAATGTTTGCGTTTTTTCTAAAGTATTAGTCATTCTGAAATCAACCTCACAAACCCAAGAAACAAAGTTGATATTCGTTTAAAAGCACAGACTTGAATAGACTTTAATATCAATATAATAACTGCTTAGCCTGAGGCAGTACGAGCCAAGTCAAATGGCTTCCTAACTGATTCAAATGAAGCACATTTGTTAAGAAGAAGTCTCACAAATTGTTTCGTTACATTAACTTAATGTTAACACGGAAAGCCGCGGTGTTTGTAATTAAATATTGTGGACGTGGGTTCGGTGTTGGGTTTTCTAGGGTTAAGGAATTTGTGTTTCTTGGTGAACTGAACTACATGTTTTGGTGTATTTTTCTGCTGTTTAGGTTAGTGATGAAGAGTAATATTTTTAATTCACAGTTTTTTTTATTAAACGCATGACGACGAATCTAGCCATGCAAAAACCAGTTTAGGTGGATCTCTTTATTTACGGGAAATCGATACTAAGAGAGGCCATGTTATAATGGTAATTTTTGGCTTGATGTGTCGCCGTGTGATGACACAGAACTATTTATACATTGTTGTCATTACTAGGCGTCATGTAGATTATAAACCAGACACAACATATGAAATGAAAATTGGCAACAAATGAAGAGTGCTAGCAGACCTCGTCCCTGCGTCACATTATCTTTATCAGCTCGCTACTCTGCTAGCTGCTATTATTACTATTTGCTCAGAAATCGCACTTAATTTAACTTGATTCTCAGTTAATCTCATCAAGTTGCTACCAGGTAACCAGCATGTCTTGGTAAGTCAAAGTTTGGCACGGTCTGATTTTTCTTCAAATGTTATCGGACGACACTAACACACGACACTACAAATACACACTGATAAGTACAGCTCTGCCTAACCCTTACACACAGGAGCCTCCTCACAGGAGTAATGTTATCCCGTCGGGGCGGCGGGTTGTTCGAAAGAGATACCGCGGCCTCGACACAAAGGGCTAAGAAGGAACATGGGTGGTTTTTAGTCAGTAGAAGTCTGACACTCCCTACCGTTCTGCCCACCCAGAGCGGGAAGAGTCATTTGATGATTACGCAAACTCCAAAAAAAAGGAGTAATGTTATGTAAAATGAAATCTGGAATCGTCTGATCAGAAGATTTCAAAGTAAAGAGTGAGAGTCAGTGAGAGTTGTAGGTAGACCTAACAAAATCCAAATAAACATTATAATTCCTCATAAAATTCCCACAACATTCAATAGGACGTTATGGTGCCCATAAATAATGGTGGAGCACGTGCGCAGCGCCATAATCGTTACAGTAATTAATTAGCAGCGCGCCGAGCGATCTGCGCGCGCGCACGCCGCCTAATCAATTCTAATGTGTACCGCATTTGTTTATACGTTACTCTAGTTTTTTTTTGTATTTTTGACTATAAATGGTAAAGAATGTGTGTTGCGCATACTTCAAAGAACATGAGACTATTGCAAGAAAATGATGGTAGTATTTTTGGTTTGGAGTTTATATTTAATTTTGCTGCACTGAGCACGGGAAATCGATCAGCCAGTCGGCGCAGTAAAGAAAAAGTCCAGCGAGTTCTGCAAATGGGTGCCTCTAAAATGCCCTTAAATAGCAGTAATCAACCGACGTTTTCTTTAAATAAGTTTCATTTTTGATACGCTAAATTTAATGAATTAGCCAGCCCATTTTCAATTCTAAAATTGGAGTTCAATAATGGATCACTACGGTTATATTCTACAAAAAAAAACAAATTTTGATTCAATTAAAAAAAACCACAGTTAGATTCTATTACTCTAGTCCTGCGTCATCCCACTAACATACCTCACACTTTTTTTCGTAAAAAAAGTATTTGACTAAAAACATAAATCCTCATAATAAAATATGAAAGCAACAAAATACACTATCAACCATTTCCGAATAAAAGCATTCTAATGCCGTACTTCCAAAGTGGGTTTATTTAAAAGCCAACCTGCAGGTGGTTAGCTAAATTGAGATGTTCGTTAGCTCCTAATGGTATGTATCTCGTCAATCGGGGCCTGTTATTTCTGTCGCCCAAGAACTGCCCTCCTGGTCACTGATCCGGCTTTTTAATAAAGTCGCGTGGATTATATTCTGTGGGTATTGTCAGTTGGACCTTTTTGTTGGGGAGTTCTTTGGTTGAAAATAAATGATGAACGATAAATGGGGTGACGAAATGTGATTTTTTATGAAAATTAAATTTGCCTGTGTTAAAATAGTTGTTGAGTTACCTACGTTAAGTTAAGTTAAGTCACCTTAAGTTACCCACATACTGGTTAGACAAACACAAATCCTCTAAAAGTAATTAAAAAAAAAAAAAACTTCAAGCTTGCTACTTTTCAAATTAGTTAAACGAGCCCCCTTGTTGTTGAATGAAAATAGTTGTGGTTAATAATGCCTTACCTTACAATGATGTGCATTTTAGGGGTATTTTTTTGTAAGGTATATATATTTATAAGGTATTTATCTATGGGCCATTCTAGCCTGAAATAAATGATGTTATTTTGATAGACGATTCTGATATCGCCTATGATATTTTAAATATTCATCTGAACTATCAAAGTCAGTGGTATCAAAGTTCTTTCATTGGATGGAGTATTACAATTCCAGCACACCATAAACTATTTCTCAAAGACATCGAGCTGAAGAATTGAAACTGTCTCACGAAACTTTTCAAAACATTAGTCCCCCACCAAAAGTGGTAGGCGGAACACTTGGGACCGTACAGAACCACCCCACTTATGCAAATCCTACAGTCAATTACTACAGAGGAAATTGTTGCGGTCTGTTGAGAGTCGTGCGATGCCTTTTCGGGTTGCTCTCGAGTAGTCTATTGTCTGTCAGTCGGGGGGTGTGGACACTGGTGGCTTAATTAGTATGTGTGGGATATGTGGGGCTAACGGTGCCTTGGGATTAGGTGGACTTTTAGATGATTGATTTAAGAGGTTTCTGGACAGCGTTTAAGAAAAATATAAGAACATAAGTTTAATTTTGTCGGCTAACAAACGTTTTACCAGATGAATATAATTAATTAAGTAACAAAAGGACTAAGATCTAGATCGTTTGAAAGGTTCGCCGTAGACCGAGAACAGAATTTACACTAAGAAGAATAATATCACACATTGGAAATAAACTCGTAGTTACCATTTTTAGTTGAAGAAAGCGAGTGATAATACTACTTTCAAAATGTTTCGTTGTCGATGGTGCAGAAACATGTTTTATTTTTGCGGATGTAACGATTTCAATCTGTGATAAGGGAATATTTAACGGTGACTGATATAATTGATGATTGAATTGATCATTCAATTATTTTGGATTATTTCAATCAACGAGGCCTTTCGTATTTCTTTATGTAAAAATTAATATTTCATATATGACTAATGTGAAAGTTGCTCCAAAGCTGAGGAGAAAGAGTAATGAGAAAAGAACTTTAACAAGGAGTTTCTCCCAAAAATTATTATGTCTAATAACGACAACACTTAGATCAATCAAAGAACCCATGAAACAAACACCATCTGTCAACATTACGTAACATTAAACGCATCCTAAGGTCACCTTCACACCGGCTGTCCAAGTCGCAATTAACGTTTCAAACGCGTCAAACAAATTGGCTTGTCATGCCAGCAGGCTGGTGTGAGGGGGCCGTTACTTTAGGCACAAATTGACGGCTCTTTGAAGGTTTGATGGGCACGTAAACTGTTGGAGAAATTGTTGGTAATTAGAGTAGAATGGGATTCCTTGTGTGTTGTAAATTATATTTATAAGGATGTTTATGTCTTCTACTGAATGTGCGTTTGCTAATGAGGTAATGCAAATCGGCCACAGTAGAGTATGTGTTATGGTAGCTACTGAATGTTTGAGATACCCCAGTAGTTACAGCCTCTATTACGTCGTGTCGAATCTACGTAGACAAGGATTTTATTGATCTTGAAACTGTTAGCCTACATTATCGCACTGCTAGGTTATCTTGTCCAGCTCGTCCCGCCACGAGGTCTGCCGCGATGACTTCTGACTGTGTGAGGCCTCCTTTCCACAGCTCATTAAGTATGCTTCACACTTGCCCAGTCCTCTCTTTATTTTTTTGGCGGGTGGAAAATCATCGAATAACCCCTCCCGCTCTTGGGCAGAGCGAAAGGGAGTGTCACGACTTCTACTGACTAAAAGCCGCCCATGTTTCTTCTTAGCCCTTTATTTCGAGGCCGCGGTATCTCTTGCGAACAAACCGCAGCCCCGACGGGGCCCAGTCCAGCCTCACTTCATTTTAGCGGCTTTATGAGCAACAAGGATTTTACTTTATGTAATTTATTTCATCACCGGTGCTCTCAAAAGGGAGTGGTTGATTATTGTAAACTTTCTTTCGTAGAGAGGAGTCCTTTGTCTTGTCCAAGCAGGCAAAACGTTGCAGTAATAGGGTAGTTGACTAAAAAAATCTAATCAGTCCGTCAGATAGATTTCCAAGAAACATTGGCCACGTATTTTTTCTTTTTTCACATAAACAATAAATGAAGACGATACAGTGCTTCCAAAAGTCGCGCGACGTCACAGTTTAGTACATTTTTTACCAGAAAGTGACGTCACCAGCCCCCACTCACAATCTGTGACACGTGTTATTTTCGTATTTTTTTATTAATTTGATAAAACAAAAAACACGTATACAATATTTTTCGATAATGTAACAGAAATACAGAGGACTAAACAGAATCATATTTTTTTAAGTCAGTACATCGCACAGATTCGAATATAAAAAAAAAACCGTAGAACCGTAAACGCAAAACCGTCTAACCATTTGTAATTTAATTATGGTTAATTTCAAAATCGATCACAAACCGCACTAAATAACTTTGCGGAAGATTATAGTAAAAATTAAGTTCTTTTAACATTTAGGATTCATTTTATGTATAAACAGTCAAGCATATCACTGGCGATATAACAATAGTTACATCTTAATTTACTGAATTATATTAATTAACCAAATAACAGATTGGCTCTGTTTTTTTTTTCAAAAAACATAACATCAATAATCAAACCTGCTGTTACTATGTCAAGGAACATTAATTACTTCGGAACTCGTTAAGAGCGTAATTAATCTTCACGCGTATTAATATACCATTTTATCTGTTAACGAATAATTATTATTTGATCCCCTTGACATTTTACTTTTTTATATAAAAATAAACATTTCGATAAATGCTCCATCAAATAAACAAAATTAAGCAGAACATACGTAGGCACCTGTTATTTTTAATCGATATAATATATTCGAATCGATAGGCCCCGTAAATACAGGTCATTCGATTTATAAATCAAACTCGAAATCGATTTCAACAAGTGGCTATTAATTAAGTTGTAGTTAGATTAGAAATTAGATAGAGCAACAGTTGGGCGGCGACGTCAGTTAATATATGGGATCTATTATTAAAATTATCTATAGATACGTTAAATACGCTGCAATCGTCGAAAATAAAGGTGTGAAGTGGTGAAACTTGATGCCACTCAATATTTTTCCAAAACATATAATTATGAGTTTATAAATCGCCTCGTATCTTTGGGAAAACTTTAACTGTTTATTAAGATGTTACGTAATACTACCACCTGTTGGTATTTTATTATAAACGGTAAGTATAGGTGTTGTTTGCAAGGTTATATTGGACATTACAACATCTTCAATTTTTTTTATCAATTTGCACCTTTATTTTCGAGCGCGTTGATGTCTTTTATATGAGCGAACAGATTTTTCACCGTTTTGTTTAGGATACCGAATAAAACCGTAATATATAAAACATCGCAATTGCCTTCAAATTATTCAAAACACACAACATATGATCACTAGTACTTAATTTATAAATAAATCACGTACAATTCGGTCTTGATTGGCTGTCAACATTGACAAATAAAAAATAGCGAAGTACACCTAAATGAAATATGATATTTCTTTTCATTAATCTATCGATCAATAGTTAGAAACAGCGCGTCTGATGATTAAGTAATCAATTTTAATTATATTACATTGGCAATAGGAATGACAGGACAGTGTCGTGTATGTATAGATGTACATTATGTATAAGTTTGAACAAACGCGGTTTGATTCAATGTTATACGAAGTGTCGCAATGTGGTTTGTGAAGAGTGAACGAGCATTATGAGATTATGACGGTTTTATGTGTTAATCTGTTTAGCTGTAAACTTGGTCTTCAAGCCTCTTTATTAATAATAGTACACTTGATTATATTAAATTACCCATGTCAACAATTACAACAACAACAACAACTACTCTAATAACTAATTATTACCTGTCTTGTTGTACTGTGTCACGCTGAACAGTCGTCTACTCAATCTGCCTTAACTTTCTATATTGGGTCACCAAGATACAGGCTGTGCCTAGTTTGGTTCCCACGGCTACTTCTTCTGATGTACTATTTTAATATATTATTATGCTCTTTGTAATTGTTTTTTTTATTTTTTTTTTTGTCTAGGAAAGTAATAATTCAATTTCTCTTTTTTTAAGAAACGACGAATGCTTTAAATATACTTTATTACTTAAATATATTTGAGTTTTTAGGTACTATAAGTCAACCTTGCACCTTGTTGTATCAGCCGTACGCTAAACCTAATTAAATTTTGAAATCGAAAGTAACTATATACTCCAATAACTAAGATAGTCTTTGTACAAAGAACCTAATATCCATCTTGTGAATTATTATAAGTTAATCTGAGTCTAAAAGTAGTGCTGGCCCAGTGGTGGTGGCTCCGACTTATGAGCAGTAAGTCTGAGTTCGAACCCAGACAGGCGCATATCTTTGTGTAATTTATTTCAACATCACTGTCCTTGAAATGGTGAAAGAAAACATCGTGAGGAACCCTGCATGTCCTAGAATCATTCGAAGATATGTGACATCTATCAGCCCGCACTGGGCCCACGTGGTTCCCTTTTAAAGAGAGGAGTCCGGTGTCCTAGCAGTGGGAACAATATAGGGTGTAATCTGAGCCTATAGGAACTACAAAACATCCACCACCTAACATTTTAGTTCCGTCTCAACTAAAGTCCGGTGTGAAGGTACAACGCTGATGAAATCATCACCACTACCGGTTGTTATGACCTTTTGCACCGTGGCTAAATAATATTCTTTTTTTATATTAAAACAATTGAAAGTGCGATCGGTACTTGAGCTTAAGGTCATGTATGGACGATGAATGAGACTTTTGTTTTGAGTGCTGTATTGTTTGTAAATGTTAATTTGTGGTTATATTTTTTTGGGAACTGTGTGTGGTTTTAAATTAAAGTTAACTTCATAATGTTTACAAGCTTGTATCTGTGGATTCGCATGTGTGTGATTAAGTTATATTTTAATAATTGTTGTCTCTTGATATAGACAACTATTATTAAAATATACCCCAGGTCTTTGTTTATATCAAATTCGTCAGTCATTAGGGTCGACGAAAAGAGTTATCTTCTTACTTTTTATTAAATATTGATTTCGATTGAAATAATATACTATGCAAAAAACTGACATTGTTTTAGACCTCTCATATTAAATGTAGGAACTAACCACTAGGAGAATGCTTACACTATTGATTGATTGACTTAATTCTTAGCATATTTTCTTACTTCATTTATGACAGATGATTAGGTTAACAGCCTAATTTCGGCTTGTAATCATCATGAAAGGTTACTCTGAACCACTCAGTCATTCTTTTACCCCATTAAAAATTACATAAACTAACATTAACTTATATAACTCCCTTATTCAACAGCTACCTATTCAGACTACAGAATAACAGAAGATCTCTTATGAATCGATACTCAAAACAAAGCATTCGATACTTGATTGATAAACTTTTAACTCGAAACAAAAAAGTATTAATGTTCCTCGTGTACACTCAACGTCAAACGTCTTTCATCGATTCGAATCGCCCATTGTATCGAGTAAACGCGTGTCGTAATCGATTGTATCAATCGATACGAATAAAAAGTTATTATTATTATTTCCGACCTTACCCAAGGCATTAATTGTTGCTGGAATAGATAACTGACAATTAATTTAATTAAGAATGTCGTAAATGTTGTATAAGTTTTGGGCTACTCAGAGGTCGAATTGTGAACTAGTTGGTGGTGACCCTATTTTTAGGTTAATGGTTGAACGCGAAATATTGGGTTTTATTGCAGTGTAAATTGGCCCTACTAAATAATTACGATATTTGGTTTTCTTATATCAAATATTGCAGTAACGTCGGCACGTGTAAGAATTATGAGTCAGCTATTTAAAAGTAACTTTTGTAAAGATGTTTCATCTGCATCATCATCATGCGTGTTGTTATTTCTTTATAAATATTGACATCGACACTGGTATTAACTAAGTGAATTATTAATAACTAGCTGTTGTCGCTGCTGTATGAAATTATTATGAAAATATTACTTCTGCTTTTGAACCAGATTTTATTGTTATTTTTTTGCTCAGTACTCCATTCCTATCACCGCTGCGCGTCTGTCCGTCTGTTCGCGATAAACTCAAAAACGACTGTACCGATTTTCATGCAGTTTTCATCAATTTATAGAGTGGTTTCCGAAAAAGTCTTTAGTGTTTAAATTTTTTATAAATTAAATAGGGAATGAAAGTTGTTGGGATTTTATTCGACACCACGAGGGCGAAGCCGCGGGCAAAAGCTAGTATGTTACAAAAAGACACTTTAACAACTATGTATAACAATATTTTTTTTTTTTGGCGGGTCGAAAATCATCAAATAAAGGGGTTATTTGTAGTTGAAAATCATCAAATAACCCCTCTCGCTCATGGGCAGAGCGAAAGGAGCGAGCGAAGAAGAGAGTGTCTTACTTCTACTGACTAAAAACCACCCATGTTCCTTCTTAGCCCTTGCGCCGCGGTATCTCTTTCGAACAACCCGCAGCCCCGACGGGATGTATAACAATACTGTGTTGCCCATGCAAGCAATACTCCAGTCAATATATCCAGCTAAGGTAATTTAAGACGGTTTCATATCCTCACTTTATATCCCTATATTCTTACACAAAATTACATATCACCAATCCCCATTATCAATTCAAGGCTTTCAAATACAGTCATAAGAAATAAGTAACAACATTTATTAAAATAATATTCAATTGTAAGGTTCGTACGTATTAATAGTGGGCTAATGTTGCCATAAATCTCATACGTATGGTATGAATAGGACCCAGATTGCTAAGAACCTTGACCCAGAAGTATGGCTTGCAGCCTGGCTTCGCTTGTCAAAACCGGCTTTTGATGTTAGGCCTTTTTAGTTGAGGTGAAATTATTATTGTTGTTGATGGAATGATTGATCATTGAAATGGTGTTTGTTTTGTAATGGATGGCTGAGATGATTTTGTGGAATGTGCGAAAAATTTGATGAAGTTTGTATTCGGTAAAGGTATTAATATTGAATATAATTTATTATTTCAGATGAAATTTTTTTTATCTTTAACTGACAAAATATTTTTTTTTGTGATGTATTTTATAGGAAAATAAAGATTTAGATTTATTTGTAGGTTTAATAGTTAACATGTAAACACTAACATTGTTAATCTAACTACTGAAACACCATTCTTACTGGCACTAAAATACTAACAAAACTATGGAATTTTGTCTAAAAATAACGTTTTTTGTTTTGGTTTAAAATGGCTTTGAATACGTAAAGTTAATTGATACCTAATTTAAAAAAAAAACTGAAGTCAACTTTCAAATCATTAAACCACTCAATCTTTTAATTTCCATCTAATAAATTACAAAATTGAAATAAATTAATATATGAAAGATTTAACAGATACGGTAGGCAATAAATATATAGCTCTTGAAATAAATTGCCCGGGGCAATATTGTATTGTGAATCATCACCTTAGCATTAGCAATGTAGCGCGCGTTTGTTACTTATTAAATGAGTACAATGATAGAATAAATTGTAAGCTTCAAAGCTTATCTGTATGAGTAGTGTTTTTGTCCTGAAGTGAGAAAATTTTGGCTGATAATACTTACTCTATGTTTATTGAAAAAATATGGGAAAAGTTACACAAATAGTATAGACTTTTTAAGCTATTGCATAGCTTCTGTCGCGGGCCTTGAGCGTGGGGACCGAATCCAGAAATTCCGTAACGAAAAAAAAACCTAACGAATTGACACTTGACAATTTCTTGAAATCAAAAATTGTGAGTTGCCTGTATTTAATTTTATTATTCAGTCAAAAACTTCCTCAAAGAATTTCTGTGAGCGTGTTAATTAATTTTATAAGCGTAAGATAAGATACTATTAATAGAAATTATCAATAAATTCCATTATTTGAGCAAACATATAAATAAAAATAAATTATATTATATAAATCAAATGTAACCTTCATAGCTCTAACCACTAAGAAAAACTATGACACAAAATAAAAGAAAAAGTAAATGACATCTTGACAACTGACGTAATGTCAGATGAAAAGTAAACATTGAAAAATTATTAGATTTAATATTTTAAAACAGCAAAATCAAAGTTAATAAATCGAATAAGATCGATTATAAGGCTGCCAACAAAAATAGTTGTCGCCAAGGCGCGACATGAGACGTAAAAGGACATTTTATAAAAGATGAGGATGATTAGTAAAAGTGTAAGTATAAATACTATATTTAAATACTGCATTAATAAAATAAATAAATAATTATAATTGCATAAGTTGATAAAAAATGCTATGCAATAGCTTTACCGCGGCAGTCTCCGAGTGCCACACGTCTTTTTTTGAATTATCGAAGGGACAGCCAATGCTAGTCTTCAACCCATTGTATTGTTGAATAAAATTTAGTTAATGTCTTGATTTGACGTTGGAAAGACGGCGTGACAGACCAGAAATACTCTTGCGTCTTGGCATGCAATACGAATAAAATTAAACGTGTTCATTAGCTACAATAGATCTTGTGGAGTTAGTGTGTCAATCGATTTATACGCACGTGCACGCTGCCGATAGTCTTTTTAGCAACATTTGTATTGTTTATAAACGCTCAAACTACTTATTATGGATATAATAAAACCATTGATAGTCTTGGTCAGTGTATAAATTATTCTGTATGAAAAACGATACCGCGACCCAAAATGGAGGTACCATTATTTCAGCCAAAAGACGTCCACTGCTGGACATAGGCCTCCCCCAGGTGTCGCCACATTGACTGGTCCCGTGCGTCTCACATCCAGCGGGTACCCGCAACCTTTACCAGGTTATCGGTCCACCTAGTGGTAGGCTTCCAACGCAACGTCTTCCGGTACGCGGTCGCCACTCCAGAACTTTCCGGCCCCCTCGGCCATCCGTTCTGCGAGCAATGTGCCCTGCCCACTGCCACTTAAGTTTGGTAATTCTTCGGGCTATGTCGGTAACCTTGGTTCTTATGCGGATGTCCTCATTTCTGATTCGATCTCGCAAGGAAACAAGGAAATGGAGGTAACTAGAAGTTAAAAAAAAAATATTACGAAATGGACTGTACCGTAACTATTGAAAACTATAACTATCATAATGGCGACAAACCAGAAAAGCGGCGAGATAACAATGTTGCTAGGCGAGACCAACAAAGATGACTGTTAGAGAACCTATTAACCTATTTTGTATAGCCCACAAAATAATGATGCAAGAAAGAAATTAAAAGGCACTATTATAAGTAACCACCCTTTTTTTTCTTTTTGCGGGTGGAAAATCATCAAATAACCCCTCCCGCTCTTAAGCAGAGCAAAAGGGAGTGTCAGACTTCTACTGACTAAAAACCACCCATGTTCCTTTTTAGCCCTTGCGCCGAGGCCACGGTATCTCTTTCGAACAACCCGCAGCCCCGACGGGAAGTAACCACACCTTAATAGGACAGCAAAATAATCAATATGATAGTAAGCAGTGAAATGGATGTAGCGAGAGCCAGAAAAGAAACTAGAAAAGATCAAAAGAACCACACCCGCCTATTAAGTGTTTAGCAAGACCGACATAACTCAAGCTAAGCACTAATTTACACCACAAAACCACTAATTATATTTAGGCAACACTCACACGTATATCTATTAGTTCTATCCACCTGTTTCCATAACAGGTTCTATGTAATTTCTGTCCTGTTTTAAAATTTAAATCATATGGTAATGTGACATAGCACTGTAGACACTAATTGGATTAACGTTCGCTGCTTATATACATGCCCAGCAATACCTGACCCCCCTCTTCTCACACCAATCCCCTCTGCTTCTTTATATGAGGGGTCAGATAAAGCTGGGCATTGACTGTACTATGTACTTGTTTATGTATATATATAAAGTGTTAAGTAGTGATAACGTTAAGTGTTAATGTTGATTATATTGTGGTTTAATTGCTTGTTGAGTGGATGTATCGGGTGAGATGTCATTTTCAGGTTTTGTATCTGATATAGTGATGTGTTGGATATGTCAGGATACGGGATGTTATTTTCAGGGTTTAGCATAATCAGCCTATAATGTGTCCAGTGCTGGGACACAGACCTCCTATGTCCTCTCTATGACAGCCATAATCCACCACGTGGGCCCAGTGCGAGTATCTACTAACTCGCACTGGGCCCACGTGGTGGATTATATCTGACACCATGTCATGTCTTCTAATTTTTGGATCTAGGCCATACCGGTTTCCTCACGATGTTTTCCTTCGCTGTTTTGAGAGGAGTGGTGATGAAATAAATTACAAAAAGTAATGCACCTACCTGGGTTCAAACCATGCACGTACCACCGCCATCCATTTGAATGTTTTCAGATGTGTGTTGGATCGGTGAAAATTTAGATGAGTTAATTTATGACCAGCAATTTGTATCATTGACTGCAGTCAAGTCTAAGTTTGTTTTTTACCATAAGACAAACTAACTAAACGCGACCACTGGACCAACGAAGCAGTCACATAACATAACATCACGCCTGTAATCCCCGTAGGGTTAGACAGAGGTTTAACGGAGTATACACACATTTCGCTAGTTATGTTTAAGTCCCATGTAATAGCAGAAGCGCCGATTGCCTCTGGATTTGTACCCAGTTGATGAACTGGGTACAAATCCAGACTCCGTGGCTGCTACTGAGAAATTACTGATAGAAAAACCCAATAACACTTTCCGCGCCCCGGGAATCAAATCAAGGACCTCATGCTCTGCGCTCGCGGTTGTGAACATTAGACCAACGAGGCAGTCAAACGCCCCGTCGGGGCTGCGGGTTGTTCGAAAGAGATACCGCGGCCTCGACATGAAGGGCTAAGAAGGAACATGAATGGTTTTTAGTCAGTAGAAGTCTGATTTGGGGGGTATGAGGAACAGGGTGTAAAGTTCCTCATCCCCCGTAGAAAAGGGAGGATCCTCCGACCAGACGGATGTTGTGTCAGGTGGGCTAACTGCCCGACATAATATGTAAGTTGGGATTTTCTATATAATGACAAATCCTATCAAAGTTATCCTCGCGGATAACTTTGATAGCGCGATGTAGGATTTGTCAAATTAGTTCGCATGTGTTGCGGTAGATGTCGTTGTCACCACATCTGACACTCCCTTCCGGTTAGGTTACTTGATGATTTCCCACCTCCCCCAAAAAAAAAGGCAGTCAAACGCAAATAAAAACAGAACCATAAACGTTCCTCCACTAGCCATACCTAGAACCTCCACAATTTACAACCTACTCCTAGTAATTATGACTAATTATAGTGCAATTGTACAGACAGTCGAACAAACAATTGCTAACGTCGATAATAGGCCGCTAAGTGTTGGTGGTGCCGCTCCCTTGCAGCCAACAAGTAATCATACGGTGATGCACAGCTCTTATCACGATTACCTTAGCTCCAATCTTTGTAGGTTATACGGGATTGGCTTAGATTTTAAACGGAGTTAAGGCGGGTTTTTGCCTTTTTTTTAATTGTGGTGAGTCAATGAATTGTTTTTTTTTTGAGGTTTTAAATTAAGAAGACAGGCGGAAGATAGGAAAGACAAAAATGTATAAGATTGACGTAACGATGCGAAAAAGACAGAAAAACAGAACAGAAGGATTGTTCGAAAGAGGCCCCGGACACAAAAGGCTAAGATGGTGTTTAGTCAGTAGAAGTCTGACGCTCCCTTCCGCTCCGCCCAGAACGGGAGGAGTAATTTGATGATTTCACACTATCAAAAAAAAAAGGTGGGTTTTTTAATTGTGGTGGGTAAATTAATTGTTTTTCAATGAAAGGTTTTGAATTAAGAAGACAGATAAACTCCATAGACTTGAACTCACTTCACTCACTCACTTGTTTTGGAGCGAGAAACATCGAGAGGAAACCAGTATGCCGTTTGATTTTTTTTGGCTTGGGAAATCATCAAATGACTCCGCCCGCTCTGGGCAGAGCGGTAAAGAGTGTCAGACTTCTACTGACTAGCCCTTTGTGTCAAGGCCGCGGTATCTCTTTCGAACAACCCGCAGCCAGTATGCCTGAGATGTATTTCTTGATGGCATCTAAAACCAAGTCAGAGGTCCATTGGCAGTAAAAAAACTCTGACACCAGATTTTGTGCTAACCACACGATAAAGAGAAGAATAGTAACCATCTAATAGCACATTGAATACTCTATAAATACTTAATTTGATACTAAAGGTCATATTGAACTAGAAAAGTTTTGCTGAAAACCGTTACTCTGTTATTATTTTTATCCCAATTCCGCACGGAAATATAAATAATAACAACTCTTATATTCATAACTAATATTTCGTATTAAAGATAGATAATAAATTTAATAAATAAATCAAAATTCTCACACCACCAATCAAAACATGCAATGAAATTATCTACGCATTGATCAAGGAACATTTTTTAAATTTACTAACATTTAGATGTATGTATGTTAAAAATATTTATTTACTTGTGTTTAATGCCCAATAAAAATGGAGGTTATCTGTTATCTGATCGAATACTACCTATTCGATCATCAACACTTGCCTGTAATGATTAATATGTAATAATAATAAATTTTAAGTACCTACCTGACAGGAATCTAGATAAAATATTGTTCGTTTGATTTTATGAGTTACTGCGTTGACTAATGGTTTTAATTAAAGGTCTGTGGGTCTGTTACGCCTGCCTCTCATCATCATTCTCATGCCATTATCCCAATTAATTTGGGGTCGGCGCAGCATGTCTTTAACTTCCACACTTCTCCATTATTCGTCATCCATTCACTTTCATTCTAGCCATATCATCCGTCACACAGACAATCCATCGGTTTTTGGTCATATAGTCATATACATTCAATCTCAGCATTTTCCTTGCTATATTTTCCTTTCATTTTAATTTTTTCCCGACCTTTAGTTTATCCTATATAAAGATTTTAAAATAAAGTGGAAGTTTTTAACTATACTTACTATACGAAAGGGTTTTGTTGAGGTGGGCTTCCAGTCTAATCGAATACAACTGAATGCCAGTATTTGACAAGGAACGACTGATTGATTTGGCAAAGATCACTACTAAATATTCTAGTATCGTCATTAGAATTAGGCAATATAATCAAATTATGTAGGAACCTACTGTTCTGGTCCATTGAGTTTTTTTTCCGATAGCATAAACACGTGTAGCCTCGAGCAAATGCTACTGACTTCATACAAATACCTATTATAATATACACGGATCGTGAACAATATGGCACACTGCAATATATTTTGTATTATTTCGATCATAAAGATAATTACAACACAAAGGCTATGATTGCTCGATTATATGAATGAATCGATGTAATTTTTGTGAACAAAAGTGATCATTTCGTACAAATTCGTCGACAAGGTCGTCTTGAGACGAATCGCAAATTGCTGGCACATAATATCTATATATATAAAAATGAAACCCGTTTTCCGTTGTCACGACTTGGCATGAAGACGGCTTGACCGATTTGGCTGATTTATTTTTTTAAATGTTCGTTGAAGTTCAAGGATGGTTTTTACGGCAAGAAAAATTCGAATAATGGCCGGAAAAGCCCTAAAAACAGCCCTTTTCTTTTTCCCATACAAACGTTTTCTAACTAAAACGTCAAATCAATTTGAGCTTTAATACCGCTCTATAAAGTTCAAGTGTTAGTGGAGAGGTTCCGGGAAGGCAAAACAATTGAGTGACGTTCAGTTGTTCAGTCAACGAATGACAACTTCAAACAGACCATACGACATTATCACAATAATCACAAATAATTACTGTTTCTTTCCCAATAGAAAAATGATTTTTCAAATGGTGTTTGCGTATAATATAAAAATTAATTGCTGTTAGTTAGTCGCGCTAAAACTAGAGAACGGCTAGACCGATTTGTCTAATTTTGGTTTTGAAACATTTGTGGCAGTCCAGAGAAGGTGAGAAATTAGTAGTATGTAGGTAGGTAGGTAATAGGTAGGTGGTAGGTAGTTGGTACGTAGGCAGGTAAAAGGGCATTGCAACGCACGCGGGGTACAGCTATATTATATAAAAATGAATAGCTGTTCGTTAGTCTCGCTAAAACTCGAGAACGGCTGGACCGATTTGGCTAATTATAGTGTTGAATTATTCGTGGAAGTCCAGGGAAGGTTTAAAAGGTGAGAAAGTGGTAGGTAGGTAGGCAGGGTAGGTAGAGTAGTAGGTAGGGTAGTAAGTAGGATAGTAGAGTAGGTAGGGTAGTCGGTAGAGTAGTACGAGTAGGTAGGGTAGTAAGTAGGTAGGGTAGTAGGTAGGTCGGGTAGTAGGTAGGTAGGGTAGTAGGTAGGTAGGGTAGTAGGTAGGTAGGGTAGGAGGTAGTAGGTAGGTAGGTAGTTGGTACACAGGCAGGTAGTAGGTAGGAAAAAGGGCATTGCAACGCATGCCGGGAACAGCTAGTTTATTATAATTATTGGTATTTAGAAGAATCGTTGCGTGTGTGGCCCTGGCCTTAGTGCCAGGGTTTGTTTGACCCAAAGAGAATATTTTGAAAATTGACACCATTTGTCAGAGTTTCATATTAAGAAAAACAAACATTTTGAAGTTACAAAATAAAAAATAAAGTTCACAGATAATTTTACTGTTTGAGTAAGCGTTTGACAGAGGTTTGTGAAACTCTCAGTTCAGTTAAGATTTATATTGATCAGTGTCATATAGAGAAAATGTTTTAATGTTAAGTCAGTAACAAGGAAGAGTTAATTTTTGACATCATTATATTCCAATAAAACAAATAAAAACGACAAATTCCATTGTGTATTCAAACTATACTTAATCCTAATATTTTACCCTCAAAGCTCTACAAGAAAGGTTTGTCTAAATAGTAACTTATATTATGCAATCATATCTGTCACCTACACAAAACCTAACATTTTATAGTAAACAACAACATACCATAAACAATAAAACACAACGACAATATTGACAACTTATTGTTATTACTCAGTGAACGTATAATCGAAGGTTTATTTTCTTCAGATATTGATATAATAAAAGCAGTTTGTTAAGATTTGTTTTCATGTTCGTAGTATTAAAACATCGTTTATCTCAAGATAAGGCATCTGTCCCACTGCTGGCGAAGAAGCGACTAGCGGTCAATGATTAGCTCGCAGATGAAACGTACATAACATTGTAGGACATCGTCGTCAGGCTGCAAAAGTGCAGTGATGGACATGATCTCTTCATTTGCACGCCTCGTAGCTCGATATTCGAAAACTCCCATTAAGTCACACAGCAGAGATCGTCTATTTATCTAGCCTGAGGGCATCTCACCTTACGCTTGCCGATTCAGTCCCACCGCTGTACCAGTGAGTACTCGTTTGTCGCAGCTACAAGAGCTTTTAAAAGGTCTTTCTTTAGAGTATTCGCTCAATGACTCTCTTGTGGGAATGTACATCTACCAGGGGCCTAAACAAGCCACATTAGAAGAATCATAAGAGGACGTAAAATGGTCAAAGACGCATATAATCATTATGATTTATCACTCTGTTACCGTTTTACAAATTGTTACGTGATTTATACAATTATTCTGTTAGGAATCTTCTAAAGCGGCCGATTACTCTGTGAGGTCCTAAAGGCCTTTTTAGGCCCTCATAGAGTAATCGCCCGTTGCTTCTCTGTCATCCACTTGTTGCTGGATGCTCGCTCTATCGCTCCTCGCTATTCGCCTGCAGTGGGACCAGACATGGACCTTATAGTCTGCTGTCGGAAGCTAAATATAATGGTCTGATGAAGGACTGTCGATGTTTATATCATTGCGTGCTAATGCAGTGTTAAAGTGTTATTAGTAAGGTTACTTTTAATGGGAGATTGGATTGGAATGCTCTTGTCGATCAATCATTATTATTATTTTAAAATTGTAACGTGAACTTTTTGTCGAAATTAATTTCGTATTGAGTGTTGAGAAGTCAAGGGGCATGGCCGTATGGAAGATTCTCTTACAGGAAGTTTTTTTTTTAGAATATAATAACACCTTTTTTTCATCAATGTTGTTGATGACCAGCGTCGTTATTGTAGGTTTGGCAAGAGTAGATTTCGGTGGCTATTTGCAACTTTTGGTATGAATCTTCCTTTTAGAATGAGTATTTAATGTCTTAAGAAGCCAAACCATAATCTATACTACTAAGTAATCAGTCTGTTACCTGTTCACGTTTTAATTTTATTTTATATCCACGTCATATATCTGTGACAAATAAGTATATTTTCTTTCTTTGGATAAAAGTCGCACAAAAAAAAACGCATTTCAGGCCGACACATAAAATACTTTTTGTCCGTTTAGCCGAAGGAAAAAGTTATAAAATAGATTAGACTAGCCATAGTTTTTTATTTTACGGTCACACGACGACTTGCAACAGATGCTTTATAAACATAATGTTTCTGTCAAAATCTTTGGCCAACAAACTTTTAATGAAAGACAAGCAATAATTAAAAGTAATTACAACGTACATATTATTAATACATAATGATAATCTTGATGAAGGAAAGCAGAGGTCAAGATGAAACAACAATAGCCCAAGGGTGCAGCGATCGGCAGTCAATAAGTACGGTAACTGCCGATCGTGAGGTCACGGGTTCAATTATGTTCACTGAACTATTGTGATGAATCACTTGAGACACTAGAGTTTTTTTTTGTGTTGAAATGTGTTGGTTAATAGTGGCCAAGAATTGAGGGAATAACAATGAGACAACGAGCTTTTAGTGTCAAGAGTGGCCATCTTGAGAGATGTGGCCATTTTTTTCAAAATGTGTCATGACTTTACAACTAATTCCCCCAGGCTTAGTAACGGGTGTAAAAAATACCCATAACGAAACTGAAAAGCACTTTTAAGCTATTGCATAGCTTCTATCGCGGGCCTTGAGCGTGGGGACCGAATCCAGAAATTCCGTAACGAAAAAAAAAAAAAAACCTAACGAATTGACACTTGACAATTTCTTGAAATCAAAAATTGTGAGTTGCCTGTATTTAATTTTATTATTCAGTCAAAAGCTTCCTCAAAGAATTTCTGTGAGCGTGTTAATTAATTTTATAAGCGTAAGATAAGATACTATTAATAGAAATTATCAATAAATTACATTATTTGAGCAAACATATTAATAAAAATAAATTAAATTATATAAATCAAATGTAACCTTCATAGCTCTAACCACTAAGAAAAACTATGACACAAAATAAAAGAAAAAGTAAATGACATCTTGACAACTGACGTAATGTCAGATGAAAAGTAAACATTGAAAAATTATTAGATTTAATATTTTAAAACGGCAAAATCAAAGTTAATAAATCGAATAAGATCGATTATAAGGCTGCCAACAAAAATAGTTGTCGCCAAGGCGCGACATGAGACGTAAAAGGACATTTTATAAAAGATGAGGATGATTAGTAAAAGTGTAAGTATAAATACTATGTATATTTAAATACTGCATTAATAAAATAAATAAATAATTATAATTGCATAAGTTGATAAAAAATGCTATGCAATAGCTTTACCGCGGCAGTCTCCAAGTGCCACACGTCTTTTTTTTTTTTTAATCTTTATTTATTGGAGTTTTATCACTCAGTGATAATGTCACCCCTATAACATATACAATTATAAACTAATAACTAAACAATGTGTAAGACAGTTATATTATAACAATTTAAACCTCTTAACTAACCCTATTCGTTCTTATATAATCAACAATAGCCGACACAACATCCTAGCCTCTTCCGAGAAAGGGGACGAGGCTAGGATATTGTGTCGGCAAAAGCACTTCATTATTTTATTCTGGACTTTACGTGAGAACCTACTAGTTACGGAGATATTCGAGGTCAAATCAATGTTAAAGTCAATATATTGAGTCATACGCACACTATTACATGATTGTGGTGTCAAAGGCTAAAATAAATGATTTTAAGTAAAATATTTTTATCTAAACATGATTGTAAAATTAGAAGAATCCGTCACTTTATGCTTATCTTCAAAGCGAACATGAACTCATCACGTTAAAATCAATCCAAACAACACACATATAACAAAAACATCAAAAGAATCCGCGCAATTTCAAACCTAAAATTACGCGAAAACTCCCTTGTATCATATCGGCATAACAAAACGCAAATAACCGATTCACAAGCACTGCAAGTTAATTAGGCAGGAGAAACGATCTCTCATATCGATAGTTCCCAGGGTGGTATGCAAAAATTGTTGAGAAAATACCACAGGAGTGCGTGGTCGATAATTCGCGGGACGCATGCCTGTAATTTCAGCATTTAGGCCTATAAGACTGGGAATTGTAATTGTCTGGATCGGTGTTACGCTTACGCACTGCTACTTAAGTCATATAGTGCGGTCCGTTGTACGGGAATAGTGTGGGGATGTTTCTGTACAATGTATCGATAATTTGTTACTTTGTATAGTTTTTCTTTGTGAAGAAGAAGATTTCTGAGTGTGCTTTTGTGTTTATTACGCCAAAAGCATTTAACAATTTAATCATGCCGAATTTATTGTTATACCTCTTTTTTGGAACAATAAAATAATCTTATTTCAAGTTCTGAAACATCTAAAAATATACAAGGAAATCATGTTAGTTTTTTTTATATCCAGGATCTTAAGAGTTTATTTTTATAGCCCGTCATTGGCATAAAACTAGCCATCTATCAGTTGCCAATAAAACAACAAAGTCTAAACTATGGAGGAGTCAAGCATCATCGAGAAGCGAGGCTCAGCGAAATCATATGCAAAATGCGTTTCCCACGACCCGTGAACAATCGAACGTTTATCGAGTGGCCCGGACCCCTATTCTTTATCGATTATTACTTATCAATATTGCGTCATTTGTGTCGATTAACGAAATAAAAATCGACAATAATAGCTCAAGTTAAAATAAAAACAGACACAAAAAATAGTCATTAATCCATAGACATTGTAGCTCTTTTCAGCAATAAATAATTATTAATGCAGCTGTTCAAATATCATTAAACTAAATACAGCAATAAGTAATAAATCAAATCAAAATGCCCCAGAAATTGATTAATTAAAATCAATCTCACTTACGTTCGGCTCGATACCGTTATCGTAAATCTATCGGCGTTTAAATGTTAAAAGTTTGACAAATTAAGCTATTCCATTTTATCTAAATAGTTTTCTTTATCGATAAAAAAATATATTGACAGCACTTAACATGGAAGTTTAATAAAAAAACAACTGTAATTTGTGAAGATAGATTTTAATATTCTTAAAATCGATTCGACCTTCTAGTGTTTTTTTTTTAATTTATGAGTAATACCATAAATAAGTATAGAAGCTGTTAATAGACTTTTAAGTATTTATTTCTCTATGGTATAAAGTGTTCAGACAGTAGTGAATAATTGGATAATTAAACTGTTGAACATGCAATAAAATGTCTCAGGAGTGATATTATATTTTATGAGTAACCAGAGCTTACTCTTAAAGATTTACATCTCAATTGTATCAAATATCTCGTTAACTCTCATTGGATGCAAACTATTTGCTTAGATCACGATTAAAACCTTTTTGGTAGAGATTAAAGTGTCTCAGAGGTATGATTAAAATGACCACTTAACACGTACATATAATAATATAACATCACAACTGCGATTGCCGTAGGCTTAGGCAGTGGTGTATGTAATATTTCACCTACGTTTCTCAAGTTGGAAGGACAGACGCGTAGTGCGTACCGTGTGACCAGATGTATGAATGTGGACGAAGTAAGGCAAGGTAAGGTAAGGATCGTAGATTCGAGTAGTTTCTGCCTACCGCATGGAAAAAAGTCGTGGGTTTTTGTACATAACGTATTTTTCAAGTTATGATTCCACGGGATCGTACTATCGAGTAAAAATTATCCTACGTGTTGATCTAGGTTATAAAATATCTGTGAGCCAAATTTTATTCAAATCAGGTTAGTAATTAGAAAGAAAAGGAAACAAATACAAACATCCAGACCTCTTCAAAATATCGCTACTCATCATCTGCCTAGCATTTTCCCAACTATGTTGGGGTCGGCTTCCAGTCTAACCAGATGCAGCTGAGTACCAGTATTTTACATGGAGTGACTGCCTATCTGACCTCCACAACCCAGTTAATACTAGGTAATACGATACTCTTTGGTAAGACTGGATGTCAGAATTTCAGGTCACTGACTACCTGTAACGACTGCCAAATATGTATATATGGCAGCCGGGACCAACAGCTTCACGTGCTTTCCGAGGCACGGAGGAAACTCGGTATGTCGGGCGGTCACCCATCCACAGACCGACCTAGGCAAGCACAGCTTAACCTAGAGATCGACCCGAGTGGCAGTTCTTATTAAGCCACGAGCTCCTCGTGAATGAGGTAAAAAGAAGATGTAAGGAGTGTAGCAGGTGACGTTCTATGGTTTCTGCCTACCGCATGGAAAAAAGTCGTGGGTTTTTGTACATAACGTATTTTTCAAGTTATGATTCCACGGGATCGTACTATCGAGTAAAAAGTATCCTACGTGTTGATCTAGGTTATAAAATATCTGTGAGCCAAATTTTATTCAAATCAGGTTAGTAATTAGAAAGAAAAGGAAACAAATACACGTGCTTTCCGAGGCACGGAGGAAACTCGGTATGTCGGGCGGTCACCCATCCACAGACCGACCTAGGCAAGCACAGCTTAACCTAAAGATCGACCCGAGTGGCAGTTCTTATAGTAGGATTGCGATAAATATTTTGACTATTATTATTCGAAAGGTTTTTTTTTTAATGTTGATTTTACAGCTCTAAATCCACATAACCAGTACCGAAACCAAAACGGTTGTCCCTTCATCGATAAACAATCGACTATCAGAATAGGGTTGTGCTCAAAACCCATCTTAGTGCGGAGTCCGGTAACTCGGCAGTCCCGGGGGAATCTCGGCGAAATGTGAGCAACGTCGGCTTACATGACAGTGAAGTACGAATGTATGATAGGAATTCATTGTACGAAAGGTTAAAGCTTATTTATCGTGGGTCATTTTGGAGCTACGCAACTTGAATTCCTTGGTTGATTATTCTAAATGTTTTATGAAATATTCAGTAGTTGCGTGTCTGGTTGTTGCTGAAATTATGATAGGTCGTTTAAGTTTTTTGTTCATTCAGCATATTTTTGATTAAATACGAGACTATTTGCAATGTTTATTATATACCAACTCACCATGGGCCCGCGTGGTGGATTATGTGGCCCATTTCCTCTCATAGAAAGGAGGCCTGTGTCCCAGCAGTGGGAACATTATAAGCTAATTATGCTTATACTATATTATAAATTGAACCTGATCGTGGAAATGGAACGGCGATGAAATGCTAAGAGACAAAACGTCAGGGAAATCTATAAAAATTTGTTTCTTTTTTAAAATCCTCACAATTGACTCTAAAGTGATATACTAATAAGTTAAACGTTTTAAACAGGTGTTTTCCCAAGAAATCAAAATAAAAAAAGAAGTCTCTCTCAAAACAATTCAGAAGATTTAAACAAAACCGGACGTATTCAAAAAAAGCAATTAATCAAGCTACAAAAATCTTAAATCAAAACAAGAAAGTTCTCTTCAAATTCCTCTACCATGTAACCATGTGAACCGCGTACCTTAGCGTGCAGTACGGGCGTGACAGCCCGACTGGGGTTCGATTCCCTGCAGGCACCATTAGGACCAATAACCATCAGACGGTAGCCAGTCCCCGGACCGCTAATTCAGACTAATTTTCCTATCAAAACCGAAACGCTATTGTTTTTTATGCCGACAGTAGCAACCTAACTGTTCCATCGTGAGAACTTCGATTTTGTTACGTAATTGCATATTTTTAGTACTTTTTTAGTACTTTTTTTGCATGTTTTTTGTTGGTATTTGCGTGTGTGTTTCGTGTGTGAAATTCGGCCTTGCGTTAACGTGGTAAATGAAGCTTGAAGGAGAGATTCTAAACGGTTAGCGTATCAAGATAGTTATACCTATCATGGTATAAGTGAATATAAAGATATTCAAGGTAAGTTTCGTAATATAACAACACTTTGGTAACCTTCGTATTGGGGAATTATAATTTTTGTAGGTATTTATTTTTGTGCACGTTTTTTTGAGGAACGTTTATTTTTGTGAGTATAGAGTGTTTGAAAACTTCCACATTTTCATGACTTTTATTTAATATTTTTTTTCTTGGCTTTTCTTCCTCTCATGTCTGCTTATCCGAGACTGAACCATATTTATTGCTGTATATTGGTTTTACAAATTATGTTCTAAAACTAGATGGGGCATCGAACCGGTTTTTCGTAACTTACCACTCAGAGCTAAAACAGACCCAGAAGTACCTCTGGGTCTGTTTTAGCTGTTTCTCTTTTAGGTCCAGACATACTCTTGGTGAACTCACATGATGACTGTGCAGCATAATTTTAGTACGAAGACTAAGCAGATTGTATTTGATGGTCTTTTGAAAAAATAATAAATTTGAGTGGATTTGTCTTTTTGTATATCCAAGTCTATTTATCAACATTACAAATCACAGAACCCATTTTCATTCCTAATCTGTTAAGATTTTTACGAATAACCTCACCATACATCACGATTTTCTACTTCAAATTCACAGATGCACACAACATTCCATGTGCACCTACATGTTCTACATACTCACATATGTAGGTATAAAATGTGGTGAGTAAAGGATGCGCATGAGCACGTTATGGGGAGTGGCTCGTTCATATTACGTATTAATTTAACCACGCTTCGTTAGCGATGCGTAGCTTGTCATGTTATCACCTTATAGCAGTTTTGAACCCGGTCTGTTTTAGTTCTAATCGGAGTTTTGATTGGTTGAGGGTTTGTATGTGGCTCTGATTTTCTTCACTTTATGGTTTTATGTTAAAATACGAGTACCTGTGAAGTCAAGAATATTTTTAACAATTTCGAAAAAAATTGTGAGTATAGCTTAATAATTTTATACCTTTGTAAGTTTAATATTTACGAGGCGCGTTTTAAGCACCTAATCCACGTCGGATAAATATTTAAGTTTATTTGGAGCATCAGCATTGATGCAATAGCCAAAAACACACGATTAGTGTTTCTCAACCCGATGAAACCCGATACCGGGTTGCGTACACCTTTTTTAGTGATCAAAATAATCAAAATAATCCTTAAATAGGAGAGGGACTTAAATCTCCCATATAGACACGACCGACGCGACATTGCATTTCTACCAAGTATCATTGAAGTAAGAAAGGGAGACACTGTAAAAAGTTCCTAGAAACACTATAGTTAAGCATGAATTTAATAGTAACCACATACCTTGTTGGAAGTAGTTGGACTTCCTCACGTAGACACAAACGAGGGCCATGAGTTGGAGCTGTGAGAGTCTCTGCCTGGTGGAAGGGGGGAGAGGCAGCAAGTCCCGAAGGTTGGCAATCTCTGCGTTTATGAGGTCGCGTCTCAGCTTGCTCGCGCCTTTTGTTGATTTGCCCTGGTCGAACCTAATGGGAAAGTACTAATTGAGTTTTTAATCTCGAAAGCTTCTTTTAAATACATCAACAGTCTATAAAATGAGATTATTTTCTACTACCCCCGGTAACTAATGCATTAGGAGCTCCTGGCTTAAAAAAGCTCCACAGGTCGGTCTTTAAGGCTAAGCCACGCTCCCGTCAGGGCTGCGGGTTGTTCGAAAGAGTTACCGCGACCTCGACACAAAGGGTTAAGAAGGAACATGGATGTGTTTTTAGTCAGTAGAAGTCTAACATTCCCTACCGGAGGAGTCATTTGATGATTTCGCATCCTCCAAAAAAAAAGGCTAAGCCACGCTTGCCAAGATGAGTCCGTGAATGGGTGACCATGTATTACACAAAGAGTTTTTTCATTGACATCATAAAAAAAAAACGGTTGCCCCGGCTGTTATTTGTAGATTTTGGCAGTCGTTACGTCGTATGTCAGTGGTAGCTGGCCCTAACGTATTTGGGAAAAGGCTGGGTAGATGATGAGTAAGTAACTCTCTACATAATAATAATTGTATGGAGAGCAGAAGATTCACAAAATTACATGAAATATTGTTCACTAACCGATAATTATCTTCAAAGTTGTCATAGTGAGGAGCCTAGTGAGCTTTAAGAGTTAATGCCATTACCTATATGTACAATATTGGCATATACAGCAAATTCATAGACATTTCTATAATAGAATAGCCTTGTTTCCATTGTCAGTATTGTGTGAACTTTATGACCAGTAAATTATATCATAGAGTAGAAACAATAAATTATATCAACCGTAAAAAAACATAATAATGGGTTTAATTAATTTTTATATGCTTTATACAAATAAAAATTGCACAAAGAATGAATATTTACATGATGAAAGTCACGCCTGTTTCCCACAGATAAAAATCCTAAAATAATTCATATAATTTCAGTATCTACAATATTCTTCGCAAAAAATCAAATCAAATCAAAATCAAAAGTCATTTATACTAGGCTAATAATCAGCACTTTCCGAACGTCAAAATTTACTTTACTTACATATTTACAAGTGACAGTCCCCCAAAACGCTCACCCTTCGAAGATAAAAATAAAGCTAAGATTCCACATTCAAAAAGCTGGAGGCCTCACACTCAAGGCATCTACAGGATAGTACGGTTACGCAGAAGCCAGCCTCATAGGATGACTTGGAATAAATGCCATGCAGAAAAAAAACACATTCAAAAGCTGAATTTTATCTCACTTAAAACCTCATAATACGTACGCAATAAAACTTAAAACAATTAAGCAGTTAACTTTATACTCGAATAAAATTCGTTTCACATTCATATCCTAGTTGTATCGTCATTAATATCGATTATTTGTATCGATATATAATTTAACGATTTTTATTATATTAGACATAAAATGCGGAATATATCCTAAAGTAACGATATCACCTTGAATGGTAATCGAAGTAATATTGCAGGTAATAGCAAAGGTCAGAGTTATAGGTGTATTAAAATACCACCTGTGTTGTATCTTGTATCTGTTGTTTTTATCTGTACTATAATATTATAAAGAGGTAAAATTTGAATGTAATTGTGTATGTAGTAGATAAACTCCGGATTACTGGTAGAAATCTACATTGCTCGTGAGTGCTATATAACGTGGGGCTATCAATGATATTTATATCGTACATATTAGACGCGCTATCACTATTTTGACGGGCGAAATGCTAGTTGGTAATATTTTCGTTTTTAACAGTTTTCTCAAGACAAAAGAAGACCATATTTGACAAGGATTAAACTGCAGAACATATTAATAATAATAAAATAATAAAAGTTCATGTAGGAACAATAACACGAGACATAATAAAACAGATAATATGTCACTCACTAGACCATAGAAATCTATCTGTGCACTCGACCTAACTCTACTGAACGTTAAGTTATCAATAACGTTAATATATCCATTCGTCAATATCAGTGAGGGATTTACATCGGGTTAGCTGGTAAGGAGGAAGAGGAATGACCCTACCAATGATATAATGCAACAGATAACAAGTTGAAAAAAAAACTAAAGTTTTTGATTATCTATACTAATATTATAAAGCTGAAGAGTTTGTTTGTTTGTTTGTTTGTTTGAACGGGGTAAACTCTGGAACTACTGGTTGGAATTGAAAAATTCTTTTAGTGTTGGATAGTCCATTTATCGAGGAAGGCTTTAGGCTATATAACATCACGCTACGATTAATAGGAGCGGAGCATAAATAAAAAATGTTGCAAAAACGGGACAAGATATTCCTTTTTGAGAGCTTCCGTTGCGTGCGCTGCGAAAACGGTTTAAGTTACGTAAATATCATGTATGAAGGAATTGTTCCTCTTTTAGAGTTCTAAAAAAAAGTCCGCGACAGCATATGTTTATCTTTTAAGATTGACTCACTGTAACCATTTTTTTATATTAAAATGTTAAGTTAAAAGTAATGATATTTTGCGAAGCTTATTTAACCCATATGGTATTAATCTATATCAAAATAAATGTGTTTGTTAGCACGGAAATTTAATATAAAATATTTGTGCCTTTTACTCTATAAAGTTTAAACAAATATCTTAGAAGATATCGCAATGTAAAAATATACGGGCGACAAAATAATTAAGCGCGTTGCAGTCATTCGGTCCGGTGCGGTAGGTACGTGGGGATTCTGAGTATTCTGACCTCTGGGGGCTCCGGAGAAATTCAAATTTAAAATATTTACTGCACCATAATGTTTACAAGTACAAGGTGTTACTGTATATTAAACAGTAAGAGATACCTATATTAATTGTTACTTTAATAATATAATGAAAGCCAATCTAAACTAATAGGTATATTATAAAGAGGAAAGTTAAGATTTTTTGTTTGTTACGGGTACGATTTAACTCTATTTAATATGTTGGATAGTCGATTTGTCGAGAAAGGTTATAAGGTATATTATGTGACGTAGACGAAGTTGCGTGGGTCAGCTAGTAACCTATAACTGTTTTGCACAAACGTCTACTAATTTGCAAAATTTTCAGGAATGGCGTACCAATGATATAGTGAAACAGATACTATGTAGTTGCGACAAAGTTAAAGTTTTCGGTTTTAAACTTTAGCTTTTTAAAAGCTTTTATTTTTTCCAACTAGGTGCTACTACTGCTTTTATTTTACTGCTAAAGCAACAAATTCATCATCTGCCTAGCCTTTTCCCAACTATGTTGGGGTCGGCTTCCAGTCTAACCGGATGCAGCTGAGTACCAGTATTTTACATGGAGCGACTGCCTATCTGACCTCCACAACCCAGTTAATACTAGGTAATACGATACTCTTTGGTAAGACTGGATGTCAGAATTTCAGGTCACTGACTACCTGTAACGACTGCCAAAGATCTATATATGGCAGCCGGGACCAACAGCTTAACGTGCTTTCCGAGGCACGGAGGAAACTCGGTATGTCAGGCGGTCACCCATCCACAGACCGACCTAGGCAAGCTCAGCTTTACCTAAAGATCGACCCGAGCGGCAGTTCTTATTAAGCCACGAGCTCCTCTCCGCTAAAGCAGCAAATTAAAACTTATAAATGCACAAACTTTCATTGATGTAATACTAATTTGGATTACTTTCCTAAACTCTTCTAAATATGGTAAAATGCCAATAAAAACACGTTCAAATTACATTTAATTGCGGTATTCGAAAGATTATAATCAAATATGTCATATAATATTTCATAAGCATAGAAATATTATGCATTCATCTACATAATTGTTGAATTTGCAATCGTTTAAATGAAGATAATTACCTCTTAAACGGCGATTTGTTTTACATGCCAATCAATGTTTCGAAATTATTTAAATGTCACCTTAATTATTATTTGATGATTTAAATTTGATTTAATGGATTGAGTAAACATTTCTTTGCGAGAATTCTGAGATAATTTCCGAAAAACAAAACAGCGCAAATTATTGACACAAAGCAAATGGAAGGTTAAAAATACGTCAGAAGAGAGAGTAGTAATAGAAGGAGCATTTCAAAAATCGTTTTTTTTTTTTGTAAATTAGCCTGTTCTGTCCCAATGCTGAGCAAAGGTCTCCCCAATTCCAACTCTCCCGGTATTTTATTTTGCCAATCAGTCATGAACGAGTCCAAATCGTCACGTCAGCACTTGGCCTCAAAAACCACATAAAAAACCAAAAACAACTTATTTATTAAATCACGAAAACCTAAAGAGAAACTAACTACCTTAAAATTTATATTGTTCACAATGTTCTACCACGAGTAGGCACTACGTAAAACCACCATGACAGGAGCCAATTCAAGCTATCAACAGTACAGGCGGATTAGCCTCAGTCCGTCCACTAAAGCCTTACAGCTTAACCTTTCACCTTACAACCTTAAGCTGTCCGTCTGAATCCTCCATGGTCCTTGTTACACCTGATATACTGATGCAAACATTGCCCTTTGCCACAGAATAAGGATTTATAGAAGTGGAATTGTCTGAAAGCTTTTTTTAACCGACTTATCTTGAGGAGGTTCTCAATTAGTTTTTTTTGTATGTTTGTTTTCGAATATCTCCGTCATTAATAACCAGATTTTCAAAATTATTTTTTTATTTATTATTTTTGGGTGCTTATGACACCAAACCCTCAGTCATGTTGTTGTTGTATATTATCATCGTGTAAAGAAAGCAAGATCAATCTATATGTACAAACAAATAAAATTAAAGTAACTGTTTGCAGTTTCTGAAAAACAGCTTTTTCCTGAATGCAAACTAGTACGGTAATTTTGAAAATAAAAGTATTTTTAAAATTTTTGTGCGTTTGTACTTGTACCAGTCAACCACCGAAACTGATGGACTGGTGTTCCAAGACAAAATAAAATGCAAGTAATATTGCTAGTTTATACAGCCAGTTGTACATAAAATTGACAGTCCTCTTGGTTTGGGCAAACGCTGCGTGCAGAAACTCGAAGCGTTGGTACAGTTCTCGAGGACAGTCTGAAATCCGAATTATACGACGAGCAGCTTGTCACTGGTGTGTCGAATCGACCCGAGCGATTGTTCATACGAGTATTTAGACAAGAGCTTCGGTTCTATACGAATTCCGAATCCTACATCCTAACCCCAAGTAACATGATATGTCACTTAGCTTGTTAACTTGAAGTTTCTGATTAAAATTATCCCGCACTTGGATGTATTTATGCAGTAATGGCAAAGCTGTTTATTGATGATGTCATACCAGTTTAATTACAAATAAGCTTGTAAACTTTTAATACAACTGTCAGTGATGGATTAAGGAAATCTGTGTTGTGAGCTACTTCCTTATTTGGTGGTAATAGGAGCATTTGTACTTGAAATGCAATTGTTCGTTAATGTGTTGTTTTTTTATTTTTATTTTTCGATTTTAAAATAAGTTTGAGGAAAGAATAGAGACATTCTATTTATTAATTTGTGACCTTAATTTAAAGAAATCATGTAACTACATATTATATATTAGGTATTCTGCCAACTTGTGTTGCTTAGTTTTAGGGTTCCGTGCCTAAGTCGGCAAGATCGGAATCCTTATAGTAAATATATCACTTTAGTTGTCAGTCAGTCATGCCTCTTTTTCTCAAGAACGCGTAGAGGTATCAAGCTAACGATCAAAAGATATTACCGTTTATGTCGCATATTTTGCGATAAGACAATGGAATCAAAACCTATAGGATCCTTCCTCATCATCATCTGCCTAGCCTTTTCCCAACTGTGTTGGGGTCGGCTTCCAGTCTAACCGGATGCAGCTGAGTACCAGTATTTTACATGGAGCGACTGCCTATCTGACCTCCACAACCTTACAGCACATGTTATAGGAAAAAACAGTAAACAGTAACTTTGCAGTTTGATAAAAAAATATGTGCAAGTCCAACTCGCAATTTTCTATACTAAATATTTGAAGAGAACAATATAAATAATTCTGGAGCTGCCACTGAGATTTTAATTTCGGAAAAGTAAACGAAACAATTTCAAATTAAACAAAAAATAAATAAAATAAAGTTGTAACACAATCATTCTCGAGATCTACCATACGTACTGACTTATTATTTTCATCTTTTAATGACAACAAAAAAAAACATTTTTTGTTAAAATTTTCAAGAGTCACGTTTTTCACAATAACGAGATCAAAACCTCTTTTGCTTTATTCTACTTTGTACGTTACCATTAAGGCTGGCATTCCATCAATTTAAACAATATGTTTTTTTAATATTTCACGTTAAAAGATTTCTCTTAATCTTTTGTTATTGCAGAGAGGCGTTCAGTGAATGGCATAAAGGAGTGAAATCGATGAAGGAGTGAGTGGATCTCTTATTAGCTTATATAGTGCAGCACGCGATGCGCCGGCACAGTACTCTTGATGTATGCCGCTTGGGACTGCGGATTTAATACATTTTGTTTTTTGTATTTTCCCACGCTCCTACAGATTTTTTTTTTTAAAAGTTAAGAGGGATATTTGTAGCTGATTTTAGATCATTAATTGTATTTTAACTATCTATACGTAGTATGAGGCAAAAGGAGTATGTAAGGATCGTAGCAAGCGTTCTGTAGTTTCTGCCTGCCCACCCCCATTGGAAAAAACGTGAGTTTATGTAGATATGTCATGTAATCATGAATGACTTAATCATCATCAGCCTATGATGTTCCCATTGCAGGGACACAGGCGTCCTCTCTGTGAGAGGGATAGGCTATAATCTAAAGAAAAATTATTGTAGTATCTTATTTTTATAATGTTAGAAACAAATCCCCAAATTATGGCTCAATATTCAAATTGATTTGTCTGTTCCTAAACTAAATTTTGTCAATAATTGTGATAAAACTAAACAAAGTAAGTTAAAAGTTTTTTTTTTTGCAAACGTAGGTACTATTGCTACAGTTTTTTTTTTCAATTACGTATTTTCAGTGCAACAGTCGCAAGAGCAACACATCCACGACTCATGTGTATCGTGGGAACGCGATACATTACGGCCGTAACTGGAGACCCTAACTCCTAACCCATTTCATGTATAAGGCCATCCTCAACTCACGAACACTTTCCGTATTTTAACGAAAATTCCGTGAGCACTGAACAAAGGTCCCAATTTATATGAGCACACGAATTGGAATGCTGTTAGTTTGAAGTTATTGGTTGGGGAGGTGGAATAAAGTTGGTTGATACGGAATTCATGGGGATATTGTTTTAATAAGTAAAGGTGGTTATGTAAATGAGTTGGGTAAGCGGGTTTATTGTTTTAGCTGTGGTAAGTAATCTTTGGGAAGTTATTTTTTTTTGCTGGCAGTGCGCATCTTGCTAGGTAATCAGCTGCATCTGGTTTAATAGGAAACTGACCCTTATCCAATGATGTAAGTAGTTTTCCAAATGGAAAAGGCAGCCAGTTGATGACGACTGAGTGCCTAGTAACAATCAGAGGCGTGCCTTCCTAGGCAACAAATATGGCAAGTCCATGAGGCAAGCAGACTGTTCAGCCACTCTAATATCATGAAATGTAGTAGGCTATAAGTCCAGCTTTTCGGATTGTTGGAAAGTACCGCCACAACTTATTGTAATGTTCCGTTAGTTTGAAATAAAATAAAGGTAAACTATTTACAACCAAAATTATTTAAAGGTACCTCTGTAAGTCTTGTTCAACAAAATAAAACCAACTATTTAGAAATGCTAACGGCTAAACGGTCCACATAACCAAGTGAACTTTCCATGTATCTACAAGTACAAGCTAGTGCAAGTAATTTACTTTCTACTAAAAATTTTCACGCGAATTTTCATAATAAGTGACCGCAACAGCTTTCGGTATTGTGTAAGTATAATTTCCTGTGAAAACTTAGCCTGTTTTCCCACGCTGCGAGCCGTTACAAAGCCAGCTAATAATTTAGACAATTTTCCAATATCAGGCTTTGTGCGGTCCAAGTCATAGGCGAGGTAGGAAATATGTTTTAGGTATCTAAATTACAAAATTATGCAAATGAGTTTGTCTGTTTTCTTTGTTTAATCTAGGTCCATTATTTGCTGTCATAAATATATTAAGGTGTTTTTTTTCAAAATGTGGTTTTGTTAGCGATTAAATGGAAAAAATATGAATTAGTATTCTCGAGAAGGCTCAACAACAAGGATTCTTCTAAGGAATCCTGTATGAATCTTTGTAAGAATAAATTAAACCGGTATTTTCTACTATAAATCAACCATAAATTCATTCACTAACAGACTACTGGATTTAGGAGAATGAATCTTTGCAAAGAGGAATGATAAACACTACTCAAAGGCAGAGCAAAACTCCACCCAAAAGGACTTGTCATGTGGCACATCCGTGGCACGGATTAGGCACACAATGCCACATTCACAAAATTACACACTTGAATTTCGCAAAATGTCATATTGTCAAAATCACTTTGACGCCAAAATATTTTTTAACTCAGTGATTTTTTTTTACAAAATCGCTCTCCGCTTCTCTTTACCACCAGCCACCAAGGGTAGTCCATAGAAACCGCAACAGCGTATCGTTGGTACAGTACACGCCACTCGCATTACCTCGTAAGGACACAACCTCTATCTCATCCGTTCGCCCTATAAATTCTAATACCATGTTAGTGCATAGAAAGCTTTATTACTACTGCATGTTTATGTTATCCTGGTAGTATTTTCATAGATTTATTGAATGTGTGTGTTTATTTTGTTTGGTTTGTGGTTTTTTTTTTTTTTTTTTATAATAATAATAATAATATTCCACAACTATCACACAACGCCATCTAGTCCCAAGCTAAGCAGAGCTTGTGTTTTGGGTACTAGACAACTGATAAACATACTTATATATTTCTAAATACATACATATTATAGATAAATTACACCCAGACACAGAACAAATGATCGTGCTCATCACACAAACATTTGTCCTGGGTGGGAATCGAACCCACGACCTCCGGCATAGCAGTTAGGGTCACTAACCACTAGACCAACAGGCCAGTCAAACAAATTATGACAAATAAGGTAATGAATTATTATGACAAATAAGGTAATATTTGTGGTCTTTTCTGATAATAAGTACTACAAATAGGGGTTATTTTGAACGTTATTTACACCTCGCATAGCCTTTATCTTTAGTTGTGACTAACAAGTGGTTGTTGCCCAAGGATGGCGTTCAGATAGGCACTTTTCGCGTAAAATATCACTAGTGCTTTCAAAGCCGTGAAAGAAAACAATTTAAGGAACCCGTCATGTCTAAGAACTATGAAATCTTAAGGTATGTACCATCCGCACCCAGTCCGAACCCACTTACTCACATTTCGCCAATTATGTTGAAATCATTAGTATGTATCGGAGGACAAGCTCGGTGCTATCACCGGGGCACAAGATGATACTTAAGTTTAGCAAGAAAACATCTTGCCAAGATATGAACCATGATCTTACTTTTCATTGCTGTCAACCAGTCACACTGATCTCGATTCATTAATAATATAATAATCAATTCACCGTCTTAAAATAATCTAAGCCCGGATCATGACATCCACATAATACATCTTGAATTCAGCTACCATCAATATCAACTATCATCCGTAATACCAATAAACTTGAGTCGACATTGACATAACATACACCCGACATTGATTCTCAATCTATCTGCCAAAGCCGTCCTAATATCCACAATTGACAGATCACACGTTTAAACGAGTTTATAACAGTACACGAACACAGTCATAATGGTGCTTGCCAAGAAATCTGTGGGCCCTAAGGGCTTGAGGTAATTTCAAGTTATATCACAAGGTACACACACATGCATAGGTTTATGCATTATAACATGTGCTTTGTGACATTCGAAGGGCGTAGGTTAAAGTTTGAAAATGTTGGTTTATTATCTTTCGTTCAGATTTGTAAGGGGAACCCTCGTAAACTAAAATAATAATCAGATATTGCCTAAAATGACTTATTCTCCATCTGTTGCGAAACCGTTGTTGTAAATGAGTTTTGTTTCATTGTTTTTTTTAACTGAGCAGTAGTTTCAACCTTATCTGTAATACTGTGTATGTTTTGTCAAAAATAAAAATGAAATCATTAACACACGCAGGATTGACTTGGCTAAGGAGGTAGGCATTATTAGTTAAGCTAAGTATCTGGACAACTGCCCTAATCCCCCCCTGCCCTGATCTATAATCAGATTTTTTTAAAAGAGTAAATAAAGTCGTTCTTCCTGAAGTTCCTGACTTTCTGTTGTGAAAAATAGACAAATTGGAGACAAAACTTTTGACATAACTAAACGATCTAAAAAGCTGACGCATAAAATTAACTAAAAATCCTTTGTCACCGTAATATTCCACGTTATAAAGGAGACGTCACTCTCACATTCTTCTACCACAAAATGCACATGTACCATATCCTTTGTGTGCACCATGCTTACTCACGTCGGGGCAATACAAGGCAGCATCTCTGACACGATAAGTGGACATTTTACAAACTATTACAAAGCCTGTACAGAATGTGGGTAGGTCATATTAAGCCGTGCTTGCTCCAGTTATAGCGGGAAAGTTGAAGTATTTAGTTACGTTCTTGTTAGTGTTTTTCGTACATTAATCGGTTTTCGCTGTCAAGTCTGTTGGAGATTTGCATTTTCTAATCACTTGCTGCTTTGGAGAAATTCTGTACCTTACTCTGGTTCTAAGACGACCCACTGGTCTTGTGTCCTAACTTTGAGAGTAGGTGATCTCAAAGTTAGGACGCTTTTTGGGATAGAGCGAAGTGTCAAGTCACTTTCCGCTCATAAAGCAAGACACACAAAACCGTTGCAGTGGTTTTAAAAGTCGGTGAGTTTCTAGACATACTTAAATGTAATTAAAAGTAAATATTATTCAAACTTACAGTGATGTAATATTAATAAGAACTGCCACTCGGATCGATCTTTAGGTTGAGCTGCGTTTGCCTAGGTTGGTCTGTGGATGGGTGACCGCCCATTACATACCGAGTTTCGTCCGTGCCTCGGAAAGCACGTTAAGCTGTTAATCCCGGCTGTCATAATAATACGAGTATATAGATCTTTGGCAGTGGTTACAGGTAGTCAGTGACCTGAAAGTCTGACATCCAGTCTTACCAAAGGGTATCGTATTATCCAGTGTTAACTGGGTTATGGAGGTCAGATAGGCAGTCGCTCCATGTAAAATACCAGCTGAATCCGGTTAGACTGGAAGCCGACCCCAACGTAGTTGGGAAAAGGCTAGGCAGATGATGAATTATAATTCGTAGATTATAACAATTTTCTCTATTTAATGATAGCATCCAAATAAAGGCAAGGATAAGGTACGCACAGAACTGGCAAGTGTGGCGGAAAAAAGGGGAGGCCTATACTCAGCAGTGGGTGATTCGGGGCTAATATGATGATGATGATGATCCAAATAAATATATGACAAGACCATTAACAAACTTTAAACCAAAACTTTATCTACTGTGGTTTATGGAGAACTATAGATATTAATTTTAGGTAAAATTTGATACCTATGGCGAACTTGTACGTAGGTAAATTATGTTAAATCGAAGAGCAACATTTTTCACCCAATGTAACACCAAACTCGTAACCATCAGCTACTCAGTCAAGTGCAAGTTCGTCGACTTGAAACAATAGCTCTCATTAGTACCCCACTCGCACACGCTAATTATAAGAACACGTCCACATGTGTCCAGAGTCGCTGTCACCTGTTTGCGCTTGACCCTAACTTTGTCATCTGTGTTATTTGTTGAGTTTGAGATGAAGGCACGGTTGGCGCAGTGGCTGAGCGATTGGACTACTGCGCTGCGTGTCCCGGGTTCGATCCCCGCACGGAACAAATATTTGTATGGCCTGCAGATAGTTGTTTCGGGTCTGGGTATTAATGTGTATGTTAGTTTATATGTTTGTGAACGCACCCACGATACAGGAGGTTTCCTAGTGCGGGGCAACGTTTCTTTAAAAATAAAAATAAAGTTTGTACAACAGCCTATATCTGTGAATGGTGTGTATCTCTGATTCTTGAGGATTTTTAACTCTTGTCCAAATTTATTGACTTTCGGAAGACCCTAAACAAAATTAAACCTTTAATTTTATGCCGAAATTCACAAAAATATACTCTAGAGTAATTGCAGTCTCTTTAATGACCTCCTATTCGCCGAATATTGTCATCAATTATAATTAATTATTCTGTTGACTACGCATTCGTTTTGATAATATTAGTCCAAATCAATGCCTTTTGTGCAATGCCAATGTTTTTGCTGTTCGCAGATTTTTCATTGCTACCACCAAGCTTATTAATTGATTTATGTTTCATCGGAGCCATAACTGATTTATTGCACTGTTATGTAGTCATATCTACACTCATATATAAATTCAATCTCATCCTAATCAACGTTGATCCATAAAGTATTTGCGCTCATTATTCTCAGTTACTACCTGACAGATAGCTGGGCTTTAATCGAAAGATTAAAATTATCTGTCAGCTAATGAACCGGGGTACGGCGCCGACGCAAATTATTTAGCACCCTCTAGCAACCATCGCTTATTCGATTATAATTGTTTTTCACGCCTATTTCGCGTTATTGAAATAAATCTCTTTTGTTTAATGTTTATTGTTGTTTTCGTGTGATGATTGGTTTCGTTTTGCATATGGGTTTGTGGTTTGATTGTTTAAAGGTTTATTGGAAGGTCGTTTTTCAATGGAAATATATGCCGTTTATTAATAAAAGGACAAGTTAGAGCGGCAAAATTTCAGTTTAATCCTAATGATCAAATCAGTTCGCAAGAATGTAACACGCTTTTCTATAGCCGCTTCATTTGATTATAAATTCTTCTGGACCACGTTAGAACGCAATTAATGTTATTGAATTGACGAAATTAACTAAAAATCAGTGTGTGTTACGCAATTACCACGAAGGTGCCAAATGGTCAGATTTTCTCCATTAGGAAGGTACTCATGGTATTTGCCCAAACTCGCCTCTGTCTAGACATTATTCTTCTTTTTTAACCTTTGGCCATCCAATGCTGAGTGTAGGTATCTTCCAAATCGCGATATTGTGTCTTGGCTAACCAGTTTCTTCCACCCAGTTTAATGAGATCGTTTCCCAGACACTCATACTGCATTATTATTTTTGTGGAATCTACATTATAAGAATAATAGCGTGCAAACTACAACACTCAACTACCCTAAATTAATTACATACATAATTAACTGAAAACACAGCCCAAATAATGTCACACCAACCAACAATACAGCACAAATCTTCCCACACCTTGAACACTTATAGTCAATGAACTGATTCATAAGCCTGATGATAATCATCAGCATTACGCGTAGAACTAAGCTCCTTTTGTGTACATTCGACCTTGAATCTCTGATGAGCAGGAAGCAAGGCCATCTGACACTGGGAAGTCATTAAGGAACATTTAACTAAACGATCGAAGAAATTATGTCACTTTGACATAAGGTGTAGATTGCCTATTGTTTTGGGCGTAGAATCACGAGGGCCTCGATTGACTGCATTGTTGGTCTAGTTGTTGTAAGCGTGACTGCTGAGTAAAAGGTTTTTTTTTGGCGGGTGGAAAATCATCAAATAACCCCTCCCGCTCTTGGGCAGAGCGAAAGGGAGTGTCAGACTTCTACTGACTAAAAACCACCCATGTTCCTTCTTAGCCCTTCATGTCGAGGCCGGGGTATCTCTTGCGAACAACCCGCAGCCTCGACGGGGGAGCAAGAGGTCTTAGATTCGATTCTTAAGTCATGCAAAGTGTTCGAACCCAAAGAAACGCAGCTCTGATTTTTTGGATTCATGAGTGTATTGTATAATTTATCACATGCTTCGGTGAAAGAAAACCGAAGAAACCGAACCAGCTTGCCTGAGACACATTTCACGACGGCATGTAATGCCAAGTCAGAGGTCCATCGGTGGCATCAAAATTTTGACACTAGGTTAAGCACTAACTATGCGATAAAAAAGGAGAAGACGTATCGCAAAATAATAAAAAAATTGTACATACAGGAAACCATTTGTTAAATTATATTTGACGACGAGTACATTAAATCATTTTACAGATTACCAACTCTTTGTGTTCGTCTCTATTGTTGAGTGAATAGATTTGTACTGTGCTGTTTTAATGTAGATAAGGCTTAGGCGAGAACGGGCGACGACGATGCGGAATTAAAATTCAATAATAGGAGAGGCATCGTTGATCACTGTACAGACCTATACAAATAGTTTTATTGCAAAAAGTATCTCTAATGGGAACTCGTGGCTTAATAAGAACTGCCACTCGGGTCGATCTTTAGGTAAAGCTGCGCTCACCTAGGTCGGTCTGTGGATGGGTGACCGCCCGACATACCGAGTTTCCTCCGTGCCTCGGAAAGCACGTTAAGCTGTTGGTCCCGGCTGCCATATATAGATCTTTGGCAGTCGTTACAGGTAGTCAGTGACCTGAAATTCTGACATCCAGTCTTACCAAAAGAGTATCGTATTACCTAGTATTAACTGGGTTGTGGAGGTCAGATAGGCAGTCGCTCCATGTAAAATACTGGTACTCAGCTGCATCCGGTTAGACTGGAAGCCGACCCTAACATAGTTGGGAAAAGGCTAGGCAGATGATGATGATCTCTAATGGGAACTGATCAGAGCAGAATTTATTTAAAATCATTGCAAATCAATCATAATTTGTAAATAGTATTCGCAATACTTTCAATAAATTCCACCTCCTTTTTAAACCATTCGAACATTCTTCATTATTGACGACATGATCCACTGCTTGGTATAGGCCTCTCTTTGCTTGTGGCAAGCTCCACGTTCTTGTGCCAGCCTCATGCAGGACATTCCCACGGTGGCAAAAATGCAGGCATCATCTGCCCATACGTCGCCAGAAAACCAATACTTCTCTTTCCTGTCCTTGGACACCATTCAGTCACAGTTCAACTCAAACATTATTTAAAAAATATTTCACATACAGGGTGGTTCCGGCGATATGACAATAAATGAAACCACTGGTAGTTCTAGTTCATAGGAACATTTTTAAACTATCAAATAAATCCTAACACCTTCGTGGTGCCGACGATACGACAACAACCTACCTATAATTATGTCTTTGCCAAATTCTTTTGTTACATTTTAATTCCACTCGTTAATTGGTGCAAATTATTCCTAAGGTTAGTAAACCAATATTTGTTTGTAAATTGTAATGTATTTCGTTTACAGTTACAGCTACTTAGTTTTATTGTTTTTTTTTCAACTTTTTATTTTGGTGTTAAGATTTATTTGATAGTTTAATAATGTTCCTGAACTAGAACTACCAGTGGTTTCATTTATTGTCGTATTGTCGGCACCACCCTGTATAACAGAACATCACGTCTATATATAATATCTGAAGGGTCCCGTCGGGGCTGCGGGTTGTTCGAAAGAGATACCGCGGCCTCGGCGCAAGGGCTAAGAAGGAACATGGGTGGTTTTTAGTCAGTAGAAGTCTGACACTTCCTTCCGCTCTGCCCAAGAGCGGGAGGGATTATTTGATGATTTTCCACCCGCCAAAAAAAAATAAAAGGGTTAGGCAGAGAGAGGTGTACCTAAATAGTAGATACGCCCACATTTCACACACACACACACACAGTTACGGTTTTCACAGTTCAGGATACTGTTGGGGCTGTCGTGGTGTTGTAGTGCGTCCACTATGTTTGCGGAGGCGCGCACAGATGATTTTTACGCGATCGTTAGAAAAAGGACCGCCTCCATGTTGGGTCGGCTACGCACCGCCACCAACGGTCTTCTGAGCGTGTTCTCAGATCGGTGGGACTCCCCTCTGCTGCGTCATTGGGTAAGGATCCATTCCATCTGATTTTTATATATATTTTTTTCCTTTTGCCTCATTACTAACCCTAGTCATTAAGTTACGAGTATTTTGTTGTTACTAACACTATGGACACTTGTCTGAAATAAAGAGTTTGAATTTGAATTTCGCAATTTATGTTTAAAAGTTCCATGTTGTAAGGGCGAGTTTATTGCCGATATTACCATCAACCGGGCACAAATCCGGACTCCGGGCTGCTACTGCGAAAATCCCGATAGAAAAACCCAATAACTATTTGCTCGACCCGGGAATCTAACCCAGGACGTCACGCTTGCGACCACTAGACCAACGAGGCAGTACCACAGTTAACAGTTTAACACGAACATTCATTGAAAATATTGCAGACGTAACATTTAAAACCCGCGACATCTTTTGACTTAAGCCATACACCAGCAAAACTTATATCCGCAACAATCATAGCTGGAAGACTAATTTATCACCGTTTATAATCTGTTGACATCTAAAGGTCTAGTTAGACATTACATTTTAATTGGGTTATATAAAAGTCGTCCCAGTATTTATCGTGTCTTTTGATAATAGTGCAGTCTGCCTAGATTTTTCATAATAAAACATCTTTTGTTTATTTAATGCGTTATGTCTGTGAGCTAGAAATTTTGAATAGATTGTTGTATGCAGTTTTTGAATGTGACCTCTTGGGTTTAAGGAGTTGTCTTTGGATTAACCTAGCTTACGTTTTGAACTGGCTCAGAAAGAGGTATCTTAACACTGTTTTTAGTCAATCCTAGACTGGATTAAGCAGTGGTAGTATTTTTTCAACAACAAAAAGGTTTAATACATAATTGAAAGTGGACGAGGCAAAAGGAGTATGTAAGGATCGTGGCAAGCGGCGTTCTGTGGTTTCTGCCGACCCCCATGGGAAAAGGGCGTGAGTTTATGTATGTATGTGTGAAAGTGAAGACGTCGAGAACGTTAAGTTGAGTTAACAATACAATTACTGCCTGTCCTGCTGGTTCACTACAGGAACTGATGGACGCTACCGAAAGCGCCAAACTAGTAGCCCAATTCTGATTGCCATCGACACGCTAAGAAGAAGAATACAATTACTTCGCGAACTAAACAACTCGAAGTTTTGTATATAACATAACATAAAGTCTGTAATTCTGGAAGGGTTAGGGTTGGTTGGGTTGGGGTTTTAATAAATAGTGAGATTGACATGAGATTTTTCTGATGAGAAATTCAAAAACACTTCGTCCGTCCCAGGAATCGAACCCAGGACCTCATGCTCAGCAGTCGTGGGAAGTTCTATATTTCACTAGGTGCTGCCAGCGGCTTCGCCCGTTACAACTCGAAAATTATCCAACGGGAAGATCCAATCGGGATAAAAACCTATCGATATATATCCTATGTGGTAATCTAGGTTATAAACTATCTGTGTACCAAATTTTATCCAAATCGGTTCAGTAGTTTTTGAAAGAAAGAAAGAAAGAAAAAATATTTACTTGTCGCAGAAACATAACGAGCATACAAATAGACATACAAAAAAATACACATACAACGCATAACAGATATTAAAAAATACAAAAAGCAGAGATAATATAAAAATAAAAATAATAATAATATAAAAAATAAATAATAATATGTTTAATAATGATAATATTTATTTTGCGTGAAAGAGTAACAAATATACACACTCACAAACTTTCGCCTTTATAATATTAGTGTGATTCACAAATACGGAATTTCCTGATTGCAATAATACAGCAGTAAACAAAATTAACATCTAAGCTTGGTTGGTGGTAACGACTTAATAAATATTACGATATTATGACTGTTGTTTTAATAAAGTTTTATTGCAATGGTACAGCGTTGTTATTCTTAACAACGACTTAATAATTGCACATAATATCTGTTAGGTAGTAAATATATTAAATTATATAAAATGGGTTATTTATATTTTAATTCACATTAGATACCTATACTATAATTGAGTTAGCTTTGCGTTAGGTATTCTCAATTTATGCACTAATTACTGATATATCATCTAACCCTAACAAAGTTGGAAAAGGCAAGGCAGATAACCGGATGCAGCTGAGTACCAGTATTTTACATTGACGGCCGCCTATCTCGCCTCTACAACCCAGTTAGCACAGGGTTATATAATACCCTTTACAGTCAAACCATTGCAACGGTTCTGTGGGGCTTAGCTAATAAGTTACTTACCTTTTTGGAATAAAGATAAATAAAAAATAAAAAAAAACTGGTTTTTAGATTTTCGGGCTACTAACTACCTGAAAATCTGTAACGTCTGCTGTCAAAGATCAAAATCAAATCAATCAAAATCAATAGTCAATTATTCAAACTAGGCTGATAATCAGCACTTTTCGAACGTCAAAATTTACTTTACTTATTTACAAGAGACATCTGCGAATGACATCTGATCTGCTAATGACAACCGGGACTAACTTCATAACGTGCTTTCCGAGACAAGGAGGAAACTTTGTCACTAGCGGACGTCACGCGGTTTCACCCGTGTAGTTCCCGTTCTCGTGGGAATACAGGGATAAAAAGTACCCTATGTCACCCGTGGATAGTGTAGCTTCCCAACGGTGAAAGAATTTTTGAAATCGGTCCAGTAGTTTCGGAGCCTATTCGTTACAAACAAACAAACAAATCTTTCCTCTTTATAATATTAGTGTAGATGAGTGGTCATCCATCCACGAACCAACCTAGACAAGCGCGGCTTAACCTAAAGATCAAACCGAGTGGCTGTTTTTATTTGGCTACGACTTCCTCGATACGAAAAGATACCCTAATCAATAACCAATTAAAATGACTGTCTTACGAAACTAACTTTCGCAAACTTCTAAGTTTAAAAGCTAGTAACACATTTCAGAATGACTGACAAGGCATTAGTGTTGCCGTTCATGTTTTTATGTTCTTACACGTTGAATGTAACTCATATCTAAATCAGACCAAAGGTTAGACTACCTGGTAATCGAGAGGTTGTATGATTGTAAGAAATGAAAGTGGCTAATATTTGGCTAAATTAAATATTATACTAGGTATAATGCATGTTAAAACTCAGCCTAACAATGTTAGAAATATTTGGATAGTAAATGATGGCGTGAATGGGAGAATGAATGACGAAAACGTGTTGCGCTGACCCCTAGTAGAATAGAACAAGGGCAGGAAAATGTCATCCTGATCGTCACTCACTGGAAGCCTCTTTTTTTTTTGGCGGGTGGAAAATCATCAAATAACCCCTCTCGCTCTTGGGCAGAGCAAAAGGGAGTGTCAGACTTCTACTGACTAAAAACCAACCATGTTCCTTCTTAGACCTATATGTCGAGGCCGCGGTATCTCTTGCGAACAACCCGCAGCAGCTGCGAACAACTTACTGGACGCCTGAGAATGGACATCACCGACGAGGTCAATCGGATGGTGTGATCATTTTAGTGGGGCAAGCGTGGCTAGAAATTACATATAACAGAGAGGTTGGAAGGGAGTAAGTGGAGGTATTTTACAGTATAGCCTATGAAATCAAAAATAATAATATTATGTACTTACAAAATGTAAAAAAAAACTAAAGAGTTAGAAATCGTTTTGAAAAGTTATATTTGGAAAAAATAAGTATATCTCTTTTGTTATGTAAAACGTTGTGGCGTTATATTACGGAATAATTAAATGATTTCTGCACATATTTGTAATAAATACTGAAGTTAAAATTTATCTACAGCGTCTTTCTAGTGACCGCAACTAATTTGAACCGAACTCATTCGTTCTCAAAAGTACATTTCTTACATAGTTCATAAAAGTCGAAGATTTATTTAACATCACAGAATTCCTGTTTTTGATAGAGTGTCATTTAATTAAAATACAATTTAAATCACCTGTCCACATTTAAATGCTCTGATTTAAACTCTCAGCCCCCGAGTGCAAAGTGCAGATATTATTAAAATATGAATCAGTTCCGCATACGGAATCTGATTTAATAGTCACTGTTATTGGATCCTTATAATTTATGGCCATTTGCCTTCGTGGGAACGACTGGATGTCTGGGTACTTAGACTCCTATCACACCGTACTGTAATGTTATCTCGACTTGGCTTTTAAATTGCTCGCTTATCTATTTCGCCTTTGGTTCGAATATGAGTTGTGGATTTTGGAATTATTGTTTTATTGTTTCTGGGATTCAGTTTCGTAATTTTGAAGGAATTTATTAGCATATTCTAGGCAACTTAGGCGGCTCGATTTTGTTGTAAATTTCATTTGTGTTTCCAGACATTAAGAGACGACTAAGGGCAGTTGCAATGATTGACAATGATTTTCACGTTACGTTGATAAAATATACTCAAACGGGATGTAACGATGATTTTTCTTAAGAAGAGATGTGGGTTTTGTGATAGGATCATGGAGTGAGAACATTTATTTTTGTCAAAAGTTTAAGAGCACAATGACCGTCGGTGTGTAGGAATGCCACTCAGTATTTAATTATTGGTGAGACATCAAGTAATTAGGTGTCACATTTATGCAAATATAAACACTTTAATAGGGATACATGTTATCGCTGCAAATGATGGGTTACAGAAAATGAAATTGATGTCATGTGAATATAACTACTATTTCTTAATGAACTAAACTAAGCATTTTGTCTATTCTCGGTTTATGGCAATAGGCCACCTATTAAATGGGTCTTAACATAACTTGTGATTAGATAGGTGTACAATTAGATACTCCACTGCCTAACCTTTCGGAAATTACAGGTGTATTAATATGTTTTTGCGATTATTAAAAATTGGAATCGATTTTGCAATTAAAACTTCAAATCACTTATTTCCAGTTATTTTCTGCTCTTGAAAACAACAGCCTACACTACTAATTTCATTAATCAGTTCACATTACAAACTGTATCAATATACTTTAAACAAAAACCTACCTAATCTTAAACCCGCTAACTCCTCACAACACAAAAACGGTCGGCAAAACAGCTCAACAAAGCCGTATCCTCTCAATCCGCAAGTAGAGCCTCTTAGCTAACCGTATCTATCAATTAAGGCCCGGAGTAAGCGTGAGTGGACTTTTGAGTGATCCATCAATACGTACATAAATCCATTAAGGTAATACACATGGCCTGTTAATTGTGTATTTTCTACGGCTGTCAGTCGAGATACATCCGAACGAACCGAAGTGATTCGAACATTCGAAACTGTTTCGAATACTGCTCTGGGATTGGGCAATTAAAAAATCGTGAAAGTTCCACAATGATGGTGAATTAATGTAAAGTGGCCAGTTAGAGGTGGGTGGCGCAATCATTTTATACGCTATTTTACAGTGCAGGGTGGGCCGAATTTTTTTTGGGCAATTTTTTGGCATTTTTTAGAGAAATTGCCTATTGATTAAATGGGTTGAACTTTAACTTCAATTAAGGCTATTCGCGATTAAGTTCATTTTGGGTTAACTCCGATGGACTGTCAATTAATCCCTTTTCTTAGTAACATTCTTTTATTTGTACGTTGTTTGCAATGTGTGTAGTGGAAATTATGTTTTTCCTACTCCTCCGCTGTTATTTTCTGATAAATTTAGTTGCGGGATCCAAGACCGTTTAATTGTTTCTCTGGGACTTTGTCTAGCTTCATTGTTTCGGCGTTTTTCTGGTGTTCGCCACTGTTGATTCTGGCTTTCAGGAGTTGCAGTGGTGTAAGAATAGTGTGGTGGGCTTGACCCAATTTTGAGAACGACAAACGCTTACATTTTTTGCAATGTTTGTCGTTCAATAGAGATAATTCATCCATCAGAAAGGTTTGCAAAAATGAAATTCATAAAGTGGAGTTTTCAGCCTAATAATTTATCCGACTTTTAATAAGGTAACTGCTGAAATGGCGACTTTGGAAGAAGGCATTCTCCATCGATCACAATTAAATTGGCGTAACGACAGGAGAAATATTGGTACGTGAGGATGAATGGAACCGTCTGTTATAATATATTGTGTTTTCTTGACGCTCTGTAAGATACAAATACCTATTACTAAAACATCAATCGAAGATGATACTAAATCGTGAACAATATAATCCATGTTGTGGTATTGTGGTAAGCAAATACAGCGATGTTCTGCGCAATTAATGTTGTAATGGATCAATGAATTCATCATTTATTTATGTATTATATGAATATGCTAATTAGGATTCTGACATGACTACTACATGCTTACTAAGTCATGTATGAAAAGGATTTATTTTTATTTAGATTAATTTTTTTATTTTTATTTGTATTAACTGGGTTGTGGAGGTCAGATAGGCAGTCGCTCCATGTAAAATACTGGTATTCAGCTGCATCCGGTTAGACTGGAAGCCGACCCTAACATAGTTGGGAAAAGGCTAGGCAGATGATGATGATGATTTATTAATGCTTGCGTCTTTGCTGCAAAAATACACATCATTATGGCTTTAAACTGGGTTTTTTACCTAATGTTAGCAATGTTTTATGTTGTCAATCCAAGCTAGAATATTAAAAATACTTACCATAATATTTAAATAATAAGATTTCTAAGAATAACTTGAATTATCCTAATTGTATATTATAAACTAGCTGTTGCCCGCGACTTCGTTCGCGTGGAAATTTTGACTCTCTGATATTGGGACTGCCTCTGAATGTACTATGTCAAATCGAATGCCAAATGCCAATCTTGATTATATTCCCTTAAACCAGCCATGTCGTAAAATCTGTTGCTACCTGACATGTCTTAACTATGTATACTCTTTCTCTCTACCAATTTTCAGGTAGTCTCAGAAACTCTAGACTTACTAAATTTCAGGTCGATAGTATAAAAAAAAATCATAACTTTCATACAAACATGTTAGCGCCTTTTATTTTGAAGGAAATCATCAATAGACTTTTTAGAGGGTGAGAAATCATCAAATGACTCCTCCCGCTCTAGGTGGAGCGGAAGGCATTATCAGACTTCTACTAACTAAAACCCACCAATGTTCGTTATGAGTCCTTTGTGTCCGGGGCCACGGTATCCCACTCGACCACGGAGGCAGTTGAAACAAAAGTATATATTTTTTATATACTTTTGTTTTATTGTTAATTCAACCATTTTGTTATTTGATTTGTCCTGTGTGAGTCTAATAAATACTTTTCTTTCTTTTTAAAAATACTACTAACGCCATCTATTGTCAACATTTAGAACTAAACATTATTTTGAACAAGACTTTTTAAAACTACATCCAACCCGCACAAACTATGGTAGAAAAACTATTGTATACGAAGGATCCAAAATATTTAATAAATTGCCGAGAGACCTCAAAGAATTAAAATCCAAAACTACTTTCAAAAGGCTACTTAAGAATTTTACAATAAAAAATTTACATTCCCTACAATAGTGTCGAGCCACATCCAGTTACCGCTTAGCGATGTAAGAATACTTGTTTACATGTATCGAACTAACATTTGTCCTTAAGATTTGTAATCTACCTTCAAAACACTAATTTAATCGATGTCTAGTTTTTGTAATACACCCCACATTTTGTTATTTTTATGTTTAGTTTTTAATATTCTCATGTAAGTGAATAATGTTATTCTTATGAGAATAAATGATCTTAAACCGGATTTTGGGTCCAAACTAATACATTTACATCCTCCATCATCCCTTATTTTATCCCCATGGGGGTTGAATTTATCAAAATCCTATTTAAGCGGACGTCTTCATCATAGTAACTCCAATCTTTAATTTCAGTTCAATCAGTCGAAAATCTAAGAAGATTTATACAAACTTTCATCCCCTATTTTATCCCCTTAGGGGTGGAATTTATCAAAAATCCTTTCTTAGGGGATGCCTACGTCATAGTAGCTTTATGCATGCAAAGTCTTAGCCCGATCGGTTTAAAATTGACAAAGTTTCATACAAACTTTCATCCCCTATTTTATACCCTTGGGGGTAGAATTGATCAAAATCCTTTATTAGCGGATGCCTACATCATAACATCTACCTACATGCCAAATTTCAGCCCGATCCGTCTAGTGGTTTGGGCTGTGCGTTGATAGATCACTTATGTCAGTCAGTCAGTCACCTTTGAGTTATATATATTTAGAGATGCGTAAGTAATTACGGCTGGGTGTTGCTTCTTTTTTGGGGTTGAAACGATTTTTGAACCCCAGGATAATACCATACTTTTTATCCTAGTACCGAGTAGGTCTCGTGGAATATTTTTTTACTACCATACGGCAGTCACAAACCCTCCACACTATTCCGTAACCACTGCAACTCCTGAAACCCAGAACCAACATTGACGAGACAATGAAGCTTGACGAAGTCCTTGAGAAATAAATCAAGTGTATTGGATCGAACTTAGTCAGAAAATAATAGCGGAGGAGTAGGAAAAACATAATTTCAATTACGAATTATGGTTTAAGACATTTATTTCTCAAAAACAGAATGCAATAATTCACTTGGATGAGAAACACAGGTTACATAATTAAACGTTCATTAGAACGAGTATCGGAACGGTATTACAATATTGTTAATCATTAACTTATCACTATGTTAGTAAAATAAAGTAAAATTAACTAAGCTAAAGGAGAACGAGATTTGAAGGTAGGTTTTTCAATAATATTTTACAAATTACAACTTCATAAAGAAGCTTCGTAAGATAAACAGAAATTAACACATTTTACAAGTTATGCATTACAGATAATGTATGTACAAACCAGCAAGCTTAGTGTATAAGCACAGAATATTTCAAGTAAACTGAATAATAATATAATTCAACCAAGATATTATAGCTTTATAATGAAAACCTTTGCATACATTTTGTTTAGACGTATGAAAATTACATGAATCGAACTGCAGTATTCTAAGCCAAGGTTTCTGCTGACACCATAAACTTTGCAGAAACATGTTTATTTATTCATTCGATCACATACTTAGGTAGACGTATTTTGTATCTACAGTTTTACTTAGAATATATTACTTTTAATAACCTTAGGATATCCTAGCGAATTTCCATGAACGATTTTAAAAACCGTATCTAATTTACATAAACTGACCCACCCACACCCATTTGTTCTCCTTTCTGGACGTCATCTCAATTCCTATCTGGACATGAGTTGTCATGAGTTGGTGGGCAGCAGCTGAAAATCAGCGTCAGGTGGTGCACATTGTGTTGCCATCTGGCTTTTGGCATTATTAATTTTAATTAGGTATATTCAATTTGTTTTGTTAATTTTTAAGGATTTTTTGCCAAATAAACACAATTGTCTTTCTTCTTCCTTCTTTCCTTCATGGTTGACCTGGAAGTCTTTACATAGACTCCGCACTCAAATTTGCCGTAACAAGGAATATCTGCTTAGGTGGAGATTCAATAATAAATCTGCCCTGGATTATAAATGTGGTGCTGTTCCACAAACTATGAATAAAATAATCTATTGAATTACTTAATTTCAACTTTAAATCAATCATTACTATAGCAAAATCCCGTTTGCAAATTACAATTCAAAAACATATACGACCAAATTAATGGATCCATCTCTAAATATCTATACAAACTAATTAAAACAGTTATATCGTTTAATTATACGCCGTAATGAGTTTAGTTCTAACACAATGGTTTAATTAGATCGAAGCTGTTCATTAACATACGATTGTGTCAAAACACTCAGTTCTGTCGTACCTATCGGACTGTCAACTAAATGTCAAAGATGTGTCGCTGGGTTAGTGACGTGGGCCTCTTGTGTAATGTACAGACGAGCGCACAGTTTTGTTGTTGGTTTTAATAAGCTTGTGTTTTGGTGTAGTGTTGCATGTTTTATTATAGTATTTTTTTGTGATGACGGTTTGGTTATTGCTGGGTTAAGGTACATCTGAGAAAAAAAAGCATTTCATTCTAAAAACTTGATAAGTGATTATAGATTCAAACTAAATTAAATACAGTATCTATAAATATCTTCCTGCTTTTGTCTCATATTACTCAGATACGATTTTTTTTTTAGTTTTCTTTTTTTTTTAAGTCATTTCGCAATCAACTTTATCTTTCTTCTAACTGTTCGTTAGTGCCTAACCTGATATCAGAGTTTTTACGTTTTGTCTATATATTTTATATCATTCCTCACAAATTTAGTTACCTTTGGCCAATAAAGTTTGGTAAATGCAGTAAACTTTTCTTGACTCTAAAACAAATAAGTAATTTGTGAAACTAAGAGAAAGCAATGCCAATCAACATAATAATATGTTTTTATTGTAATTGAGTTAAAATTACTGTAAGACCGATATCATATATTTAAAAATAACATTTTACAAACAAACATCCACTAAAATAAACAAAATTATGACCACAAAACTATTTTCCCCACGTGTACACTTGCGGCCAAACAAACCTGCACGCGTTGATCGGCTTACGTCGCGTCGGCTATCAACTGCTACATCGACGGCGACGTCTGTCCACGTGCCCGGATTAAACGGACCGTGTGACATGTGATTGTACACTTATTTGTACACGAAGTGTATGATTAATGATCCACTGATACGGGTAACGGGATTAGGGAATAATGATTGGAGGGTTTGTAAGTTATTCATGTTGTAGTAATTTTTTTAAAAGCTAATTTAAATAAAAACCTTTTTTTGCGGTGAAATATTCAGAATGAGTGACCGGAATTAACAATAACGCACCCTTAAATGATTAATCAAATAGGTTCATGTTTCTTATAAACTGTGGTAAAGAATAATTAATTATTATGATTTCACTTGATCATTCTTCAACAGATATGGCCAGAGAAAAAGAGGAAAAAAAGGAAACCTATCAGCCCAGAGTCAACACGAGCAGTGGAACAAACAAGACTATCAAGAACAGTCTTCGACAAGAAAACTCCAATGAGGAAAAATATAGATAAAAGTCTAAAACTGCGAACAGATGTGAACTTCAAACAAAATACAAAAGAAATCATCATAAAATAAATCACTTAAATAGTCTATTACCATCAGCTTTTTACCCCACTTTCTATAATGGATGTCGTCCAATATAATTTTGGAATGCTTTAGTGAAAATACCTGCCGTAGGGCAATAAGAGCAAGTCATCTTTCGGCCTAATATAAATAGCGAACATTAGATACACGAGCCTGGTTGGTGTACACTGGCGTTCTTAAAAACTTAGGCATTATTTTTTGGAAGCAGTTTCGACTTAGCTTAGATTTTTTTTGTTTTATTGTATACGTGGAAAGAATAATATATTATACTGTCTGCCTTTTGTCGCGTGTGCGGTTAATTGATTGATATTGTCTAAATTACAACGGAACTGCCAGTGATATTTTTACTGTACAATATTGACACTAACAGCTTTTGAACGCGATTTAGATGTGTTAAACGCGTTCATCTAAATTGTTGGAATTTGCCACTAGCCGTTTTTTTCACTAAGTAAGTCCAATTACTAGTCAGTGGTGATTTTGAGCATTTGTGTATGGTTTAAAAAAAATATGCTGATAAAAATGTTGACCAATATTCATTGGTAGGCAGTGTACGGTGCTCTGCGTTTCCGTAATGGTCTTACGCGCATTACGTTATTTTGAGTGGTTAATACCGAACAAAAAACATAGCAAGGCAATTCGAGTTATGTGTGGCACGCTGACCGGGTCTTTAGTCAACTATTTAGAGGTTAACTCTTTTTCATTGGATACCAAGTTTTACATTTTAAAATAATTTGGTTCAGGTTAAAGAATATACTTTGTTACACTAATTTATGGAGAAGCTTGAGATTTGGTCATGCTGCTAAACCATCAAGTCTTACTTAAGAAATATTTTTTTTTTTCCTTTGTTTCTTTCTTACTTCTTCTTTATCGTGTTGTCAGAGTTTGTACCTATGCTACCCGTGGACCTCTAACGTGGCTTACATGCCGTCGAGAAATATGTAACTCCCAACAAAACTGGATTCGCACATGACTCTGAAAAATCATAGGTGCGTGTCTCACGTTCGAACTTGAGACCTATGACTTGGGCCTGTGGACGGTGAGTGATGGGCTAGCTCGCCGTCCGTCCGTCTTATGACGACGAAAGGCCGCGTCGACGGCGCGTTCGTGTTCCACGCGCGCCTCAAAGAGATGTCAGCAACATGCAAGGGCCGACGCCCGTCGGGGCTGCGGGTTGTTCACAAGAGATACTGCGGCCTCGACATAAAGGGCTACGAAGGAACATGGGTGGTTTTTAGTCAGTAGAAGTCTGACACCCCCTTTCGCTCTGCCCAAGAGCTGGAGGGGTTATTTGATGATTTTCCACCCGCCAAAAAAAAAAGACCTATGACTTGGCTTATTTATAGAAATTGAGAGATTTTGTACATGAAATCTCGCAAATGGCATATTATTTCCCATAGTGAATTAGTGATCCCTATTTAAAACATTCTTAGTTTAAATGGGCTTGGATAAATAGAGGTATTTAGGGTTGTCTTCCTTCATCATTTATTCGAAATTTTAAACAATCTAGAATGATGTTAAATATTTATTTGAATAAACAATACTTGATTCCTATAAGAGAGTCATAACCACAATTAATTTTAATAACATTACAAATAACCACTTTAATATGCAAATGATGCTGACTAATATTAGCAAATCAAATAAATGCATAGAAATAATTAAGTACAGTACAAAACATCGAATTGAAATTATTATTCCATTGGGTTTGCTAATGGTAAGCTGCGGGAATAGTGACAGGTTGTTAGCTTGCGCCTACGCACGTAACCCATTGGCCTGAGTTGACTCTTGTAACTTGAGTTAGATTATTATATAAAGGAATGTCCTTACGTCGATATGTTTTGAAATTGATCTATATTTCTTATGCTGACAAAGCAGTAGGTACGAGAACAATTAGCAAAATCTAAAACGAAAAGAGGCTGTCGTCAATAAGGTCGTTTTACGGTAATAAAAAAATCAATTATAAAGTTTTAACATAACATCAGCCCCCGTATGCATAAACACTTCGACTAGATTTCAATTAATTATGTCGTAAGAAACAGACCATGTAGTCTCTCTTTTGGCACTAGCAAGTGATCGACATACGATTTTCCGTTCGAAATCGGATCAAAACTTTTGTGAACATAATATTATTATCTATATTTTCCAACAAAATATAAAGAATTGGCGACTAACATAAATAATGTACTAAACAAATAAATGAAACAAAATTTTAAATATGTTGAAACTGCGCGGTGACGTAGTGTGAATGCTAAACGTTTTGGGAGTCCATTATCATGTCATTAATCTGGCTAAAAAGTTATTTAGATAGCAGATAGAGGAAAAGTTTTGTTTAGTTCTAAAATATGCAAAGAAAGCTACACGGGAGATAAAGTAGCAAAATATACTATGGGTTTAAGGAAACCATTTTACTTCTGCACTGAAACAACCTTTATTTCTCATTTTTGAAAACGTTAGATGGAATTTGAAATTATATATCTGAATTAAAATATATGTAGGTATAATATATACTATTATTGTAATAAAACTCATTACAGTTGCTTTGCCTTAGACAGAGGCAGCCCAAACATTATTCTTAAATTCACGAAAGTAGAGTCTGGCAGTCTTTTCAGTGGCAGCATTTGCGAACTTATTTTAACGATTATGATGTATGTAGTGATCTTGAATGACTGGAATGGTTAGTAAATAAAAATAGATTTTAACCCACTACGTACATTTAAAAAAAATCGTTAAAGTGAATTTAAAAGAAAAATTTGTAAGTTACCATTCGTCATCGTCGGTGAAAAAAACAATACGTTAAAAATCTCAGAATACGTATTAATTCAATTAAACCCACATGCGCATAAAAATTCAACGAAAATGACGTTTACCTACGACATCACTTTGTCAAAATTTACCTGAAAACAGCTCTAAATGAAATCACAATGACTTCTAAAGTAAACCACTTGGTACAACTTCGGTACATAGTGATATCAAATCACTTAGCAAGCAACGTCACACGTTAAAAGCTGAAGTGTAAACGAACGTAACGTTATTTTAGCACGTTATGAAAGAAAACGTAACTATAGTTACTGATATAGCAAGGAATATAATACGCAATATGTACGTAGTATACGTCAGTGAGTTACGAAATATTTTCAGGGTTTAAGACGCCATAGTGATAATGGTAGGTATATTATAGAGATGACGGTGGTACTAATTGACACAATTTTGGGGAATGAGGTGGCAGTTCTGTTACTTGGTTATAATATAACTCGAGTCGAGTCGTAAATTTCAATGAATTCGAATTATATTATAATTAGAATTCTTTGAATTTTACGACTCACATACAAGTGTATTATAGTTGATCTGGATAACATCCAAGTCTACCAAGAGAATTTGTGAATTGCAACATGAATTTAAAAAATGGTATGGCTAAAACTGAACTGGCTGACAGAAATTAATGAAAGAAAATGTCATGCTACAGATTGGTGACAAAATGTGGTATAATATAGATGGAGTAACGGCAAGTCCAGAAGCTGATGGTGGGATGAGCTGGACTCTTTCTCATAGAATTGGCCTACAATCGCACTAGACCGCTAAAAGTGGAAGGAGGGCGAGGAGGCCTTTGCCCATCAGTGGGACAAAATAGGCACAGCTTTCATGTTTCTTGATTTTTCTTACGAAATTGTGTCAATGTAAAAATTCGCCAAAAATTTTCATTTCCCTAATGAATGCAAATTAAATTATTCACATCTAACTGTCTTGAGTCATTGTCTCCTGCGTGATCATCACGAATTGGGTCAAACACGCGTGATGTACATGAACCATGATAACAATCATGGTATCACGATTTTTGTACAAGTTCTTACATGTATTTTGGGCGTAGTACATGTAACTGTAATCAGTCGAAAGGACAATCATTTTGGTGACAAGTTGAAATGGAAATTTGTGTTGTCAGATTTCACCGTGTTTTTAACGGAGTTGAATGTTTTCATCGTGACGCGTATGGAATTATCCAACAACCATTGTTAGGGGTCATCAAGAAATATGTTATTGTCTACAGGGTGTAAGTAACATAATGATCACACGACCTTTCGTGTGGTGTCCCAGATTATGAACTTTTTTTCTAAGACTTTTATAAATTAAAAATAATATTTTATTTATAAAGTTTAGTTTTACCATACTACATGAACCTATCGCGTCAATTATTAATCTACACGAATTAAAGTCAATAAGATTAGTGGAGACGTCTCCTGATCCATTTTTCCTCCATATTCATTTCAAATAACTTATTGAAAATTGAATTCCTTTGATGGGCCATCTCCTAGTATACACTACTAGAGATACGGTCGTCTGGTCTATTTTAAGAATGTAAGGAACCTTTCAACCTTTTATCTGGCTACTTTTCTAGCGGGTCAACCTATGAGGCTGGCTTCTTCTTAAACGGACTATCCTGTGAATGCCATAACTGTGGGGCCTCCAGCCATGGCTTAAGAACTTATAAACTAAGAGGCCGCGCTAAGGGCACCACGAGCCTTGCCTTAGGGCGTCACTCGAGAGCAAAGCCACAGGCTGGATCTGACTGAGATATTTTGAGACCGAACTTAACTAAATTATAAATCTTACCTCGTGAACATGTTGGCTTGTGGTGTGCGTCGTATATGTAGGCACGCTCTGGTCGGCGTCCCCGCGCGCCGCCTCCGTTGTCATCATTGGCGACACGACGACCTCACAGCAGCTCACCGGTACCTCACACCTGGAGAACAAAGATGGAGTCATTAGGTTATTATTTACAGAGGAGGTATAACTGACGACACAGATGCCATTGGGGAAAAACTGGATATGACTGGCACAGGACCGTCAATAATGGCATAAGAAAAGAAAGGCCTAATACAACAGTAGGTGAATTCAGGCTGTGGATGACGATGGAGAGTTATAGCTCAATAAGACATCCATCCAGGTCCTTCTTAAGACTTCGTTGCAGCTTTCCGGACCCCACAACTAAGGTTGAAAGGTGTATTATTGACAATGTATTAATAAGTTTTGTCTTTTACTTGAGAAAATGATGTGAAAGATGGATGGGTCCATAGCAACTGCTTAGATAATATGTCTGCGGGTGAAGATGAATTATCTTAAATTTTCAAAATTCGAAGCTTGTGCTTGCGATACGACGACCTGGGTTATTCACCAACTCGACACAAGAAACCACCGCAGCTTTTACCTCACTACTTGATGGAGAGTGAAGATGCAGACATTGATTATATGAGCAAAAACATCCGTGAATCGGTAGGCGTAAGGTTTGACGCCCAGAGGAGGGTGGTAGTGCCTGGAAGAGTGTTGCTGGGAAACGAGTTAAGTGGCCAGCGATTCTTTCTTTTCTTTCTTTATTTTTCTTTTAAAAAAAAAAACGTTGCCCCACACAAGGAATTTCTCCTGTAGGAGGTATATGTCCAGCAGAAGTCTAGCAGCGACAGGCTAAGCAGAAACATAAAAGTATTTCACAACGGCGACTTGAATAGACTCGTTGTGGAAGTGAGGAGCACCGGGAGCTGTGGCACAACTTGGGAGAAGCCTATGACCAGCTGTCGACTATTATAAGAATGGTTGATCACTATTAAATCTAATAAAATTGATATTAATATAATATTGTATATGCAGAATCACCAATACTGACTTGTACACTTTCGGCCAAAAAAACACGATCCCCTTTTGTAATGACTGAGTGCGTACTGCGTCAGATGGGACTCTAAATCGTATTTATAATGATTTTTAACTTTTGCCACCTGGTAAAGAAAACGCTGTCTATTAGAAAAGTAAATATTACACAACTTTACTATAGTAACTACGTCTACGTAACTATCGTAAAGTCGACGTAAGCAAGTCGGGATTAGGAAATTAGAGTACCATTAAGAATGGAACTGTACTGTGACAATGGTTGTGTGACGTCGAAAATACACACTGTACGTATGTATTTCCTGTTATTTCATTGAGATGACTAATATTATGGTATTACTATGTACTGTATCGTTTATTTAATTATCATGTTTTAACGTTATTTACATTTCTTGTTTTGGAAATATTTCGAAGAGAAAAATGCTCCGTAAGATTCATCTTTTATGGAGTACTCAGCGAACAGATTTAAGTCTACTCACTACGTACAATCAAACCACATCTATCTAAACAAGCTTTAAGGCTTGCTACCTCTAAATATATACAAACAACATCACAAACACACCTGCTCACCAAAAACTAGCTGCGATACGAAAGGTAACCAACAAACACTTGACGACCTCCTAATAAGGTAACGCACAAGAGGCATAATAAAACAAAAACAAAAACCGGCCAAGAGCGTGTCGGGCCACGCTCAGTGTAGGGTTCCGTAGATAATAAAATATTATGTAAACGAAGTTAAAAAAAAAATACGGGCAAATGAAACTTGACCTCTGGATTGTATAGGCGCTCATACGATTCAGGGACCAAATTATATTGGTTAACTGCAGTTTCCATCTGTTGTTTCCATCCAAGTTCAAAATAATTTTCCTAGAAAGTCCTTATAAAGTTCTACTTTTCAGATTTTTTTCGTATTTTCTAAACTTATGGTTCAAAAGTTAGAGGGGGGGGGACGCTTTGTTTTTTACTTTTGGAGCGATTATTTCCGAAATTATTGACATTATCAAAAAATGATTTTAGTAAACCCCTATTCATTTTTAAATACCTTTCCAACAATATATCACACATTAGGGTTAAAATTAAAAAAAAAACACTTCCCACTTTACATATAGGGGGGCTACCCTAATAAAACATTTTTTTCCAATTTTTATTTTAGCACTTTGTCGGCGTGATTGATACACATATTGTTCCCAAATTTCAGCTTTCTAGTGCTAACGGTCACAGAGATTAAGCGAGGACGGACAGACAGACAGACAGACAGACATGGCGAAACTATAAGGGTTCCTAGTTGACTACGGAACCCTAAAAAAGGCGCGCTAAACATTCTTCATTAGCGTTCCAACGCTGACTTACGCCAATCATTGGCAGGCGCCAGAAAACTGGCAAGAATGGGTATGGGAGGAGCAGTAATTATTGACAAAGCCAGACTTATATGGCACACTAAAGTGATCATAAAACACTAAGCACTTATTACCTTTTTCGTCTCGACGAATCGGTGTGAAGTGGGCAATGGTTAGTCTTTTATAATTTTTACTTTTTTTCTGATTTATCTATGGATGATTGATTATGTTTTAAATGTCATGTCGTTTGCGTAATGTGGTTTTGTAGTTTTGCATTGAGGGTTAGGTTGCTAAAGAGCAGAGGTTAGACCCACATGAGCTTGTCGATGAATGATTGATTTATTAGTGTTGCCAAGGTATGGCTTTTTGAAATTGATAGTTGAGCTTAATGTTTAAACAGGTGTTCTTAAGTATTTATGGGTTAAATCTGTCTTCCTAGACTACTATTTTAAATTATTTAAATATGAACTTTTGAACAATGATGTGGAGTGCGAATTCTATTCCACGGGAACATGCTACCGGGATCATCATCTGCTTAGCCTTTTCTCAACTGTTTTGGCTTTCAATATACCGAGATGGAGCTAAATACCACTTTACACGAAGCGACTGCTCATTAGATCTCCACAACACAGTTAGTACTGGGTAATATGATACCCCGCTATGTTTAATTTCACCCGATCTAATAAAATGTCTAATATTTAAATCGAAAAATATAAAACTTGCGTCTCAGGAAGTAATTCATAACCCTTTACTACTAATAACAGCATACATAATTGTAACAATAGGTACGGTTCACTATTCGACTCGCTCTTGGCATTCCATAGCTCATTAGTGACGCAAGCCGCAACCCAATTCAAGCAAAGAATAAGATCATACCGATCTGCATCTGCAATTATACTAACGTTATCTTTATAATGTATACCTTTTAAGCACATTTTTCAACGTAAACAAATTACAGTTTTCAAACCACCAATAATTTTGGCTCGATGTGTACTAAGGACGGATATTAAAATGATTACGTCCACTTTCGGCCGAGTGATTGGACATATTTTACTGTGTAATTTTTCGTGTTATTATTGATAAAAGCAATGTAATTGGTTAGAGTTAAATGGCTCGTTATTTAGATTTTGATAAATTACCCTTTTTATGTGCTTTTGAAACTGTTAATTTGGGTTGGGTAATGAGGTGATTTTCTGGTGATTATTAAATTGCCACTCTCAAACCGGTGAAGAAAAATGTCGTGAGGAAACATGACATGAGACATCAACCAACCCGCACTGGGCCCGCGTGGTGGATTATCACTGTCTGACACTCCCTTCCGCTCTGCCCAAGAGTGGGAGGGGTTATTTGATGATTTTCCACCCGCCAAAAAAAAAGAGGCAAAGTATTATGTATTGTTTACCATCAGGTATTTCTCCGTAGGACCCACGGAGTCTGGATTTGTAGAAAAATTGTAAAATCCTCGCCCCCTATTACATGGAACTTATACATAACCGGCGAAATATAGGTTTATTAATGGGTACACTTCTGCCTAACCCTTCGGAGATTACTGGCGTTGTGTAATGTTCGCTACAAATCAATGTTTTACCGTGCAATAAAACCTCTAGTGCAAATGACTCACAACTTCTCTCGCAGTGACAAAAACGCAACTGCAAACAAATACATTTCCATCCAAACCCCTGAGAAAGTTTATCATTCACCGAAAAACAAGAAAAAAATTCACACACACACTACTAAAGAAACAATATGAGAAACTGCAGGTACTGTATTCTAGCCACTTACAAATCGAATAAAACAAACACTGATATTCTATTATGGTGATCATCCATCCCATTCCCTCTCGCAAAGACGAAGAGAGACGGAGCTACTGGTTGAAATGTCGTAGGTCATTAGGTCCTTACCATGTAAGGCCTGCAATATGCCAATATGGAAGCCAGCCGTGACTTTTGTATGTGCTTATATTGGGCCCAACAATAGGTTATTTGGCATAAGATTTAAACTAAATGCGTAGATGACCTGGCGGGTCCAGATGACTTTGATAACGGCAGACATTGTTGGGAATTAATTGTTCGAGAGAAAGTTATTAGACTCATTGTTTCTTGAAATGGGTTTGCTGTAAGACTGTGTCCTGTATTTGCCATAGTGTGATAATGAATCATATGCGTTTATTGTCTTCTTCCTCTTGTGTATGTATCTATAGATTTGGAAGGAAGCTTTTTTTGTCAATGGTACTGTGTAACTAGACCAGATGAATATAAGTAAAGTTAGAGCATGCATTCTTTCGAATATCGATAAAAATTAACACTCTTTGGTTGGTACTGAAACTCGTTGTAAAATACGATTTCATTTCAAGAGATTCTAGTAATATTCAGTAAGACTTTGTCCGACCCAGGAATCGAACGTAAGACCTCAGCAGCTACTCCCGGTTAGGTTGATCAAAACGACCATTACTTATGTAGCCAAAACAGCAACCGTGTGAAAACTCCACCAAGAGTGTTCGACAGACTTACAATTCGAACCTAAAATATGTACATACAGAAGGAGTTAAACCCGTAGCCAGTACATAAAATAAAATTAGTGAGACCAGTACATTTAAAACTACAATTGCAAACAAAGACTTCGAGACAATAGCGAGGGTCAGACTGAGACATTCCGGTTGAAAGTTTGTGAACCTGGAACATGATACCCTAAAAACAAAATAGAAAGTCTTTAAAGTAGTTTCTTGTCCTGTTCTGTTTGTCTAAGGAAATAAGATTGTATTGAGTATAAACATATTCTGAAGTTTTTTCCCTAAAGAGCAGCGGTGGCCCAGTGGTAGCGGCCCCGACTTACGAACAGTAAATCGTGGGTTCGAACCCAAGCGGGCGCATTACTTTGTGTAATTTATTCCACCACCACTGCTCTCAAAACGGTGAAGGAAAACATCGAAAATAAACTGGCATATTATCTTGGAACCAAAAAAATCAAAGACCAATCCGCACTGGGCCCGCGTGGTGGATTATAGGCCATCCCTTTAAAAGAGAGGAAGCCTGTGGCCCTGCAGAGGGAACATTATAGGCTGATGATGATTACTTAACACTACTATATGAATTCATTTACACTATGGAGTGTGTTTGGATGAAAATGGCACTGACTGGATTTCTGGACTGGCTGCCTTATTGATCTAGTGGCCTCAACCAAGACTGCTCGATTCCTAGGTCACACAGTATTAATGGGTGTTTTAATGAGGAATTTCTTAATAATAGCCACGGAATCTGGATTTGTGCCCGTTTGATGGCAATAGGCGCGTGCTCTTATGACATGCGACTTAAGTATTACAAGCAAAATGTGTGTGAACTATTTGGTATACCTTTACTTAACTCTTCGGGTTTACGGGGATCCTAATCTCGCCTAAAAAATTTAGGTAAATCCGCTAATTTTGTCTATATTTGCGTTGTCAGTATTTGACCCAAAACAAAAGTTGACTGAACTGTCTCATGTAATGAGCGCACCAAAATTCATAGTACAGCTACCTACGTTACAAAAATTAATAACCGTATAAGAAAACAGAGGTTTGTCATACAAAAGTCATCCAGAATGTCGATTCAAATTATGATAAGGCGTAGTGAATTAGTTCTGGTAGAACGTAATGGCTGGCGATTAGGTTATGTTCAGAACGTTGAGTTACTGCGTTGATTTTGGATGTGGTATCGGATCAAAATTATGTTACTTCTGTCATGATTTCATGTAGTGTCATAAATATAAGGAATACATTTGGTTGACAAGAGAACTAATGGATGGACTGTGTAAAAGAGGATACGGGTAGAAAGGAAATGACTACCTTCTCAGATGACGAGTAATAGAGAAGAAGGGAAGAAGAACACATGCTGGGACGACCTTAAATAAATTGGGATAAGGGCAAAATAATGATGATGACATGTAACGTGGTGGATCAACAACCTAATCCTGAAAATGCAGGTAAACCGAAGTAAGGTTGCTATAAGGTCAAGATGAATAATTAAAAGGAAGTCTTTTTATTTAAAATTTTATAAGGAGGATGTTAATTAAGTAATCGCTCGAGCATGTTTGATCTTCCCGTGCATGTGAAGAAAGCCGGGGACGGACAATTATATGTAATTAAAGACTGGGTATCCCAATATGATTAATTATTCGAAGTACCTATGCTTTTAGGAAGTTGAGGGCATATTTTATCCATGGTTATTTTGTTCCCACTTTAGGTAAGTAAAGTAACATTATGTAATATCACGCCTGTAATCCTGTTAACAGAGGTGTATCTATTAATACCCCACATTTCGCCAGTTATAATTTAAGTCCCATATAAAACCGGGACTAAAATTCTGACTACGTAGGTGCTATTCAGAGATTTCTTATGAAAAACCCAATAACACTTTGTCTGACTCGGGAATCGAACCCAGGATCTCTTGCTCAGTAGCTACTCAACCAGCGGCAGTTGTTGTCGTGGTAACTAATATGGAATATCCGAATGAACCCCTCTTTCGTAGCTTCATGTAAACGTTCATAGAAACGCAGTGAATGATGCGACGTATCTCGAATGGTCCACAAAATACCACTTTGATAAGCCTGACGAACTGTTTTGTTCCGAGTTCCAAAGTCGGGGCTTTTGGGCTAATAATAATGTACGCTGTTAACATTCGAGTGACTTATTGTTGAAGATTTTAGGGATGGGAATAGTATTAAATTTTATGTAGTAAGATATTTAATGAAGAGGTGGTGCTTCTCTATAGTTAAGAGATTATAAGAGGGACCAAAGAAGCTATTAATGGACTCTGTGAACGATGATACGTCGGTTGTAAAGGGTTAAGAAGAGAGTGATAACTGAGTGCCTCGTTGGTCTAGTCGTCGCAAGCGCGACTGCTGAGCATGAGGTCCTGGGTTCGATTCCCGGGTCGGGCAAAGTGTTATTGGCTTTTTCCATCAGGAATTTATCAGTAACAGCCACGGAGTCTGGATTTGTGCCCGGTTGATGGCAATAGGCTCGCCCTCTATTACATGGGACTTAAACATAACTGGCGCAATGTGGGTGTACTATTAGGTACACCTCTGCCTAATCCTTCGGGGATTACAGGCGTGATGTTACGTTATGTTATGACTAACTGAGATGCCGGTTATATAATTTTGTGGGAGAAGATGATATACTGCGTAGATGACCATCCATTATATCCTAGTACAATAGAACAAGCTAATAAATATACGGGTAGAGATCTTTATAGTTTTAATACACTGAAAATATTGATAGCAATTTTGTTTTATAAAGCGATTCGCATTAAGCGACTGATTTCAAACGTTGTTTCATTTCACTCCAGTCTCTAAATGTATCTCTAAAATTAAATGCAAGTTAGCTGGCTTTATACTTATTAGTTTGTTCAACTGTACAACCGAAAGAAATTTCATACCAATAGTGCATGACATTAATATTTATGCTAGTGGTAAGATTTAGATTTCCAGTTAATGGTCATTAATTTGATTTTTGATATAACAACGTAATACTACGCGTATATTCCCTAAAGAGTAAAGCAGAGACGTACGCCAATTAGGTTTATGTGCCATCTAATAGGGGACGAACCTGTTACCAAGGGTAGTTAACTAAAAAAATCTAATTAGTCCGTCAGATAGATTTCCAAAAAATATTGGACACGTATTTTTCCTTTTTTCACGTAAACAAACAATGAAGACGATACAGTGCTTTGAAAACTCGTGTGACGTCATATTCTAAGACATTAGTTTGACAATTTTTACCGGTGAGTGACGTCACAACCCCACACTAAAATCTTTGACGCGTTTTATCTTCGTCAATTTCTATTGATTTGATAAAATAAAAAAATACGTTTCCAATATTTTTCGGTAATCTAACAGACAGACTAATTAGAATCATATTTTATTTAGTCAGTAAACATCCCAATTACCATAAACTGGGCACAAATCCAAACCCCGTGAATGCTGCTGAGAAATTATTTTTGGAAGTCCCAATATTTATAATACATTGCCAAACCCGGTAGTCGATAACAGGACCGTCATCCAAAGCCTACCAATAATATTAATACACAAAACACATCCTCAGTTTCACAAAAAAAAAAACACATTTAAACAAAGACCACCTGCGTCCAACCCCGTAAGTAAGTAACTGCTAAGTGGTGGTGTTAATTCGGCCGCTACTTACCACACTGCATGCGGCACCCTCCTGCAAACAGGTCTACTTGCTAATGCACGTGTTAAGAATTTGGGTTCAAATATTTGTGGAACGGTATGGTTTTTGGTGATGGAGAAAGGGATGGTGGGATGCAGGTGTTGTTTTGGTTGGATTAATCGATTAAGTAACTATTTAAATTTGGGAAATTAAATAAATCAGAAATCCCGAGCAAAGGAAGACATTATAATCACACTAATATTATAAAGGCGAAAGTTTGTGAGTGTGTATGTTTGTTACTCTTTCACGCAAAAACTACTGAACGGATTTGGATAAAATTTGGTAAACGGATAGTTTATAACCTAGATTAACACATAAGATAGTTTTTATCCCGATTTTATCTTCCGGTGGGATAATTTTCGAGTTGTACCGAGCGAAGCGGCTGGCAACATCTAGTCTATTCAAATAAATAAATATATGTTTGTTATTTCAAAATAACGGCTTTTACTGAAAGCACATGAAAGTGTACGATGCCTAATATTGTAGACTAATTCAAAGAGAAGAAAACAAAGAGTTACTCGAAATCATTGTAGGTAATTAATTAGTGTCATACTCGTATTATAAAAGTCAAAAAAGTTGTGCTCAGGTGAAACATAAATAGATCTGAATACCCATTCATAAAAACCTAGGATTGAAATAGGTAGCTCGTTAAACCGAATAAGGAAAATCAACACATTTCAAGTAATTCCAGATTAGGTAAAAATAGTACTAAGAAACATTGAAGTGTCGAAATAATAAAAGAAAAACAGTACCAGGAAAAAACAATGTCTTTACAACATACAATCTATTAAAGTTCTTATTTTAAAAGTTTCAAAGAACGTTCTTACTCATTGAAGGCAGAGATGAGTAAGCCTACATCCTATTCGAATTTCGAATCCTGTTCCTTCACATTATTTCCCATGCACAGTAGTAATAATATATGCGGCGATGATCTAACTTTGATCAAGATTACAACCTCATTGGTATTAAATACAGTTAATTATAGCGATTGCTCATAATTACCAATAAACAAGTAGCTATATCATTTATTTTTTTCAAATAGTGAAATAAAATTATTCTAAATAGTACCCGGTTTTTAATTGATCTGAGAAAATGTAGAGGGAATTAAGCTATTTTATGTGGTTTTTATAAAGTGCAGTAGCTTTTTCTCAGTAACAAGTTCGAGATCACTATTTTACTACTAACAAATCGTTGTGTTCTTTTTTCCGTTGAGTTCAGGCATTTTAAGTTTTGCTCCTTTTTGTCTTGTTGTTTTATACAGAAACGCATTTTGCTTTTTCTTTATTATTAAGCACACTTAACTTTGTTCTAGCTGGTTATTACCGTGCAATATGGGTTTTTATTACTCGAACTTAATGGTCGTTATCTCCATATTTCATTGAACGAACACATGTTTATCATTGCAACTCGTATGTAATTATTACAAAAATAGCTACTGACGTTCGATAGGCCGTCTCATTGTGATGCATCAGAGAAAAGAAATCACATGGATGCAACGTAACAAAAAAAAAGTAAAATAAAAAAGTAAACGAGATGCAGCCGAGTACGCCAAGATCTCGGTCAGGCAGGAGCCGAGTTCTTTTGTTTCCAACCTCGAATCAGCCAGTGTCTCGAATCTAGATGCTGTTTTCGAATTGTTTTTTCTTTTTCCCCCTATGGCTTTTTCTTTATTGTCTCAGTGCAGCCTGACTAAAAAAAAGTAAAAATCCGGTGGCTTATGGCTCTCCATTGATATGCGACGTTCGAATTGAAATTTAAATATTTGCTCGCATCCGCGACGGGCTTCATCTTGGGTATTTTGTTTTTAAAAAGATCTTTGTGTTTCCATCTTAATATTTTATTATGTTATTCAAGAAATACCGCGAGTACGCATTTCTGTATTTTTTTGTTTAAATGTTTTTCTTTACTGATCGTCGCCTCAATAAATTGATGTTAAATACTGTTTTTTTTCTATATTCTTTAAATTTATTTTACTCCTCCTACATTTAAATACCATTATTGAGGTCTGATGAGATAATGTTTAAAAGAAGGCATGCTGCGCCAACCCCAAATGAATTGTGTAAGACAATGGTGATGATATAAATTAATGGCGACGAATATTTACTGAATTTTTAAACTGTGCTAGCTTTTATCAAAACTGTTTTAAAGAAAATTAAACTATTTAAATAAATATACAAATAAATAAGGTACATTACATAACAAATTATCAAGCTAAATTACATTACAACCTAAACTTGTATTAGCAATACATACTACGTCAATCTCATGTCATTTAAAATTATCCTAAATGACAAGACTACATTAAACCTTCACTTGCTACAACCACACCTTTAAAAAAAACAGTTCCTTTTATAAAACTAAAATTACAGACACACATTCTCCGAATCGTTCAAAATATTTTTTGACAGATAATGAGTAACATTTGTCTTAAAAAGTTCATAATGTCAGGCAATATGTCATATTGGAAATATGACGTTTAGGAATGGGAGCACTATTGCAGTTACAAGGTTAACAATCGGTTTTTAATGTCAGGTATAGAAATATGGCGTGACGTAGTGGAAGAAAAAATGGCGAGCAGCGTTGAGTTATTTGGACCGAATTGAACATAGATGTTTGAGGCTGGAAGTGATTAAGATATTCACTGATTGAAAGAGGAATCTTTTAGTCAATATCGTATTATCTTTGGTTTGCTTTCTTGTTAATAACTATGTACTGGCATTTATTCACAGTACATCAGGTACACAGTACATCAGACCCAAGAAACGTTGGCGTGACGATTTGGACTTGTTCGTGACTGATTGGCCAGAGAAGGCACAACACCAGGAGAGCTGGAAAGAAATGGGGGAGGCCTTTGCCCAGCAGTGGGACACAATAAGCTAATTTAAAAAAAAAAACCGTCAGGTATGTCACATACGCAGTTACTATGTATTATGAAAGGTCCAATTTACGCTTTTGAACGCAATTCATATTGTGATCTGCTAAACGCCCTGAATTGGGTAAATTTCACAAAGAACTCATATTATTTTGTTAGTTCTCTACATCTGCCATTCGAAAATTCAACTTTATACAATTTCGAGCCTTTGACTAAATCTAAGTATATGCGCTACCTTATCATAAAAGACTAAAGTAATTTAGCCACATCTAGTATCTATATTAAATTATCTCCGCATTTTCTGTGAAGACTTTTAGTTCAATTAAAAAAAGTCACGGTCAGTCACCGGAACGCCACAAATAGCCAGCAGCGCCCTCTGACCTGCGTTCCGTGAAACACAATTACATTTCTTTGGTCTACATATTTCAGTTTTTTATTTAAATAGTATGTTTTATATAAGAATGGATACTGAGACGTGGGGAAAACATCTTTATTTCACACGGGACTGTCGCTTTTAAAATAAAGGTTACGTAAATTGCAGTCAAAAAAGTACTTACCTTTTCGTCGTTAAACAAGTGTTCAGACCCAAAACCTGATGAAAAACTCGTAAATTCTCTAATAAATAATTAACTCGTGGGTAATCTTCTAATTGAGTTGTTAATGACTAAATTGACTGCATAATATTGCTTAAAGATAAATATATTGATGATCGAATTTGGTTACCTATATTTCCTAGATATTTTTCCAAAAAGTCTAGACTGTAGGTTGTTTTACCGTGCAAATTGATTTCTTTAGTCAAAGAACCGAACCAATTCTCAGTGAGATAATTTTAGAACTTTATTGTGTCAAAGATTGAAAGTTGCATGCCTGTAATTGGCATTATAACATTTGCAACTGAACGGAAGAGAATATAATGTATTTCTTTTTATCTGCAATATTTCCGAAATTTCATTTATGAGAATTCAGGATTCTTTTGTTGTAATTTTTTAGATAAACCTATGCCAAAACTACTATGCCAAAATATGGGAAATTGGCATGCCTCAATTCTGTAGTAATATATAATATTTAAAGAAGCCTATTTTCATGAAGAACAACCACACACACATACATGAACTTCAGTCCAAATAAAACTAGGTGGTCACATCCTGCTATACATAACGAAGCATTTAAATGATTAAAAGTTATTAAGACACTAACGTCTTTATTACTTGCACTAATGCATCAAATAAACCAGTTCTCAAAAATATTTTGCAAATCAGACTTATATATCATTTCTAATCGTCTAGCCATTCAATAAACACAAATTGATTTCACATAAGCACTAACATTTAAATATAAAGCCATAAACATTTAAATCAATCAGACAATAATGTTCTCTAAATATTATTTGCTTTCAATGACTTAATTTGCCACAAATCTTTCACACACTTAAGTTTTCAAAACATAGATAAGATTACGAATTCATCTGTTTTGGAACCGGTTTTTGGTTAAACCAGACACGGGTCTACCTGTCCACGGGACTGCCTCTTTGGTCTAGTGGTTTAAATCGCGACTTTTGTGCATAAGGTTCTGAGTGAGATTCCCAGATCGGGTTAAGTGTTTTTGACGAAGATAAAACGCATCAAAGATCATGAGTGGGGGGTTGTGACGTCATTTGTAGGTAAAAATATATACTGACATAATGACGTTTTCGAGGAGTTCACAAGTTTTCGAAGCACTGTATCGTCTTAATTTTTTGTTTATGTGAAAAAAGAAAAAATATGTGTTTAATATTTTTTTGGAAATCCAACTGACGGGCTAATTAATTTTTTTTTGGCCGATCCCCTATTGGCAAAATGGGGGTGTACTATTAGGAACATCCCTTCTAAGGTACATCCCCTTCGGGAATTACAGGCGTGATGGTATGTTATTTTATGCAAAAACGTCTGAGTTAAGTTCAGGATTCGTAATGCCACTGAGAAATTCATAATAGTCATTAACATTGCTCAAACTGGGCATCGTACAAAGAACCTGGCACTCAGCAGTCGAGCTTCTCAACACAATATTATCGAGGAAGTCTCACCAAACTCTCAATTGAACCGGTTTTAAAAATGATATTTGTTTTAACTCTAAATAGTAGAGTAGCCCCAATATATTTTATAACTTTATCAGAATCACTAATGATGAACATAGTTAACCAAACAAGATAATGAGTTTGTAATAAAATAAATAAGTTATAATCGTAAAAGGCTGTATTTCAAACATAGTTAATTCCATTTAGTGATTATTATTGGTTCTTTTTGCAATGATTTAAGGATGATTTATGGCTTTGATGGACAATATAGGAATGTGCAGAGTTCCGTGGTTTTGTGGTGATTACATGAAGTACACATACCCCATCCACATTATTCCAAATTGCAATTTTACTGTAATGTTAGCCGTTTTCAGTATGTTTTCTACAAAAGAATATCGGATTGTGGATATCACAACCATATTAATATAACTTGACTGCCTCATTGGTCTAGTGGTCGCAAGCGCGACTGCTGAGTATGAGGTCCTGGGTTCGATTCCCGGGTCGTGCAAAGTGTTATTGGCTTTTTCCATCAGGAATTTATCAGTAACAGCCACGGAGTCTGAATTTGTGCCCGGTTGATGGCAATAGGCTCGCCCCCTATTACATGGAACTTAAACATAACTGGCGAAATGTGGTGTACTATTAGGTACACCTCTGCCTAACCCTTCGGGGATTACAGGCGTGATGTTATGTGATGTTATTAATATAACTACGAATTTGAGGTGAAAGACCACAATTGTATTGTGGCAAAACTTGAATGAGTGACTTCGATCAGAGATAAGGGTGTCGCATTTTTGTTGGCAGTCTATCCATGTAAAATATTAATGTTCAGCTGCTTCCAGTTAGAGTGAAAGCTAACCCCAACATAGTTTGGGAAAAAGGGCTAGGCAGATGAATTATGATCTTTCTGCGCTTGTTCCATGTTTTTTTCTTCCATTCTCCATTGTCAACTGTCACGCTATTACATTCTCCATTGTCAACTGTCACGCTATTACATTCTCCATTGTCAACTGTCACGCTATTACATTCTTCATTGTCAACTGTCACGCTATTACATTCTTCATTGTCAACTGTCACGCTATTACAAGAATGTAATAGCGTGTAAATAATAACGTGAAAGTTGACAATGGAGAACCATTGTCAACTGTCACGTTATTATTTACACCCTTTTCTTTCATTATCATTTATCACACAATCCATCCATCGTTTATATGGTCTTCCTCTCCCTGTAAGTACTAACACAATACGAATTTGACGGCACGGTTGACACAGTAGCTGAGCGATTTGACTGCTGCGCTGCGTGTCGCGGGTTCGATCCCCGCACGAATCAAATATTTGTAAGGCCTACAGTTAGATGTTCCGGGCCTGGGTGTATGTGTATGTGAGTTTAAATGTTTGTAAACGCACCTACGATACAGGAGAAATTCCTAGTGTGGTGGCAATTAAAAAAAAACATATTTAAAGCGCACACTAGTAATGTAGCGTGGCGCTACTTATCTATTGCCTTAGCTAATTCCAGAAATATAACAGCCAAGTACCATACACTCTATAATAAGTTTTACACTAACCGCAAACCAAAAAAATTCACCAACAAATCTACTGGATGCGTCATTTGTTTGACCTATTAAACAGCATAGCTACAAAAAAACGAATAGAATGGACTAGTATTATACGTACCTATGCATAGCTTTTTGGTTGTAAGTACCTACTAGTTTTTATGTCAATTAGGTAGGTAGGTCCTCTATTATCCTTGATGATGGTGTAAAAACAAACCTAAATGCTGTCAGTAACTCAGTAAATCGTTCTGCGGTTGTTTTTGGACAATTTGTTGCTGGGTTTCGTAATTGCCTAATGTTTCTATTTATGGGGCTCAGAAAAAAAGGTTCTGTTATTTTTACGACAGTTTTGTGGTTTTTTTTTTGGCAAGTTTGCTACTGACTTGTGGCTTACTTGGTAGTCACTGGCCACCGATGACAGAAGCATTTAAGAATGTTTTATTTTAGAGACAATGCTTTCATTTATTAAATGCTTGTCTTTCTAAACGTGTCTATGCTTGACCGCTGCGTTGCTATCGATGATGCCGTGGAAGCGGCAAAGTATTAGACCAATTTAATGTTTTAGTAGGTGCCGTGGACATCTAAGTTCACAGCTGTGGCTGTGTATCAATCTCAAAACACAGTCAAATTTTGCTAAGTTCAAATAGAATACGACATAACATAGCTTCTATTCACTATTAAGGCTGACGAATCGGCAAAAACGAAACTTCGTAAAAAAGTGACAAGTTGGACGGTTATAAAACGGAATAATTAATAACACTGATAGTAATTGTCAGCTAGATGTCACCTTAGATGTTAAAAGTAAAATTAAAATACTCCTTAGTACGTAATTTATCATTAGGTACTCATGTTCTGATTCACGAATGAATGAATTGAATAAAGGAATAATTAGCCACAGGCTGAAGTGATGAACCCGCAAGATCTAGTGCTGTTGAAGGTTTAGAGAGGAGACTTAGGAGTCGAACCAGAGGTCGGACAAAGTGATATGTGGTTTTTCTATCAGGATTTTTTTAAGAGCAACCCGGTGTTTGTATCTTTTTTTTTATAGTGCTCCCTTTTATAGAGGACTCAGATATAACTAGTCGAATATGGATGTACTACAGCTGTACTAGAAATATGCCTTATCCTTTGAGAATTACATGCCTAATATTATAAAGTTATAGCAATTTGTCGACAGCTGATGAGGCAAGTCATAAACTACATAAAACACACACAAATCATAAGCGACCAATCGCATTTTTTTCAATGATAAATGGATTTATTCATTTGATTTTTCGTCCCGTCAAATTATTAAAAGTGGCGGTTCATATCAAACGTTGACGTCCTTTCACGCCGATTATAGTGAAAAGGTTAAGAGGCACTGCAATACTTTAATAGAGATATTATGACATAGCTAACTGCTTATGTTCTACTCAAAGAAGGTTGAATTGGACATTCCAACAGACATCGTTTACAGAAGAGGCCCCAGAAAATACGTTAGAATTCCCATCCAGTCTCATTTTAAAATATAACATGAACGTAATCCTTGAAGGTTTAGGCACAGGTATATCTTGTACACCCACAGGCATGTGTAAGTCCCATAGTATTACATGACAACGAGCCTATTGCCATCAACCGGACACAAATCCAGATTCCGTGGCTACTACTGAAAAATTTCTGATTGAAAAACCCACTAACAATTTGCCATTGCATTTTGCCGGACCTTATGTACAGCTGTCTCGATTGCGACCACTTAACCAACAGGGCAGTCGTAAATTCAGCCAGTCAATCTCAAATTCAGAAAATATTTCTTGCTACTGTAAATCTAAGCTTATTCAGTCTTGAAAATTGAATAGCTAGCTTTAGACATCAGAAAGACAAGAGGAAAATAGAGAGATAAAGAAACGGGATATTCTGCATATAAATGTCTTAATGTTTCGTGTTTTCGTTTTGTTTTGTTTAATGTTTCGTGTGTATAAAATAAATGTTTTAGGACGTTATGATGTGCGAAAATTTAAGAAGTTTTATGCAAGAAGAGACCTTGACATAGTTTTTCTATACTAGCCATCGTAGTTATCTAATGAAAGATGGCAAAAAGCTGGCAAAGAGGAAAATAATTCCAAATGAGCTAGTTTCTCCTGTTACTGTGTTTTGGGGTGATACAACTAGTGGTACTCTTTCATTCACCTTTTGAAAGTAAGAGTTTTAAAAGAATACAGTACATATTATTATATCATCATCATCTGCATCATCAGCTTTTTCCCTTTGTTGGGGTCGGTATCCAGCCTAACCAGATTCTGTTGAATTCGAGTATATAATTATTACATGGAAGGCTCCATGTCTTTCTGATCTCCACAACCCAGTTAGTACTGGGTAATATGATACCCCTTTGTAAGACTGGTTGTCAGACTCTCGGGCCACTGACTACCTGGAAGGATTGTCAAAGATCTACAAATACGATTTACAGCCTGAACCAAAGGCTTACCGTGCTATCCAAGGCATAGAGGAAACTCGGTACGTAATGAGTAGTCACCCATCCACAGACCAACCTAGACAAGCGCGGCTTAGCCTGAAGATTGATCCAAGCGGTAATACATGAATACAGTACATACGTTCCATGGTGAACAAATGAGAATGAGACAAGAGCTAACATAAAAATATGATGTTACTTGCCCACTTTGCTAGTGTTTCAAATGGCACAAATCCACTTGAAAACTGTGATACAACAGTTTTTGCACATTGCAACATTGATTAAAAGCTGGTAAAAAAAGGTTCTGCTAGGTGCAGTTTTGCTTGTGTCAAAAGAACATGATAGATAAGTGCTTGAGTACCATTGTTACGAGTTATTGTCGAATCATTGTCTTCCATGATACCTAGTTGTTCTGAATTATGATTTGGCTAGGTAAAAGGTATGATTACTGAAAAGTCTAAGCTACATTGTAAAAAAAAAAATAGTGGTTGGCAGGATTCTCTATCATAGAAAGGGGTCCTGTGTCCCAGTAGTTATTATGGGCTGATTATGATGATGATGATGCAGGATTAGTGAGATACTTTGTGTGCCATGAATTTATTCTTGGTAGGAGAATATATATTATGTATCATGAAGTTATAAGACAATATATAATTAAATTGATGGAGTAAACGAAGAATCGATGCAATATGAACCTAAATAGAAAGGAATTACAAACAGGGAGAAAGTAATCCAAAGCAATGGAAAATGAAGATGAAGCAAATGTTGACAGTCTTAAGTTTCCTGAAACGTTCAGTCAAGTTTCTTGCGCCAAAGCTTACAAGATCTTCAGAGCCCTTATGCGCGCTTAAACAAAAATTAAACATAAAATATAATAAAAAGTCAATAAAAAAAAAGAAAAAGTAAATAAAGTCTTACCGAGCAAATCAAACGTTTGAGCAATCCTTATGCAACAGGAGTAAATTCCAAAAACGTGCAAAAAAATTCAGGTACTCAGAGCAAAATGAAAACACACAATTTTCAGCAAACTGTATTGTCCACAACTACCTACTCAGTTCACACTTCAAACAAAGTCAAAATCCACGCCCTTGGCACCACTGAACAAAACGAATCAGACCTAGAGAACGTTTAGCACTGAATTCGAAACACTGTGTGTAAATATTTCTAAACCTTTTTAAAGTAACTTTGAAATTTATTGTCACTTCACCCTTATTAACTAAAAAAAAATTTTCAGAAAAAATTAAGTCAGGTCAACGGCAAAAAAGTCGAAAGTCATCCGTTCCATTTTTAAAGTCAATATGCCAGTAACGTATTCCGAGCTGGAAGTCGGAACTGACAGCGGTTGACAGGTCGCGTGGTTGCGCACGCGCGGTCGTCGTGTGAGCGTGCTCTGCGCACGGGCATCGGCGCCACACTGCGTTCGCGCGCTTTTCGACCTATGAAACCTTCGCTCACAGCCTCCAACCAGTATAGGATGTATTAGAACTGTCGATGATTCTAAAAGATTTTCTCACGGAAAGGACTCTCGATATGTAGATCGTCTGTTGACGGCCTAACGGTTCTGAGCATCATCACTGACTGATGTTGATGAGTCGACTTAATTTTTGTTTTTAATTTTGACGGGTTAGAGTGGATGGTTTATTTTCAAAGTGGGATTATTCTATCGTGTTATGAATGCGTCTTATGGTCCGTAGTGAATCGGAGTCGAGGCTTTTTGTGCAGTTAAAGTACTTCTGTCAATGAAAATGTATTGTATTTAGTGTAGTAACTCGTTCAAACGTTTCGGCCACGTGTTTCGTTTAAATGCGTTTGATCAATTGGTTAATGATTTATAACTTTAAGGGGCACCATTTTTATTGACGTTTGTGTTTAACGATGACATTAATATGTATGATAGAGAAGTAAAGGTATTTGTTTAATGGGGTTAATGAGAGATGTCATTCATGGTGATTATTTTTGAGAAATACAGAACTGCTAACAATCGAGTTGATGATAACTATTTGAATACAGATCATGACAAAGGCTTTGATTGAGATGTCACTTTCACTATCAACAGTTCTATAGTGTCTGGGTTGTGTTAGGTTCATTCCATTCTTGAATGTAGGTATTTGGTCCCACGATACAGATTGTATAGTAATGTAGCAATTTAACTAATTAATTGATTTGGCCATTTGATTTTTTTTTTCAGTCAAATTACATTTTTGTATCAAAATATTGATGTGTTCTCCAAGTATTGGGTACAACTTTATTTCGACTAAGTTAACTATTAATATTAATATAAAGCAATACTTTTAGCGTTAGCTGTAGATAATAACTTTTGTTTTTTTATTTGACTCAGAACACTATGAAGAAAAAACCTTTACTAGCACAATTTAGAAATACTTAATTTTTCCTTTTTTGGTCAAGTCTAGACCTGTTAATTAGTATCATTATTTAAAAAAAAACAAGAATTATACCCCTATTACAATGAAAATCGTTTTTACGTAACCTATTTTAAAAACTTGGGAACCTAGAATATACTAAAATGGTCAAATAATTGTTTCCATGAACCCGAAAGCCCGCCAAAAGCTTTCTAAGAACAAAAGACATCAACGCTCCATCGTAATCCCAAAAATAGTTTTATTTTACCAAACTCTCCAATTTACGAAACAATATTCTACAGTTTCTGAATATAGTTACTACAGTTTTACATAATGTAAAAAAATAAACTACATTTTAACATTTACGAGATATTGAAACAAAAATCGTGACAAAAATTCAGTTTCAGTGGGCAATAACTATGATAGATGTCAAAACTTCAATAACACGTGTAAATTATCACCCTGATAATAGATAGCCTTGATAATTTTACAAGCATTGCGTCATCAATGACAGTCAACATTCGATTGAAAAAAATTGTGCGAGAGCGAGACAACAGTATCCACACTGTTCCGCCGCGTTGTCACCTCCGCTTCAAAGCGAACAGTCGTCACGGATCACTGCGAAAGCCAACCCATTGTAGCGACACACCGACAAACACTACCCATCTCTTTCTCTCCCACGCAATTAGCATGGGACTTATTTATAGAGAGAGACGTAATCAAGTGCGTTTTTTGGACGAATTGTTTAGTTTTTTGTGAAATATAGATCAACTTTAAAATAATATGTCATTGACCCTGAGTTCCGGTAAAATGGCAGCGGTTGTAGATATGAGAAAAAAGAGTTAAACCTATCTGGAACAAATGATTATTTATCGTATTTTTCTCGCTAGAAAAAATTGTGCTAAATAATGTCTGGGTTCAATTTTAAATATTTTTTCTTTGAATATTCTTCGGTATTTACTTAAAATAGGTACAATAAAAGTTCGGGGGCATTCAAATGCTGTTTATAATGTACCAGAACCAGTTCATCATTTTTTTATTCTTTTGACAGAACGAAATTTATAAAAAAATACGTTATGATTGGAGAGGTAGATAAAATGCAAATGTTATTTTAGAATCAATCATTTCTTTTCGTTGAGAATTGTTCGCAGATATTTTATTGAATAGTGGCAAAATAATGTTGTTTGAAAATAAAATTAAAGTCGAGTTACGCATAGTTTAGTATAGAATACTTGTGAAATTATTACGTGCTGCATTCGGCCCTAGTTATAAAGAATGTAACTGTTTGACACGAATCTTTAACTCATTACCGAATTTTTAACCGATGTTCGCTGGTTTGTAAGGTAGCAGCTAATTATATTTCGCTGCATAACCTCGCTGTTATTTTTGTTGTGTTCCTTATCTTATCTTATTTTATTGTTGTATGAATTATGTCGTCGATGATTTTGGTGCACGGTAAAACTCTAATGAGTTTATGTTTGCACCAACATGTTGTAATGTAAGTGTACTATTAATGGATAAATAAATAAATAAAATAAATAAATAAATAATAATTAAATAAATGATGTCCCAATAAAATTATTGGATTTATGTTTGTAATCCTATATATGGTGTCGTTAGATACGACTAAGGGACTTACCAGAGAATGGGCAGCAGCGTTCTCTGTGCCTTTCTAACAACCATACTGCGATCTAAAACCGCCTGCCAAGCGTGGCGATTATGGCAAATCCCCCCATCTGGGGGAGGCCTATGTCCAGCAGTGGACGTCTTATGGCTGGAATGATGATGAATCCTGAGTAAAAAGAAACCAAGCAAACATTCTTAAATGAGCTGGATACAACTATTACGAGTATTTAACACTTATTCTCATTTCAGTATTTTCTTTCCAATTATAAAGAGTGTAAAATAAGTCATAAGTACCTATTCTTAACGAAGCTAAAAGCACTTGCTTTCCCCTAATTGCGATTCTTGTTTTGTTCTAGTTACGGTGTTATTGGTAGTCAAAGTTCCAAATCCTTCATAAGTTTTTTTATTTGTTGTGTGGTAATCGATTTTCGTGGTATGGACATGTGATGCGAAGGAATGAAGAAAATGTGAGAAAAATGTTGAATATGAGTGTGGATGGCTATAAGAGTAGAGGAAGACCAAATAAACGATGGATGGACTGTGTGAAGGATGACATGGCTAGAAAGGAAGTGACTGCTGACATGACGAGAAATAGAGAAGTATGGAAGAAGTAGACATGTTGCGCCGACCCCAAATAAATTGGGATAAGGGCAGGAGAATAAATACCTCCACGGCCTCTGTCATATTCAATACATCGATCAGTACAATATTTCACTCCCAAAAAAAAGTCAATTCCCACAATATTTTTTGCGCACAGTTATTTAGTTTGATGATCACTATTCTTAATTGACGCTTCATGAAACGACTGTTTACCCCATGAATGTACGTCTTACGAGTGATAAATAAAGATATTTATAAATCCCATTAAAGAACAATTCAAAGTTAAATGACCAAAAGATACAGTAAGTGTAAGTTCTGGATTCACACTAGTAAAAGATTACTGATCTTTTACTTACTCGCAGGAATGCTCCCTACCTTTGGCTTAGTGCGCTGAACAAACCTACAGCATGATGTTTTTCTTTGTTTTACAGAATTTTTGTTTATTTGATCATTGGTTTTAAACAGCTACTCTTGCGAGAGCTACCTTATTACTATGATTAGGTAGGTTGTAGATGAGTTTAAATGGCATATCTATTTAGATACGCCATTTCATCTTCATTATCGTCCGCCTAATCTTGTCCCAACTATATTTGGGTCGGCTTCCATTTTCCTCAACGGATGAACATGGAGTGACAATAATATTTTACTTCCACCACCTAATTAGTATATCTATAAGTCAAATCAATTAAATTGTGTAAGTAATTATGTAAGTAGTTAACCAACACACACATTCCACTGGTCATTTTTTAATCCTGTGTTAAAGGGGCGAGTCTAATTGACGTTAACTGGAGCAGGTCATCATCATCATCATCATTCCTCCTGCCCTTATTCTAATTCATCTGGGGCCGGCGCAGCATGTCTCCTTCTTCCACACATCTCCACAAATTACTTACGTCATTTATTACCTAGACCGTCCAAGACAAAAAAAAATATCGCAAACACGGGAAGAACAAATGCCTCTTGGCTTAGGTGAAGGCGTGTTAACACCCATTATTCTAAACCAAGATAAAATTCATGTAAACAAGCAAAATCTACCTAAATGAATTAAACATACAACCCATTTTCACCCAACGAATATCACAGTTAGATCTCTTAACTCTAACAGAATCAGCAACACCCTCTACACAATTGACCACCTCAAAGGTCACCGGGTACCAGTGACCGGGGGATTCTCACGCCCGTTGCCATGGCAACCGATACCACAGCCATATCACCGACGATATTGAGCGTAATTTGTAGCCTCGTGGTACGGAGAGATTTACGGGCGAGTAGATAGTAGACGTTTACGGAGAAAAGTGGAGTAGGAACTAAATGGTATAGGTTGGGTTATGTAAGCTGTTGGTGGTGGTGGTGGTATGGAAAAAATGTGGTGTTGTAGTTTGGTGAGGTAACTGTGAAGTTGTAGCGGTTTTCATAAAGTTACCTAAAGGTTCTGTAAGGCAATATTAATACCTATCGCTGACAGACATTTACTTTCATAAGTACTTACTATTTTTCAAAAGCGGACAACAGGCTATAGATAAAGATAATGACTATCGCACTGTAAAATTATTGCGACAAAAAGTTTATCGTCCCGGATGCAACTCAAGCTACCTTAATCCGTCAGTATTTTTTTTCCTTATTAACCTTTTTTGTTTTTTTGGAGTGTGGGAAATTACCAAAAATGACTCCTCCCGCTTTGGGCGGATTAGAAGGGAGTTTCAGACTAGTACTGACTAAAAACCACCGATATTCCTTTTTAGTCCTTTGTGTCCAGGGGCGCGGTATGTCTTTCGAACAACCCGCAGCCTTCCTAATTAACCTTGAAAGTACAAAACGATAAAGCAGCGATAAAGTTGAAATCTAAAAAATAAATTTTCTAGATTTTAGTAGTCTGACGAGCCTGTACATGTGAATCGCATGTCAAACCAATACGACCGATTTGAATCTCAGTCATCAACATCAGCCCGTTGTTGGATATGGCCTCTCCATTTGCCCACCATTCATCGCTCATTTGAGAAGAGCTTTGGATCATATGATTTTGGATCTGAGCAGGTCATCTTACCGTCCCCCTCCAATAACACGATATGAGATGAAACGCTTAAACACTGAACAATTTAAAAAAAAATGAAACACGTGTTTAGTGCGTAACTAAATAAATTACATATGCGCTTGGTGGACCTTTCTGTCGATACAGATCAAAACACGATTATAAAAAATCATGTCAACTTATCGAGGAGATAATAATGTAGATCCTACACATAACATACAGCCATGGTTTTATCGGCTTAAAACTCGTGTTCCCAACTTCAAATAAACTCACACGAAAGATTCAAGTCATTTTATCCAATCAATTACTAAATCATGTCACAGCCAATCAAAAAACGAACAACTCAACTTAAAAATTAACTCAATTAGCGATCATTATAATAAAAACCGCCCATTATTATTACTTCCATGAAATTAATTAAAATGGCCGCGGTGACAGGCACATTGCTGCCACCTAGCGGACTGTGACAATTACGTGCTTCGAACGCCTAGCGTGCCAGCTGGATTCCAACCAATTAGACACGAGAGAAAAACCGAACGGAAAAAAGTTTGAATTCAAACTGTTCTCATTGACAGGTAATGCTGGTTCATTATAGTGGCATTTGTTTTGTTTTGTGGTTTTTGAGAAAAGAACGTGTCACATTCATTGTAGTAATATTGTAAGGAAACCGGGATGTCCTAGAACTAATTAATATAATTTGAAAACATGCAAAATCTAGCAATCCACTCTGGGTCATTGTGGTACTAGTTGGTGGACCGCACCCTCTTACATTAATAAGGCCTGTTGCTCAGTAACGGGAACATAATATGCTGATTACTGGTGCTTACATTCTTGGGGGGTATAAGGAACAGGGTGTAAAGTTCCTCATTCCCCATAGAAAAGGGAGGATCCTCCGACCAGGGACCTCCGACGGGTGTTGTGTCTGGTGGGCAGTTAGCCCACCAGACACAACACCCGTCTGGTCGGAGGATCCTCCCTTTTCTATGGGGAATGAGGAACTTTACACCCTGTTCCTTATACCCCCTCAACTGGTGACCCCGACGTGATGCTGCATATGCTTCAGTGAGTCGGAGTGGTGCAGCATGACGTCGGGATCAACAGTTTGGGGGGGATAAGGAACAAATTAATTGTGATGCCTATAGGAAAAATAAAGAGGAAAATGTTGGAATTGATTAGAGTAGCAATGTGGACCTTATAAGTTGAACCATTGACCTTAGTTTTATTTGTATGTTGTAGTGTAGAGAAGATTACCTTTTGACATGGCCATACTGTTGGTAATTATTATTAATTGAATTCAAATTGCATTAGAGCAGCGGTGGTCCAGTGGTGTCGGGCCCGACTTACGAACAGTAGGTCGTGGGTTCGAACCCAGACAGGCGCATTACTTTGTGTAATTATTTCATCACCGCTGCTCTCAAAACGGTGAAGGAAAACATCGTGAGGAAACCGGCATGTCTTAGAACCAAACCAAAAATTCGAAGACATGTGATATCTGCCAACCCGCACTGGGCCCACGTGGTGGATTGAAGCCCATCCCTCTCCTAGAGAGCAGGCCAGAGTCCCTGCAGTGGGAACATTATAGGCTGATGATGGATTCAACGTTTTATACGTCGAGTTATCATAGCTATATTTCATATCCTAAATAGCTACTTATGGAATATCAGAACTCTGTTTCCCAGTAGACCATAATATGACTTACTGGAAAATCAAACAAGATTAACTGTGGTCATTCCTGTATGACGCATGAGTAAATACTTATTATGGCAACTGAACACTATAATGCTCACTGAATCTTTACTTCGTTCTTCCAAAAAATATATTTGTAATACAAACAATAAGTACTTTATTAACCACTTCCATCAATCCAGTACCCAATTTGAAGGGTTAACTTCCGACATTCTTAAAATACCAACGCGTTTTCATCTAAATTGATACGATGCGTCCAATCCGTGTTTGAAAGCAAACCAAAATACACAGACCTTCCTTTCCCTCTTCTACTCCAAGAAAATGTAACCAGAGACGGATAAATCAACTGTTATTGGAGGTTTAACTAAACTGGTGGTTTTGAACTATAAAAAGGATGGTCAATTGAGATGGAGCAGAATGCTTTGTAAACCTTTTATAAAAACTCTATGAAGGATTTTTAGAATACCTTTATGAATGGTATAAACTGATCAAGAGTGCAGCTGGCCCCACAAGTATTTATCTAAAAAACTGTTATTAAAACAAGCTGAAGGAAGTATAGGGTTTTGCAAAAGAGATACAGTAATACAGATGTATGTTTTACCTGTTACTATTTTAAAATGTTTTTGAGCATTTGTTTTGGCTTGATAATTGATATGTGAGCATAATTATCAGTCAGTTTAAGACCTGCTGTCAGTTTAAGACTGCCTCGTTGGTCCAGTGGTCGCAAGTGCGACTGCTGAGCATGATGCTCTGGGTTCGATTCTTAGGTCGGGCAAAGTGTTATTTTATCAGGAATTTCTCAGTAGCAGTCTAGATTGATGGCAAGGCTCGCCCCCTATTACATGGGACTTAACATAACTGGCCAAATGTGGATGTACTATTAGGTGCACCTCTACCTAACCATTCGGGGATTACAGGCGTGATGTTATTTTATGTCTGAAACCAGTGTAGTATTAGTCAGTAGAAGTCTGACACTCTGGAGGAGACATTTGATGATTTCTCAACCTCAAAAAAAAAATGGTTGCTGCGCGCATTGTAGGTTGGCCTTTGGCGGTTTTATGTCATCGCTATCTAGTTTTTTCTGGCCAAATTAATGAGATCGTCGGTCCACCTAGCCGGTTGTCTTTCCGCATTCCTCTCCTCTCCGAGGTCTCCACTACAGCACTTTCTTTTCTCATCTTCTACCCAGTCAACGGTATAAATGACGACGACGGCACGGTTAGCGCAGTGACTAAGCGATTGGACTGCTGCTCTGCGTGTCGCGGGTTCGATCCCCGCACGGTACAAATATTTGTATGGCTTACAGATAGTTGTTTCGGGTCTGGGTGAGTTTAAATGTTTGTAAACACACCCACGATACAGGAGAAATTCCTAGTATGGGGCATAGCTTTTTTAAAAAAAAAAAAGAAAATGACCGATTTACTTCCACTTACTTTTTACTATATTCGTAAGTCAAAGCCTATTCGGTGTCAGGAATCCCATGATAACACACTTACTCCTTAACTTTTCTCATTTATTTTCAAACGAGCCGTCTATCTTTCTCCCTAACATCCATCCATCAATTCTACATTCCCCTCTGCACTTATATGCTTACAAAATTATATTTCAATCCAATCTGCAAGTAAAGTAATCGGGTAATCTCACACAAAACGTATTGTGCGTGGCGTCGGTGGTAGTAAAGGCACGCGCACACGAATTGTTTTATCCCGCACGCGAGTATTCGACGCACATTGCATGGTACAATAAAACGTATGAGAATGAGTAGGGTTGTTCCGAAAGGAAATTTAATTTTGTGAATTGTTTTGCTCTTTACTTTTTTAATGTTTGATGATAATCTTGACTCTATAATCTTCTTTCCTTTTTTTTTGTCGTTAAATTAAATTTTTGAGTTTTGCAATCATAACATGTGTGACATGCTCAATCCAGCACTGTTCACACGGAGACAGAGCCTCTGTTTCTGCAGCTTCATTGTTCTAGATTTAACATGTCTGTGTTTAGAGATACAGGGTATTCCCGAATAGTTGTACAGATTGTGAGTGATTGAAGAAGGATTTCGACTAAAATAATTCATGAATTAAGGACAAAGACGTTTAAATCGGGCATAAGCTCTTAGCGCCTTTTATACGTGTTCACTCAATACAAAAATAAATGAAAGCTTTTATGTTTAACAGTTCCTGCTGTGCAAAAAACTTCAGACTCGGTAGTAATTGACTAGATTTCTCGGAATCATTGAAATCAACACAGTACCGTTATCGTGCTATCGTTAACATTTTGCGTGGAGTTTTCTGGGCTGTAACCATGATTATTCTAGCAATAATTATAGAACAAAAGGGGTTTTGATAAACTATTCTCCTTAACCATCAATCATCATCTGCCTAGCCTTTTCTCGACTATGCTGGGGTCAGCTTCCAGTCTAATCAGAAGCTGAATAGCACCAGAAATTTGTATAGAGCGACTGCCTATCGGACAGCAAAGTTATTGGGTTACAATTTTACAGTACCCCTTGACAAGCCTTTTTTTTTTTTTTTTTTGGGGGGTGGGAAATCATCAAATAACCCCTCCCGCTCTTGGGCAGAGCGAAAGGGAGTGTCAGACTTCTACTGACTAAAAACCACCCATGTTCCTTCTTCGCCCTTCATGTCGAGGCCTCGGTATCCCTTGCGGACAACCCGCAGCCTCGACAGGCGTCGGCCCTTGCGGGCCCCTTCCATGTTGCTGACATCTCTTTGAGGCGCGCGTGGAACACGAACGCGCCGTCAACACGGCCTGTCGTCGTCATAAGACGGACGGACGGCGAGCTTACCCATCACTCACCGTCCACAGGCCCGCGTCTACGGTGGCCGGAAGCCATCACGTGGCCCCCGACGCCCGCAGCGCCTCCCGCGGCGGCTGGGACGAGAGGTTCTCTCCCTCTCACGTTCCGCCACCTCCTTCGCTAGCATCACTGCTTCGCAGAAGGAGGCGACGGCGTCCCATTCCTCCTCGCCCCGGACCATGGCTTGCACCAGGGCCGGACGCGATAGGTTGCCGCCGCCGATCGCCGCTACGAGAACACGGCGGGGCTCCGCCCAAGCGGGACACACCTCCACAGTGTGCTCCACCGTGTCCTCCGGCCGATCCTCGCAATGGTGGCATCCGGGCGTTTCCTCCCGCCTGATTCGGTGCAGGTACCTCCCGAAACAACCGTGTCCGGTGAGTACCTGCGTCAGACGGAAGGTGAGGGCGCCGTGGCGCCTCTCCAGCCACTCCTCAAAGAGGGGACTTACCGCCACTATCGTGGCGTGCCCTCCCTTGACAAGCCTTATTCATACTTTTCAAAGTACTGACTAATCTTTCTTTTCGAATTTTCTTCTGTCAAAGGTTTGCGAATAACAGCCTCTTAACGTGCTTTCTGAGACACGGAGAAAAGGGTCTTTGGATGGTGACCCATCTATGGACTGACCTGCCCTTGGTTAGCCTTGAAGATGGAACCATGCATCTTACTGTTATTATTAACCGACTTCAAAAAGGATGAGGTTCTCAATTCGTCGGATCTTTTTTTTATTTTTAAGCTATTGCATAGCTTCTATCGCGGGCCTTGAGCGTGGGGACCGAATCCAGAAATTCCGTAACGAAAAAAAAAAAAAAACCTAACGAATTGACACTTGACAATTTCTTGAAATCAAAAATTGTGAGTTGGCTGTATTTAATAATTCTATTATTCAGTCAAAAACTTCCTCAAAGAATTTCTGTGAGCGTGTTAATTAATTTTATAAGCGTAAGATAAGATACTATTAATATAAATTATCAATAAATTACATTATTTGAGCAAACATATTAATAAAAATAAATTAAATTATATAAATCAAATGTAACCTTCATAGCTCTAACCACTAAGAAAAACTATGACACAATATAAAAGAAAAAGTAAATGACATCTTGACAACTGACGTAATGTCAGATGAAAAGTAAACATTGAAAAATTATTAGATTTAATATTTTAAAACAGCAAAATCAAAGTTAATAAATCGAATATGATCGATTATAAGGCTGCCAACAAAAATAGTTGTCGCCAAGGCGCGACATGAGACGTAAAAGGACATTTTATAAAAGATGAGGATGATTAGTAAAAGTGTAAGTATAAATACTATATTTAAATACTGCATTAATAAAATAAATAAATAATTATAATTGCATAAGTTGATAAAAAATGCTATGCAATAGCTTTACCGCGGCAGTCTCCAAGTGCCACACGTCTTTTTTTTTTTTATGGAAGATGGCTGTACCGATTTGTATTATTATTTTTTTATTTGAAAGTGTGTACTTTCCAGGTGGTCCCATGATCATCAAGTCAGGATCTGATGATGGAATCCTGGTAAAATAGAGAGAACTCTTCAAATTTTATGGGCTCACTTGAAGCGATTTTTTTATCTACATACCTATTCTACACGGCCAAGATGATTCCATCAATTAATTTCGAACACAAAAGCTTCCTTTTTTGTAACATTATCCCCCACAACCAATTATTTCAATTCGCCACGCAACTCCCGCGCAACCCTGTACCTATGAATCGCATAGCGGCGCGTACTCCCATCGTCCACGGGTTACCCTTGCGTTACGCAGACGTTCCCAGTATCCCACTTTCCATTTCCTCTCAGTATTACAATAGCGTTTTTATATCGACGCGTGTTCGGAAACAATGCAGCCTCCTTGAAGAATTTTATCTTAGGGGATTTTGTTTTATAATTGTTTTTTTTTATTTTATTATTGGAGTATTGTTTTGGGTAACTGTGTTTGTTGAAGGAACTTATTGTTTGGGTCCTTTATTAGGATTGGATTGATTTGGTATGATATAGTTGATTTAGTTGTTGAAATGGATAAACAATTTGACTAAGTTTTATCAACGTACCTTCATATCCGGACGCAGGAAGTCTTATTGTGGGTTGTTCGCAAGAGATACCGCGGCCTCGACATGAAGGGCTAAGAAAGAACATGGGTGGTTTTTAGTCTGTAGAAGTCTTCCTTTTCCACCCGCCAAAAAAAAAAAGTATGTCTTGTTCTGTCGGTAACGAGTACAGTTTTTAGGTTGAAACATTGGGTGTAAAAGACAGCTAATATACTGGATCACTTTTTTACTATAACATGGCCACAAACATTGACGACCATTTCTTATAGTATTAAAATCTACCAACAACCATTGACTTATATATTACTGCGTAAGGACTGGGCGGACGGCATGTTAAAATGACGCCTCGAACGTGGTCCCAATAAGGTCTTTCCTAAGCCGAAGTGAACTAGTCCACGATCGGCTCTCTTCGGGTGCGGTTGTAAATTTTATTAAAAGCTTTATTTATGTTCTTTATACCTCGAAAATACCACGCCGCCTAAACAAGGTTACATTAACGAGCAGACTACACCGATTCTCTGTATGGCGAACGCGTCGAGCAAATGTTCGGACGACCGTATCTTTAGTTTTTATATCAATGCCAACAACATCGTTATTGATGCAGTTATTTATTTAAACAAATATGTTTACGACAACAAGCTTAGAGAAAAAAAATAAAAATAAATTAAACAAGTTTTTTAAGTGAAGCCATTTTTGTTTTCTTCTCTTTTCTTGATATCATGAGAGTGCATAAGAAATAACTGGTCTACTATCTTTGGGAATCCGCCATATTGAATTTAGTATTTAGCTAACCATGCTTTATCATCCAAACTAAACGTGTATGCAAAATTTCAGTTCAATTGGTTGGGGAAAATAACTGTTCTAAAATGCAGTTGCAAGACTTGACCTAAATAAACATTGCAAGCTCTAAAAAGCTTGCAAAAAACACAAATGCAGCAAAAACTACCAAAAACACGACTCATGCTTCTAATATTAATCATCGGTCATTCCTTTTTCCCAATTATCTTTGGGTGAGCTCCCAGTCTAACCAGATGCAGCTGAATACTAGTGTTTTACACGAAACGACTGCTTATCTGACCTCCACAACCCAGTTAGTACTGGGTAATACGATACCCCTTGGTAAGACTAGTTACCAGACTTTTAGGCTACTGACTAGACTACACTGGTTCGTTGGTCCCGACTGTCACTTGTTGGCACGAAGGAAACTCGATATGTAATTGGTAGTCCCCCATCCACTAACCAACTTAGGCAGCGCGGCTTAACCTGAAGATTTACCCGAGCTGCTGTTTTTATTTAACCGACGAGCTTCTCTGTTTCTAACATTAATCATTATCATCATTCTCTTGCCCTTTTTGTTTATGGTGGTTGGAAATCATCAAATAACCCCTCCCGCTCTTGGGCAGAGCAAAAGGGAGTGTCAGACTTATACTGACTAAAAACCACCCATGTTCCTTCTTAGCCCTTCATGTCGAGGCCGCGGTATCCCTTGCGAACAACCCGCAGCCTCGACAGGCGTCGGCCCTTGCGGGCCCCTTCCATGTTGCTGACATCTCTTTGAGGCGCGCGTGGAACATGAACGCGCCGTCGACACGGCCTGTCAACGTCATAAGACGGACGGACGGCGAGCTTACCCATCACCCACCGTCCACAGGCCCGCGTCTACGGTGGCCGGAAGCCATCACGTGGCCCCCGACGCCCGGAGCGCCTCCCGCGGCGGCTGGGACGAGAGGTTCTCTCCCTCTCACGTTCCGCCAATTCTCTTGCCCTTATCTTAATTTATTTGGGGTCGGCGCAGCGTGTCTTCCTCTTCCATACTTCTCTATTACTCGTCACTTTAGCACTCACCTCCTTTCTAGCCATATCATCCTTCACACAGTCCTTCCATCGTTTCGTGTTACTAACATTAATATTTCATGTAAAATCCTAACTCTCAATTCGCAGTAAGGCACATCATAAACACAACAAAACTATGATTTAAGCGTTGGACAGTAATTTCATCTATCGCTGACATCTATCCCGATTTTCTCTCCTCAGACCACTTGATAAGATCAAATTACTGATATTATGCAACGTAAGAACCACCTACGGATCAACGAGCCAGGTCCTGCTGGAAATATACGGGAGGGTAGTGCTACGAACATTTTTGGTAAGTTAAAAAATATCGTTATTGGCTTTTTCCATCAGGAATTTATCAGTAACAGCTGCGGAGTCTGGATTTGTGCCCGGTTGATGGCAATAGGCTCGCCCCCTATTGCATGGGACTTAAACATAACTGGCAAAATGTGGGTGTACTATTAGGTACACCTCTGCCTAACCCTTTGGGGATTACAGGCGTGATGTTATGTTAAAATATGAAACAGAAGAAGAATGATCTAGAAAAAAAGGCTTAAAATTAAAAATAACAAAAAAATCCACTTATTTACAACCTATATGCGTGTATGACCATATAATCTAAAAGGATTCGTGTAAGAATCGTACAAACAAAAAACTGGAACTGCAGAACAAGATATTAAAATAAAACATTTAATTCTAATCCACATTTCACAAGTGAAGTTGGGATGTTAAAATTTAAACTCACTGTTTAAATTCTTCTAGAGATTATTTTATTTATTTTATTTTATTTTATTTTATTTATTAGGGACAAAAAAACAGTTACATGTTAAGTTTAACAATTATGAATCGTTGCACAAATAGGTAAACATATAAGATTAGCACCGATAATGAAAGGATCGACCGGGAAAAAATCTAAACATTGTTCGAACACTTTTTGTAAAGTATATTTCCATAAAGGACAACCAAACCAGCTATTCTAAGCAACCGCTAACACAAAACCCTCAACAGAATACCATCGCCATTGAAATTTAGACGTAAGCGCATAAGTGAATCTTATTGCTAGTACGTAGTATCGCAAATTATAATATTTATACGCCATAACTCTTTGCTAACCGCCACGTAAGATATGATAATAATAGTGTTCGTTGGAATTTAATTTACTGCTGATATAGCCTTATTTATGGTACTTATACGTATGGTGGAATTATGAGGTAATGTTTGTCATTCGTTTTGAATTTTATTGTGAAGTAAGTATGCCGTTCAAGGAATCCAGGATGTTGCGGGCTATGACCAAATTGGAACGAGCGTGGCTTATTAGGGTTAGGATACCAAATTTTAAAACAGTAACTCTTGTAGATTCGTCCTTTCTATCTAAGACTGTGTGTGTTGTGTTAGCAGGGTAAAGTTGAAATTCGTAGAGCCATGCCGTGTTCGAAAGTCACAGCCTTTTCAATTTCCGATCTCCAGGTAAATAGCACAATGCAGTGACTCTTATGGCAAATCGCAAGTGAACCTGACGTATGAGGAACCCCCAACTATCTAACCGGCAGTTTCAAGCTTACCATATAGATTCGTAAAAATAAATAACTGAAAATGCATACAAAGTACAGATTTTTTTGGAGAAACTGTCTGAAAAGTGGTAGTCGAGAGTGTGTCTCCAACACGTCTGTTCGCTATCTAATTTAACCCTACACTTTTATCCAGCCAACCAAACATGCACATGCCTAAATTGATAACCGCAAGCAATGTCACAACTGCATTACCGACCCCATCAATCTGAATATTGAACGTGTGCGACTCGGGCATCGAATGTGTGCGGTCTCGTTACGCAGCTGTAATGAGTGCGCTTGCGTTCATTAGCGGCACAACACAGCGACTCCTGCGCAGCGTCGCCTCTATGCATCTTGTATGAGACACCCGGTGTGGTGGGATATTCTGTATGACTTGCGAAAATGTATGTTTTTGGATACCACTTTTAAAAGAGATGTTATTAAAATTACAAAGTTTAGTGTTTTAAAAATTGTGACTACGTAATACGAGTTTGTATTTCTTGAAATTACCCCAAGGCAAACTGATCTAAAATAACAATTTTGTGAAAACTTTTTTTTTGTTAGCATCTTTACAAATCGATACCATAATGTGTGTAAAGTTTCAGTACTGACTATGTTGTGGAGGTCAGGCAGTCGCTCGAAGTAGAATACTGGTATTCAGCTGCATCCGGTAAGACTTCAAGACGACCCAAACAACGTTGGGAAAATGCTAGGCAGATGATGATGAATGTGAGTAAAGTTTCACCAACTAATTAGATAATTAACCATGGACACGCATAGATTAATTCCTTTTTTTGGGATTTTACAAGCATTACGAGGCTGGCCCAGAAAGAGGTGGCGAGACGATCTGGACGCGCACCACGAGGGCTGGTTCGAGGTGGCTCAAGAAAAGAGAACGTGGAAGGAATTGGGGGAGGCCTTTGCCGAGCAGTGGGACAGTACAGGCTAGAGAAAAAAAAAGAAAAACAAGCATAATACCTCTTTCTCTACACACAAACACTGTAAATCACTTCTATCCAATTTTAAAAATGCTGTGTACAAATCTTATTTCAGAATCACCCGACGTCGGTGTGAGCCAGTTAGTTTGGCGCGATGTATTGCGTATTGTGGAGTTACAAATTGATTGGACTCGTCACAGGACGCCGACTTCGCGCCTGTCACTTCGTCACTCCATACCAGTGCGCTGTAACAAAGTTACGTCGAACGGCACACAAATAATCGTACGCCTGTGAATTTAAAACTTTAAGAAAAGTATACGTATGAAAAGAGCGTGAATTTGTCGTCATAATTTCAAGGTATGCTATGACAAAGTTACGTCGACCGATCCACGAATAAGTATATGCTTAGGATGTAAAACTAGGTCAAAATGGATGTATAGAAATGGTGAGGATCAAAAAAAATATCTGTTATAATTTTTTTTTTATTAGCCCGTACTGTCCTACTGCTAGGCAAAGACCTCCCCTAATTCCTTCTATGTTCTCTTTTTCTGAGCCACCTCGAACCAGCCCTCGTGGTGCACGTCCAGATCGTCTCGCCACCTCTTTTCCAAAAGCCCTTTTTCTGTGCCTCCTCGAACCAGCCCTCGTGGGTTGCGCCCAGATCGCGACGTCTGTCTTCCAGCAACCATCGTGTGGAGACTATCATTAAAACAGATAGCTCAAAAAATATTTTTGGGGCTTAGTTTTGGGTGGCAGATGAAAATTATAAATAAAATATACAATTATGATCTTCAATAAGCATGTTAAAGTTCCTAATATACATAAACAAATAAATATATCAACGATATATTTCTTATCTAATAAAAATCTGCAGAAAACTCATAAACTTAATAAGTTTATAACATTCTGTTTTCGTTAGTAACATTGTAAGGAGATCACGTTCGCCCATGACAATGGTGGTGCATGCTTTCAATAAATAAAGACAAAAATGATCGGGATTGTTGTAGACGAAACAATATTTATGCGCGTCCTGCACGGGATCGAACCCGCGACCCCGGGCTACCGTGCCGGCGCTGGTGGTCTGAACGTACACGTGAATGTGCATCCATTGAAATGTTATTATAAATAGTTGCAGTTTTTTATTATTTTAGCAAGTTTTTTTAGCATTTTGAGTTTCCTCAACCATTCATGTGTAACTAGAACCTCATTCCTGTGATTAAATGAACACCTAGAATTGAGATAAATAAGAACATCGTCTTTCCTGTGAAAGTACTAATATCTTGATTAAATAATATTATAAATGCAAAAGTTTGGATGTCCCTCCAGGACAAGATGTTTGTTACTTAATCATGCCAGAAAAAAATTTTTTTTATATAGATTTTGGTCAGAAATAGCACATGGGATACTTTTTTCTCACTTTTCACATCTTTTCCATGTTAACGAAGTCGCAGCTAAACGAAGCCCAAGTAACTATAAAGTCAGCTGAAAACAGCAGAGTAAATTGTCTATTGGTCTCGGTGACTACTCAAGCAAGCGTATCGTAGGTAAGTAATGCATTATTTTTAATACGAGGCTTGGTAACTTTAATACGTAAGTTTTGAGATTTGTAGACTTGTATTACAGTGGCTTTCCTGGTAAGCCCGTAGAGGAGACAGACCTTTAGAGGTTTTCATAGTACATTATGGTACAAGTGTATAATGTTGGTGATTACCGCTGAGGCGCCATTGAGAGCCGAGCCGTTAGGTGAGGGTCTTAAGAGAGCCGAAGACGGTAATCATCAATACACACGTGTATCATACGACGTTTTTCAATACACTTGTGAAGAAAATAATAAAAAAAGATCATTTTCAACAGTGAAAACGAGTTGTGAAAATTTTTACATAATGGCGGGAGAAATTAATCAGTTTTTCTATGCGCGCGCATCTAACAATCGCGAACCGTCATAGACTACAAGAATGAGGTTTTTTTTTTGGTTTTCGCAGATAGCGTTTTGGCCACATACAAAATGGTGTTTTCAAAGTTTTGTTTATTATTAAAAGGAAATAAAAGTTATATTTGAGTGTACGTTTTATGTATTAAAAACGTACAAGTTGAAATTATCTATTTAAATACGAAGTTGCATGAAATGAGCAAGCATAGGTACATTAATTTGTTTGTACTATTGAACACGATCTTTTTTGGATCGAAACTGTTTTAAATACAAAGCAACTCAACCAATAAAAAAAAACCTATAACTCACTTGTGAATAATGGCAATGAAAAAGTCACAGTTTTATTACAGGTGTCATTATGTGCCTAATTGCAGTGAAATAAGAGCCATTTTATGAGCAAGTGTGTTGAAAAATATGTTTTACCTTTTGGTAGGTAGGTATCGGTTACCTACTTAAGAAGATGTCATCATGCCATCATGTTATCTAAGATCTCACATCCATCTGCCTCGTTGGTCTGGTGGTTGCAAGCGCGACTGCTATGCATGAGGTCCTGGGTCCGATTCCCAGGTCGCACAAAGTGTTACTGAATTTTTCCATCATGAATTTCTCAGTAGCAGTCACGGAGTCAGCATTTGTGCGTGGTGGATAGCAATTGGCTCGCCCCTATTACATTGGACTTAATATTGATGTTTACTGACTAAAAAAAAAATATGATGCTAATTAGTCCGTCTGTTAGATAATCGAAAAATATTGAATACGTATTTTTTGTTTTATCAAATCAATAAAAATTGACAAAGATAAAAAGCGTCAAAGATTTGAGTGGGGGGTTGTGACGTCACTAACCGGTAAAAAATATCATACTAATCTCTTAGAATATGACGTCACACGATTTTTCAAAGCACTGTATCGTCTTCATTGTTTGTTTACGTGAAAACAGAAAAAAAACGTGTCCAATATTTTTTGGAAATCTATCTGACGGACTAATTAGATTTTTTTAGTTAGTTAGCCTATTATAAGTGATGAAAGATTTTAATGGGTACAACTCTGTCTAACCATTACAGGCGTTATTTTATGTTGTCTCACATCAGTGTCTACACTATAGTTTCTCTGCAAAAAGGGACGAAGTTTAATTTATGCATAACGCTTGATATTCTTTTGTCAGTCCCTGGTGAAATGGAAAGAAGTACATACATATTTGGTTTTCTGTCTCCTCCGCTAAATCCGGAGTGGCAGTGGTTTGGGAAGAGTAATCGGGGAATAACCCAAAAAACATGACACAGTCTTGTGCTGGGCACATGTATCCCTCAAGCTACGTCACAAAACCTTGTCCTCCACCTTCCACATACAGTCTGCCCCAACCACTGTCTTATGGTTGTCTATTCCAGGACTTTCTTGCTCTATCAGCTTTCGATATATTGGAACGAAGTTTTGGAACGAAGTTCCTTATCGCGCGTTGTGAAAGGGGGCTAGACGGAAAAAATTCTTACGAAAAGTTGTCACGACACTTTTTGCTATAGTAAGCTATTGTAAGCTGTGCGGCGTCACATGTTTCTCTGTCTGTCTCTCTCTCTCTTATAGAAAGCAAGCCAGATATTTTCATTTCTACATTTTTTTTTTTTTCTTTTTTTTTTTTTTTTTTACATAATAAAAAATAATAACAATAACTTCGTTCCATCCGGGTGTTCCTTGACACCTCTCAAGTTTTATTTTTGGTTATCAATGGCAAACTTTGGCAACCATACGGTACGTCTTCGACATGAACAAATAGGTAGGTATTGCTAAGTACATAATAAAAGGGTATGGTAACCATACAAATCATAAACAAATGATTGCAAACAGAGATGCCCATCGCGATGACATTTATACAACAAAGTTATAAGTATTGATTTATACCACGACACTGCCTAACTAATAAGTAATAACAACACACATAAATAATACAAATCAACAGCCTACTTAAGATAAAAAAACCCATAATAATTGCCCCTAACATCGCGCTCACGAAGTTAGCACACGTTTTTGTCCGATATGCTGTGAGTATCATCCTATCGGGCAATCAAAAGCTTATACATCATTATAAATGTGTAGTACAATGAAATAAACGTATGTATTTATCTAAACTGGCTTAATTACTGGGGATTACCGGTGGCCTACTATCTCATTGATATTGTAAATAGTTAATTTATAGTGTGTCTGTGTTTTTGTCACGTTTCTATGATTGATATAGATGTCCTTAAATTAATCTTTTGAACATCAGTTTTTTTTTACCTGGGAAGAACCCTATAGCTCAGACCGTATCAATTTTGAATTACTGGATGAGAAGGTAGTTATTGTTCAAATGTGAAAATTATCCAAATGACAAAAGAAATAATTTTCTTTTGGAAATCATTAAAAATTTTTTTCAATCAATTGGTGTCAGATTTCTTCCCTTCTACAAAATAATATTAAGACGCTACTAGAACATTAATATAGCTAGCCCATATGATCCCACTGCTGGGCGAAAGCTTCCCTCCATTCCTTCCAACGGTCACGATTCTATGCAACATCTTTCCAACTTTCAAGGAAGACATCCAGTTCGTACCACCATCTCGTGGTCTTCCGCAACCGCGTGTCACTGTTTCAGGACACCGATCCTGAACTATACGGCTATACAGCTCTTTCAGATTGCAGCAGACATGTCCTGCTTAGTCCTATTCACTATAACACGCACACACATACACACATCACAGACCACACCAGACCATCATCCATACCTACACACATCACACATCTCCAGACCTGTTTGCAGGAAGACTTTTGGCCGAAAAGTGTCGTTTTCCGTCGTTTCCGAGGACGGTTACGCGACACCTCGCAGCGAAACACGACGCCGACGTTACGTGTAAAGTTTTTAGTTATGGTTTACTGTGTTATATGTATTAGTTTGTTATTATTGTTTTATATTTTTGTGTATTTTACCTATGGGCGTTAGTTGCCTGAAATAAAATGATTATTATTATTTTAACAACAGAACAATAAGAACAGTCACAGTACAAAGCTTGCTCTTATTATTGCGTAGTAACCACCTGGTTACATCGATAGGTTTGTAAATTATAAAGGTGTTCTGTCAGTTTTATAACTGGTATCGATAATTATTCACAATGATATCAATCGGCCGGTATCGGCAGCAGAAATCTATTGTGTTGTTCTATTAACATTTTCTTGCTATAAATGTGTATTCATGAGAGGGATTCGAGTAATACTGGATAGGGAAAAGGTTTTATCAGTAAATCTAACATCGATGAAGGAAAAGGGGTACGTATTTGAATATCGAAGATTAAAATACCTACGCTTAAAATATCGATGTTCAAAACATCGAAAATGGAAAAATCGAACGACCATAAAACCGAAACATAAAATATCGAAAGTTTATATTATCGAATGGTTAAATAACCTACGTCCAATACATCTAAAATCTAAATATCTACAAAAGTTACATCGAAATACAGATTATCGAATGTCTTAAATATCGAAGTACAAACTATCGAACGTCCTAAATATCGATGGGTACATATATTATTTGAACATCGAAAATTAATTTTTGATGTAAGTAGTATGAGTGGAAAAAGTTTGCTTCTGCAACGTCTCCGGCGCTACGGGAAGTGCAACCCCTTCGCCCTTGCGTAACAAAGGATAGGTACCCATGATCACCTCCGCAGCTTCGGCTTGCTGGTCGCCTCCGGCGACCAGCCTCAGCCGCTACGGCTCCCACGGGTGCCTATGCTTTGTTACAGCGAGCGGGGGTTGCCCTCCCTTCGCGTAGGTACCTACTTTAATTATTTTTACATAATAAAAACCCAAAATAAAACACATTTGTACGCAAATGTACAATATAACCACTGCGGTCATTTTTTTGTTCTAGACCATACCTGGGAACGCTAGTTACGGAGATATTGGGGGTCAAAGTTACAAATTAGTCCCCAAAAAAAAAAACGTTTTCCAGCAAAAATTTTTGCGTAGGGGTCCTTAGTTTGATGTACAGAATGCTTGGTTAACGGCTGTGTGATGGGTTGATTTACACCCTGTATATTTTTTTTTCGGTATTTTAACTAGTAGGTATTTTGAACGTAGATATTATGAACTTAGGCATAATGTCATTCGATATTTTGAATCATTCGAAATTTTAATCATTCGGAATTTTAATTTTCGATGTTATAAACGTAGGTATAACAATTTTCGACATTTTGATACAATCGATATTTAAATTTTCGATGTTTTGAACATCGATATTTTAAGCGTAGGTATTTTAATCTTCGATATTTAAATACGTACCCAGGAAAAGTTATGAGCAAAACAAAATTATTTGTTTACCACCATGTACTGTACCCATAATGCAAAAATGACTTAAAAAAACCAAAGTTAAAATAAAAAAAAAATATACCTATATAAATAAAATAACATACTATAAAATAAATAAAATAACTTACTTACTTACTTAAAAACATTATTTTGTGACAAACACTACCACTGTGTAACAACAGTCAAACGAGAGAAAACTATTACGAGCTGGCCGTTTTTAATAAACGTGAAAAAAAACGCTTTAAAACAGGGAAGAGAAAAATGCTTTTCAATTTTACTTGACCGAAATTGCACAACTCTTCACTTCAGCCAGTTTTTAATAAAAGTACATCCTTTATTATTTTGCCAGTTATGTTTAAGTTCCATGTAATGGTAGGCCAGCCTAGTTTCATCATTCGGCCACAAATCCAGACTCCGTGGCTGCTGCTGAGAAATTCGTAATAAAAAACTTAATAACACCTTTTGCTCGACCGAATCGAGACCTCCTGTTATATACTACCTACGAAAAAAACATGTGAATGAAAACATACCAACACCAATCCATTTGTATCATAATCTTGGACTAAAAGTCATAAACGTCCGGTGTTGAGGGGCCATGCGTGTATCGCAGTGATTTACCGAAGCGAAGCCTTCAGCATTGCTAATTTATTATCGTTTGTTTGTTTGTCACTAATATCAGGGCCTTTCCACCACTTCTCATTGTAGTATTACTATGACGTCACTTCAGTGTGTGAAGAAGATGGAGCTAGATACCCTGTATAGCTCCATCCCTCTCACACATGAAAGTGACATTTCAATAAAGACGTGATGGTCACATCCCCAGAATCGTGCAGTAATAAACTCTATTGTTTAATTTATACAACAAAAACTTATTAGTTACCCTTTGTATTGAAATTTTAGTAATTAAACGCACGATTTCTTGATATAGGACGTTTATTTGCAATTTCCTTTCGGTTTTTATGGTTATTCTGTCTGCCTTTGCTGACGCCGGTGCCGTTTCCGACCGTTTTCTCGTGGTTTTGCTCGCGTGGAGATAAATATTACGGGAACGTTACTACTGGGATAAAATTAAATAGAATCTTATGAGGAACTCGAATTCAGTTCAACTAGGTCGGGGCTGGTAGGCGGGTAGAAAGCAGACATTATCTACCGCTTTGCTCAGAGCGGGAGGAGTCATTTGACGATTTCCCACCGTCCAAAAAAAAATGAGTGTAAGGATCCCATGGGAAAAGGGCGTGAGTTTATGTATGTATTTAGTATGACCATAACATAACCATAATAAAGTTATTACTACCTACGATTGTTTAGATAACAATCATTGGTGGCGTCAAGTAATTCTACAGTGTACCATTATTAGTATGTAAACTCAGCTCTGCGTGGGCCAATTCCTATAACCTACCTATCGTTGAAATTCAGAGCGCATCTTCATTTGCACTAATAAAGATCGTATAGATAAAGGCATAGAGAACCCATAACTTTGCATATTGAGCATTATTACATTCATATGATTAGAAATAGCCATATGAAAGTAATTAAAAAAATGTTTGATTGGCATTGGTTATCAAGAAAAAACAGCAGCGAAATAAATAGCTGTTTTTTAATAAAAAAAACATATTTATCATTAAACTGTTTGTCGTTGATAGTGCTGGAAAAAATCATAACCCTCCTTTTTGCTTTGCCAGTCGGGTAAAATCAGACGCGTTCATTACATTATCGTCAGCTCTTCAAATTGATCGTAATACCTAAATAAAGCGTACATTTTGACATTATTTACTATCAATGTTTGAATATTATTGATAGCTTTTATTCAACAGGTTTTGGTCTCAACAGACCAAAACCTTAGTATTAAACTGGCATTTAAATCATATCTAATAATAAATTGTATTGCCATTTAACAATCAATGAATTCAATAAACTTCTCCGTAGAAAAATCTCTTAAGAATTTCCAAGACTGATGTCATAAACAATATTGTTCCAATAACCATGACCTCATAAAATATGATGATGATTATATTCTTGATACCTCGTCGTCATCTCCATGACGTTCGTTATTATCTTGGAAAATATTGTGTGTAGTTGAAAATCCAGGCTTTTTGTTATTTCCTTGTTGTATTTTTCTTAGAGAATGATACCGACATGCCTTTTCCTTATTTTGATTCTTCTTAAAAAGTGAAAAAGAATATGATTTTCCCACAGGCTCTCCCACTGGTCACCCAATCTGGTTGGAATAGACTGTGGAGGGAGGTCCCAGGAGCCCCAGGGTGCCCAGGAGTGGGACAGAGTAGGCTACAAAAAAAATGTTTATTAATTTTCTAAAACATTCAAAATTTTAAAATTTCTTAAATAAACATAAAAAATATGTTAAAACATACATAATGGTTTACCGGTTTTGAGAGCAGGGTCCAAGCTGTCGGTGGTTAGGGCTCCAAAGACAGGAACCTCCTCACATTGGTCCTAAGTTTGTGGTAGTAAAAACAAAGTAGGTGATAAATTATTATCATAAAAGTATATGACACTGCGATATATATAATTATTGTAGGCGCCATATCTATTTCCTTATAACAATATAAGATGCATAATATCCTGCAATTTCAAAGAATCAATCACAGCCGTAAACCCATTTTTCTAAATAAAAGGAAAACCTATGAATATATTACAATTAATTACGATATCATTCACTATGAAATTGCACGTTGATTTTATTGTTATTGGAAGCTGTGATCAATTGTATCGGGAAAACCTATTAACATGCCTTTTTTATTATGAATACATCTGCATTTAATTCATGGAATTCGTGAGATAGATCGTAGGGTAAAATAGATCAGACTTCATCTTTGAAATGTGATGACGAACTGCAGTTACTTAGGTATCCTACTTTCCTATACCAATAGGAAATTATTTTTTCTACTTTTTTAACTTTTAACTCTAACTTTAGACTACCTCGTTGGTCTAGTGGTCCTGAGTGCTGAGCATAGGGTTTGATTCTCAGGTCGGGCAAAGTGTAACAGGGTTATTGCATGAGGAATTTCTCAGTAGCGTTCATGGAGTCTGGATTTTCGCCACCCTCATTTCGCCAGTTATGTTGGAGTGTCATTATTGTTACCAACCAACCCAATAACAGAGAGCAGTGGTGGCCCAGTGGTGGCGGCCCCGACTTACGAACAGTAAGTCGTGGGTTCGAACCCAGGCAAGAGCATTCCTTTGTGTAATTTATTTCATCACTACTGCTCTCAAAAATGGTGAAGGAAAACATCGTGAGGCAACCGGCATGTCCTAGAACCAAAAATTCGAAGACTTGTGACATGTACCCATCCGCACTTGGCCCGCGTGGTAGATCAGAGTCCATTCCCTCTCAAAGAGTGGAAGCCTGTGTCCCAGCAGTGGGAACATTAATAGGCTGTTGATGATGATGATGAACCCAATAACAATTTGTCCGATCTGGAAATCGAACCTAGGGTATCATGCTAGGCAGTCGCGCTTGCGACTACTTAACCAACGAGGCTATCATTACTGAAAACAGACAAAAACCACCAGCAAACGCTCCGTTTACGAAACATAATCTCAAAATCGACTCTAATAAAACGTCGAAATTCAAACCGCGAACGTGAGCAAATAGTTCGCAAAGAAATAAACGACCACAAGCAAAGATCTCCCAGATTGAAACGTACGGCATAAATACCCACGTGCCTTTAAAGGTACTCCATAAAATACGCCTTGGGCCATAAATTATAAGAAACTTAAACACCCGATATAACCTCGAGCACTTCGTATAAAAAAAATACTAAAACCCAGTAATGAGCAACAAAACAACACGATAAATTTAAAGTTAAAGAGGTGTTATAATTAATGTTTTCGAGTTAAAAGGATGACCGTAAACGGCTGGTTAATTTCTTAACCCTTTGTGCGGCCAATGTCATAATTTGTATGAAGACAAATATTATGTGCACACAAATAACTGTAGGCGACTGCAGATCTTGTTTGTTTTTTTATTTATGTTGTTACTTTATGGCTGGTCTTCTTTGATATTTTGTTTTATTTTTTATAACCATTTTATAATATTAAGATCAAGAAATATTGTCATTGATTCGTCATTGACATCTGTTTAGCTTTCCCAACTATTTCGGGATCGGCTTCTAGTCTTACCAGATGCATCGCCTATTTGACCTCCAGAAGCCTGTTACTGAATACCACGATACCTTTGGATTGATTGGTTGCCAGACGGTTGAGTTTTTGGTTACCACTCCTTTTTACCCGGTGATAAAAAGAAGGAGGTCGAGCTCAATACGACATTTTTTTTTTCTTCAGTAAACATTGCAATAAATGATGTCTGTTACTTTATTAAGATTTATCTCAGACACGTAAAACTCACGATTAAAAGCCACACTCCGCACAATAGATCCTTTCAAGAGCTGTCATTATAAACATAACCCTCTTGCTTTTTCTTCACTAAATCGAAAACGCTTCACTTTACACAGATCTACAAGTAAATCTGAACACAATAAAGTGCTGTGAACACCAGAACCATAAAATAGTGTGTCCCAACGTCTTAGTTAGCCATTTATTTATGTGTGGAACTGAAAAAGTAACTCCGCGGTCTTATGGACCGTGGCGCGAGTATTTCAAGTGTTAACTAAGGAACTCTCTATTCAAAGTTGTCGATTATTTATCTGTGGTTACTGTCGAACTTTATGTAGCGCTGTGCGATTAAAATTTTGTGTTCAATGCGAAGACTGAATGTCTTTTGTGAGTGAGGACGATATTTTTAGTTTTAGTTAGTCTTGGGCGGTGGAGGAGCTTTTGGCTAAATAGAAACAGCTACACAAATCAATCTTCAGGTGAAGCCGCGCTTGCCTAGGATAAGTCAGTGGATGGGTAATCACCCATTCCACACCGAGTTTCCACCATGCCTCGGACACGTTAAGCCGATATGGTCCCGGACGTCATTTGTAGATATTTTACAGTCGTTTGACCGTCCGGGGACCGAAAGTCTGACAACCAGTCTCACCAAGGAATATAGTTTTATCCGGTACTAATTGAATTGTGGAGGTCAGATTAGTCGCTCTTTGTAAGATACTGGTTTTCTGTTGTATTAGGTCAGACTGGAACCAATTAGAATCTTTACGGCACTGATATCCCCTCATAAGAGTCACAGGACTCAAGACTTCAAGTAATCACTTCCAAAGTAGCAATTTAATCGATAATTGTACACCACTATCAGATATCGCGAGCAATATCACGAGATATATCGTTCAATCTGGACAGGGGCGGTGCAAATTGCAATGACAAACTTCGGAGGCTGTACTGCTCTACTCGTAATTAAGTCTTACACCTGGGATAATTAATCAGTATAATGTTGTGTCGTGTTTGTTTGATATATGACAAACGATATTGGCACTATTTCCAGCTATCGAAAATTTAGAGTGATTTGGGTGTTTGACTCACACTTCACCGAACTATTTTGTTTTAACGCACTCTTCGGACGTAGGTATAGTTCCTTACTTGACAGAGCCATTTACAGCTTTCGGTCTGTTCTCTACTTAATTTTCTTAATGCCGCACTCAGAGAGCTTTAAAGATTTGACATACTTTTGTATGACAAAACTGTCAAAACGTTTACTAAGTGATGGCCTAAGTAATCATTAAATATCTCTGAGTACCGCAGTATCTGTTGTTTTATTAAAAGTCGACAGTAATTTATAGAATTTTGACAGTGGTTACCGTTCGCATCCATAATAATGGTTTGGCTAATTTAACTTAATATTAAGGACCTGTTTAGTTTTGTAGTATTTTCATGTCTAATTAGCTGTTTAGGTGCATAATATAGAGAATGTAGTTCGTCGTCTTTAAGTGATGTGGCACTTGGTACACTTTCTATTAAAATATAATAGTGTAGACTGCAGGACCTTATTGTTGAAGAGTAGTGACCAATTTAAATAAAAAAAGCCAAACCCCTGACAACTGGTCCTAGTAAGTTACACTGGAAGCCGACCCAAAAAAAGATGATAGAGAGCAAATGATGATGACTTTAGAGAAGTCAATCTGCATAAAACAACAACCCTGTTCTAAACACCGTTTTTCACAACAAAATTAATCAATTCACTATATTTAATTCTGTTACTTCAAGATAATAATATCAGAAATCAAATTTTAACAATCCAGACTGCATAACTTATTGTTATTTAGCACCGTAGGCTCTAAAATATGGTCTTAAAATGTAACGGAGCATTAAGCAACCGCACAATGGCATTGTATGATAGATAAGCCTTTTAAGCTGAACTGTGCCCCGATAAAGGAAACTTAGGCTGTGTGCAGAACTGAGGAAATGCTGCCTTTAGCTTTAGAAATACCTTTGTATTGAATATCCCCGTCGTCTTCGTTCGTCGAACCGTCTCATCGACGATGTTTACAAAATGTGTTGAAAAAATAATTTTGAAAGTACATAGGTACTGGTAATATTGTAACATTTTGACTATTCAACAACGTTCAACTAATAACTTATAAAGTCTTTACGGTCGGTGGCCCGAAAGTCTGACAACCAGTCCTACCAAGACATATCGTATTACCCAGTAATAAGTTGGTTGTGGAGGTCGTATGGGGACTCGCTCCATGTAAAATAATGGTATTTAGCTGCATCCAGTTGGACGAGAAGGCGGCCCCACCATTGTTGAGAAAAGGCTAGGCAGACGATGATACTGTATGTGAATCAGTTAAGAGTTTCTTTAATAAAATCCTTTAAATTGTATCAAATTTGAGAATCACTAGGTAGCTTTTAGGGCTGTTCTGTCTACAGCAGACAACATTGCTTAAACTCTGGTGTGTGCGCAGTCTTATGTTGTGTCTATGCTTCGTAGACTAGTAAGTAAAAGGTATGAGAATTCGTAATATTTATTAGTAAGAGCTATTTGAGCTCTTACCTATTTTAGGTGACTGCTTACAATTGTTGCGAAGGTATCAAGATCGACTGCAGTAAGCGTGTTAATACGGTGTACTGACACTCTGTTTTTCTGACAATGCGTCAGAAGGCAATCGGTTCTCTGTTAATGAATTTCATTATCATTATCAATAGTTATAATGTTGTGACAGTTGGGCTGCCAAGTCACGGGTTTCTAGTTCGAACCACAGACACGCAATTCAGATTTTTCATAATTGTAAATTACTTGCTTCGGTGAAGGAAAACATTTTGCCTCCTTCTTTAAAAGTCGCCGCATTGCCTGGTACCAAGTTTTTAGGATCACACGGTCATCATCATCATCTGCCTAGCCTTTTCCCAACTATGTTGGTCGGCTTCCAGTCTAACCGGAGGCAGCTGAATACCAGTATTTTACATGGAGCGACTGCCTATCTGACCTCCACAACCCAGTTAATACTAGGTAATACGATACTCTTTGGTAAGACTGGATGTCAGAATTTTAGGATCCCACGGTCTTCAACGGATAAGTCATATGCATTGGCAAAGGCAAAAGAATAGACAGATGGATTGTGTTAGGAATGAAATGAAAGAGGAAGGAGTTAAAAGAAAACGTGATGCGCCGACCCCAAATAATATAATGAGACAAGGTTAGGAGGTGCTGATGATGCTTTTGCAAAGGCCTACCTGGATTAGGCAGAGGTGTACCTTTTTTAGTTTTTGGGTGGTGGGAAATTATCAAATAACCCCTCTCGCTCATTTCACCAGTTTTGCGTAAGCCTTGTCTCATGTGGGCAAGGGTTTTGCCATCGATCTGGTATTAATTCAAACTCCAAGCTACTACAGAAAAATTTTGCACCCAGGTATCGAACTCAGGACCTGATACTCAGCAGAAACCCTTCGACCACTAAATCAACGACGCAGTCAAAATAATGAAACACTTCTTTTGGGTTAGCTCGTTCCAGGTTCGACCTGATCTTGGTCCTCAGAACAAGACTGAGATCAATAGTAGGCCCATTTAAAATAAAAAAACACATCATCATTTTTCATCATCATCAGCCTATAATGTTCCCACTGCAGGGACTCAGGCCTCCTCTCCAGGAGAGGGATGGGATATAATCCACCACGCGGGCCCAGTGCGGGTTGGTAGATGTCACATGTCTTCGAATTTTTAGTTTCTAAGACATGCCGGTTTCCTCACGATGTTTTCCTTCATCGTTTTGAGAGAAAAACACTGTAAATATATTTTGCAATACCACAATATTAGTAAACCAAACAAACAGCGTTCTCAAACAATCAGTTTTCCCAGCTGTTGCTAGTACACAACACAAGTAAACCGTACTTCAGCGTTATAGAGTTGTCTATCTAAATACTAGGCATTCCATATAAATATGGAGGCTTGGTCAGTGGCTCTCTAAATTAAGACATAAAACCTATATGCTTTGTCTCTGAAACGTGACCTAACGAGACCCATAACTAGGGAGGTACTAGCACGGAGGTAAAGTAATTCTAAGACTTAATTCTTGGTACTTATTATTTCATTTTAATAAGTGTGGGATAAGCAAGTAGATTATTTCATATTGAGTTGTCAGCGCTGTGAGATAAGCGAGTGTTTTATTTATTTTTGAGTTATTAGTATATGACAATTATTATAAATAATTCAGATTTATAGCTGCACACGATTATAATATGATTTACAACGCTACTTTCTTTTGAAGAATTATATCAATTTACTCCTCTTCGTCTAGATCTCTTAATTTAAATAAAAGTAGCTTTTTCGTGTCTGTCCGTGTGATCGCGTAATTTCTTTAAACTACGCAACGGATTGTGATCACCCTAAAAAACACTATAAAAATGGACCAAATCCGAGTTTTCAAAGTCGTCAATTAGTGAAAGCCCGTCATTTCCCCAACACATTTGTCATTATGAGTGAGGATTATTTAAAACACAATTATTTAATACCCCCTCGATTTATCTTCGCCGCAGTCGGATACAAATCAATCAAATACTACGAAGTGTGAATTCCAACTAGACTAATTAATATCCCCAGCCCTTGCTGTACTCAACGATACAATACGTACGTTACACGGAGGTAGCTATTCTGAACGCTGCCGGCACAATTTTATGTCACTTTGACGATCGTATCAAATGTGCAAATGCGGCTACTCATACTAGCGGGCCAGGGGTCATCAACATGTTTTATTTTCCAGTAATTACAGTTTGAATGCCTCATTGGTCAAGTGGTCGCAAGCGCATCTGCTGAGCATGAGGTTCTGGGTTCGGTTCCCGGGTCAGGAATTTCTCAGTAACAGCTACAGAGTGTGAAGCATGAATTTGTGTCCGGTTGATGGCAATAGGCCCACGAAACTTAACGAAAACTGGCGTAATGAGTAAGTAAAAATGAGTATGGTCGTACAAGAAATTAAGTATACAACCAGCTAACTTGCATTTACTTTTAAGATAACACAGAAATATTAAGATACTGATTCAAACGATACAGAGCGTTTGACATCAGTCGCTTAACGGCAAACGCTTTACAAAACAATATTGAAATCAATATTGTCAGTGTACATGAATTATACAGATTACTGTGTGTATACAAAACTACTTGTTTGACTGTACTATTAGGTACACTTCTTACCCTTCGGAGATAACAGGCGTAATGTTATGTTATATTATTATGTTTGAATATTGCCACAAGTATATTGAGATGTAGGTTATGTTGTAGGTCATTATAGATCGAGGATTGAGAGGAAATGTCAAGTAAACAGGCGTGGTAGCGATGGAATGTGACTTATGGAACCTAAACCTGTTATTGCCTTCTGTCAATTGTTTTTGTTTCGTGTGAGTTATTTCTCGGTACACTGGTTGATTTTGAGTGTCTGCTAGTAATTAACACAATTTTACCTTTAAGTTGTAATTGTCGATGCAGGATGAATCTCCAATTAACACTAACAGTGGTGATGGATAAGGCACACGGTTTTGGTTGGCAGTCTTACTAATCAAAATAACTGTCTGTGACATACTGAAGGTACCAAAATTTCACAAAAACCACATGATAAATATTTGTATACCGTGAGAATTATTTCTCACGTCCTGAAAAATCGACAAACCACAAAAATGTTGTCAACCCCGTCACCCCAAAGCGTACCATGTTATAATAATGAAACAGAGCATACCTCAGCCGCATGTTAGACAAGGACACATGTATAACAGTCTGTTTAATTAACGCTCAACTTCACCGCTAGATGAAGTTGTTACTGGCTTGAATAAAATAACGAGCCTTGCGTCATGTTGCCTTATATCGGAGGCATTTTCTTTTATTTTTGCACTGTCTCCTCCGATTTTACAGAAGTGACCTTTATTCTCGGTGACATAAGGTTTAAGTCATTGGTAAGTTAACTGTGAAGGATTTTTACTGCGAGTGTAAGGGTGATTATGAGAAGATGGGGCATGTTGAGAATGTTGATAATAGGAGGTGATTGTGGCATTTTGCTTTTTTTAGATGGTGATTAAAGTGCGCGAATTTTTGGAGGAGGGATGAGATTCTTGGCGTGTGGTCTCCATATTTTATGAGGATGGAATAAGGGATGACTTTGAAGGGTTTTTTTATTATTTCAGATTAATTTGATCTAAACTAAAAGTCCTATCAGGCAGCCGCGACATAAACCTCAAATACATGACTTGTTTGTTGAGATCTAGAGATTTTCTCATCTTTCATCTTTAGCAGTTTTAAGAGATCAATTCGTATATCTGTTTTGTCTCCTGCTGTTATGGTAGGAAGTGGAAATTATATTTTTCCTACTCCTCCGCTATTTTTTTATGATTGATTTCGTTTTGGGGTCTAAGTTAATTTGTTTCTCTGGAACTACGTCGAGCATCATTGTCTTGGCGGTCTTCTGGTCGTCGCCACTGTTGATTCTGGCTTTCAGGAGTCGCAGTGTTTTGAAAATAGATGTGTGGTGGGCTTGACCCATTATAAATTAAAGATCGATTCGGAGTTTGTAAGATAAATTAAATACAAACTGCAGCCAGTTCATAAACTTCACTTCAACTTATGTAAATCAATACATTTAATTATTCAAAAAACAAGAATATAACATCACATTTCAAAACCTTAACCCTCAAAGCGGCTCCAATTCAGTAATAAGGTTATAACAATAGACCATCCGATAGGTTGTAAAATTTTATAGTAGGAACCCACTTAACCTGTAGCATGTCGTCCCCACGAAACAGGGGCACTTAACCCTAATAGTCACGTCGTTACAGTAAATACTCAATGGATTTTAAACTGAGATCGCTTTGTGACTCACTTTTGTAAAAAATAAATTGGGGCTTGATTCCTATTTTAATTACGTATTTTTAGTCGGGATTTGCGTCCTTCACTCGGAGCTCGTATTATAGTCCGGTCAATTTAGACATTCGAAGTTACATAAAGTCCCAACAAGCTGAATTTCTGTGAAGTTGTTCAAAACATAATTATAAACAATGTCTAGAAGTTCCCCATCATTCCCCTGTAAGGAAAAAATTTAATTCAAGGTCAAAGGTTAAAAAAATGAGTTTTTCGCGATTTTCAGCAAAACGGTAAGTTTTATCATAAAAGTACTTCAGACAAAAATTGTAGATCATAAAATTATCTATAAAAATGTAACAATACTTTTTTTACTTACGAGCCACCGTTTCTGAGATATAACGATTTAAAAAGTTATAAAAGTTGTTATCGTCATAATATGCACACGTTTCTACGCCACCTATGAGGTAGTGTACTTAGCGCGTTTTTTTTAACGTGGTTTCCCCAGTAGGCCTACTCCACGGGTCAGTTGTGATCCTGTTTAATGTAAAACTATTGCAAAATAACGGAAATTTTCAAAGATTGGGAAAGATAAAAGCGATATAAATGAAAAAAAAGTGTTGAAGTTTATTCGTCTTATACGTAAGTTTCAAATTCTTGTTCTTCTTCTTGATCTACTTCTTGTTCTTCTTCTCCTGCTTCTTCTTCATCTTCATTTTGGATGCAAGTAAATTGCGTCAATAGCGATGTATCGCATGATACTTCGTCGGAGTCAAACGAATTCTCCATTGTTTGTGATTCAATATTAGAGCACGACCGGCCTTGACAATTTGTGCATGCCAAAGAACAAGACTGTCCGACTTTTTTGCAACCACATTTAGCACTGCATCCCTTTTTGCAGTTGCAAAAAATAGTGTTCAGCAGTTTTTCCGGCGCAGGTGGAAGTAAAGTTTGAACTGGCTCTAATATATTGTTGACCAACTTCCAACCCCAGTCTGTAGGGTCTAGCTGATAACCAAGCCACACTTGAACTTGGTAATATACTCGAAAAAGATGTTGGTGAGCAGCAACTGAGGTTGGAGGAAGATAAGCTAATTGAACTTGTTTTTTATTTTTAGTATTTTTAACGAAACATGCATATCGATGCTTATCTAAACAGGTAGTTTTAGACTTCAGCACATTGAATTAAATCTTGTTTTTCAAACATTTTGAAAACTGCTGTTTTACCCCTCCTGTAAAATGCAGATGTCGTATCACAGCCAGTTATTGCGTGTAAAAATAGTACATGATCTTTACACTTTACTAAAGTAAATAAACTTTTTGATGAAAAAAAACAGCAGTTTTCAAAATGGTTGAAAAACAAGATTTAATTCAATGTGCTGAAGTCTAAAACTACCTGTTTAGATAAGCATCGATATGCATGTTTCGTTAAAAATACTAAAAATAAAAAACAAGTTCAATTAGCTTGTCTTCCTCCAACCTCAGTTGCTGCTCACCAACATCTTTTTCGAGTATATTACCAAGTTCAAGTGTGGCTTGGTTATCAGCTAGACCCTACAGACTGGGGTTGGAAGTTGGTCAACAATATATTAGAGCCAGTTCAAACTTTACTTCCACCTGCGCCGGAAAAACTGCTGAGTACTATTTTTTGCATCTGCAAAAAGGGATGCAGTGCTAAATGTGGTTGCAAAAAAGTCGGACTGTCTTGTTCTTTGGCATGCACAAATTGTCAAGGCCGGTCGTGCTCTAATATTGAATCACAAACAATGGAGGATTCGTTTGACTCCGACGAAGTATCATGCGATACATCGCTATTGACGCAATTTACTTGCATCCCAAATGAAGATGATGAAGAAGAAGCAGGAGAAGAAGAACAAGAATTTGAAACTTACGAATAAGACGAATAAACTTCAACACTTTTTTTTCATTTACATCGCTTTTATCTTTCCCAATCTTTGAAAATTTCCGTTATTTTGCAATAGTTTTACATTAAACAGGATCACAACTGACCCGTGGAGTAGGCCTGTGGCGACAGCGACATCTATCGCAACACATGCGAACTAAATTGGCAATTCCTACATCGCGCTATCAACATTATCCGCGACATTAGCCTATATAGAAAATCCCGACTTACATATGTCGGGCAGCTAGCCCACCAGACACAACACCCGTCTGGTCGGAGGATCCTCCCTTTTCTATGGGGGATGAGGAACTTTACACCCTGTTCCTCTTACCCCCCAAAGGCCTACTGGGGAAACCACGTTAAAAAAACGCGCTAAGTACACTACCTCATAGGTGGCGTGGAAACGTGTGCATATTATGACGATAACAACTTTTATAACTTTTTGAATCGTTATATCTCAGAAACGGTGAATCGTAAGAAAAAAAAAATTGGTACATTTTTATAGATAATTTTGTGATCTACAATTTTTGTCTGAGGTACTTTTATGATAAAACTTACCGTTTTGCTGAAAATCGCGAAAAACTCATTTTTTTAACCTTTGACCTTGAATTAAATTTTTTCCTTACAGGGGAATGATGGGGAACTTCTAGACATTGTTTATAATTATGTTTTGAACAACTTCACAGAAATTCAGCTTGTTGGGACTTTATGTAACTTCACTCTCTTTTTTTGGTCTAAATTGACCGGACTATTATGATTATAACAGCTGCAAAGGTCGATCTTTCCGTCGGGACTGCGGGTTGTTTGAAAGGGACACCGCGGCCTCGACACAAAGCGCTAAGATGGAACATGGGTGGTTTTTAGTCAGTAGAAGTCTGACACTCCCTACCGCTCTGCCCAAAGCGGGAGGAGTCATTTGATGATTTCCCACACTCCAAAAAAAAGGGTCGATCTTCAAGGTTAAACCACGCTTGTCATTGTCATTATGTGGATGGTGTTCTATAAACTCGAAAAATACGTTCAGCCGTTGGTCCCGGCTGTCAATTGTGGAGCTTTGACAGTCGTAACATGTAGTCAGCGACCCGAAAACTTGACATACAGTCTTACCAAAGCTGTAAAGTCCATTTCACGAAAGAAGTCCCGCGGACAATTGTGGAACTAAATTTAACAGATCGGCCATGTTGTCGTTTGTCGATGTTATCAAGGTGCGTTTGTTGTGGTAGATATTTTGTGAGTTTATTATTGGATTAGTGCGTTATAAGGTTTATTTACGATGCCAAAAGTTGTGAAACAACATTATGTCGCGCGACATACAGCGCTGCGTCTGCGGGACTTCTTTCGTGAAATGGACTTTACATGCCTTATTACCCAGTACTAACTGGGTTTTGGAGGCCAGATAGGAAGTCGCTCAAAAAAAAAAGAAAATATATTTAGGTATTCAGCTGAATTCGGTAATACTGGATGTCAACCCCAACATGGCTGGAAAAGGACAGAAAGATATAATAGACAGTAATATCGGGTACTAGCATACTACATAATAGACAATTGCAAGCTAAATATTTTACACAATCCGTAGTTTCCACAACTTAACGACTGCCATTCCGAAGACAAGGAAACAAAACAGTGATTCTTAACCTTTAAGCCCGCTAATCATGTTAGTCTTAACGAGAATGCTGAGAACTGCAATAATAAGCGGCAATTACTTTAAAACAAGACATTACGTAAGTCGGGTAATGAAGGTTTTATTATTATTATTATTATTATTTATTGAATAAAAGGCCAACATGGACCAATACACACATTACAAAATAAATAACACAAAGACAATTAAAATAAATACAACAATACCATTAAATACAAATAAAATCAATCAAATTAACATTCAATACAATTAAAACAATATTTTCACATTCGCCCGTACATGTACCATGTCACAGTGATACATGTACTGGCAGTCAAATCGCTGGGCGAATGCTCTCAGGATACTGTTCAGGCTGACCCGCACCCTGCGCGCCAGGGATGTGCACCGCTTGCGCATGGTTGTATAAAAACAATCCACGCGCGCTTCGGCGAACATCCTCGAAGCGCTACAGAAGCGAGGCAGCCCCAACAGCACCCTGAATGCATTATTGTATTGGACGCGTAGAGCGTTGTACTGCTTTTGCGTATAATCCACCCACAGACTGCTCGTGTAGAAGGACGTGCAAAATGCCCTGAATAGGGTGATCTTGACGTCTCTTGAACAGCGAGCAAATCTGCGAGCTATCATATTCGCACGAACAGACAACGCTCTACGCTCCCTTTCTATGTCATTATCGTCTTTCAGATCCGGGGTTAGACAGTGCCCAAGGTATTTAAACTTTTCTACCTTACGAAGGGGGTAGCCATTCAGTCTAACTTTAGGTGTTTGACTTAGGGACCTTCCCCTTCCTTTTCCTTCTCCGGTTTTGTAACTGTGAGTAGAAGTGGTCGTAAGTCAATGGGGTAGGTGATCGGTGAAACAACACCTACCACATGTTTGAAATAATTGTGTGTAGTTTTGGATAAGGCTTGAACGACTACGGGCCCTAAAGTTTGTCAGTTTACGTGCGGTCGTGACAGTACAAACAGGTTGTGGATTCGACTCTGGATACTGGATATTGATATTCAGATAATACAATCGTATATTATATAAACTCACGCATTTTTCCCTTGGTGGGTGCTTGGGTGGCAGAAACCACGGAACGCCACCTTTTACGAACCTAATAAACTCTTTTTGCCTCGTCCACGTTTATATAATACATCTGGCGATACGCGCATAACGCTTGCAAGTCCTAAGAACCTCACCAATAAGGTCTGTATATATCCTTCTAGAGGAGACGAGGCTTAATAAGAACTGCCACTCGGGTCGATCTTTAGGTAAAGCTATGCTTGCCTAGGTCGGTCTGTGGATGGGTGACCGCCCGACATACCGAGTTTCCTCCGTGCCTCGGAAAGCACGTTAAGCTGTTGGTCCCGGCTGCCATATATAGATCTTTGGCAGTCGTTACAGGTAGTCAGTGACCTGAAATTCTGACATCCAGTCATACCAATGAGTATCGTATTACCTAGTATTAACTGGGTTGTGGAGGTCAGATAGGCAGTCGCCCCATGTAAAATACTGGTATTCAGCTGCATCCGGTTAGACTGGAAGCCGACCCCAACATAGTTGGGAAAAGGCTAGGCAAATGATGATATCCTTCTAGAGGGAGTCCGCTCCCAGCGTTCTACACACTCTTGTACCTTTTGTTAATCACCATTCACTTATTTTAAGCGTGGTTGTCCGGTTCCTGCTTATAGTATGACTTGACCAGACAATGCGCTGTACCTTATTATATGGCGACAGTTTGTCTATTTTGCAAAGCACAACGCAAAATATTCATATTTCCCAACATTTTACTACGATTTCGATTATCATGTAATTTAAGGTCTCAGATTTTCTATCTTTACCGCTGTATTTATGGCCTCAAAGCCAGTTTGGCCTTTGACCAGTTAACCCGGTAGTTGTACCCGTTGTGATATGCAAACAATAAGATGATGATATCTCAGACCAGCAATTAAATGATAACAATCGATTTAATTTATCTTACAATGACAGTATTTGAATATCTGTGGCTTTGGAATTGTTTTCGTATTGCAGTTATTGTTTGCATGTGTATAGTGTGTGCTTGGTTCGGGGTTATCATTTTAAAGTCCATTTCACGAAAGAAGTCCCGCAGACGCAGCGCTGTATGTCGCGCGACATAATGTTGTTTCACAACTTTTGGCATCGTAAATAAACCTTATAACGCACTAATCCAATAATAAACTCACAAAATATCTACCACAACAAACGCACCTTGATAACATCGACAAACGACAACATGGCCGATCTGTTAAATTTAGTTCCACAGTTGTCCGCGGGACTTCTTTCGTGAAATGGACTTTACGTGCATTATCTGTTTATGCTTGTTCAGTATCCACTACTGACTGGGTTGTGGAGGTCAGATAGGCTGTCAGTCCATGTAAAACACTGGTAGTTCCTTTTTTTTTTTGGGTGGGTGGAAAATCATCAAATCTCTTGGGCAGAGCGAAAGGGAGTGTCAGATTTCTACTGACTAAAAACACATGTTTCTTTTTAGCCCTTCATGTCGAGGCCGCGGTATCTCTTGGGAACAACCCGCAGCCCCGACGGGATACTGGTAGGTCCTTAGCTGCAGTTTATTCGGTTACTATAAAAGCCGACTCCAGTATAGTTAGGCCAGAAAAATGATGATTATGACTTTCTTCACATTTCTGTATTTTCAGTGTACCCTATTAATTAATTTCCAATGCTACAATTGTTTATCAAGGCGGTTTACTTTTTTGGTCATTTCTTACACCGACAGTAAATTAAAGTAAGGGATATCATATTTTCTTTGAAACTTCTTCAATAACCAGCTCAAAAGCTAGGCTAGATCGAATGAAAAATGGAATTCTTCAATGCAACTGGGAGTAATAATGACAACAATTTGAAATTGGAATGCTTCTATCTCGTTGTACTCGGCACGTATTGTGCCGATTGTGCGTGCACGCATCGGTAGCATCCTAAGTCTTTGGGAATCCGATCAGAGAAAGCATAATTTTGTTTTTAGTTTTATACATAGTTCTGCACTCTAGACCGCTTGCGTGCGTACTTGGGCCGTCTCTCAAAAAGAACCCATTGTTTTATTGGACGTTTCTGTTTTTCGGGCATTTTTATTACTCCATCTTGAACTATTTCTACCCATGTTAGGTATATGGATATTAAATGTAGCTGTCGAAAAATGGGAAACTCTATGTAAAATAGGTTATCGCTTTGGGAAATAGAAAAGTAATAATGAATTATCCAGACTGCCACGTTGGTCTCGTTCTCGTGGCTTTAAGCGCAACTGCTGATCTCGTTCTCGTGGCTTTAAGCGCAACTGCTGATCATGAGGTCCTGGGTTCAATTCCCAGGTTGGGCAAATGGTTTTACATCAGAAATTTCTCAGTAGCAGTTTCGGACAATGGATTTGTACCCGGTTAAATGTAACTAACCAAACACGGGTGTATCATTAGGTCCACCTCTGCCTAACCCTTCGGGGATAACAGTTTAATGTTTCAAATCAGGGATTGAATTACCCAAAAATTACCTTTAAATTTTGGTATGACGTCATACCGTTAAATAAGGGTTACCGAAACATTTCGATACCGTTATTTTTTTCGGTAGCGGAATTTTGAGGTTGGTAATGCATACCGGTATATTTCGGTAGAAGTACCGTAACCGTTATAAATGTATCGGTAGCAGTACCTAAACCTTAATAAATAGGGGTTTTCTTTGACACACCGCCTCGCTACTCACACACACAACAAAGAGATAAGTATACCGGTATATTTTTGAGGTACCTTAACCTTTAACCGTAACCGCTTTCAGTCCCTGATTCAAATAGTAAAAATACCCGAATATGGTTGGATAAAAAACTTAGCCTCTTAGCCTCTTCACAACCTAGCCTACACATGAATCATCTTCAAACAACAAAACACTACACCATTCCTATACTTCAACAAAAAAAAACCCTTTTATTTCTTTATTTCCCCTGCTTACGGAACGATAAACAATATAAAATGCATTACTGCAGTCAGTCATATTACAGTAATAAGCAATTGTTTCTCTTGTCGGCACTGATACGCTTACCGGGATTGTATTGTGATTGTAAATATAGGTAAAGTTTCCACTGAGAGCGAAGCTTTTAATTTACTGAAGTAGAAAGCTCTTGTACAAAGTTTCACGATTCTATAGATTCTTCAGTCACCGGTTTAGGCTGTGCGACGACTGTTAATTTATGATTTTTATTAAGTTGTTTAATTAATAAATGTTTGAATAGTTTAATTTCTAGAGAAGGTGCACTGTATTTCTATTGTGAAATAATTTATTTCATGTTTTTTTTTAATTCTTTTATAAACAAAAGGGGTTTTTATCCACACGGATATGCCAACCCCATCGTACCTTATGAAGTAAATATAAACAACATTATATGGGATATTACTTCATCTGTTAATTTATGATTTTAATTAATTTGATTCGTTTACATTAATTTATTTGAATACATAGTTTGATTTCTTGTGTAAGTGCACTATATTTCTATTTTGAAATCATTGCACAATGTGGAAATTTTAAGATCCAGTGAAAAAAAATATTCTGATATTACGTTTTGAACATGATGCCGTTGGTTACATACTTAGTTGGGGACACCAAAATCATCTTTCATTTGTCTTTAACTTTTTTTGCGGTTGGAAAATCATCGAATAACCCCTCCCGTTTTTGGGCAGAGCAAAAGGGAGTGTGAGACTTGTACTGACTAAAAACCACCCATATTCCTTCCTAGCCCTTTATGTCGAGGCCGCGGTATCTCTTGCGAATAACCCGCAGCCTCAACGGGTTTACCTCAATTCTATTGCTTGTCATCTCATCATACACCTCCTGTTTTGGCATACCATACTTTACACAGTTCATCCATTGTTTCTTTGGTCTTCCTACTCTTATACCCATCCAGATTCATACTTAAAATGACCATAAGTTTAAGGAGAATGCGGGAGTCACAGATTGTTCCTGTGACCTGCCGTCATTTCATCCATCCCGTGTTAATTTTGCGCTTAACACTACGATCTACTTTGCCATCGCCACGCACGAGTGCAGAAAAGCGTCATTTAGCGCTATGACTCCAGGACTGGAGAGACCTCCGAAGTTAAGGACAGAACCATTGTATAATTTATGATAAAACAATGGTATCATAAGGATAATTATTATCATTTACATTTTCCTTTAAAAAACCTCTGGTTATTACATAGTAGCACAGAAGCACCTAGCTAGCTTGGTTTTAACTAGTTGTAACCTAAGTATGATCACATCAAAATATGACGCTACGCTACGTTTCGTCTATCGGTAAATACAAGTAATATAGTAATAAAGCAATATCTATAGCTTCGCTTATTACTGGTCGGGATCCCTAAATGGCGTAGAATTGACTTTATGATATGAAACAATTTAGTTAACAATCTGCAAGTACCATGACTACGTTTACCGATAAAATAATATTACTTGATTTGCTTGGCTTCCTTGTAAATGATTCAAAAAACATTTTTGTGAGAATTTTTTTCATACCTATTCACGACACATAATTGAGCAATTTTAAAGTTAAAGTGTTTTGACCCGAACTGAGAGTAGCTCTATTTATGCCATGGTTTCCACATTAATGAGCGCCTAGCAATCAATCAATCAATCTTATCAGTTCAATATTGTCTCCGTGTAGACGCTGCTGAATAGGATGTCTGATGACGAAGATGGCTGATGTTAGATAATTCACCTGAAATTCGTCAGTCGAATGTATAAGAGTGTCCTATCTTATACACTCAACTGACGAATAGTAAGTGAATTCTAGGCACACTTTTTCCTAAACTTGAAATAATCCTTTACTATTGTTTTACAATGTTTGCAATTCATATATTATTTAGTTATGTCAAACAATCAGTTTAATCAAAAACTTTTCCCTCGCATTTATTCCTGTCTCTAGCTGTTCTCATCCATTCTGGACAAGCTACTTTTCTGAGGCCATCTTCCCGCATTGTTAAGTTTAACTCCCTTTACTTCTTCTTCCATTCCCGGGATACCACTCTGTCCTTTTTTTTGTCCAATTCTCATTCGTCTCTCTTAGCATAATTATGTCCTATCCGTGTGTCTGATGTTACATGCATAGAGCTATTTGACTCCGCCTGCAGCCAGGTCAACCAACCGATCCCCCAACTTCGCAGATCACAATATAATTTCATTACCCGTTAACTTCAAAACAGCCTCTAAAATTACCACTCTCCACCATTACTTACACACATTATCATACATTCGCCAAGCTAAGTGCAGCCGCATCAGACTGGGACCAACAAAAGGCCGGGAAGTCGGTGTGCTGGTCGATTATAGGGAAAGTCGCAAGCACCTCGTTAGGCCGTAACATAATAATCGCAATTTGCTATTACCTACAGGCCACACGTACTATGAGCGTCCCGACAGGCACTTGGGATGAGTAACCGTGAAAATAATAACCTGAACGATAGTGTTTTATAAGAGGTTGTATGCGCTTGTTGTGGTGGAGTTATGTTTAGAGTATTATGAGGAGGGTACAAGGGTATACAAGTCAGTAGAGGTAACTTCATTTATTGGGTGCCTGCCACCAATTATTAAATCTACCAACGATTGTATTAAATCTACCAACGTTTACTTAAGTTACCGAAAAGCTCAATTCAATCCTGATAAAAGTTTTCGCACGAAATAAAAATAAAAAATTGAAAAGCGATGACCGCTTGTCTTCTAGATGTAAAAATTTTTAATAAGACTCATTATTATATTGGTTTACTCCTGGTCCTGGCTCTAGCCCTGAAAGCTAGCTAGGCAATAACAGAAAAAACGGGCGTGAAAAAATTACATCCCACTCTGTGTTACGATCTACACTTGGGAGCAAATAAATCGAGCCACTACCTTTTTTCACGTAAAATGGTAAATATTTTTGGTAATATGGAACGTATCAATTCGAACTATATATCGCCTAAAAGTTTAGTTAATAACCTTTACAATGAGGGTAAATTATTGAATAATAACCTTATTGAATGATAAATTATTGGCTCTGCAAGAAAAATGGTAATTTTGATAGAAAATTTAGTAGGGCTAAAACAGTACATAAAAACAATAAAAAACAAAATTATTGCAAAAAAAATATTCTTAATAACTGGTATTACCCCCCCGTGCCCTGATACATTCTTGTAGCCTATTAGTCATCGATCTGATCAGCGTTACGATGACATATTGTGGTATGTTCTCCCACTCTTCAAGCACAGCGACTTTAAGCTCGGGAATGGATGAAACAGCGGGAACCCTGGCTCGGACTCTCCGTTTTAGCTCGTCCCATAGGTGTTCGATCGGGTTCAAATCGGGACTTCGTGCTGGCCATACCATTTGTTGAATCCCGATCGCAGACAAGTATTCCGTAACGATCTGCGCGGTATGAGGTCTCGCATTGTCATGCATAAACAAGAAATTTTCTCCGACAAAACCAGCATACGGCATTACGTGGTTTTCAAGAATGTCAGTTATGTATCGGTCAGCTGTTAATCCACGTCTACCACTGCCATCGTTGGCGGGGTCGACGAAGACAAGTTCCGTTTTTCCGTCTAGAGAAATTCCTCCCCACACCATACAAGAACCACCACCAAAACTCACAGTTTCTCGAATGCAACATTGGGCAAATCTTTCACCAGGACGTCTATACACTCGGTTTCTCCCGTCATTGCTAAAAAGACAGATTCTTGACTCGTCAGAAAACAAAACTGACCTCCAGTCTTCTAACGTCCAATTAATGTGTTCTCGAGCAAACTCCAAGCGAGATCGGCGATGAGCTACAGTCAATTTTGGGCCAGTTGCTGGTTTGTGTGATGTTAAATTTCGTTCTTTTAGTCTTCGTCTCACTGTCCACCTACTGATTGAGACTCCTCGAACGTCACGTAACGCTTGCTGTAGCTGAACAGCATTAAGTCCACGGTCGCGCAACGAATTGGTTGCAATAAAGCGGTCGTCACGTTCTGTTGTTGCCCGTGGTCGGCCAGTTCCAGGTCGCCGAACAAAAGCACCAGTCTCCAGATACCTGCGGTATACCCGCTGTACCTTTGAACGACTCAAATGAAGTCTGCGTGCCACTTCACGTTGTCCGTGTCCAACCTCAAGTAAAGCTACAACTTGGGCAGCTTCCGTCGGTGTAGTATCCATTTTATCAGGTTATTTTGATTACACAGACACAGATAAAGACAACAATAACAAGTAATATGGGTATGATTAACAAAAACCTCAAATTTAATCTTTTCTTAACAGAGTACAATAAAAATGTCATAAGCAAATTAAATGCGATAATTTTATTCTACCCTTTAAACTTTAATTTAAATAAAAAAAAAATGAAATTTTGACAACTAACTACCCTCTTTGTAAAGGTTATTAAATACCCTTTTAGGCGATATATGTTTCGAATCGATGCGTTCCATAATACCAAAAATAATTACCATAATGCGTGAAAAAGGAAGTGGCTCGATTTATTTGCTCCCAAGTGTATATGAGTTAAATGATTTAGCAAATCATTCTAGAACCGTTTTTCCTTAACAAAACTTCTTTTACATTGAACATCTCTGAACATTGAGCAAACAACAAAACACAATCTACATCAAATCTGCATAAACTAAAAGAACCTATCGCTTTAATTCTCGCCTATAACAATACATCATCCAAACGCACAGTGCGCTAGTTCGCAAGTCGGCTGGGACAAAAATAAACAAATCCACAACAGTGTTACAGTTCAGGGCATGCGAAAATAAACAGCGATATGTGCTGCTCAAACACTTGACAGTCCCATTACCGCGAACTATCACTGCACACTGGGCTCATGTAAATATTGGAGAAAAAATATTAGTTTGTTACTATTGTAAGCACTAGAATGAACTACAGTAGGATTTCTTGGGAACACAAATATAGGCAGTTATAATTATGACATACAGCATTAAAAAAAAAACTTGTACCTACATTTTATTTCGACTGGGGTCGTTTTTTGTCCTGACAAATATATGATCTGGAAGTATTGATAATCATAAATCATTCTTCTAACATCTTTTCGATGTAAATTCCATTGGAATAAAACTAAAAATCACCTACTTTTACGTTTAGCGTTATTATTTTATGCGATATTATTTTTTTATTTTTGACTTCGATGTCCAGGTCGAGCAAATGTTATTGGATTTTTCCACCAGGAATTTCTCAGTAGCAGCCACGGAGTCTGGATTTGTGCCCGGTTGATGACAATAGGCTCGCCCCTGAGACATGGGACTTAAACAGAACTGGCGAAACTTGGGTGTACTAATTATATAAATAAAATAGAGTCTGCCTAACCCTTCGGGGATTACATTATTTATAAACTTTCTTCACAAATAAAACCGGCTACAACTTCGCCCGGCTCCTCATCAATCGTCCCACAGTGTATCACCTCTCACTGCGAGGCGCCGCGGCGCTGACACGCAATTAAATAATGCTCCAAGTGTTCACACTAAATTCAATATCTTGCAGCCAACTCTTTTAGATCTACGAGCGTTATGATTCTGTTACCACTACTCTGAGCTGTTTTGTTCTCGACGGGGCTATAATTCTTGTTAGGGTTTTCGGTTCGAAAGCTACGTACCATTCATTTTTGTTCTGCCTTTATCACTATTGCAACACATGTTTTTCTTTCACTCCCCCTTGTCCACCTTTCAGGCTTCCGAAATGAGAAAGAACTTTAAATAAAAGAAGGCCTTATCCCACTTTCAGTGACAGCAGTCTGCCATGTCATGTCAGAAATTAATATATAAGTTTGCGGGTTTTGAAATTTTTGAATCAGGTGGATTCCACTTTGATATAATACATGGATTAAAAACTTCACAGAATGGTACCCAAGAAAAAGATGTATAGGAAGGCAGATGAAAAGGTGGGTGGATGTTCTGCCAAAAGCTCTGGACATATTCTTTTTTATTTTTTTTAAAACGTTGCCCCACACTAGGAATTTCTCCTGTATCGTGGGTGCGTTCACAAACATTTAAACTTACATACACGAATACCCAGACCCGGAACAACTATCTGCAGGTCATACAAATATTTGTTCCGTGCGGGGATCGAACCTGCTACACGCAGTACAGCAGTCCATTGCTTGAGAAACTGCCCCAACCGTGCCGTCAGAGGAGAGAAATAGAGGAGGCCTTTGTCGCAGGACGGTCTGACCTGGTAGCTTATTAATTGCATTATAGGATAAACAGTCACTAGAAAAAACACCAAAAAGTTAAAAATAAACTTCTGAAGAAAAATCAGCTTCTGAAGTCGGTGACATTTGTTTGTTTGATTTCGTTTTTTTGCCACCGACTTCAGAAGCTGATTTTTCTTCAGAAGTTTATTTTTCACTTTTTGGTGTTTTTGAAGTCGGTTTTATTTTTTGCAAAAAAGTTTTTTATTTTTCCATTTTTAGTTGTTCCCAAACAAATAATAGGTTTTATTTATCCCCAATAAATGGAACATTACATAATATCTTACTGTCCAAATCTGGGTGTACACATCTGCGTACCCCCTCAGATCATACAGGCGTGATGTTACGTCATGATGTTGTATAAACAATAAACATCCAAGCGATTGCAGCAATCACGACAGATTTGCCGTCTATTTTTGAAGAGTTCTATTGTATATCTCCGAAGATCAGGATCAGATCTTCACCAAATTTAAATGGGACCACCTCAGGAGTATACTCTTCCAAATAAAAAAAGAATTTTGAGAATCGGTTCACAAATGGAGGAGAAATCAGGTAACATACATAAAAAAAAAAAAAAAATACATACACTCGAACATAGAACCTCCTCCTTTTTTGAAGTCGGTTAAAAATGTTATTCGTTTTAAGTTAATATTACTACTAGTTTATGTATTTAGGTCAGAGTAAATTATTAATTTTATTTTCTGAAACGGAAACCATTGACGTATCAAAACTAAACCTAACGACACAGTTGGCTGTCTATAAAACGTCTATTTCCAAACATATACCTCATTTCTTCTACAAAACACTAAACAAGAAAACTTCCTAACTCATCCTTAGTCAATTTACGAACAAACAAACGAACACACGAGAACAAATAGTACGTAATTATTGAACGCAATTTAAGAACAGTTGTATGTAACAAAACACGCTAAGTTTCCTCAGACAGTTCCCACAGGCTGACTAATAGCCGGTCCGTTCAACAAAATATTGTGTTCGCACTGTATTTTTGCATCACTTTATATACAGCTAAAATTTCAAGGGAAAATATCCCGTGATTGTTCTTACAATCGATCCGAGAAACCTCTCGATAGTGATGTTTCTATTTCTTGTAATAAATGGTGTAAGGTGATATTTTATTTGCAGTATGGCTTACAGCTTGTTTACATTAATAGAATGAGGTTTATGGAGGTGCATGAAAACATGCTTACGGCGTAAATAAAACTACCTCATTAATTAAAGTAATCAGTCAAAAAATATTATGATGACAAGAGAAGTCTACCACAAGACTGAAAGCCGTAGGATTATAATATCCTTATAAATAAGCTTGCATTTTTAGTTATTTTAATAATCAAAAGAAGTTAGAGAAATATGCCTTCATACATATTATTAATGAAATGCACGGAGACCTACGCCCTGCAGATATTTTCAACGAAATATTCAGACATCAATTTAATGGTGTGTAAACGTTTTGACAAAGCCAGGAGAAGTGAGACAATTAATCTTTTTTATCATAAATTATTTTTTTCTCTCCAATGGTAGTTAACATTAAGTTGTGCAACAAGTCCGATAGTGCAATAGACACTTCTTGTGCAACAAAACTAACCGAGGAGAAAATGCCAACACTTTACCTTTTAATAAATAGTAAAAACTATCAGAATGTGTATTAGGTTACAATAAATCAAAGTGTAACAATTTATCAGCTTCAAGATTATTGCAAGCTAGTGTTACTTAATTTATAAAATGACCTTATACAATTCGGGACAGAAAAAGGGCTGGGTGGGTCAGGACTTATGCGCAGCATTGCCGGCGGTGGTCTTCGTCACCGAAGCAAAAAGCCCTTTTTTTTTTTGGGCGGGTGGAAAATCATCAAATAACCCCTCCCGCTCTTGAGCAGAGCGAAAGGGAGTGTCAGACTTCTACTGACTAAAAACCACCCATGTACCTTCTTAGCCCTTCATGTCGAGGCCGCGGTATCTCTTGCGAACAACCCGCAGCCCCGACGGGAGCCAAAAAAAAAAAAAAACTGGCGTGACGATTTGGACTCGTTCCTGACTGATTGGCTGGAGGCAAAACACTGAGTTGGGAAGGAATAGGGGAAACTTTTGCCCAGAAGTGGGACAAAATGGGCTATACAAACAAAAACAAATGGGAGTTACGAGTAAGTATGACTTTGCTTTTATAGGACTACACTTCATTTCTATGACGAGTTCTCCAGTAGGTATGAGTTGAAGCCTTCAGAAAACAACTATTCGTCTAGTTATACTAATATATTACTGTAAAATTGTGATGATATACAATGAAACAAGAATAACAAATGAACAATCTAAATATAACTATTGATAAAATGTAAATGAGCTGTCAAATTTCGCGCCAATTCCTTCATTTTTGACAAGCACAGATACACAATCAATCAGCCTTATCTTATCGATTCATAAATTACGTTATATTTTATTTTTCGATTTAACCTGCATTAACGGCACTAGCACTACCAACATTAGTTTTAGTTCAAATGACACGGGCGCATAACTCACGTCATACCGACCATTACTGTAACTCAAAATGGCGGCCAACTATCAAAGAGAAAGCTAGCGAGCTCTCACATCATTCTCTATGGTCTAGTCTATGGCTTGCGAAACGGAGTGCAGATTAAAAAGGGTGTAGTAAATGAGGCTTTATTGTAAATTGTTTAAAGATGATATTAGTTTGATCTAGAGTTTAATTTTGATCGTTTTAGAGGTTCCATATATTGGGGCCAATGTTTGGTAAGTATGCGACCTGCAAGAAACTATCATCATCATTATGCCATGGCTTTTCCGAACTACATGGTTTCCAATAAACTGAACCGGGACACCTGGTGAAGGTTGCAGGGATCCGCTGGATGCGAGATGCACGGGACCGGTCAATGTGGCGACACTTAGGGAAGGCCTATGTCCAGCAGTGGACGTCTCTCGGCTGAAACGATGATGATGATGATGAACCGAGACATTGTTCTTCTGTGAGTTAGGCACTAAATAACCGGATCAATATTTTAATGAGTTCCTGCCTAAGTTTCTGACTAATATCAACCCCTGAGAGAAAATGATAAAAAGTTCGAACTAGCACTATTCATTGAGATGACAAAATGATACCACTCTATAGACTGATTTAGTTTTCATACCAAGGCACAAAATGATCCCGTCGGGGCTGCGGGTTGTTCGCAAGAGATAACGCGGCCTCGACATAAAGGGCTAAGAAGGAACATGGGTGGTTTTTAGTCAGTAGAAGTCTGACACTCCCTTTCGCTCTGCCCAAGACCGGGAGGGGTTGTTTGATGATTTCCCAAACCCAAAAAAAGGGCACAAAATGATGGGAGCAGAATATGGCCCGACACTATGATCCATCAACACCAACATTGGCCCAACATCTTACCTAGTGTGACAGGACAAAATTTATCAATTTACGAATATTGTTCGTTGCTATTAACACGTTAAGTTCGTGTCTCGAAGCGATATCGTTGCTAAATATTAAATTATGGAAGTTTCTCGCCCCGATAACACATGGTTCACCGTCCGTAATGGCTTCGTGATTTAACGAACTTCTTACTTTGTGGGCGATGTTAATCAATATATTGTATTTAGAGACTTGGATGGGATTACATAGGAAAGTCCAAGGTACATGCATCAATAATATCGGGTTGGGCAACATACCAACATTTTCAGAAATTATAGGGTGTAAAAGTACCCTTAACGCAAACGAAAGGCATTTGTTCTCCCCACCACTGCGATCATTTTTTTGTTCTAGACCATACCTGGGAACCTCCTAGTTACGGAGATATTGGGGGTCAAAGTTCCAAATTTTTCACAGCTGTTTTTGTAAATACTAGTATTTCAGGTTTTAACTTTACTTAAATTACCTCCATGACCCGTTTACTATTCAAAGCATCCACTAGCACAATGTTTTAAGAGTGCTACTTTGAGTTTTACCGTAAAATGTGATTTTTGACCCCAATAAAAAAAGTCATTTCCCAGCAAAAACTTTTGCATAGGGGTACTTAGTTTGATGTACAGAATGCTTGGTTGACAGATGCGTGAAGGGTTCGTTTACACCCTGTATAGCTTGTAAGTATGAAACTGAAAAAAGGTTCTTATTTTTTATATTTCAATTTTAATGAATAGGGATTAACATAAATAAAGGTACATGATTCAATGTATATATTCATCACATTTTATACAATCAATAATTTCATGTACATTAGAGTTTTTAAACAATTACAACATTTATAATGGTATAATCTGTGAATCAATAATAGTTTTATAACACGCCAAATTCTTAAAATTAAAATAAATAAACAGGTTACTAACTATCTTACACTACGACATTCATTTATGAAATTAACATTTGTGTTATTAAATATGAATATATTTTAATTGTTTATAATTCAACTTGTCGAATAATAATATTTAAACTTTGAAATAAAGTTGCATATTGCAACTATCAAGGAATATTAAATCTTAATGAATATTAATCATTATAATTTTGGAAACAAGATTTGGTGTTGTTCAAAGGCTACGTAGTAGAGTACAATCCAATAACATTTAATGTTTTTGCTTGTATCTACGACATAAACCAAGATCCGCATCACAACCCATTGGGGCATTGAGATCTTATCATGAAGAATTTGTATACACTTTATAAGGAATGCTATAAGATATCCTATGAGATATACTATGAGATAGATAGAATATAATTTTCTACTGTGTGTATAATAGAATTTTGTCTCATGTCTTCCCTCTTAAGTCTTGTAGTTAAGTAACTATAATTAACTACATTGAAAAGACAAGCGATTAGCACAACACCGAATAGTCAAATAATTATAATTGTATAATTCAAATTCTCATTTCATTATCACACTCGTTTTTTTATAAAAGAACTAATATTGTCAGTGGCACCTTTGATTTGTAACTGCTTACAATTTCACATTGTACCTACAGAGAAAATACAACCTCGGTTCCCTTCGTCAAATGCATGTACTCTAAGTCATTATAATATATCATATGTCTTTACTTTAGTAATGCAAATAATTTGTCCGTTAACAAAGCAGATAATTGCATATTTAACACATGGCACTCCAAAACTGTAAGCACTTACAGCTTTCATACGTCCTCAGCTTAAAATAGATTTTAAAATTGACGTTGCTGTAAATAATTTTGAATATAATCGCTGTCCTAAAAAATAATATATTGTATAACTTTAATAAATAATCAATTTCTCTTTAATTGACGCTTTTAAGCCGCTAAAATATAATAATTTGTGTAAATTGCAAATAATTGACTTCTAAGAGGCTATAAATACTATTGGACATTCAAAATAATTTTAATTAATTTACAATAATTCTAGTCATAAGATTTGTTAAACTATAAAATAAGCAAACGTAACTTAATTTTATAATAATTTTTCTTACTAGTGTCAATTCAATTCCGTATTTCTACCATCGCTGTTGTATTTGGTGTTATATAATGAAGAAACAATGAATTATTAGTGTTAGGAATATAGATAAACATTATGTGTTTTAGAACTATTTTACAATATCAGAAAGATTCCACTACATTTGGAAGAATTAATAAGTCCTTTATGAGCTTTGGCCGATAGAGGTAATTTAAATTTTCAATATTATATTTATAAATATTTATATTACATTTATAGGTATAAATGAGCATATAGATAACATACATAGAATCAGGACTCCAAATAGTATCTACAAGGCACGCAAATAAATTTTTAGACAGCCATTATTTTAGTTTTTTCATAATTTTAGTTTTATAAGTATTTCCAATTATGAAAAGTAAGTGTTGTCTTTTTCTAAAATTTCATTCAATCTAACCTCTATACGGATAGATTATAACTTGTGAAATCATTTACAGTAAAAATTTTACATCTGTAAGCATCATAAGAAAATTTTAATATTTTTTAAACCATTATAATTATAATCTAATTTACATAATAATTTTGAATAATTGCATTATTCAAAAACGGCCAAGTATAATGTGTAGTATTTCGATCCTTTTTAGTTTAGAGCCTAATTGTTACAATTTTAATCATACACTTTTATAATACATAATAAGATATTATATTATGAATAAATCAGCTTCTCATTTGAAGTGGAACCCAACGGATGCGACGAGTGAATGAATTACATATATTTTCCTGGAAACAACAATTCTATTAGTAATTGCATAAAGAACAAAATGATTGGAACTATTTTACATAACTTATGTAAAATCACACAAAACACTCTTCACCTAATTTTGATACTCTTGAAATTGCATCTTATAAAATGCACGAACAATAACTTCAAATAACGCAACTGTGTGTACTAGTGTAAAGTGAAGTACAGTATATTATACACTTGTCGTGAAGTGTATTTCTGTGAGTTATATCAGTCAAAGTAACATGCTGTATCAAACATTATATGAAATGAAATAATATGTGGTGTCAAAATTTAAAGAACGCAAGTGTCAAAGTATGTGGAACGTAAGTGTCAAAATTTAAAAAATGCAAGTGTCAAATTCAAAATGGCCGATCTACTTCTATTTTCGTTCAATGTAGACGTAAAATCGAATTATTTCAAGCGTCGGTGGGTGTGAAATCAGAATGGCGTATCTAGAGTACGTATTAAATTCAATTTACTCATAATATAATGTGAATCGAAAAAAAAATGTGATAAAGTTCAAAATGGCTGAACTACTTCTAATTTCGTTCAATGTAGATGTGAAGAAGTTTACGGCTGTACTTACTGTGAGAATAGTGAGGTAAAAACGCAATGTTTGTCAGGATATTTGATCTATGTTGTAGTATAATGGGTACAAAATAATGTGTGGAAGCGTCTGAGATGTGTTGGAATGGGAAGCTGCGTATTTAAAACATACAATGATAAAGATTATAATTTTTGTGGGTAATAATTCATATAATTCTTGTGTGGATAATATTTGAGATTGTAACGCTGATCAACAACGTTTACACCAACATCGAGTTGACGTGGCGTAAACGATAATATATATCCTGTGAATGTTTACGCCACGGCAACTCGACGTTGACGACTCCAAAGTTGACCCTGGATCACCGCTTGATGCTATAAATACGACAAACACAGTACTCGCCTCTGGGCCTAGACAAGTTTCTACGACAATATTCAACAAGATTGATATAAGCTTTTTGGTAGCTTATAAATATTCATTGACAATTAATTTGATACTATTTACACTTTTCTCTATCATATTCATGTCTCTTTGTCTAGACCCTCTGATCGTTCGATCAATCTTTAAGCCCAAAACCATTGTGAAGTAAACATCATAGCATAGCAGTTTCATCTAACACGACAATACATCTAATTAACGACTTACCATCATCTACAACTACAATTACAAAGCTCTAAAATGCACTAAAGTTGAGAAAGAAGAAAAAGTTTCAAGGTTCGGAGAAACTGGTACGGATAAATTGGGAACGGCTCCTTGGTCACTTCCATACCTAAAGCCAGAGACATTCAAATATTTACGAGCGATAGACGGGACAAGCAAGATGAAGAAAATTGTAATCCAATACTTGCTACTACTTAGTAATAATTCAGTCTATCTTACGTAGTGTCACACGCCCGATACTCAGGAAACATTCGTGTGTCAAATCGAAAATGTTTGGAATCAAAATGTTTCTGTGACAATTTTCCCATTGTCTGCTCTATAAGTATTTAAAATCTCTTTGCCTACAGCTTACTGAAAGTATCGGTCAGCTTACGGAGTTCGTCGGTCTGCGATTTGTCCGTACCAGTTACCCTATCCCTAAGAGAAGAACATTCTAGTACTCACAATGGTTAGTATTGATTGCCACAGTGGCATTGGTGGCCGCAACAACCGGCGCCGCTGGCGTGGTTGGCGACGGGTTTCGATACCGAACTAACCAAACATTTGTTTAATGTTATCACCTGCAAACAGCCGTAAGCAGAACATATGCGTCGAAGCGACTAGCCTCTACACTACCCGTGGTATGTTCAAGTGCTTTGGGGGACATTGTATGAACTAGTACTTTTGTGTATCCTCTTTAACGCAATTTTTGATGTCCATGTGCGTCTTTTGAGGGGACATTGTAAATATATTCAGCTTTTGTGCATCATTTTTGCAATTCACCTATTTTCATTTTGAAAAATTACATGAACTAGTGCATCTTTTAGAAAAACTAGTTCATCGTTCTGTAAAATTTCATGGTCTAGATTTTTTAGGGCATGTCTTGTCTTACACCATTTTAGTTAGATAAGACAGTGCAATCGAACACGATTTTTTTAATTAGGGCCCGCTACCGCCATTTAACAGAGAGGGAGCTAGTGTCCCAGCAATAGGTACATTTTGGGCAGCTTAAAGACAAAGCAATTACTATTCGTAAAACGAATGATCTGGTATCTTCGTGCAAATGTATCATCAAATGTACATCTATAGAAATTCTATTACTTACACAGTGAGCGAACTTAGTGCAGATGAAACACCAAGTGTAATGATTCCAAAGTATAGAGATCAGTGCACTATCACACTATCACAGGTGCACTGTGCAGTCATGATAATAAGGTTGCAAGTTGAACTTAAGGTTGACTTTTGTCTTTTACTTTAGACTACTCAGATGCATGCTCAACTTTGACTTACGATCCAAACGATGCCGTTGGCATATAAAGTCAAATGCTAATGCACATTATCAACTCATTAAAGTAGTGTTTATTATCAGAGTCATAAAAGTAATCTGAACATGACAAAAACGAGTGGAGTAGACTGCTTGGCTTGAAAAATCTGTGCAGCATGCTGATTTCTGTGTTTCTTTTTTTTATTAGGTCTAATGACAGCTCCATGGATTTCGTAGTCTAAAGAACACCATTTGGGTAATAAACAGGCAACATTTAAAGAGATAGTAGGAAGCTAGACAGTCATGGAATTTGGAAGATAAAGTAAGAAGCCAATTGCGCTAAGTTTTGAACAATCTAAAACATTTATGACATTCAGACGATCAAGGAAGGGTTAGATGCAAACTAACAGTTTTGTAGCCAATCCCAAGTGTTTGCACGTTGCTAAGGGTGGGAGATGAAACTTGACTTCTCTGGTTAAATTGAGGGGGTACGATAGGATCTACCTGAACATTAATTTATAACACGTCTATCTACATTTTACTCTCTGTAACAAAGACTCATACGACGTTTATGAAGTAACTCATCGTGATGTTTTTTTGCTAGAAACAAAACAGGAGATAAAATTGTTACTTCACTTGCTCTTTTGGATTAATTTTAAAATAAATTCTTTCACTATTATTAGCTGAAATAGGTAATTAAGATTGTAACAATGGTTTTTTGTCTTAACCATCATCTGCCTAACGTTTTCCCAATTATGTTGGGTTCGGCTGCCAGTCGAAACGGATGCAGCCGAGAACTAATATTTTACATGGAGCGACTGTCTATCTGACCTCCACAACCCAATTAATATTGCGTAATTTTACGATACACTTTTGTACGAATGTTTGTCAGAGTTTCAGGCCACTGACTTCCTGTAACGACTGTCAAAATCTACACTTGACAGCCGGGATCAGGACAGCTTAACATGCTTTCCAAGGCACTGAAGAAACTCGGTACGTAAAGTGTGGTCACACATTCACAGACTAACCTAGGTAAGCGTGGCTTAACCTGAAGATGAACTTACTGCGGTACTCAGACATATTTAATGATTACTTAAACCGTCACTTAGTAAAGATTTGACATAAAAAATCTTCACTGATATGAATATTTACTAAGTGATGGCTTAAGTAACCATTAAACGTCTCTGAGTGCGGCAGTATTTTATTTTACAGGTTTATCCTAGTACAGGCATCGAAAATTTGTTATACCTACATTATTTCTAAGGTTTACATTACTGTATTTTACCAATTTAAACTTTTGAATAAAATTTATTATGTGATTATTATTTTTAAGCTATTGCATAGCTTCTATCGCGGGCCTTGAGCGTGGGGACCGAATCCAGAAATTCCGTAACGAAAATAAAAACCTAACAAATTGACACTTGACAATGACTTTTTGAATTATCACGCTTGTCTCTTTAGTTCAGCAACCCGCCTTTAGGTGGCATTGGTTGTATTGGAAAACTACCGTAATCAGCTGTTTGTTTGAAAGTATAAAGGTGTATAGGTATTTATCATCTATGTACAACAGTGAATATCTGTACTCGTATAATTTGTGTACAAAGTGTTTTAAATATGAATAAACAAAGTGCATTTATTAATGAAGAAAGTCACGAAAAAATAGTGAAAGAAAATGAGTTAGTACTCTATATACATTCATTTTATAATTATTATAACAAATGCAGCATTATTTTTTGTTTTGTTAATTTATATATAATACTGCTATAAAGATAACCAAAATGTTGGGGAAATATAGTATTTATACTTACACTTTTATTAATCATCCTCATCTTTTATAAAATATTAAATCTTATAATTTTTCAATGTTTAATTTTCATCTGACATTACGTCAGTAGTCAAGATGTCATTTACTTTTTCTTTTAATTTGTGTCATAGTTTTTCTTGGTGGTTAGAACTACGAAGGTTACATTTGATTTATATAATTTAATTCATTTTTATTAATATGTTAGCTCAAATAATGTAATTTATTGATAATTTCTATTAATAGTATCTTAGCTTACGCTTATAAAATTAACTAACAAAAAAATGCTATGCAATAGCTTTACCGCGGCAGTCTCCCGAGTGCCACACGTCTTTTTTTTATTTTTTTATTTCACATGTTGAGATTTCGGAGACTCCTAACCGAACGTCAGTCAAGTTTCATCTCTCCCGTGTCACACACATAACATTCCAAGTCACACAGCTAAGCTTCACTTGACAACATCGACGGTGTGAGGTAACAGCTGATACTTACCGAATAGTAAGCCTATTATTACGATCCCAATCACTCCCATTATTATCATCATCTGAAATGTGAAATATTACAATTACATTGGTTTTTAACTGCTTCTTTAGTCCAGTGGTCGTAATTGCAGCTGTTGAGCATGAGGTTACAGAGTCGCCCGTCGGGGCTGCGGGTTGTTCGAAAGAGAGACCGCGGCCTCGGCGCAAGGGCTAAGAAGGAACATGGGTGGTGTAGTGTCTGTGAGTGAAAGAGAAGAAAGCATTATGTCATCTCTAGCGCACGTGCGGTCGTAAAGCAGCCAGTCAGCTGTGAGCGGCGGTAGTGAGTGGGCACGCGCGTCTAAGAGCCGACAATATAGAGGGATATACCACATTTTGGCGACGAGGATTAACAGGACTACTGTGAGTTAACTTATTATTATGAAATTACATCCGAAAAAGAAAAAAAAAAAAAATGTGCGGTGTTTTGAGATTTGTGACTAAGATTGCTCAATCTAATTAAATTCACAGTACAAATTACGGTGAGGCCCCATGAAGTAAACATTCTATTCGTGTAGGTATCATATTTATTTAGTTACCTATGAGGCGAAACGATAGCGTTGTTTTGCTGGTGCTGTATGTTATTATTATCAAGCGGGACGGTTGTTTACATCTCTCATTGCTAACTAAAATATAAACCCACTTATGGTGTCCGCTTATGTATGATTTATTTATAAAAGGAATATGTCATACCATTAACGAATACATTTAAAAGTCATGTTTACAATTCCTGGCTGTGAACTACGGGGTTCGATTCCCTTACCGGTCGGCTCAGAATAAACATATTTTTCAGATTATAAGTAGGTATATACAAAATACGTACCTACATACTGTTGAGTTGTATGATTGACTTCGTTATCTAGTAATACTAGACTCGACCAGTATTAGATTATTGTATCAAATAATGATGCTCGTAGAAGAGAGAACATGAGCCTCCTCCTGTATGGACTAAATCACAGGTGACGCCTGTCACATAAGTTTTAGTGTAATAATGTACAATATGCGTGATGAGTTGAACACGAACGATCCGAGTGACGTCTGTGTTAAGCGTAAACATCACAATGTTACCAGATGATGCCTGGTAGTCCGAGAACAGGTGATGCCTGTAAGGACTTCGTAATGAAAAATGTTACCAGATGATGTCTGGTAGTCCGGAAACAGGTGATGCCTGTAAGGACTTCGTAATGAAAAATGTTACCAGATGATGTCTGGTAGTCCGAGAACAGGTGATGCCTGTAAGGACTTCGTAATGAAAAATGTTACCAGATGATGCCTGGTAGTCCGAGAACAGGTGACGCCTGTAAGGACTTCGTAATGAAAAATGTTACCAGATGATGCCTGGTAGTCCTGAAACAGGTGATGCCTGTAAGGACTTCATAATGTAAAATGTTACCAGATGATGCCTGGTAGTCCGGAAACAGGTGATGCCTGTATGGACTTCGTAATGTAATTAAGTACAGGTGATGCCTGTAAAATACATGATGCGACGTAGGTATGTCAGAGTGTCATGCATGTGTTCCATGGAAATTTTATATGGGTGATGCCCGTAATATGAAGTTTTTGTACGGATAACTCCCGTTTACAGAAGTTTGAAGACAATTCAAACAACATTGTTAGTTTAATTTAGACTATGGTCTATATGAATGCTGTATGAAATAAATAATTTATGTGTTAGGTTGTTAAAAAGGATGATGCCTATTTGATAACCTAAAATTGCCTAAAATAGCTATTCGTTATTTGTTTCATTGTCCACCGTTTAAAATATGATGTCAAGTTTTACTTTGGAAAAATTTGAGTGCGATGGTGAAGCAGGATCTGTGGGAGCTAGATGGGAACGTTGGAAAAGGAGTTTATATATTTACCTGGAAGCTTTGTTTAGTTTAGTTTAACTGGGCTTTTATCCGCACTTAGCCTCTTGATTGGGCAACTACTACTACTCCAACCAAAATAATTATGTCGTCCCAGAATTGTAGCAGCCTTCCCAGACTGCTGCAGGCGCTGCAGGAGTTAATGGGGATCGTAGAGTTTGTGCCCAGTGATCTGCCACGCTCCTGCACTCTAGGAGTACGTGCCGTGGCGTTTCTTCCACCTCCGTGCATCCTCTGCACAGTGGGCTATCTGTTACACCTATGTTATGTAGATGTTTGTTTAAGGAACAGTGACCCGTTAAAATTCCTATGATTTGACGGATTTTGTCACTTTTAAGTTTGATCAGATTGCGAGTAAACTTCATTGATGCTGCCGGAACTGAATCTTTTGCCTAGTATCCTTTACTGTTTCTCCATTCGGTGAGGTGTTTCTCTGTAGTTCTTGAACGCAGCCATGTATAAATTTGGGTCTGAGGTGCATCGCTTGAGCCTCTCTTTGCTAGCTCATCTGCTGCGTCGTTACCCAGCGAGTTGCTGTGTCCTTTTATCCATTGCAGTGTTACACTATTCATGGTTGCAATGGATTGGAGTGCATTGTGGCATTCCAGTATTAAGACAGAGGTAATTGTGTTGTTTTTAGGGCTTGAAGCACCGATGCACTGTCTAAAATGATCTTTATTTTAAAATCTCTGACGTCTGTGGCTGCAACTGCTTGTGCCGCTCTGGTGATACCGATACATTGTGCTTGGAAGATTTTGGTTAATTTATCTAGGGTATTTGATGTTGAGATCATTCGAGAAGAAGCCGGCTCCTGTGCGAAATGAGGTCTTGGAGCCGTCCGTATATATCCTAACTTCATTGATGCCAGAGCTATCTACCGCTCCCGCAGTGAGTTGGATGTCGTAACTTCTATCGAACACATAACAAGGTAACATGAAGTTTTATGAAGTGGTATTTCCATCAGAAACCCCTGCAAAACTTTTGAGTGGGTTGTTTCTGTATTTACTTTCCATAGTCCGATTGATCTTAGTCTTAAGGCGGTTACCTTAGCTTTTTATCTCTTTCTCTTTTATGACCAGTTCCAGCGGTCTTAAATTTAAAAGAAACTCTAACGCTGCTGATAGAGTTGTTCTCATGGATCCAGTAGTTGCTGCACTAGCTAAAGGTTGCAGGTTCTGGAGTTTCATTTTCACCGTGGTCAGCTGAGTTCTGGGTCACCGTACAACTTATCCGTAGGTAATAGAAGGTCTGATGACTGACGTGTATAGCCAGAGTATGACCTTTGGGTTAAGACCCTATCTCTTACTAACTAGTATTCTACACTGATTAAAAGCTATACAGGTCTTCTTTGTTTTAGCCTCTAAGTGACTCACCCAGTTCAATTTGTTACGAGTTTCAAGAATTATGCCCAGATATTTCACTTCTGTTGACAGGGAGAGTTGAAAAGCTGTGGTAGTTGTAATTCTGGTAGTTTCCTTTTGTTGGTAAAAAGGATAAGTTCTGTTGTCTTGGGATTTACTGAAAGTTCGTGTTCTTCACATCAAACTTCTACTATCTACAGAGCAGAGCGCATCACATTGTACAGCATATCTTCAGCATTCCCGTTTATCAGTATAGCAACGTCGTCTTCATAACCAATAGCACTACTATTCTCTGTTATTCAGTTTCTTTATGAGCCTGTCTACTACTATGGTTCAGAGGAGTGGAGATAGAACGCATCCTTGGGGGCATCTTCTTACCTTGGCTCTTGTGGTAGTATTTCCCACTATCTGTACCGCTCTTTTGCTAACCAATTTAGTGATCTAGTCAGTTTGTATGACCGGTTATACACTAAATTACTGCAGGGCGTGGTTAATGCTGTTGTGTATGATTTTATCAAAAGCCCTTCAATGTCTATGAAGGCAGCAAGTGTTGAGGATGTATTGGTTATAGCCGTTTCTATTTTGTGCACTACCATTTGTGTAATGCCGACTCTGTTGATCTGCCTTTCCTGTATGCGTGTGGTTGGGGCTGCAGTGGTTTGCTTTTTAGAGCTCCAACCCTTAGGTGTCGATCTACCAGTCTTTCCAGTGTTTTAATAAGAAAAGATATTAGACTGATGGGCCTGAAAGATTTGGCGTGTGTGTAGTCCTCTTTTTCTGGTTTAGGTAGGAAGACTACTTTTGCCTCTGTCCAAAGTATGGGGATATTGTAGTTGAAAGCTATGCAGGCCCGGTAGATTGGTACGTTCTTGGTTACCTGTTTTAGTTGCCATTGTAGTAGGGGTGGGAATATCCCATCAAGCCCTGCGGATTTGAAAGGCTTGAAGGTCCTTAGAGGCACAATTACGACGACTTGTTTTAGTTAGATGCTCCTGATGAAGTTGAGACTTATAGCGAAGGTTTGGTGGCCTAACTATGGTAAGGACGTGGAAAATTTAGTACGGTCCTTTAAAGGATACACTCTGGTATCGGCACCAAATCCACCACATCCAATCCTAGGTTGATTACCTTTTGATTGTGATCGATTACTATTCAAGGTGGAAATGATTCGCTTTTTAGCTGTTTAGGACATCCAGCTTCCATAACTTCTGATAATGGCAAACAATTCACTAGTACAGAGTTCAAAACTTAATATTGCCATGAAAATTATATCAAATTATTTAATTCAATCCCTTACTGGCCGCAATAGAATGGAGAGGTGTAGCGACAGAATAGATACAGCATTAAACGCCTCAAAATATGCCAAGTAGAAAGAAAAAGCTGGAAAGAAGCATTGACGGAATATTTGACAATGTACAATACCAACCCCACATAGTGTGACTGGGAAAACACCGCTGAGCTATTCTTTCAAATTAAATTTAGGAACAAGATTCCAATGATAGAAATTGCAGAACAAAGTTTTGGAGACATGGATGTAAGAGATAAAGACAAAGAACAAAAAAGGGTGAGAGTATACTGATAAAAGACGAAGAGCACGTGATGTTGACTTACAAGTGACAGATAAAGTGTATGTAAAGAATGCCAACAAAACGAATAAACTTAATCTTAATTTTGATATAGCCACGCATACGGTTAAGTCAAGAAACGGGGGAGATGTGGAGGTACAGAACGACGAAACAGGACAGCAGTTAAGACGAAACATATTGAATTTAAAAAAAAAATTGAGGGAGAATGGAAACCCGTGAACAAAGAAATCAATGGACAGAATTTAGAAATGGTAGTAGAAGAAAGATCAGAAGAGGAGATTAAAGATAATCAAAATTTTAAAAAATCAGAATTAAGGAATATATAAAATTATAGTTTATTAAAAATTAATAAAACAAGGAAGGGATGTAGTGTCTGTGAGTGAAAGAGAAGAAAGCATTATGTCATCTCTAGCGCACGTGCGGTCGTAAAGCAGCCAGTCAGCTGTGAGCGGCGGTAGTGAGTGGGCACGCGCGTCTAAGAGCCGACAATATAGAGGGATATACCACAGGTGGTTTTTAGTCAGTAGAAGTCTGACACTCCTTTTCGCTCTGCCCAAGAGCGGGAGGGGGGGGGGGGGGGGAAATAAAGGTTACAGCGTCGACTTTCGGGTCGGGCTAATTGTTATATCTAATAACAATTGGCCTGACCCGAGAATCGAAGCTGTTTTTCATTAGGAATTTCTCAGTAGCAGCCATTCTGATGGCAATTGGTTTACTTTAATACCTTTGTTATTTAGTAATATGCATCAACATATATTACCTTAAGATTTTGTAACCAGAACTTGTTCTTCAAACTCTTGGCCTGCTGCTCAAATTGGGATGCCCCGTATTGCAGTGCATCTGAGGATTGTCAAATTGATTCATTAGAATTTACTAGTTGGTCTATTGGTCGCAAACGTGACTGCTAAGGTCCTGGGTTCGATTCCCTGGTCGGGAAAAAGTGTTATTCGATTTTTCCATCAGGGGTTTTTCAGTAGCAGCCACGAAGTCTGTATTTGTGTCCGGTTTATGGCAATATGCTCAGCCCCTTTTACACGGGACTTCATAACTGGCGAAATGTGGGTGGATGTGTGTGTTCTTGTTAGGTATACTTCTGCCTAGCTCCCGGAGATTCCCAAGCGTGATATTATGTTACAATGTCCTAATAGTACTTACACAAAGTGCTAGGATTAGTCTTGTGTAGTTATGTCACGTCGCGGGAATAGAAGCTACTCGTAAAAGATTTACTAGCACGTTGGTTTTAACAGTTCTCATACGAACTAAGTGTGAGCCTTTCAGATGCAACGACTTTTTAGGACCCGAATCTTTGTAGGAAAAAACATCATATTCGTCATCATTAGCATATAATGTTCCCACTGCAGGGACTCAGGCCTCCTCTCTAGGAGAAGGATTGGCTATAATCCACCACGCGGGCCCAGTGCGGGTTGGTAGATATCATGTCTTCGAATTTTTTGGTTCTCAGACCTCATGATGTTTTCCTTCACCGTTTTGAGAGCAGTGGTGATGAAATAAATTTTACAAATTTATTCGCCTGCCTGGGTTTGAACCCACGACTTCCTGTTCGTTAAACTATTAAAAAGTCTTTATTACCCGCTCTGTCGTCAAGTTCCGATAACTTCACATCTCTGTCCAGCACCTTGTCCATGTTCGTCTTCATTATGTCCACCACCTGAGGAAAACCACGCGGTAATAATTATATACCTATTTTCACATCAAAACAATTTTTCAGTACAATGTTGTACAGTCAGTGACCAGCTTTACCTGACCCCTGTTCTCACACCACTTCGCCTCTTTTTCTTTATAATAGGGGTCAGGTAATGCTGCTCATAAACTGTACCTTCATCATGTATGTATAATCACAACTTCATGCTATTGGATAGAATCTGGTTCTTCTAACCTAACAGACAAATGTGTTGCTGGGGAGTCAATTTGTCAATTCTTTTTCCCAATGAATTTGATCAAAGTTTTATTTTGACAGAAATTTTATTGATTATGAGAGTAAACTATGTACACTTATTAAAAACTAATAAATAAACTAACAAGAAACTATAAAAAGGCATCAAAAAACTGCTCCTGAACGCTGTCAGCCGGTAATGTGCCCAAAAGACTGGCGGCATTGCCAAGTTGTATGGCAACACTTGGCCTGTGGCCAAGATAAAAGCCAGCCCTTGGGTCACGAGAAGCGTCATCGCACCCCACGGCCCCAGAGTTTCAACCCCAAACGGCTCAAAAATATAGTTTCCACAAAGGTTACTATATTTACGCCGCTTAATTGAAACATTAGTGCCGAAGGGTGAGCGTTTTGGGGGACTGTCTCTCGTGTCGTTTAAAAAGTGCTGATTATAATATCAGGCTAATTTGAATTAAAAAAAAATCACTACATACACTTGGGAGCAAATAAATCGAGCCACTACCTTTTTTCACGTAAAATGGTAAATATTTTTGGTAATATGGAACGTATCAATTCGAACTATATATCGCCTAAAAGTTTAGTTAATAACCTTTACAATGAGGGTAAATTATTGAATAATAACCTTATTGAATGATAAATTATTGGCTCTGCAAGAAAAATGGTAATTTTGATAGAAAATTTAGTAGGGCTAAAACAGTCCATAAAAACAATAAAAAACAAAATTATTGCAAAAAAAATATTCTTAATAACTGGTATTACCCCCCCGTGCCCTGATACATTCTTGTAGCCTATTAGTCATCGATCTGATCAGCGTTACGATGACATATTGTGGTATGTTCTCCCACTCTTCAAGCACAGCGACTTTAAGCTCGGGAATGGATGAAACAGCGGGAACCCTGGCTCGGACTCTCCGTTTTAGCTCGTCCCATAGGTGTTCGATCGGGTTCAAATCGGGACTTCGTGCTGGCCATACCATTTGTTGAATCCCGATCGCAGACAAGTATTCCGTAACGATCTGCGCGGTATGAGATCTCGCATTGTCATGCATAAACAAGAAATTTTCTCCGACAAAACCAGCATACGGCATTACGTGGTTTTCAAGAATGTCAGTTATGTATCGGTCAGCTGTTAATCCACGTCTACCACTGCCATCGTTGGCGGGGTCGACGAAGACAAGTTCCGTTTTTCCGTCTAGAGAAATTCCTCCCCACACCATACAAGAACCACCACCAAAACTCACAGTTTCTCGAATGCAACATTGGGCAAATCTTTCACCAGGACGTCTATACACTCGGTTTCTCCCGTCATTGCTAAAAAGACAGATTCTTGACTCGTCAGAAAACAAAACTGACCTCCAGTCTTCTAACGTCCAATTAATGTGTTCTCGAGCAAACTCCAAGCGAGATCGGCGATGAGCTACAGTCAATTTTGGGCCAGTTGCTGGTTTGTGTGATGTTAAATTTCGTTCTTTTAGTCTTCGTCTCACTGTCCACCAACTGATTGAGACTCCTCGAACGTCACGTAACGCTTGCTGTAGCTGAACAGCATTAAGTCCACGGTCGCGCAACGAATTGGTTGCAATAAAGCGGTCGTCACGTTCTGTTGTTGCCCGTGGTCGGCCAGTTCCAGGTCGCCGAACAAAAGCACCAGTCTCCAGATACCTGCGGTATACCCGCTGTACCTTTGAAAGACTCAAATGAAGTCTGCGTGCCACTTCACGTTGTCCGTGTCCAACCTCAAGTAAAGCTACAACTTGGGCAGCTTCCGTCGGTGTAGTATCCATTTTATCAGGTTATTTTGATTACACAGACACAGATAAAGACAACAATAACAAGTAATATGGGTATGATTAACAAAAACCTCAAATTTAATCTTTTCTTAACAGAGTACAATAAAAATGTCATAAGCAAATTAAATGCGATAATTTAATTTAAATAAAAAAAAAATGAAATTTTGACAACTAACTACCCTCTTTGTAAAGGTTATTAAATACCCTTTTAGGCGATATATGTTTCGAATCGATGCGTTCCATAATACCAAAAATAATTACCATAATGCGTGAAAAAGGAAGTGGCTCGATTTATTTGCTCCCAAGTGTATTATAATACAAAGTCCTCCACCGCGTCTGTTTATCTGTCTGTTCGCGATAAACTCAAAAACAACTGCACCAATGTTCATGTTGTTTTCACCAATAGATAGAGTAGTTCTCGAGGATGATTTTAGTTTTGGATTTGTTTTGATAACCGACATCCACGCAGGTGAAGCCGCGGGCATCAGCTATGTTGAATATAAGTTATTGATTATTCATCTTAGGAGCGCGTTAAATCGTGGTGTTTAATATCTGACTTCTGTGTATGTATACCCTGCATCTTCCTATAGTGTCGATACTTCAATGGTCCACTTACAAGTCCCGGGACTCAACTCGGAAGCTGTAGCTCCAACCTCACATATTATGGTTACCAAGACGGATCAGTAGTAGGGCGTGGGTGCGGAGCTGTATCGCAAATTATGCTTCACCTCCTATCCTGCCTACTCTGCCCCTAAACAAGCAGCAAAAGAAACCTTTGCACAACCACCGATGCCCGTTAACGTTTCAAAGTTATGGGCCAATAAAATATAATAAAGTCGTACCAACGACAACATGCGATGAACAAGAAGTTCATACTTCTTTCAACGTATTCAAAACTAAACTCAAGCAGTACGTCACTCCCGTCGGGGCTGCGGGTTGTTCGAAAGAGATACCGCGGCGTCGGCGCAAGGGCTCAGAAGGAACATGAGTGGTTTTTTGTCAGTAGAAGTCTGACACTCCCTTCCGCTCTGCCCAAGAGCGGGGTTATTTGATGATGTCCCACACCCCAAAACAAAAAGCAGTACGTCACCGACAAACAAAATTATATTATTATAGTCTTATTTATAGTCATTAACATAACAAAACTGTTAGCTAATAGACTAAATGTTACCTTAGTTAAATATTTATTCGTTAAGTAAACAATGTATGTTCTTTAAGAATAAAAAAAGAATCTTTAAATCCATACCTCATCAACCTGCGCCTGAGACTGCTGCAACCGCCTCTGCGCAGCAATCTGCTGCGGAGTGCGTGGTCCTCCAATAATCTCGCCATCGGGACCTGTCTCTCCCTCGGGTGGGGCGAGCCCAGTAGTAGGTCCTGCTTCGGCGGCCCTAGAATATGTGAAAATTTAAAATATTAGTCTTGAAGTTTGTCATTTTGGGATTAACCTTCGGAATTTCTGATCCGATTCCGGAAACTTTACTAGTTTTATTAGGAGGCTACTTTTCTTCGATTGTAATAGGCTATATTTAAAACTTTCCAGTAGAAAAATTATAAACATTATTATAAATGTATTAGTATGTATTATTTAATTTATGTTAACAAAATGGTATGTTCCTTAATTAATATTTTTGTACTCTAACACAATGTTTTCCTATGTCCGTAAGGTTAATTGGTAGAAAATGCCTACTAGCGTTGAGTACGCCTATGTATATAATTATATGTACTATACATGAAGTTTAAATGAATAATTTCCGTTCATCACGGAATAATGAAAATAATAATAATAATAGAAGCAAAGCCGCGGTCAAAAGCTAGTTTACAATAAAATGTGTTTTTCTGTTTTGCTTCTATATTTTCATGTCATATTGAACTGTCCATTCATTTAACTCATTTAATTTTTCACAAGTTTAATTTTTAGAATTGAAAAAAAAATGGACAAATTGAATTGAATGTAGAAGATTGTTTGCGAACAAATTCAAAAATACAACCGGTAAACCAATTAATTAGACTTTATTAAAACAATCTTACTGTTAAATTAATAAGTAACAACTCCACATACAGTTTTACTCCTCAAAAATCTACCAAAAATGAACCCTTGTTACCTATCAGATGAAGATTTCCCTCAAAGATTTCAAAAAACAATTCTGGCACAAACATGACAGACGTCTGCCAATTTTCTACCGAAACCTATTTTTCCTCAATTGATAACATGTAGGCTAGGTAAAAAACAAGCCAGTAAATAGTATGTTTTCTATACTAATGACAAAAAAGCTTCGTAAACGTTCGGCTAAGCTCGTTAATCTTCGTCAACCACACGATCTTATGTAAGGCACTTAAACAAATTCTAGTTTTCACAACACTTATGAATGCGTGAATAAAATTTCTCTGTTGATTTTCCAACTCTCAGTTCAGCGGCGTGGGTTGAAATTCCCACAACGCAAAGCATCCTTTAAGTTACTGAAAAACTGTATCACAGACAGGCGAGTAAGTACATTCAAGGTAATTTAGATGGTTGAAAAGTTGCCAAAAATGGCCAACTTTGGCGAGAGTTTTATTTTATGGTTTTTCTTACGTAAATACTCCGCAGTCGAAAACTAGGGTAAGCAATCACTGCGGAAAACGGTGATTAGTGTTAGTAGACATAAATAAGTTACCCTTTTTGATATGTTTTTATATTTTGTTTAAAACAAAAACTTGAATGTGTAAAAAGTATTATGGCTTAAAAGGAGGTGTCTGATGAGATGTTAAGTAATAGAAAGGTATGAAAGAAGAGGACATGTGCGCCGACACCAAATGTATTAGGATATGGACAGGGATATTAAAAAACACACACACACAATAAAAAAAAAATATGCCTACTTATTTGACTTTTTACCTATCAGCTGTTTATTGAACACAACATCACGCCTGTAATCCCCGAAGAGTCAGGCAAAGGTGTTCCACAATTCGCCAGTTATGTTTTTCTAAATCCAATGTAATAGAGGGCGACCCTATTAACATCAACCATCATCATCTGTTTATCTAATTCAGTAAAAACCACGAAAGAAGTCGTAATGTTTCTCTTTATATTATTAAATCTCCTTATATTAATAATCAATAATAATCTCCTTAAATTAATAATCTGTCATCACTGCGGTACTAAAAGCTTAACTCCTGTTGTCTTCGCTACAAAGCCACAACAGAATAATTAATATCATGTAATTCATCTCGCTTCGCATGTGATACGGAGGAAAGAGGAAAATGTCGTGAGGAAAGTTTTGATTTTGGAGGGGTATAAGAGTACCCATCGGGGAGCCTGCGGGTTGTTCGCAAGAGATACCGCGGCCTCGACATGAAGAAGAAGAAGGAACATGGGTGGTTTTTAGTCAGTAGAAGTCTGACACTCCCTTTCGCTCCACCCAGAGCGGGAGGAGTCATTTTATTATTTCCCACCCTCCAAAACAAAATTGTTAATTAATATGTTGGGGTCCCGCTGTACTGGAGGATGTTTTTAAGGTTCTGGACTGGAGAGGACTAGGCATTAACATCAATGGCGAGTAGATCACTCACCTTCGGTTTGCCGACGATATAGTGGTCATCGCTGAGACCATGGAGGACCTCAGTACAATGCTCGATGACCTCAGTAGAGCTTCCGAAAGAGTGGGTCTTAAAATGAACATGGACAAAACCAAGGTCATGTTGAATGCCCATGCCACTCCTATCAAGATCGGAGACTACACTCGAAGTTGTAGACGATTATGTCTACCTGGGACAAACGGTCCAGTTAGGTAGGTCCAACTTTGAGAAAGAGGTCAATCGTCGAATCCTACTCGGCAGGGCACCGTTTGGGAAGCTGAGTAGTATCATCCCGTCTATCTTACCACAGTGTCTCAAGACGAAAGTCTATGATTACAAACGGGACAACGTGATCGCGCACAATGGGCCTCATCAGAAAGCTCAAAGTCACCCAAAGGGCAATGGAGAGAGCTATGCTCGGAGTTTGCTTGCGTGATCGAATCAGAAATTAGGACATCCGCATGAGAACCAAGGCTATCGAAATAGCCGGAAGAATTGCCAAACTGAAGTGGCAATGGGCAGGGCACATTGCTTGCTGAACGCATGGGCGATGGGGCAGAACAGTTCTGGAGTGGCGACCGCAAACCGGAAGACGTTGCGTTGGAAGGCCTCCCACTAGGTGCATCGATGTCCTGGTGAAGGTTGCGGGGATCCGCTGAATGCGAGACGTACGGGTCCGGTCCATGTGGTGACACTTAGGGGAGGCCTATGTCTAGCAGTGGACGTCTTTTGGCTGAAATGATGATATTGTTGTCGACTTCCGCTCTAACCGGATACAGCTGAATACCAGTATTTGACATGAAGCGACTGCCTATATGACCACCAAAACCCACTTAGTACTGAGAAATACAATACCCCTTTGCTGTCATTTCCGAGGCTTGGACGAAGCTCGCTTCGTAATAATGGGTGTTTACCCATCTCAGACTAACCCAAGCAAGCTTGGCTTAACCTAAAGATCGACTTGACTGGCTGTTATCGTTAAACCAAGAGTATATAGATCGAAGTGTCACTGAATGTAGACAGAAAACTATTAACCCTAAAGTTTGTAATTGTACAAAGTTTTATCTTCAAAAGACAAAGTTTACAGTTTCAGTTTACATTCAAACTTGATAAAATGATTCAATTCAAAATTACCTTCAACTTTGTTCGTGTCTTAACCGTTTAATCAGTTTTAACTGTTTTCTTGGGGCAAGTCAACATAGTTTATGTATTTGAAAAAATATATCTGGTTGTCACGGCAACTTAGCATTAAACTTCTCAACAAAAAGTACATTTTCGACTGCGGTGAATGAAAGTATATTCAAAGATTGGGAAACCTTCATCTAAATGTTTTTACGGAAAGGTATGAGTTTACATTATAATAATAACAAAAATCTCATCATAATCTAACCCGTTATCATGGCCATTACCCTTAAAGTTTAAGGTTTAGGTACAACCTAACGGTACACCCACATTTCGCTAGTTATGTTAAAGTCCTATCTCTCTCTCTCTCTCTTCAAGTTCCTCTCCATATAGTGAAGGTTGGCAGTCAGCTCCGCATATCTGGTTCGGTCTTTTGCCAGTCTAAAAAGCTCCGCGGCGCTCTTAACTCCTGTCCATTCCCGGATATTAAAGTCCTATGTAGCAGGGATATTACTACCAACCGAGCACAATTCTGGATGTCGCGACTGCTATTGAGAAATTTCTAATGGGTTCCTCGATTAGAAATTTCTTATTTCCAAACAATAGCACTTTGCCAGACCTGGGAATCGAATACAGAATCTCATATCCAGCAGCAATATTTGCCACCACTAGACCAACGAGGCAGTCAGTTTTAAAATCGTTCTACTCGTAAATTACTTTATGTTTACTTTTTCGTTCGTGTTCGGTTCACAGCTATATTTTATTCAGCAAGGTTGGTCGTTTTCTTTTTTCAGTGGATACTTACACTTGGTACTTGGGACTTGGTACTTGTCTTAAATGCCAGTCTATACATTATCCCATTTTTATTTCGCATGACATTAGAATTAAGAAAAATGTCTGGACTTTTACAGAGGCATTAACCCCGAAAGGACAATGCTCTATTTTGTATGATAGTTCGGCTGTGCTTGTGTCTCGAGAGAATCACGTTATGGCAAAACTACGTCCAGTAGTATTTTCAATTAAAATAATTCCAGTTTCCTATTCTTTAACCTTGCGCGTTCATGCCACAAGGGCTCGGTTCTCACGTTTAACCTAAACCGCACTAGTTTGAAAACGTGTCAACCTTGAAACCATATCGATCTTAAAACGATGTTTAATGCACATCATTCTCATTTAATTTCACATAATAGCTAGTTTGGTGGCAAATCAATCGATATAAAAAGTGGCAACGTGCCAAGCAACGTCATCGTGGCAATTGGGGTTGCCAGTTTGCCACTAATGATACCTACGGAATTTTATGTTAAATGCTGTGATTTTATGCATGGCAGTTAGTTTAATGGGCGTGGAAGAAATGCTTTTAAGATCGTTATGGATACGTTTTTCCAGTTTACAATAAATATATGAATTTAAAAAGAGTATGTCAATTGTATTTGAAAGCGACGCAGTACAGAATCAGTCAGATCGGGACAGTTGATACAACAGTAGCATTTATATGTAGGTGTCCGCGTACGAAGCCGTGTCCGAACTGGTGTATCCAATGAGGATTGAAGTAACCACTACTTCTGGGCACCGTTAAAACGTTGCTTAATTTGTGTGTAAAGTGTGCTTTAATAATAAAATGGTATTTGTTAATGTTCATAAACAGGAGTCCCACTACATTTTCTATATTTTACCATCAAGACGTTGGAACAGCCGAACTATCATGTGAATTTGGCCATTCTCCTTTATAACTGACATTTTTATTTGACTAAAGCCGATGACAATAGCTAAACTAAAGCTGTCGTATTCCATCACATAATATTACTTTAGCAACAATTCTCTACTAACAGTTGAACACTAAACATCTCGAGAAACCGCTATTATAGAAGTCAGTTCTGCTTCGATCTTACAAAGCAGCAGAGATGTCTAAGTACCTACCCATAACGTTATGACCTTGAAAGAACACTCCAATTTTTTTTGTTCGCTCAGACCTTCGTAACGACTCCCATATTTTTCCATAATCTTCCTAACTTTAAAACCACTCGAGTAAACGCGGAAAACCTTTTCTTTCCCACACGGCCGTTTTAGAAAAGATTTGCCGAATATTTATGCCCGACATGAAGGAAATACCCACTTTACCGACTCCATAAAAGTACAATGAGTGTGAAAAGCGCCACACGATAAATTTTAATAAGGTTGCTTCGAGAAACTTCGTTGATGCTACAAGTTAATCAAAATGTAAGCAACTTTTATGTCTGAAGAGTTTACGAAGGAAACTTGAAGCTTATCTTTCGTTTACAGGGATGTGGGCAAACAGAAATTATATTTTTTGCTACAAAATGGAAGTGAGGTCTCTCGGTACAGCAAGTTGTAATCGATCTTTTTAAAATAAAGTTTTGGATGATTATTTCTCAGTAGCAGCCACATAATCAGAAATTGTGACCAGTTAATGGCAATAGGATCACCCCCTGTTACATGGGACTTCAACATAACTAACCCTTCGGGGATTACAGGCGTGATGTTATATTATGTGTTGGTTTTAGAAGATTGATTTTAAGCTTAGGATTTACCATCTTATCTTATTGGACTGGAGCCAACCATTGGTTTGCGGCGACAGTTTACCAAATTTTACAGTTTTGCTGGTCTCCTAGCAAAATTGTACCGCCATCGTCTGTCTGTCTACCCTTTTCCCAACTGTGTTGGGGACGCCTTCATGTCTAAGCAGATGCAGCTGAATACTAGTATTTTACATGGAGCGACTGACTATCTGACCTCCACAACCCCGTTAGTACCTACTGAGTAAAAGGATACCTTTTGGTAAGACTGGTTGTCAGACTTTTAGGCTACTGACTACTTGCAACAACTGCCAAAGATCTCTATATGGCAGCCGAGTCCAATGGCTTAACGTGCTTTCCGTAGCCTGGAGCAAACTAGGTATGGTTAGTCAACCATTAACGGACCTACCTAGGCAAGCACGGCATAGCCTAAATATGGACCCGAGCGGCAATAATTATTAAGCAACGACCTTCAATCATTAAGTGTTCATTTTATCAAGTGATCTTATTTCCAAAAAGCCAACAAAGCACACTTTTCATACAAATACGCCTTCAGGCAATTTAAATCTCGACCTAAGCCATTTCTTACATAGAATCAATATGACTGAATTCAATTTTATTTTGAAAACGCTAAAATCAAATATTGCGGCATTGTAAATACCTAGCAGACTATGAGCACTTCATTGTTCCCTATTACATTTAGCTATAACATGAAAACTGTTGCTTCGACAAACACGCTAAACAGTTAGTGCCTATATTAACATAAAATACAGGTTTTCATGTTTGTACACCATTTACAACACCGAATCATGCAATCAGTTATGCGACAAAACATATTTTTTACAAAAAATACTATGCTAATGAGCAAAAAAAAGAATTTGATCATTATTACCGGTTTTTTCTTACTGATTTTTCCACGAAAGTCACGATCTACATTAAAAACAATTAAATACATCATCACCAACTTCAAAATGACGTCAAAACCGCAATTTTTACAAACAACATCACAATCGACGGCAAAAAAAACACAACTGAAAATCGACCTTCTAGAAATACAATTTAAAAAATACAAAAAATCCAACTTACATGATCTCTGTCTTCACACACACTTCAATTCAAGGAATCAATGAAATAATAACGCGTTTAATTCAATTATTTCAGCGCTTGCTTCAGCTTTCACGCGAGCTTTCAGCAGCGATGCTGGCGCAAAGTGCGACTGGTATCGGCCGCAGTAATGTCACGCACAGAACACTTTTGTGAGAGCTTTTTGGCATGATAGCTAAGTTTTTTTTTGGTGGGTTTTAAAGATCTTTGGAAGTTCACTGAGATTGTTTGTTGTTTACTTAATTGTGTATTTTTATTGAGTTTTGATGAATTAATGCTACGTTCTGTCAAAATGAGTTCCTACCTGCTTGGAAGTTGAATAGCTCTAGTAACAAAGCCCTAATAAAAAGTCTGGTTATACTAACTATGTTACGCTTAAATTGTGAAATCAGTTTTGTAGTTAATAGAAATGTTTAAATTCATAGTTTTCCTTAACAAAAATAACACTTTTCTGAGTTAGGTATGTAGCTTTGCCTAATGCTGATGCGCGAATCGTTTTAAAACCCTTAAACTCACTCTAGAACTCAACTCTCACTCACTTAAAAAATAAACGTATGTAAAGTGTCCTTTTTACATCAACATCAGCACATTATGATACAGTTTATACATTACCCAACATTTTACAGAACCAAAATTAATCTTAAAGAAAACGTAGAAACCACCACTGTGACCGCCAGTACTTCGCCAAAGCTTTCTCGCACGCATGCGCGAGCCACTGCGTGTGTGCACCACCATCGATTTCCCCCACTTGTGGGGTAGGTCCGGACCCCGCTGCACGTGTCGCATTCACCCCCATCAATGAACCACCCCATACTTAGGTAGCTATAGCTTTCAGGGCACGTTTATGCGAAGATCATTGAGAAAACGTTTGAGACTTCTGACCGATGCTTATCAAAAAGTACAGCTTACTTGAGTGTACCTATAGCATGCAAAATAAATACACAGAATTAACATTAATGTTAATTCTGTCTCTTATTCCTAGTTGTTTTATATTATCATGAGCCAAGTACTATTTTATTTTTTTCTTAATCATGTACCAGTGTACTTACTCAAATATTTGTCTTGACTTTCGCACATTTTTTCACTGATGGCCACTGAAATCAGCGCTGTGCTGTGGGTCCGCATAGCATAACGACGTGCAAGCTGTCAACTTGCTTGTCCTATTGTATTTTTAAATATTGGTTATGCCTTTTATGTTTACTGTTTTTGTTTTCATAAAGCGACGAATAAATATTTTTCTTTCTTTACTAAAATGGGGAAAAAAGTGCATTAATGTAGGTGCACTATTATATTTTATTTATCGGGTTTTCAGGCTGTTGACGTGCGCAAAACGTTGAGGGAATGTACGCTGTTATGAAGGCTTGTTACTTGCGCCCTTAACTTGCTAATGAACGTTTAACTACTTTGTGGCAAGGTCAACGTTTCGTTACATGCTTCGTATTTTCATAGAATCTTTATGGTTTATATCTAGCTTATAAAATTTTTCTTACGTATGAATTTATATCATTTTCCTTTCAAAGGACATTATACAAAGGGAAAAACCGATATGTAAATAGGTTGGTTTGATAGTTTTGAACAACATAATACCTATAACATCACGCCAGTAATCTCTAAAGAGCAGAGGTGTACCTAATAAGTAGTTTACCCAGATTTCGCCAGTAAAGTTTAGGGTATGAGCTTTTTGCCATCAACCGGGCGAATGGCGAAGTTCCGACTTCGTGGTTGCTACTAAGAAATACCTGATAGAAAAGCCAATAACTCTTTGCCCGACCCGGGAATCGAAGCCAGGACGTCATGCTCAACAGTCGCGCTTGTGACCACTAACAACGAGGCAGATTACGCTAGTGTTAAAATTAGATTAATAAGTATTTAGTTTAGGATTTATAATTAATATCAGTTGTATTTTTATTTCACTTTTCTGTGTTACACAAACATTGTTTATTTTTAGAAAAAGGACCCTGTATGTAAATACATTATCTACTCCTGGGCCATGAAACCCTCTTCCAACTTTTACGGCACTTAAACATGGAGAGGGTTCGTCCATTCATAGTCCAAAACGGCTGATGCCTAGATAATATTTGATGAGCCTAGCCTAGATTTCTAGGCCAAGGTTTTTCAAAACAATTTTGTGCTAACAATACAATTTAGCTGAAAGCGACGTCGTTACGGCCTTCCTTAATTTTCCGCCTTCGTGAATTTCAATTGACTTTGAAGCTCTATATTATATTTCATGAAATTAATATTTAGGCTAACGGTGAGTTTTAGATCGCTAGTTAAATATCATTAATTTGATCTTCGGTATAACATCACGCCTGTAATCCCTGAAGTGTTAGGCAGAGGTGTACCCGTTAGTACACCCACATTTCGCCAGTATTTTTTAAGTCCTACGTAAAAGGGGGTGAACCTTTTGCCGTCATCATCATCATCATCATTTCAGCCAAAAGACGTCCACTGCTGGACATAGGCTTCCCCCAGAAGGGGGGATTTGCCATAATCGCCACGCTTGGCAGGCGTTTTGGCGATCGCAGCATGGTTGTTACAAAGGCACAGAGAACGCTGCTGTCCATTCTCTGGTAAGTCTCTTAGTCGCCTCTTACGACACCCACGGTAAGATATGGGATGGTGCTATTCTTTACTTCCGACACCATACGGAACTGGACACAAATGCAGACTCCTGTGGTTGCTACTAAGAAATTCTTGATGGAAAAACTAATAACACTTAATACTTTGCTTTCTGAGCCATTTTCCTGTTGATATGCGATGTGGATGAATTTTTTGACGCACTGTAATTCTATTTTTAGATACTTGTACATATTTTATTATAATTATAGATTTGTAAATTGTACCTTGGAGGATTATTAATTAACTTTTATACTTTAAACGTTTGCGGGAATCGGGATTTTTCACAGCGGGAAAACTGAAGCTCGATGTTATTATCGTGATTGGCACTTCAGTTTTTAAAGCTTACATAAGCAACATAGCGATTGCGCTATGTGCCTGTATTCGCCAAATAGTTACATAGCGCTGTACATTCACACTACCCCAGAATAATGAGGGCGGGTCATTAACCACTGAAAGCTTAGAATTTATCGCTTTTTCGTGAAAAGGACGGGTCCTTGAGCCTAAGAAGTCAACGAACTCTATGGTTCGAGGCTTAGATTATTTTCAATTAAGTCAGACTCATCAAGTTTTGAATCTCAGTCATATGTCTACTTTTCAAATATGTAGACTAGAAAATGTGATACACTAGATACCTATATTAGCTTTATATGGTTATCACGAACTAAAAAAAGTATTGATCGATTTCTTTAATACAAGTTGGAGACGACGACGATACGACAATTCTATCTATTTCGTATACAGTTTTATAGCAGATAGGTTGAAAATATTCCTTTGAACTAGTATTACCAATATTGCCGTAACGTTATCTCAACCTTCTTTATAAAAGATATAGCTACATCCTATTTCAGCACTTTCCCAATTCATCAGCTAAACAAAATACAATACCAATAGTACCAATTCGTTACTATTTTATTATTTTCATAATACATTTAGTTTTCTTTCGGCAGCTATATAATAATTATGTGTAAGTATATAATAATAATTTATTTAATTCAGACAACATTGATCCATAATTTGGTTAGTAGTAATACTTAAAAATAATGTGAGTAGGTAAACAAAATATTCGGAGTAATACAATTATCAGCACAACACACGTATATATTTGAATATGGAACGCAAGCAAATGTAGTTCTAGCTGTCAATCTGAATCAGTAATGTGTAACTGTTTTTTCTCTTTTTCCAATAAACTTATTTAATAACTAAATTACGTTTATTACCACAACCACACAATTTAAAGTCCTTCAGTATAGCTATTATATAGACTGTATTTATTTTGGCTTATGAACATAACATAACATCACGCCTATTATCCCCGAAGGGTTAGGCAGAGTTGTACCAAAAAAAAATCCTATAAGAGCTACCTGTAAAAAAGGGCGAACCAATTGCCATCAACCGGGCACAAATCCAGACTCCGCGACTATTACTGAGAAATGCCAAACGGAATAAGTCAAAAACACTTTGCTCGACCCGGGAATCAAACCCAAGACCTCATACTCAGCAGTCGCGCTTGCGACCACTAGACCAACGAGGTAATCTAGCTTATTATTTAATTCATTAACTTAATTAGTTGTCGTGCATTGTTCACCTCGTTCAGGCAACAGTACATTTATAAAATAAGTTGTTTAAATGTTTTCATAGCGCATAAGTAATTAGTTGTGTGACCCGGTTAAAGTTTACCTGAATTCATTCGTGACTGTAATGAGCTTATGTGGTTACTGGTTAGTTCGACGCTTTGCAAAGCTTTTCAAAGTTATTTGGGTAGCTTCAATATTCTACGAAAATTCTAAGAAGTTATAATCGTATTTTCCGTAAAATGTTTATCTAGGAAAACATACCTATATAATTCTGTCAACTTTAGGTGAGCAACCTTATGCATAGTGTAACTTTAGCCAGACGGCGATGCGGTATATGGGTATACCGCATCGCCGTAGTCATCGCCGCAGATAAAGATATACCTTGAAAACCCAAGAGCAACACTTCGCGTAGCATTTCGCGTGCCTAGCTTACGTGCAAAAATCGTAAGTGGCCTCTTTCGCGCTCAGTCTGCATCGGTGTATAGCGCTAGTTGGACGTCGGCGCTGGTGCAAAAGGCGGGGGTTAGAGCGAAGGGGGCGGGTCTTTGAATCGATTTGATTTTCCGATTTTCCATCACTAAATAGTGCTTGTGACGTCATAATAGGTAGTCAAAAAATGGCACGCTTGGTTTTCATACAGATCCTGATACTTGCGTTATCTAGGTCTATCTATTATCTGTGGGTATACCTCAGGGGAGGACCAACGACCATTGGTCCAAATAGGCCTAGGATGGAAAGATTTGCGTTTGCCCAGCAGTGGGATGGAACAGACTAACAGTTACCTTTAGGTTGCTGAAACACCACGCAACACCAAGTCGGTCTTATGTGCTTAGACGACGGCCACCAGCTGGCCACTTCATGGGGGGCGGCTATAGCCAACTCAGCCAATACTACTAAACCTACTATCATCATCATCACCACAACCATCAACCTATAATGTTCCCACTGCAGGGACTCAAGCCTCCTCTCTAGATGAGGGATGGGCTATAATCCACCACGCGGGCCCAGTGTGGGTTGGCAGATGTCACGTCATGTCTTCGAATGTTTTTGGTTTTAAGACATGCAGGTTTCCTCACGATGTTTTCCTTCACCGTTTTGAGAGCAGCGGTGAAGAAATTGCCTTTTTTTTTGGCGGTTGGAAAATCATGAAATAACCCCTCCCGCTCTTGGGCAGAGTGAAAGGGAATGTCAGACTTCTACTGACTAAAAACCACCCATGTTCCTTCTTAGCCCTTCATGTCGAGGCAGCGGTATCTCTTGCGAACAACCCGCAGCCCCGATGCGCCTGCCTGGGTTCGAGCCCACGACTGCCACCGTTGCTCTCACCTTCTCTCTTATTGACTAAAACCAATCTGTGTTCCTCCAAATGCCTTTTACGTTCCAGGGCCACCGTGACTCTTTCGAACAAAGTCCGCAACAATACTGCTTGGTCTACTATGGCAGTGTTTTATTCCCTAAGTCCAGTATCCATAACTTCATCCAATAAAATAATGGCCAAGTCTCCACCTAGACAGGTCGTATCCTAACCAGGTCCATACCCGATGCCACCTAGATGCTGCAGACGTAACTATGCGTTCAATGCGCCGCGTGTGTACCCACAATAAAACAATAGTATGCTTAGCGATAACGTGAATGAAACTTGTGGAATGGATTGCTGTGACGTCATTGAAGAAGTAAAATGGTATCTGACGAAACTTTAAGTGAGTTCAAAGCGGAATTTGTATGTTGCGGAATAGTTCTCTTTATGTTTCTTAGACTTATCGCGAACAAATGTTCCAGAAAATGGTGTACTCTGCGTTTATTATGTTTATAACATTAATTGCAATTGGACTACAACAGCCTGTCCTCTGTTTTCCTCATTAATCAAAATGGCCGTGCCTGATCTGTCGCATCTTCCATTTTCGCCAAAAAATAATTGAAGATAATCATCCAGGCGACTTGCCATCTTCTCCTCGATCTACCGCGACTCCGCCTTTCTGTCTCAAGGCTCCTGTTTTGCTATATAAGCAACACTTAAGTTACATTTTTGAACTCATTTTCAATCTATCATCGCAAAAGAGTCAAACTCCCCGAAACCTTATCCACCAAAATCCAACGCATGATAAATACATTAAATATAAATTTTATAAGCCCATTAAAATTAGGGCGGTCGGGCCGCGAGCAAATTGTTGTGAGCGTCGGCGCAGCGCACAAAGGGCGCCGGCTAATCAATTGCTTTGGACCAACTCTTGCGCATCACACACGAACTGAGAAGGTGGTAAGTCAGAAATTGTTAGTTTTCTTTGTGCGTAAGATCTGGGATTTTGAGGGTCTTGTTAAAAGGCGAATTTCAAATTAGATTGCAAATAGTTTTTTTTTTCAATCTTGTCCTAAGAGCAGAGATGAGTCTGACACTCGGGGTTATTTGATGATTTCCCACCCCCCAAAAAAAAAAAAAAAAAAAAAGGTCGACGATGGAATGACCTAACCCAGAATAAGCCGAAAGATGAAAAGTAGAAGAAGCTGTAAGTATAATGTACCTATACCTACTGTTTTTTTAGACTATAAGTCTAAAAAAACAGTAGGTATATCTATAGTCTTAATAATGTTCACCATATTAATTGCAGAAAATTTACATTTGTTAACATGAACATTTACATAACATGAGTCATTGGGTGCACCCAAGGTATGAAAATTTTATAAGTGTTTGTGTTGTTTCTGCATATTCATTTAAATATAAAGACATTATACTATTTTAACGGGCATGGCAGATTTGCAAAAACAAACTGTGTAGTTATAGGACAATACCTACGAGTAACATCAACATAATAAATAAATAAAAAACATAATTATTAATCATTACTTGCAATGGTGCATTTTATCAGCAAGATTATTAATCTCAATAAAACTCGAGTAGTATTAGTTATTAAACGAAATCAATCCTTTTTTTGAACAAGAAAACATTACTATACTCCCCGTTCAAAAACCTCCAAAACGGACTTACAGTTCCCTTTCTCCGCAGTCATACTCGGTACCCCAGTGCCGACTCTTCATTTATTTTATTAACCGACTCCGCGAGGCATCGATTCGTAAGTCATTCGTCTAATGCATTTATTTATTTCAGCCATATCTTTAATTACGTGGACTTAAGAATTAACGAGCGTCAATTCGTGGGACTGCACAGTGCGATATTGGTGGTTGGAGTTCGTGTATTAATATTTGCATATGAGAATGATACAGACGTGCGCGTATGACCAGATGTATGAACGTGGACGAGGCGAAATGCGTATGTAAGGATCGTAGCAGGTGGCGTTCTTGTAGTTTCTGCCTACCTCCATTTGGAAGAGGTCAAGGTTCTGAAAATTAAAAGATACTGAAATCTTTGGTACTCGAAAAAGAATCCATCCCTGCAGTGTTTAATAAGTAACTGGTATTTTACAATTAAGGTTAAATCATTTCAATGTAATGAAAAAAAACATGCGATTACCTTCTGAAAAAACGATAATTAAAGTACAGATTTTTAATAGTGCGATAAAGCCTAAATTCAAGATAGCCAGTGTATTTCTTCTAGCTTATGATAATCATTAATTCCCTTACAGACAATGCCTGTAATATCGTATATTCAATTAACGAGTATCAATTGTGGGACTGCACAGTGCGATGTATATTGGTGGTTTGAGTTTGCATAATTATGAGAAAGACATTTATTTGTTTCGGAAAATGGAAAGATGCTGAAATCTTACGGAATGGTTCATGAGATTTTTTTCATGATTCATGAGATCTTTCTATGTGCCTTATATCGTGAAATCATCATATCATTGCAACGGCTGAATAAAGAAAAATATCACAATATGAAACCACAGAAGACTTTCTCGGGCACTTTGTTTCTAAAAGAGTAAAGAGTAGAAATCACCGCAGTTACCCTAAAGTTAACCCACTCTTCGGAGGAATAACCTCACTCAGAAGTCCAATAGTTGAACTCCTTAGTTTCAAATATAACCAACTACATCCGAACTTACTTTTCCTCTCTATAATATCAACATAGATTGGCTGAGTGCAGCAAATAACTAAACATTATAATCTCAACAAACGTTCCTAAACAATGTGTTGACCAAAAGCTCTAGCATAAACTAAAACGATACCGTATAAAATCTCTTACAGTTACTTCTAAGTTAAATATCTCGTCCGAGGAACAACCCACTACTTCCATCCCAGAATATCTCTGGCTTGTTAACGTGTGCTAACTGAGTCCACATTAAATTTTTCATTGCTTTTCAGTTCCATATTGGAACACAAGCTTGCACCTGCGACTTAGGTCACGTGAAAAACATATTATATGCCACTCAATATTAGTTTTCAATCAGTGAACGAGTTTATGAATTCAGTTGAGTATTATCAGGGATTATCAACCATTTATATCTTTCATTCATAAATGAAATGTTACTGGCGCTTTTATTTTGTGGGTTTGGCGCTGATAGTCGAAATACAGGCTCTGCTTAGTTCGGCAACAGATGACTGCACCACTTATACTTATATGAATGAATAGTTACAGAGATTATCAACTACAATCGGACGTTCAAACATTTCCTCTTTATAATATTGTTATACATTGGCTGTGTGCAGCATAACACTAAAACCCCTATAAACGTTGCTGAACAATGTGTTGACCAATAGCTCTAACATTAACTAAAACGATACCGTATGAAATCTCTGCAGTTACCCCTACGTTAACCCCCCCCGTCGGGGGAACAACCCCACTTGAAACTCCACTAGTTTCACCCCTGAATACCTCTGGCTGCACTCTTAATTAAAAGTGTTTGTGTACGTGTGCACGGTTAAACAGAATCGTTTCAGCTACGGGTTTCAGCCTTTATAATGGATAAAATAACTACGTAGTTGATATTACGCTTTACAGGTTCAGAACATGTTTAGGTAAGGTTGAATGTGTGATGAAGTTTTGTGTTTATTTGAACCAAGTGAAATTTAATTTATTGATTATAATTTTTTTTTATATTGTATTTGTCAAGTAGACAAATACTGGTACTCAGCTGCATCCGGTTAGACTGGAAGCCGACCCCAACACACTTGGGAAACGGGTAGGCAGATGATGATGATGATTTGTCAAGTAGAACTTTAAAAAATCGGCCAAGGATTCCATACCATAAATAAATTAAAGGGAGCCTCCCTTTAATCTATTTTTGCTATTGCAGCAGCAGCAAAAATACATCATCTATGAAATCTTCAACTAACCAGCTATCACGGTTCATGACAGACAGACAGATAGTGGAATTTTAGTAATAGAGTTCCGATTTTACCCTTTGGGTACGGAACAATAAAAAGTTGATTCATAGATTAATACTTTTCTTATTCACTGCTATTTTTGAAGAAGACACCGATACGCCATTCAAGTAGGAATCAATCCGATCATAGTTGGAAAAAGGCAAAGGGAAACTCGGTATGTCACCCATCCTCGGACCAACCTAGCTAGACGCGGCTTAACATGAAGATCGAGCAGCTACTACTATTTAGCCACGAGCTCCTAGCATCGAGGTTTCTGAGCAAATAATGTAAGAAAAAAAAAAAGTAAATATTGAAAAAAAAAATTATATTTACCTGACCATTAGTCTGTAGTGGATATTTAACTCTAGGTCTGTAATTTTCAATAAGATTAAAAGTAATCTTATTTCGGTGTATACCCTTTCACTGAATAAATATCTATGTAAATAATGTTTTCAGTTTTGTACCGGATAAGAATCTCCAGTCCGATTTGATGAGGTGCTTACTTAATTTTCGTTTCATTTGGTATATTAACGAGATTTTTCTTATACAATGTTATTGGACCAAACGAAATCTCAAAATCCTTAGCTCTGTTTGAGAATTTCAATTCAGAAATGACGCCAATATGGTAATCTGAAAAAAATCTGAAAAGTTAATGAACACATTTATTAATGGTCTGGGTTTCAGTTATCTTTACTAATATTATAAAGTTGAAGAGTTTGTGTGATTGTTTCTTTGGTTGAACGCGCTAATCTCAGGAACAACTGGTTGGAATTTAAAAAAAATATTGGTTTACATAGTCTATTTTCTGAGGAAGGCTTTAGACTATATTCCATGTGAACAAAGTCACGGACAAAATCTATATTTATATATACATATAGTTCAGAAAATTTGAATGTGTATTTGCTAAAATACATTTATTATGGATTAATATTCACATATTATAAAATAGGTATTAGTTCTGCAAAGAAGTTATGTAAACATTCGCTGTTATGTATATTAATATTGTCATGATAATAAGTAAATGTGTGTAATTTTCAGCATCAGGGCAAAGGTCAATTCTTATTCAGCAATAATGGAAATTTTATTCACGGATCCAGTAGAGTAAAAATGTGTTATTTTAATATTGAATACGTATGAAGAACGTTGTAATGAATTCGGTTCAAACCAGTTTCATTTAGAAGCACATGAATTGTTTTTTATAATATTTGCGTAATAAATTTTAGTGAAAAGTTCACGGTCTAAACTATAACATAAGGGCTGTTTTCCTGTCAATTTTCGCTCCATTTAAATGCTGTGTTTTCAACTGCATTTGGTTAGACGGGAAAACTATTCCAATATTTATAATGGAAGGTTAGCCAGGTGATCAGATAAACGTCGTAAAACATTACAAAACAGGCATTAAGCATCCAATAGACTCATTAACATTTGCAACAAGCCACCAACTGCCCGGTCTACATCGAGGTCGCAGCAGGTACACCCATACACCCGACATTCTATCCACAATTAGGCCACTTAACCCTGCAACTAGGCGTTGTAAACAAATCCGTGCTTTGTCCACTGAGTTAACACTGCACAGCTAAGTGCTGCTCGATCCTTGTTAACGTTTTAGGTTAACAAGACGACTGCGATGTCTACGCCGACTTGTGTTGGTACAAGGAGGTAGCGCCTTGCTGCTGTGTTTGGGGTAAGGGATAGGAGGGAGCGGGAGCGGCAGCGGAAGCGTTTGGATTGTTCAAGTGACTGCAAATACATAATTTTATTTTTCTATATTCATTTGCAGCTAATAAATTTAGTAATGTCACTTTTTGACGGTTATTCAAATGTAAACTTAGAATATATGTGACAAAATTCGCCAATATACATCCTCTTTGCTTTACCGATTTACACTTCTTCATTGTGTGGTTCTCTTTCGGTTCTCAGGCATACTGGTTTTCACACGGTATTGCCCTTCACCAAAGCAAGCTTTGCTTTACACTAGTATCTGGAGCAAAATATGACAAAGAGCTTCAGTTTTGTGCTCTTTAGCACCAAATGTCTCGAGCTTCTCAACATTGACCTCACGTACGCTTGCATCAGGCACAGAATACTTCTAAAGATGTGTAGGAAAATAACTTCAATTGAAAGCAAGCACTGTCTCACTGCTGGGCAAAGGCCTCCTCCAATCTTTCCAAGAGCTCTTTTCCTGTGCCGCCTCGAACCAGCCCTCATAGTACGCGTCTAAATCGTCACGCCACCTCTATCTTCCAGCAACCATCGAGTGGAGGCTTTTGGCCAGCGGTTATCATGCATACGGCTGACGTGACACGCCCAATCCCACTTTAACCTAGCAGCCTTCTTGCCAACGTCCACTAGCCTATGCCCGTTTTGGAGCGCAGTGTGGTGTTTCGAATCCTGTCTCGCCTTTTTACACCCAAAATGCTGCGTTCCATTGCCTTCTGGCAGACTCCAAAGCAGAACTTATGAGGCTCGGTGAGTGACCATGTTTGATCACCGTAGGTTTGGACAGGCAGAATGCACATGTCGATGAGTTTGCGCTTATGGGAGACCGGAAGATCGCCTTTCATTAGCGGCTTCATGGACCAGTAGCTTTTCCAGGCGTTTTAGACTCGGCGATCGACTTCTCTTCTGTTTTCTAAAGATACTAATTAAAGAATTTGAATATGTAATAGAATAGAATAGAATATATTTATTTTCAGGTAACAAAGACCCATAGATAAATTAACAAAAAAACAAACTCGATAGCCCGTAGCAACCTGATTCGTCAGTATGTTTACCCAAAAATAATTATTTTATTCCACACGAGTACTTTCAGCCTCCACTTTGGACCACACATGAAAAAACGATGACGTAGATTACAAAACATTGTACAGTACTGTGTACTTAGTCTGAAAATTACCATTATAATAATATGCTAATTTAACATCCTCTTTAAGCTTAATTTAAATTTTATTATATTTTATTACATATTCCTACAACATTTAAACCAAAACGATTTCGTCAAACCTGATTAAATAATTGTGAACGCTACCGTAGGCTCCATTTCTGACATAACCTTTCCATTTTGACATTTAAATATTGACAGAACTGTAACCCGATCACAAGTCAAACTCTTATGTCAACACCGTAACTAACAAAATCGTTGTCTCTGTCACACATGGTCTAAAAGAGAGAGAGGTTATAGTTGTCAAAGTGAATTTAACACATGGAGAGCAATGTCACCCGTGGTCGGCTTTAAGTTAAAATTCGGCATTTTCCTCAAACCGCATTATCACATATATGGTAATAGGGACGGGTGCGCGCGCGCCGACATCTGTGCAAACACACGCACACTACAACACGGAACTGGAAACTATATCAAAAGTTTGTGGCAAACAGACTGACGTATTTGTAACAAGTCTTTTTTTTTCTGCCTAAAATGTACTTAGGTAGGTAAAGGTTCTGAGGGCCTAGACAAAGTGACCTTCAGTGATATCAATGGCAGAAAAGTAAAAAATGAGTTGTATTAAAATAATACTGAAAAGTTTGTACTAGAGAATAATACAAAACGTCTTAAAAGCTATTGCAGCATGTCTTGTGTTTTGGAACTTTAAATAGTCATTAGCCTAGCTAATATTAAAATAGGTTCGATGTTCCAACTAGTGACATGTAGTTAAACAGACAGGAAAATATTTTTTTCCAAGAACTGACTGCTTTTACACCTCAGTGTTGTTGCAACTTGACTGCCTCATTGGTCTACTGATTAGAAACGCGACTGCTGAGCATACAGTCCTGGGTTCAATTCTCAGTTTGGGCTAAGTGTTATTGTTGTTTTTCCATCAGGAATTTCTCAGTTTCAGCCAATTTTTTTTTTTTCAAATAACCCCTCCCGCTCTTGGGTAAAGCGGAAAGGATTGTCAGATTTCTACTGACTGAAAACCACCCATGTTCCTTCTTAGCCCTTGCGCCGAGGCTGCGGCATCTCTTTTGAACAACCCGCAGCCTCTTAGTAGCAGCCATGGAGTCTGGATTTCTGCCCAGTTGAAAACACTCTAACTAAAACATAACTGGTGAAATGTTGGGGTTCCATTAGGTACAACTCTCCCGAACCCTTCGTCGATGTTATTTGATGACCTTCAAGGTCAGTAATTTATTTATCATCTTTATTTGATAAATCTCTTCATTTTTATCACAACAAAATATGAAATCAATAAAGCCCAAACGCCAGTAGAAACAACATTTCAAAACCCTTTTAGCGTTATCTCCGCCTAATCTCCTAAGATTAATCTTCAAATGAAAAACAATCCCGTTTCCCCGTATTTTGTGTGAAATCTTTTAATTCTAACCTTTTGGCTGAACTTTGGTAAAAGGTTACAAGAATAAATACAATGGCTATCAGAAACATTAAGTTTTGCCAATCTTATCTTGAAATAGGGACTTAGAAGTTGTGGTCTGTTCTAATGCGACAAATAGGTACAAGATTATTACGATACAGCCTCCTGACTGTTTATTATTTTGAAATTTTACCGTTAATTTTCTCTTTTTTCATAACATAACATCCTTGAAGGGTAGGAGGTGTACCTAATAATCCACCCACATTTCACCAATTATGTTTCATCATCATCATCATCAGCCTATAATGTTCCCACTGCAGGGACTCAGGCCTCCTCCCTAGGAGAGGGATGGGCTATAATCCACCACGCGGGCTCAGTGCGGGTTGGTAGATGTCACATATCTTCGAATTTTTTGGTTCTAAGACATGCCGGTTTCCTCACGATGTTTTCCTTCACCGTTTTAAGAGCAATGGTGATGAAATAATAAGTTATTTTTTATGCATTCCATTCAGAAAGGGTTTGCTGAGAAGAAGACGTGAAATAAAATAAAGACAAAAGCGTGTTTTATAATATAATATTATTACCTGTGTCTTTGCAGAACCCTTTTATATGTGTCTAGGAGACTTACTTCAGTGACAGAACTTCAACGGTTTGCTGTATCTGTGTTGAAATATATATTTTCAGGCAACTAAAAGTAAGTAAGGTTCTATTTTCACAAAGATTTTAATAGCAATTTATTTATTTATTTATTTAAGCAGGTACTTGCTACACTTCCAGTTTGCACCAACGCGTGCAGCAAGTCAACATCACACACTAACTTAAAAATCGTATGCAAATAGATCTTCTTCTTCTTTATTGTGTGTTTAGTGGTTCACCTGGTGTCATAGATTTAATACCGGCCTGTGACTTGGCTTCACGTCAAGATAAAATTATAATTCACTACATCCCATAAAAACATAAGCATCATCAGCCTATAATGTTCCCACAGCTGGGAGATGTCCCAGCTGCCTCCTCTCTATGTGATCACCACGCGTGTCCAGTGCGGGTTGATAGATGTCACATGTCTTCGAATTTTTGGTTCTAGGATATGCCCATTAAAAACTGGCCAAGAGCAAGTCGGACTTCCACATGAAGGGTTCCGTACCATTGTAGTAGATATTCAGAGATTTTATTATTTTATGTTATTTTAGCACCATAAACTTCTTATAGGTTTACCTGTAATCTGTAAGTGTTCAACTAGATTCTATATTTTTTTCAACATTTTAGGCCCAGTAGTTTCGAATATAAGGGGATGATCGGACAGACACACGAATGATTCTATAAGGGTTCCGTTTTTTTCCATTTGAGGTACGGAACCCTAAAATAAAGAAAAACCATTCAAACCTGTTCCAATGATTAATTTATTTGACATAATTATATTATAGTCACTCATACTTTGTTTTAATAAAAGTATTGAAAGACGCAACTCCTGATTTTAGTGAGCGAAACTAATAAAATTATCTATGAGAACACTTTGCTTTGATGATGCCGAATGATTTCAATGAACTCATTATCCTCTTCCTTTATTCCGAGACGTACTAGTTTAATGAACAGCTTAAAACATCCGCTTTATAAATGAGTTATTCGATGCGCACGCGTCGCTGTGCAGGTGGTCTCTCTAAGCAGGTTTATTTAATGTTGGCATTATTATTTTAATAACTAATTGGATTTAGTTATTGCAAATACTGGGTATATGTGTGACACAAAGTTTTATCATCAATTTGGTTTTAGACCAGCGTATGTCATTAAATCAATTTTAGTTTGTTCGACATTACGGTGAATGCGACAAGGTATTTTAACAATTGTGACTTTACAGAGTAAACATGATTAAAATCACCAATACAACCCTTTTTTTTTTAGGCGGGTGGTAAATCATCAAATAACCCCTCCCGCTCTTGGGCAGAGCGAATGGGAGAGTCAGACTTCTATTTTCCTCGGTGACTCCGTGCCTCGGAAAGCACGTTAAGCTGTTGGACCCGGCTGCCATATATAGATCTTTGGCAGTCGTTACAGGTAGTCAGTGACCTGAAAGTCTGACATCCAGTCTTACCAAAGGGTATCGTATTACCTAGTATTAACTGGGTTGTGGAGGTCAGATAGGCAGTCGCTCCATGTAAAATACTGGTATTCAGCTGCATTCGGCTAGACTGGAAGCCGACCCCAACATAGTTAGGAAAAGGCTAGGCAGATGATGAGGCATTCCTGTATGGTATTCCCACAGACCCGTGTCTCAAGACTGCCTCGTTGTTTTAGTGATCTACTGCTGAGAATAAAGTCTTGATTCCAGGGGTTGGAGAAAATGTTATTGGGTTTTTTGCATCTTAGAACCCACCATTCGAAGCCATGTGGCCTCCACCAAACCGCACGGAGCCCATATGATGTAATACAGCCCCCTGTCCCCGCAGTGGGAACTTAGTTCCAAGTCAAGTTACTCCAACCAAGTTTATTTATATTTTTTTATGTAATTTGGGATTTAGTGCCTGTTTAAATATTATTATTACCTCAAAATCATGAACAACCCTCAGAGATCCAATTAACTCTTCAACTTTATCAGCGTTGTACAATGAGTCTATAGCCGAAGACAGCCGATATCTGCCGAGTTATTAATTGAGTATTGTGCGCACGCGTAATGGGACGTGCGCAAGAGCACTTCGTTGTTATCTTTATGAAGACGCATGAGTGGAGGCAGCGGTCTTACTATGGGTGTAATTTAGGAGTGCGGGAAATTTGTGAGGATTAGAAGTATTTTATAGGGAAAACTAAGCAAGGTAAAAGCCCCGTCAGGGCTGTTGTTCGCAAGAGATACCACGGCCTCGACATGAAGGGCTAAGAAGGAACATGGGTGGTTTTTAGTCAGTAGAAGTCTGATACTCCCTTTCGCTCTGCCCAGGAGCGGGAGGGGTTATTTGATGATTTTCCACCTGCCAAAAAAAAAAAAAGGCTTAATGCAACATAATACAACGTTGTCATCACGCCTGTAATTCTTTAGGGGTTAGCCTGTGTACCTCTAATAGTACATCCATATTTTACCATTTATGTTAAAGTCCCAAGTAATAGGGAGCGAGCCTATTGCCATCTACCGGGCACAAATCCGGACTCCGTAGCTGCTACTGAGAAGTTCTGAAAAGTAACACTGCCCGACCCGGGAATTGAACGCAGGACTTAACAGTTACTTTGGTCTAACTTCATGAAATAGATACATACTCGTATTTCAAGAAAAACTACAACTAATATTCTTCACCAATCGAGAACCGAAAGTTCGAGGAGCTTGTGGTTTAATAATAACTGCCACTCGGGCCGATATTTAGGTTAAACCGTGCTTGCCTAGGTTGGTCTGTGGTTGGGTGACCGCCTATTACATACCGAGTTTCCTCCGTGCCTCGGAAAGCACGTTAAGCTTTTGGTCCCGGCTGCCATATGAAGATCTTTGGCAGTCGTTACAGGTAGTCAGTGACCTGAAAGTCTGACAACCAGTCTTACTAAAGGGTATCGTATAACCCAGTATTAACTGGGTTGTGGAGGTCAGATAGGCAGTCGCTCTATGTAAAATACTGGTATTCAGCTGCATCCGGTTAGACTGGAAGTCGACCCCAACATAGTTGGGAAAAGGCTAGGCAGGTGATGAATCGAGAACCCAAAGTAAGGTCCAAAACTAAAATCTATAATTTAGCAATCGTCTAGGGTGGTTACGATGCGATACGTCAGCTCGACTCAGAGCAGCTATAACCTTGGTCGTATCTCCCGACCTTCGCGACTTGTGCGCCCGGTGACACCTGTTTGTTTTCAGGTTTACTATCGACACACGTAGGCCTAATGTAGCTTTAACTGTTTTGCGAGTAAACCTTTGATGGAAGTAAGCTTTCTCCTGGTCATATAATTTGAAAGGGCTTTGAACTTTTTTGTATGGAAGCTGGCATATCGACTCACCGCCATTTTGTTTTTTTTTTTAGAAATTACGGCTCACGATGAAATTGGTATGTATGGATAGAGGACACCAAGACGAACAAACAATGTCATGTTACATGGTACCCCAAAGTGTAACGTTATCGAGATATTTGAAGGTAAAGATCGACATACGAGTACAATGACCACATAAATAACACTCTTTTTTTTGGGGCAGTCGTGTAAAAATAGACTTTTTACGTGGCTATATGTTGATTATTATTATTACTGTTTATTGAAATAGAGTAGGTACATTACATACTACTAGGAGCACGAGAAAACTATTCTTTGACATTAAATAGCGTTTCATTGCGATGCGAAGCGATTTTCTCGTACGCATAATAACAATCAACCTGAGAACGATTATTTTATACAATTTAACGCATATACACGTAATAAGTCTATTTTTAATGATTGTCGTTGTACTCATTTGTCGATCTTTACCTTCAAATATCTCGATAACTATCTCGGTATCTCAGCCTCCCCCAGGTGTCGCCACATTGACCGGTCCACTGCGTACGTGGGAAATAGATGCCGCAGTTTAATTCTGAGCTTTTTTTGAACACTTCAGATCACTGAATGTATGGTACTTTTTTAACTTTTAATGTCTGTTTAGGTTTATTCTTGCAGCCGAATAGGGTCGTCTTAGAATATGACGTCACACGAGTTTTCAAAGCACTTTCGTCTTCATTGTTTGTTTACGTAAAAAAAGTAAAAATACGTGTCCAATATTTTTAGGAAATCTATCTGACGGACTAATTAGATTTTTTTAGTTAACTACCCTATACCCTGCCTACCTATACCTAGCCTTTAGGTGGTTCGACAGTGGTAAACCTAACAGTACTCCCACATTATTTTTTCCAATTATGTTTCAAAGTAATCATTTTGTAATAGAGCCTGTTGCCATCAACCAGGAAAGAATTCAGGCTCCGTGGCTGCTACTGAGAAATTCATAACAGAAAAATCCAGTAAAACTTTGCTTGACCTTGGAATCGAACCCAGGACTTTTGCTTAGCAGTCGCGCTTGTAACTTCTAGACTAATGAGGGAATTATCTAATATTTTCGTCATTTATTTTTGTACACTTTGAGGCTATATTTGTTATACATTTTTTCCATCTCTTTTAAGTAGAAAATCTTTTCTAAGCACCGATCGCACTTAGAACTAGAACTCGTCCACTTAGAATAAGTAACATAAGACTTGTTGAAGTAATTCTCAGAATAAGCAACAACAGTGTAGGCAGTGACGTCAAATATGTCAAGTTTGCTCTCGTACCGCACTGTTTGCGCTTGCGCACCGCTCCTGTTTGAAGACAGAGTTTGTTGGAAAATATCTATAATAGTTCTGACTTTATTGTTAAGATTACTTATTATTGTTTTCTTTTTGTCCATGTAGTGTTTACCTATAAGTAATTGTTGCACTGTGTAAAGTATAAACGCATGTCTTATTTCTGCTTGTGAATCGTTGGTAGACCTAATAAATAACGAGCGTGGGATGTTGTAGGTTGATAGAAAATTAAATACAAAATGCCATTAATTATCAAATATTAATAATTTTAAGGTAAATATTTACAATGCTGCTATTCAGTTGCAAAAGTAAAATTAAAGTTACACAGCCACTTTCGGGATATTATTATAGTTCTGCCATGATTTTCAACTGTTGTGAACTCCAGATATTTCTACGCTGTTGCCAGTGCCATGATCACGGGTTGATCCAGTCAGTTCGCGTTGGTAGAAATCTCATAAGTGACAGTATAAGCTTAGTTATACTCGTAAACCCTGAAATTTGTAAACCAAGTTTTACAGTAACAAGGAGTATAATTTAAATAATGATGATGATGCCATCTAGCCGAATAGGAACGTTTCGTGACACAAAAATAGTCGGTCTGTTAGATTATAGAAAAATATTGGATACGAGTTTTTTGTTTTACCAAATTAATAAAAATCGACGAAGATAAAACGCGTCAAAGATCATGAGTGGGGGTTTTTGACGTCACTGGCCGGTAAAAATGTACTGCAATGTAACGTCGCACGAGTTTTCGAAAGACTGTGTCTTCATTTTTTGTTTATGTGAAAAAATAAAAAATATGTGTCCAATATTTTTTGGAAATCTATCTGGCGGACTAATTCATTTTTCTTTTGTCAACTACCCTATTCGGCCACAGCGACTGCATTCGATGGCTTTTTAGAATGGTTGTCAAGAGCTTTCTTGTGCTGCTCTATCATATCCTCTTAAGTGGCTAGCATATCCCAACTTTGGCAAAAATAACTACGGGCACAAATAAATAAATAAAAGTACCTTTATCATTTTATTTTCAGGCATTTAAAGCCCATAGATTGAACACTAGCGCACTAAGTCACTGCGCGTTCTTTTGGCACTTGTCCGCGGAAGCGACGGAACACCACTCCCTGCGGCCAAAAGTGGACAAAACAGATTTTTCTGAAGACCATTGATGATATTATAGGGTATGGCTGTAGGTGGCCTAGCTTTAAGATCATCACGCTTCTGATCTAACTGTGACCTGCTTCTTTCTTCTCTAATTTAAATTTACATAACAAGTAAAATATAACTAAAACGTGGCTTCAGCGGCTGCGGCCTCGTATTTACAAACGTCCATCTTCACGTGCCGGTATTCTGGAAATAATGAAAATTACACAATGATTTACTAACTATAAAAACATAGATAACATTCGCAACATCACACCTGTAACACCTGAAGGGTAAGGCAGAGGTGTACCCATTTACTAATGTGTAAATCTCCCGCACCCACACACATTTCGCTAGTTATTTATTTTTTATTTTATTTTTTTTTGATAAAAAAACGTTGCCCCACATTAGGAATTTCTCCTGTATCGTGGGTGCGTTCACAAACATTTAAACTGACATACACAAATACCCAGACCCGAAGGCCGAAACAACTATCTGTAGGCCATACAAATATTTGTTCCGTGCGGGGATCGAACCCGCGACACGCAGCGCAGCAGTCCAGTCGCTCAGCCACTGCACCAACCGTGCCGTCGAGTTATGTTTAAGTCCCATGTAATTGGGGGCGATCGTAATTCCATAACTCGGGCACAAATCCAGACTCCGTTATTAAGATATTTGTGGCTTGAGACCCCAAACAAACATTTAATCTTTTCCTCGTTTCTCAATAGTTAGAATATTGTAAGTGCTACTCACGCTTTTTTTCATCACAGTTGTATTCGAACAGGTCACAATTGTCGCTGAACATCCTGGTGATACCGAGGGAGTCCTGGCCACAGATTGGCACGAAGTCATGTTGGCACTGGTCGGCCATCTTGCAGAAATTTATTACCTATCACAGAAGAAGAGCTCAAGATAAGATATTTGACCGACGCCGATGAAAAGTTTAAAATACTGTATGGAGCAAGCTCTAGGATTTCCTAAGTTTTGAATCAGCACCGAAAGTTCAAAATACAAAAGCACATACAATGGCACTTACGACATTTTGGATTTCTACTGTCATTTACTCACTTGAATAACATAACATCACACCTTGTAATCCCCGAAGAGACAGGTAGAAGTGTACTTAACAGGACACCCACATTTTGCCACAGAAATTCCTGATGAGAAAACTCTATAACACTTTACCCGACCCGGGAATTGAACCCAGGACCTCATGCACAGCAGCCGCTTTGGCGACCACTAAGCCAACGAAGCAATATAGGCAGTGGTTTATAGATATTAGTGTATTATTATTGTTTATTTATTATATTGTTTATTATTATAATAATTTATTCATTTTCTTACATGCTAAATACATTTTTCTTATTTATTGTTAGTTTATTATTGTTTTAAGATAGTTTTATGTATTTCATCTATGGGCCCTATTAGCCTTATAATAAAATGATTACCATTTTCAGATATTATGAAAAAAATCTAGCCTTTCCCCAATTTAATAGTCGGCTTCCTGAATAACGCTGCAAGAAAATTTGAATGTATTTTGTAGACCGCATAAACAATTTGCTTTGTTTCCCGCTGTGGCGTTGAGATGAGACTCTCGACCCAGCGCTATGTGTTTAGAGACCGTGTCAAGAGGCGCTACATACATATACATAGCTCCTATGAACATTAATTTTAACCTAAGCCTAACATTGTTTTACGAGGTCAATTAAATTCATCATCATCATCATTACAGCCAAACAACGTCCACTGCTGGACATAAGCCTACCCCAGGAGTCGCCACATTCAAATAAATTAAATTATCAATTATAATATTTATTTTTATTTTTATTAATTATATTATTTTCATTCAATTAAATTATCTTTAGCCTGTTGGTGGTTAAACAGATTAATTCAATATTTAATCAGACTGAAACGTTCATAGCAAGGTCATGGTATGCTAAGGTATAATGCGCATAATCCTTTAATGTAAAGGGTAGATATTGTGGTCGGTGTGTGACTAAAACAAATCTTTCATTTTTTATATTTGACTAGCTTTTGCCTGCGGTTTCGCCCACGTGAATGTCAGGGTGGTTAAACTCCCCGTCGGGGCTGCGGGTTGTTCGAAAGAGATACCGCGGCCATCGGCGCAAGGGCTAAGAAGGAACATGGGTGGTTTTTAGTCAGTAGAAGTCTGACATTCCCTTCCGCTCTGCTCAAGAGCGGGAGGAGTTATTTGATGATTTTCCACCCACCAAAAAAAAAAAAAGATGGTTAAACTACAAAAATGGAAATTTTGCTTACAAACTATCATCCCCTATTTAAAGTTTCTTTAGGGTTTTAATTTCAAAAAATCCTTCTTAAAGGAACCTCTGTGCAAAATTTCAACGTTCTAGGTCTAAGGGATTGGGCTGGGCGTTGATAAGTCAGTCAGTCAGGAGTCAGAACTTTTCTGTTTATCTGTACACCGTGAAATCTAATTCGATGTTTTCCCGCAGCGAAAAAGTTTTTTCTTGGTAATACAATTGTTTTTTAAACAAATAAAATATTAGAAACCAAAAAATGCCAGATTAACCATTGTGAAAACAAAACTCGAAAGCTACCACGAACCAATAGTAGGTGCCTACCGGCCGCGCGGCCGTTGACCCGTGTGATTTTCAATCAGCTGATAACTATTCTTGATAATAAAATTTAACCCTACAACTACAAGTTATTCAAATTTTCCCTTCATACTTTTACGTGCGATTCGAGTACTACCTACAAGTTACGTTCAGTGTTACTATTGATTCTCACGTTTTCGAGTTGATGAATATTTCTTTAATTATTTTAAAACAAAAGCATCCTTATTTTTTACTTTTACTCCATGCTTCGAAAGTACTCCTTATGGCAAGTTGTTCAGCTGCCTAAACTATTTAAATTTCACGGTGTATAATATATAGAGATAGATGATATATATCGGTCCAAGCAGAAATTTGCAAGCTAGCATGCATACGTTCACAATACATACTAATACAACTCGATTCCTTTTATTTTGGAGTATGGGATATCATCAGATGACTCCTCTCGCTCTGTGCGGAGTGAAAGGAAGTGTCAGACTTCTACTGACTAAAAACCTTCTTACCAATTTGTGTACGGGGCCGCGATTCCTTACATATTGTTAATCAGAAAATAAGTTTTTTTGGTGGCTCTGGGATCTTGGAGCCATAGTTAAGTTTAGTAACTTACAGGTAATTTTTTCAATAAATATTTAACACATACATACATAAACTCACGCCCTTTTCCCATGGGGGTAGGCAGAAACCACAGAACGCCACTTGCTACAATCCTTACATACTCCTTTTGCTTCGTCCACGTTCATACATCTGGTCATTACGCCCCTGTCCTTTACTACGCACCTGTCCTTTCAGAAGAACGGCACCAATAAGATCAGTGTATGTCTTTCTAGGGCGTCCCCTCCCGGCATTACCACTCACATCTGCCTTGTAAATACCTTTTGTTAATCGCCTTTCATTCATCCTTTCCACATGACCGAACCACATTAGCATACTCTTTTCAATTTTTGCCACTACATCTTCTTTTAAACCGCAACGTTCTCGTATAACCTCATTCCTCAATTTATCATTCAGAGTTACACCACACATGCTATAAATATTTAAGTTAGGGTTTTTTGTTGTAACTGTAACAAAATTATAATAATTGAACTTGACTTTATAGTTTAAAGAACAAAGTTTATACTATGATTGTTTGGTTGCAAATAATGAGCCTGGCCACTAATTACTGTAATTTTGGTGATAACGTTTTGTCAATTAGTAAGCGATAACAAGCTATCAAAAATAATTGAATTAGAGTTCATTAAGGTAGTATAGAGATACGATGAAATCCTTTCATTACTTTTGAAGCGTTTCATTATAGCTATTGTTTGATTTTCTTTTGCAAAAGTAACACGGGTGTTAAACGGTTTTGGCAGTGCTTCGACTTGACCACTTGACTTGAACCAAAAGTGTACCAACCAAGTGTATAATAGTTGGTAGTGGTAGTTCGAGGAGCCCAGGAGGATCTTCAGGTTAAACCGTGGTTGCCTGGGCTGGTTAAAAAGTTTGACTGACTGAGTTCGCTAACTTGGTTGTGAAGGTCAAAAAGGCAGTCGCTCCGTGTAAACTACCGGTATTCAGCTGTACCCCGTTAGACTGGAAGCCGATCCAGAGTTCAAAGAGAAGTCTAGGCAGATGATGATAGTATGCAGTTGGCAGAGAAATAATTATATAAATTAGAATTACGAACCCTGTCGGACACAGCATAGATCAAATAAGAGAGAGGAGGAAGAACACTGCGTTTTAATTGTGAATAATTATTCTAGAACTGTGAAGTGACGTTCGCCGTGACTGATTATTTACTCAGTGAAATATGTAGATTTTGCTCACTTTATGAATTGGCGCTTACAGTGGACTAACGACTTTTTTGTGTCCTCGGTGATGCTTGCCACGTGGTTGTACGGCGTGACATCTTGGTGTGTCCTGAAAATAAAACCGGAATTACCGTAACTTTGTGTTTCTTAACGCCATTGTTAAGAAACACAAAGTTACGGTAATTCCGGATTTTTTTCAGGACGCACCAAGATGTCACGCCGTACAGTCCAACTTATTTCTTAACATAGTAAAGAATATTCTTAGATTTAGGTTCTACGATGGTGATAATTTGACACCTTTTGAAGGCAAATACAGAAACCAAAAAATGTATTGCCCTTCCGTATGGAGAAGAATGGGTAACAAAGTTCATCGTTACTCTTTTAAAATGTGTTAAAATATTTTGTAAACGTTCATGATATAATTATAAAAAAAAAACATAGCATTAAGTTTAAAGTCACATCGTATTTAAAAACAAACAAGAACAAATACAAAACATTATCATAGACACACACCAAAAAACTGAAATGGTTTCATTTCAAATTATCTAATACACTTTCGACCGTCAACACATCAAGAACTTCCCTGTAGGAAACGGCAGATTCACTTACAATTTGTTGCTATTTAATAGCCATAATTTATAATTTATTGTAACACAGCAAAAAGTAGACAGTTTAGTCAATTCAGCCTCAGATATCAGGACGAGCACAAATATTATCTTAAATATAGTTTATTGTATATATAAAACCCACAAAAACGTTCATGGAATTAGTCATATCACTTTATACTATTTTAATTAAAACGTATACAACGCTTTATAATATTTCACACATCATGGACCGTCGCACGGGATTCAGCAGGTTCACGAACAATTCTCCGTTGCATGTTGATATCGAGGTCTCTACGTCTTTGGTTTAATTTATTTATATAAAACTCATACCATATTTGTCGATTACTCCTTAATACGATAAAAACTATGTCTAATATAAGTGGATTCAAAATATTAAATAATTCAATAAAATAATGATCATCTAAAAAATATTTCAAGTTAAAGTATATAATGATATACACAAATTTATCAAACAACAATAGAACGTCACTCAATAAAAATATCATAGTGGCCATATACAAGCGACGCCGGATATTGGCAGCTGTATGTGTGTTCGACTTGAAACTTAAACATAATGAAAATACAATTATAAAATAAAAAAAACAGTTTAGTATCACTGGTACAATTTGTTTTAAACCGGATATGCATAATATAATTACTCCTTCTAGCGACCATGCCTGAAAAAAATTAAAACCATTTTGTAATATGTCTAATGTAAATGTAATTAAAGGCACACCCCAACCAAAGATATTGCTTTTCAAATATCGCCTGCGGATATTCCTATTAAAAACTTTGACCACATCTACATAAAACATATGACTTATAATTAGCAACCAGTGGGTCTTAGCCGTTGAAAAGTATTCATGTAGACACGTAGACACAATATAGTACTCGTATTTGTACAATATAAAGATATCAATATTGGTAACTATGTTGAGAAATAAGTTGGACAGGATGGCGTTGAGAAATACATAGTTACGGTAATTCCGGAACTTTTTCAGGACACACCAAGAAGTAACGCCGTATATCCACGTAGCGAGCGTCACCACAAGCACAATGTTGTCAATAGTCATCCGTAACTGCCGCATAGAATATCTTCCTAGAAAAAGGTCACCAACATCTTCTATGGTACTGTCGTCTTCGTCGAATTCATAATCAGGCATGGCGAACGTCACTTCAGTCATTTGGAATATTTACTTCTGTTTCTTGTAAAGTGGTCAAGTCAACGTAAAGCACTGCGAAACCAACTGTTAATGGGTGTCGCTTGAGAAACAGGCAATCAAATAATGGTTTTAATGAAAGGCTTCAAAAAAATTAAAGGACTTTATCTTATCTCTGTAATACCATAATTAACACTAATTCAATTATTTGTTGTAGGGTTCCGTAGCCAAATGGCAAAACAACGTAACCCCTATAGACTTGTCATGTTGTCCGTATGTCAGTCACTTTATTAAATAATTATTCCGAAACTGTTATAACTGCACTTTTGAAACTTGGTAGGTCAGTGAACGATTTTACGTTTTTTATTCAAAAATAAAAAAAATCCGGGCTTCCCTTATACATGGAAATAAAACTTTATAAAAACTTCAAATGTATACGCGTGGGTATCTATAGATAAGACCATAAAATTGATATTGAGGTTCTTAAAACCATTTTTTCCTCAAAGTCAATCGTTTGAAGTGTGCCCTATAACTTTTAAAAAAAGAGAGCAAAAAATCTAAATTTATTATGTTGTAGATCTCAATTTACACAATTCAAAATTTTTTGAGATATAACACATTTTCAAAAACCGCAAATATTACTTTGTGATGTATACAAACACTATGAAACACGAAAAAACTAAAGTAAGTAATCAAACTGTTTTTTGCTGTTGAAATATTATTTAGTACGGAACCCTTCATGCACACGTCCGACTCGCACTTGGCCGGTTTTTTTTTAAAGCTCGTTAGCGCTTACATTATTAACAAAATGTTATCACTGAAAGTACAGCACACTCTCCTTTTTTTCTGTTTAGTTTTTTTTTACAATTTTTGCTGTTTTTTACACTTGTGGCATATTATGCTAAATAAATGTTTTCCTTCTTTTTCACAATATGTAAGGCATCGAGTTGTGTTAGTATGATACTCTGAACGTATGCACATCTGCTAGATTGGGTGGATATATCATCAAACATAAACAGACAAGTTTTGTGTTAATGTTACATACTAACAATAATAAAAACACAAGTAATAATCTACCCTTTACATTAAACGATTCTGCCCACTATACCATAGCATACTATGACCGTGCTATGAACGTATCTGGCTTTTCATTACAAATATTATAAATTATTTATATTGAAAAGCATGAGACTGTGCCCACTAGACCCGACCGTTTCGTCACCGACCACCATCGTCTCTTCCCATTCATGCATAGCCTAACGTACATTCTATTCTAGCCGCAATTAGGTACTTGACAAAAAAATCTAATTAATTTGTCAGATAGATTTCCAAAAATATTAGACACATGGTTTTTTTCACGTGAAAAAAAACTATACAGTGCTTTGATAACTCGTGTGACGTCACATTTCAGTACATTTTTTACCGGAAAGTAACAACACAAGACCTCACAGGCCCACACATGACGGATTTCATCTTCGTCAATTATTAATAATTTGATAAAACAAAAAACACGTATCCAATATATATTTCGATAATCTAACTGATATTTTCTTTAGTCATAAAACTACCCAATAGGGTAGTTAAATAAAAAAATCTAATTAGTTCGTCTAATAGATTTCCAAAAAATATTGGACACGAATTTTTCTTTTTTCACGTAAACAAACAATGAAGACGATACAGTGCTTTGAAAACTTGTGTGACGTCATATTGTAAGACATTAGTAGGACATTTTTTACCGGTGAGTGACGTCACGACATTTGAGTGACGTCACGTCACTCAAATCTTTGACGCATTTTATCTTCGTCAATTTTTATTGATTTGTTAAAACAAAAAATTCGTATCCGATATTTTTTGATAATCTAACAGACGGACTACCTAATTAGAATCATATTTTTTTTCGTTATTGCTTAAACTCCGTGCATGGCACACGATGGTTTTGGAACGGTTTACACTACTAGGGGCACTGAGTTTCCACCGTATGAAAACTGGGAATATGACAATGTCTTATTAGTACACTTCTGCTTAATCCTTTAGGAACTACAAGGATGATGTTATACATGAAGGCATTGTTAACTAAAATCTAAACGAAAATGAAAAAAAAAATGTTACCGGTTCCAGAGGAAAGAAGTAATCTTCGGCTTCTATTTCAACGTGTGACCACACTTCTGCTGCTAATGCAATAATAATTAAACCTGAAACAATAATTCTCATAAAAAAGTACACCCATAAGTGGGCACAATGACCCAATCAAGAGGCTAAGTGCGGATAAAAGCCCAGTTAAACTAAGTAAAGTGAAAACAATATACAAACAAAAAGATGGAAAAGCTAGGCTATGTAAAAATATTTTCCAGAAAATTATGTTTTAGTTTATGGAATATTATTCCATGAATTACATGAGGCATTTAAGGGTGGAGGGGGTCAAGCCGAATCTCACTCATTCTCACAAGCAAGAAAAAGAGGGTCTCAGCAAATATCAAGTATTTTTGTCAGAAAACTGAGTTTTTGTTAGTAGAATACGGCTAAATTCTGCTCAATAATAAAGTATTCGTAGAGAATAATAAGGCAAAATAGTAATGTTTTTTAAATAAATCCAATGCAATCAAGCATGTTTAACGTTTTCACACCAAAATTAGAATTTTGAAAAATCTCACGTGAGATTCGGGGCGTTCGAATCAAATCTCACACCATCTCAGCAAGGTGCTCGAAAAATAAACTGACGTAAATAATGAACGCCCCCTTTATTTGCACACACATCCGATGCAAGTTAACATCAGTCACTTCAAATTTCAAAAGTAATTTTCTTCGAAAATAACAGTTTCTACTTGGAGTTAAAACCTATTTCTTAAAACTTTGACTTCAAAATAAATGATTAAATCAGTTAAAAAAAATATTCAACGCGTTCAACACAGTAGCAGAAACTTTTAAAAGTTAGTTTGCATTTTGGTGCTAGTGATTGTACAGTGTACATACAAACAAACAACCAAACTGCCAAAGACGAGGAAAATTACTACGAAAAGTAAAATCAACAACACAAAAAGACTTACTAGTAAAAACTTTTCTAAATATCATAGTGTACACGATCACTTCGCCGAACGATCAACAATGATTTAGGTGAACAATAACCTCTTTTGTTTACGTCGGTTAAGCTAAATTATGGCTGTAGGACAGGAAATTATTACAACACACACATAATATTGAAGCTTATGAGGAATGCGCTGTTTAGCAGGGATGTGCAACATTTTGATCTAGGATGTTTTTTATTTGTTTTTGACTTACAACTATCAACACAGGACCTAAACCAGATTAGCCTACTGTCCTATAATATGTGGGACCGAAAAAATATTAACTATTTTAATACAATAAATAATAATAATATACTTGACGGCTCGGTTGGCACAGTGGCAGTGGTTGGTGAAGTTGACTGCTGCGCTACGTGTCGCGGGTCCGATCCCCGCACGGAACAAATATTTGTAGGGCCTACAGATAGTTGTTTCGGGACTGGGTATCTTTGTATGTGAGTTGAAATGTCAGTGAACGCACTATCAACGGCTATCAACTATTATAAAAAAAAACATAATTATATTTATTACAAATGGTTTATTTATTTATGTTGATGTATTTTTATAAATGTCTCTCATTTATTTCCATCCTTTAAAAAGTTGTATGTTATAGATCAATACTTAATAAGACTTTCCATTATATAACAGTTTTAATTTTATGTTTGCTATATTGTCTTTTTCTTATAAATACGTGGTGTCGTATACTCCATGTCTATTAATTGTTATTTTTTGTGGTTTTTGCAAAGATTCAAATTTAAGACTAAAGTTTTCAAAAGACATTTTGAAAACTTTTCCATCCAATTGCACTCCAAAATAAATACTATGAAATCTTAATAGTATTTTAAAGCTTGAATTAACACGATGAAAACCGGAAGCTTATATTTGAAATGTGTTGACTTGGTAAATCAAGTATGGGACTTGTAATTCCTATCCATTATTATAAAAAATTATAATTTTAATTTTATTGTAATGAATGTAATGTGTCTGTATTTCTCATCTTATTTCTATAGTTTTAATTTATAATTAGGTATTTTCTATTAAAATTTAATTGATGTTTATTTAAAATTCCATACCTGACGAATGGTGTAACAGTTCGCTGGTGCCTATTTTTAAAAACAAAGGTGATGTGCTGGAGTGCAACAATTATAGAGGAATAAAGCTAATGTCACATAGTATGAAAGCTTGGGAGAAAGTTATTGAAAGGCGACTGAGAGAAGAGAGCGAAATTTCACAGAACCAATTCGGTTTTATGCCTGGTCGGGGAACAACGGATGCCATTTTTGCTATCCGCCAGTTGTGCGAGAAATACAAAAGTGCACATAAAAACTTGCACATGGTGTTCGTCGACCTCGAAAAGGCATACGACCGAGTACCCCGTGAGGTTCTGTGGTGGGCCCTTAAGGAGAAAGGTGTGCTTGGGAAGTATGTGCAGTTGATCCGTGCGATGTACAGTCGATGCAGTACGCAAGTACGGTCTACAGCGGACACTACCGGCAGCTTCAATGTGGCTGTCGGCTTGCACCAAGGGTCGGCCCTCAGCCCTTACCTCTTCCTGATGATAATAGACGCTCTCACGTCAGATATCCAGGAAGAGGCACCCTGGTGTATGCTGTTTGCCGATGACATTGTGCTGGTTGCCGAGAGCGGCCCAGAGGTCCAGAGCAGATTGGAGGTGTGGTGGCAAAGACTGGAGAGTGTTGGCCTGAAATTGAGCAGAACCAAAACTGAATACCTGTTTTGCGATTTCGGCGGTCTCTCTAGTCCAGTGCCTATAACTCTTGCCGGAACTCCCATACCGATCTGCTCCAACTTCCGGTACCTCGGGTCGCTTGTCCAAGGGGATGGTGATGTAGACCGGGACGTAACGCAACGGATCAACTCAGGATGGATGAAATGGCGACAGGTCACTGGAACAACTTGCGACCCACGGATGCCCCTCAAGTTAAAGGGGAAAATATACAAGTCCGTGATTAGACCTGTTGTACTGTATGGATCAGAGTGCTGGGCTTTGAAAAAGATGGATGAAAAACGATTGCATGTAGCGGAGATGAGAATGTTGAGATGGATGTGCGGAGTGACAAGAATGGATAAAGTGAGGAATGAGTATATTAGAGGAAGTTTGAAAGTAGCACCTGTTACAGAAAAATTGAAAGGAAGTCGTTTATCTTGGTATGGTCATGTAATGAGGAGGGATGAAACGCATGTGACTAAAAAAGTGATGGATATAAATATTGATGGATGGAGAGGGAGAGGAAGGCCAAAGAAAAGATGGATGGATTGTGTGAGGAATGATATGAATGAGAAAGGAATAAATGCCACCTTGACGTGTAACAGGGAAGAATGGAAGAAGAAAACGTGTTGCGCCGACCCCAAATAGAATGGGATAAGGGCAGGAAGATGATGATGTTTATTTAAAATTTTGAATTAACTGTATTTAATTTAATTTAATTGACATTCTCAATTCAATGAAAATTTTAATTTTGTTATTAACGTATTATTTCACCTTTAGTTTTTATTATTAACTAGCTGTTCCCGGCATGCGTTGCAATGCCCTTTTTCCTACCTAACCTGCCTGTGTACCAACTACCTACCTACCTACTACCTCCTACCCTATCTACCTACCTACTACCTCCTACCCTACCTACCTACTACCCTACCTACCTACTACCCTACCTACCTACTACCCGACCTACCTACTACCCTACCTACTTACTACCCTACCTACTACTCTACCGACTACCCTACCTACTCTACTATCCTACTTACTACCCTACCTATTACTCTACCTACTACCCTGCCTACCTACCTACCACTTTCTCACCTTTTAAACCTTCCCTGGACTTCCACGAATATTTCAACACTAAAATTATCCAAATCGGTCCAGCCGTCCTCGAGTTTTAGCGAGACTAACGAACAGCAATTCATTTTTATATATATAGATAGCTGTACCCCGCGTGCGTTGCAATGCCCTTTTACCTGCCTACGTACCAACTACCTACCACCTACCTATTACCTACATACTACTAATTTCTCACCTTCTCTGGACTGCCACAAATGTTTCAAAACCAAAATTAGACAAATCGGTCTAGCCGTTCTCTAGTTTTAGCGCGACTAACTAACAGCAATTAATTTTTATATTATACGCAAACACCATTTGAAAAATCGTTTTTCTATTGGGAAAGAAACAGTAATTATTTGTGATTATTGTGATAATGTCGTATGGTCTGTTTGAAGTTGTCATTCGTTGACTGAACAACTGAACGTCACTCAATTGTTTTGCCTTCCCGGAACCTCTCCACTAACACTTGAACTTTATAGTACGGTATTAAAGCTCAAATTGATTTGACGTTTTAGTTAGAAAACGTTTGTATGGGAAAAAGAAAAGGGCTGTTTTTAGGGCTTTTCCGGCCATTATTCGAATTTTTCTCGCCGTAAAAACCATCCTTGAACTTTGGCTGATTTTTTTTTTTAAATGTTCGTTGAAACGAACATTTAAAAAAAAAAATCAGCCAAATCGGTCAAGCCGTTTTCATGCCAAGTCGTGACAACGAAAAACGGGTTTCATTTTTATATATATAGATTATAAAAGTGCTGTGCACACCTGTAAGTGACGAATTCACAGCAAAACTGTTATGCAGAATATATGAATGTAAGCATTTAGTGAATAAGTCGTTGGTGTGTCAATAAATAAATAAATAAATAAAAATATTTTAGTTTTATTTATTTAGCAAATCAAGGAATTGTGTCGAAGCAATTGTATTAACTCTCCCTGACCGAGGGCAGATGGTCACGAAACAACCTGTTTTCAGGTGTGAGCTGCCCATTATTTAAATTTCATTTCGATAACTTCGGATCTCTCGGATTTACTTTACTTTGCTTGATTGGCTGTTTTCCGTCTGTGAGCTACACATTTTATTTATTTTCGATAACCTCAGATGCATCTCCCAGATTTTACTTCAGAAAGTAAATATATATGCTTACCTAAAATTGTTGCACACCTCTGACTATGGTAGTTCTAAAACTAACAAACATTGGCCACTAACTAGTTTATGTTCCCATAACTATTACTGCGCGCATTGTTATCATTCAGCCATTCCCGCGATACCGGAATGTGGGTAAAAATTACTGAAATATTCGTAATTTGTAAGTAACCATTTGTTAAATATTATTCTCAAAATTATTATTTACTTCGCGGTTTTAAATGTACATTTAAGTAGATTTTTTTTGTCATAAAATGTAATCAAAAGTTTTCCGGCAATTTCAATAACTTAACATCACGCCTATAATCCCCAAAGGGTAAGACAAAATGTACCTAATTGTACAGCTACATTTTGCCTCGCAATTCGTTTCGCATTTCGTTTTATTTTTTTAAGTACCATATAATAGGCCATCAACCCAGCACAACTCCAGACTCCGCGGCTGCTACTCAGAAATTCCTAATGAAGGAAAAACTCAATAACACTTTGCCCGTCCTGGCAAACGAACCTGCGAAAGTCGCGCTTACAACCGTTTTTTAAATACTTAAAACATTATAGTATTGTCAGCCAACAATGCCAGGAAAATATAGATGATGAGTATCTACTATATATTGTTATTTCAGGTGTATTATTGCTGCTCAACAATATACCACAAATCAGATGCCATGTTCCCAGCTACGTAACTACACCAGCGGTTTGTATTTCACATCTTCACATTCTAGAATACTTAGATTTTTTAAACTTCGCAACGTACGTTCCACGTACTATCTACATCATTATAACCTCCTTTTTTTAGCGTATAATATTATCCCACTGCTGAGCAGAAACTACCCCATAGCCTTCCACTCTTCCCTCTGTGCGGTTTTCTCCGTCCCATTTGTCACAAACGCTTATAAATCGTCACGCCAGCAGTTTCGGAGCCTCCCTCGGCGACAAAGCTCGTCTTTTGGCACCCACTGCGTGACGACTTTCGGTCCAGATGCATCCTACAGACATGGTCCGACAAATCCCACTTCAATCCAATAGTCTTATTACCCTCATCTGCGATTCCAGTATCTGAGCGTATTTTGATATTGTGTATAACCCCCTTTATGTTAGGAATAAGATTTAACAATGTTCATCATCATCATCAACCTATAATGTTCCCACTACAGGGACTCAGGCCTCCTCTCTAGGAGAGGGATGGGCTATAATCCACTACGCGGGCCCAATGCGTGTTTGTTGATGTCACATGTCTTCGATTTTTTGGTTCTAAGACATGCCGGTTTCCTCACAATGTTTTCCTACTCCGTTTTGAGAGCAGCGGTGATGAAATAAATTACAGAAAGTAATGCGCACCTGAATGGGTTCGAACTCACGACTAAGGCTTTAGCACACGGCGTATTTCAAACGCGCCGTAGATGCAAATTTTTGCGTTTTTATAGATTCAAACGCTTGTAAAACACGATAAAAACACGCCTGTAAAGCGGGTTCGAAACTCGTTTGAAGTGCGTTCGAAACTCGTGTTAAGCGCGTTTCACGATCGCGCCGTGTGCTTAGGTTACAAGATTTCGTTCAAATCTTGTTTGAATCGCGTATACGCTTATAAAATACGCCGTGTGCTGGGGCCTTACTGTTCATAAATTGGGGCCACTTAACAATTGTAATTCATGACCATTTTCCTTTTTCTCTATTGCAGAACAAAGTTGAGCAATTCTGCACACAGTCAGAGACTTGCGTTCACGACACGATTCAGATCTGCGGCAAGATGGGAGACGAGAAGAGAACCTTCTTAGACCTGTGCGATATGCTGGAGTTTGCCTGCGATACTAATCAGAGTATGTACAGTCGAACAAGCTAATAAGTATACAGCCAGTTAACTTGCATTTACTTTTAAGATTATACAGAAACATTTAGAGACTGATGTCAAACGAGACAGCGTTTGAAATCAGTCGCTTAATGCAAAACACTTTATAAAACAAAATTCCAATAAATATTTTCGGTGTACTAGAATTATAAAAAACTCTACCTGTATACTTATTAGCTTGTTCGACTGTACTACTTCTGCTACTTATCTCCTTCTTGAAGCAGAAATTATGTTTTTTCTACTGCTCCGCTATTCTTTTCTGATTAATTTCATCGCGGGGTCCAAGACAGTAATTCCGTTTCTCTGGGACTTCGTCGAGCTTCATTGTCTCGGCGCTTTTTTTTGTGGTCGCCACTGTTGATTCTGGCTTACAGGAGTTACAGTGGTTTGGGAATAGTGTGGCGAGTTTGTCGCAATTATCTCCTTCTTCCTCGCTGTTAATATATTTGCAAATCGCAGCGGCTGAGTCCTCCAATGTCTATGACAGTGCTTCCTTGTATTACATAATATAACATCACGCTTGTAATTCCCGAAGGTTTAGGCAGAGGTGTACACATTAGTATGCCCACATTTCTCCAGTTATGTTCATGTTTCATGTAATAGGGAGCGATACTATTGTCATTAAACGGGCACAGATTAAATTCGGACTCTGTGGTTGCTACTGAGAAATTCCTAATGGAAATCCCAATAACACTTTGTCCGGTTCGATATGTTATATCACATTTTGGGAACAAAACATTGACCGATCAATCGCAACGAAAATAGTGTTATATACAGGGTGGTGCCGACAATATGACAATAAATGAAACCACTGGTAGTTCTAGTCCATAGGAACATTATTAAACTATCAAAAAAGTTTTAACACCAAAATAATAAAAAATTTAAAAAAACAATAAAACTAAGTAGCAGAAAACTGTTAACGAAATATATTACAATTTACAAACAAATATTGGTTTACTAACCTTAGGAATAATTTGCACCGATTAACGAGTGGAAATAAAAATGTAACAAAAGAATTTGGCAAAGACATTTAGGTAGTTTGTTGTCGTATCGTCGGCACCACGAAGATGTTAGGATTTATTTGATAGTTTAAAAATGTTCCTATGAACTAGAACTACCAGTGGTTTCATTTATTGTCGTATCGTCGGAACCACCCTGTATGTCCTTTCCTCCGGCATTGCTCCAACAGGCATGTCGTTATACCAGTGCCGGAGAAGAAGTTGTAGTTTTTCTTTTTTTATTATATTGTGTTAAGTACTAAGTTATATTGTTACTAACACAGTGGACCTCTGTAGTCTGATTAAAAAATAAATTATATTATTATATGCATTTTTTTTCAGTTTTCTCACATGTGGATGATATGGAAGGATGTCCTAAATAAAGAGAAAAAAAAGAATGAAATGAATTAAAAATTAAATGGAACAACTGTCCTGCCAAAGCATTACGATAGGATTTTAAATAAAGTACTAACCAATGGACTATTTATTTTTATTTTATTTATTCCAAAACACAATTTACATAATACAATTAAAAATAAATCACTATAAAATTACATACGAGATCCTATTAGTATCATACGTCATCAGTTATTTATCAATTATTATGTGTCCATTAATTCCCTACACACTATTTTAATCTAACCCTTACTATGTTTTACTATCTGCAACCTAATCAACCCGTCACTGCCGCATGGGTGGGACATTACACCCCACTATAATAAGACCTAACCGGGAGGTCATCATCATCAGTCTACCTCCTGAACAAACTCTATTACAATACTAAAAAGCCCCACAATCTCTATAAAACGCAGAATTACAACACAAATTATAAAATACCAGACTACACACTCAGACGTACAACTTTTTAACAGAAAAAAAATCTTTACTTAAATATGTGTTTAAGTATCATTACTGTAATGTGCTTCGGCCTGACCTGAGATCGTTAGAGTGGGAATGATGTATGGCAGGTTACGTGTGTGGGAGGGAGAGGGGAGAGCTCGAAGGTTGACCGGGTAACAGGTTGGAGCAGACAGAATAAGTATAGCGAATGCAGTAAGGTACGGACGCAGGCGCATCTTAGATACGATGGTACGAAAATAATCGAGGGTTAACGGATGGTTAAAAAAATTGTGCGGTGGTTTTATGTCATTTTAATATGACTACAAGGTGACTGTTTTATTAAAATTTACTATTAATCTCAGCCACTTTTTCTTATTGAAAATATACACTTTTTTTTGCTGTAGTTACCGTTATGAATTTTGATAATACAAGGGCTTAATAAAATGTAGATAAAAAAGGCGAATATTTATCACTTAAATTTTAATGACAATCTCAAAAATTCAGACAGAAATTAATTAACATTATTTCAATAATTACAAATCTGTAGCACTCACAACATTTGCCGAAAAACACACGTCACACACAGAAAACTTAATCCCAACCAATTAATATTAATAACTTCCTTCATATCATTTCTATAATTATAATCTAATAAAAATGTAATAGCATATTTTATGTGAAAAAAGTTTGTAACTCGATTTAAAAGTTAAGGTTACTGTGAAACCGGTCCATCTCGCCCGTGAGAAAGCTACAATTTGAACAAGCCATAATTAGCGACTGGGGTATTAAATCACGGGCACTGGACGCCCCCCTTCCCACCTCCCCCCTCTCGGGTCGGCTGCGCGGGCGCCGGGCCGTTCGCAACGATTCCATCGATTATACCGATTTAAGGTCAGGTTTTAACAGGTGGAATTGTAGGGTCAAGGACATTTGGACGGACGGAAATTATATGTTTCCGTGATCTAGATTAGGAAAGGGATGTGAAAGGGTATGTGGAAGATTAAGAAGATATTTTGAAGCCAATTATAAGTTGGTTGGCTAAAAAGAGGAGTTTATGGCCGGATTAGGTCGTTGACTAAAGTCAAAGGGTAACGATAAACCGATTTAATGTGCACACTGATTCCAAACTGTCACAATATTTTAAAAGGGCTTCATATATTCCGGAGCAACAGATAACCCGTTAATTGAAGGTGTTAGAACTCTACGTAAACGTACAATTTTATACCATAGGTGTATTGTTTTCATAAGCCACTTGTTTCATTTGACTTTCAAAAATGAATTAAATATTAAAATGTGAAATCTGATAAGAAAAATGATGGCATCCTTGGGTTTGAAAATAAAACGAAGTCAATGGCTGATAGCGATTTCTTAGAAGCCCTAATATAAAAATTAAGTGCTTGTATGTATGAAAGAGAGATAATAAAAATACTGGGATTTCGAAGTAGAGGTCATAATTATCATGTATAGATAAGCATGCAAAAGAAACTAATTTGCATAAAATTAACAATATAAACACAACAATCACAATCCGTGAGATCGGTCAAAGTTGACTTATTAGAAAGTGGTCCCACAGCCATGCAGACGACAAAATATATTATATATTAAACTTAATATCAACTTGTACTATAACTTGTAACGAAAGAGCTGTCCAGGTTACTACAGACCTACGACAAAATGTAAGGCTTGTATTCACGCCAATGACCTTGTGCATAGCTAACTACCCCTTTCGATTGTAGACACGGACTTCAAACGGACGCATTTTAATTTATTATAATTAAAATAATGCATGTTTTCAAAAAGTAACAAAACCAAATTATTTTCCTTTGTATTGCAAAGTAGTAGATATTTCTTTTATATTGTTTTGTTAAAAAATGAAGAAGTAAAATGGTTTAAATCAACGATTTGGAGGTGATTTTGTGGATTTTTTTCTTATTATGTGATACCGATAGAAAAATTATGGCTAAACCAAATTACGTGTCATACGAGTATCATGTGGAATACTAACAATTTTTCTCAGATGTAATCTCTCTGTAAGTGCCGGTGAAAAGCTGCTTCATCTGCACGCTGTTTTTAAGCTTTTTCGAGAGAGCAGCCTTAAGTGGTCGACTCGAAAAGAAGAAGAAGACTGCATCATCTAGAGAATAATATAACGAGAAGAGCGGATGCTGAACCAGTTAGAGAGCCTCTTTGTTCATCGATTGGTTGGTGCTTAACCTCGTGTCAGACTTTATTTATATGCCTCCCAAGAGCCTCTGATTTGGCTTTACGTCCCGTAGAAAAATATCTCTCAAGCATGTTGGTTTCCTCACGATGTTTTCCTTCACCGAAGCAAGTGATAAATACAATAATGAATGAATGAATGAAATGAATGAATGAATGAATGAATAAATGAATGAATGATGAATGAATGAATGAATGAATCATGAATTAATGAATGAATAAAAAAAATAAAAAATAAGCCCATGAATCCGAAATCAGAGGTGAGAGAGGCGTGTCTATTATTCGAACTAGAAACCTTTGTCTTGGCAGTCTGACGGTCACACTACTAATAGGCATTGTAAAATAAAGCTACAGCAGTTATTACTGCTTATTTTACAAATAAACCTGCCAGTTATCTTAGTCCTATAAAATGGAGGCCGGGCTATTGCCACTTACGGAGCTCAAATCCAGACTACAGTTTATTATTTGCGAAATTCCTGAAGTAAAATCTTAATAGACCTTTGCTCAAGTCAAGCATCGAAGCGAAAACCTCAGAAACAATTCATCTATATATTTTCCACTCTTTTAAAAGTAGGTAAGTATCTACTCTGTTAGCTTTTAAACATAAACTGGATCGTTACGTTGCTGAAAAGGCTCTTTATTCCATGCGATCCGATTTTTGCAACATTTGAAAACTTGGCTTGGTTTGACAAGTTATTATTTTTATGGAAGAAAGGAGCGGTCTACATCCATCATTGGGTGACTCCAAACTTATATAATGATTATAGTTCCGACCAAAATCAAAATATTTCTGAAGTGCTGATTTTAAAAATCTAAAAAAGAAAATCCCCCAAAATGCTCGCTTTTGGCCACTTCTTAATGCTTTAGTTGCAAGAAAAAGTAGCAGAACTAACTTCTCAGCAACCGTTTTCGTCAACAGCAGACATCTGTCTATTAAGCTAGGAAAATATAACGAGATATCTATGCTTTCTTGCAGAGGAAATAGCGAGAAGCTTTTTAAACCTACTTTTGTCCTACAATTAAAGATTATTTTGGATATATCAACTAGTTCGTTCACGTCATAAGACTTGCTACAGAGAGGGGGAAATTAACCCTGATTCCTTGGAAACGGAACGTTATTTGGCAGACGATGTATGTGAGTAGATCGTTAGGTATGAAGGTCCTTGTAGCTTTTGTTTGCGGAGCACGGGCAGGTAAACAGGACGAACGCACCGGCCGACAATCGCGCCATCTGCCACCCCGCCCAGCGACCCCGCGACCGCTGCCAGGGCTGTCGCGTGCTGACCAGTCGATGACCAATTTAGTTCTTTGCAAATATTATACTTGCTACAGAGAGGAGAGGTCTGATCAAAGGTCCCACCCAGCAGTGGGAACATTATTTCTTATTTGATATTGTTAATATCAGAGTTAGATGATTTATTTGATCGCCTTGTACGAATGAGAGTAGTTTCGTGAATTACAAATTAGTATTCTAACATGTTGTTTATCACTCGTGCAATCTAACACAGAGAGACAACAATACTTATTAGATCTTGATCGAATTTCCATAAATAGAACAAGCATAAGCATTTATGCTGGTTTGTAATACCTACATTCTTAGCAAATAAAGCATTCTATTCTAATCGTATGATTGATTGTCGCAAAATAAAAGTTATGGTTTTACTTGAAAAAATTAGGGGCATTTAATGTATAAACAGTAAAATATTATTATTTTCTTTTAAAGGAAGTTCAATATTGGTGTAAATAAAACTCAAAATAGAAATCAACTTTTCTTTGAAAATAGGAACCTGATCTCAGCATTTCATTTAGTCATTAAAATAAACACAACATGAAACCATTAAGATAAAACACCAAACAGCTCATTAACTAAAAAGCAAAACAGCAGAACACGCAAACCCTAATAACAAAATTAAAATGGGAAACACTAAAACGAACCGAAACTGGCATTAAGAATGAATCATCTAAACAGTCAAGTATTGTTCCCACCGCGAAAGAGTAATGAGGTGGAAATGGCTAAGCGAAGCAGACTTCGCTTTCATGAAATAGGTTTGCGATTCCACAAAGAAATAGTTTAGTCGTCTGATTCCCACCGCAACAGAGAAATGAAACAAGAAGAGCAGAGCGAGATCGTTTTTAATCTTTTTGCCCGCTCAATCATTTCCGATCGAGTCTTTATTGGTATAGTGCATACTAGTGTTTATTAATTGTTGCATTTATAAGTGTACCTATAGCCAATGTTTTGTAAAAATGTTGGTTACCCAAAATAATATAAAATACATAAATAAGCAGTTTTCCCTTGTGAAGTAAAATAAGTTATTAATAGTCCGCTCCGCTTGCGGTGGAAACTGGGCTATAAATTTGAATATTCCGTGAAGCATCTATACCCAGAAATTGCTCTCAATCAAACCTCAGTAATCCTAATCCAAGGTTTGTAATCTTTCAATTTTGATTCAACAAATTAAATTATAAGTGTGGCAACCCTGTTGTTAAAAATGCATCTTAAGTGAGGTCCGTTTTACTTACCTTGTAACTAACGGCTTGAGTGTAAGATTATAAAATTATCCACTATATAGGTGATTGACGGAGACGTCTGTATGTCTATCAATAAAGGTATAAAAAAACCGTGGTCCTTTTAGCGCGTGATACTTCCTAGCCGCGCCACAGTCGCATTTTGAATCGGGGTTAATGCAAATAAATGTTCGTAATTTGTTCATTATTGTTCATAATATTAAAAAAAAAGTACTATAAAGGTTCGCGAGATATTTAACAAAATCGGTGGCGCGGCCAGAAAGCATGCTTCCTAGCCGCGCCACCGCGTACACTGCAATAAATTGGATATTTCTATACAAACTCAATGGTAAATAATTGTACGTCTATTGTTTATTCTATTGATGACGAGAAATACTGAAAATGTGTGTTTGTTCTATTGGTAATGTGAAATAATTAATATAAACTCCGAATAAAATTCTAACACAAATGTCTGACAGTTCAGTAATAGTTCATGTAGCAGTGTCATGTTCATGTCAAAGAGTAAAACATTTGTATGCGCAGACTTGACCACAAATTCTCTACATGTGAAAATTGAAAGTAGGTTGTATAATATTTGGATATGTATCAAGACAATTAACAAAAAAGTTAAAATGTGAAGATTGCATTTCTCGTTTGACTATACTATAAACTTCCACATCACACATTTATTACTAGGCTATGGAAAATATCTTTTTATTTTTTTAAATTTCAACATGAGCTTACTCTTGACCTCAATCTTGCCCTAAGGGCAGAGATGAGGTCGAACGAGCTTACAGAAGAAGCCTATTTACGCGCGACTTAAATAGGTTGGGGTTATATGAACTCGGGATAACCGACGCATGCAGGGAATTCCACTCCTTGGCTGTTTGCTTCTTGCTTCGTTCGAATGTGTGGAACATCGACAAGGGTGATAACCTGCAATACGTCTAATCTCCCGATGGAAGAAGGGAGATGGTGGAATCGGCCCGTGAAGCTGCTGGGCACACTCTCCGAAGTATAGTCTGTAGAAGACCGACAGACATGCAACTTTGCGGCGGTGGGCCAGGCCATGTAGCTTGGCCACCAGCTTATCGTCACCAATTAGCCTCCTGACTCGGACTTGAGCTTTATATAATATTGAAAGCTGTCCAGGCTTGAAGTACCACTTAATTTTATTTAGGATACCCAGCTTTTTGCCGCAGTTTGAGCTTTCGACTCAATGTAGGCGCCGAAGTTCAGATTCGCGCCCCACTTCGTGCCAAGAAGCTTGAGACTGTCGGATACTTGTACAGACGCACTCCGGAAACTAGGAGCCAGATTAAACGGACTCCTTTTGGCGGTGAACAGACACACTTGCGTTTTGGTGGCGTTGAACCCCACTTGGAGACAAGACTTACGGCTGAATTGGTTCGCTCTACCATGGCCTCTCTCAATTAACGTACTTCATACTTCCTTCTTTGCTTTTGCGCTGGATGTATAACTCTCCATGACAGTGCTGTCATACGTAATTTAAAAGGGCAAAGTGGTGGAAGTCTTGCCTCGAAATATGATTTTAATTATATGTCTGTTAACACCCTAAAACATTTAATTGGGAAAGAACTATTTGCAAATTAGAATAAACATTCACTCAATCAGCCATATACATTAAAACACAGAATCCATTTAAATGAATTCGAATTAATTCGAGCCTTAATTTGTTATTATTATGCCTCGAACTAGATTGCTCAGTATACAAAAATTAGATTGCATCACGAAGCGGAAACTGATCCAACAGTGGATTACTATACCAAACGACAGAAACTATTACAACTTATATTATTTAATAAAATTAAAATATTGTTCCAGTTTAAGTACATTTTTATTTATTTTCTGAATAAGTACACACGTACAATACCAAGTAGGCAGAATAATAACATGTCGCATCTGCACGCATTGATAGTAATCTATAAGAACATGACACCCCCCGCCTGCCCCGCTGTCATCAAGTGCGTGCACATTATTTTGTTTAAAATAGCTTCTCTAGTACGTAGTACATTATTCCTTAATGAAGTAATTTTAATTATTTCTCATTCAATAAACACACATTTGCAGTATTTCTCGTCATCAACAGAATAAACAATAGACGTACAATTATTTATCATTGAGTTTGTATAGAAATATCCAATTTATTGCAGTGTACGCGGTGGCGCAGCTAGGAAGCATGCTTTCTGGCCGCGCCACCGATTTTGTTAAATATCTCGGGAACCTTTATAGTACTTTTTTTTAAATATAATGAACAATAATGAACAAATTACGAACATTTATTCGCATTTACCCCGATTTAAAAATTCGATTATGGCGCGGCTAGGAAGTATCACGCCTTTTAGCGAGGTACCGTATTCGTGTTTTATGCCTTTATGGTTTTGTAATAGTGTGGAACTTCGGCAGAATTTTCTGTAAAAACATGGGTTCAATATTTTTCTCTTGTGTACAAATAAAATAAAGTCATTAAGTACAAAATTCATTGCGAAGATGTTGTGTGGCTTGGTGAAGATGTCAATGACTCTCCTTCTAATACAAGGTAAGTAAATATTTCACGTACGTAAATAGTTCAGAAGGTACGATGGAGTTGGCATATCCGTCTGCACAAAAACCCCATTCTGTTAGACCAAAATAGTTCAAAATTAAAAAAAAACATTTTGTGCATGACATATTTTTATATCTCATTGCCTCATTTAACCGAATGAAATTATTAATAACGATCCAGGATCCAGGAAACCAATTTAAAAAAAAAGCATTAGTACTTAAGGCACTATAATTTACAAAATAAACACAACCAAACTCGGGTCTCGACCTTAGTCGTTCACAAAAGAGTTAAAAGCAAGCCGTGTTACGAAAAAAATAAACATTATGACTCAGAATGATCTTAACACTTTAAAAATCGGTCTGTGTAATTTTTAATAACAAAATTATAGGTTTTGAATAAAGTTAGCTTAATATACTAGTGATTATAAATAGTTTGTCTTAACGGGTACTTATTGCAGCTTCTTTGAGGTTTTTAATGCTAGGTTTGTTACGAATTTAATTAAAATTATACCGTAACTTATATTTAATGAAGGTTAATCAAGTTTAGAAGCTTCACTCATAATCACTTTCACACTACGCCTTGCGACCTCAGGTGATTAATTAACTAGATCAGTTTTGTAGATATATAAATTAAAAAAATTGCACATCAATTATAATACTTACCTATAATAGTCTTCACCAGGTCATCGGTCCACCTAGTAGGCGGCCTTCAACGTCTTCCGGTTCGTGGTCACCACTCCAAAACTTTTCAAAGGTTGCGGGGATCAGCTGGATGCGAAACGTCCGGGACGGGTCAATGTGGTGACACTTTGGGGAGGCCTCTTTCCAGCAGTTGACGTCATTCGGCTGAGATGACGTTAATGATGATAATAGTCTAGAAAACTAGTAATGATTAAAATTATGAAAATAATATTACTAAAATAAATATATAAGCTATTCATTGAAGGTGTGAAAACGGACAAGAATATCTAATTTCTAAATAATCAGGCTGACTTTTTAATTTTTTTTTTTTATTTAGCCCGTATTTTCCCACTCCTGAGCAAAGGCCTCCCCCCATTCCTTCCACTTCTTACGACGGTGTGCTTCTTCTCGCCAGTTGTTGAGGAAGCCATCCAAGGCGTCCCGCCATCTTCTCCTCGGTCTACCGCGACCCCGTCTAGCTGTGTCAGGGCTCCAGTCTTGCGATATTTGGACCCACAGCTGCGGCGGCATCCGGCAGACATGGCCTGCCCAGTCCCATTTCAGTCTCGCAACTTTATAAGCTACGTCGGCAATTTGCGTTCTGGAGCGCAGTGTGGTGTTTTTATGTGGTCACTTAATTTTACATTTAGAATGACTTTTTAATATCCTAATTAAAATCTAACAAGAATCTACAATAAATAACATTGCCACAAAAATAAGAACAATTCCCTTAAAGTCTAATCTCATAGTACGATGGCATCTTAACGACCTCTTTAGTGAAAAAGGACTGACAAAATCGGAGCACTCCCTACGACATGGCCCGATTCTTGGTAAAACGGACACACGAGTACAGTCAGGTGGAAGAGGTATTGAAGCTTTAGACAATGCACAAATATTGCAGTATTTTACAGATCGTTATTGAAATTGCGTTTTTTGTTTATTTAGGGTTCCGTACCTCGAAAGGAAAAAACGAAAAATATGATCACGCGTGTGTCTGTCTGTCTGTATTCATCTCCGAAACTACTGAGCCTATAATTTTGAAAAATACAGAAATTAGTTCAACACTTTATAGATTACAGGAAAACCTATAAGAAGTCTATGGTGCTAAAATAACATGGAAAATCTCTCAATATCTACTACAATGGTACGAAACCCTTCATGTGCAAGTCCGGCTTGCACTTGGCCAGTTTGTTTTAAAGGCCTGATTAGCAAGGAAAGTGCTGGGATTCCCTGTTTCCATTTATCTCTGTATTTGGGTGTTTGGCCCCAATCTTCAATCAGCTCGCCACGTGAACTCCTTCAGGAAATAGTACTCAAAAAAGAATTTTGCCAGATTGGTCTAGAGATCAACCAAGCGCGACTAATTTGGTTTTAAGTTCCATAACCGGGTTAATTAACTGGTACTAGGTTTTTGTACTAAGAATCCCATTAGCAGCCCGTAGTTTTAGGTAAGGGGTATTTATGTTACCCTTTTTTAATGGGAAATCATCAAATTAATCCTCCCACTCTGGGCGGAGCAGACCATCCATGTTCCTTCTAATGCCCTTTGCGTTCCAGGGCCGCAGTAACTCTTTGGAACAAAATTCTGCAACCCTGGCTAAGATACCTTGCGCCTAGGAAAGTTCGTAAGCCGATTGTCTTCACAAAGGGCTATTTAGAGTTAGAGCGTCCACCATAGGACCGGGTATTTGCGCTTACCCTAAGAATTGTGTTTTACTATATGTTGTATTCATAACATATCATAATGCTTGTAATAGGGTAGTTAACAAATAAAATCTAATTAGTCCGTCAGATAGATTAAAAAAAAATATTGGACACGTATTTTTTCTTTTTTCACGTAAACAAACAATGAAAACGATACAGTGCTTTGAAAACTCGTGCGATATTCTAAGATATTAGTATGACATTTTTTACCGGTGAGTGACGTCACAACCCCCCACTGATATCTTTAACGCATTTTATCTTCGTTTTTTATTGATTTGATAAAACAAGAAATACGTATCCAATATTTTTCGATAATCTAACAGACGGACTAATTAGATTCATATTTTTTTTAGTCAGTAAACATCCCTATTCCCGAAGAGTTATTTAGGGTGTACCCACCAGTACACCCAAATTTTAGTTATGTTTAAGTCCAATGTTATAGGGGGCCAGCCTATCAACCGGGCAGAAATCCAGACCGTTAGTGCTACTGAGAATTTCTGATGAAAAAGCCCGACCCGGAAATCAAACCTAGGAACTCATGCTCAGCAGTCGCGCCTGTGCTCACTAGATCAACGAAGCAGTCAGCCAGTTTTAAAATATTGGATATGAATTGTAAGTCCCATACTGGATTCACAAAAATAAAAATAAATAATGGGGTTTATTTCAATAATAGACAATGGCCAGAGAAGAGGCCTAGGAACCTCCACCCACTTTTAGTTGCTGTACAGTTGGAGAGATTTTTTGAAGAAATTCAAAAAATCTCTCCAACTGTACAGCAACTATGATAGTTATCATGTATCCTAATAACAGCGTCGGGTCCTTTGTCTATTGTTTACATTAGGGTGGCTCGCTACGTGGTTTCGGTGGTCATGCCGGCCTCCTTTGCACGGACCTCCCTGCTGTTATTGTTAAATACGTCGTCATTCTGATACAGATACAGCGGGTTTGAGAAAGTGCTCATTAAGGTCCGTATAAAGTTTGAATATTTTATAAAAAGTTACGAAGATGACTGTTTTGTATTTGGAGAGGTGTTAAATAACTTGGTATGCGAGGGAAGTAAGCAAAATTAGCTAAATAAAGACAGTCTTGCAAATAAGTATCAACTCGTCCAGAAAAACAGGTCTTATTTTCTACATACACTATTTTTGTTTTTAACAATGAATGTCCTCAAATCTTTTTATAAGCGTGTCGATGGTATTCTAAATTGTGACAGCCCAGAACTGAGTTTAGTTTGGCGCTCAAATAGTAACTAATTGATTCCAGATAAATATGTAAGTATTCATGTCTTACCCAAAAAGGGAATCTTTCTCATAATAACTGAATATTTCTTTACTCACTACTGTAGCTGACCTCAAAAGTCAATATCTCCATTTCTCACATTCCACGAAAAAAACACCTACCTCAAACACTTTCAACCAAACAGCCTGTACATATAGGAAGGGTGCGCACACCGTTTGTCGGCGCAGAGGCAGCACGTGGCGCAGTTTAGCCTGCGCGTGAGTCGTGCGCTAATGACGCTGTGTCACTCGACTCCCGGCCGCCGATCGCGCCGGACGTCAACTAATGTGCCGCCCTATTATTTATTGTATATGAATTGGGTGACTTCTTTGAATTTAGGAGATTGTCTTTGGATAGACGTGATTACATCAGAAGTGGGATAGACGTACTATCAGAAAAGAATCACCTGCAGTTGTACGTAAGAGCAATATGGTACGTCGTTGCTGAAAATTCAAGGGAAATTATATATTTATATTATAGTTTATGGCAGATATAAGAAAGCTGGTTGTCACCCAGACTATCTTAAAAATACATTTGGGGTCTTTGAGTTTTGTATGAAAGATACACACACATACATAAACTCACACCCTTTTCCCATGGCAGAAACCACAGAAGGCCAGGCTTCGATCCTTACATACTTCTTTTTCCTCGTCCACATTCATACACCTGGTAAAACACAGTCACTGTATGAAATATATCTACTAGATAAGTGAGTCCTTGGGCCGTGGTGAATGACAGCCTGATTATTTTCAAAGAGGAGGAGGAGGCCTGTGTCACTGCAGTACAAGTCATTGACCTTGTTTATTATATCAATGGGTAGAGGTGTAAGTACCTAATAGTACACCCACATTTTGTCAGATAGGTTTAAGACCCATGTAATAGGGGTCAAGCTTATTGCGATCAACCGGATACAAATCCAGATCGTACACAATCCGCGGCTGCTTCTGAGAAATTCTAGATGAATAAATTATAAAAATAAAAAAAAAACAAAATCATGATTTTGTTGGATAATTGGTATTGACCAATTTGCCCGACTTTGGAATTGAACCCAGAACCTCATACTCTGCAGTTGCATTTGCACCAACGACATGGCAGTCTCAAATGAACACTCGCCTAAATTAAATTAATATACTGCACTTGACTCATATTTGAAACCTGTTATGATTCATTAATTAGCCCACAAACAGGTGGCAGTCAAAAGTTTCATAAATCACCACCTGTCTTTGAACCACGATATTTATCACCTTTGATGTGCCGCCAACCGACAAACTGATTGTTGACAATACAGTTAGTACCAAAACTGGCCACTGAACAAAACCTTTTAGTTAAGTAGTTTAACCAATCTTAAATGGAAAGAAAATATAGTGATTCAACCTATTTTAACTAGACACAGTTTGGGTGTCGCTGAAAGGAATTGTAACCTTTCAGTCCTGAAATTCACGTTCAGGAATAGACACTGTGCATCTGATGAAAGAAAACAGTTGTCATCATAAATACCCTGTATTTTGTCTTGTTGCTAAAACAGTGATTAATTATGACATATAATTTTATTTCTAGGTTCTTCAAACTATAGCTAACCATTATTTCAACAACAGAACCTATAAAATACTCAAATTCGTGTTAAACTTAACTCAATAGTTTTGAAGTTGTGCCTCAGACTAATGTACTAAATAAATAAAAAGTCTATTAAATGTTTAAATTGGTTAAAAATCAAACAAAAATCTCACACCTTAAAAAAAAATATTACTTACACCTAATTATCATAATTTTTTGAATATTTAAATATTAAATCAGAAAAACTTAGTGACTACTTATAAGGTCATCTCAGAATAGCGCAGACCTTAGACATTGCCTGGTAACTGAAGTGAAAGCTTTGTTTGATTTGGGTTACCAGTTTACAAATTGCCCAAAAGTTTTGTTTTTTGGTTTTTCTGTTAGACCAAGGAATGAGGAAGGTTAGTAATTTTGTTAGCTTACTAACTTACGTCTGAATGTACCTAATGCACCTATTTCCCTGTAGTCACATCACATAACATCACGCCTGTAATCCCTGAAGGGTTAGGCAGAGGTATACCTAATAGTACACCCACATTTCGCCAGTTATGTTTAAGTCCCATGTTATAGGGGTCGAGCCTATTGCCATCAACCGGGCACAAATCCAGACTCCGTTGCTGTTACTGATAAATTTCTGATGGAAAAAGCCAATAACACTTTGCCCGACCCGGGAATCGAACCCAGGACCTCATGCTCAGCAGTCGCGCTTGCGACCACTAGACAAACGAGGCAGTCAAAGCAGTCGAGGCAGTCTTCCCTGTAGGAAAAACCAATAAGAAGTTTGTTTTCTTAGAACACAATGTATCATCAGTTTTCAGAGTAAACCGTAACTCCTTTAATTTTCATCTCGCGGATAACATCAAAAAACCAACATCTCCTAAAATCACCATTCACAATATTTTATTACTACTCAAAAGATTTATTTTTAACCGTTTATTTCCCACATTAAGGTGCCGATGTTAAGATTACGGTTATCTGCGTAACCCGCGGCCGCGGGCGACCACTCATCTTCAAACTTTTGTTTTACTTTAACCGCTGGGGTTAAAACTCTAAGGATTTAATTGAGATATTTTTTGAAGCGAGTGAAATGTTGGTTTAAGATACTTAAACTACAAAGACGTTGTGATTTTCATTTTGTATTTTGATATTTATTGTTTTTGGATGCGCTAACCTCGGAAAATTTATCGGATAATTATGATGAAGGACAGACGGATGATGTTAGGGACGCTAGCAAAAAAATCGAAAACATTGCACATCTACCAACGCGTACAGCAGGGCTATTTTTTTATTTTTATTATAATGTGTACCTTTTTAAATGTCAGTGGCTATCATAATGTCCATCGATTAACTGTCAAATGGTTATGGTTTGGTACAAAATGGAACCATTTTTTACAGTTAATCGATGGACACTATGATAGCCACTGACATTTAAAAAGATACGCACTAGCCCTGCTGGTCCCGTATGGTGGATTATAAACTCTCATAGAGAACAGGCCTGTGTCCCAGCAATGAAAACATTACAGGCTAATAATGCTTATACATATTTTGTTATTGTGTAATAAGAGTACAGATAGTACAAAATGAGTTATAAAGAAATTAATATGATTGACTATGGCTTTAAAGCCAACCCAATGTAACAAAATAACAAATTTAAAACAAAGATAGTCGCGAATAACATAACCCTTTCCTTGCAGTCGGGTAAAAACGATAAAAGGACTCATGAGATGATAGCGCATATAGCAGTATGGAAGAAATAACAAAGCAAGAAAATAATGATGTTAAGAAAATTACAAACAATTCAGTAAAACGTCGTGAGTTTTTAAATATGTAAGTCTTAAAATCCTAATGTATTTATGAACTTCATTATTATAAACTCATGATTCTTAATTAAATACACTCAATGCACTTCAAACGCCATACTGTATAGCCATTAATTAATTTATTTAAACTAAAACCAAACCCAACCTGAAACTAAACATGACGCCAATTAATAAACGTTAACATAAAATTAACTTCAACTAACTAAGTAGCGCTTAATGAATTTATACTGTAAATAGCGCACAGCTTCTAAATATAGCAAACACTTGCTAACTACTACCCACACTCGCGAATTAAAACACCATATACCACCACACACGTAAAAACAAGAAAATCCCAACGTCGTCATTAAATAGTAATTAACTTCAGCGATCTAGATGCGCATGCGCACCCCACCTATACGGCAAATCTCCCAAGCCACAAATCGACGCTTATTACGACAATATCAATAACTGTCATTGCGCCCAATCATTATAGTTTCGTCTCGTTTACGCGAAACAACAGTAATTACCTCGCCATTACCTACATCTCTTTCGAACTCATTAATCTAAAGCGATGTAAGTAACGAACGACTCTTTCCATTTCTTTCGCGCGAAACGGCTAGCGAGGCTAAGAAAACGTAGCTTACAAATATACGTCCATCTCCCTCGCACTTGCGTTGTTCTACGCTCGAAATAAAACCTTCAAAAGAATATTTTTTTCTTAATTACACCACAGTTACATTTTCAAAATGACAAGAGTAAAGTGTCTTGAAAATTTGAAATTGGAGCACTCCCCACCACGCGTAGGGATTCGTTAAGTCGCTCGCGCATGTTTTTTCAACGTTAAAAAGAAAAATAAGGCTCGCGGGAAAGAGAGGCTTAGTTGGTTTTTATAGTCGTTCTCCCGGTGCGCCGGCGCACGGAAGTATCGGAGCTTCAGGATCGAGCCTTAATCTCATTCTAATAAAAAGCTCACGCATAAATTGACGCGCTAACATTAGTTTTTAAATTATAATAGTTTTATTTTTTATGAGTGTTTTATGAAGATCCGTGCGCTATTGTATGGTTGTTTAATAATGCCGGGCACGTGTATTTTATTTATCGTTATTTTTATTGTCACAATTAACATTAATTTTGTGAAGTAAAGTGTGAAGGGTTGTTTTTATTAAGATATCATTAGGACTTGAACGTTCGAGTTGTGTGGTCGTGTTTACTGATTTTATTATTATTTAAAATGGATTGATCAATAATTGTGCTTCGATAGTTCAGGTGGTTAATAATTTTTTGGAGAAAAATATTTTCAAGCTATCAAGATGTTTTTAAGGTAAGATTTTAATTTTTATATTAAATCGTTTTCTAATATTCGTCCTATACTTACGTTATTAAATGAAAGTTTAGTAAAGCTGACTAGTATTTCGTATAAAAACTTTCAATGATCATTAAATAATGAAAAATAGCACAGAGCTTTTATAAGATTTTGTTACCATGTAAATTATTTTTTATTTTTATTAATTTTGCTTTTAAAGCATTAAAATAGAATCAAGATTCATTTACAATTTTAATTGATTATTTTGTTAAACATAATAATTAGTCCTATGTATTTTATTTAATTATTATATTTAAAATAAATCCATAATCTACAAATGTGTGTTGGTTACTAAACCAATCAATTGCACAAATATCGTTAAAAAAACAGATAGTTCTACGTTTTAAAAATGAAATAGATTTTGTTAAAGGTTTCAGCGAACACAACCAAAGTTTCTTCTATCACAAACGTGCTAATCATTTTCGTCAACCATTGTTTTACATAACTTCCGAAAACCTTCATACTATTATCGTCATTAAACCTTTTATGTTAGAGGTGTTTACAGCGTGAATACATTTGCATTTGTCACGTATTTAGCTGCCGGTTGTACGGCCTATGGTTAGGTAATGCGACAGAGTTAAGACCTTGTATGGAAATATATCTGAGACTTAATATTACGTAGTAAAAGATCGTGATCTTCTTTTTGATACATATATAAGGATATTTTTAGTCGTAGGTGTGTAACGAATATCGTGACACGCGTACTTGATTTTTAAGAAAAGCGTGCGTGATAAACGATATTTTCTTCCTATTTTCATAGAATGTTATTTGACATCCTTACATTTCAATACAAAGTAGACACTAATGTGCACCTTTTTAAAATCTAAATCTATACTACAGTTAAAAGAAAATATATGTTTCTAAGTTTGTACGTAGGGGTAATCTTCGAAACCACTGTTTCAATTCCAAAAAATCTTTCACTAACAAGAAGCGTATTATCTCAGAGTGTCATAGGTATTTGAACGTTCCCGTAGGTTGATTTTACTTTAATTACAGGAGCGAAGCGAGCAACAGCTAGTCATTACTAAATCAGGGAAAATGACAATGATATTTATTTCTCAAAATTCTTTCCGGGTCGGGCAAAAATGATTTGGTTTTACCGTCAGGAATTTCTCAGTAGAAGCCACAAACACATGTCGCAAAAAGACGATGTTTAGAAAAATAAAAAGTATCGGTTTTTTAACCGAATTCTGTGAAAAGAAACATTGAGACTAACTCTGATTCCAACAGTATTTTAAAAGATCAAAGCAAAGTCTTTGTAAAGTCATATATTGCTGTAAAATACTTTATTTTACAGTCCTTTATATACAGTCCTTTGTTTTTTTGTATAAAATAAAGGTATCTCTTTAATATCATTAGGAAGTTTATTATACAGCTCTGCTCCTTCGTATAGGATGTTTTTTCTTCCGTAGTTAGTTCGTGGTGGTCTTAAACAAATGTTGTTTTTTCGTCTAGTACTACGTTTTTGTTTGGTAGTCGTTACAGGTAGTCAGTGACCTGAAAGTCTGACAACCAGTCTTACCAAAGGGTATCGTATTACCTAGTATTAACTGGGTTGTGGAGGTCAGATAGGCAGTCGCTCCATGTAAAATACTGGTATTCAGCTGCATCCAGATAGACTGGAAGCCGACCCCAACATAGTTGGGAATAGGCTAGGCAGATGATGATGGGGCAAAGACTACTCCAGAACATCACTTCAATACTACACACACTTCATCACTAGATCCATATCTTATATAAATAGTGAAATATCTCGCTGAAACCTGAAACAGTTCTTGAGCCTGAAAGCTTTTCTTTGTACGTCTACTTTAAAGTTATAGCAATTTCTAAAAGTCCATTACAGACTCCAAGTTTTCTTCAACATTGAGAGGTCAAGAAGGATATTCTCTTAACTGTCACGCAAGACAGATTAGTGTCAGCACATAATATATATTTTTGAGAGTCTTACGGCGCCTTGCCGAACAAAAAAAGTTGTTGCTCTAAGCATTATTTTCTGATAGCAACGTGGATTTTTATAGTTATTATAGATGCAGTTAATTCTAATGGATTTAAGACCTTTTTAAGCGACAAAAACTTCTGAATATTTCCATCTGTTGATTGGCATCTATTTAAAGTTAATCAAACACAAAAAAAAACTGTTTTTGGCTTATTGTAACGTTGCCCCCAAGTTCGCATTAAGCATTTCTCAAAACTAACTTTTAGCAAGAACACAGATTTTATACTGAGAATAAGAAATAGTTAAGATAATAAGGCACTTAGTACAGTTCCTACTTTCACGGAAATACTGATTCAGAAATTACCCTCGTCTCTACTAAACTAATTTCTCAGACAAATCTGATTATTAATGAAGGGAAAGCTTTGACTTAGGCTTTGAGGGTTCGATTGGTTAGGTAGGGTTGTGTTGCTATTGGATTTTTACATCACTTTGTGCCCGGTTAAAAGAAAATAAAGAAAGAAAACATATTTATTTGGCAGATGCCAACAAAGCCAACAAAGTAAAAATTAATAATAAAAAAAACTAAGAACTAAACACAAAAAAGATTGTGTATCTCACGGCTGCGCCAAATGAAATAAATAACAATAATAAATAATTATAAAATATGGTTGATGAAATAGGCTTATACAAAACTGCGGAAATACTGTTATTTTTCTTCTTATTGGAAATCAATCGTTTTCCATTGAAACAATTTGGTTAAATATCAAATAATATAAGAGAACTCAAGTGTGAGATATCTCATTTACAATTTAATACTTTATAAGGTTACAAGTCGAGTCACACACATCGACCTTCTAATTTCACGCTCAGAACACGCGCCCACTATAAAATGTGTTAAAAACTGAATAGGAAAACAAAGTAATTGAACACAAGCACGCACTTCATTTACAAAAACTTGTTAAAAACAAGCCAAAGTGTTCCTTATTTGTTTTTAATATTATTCCATTTACAGGCAAAAATATGTTGCGTACATAAATAACTATGAGAAACCATCAGATATACTTTAGAAATCTTTGAAAACCGACAAGGATAGAAATATGCACCTCTAATATGAAGCCCAGTTGTTTGCGCTAAAATATTTTCGTGAAATCATGACCGTTACGGAAATGGCTGTTTTCTTATTTTGTAAGTGGGAATATAATATAATATAATATTCATTCTTATGAAGAAAGTATTGGTTGGAAATATAATGTTTATATTTTTCAAAGTAAAGTATTATTGGCCTTTACGTTTAAGTGATGAGATTTATTTATAAAAAGTGCATTCCAGTCTGGCTTCATTCATTATTTGCTAATTATTTTTACAGAATACACTAAATAGAACCATCGTCTTGTTATAAATAACTCTAGAAGCATTAATCACAGTTAAGTTTTTCAGAAGGGATTATTATACTCTCTGCAAACTTATAACTTACAGGCAGTTCTCCTGTCATTGACATCAAAACTTGAAATTACTTGCAATGGTACACATGACGATGAGACTACCTATAGTTATTACTAGCGGACGTCACGCGGTTTCACCCGCGTAGTTCCCGTTCCCGTGGGAATACAGGGATAAAAAGTATATAAAATAAGCCTATGTCACCCGCGGATAGTGTAGCTTCCCAACGGTGAAAGAATTTTTGAAATCGGTCCAATAGTTTCGGAGCCTATTCGTTACAAACAAACAAATCTTTCCTCTTTATAATATTAGTGTAGATATTCTTATTAGACTATTAAAATCTTCTTATTCCTAACAAAACACCTACTTTGGTACTAAACAGAGTTCAAGGAAGAAAACAAAATTTCTCACAGCACCCATAATATTTGCAACAACAATATTACACTGCCGGCCAAGATTATCACAACACATTAGCATCCACAGTCGTACAACACCAGATGTCCACTAATGTATTACGGAAGAATTTAAACGGTCGACTTACAGAATTCAGCGTGAAGCGTTCACGTCGTTACACGGCTCAGTATGTAAGGAATGCCGCTTTTTGTGGCCTGACGTGTAAACGATTTTACAGATACATTCTTGATTTGATATATTTAAAAAATAGGGTTCGTCTCCATAAGTTTTGATGAGGTCATCTTGGTGTTAGGAAAAAAATAATGAGATTGTACTTTACGGGTCCTCTTAGGATTTTGGTGGAAGATTGTTACCCTCGACTGACTGCCCCGACTGCTGAGACTGCCTCGTTGGTCTAGTGGTCGCAAGCGCGACTGCTGAGCATCCTCATGCTGGAAATCATGCGGGAATCGAACCCAGGACCTCGTCCTGGGTTCGATTCCCGGGTCGGGCACACTGATATTGGCTTTTTCCATCAAGAATTTATCAGTAACAGCCACGGAGTCTGGATTTGTGCCCGGTTGATGGCAATAGGCTCGCCCCCTATTACATGGGACTTAAACATAACTGGCGAAATGTGGGTGTACTATTAGGTACACTTCTGCCTAACCCTTCGGGGATTATAGGCGTGATGTTATGTTATGTTATTGTTACCCTTAACTTAATATTATTATATATTGATTGTAATAGGTGTTGGCGGCTGTAAATAGTGAATATCTTGGACAGTATTTACAGTGGTCCGATAGTCTGACAACCACTCTTAGCAAGCAGTTTTATATTAGCCAATTCTGATTGGGTTTTGGCGGTCAGATAGGCTGTCGCTCTATGTAAAATACTGGTATTCAGCTATATGATATTAGGTGAAGCCGACCCGAACGTAGTTAGGAAAAAGCTAGGCATATGACGATGATTACTATTTCATTACTGAAAGTACATAGTTTTTCTTATTAAACCATTATTCTCATGTAACTTTGCTTGTGCTGTGCAAAAGAAGAAATTAACAGCTTTTAGAGAGATCTCGTTTTAAATAGCTGTCATCCATTTTATCTTTAAATCTAAATATGCACAGCTTCGGGTTTAATGTAACGGCATTGAATATCAAAAACAATATATTTTCTAGCTGATCTTATTTGCCCATGTTCGCAACGCCAGATATTATACAGCATACAGAGGTTTAGAAAGAGAAAGGGTAGGCCTTTGCCTTGCAGTGGGACACGAAAAATAGGCTAACAAATAAAAAAAACTCTCTACTTTCATAATACATCTACAACTACCGGATCTATTACTTTTACTACAAAAGGTCAAATACACATCAGTAACAAAACGTTGACATTGATATTACCAATTGCAGTACCTAGAAACCTTAAATGCCAACACATCATAAAAACCTCAAAAATATTCATGACAAATCGAATGAACCCAACCGCATCGATTAATCATAACAATTCGCTATTACGCCAATCGATCATCGAAAACAAACAAAGTTCAATCGATTTAATAACGCTGGCCTTATGATTCCCACAATCAAAATCATAAAGAAAAAAAAAACATCTAAACATTTTGAGATTTAAAAAAGGAATCATCATCTGCCTAGTCTTTTTCATATAATGTTGCATTCGACTTCCAGTCTAACTGAATACAGCTGAATATCCAGTATTTTATTTGGAGCGACTGCCCATCTGACCTCCACAGCCCAGGTACTGCCTAATACGATACCCCTTAGTAAGACTGGTTGTCAGACATTCGGACACTGGACATGGACATGGACATGCATTCTGAGGCACAGGGTAAACACGATTTGAAATAGATGGGCACCCATCCATGTATCGACCTCGGCCAGCGTTGCTTAACCTTGAAAATCAACCTGTTACCATTAACCATTATGCCAATCGATCATCGAAAACAAACAAAGTTCAATCGAATTAATAACACTGGCCTTACGTTTCCCACAATCATATTTAACGATTGAAAAAGAGGAAAAAAAAAACGTCTAATCACTTTGAGGTTTGAAAAAGGAATGAGGTATAAAAAGGACTCCCAGGTGAGATGAAAGGGCCGCGCATGCGCAGTGCGGTGCTGCGTCGGGTGTGCTTGCGCATGTTAACATGCCGCGGACGGACGGAAAGACACTTCCTTACGTTTTTATGTTGTTTTGTGGGCTATTTATTATTTTATTTTTGTTTGTTTCTCAATTATGATGTAATAAGGTTATTTGTTTTGGTTGACGCTTATTTGTTTGGTGGTTTGAATAGAACGTGCATCTATATTATTAAAACTGAATGGTCAAGTTTAAATGAAGCATTATTAGACGAAGACTCGACCGATTGTGAGGTTTTTTTTTGTTTTGTTCGTCAAATGGTCAGGAAGGAGGGTAAGTAGGAAAGAGAATATTTCATTAGAAAATATTAATAAAAATTGATAATGTCTTTAAATGCGAAATAGCCTTTGGAGAAAAGCTTATTTGTAATGTATCGAAATTAATTTCACATTTAGTTGTTCCATGTTTTTTTCTTTCTCATTGACTAAACTTCCATTTCATAACATCTAACATTTTTTTATCCAAAACCTACATTAAATCATGGATAAATAAAATAATTTATCGCAAATTTTTTTCACAGAATAACTCCAATTCTCAAAATCGCAGAGCAATAACTTTCTCATAGGTACTCGATTCTCAAAGGATTCCCAATCATTCTCGTTGCAAGAAAAAATATGAATAAAACAGCACGGCTCCCGTTTCTAAAGCAATATATCAATACATCCTGCGCGTGCGACGGTTACATAAAGCTTTTAATACGATCCGCCACCCTACTTAAGTATCTCAATCGAGTGTCCTTGTAGTTCTTATGTCAATGAAGTTTAATGGGAGATAAATGTTTTGGTTTAAGGAATTTTGGTTTATAGTGCGAGTATAAGGAATTTCCTATAAGGAATAGTGTTTAGTGTGTGCAGTGATAAAAATATAACTAAAGCTTCAATAAAGCTTATATAATTTTAAACAAATACCAAACTAACTTCAACAACGCCTGTCGCTATACGGCCTGGAAATTAAAACTAAAAAAGAATAAGGACCATCCTTCCAAATTACTCCACAAGAAATCCATTAAAAACTAATAAAAGATCTCCTTTCAAATCCGTCGTCGCAATAAATCAATGAAACCTGCGCACACGCCAGTCACAATAAGACGCCTTTTCAACGAAGTGTGTATGTTATTAAACCCTTAACACCTCGCCAAAAGCATCATCGCCATTCAGCTCTTATTCGATTGTTTATACCTTCTTTATCATACTCCTTTATAAGTCGTCATATCAGTACTTAAAGCCCTTTTTTTTGGAGGATGGGAAATCATCAAATGACTCCTCCCGCTCTGGGCAGAGCGGTAGGGAGTGTCAGAATTCTATTGACTTAAAACCAACCATGTTCCTACTTAGCCCTTTGTGTCGACGCCGCGGTATCTCTTTCGAAGAACCCGCAGCCCTTCGGGGCCCCTGCAATATATCAGTTAAAACCCTGAAAGAAACACCAGCATAAAACTGCACCATCATCATCTCCTCCTTACCTTTTTCCTAACTATGTTGGAGTTGGCTTTCATTTCAGTATTTTACATGGCGCAACAGTCTATCTGACTTCCACAATACTACCCTATTGTGGAAGTCACTGTTAACTAAAAAAATCTAATTTATTCATCAGATAGATTTCCAAAAAATATTGGACACGTATTTTTTCTTTTTTCACGTAAACAAACAATGAAGACGATACAGTGCTTTGAAAACTCGTGTGACGTCATATTCTAAGACATTAGTATGACATTTTTTACCGGTGAGTGACGTCACAACCCCCCACTCAAATCTTTGACGCGTTTTATCTTCGTCAATTTTTATTGATTTGATAAAACAGAAAATACGTATCCAATATTTTTCGATAATCTAACAGACAGACTAATTAGAATCATATTTTATTTAGTCAGTAAACATCCCTATTTAATAAGTATTGCTTGATTACCTAACACTTATTGCATTGTGGAGGTGATACTCCTTGGTACCTAAGTCTAGTTATCAGACTTTCGGGTCTCGGATTACTTTTAACTACTGTCTTCAAATACTACCGGGACTAACGGCTTAACGTGCTTTCCAAGTCACAGAGAAAACTCTGTAAGTAATAGGTGGTCAACTATTCTCGTGCCAACCTAAGCAAGTGTGGCTTAACCTGAAAATCGAGCGGCTATTATCATTTAGCGACGAGCTGCTCCAAGCATAAAACTGCATACGTGACAAAAAAACAAAAAAAAGAGCAACAATAATAAACAAATCCTGTAGCAATAAATCAAATCATGCTGCGCCCGCGTCGATTACACAACATTATGCAGCGTGAAATTATTATGTCAAGTTGTGTTGGTAAGTAGATTTTATTATAGTGATTTGTGTTCGAAATAAAATTGTAACGAAAAATCATAACGCCTGTAAACCCTGAAGAGTTAGGCAGAAGAGTACCGTGATGACTAGAGGCATACTACCCTGTAGTACACCCTCTATTTATGTAATAGGGGCGAAACCTTTTATTTTATTTTTATTAAGAGGGACAACAAACAGTAAAAATATATAAGAAAATTATGTAAAAAAAAAAAAAAAAATAAAAAAATGTAGAAATGAAAATATCTGGCTTGCTTTCTATAAGAGAGAGAGAGACAGACAGAGAAACATGCGACGCCGCGCAGCTTACAATAGCTTACTATAGCAAAAAGTGTCGTGACAACTTTTCGTAAGAATTTTTTCCGTCTAGCCCCCTTTCACAACGCGCGATAAGGAACTTCGTTCCAAAAACCAAGTAAAAAGTATACATTGATTGAGTGCATAGATTGATAGTAATTACAATATTTTAATTTTTAAGAGTGTTGAAGATAAGACCTTTGAATTTTCCTAATGAGTTGTTGAATATGTCAATGTTTACAAAAGATATATTGTACAAGTCAACCATGCGGCGGACGAGTGAGCGCAGGCCGGAGTTAGTTCGGCAGAGAGTACACGAGCACACCCACTAAAATATCCCTTAAGGCAAAACCGGAACCTACCAATAGTCACCTTATAAAAAACCATCAAAAGTAATCTGTCAAAACAATAATTCATTCCAACCTCCGCCGCACGCGCCTCTAACAAAAACCCTTCAAAACCATAACCGTTTACAACAAAAAAAAGCAAAACATTTGAAAAGCGAATCCGTCAGAACGATAAATCAAAGTTTCCTACTCATGCGCATATTACACAACTTCGCCGCAAGATCGCTATGTTAATACGGCAGTGACAAGAAGTGCGGACACCTGTCCGGAACGGTGCATCCGCGCATTGTCTCACATCCTAGAATCAGGAATGCTTTCTATTTGAATCTTTTTCTTAGTAGATAGGAGGAAAAGTTAAGGATAGCTGAGGTGTTGCGTTTTATTGTTTCCTGCATTTGCGTAGGTGTGAATCAGACCACCTTGACAGTTCTTGTAAATATGGTTGCAAAGTTTATGGATGAATCACACAGATTGAAGTTTTCATAAAATGATCATCTAATTCGCCTTGTTGGTTGAGTGGTTGCAAAAAAAAAAAAATTTGCTCACCCCCTGTTACGTGGAACTTAAACATTACTGGCGAAATGTGAGTATACTATAATTGGGTACACCTCTGCTTAACTCTTAGGGGATTAAGGGCGTATAGTTATGTTAAAACCATCAAGTTCTTTTGTCTTGTTACATACTAAGTGAGAATCGTAACTTACATTCATCCTTAGATAGTTTATTTTGATGACTGTCAATGAACTGAATCCTTTTAAGAATACGATGCTTATAAAAACAGTTTCAAAATGGTAAAGCTTTTAGGTAAACTAAAGATAGTCTTTCAATATATTTCTGCAAAAATCTTCTCCTAAGAGATTGTGTCGGAATACCGCAGCTTTTCAACATTTATAAACATCTGTTTATAAATGTTAAGACTTATAGGTATTTGAACTTATTTTAAGAAGATTGTTACAGAAGTTTCGTTTATAAACAACAATTTATTAATATTTTATTTATTTTTTAATAACAATATGCATAAGATCAGTTTTTGGCGGAAGTGTAGTACACAAACATTTCACTAATTATATTTAAGTCCTATGTGCTAGAAGCAAAGAGTATTGCCATTAACCAGGCACAAAAGAGACTCATGTATGCAAAAGTTTGTTAAAATCATTGCAAATATTAATCACCTTTCTCCATTACGCAGATTCGAGCCCACAAAATCAACGAAAGGCGCCAGCAAGATGCGTCGTGACCTGATCAACGCAGAGATCTCCAACCTTCGGGACTTGTTGCCTCTCCCTCCATCTACGAGGCAGAGGCTTTCGCAGCTGCAACTCATGGCTCTCGTTTGTGTATACGTCAGGAAGATGAATTATTTCCAACAAGGTGAGTGACTAATGAGTCTAGTTGTACGAGAACCTCATCAAAAGCATGTTTGTAAATGGTGGCAAAATATATTAAAATTATTGTTTTTGATAGGATCGTATTTGAGAAATATCTCCTGATGGTAAGAGACGATGTTCTGAGATCAAAACATCGCTGTGTCTAGAGATATTTAAATTCTTGTCTTTACATATATTTTTTGGGAAACATCACTTTTGATCATGTACTAATTTGAATCTAGTTCATGTTCTCAATCATAGTTGGCCTCAGAAATCACACATTATCGATTCATTATCAGGGATAGCGAACATAATAGATAAGACAAAGTACGTGTAGGCAGATAACAGATTTAAAAACATGACAACATCATCTAGTGCTTCGAAGGTCCTAAATTCAAATCTAGTTAAAGTCCTATTCAATTTAGATTTTGATACCAGATAAGCAACAAAATAGATCAAGCTAGTTAAAATTCAAAAGCACAATTACTAGGCCTCTGTCAAGAGCATTTCATTGACAGTTGTCGACAAACCAGACAGCTGCTTTGAACCTTAGTCATGCTAGACTGTAGTGGTTCTCAAGCTTTTTTAGACAAGGGACCTTTTCGATTTCATTATTGAAATCAGTGACTATACGACTCTAGATAAAAATGGACGTTGAATTAAGAAAATGAAAAATGCAAAGGCGATTGGAATGAGCTCTAAAACTTTAGCAAGATTTCAAAATAGGAAAGTTTTTATTCACTCCATTCGTACAGAAAAAGGACTATCCGGGTCGAATTTTACAGAAAAGCCTATGGAAATCCTACAAGAGCGAGTGTAGCGAGCTCGAAAAATATTGCACTTCGCATCTGATAAGTTGTCAATGATTAAAGCTTTTAAGCGTTACTTTTTTATGAGTGTACTCTATCCTACAGCTAGGCAAAAGCCTCCTCCATTCCTTTCCAACTCTTTCGGATTTTTGCCTTCTCTCGCCAATCAGTCAGGAAGGAGTCTATTTTTTTATTTTATTTTATTATATTTGGAACAACAAACAATTATATATAATCAATCTATATCGTACTGACGTTATTATTTTAACTACCAACAAATCATTGAGGTTTCAAGCTAAATTATTAAATCCTTACTTATTATAATTTTATAAATGCGAAAGTACCTCTTCCTGTCTGTCTGTCGCGCTTTCACGCCAAAACTATTAAACCGATTTAAATGAAATTTGGTACACAAATAGTCTAAAGCCTGAGAAAGGACATAGGCTACTTTTTAATGCGAAAAATGGGTCGTAAAGGATTGAAAGTGGGGGTAAAAAAAAATTACTTTTGGTCGCATTAACCGACATCGGTCGCGATAACTGACATCCATCAGACGAAGTCACGGGCATCAGCTAGTAATTATAAACCACACCACAGCCACCACAGTTGGTGTGCGAGCCATAGGTTGGCAACCACTGTACTAGAGAATGCAGAACCCGCCTACGCGTATTTGTGATCGGGTTATATAACAAAGTGTAGGTCAGTGGATTAACTAGATCGATGACGTTGATTTTGATGCTGTGATTCATGCGAATAATAGCTGAGATTGTGACTTATTAATATTTATTATCTTCGTTGTAATCAGGATGTTGATTGTTGTTAACTGGAATGCTTGGGTTATAATCAGGGTTATTAATAAGGGCTGTGCTTAGACAAAAATCCCAGCTAACATTTGTTAGTGGTTTTTTATTGTTATAAGGGTTTCCTTAATCATAATCATGAATAAAATGACGACTAATAACTTTGACAATACTATGTCACTTAAGAATAAAAAGGGGTTCCAAACTGAAAATCCATCACGGAAAATTTAATCATTTCAATTGAGATCGCCCAATTCAACTTATTCCATTATATCAATCAAAGTGAAGTCCTCCTGTTGACATGACTATTTAATCAACACTAAAAAACAAGGTTCGCATCTGTAGCCATAATATTGAAAAGACTATGTTGAAGAATTTAGATTAAGTACCCAATTGCTCGCCCATTATTCTGTACATTGTAACATGTAAGTTACTTTTGTGTTACAAACGACAATCAATAAGTTATATTAAGAAAATATAACAATACATTTATTTGAAATTCACACAATTTTTATTTATTTATAACCAACTTGTACACAAAAAAGTAGTAATAACACCACACAAATAAGTTATTGGTTGAACGTAAAAAAATTACACAAACAAAACTTTTTTGCAAAAAATAAAACCGACTACAAAAACACAAAAAAGGTGACTTTTGTTTGTTTTATTCAGTTTTTTTGTCACTGACTTCAGAAGCTAAAGTTATTTTTCATTTTTTTGTGTTTTTGAAGTCGGTTTTATTTTTTGCAAAAAAGTTTTTTTATTTTTCCATTTTTAGGGTTCCGTAGTCAACTAGGAACCCTTATAGTTTCGCCATGTCTGTCTGTCTGTCCGTCCTCGCTTAATCTCTGTGACCGTTAGCACTAGAAAGCTGAAATTTGGGACCAATATGTGTATCAATCACGCCGACAAAGTGCTAAAATAAAAATTGGAAAAAAATGTTTTATTAGGGTAGCCCCCCTATATGTAAAGTGGGAAGTGTTTTTTTTTTTTAATTTTAACCCTAATGTGTGATATATTGTTGGAAAGGTATTTAAAAATGAATAGGGGTTTACTAAAATCATTTTTTGATAATGTCAATAATTTCGGAAATAATCGCTCCAAAAGTAAAAAACAAAGCGTCCCCCCCCCTCTAACTTTTGAACCATAAGTTTAGAAAATACGAAAAAAATCTGAAAAGTAGAACTTTATAAGGACTTTCTAGGAAAATTATTTTGAACTTGGATGGAAACAACAGATGGAAACTGCAGTTAACCAATATAATTTGGTCCCTGAATCGTATGAGCGCCTATACAATCCAGAGGTCAAGTTTCATTTGCCCGTATTTTTTTTTTAACTTCGTTTACATAATATTTTATTATCTACGGAACCCTACACTGAGCGTGGCCCGACACGCTCTTGGCCGGTTTTAGTTGTAATATCCTTTACAAAAAAAATTTGATATTCATTAATTTTACGTTGTTAACAATACATGTCACGGTAATAGGCTTATCCGCAATAAAATGGAACTTAACATACCTAACTCTCGGAATCTGGGCGTCCTGTACACATCTGCGTACCCCGTCAGAGCATACAGGCGTGATGGTAAGTTAAGATGTGTAAACAATAAACATCCAAGCGATTGCAGCAATCACGACAGATTTGCCGTCTATTTTTGAAGAGTTCTATTGTATATCTCCGAAGATCAGGATCAGATCTTCACCAAATTTAAATGGGACCACCTCAGGAGTATACTCTTTCAAATAAAAAAAGAATTTTGAGAATCGGTTCACAAATGGAGGAGAAATCAGGTAACATACATTAAAAAAAAAAAAAAAAAAAAAATACATACACACGAACATATAACCTCCTCCTTTTTTGAAGTCGGTTAAAAATAATTAGAAATATAAAATAATAATAACAAAACAAGAAAAAAAAACAATATTACAATAAAAATTAACAAAACATTTTAGTGGAAAAAATTGGAATACTTAACGAAATCAAAATAAAAATTTAACATTTATTCTAGACAGCTACACTTGAATTCTTAATTTAGAAGTTAAATTAATTACATTCTTGTATGTAACACTAAGACCTGATACGATAGTTAACAAGATGTAGATAAAGATCACATAGCAGCCAATTCTGAGAATCAATTTGCAGATGGCCTCTACGGAAAGAAATAACAGACAATCAGCGGCCATTACATGATGCATTGTGACGTTTTTTTCATGTATTGTTACCGTCTTCAAGTTCACTAAATGATACCTTTTTTTTATGGTGGGTGGAAAATCATCAAATGACCCCTCCCGCTCTTGGGCAGAGCGAAAGGGAGTGTCAGACTTCTACTGACTAAAAACCACCCATGTTCCTTCTTAGACCTTCATGTCGAAGCCGCGGTATCTCTTGCGAACACCCGCAGCCCACTAAATGATACCTTGATAGAGGTTTATAGAAGATCTGCGTATCTGTGGTTCAAGCAAATCATTGACTAGGATTTTAGTTTTTAATCTTGCGTAGTTAATACGCAAGTAACAAGGACAGGAAGCTGATGATGAGTTATAATTTATTATGTGGCTGTCAGCGTTCGTATACTGAAATTCAAATCAGTATCAAGTTGTCAAATCTCATTTAAGCGGTTTTTATTGGTAACAAAATATAAAAAAAAAACTACTATCGAATAAGTAATAAGTATATATTTTGAGCAGTAATTCTTGTTCCTGCATTTTTGAAAAGGACCTAAAAAGACCTTCGAATGCCACTAATTAACCTTATTTTGGCTAAAACAGACTCGTCAACTTTATCTGATAATAAACCTAACAGTACAAAACACTGTGATGAAACTAAACATTTAATATTATTAAATTAAATGTTTATTTAGTTTATCTTAATTAATAAAGTAGTTCAAGATTAGTGATCACACAAAAAAAGCTTTCTCTGTCCATTGTATTTATTACTCGTAAAATAGATAAATGATTTGTGTTCATAACTTCTCCGACAGTTAAGATGATTTTGTTGTATTTTTTTTCGCTATTTGACCACCTCCATAATATTAACCGGTCTTTCTTTCTTTATCGTATGGTTAGTGCATAACCTAATAAATTACATTTGACTTTACATGCCGTTGAGAGAAACACCTCTTTTTTTATTGGGGCGGGGGGGGGGTGGGGAATCATCAAATAACCCCTCCCGCTCTGGGCAGAGCGAAAAGGAGTGTCAGACTTCTACTGACTAAAAACCACTCATGTTCCTTCTTAACCCTTTGTGCCGAGCCCTTTTCCGAACAACCCGCAACCCCGACGGGCGGAGAAACACCTCTGAAGCATGCTAGTTTCCTCACGATATTTTCCTTCATCGAAGCACGTGATTATAATTATTCAATACGCATAATTATGAATTTGAAAAATCAGAAGTGCGTGACTTGGTTTCAAACTTGAGACCCATGACTTGCCAGTCCGACGGTCATATCACTGTACCACTGTTATTAATAAAGAGCAACATAATAATACAGTTTACTATTTCAGTAACCAAGCCTCAATTTTTATACGGAAAAATTTACAGATCATTGTAAATAATTAGCACTTTCAACGTGTAGCACACGTACGTCATTATACAAATAGTTATGTATCATTTGACACAGAACGCTAACTAAGTATGAAAATCTAGAAATTATTTGAGTCTCTAAAAACTCCCAGGCACAATATTAAAACGCAATACCAGCTAGCTACGTAAACAAACATTATTATAAATGACAAGCGGACGTCACGCGGTTTCACCCGCGTAGTTCCCGTACCTATGAGAATACAGGGATAAAAAGTGGCTTATGTCACTCGGAGATAGTGTAGCTTCCAAACGGTGAAAGAATTTTTGAAATCGGTCCAGTAGTTTTGGAGCCTATTCGTTACAAACAAACAAACAAATCTTTCCTCTTTATAATATTAGTGTAGATTATAACAAACACACCGTCTACAATGTCATTATATTCAACAGTTACATCCCCCGTTTCACGACAAAGTCGTGCGTCTAGTTCCTCTTCATTTTCATCATGTAACGTTTCCTCCGGTAAAATTCTCATGCCCCAAATCTTTGAACAAACTCATCACGTCTTATTTATCCTTGATCTCGGAAACATCGTCTCCCTAACTTTTTGTGAGCTCACCTTTTGTCACGAAAAGGCATATTAAGACGTTTAAAATGCATTTAGTTCGCTATCTTATCTCGTCTTGCTATTACTTCACCCGTAATACCGTCTTTCTTTCTGTTTTAGTGTTCAAAAGTCACGACTTCACCTATCAGTATCAAGAACAACCTACTCCTACGCCTAATATCGGATTTTCTAAGGTTTATATTTTAAATTTTGTTACTAGTTTTATTTTTACGATTGTTTGCCGTGACTTAGAGTAATGTTTCTATGTTATTTCAGGCTATGAACGGTTTTATGATGATGATGACACAGAACGGAAAATTGTTATACATATCGGAAAATGCGGCGGAGTACTTAGGACATTCAATGGTAACTTCCATAATTTTCAGCTTTTTCATCGCTGGATCGTAATTTGGAACCGATTTGTAATACCAATTTATTTTCTAGGAGGATCTTTTAATACATGGGGACAGTGTTTACGATATAATTGATAGACAAGACCACCAGACAGTGCAAATGGAACTAAACAGAGGGGGTAACGGAGAGACTGAAAATGTACCAAAGAATAGACATTTCTTCTGTAGAATGAACGTGTCAAGAAATGCGAGAAGACAAATGAGGTTCGGCGACCAAAAAGTAAGTTTTGTGAACATATTTTGAATATCTTCGTTAGTAGATATTGCAAGCGTGAAAGCTGAGCATGAGGTCCTATTTCAATTTGATTGGAGACGGCAAAGTGTCATTGGATTTTCCTGATGTATATCTCTTATTGCATGAAACTTAAAGCAAAACATAACTGTCAAAATGTGGAAGTACTCTACCAAACCCTTCGCGGATTACATGCATGATCTTATGTATTTTTTTTTTAAATGCATTATTCTTTTTCTCTACAACGGCTTTCAACGGGATAGGAAGGTTTTGTCAACTTAAAACAAAACACCGATGCTTTATTGACGAGTAGACCATCTTCGCTCATATTATGATCGTTAGCAAAAAGTAACTTACTCTAGGTCCTCAGACGCTATTTCTTTTGCGTTTGACCTGTATTTATACAACTTTTTCAGCTTTTTCTAAGAATTCGTATTCATAAGATATAATATATTAATACCTTTTTAGATACTGTTAGATTATCCTGTCTGTTATTTTCGTCTAGACATTCAACTATATTTTGTTAACATAATTCAAACACGAATTGTATTTCGGTTCCGAAGTACTTATCGACTCGTGCTGATTTGAATATTTATTTTCTCAATTTGCAACTAGACATAAACTCTGTCGTCAGTAAAATTAAACTAACACTTAGTTTGCAAAAAGATTTTAACTAGATATTTCTTAAACCCAGACATTTATTTAACTTGACGACGGCGACGTTATTATGTACGTATTTTATTTAGAACAGTGCAAGTAAAATACCTTTATATTAAGGTTTAGTTTAGACTGTTTTGCTATTGTAGTAACTAGTAATTATGCATAAGCAGATTTTAAATATTCAGAGGTTCAAATGATAAAAAACGTTCGTAAACTCAGTGGCAATATATCGAACAATTTCATATTAAATGTTTTTTATTAATATTAAGTAGGCCTACTCTTTTCTTCGATCATGTCCTGAGCATAGAGATGAGATCAATGGCGGAACGAGCTAACCCAAGAGAAGTCTATTAACTCGCGACTTAAATAGTTTGGGGTCATATGGTTTCTTAAAATTACGGAAATTAGCCCTTAGATTTCTTTAACAGCAACCAATTTTCAGGTAGTTCTTGTCCGCGGGCACTACGTGTCATACCTGCCACTGTGTAGCCGCAACGAGCCAGTGTTTCTGGCGGTGTGCACGCCACTGGCCATGCCGGAGACACGCGAGTGCGTGGTACACGGCGCCACCAACGTCTTCACCACCGTGCATGCCATGGATATGAAGATACTGCATATTGACGCCAAGTAAGTTCATGACTTTACGATGATCTGACCACGAGAAGCACTAAAGATCTTCGATGCACTGCAACAAACCAAAGATCGTCACAAATTAATAGTAATCGTCAAAATTGACTAAAAGTACCTAAATGTCCACCATTTTATTATAAGCCAATCATTCAGTGAAAGATGACTTTAATACTACTATTTTGCACATCCAAATAAAATTCGGTGACAAGATTATAACGATGAAATAACATACTGCACTAGTGGTACTTAAAAAGCTAGTCATAAAATTGGGGATGCAAACGCAAATGTCGCAACAAAAAAGAGTCCTGCTACACTCGATTCTAATGATTAAAAGCATTTCTAAAGCAACAAACAGCCAAAAACGGTGACATCCAAAATCAGTCAGCCATGACACATCACAGACTTCCCTGAAACCAGACGACATCGGTCAGACACCGTAACATCCAACCAGACTCGTAGACACCACTGATTTTACAGAAACAAGTGAACAAGCAAAAAGTTTCCAAACAATTTAAAGCAAAACTGTTTGGAGGAGATGAGAAAAAATATCTCAGACTTCGTACTAGAAATACCAATTTACCGACTAACGGTATACTTTAATCTACTTTGTGACTTAGATTAATTGATACTTTGTACAGCCGTTGAGCAAAATATTTTCAAAAGCACAGTTTTGATGCTAAATTAATAATCTGTAATCGATTTTGTGCATTAACTCGGCTAGTTTAATTAGATTTTTTAATTAAGATAGCTTCGGTTACAAAAGTTCTTGGATTAATCAATTTTGGAATTGATGATACAGTTTTGATCTTTGCTTTCATTATTTCATTTCGATGTATTAATTTGTTTTGTTTGTTTCAGTGGTGAATGGTATTTAGGATGGAAAAAATCTGAGTTAGCGGACGTTTCGTGGTATCAACTTATACACTGGGATAGCTTACGAGAAGCTCAAAGTAAACATAGATTAGGTGAGTATTTTCTTTCTTAATATTTTAAACTGTAACAGACTATCGCGATGTAAGTAAGTGTAAAACGTTTTATGGCGAAACTGGTTAAGTGTGACTCTCAGCGATTGTCGCTGACTGCAATGCCAGTTGCCCCCTTTTTTATGAGTAAATATTAGTCAGTGGCCAGAAAATCTGACAGTGAGTCCTACCAAAGTGTGTCGTATTACCCAGTAATAAGGTACTAACTGGGTTGTACCGCTTCATGTAAAATTATGGCACCAGCTGCATCCGGTTAGACTGTAAGAAGATTTCCACATAGTTGGGGAAACGCTAGGCAGATGATGAAAGGTAGCCTAATTAAGTGACAGGTTTTATAATATTATGAAAATCAATCAAACTTTCACTCCTGAAATCTCAAAGTTCAGAACATATTTGGCCGAAATCACGAGCAAAAACTAGTTGAATTAATGAATTAGAGAGTACATCAAGTGTTGACAGGCCAATTATAAGAAATCACGTTACATTTTAACTTTTTATATACTCTACTCAATATTGGACTATTGAGAAATATTTCGAAACTGTATGTACGCATGGTTCTAAAGCTACAGAGAACTTGTTTATGCGGATCTCTCAAAGTATAGAAAATCTATACGAAGCAAGGCTATGCTAAAATGGAAAAGTATAGCTTGATGTGTTGCGTGTACCTAAATAAGTAACCGCTCCATGTAGAATACTGGTATTCAGCTGCATCGGGTAAGGGAACCTAAAAAAAAAATTAAGGCTAGGCAGATAAGAGCAGCAGTAGCCCAGTGATAGTGGCCCCGACTTATGAGCATAAGGTCGTGGGATCGAACCCAGGCCATTACTTTGTGAAGGGTCACAGGAAGCGTCAAGAAAATTGTAAATTGAAATTTCTTTAATTTATTTATCATTGTTCAAAATATCGGAATCATCTGTGAAAGACAATAAAACCAACTGACACCTATGATTGGCAAAGGAAATCAACGATCAATAATAATAATTATTGTAATTCATACTTTAATTATTAGTCGCAGACTACAATACACCCATTATTGTCAAAATAGCCTATTAATAATGTAACACTTATTTAATGAATCATTGTAAAACAAACTCGTTTGACTAGTAGTCGCAAGCGAGCATGAGGACCTAGGATTGATTCCCGGGTGGGGCAAAGTTTTATTGGGTTTTTACTTCAGCTCATCTCGGGCCCTATTATGTGGGCTTTAAAAATATATTAAAATGTAGCTGTACTATTAAACCTTTGGGTATAACAGACGTGATGATATGTGATCAAATTAATTAGGTTAAAACTTAGGTTTTGCTTATGTTTTCTTATTGTTACACATTGTTACAGTAACGCAATCGGAACAGGACAAATGTTGCATATTGCTAGTGAAGTTGCAGCAACGGAGCGGACAATTCCTGTGGGTGCATATGGTGTTGCAAGTGAAGGATGCAACAGATACACCAAGACAGTTCATTGTTGCAACCAATCAGATTTTAAGGTAAGGTTCTATAAGGAAGAAGAGGAGCTCTTGGCTTACTTAATAAGAACTGCCACTCGGATCGATCTTTAGGTTAAGCTGCGCTTGCCTAGGTTGATCTGTGGATGGGTGACCGCCTATTACATACCAAGTTTCCTCCGTGCCTCGGAAAGCACGTCAAGCTGTTGGTCCCGGCTGTCATATATAGATCTTTGACAGTCGTTACAGGTAGTCAGTGACCTGAAAGGCTGACAACCAGTCTTACCAAAGAGTATCGTATTGCCTAGTGTTAACTGGGTTGTGGAGGTCAGATAGGCAGTCCCTCCATGTAAAATACTCGTATTCTGCTGAATCCCTTTAGACTGGAAGCCTACCCCAACATAGTTGGGAAAAAGGCTAGGCAGATGATGATGATGATGTTCTATAAGGAAGAAGTCATAGTGCGTCAACCCCAAATAAATTTGGATATACGCAAAAGAGTAATGATTCTATAAACAAACTTAGGCATAGGCTATCTTGCCCGTCAGGGCTTCGGGTAGTTCGCAAGAGATATCGCGGCCTCGGCATGAAGGGCTAAGAAGGAACATGGGTGGTTTTTAGTCAGTAGAAGTCTGACACTCCCTTCCGTTCTGCCCAAGAGCGGGACCCCGGTTATTTGATGATTTTCCACCCACCATAAAAAAAAAAAAAAAGGCATAGGCTATCTCAAGATTATCTTGACTTATGCAGTCTGTTAGATTAAACAAGGGACGGCACGGTTGGCGCAGTTACTGAACGATTGGACTGCTGCGCTGCGTGTCGCGGGTTCGATCCCCGCACGGAACAAATATTTGTATGGCCTACAGATAGTTGTTTCGGGTCTGGGTGTGTTTGTGTATGTGAGTTTGAATGTTTGTGAACGCACCCACGATACAGGAAAAAATCCTAGTGTGGGGCAACGTTTTAAAAAAAAAAAAAAAATATATTGAAGGAGAGATTCAGAGATCTTCCTGCCCTTATCCGATGTCATTTGGGGTCGGCGCAACACTTTTTTGTCTTCCATTCTGCCTTGTCAGTCGTCATGCTATCATTTATTCCTTTTACTCACACACTCCTCACACACTTCATCCATCAGTATTTGATTTTCGTCCCAAATATGTAAAAAAACAATAACTTAGTTTGTGACGTAATTGTGCCATGCCCTCCCCCCCCCCGCAAGCTCTCCAGATCTCACTTTAGACGATTCTTTTTCGCCATTTTCCTACGCCAGTTTTAAAATATGAAGGGAAAATGGATTATACCTAAAAAGCATTGACCGGCGCACACTTTCTGTGACAAGCGCACGGGTCGTTTTTATTAACCGACTCCAAAAAAGGAGGAGGTTATATGTTTTTTTTTTTTTTTTTTTTTGTTTTTTTTATCAATGGATCTAACAGACTTTTTCGAAATATTTGTAATAACAGACAGTTGCAGTACCATACTGTCTGTTATTTATCAGCATTTTTGTGATAAACGCAAGGGTCGTGAGACTTTTCTGAAATAATTGGTGTGGTTCTGTCTGTTACTAATCAGTGTTTCTTTTTGTTCACATTTTTATTAGTATCATGTATGCATATTATATTTGTTCATACTTTTTAGCGTCATGTATTGCGGATTTTAATATGTCCCTCGTTTAAACTAACATACTGTCCACGTTTGTGCATGAAGTTTAAATAAATAAATAAATAAATACTGTAGAAGTTTTTATGGCCACATCCCGTTTGATAACTTTCCCGATTTGCTAAACAAAATATTGTTTAGCAAATCGGGTATAATTCGTTTCGTAACTTTTTTGACCTTTCGTTTCGTCAACTTTTAAGTATGCTTGTATCGATTAATCATAATTAAATATTTGTAAAGTTAACTTTACTCCTATTTATTTATTTATGAAAGGTAGCTTCACAGCTTACAGTAAAATAACTTAAAATTATTACAAAAACAATACGCCAATTAAATTACTCCTATCAAAACGTGTTGAAAGATAATTATTTTAACGCGTAAATAAATAAACTCTAAGACAGCTACATTTCATTACTTTTTTTGTACATTTACGTAATGTCTAGTCATCATAATTATTTGAAAGAAATAAGAATATTTAAATGGTTTGCTTCTTAAACATGAACTAAATCGGTCTTTACCTCTTTTTTTGGAGTGTAGGTAATACTACTAAAAACCACCCATGTTCCTTCTTAGCCCTTTGTGTCCGGGGCCATGGTATCTCTTTCGAATAACCCGCAACGCCAGCAGAAAACGGTCTTTACCTGAGAATAACAATTTAACACAAATTCTTCTTCTTCCCCACAGCGAGGAAGAAGCAACAATAATGCTAGCAAACTCCTGGCTCTACCAATACTATGGTTACCAGAACCAACCATGTGGAATGCTGGACCCTCGCTGCCAAAAATTCTTCCGACGCGACCAATGCTACCAGGAGTACCAAGAATACCCTTACGTGGAGAACCAGGAGATGGAATACCCTGGGTACCACGTGTCTTCGTATGTACAGCCGAAGGTGCTAGAAGATTATAGCGGTTGTGAAAGAGTGTACTCGGAGAGAGGACCTGTTGATTATTCTACGCATTCTCCGCAATCCACGATAAGTGAAGAGAGGTAAGGACTCATCACTCTCTTGCCTTCATCCTAATTCATTTGGGGTCGGCGCAGCATGTCTTCCTCTTCCATACTTCTCTGTTTCTCGTCATCTCATGAGACACCTCCTTTTTTACCATATCATTTTTAACACAGTCCATCCATCATTTCTTTGGTCTTCCTCTACTCGTGTATCTATCCACATTCATATTTAAAACCTTCCTCACAACATTTTCCTCATTCCTCCGCATCAAATGCCCATACCACGACAACCGATTTCCACACAAGAAGAGAGGTAAGGACTGTTTTATTTTAATGCTTGTTTATATTTATGTTTTATCAAAAGAGAAAAGAATTGACAAGGGTAATAAACTACTAAATTACTTAACTAGTCTAGTTTAAGCACAGAATAGATATTCTCTCTTGCCCGTCGTGCCCAACTCATTGCACGTTCAAAGACTTAAACGTGGCGAACGAAAGAGCTGACCAGGGCCCCGAGTCTGCTATTCAATAATGTCAGAATGGTCTATCATTGATCTCATAATTGTTGATTTTGACAAGTTTGGTGTTGTTAAAATCAACAATTATGAGATCAATGATAGACCATTCTGACACCATTGAATAGCAGACTCGGGGCCCAGGTTGCTATGTACTGGTTGGCAAAAACTGTTGGAATGTCACACATAAGGCAAATAGAATGTCGCATACAATGTTAAATATGAAACTGACCATAAAACTATTGTAAATTAACATTGCTGTAAAACATACCCTGCCATGCTTAGCTTAGGTTAGAATACCATAGCCGTTTTTTTTTTTATGGTGGGTGGAAAATCATCAAATAACCCCTCCCGCTCTTGGGCAGAGCGAAAGGGAGTGTCAGACTTCAACTGACTAAAAACCACCCATGTTCTTTCTTAGCCCTTCATGTCGAGGCCGCGGTATCTCTTGCGAATAACCCGCAGACCCGACGGGATCCGCAGCCCCGACGGGGAATACCATAGCCTTAAAATGACATTACAGGTGCAACACAACTATCACCAAAACTACGCATATATAGTTCACGTCAAATAACTTTGCCACTCTGAAGTTAGCCATTTGCAAAGATGGCGCAAGTGCAGTCACGTAGAAAATTATTTGAACAAAATAAATACATATTTTTAAAAGAAAACATAGTTTTATAATGCCATAACGCCCGCCCCCATGACTCGCGCATGCGCAGTTGCATTTTTGTTCGTAATTTTGAGCCACTCGTAGCCAACTTCAGAGGGGCACAGTTATTTGACGCGAACAGTAAATAACTTATCACGTTAAATGCACAATTTACACAATAACCAAAACAAATAATAGGACAAAATCTAAAAAGAACAAACATACGAAGGTCGGTTCATACAATTTGTACCCGTCATGTCACACCAAGGAATATAAATAAGAAAATCATCACTCCATCCGTCTAACTGTCCATCTGCGTAATTTGACACCTTTCATTACCATATTTATTGTAAACTTACCAACTTCTATCTATCATTACCAAACCCACACAACAACCTTATCACTGCCACATTAAAGTCTGCTTTTCAATGTTTTAGTGTTGATTTGCTACAAAGATAAATTGTTTTTGTAAACCAAATATGAAAGGCTTAGTTTGAAAAGGGTTTAAGCCAGTAATAGTTTATTATTTTGATGTAGTTTTGTATTGGTTTTGACGCGCACGGCGTGTTTGTGTTTATGAAGAAAATTATTACTGAGTTCGTAATTGCGTGTAAATATAGCGTACTTGATAGGTAAATGGGAGAACTTAGAACGTTTTAAATCAACTCAGTATATTTTGAGCTACGAATGCACAGGTGCTCAAGTACACACATAACATAACATTACGCCTGTAATCCCCGAAGGGTTAGGCAGAGGTGTACCTTATGGTACACCCACATTTCGCCAGTTATGTTTAAGTCCCATGTAATAGGGGGCGAGCCTATTGCCATCAACCGGGCACAAATCCAGACTCCGTGGCTGTTACTGATAAATTCCTGATGGAAAAAGCCAATAACACTTTGCTCGACCCGGGAATCGAACCCAGGACCTCATGCTCAGCAGTCGCGCTTGCGACCACTAGACCAACGAGGCAGTCCAAATTAACAGTCCAGTTTATTAGGTGCTCAAGTACCTAATAAATAATTACGTTTTTACAACTACTAAACGACTAGAATGACTTTAACTATATTTTTGAAATAAAAAAATCGGACATTATAATGCTTGAATACACGCTTTCAGGAAAGACGGAAAAATATTAAGAAAGTGTAATGCTTGAAGTTAAATATCTAATAAAATAAAAATCATAGAAAAGTCTATTGATTTTTTTGTTCAAGAAATAAACATTCAATAAATTCAAGCCACGATGACATGAATTTATTAAATGTTTATTTCGTTTGTTTGAAATATGTATTTAGGTTTCCACAGTTTAACAACCCATTCATATTTAATGCTCTATGAAACATAATATTCATCGTTATAAAGTTTTATGCTAGAGATAAAATGTATTTTGTATATTAGCACAGTTGGACCCCTGTTGGGATAGAATAACCATATTAATAGTATAAAGTATTTTAGTGTCTTAACGGCTCATCGTATTTACATTCATTTCGGCACACAAACATTGAAAACATCATTCATGTTTCATGAAAACGTCATTCTATGGGATTAAATTAACTTGAGGGTTGTTAAAAATCGTCGGGGCTGCGGGTTGTTCGAAAGAGATACCGCGGCCCCGGACACAAAAGGCTAAGAAGGAACATGGGTGGTTTTAGTCAGTAGAAGTCTGACACTCCCTACCGATTGATGCAAAGACAGAGGCAGGGGTCCAGAGCGGGAGGAGTCATTTGATGATGTCTCACACTCCAAAAAAAAAGGGTTGCTTTGATGATTTTAATGAAGCTGCGAATCATATTTTGTCCAACATATCGCCTGACACAGGCAAATTTCAAAAAAAGTAAAAAAAAGAAACTCGGGCTACCCTGGCTCTTCCCTTCCTTTAAAACAGATAATGAAGAGTTATCGTCAACAAAGATAATAGTGAGCTCAAATCCGGTCAACGTACACCTATATCCGGATACGTAGAAATGTTGTGGGTCGCCACACTCGCCACAATAGGATCAAAGGGTCGGCTTAGGAGTTACGTGCTCATGTTCGGACAGGAGTGGTTTCGGCTATAGATAATAATATTTCCTTGTTAACTTTCGACATTTTTGGGATAAGACCAGGTCTTTCATTATTATAAATAACTGCGAGATGAGAGAGACGACGAGAACCTTAATATTAGAATCTCGTTGATCTGGAATTTCTCAGTAGCAACCACGGAGTCTGAATTTGCACCCAGTTTATGGCAATAGGGTCGCTCCTTATTTAATGGGACTTAATAATAACTGGCGAAATTTGGGTATACGATTAGATACACCTCTATCTAACTCCGTCATCCTCTATCTAACTTCAGAAGTTGTGTGATATATCCAAACTTGGCATAGCTTGTTATAATTTTATATATTTTAATTTTATCCACTATTTATCCACTATGCTAAATCATCATCTGCCTAGCCTTTTCCCAAGTATGTTGAGGTCGGCTTCCAGTCTAACCGGATGCAGCTGAGTACCAGTATTTTACATGGAGCGACTGCCTATCTGACCTCCACAACCCAGTTAATACTAGGTAATACGATACTCTTTGGTAAGACTGGATGTCAGAATTTCAGGTCACTGACTACCTGTAACGACTGCCAAAGATCTATATATGGCAGCCGGGACCAACAGCTTAACGTGCTTTCCGAGGCACGGAGGAAACTCGGTATGTCGGGTGGTCACCCATCCACAGACCGACCTAGGCAAGCACAGCTTAACCTAAAGATCGACCCGAGTGGCAGTTCTTATTAAGCCACGAGCTCCACTATGCTAAATCAAAACCCGAAATAATAGGTGTTGCACCCAAAGCAAGTCACATTAAATCAACAAAACCCAATTTATATAATCAGCCTATGACATGCTCACCTGGGACAAAACAAGCCTCCTTTCTGTAAAAGGGATTGTTATCGTACTCCACCACTCGAGCCCTTTGCATCTTGGTGGATCCCACAATATGTCCTTAAATTTTGGGTTCCAGGACATGGGTAAACAATAAAAAAGGAGACTGCACAAAAACTAACCACCAATTTTACTTACAGATCGCCCCACCACTACGACCCGCCACCAGATATAATTGTGAACAGCAATATGTACATGTATCCTCATCACGGGAAGAGGGAGTACTACGAACAGTATCCGAGAGTCAACTATCATGTACAGGAACCTTGTTCTAGTACTGTTGTTGAAGGTAATTTTTTTATTTCCTTTTTAGGGTTCCGTTTCTCAAAATAAGACACGGAACCCTCACATGATCACATGAGACAGTATTGTTGGTTTTATATTTATTGAACGAAATAATAAGCAGAACGTTTTGATAAATAGAAACGGATAATAAAAATAGTTGCTTCATTTATTCGTTGAAATATTTATGAATAAAGCTTTTGCTTTAGCTGTAAATGTTTTTTTTATATAAATACTGTACAATACCAAATTGAAACAAACTTTTTCTTCTACACTTTATTTTGTCTAAAGGAATTTAACTTGACATTTTGCCTGAAATATACTCATTGATAACTCAAACAAACACACATTACACATTAACAATAATAACTCTAAGTCACTTTTTTAATGAAACTATTTTTTTCAATCACAGGTATGGAATACCCTAGTCCGAAGCGTATGCGGTTAGCCCCACCTCCCCTAACCCTAGAAGAAACGGACGGCATAGACCGATGGAACCCCAGTCCACCCTGGTCGGATACTACGCTCAAAATCCCCGACTACACCCAACGGTTTACTTATAACCATATGGTACCAATGCCCCCTGAGAGAGCTATGGTCACCTAATATTAGAGGATTTTTTGTAGGTTAAGTTAAATAGTTACAAAAGTAAGATAGGAAAATTTTCATGACTTGAAAAGTTGGTTATTATTTTCTGTAAATACAGGAAGTTTAATTGTGTTTTTAATTAATTAAAACTGATGTGAAACGTTATTTTAAACATAATTAGCCTTTACCGTTTACATTTACAACAATGTTTAACACATAACAAAAATGTTTGAAATCAGTAAAAACTTTTGACAAGAAAATTGAAGTAGTGCGTAAGAATAACCTATTTAAGTATGTAACTAAGGAAAAGAATCCGTCCTAAAGACAAAATAGTTTATAAAGGACACTGGGCAACTTGTATGTGAAGTGGCCTATGGACCAAAACCGATTCGATCATTATTGTTAATGAAGCAGTGTTGCCCGGTCTCCTTTAAGATAAATTTTAAGAACCTGAAAAAGATTTATTTTTTATTTTTTTTGTTTTTTAAAAACTGTATTTACGCGTTGCATATAGCAACGAACTATTAGCTGTACTTATGTCTTCTTCCTATTTCGATGCATTTAAAATTGTTAGATACTCTTTTTTCGGTTTGATATTTGAGCTCAAATGTAACACTTATCCTCAAGTTGGAGTGGCCAATATGTGGTCAACATTTGGTGATTTTAAACCAACAATAAAGTTGAAAGTTGATGAAAGTTGTTTGATAAAGTACTCTAAGTTAAAATAATTACTATGGTCGTATTCTGTTAGCGTTGGTCGACCAACTTGAGGAAAAGAGCAAGCGTGTAACAGTATTTTATTTTTAAATAGTTATAAGATAATGTATAGTGTAAAACATAAGTATTGGAATATGGTTCCGTCCAAATATTTTTGCATTCCAAAGGAATAGTTAAGTTTATAATTATTTCGATGTAAATATTTCTTAATAGTGGCATTTATGTAAATACTAAGATAGTTTTATTTCAAGTGTCTTTAGCGAAGAATAAGAGAAAATAAATAAAGAAATTGATAAGTTACAAATAACCCGTGTCTTTTATTTTTGGTTCTCCATGGTTAAACAAACCCAAAATAAAATATAGAGGACATTAGGAACAATATTGGTTTAATAAAACAGTACAAAATCTATACAAGATAGATAAAATTACATAAAAAACAGAAAACTAAACAAGACAAAAACACATTGCTTTTCATTCACAGAAATATTAGCAAAAGTCCTTATAATATATGTCATTAAAATCGATCCATTAAACTTGTCTAAGTTTAATAAACTTGTCGAACTGTAATCACGCGTACCTAAGAAGTATATACAGGACTAACCATAACCCTTTTTTTTATTTGGAGGTTGGCTACTCATCAAATGACTCCTCCCACTCTAGCGGTAGGGAGACTAGGAGGAGGAAGTGTCAGACTTCTACTGACTGAAACTCACCCCTGTTCCTTCTTAGCCCTTTGTGTCGCGGCCGCGGTATCTCTTTCGTACAGCCCACAACCAATAACCTTCATCAAAGCTTTAGTACAGCCAATCACCTGATTGGCTGTACTAAGTTGTGTCTAGCTGTTGTTCTGTCGCTGTTGTTGTGTCTAGCTCTTCTAAGTGGCATTGCTACCTAGCAATGCCACTTAGAAGAGCTAGACACTTTAAGGTACCGACACAGCAACTATAGAACCACCAAACAATATTATAGGTACCAATTTCTTATTATTTTATTATCCTATTCTGTCCTCGAGGAGCTCGTGGCTTAATAAGAACTGCCACTCGGGTCGATCTTTAGGTTAAGCTGTGCTTGCCTAGGTTGTTCTGTGGATGGGTGGCCGCCCATTACATACCGAGTTTCCTCATTGCCTCGGAAAGCACGTTAAGCTGTTGGTCCCGGCTGCCATTTATAGACTTTTGGCAGTCGTTACAGGTAGTCAGTAACCTGAAAGTCTAACATCCAGTCTTACCAAAGGGTATCGTATTATTAACTGGGTTGTGGAGGTCAGATAGGCAGTCGCTCCATGTTAAATAGGTACTGGTATTCAGCTGCATCCGGTTAGACTGGAAGCCGACCATAACATAGTTGGGAAAAGGCTAGGCAGATGATGATCCTATTCTGTCCTGCACTACTCACCTCTCATTCCAATTAGTATATTTGTTAATGTTTTAATTTCTTGTTACGTTGACATTGTTTTATTTCATGCTGATTTAATTAATAGATAGAGTGGTTCTCGAGGATGGTTTTAGTACATTAAATTTTTCGAAATTAAACCCCTGAGGAAGGTAAATAGGGGATGAAAGTTTATTGGGATATTTTTTGACATCCACGCGAGCGAAGCCGCGGGCTAAAGCTAGTTAAAGAATAAACAGAAGACAGTTCAACAGTTTTGCCTCCACTTAATTACTTATACTTGCCCTGATTTCACGATGTCCGAATAGGGATGTTCGGACAACTACCTTTCTAACCGAATAACTCTAAAATGGAACAGAATTTGTACGAAATTCTCTGCCAAGTAAGTTAACGGGAACTTAATCGTAGTTGGTGAAACTAGTAGTAAGCGGAAAAAATGCTGTTTCATGCGGTGCAATACCTACAAGGCCATTCAAGGATCTAAGCTGTCCTTGAATGGCCTTGTAGCGCCCGTCGGGGCTGCGGGTTGTTCGCAAGAGATACCGCGGCGTCGACATGAAGGGCTAAGAAGGAACATGGGTGGTTTTTAGTCAGTAGAAGTCTGACACTCCCTTTCGCTCTGCCCAAGAGCGGCGGGGTTATTTGATGATTTCCCACCCCCCCAAAAAAAAAAGGGTAACCATTGTTGGGTCAAACATCGTTTTTTATGTTTTAACTGCTTGGAAAATGAAATTGAAGTTTTCAACAAGAACTAAGCTCCCCCATCAGCATGTCGAAGCGGAAACTTGGACTGAAGCCATCACTTCGTCAAATTACGTTTTTACATACTACTTCGTACCAAGAAATGCTGCATCAAACATCGCCGATTACCATATCCACATAGCCACTACGACTAGATGCCACAGAGTACTGGGTAATCCATCTTTCCATTCGTAATCCTTACCGAATGACGTGTTCTTACAACCAGAATGTCAGAATGTCATTCTTCCTGGAACAATGTAAAACAAGCTTTAGGTACGCGGTTGAAATTTCAAACTCAAAGGTAAAATATGTGGACAGTGTGCAAGTGTTCCTAATGCCACCCATTAGCTGTTTTAGTACTTGCATAAGTTACTTGAATTATATTTAAATGTCTAATGCGTGCGAATTACATTAGGGATACAAGCGTTGAAGTTCTTAATAGATGTAATGCGCTTAACAAACAACCAGTTTATAGTGAGCTTAGAAAAGAGTGTTGCTTCCACCGGTGTGGCCCTGATTTGTTGGGTGAAGGGGGGTAATGAAGTTCAGGTTATGATGGCGGCGCTATAGCTGTCAATCAGGCAAAAGCTAAGCCCGGTTTTGTGTGGTACAAGTCATGGAATGTTGGAGGATTTTTGTTTTTGCTCGTGTGTGCTTGAGTAAACAAATTAAATTATTGCTAAAGAAGTGATTTTTATCGGGAGTATAGGTGCTTAAGTACTGCCGGATTGTTAGCCTTTTGTGAATTCAATTTTAGTAAAGGAATCAGGGGCACATGCACGCGGAGTAAACGCAACCCAAATACGAAAGATTTATAGATCGACAACACAATTATTTTTTGCGAGAATTGTTTGTCGCAAAAAATAGTTACATTAACATGCTCCAAAGATATAAATAAATTCTCAATTTAATTAGGTATTATGTGGTATTATAAAATTTAACAAACACTCATATTTACGTGTTTATTAGTGGCACAGCTTATTGTGTTACATAGCTAGGCAGAAAATGTTGAGGCATGGAATTTTAATGTTTAATTAAAATTTATTAATTATTTTTTTTTTATTATATTTTATGTTGCCGTGCCCTAACCGAGTTTCATGTTGGAACTTAATACAATGTAACAACTTTTTAACACGTGAATACAATAAAGAATTTAAGTTTGAGTTTGAGTTTTAAAAACAAGAATTCCTAAACCACAACCGCTTTAAGCCTATGCCTTCCACCCAAAAAGCTCGAGTAAAACTTTGATCCATTGTTATTTCAAGCCAGTCTGACTGCGTTCAGATGAATTATTAATGCCTAGGATACATACGTGATTCTATATCCCAGGCTAACCTGCGCTGTAACGAGGCACAAAACACGGAGACACCACATAGCAAAAAATAAAGAAAAAAGTTGGCACACAAGTTCGAAACATTCGATTTACCAAACGTAATTTTAAAAGAAAAAGTTTTTATTAAAAAGTTTCTGGGTGCTCCATTTGTGAACCATTGTATGTTATGATCGCATGAATATCAAGATGTGGGTAATATGTTCATTTATAGAATTAATAATGGTTTAATGCGTCTCACTTTGTTGTGAATGGTGTTATTGCTAGTTCATAAGTTAGGTTTTTGAACAATTTTGTGCATGGTTGTAAGTAGTAAATACGAACAATTGAAAACTGTGCTGGATTTTTATGGGGATTGAATACCTATAGATTTAATGAAAAAAAAAACAATGTAACGAACTGCACGAATTTGAAACTCAAATCAGTATTATCCCTTATTCTGACACGGTCACTAACATTTATCATTAACACTGAAAACGGGATATAATATAAACACCCACCCGAAATAGCTTCAGTTTATCCATGATGATGATTCTTACAACAGCGCTGAAATATCGGAAACTCAGAACAAATAGTGAACATCAAAAAAAAAATATATCTCGTCTTTCAGTGATATAATGATCCTTTATTCTGTTCTGAAAAAAAAAGCGTTTTTTTTTTAAACATTGCCCCACACTAGGAATTTCTCCTATATCGTCCGTGGTTTTACTAACATTTAAATTCACATACACAAATACCCAGACCCAGAGCATCTACCTGTAGGTCGTACAAATATTGTTCCGTGCGGGGATCGAACCCGCGCCACGCAGCACAGCAGTCCAATCGCTCAGCCACTGCGCCAACCGCTCCGTCAAAAAAATGCAATACGCTCTTTTCTACTTCTAACGCAATTTTCTTTTCAGCAATAAATACAACGAACATCTTCTCTCAATACAACGTAGGTAATTTACAATTGACTTACCCGTTACACTTAAGTCACTTACTCACACCAAAGAATCTCCTTAAAATACCAACACTACAGTTGCAGTACTTAAAGCCTAGCTTACAGATATTGCTTGCTGATCATGATCAATAATGAGGCTTGCTCATTGGTTCATTACTGCATAAAACATGCCATGCTAGAGAGGGCCCACCGGTTCGCATTAGCCTACTCGTTAGTGGAAATCAAATTAATAAATTATACCTTAGTAAGGTTTTCCGATCACACATTGCGTGGGAAATGCGAAGGCTCTGGCTAATTTATTTAAACGGGCCGTAAACAACTGCAGCGGTGGGGAGAGCAGTTGGCAACGATTTTGTAAGGTGTTGCCTCATTGTTGCGTGTTTTTGTATTGTAGTTGTAAAGTTGTGGGAAATTGCTGGTCAAGGGCTGATTTTTGAATCGTCCTGTATTTTCATTCAAGGTAATGATTTAACAACTGGTTAGAGAGAGTAGAAGAAGACCAAAGACCGAGTTCATCCAACTAGCGTGATGACGAATAATAGAGACGTATGGAAAAAGAAGACATACTGAGCTGACCCCTATTTGAATTTGAATTTGGGTTAAGGGCAGGAGAATTATGATGACAATCAACTTCTATTTATACTTTTCGGAAATAGATATCTGCCGATGGAAAAAAATGGTTTTTTATTATATGTATTTTTTTTTAAAACCTTGCCCCACACTAGGAATTTCTCCTGTATCGTGGGTGCGTTCACAAACATTTAAACTCACATACACAAACACACTCAGACCCGAAACAACTATCTGTAGGCCATACAAATATTTGTTCCGTGCGGAGATCGAACCCGCGACACGCAGCGTAGCAGTCCAATCTCTCAGCCATTGCACCAACCGTGCCGTCAATTATACTGGTTTTTTACTATTTTATTCAAAATATGCAATACAACAATTAAACTAGTACAGTTTGATAAATTACCAATTAATAAAAGTTTATCGTATCATTTCAGACCAAATATACACATATTATCTACACTTTTTAAGGATGGTATTCCTGAAATATGGTCACTATCAGTAGATGGTAACACTGTTGCACAAAAAAGTTTCCCAGTCCACTACTTCACTTAATACATAAGTATCAGTCAGCACACCAGTTCGACTTATTTGACTGTTATTTGGAGGTCACCACAAATTTGTATGCACCTAAAAACGTTAATATATAAACGAAATTGGCCGTATCCTAATCGTTTCAGACGTTGAGTACTTTATATGATCCGTACGCACCAAAAATATCAATACCAACCATGTTTACTTTGACAGAAAGTTTATTTTTAGGACAAATCTCAGAAAAATATCTTTTTACTTATGTGAATTTGATTTTTTACATAATAAAGTCAAGGATGAATAGCCTCTTAGTTATTAAGCCATAAGTCCTCAGCCTTTAGCCAGAATTTTGTAAATATTTGCTCGTTGCATTCAAAATATTTGGAATTTTTCGTCATAAATTGGACACATAAGTTCGGACTCCGTATCGTTGCACGGATTGAAATGTAAATATAATGCAGTTTAAAAACACAATTGGATTGTTTTGAGAACATTGGTTGTGATTCCGGATCTAAGTATGTTGTACTTTAAAAATGTTACTTTACACATGGTTCAACTTTACCGGTAAAACTACCGAACTGAAAAAAATCAACAAACATTAGGTTATTTATTCCAATTGAACTCCTTAACTTAAAGTAAATCAATAAAATTAAAAAATAAATAGAGTATTATTTATTGATTTAGGATCAGCACATCAGCAGTGATAGCCTAATATTTGAGCGTCGGAGTGCCAAATCCAATCAAATCATTTTGTTATCCAAAATAATCCAAGTCGCAGGTCGAGAGTTCCAACTCAAGCTCTGAATTTACGAATTCATTGTGTGTGATATTAACACACTAACTGCGGTGAGGAAAAATATCGTAAAGAAACCACACCAGCTTGCCTGATAGATATACTTGCCAGAGACTCAAGGCTGGCATTAAAACTCTACCATAAACTTTCTCGCCTAACCATACGAAAAAGAAAGAATAAAGAAGGAAAATAGGACAAGAGGGAAGATGTTTAGATGTGTAATCACACATAAAGAAGCCAAACCCTCAGTAAAATTCAGAACTTCACAAATAAATAAAATGGGGACTACAAAACAACAAAACCACATCATAGCTCAAGGAGTTTCCTGTTGATTTTTCAATTGGAGTTTCTGGGGAGAACGATACTTTGCCGTTTTTGTTTCCGTGTGTTTTCGTTCGATCGTGTATCTATATTATTTTTCTAGTTGGAGCTTCTGCGGTCAAAAGTCGTTGAAATAGCCTCGTAGTGCACGAGGTCCTTAAACTCTTAACCGAATTATTCAATCATCACCTGCCTAGCCTTTTCTCAACTATTTTGGGGTCGGCTACCATTCCTACCAGATGCAGCTAAATACAAGTATATTACTTGAAGAGTTGAAGTGACTGCCGAGCTGACTTCCACAACCCAATTAGTGTTGGGTAATATGACTCCCATAATGGTAAGACTGAATTATACAACCTTTTGATTTGGTCAGACTTCTTCAACGTTTGGGATCAGTGTGTACATCATCCATAGGATCTTCTATAATTGCGAAGGTAACTCTGTTTGTTTGTTACCACAACCTAAACTATCAGATCGTAATGGCAATGAAAAAGATTAAAGACATCCTGGGGAAGGACATATGGCATAAGGCTATCTTTTGTTTTCTTACATACACTTTAAAATTTCCACACAAACGAATACGCACGCAACAGCTAATTTTGACCTAGCTGAGTTTTAAAACACTGTTTTAACTACCGTATCTATTTCAACAATTACAAAACATTAGTAAAACCTTATCACCTAACATTGGCATCACCTACACGCTTACCTCACTCACAATCAGTGCTATAATATCTCCACACCTTAAAACCGCCATAAACATCAATGTAAGCCCGGCAGTACACTAGGGTGTTAGATAAAAATGTATTAAAATGCACTTTACGACATGGCCGGCGATGTGTATGATAAATATTCATGCAAATATAGCCATACATCCTGGATTCTGCTTAAAAAGGAAAATATCAACGCGGTTGGATTATGTGACAGGTTGAATGAAGTTTTACAGATTAAGTGGCGCGGGTTGCGATGGCGGTGTCATTGTGGAATATGTTAGGAAGTGTGGATTGCACTTATGAATGATTGAGTGAGTGCGTTTGCGAGGAAATAATGGGTTTATAGGAAATTATAGATTGACATGTATCGTGTAATGGTATTGCGATTTATGTGATGCCTGCCCGGAGTCGACTGTTCCGTGATTAGCTTTGTGAGAGAGGAATTACAAAAATTATTAACTGAATTAACTTTTAGGATTTTTTTCAATTAGAGCAACGCGAAGAAAATAATGAAAATAAAATATTTAAATTAGTATGATCTTTTAGAAATTAAGGTGTACCGATTATTTTTAATTGTTTTGATACCGGTGACTTTTTTTAGGTATTGTGTAGTTGCGAAAACCCTTATTACAAAAATGAATACCAAAAAAATCTTTCTCACAAATTCGACCAAAACTGGCCAAAAAGCTAAGCAAAAAGTTCATAATTATTATAATTAGGGCGCAAAAATGCTGCCCCTCACCTCACGTAAGCACCAGAGATGCATACTAAGTGGATTACCGTCAAAGAAGACGATTCCTTTATTCGTGTTAATCGAAATGGAGTCGATATTGAAAACAATCGACAGGGTAGCGCACGACTCGACAGCTTTATTGTAGGGATGTGACTGTCTGCTTAAAAGTCGATAAGTAATTAGAATTTATCGACTCGATACATTTTATTGTAAATTTTTTGGTTTCACAAAAATACTGTATTTTTTGCAAATTTCTAGGTAGGTACACGAATTGTTCTGTGTATGCAATGCTTTACTAAATCTTCGTGTGAATTCAACTTCGTTTTAAGAAATCAATCCGTGTAGTCATCGATAATTTTATTTACGTGTCGTATTTTTCTGCGTTTACTGTTTATAATCGTCGTCTTATTTTTGTTTGACTTTGTTTCATAATTTATTACTTCAATGTTATTTGCATTGTATCAAATGCAATGAAGAAGACCATTGGTTAAAAGTTTACTGGTTACGAATAAAGACATACTGAAGATTGAGAGAAACAAAGTTCTGTGTAACTACTATCGATAAACTGTCAACAATGAGACTCATCACTATTCATTCATACGCACGCACGATTTTCATGTCATTTGCCACGTGTTCAGAGCGTATACACGACTTTAGCTTACTCCCTGAATTAGAAATGATTGAAACAATATTATTCATTTTTACCCTTTCCAATTCTAATTGTTTGAACGCACGCATTTTATAACACGTGCCAAGAAACGCAACTGAATTTAAATCGATTTAAATTTAGTGTTATCGATTAAAATACAAAGGGGTGTGATAACGGTTGGTCGATAATATCGATGTTTAGGTACCGTTAGGGACGTGAAACAATCGATGTTGCGGCTTGCTTTGTAATAATCTGGTTCGGGTGATGAAATCAAAGGAAGGATGAGTTTGATTTATTGATAAAGATCTCAAAGGATATTCCGTCCCACCTCTGTTATACATACAGTGCGATTTATATTAATGTTATAATAAACAAACCGACATTAACTGTTAGCTTTTGGATCAATAATATCCGGTCAATCTATTAGTACAGTCCTAGTTTGAGCATTATGTAATATTTGTCTCAGGGACATTAAAGTCAATGAAAGAAAAAGAAACAAAATAAGCAGAGGTGTACCGAATAGTACACCCACATTCCGCCAGTTATGTATAAGTCCCATGTAATAGGGGGCGGGCCTATTGGCATCAACCGGGCACAAATCCAGTCTCCATAGCTGCTACTGAGAAATTCCATACTTTCTTATCCATTCAGTTTGCAATCAACCAAAATATGGTACCTTAATAATTATATTAATGGATTCAAAGATACGTTATTTTTCGCAAGAAACATCGATAACTAATTTCGCAAAGAACAGCACAAAAAGCTCTTTGAACATACAAGGAAAATGTTTTCTACTTCCTGTTATACTTCATCCATATAGGTACGTAATCGGTGACATGGACGAGACAAAGGACCATTAAACTTTCATTAAAAACTTAGTAGAATATTTTGCAAAAATGAGGAGATTAATTGTAGTGATAAACGATGCTTATGACGTTAATAATAGAGAGTAATTTTCATCATAAATGGTAGCTAAAAAACAAATGTTCACTAATATTGTTAAATTATGTCCTAAGATGCGTTTGTTCGTCATAAAAACCGAGTACCTATTCTTTTGTTGGTGATTTCATAGGAGGAGCTCAAGGCAAAAATAACAACACCCACTCGGGTCGATCATCAGGGTAAGTCACACGTGCCAAGGTTGGGCCGTGAATAGATGACCACCCATTACATCCAGTTTCCTCTGTGCCTCGTTAAACAGCTGGTACCTGGGCTGTCATTTGAAGATTTTGGCAGTCGTTACAGTCAGTCAGAAACCCGAAAGTCTGACAACCAGTCTTACCAAGGGGTATATTATTTAGCCATCATTTAGTAGCAAGCCGACCCCAATATAGTTGGGAAAACTTCCTTACAATAAACTGGCTGTATAATCAGAACTATTCCCGCACAGAAGATCTTATTTCTAAAATAATGTAGGCGTGGAATAATCATTACGTTCTAAACATTCAACTTTACACGAATACACCTTGCACGACGACACACACCCTCACCCCTCTCAAACACCACACTCACATCACACCACACCACACTCACGCAGCCACCCCCCATTACTAACATACTCACACATTCAAGTTCATGGCTAATAGCTAATACAGGTCTTCTCGGATTTATTAACAAAACACAGACAAATAAAGGTTTATTTTCTACACCAAGTTACAGTAGAACACTGACTCCTTAGTTACAGGGTCCCCCTAGTTTAGGATGCAGGGTTTTCACTATCTGCGCAGCCTTTTTACAAAAACCAATGTACCTGTGTGTAAATTTCTTTGCATTGTAAACAAAGGTGTTTTTTATCAATAAACTTATTTTATTTATAAATGCAGTAAAACGAAACTATGCATCTTACATTGAGCTTCATAAAGTTCTAGATCATTATGAAAAGTATTTTTTATATTCACCATGAACATCATAAAGTCTTAGCGAGCAGTCCCTACCGCGGGCAAACACTAGTGGTCCATTGTAGAGATCGTGGGAACAACAGGTGGACTCGTGGGTCGTTATCTAATCTGATAAGAGGTAATTGTGACAGTTTCACCAACGACACTAAAATGAGACGCACGCCTGTTTTGCGAACCTCCCTTTTACAATAGTCGTTTAGTCATTTTCCTGCTGTTTAGAAATAGATTTGTGCTACTTTTTTTATTAGTCTATTGTGTCCCACTGCTGGACAAAGGCCTCCCCCATTCCTTTCCATTTCCCGGTATTTTCCCTTCTCTGGTCAATCAGACCGAAACGAGTCCAAATGCGTTTTTTAATTTAGACTTTTTATAACATTTTTGTCTATCTTCGTACAGATTATTTTTAACCGATTGCTCGTTAATGTGTGATCATTGTAGGCCTTGTTTCCCAGAAGATTGTTTCCTTTCTACCTTGTTCTACAAGTTTGACAGTTTATACTTTACCGACAGCAACCAGATGGCTCTTGTAAGGAATTACTTATTATTTGTTTATATTTATTAGCATTGTGTATTTATATACGTATATATTATTATGTACTTATATGTGTATTTATTATTATATAGGTTAAGTTAGTTAAGACATAAACACTGAATTCTTTTCCGCTTCTCACACACTATAGTCTACATTTCTTTTTGCATTTCTCCTTTTGCAGGTCTGCTGGCAGAAATTTCTTGAGAAATAAGCAGTACCTTTGTACTCATATGTTATATTATGATATTTTTCCTCTGTTGTCTACTGTGTGTACATAAATAATAAAATAAATAAATATGAATTACGGTCGTTTACCGTAAGTCCATTTGCATATACTTATCTATTACAGCAATGACTTCATAGGTACGTTCTTGATTATTCTTTTATTTTACCTATTCTAGTCTTGTTTCCAGTGTCCGCTTTTCCTGTTAAAACGTCATCTGTCCCGTTAGTCCATTGAACTTGAAATTCATGTGCATTTTCAATGATGGCGTACACACGTTTAGCCGCTAATCTGAGATGTTAATTTAGTCTGCTTTAACTGTTAATCAGGGATGTGGATGGGAATCCACAGTATAGTATTGTATCGAGTCTGGTTCTTCTAACCAAACAGACAGATGTGTTGCTGGAGAGTTTGTTCCGCCACTTCTTCTTTCCAGCAAAAACACTAGGAAGTGTCGAAGGGTGGGCGTTTTGGGGGACTGTCACTTGTAAATAAGTAAAGTAAAGTAAATTTTGACGTTCGAAAAGTGCTGATTATCAGCCTAGTTTGAATAAATGAATTTTGATTTTGATTTTGATTTTGAATCAAATTTTCTTATTATGATATCTTCTACTCGACTTCTATCTTCGACTTCTTGGTTGAGTCTTTGTATGCGCGACTGCTGGAGCATGAGGTCCAGGGTTTAATTTGACAAAGTGTTATTGAATTTTCCATCAAGGATTGCTGAATAACTGCCACGGATTCTTGACTTTTATTATTATGTATCTTACCGATGGGTAAGACAGATTATTTTTATTAGATACTGATCCAGATTCGCAGATAGATAAACGATATAAAAACATTTTTCTACCAAGATTCAAATGTGTAGTCTTAATAGTTTCCGAATAAAGTGGCTGTGACATACGGGCAGACAGACAGACATGACGAATCTATAAGGGTTCCGTTCTTTGCCATTTGGCCATGGAACCTTACAAAGCAGCAGTAGAATTGTCAACATAGCTCACAGAATAAGTAAGCTGATGTGATCGAAAATAGCTTTTATTACTCTTAGAACCGATAATTGTTGGCGTAGACGTGTTCTTGAGTGAAGACTGAGAATTAAATCGGCAAGCGTAGGGTGAGATCCCTTCAGGCTCGCTGGAGCGAGGATCTTCGCACGGTGCCTGGTGGCAGTTGCATGAGAATCGAGTTGAGTGGCGTTCGAATCCAGGTCGGGCAAAGTGCTATTGGGTTTTTTCATCAGAAATTTATCAGAGCAGCCAAGGAGTCTGGATTTATGCACGGTTGAAGGCAACTAGTTCGCCCCCTATTAGGTGGGACTTAGATATAAATGGCAAAATGTGGGTGTATCTACGAATGGGTAGGTATACCTCTGGCCAAACATTCGGGGATTACGGGCATAATATTACACCAAAATGGTACCTATTTAAGCCATAAAATAATATTTTGTTTGTAAAACCAAAAGTTTTTGTTCAAATTCACTGCCCATGTATATTCTGGCAATAAACATAACTAACATACTTACAACTTAATTTTTTTTTAGTTATCATCAAGAAAAATAAATTGTGTAATGTCAAAAAAAAATCAGTTTAAAAGATTTGACCAATACATACCTACTGACAAGGCAAGTTAAATAAAAGCTTATAATATAATAACCCTTTTGGGCTTCCTCACAGTAGGGTAACTACGGCACCCTAAAAAGACGAACATTTGTTTAAATCAGTACATACAGCGACATCTATTGGCTCTTGCGTGCAATGTAAACCTGCATAAAACTTGCCGTATGTAACTTGGTGCGTTATATTGAGCACAGCCTCAACTTAACTAAGTTTAAACTTAGTGAAGGCCAGACTCCAGAGATGGCGCCACTGATTTCGTTAAAGCCTCGTTTATTAAAGACTGTGATGCCACCACGCCATCTTTTAAAATATTAAGAAAACAAGCATAGACGTATAAGGTTTATAATTGTTTAAAAATGCCATTAACTTCAGAACAACGGATGTTATATTTCTGCAGAAGCTGCTGAAACTTAGCATGCGGATGCGGTATGTGTAGGTACGATGAAACTTGAATTGTTGTAGTGAGGACAGCAAAACTTTACTAAGTTTTAAATGACTGAAGATGAGAATTAGAGATGGCGCCACTTCACTGACTTCACAAGTTTCCATAGGTACCTATTGGTGGTTATTTTAGAGTAAGTATAGGTCACTTGCTAGACGATTTTATTTATTATTTTAAATAAAGTAGGTATCGTTTAGTTATTTTTAACTCGAGCGAGTTTATGGCCATAAACAGGGCACAAAACCAGACTCCGTGGCTACTAGAGAGAAATTTCCTGATAAAAACCTTACTGGGTTGTTAAAGTCTTACTAGACTTTGTCCGACCTGGGAATTAAACTCAAGGCGTCATGCACAGCAGTCACGTTTGCAACCACTTGACCAGCGAGGCATTCTGCTCAAGTGATCATTATCAGCTATAAATAGTCAGAGAGAAAATAGTTAAGTCCCATTTTCTGTTCTATGTGTGCTGTTTGTATGGGAGCAGTGGTGGCCCAGTGATGGCGGCCCCGACTTACGAACAGTGAGTCGTTGGTTCGTACCCAGTCAGGCACATTGCTTTGTGTAATTTATTTTATCACCACTGCTCTCAAAACGGTAAAGGAAAACTTCGTGAGGAAACACGGCATGTCTTAGAACCAAAAATTCTAAAACATGTGACATCTACAAATCCGCACTGGGCCCGCGTGGTGGATTATAGCCCATTCCTCTCCTAGAGAGAAGGCCTGATTGCCTGCAGTGGGAACATTATAAGCTGATGATGATGATGATGTGTGCTGTTTGAGCTTTAGTGTTATCAATAAGGAAAATATGTCTAAGTCGTATTTTTTCCCACCGTCGAGATAAAACTACGAAATGCAAGTCGAATACCACCTTTGCGGTATTAATATAATGGCCAATAATGGCATTAGAGGACCGGAACTCGAGGACTTTGACTTATGTGAGGCAGTTGGCCAAAACCTTGTACCTCTAGGGAGTGCAGCTGAAACCTCTACCCCGACCGGTCCCCTCCCTGGCGACGTCCATAATAACAAATGTATATCACATATAATGATCTCGCAGTGTACCAATCTTCTATTTCTCACAATTGGTTGTGTACCAATCTCTCATGAAGGCATTATTCAAATCTTACTGGTTTATTATGTTTGTGATTTATTTGGGTTCATAACAACATTAAAAACATCACATCCTCAGCGAGTTAGACAGAATTGTATGTAATAAGTACACCGACATTTCACAAATTATGTTAAAATCTTATGTGATTGTGGCGGGCCGATTGTCGGTAACCGGGCCCAAGTCAGATTCCGTGCCTGCTACTGTGAATTTCCTAATGCAAAAACCCAATAAAACTTTAATCAACATAGGAATCTAAAAAAAAAACATCAAAAAACTACTCCTCAACGCTGTCAGCCGGTAATGTGCTCAAAAGGCTGGCGGCATTGCTACGTTGTATGGCAACATTTAGCCTCTGGCCAAGATAAAAGTCAGCCCTTGGGTCAAGAGAAGCGTCAACTAATAAAAAATAGGAATTGAACCCATAATAGTTGCAGTTGCGAGTACTAAGTAATATTATAAGGTCCCATTAAAATAGATGGACCAATTTTAACAAAGCTTTCAGTACGTCTATCTAACCAAAGACATCCAAGCAAAATCACTGAATAAAGTGATTTTATTTTGACTTAAAATGTTGTGTAACAATTTTTTTTGTGCATTTCGTTAGCTGATTTTTTTTATAGTATTATCTAATGCGGTTTTTCTTAGTTTCTATTTACCATTGTCCTTATTTGGTGGCCTGAAATATTTATAAAAGTTTGTCCATCTATTTTAATGGGACCTTATATTTATGCTATCAAAACGTTGAACGGTATGTCTTAAAACCAAAAACTTCGAAGACATAACTGTGACATCTACCAACACGCTCTGGGCACACGTGGTGGTCCATACCACTCCTAGAGACGAGGCCTGAGTCCCTGCAGGGGGACATTATAGGCTGATGATGTAGATGTAAAATATCAATGAAACAACTAAATTATACACAAAGTTCAATATTTAATGAAAAAGTTTACACCTCTACAGTGGCGACAATAGACAATTTCGTGTCCGTGTCCCGTGTTTTTTGAGAGTCTTTTGTCTCTGTTCTATTCCTCTGGAGATGCGGACCAAGGTACGCACCAGACACAGTTGAATATGTAAGGATTACTTCACCTTCGTATACTGTGACTGCCTCAGCCCACTTTATAGCGGGATTGCATAGCTCGGTACCTATTTGCCAGTACACTGAAACGAATGTTTGAACATTAATGACATCACCGTAGGAAATGTAATGACAAGATGATGATGATCACTAAAACATTATACAGGGTGGTGCCGACAATACGACAATAATGAAACCGCTGGTAGTTCTAGTTCATAGGAACGTTATTAAACTATCAAATAAATCGTAACAACAAAATTTTTTTTTTTTTTTAATCTGTAATACCAAATAGCATAAAACTGTAAACGAAATACATTACAATTTACAAACAAATATTGGTTTACTAACCTTAGGAATAATTTGCACCGATTAACGTGTGGAAATAAAATGTAACAAACGAATTTGGCAAAGACATTTAGGTAGTTTATTGTCGTATCGTCGGCGTCGGCACCATAACGGTGTTAGGATTTATTTGATAGTTTAATAATGTTCCTATGAACAAGAACTACCAGTGGTTTCATTTATTGCCGTATGGTCGGCACCACCCTGTGTAAGTGTTTTTCAGTATAATCTTACTATTAGTTTATTGAGAAGAAACAGGGCCAACAGAAATGTAATTTGGTGAAGCTATTACTGTCGCGGTGCGGTGGTCGAGAGTGCAATTCCCCCCTTTTTTTCCAATTGCAATTCTCTCGCTCTTGCGCAGAGCGAAAGGGAGTGTCAGACTTCTACTGACTAAAAACCACCCATGTTCCTTCTTAGCCCTTCATGTCGAGGCCGCGGTATCTCTTGCGAATAACCCGCAGCCCCGTGCAATTCTTCCCTTCGGCTGCCATCGAAACTGCTGGTTTGTAACCAGTTGAGAAGGAGGAAAAAATGATCTTTGTTCGATACCAGTTTCGACCAAAGAATTAGGTATAGTTCTTTTTAATTACGTACAAATACTTTTGTTTTTTATGGTTTCGATGAAGGAATCTTCGACCGCCTATGAAACCTGTATTTTCTGGTTTCATATTATTATTATCTGTAAGGGTATAAAATGAATCCAAACAAGAATGTAATATTATATTCTTAATCCACATTAAACTTAAAAAACCACCAATATCATACCCATGTAAAAAGAAAATGAAAATGGGAAATGAAAATGTATTATTAAATATTATAATTCATCGCAGTTAGCTCATAGTCGATATTGTTCGTTTTTAGGGTTCCGTAGTCAATATGGAACCCTTATAGTTTCGCCATGTCCGTCTGTTTGTCCGTCTTTGAGATATAGTGCGGACGGGCACTATATCTCAAAGACTTTTAGTACTTACCTTAAAATGACTAATAAAAGTACAGGTTTGAAATACTATATTAAATACTTACTGCCTTGCATCCGGCAGTTGACGCCATGCATATGACACTTGTCGGGAAAGCTAGCATGCATACCAGCATCGTTACCACATACCCAGCCGCCCCCTGGGGTGCAAACCATCCTCTGGTAGCAATGATAAGACGCAAAAAGGTAATAATACTGTAATCATAATTATTACTATTTATTATTATTTCGTTTATTTATATTTATACATATTATTTTTTATCATCATTAATCATTCTCCTGCCCCTATCCCAATGCATTTAGATAAGGGCAGGAGGCCATACATATTATTTATATTTTTACATATTTCTTAAAAAAAAAACATTTCAAATAAAAAATATTATTATTATGTCCTTTATTCTTACGCACAATTTACATTTTTAAATTATTTGATACAAAACTTATAAAAAAACATTTAAAAATATAAAAAATAGTCGTCCACCGGTGACGGGAGCAGGGTCCAAGCTACCGGTGGTTGAGTCAGAAGTGTAATGAAAAGTACACCCACATTTCGACAGTGTCTCGTTGCTCTAGTGGTGAGCGTGAGTTCCGGGGTTCGATTCCCGGGTCGAGCAAACTGTTATTGGATTTTTCTATCAGGAATTTCTCAGTAGCAGCGACGCGGGTTGGATTTGTGCCCGGTTACTGGCCATAAGTTCGCTCCCTATTACATGGGACTTAACATAACTGGCGAATTGTGGGAGTACTAGTACTCTGCCTAACCCTTCGGGGATTACTTGCGTATTGTTATATTATGTTTCAGCACAATTGGGGGCGAGCCCATGGCTATCAACCGGGTATGAATACAGGCCCCGTAGCTGCTATTTAGAAATTCGTGATGGAAAAACTCAATAAGACAAACCAAACAAACCAGCCCTTTTGGGGGGGGGGGGGGGGAATCATCAAATAACCCCTGCCGCCCTGGGCAGAGCGGACGGGAGTGTCAGACTTCTACTGGGTTCTTAGCCCTTGTGCCGAGGCCATCTCTTTCGAACAACCCGCATCCCCGACGAGACCCGCAGCCCCGACGGGAACAAACCAGCCCTGGGAATCGAACACAGGACCGGATGCTTAGAAGATATTAGAGAATAAATCAAAACGAGTTTGTTGACATTATGTTGTCTGTAAAATTATTCTTAAAGAATCAATTTAATTTGCATAACACAGTCCATTCCCTAAGCCACGCCACAGCACAGTCAAGCTTAGCCAATTATTTAAAGTAGTCAATCTATTTAGGGTACTAAAATATAGCAAACTAGCTTTTACCCGCGACTTCGTCCGCATAAGTTTTTTCATATGCCTACTGCCTACCCCCTAAGAACGATGGCGTGATTATTTATAGCCTATGACCATTTCTAGGTTATCATCTATCACCATACCAAATTTCATCAAAATCCGTTCAGCCATTTAGGCGTGAAAGAGTAACAGGCAGACAGACAGACAGACAGAGTTACTTTCGCATTTATAATATTAGTATGGATTATTATTATGTATTTTTTAAAGATTATTATGTATTTTTTCCACAACGTCACTCATGTCATGATGCGCTAAAAGAACTATACAGCATTTTATCTTGTATTTTGTCTGCACGGTGCAGGACGTGGTGGTATTGTTAGTTTACATTTTATTTTTTTTGTTATTTCTTGTTTTTGTTTTTCTGTCTTTCCTACATTTGTGGGTTAAAGGTCAGACATACCATAGAAACATAATATCAGTTTGGTTGTAGGAGGTCATTTTCAAAACTATTCGAAAAGATGACAATATAAATTATGTTCCTTAAATGCCAACGAAGCGTTAGGCACAAGCCTGTGTAAAAAATAATACAAGTAGGTACTTTTAAAATTTTTTATTTATTAAATTACTAATTTCACACGTGGTTTGTGAAGTGTTCCACCGGTTTTTAATACGGGGCGGTAAGTGGTCGTGACACGGACATGTATAACCTCGAAATTATTGCTCCCATGTTCCTTTTCGTACTTGATTCTTGTATCACATACAACTTGGTCCACCGGGACAAAGATATCTGAAATTAGTGCTTCATGTTAGTTACTTTTGATATAGGAACAGACGTCATCACATCAAGGTACTACAATCTGTCGAATTGCTTTAATAGATTTTTAACTTTATCGCTAGAGCATTAGGTTCAAGGTTGAGAAAGAAAATTTGACAGTTTCAGTGTCTGTTTTTTGTGTTCGTCATCATCATCACCAGCCTATAATGTTCCCACTGCAGGGACACAGGCCTCTCTAGGAGAGGGATGGGCTATAATCCACCACGCGTGCCCAGTGCGGGTTGGTGTTTGTGTTCATATTTTAAACTAATTTAGTACCTAGCCTGTGTTACTGCCTATCCTTTTTTAAATACGGAACACAGTGCATATTTAACACACTAGTTTGTTTTGTCAAAAACCTAAGTTAATTTCTGACATTTTTTTTTTTTATTCTACTGGACAAGTTCCTCTTAATAATACCTATTGCATATTTTTCGTGCCAGTACTTTAATTTTTGTTTGCAAATCGTTCGAAATGTGAATTAAAAAAAAGACGTGTGGCACTTGGAGACCGCCGCGGTAAAGCTATTGCATAGCATTTTTTATCAACTTATGCAATTATAATTATTTATTTATTTTATTAATGCAGTATTTAAATATAGTATTTATACTTACACTTTTACTAATCATCCTCATCTTTTATAAAATGTCCTTTTACGTCTCATGTCGCGCCTTGGCGACAACTATTTTTGTTGGCAGCCTTATAATCGATCTTATTCGATTTATTAACTTTGATTTTGCTGTTTTAAAATATTAAATCTAATAATTTTTCAATGTTTACTTTTCATCTGACATTACGTCAGTTGTCAAGATGTCATTTACTTTTTCTTTTATTTTGTGTCATAGTTTTTCTTAGTGGTTAGAGCTATGAAGGTTACATTTGATTTATATAATTTAATTTATTTTTATTAATATGTTAGCTCAAATAATGTAATTTATTGATAATTTATATTAATAGTATCTTATCTTACGCTTATAAAATTAATTAACACGCTCACAGAAATTCTTTGAGGAAGTTTTTGACTGAATAATACAGGCCGTTTTAAATACAGGCAACTCACAATTTTTGATTTCAAGAAATTGTCAAGTGTCAATTTGTCAAGTGTCAGTTCGTTAGGTTTTTATTTTCGTTACGGAATTTCTGGATTCGGTCCCCACGCTCAAGGCCCGCGATAGAACCTATGCAATAGCTTAAAAATGTTGTTAGTAAAAAATAAAAGAAATGTTACTAACTTCTGCCACTCTTGCAGTTGACTTTATACAGGGTGCACATAGTTTCAAACTCGGCAAGCCAGGGTGTCTCTGCGTCATAGCCACACACTTTTGGTCCACCGTCATTGTCAGCGCAACTTTTTAACTTGGTACAATAGTATTGTGTTACACGATCAGCCGTCAAATCAAGTTCTGCCTGAGAAACACCGACGATTTACACGCGGATTTACGGACGATTTACGGCGATAATTTTTTTTTTAAACTTTAAAAAAAAAATATCGCCATTCTCTTGCCCTTATCCCAATTCATTTGGGGTCTGCGAAGCATGTCTTCTTCTTTCATACTTCTCTGGTTCATCTCATGAGACACCCTTTTTCTTACCTTATCATTCTTAACGCAGTTCATCCATCGCTTCTTTGGTCTTCCTCTACTCTTATACCCATCCACATTCATATTCAAAACCTTCCTCATTCCTCCGCATCACAAATGCCCATACCACGACAACCGATTTCCACACAACTTTTCAGTCACCGGCGCTACTTTCAGAGTTCTTCATAAGTACTCATTTCTTATTTTATTCATTCGCATAATCCGCACATCCCCTTAAAAAAAAAGAAATTTTAAATTAAATAACTGCAAAGCACTTATTCTTTAGGAAAACTTTTTGTTTATAGTCAGGTGTTTTCTACACTAGCAGCACTCACAGTAAACGAGTCCTGCGAATCTTCACGAACGCTTCTATTTCGATCTGTCTATTTCTATCTCGCTCGCTGTCGGTATGCCAAAAAAAGCGAGCACTAGACTTTCCGAATTCAAATCTCGGGCCGAGTGCTTGTGAATATGTGGGCTGGAATTGCAGTCTCGAAATTCCTATTGTTAAACTATAATTACTTAAATAACTATTATGTTTAAACTACCGATTGCTAAATAATAACGAAAAAAGACAATATTCATGGTCATAATGTGGAATCCCATACCAAGTTGCGTCAAAATCATAATTTCAAAAATAATCAGATAATTTTTGGGTTTACAAAATCTCGTTTAATATTGACGAAAATAATTGGTATATAGCGTAGTGTGGGACGCCCCCAGATAGACGGACCGATGAACTTTAAAAAAGTGGCTGGAACAGACTGGACTCGGACGGCAGAGAACAGGGGATCTACATAAAATGGCCGCTTTAGCAGGATGCTGCTAAAAAAAATCATAAAATAGTCACAAACCCAGTAACTTTACTACTATACGAATTTTAAAGCAAATCAAATTATTATCCTATTATGATTCTGCTAAAGCGGCCATTTCAGACCCCCAGGGTATTACGGCGCAGTTTAGGAGTAACCAATGACTTTCTTTGTACTGCGATAAACTTAATTGATTGACCAATACTCAAAACATGGGTACCTACCTATTTGACAAGTCATCTATACTCACATCATATACGGGTCGAGCTCGTCCTTGAGGTCTCGTTTCCACATTATAATATGAAGTTCCAAGAAATGCTAAAAATAGGATAATTTAATTAATTTACAAGTCGAGTAAAATAACGCTTTCTGCCATCTGTCCAGAACAGCGAATCTTCTGGCCTAACGCATGAATACAAACTATATTTAATTAGGTAAAACAAATACATATTTTTATTAGTTTCCTTACCAAAAATAATAGAAAATCTTAATATAAGATATATCATTATCCACAAATTCTCAACCCCTGTCTCACCACACCCTAATGTAATGAAATCTTTGATTAAACAGAAAAAATAATACTGTTACACGCCAATTTAAGTTTTAATCATCAATAATAGTGTTTGTTTAATATATCTGTTATTTGAAATTTATTACCTGATTATAGGAAAATTTCTTTACTATAATAATTTTAACCAGGGTGATCATACTTCGCAGTGCTTACCTTCATGTGGGCAGGAAATGATGATGATGATGAGTGCTTCATCCCAGTCATCACAAATGACGGTTGCACTTCTGGCCTGCTCTGAGTGTTAATCCACCAAAAATAATAGGTAGTTTGTCACGTGTATAGCACAAAAACATCTTTTTCTTTTTAGTGCATTTTATAAAAGTTTCATTAAAAAAATTAGATGGGCCTGTGTGGGATCAGTAAGCGAGTTGTTAAAGTGTTAAAGAATGAAATAAAAATGAGACTGCTGTCGTTCTAAAATAATGAATACAAAACGGACACTGATGAAATATGATATACGTATACAAAAAAGTGTAGATAGATAGATAGATAGATGCATCGGGCTAGTGTCCGCAACTCCACGCCTTGAGCGCGTTTTTTGCGTGCGGGTGGGAATCTTATTCGATCCACCTCAGCTCCCCGAGAAAAGCCAGCAACCCCTTGGTGTTACCGGCAATCTCGCGGAGAGTACCTGGGTTACCGAAGTACTTGGCCCTGTATGGGGCAACCCCCGTACAGTGCAGGAGCACGTGGGCTGCTGTTTCTTCTTCCTCCATGCAGGCTCGACACAGAGGACTATCTGTGACTCCTATAACAAAGAGGTGCTTGTTAAAAGTACCGTGTCCAGTGATGGCGGCCGTCACTGTGCGTAGCTGCAGCTTAGTTAGCCGGAGCGCTTGTTTGGTGAGGCGGGCGTCGATGGCGGGAAGCGCCTCCTTGGCCTGCCTGCACTCGCCGTGGTCTAGCCACAGCTTCGCGTGAAGTTCCCTGGTACGTTTCCTTACCAGCGTGCGAAGATAACCGAAAGGGAGCGGCACGATGGGTTCTGGTCCCACCGCTGCCATGCTTGAGCCCCTTCGAGCGAGCTCGTCCGCTGCATCGTTGCCTCGGGAGTCGCTATGTCCTTTAATCCATTGAATGGTTATATTGTTTAGATTACCTACCTGGTTCAGGCGTTGGTGGCACTCGTGTATCAGCCCGGAATTGACCGTGTGGCTCCTTAATGCCAGCAGCACCGCCATGCTGTCAGAAAGTATACGGATAGAGTAATCCTTTACCTCCCGAGCCAAGATGGCTGATGCCGCCAGGGTGATACCCATACATTCTGCCTGAAAGACAGTGTTGTGGGCCCCCAGAGGTACGGCTAAGTGGATATTGAGATCCTCCGAGAAGACTCCGGCTCCAGTGCCAGTACCTGTTTTGGATCCATCCGTGAAGATCCGCACTTCTGCAGGGTTAAGTCCCTCGCAGCGGTGATCCTCATGGAGTTGGATTTTGTATTTCTTATCGAATACGTACTGTTTGGGTACTCGATCGTTTACAGCTTTCACCAGGGGGAATTCGCTTTGGAATCCCTCCAGTGCCGCAGTATGCTGCGTGTACTTCTTACCCCAGAGTTGTAGCGTATTGAGGCGCACCGCCGTCATCGTTGCTTCCTGCTGAATGAACAGGTGGAGCGGCGGAAGCCCCAGTATGGCTTCGAGGGCTGCGGTCGGAGTTGTCCTCATGCAGCCTGTGATCGCCATGCAGGCGAGCCTTTGCATACGTTGCAGCTTGCTTATGGCTGTTATTAATTTGGTGCGGGGCCACCAGACCACTGCCCCGTAGGTGATCATGGGTCGGATTACCGCACAGTAAAGCCAAAGTATAATTTTGGGGGATAGGCCCCACTTCTTACCTATCATCCTCCTGCACTGCCAAAAGGTGATGCAGGCCCTGTTTAGCTTGTTGTCAAGATGACTGCTCCAATTTAACTTACTGTCCAGGATAACTCCCAGGTATTTGACCTCGTTGGTAACCTGGAGCTCAGTGTCGAATAGCTTAGGTAGGCGATGCGGGCCTAGCGTTCGTTTTTGGGTAAACATGACTAGTTCAGTTTTTGTGGGGTTCACTGAGAGATCGAACTCAGCACACCATCGCTCAACTATGCGTAGCGCCTGCTGAGCGAGGTTGCAAATTGTCCCTGTCACCTTCCCCGAGATGAGGATGGCGAGATCGTCTGCGTACCCAATAGTGTAAAAGTGGTTAGCATTGAGCTTCGCGATGAGGTCATTAATCACCAGATTCCAGAGGAGGGGCGATAGCACTCCTCCTTGGGGACAACCCTTGGCTATCACTGCCATCTGCTGCTCTACTCCAAGGCGGACTACTCTTTTGCTAAGCATATTGGTAATCCAGTCTGTCAGTACCTGTTCCACACCGTGACGGGAGAGGGCGGCGCTGATGCTGGAGAAGTTTGTTTTATCGAAGGCCCCTTCGATATCTATGAAAGTACCCAGGCAGGTGCCCTTCTGATGTATCGCTTCTTCTATCCGGCTGACTACTAGATGAAGAGCAGATTCAGTGGACTTACCCGCGCTGTATGCGTGTTGGTTTGCATGAAGTGGTGTTGCTTTTAAAGCGCCATCCCTCAGCTCTCTCTCGCATATCTTCTCCATAGTTTTCAGGAGAAAGGAGGTCAGGCTGATCGGCCGGTGGGATTTGGCATTAGTATAGTCACTCTTACCTGGCTTAGGGATAAATATGACTTTCACCTCCCTCCATCCTTTCGGGACATACCGAAAGGCCAGGCACGCCCGCAAAATAGGCACCAGTATTTCCACAACGGAGAGCCCGCCCCACTGCAGTAGTGCAGGAAACACCCCGTCCGGACCGGACGCCTTGAAAGGATGGAAGCACCCGATCGCCCACTGGACTTTCTCCAGTGTGATCATCATGTGAGCGTATTTCCAGTCGTTTTCTGTTGGTGTTTGGTTTACCTCAGTCCAGTCAATTGTGGGTGTGAAAACGCAACCTGGGAAGTGAGTTTCAATAAGGACGCGCATCGCCTCTTCTGGAGTAGTGGTAAGCGTGTTGTCAGGTTTACGGAGCACTGCAGGTCCGGCAGAGTTCTGCTGTGCCAGTATTTTCCTTACCCTGTTTGCTTGTTGGCAGGATTCTATTTTCCCGCAGAATTTCTTCCAGCCAGCAGAGCTTCTGTGTCGTATGCATTTTTTGTAGCTGGATTTGGCCGCCCTATAGACGTCCCAATCCTCATCAGCACAGGTGTTCATGGCTCTGTTAAGGGCTGCCCTTACCTTCCTGCGCTTACGTTCCAAATCCGGTCCCCACCATGGTTGCTTGCCTGGTGTTTTAGGCGGAGTGGTTTCTGGGCAGGATGCATGGTAGCTATCTAACAGAGATTTTGTCAGGTAACTTACTCGCTCTTCGATCTGGCCCGTGTCCTCAAGGGTCTTCCAGTGCTTTGTTGGCGCAAGCTTGGTTTCAAGGATGCGAGTGTAGGCAGCTCGATCCGTATTGCGTGGGTTGCGGCGTGGCAGTATAGGTGTCACACAAACCGGGATGTCGAAGCGGATCCACCTGTGATCCGAGCAGGAGGCCTCTTTCGAGACCTGCCAGCCGGATGTGATGGCCGCTACGCCTTCCGATGCCAGAGTGAGATCTATGATCGTTTGACTGCGTCTGGTGACGAATGTTGGTTCGGAACCTGTATTTAATAGGGTTAGGTTTGTCGTAAACAGATAGTCAACTAAAGCCTTACCTCTTTCGTTCTGCGTGTTCATGCCCCACAGAGGGTGATGAGCGTTTGCGTCGGCCCCTATGACCACCTCAAGCCGTGTGCACTCACAGTGCCTTACGAGGCGGGCGAGGTCATGCGGGGGTGGCTCCTCAGCCTCAGGCATATATGCCGAGACGAAAGCCACCTCTACTTCCGTGTCCCCGCGCTGTAATAGCAGCCTAGCTGCAGAGATATCCCTGCAACAGAATTCCGTAAGTGGCTGTGCTTTTATGTTACGCGTCGTATAGATACACGATCTTGGATTATCGTGCTCTGAGCTAAATAGAAGCTTACCCCCAAGATTGGAGAGTCCTTGTATACGTCCCGCCCTGATCCACGGCTCCTGGATAAGGACTATGGCCGTGTGTTGTACCTCCAGCCACTTCCGTAGCTGAGCCGTTGCGGTCTGACTGTGGTGGAGGTTTGCCTGCAGGACTTTACAGGTTAACGAAGGGGATGCCATTGCTGGTCGATCCTTCCTCGTCACCCTCAAGCCGCAGCCCGGCAAACAGAAAGCCGGGGTCGAAGCCGCCCTCCTCCAGGTCGGAAGCTGATGACAATAAATCGTCATCAAGCTCCCCACCCGACGTAAGGACGGTTTCCACTCCGACAGCTGCTGGGGCCTTTGGCTCTGCTCCCGCAGGCACGACCGTGGGCCGTTCCGTGGAAATCGTGGAGGGAGTTGTCTCCTCCACCCGTGTCACCCCTGTTGTGGTTGCTTGCTCTGGATATCCCTGAGGTACATTGACGAACTTGCCATTCGGTGCCTGGAACATCACGTAGACCCTCCCGGCACAGAATGACAGTCGTCGTTCAGCATTCAGCAAAGTTGGGATATGGTCCTCAGGGATCCCGACTACCACGAAGCATGCATTTTCTTGCCTCTTGGCATGCAGCAGTCCCCAACTCCTGATGTCTATCCACCGATTCTGGTGGCACAGAAGCCGCCCGATGTTTTGTGGGTCTGTGAATACACCCCGGTCGTCAGGGATCAGGATGCCGCAGCGTACGCGTCGCTTGATGTCTGCCTGCTTCTTGATGACCAGCGACGTGCCGGCAAGAGGAGGCATCTCGGCGACTAGCTTCTTCAGCCAGCTTAAGGTGACTTCGCTGTCACACCACAGGTTGAGGACCCCATCAGCGAACGTCGGCCTTGCGTTGAAGACCGGCACTGGTAAGTCCTCCGCGTCAGGGGAGCAGGCTTCGGCGAGCATCTTCCTCTGGAGTGCCTCAAGGATCTGGTCCGCCACCTCCTTGTTGATCTGCCCCGTCTGGCCGCACGTGACTGCGACGTCGAGGTCTGATCCTGCAGCTTGGGCATAGCTACGGTTCGCGACCCGCTTGGACTTATCAAGCCGCGGCCGCTTACGCTCCCCTCGAGGTGATGAGGTCTCGTTGAGAGCCCGCTTGGCCGCGGCCTGATCCTTCCGAACAGGTCGCTGTGTAGTCGCCGTGGCTGGTCCTTCTACCGTGCCTTGTCCTTCCACCGTGCCGGCTGGTGGTCGACTGGGGCCTGGTCGGCTGTTGTCGACTTCGGCCTGCGCCCGCCTGCCTGCGGAGAAGAAGTTGACTTTGCCACTGGTCGGTTGCTCCTGACCTGCAGCATTAGCCAGCGTTAATTGACGGGATTTACCCTTACCTTGTGCCGCTAGCCGTTGTTTTTTGTTCGGCCTATTCCTTCTTCTAGCACCACTTGCCAAGGGGGCCGGAGCAGCTTGCACTGCAGGGTCCGCGCGTTGACGACGTGATGCCGGAGCGTTACCCCCCTTCCTGCCTTTGTTCCTGCCCTTCTGCACCTGCCAGTTACGCGCGAACACGTCGTCGGTGTTGCAGAGCTCTACCGACTGACCAGTGACGGACAGCGGGGGAGGGGCTACTAGAGGAACAATGGGCGGGGGAGGATTCGGCAGCAGAGCCCGACCACCGGCGTTAACCGTCGTGGGGGGCTGTGCACCCTGAAGGGGAGAAGGATCGGAACTGGTCCCAAGCAGCACCGATGTCCTTCCCTTGTTGTGGGACTTGTTGGTCTTGACCGCGGTATTCGCCACGGCCGGACCAGTGCCCGCACTGGGGCTCGCCGCGTTGGCAGCTGAGCACCCGGGGGCTGAAGAGGTGCTAGGAGCACCCCCCTTCGGAGTTCTGGCTTTCGCCTTCGCTCCGGTGTGTGTTTGTGCCTTGTGAGTGTTTGTGTTAGTGGTTGTTGTATGTATGTGAGTGGATGGTGTGTCTGCGTGTGTGTTTGTTGCATGTGTGTTGTGTGTGTGTGTGTTAGTAATGTCAGTTTTCTTATCCATAGTGTTACCTTATTTAAACTTCATCTCTTTGGCTTCCCACCCTCCTTGGAGCCCGCACCAGGGAACGTCTCGCTACAAGCTAGCTCGAACGTTAGGACTACCATCGAGATATAGGAGTGTTAGGCTGGTTCACAGTGCGACATCGGGTGCTTGATCGGGTTGGCATAGGGGACTGACTAATCCCTTCTGAACTGATCAACCCTCACTTACACCGTCAGCATGACCTTCACCACCGCTTTGGCTATCCTGAGATAACCTCCGCGGACCTCCCACTCCTCGCCGTGACCCTCTGACGGGACACTATGGCCATTTCCCTACCCCCGGCTATTGGGTAGGGCCACCGTTTCGCTTGAAATCCGGACCAAAGAGGGCGTGTTGCCTTGCGGACACATTACCACCAGCGCCGCTCGGCTCAACCCCCCAGGACTCCTTCATCCCCGCTTACGGCGCTCAACTGCGCAGGTCCTAGCGCAGGTGACTGGTTGTACCTACTCGGTACCAGCTGAATTTTAGTGGCATCCGAGCCCACCACCATCCAGTCACAGATGGTCGCAGTAAGGTAGGGTAGAACGCGCCTGGTGGTTTTTGTTACGTCTATTTCGTATGGAATTAGACCAAAAACGGGGCGGCAACCACGTGAAGGTGAACACACCAGACTTGCCTTGAGGATCTACACGACTGTGGCGCTCTCCCTCAAGACCCCGCCACCTTGCCGCCTCTGAGGGAGGCAGTAAGGTAGACCTGCATCTATACTACCAAGCAAAGCATAAGCAAAGCGTGTCGTTGTGCAATCGCAAAAGCATAAATACAAGCCCTCCCCAGAAAAAAGTGTAAAATTAACTTAAAAAAAAAAAACAAACTTCTGAAGTCGGTGACATTTGTTTGTTTGATTTCGGTTTTTTTGCCACCGACTTCAGAAGCTGATTTTTCTTCTGAAAATAATTTTTCACTTTTTTGTGTTTTTGAAGCTGGTTTTCTTTTTTGCAAAAAAATCTCTCAAATAGACGTAGCTATATTAAACCATAGTTTCCTACTAATGAATAATAAAAATACATTTAGTTTTATTTGTTTATTTATTCGAAAGTGTATGAAAAAACCCGTTTGTAACACGTGGGCATTTGTTACTGCAGTCTTCGGCTCTATGACAAACAACCTCACCGCAGCGGCTCGGTTGTTAATTCTGCCTCGATTGCAATAAAAAAAAAATGTTTTTTTTCTATTTTCACACAGTAAATATTTTGTGTTACAAAGTAGCTACACCTGTATGGTAAGAGTTGCCTGTATTTTGATTTTATCTATTAGCTTTGGCAGTGGTTTGAAACGGTTTCCTTGTTTCAATAGTTGTGTAGTCTGGTTTGTTTGGTTTATTCGATAGATATAGGACGGCATCAGGTTCTCGTCAAAGAAAATCGTTGCATTATTACATCTACGCATACTACCTTTTAAATAAACTGGAACGAAAATTTAAAAAAAGATATTACTCGGTGGTTTTTTTGTTCAATTAATATAACTTTACACAACATCAAGCATGTAATCCCCGAATGGTTAGGCAGTGGTGTACCTACCTTATATTACACACACATTTATCTAGTTACGTTTAAGACCCATGTAATGTAATGGAAAAATTTAACAAAACTTTACCCGACTTTTCAGGAATTTCTCAGTAGCAGCCACAGGGTCTGAATTTCTACCCGGTTGATGGCAAGGCTCGCTGACTGGCGCATAACTTATGAAATGTGGGTGTACTAATTTTTGGGACAAGCCCGCCACACTATTCCCCAACCACTGTAACTCCTGTAAGCCAGAATCAACAGTGGCGACCACAATAAAAGCGCCGAGACAATGAAGCCCGACGAAGTCCCAGAGAAACGATTTAACGTTACTGTCTTGGATCCCGCAACGAAATTAATCAGAAAAGAATAGCGGAGGAGTAGGAAAAACATAATTTCCACTTCCCTCCATATCAGCAGGGGACAGAACAGAACAAGGCCAATAGGCACACAGGGACGTATGCAACTGGGATAAGCCTAGTTGCCTAGCACCACGGATATTATTGTCATTAATATTACTGGGTCCTAAGTTGTGAGCTGTTATATTTGATTCCAATAATAGGTATGACAAAAATGCTTGAACGCACGGAAATTTGTTCTAGTTTCTATAAGGTCCGTATAGTAAATAACTCCGGATGTAACCTGTACACTAACCAACATAATATTACGTTCATTCTGCCAAAGACTACACTCCCATAAATGATTTGATTTGATTGTAGTAATGGGTACACCTGTGCTTAACCCTTCGGGGATTACTGGCGTGATGTTATGTTATATATACTTAAAACATTGATACTTACGTCCCATCCTAATGCAGTTTGCGAAAAACGTAGTGCAGATGTTTTTGAATTCAGCGACGCGCCATTTATATATGTCGACAGCACATACTCTTTTGCTCGAAACGCACCTGGTTAATTCTTCGCAAAAGTATTCTGCAGCACCTTCTTTATCCTGTTGTTATAAAGGACATTACTCAGTAGCCGTACATTATTTGCTTATGAACCACCAACCATCGTCACATAGTTGGCGAAAGGCATCTTCTGGGCACGCTCGGTTCGTCATAGACCACATCTATCTCTTTCCAGGTTTCATCGAGGTCAAAAGCAGGCCAAATATTAAAAAGAACTATGTAAAATTATTATTATAATTTACTAGCGACCTGCACTGGTTTCACACTGGTGCTATCTACATGTAGATATAAACCTTCCCAAGCGATATACAGCGTATACATTATTGAATCCACTCTATCTATTACTGAAAACTGCATTAAAATCCGTTGCGTAGTTTATAAGATTAAAGTATACAAACAGTGGGAGCGCCTTTGTTATAAACTATGTGAAGATATTCAACTCACACACTCATCTGAACGTTATCTAGGCGTTTAGAGATTTTCACCCTTTAGGTACGGAACCCTAAGAAGGAGTTGAAGGAGTTGGAGTTGTTGAGTTGTTGTTGGAGTTGTTTGTTGAGTTGTTTGTTGATTTCTTTATAAATTATATTTGATAAGAAATAGGTGCGTCTCATCTGGTTGTCAGAGCGGTGATCGATGACAGGTAATGAGTGGCCCGAACGTCTGACAACCAGTATTACCAAGTGGTATCATATGAGCCAATACTAATTGTGTTGTGGAGGTCAGATAGGCAGTCGCTCCATGTAAAATACTGGTATTCAGCTGCATCCGTTTAGACTGGAAGCCATCCCCAACATAATTAAGAAAAAGTGATGGTGATGTTAGACTAAGAAAAAGGAGTTTAGTGGGATCTTAGCTGATGTTGTTCTGTACTTAGTTTCTGTCTACCCTCATGGAAAACGGGGAAAGTTAATGTTTGTATTGTTAACTCACGTATCTCGGCGGGTCGGGGTCAAATATATATTTAAATCGTGTCTTGTCCACTTCATATAAGTCAGCAAAAAATACTGTAAAGGAATATATTTAAATATTAATTAGTTAGATATTTTGAAAGAAAAAAAAGACAATAAATATCATAGTCCTTACCAAAAAAAATTGAAAATAATAAAGATTTAAAAAACAACGAGCAGAGGTGTTCCATATTTTAAAACAGTTAGATGTATCTTTAATAAAACAACAAAAACCATGAATAAGGTAAACGATCATTTAAATTTTAATCTGCAATAACCTGTCTCCAAACACTTTCTATTAACGAGCATTCATACATTACGCTCTCCGTGAAATCTGTAAAGTAATTATAAAATATTAATTAACTAATTGTTGATAAAAGAAGGTTGTATTACCACATTTTCACCGAAAACAACAGACATTTTTCGGGTTTCGTTCTCGGAGCGTCTATAGAGTGTGTGGTAACTACCGTCACAGCTAGTCATGAAAGCTTTAAGTATTGTTACGTTATTTGTGTCATCATTATATTCATAATCAGCCTATTATGATCCCACTACTGGGACACAGTACTCCTCTCTAAGAGAGGGAACCACGCGGGCCCAGTGTGGGTTGGTAGATGTCACATGTCTTCGAATTTCTGGTTCTTGGACATGCAGGTTTCCTCACGATATTTTCAACAAGATGACCGCGTTAGTACCAATGGGCATTGTCCTAAAATCAAACCTGCATTATTATTATTTTTAATTTTATTGGGATTTTTAGAAACTAAATTGAGTATTTTGATACTCAATGGCTAGTTTCATTTATATTTAACTTAGCTCGGGAACAAGGTGTAACCATAACATAAACCTTTCTTTAAATGCTGAAAACTACATTAAAATCTAATCTTACAAACAGCGGTAGTGACTATATTGTATAGTATGTAAAGCCTTTAAAGTTTTAGGGCTGATGACGTCATCACTCTATAAGATTATTTTGCTCATTCAACGGTTTAATACGTGACAGTTTGTCTTTTAATGTCATTCACCTGAAGCAAAGCGTTCATTCAGACGCCCGAAATTCTTTCTTCAAATACCATCATTCTTGGTAAAACAGAGTCGGGAAGTGTGGCAGAAAAAAGTGGAGGCCTATACTCAGTCCCGTCGGGGACTCGCAAGAGATACCGCGGCCTCGATATGTAGGGCTAAGAAGGAACATGGGTGGTTTTTAGTCAGTAGAAGTCTGACACTCCCTTTCGCTCTGCCCAAGAGCGGGAGGGGTTATTCGATGATTCACCACCCGCAAAAAAAAAAAGGCCTACACTCAGCAGTGGGTGATTCCGGTCTGATAATGATGATGATGGTCAAATAAAGGGTAAGTAATCACATTTCTTTAAAAATATAAATGATTAATAGAGTTTTTATTTTTCATTTTAACTAAAAATAAATGATTACAGACCTTATTCCTCGAATTTTAAAATTTAATCATCAATATTTTATAATAATTAAAATTTAAAAAAATAATTTTAAAAATTGTACCATTCTTATTATTACCACGCACTAAATTTATTCTAAAACCTTACCATCGTGGTAACGACAATTTTGTTTGACCATAGAGCAAAGATTCGCGAACACCCTCCTTCGTTCTTGTCTTATTTCAACTCCGCAGACTTTTCCTCCTTCGGAATTGCGACAGTATTTTGCGCGCCAGCACCACCATTTATTGATGACCTTGGCGTGACCTGGCTCAAAGGGTGTTGTTGGACCTTTCCTCCTCTAACAAAAAAAAAATACATTTGATGATTAAACTAACTTTTGCCCATAATATTGCCCTTCCACTATAAATGGACTACAATCCAACACAAAAACAATTTTTCAATTGAATAAAAAAATTGCTAATCTCAGGAACTGTTCCTGAGATCAGTGCGTTCAACCAAACAAACAAACAAGGTCTTCATCTTTATAATATTAGTATAGATGTGTAAATACTTCAGTGTTTTCTCAAGTACAGTTTCCATCGCAAAAGAGTAATGAGCCGGAAATGGCGAAGCGAAGTCGACTTTGTTTTCATGAAATAGGTTTGCGTTTCCACCAAGAAAGAGTTTAGTCGGCCGATTCCCACCGTAAAAGAGAAATGAAACAAGAATGATCAAAACGAGCAGAACGGAAAATGAGAAATAGGAAAAGATTACTCGATTTTCATAGAGAGCGAGTTCAGTTGGGATTTTGAACAGTTTGCGAGCGGTCGTGTCGTGTTGCCAAAACTTACGGTACGCGTACACCAAATCCGTCATCGGCCGAAGTATGCTCGGGCGTCAAATAAAACGTAAGTAAATGGAAGAGAGCGCATACACTGCTACTACCGACGCCGTCCGATGACGCCCGAAAACGGACGAATCGGTTTTAGTGTACGCGTACCGTTAGAACTTACCGACTTATAATTCCGCCGAATTTTAATCATCAACTATAGATTTCCATGAGGAGCTCATGGCTTAATAAGAACTGCCACTCGGGTCGATCTTTAGGTAAAGCTGTGCTTGCCTAGGTCGGTCTGTGGATGGGTGACCGCCCGACATACCGAGTTTCCTCCGTGCCTCGGAAAGCACGTAAAGCTGTTGGTCTCGGCTGCCATATATACTTTGGCAGTCGTTACAGGTAGTCAGTGACCTGAAATTCTGACATCCAGTCTTACCAAAGAGTATCGTATTACCTAGTTTTAACTGGGTTGTGGAGGTCAGATAGGCAGTCGCTCCATGTAAAATACTGGTATTCAGCTGCATCCGGTTAGACTGGAAGCCGACCCCAACATAGTTGGGAAAAGGCTGGGCAAATGATGAAATGAACTATAGATTTCCATGCAGCTTTTGTATCTATGTTTCGGTATTCTTTGCTTGATACGTTCCATAAACATGGGTATTGTCGTACAGCTTCTATGAATCGCTCTTTAAAAAAAAATACCAATCGAATTCAGAACCTCCTCCTTTTTGGATAGAACACGACAATGCGCGGATTTGGTGAGAAAAGCGCGGGCGACAACAGCGGGCGAGTCGTTTAGACACTAGTTAGACGGACCGCGTTACAGCGGACTCATTTAACACTTGTTTGAACCTTTGTGATAGATGGATTTAACTCTTTCTGAGTGGAAACATTACTATATAATTGTCAATTACGAGGCAAAAGGAGTTATTCTACTCCACTCTCAAGAAATGAGCAAGCTCGTTTTTACTGTTTTTGAGCGATTAAAGAAGTCATTAATGGGTCCGCTCCGCTTGCGGTGAAAACCAGGGTTTCAGTATGGATTGTACGGGAGCGAGTGTGTGTCTGATGCAGCTGAATACCAGTATTTTTCATTCTCATCAGACGGGAAACGGTGGAATACACAAGCACGAAAATAAAAAACATTTTTTTAATAATTTCATTTATTTTTTTCTGTGAACTCATCTTTGTCTAGCGGTGGCAGTTGTTCACAGTCGGAATCAGAAACTTTAACATAAGCTGAAATAAAATAATAATAAATATTTTAATAAAACTGTTAGAAAGTTAAAGGATACTAGCATTTGTTCGTAACTTCACTCCTATTTATGTTTCCCTTTTTCCATTGTTACGTAAGCTTTTTTTTGGAGGGTTGGAAATCATCAAATGACTCCTCCCACTCTGGGCAGAGCGGTATGGAGTGTCAGACTTCTAATGACTAAAAACCACCCATGTTCCTTCTTCGTCTTTTGTGTCGAGGCTAAAGCATCTCTTTCGAACAACCCGCAGCCCCGACGGCACATAATATGTTAACCTACAAGAACGTTTCAAACATTCGATATGACTCTTAAACAAGAGACTCCTATTAGTGAAAGAATTTCAGAATCGGATCAGTAGTTCCAAATATCTCTCTGCCTAACCCTTCTAAGATTGACGCCGTGATGTTATGTTAGCAGGAAACCTACTGGCATTATAATAGCAGTTATACTCCATGATATCACAGGAGTCTAGGAACCTCCTTGGATTTCCTTGTTCGTCAACACCACACCGTTCCTTAGTATCGTGCATGCATGTCTTGGCTTTATAGCAAATCTGAAATTAATATTTATTCCTTAATTAATTTAGCTTATTTAGAGAATACGTAAAGGGGGATAACTCAGGGTTTTCATTTGAAAAGGACTGACAAGGATTTAGCAATATAAAAATTATCATGTTTTACGTATTTCTCTGTAAAAAACAGATGAATAAGAAATGAATGCAATAATACAGTAAAACTACTCATCCATATTCAATTAATAAAAAACTTTGCTTAATCACGAATGTATATATTTATATATGTCGGATCCGGTTATTGGTACGGACATAGAATAAGGGTCCGTTCACACAGACCGGCTTGGAGAGATCAGATTTTTTATCACGTGTAAAACTAAGATTTGCGTCATTGTAATAAGGTTCATTTTTATCAAATCCATCTGTGTGACCAGTCCCTAAATCGCAAGCGCGCCAGTAGCGACATCACGTGATCTACTTAGTCTACACACACCACAGCGAGCTTCGACAAAGTCGTGATGTGTTGAGCTCTCAGCGAGGACTATATTCAGTGTCTGATCGCAGAAGAGCTTAAGACGTCCCGGAACTTTACGCGATTCATTGTGCCCCGTGTTATTGTATTACGTTGTAATTCCAAGTACTTTATTAGTTTAATAAAACAGTGCATCACACTCAATGTGTTTTCATTGCACGAAACCCATCTTCTGCGATGAGCATAACGGAGCAAGTCCTGTCAATTTGACATAGTAAATTGCATATTATACTTAAACTACCTATCGAATAAGAAAATAAGAAACAGCCGCTTTTTAGCTCAAGCTTAATGAAAGCTAGTTTTAACCGACAAGAAATGGAGGAGGTTCTCAGTCATGAGCTGTGGACTAAATGCAAAAAAAACTCGTATCAATGTATTTCCAGTTCTGTTTTTCTGTTATGTTTACTGTTGTTTTCTGTTCTGTTACTTTACATAGCTGTAAACGAGAGGAGTCTCCTAATACAAGTTTTTTGTTGCTTAAAAGGAGGCTCCAATAATCAACTTGTTGTTTTCTATGTGGTTAATGAATAAACAATTTTTAATTTAATATCCACATATCAAGTAGACTGGCAACTTTATTTTTTGATCCCATTGGACAATTTACAAAAAACACGCGAGCGAAGCCACGGGCGTAGGCTAGTCCATAAAAAAGCTTGCTTCACGCTCCCGTCACGGGTTTCATTTCTTGATAAAAGATTTTCTATACTAAATATTGTACCCCCTGACGATTTCATGAGGTAGATCGGAGAGAAGAATAGAAAAATTTTATACAAGACTAGACAGAATTGGAAGTCATACCCAGCAAAAAAAATCATGCCAGTCTAACAGTACCAAGAAGTAAATAACACGCCTGAAAACTTTAGATATCTGTGAAACTGAAGAATATTTTTAATCTTTCTATAACTTACAGTATTCGTTTCAGATTGCCAGAACAAGACCATCAATATGACCGTCACTGTAAAATAAATAATTTCGTTATCATTACATTACACATCATGCTTGAAAATTACGGCGACACATCACGCTATACATTACCATTATAGCGTGGCCTCGCTTAATATAGAAATTTATATAAAGCGAGGACAATGAGAGATACGCATAAACTGGTTTCGTATATTTGATTGGTCGTCGAGCGTACCTTGTAAGTCAGGAAGCGCGCGAACAATGAACTCGCGTATAGAGTCCTGCCCGTGTTCCACCGAGGGTATGGCCACAACTTTATTAAAAACTTGGTAAAACAAAACGATTGGAAACAAAGACCAAATCATTCGACCTCGATAGTCGCTATTTTGTAGAAGATGTGTGATACTGCGACATATGAAAGCTGCTGAAGGGACACAAAAGCCTTTCTGTTGAATAAATTCTAACGTAGTAGGTAGTAGTTGACATTTAGATATTTTCTATACATAAACCAAACATAAACCAAACCAGCCAGACTGCCTATTAGACAATGTTTAAAAACGGAACATAATTTGTATGAGTTTATCTGCCAAGTAAGTTAACGGAAGCTTAATCGTCGATGGTGAAACAGGTCCTTTAACGTCAAAGTTCTCGTCTACATCATTGCCATCCAGGAATGTAAGGTTTCTGGTGATGGGGAGCATTGCCATGTTGAATGGCAATGCTTTCTAATTGGTATTGATTATATATATATATATATATTTTTTAAGATAGATAGACAGGTAGAAAAATGTTATTGCCCTGGAACTAAGTCGACTATCCACTGCTACCCAAGGTTTGCCACGTTGGCTATTCAATATTTTGTTGATTTTAAATGAACCTTGAGCCCATCTAATAGTAGCCTGTTTAATATATAATTCTCATTAAGCTTTAAGCAAGCTTTAATAGTCATTCAAGCTTGCTTGCTTACATGCTTGCGTTGCCTGAGCTTGCTTGCTTGCTCTTAAAGTTAAGTAGGAACTAAGAGAAAATTATTGGTTGAAAAACCAGATAGGTACAATACAAGGCTCACCGATTGCGAACGTGCTGTTATTCATTTTCGCAACAAATACGCTAGGTACGTCCAGATAAAACTTCCAATAACAAAATACTTTTCTTTTTATGGAAATATTTCATGAGTTCTTTTATATGAGTTTATTAAATTGAATTTTATATTAGAGGAAGGCATTTTTGATGTGAAACAAATTCTTATAGTTCTGTTACTGTAACTTCATTCTTTGTTTACGAAATCGGTGATCCACGAGGCATAAATCGGTAAGTACTTAGCTTTGGAACATAACCTAACTTTTGTTTTCTTATTTAAACGATTAATGTTATAGACAAACTAGAATAAATTAAAACTGTAGGTACAAATTAAAACACTATCATCATTTATTACTTAAACGTTTTGTTTTTACTTGTGCGGAATTAGTAAAGTGATCAACGCGTTCAAATGTTTCGCGTTCGACAACAGAAACGCAACGGTCACTAGATCGCGCGACCGATCGCTTTGGTTAGATCGCGGTCTTAGGTAGGGATGTGTTTCAGTCACGCAGATCAGACATAGGTATCTATATAATTAACTCTGTATTATTTTCCTTTTGCAGGATTTAAATTGAAAATGACCAAGGTTCTATGGTGGTACTGAAGCATTGCTATAAAATATTGAAAGAAGATAATTTTACTATATGCGTCTCTTGACAAGGCTGATTCTTACTGCAACATTTTTAGGATTACTCATGTGGCAAATAGGAACAAAGAAGTATGGTGTATGTATTTATTATTGTTTAATTTTTAACTGATCTGATCCATGTTATATACCAGTATTCAGCTGCATTCGGTACGACTGGAAGCTTACCCCCATACTGCCTGACTGGACACTGACAGTTCCACTCAAATCACTGTAGTTACATACTTACATACATACATTAACTCATGCCCTTTTCCCATGGCGGTAGGCAGAAGCAACAAAACGCCACTTGCTACGATCCTTACATACTCCTTTTGCCTCGTCCACATTCATACATCTGGTCATATACACGCACGCCGGTTACGAGTACTACGCAAATGTCCTTCCTGAAGAACGGCACCAATAAGATCAGTGTATGTATTTCTAGGGCGTCCCCTCTCTGTAGTTATTTCCTCAAAAGATCATTTCAGACACGAATCTGCAAATGCATACTCTGCATAGTCCTCATGTGCATTGATCTAGATTATGTCTGGATTTTCAAAGACAAAGACTATTGTTTCGGCTATTTTTTCTCAGAGTAGTAGATACGAAACACCGGCCCCATCTAGTTTAAAAATGATTGTTCAAACCTATTTACAAAAACACCATTTATGAGTAAAAGGCTAAGCAGATGATGATTTTCTCGCCACTCTGGTCATATAACAAAGTATAATCGGTAGGTATTTCACGAGAAAATCGCTTTTGAATGCTGCGAAACTACCTAGACAATAGAATTTACTTGCTCCCCTGACTGAACGCTGCATAATATTCAAAGCGACGTCTGCATGTCAAACACAGTTCTACTAAGTAAAGGTTGAGTTGGGGCTAAAGTTCTGTAGCAGACAGAAACTATTAGTACTATAGGTATGAGTAACTAGCTTCTGCTGTCCACTTCGTTGAACACGCAGTAGCATGAGACATAATATTATCATCATCATCAGCCTATAGTGTTCCCGCTGCAAGGACTCAGGCCTCCTCTCTAGGAGAGGGATGGGCTACCCACCACGCGGACCCAGTGCGGGGTGGTAGATGTCACAATCATGTCTTCGAATTTTTTGGTTCTAAGACATGCCGGTTTCGTCAAGATGTTTTCCTTTTCACTGTTTTATTAGAGCAGTGGTGATGAAATAAATTACACAAAATAATCCGCCTTACTGGGTTCGAACCCACGACTCACTGTTCGTACGAGTAAGTCGGGGCCGCCACCGCTGGGCCACAACGGCTGCATAATTATCACTAAATCTTAATAATATATAATGCCTAAAAAATTACTGCGTCGTTTGGTGTTAAAGTACCCTTACAGTCTCGTTGGTCTAGTGTCTGCTGTGCACGAGGTTCTGAGGTCGATTCTCAGGTCGGGCAAAGAGTTATTGCGTTTTCCATTAGGAATTACTCATTAGCAGCCAAGGAGTCTGGATTATGTCAGAGATTACAGGCATGATGTTATGTTATGGAACTGACTCCATCTTGTTTTTTCAGTACAAGCTCATCAAAGACTTTCTCAAATGCTTTCCAACCATATTTTGAACACTGTCCCATATAACTTCCAGATGTCAAAAGATTCAAACTGCACTGAATTTTGACATAGTATACTTTCAAATATATTTGGAATGAAGTGCGTCTCGCATCCAGCAGGTCCCAGCAACCTTTACCATCGGTTCACGTAGTGAGAGGCCTTCCAATGCAACATCTTCCGGACGCTCTCCATCTGGCGGACGCCACTCCAGAACTTTTCGGCCTCTTCAGCCATCCGTTCTGCGAGCAATAGGGATGTTGCCTGACTAAAAAAATATGATTCTAATTAGTCACGTCTGTTGGATTTACGAAAAATATTGAATATGGTATTTTTTGTTTAATCAAATTAATAAAAATTGCTGAAAAATTTACGAAGATAAAACTCGTCAAAGATGAGTGACGTCACAAGCTCCCACTCAAGTGGACGCTTGGAGCGTGGAGCTTGTGACGTCACTCACCAGTAAAAAATGTCATTCAAATATGACGTCACACGAGTTTTTAAAGCACTGTATCGTCTTTATTGTTTGTTTACGTGAAAAAAGAAAAAAAATGTGTCCTAAGTTTTTTTGGAAATCTGTCAGACGGACTAATTAGATTTGTTTTGTCAACTACCCTATTAGTTGAACTATTATATGAAAATTAAATTACATTTCAGATACCATGCCTAGATGCAGAGGCTTGCACGCACACTAAAAAACGAATCTGCGGCCTTAATTATGAAACGGCAGAAGTGCGATGGTTTATTGACAAGTGTGATATTCTCGAGTTCAACTGCGAATATAAGACGAGTAAGTACCTGCAAGAGAACCATGGTTACTGACACATTGATGACTTAAGTGGCAGGGGGTAGAATACATTACTCGCAGAATGAATCGCCGAACGGGCTGAAAAGTTCTGGAGTGGCGACCGTGAACCAGAAGACGATAAGTCGGAAGGCCTTTCACGAGGTGTACTGATGACCTAGTTAATCCTGTGGCGTAAGCTGAAATGATGATGATGAAGTACCTCAACTTCTTCTTCAGAGTGATCGTGGCCATCACGTAGGGACTGATTTAGGGTCCCATGTGACTCGCATCGCGATCGCAACTTCTCCCTGCTGACCGACATTTTGGGACACTCATGCAAAGGACCTTTTTCAGCCCCAAGCTTTGCAGTTGTCGTCACAGTTACGCCACGTTGAATTCGGTTAATGAGATTATGTATAAAAACTAGTCCTAGTCCAGTCTAGTGGGTGGCACTGCTACTGCTGAGCATAAGGCCTTTTTGGGTTAGGAAATCATCAAATAACCTGATGTAATAAATTGTTACTCTGCAGAGATTATAGGCGTGGTAAATGGTATGTTATAATTATTATAAGAACTTCTCCCTCAGTCTTTTTTACTGTTTCAGAATTCGTGAGGGCAAACAAATCTTACTGCTCCAATGTACCACCGCTATAACAAGACAATACATATTGACTACGTGATGAGTATGAATAGATTAGAAAAACAGAATGGCTTAAAGCTGGCTTTTATTTAAAAAAAAGAACATGAATTATAAAATCCAACTAAACTAGAACTTTTGAATCAACAAACGTATCATAATTTTGGCTGACATGAATCCACTACGGAGAAATCTGAAAGAACAGAGAATGATAAAATTAATAAAGGATGACATAAAAAAATAACAACAATTAAGCCTCCTTTTTGGGTTCGCTCATCGGGTAAAAATAAGAGCACCATCCAATTGCGGAACACACTTTTAATCACAATCCAAAAAATAATATTGAAACAAGAAAACGTCTTCTTAAATAACGCCATCAAATTAATGATGTTTATTGCCAAAATGAATCGCATTTCTATTACACGTTGCTTACAAAATATTTGTTGGTGAAAATTAAAGATCTATAAAGTTTAAATATAAAGATAACGTACAATGAAAAGGCTAAAGTCACTTCACTTACTGTATTTCCAATAACAGTTGACACGGAGCAAATGGCAGAAATTTTCAAATCTTCCGTACCCAAATACGTCATCAAATCCACAAACAGGATCCTCTATCTTCTGGCAAAGTAACGCCAATGGACACCAATGATTTACTTTGTTATCGACACCTGGCTCACTTGGACTGACCGAGGGTTCAGCTCCAAGTGACCGTCGGGATCCGGGCTGAAAAGATAAAAAATTTCATTTAAATCTTCAAAAATTTCGGTGCCTATTTCATACAGAGAATAACTGAAACTTTCAAAATAGATAATAAGAATGAATTTCTAGTTTTACAAAATTTTCTATCGTTTCAACCTTCAAATAACTTCAGGAAAACACATATTTTAGAGCACAAACAGGTTTATTTGTTATTTTTATGACATTGTTAAGATTCGATCATCTCTTGAATCAATGAAACCTGTACTTATGTAACGTAGTTTTTTTAAAGGTAGTATGTAAAATCGTTACAAGAGATTCACACCGCACTTGCCTGCAACAAAGGTAAATTAGTGACATCTTCAATAAGTGGTGTCGGATCAGTATCACTGTTGTCTTTCATCATCAAATCTGTAGCCAGCTTGCCATATTTAGGAATAATCTTCCCGAGTCTTACCATAGCATTGTCTCCGCTATTATTGTTTCTACGTTTAACTTGTGGTACCGGTTCTGCTTTAGTAGGTAATTTCGGTTTTTCTAAACCTCTGCTCAGATTTTCAATCAGTGTTTTTATCATGTCTCCGCTGCTGTCAACCGTTTTTATTAAATGTTCAAGCGCTTGATTTTGATGCATGAGCTTCTCTTCTATAAAACTATTCAAGTTTTCTTGCGAATTTTCATCGTTTTTGGTATCTCGTTTGTTGACAGCCTGTAATATATATTTTGAAATTATTCTTTGCTTTTCAGTTTACAAGGAAATATATATGTTTCTTGTTTTCACTCACCTTGGCTCGACCAATAATTTTTACAACAAACTTATCATTTTTCAATGAATCAATGGTTGCCATGTTTGAATATGCTGACACAGCTAAGAGCAGAAAAGCTGGAAATAGGAAAATATCATTGTATTTTGACGGCACGGTTGGCGCAGTGGCTGAGCGATTGGACTGCGGCGCTGCGTGTCGCGGGATCGATCACCGCACGGACCAAACATTTGTATGACCTACAGATAGTTGTTTCGGGTCTGGGTGTGTTTGTGTATGTGAGTTTAAATGTTTGTAAACGCACCCACGATACAGGAGAAATTCCTAGTGTGGGGCAATGCTTTTTTTAAACATACATACTTGAGAAAAAAATACACAGGTCAAATAAATAAACATTAATTATGCTCCGTAAAATTACACAGTAAACACAAACAATCTTAAGAATAAGGACTGCTCATAATACGACATGACAATTGATGGTCTCCCTTATGCAACATGCACAAATGCAACATTTATACGAGCGGCAATGGTACGTAAAAGTGCCTAAACCTTTTGAATGTACGCAAAAACTCGCGCGTGTGCACGGAGCGGGTACGCGTTCAGGACGTCTTTACCGTAGCTCGTGGCCGCGTCTTTTAGCGTTGCTATTTTACCATACAGAGTTACAAGTGTGCAACCGCGCGAGTTTTGGCGTACGCTTATTGTCCCAGTTAGATTGTAACCTCATTAAAATCCTTCCAATTACAAACTCGAGTGTCTCATTGGATGTCACCAAAGAATTTGGTCCTTGCTTTCAAATAATGATTAACAGTACAGAACCAGTCTTACCGATAACTAAGGGTCTCATGATGCGTACTTGAGATCCGGGGCGCTACAAGTAGGCCGGTCGTGGTGCTTACTCCACTTATAGTGTTGATAATTGACAACCAGAGGCAAGTCGTTTTGATACTTGCTATTATTGTTTAAAAATAAAAGCATTTACATTTTCCATTGTATTTAATACACAAAATGGAAGAGTGGGAGGAGGCCTTTGCCCAGAAGTGGAATACCATGGGCTGATAAAATTCTAATAATGATAATTAATATACAATGTGAGAGATTACCATGTCGTGACACAACTTTTACTAAAGATTCAGGAATCATTAAAATTTCTTGCCAGACATTAAAAAAACAGTTCCATTCCATATGAAAGTGTTATACTTTATGTGTGACAATCAAATAGTCTATATAATCTGGTGCAATAACAACTTCGTTTAAAAACAAATTCAAATAGCAAAATATTTTGTTTGATTATATTCAGTCCTTATTTCGTCAGATTAAGGATAAACTACAGATTAAAACGCGAGAGATCAGTTTAAACCGTGCAAACAGCCCATTTCGATTCAACACAGGATATTCCTTACATTGAGAGTATCATTAGCAATTACCGTCATCTCGTTACAGTGATTACATCCTCTATAAATGTTTAACATTCACTAGTACGCAAATTAAATCGATTTCTGTTTACTCAAAGGTTACTTGTATCGGGAAGGTATAATTCACTCTAATTGCAGGTTAAACTTACTTAGAAACTTGCGATATTACGCTATTTGCAAACTAGACTAATAGAAGTATTATTTTGTTTCAATAATAATTAGATTCTTTGGATTGGCATACACGCACTGTATGACCAGATGTATGAATGTGGACGAAGCAAAAGGTGTATGTAAGGATGAAGGAGTGGCGTCTACGTGGTTTCTGCCTACCCCCATGGGAAAAGGGCCTGAGTGTATGTATGTGTGTAATAATTAGATTCTGGGTTTAATTTATGCGGTCCCATGATGTCATCAAAATACTATTGGATATATTGCAATTGCCTTGCCGAGCAACACGGGACTCGCTAACTATAATAGAATAAGAATCTTTATGCTTGTGCTTTATCTTATTCTACTTTGCCGTATAATCTAGTCCTAGTTAAATAATAAATCGTTATTTATTTATATTAGGTACATCCGTTGGGTGCGAGACGCACGGGACCGGTCAATGTGGCGACACTTGGGGAGGCCCATGTCCTGCAGTGAGTGTCTTTCGGCTAAAATGATGATGATGAGGTGCATGGGGCTGCAACAACTGACAAGCTAGTGTGTACAGGTGGTGTCCTACTGGGGTCACCATACACCGTCACGGATAATCCTTGGTTACTGTTTTTTCTGTATTATTTGCAATACAAATTTAAATATTCCTATTTAAAATAATATAAATATAAAATAGTAACCCACCGGCATCAGTAACAGGGTCCGAGCTACCGGGTCATGGTCCTTAAAGTAGGAACTTCCTAACAATACGTGCCGTGTTCAGAAGTAGGTACTGCCTTTTGCATTAAGCCTTTTGTATTTCTTCAGTATTATAATTAAATATTCAAAATATGTTTTTACTCATAACTTTTTAATTCATTGTGTTTGCAATTTTATTATTATTATAAATTAATATTATTATTATAATTTTATTATAATATTTATTATTTTTACGAAAAACGAATTTTCGTTAAAAAAGTGGCTACTTGATTTTGTTAAACGATCAAGACCATTAGCTCGCCGTTCACCTCTACAATATGATTTACAGTTATTAGGCATGTTTGCATTAGGGACGTTGTTGATACGCCTTTCTTACTTTCAATTATACTTGGTAATAAACCATATTACATTTTGCACGCCATTACGTTATTAACCAAATTACATTGTTATCACGGACACTAAGAAATTTCTAAATTGATTTTTAAATTTAATTTGCAATATCTGTTGGAATTTGAAGTCTCCGCGCTAGGCTGGGAGTTGTAATTCCGACAGTGAATAGCCAATTTGTTCGCATGTGTTGCGATAGATGTCGCTGTCGCCACACACTTATATTTAGGTGGTGGTTATACTTGTTTTTATTAAGGCAGCCCTGATCAACGGCTTAGCGTGATTTACGAGGCACGGGGGAAACTCTGTGTGTAATGAGTGGTCAACTATCCAAAGACACACACATCACAAGACGTTCCCATCACATCACGTTTTCACCTTGAAGTCGACGCGAGTGGCAGTTATTATAAAGTCACAAGTTCTCATCATCTGCCTAGCCTTTTCCCAACTGTGTTGGGGTCGGCTTCCAGTCTAACCGGATGCAGCTGAGTACCAGTATTTTACATGGAGCGACAGCCTATCTGACCTCCACAACCCAGTTAATACCAGGTAATACGATACTCTTTGGTAAGACTGGATGTCAGAATTTCAGGTCACTGACTACCTGTAACGACTGCCAAAGCTCTAAATATGGCAGCCGGGACCAACAGCTTAACGTGCTTTCCGAGGCACGGAGGAAAGTCGATATGTCGGGTGGTCACCCATCCACAGACCGACCTAGGCAAGCACAGCTTTACCTAAAGATCGACCCGAGTGGCAGTTCTTATTAAGCCACGAGCACCTCAAAAAAAAATATATATATAGTCACAAGTTCTACGGAACCCTAAAACATAGTAATAACATTGTTTACACCAATACCTTTTCAGTCTGCTGTTGACTCACTCCCACATTTCAGACATTTCTCTGAGCATGTACTAAGGGTTTGTACAACCACTATACGATGACCCATCGATCGAACGTAGAAAAAGGAAATGTACGAACAATCTTGAGAGGATTTAATGTTAGCTTATACTGGTGTGCTACACCTACGCAGGAGCCCGTTATATTTTAATTTTTAATAGAATTTCTGAGCTTTATATAATATTTCTATGTGTTCTTTGATTATGATTTTCGGTTTGTCTTTTGGTTGCAGTTATTTTTTAAACAGACAAGTTGATTATGTAATTTTTTTTCAGTGTTTCGATAGTGTTTAAGATGCTTTTTGGTTTACGAGGAAGCTGCTTGTCTCAACAATATACATCTGGTCCTCAAAATAATACGAGACCCCAGCCTGAGATTCTTGCTAACTTATTATGTCATTAACTTAAATATTCAGGAGTTAATTTAAAAGATAATTTGAGGAGCATGTGGCTGTGGGTCGATCATCAGGACAGGTGGACCTGTGTTGCGGGTTGTTCGAAAGAGATACCGCGGCCTCGGCGCAAGGGCTAAGAAGGAACATGGGTGGTTTTTAGTCAGTAGAAGTCTGACACTCCCTTCCGCTCTGCCCAAGAGCGGGAGGGGTTGTTTGATGATTTTCCTACCGCCAAAAAAGAAAAAAATGTGGATCTGTGGATGGGTGACCACCCAGTACATAACGAGGTTTTACCGTGTCTTTGAAAGCTTGTTAAGCCGTTAATCAATCGCCTGAAAGTCTGACAACCAGTCTTAAAAAGGGGCATGATATTACCCAATACTAACATTGTTGTGGAGGTCACACCAGTCGCTCCATGTTAAATATTGGTATTCAGCTGCTTCGGGTTAGACTAGAATTCAACCCCAACATGGTTGGAAAAAGGCTAGGTAGGTGACGATGAGGCAGAAGTTAATTTAAAATGTTTTTAACGTTGTTCTTTAAAATAAAAGCCTCTTTTTTTTATTTGGAATGGGCTTGCTCTTGACCTCAATCTTACCCTAAGGGCAAAGATGAGGTCGACGATGGAACGAGCTTACAGTAGTAATGTTCACACTCACACCTCTCCTCTCTTCGACTTGCTTCTATGAATCCGAATGGGTACTATTACATACAAAAAATAATAATAATACATTGTGTAAATGAATTTATTTATATTATTTGTAATTCGAATGATTAATAATGTAATTTTAATGTAATTATGATCCATAACCTTGTGATGCAGTGATCTACATAAGTTGCGTTTGAAAAATATTCAGTGTACCTATTTACTTGTATTGATTGCCTTTATTGTTACTTATAACTTTGCATGCCTATCGGTAAAACATGGCTGAACCTCTTATTTGTTTACCACCATGTACTGTACCCATATTTGCAAAATAAAATTTACTTACTTACTTGCTTAAACAAGAAATAATCACAGAACAACCAAAACTAAAACACCGTTCCCATTCGAAATAAGGTACAATCCAATTATTCGTTAATCTAGGGCGCACGGAATGCAGAAATTCTTTTTAAATCTTTCCACTCAGGTGGAGCTTAATAAAGATCCCGTTTTAATGCAGCCTCCAGCCACAAAAGAAGCCAGGGAAACATGTGGGTCACTTCCGAATGAGCTAGATTAAATATGTATAAGTGTGCACTGGGGCTATTTCCAAATGTTGGTAGTGGTAATGTTCGGGTCGGTTGTTTGGTTCAATATTTCAGTGGCTTTATTGGAGGAATATTTGTTAACTATTTGATGCCCGTGCCGATGTCGATGTAATCTTTTCATCTCCCCTTTCAATCCCTTTCTTCTTTTTTTTTGGGGGTGGAAAATCGTCAAATAACCCCTCCCGCTCTTGGGCAGAGCGGAAAGGAGTGTCAGACTTCTACTGACTAAAATCCACCCATGTTCCTTCTTAGCCCTTTATGTCGAGGCCGCGGTATCTCTTGCGAACAACCCGCAGCCCCGACGGGACCCTTTCAATCCCATACATCCCTTTTTTCGCATTCAAAGCCTTTTTCAGATTCTAGACTACCATGTACCAAATTTTATATAAATCTGTTCAGTAGTTTTGGTGTGAAAGTGCGATAGACGGAGGTACTCTCGCATTTATATTATTAAGTAAGTTAGGTACACTGCAGTTTTATAATTACAAATCTTACATAGATAATGCCGAATATTTGGATGGATGTTTGTTACTCAATCACGCTAGAATGGCTGCACGGTTCTGGATGAAATTTGTCTGTAATGGCATAATTATATGCGACTCTTTTTATGTTTTCTCACTCATTCCCATTCTTCCTGCACTCTACGGGGCAACAGCTAGTTTTGAATAATTTACTATATTTCATCTTTTAAACTGCTACTGCCTCGTTGGTATAGTGGTTGCAAGCGTGACTGCTGAGCATGGGGTCTTGGATTCGATTCCTGGATCGGGCAATGTTATTGGGTTTTTCTCAGTAGCACCTACGGAGACCGGACTAGTACCCGGTTAATCGCAATGGGCTCACCCCCTATTATATGAAAGTTACTGGTTAAATGTGGGTTTACTATTAGGTACACCTCTGCCTAACCCTGCGGGGATTACAGGCGTGATTTTAATGTTAATGTAATGTAAAAAAAAAATGAAATTAATATGACAGATAATAATTATTTCACTGCGTTTATTGTGTAAAAAATAAATGTCAATAATTATTTCACAATAGACTGGTTTAAAGACAGTAAAGAATGCAACATTACCATGTTATTTAGAAACCGATTATATTTTGAAAAATTGCCAAATAGTTTTGTTATTTAGCCTAATATGAATATTTTACGCAATTCATAAACAAACTTTCTTGGATTCATTGAGTCATGATACGGTTTGTAAGACTGTTTTCTTGGAATTGTTTATCTGATGTCAAAAATGGAGTCGTTTGCCGACTAGATTAATGACCCTGGCTACATAAGGGAGCGAAAACATAGGCTTCTTAGAAAAACTTCGTCATTCATAAACCAACCAAAACAAATTGGAAGTGAATGTGTCATAGCTATAGGTTTTCTATAGTCTACTGCCTTCACAAGTCACAAGCCCCCTCTCAATGATCTTTGACACGTTTTATTTTCGTCAATTTTTATTAATTTCTTAAACCAAAAAACAAGTACTTATTAAATATTTTTCGATAATCTAACTGACGGGCTAAATATAGGGTGTAAAAGTACCCTTAACGCAAACGAAGGGCATTTGTTCTCCCCATCACTGCGATTATTTTTTTGTTCTAGACCTTACCTGGGAACCTCCTAGTTACGGAGATATTGGGGGTCAAAGTTCCAAAATTTTCACAGGTGTTTTTGTAAATATGTACTAGTATTTCAGGTTTTAACTTTACTTAAATTACCTCCATGACCCGTTTACTATTCAAAGCATCCACTAGCACAATGTTTTAAGAGTGCTACTTTGAGATTTACCGTAAAATGTGATTTTTGACCCAAAAAAAAAGTCATTTCCCAGCAAAAATTTTTGCGTAGGGGTACTTAGTTTGATGTACAGAATGCTTGGTTGACGGATGCGTGAAGGGTTCGTTTACACCCTGTATAATGACTTTTTTTTGGTCAGGAAACAGGCAATCTATCGCTAATCACAACCACTTCAGAAGTTCGGTTGTATGTGCAGTGAGGCTGTTGACAGTTTGAATCGTTTTCCTCAATTTATTTTAGTATCATTCGTTTAAAGTTTTGGTTCAAATTCAGAATACCTAACAGCTTTACTTGGCTACCAACTACTTCATAATAACGGATGTAACATAACCTTTCGCCCTTTTTCCCATGAGGTTAAGCTGAAACTACCCGATATGATCCTTTCATACTCACCTTGCTTCGTCTACGGTTATACTGGTCATACACATAATTATACTGATATTCTTTTAGTCCAGCTCGAGACACCCTAAGTCCACCCCATTGCCATTGACAGCTCGGCGCGATCGGAGATTTTCATTAGAAATCATTCGCCATATTCGAGGATAGTTTCCTGACAAAAAAACATATGATTTTGTTTTGTCCGTTAGTTACATGGTCGAAAAATATTGGATACGTGTTTTTTATTTTAGTAAATTAATTAAAATTGACAAAGATAAAATGCGTCAAAGATGAAGAAGATGAATAGAAAATGAAGAAATGAATGAATGATGAGATGAAGATGAAGAGTGGGGGCTTGTGACATTACTTTCCGGTAAAATATGTACTGAAATGTGAAGTCACGCGAGTTTTTGAAGCACTATGTCTTCATTTAATTTTTATGTTGTGAAAAAAATACGACGGGCACGGTTAGCGCAGTGGCTGAGCGATTGGACTCGACTGCACTGCGTGGAGCGAGTATCTTGTACAAAAGTCGCACGGAACAAATATTTGTATGGCCTGCAGATAGTTGTTCCGGGTCTGGGTGTTTGTGTATGTGAGTTTAAATGTTTGTAAACGCACCCACGATACAGGAAAAATTCCTAGTGTGGGGTTTTTAAAAAAAAAGTAAAGTTAAGATGTGTTCAATATTTTTTGGAAATCTATCTGACGGAGTAATTCCAGTACCCGTACCCTATGGTGTTGGGCGTTTTGAACCTTTGTCTTTTCGACTAAATCGAACTGAACTGAGTAATTGACTTTCGACCGGTGTTAGATCATAAGTAGGTAGAATGGTAGATCATAAGTATTGTGCAAGTATTTTATAACAAATCCTTGGATACCAACTCTTATTACAATACGTACTTTTTAATTTAATTACGTAAGTATTATAGTAACACTGTAATAACATCCTGTGATATAATACTCTACATAAGTACATTCACAATGAATTTTTCGTCAAAATTGAGATCTAGGTCACAGTTTTTAACGTCGGCATTGAAATTACAAGAAAGGAAATGTTTTAATACATAAGTACTTAATTAATTTATGAATATAATTATCCTCAGTATTAAACAAGAACCGTTTTGCAAAACATGTTTTTTTTTTGATGATTTTTCTGTCTTGACGCTTCTGTAAAATGCTCATCTACACTTACTGGGAAATAATTGCGTACGTAAACGAACTTTTTATTTATAACCTTTTTTTTTCGGGGGAAACCTTTAAAAGTCGACCGTTCTTAGGGGATAAGACCGAGAGGTGAGGGATTTATACCGCACTAATCCCCACATGGGAGGAGGAACCGTTTCCTCTTTAAATACCTTTTTCACTATCCCCACATGGGAGGAGGAACCGTTTCCTCTTTAAATACCTTTTTCAGTTCAGTTCCTAACGTTTAACAACTTAGCGTAACGATGGCAATCTTCATCAAATAAATTAAATACGTTTGGCTCAAAATTCAGCTATGGAAACTTGGCTCGCTGATAGAATAGAATAGAATAATTTATTGTTCCAAAAATTACATTCGTAACATTGATTCCTGAAACTCACACTAGGATTTCCTGTGTCGTGAGTTTCAGGCTCCTTCGTTCCGTTGACATTTTGTGATACAAATAATATTTGTTACATTTAACTTCTAAATCTAATAATAATCTATATCTAAACATTATATACTAATGATCTAAAAAAAGGAATAGCTGATGCAGTCATAAGATCGTCAAGTGTGCAGGTTTCAGGGCACGCAGCGCAAGATGGAAGGTGGGCCATTGTCTGTGGAGATACGCCGCATACACACATGAGATCTAAACCGTTCATAAAACCCCATCTGAGGAGACTGTCTTTGCTACAGGAGGACACATCTTGCTGTGGAGGCATTGCTATTAGCTGGACTAACTTTGTCAACGCACCCAAATAAACTTTTTCAGCCTCTGGGGTCCTCAAGCGTGATTCTGCATTGGGTGGCGTGGGTCAGCGTGTAGCTTCGACCTCTCGGTGCGTCTGACTATGGTCCTACGTTCCTTTGGCGGCGCCATCCCAGTTGGCGGGGTAATGAATGTGGATAATAGCAAGAGACAGATTATGCTAAATGCTAAATAGATAAGTAAGATAGAACTAGGCCACTGTAAGCACAAGTTAGTGAAATGGGGCATCGAACCGTCATACATCCAGAGAAGTGAGGAGTTTCATACTAAATTATACAACTCTATAGTGTGTACCTACTCGGTAACGATAGCAGTTGTTGTAGTTAGCACCTAACTACGAGTAACAGTGAGGAGCAGTTGGGCCCCAGTGGTAGCGGCCCCGACTAACGAACAGTACAGTACCCGGCGATAAATATTGCACATCGACCTTTTATTTTATACAAAAAATAAAAAGAATTATCAAAAGAAGCAAATCATAATTGTTTTAACAGCTCTTTTTAGATACCGGACTGTTTGTATTTCGTGCGACAGAGATAACGCTCTACGAAGCCGAATTTAGCCGATTGTCTCTTTCCAAAGGTCAATGTGCATTATTTATCGCCGGGTACTGTAAGTCGTGGCTTCGAACCTGAGTTCGAACCCAGGCGCATTACTTTGTGTTATTTATTTCATCACCGTTGCTCTCAAAACGGTAAAGGTAAACATCGTGAGCAAAACTTAGAACCAAAAAATTCCAAGACATGTCACATCTACCAACCCGCACTGGACTCGTGTGGTGGACTAATAGCCCATCCTTCTCCTAGAGAGGAGGCTTGAGTCCCTGCAGTCGGAACATATATAGGGTGTAAAAGTACCCTTAACGCAAACGAAGGGCATTTGTTCTCTCCACCACTGCGATCATTTTTTTGTTCTAGACCTTACCTGGGAACCTCCTAGTTGCGGAGATATTGAGGGTCAAAGTTCCAAATTTTTCACAGCTGTTTTTGTAAATACTAGTATTTCAGGTTTTAACTTTACTTAAATTACCTCCATGACCCGTTTACTATTCAAAGCATCCCCTAGCACAATGTTTTAAGAGTGCTACTTTGTGTTTTACCGTAAAATGTGATTTTTGACCCCAAAAAAAAAAGTCATTTCCCAGCAAAAATTTTTGCGTAGGGGTACTTGGTTTGATGTACAGAATGCTTGGTTGTCGGATGCGTGAAGGGTTCGTTTACAGCCTGTATAGAATAGGCTGATGATGATGATGTACTTAAATGCGTTGTTTGAATAACACAATTACCTACCACATTATTGGAACTGTCAAAGTACCAACACGTGTGTATATTTACAAAATGCTGCCGCTTTCAAGGAATTTGCGGAAGTTTTGCTAAATACCTAGACAATGGCGAATATTCTAGACTTTAGTTAGGTAAACACCTTGTGGTGTCACTCATTGTGCATCCTTCGAGGGAATAAGTTTTGTAGATAACGTTTAAAATGGTCTCCAGAAATTGTAATGTCTTTGGTAAGTTTTTTGTTCGTATCTCAACTTTATTTTTGTCAAGTTTAAGTGGCTATTTATTTACCAGAAAAATATGTGTCTATTGGTTTTTAATGCTCAAATAACCCCTCCCGCTCTTGGGCAGAGCGGAAGGGAGTGTCAGACTTCTACTGACTAAAAACCACCCATGTTCCTTCTTAGCTCTTGCGCCGAGGCCGCGGTATCTCTTTCGAACAACCCGCAGCCCCGACGGGAATACGGCACACCTTGTGACTGCTTCGTTGGTCTAGTGGTTGCAAGAGCGACTACTGACGATGATGTCCTGGGTTCAATTTCTTGCCTGGGCTCAGTAATATTGAGTTTTTCCATCAGCAATTTCTCAGTACCAGCCAAGTAACCTTGATTTGCATGATGGCAATAGGCTCGCTCCCTATAAACTCAAACGTAACTGGTAAAATATACATAGGTTTTCTAATTCGTACACCACTGCTCAACCCTTTAGGAATTCCAGGCGTAAGGTTATGTTATAAAAGTGTAAGTCACAACTAAATGTCTGTGCATAAACTCCAACATAGAATTAAAGTACTATTCTTTATATTTAATTTACGAAACGGAAAGCAAAAACTCATAATTAATTTTGTGCAATTAATTGCAACCACTTTTCTAGCACATTGTTAAAAGTTGGTAAATCTCTCACCGTACTGTGGCAGATTGCCAAGTCTTTGCAGGCTGTGGAGCAGTTGGTTTTTCTCACGAATAAAAGTAATGAAAGGTTTAAGCTATAACTTGTATTTACAACGGTTTTTTTTGCACATTAAAATAAGTGAAAATCTAGTGCCTATTCAATTATCAAAATCAATTTCAAATAAAGAATGTTATTTAATTTTAAATTACATATTAACTTCACACTTAGATTTCCTGCTGTACTGGTTAGAAGTATTAAAAGGAATAAATGATAACGTGACAAGTGACAGGGCAGATTGGAAGAAAAAAACGTGTTGCGCCGACCCCAATTAACATGGGACAACGGCAGAAAGAAGAAGATATGTCTCACGTTGTTGGAGACGAGCCTAGAACCATGAACCAGGCATCAATTTTACCAGACTATTCTCCGTCTCATACAGGGCCTGTGTGTCCCAGCACTGGGAATGTCGTAGTCTGATTATATAACTATCCTATTCCAAATTTTAATTTATCTTGTGTTTCAGTCATCGGCCTGTTGTGCTCTTTCATATTTATGACAGCAGCCCATGGGCCCCCTAAGGAGCGAGACAATGAGGACATTGCCATGGGGCGGAAGGTAAAAAGAGTAATATTCTCAAATTTTTCACTATCACCTCTACCTTATCCCTTATTTTATTAGATCTAAGTCTGTGAGTCATAAAACCTGTTCTTTACTAGCGCCTTCATTAATCATTTTAATATCAAGTCTCCTAAATATTTTAGCTGCTACGTAGACTAATCTTGCGAGGCTTCGCAATCTGTTTTAATAAAATAAAACAGACTCAGACCTCTGCTTAGTAAAGCTCCTGTTAACTATTGTTTTTTTGTGAAAAGCAACGTTTCGTAACATAATTTCAAAAGACTGTCTGTAGAAATTTTGTGAAATGGTGGATCTGGGTCATCAAGGTTGATGCACAAATCTTCTTCTCGAATCGATGACTCATATTCTATCCGACCAGTACGTAGCAACCTGGACAACTGTCCAAGACTGAACGACGGACTCCATCGTTTACTTCATTCAAGTCCTGGATGATGCAGTTAGACCCGCAATTGATTACAAGGAATGCAGCACGAATAATAGAGTCCACAGCCTACAAATTTTTCGGCAGTTATGAACAAAAAATCTGGAACTTCATGCAAAAGTGCAACACATTTGTCAAAACGTATAAAATAACCAACGAAGTTTATTTCGAAAGCCAAAGAAAAGTAAAACACTCTAGTCCTGACTCACTCGCAGAGAAATTTATTTAAATCATTATAAAATAGTTAGCCTTTGAAATTCCTACGAAAGAAGAAGTGTATGATATTTTAATATTTTCTCTATTATTTTACCCATACATATTATACGAGTAAGTATATTGTAAACTAAGTACTGATAACTTTTATATTTCACACACTTACAAAAGTTGAGCACAAACACAAAAAGGCACCGCTTTTACTAAAGTAAGAACTTTAAGAAAAGCGGTGTTTTTTTGTGTTTGAGCTCACTTCATTAATTGTTTCTATAGTTAGAATTTCTAATTGGCTTACTAATGACTGTGGCTTCCTATTTTTGTTTGTTTTTATCAACTGTAAAGTCTCCATGTACTAAAATAAATATTTCATGTGTAACAGTGCCATTAGGTTACATAACATAACATAAAGTGCTAAACTAACATAAGTTCTGCACTAACAAGAGCATGTGTTCGTAAACGGCCATTTTGTAGAAACTAGTGCAAGTGGTACGGCCACAGTGGTGTTACAGTTTGGCAACTTGCCACAGTATCAAGTTATCACCATGTTAGGATATTGTTTAGTAGTCGTTCTATGATGTTACTAGTTTGCTTATTCGCCTTTGGTACTTTTATTTAGATGTAGATTATCATTTTCTTTTTATTTATAACTAGCTGATGCCCGCGGTTTTTTCCGCGTGGATGTCGTTATCCCGACCAAAAGTAATCTTTTCATCCCCCCCTTTCTACCTCTTACAACCCTTTTTTCGCATTAGAAAGTAGCCTATGTCCTTTCTCAGGCTCTAGACTATCTGTGTATCAAATTTCATTTAAATCGGTTCAGTAGTTTTGGCGTGAAAGCGCGACAGACTGACAGAGCTACTTTCGCATTTATAATAAGGATATAAACCAACAAAATGGTTTCATTTCCTTCTTAGATACATTTTGCGCAAAAATGTTACTTGATGTTAAGTATCCCAACATCTCCCTTCTTCCATTGGGAGTCCAGACGTACTTACTGCAGATTATCACACATACCTGGTCGATGCTCCACACATTCGCTTAATGCGTTTTGTTACATATTTTATTGTGCGCAGTCAAGGAGTGGAACTCCCTGCTTTATTTTTTGGGTGTTGGGAAATCATCAAATAACCCCTCCCGCTTTTGGGCAGAGCGAAAGGGAGTGTCAGACTTCTACTGACTAAAAACCACCCATGTTCCTTCTTAGACCTTTATGTCAAGGCCGCGGTAGCTCTTGCGTACAACCCGCAGCCCCGACGGGGTAACTCCCTGCCTGTGTCAGTTTTCTCGACTATTTAAGTCGCTGAAATAGGCTTTTTCTCGGTTAGTTCGTTCCATCGTCGACCTCATCTTAGGGCAAGATTGAGGTCAAAAGTGAGCCCACTACATATTTAAAAAAAATGACGCCAATTTATTTAAGTCGCCACTTAATTTTAGGTAAGGTTCTAGGTTTCACTTCTCTTTACACCTGCCATCATCATCATCTGCTGTGTCTCTACGATATTTATTGCATTGAGTGACGTTGCCTCTTCGATTTGTGGTAACTCTCGAGTTCGAAAGGCGTTGCAAACCTAGGGGCCTAGGTTACATAGTTATTTTTTATCTGTTCTCGTCACAGATGGGAGCCAAGTGGTGCAGCATGGCCAAGGTTTGCAACCACGACCGCGTGCCGATCTGCGGGATCAGCCACGCCGGCGACATCATGGGCTTCAGGGACCTGTGTGACATGTTCGACTTTAACTGTATTCGGAGGAGAAGTAAGTATCACATGTATTTTTATCATCTGCAAAAGTTTTTTCCAACTACTTGGCCTAGAATTTCTGGAAGGTCTAGCTGGATGCAGCTGATCTATTCAGCTGCGTGGTTATTTGATATGTCTTTTTTATCTACTTAATATCCCTTTTTTTTATTGTTTCATATCATCAAATGACTCCTCCCGCCCTGGGCAAAGCGAGAGTGTCAGACGTTTACTGACTAAAAACCACCAATGTTCCTTCTTAGCCCTTTGTGTCCGAGACTGCGGTATCTTTTTCGAACAACCCACAGCCCACTTAATGTCAATAAGCAATGGTAACCGGGCATCACCTAAGGATACATAGCTAAGGATACACAATATCACATCAAGTTATACATCTCCAGTATAAGATGGCCTCGCCTTGTATAGATTTCCCGTAGAACTAGAACCCGTATCGTATCGATTTGTATAGCTTGAATGGTCGCAGTGGGTACATTTGTTTTGGAGTCCAATCTTTATACCCGTTGCAGAGGCAACTTTTAACAATATATACAAATCTAAAGTGTTAAACGACACACACACACACACACACGACATACACTTCGAGGAACTTCAAGGGACTGTAATATGTGCTGTTCTTATTAAACTGGTCAACGTTTACCACGTAACATCAAGATTTGCACCTTCCGTAAATAGGCTAGACGACAAAAAAAATCTAATTAGTCCGTTAAGTATAAAAAATATTGGACACATTTTTTTTCTTTTTTCACGTAAGTAAACAAAAAATGAAGACGACACAGTGCATCAAAAACTCGTGTGACGTCACATTTCAGAACATATTTTTCCTAAAAGAGACGTCGCAGGCCCACAGGAGGCCCACTCATGATCTTTAACGCGTTTTATTTTCGTCAATTTTTATTAATTTGATAAAACAAAACAAAAACACAGTCATATCCCATATTTTTCGATAATCTAACTTAGGGACTGAACAAAATCATATTTTTTAATAGTCGGTCGACATCTCTATTCAAATAGGTACTTACTTACCTGACATACTGCCTATAGATACACCTTTAAAGTGTAGAGTGTTTTACACCCACACAGAAATTACCTGGAGGCAGTAATTTGGACTACTAAGAATTTTCGAACAAGAAATCTCAACATAATTTTGTACTGCCCACGCTCATTGACTAACGAAGCAATCCTGCATTATCATTAACATTATTACCGTAAATGTTATGTTTTCATAATATTTATTTAACTGACATGTTAGAATATTTAACGAAATTTACCTAAGTATACTCACAGTAAGGTATTGTGGGCTGGCTTCATCCCCAAAGGATTAGGCAGAGGTGTAATCCTCCCGTCGGGGCTGCGGGTTTTTCCGGCGGGGCTGCGGGTTGTTCCGGCGGGGCTGCGGGTTGTTCGCAAGAGATACCGCAGCCTCGACATAAAGGGCTAAGAAGGAACATGGGTGGTTTTTAGTCAGTAGAAGTCTGACACTCCCTCTCGCTCTGCCCAAGAGCGGGAGGGGTTATTCGATGATTTTACAACCAAAAAAAAAAAAAAATGGTGTAATCCTAATAGTACAACCACATTTCACCAGTTATGTTTTTAAGCTAGATTTGGGTGGCAGCCTACTGCTGTCAACCGGGGTCAAATCCAGACTCCGTGGCTGCTATTACGTAATTCCTGATAAAAAAAAAGACGTGTGGCACTGGAGACTGCCGCGGTAAAGCTATTGCATAGCATTTTTTATCAACTTATGCAATTATAATTATTTATTTATTTTATTAATGCAGTATTTAAATATAGTATTTATACTTACACTTTTACTAATCATCCTCATCTTTTATAAAATGTCCTTTTACGTCTCATGTCGCGCCCTGGCGACAACTATTTTTGTTGGCAGCCTTATAATCGATCTTATTCGATTTATTAACTTTGATTTTGCTGTTTTCAAATATTAAATCTAATAATTTTTCAATGTTTACTTTTCATCTGACATTACGTCAGTTGTCAAGATGTCATTTACTTTTTCTTTTATTTTGTGTCATAGTTTTTCTTAGTGGTTAGAGCTATGAAGGTTACATTTGATTTATATAATTTAATTTATTTTTATTAATATGTTTGCTCAAATAATGTAATTTATTGATAATTTCTATTAATAGTATCTTATCTTACGCTTATAAAATTAATTAACACGCTCACAGAAATTCTTTGAGGAAGTTTTTGACTGAATAATAAAATTAAATACAGGCAACTCACAATTTTTGATTTCAAGAAATTGTCAAGTGTCAATTCGTTAGGTGTTTTTTTTTTTTTTCGTTACGGAATTTCTGGATTCGGTCCCCACGCTAAAGGCCCGCGATAGAAGCTATGCAATAGCTTAAAACCGAATAACTCAGCCCGACCTGGTATTTGAATCCAGGATGTAATGCTCAGCAGGCTTGGCTCTATTAGACCAAAGAGGCAGTATGTTTTTTCATTGAACTGTTAAATGAAATTCGACAATGATCGAACCCTACAACCTCATCTATATATCTTTATATAGTGCATCGTTCTCGTAGCTAATCGAGCGTCAATCAACATGGCTGACATTCGATCTATCTACGTCTGCACTTCACGGTTGGATCGACAGCTGATGCCACCAAATGATATTACCTATACATCATAATATTATAGAATATATGTCACTCAGGAAGACCAGTTTCTACTATATGTTGATATATCGAAGTTTGTGATTAGTTTAGTTTATATTACTGTTTTTATTTAATAAGTATGAGGTTAATTAATAAAATAATATATCAAAATGTAACCTTTGTGTAGTTCAGTAGATCTAAGAAATCACAGCCAGACAAGAACAAGAGCTGTTTTGCACTACGTCCGATCTGCACCCGTGAAAATACGGTCCGAAGTAGTCGCAGAACTTTTTCTATGGAAGTTTACGGTTTACGTTTAGAACGGAAAGAAATCGGATTACGGAAGCCGGATCGGACCGTATTTTTACGGGTTCGGATTGGACGTACTGCGAAACCGCTCTAAGTCGAGCTACACGATCACTGACAAATATTTGCATTGACGTACATGTCTACTCAAATCTGTGTGGTTCTTTCTTCAAAATACCATCTCAGACACTAATTTGCATGTTAGGTAATTTATATTGTTATGACTTGACAAGTGTCAGGACTTTAAAAGAGACAGACAGTATGTTTCGGCTGGTTCTTCTCAAAGTAGTCAGGTACGAAACACCGACCTTATATAGTTTTAAAACATGATATGACGTGACCAATTTACAGAAATAAATATAATTAATGACTATTTATAAAATCACGACCAATCCGCACTGGGTCCGCGTAGTGATTATAGCCCATCCCTCTCCTGGAGAGGAAGCCTGAGTCCCTGCAGTGGGAACATTATAGGCTGATGATGATGATGATAGATTCTTGATCCACATTAATTAATTTCAGATTACAAGCAGACATCGTGTCCCGACGACCGATCTCTCCTAGCCGTGTCCCGTCGACCAACCAACAGTTATTTTGATGACTGATTACAAATCTTAATTAAAACCTATTCCATTTGAATATTCCAATTTATTCCATTCTATATTTAGACGAATCATTAATTAAATAAATGTGTATTACAAAATAATTGTATTTTGTGTTTCATTCTTAAAGTCACATTTGTGGATAAAAGAAAATACTTAGAGATATATAGGAAAGTAAGAAAGAAGACATTTTATTTGTTGCCATAAGTGAAACAACAGAAAGAAAAATAAAAACATCTGAACAGAAAAAAAGCGAGGTAATATTGGGAAACGCGACGTTTTAAAAAAGGTTGTGGCACACACGAAACTTGTTTCCTATTTGTATTGATTAATTTTAAAAAAATAAACAAAATGGAGGCCATTTATACAGGCCATGCTTCATACAAAAAAATTTCAATCCCTTTGTCTACTTTTGGAATCATTTTAAGTGGCAGTAACGCAGAGAAAAAAATAGATTTTAACTTACATACTTCTAATTATTTTGCAGTTCAAAATTAAATATAAAAATTAGAAAAATTACAACGAAATATCAAACATCGGTGTTGCAGCCCCGGGCTAAGTCATTTAACGACCTTTGCACTTTAATGAAACCACTCTCCTACTATATAAATAGCAATAGAAAATAGGAGGACTCTGACCTTAACCCACCTTTGACCTATTCAAGTAACGAATAGCCAAAACATAATTATTTGAGATTTCAGTAATGAGTTCTATTTTGTGTAGTAGTTCTATGTAATTTGAAAAGAAAACTAAAGTTTAAAAATAGTCTATTGTTCGAGAACTTATTCTATTCATAAAATAAACACCAGATTCATTTTGTGGTACAAAATAGTTTTAAAAGTTCATCATCTGCTTGCCTTTTCCCAACAATGTTGGGGGTGGTTTCCAATCTAACCAGATGCTGCTGAATTTCAGTATTCTACTTGGAACGACTGCCTATCTGATCCAACCCAACTAGTACTGGGTTATACGATACTCTTTGGTAAGACTGGCGGACAGACTTTACCTAACCTGTAAGTCCTGTAACGTTGTGAGAAAAGTTTAGAGTACTAATGTAGATGGTAATAAGAATAAAGGAAGATGAAAGAGAGGATTAATGGACTCTATGATAGGAAGAATATGGCTGAAAACGCAGTGACTCATGATATGACCGCTAATAGAGACATGAAAGAAGACGGCATGCTTAAAGGGTTTGGTCATGCGGAAAGGATAAGAGAAAAGGGACTAAAAAAAGACAGATGTGAGTGGCAATGCAGAGAGGGGACGCTACCACCGACCTTATCGTAGGGCCCATTGGGAGGCGACTTTTAGAAAGAATAAATAAATCTCAAGTGTTAAACGAGGGACATACTTCAAGGCAATGTTATATCCCGTCGGGGCCGCGGGTTGTTCGAAAGAGCTACCGTGGCCTCGACACAAAGGGCTAAGAAGTAATACATGGGTGGTTTTTAGTCAGTAGACTTCTGACACGCCCTAATGCTCTACCCAGAGCGGGAGGAGTCATAAGATGTTTTCTCATCGCTCCAAAAAAATAAAAAAGGTGTTGACTGACTGACGTGGCAAATGCAGTGGGTTGGGATGCAGCAGGTGGCGCTCTGTAGTTTCTGCGTACCCCAATGGGAAGAAAGCGTGAGTTTAGATATGTAACGCACGGCCGCACTGAACCCAAATAAATTGAGAAAAATACAGAGAGAAGTGAAAATTTTAATCGTCCATTTCATTTAGTAGATTTAAGACCTTGTGTAACATGATTAACAGAATGATGAAAATTAATAGGAAACTGCGAAGATTGGCCCTGATAAAGCGCTAGGGAAAGGCTACGTTACTTCCACGAATTTCCCACAATTTTAACTATCTCAACTTCTTATTGTTTTGGTTTGTAGTAAACCGTATTCTGAACTTTCCTATAAAACAATATTAGTTCGTAACTTGTAACTTAATATTTATAATTTCCAGGAAAGATACCATTGAAGGTTTACCCTGAACACACAAACATCCCGTGATTATCCTCAGTTTTGACCAACAACTAATCTACTGGTCTACCATACCATGTTGTAGATAGACGTTGCCTACTAGAAGATCAGTGTTTATTAAGTAATAATGTTTATAAGTAAAGGTATTTTGTTGTTAATTTTGCAAGTAATACTGTTGGGTGATTCGCATATTATTACTGATAAATCTCATCTGGTAAGCTGAGTTTTATTATTGTTAATGTCTTATTAAAAGGCTCTTACACGTAGGTGCGTTATTATCGGTCGATAATAATTAATATCGGATGCGTTATTGCGATATCTATTTTTATCCACGACGAAACGGAGAAGGTATGCATTTAAGGTGAGAGATTGTTATACATTTTGTATTAGGACGGCTCCGAAGTTACACACTGCTGCAATAATTATGACGCAAATAGCCGTGCACTGAATAAGCGCGCAGCCTCGCCTTTATCAAATGACTCCTCCCACTCTGGGCAAAGCGGTAGAGAGTGTCAGACTTCTACTGACTAAAAACCACCCATGTTCCTTCTTAGCCAACAAATTAATTTTTATTTTTTTCTAATTGTCGTTATTTTATCATCTAATTTCAATGTTCCTAGCGTTTAGAAATTTTTGTATGGCTTACAGATAGTTGTTTCGGGTCTGGGTATTTGTGTAAGTGAGTTTAAATGTTTGTGAACGCACCCACGTTACAGGAGCCCTAGAGTGGGGTAAAGTTAAAAAAAATGTACATATGTGCCTATGTCAATAAGTTTTGTTATTTTTTCAGTCTGAACTGAAGAAGATATGCGATAACGCTTACACCTGCTTCCATGACACGGTCATTGTCTGCGGCAAGTCCGTCAATGAAGCGAGGACTTTCATAGACTTGTGTGATTTGTACGAGTATTCCTGTGAACACACCATGGGTGAGACACATTAGATTTGTTACATAATAGTTGTTGTATATGTTACCGTACAAACCCGATTTCAATCCAAACTAGGGCTCATCACAAAACAATGATCATATAGCAAAACACGCGCGAGCCGAGCGAGCGCAGCGAGCGTTGCCACGGCAGCGGTCGGATTTCACTACATCCGGGTTAGGTGCAGTGTAATTGCTTTGTTTGGGTTTTGTGTATCCTGACATGATGAACATTTTGGCCTAAAATTGGGTTTGGCCGGTAACATATATGTTGATTGGGGTAGATTTGTTCTTGAGTGGAGACCGCGAATCGACAAGCGTAAGGTGGAACTCCTGTGCTGAAGTGACGATCTCCGTACAGTGACTGGTAGTAGCTCGATGCCAGTTTTGAGCTATTTTAGGGACGACAGCTGTAGATGACGATGAGACATGTTAAATATATTATAAAATATTTACTTTGTCATATAATATACTGCTCATCTATTGCAGTTTCTGGGGCTATGAATTTCAAATTATGTTTTGATACCCAGACAAATTGATATTCTTTCTACAGCATATTTCAGAAAGTTTGACACACAATCACACAACATCAAGCTATACATATCTACTATAACATAGCCTCGCTTTGTACAGATTTCCCGTACAATGAGACATCCTTGTAAACTGGTTTTCATACTGGTTTTGATTGGTCGCCGAGCGTACAATCAATCAATCAAACTAGCCATTTATGTCCCACTGCAGGGCAAAGGCCTCCCTTCCCTCTTTCCACTTATCCCTATCCAATGCTCTTAAATGCCAATCCCTGTGAAAAGAGTCGAGTTCGTCCCGCCATCTTCTTCTGGGCCTGCCGCGCTGTCGTTTACTGCTGTTTGGGACCCATTGTGTGGTTTCTTTAGCCCATAGCTTCTCCGGCATGCGGCAGATGTGGCCAGCCCAGTTCCATTTAAGCTTGGCAGCCGTGTGACCTACGTCGGCAATTTGAGTTTTGGAACGTAGTATCGAGTTTTTTATTCGGTCAGTAAGCTTGACTCCAAGGATACTACGCTCCATTGCTCGCTGACAGACCCCGAGTGCGGACTTTTGACGCTTGGTTAATGACCACGTCTGCGCTCCATAGGTGAGGGTAGGAAGAATGCACATGTCCATGAGTTTTCTCTTAAGGGAGAGAGGGAGAGCTCCTTTCATGCCGAGCGTACACACCATCGAAATTAACAACGTACTAAATGAGACTAATGGACCAATATCAAACACGAAAAAAAAATATGCTACTTCATACATTAGGCTAGAGTAGGCATTGGAGCGTTGTATGGGACTGTATAGCAAAGATAAATGTATGGGAATGAAGTAAATTATCGCGAAGGGTATCTCAATCCTGCCGAAAGCAGCTGAAATAACGAGGAATAGTTTCATACTCCCGTTTATTGGTAAAAAATCCTCACTAAATAGAAGTGACGTCATTAAAACATTTCTATACTCATTTTTGTTTTAAGAATGGAAGTTGAATGACCAACATTTACTTTTTCAGTTTTCAGGCACGTGAAAGATGAAGAAGGCGTTTGTCCAAATGATAAGGACTTGGCACCAGGCATTGGATAGTTTATTTTATTTTAATATTTATCTATAATAAAAATAAATAAAATTGAAGTGTCTGATTGTGATTTCAGAATAACAGCTTTTTAGTAAATGCATACAAAAGTATATTATTATACGGTATTTATAGTAAAAAAGAATAAAAACTGTTTTAAATTTTGGCCTGTATTTCTGTCCGGCTAATCTCGAAAACGACTGAACCAGTTTTCACGGGAATGTGACTCATAGATAGCTGAGGTCATAAGGAGTAAATACTTTTATTTTAGAAAAAAGGTTAACCTTTTTTCCGGAATCCTATTGGGTTCACTATATTACCCTTGAAATAGTTAACAATATACAATTGAAATAGGGAAGTAATATTTTTGTAATAAGTACTTCATGCGGATGACAGTAATATAATAATACTAAATACATAATAATATCAGATAAAACTTTACAAATTAAAATAAAAAGAATAAAATATCGACAAAAGAAATTATTCAAAAATCTGGTTTTCCCGTTTTCAATTGTGTTTAATATATAATCACGTGTTTTTCATTTGCCATTTCCGATATTTCATCCACGACCGTAAAAGAGTTATTTATGGTCGCAGTAAAATCAAGAAAATATTATGACTTCATTTTCACTTTGAAAATGTAAACCTTTTACATAACAATAATATGATGTATTACAATGATAGCTGTATTAGGTAAGCAAAACCTCTCATACTTAAGTATTACAGTATAACATTAAAACATTGTAATAACCACATAGTTTAAAAACAGAGTAATCATAAAGTTCCTTGCCGGTTTTTTTACCACTGGAAAAGGACTTTTGTGGTTACATGAGTGCTTGGTTTGAAAGTCATCATCTTCCTGCCCATATGCTATGTTATTATGGGTCAGCACAACATGTCTTTTCTTCCATTCTGCCCTGTCAGTCGTCACGCTATCATTTATTCCTCTATCCTCATCACTCCAATTAGTCACATGCGATTCATACCTCCTCATCACATGCCCATACCACAACAGTCGATTCCCTTTTAACTTATTTATTTATTTTACTATTTATGTACACACAGTAGACAACACAGGAAAAATATCATAATATAACATATGAGTACAAAGGTACTGCTTATTTCCCAAGAAATTTCTGCCAGCAGACTTGCAAAAGGACAAATGAAAAAAGAAATGTAGACTATAGTGTGTGAGAAGCGGAAAAGAATTCGGTGTTTATGTCTTAACTAACTTAACCTATATAATAATAAATGCACATATAAGTACACAATAATATATACGTATATAAATACACAATGCTAATACATATAAACTTATCTGTAACTGGCGAAACTTTTAAACTTCCTCTAATATACTGCTTCCCTACTTTATCCATTCTTGTCACACCACACATCCATCTCAACATTCTCATATCCGCTACATGCAATCTTTTTTCATCCATCTTCTTTACAGCCCAACATACCGGTCCATCCAGTACGACAGGCCGAATCACTTTGAATGTGAATTAAAATATTTAAATTTAAGGATGAAGTGCCTGAGCACCCCCAAATTCAAGCAACATAATATTACAACCTGACACTGACTAACATTGCAAATTATCAAAAAAAATAAAAAATGGCGGGCTACTTTGGCGCTTCTACTTTAAGTTAATGTATTTTTTTTTTTTTTTTAATAACAAAGTAAGTTAACAAATAGTAATATGTTTTTAAACGAATTCTAGATATTTAATATACAGTCACCTGCGTATCAAGTTACCACAAACTGTAAAATTTTCTCAATTTCGAACTTAACCTTCAATATTTTTATGGTTTAAAATCATTTGGTGTTTGACAGTTTGTGGTAACTTAATGCGCTGGTGACTGTACAGTAAATCCCAACAGTTCTGATTATTTCAGGTATTGTGATATGTTTCATATCATCCATAGACGCTCACAGCGAAACTATGAAAGTAAGTATCGTTAATACAAAGAATATTTATTACTTATGTTCTTCTTGTACTATCTCTTAGCTTTTATTTTATTCGTGTAAAGTTCCGTATTAATAACTGGTCAACGTAGTTAGAACTCCCGTCATCACTTGACTATCATAGTCAAGTTTGTCAAGTTTGACAAGTTTTGATCCATTGACTACTAAAGTATAATACTTTAGTAGTCAATGGATCAAAACTTGTTAAGTACACACAGCGATACAAATTTGCAGTATAACATGACCTCGCTTAGTATAGATTTCCCGTACAATGAGAGATCCACATATACTGGATTTGTGTTTTGTGACTTGATTGGTTGTCGTGAGTACCTATAATATACAGTAACTAAAAGTAATTAAAAGTTATTTTTATATGTAAGCACTTATATTAACCAATTATTATGTGTAGTGTATATTGTAACAACTAAAAATACTAAATTGCTATTAGATACTTCATCATGAAACAATGTTTAACTGAAAAAGTGAGGACAAAATTGTGTCTCGGTAAAGAAATCAATTTTCCGTCAACATTCGTTTTCTTATTTGCAAATCGGATAAGACCTTAAAAACGTGTTGAGTGGTTTACAAAGCTTTCTATTACAGGGAAAATACACTCTGGAATTTGTTTTTGTTTTTTGTATAACCAGTTCCTATCATTCTACCAGATTCTACCTCACACCTTTTACTTTTTTTTTTTGGCTGGTGGTAAATCATCAAATAACCCCTCCCGCTCTTGGACTAAAAACCACCCATGTTCCTTCTTAGCCCTTTATGTCGAGGCCGCGGTATCTCTTGCGAACACCCGCAGCCCCGACGGGCACACCTTTTAATGAGTTAGCACAATTTCATTACAGTCACGCTGGTCAAGTGGTTAATTCTCAGGTCAGCCCAAGAGTTACTGGAATTTTTCATAAGAAATTTGTTAGTAGCAGCCACGGAGTCTGGATTTATGCCTAGTTGATGGCAATAGGCTCTTTTCCTCTATGACATGAACTGGCAAATATCCATTTGGGGAAAACATACCGATGTTATCTTTGCATTCAAGTTGTATCCATTCCCACCTTTTGATATTTCAACAAGAATATATATTTTATATCTTATAAGATTCCTCTATAACGAATTCTCGATATTCGTATTTCTCGATACCAAACGACTATCGAAATATGTATTAAAAGATCTAGTAAATACCTAACACGTTATCTTTACATATTTATTAGAAGACGCCTCTCCGTCCGCTATTTCATTCATCTTTTAACATTTACTTCGGGAGTAATCTCAGACATAAAGGGTGTAAAAAAACCCTTAACGCAAACGAAGGGCACTTGTTCTCCCCACCACTGCGATCATTTTTTTGTTCTAGACCATACCTGGGAACCGGAGATATTGGGGGTCAAAGTTCCAAATTTTTCACAGCTGTTTTTGTAAATATTAGTTTTTCAGGTTACAACTTTACTTAAATTACCTCCATGACCCGTTTATTATTCAAACCATCCACTAGCACAATGTTTTAACAGTGCTACTTTGAGTTTTACCGTAAAATGTGATTTTTGACCCCAAAAAAAAGACGTTTCCCAGCAAAATTGTAGAGGTACTTAGTTTGATGTACAGAATGCTTGGTTGACGGCTGTGTGATGGGTTCATTTACACCCTGTATACTCATATTATATGTATGATATTCTTCGGTAAAATTAGCTTTCCTTTTGAATTAGACCGTGGTATTATGGGCCATGTGGATGACTTAATAAAGGTTTGGGACGAGAAAGTTATTAATTATAGAACGAGCGCTTAGCTAATCTAATTTTAATGATGTTTGATCTTAAGTTGACAGCTCGTTAACATAGGAATAGGCTTGTGTTTACTCATTCTATGTCTGCTTACTTTTTACCTTATGCTTCTTAATTTCGTTATATTTTTCATACAAGACTAGGGCTTTTTTAGTGGGACAAGACCACCACATTATTCCCAAACCACTGCAACTTCTGAAAGCCAGAGTCAAATCTAATTGGCTATTCCAATGACTCAACGCTTTTTGTTATCAATTCCAAACAACAAGTCCTAGAAGTAATATGGCAGGGAAGGAGGTGTCTGATGAAATGACGGGTAATCAAGATGTATGGGAGAGGCAGACATGCTGCGCCGACACCACACGAATTGGGACAAGAGAAAGATGATGAATTCTAAGAAATAATGAATATATTGTTAGAGTTTCCGCCACCTGTCAGGATTGTCCTAGTACATAACAGGCATCTAGCATTTTAAGAATTCTATTGTTTAATTAAGATTAATTTTAAAATTTACCATTTTGATTCTAAAGAAAGTATTTTTAAATGTTTTTTCTTTCTAACAGAACGAAGAAGAGTGTAAAGTAGCAGACCTGTGCGTCCACGACAAGGTGCCGATGTGTGCCATAGACTCGTGTGGGGAGATGAGGACCTTCATAGACACGTGCGACATGCATGAGTTCAACTGCGACAGCAAGAAAGGTAAACAAATACTTCTTCGTACTTTTCATCGGCAGCCCGAACAAAGCTGGTGGTTAAATAATAAAATCCGCTGTGGTCAATGTTTAGAACAAGAAGCAGTTTTTTTAGGACCTGCCCGCCACACTATTCCCTAGGTTGGTCCACGGATAGGTGGTCAGCCATTCCATACCGAGTTTCCTCTGTGCTTCGGAAAGCACGTTAAGATGTTGGTCTGGAGTTTGTTAGTACTAACAGGGTTGTAGACACGCGGTCACTCAGTGAAAATATACTGGTTAGACTCAAAGCACTCTGGTTGACGGCACGGTTGGCGCAAAGGCCGACTCATTGACTGCTGCGCTGTTTGTTACGGGTTCGATTCCCGCACAAAACAAATATTTTTATAGCCTACAGGTAGTTGTTCCAGGTCTGGCAGTTTTTTTTTTGTGAGAATAAATATTTTTGAATACACTTACGATTTAGGAAATAGTTAGAGTGGGAAAACGTTTTATATTTTTTTAAAGCTGGTCCCAATTTACTTCTGATACGGTTACGTTCCAGTTTTACCAAAGGGTATTTCGTATTACCTAGTATTACCTGGGTTGTGGAGATCAGATAGCCAGTCACTTCATGTAAAGTGCTAGTATTCAACAGCATCCAGTAAAACTGGAAGCCGACTCCAATATAGTTGGGAATAGGCAAGGCAGATGATGCTTCTTCGTATATTTTCAGATTTCAAGCAAAGGCCGATTCACGAATGTTGGGTGACTTGCAAGAGAGGGCGCTCTTTCAAGAAACCAGAGTACAGAACTGACTGTAATATTAACCCAAAGCCAGCTAGAATGTAGAATTATCACCAATAGAATGTTGAAAAAAATTATAGTCTTTTATTTTTACTTTACTGAAATTACTTTTAATAATTTAAAATTTGTTTTTTTTAAACAGCGGCGGCCCTGTGGTGGCGGCCCTGACTTACAAAAAAGTCGTGGGTTCGAACCCAGGCAGGCGCATTACTTTGTGTAATTTATTTTATCACCATGACTGCTCTCAAAACGGTGAAGGATAACATCCTGAGGAAACAGGCATGTCTTAGAAACAAAAAATTCGAAGACATCTGACATCTACCAACCCGCAATGGGCGTCCCTCTCGTAAAGAGGAAGCCTGAATCCCTGCAGTGGGAACATTATAGGCTGATGATGATGATGAAAAAATAAAATTCAACATTAAAAAAAAATAAAATCAAAAATTAAAATCAACGCAAAATGCAGTATTGAGGTACAGTTTGGTGGACTATGTCCTATTATTGGGAGTCCAGACATACTGCAGGTTACCCATACCTTGTCGATGTTCCACACAGCCGCTTGAAGCGCTTTGCTACTTCTTTTATTAAGCGCACCGCCGAGAAGAGAAATTCGTCGGTGTTCCCGAGTTCATGACCCCAATCTATGTAAGTCGCGAGTTAATAAGTTTCTTTTGGGTTAGCTCGTTGTATAGTTGACCTCATTGTGTCATGTCTTTTGGACAAGATTGAGGTCATTTAATGAAAAACAAAGCTTTATGATAAACTGAGTCGATTGAAAGACCAGAAAATCTTAAAATTAAGGCTCATAACTAATATGAACCTACAGGCTGCCAAAAAAAGGCTTTCTTTAAAAAATTAAAGAATGCTAAAATCTTTTTATAGTTTTAAAAAGATTTTAGCATTCTTTAATTTTTGTTTTCAATGTAGTCAAATTAAAATTAACATTGTTTACTGTCTCCCTACATAAAGTTTTTGCAATAAAGAACGATGGGTATTCAATGTACAAGATTTGACAGATCGTAAAGGAAAAAGACCCTTGTTGCTTTAGAGTTAGACTTACTTCCACATACGTTAAGTAAGTACCTACAAAAGAGAAGATGGTCTTAACTAGAATATTTGTAAAACTGTAAACTGTGCTTCTGTATGAAGGAGAGATTTGTTTTAGTCATGATAATGTCTAACGGCCCTTTTTCTTGGGGGGTGGGAAATCAGCGAATGACTCCTCCCGCTGGGCAGAGCGGTAGGGAGTGTCAGACTTCTTCTGACTAAAAACCACCCATGTTCCTTCTTAGCCCTTTAGGCCTGAAACTGCGTTAAGCGGGCACCCGCGCGGTTTCATACAAAAGTGCTCCGTCGCGGGGACCTGCGCGGGCGTCCATCACGGGGAGGCACGCCCCGCACCTACGCAACGGGGCCCGCATCCGTGCGACGGAAACCGTCGCGGGGCCACGCGCGGTGCCCGCCAGCGGTAGTACGTACGGGCTTGTCGTCGTTTTGCTACGTAATAAAATAACATATTAAGTTCTCCATCGACACGACTATACATGCACACCGTTAAAATTGAACTAGTGACACTGCGTATTACGCAGTGCGTAAATGAAATAATCCAGTCTCCGCGACGGGTACCCGCGACGGAGCCGTCGCGTTCCCACGGAGCCCACCCGCGTGTCCACGCGCGTAGATACGCGACGGTTGCCCGTCACGGGCGCCCGCTTAACGCAGTTTCAGGCCTTATGTCCGGGGTCGCGGTATCTCTTTCGAACAACCCGCAGCCCATGTTTAACGGCCTTGAGATCTTAAAAAAACATCATATAAAACAAGTGACAACGTGAATTTAAAGCCACATAAAGTCGAACTATCTTTATTTTAACGTCAACCATTTTCAATTGGATAAACTATAAAAGTTCTCGAACATTTTATTACTTTTTCTATAGCTGTAAAAATGTTCGGTAGTTTTAATAAATAGAATTTCGGTTTCGTATTTTAGAACTCAGCGAAGTTTTAAAACTCATGTTAAAAATGAGTATAAAATGTTTTTAAATAAAATCTGTGTGATCTAGGATGTTGCAATATATTTTTGTTATCCTAATTTTTGTTCTGACGTTAGTACATGACATTTACGCTCATGTGGATGGAGCAAAAGTAAGTAAAATAATGGCAACTTATTTTATATTAATGTAGTACCGACTGATAAATCTAAACAAGGTCTTACCAACGACTTTGTCTGTGTGTATTTTGTTTTTCGTCATTTTTGATGTCACCGAAGAATAAAATTGCCAACTGCAACTTAAGTGGCAGTAGTCAGGGTCCATTGCTCGCAGAATGAATGGCCGATAGGGCCGAAAAAATCTGAAGTGGACTGAAAGACGTTGCATTGGAATGTCTCTCACTAGGTGGACCGATGACCTCGTGCAGGTTGCGGAATCTACTGGATGAGAGACGCATCGAACCTGTCAATGTGACGACACTTCGGTGAGGCTTATGTCCAGCATTGGACGTCTTTCGGCTGAAATTATGATGAATGATGATGAATGATCCGGGGTGAAAAAGATGCTATGTCTTTCTATAGGTTCCTGGCCATATCGTGTTGTGAGCATCACGATCGGTTCTGCTGTGGCTTAAGAGTAAAAAGTTGACAGACAAACATACAGAGATATGAGGCAAACGGTCCTTATTCTCCCGTCGGGACTGCGGGTTGTTCGCAAGAGATACTGCGGCCTCGACATGAAGGGCTAAGAAGAAACATGGGTGGTTTTTAGTCAGTAGAAGTCTGACAGTTCCTACCGCTCTGCCCAGAGCAGGAGGAGTCATTTGATGATTTCCCACCCTCTAAAAAAAATTAAAATGCTGACGAGGCAGTCGTAGTCGCAATATTAGTAAATATTCCACAAATAGGTAACCTTTACTTATAAATACTAATCTCTATCCAATATCACACTGAAAAGCCATTACCATATTTTTATGATTTACGAGCCAAATGACAAACGAAAAGGTCAATTAGATAAAAGGTCAAAGTAATAAGTATTCAAATGACAGATTTATCAAAAATGTCTGATTAAGTAAATATTCAAATATAATTCATCATCATCTGCCTAGCCTTTTTCACAATTATGTTAGGGTTGGCTTCCAGTCTAACCGGATGCACCTGAATACCAGTATTTTACATGGAGCGACTGCCTATCTGACCTCCACAACCCAATTAATACTAGGTAATACGATACTCTTTGGTAAGACTGGATGTCAGAATTTCTGGTCACTGATTACCTGTAACGACTGCCAAAGATCTATATTTGGCAGCCAGGACTAACAGCTTAACGTGCGTGTGGTCACCTATCCACATACCAACCTAGGCAAGCACGGCTTAACCTAAGGATCGACCAGAGTGGCAGTTATTCCTAACCTCAAAACAGGCGACGCCGCTGGCTATAGCGAATTTTTACGTAGGTTCTTATTACATTTTTCTTGCAGTTGGAAGAAGAATGCAAGATAGCAGATATCTGTCGCCACGACCAGGTGCCAATATGCGGCATCGACCAGTGTGGAGAGATGAGGACTTTCATCGACACCTGTGACATGCATGAGTTCAACTGTGACAGCAAGAAAGGTAATATCATTATTTAGTAACCCTTTTTTTTTGGGGGGTGGGAAATCAGCAAATGACTCCTCCCGCTCTGGGCAAAGCGGTATAGGGAGTGTCAGACTTCTACTGACTAAAAACACCCATGTTCCTTCTTAGCCCTTGTGCCGAGGCCGCGATCTCTTTCGAACAACCCGCAGCCCCGACGGGACCACCCGTTTATTTAGTTTTTTTTTAAGTTTTTCCGAACGCGCTTCCGATAAAAAGGATGTCTGTAAATGTATATAATATGTACCTATTTATGATAGAGAAATCATTTTTTTTCAAGTTCACAAGGAAAGACAAATTGCACTGCTTAAATTCGAACGTTCTCATACGAAATAACATAATGAATGGATTTTGATGAAATAGTCACATATACTGGATTAGGACATAAAATCCTTTTTATCCCTGACCTTTACGCAAAGTCACGGACAAAAGCAGCTATAGTCTTGACTAAAACGATAAAAACATGTCTACCCTCAGTAATGGTGTAGCTATTTTCAGCACTTTGGTGACGTATTTAGAGCCCAGACGGTGGGGCAATAAACTCACAATACATTCAAGTCTCCTCTACAATGTACCTATTAGAACTCCTTCTGTTTAAGACCCCATTCATGTGGACTTTTAGTACTCTAATCTTAGGAGCTATTTTCGAACAAGTTTTGTCTCTAATCGCAAGTAAAGACTGTTTTGTTTACGACTTCTACGTTTTAAAATGGCTGAAGTTTGAACGAAAATAGAACGCTTTTCGATTGAAGATGAGATGGAATGAGTTTCAGATTACCCAAAATTGGTGATTTGACTTTAGCTGAAATGACGTAGGAAGGAACTTAATTTTGTTTTGACCACTCTGTTTCGATCTTGGGTGGGTGTAAATGTTAGTACGAAAGTTGAGAGGGGAGAATGGAAGATAAAAACTTGCTGGGTCGATCGCTTATGCAAGAAGTAAACGGACCCTTTACAAAGCCGTGAAATACAGCTAACTGCGGTACTCAGAGATATTTAATAATTACTTAAGCCGTCACTAAGTAAAGAGTTGACCTACTTTTGTATGACAAAACTGTCAAAACCTTTACTAAGTAATCATTAAAGCTCTCTGAGTGCGGCAGTAAGACATATTTTGTACACATTAAGTTTAAGTCAGCTTTCTGATTAGAAAATTAATGATAAATAGAAAATAACGAAGTTTCCCAGACTACTGAGTCTAGTAAATAATCGAGAGAAGATTACAAATCTTTTTGGAAAGATGGTGATACCAAAAACCTATTATTTCTACTCAAAGAACAAATTGTACCATCTCTCACCCATTATATTTTGTGCCAAGCGACATTAAGTGATGTTTTGGCACTAAAATAGACTATATTGTCTACATCTTGTTATGAACGTTGTTGACCCAAACCAAACGGCTTATACAAGTTTCATGACGTCAGTTAACCTATTTAGAAAGGATTTTAGGACATGTGACTTGGAAGGTTGTATGAAAGGGATGAAACCACTGGTCACGTGGATGAAGTTTAAAATGATCGAGAAACTCAAGCCCGACGGTGCGTCAGCATACAACATAGAAACTTATGTTACCTACTGTAAAACAGCAAGAACTAGACGATTTTCAGTAAAACCCCGATTCAGATCCATCCATGTATAATAAAAGAATCAATCATAACAATTAGAAGATCATCATCTGCCTAGCCTTTTCCCAACAATGTTGGGGTCGGCTTCCAGTCTAACCGGATGCAGCTGAGTACCAGTATTTTACATGGAGCGACTGCCTATCTGACCTCCACAACCCAGTTAATACTAGGTAATACGGATACTCTTTGGTAAAACTGGATGTCAGAATTTCAGGTCACTGACTACCTGTAACGACTCCCAACGATTTATATAATTATGGCAGCCGGGACCAAGAGCTTAACGTGCTTTCCGAGGTACGGAGGAAACTAGGTATGTCGGGCGGTCACCCATCTACAGACCGACCTAGGCAAGCACAGCTTAACCTAAAGATCGACCCGAGTGGCAGTTCTTATTATTAGGAGATAAGCTCGGAAAAACCCAAGAAGAATACCTACATCTGAAAATTAATCTAAATTTATTGTAATCTATGTTGATTTGCAAAAAAATGACTAAAATCATATTTCTCAGGTTCTATAAATGCATGTCCCCGTATCGCCAATGATCCCAAGGTGTGCTTTTGTCCATTGATTTAAAGCAAGGGAAGCGTCAATTTATACTCTACCAGGAGTAAGACCACTCTGCAGACGTTATCCTATTTGATTAAGTTTGGCCAAAGCTTTAAGCCTAACTCCTCAACGGGATTAGCTTTGCTCAAGCCAAAACCATCCTCTAAGATATCAATTTCAACTGAAGCATCTCTAAACCAACCAGTTCAAGTAGATCTTCAGCCAAATAGAAAAATGAAAGAAAATACGGACAAGTTTTAACCCTATCGAGGTCCAACTGTACTAGACACCCACGCTTGTCACCCAATACTATTGTTTTAGTTATAACCGACGCTTCACGCATACAGAGTGGTGCCGACAATACGACAATAAATGAAACCGCTGGTAGATGTAGTTCATAGAAACATTTTTAAACTATCAAATAAATCCTAACACCGTCGTGGTGCCGACGATAGGACAATTACCTACCTAAATATCTTTTCCAAATTCGTTTGTTACATTTTATTTCCACAAGTTAATTGGTGCAAATTATTCCTAAGGTTAGTAAACCAATATTTGTTTGTTAATTGTAATGTATTTCGTTTACAGTTTTAGGCTACTTAGTTTTATTGTTTTTTTTTAATATTTTTTTATTGTTTTAAGATTTATTTGATAGTTTAATAATGTTCCTATGAACTAGAACTAGCAGTGGTTTCATTTATTGTCGTATTGTTGGCACCATCCTGTATATAAAAGAAGTAGGCGTGTATTCTGAACGTTCAGAAATTCGCAGAATTTTTGTATGTGTCTTTTGATGTAAGAATTTAACCTTTCGGATGGAATTCGAAGAATTTTTGATCAGAGATGTTGATGTTGAATATTTGATCTCATCGTGGATAGGATTTTTAAAGGAAAGTTTTGATCTATATCCTATTCAAACGCTGTAGTTTAAGTCCCGTCTCTTTTGTGTACATTTTAAATAGGTCATTAGCATTTCTATGTCTTTGTCCACTTAATGTTGTATATACGACCTTATAATTGCTTTAGGTGCGTCAGTAAGTGTTATTGTCAGTCGCAAGTTAAATTACTCATTAGTTAATAGGCGATACTGTAATCTGCATAAAACGTAACCAACTGTGACTCCAACGGGAGTCCAAACTCCCGTTGGAGTCAAATTCAAATTCATTTATTTGCTAATATGGGTAATTACATAAAGTTGTTAAAATTTAAATATAGTTCAACCATATTACGCCTTAAGGCATGCAACTTTAAAGCTTGGTCAAAGCTATCACAACATTATTTTTATTGTACAGTTAGTTGCAACAATAATTTATAATTAATTAATTAATAAGTCACAGTTGGTTACATTTTGAACATCATCATCATTCTCTTGCCCTTATCCCAATTTATTTGGGGTCGGCGCAGCATGTCTTCCTCTTCCATATTTCTCTGTTTTTTGTCATCTCATGTCATAATAAACCGCCTTTCTTACCATATCATTCTTAACACAGACCATCCATCGTTTCTTGGGAGTCCAAACATACGACGGGTTATCAATCAACCATACCTTATCGATGTTTTAAACGTAAGAAGCGGGTTGTTACATATTTTATTATCCGCACAGCCAAGGAGTGTCATGCTTGCGTCGATGTGCCCGAGTTCTTATAACCCGAATCTATTTAAGACACGAGTTAATAGGCTGGGTTAGCTCGTACCATCGTCGACCTCATCTCTGTCCTCAGGACAAGATTGAGGTCAAGAGTAGGCAGATTTTTAGGGTTCTGTACCTCAAAAGGAAAAAAACGGAACCCTAATCTTATAGGATCACTTTGTTGTCCATCTTTCTGCCAGGACCCTTTTTCTCAGGAACGCCATATAGCCGTTTATGCTGCAAATTTTCAACACTCGAAAGGGAATCAAAACCTACAGGAGTACCCTGTAGGTTTCGGTCCCGTGAACTCAGAGTCTTGAAATTTGGCACGACCGCACGAACCCAGTTCTTATAGTGCAGATAAAGGAGATTTAATAATTTTAAACATACTACTTTGTACGGAACCCTTGGTGCGCGAGTCCGACTCGCACTTGGCCGGTTTTTTTTAAATTAATGTTGTATCAGAGATAACGTTGATTAAGAATCAAAAAATGCATTTTTTGATTCTTAATCAACGTTACGCTATTCATTGACATAAACTATCGAAAAATGTATTCTAATTATATTTAAAGTTGATACGACATGTTTTGAAACAGATTACCAGTATCATGTCAACTGTATCCTACGAGTATATCAAATGAACAATATTTTTGTAAATATATTACATTTGAAATCACGTTCTCAAAGTTGCAATATAGTTGTTTACGGGGGCGGAAAATCGATCCAGCCAGGTCTCATGTTCGAGAAAATTCGTTTTCTCTATTTCGCCCGGGTAGTATTTATTTATTTATGTGACTGTTTCAACCTTAGTGAAGTTACAATTTACTGGGAATTGTTTTTGAAAACAGTAAACAATTTATAAGGTTTGCAATTTGGACAATAGCTGATGTAAAAGTTTGACTAATGTCACAAAATGTGGATCTATTTATAAATAATGCAAATGCAACGATTTCATTAAATCTTATGCAAATGATATAAAAGTTATTGTTATGACTCTATCCGATCAGTCTTTGGCAATCCAATAAAATGTGAATGTTAGGCATATTGTGCCACAAACCTTTCGACATATTCGTAAATAGATTATAACTGCAGAGTGGTATATTATTATTATCGACTGTTTTGTAATGAGAATGTTAAGGTGGATGTGTGGTGTGACATAAATGGATAAGCCAGTTATAGAAAAGTTTAAAGGAAATCTTGGTATGGACACGTTATGGTGAGGAACGAATCGCATTTTACTGGCGAAATATGGGTGTACTAATGGGTCGCCTCTGCATAGCCCTTCGGGGATTACAGGCGTGATATTCTGTGTTACAAAATGGTAACGCTTAAATTGGGATGTAGGCTATCTTTGGAACTACTTTTTCATCCCTTCTATTCGAAAAGTGTCGTTTTGTTCCTCTTTAAGCGGGAGCAAAGTAGCTCTTTTCTCTTCAAGACTTTTTAGCGGGCAGTAATGAGATTTGAATTTGGAACATGAATCGTTCATTGACATCGAACGCAAATTGTTTAGATTTCTGGCTGAAGTGTTGGGTGTACGGTGCGAGGTGGCGCGGTAACTAAAAAAAAAAAAAGCGCGCGAAGCGCCCTGTTCCTGTCTTGTAATCGGTACGGACTTTATTGTATTTTGCAAAAAAAAATGAGTATTTTCAAGAATTATCCAAAACAAAACAGCCTTCTACTCTTTGGAGTGTATACTCCATGCTTAAATCTACAGTAAATATCAATAAAGATATTACAATTGACAGCTACTCAAAATTAGTAGCTTATCTGAAGAGACTGTCTGAAGGACACAAACCAAAGAAATCGAAAGTATTTTCCGGACAAAATGTTGAAACTTTCTTGAATGACGTACCTGATAAGGAGTTTCTCGCCATAAAAGTGAGTATCTTTTAGTTATTACATTATAAACTATAAACAGATTGTTTTAAAACGTGTAGGTACGTATACGTACTGTACATACTCGTCGTCTGATTTCCTATCTGTTTTGTTACAGGTGGCTTTAATATTCGGGGTACACGGAGCTTGTCGAGGTAACGAACTTATAAAAATAACCATCGATGATATCGAAAATCACTCAGATCAGTTACTTTTAATAAAATTAACTGACACAAAAACAAAAATTGATCGATCGTTCATCATTCGTGGAGAGTACAAACGAATTGTGGAAAAATACCAGAGCCTGCGTCCTTCTGATATAAAAACTAATAGATTTTTCATTAGGTATCAAAATGGAAAGTGCTATAAACAGGTTATAGGAAAAAATAAAATATCTTCAATGCCCCTAGAAATCGCTGCATACTTGAAGTTGCCTGATAGCAAGCTGTACAGGACATTGTTTTCGCCGTACGTTTTCGCCGTACGACCTTACTGTTTTGAAGCGGCACGGAGGGTGGAAATCCAGTTCTGTAGCAGAGGGTTACATCGAAGATTCCATCGAAAATAAGGAAAAAATCAGCACCCGCATTGTAGAAAATTTTAAATTAAGAGCTGCCGATAATTTGCCCATACCATTGTCGCCACTCCCTTCTACATCAAAGGAATCAGTGCCTTTTCCTGAGCACCAGCCAGATACTGAGATTACAAACACTCAAAATATAAATAAATCCACAACTATATCAATCCCAAATAAAACAGTCAAATTTTCAAAATTGCGCCAGTGTATCAAACATAAATATAAATTTGTAATTGACCTTTTTAAATTCATGTATTTTTTTTAAATTAAACTTATTCATTATTTACTTAAAAGTGTCTCTTATTTATTTTCTCATAGAAGGAGATGAAAAGTAGAGTAGAGTGGAGTCGCTACTTTCAGGATTCTATTTTAGAATCCCTCGCTATGCTCGGGATTCTATTCTAGAATCCTTCGATTCGCTCTGGATTCAAAATAGCGCCCTCGCCGTAAAAATATTATTTTGCTCCCTTGTCATACAATCTACTATTCTTGCACTGACTGTTTTCGAGTATTTTAATATTTAAAAAAATCTTTTTCCAGACTTCACTCAGAAACCAGTCCATGAATGCTGGGTAACTTGCAAGCGAGGAAGAAGCTTCAAGAAACCGCTATACAGATCTGACTGTAACATAAACTCTATTTAAAACAAGTGTTTTTATCAAAAATATTTTTAATTATAACAATATTTCTAATATTTACATAAAAAAAACATTGAACAATAACTTACTGACGTACTTATTGTTCGAGATCACAGATTGTTATTGACATTCTTAAGTTACAGCGACACATCAAGTATACATGTCCAGTAAAACATGGCCGAGCTTTGTATAGAAATCCTGTACAAAGAAAGGTCCGCTTACACTGGCTTTGTATGGTTTGATTGGTCGTCGTGCGTACAATTCCGCAGGCAACTTGTGCTATTGCAGATAACAGATGCAAAGCTGTCGCTAGGGTAGACGGCACTCAAGTAATTACTTTAACTTGAATATAGATACGAATGATAGTGTGTTGTAGAGAGTGAACAGCTTTGCAGTTGTTATTTACAATTGCAGTGTCCTTTGGAACTGTACCTTTAAACCAACTTATACTTATTCAAATTAAAGCCATAAGGCCAAACCGGTCTACCTTAGCATGCAATTACAATTATTTCCATAAATAATTGGAATATAAATAAGTTTTACATAAATAAATACGTTTAAAAATTACATAATTTGAATATGACTTAGAATATCTTAATTTACTCTTAAACTAATGTATTACTATATACATTTCTTTCTACTTATAATATAAAAGGTGACAACATACTCGACTATTTAAAATTATATTGTACCATGAAATAAAAGTTCTTAAGTTGCAACAAAAAAACATATTAACAAAAGTCCTCTCCCACAATTCATCTACACACACATACACACACAATTCACACACAAAAATTCTTCTCCAAAATCAATGCCTGTCCAAAAATCCGGCATTCTTCACGATGTGGTAGATGCTTTCGCGAGGAATCTTCTCAGCTTCCCTTTCGACGACCTGCATCTCCTTGTTGGTAAACCAGGACTCCCTAGCAAGACCTGCAGCTATGTGTGGGTTGTTATAAAACTGGCTGGACTTCAGAAGACCCCGGGGAAGTTGGGCCTCACTGGCAGCGTTAAGTTCTACAGCCGGGTGAGGGTGAACTGCGGCGAGTCCTGGTGATGCGTACTCCACTCCAATAGGTTGGTACTGCTGAGCGAAGAACAGACCAGGTCTGGCCTGAGCCATCGCGAAGATGGCGGCGGTGATGATGAAGAAACGCATTTTGATCTGGAAGAGAATTTATGATTAGTAGGAGAAGAGAGCTATTTGAAATAGATCAAAAATCGAACGTTTTTGTATGTAAGTTGATTTGGTGGTTTGTTTTTTTTGGCGCAAACATGAGACGCATAATATTATATCTCATTTTTTCTGTTTAGATTTAAGGTTTTTGTTCTATAGTATGCACTTGTGGCATGTGCCAAATAAATATATTTTCTCTCTTTCTTTATCAGTTACCATAGGTCTGCCCTTTTTCAAATAACCCCTCCCGCTCTTGGGCAGAGCGAAAGGGAGTGTCAGACTTCTACAGACTAAAAACCACCCATGTTCCTTCTTAGCCCTTCATGTCGAGGCCGCGGTATCTCTTGCGAACAACCCGCAGCCCCGACGGGATGGCCGTACTCTTGACCTCAATTTTGCCCAAGGGGCTGAGATGAGGTCTGCCCTTGGTTTGTGTTACTTTGCGTAGGCCCTGCTCATTTCTTCTATTCTCCTGTCAAGTGTCACTCTTTCGTTCACTTCCTTTTCTTCCATAGTATTATAATTCCTCACATAGTTAAGTAAATAATGGTTTATATAAGTTGAATTAGGTACTTATACATAGATGAGACCATCGAATTCTCATAATGTCATACCAACATTAGCAATCATACACTCATTAGTTTTATCTAATTGAAATGTGGCATACATTTCAATTAGATAAAACTAATGAGTGTCAGGCATCATCAATCAATCAATTTTGATTATGAAATCATATTACAGAAAAAAAACTTATTTGAAAGGCTCAAAACTTTGCAACATAGCACATGTACTGTTTTTAAAGTTGTTAAACACGTTTTTAAGCGAAAACTAGGTTGCTTTATCTAGAAAACCTTAGTAAAATGGGTAGAAATATCAAAGATTTCTTTGAGAACTTTCGGTCTACGACTTTATTCAATTTATATGCTATGATATGTTTTATTCGTATTCTCTTTGAAACTTATTTTAATAACGGCGCTGTGCGTTTTATTGTAAACTAGCGGACGTCACGCGGTTTCACCCGCGTAGTTCCCGTTCCCGTGGGAATACAGGGATAAAAAGTAGCCTATGCCACCCGCGGATAGTGTAGCTTCCCAACGGTGAAAGAATTTTTGAAATCGGTCCAGTAGTTTTAGAGCCTATTCTTTACAAACAAACAAACAAATCTTTCCTCTTTATAATATTAGTGTAGATGTTACAGCACCATGACTTCGTTCGTATTGTGAGACAAATAAACACATTTTATTTCTATCTTTTAAGTATCGCTATTCGTTTAAACTAATTCTGATTATGTACTTAAGAGCTTTAAAGAGCTAACGCGAGATCGCGAGATCATTTAAAATACGAGCACGTACTACATATTGTTTTAGCAGGCACAGAATAGGAACCTAAGTCAAACCCATATTTATCTATACTTTATGTACAGTTATTACAAATATGTACCATTTTACGAGGTGTTTTCATAACTTTTTTATAACTCTGGGGTTGAATGATACCATATTATCCAAGAATCAATTGGCATAGGCATGAATTATTATTCGATTCTATTTTTTTGTTTTCTTTTTTATACAAAATAATTTAACTAAGTCACGATTATTAATGTAAACACCATTACGTGAAAAATTACTATGTCGATTTTTTTTAACTTTCAATATGAATGATTGGTTTGATTAAACAGGAATTACTCGTATCAATGAAACTTAGATATTTTTTTTACACACATCGAGTCTAGATGATATTTTTTGAACTTTGTATTTTAGGACAACACTTTCTAGGACTTTTTTTAAATTATTTTTGCCTATAGAAATATAACTCTAAAATTATGGGATTTAAGAAAAAAACACATCGTATATGGATTCATATTGGTACGTAACATACTTATTCTAGATGTTATACGAACCTAACCGTATATACCAATAAGGTAAACACTCAAAATAAGCAAGAAAGCAAGCGTGGGTGGTTCTCCAGAACTTGAACGAGTTAATAATTCAGACGAGCTTAAACTGACAGGGTATTAGGGTCCCGTCATGTTAGCCACCCCTGAAATACTTCAGTTATATTTATAATATTAATAATAATTTATTTCAGGAAATTTCCCATAAGAATAAGATTCGATTATAGATACTGAAGATACTGATTATAGATACCTACTGAAGTTGTCATTTTTTTTTATTCAAATCAAAATATTATGGACTTATTGTATAAATTAATCTTAGAGAATATGCTATAACAAGTCTTAATTAATGTTTTGTTTTTATATGGACAAAAATATATTAATAACAGTTTTAATTAACTTGGAATTTAATGTGATATATAAAGATTTCGATTCTCTTCTGCTAAAGTTTGTAAAATTAGATAGGAAATCGCGTTGTACAAAGTTTAGACATATCAGAAGTATGAAACTTTTCCGCTTTTAAAAACTTTTCATTTCAGTTTACACAAAAATCCCAGTATGTCATAACCACCGTTTACCTCCCTACATATTAAACCAAATCCAAATCAAAATGCACAGACACACAACACAAAAAACGAACGCAACACAACACTTACATTAAGTTTCACGGTCACAGATTCAACGCAAGCGCAAGACGGTACTGCGCGCGGGCAGACAGTGCAACCAATATATAGCCGGACCAAGTAACCTTCTGAATGCTTCCGGGACAGCTGGTTGGGAACGTCAAACTGTATTACTGACAAGGATTTCATATACGATACATTAGTAAGCCATTGAGATGCGGATCATGTGATTTTGTTGAGTGTAGGGCTGTCGAATGGATTAGTTGTTCGGCAAAAGGATTATTTTTGTGTAACTTACTTTACTAAGTATTTAGAATTAACATCTATTTAAGTATGATTCCAGAAATAACTAGATACGTATAAATATGAACTCTATGATGAAACCATACATTACCAAGGCAGGTGAAGAAGACAATGGTGCGAAAAACTACAAAGGTGCAACAAGCTACTGACAGAAAATAAAATGTAAATGAATCATCATCTACCTAGCTTTTCCCAATTAGGTCAGGGTCGGGTTCTAGTCTAACCGGATGCAGCTGAATACCAGTATTTTATATGGAGCGACTGCCTATCTGACCTCCACAACCCAGTTTGTACTGGTAATACGATATTCCTTGGTAAGACTGGTTGTTCCGTTGGTTATCTGATAAATTAAATGATTGACTTTAACAATCTCAGCATAAATTACAAAAAGTCATTTCAGGATAGAAAGAGGAAGTTTTAAAAAATATCTGAATCTTCACAAAATGTAACATGTTCCAAAGTAAACCGTGTTCACAGAAAAAGACAAAGTTTCATATATGAAACACCGTAACATTTATTAAACCAACAATTTAAGTACAAAATACAATTTTCTGATCGCAAACAACCCTAAAGAAAGTTCGTGCAACATGTATTAAAGTATTATGGCTTACAAAAGTCTGACATGAGTCAACTCGTGTTTACAAATGTGGAGAGACTAATATATTAGGTACTACCCTATTTACTTTGGATATTGTTTCTTCATTAAAAATGGTGTTTCATCAAAAATTAAATAAGTTTGGTAACAAGTACTGCTGCCGTTAGCAAATCGGGCGCATCTGCGGAAGGAAACTGTTCGGAAAAATGAGTCTTATCAAACAAAAAGACGCATCTAGTAAGGTCCATTTTCCTTATTCCATTTTCTCAAATGCACCCTTTTATAGAAGGTTCAACTTATTTTTTAAACATCATTTTCAGAATGTCAGGAGTGAATAGCAGAAAATTTTTAACGAGTCGTAATCAAAACGAGTCGTTGTGATCGGCACAACGACTCGTTTTGATTTCACGATTTATTTTGTCGATGAAGGATGTATTTCAGCTAAAGGATGATAATGATGTAATAATGTTACTTCGTAATTTGTGAAACCTGGGAACGGGTTAGCCAGGAGGTTTGTGGCTATATAATAACTGCCACTCAGATCAGAGATTCCGATTAAGCTGCGCTTGCCTAGGTCTGTGGATAGGTGCCCCCCCCCCTCACATACCGAGTTTCCTCCGTGCCTTGAAAAACACGTTAAGCTGTTAGTCCTGGCTGTTGTTTGTAGTCTTTGTCTTTTTTTTTTTTTTTTTGACAGTCATTATTTATTTTCTTTTAAAGAAAGCTTACAGACTAATAACAGTTACTTTAATATAAATATCATGCATAAGTAGGGACATTTGCTAATTATTGCTAATTACAAGCTTACACATATTTAAAATATAACTAGTTACAAGTTACTTGCGTTGACCAATCAGCGATTTGAATAATTTAAAGTAAAGTACAATAATGATAGTGACCATGTCACTTTAAAAAAAAAAGCAAATCGAAGTTTGGGGGACGGACCTTTCCAGGAGTGGACGTTTTTAGGCTCATAAATAATGATGATAATTTCAAGGTCAAAATTTCGTGGGCTTTTGAAAATAACAAAAAACCTCACATAAATCAAGTTATAAATAAAACAGAAAAAGCTGCAAGTTTTGTAAAAGTCAATTGAGATCAATTAAAACCAGTTCTGCTTTAAGTCCAAGGCTACAATTATTTTTGTACATAAGTACAAAACAACAAAATATGAACTGGTTTCGAATGTAATTTACCAGGAAGATACTAGACATACAAGAACTTGTATTACCATAAATTATATTGAATTCAGCCATATCCTTGAAAGCCAATAGAGCAAATAACATAACGTCTGTAATCTCCGCGGGAGTAAGCAGAGGTGGACCTAACCCGACTGGTATTCAGTTGGGTAACACCCAACTTATATTTTACATGGGGCGACTGCTTATCTGACCTCTGCAACCCTTAACCTTGTTGTTAAAATTTTGGACCACTGACCACCAGTAACGACAAATCCATCAAGAGGAACGGCTCAACGTCCTTTCTGAGGAATGAGGGAACTCGGTATATAATATGTGGTTCACCCATTCACCGACCAACAAACAAGGGAGGTTTAACCTGTAGATTAAGTTCGTCTTTAGTCACGATCTGCTCTACTTTGTGTGATGAGTCATCGTCAGATCAGACGTCCACTACTGGACATATGCCTCCCCTAAGTGTCGCCACATTGACTGGTCCAGTGCGTGTCGCATCCAGCGGATCCCCGCAACCTTCACCTGGTCATCGATCCACCTAATCCTGGTCCTTCGAACGCAACGTCTTCCAGTTCGGGGTCGCCACTCCAGAACTTTTCGGCCTCATCGGCCATCCATTGTGCGAGCAATGTGCCCTGCTCATTGCCACTTAAGTCTGGCAATTCTTTGGTGATGACGATGAGTGAGCGGGACATAATTCACTACTTGAACACAGTGTATGTTGATTAATAAAATCCATAACTCGCCAAAGACCCAGACTAATTCTAGTATATCTAATTATATTACATAATAATCCACCTATAATGCTAAGGTTATTATGGTAAGCACCATTATATTATCTTTAAAGCACTTGTGTTTTTACTATCTTATCCTCGACATTAATACGGTATCACGTGAGAAATCTAAACGCAACGTAACAATGCTTTTAATACGATTTGTTACAAAAGACGTACTATGGAAATACAATTTATATTGTTTAAAGTGAGTTAGGAGATCTATGGAAGGAATTTAAAAAACAAACTTTATTTTTAATCAACCAGAATATAGCCTTTTCTTGATCTGACTGTAAGTACAGCTCAGTTTGATCCTTCGGGGATTACAAGCGTGAAGTTGTGTTAGGTGTTTATAATTAATTAATCAATAGAAACTATATTGGTTGCAAGTTAATATATATATATATATATTAGAATTGTATATATATATATATATATATATATTATATGTATATAATATATATATGTATTATATATATATATATATATAATACTAATACTCGTATACTGATTTACCGCTCATTTTGATAGACCTTTCTTTTTCGTGTTTGGAAAATCATCAAATGCTTTGATGACAGCAAATAAAGAATCATGAAGCTACAATTTTGAATCAAACATTTTCTGCGATTGGAATATGAGCATCAAAGGGAAATAAATATTCGCAATAACCACGAGGAGATCGATCCATGACGGCAGTTCGTAATTATATTGGCGACATCGAGGTATTGCTCGCGTAATTGAGTTTCCAGTCAAGAATTCGCAGTATTGGTTGCTGATAACATAACAGAGTGAGTTCCGAGAATCATGACAACATTAGAATATCATAAGTATGGTATTAAGTACGTCATGGGGCACTGGGAGTTATTAATTGGCCCGAGTACTCAAGCAAGAAAAATATTTGTATAACTTGAAATAGAAAACGAAATTCCTCAACACAAAAATGGGTTAATAATAATCAATTTTTGTGTTGAGAATTTGGTTTTTGGAAGGGATAATTTAGGCTTCGTTAAAGAAATTTTTACACCCAATATACAGAGTGTTAAATGATTATTAAGTGATCTTTGGCAGTCGTTACAGGTAGTCAGTGACCTGAAATTCTGACATCCAGTCTTACCAAAGAGTATCGTATTACCCAGTATTAACTGGGTTGTGGCGGTCAGATAGGCAGTCGCTCCATGTAGAATACTGATACTCAGCTGCATCCGGTTAGACTGGAAGCCGACCCCAACATAGTTGGGAAAAGGCTAGGCAGATGATGATGATACAGAGTGTTAACGGACCCTTCACTAAGCCGTCAATCAAGCATTCAGTACATCAAACTAACTTGTAACTTTACGCGATAAATATTGCTAGGAAACGACATTTTTTTGGTGAAAATGACAGACAGACAGACTGACAGGCTGACAGACTGACAGACGGTGTAGAGCCGTGTAAAGCTGTCTGCAAACAAAGTTCGGTCCCCCCAGGTTCGGCAAAAGCCGACTGAGGGCAGACGCCGCCGCCGTGCCAATCAGATTCGGCACAAGCTGAGCAGAGTGGTCGTGGAAGTTCCACCTCCGATCCAGAACCAGGCCCAAGTATGTCATGCTTGCCCGTACCGGTATCGTTGCACTACCGATGGTGTATTGTGCACCAGCCAGAGGCCTTGAGGGCCGCCTTGAGGCTCAGTTTATGTCAAAATAGGATAGAATCAAATTGTCCATTTACACAAATTGTTCTAAGTTGGGGTCAAAAAAGGGTAAAAATCTTAAAATACCGTCAAAAAAAAAATGTACAAAAAATAATATCATCAAAATAAATCTGTCAAAAAAATTGGATCCCCACGATGGATTCTAAAAATATTTAGTATAATGACATAGATTAGTGCCAGGAACCCAGTGCAGGTATTCCCAATCCTGGGCAGCATTTGGACCAAAGTTGGGCAATCTCCTTACCTCCAATACCCCTTTTTGACGACGTGATTTTCGGCGTCGTTGAGTATATTTTGTAACGTTACATTTAACAGGGGGAGCCTGATAAATGTAAGGCCACAATAAGCACTTTCCTACCTAGAAGGAGAGCACAGTTTAAGAGAAAAAGGGAAAAGGTAAACAGTTATTTAATTTTAAGACAATATAATATACAAATAAACCTAAAATATCTATCAGGCCCTACCTACCGGATACTGGAGAATTCTTATTAAAAATAATATACAAAAATTAGGGAAACCGGGGTGAAGGTCCTTAGATACGAAGAGTCCAGGGGTTTCTCAGATGGAAAGCCTCAAGTCAGGCCTTCCAGTCGTTGAGCTCGCAAAGGGGCCGGTTGGAGCCTGTCGTCAATCTTCAGCTTCCATCAGACGCAGAAGAGGCGCGAGGATCAAGGAAACGTCCCTCCGGCTGTAGCAGTAGCCGGCGGACGTCAGGAGTGCCGAAGAGGAGGATCGAGGAGGAGGGCCGAGGAACGTCACTCGGGCACTTTTCTTCACGACGCAGACCACCGTAATGAAGATTATAATTGCTCAAAAAACTAGTAAGCTTCGTAGCTGAGATGTTTTCCGTACCGAGCCCTGGCGTAGACTGATTCTGACGACCCGGTTCCCAGTCATCCTGACATTTTTAAATTTCGAGCTTTTGTTCTAGAACATTAAAAATAAAATCAATTTATAACGATGTACAATGAGGTATCAATTAGCTATACTACCTACTCCTAACTCCAGCAGCGAATTAAAAATAAAAACCCATACAGAAAAACACAAACATTACAATTTCTACACCCATTATCTTCATAAGGTCAGTAATCATGTTTTTCCCAAAAACATTGGTAACATAGGTACCTAACACCATTTTGCGGTTTACGACATTTACTATCTACGTGAGTATAACCTCGGACTTGACCGGCTGTTTGAATGCCAAACCGTACATCACATGACTCGGGCATATTTCAAAATGTTTTGCAAAACCACTGCTGTCACCAACCTTGTCATTTGAAACGACGTTGTATTTTGTAATAAACTTGTATTTGTGAAGAAGAGGTGCTTATATTATAATACGATTTTGTGGCCAGTGAACCCACTTTTTAATTTGTTAGTAATCTGTTTTGTTGTGTTGTTGGGTGGAGAGGGAGAGGAAGGTCAAAGAAAAGATGGATAGATTGTTTGAAGAATGGAAGAGTGAGGCTAGACAAGGCAAAAGAAACTTCTTCTTAGCGTGTCGATGGCAAATTTCTATACGATCAAATCGTTTTGGCCCAAAATTCAGCTATGCGGACTCCACTCGCTGATGCAGTCATAAGGTCGTCAAGTGTGCAGGTGTCAGGGCATGCAGCGCAAGATGGAAGGTGGGACATTATCTGTGGAGATACGCCGCATACACACTTGAGGTCTGAGCCGTCAATGAACCCCCATCTGAAGAGATTATCTTTGCTACGGCCGACCTGGGTTCGGAGTCTATTTAGAGATTTCCAAGTCGCCAACGGCAAAGCATGTCCAGGTGGAAGGCTTTCAGACGGCTTGATGAAGCCATCGGGGGGCTTGAAAGGAACAAAAGGAAAAAAAGGAACTAAAACAGGCCAAGTCAGAGTCGGTCTCACGTTCTGAACTATTGTAGTAGAGCAGCCCCTTTAGTTTTCAAATTATTTTTATTATTTGTTGTTATAGCGGCCACGGAAATACACATTCTGTGAAAATTTCAACTGTGTACCTATAAAAGAACTTAAGATACAGCCCTCTAACAGAGAGACGGAAAGACAGAGGTGGCTTAGTAATATTGGTTAACCATTTTTTTTTTTTTGGCGGGTGGAAAATCATCAAATAACAAGAGCGGGAGGGGTTATCCCCACACTCCCACACACTCACACAGGGAGTGTCAGACTGACTAAAATCCACTCATGTTCCTTCTTAGCCCTTTAAGTCGAGGCCGCGGTATCTCTTTCGAACGACTCGCAGCCCCGACGGGATGTTGGTTACCCTTCGGGTACGAAACACGTGTTTCGCCGATTCCAAATAACATACGGCAAGGGCAGGCTTGTCATTTTTTAAGTAACACGTCACTATGGGGCGAGCGTATATTTCGCGATTGCTTTCGAGAAATTTCTGATGTAGAAACCCACTATAACTAAAACAACTGATATCTTACTTGAACTTGTACACTGGCTACAAATTGTAACGGGGACTTGGCAGGTTGCCTACTATGTAGACACCTGTAGATAAGTTGAAACGATGCCATGAACTGAAGAGCTTTTTTGGGGGGGGGGGGGTGAAGAAGGGGGAAATGGAGTGTCAGACTTCTAAGTTACTGACTAAAAACCACCTATGTTCCTCCTTAGCCCTTGTGCCGAGGCCGCGGTATCTCTTTTGAACAACCCGCAGCCCCGACGGGATGAACTGAAGAGCTCGTTCTTAAAACCAGAAACGTTTTTTGCCAACCACACTTTCCACTTTTTTTTTTATTGTTCTCTTTGTGCTGTCCTACATATTTGACACAAAGGTTGACTGGTAGAGAATGCCTTGTGGCATTAAGTCCGCCTATATACCACTCTTGTACATGAAGTTTAAATAAATAACACATACTGAGTTTCCCAGAGCAGTGATGGCCCAGTGGTTGCGGCCCCGAATTACGAACAGTAAGTCGTAGGTTCGAACCCAGGCAGGCGCATTACTTCGTGTAATTTATTTCATCACCATTGCTCTCAAAACGGAACGGAAAACATCTTGAGGAAACCGGAACCGAAATGTCTTAGAACCAAAAAAATCGAATATATCGTGATATCTACCAACCCGGACTGGGCCCGCGTGGTGGATTATAGACCATCCCTCTCCTAGAGAGGAGGCCTTTGTTTCAACGTGTCAATGATTCAAAACAACTATTCTTATTTCACGTGGCTTTGAATTTTGCAAAAGGACATTTTCTCTAACGTAACTCAAAAATCAATAACTACGTATATCATATTTTGCATCAATAATTCAAGGTTAACGTTGAACCTTGAGGTTCCTAAATAATTTTACTGCCTAATTTTAAATCCCTCTCAATGTTATTTCCTATATTACTAAATTGCCTCGTTGGTCTAGTGGCCGCAAGTGCGACTGCTTTGCATGAGGTCCTAGGTTCGATTTCCAGGTCGGGCGGAGTGTTATTGGGTTTTTCCATCAGGAATTTCTCAGTAGCAGCCACGGAGGCTGGATTTGTGCTCGGTTGATGGCAATAGACTCGCCCCCTATTACATGGGACTTAAACATAACTGGTGAAATGTGGGTGTAGGTACTAATGGGTACACCTCTGCCTAATCCTTCGCGAATTATAGGCGTGATGTTATGATTTTACTAAACTTACCACTTACTTTATTTTTTCAATACATCTTAAATCAAATCAAATCAAACCAAATCAAATAATTTATTCGCATAATATGGGTAAATAGATGGTACATAATGCATTACATAATACAACAAAAAGATCATTTCTGGCATGCAAAACTTAAAACTTAAAATAAAAGTTTATAAAATAATTAATTAGGTACCTATCAAATACATAGGTACCTACACATTTACATTTTGAACTACATACTAATTTAACTTTAGTTATTATTGCACTGATAGGAACATTGTAAGTAAGGCGCTACACAAATTTTCAATTCTTACCCATAACATATTCTAAACCCAACCACACAGTAATAGACCACGTCATTAACATCTAATGCGTAGACCATGTTATCAAATGCCCTTAGAAACTCAAGACCGAGACTATAATCTCGTTAGAACTGCTAAACGCACTTAATAGACAATCTAACGCTGATTTAATTTACACTCGGCTTGCGGCGTTGCCTCTCGGTAAATATATTAAAGAATAGTTCTTGGTCTACTTTCGTAAATTAAAATTGAATCTTCATTAAGGATTATCTTAAACTAAAACAAAGAAAAAAAGGAGCCTCCTCTCTGAGAGAGGGATGGGTTATAATCCACCACGTGGGTCCAGTGCGGGTTGGCAGATGTCACATGTCTTCGAATTTTTTGGTTCTAACTGCCGCACCCAGAGAGCTTTAATGATTACTTAGGCCATCACTTAGTAAAGGTTTTGACAGTTTTGTCATACAAAAGTATGTCAAATCTTTACTAGGGGACGGCTTAAGTAATCATTAAATCTCTCTGAGTACCGCAGTAAGACATGCCATTTCCTCACGATGTTTTTCCTTCACCGTTGTGAGAGCAGTGGTGATGAAATAAATTACACAAAGTAATGTGCCTACCTGAGTTCGAACCCATGACTTACTGTTCATAAGTCGGGGCCGCTACCACTGGGCTGCCACTGCTCACTTGCTCTCCTCATTATTTTGATCAGTCCGAAATAAAAGGACGCAGCAGGTTTTTATATGAAAAATAGAACAGTTTCTTACGAATCAGATTTTTTATTTCTTATCTAGGAAGATAATTAACGATTTTTGACCAAGAGGTATCTTGGGATACAGTGAAGTACGAAGAAAGATTTTCAAAATTCTTTCTTTGATAGTATTTTTTATTACAGCTGGTACAATGGTCACCCTAATAAAAAATGAGGACTTCATCGACTCATAAACTCTACTAAAACCAATATCGAATCGCAGACACAAACAAAACAAAATTGTACCTCTGAATCATTGGCACAAAACTTTACCACATCGAAACGCCTTCGACACACAATCAAGCGCAGAATTAGTAGACGTTCGCCTTACTACGTCGCCGGAGGCTCCGTTCATTTCCGCGCAATGCTCACCGCTTCCGATAAACCGTCTATATCCGTTCTAGGCATAGATAGAGGAAAGGAATAGACGTGTCACTAAATTATAACATAACTTAATTTCCTAAGCCTAATGCCATTAACCAGGCACCAATCCATACTGAGTAATTCCTGGTAGAAAAAAACCCAATAACACTTTGCCCGACCCGGGAATCGAACCCAGGATCTTATGCTCAACAGCCTCGCTTGCGACTAGGCCAACGAGGCAGAATAGTTTTTGTTGAACAGTTTGTGGAATTCTGTATACGTGGCTACTGAATAATTACGAAACAAGGTTCCACTTACTAGATCCAGTAGTAAGAGTAATTTAAACTTCAAACGATTTCAGTTTATAACTAAACTTACACTGTCACTTAGGGTACCTATATAAAGAAGGAATTAGAATTTGGGTTCCGAGCAAAGAAATAAAAACCCTTTAAATTATTATCAAAATCCGATTCAAATAGAGAAGAAATAATTGCAAGTGAACGAAGATCAAAATGCACTTCTATTATATTTTATGTAGTTATGAAATATATTCAGAACTACGTCAACTACATAATAAGGACTTGCATCGCTCACTTCCCAGTGACCTTTACACGGGTTTCCATCCAGTGCAATCCACCCACGCTGCACCCACGAGACTCAATATCGTGTTCTATAAATCGCTTGGATGGAAACAACGTAGTTATTACAGTGTACCCGGCGTAGCACGTGTTTGGGAACGTGGATGAAGCACAAGTAGAAAGTTAAGAGGAAACAGGGCCAATAAATAAGTTTTTGAAGAAACTTTTGCCGTCGCGCTGCGTCAATCCCTGCCTCCGTGCAGTGATAAGGAACAGCTTGCAACTCAGATGGCACGGTTGGCGCAGTGGCTCAGGCAATTGACTGCTGTGCTGCGCGTCGCGGGCTCGATCGTCGCACGAATCAAAATATATTTGTATGGCCTACAGATAGTTGTTTCGGGTCTGGGTATTTGTGTATGTGATAATGTTAGTGTACATTTTTATGAACACACAAACTATGCAGGAGAAATTCCTAGTGTGGGGCAACGTTAACAAAAAATACCGATTATATCACAAAAGTTTGGCGAAACCGACGTTTCGTATTCCCATTATTTCTCCTCGAAAACTGAACCAGCCCAATAGTTTTTAACATTTTTGGAAAGGCTATGTTTAGGTTCTATCAATTTATTTAGTCCTCTAATGTTATGGACGTAAAGTTATTATTGTTAATTTTTAGATATTTTTGGTCATTTTTAGTTGCTGATGATGACAAGAACGTGCCTACGGGAATTTGATTATAAGCAGAAAAGTGATTGCTCTAGACTAGAGACATCATTAAAGAAGAAAAAGGAGAATACATTGGTGTGTAAAATCGCACAGCCGTGTTTCCCTCTTAAGGCTTGTGTTCAAGCCAATGACCTTGTGCATGCAAACTACCCCTCTCGGTCGTAGATACGTACTTTAAACATACGCATTTTTCATTTATTATAATTAAAATAATAAATGTTTTTAAAAAGTAACAAAACCAAATTATTTTCCTTTGTATTTCAAAGCAGAAGATATTTTTTTTATATTATTTTGTTAAAAAATGAAGGAGTAAAATGGTTCCATTCAACGATTTGGAGGTGATTTTGTGGATTTTTTTTCTTATTATGTGATACCGATACAAAAATTATGGCTAAACCAAATTACGTGTCATATCATTTAGATTACTAACAATTTTTCTCAAATGTAATTTCTCTGTAAGTGCCGGTGAAAAACTGCTTCATCTGCACGCTGTTTTTAAGCTTTTTCGAGAGAGGAGCCTTAAGAATCGTTACACGTGGCGTTTTGCAATGTCTACCCTCCCCCGTGGGAATAAGAATGACATTTGAATTTGTATTTGTGTAGTGTCGTTGTGTTGGTATCCAGGTGATCACAATCGATAGCAACGAAGGGGTGTGTCAACATATATTTTCGACTATAAATGTTTATAACTTATATAATAAATAGATTATTTAAACATTCGGCGACCCGATTGGTTGAAAAGAACTATTCCCCTTGGGTAGGCCAAAAGGCCATATTTTATCTATGCTGTAGAAACAATTTTACAAGTATTTTTTTAATTACTTATTTTGATCATCATATTTATCAGCCCTTTCTTCCACATGTCCCGACCCTGTGCGTCTCTCATCCAGGTGTTTCCCGTGACTTTGACGATGTCGTCAACCCAACGAGCTTTAGGGCGGCTCTGGTTTCTTTAGCCTAACCTTGGCCACCACTCAGTTAATGCCTTGCTCTATCTGCCATCTCCGCGTCTTATGTCCTGCCCAGGTCTACTTGAGGCGCATTGCCCGGTCCCGACATCTTTTATACCATGTTTTTATGCAATTAAATATTCTATTCTATTCTATTCTATCGTAGAATAACTTATTTTACTGACATAAAATAGATGAGAGACGATAATTTTATTATCCGAAATGAAAGAGATTATGCAATTAATCGATTCATTTTTAGATTTTATAAACAGACAGTATGCATAAAGTTTATGTCCATTATCATTAGCATCCCTACTACAAACACAACATCTGTTTGAATTAGTGAAAACCTTTGGTTTCAGGTTAATTGCAACAGGCTCATAAGATAATCCAGGACGTAGTTTTTAATGCGTCTGGTCTTACAGAAGTCGAGAGCAGTTACTTAACACTAACCAGCTCGATTTAGTCTTTTCCCAACTAAGTTTAGGTCGGCTTCCAGTCTTACCAGATGCTGCTGAATATAGCCTAGGTATTTTACATGGAACGACTGCTTATCTGACTTCCACAACCCAGTGAGTGCTAGGTAATAGGGGCCACTGACTAGCTGTTACGACTGTAAAAGATTTACGAATAAATGACAGCTGAGACTAACGGCTTACCGTGTTTTAGTTTTTTTGGCTAGTCATCCATCCACAGATCAATTTCAGTAAACGCGGCTAAACCTGAAAATTAATCGGAACGGTTGTTTTTATCTAGTTACCCACCTGTTCGATTACCACCTAATTACATCAATAAAACCTCTAGAAGTCGTAACAATGCCATCAATCAGCCACAATTTATTCGCTTGAAGCCGCTTGCCTTCGCTTTGTGTTCGTTTCCGTCCGCTCCGGGCTTCCGTCGAAGTAATGATCTACATCCGCATTTGCTGTTACTAACTTACTTATTTATTTATTGATGTTTGACGTCTTTATGATATTTTGAATTTTATTGGCTGTTTAGAATTTGTTCACTTACAGTAATTCCCGATTATACGAACCTCAATTATCCGATTATCCTGACTCAGTTTTCACGGCTCTAATTACCGTATTTTTACATCCTATTGTTCAAACATTAATATCTAAAAGTATAATTTAATATAATTTTAATATGAACCATTTGTGTTCTACCGCTCCAGGGCTCCTTTCATTCCTTCCACTTATCTCTGGTAGCGGGACAAACTCGACCCTTTTCTCTTTTCAAAGTATTACAGTGATAAAAATACCACAGGACCAAAATAAACAAATTGACGTCAGCAAAATCCTGAACAATAACCACCTGAAATAACTGAAAAGCTTTCATACTAAAAATAGCCTTCCCGCATTTATTTCCAACTTCATATTATTTAATCCTGTTACGCAACACAATAATATTATATTTGTTCAGCTACTTTATATTCCATGCTGAATTGTATTCGACGACAATGTGAATACTTACTGAATAAACATAACATCACGCTTGTAATCCCTAAAGAATGAGGCAGAGGTGTACTTAAGCTCACCTACCAACTCACCCACATTTTGCCACCTATTTTTAAGTCCCATGTAGTAGACAGAGAGCCTATTGCCATCAACCAGGCCCACATCCAGACTCAGTGGCTGCGACTGAGAAATCCCTGATGGAAAAACCCAATAACACTTTGCCCGACCCGGGAATCGAAGCCAGAACCTCATGCTCAGCAGTCACCTAGACCAACGAGGTAGTCTCCTCTTACATAACACAATAATATATTTATACCATACCTACTCTAAAAAGCTTATTTTATTCACGCAAAACAGTGAATAAAAAGGCCTTTTATTCACTGTTTTGTTTTTATTCACTATTTTGGTGTTTGAATTTGGAACACAAAAATATATCCGGTCTCTATTTCAATGCTTACACAAACTCCTTGCGCTAAGATTCGAAATTCAAAACTCTTTGGTGCAAATAAATTCTCGAGATTTGATTGGTCGATATTTGCGACAAGGAGTTTTGAATTTCGAATTTAGATTAATAAATATTGTTTCACAAGTTGACCACCCTAATGATAATAATAAGAAAATTACGCTTAATTTCAGTCATTGCTCTAATTTTAATGTCCATTTCAATTAATGTAACAATTCTTATTTCTTGATTAAATTTCTATTTTCGCTTAAATTATGTCTTTTCTCGTAGTCATGATATAAAGTATAGTATGCAACTCCTGAATAAAATACGAATTTATATCGAGGGCCATGAATCACTCGCGTCGTTCAGGATTCTAACAGTTGAATCACTCGCTACGTTCGTGATTCAATCATTAGAATCCTTCACTTGTTCGTGACTCATCTACGGCCCTCGCTTTAAATCCGTCCTTTATTCACTAGTTGCATAATATACTATTTGTTTGGCTACTTTATTTTTATACTGAATTGTATTCCAACACTATGTGAATAAATACACAGAAATATATTCAATTGAAATACCTACAAAGGAATACTGAAATAGAATTCTATGAAAGTGCTCTCGATTCGTTCTCGAATTGCAATTACGTAACTCTGCACAGTGGTAAATTCACGAAGCAGGTGAGGCCAATGCCCAGTGGCACGGATGCAGGTCAAATGATGTACACCTACAAATACATATGTATAGAACGTTGCGATATTTCGTGTGTTTGTATTCAGACGAGAATTTGTGCAATACACGGTTTGTGAGAGCTGGGAGATGGCGGATTAAATCGAGGAGTTACTATTGGATTGCAAGTTTTATAGGAATAAAATCTTCTATTTTTCAGAAGACCTCGCGGCTGTATAATTTGAGCCGCTCAGATCAAACTTCAGGTTAAACCGTGCTTGCCTAGGTTGATATATGGGGGTGACCAGTCATTACATACCGAGTTTTCTCCGTGCTTCGGTGATCACGATAAGCCATTGGTCCCAGCAGTCATTTCTAGATCTCTAACAGTCGTATGTTGCGTCACAAGGTGGGTAAATGGAGCAGACGAGATAAAATTGACAGCTGGACCTAAATGGAGGAGAGTTGCCCAAGACAGGCAACAATGGAAATCTTTGGAGGAGGACTTTGTCAATACGCACGCCGAGCTAAGAGACATTTTGTAGTTTTGTTTTTGTTTTTAAGATCAGTGTGAAATATTATATGTTACTTGGTTCGGAATAAAGGGTTTGTTATTATTATTCCCTTCATTTATTTTAAACAAACTTATTACATTTTTTAATATTATTTACAAAAACAATAAAAAAACATTTAATAATATAAAAAATTGTAGCCCACCGGTATCGTGAACAGGGTCCAAGCTACCGGCCGGTCAGGGCTCCAGAGAAAGGAACCAACTAACAATACGAGCCGTGTCCAGGAGTACCGCTTTCTGCATCAAGCCCTTGATCCAGCTGCCCAACGAGAGCCTCCTCAGGTGTTGATCGAGGCTCTTGGCAATTAAGCCATTGGCTGTAACGACTATCGGCACAATGATCGCTGAGTTCACATGTCGACAACCTCGCGAGCCAAGAGATTATTATTATTATAACAGTCGTAATAGGTAGTCTAGTGGCTCGAAAATCTGACAACCAGTCTTACCAAAGGATATCAGTAGCAGCCACGTAGTCTGGATTTGTGCCCAGTTGATGACCACAGGCACGCCCCGTATTATATGGGACTTAAACATACCTGGCGTAATGTGAGTGTGCTATTACGTACACTTCCGCCAACCCTTCGAAGATTGAAGGTGTGATGTTGCTCTTTAAATAAGTCTATATCCAAATTTTTCAGCTATACTTTGATTTAATCAACCCACTATTCGTATTTAATTCCATTTCCGTTGACAACTTCTATAAAAGCTGTCAAATAACCTCAGCATAGCTACATTCAATACGCATAACTTGTAACCCAGTTGCACGTAAACATCAAGTTCTATAGATAAGTAATCTATTTGCATGTCCTTCACAACGGACCTCCGACGTGACTCAAATACGACGGAGCTTTCGTAATATGTACCTACTGTTTTGTTTTAAATAAATGTTTGGTAACATCAGTTGGCTCAAAAGGCTGCCACACTTAAATGGGACTGGGCAGGACATGTCTGTCGCATGAACTAGCTGTGGGCCCGTAAAACTCAGGAATGGTGCCCTGAAACAGTTACACGAGGTCGTGGCAGACCACGAAGGAGATGGCGGGACGAACTGGATGTCTTCCTTGAGAATTGGAGAGACGTTTCACAGAATCGTGATCGTTGGAAGGAATGGAGGGAGGCCTTTGCTCAGCAGTGGGACAACATAGGCTAGCTATAATAATAACATCAGTTAACTTTGTTTTGTGGTGTTTTATTAATTGTTTGGAAAGAGCACAAAAATATGTTTAAGAGTGGCTCGCGGCTGTTTTTTCTAGCATCTGACAACCAGTTTTACCATGGGGTATCGCTTCACCTTAACTGGGTGGTGGAGGTTATTCAGGCAGTAGCTCCTTATAAATTAATGGAATTGAGGCAGGTCAATACCAGTATTTCACTATTATTAGGGTTCCGTAGTTAACCTAGAACCCTTATAGTTTCCGCATGTCCGTAACGTCTGTCTGTCTGTCCGTCCGCACTATATCTCGAAGACTCAGTACTAGAAAGCTGTAATTTGGCATGAATATACAAGTCAGTTACGCCTACAAAGTGCAAAAGTAAAATATTGAAAAAAAAATTACATTACAATTTTTTTTTCCAGTACACATTAAAGTGGGGATGATATTTTTTTCTCGTGAAGTCCATTGTGTGGGATGTCGTTGGATAGTCTTTAAAATATTGCGAGTTTGCTTAAACAGTTTTTCGATTAAGGGATTCGTTTGTGAAATATTAAGGTTGCAAATTTTTGTCAGACTCAAGTGTGGCAACCTAAACCACCTATACGGGTTGTATTTGGGCGTGTCAAAAAATTCATGGTAGTAGCATAAAACGAAAATAGAAGTAAAACTATCACAGCTAAGTAGGCTTTACAAGTTTACTAATAATAGTAGACCAACTTATAAAATGTACTTGTATGAAATATTTTCCTATACATAATGTATGGGAGCGCAGGACTCAAAACTGCAAATGTAAGTTTGTTTTTTTTACAATAAAAATCATCGTTCGGAGGCAGGTAGGCAGGGTGGTTAATCAGTTTAGTAAGTTCACAATGTTCACATATTATTATTTGGATGGGCAACTACGGAACCCTACATTGTGCGTGGTCCGACATGCACTTGGCCGGTTTTTTATTATGTTAGGGTCGGCTTTCCACTCTTACTGGTTTGATGCAGATCAGGTAAGAGTGGAAGTCGACCCCAACGTACGATAATCCTTGGTAAGACTGGTTGCCACTGACTAGTATCAAGTGAGCCTTACTTCGCCAAGATAAAAAGTTGATACAGAACCCAAGAAAAAATCCGCTATCGCATCTTCAAATTGCGCAACTTTACCTTTACTTACCGGTAACTTTGCCTTCAACAGGAAAACTCTTCAAAGCTTCGTATTGTTTTGTTCTTGAGTAGTTTCAAGTGCCTACGTCTATAAATAGTGTTCGATATAAACATTCTGGTAATTTTTCATAGAATTGTACAAGAATAGGAAGATTTTTATTAGAGGTATTCTTTTGTGAATTGGTTTCTTTTGGAGACACCCTGTATTAGGTAAACGCATGTGTTCCAGTCGGCATAATATCGGCACAGCTGGCGTTGAAATCTATACCTAATTAACTTTAAATTATATACTTTAAAGTTTAAAGTACATAGAAAAATATTAAATTAAACATTCAAAGTTTGGATATGGGTCATAATATTTAGAACTACAGATCCGATTCCGAAAATTCTTTTACTAATGGGAAGTAACATCATCTCCGAGTCTCACAGGCTTCCCTTTAAACTTTCCCGTGCGTTCATTTCTGACCAAAACAGGAGCGACACCGCTTGTACGCGCGGTCAGGAGGTGTAAGACCAAATTGGAGACGAGAGGAGATGTGCGGAAATCGGTCAATCACATTAGTTAAAATATACATCTGGCCTTTCACCAAGGCCGATTTGCCATAATCGCCACGCTTGGCAGGCGGGTTGGCGATCGCAGTATGGTTGTTACGAAGGCATAGAGAACGCTGCTGCCCATTCTACGGTAACTAGGAACTAGGTAAATTGCTACTTACAATACAATTTAAGCCTAATCTTTATACTGTGCTAGTACTAAACACGCTAACTTAGTTTTAATTCCGATAAAGTTGAAAGTTCAAAAGTGGATAGACACGAAACTTTTTACCAAGAAAACAACACTTTTAAATTACCTATTAATTAACATTTTCTGCTTTTGTAAAGTTCAAACACTGAATTACAAAGAAAGTAACAGGCAATGTTTATTTTCTGAAAATTATATAAGTAATGTAAAATGAAATATTATACGTAAAATGTGAAAAGACAAGAGACAATGAAAACACGATATTTCAAGGAAATTACAAGGAGACCCTGTGAAGACCTTTCATCTAAAATGAAATTAATTTTTAATGGCACTATCCTTTTCTCGCCACTTTCTCAGCGATACGGAGAACTGAAACGGTGAAGGCCTATGTCACAAGTATTTAATCAAAAAGTATAGAAGAGAAAAGAAGTTTAGTTACATTCTATCAGTTAAAACGTTTATGGAAGTTACAAGAGTATTTGATTGACAAAGAAAAGCTTTTGTCATGTACCTAAATATTAAAGTAAATAATTTAAAAAAAAACGAACGAAAATATGTAATTTTATTTTTCTAAAATAGTTTGTTATTATACCTCGAGGACAGTATTCTCCTAGGAAAAAGTATTTTCGTCATAGGCGAGCCTAAATTCCTCGCTGCACTCAGGATTCCAATCAACGGCAACGACTCGGATTAATCAACACAGCCTATCCATTGCAAGCAATTACAGAATCTATTTAGATAGTGGCTAGACGGCTACATGTACCAATTAATGCGATAATCTAAAAAAAAAAGACTAAAGTTCTAAATTCTTTAGAACTTTAGTGTTTACATTTGTAAATTAGGTTAATCGTATCACTAGTTCTGAGTACCCATCATCATCATCATCAGTCTATTGCAATCCACTGCTGGATATAGGCCTCTTTAATCTTGCGCCACTCAACTCGATTTTCGGCAACTCTCATCCAGTTGTTACCAGCTACTCTGCGAAGATCATCGCTCCACAGAGCCTGAGTGCGTCCCACCTTACGCTTGCCGATTCGCGGTCTCCACTCAAGAACACGTCTACTCCAACGGTCATCGGTTCTGCGGCTAATGTGGCCGGCCCACTGCCACTTCAGCTGACTTATTTTGTGAGCTGAGTACCCACTGTATATTTAATTGAGAAATAAAATAATGATAGGACTCTAATCCTTACCTCTTGTTCAAAAGGATGACGAGGTCGGGGCTCGATAATAACAGCCATACGGATCAATCGTCTGGTTACCATATAGGCAAGCGCGGCTGGCCCTTGCCTAGGTTGGTCCGTGGATGGGTGATGGGTCCTCCTTGCCTCGGAAAGCACAATAAGCCCTTGGTCCCAGATGTCACTTGTAGATCTATGACAGCCGTAATAAGTAGTCAGTGGCCCGACATTCTGACAACTGGTCTTACCAAGAGGTATCTTATTACCCCGTAATTACTGGATTATAGAGGTCAGGGACGCAGCCGCTCCATGTAATATACTGGTAATCAGTTGCATCCGGTTAGACTGAAAGCCGACCCCAACATAGAGAAAAGGCTAGGGATATGATGACCACTTACTTGGTCACGTAACACACGCGACTTTCCAAAGCGTCTGCGGAAAATATCAAATTAAACAAGTTCAGTCGAACAAAGTGTGAGTCAACGCGGCCGTGTCTTGTACAGCAACGGTGGACCTCACGCGAAGGGAAAATGCCAGGCGTGTCTTCTGACTCAATTCGCGTCGCAGGTTGTTTCGCTCAAGGCCACGAATGAGGCCTATGCTGCTCAGCATAGGCCTCATTTTTTAACTGTCAAAGTGTTGGCACAAACAAATGACAGTCTTCACTTGTTAGTTGTAACTTTGTAAGACGACAAGATGATTTATACACTTGCTTTCAAAGTGATTCATATTTTTTCAACACACTTGCTCATAAAGTGGCTCTAATTTCACCGCAATTAGGCATATAATGACACCTGTTATTAAACTGTGAATTTTTCATTACCATTATTCACAAGTGAGTTATAGGTTTTTTTTTTAATTTTTTGGTTGAGTTGCTCTGTTCTTAAAAAAGTTTCGATACTAAAAAGATTGTGTTCAATACTACAAATAAATTAATGTACCTATTCCTTGCTCATTTCATGCAACTTCGAATTAAAATAGATAATTTCAACTTATACATACGTTTTTAATAAATAAAACTTTTGTTTTCTCTGTAATAAAAAAAACTTTGAATTCCCCATTTTGTACGTGACTGCAACACTATCCGCGGAAAGCCAAAAAAAAACACTTAATCTTTTAGTCTATAGCCGATCGCCATTGTTAGATGCGCGCTCAGGATAATTTATTAATTTAAATAGTTAATTTCAACTTGTGTATACGTTTTCAATAAATAAAACTTTTGTTTTCTCTGTAATAAAAAAACTTTGAAATCTTCATTTTTTACGTGGCTAAAACACTATCCGCAAAAAGCAACAAAAAAGAAACCTCATCCTTTTAGTCTATGGCCGATCGCCATTGTTAGATGCGTCATTTTAACTGTTGAAAACATGTTAAAAATGATTTTTTTGTGTTATTTTCTTCACAAGTGTGTTGAAAAACGTCGTATGATACACGTGTGTATTGATGATTACCGTCCTCGGCTCTCTTAAGACCCTCACCTAACGGCTCGGGTCTCAAAGGCGCCTTAGCGGTAATCACCAACGTTACACACTTATACCATAATGTACTATAAACCACTCTTTAACTTCAACTATGGCAAAAAATCTAATAAGCCAAATTCGACAAAGTTCACGGTTTTCGATTGAGCTGTTTGTATACAATGATTAGTTTGGATGACAATGCATTAGCACTTACGTTACGCTAAATTCCCTATGGTGGACTATTTATGTGGGTATGGAATTAAAGGATCAAAGGTTAAGAACGTCAAAACAAAACGTGAAAACCATGAAACGTCAAATTATTTCGATAGTCAAAACAGACAAATAGCACGCTTAATACGCGGTGCCTGTTTTTAAACGTGTATTTTGTTCTTTAAGGCTGGAATACACATGCTACGTAGTAGCACGAAAGCATGCTAGTTTCGAGGAACTGTCACTTAGTACATACAAGTAGCACGTGTATACGAAAAGAGCATGCCTGTGAATAAGCATGCTACCTAATCGCAAGCCAGTCTATTTTTCTTGCTAACTATCACGACGCATAAAGCGGTAGGGATTGCCAGACTTCTACTAACTAAAAACCACTTATGTTCCTTCTTAGAATTTTGTGTCCGAGGCTGCGGTATCTCTTTCGAACAACCCGCAGCAAGACGTGCAACCCTGTTATTGAGATCGGAGAATTAGTTCCCCCGTATAAAATACTAGCCGTTAGCAGTCGCCACAACATAACTGTATGCAGTTATGTTGTGATTATAATGGAAGTCGACCTCAACATAGTTGAGAAAAGGCCAGGTATATTATAATTATTATGAGCAGCAGGACGTTAATATTACTAATAGAGACTGTTTACCTACTTCTAATAATTAATTTTATGTTAAGTATCTTGACCTAACTTTTTTCAACAAATAAAATATAATAGGTAATTAAGCGGTCGGAGAGGTGATCTGTACCAGGTCTCTGTTGTTCTCGTCGAGGTTGCGGGTTGTTCGTAAGAGATATCGCGGCCTCGACATAAAGGGCTAAGAAGGAACATGGGTGGTTTTTAGTCAGTAGAAGTCTGACACTTCCTTTCGTTATTTAATGATTTTACACCCGCCAAAAAAAAATGAAAAGAGGGTCTCTGTTCCTCCCGTCGAGGCTGCGGGTTGTTCGTAAGAGATACCGCGGCCTCGGCACAAGGGCTAAAAAGGAACATGGGTGGTTTCTAGTCAGTAAAAGTCTGACACTCACTACCACCGCTCTGCCCGGTAGAAGTGGGAGGAGTCATTTGATGATTTCCCACCCTCTAAAAAAGGGAACCTGTACCTCTTCCCTTATCCAATTTATTTGGCAGCATAATTCTCTTCTTCTCCCATATTTCTCTATGACTCGTCATCTCAGTAGTCACCTCCTTTCTAGCCATATCATCCTTCACACAGTCCATCCATCGTTGGACGCTGCTCCATACAATTATAGTATAGACAAATTATTTTGACACCCCAAAATTATTTGATAAATTAATTAACCTGACATTTTCACATGGCACGTGAAGGCAACATTCACACCTCTATAATTAACTATTGCTTTTAAAATGTTAAAGCAATAAATAAGACATAACAACTTTAGCCATTATCAGATGATAAATAGTTTTTAAGATAAATATAATCGTATAGTTTGAAACGTATTAATTAAATTGTTGTTGTGTCTGATAACATCTATTGTTACAGTATCAATGACTCATCAGCCTAACCTTTTCCCAACTCTGTTGGAGTTGGCTTCCAGTGTGACCAGGTGAAGCTGAATACTAGTATTTAACATGGAAGGACTGCCTATCTGAGCTCCACAACCCAGTTGTTACTGGGTAAAACGATACCTCTAGGGCAAGACTGGTGCTGGTCAGACTTGCGGGCTACTGACTAAACATCTACAAATGACACCCGGTACCAACGACTAAACGAGATATCCGAGGTACGGAAGAAACTCGGTATATAATAGATGGCCGGATTCACGGACTAACAAATGAAGATCGAATTGAGCAGCTGTTTTTATATAGCCACGAGAACCTCTAACAATGACTAGAACAATAGTTTAAACATCATCTGCACTACAGGATGTTAATAGAGCTAGTGAGCATGGAAGCTATTCCTTTCCATATAGGGCATGATCGAAAAGCTTATAGAGAGTGATAACCTAAACACCAGAGACTATAAGCATTGCCATCCAACGTGGCTCTGCCGTCAGACTGTCTTTTGGGCATAAAACTAGTCCAAAAAGCCTATTTTTGTAACCTTTTTTTTATTGAGAATGATTTAATTATAGTTTAATTACATTACATAATTACAAGTATCTCTTAACTTATGAAAGCTTATAACAATATAAGACTACAGACGATTTGTTTTTGGCCTGATGCCTGGTAGCGATGATAAACTTCCATGATTTGCAAACTAAATATCATTTTACCAATCGCTCAAATACTAAGCCCCTACCTAAGGTAATATTGTGCGTTCAACGCATAGTATGCAATAAATCGCCACCACACAAAGGGCCAGTAAATCTCTACAGTAACGCAACACCAATCATAGACCGTCATGTCACAGAAAATATAGATGCAGAAGAGCGGTACACAGTCATAGACGCGCCATACAAAAATCTTTAACATTTTAGGCTGGGGTTTTGCTTACAGTGATAAAAAGTGTAATATTAATTATCTGTCAGCTATAACGATGACGGAAAAGTCAAAATGGAAGTTAAAACGGCCTAACCTTTTCCCAACAAAAGCAACGTTGGGGTCCGCTTCCAGTCTACCGAATGCTGCAGAATATCAGTATTTACATGGTGACTGCCTTTCTGACCTCCATAACCCACGCTAGTATTTGGTAATATGATTCCTCTTGGTAAGATTGGTTGTCAGACTTTCGGGTCGCTGCCTACTGCCACTGCTTAATGGAGCCTCTCCTGGTGACACCTGGCAATAGTACATGTATTACCTGTGTGCTGTTTGTATTGTACGTATGTACTTATTGGATTCACTATCGGTATCTATTGATACCGAATTTGGTTGGTTTTAAAAATTGATTGTCATTTGTCAAGTGGAAAAATAACAACTGCGAAAATAACTAGGCCTGTATCAAATCTGCGGGCGTTTACCTCGCTACCCGGAGCAGACTTTCTGATATGTACTTATGTTATGGTCGCGTCAGCAACGATTGCAACATCTAATTCGCGAAGTAATTCCGCAGCTCTTTCCATTTCGCTATCAGCAATCGCAACAATGGCGTCCTTGACATTAGCTTACATGGACCACTTGACTGCATTGTTGCAAATCGTCATCTGATTTTTGAATTTTGGATTAGTCTTGCTACAAAAAAGGAATTCATTACATAGAGCAAGTTACCTTGGTATTTCCTTAACACAACATTTGGCAATTTGGAAGAGGAAAATAGTGTGACGATAATTATACTTATTTATTTATTATAAACAGTTTTTATACCAACGGGGACTGTTAGTCACAAGACGAACCAACAAACTTAAAAAGGTGATGTTGTGGTGCAAAATCTACATTTTATGCAACTGAGACTACATTGAACTAACAATTCAGCATAACTGTATGCAACTGTGTAGGTTTTACCTCAAATACACATTCAACATAATTATCAAATCAATTCCAAACACGATACAACGAATTTGGCAGTCAACACTGTATTTTGACATTTACCAACCATCGATCCAAATTTCCATACTAATGTTAACAAGCCAAATATAACACACAATCAAACGCCTAACACTTTTTACGATTTTAACCTGAACATTGATAAACGTATATCTAAATGTTAAAACAACTAGCAGCCTTTACGCTTCTCATGAGAAGATCAGTGTCTAAGATCTTAGATACAAAATACGAACTCCTTTGTCAAAAACAGATCAAGTCAATGACGTGATCGCAGACAAATCGCTGCTAAGAGCCGCAATTAGTATTGTGTACTAGCCAGTCTCACGTACAACGAATTTAAGGTCGTATAAGATAATCTACTTTTAGAACAATATGGTTACAATGTTGGTCTTTGCCGGGATTATGTTGTAATGATTAACATTGTAGATAACTTTATGGGAAACCATCATTATGGTTTTAACCTAGCTCATAACATTTTGGCAAGGTACTTCATTAAAATAAAATTCAAAATAGTCATTTAATCTTTTCGCCATTATGACCAACGATACGTTTTCCAAAATTTTGTTGCTTTACGGCCGCACCAAGTGTTTAGTTTTTCTTTTATTTTTAGGAACAAATAAAAACAAATTCTTTTCAGAATTTAATTTTGTAAGCCCACTTAATCATTCAATTTGTGTGTAACACTTTATACTATAACTACTACATTAGAATATCTTTCCGAATTAACAAACAATGTGTATGAACAGATGTATGAATGTGGACGATGTAAAAGGAGTATGTAAGGATCCAGCAGGTGTAGCAGGTGGCGTTCTGTGGTTTCTGCATACCCCCATGGGAAAAAGTTAGTTTATTTAAGTATTTGAATAAACAAACAATTTATTTGGTTTACCCAAACGAGTTTTGCATTTTTTTATCGTTTTTACAGATGATTATCGGGTATAAAGGCCAAACTTTTTCTAGCAAATGTAGGAGTTTTGGGAAAATGGGTAGTGTCTCTTAGGATTCTTACTCTATCACCGAATCGTTCCTTTAGTATTTGAACAAAGTCTCTTGTTTCACCTTTTGTTGTTGTTTCCCAAGTTGAAGGCACAAAGCAGCAACGTTTGCTATCGTGCGTCATAGTTGTAGCGTTGCTGGTAGTTGTAGCGTTGCTAGTATTTGTAGCGTTGCTGGTAATTGTAGCGATGCTTTGAGTTGTAGCGATGCTGGGAGTTGTAGCTTCGCTAGCAGTTGTAGCTACGCTGGTAGTTGTAGCGTTGCTGGTAGTTGTGGCGATGCTGGTAGTTGTAGCGATGCTGGGAGTTGTAGCTTCGCTAGTAGTTGTAGCTTCGGTAGTAGTTATAGCTTCGCTAGTAGTTGTAGCTTTGCTGGTAGTTGTAGCGTTGCTGGTAGTTGTAGCTATGCTAGTAGAGGTAACTTCGCTAGTAGTTGGAGCTGCGCTAGTAGTTGTGGCTTTACTAGTAGTTGTAGCTTCGCTAGTAGTTGTATCGATGCTGGGAGTTGTAGCAATGCTGGTAGTTGTAGCTTCGCTAATAGTTGTAGCGACGCTGGTAGCAGTAGTTTTTCCAGTTACCTGTAGTTATGTCTGTTGGTGTATTAGTAATAATAATATTTTTAGTAGATTTAGAGGTCGCTGGGGATTGTGTAATTATTTTACTAGTATGACGAGTGGTTTTAGTTTTATCTGTTATTGTTTCTTATGTCGTCGGAGCTACAGAATTAGTAGAAGTATCAGTCTTGTCTCTATTCGCTTCGGTATTTTTTTTCTAGTTAAACTTTAGTTCCTTTAGTACTTTTAATTGAGCTTACCTTAGAAGGAGTAGACGGGTTTGGCACAGGAGTGTGGTCGTGGTCCCTTTGGGTACACTGTGTTCCACACAATTTAGTGTCTTCTACTTCAACGTACGCTGAAATTAGAAAATAATTTTAAAGTTTAGCTTTAGTCAACATTGATATTTTTCTTATCTTTAGGTTAAGCCACGTTTAGTCTAGGTTGGTCTGTAGATGGGTGACCACCTATTGCATACCGAGTATCTTCTGTGTCTCAGAAAGCACGTTAACCTGTTTGTCCCGGCTGCTATATATAGGTATTTTGCAGTCGTTGTCTGACAACCATGCATCCGGCCTGCATCCGGTTGGACTGGAAGCTGACCCCCAACACAGTTGGGAAAAGGCTTCTTCAGATCTCTTTTTATCATTTAATCTTTGACGTTCTTACTTGTATTATAATCGCAATTGTATTCGTGTAAATCACAGTCATCTAGAAACAGTCGGTGACTGGAATTGGCTTCAAAATGACCACAAACGGGTGTCCATGTATGGTTGCAAAGTTTTGATAAGGTGCATTCATCAAAATTCTGTAAGAATACCCATGAATAAGTGTAAAGACCTGTTGATTATAATGATAGAATAATATAGGTGATCATACCCCGATAAAATGATTGATTGTTGGATGTAAGAAGAGACAAGCTGAAATAAGACAATTATTTTAGTATTTTCGTAAATGTGATTGACAAATCCACACAAGTGACAATAGTAAAAAAAGGTAAATTGTATTTCAATCACTTACTTAAAGCTAAAAAAATTATAACAAACATTTTGAGATTTTATTTTTTTTCCTTTATTCATTGTTGAACGACTTTTCATAAACCATTTTTAATTGGTTTTACATATTAAATAAATGCCATGAAACAAACGGATTTGTTCTAGTCTGTTATTATGTAATTCAGAAAACGAATTGCTGGCAGTTTATTGTATTGAACCGCCGTAAATCAATCGTAACCTTATAGTACCTAACCGTTAAAAATTGAATCCTGTATGATTGTGAAATTTTTCAGCATTTTTACTGCGTGTGAAATACACGAGTGAAAATGCTTTGACAAGTTTAATGTGTTTTCTTGATCTTGGTAATAAAAGTTATGGCCTAATTAGAATTCATATCTCCTGCTGAGAATGAGGTCCTTTTTGTTAGGGGGTGGGAAATCATCTGCTCTTGGGCAGAGTGGAATGTCAGACTTCTACTGACTAAAAACCACCCATGTTCCTTCTTAGCCCTTGTGCCAAGGCTGTAGTCTTTCTTTCGATACAACTCGCAGCCCCGACGGGCGTTGGCCCTTGCATGTTGCTGTCATCTCTTTGCGGCGCGTCGAAACGGCCTGTCGTCGTCATAAGACGGACGGACGGCGAGCTAGCCAATTACTCACCGTCCATAGGCTCGCGTCTACGGTGGCCGGAAGCCATCTCGTGGCCCCCGACGCCCAGAGCGTCTCCCGCGGTGACTGGGACGAGAGGTCCCTCTCACGCTCCGCCACTTCCTTCGCTAGAATCACTACTTCGCAGAAGGAGGCGACGGCGTCCCATTCCCTCTCACCCCGGACCATGGCATGAGGTCCTGGGGTCCTGGGTTCGATTTCCGGGTCGGACAGAGTGTTACGGGGTTTTTTTCATCAGGAATTTTTCAGAAGCAGTCATGGAGTCTGGATTCAAGCCCGGTTGATGGCAATAGGCACGACTCCTATTACATGGGACTTAAACATAACTAACGAAATGTGAGTGTACTTTTAGGTACATCTCTGCCTAACCCTTCGAGGATTCCAGACGTGATGTTACTTTGATGTTACATTATTATCTCAATAGGGTTATATACTGTCTAGACATATAATATATATCCACTAATGAATTCTTAGTCTTCAAAAGAAATAAAAATTCTTTAAAGATAACTAATCAAGACATTTATTGAAGAAGGTTTCTTATTCAGGGAAATTAAATAAGCAGTCTAGTTAGGATCCTATTGACAGGAAAAAGAGCTATAGACATTTTTAGAGCTTCATATTTCAATTTAGATTTTACTAGCTCATACCCGCGGCATTGCCAGCGTGGAAGTCGGTTAATTTTATATTAAAGCCTTTCTTAAGAAACACTCTATAATAATTCAATTATTTATTCAAGTCATAATAACTCATAGTATTAGTAACAATTTAACTTATATCTATGTTAGTAAACTAAATTAAAAACAAAACAAGAAATTAACAAAACAATGGAGCACATCCATGCTACAGGTCCAGCAGAAATTTTGCAGCACCGGTTTTGCAGCATTTTTTTTATGTATATGGGATGGCCGTACACTTGACCCCAATCTTGCCAAGGGGCTGAGATGAGGTCGACTATGGAACGAGCTGACCCAGAAGGAACCTATTTACTCGTGACTGACATCCATTGAAAACAGCATGAAAATCGGTGCAGTAGTTTTTGGTTTTATCGCGAACAGACAGACAGACGTGGCGGAGGACTTTGTTTTATAATTACGTAGTGATGATACCTTTAATAACCGCTGCCTGTGGCTTCGTCTGCCTGGACCGGAATAAAAATATTCTGTGTTAATCTAGATTGTGTTTGGCACACTGTGTGCCAAATTTCATTCATAACTATAATTTCGTGATTGGGTAACAAACATTCAAGCATGCGAACTTTCACATTTATATTACTTTATATCAGTAGGATGATTCGAATTCTACTTTTGTTGAATAGTCAAATCCTCTTGATAAACGGTTGAGGGGACATAAGGGTACACTTATACCATGGTTTCAGATGCAACATGATTCATAAAAAAATTCATTTGAAAGAAAACTGTTTTGAATTTCACATTTTGAAACCTTTAGCGGTGTAGCGATTTCCGTGTTTTTATTACATTTAAACGCTGGCGGAAAATCATGCACTGAATCCATGGTAGAAGTATTAACAGACAAACATAATTTTATTATTAATTAAGATATAACCCGGTTCATTAAAGAAAGGAATATAAAATGGCAGTGCTTATCATGTTCTTAGTGAGAGAATATGCCATGTGTTGCCATTTTAGATTTCTTTCTTTAATTAACCGGGTTATACGTATGTATATTATCCCCTGGGCAACATTTTATACTGAAAAGGTTTGCATTTTTTACTCTGGTTACGCCAAGAAGTCAGAATCGAGGTACGTCGTGATGACTGGAGGCTTCTTATATCCTTTAATGACTTTGTAAACCAACTTACCATCTTTCCAGACTGTTGCTTTATTTAAGATTACCGTCCCAATAGTTCCCGTTTTAACAACCTGTACAATAGATTTTTTTACATTATATTCGTATACTTAACGCTGAGCTCCTAAACTCAAATTAACGTTAACGCTAACGTTGCTCATAAAGCTGCCAAACTTAAATGGGACTGGGCGGGTCGTGTCTGCCGAAAAGCTGTGGGCCCTTATATCTCTGAACTGGAGTCCTGAGACAGCTAGACGGCCGCGGCGGCGCGGCAGACCGAGGAGAAGATGGCGGGACGCCTTGGATGGCTTTCTCTTTAACTGGTGAGAAGAGGTGCCACAACGACGAAAATGAAAGGAATGGGGGAGGCCTTTGCCGAGGAGTCGGAAAGTTCAGGCTAATGAAAAAAAAATATCGTACACTAAAATAATGGTAACTTCTTTTTAACTCGAAAATGTTCCATTGAAACTACCCCCTTCTTGTTGTGGACAAGTTTTGCTACGATAACAACCGGAAAACACCAAAATCAAGATTTTCCATACATTTTGTCGGTTAGAGATCTGAAAATTATGAGATGTGAACACAAATGTATTGAAAATCATTTTTTTTATAATTACTTTCAGAGTTCGTTGATTTCTCTTTTTAACAGAAAATAAATTTCGAGGACCTATCTGAGCAAGGACCTCAATTTTTATTTTTCCGAAAATTCCACGCTCCTGAAAAAAGGGTTTTTACAGACGGACGATAAAGTGTTCCTTGTGGGTTCCGTATTTGCCAACTGAGGTGTGGAACCCCAAAAAGAGATACCTTTGTTCTTACCTGAGTAGTTGGTTTGGCCGTAGTGCGTTTAGTGGTCCTTTTTGTGGTTGGTTTTTTAGGCTTCTTTGCTTTTTTTCCTGGTGTACGAGCAAACATTTCTAGAGACTCTAAGGGAGGCCAATATTGATAGAGTGTTGGGCGTGGCGTGTCAGGAAGGTATATTTTTTGTCTTCCACAAGGGGCAGTCTCATCAGTCCATGGTTTGTAACTCCCAGTCTTCCACGGTGTATACCTCCTTCTGTCTTTCCAAAGAGTGGTTTGAGTGTCACGAGTTGTTTTAGTTGTTGCCAGCCTTGGGAGTGTGTAATACGTTGTTTTGGCTCGCTTTTTCTTCTCTGGTTGAAGATACCGCATCATTCTTCTGCCGTCAGCGTAGTATATATAGAAGCCTTGGACTCTTGTCAATAGAGATGGAACATATGGACAGGTTACGGCACCGGAACCGAAACATTGCGAATAATTCGTAAAAGCATAACCTGAAATCATAACAGGCTTGTTTAGTATTAAAAAAAAAACCATAACCGCTTGGACACAAGTGACATTACAAACAACAAGAATTTCAATAGTAGCATGGATCAAGAGATTCATTAAAAACTATACCCTGAAGTGTAAATGTAGTGCTGTTCCGCAAACTAAGGGGCATTCAATATCGTTTCTTGCGTGTCCTGTAATTTCATCATTACAGGAACTGATCGTGGCTCAGCTCCAGGACGACACATTTTAAATTTCCATCGACACGCTAAGAAGAAGCGTGGGTTTAAACTATTGACTATATAGTGGGCCAAACAACACAGACCACGGCTTTGGCCTTTTGTGGTCGGTGGGTTAATAATATTACATTTTGAAATAAGAATGGACCGAGAATTAAACCCTGTAGAACGCTTACAGTCCTTTTAAGCTTGCTAGTCTTTGCTCTATAAATACTTACTCATATTATTGTCACAATTATACTCGTGCATATCGCATTCATCTATAAACACTCTAGTATGTGACTTCTCTTCATAAAAGCCACACTCAGTGATCCACGTGTGATTGCAAATGTCAGCTAGAGCACACTCGTTTATCTCCCCGAGCTATAAAAGAGCATGGATGTTACGGAATGTCAAAAGCCTTACTAAAGTTACAATATGTCATGATAAGTAAGTGAAAAGTAGTAAGTGAGTTGTTGAGATCAAATAGGCAGCTACTCCATGTAAATAGTATTCTGCTGCATTTTGTTAGACTAGAATGTAATTTGTTTATTTCAAATCCAGGGGTTTGGCTTAACCGGATGGAGGTTATTATCAGTATTTAAATGGATAAAATGCAATGAAAGAGCAGCGGTGGCTCTGACTTAAGACATGATTGTGACATCTGCCAACCCGCACTGGGCCCATGTGGGGGATTATACTCGTAGCCCACCCCTCTCCTAGAGAGGAGGCCTGAGTCCCTGCAGTGGGAACATTATAGGCTAATGATAAATGCCTATCAGACCTCCACAATCCCCGTTGAACGACCTCTTGGTAAGACTGATTGTCAGACTTTGTTTTATGTTGTGGTCCAAGATTTTGTAACAATTTCTATTCCTTCATTCACTTTACTTACACGTAAACATAAAAACTCCTATAGGCTTCAGGAAAAATTTCCAATTATTTTTTACTACCATACTTTATTATAATGGTATCCATAAGCAAAAAGAGGCATTTAACCAATATGTGGCTATTCCACAAAAAATGTACAAAAAATTCGATCTTCACGAGATAAGTACGTATACTTACCGGAATAAAATGTTGTTTCGATCTCAAAGGAATAAATACGATTGCTGAAAATTTTAGAAACATTTAAAAAAAGTAAAGTATATTTTCTATAAGTAATACCTAGTGAACATATCCTTACTACAGAATAAAAGTATCTACTCACTTGCCAGAATGCTCAGTAACTTTACCATTTCTTTACATTTCAATTTTAAACTTAAAACGGTAAGTAAATCGATTTTTCAGAACGTAAAAGGTACTATAAAAAAGCGTTTACCAACGTTTACAATAAATTTAAAAACAGTAAAATATTGTAAATGGCAAAAAAGAGAAAGGCCTGTTTATTCGTTCATAAACTTACGCAAAACGATTTTCATTTCACTTAAGTATTGTTTTTTGAAATTAGCATCTTATTTAATAATATTTGCATGCCAATTTTATGGCTCTGCATTTTATTTTAACCATATTTGGCGCCACACTTACTGCAAGTAAACATTTTTGACTTTTGAAGATTTACTGTAGCTCCATTTAAAACAATTATTAGCAGTCAGACTTACCAGATGGGTCAGACTGGAGGCTGACCCCAACATACTTGAGAAAAGGCTAAGCGATGATGATGAGAATATTAAAGTCCGGATTATACAAACATCCAGTCTGCAGGTGACGTTGCCGCGGTACAGCTGAAGATCTTCATCTCCACCGTCAGGGCACTCCCGATCGCCATCGCACACCCAAGAGTTTGGCAAAATTACTAAAATTCATAGTACCTACTTACTCATCAAGATCTCATTTCAGAATAAAATCATATCAAATGAAGTCCATGCTATTTATAATTCTACCACCTTCTTTTAACTTAAATATGTACACTAGTATTTGCGCCTTGATTGCCACAATATTATATTAATTTACTATAAAAAATCCTCTAGAAAAGAATTAAACCGAGCAAGCATGCCTACAGAAAAATTAGTTTCCCAATAATACATATTAAAAATAGATCCGAGGGAGCATATTATAATATTTTACACACGGGCAAAGCTTGGGATATTTTAATACTTCACCAAATTAATTTACTACATAGTTCCAGGAAACCATTTCCACTTTCATAAATTCGTTAAGTTGGTAGCGAACTATGTATATAAAAGCATCGCAATATGTTGAGCTCTCATGTAAAACTATTAGAATCTGGAATGCTTCTGCTTTTACTTTAAAGATTATGTACCTAGCTGGTATAATAATACAAGCTTTTACTAGCGTATACTGCGCTTGGCGTATTACTGGAACGTGTTGAAGTTTTTCACGTCGATAGGATCACGTTTTTGCTATGCAAAAAATAAAGAAAATATTTCAATTTATTTATTTTATAATGTTTTATTTCTTATACTTTACGATGATACCTATAGCTTTTATGAACTTAAAAGAATGTTTGTGCACTGCAATTGGGAACTAAATAAGAACCCCTTTATTGTTGATTACTTTTTTACCATAGGAACATCTCTTACTGCCGCACTCAGAGCTTTAATGATTACTTAGGCCATCACTTTGTTTTGACAGTTTTGTCGCACAAAAGTATGTCAAATCTTTACTAAGTGACGACTCAAGTAATCATTAAATATCTCTGAGTACCGCAGTTAGTTCTTAAATATACGGAAAGTTCCTTAAAACTTAAGTAATTTTCATACTAATAATCTAGAATTTAATCTATATTAATTCAGATCCGTTCAGCTGTTCTGACGTGATTCAGTATCAAACATCCATCCATACAAACTTTTGCATTTAGACGTTGTATTTCGTTTCTCTTTAGTAAACTCACCGATCATAGTATAATGATGTTTTGACGATATTTACACACTTACCACAGCTATGTCTTCTTATGTACACAACAAACCAGTAAATCGATATCTGACCAAGGTCGGACTGACCTTAACAATCATACTCGTTGCAACACTGCGTTCATTCACTGGCAACGCCGAGGAATGTTCTAGAGACATTAGGAAAGGTCAGGATGTCATCGTAAACATTATTTGATTGTAATGGATGGTACTGTTTACGTAAAAGAGGGTTTGACTTGTTGGCTGCGGGTTGTTCACAAGAGATACAGCGGCCTTGACATGAAGGGCTAAGAAGGAACATGGGTGGTTTTTAGTCAGTAGAAGTCTGACACTCCCTTTTGCTCTGCCCAAGAGCGGGAGGGGTTATTTGATGATTTCCCAACCACCAAAAAAAAAAAAAAGAAGGGTTTGACCCACATTTTCGCCCTTGGTGGTCGAAAACTCATCATTATCTAGTCCTTAATCCCAATAGGGTATTTCACCAAAAAAATCTAATTAGTCCGTCTGTTAGATTATCGAAAAATATCGGATACGTGTTTTTTGTTTTATCAAATTAATAAAAATTTACGAAAATAAAACTTGTCAAAGATCATGAGTGGGGGCTTGTGACGTCACGTCACACGGCTTTTCGATGCACCGTATCAATTTCATCTTTTGTTTACGTGAAAAAGAAAAAATATGTGTCCATTAGTTTTTGAAAATCTATCTGACGGACTGATTAGATTTTTTGGTGAAATACCCTATTCATTTGGGGTCGGCGATGCATGTCTTCTTCTTCCCTACTTCTCTGGTACTTGTCATTTTTTGGTAGTCAAAAATTATTCCATAGAAACTACCTGAACACAAAATACCAATTTTACGTCCTAACCCATTCTAGTCGATTCATTCGAATCTTTCGTGTGCATTTATAAAATAGGTTTTTCTTAAATAAACCTCTGTTAAGAAGAGTATTGGTATCTTCTTAGCAGATTGATTTGCTTAGTTATTGATCCAATATTTAAAACGACAAGACAAGCCCATCATTATCGTTTTTAGAGCAGGTGATGAAATTATACAGCTCACGCATCTATGATGCATATGATCGTGACGCGATATCAGTTGCATCACTATCTCACGATGATCATCTGCCTAATCTTTTCCCAACTAAGGTACAGGCGCCGTGTATGGCCCACTTAATTTTAAATCACTGTAAAAATCACTGTAAAACTGTAAAAAAAAAGAGATTAGGAAAAACATATAACATGTTTATTAATGACACATTTTAAATAAATACAAGTTCTTTTTGTACCATCACAACAGAGAAAAATCGTTTTTTTAAAACATAGTGAATGGGCCATCTTAGGAACATAGTAGCCCAAGAAAGCCCGTTATGAATTAAGGAATATCTATGTAATATTAAGACCAGCAAAATTATTTTTTCACAAACTGAATTCAATATGCAGTTTTATTTAATATTAAGTGTTTTAGATTAATTAATCAGTAAAAAAAATGACATTGGGCCTTCTTATGTCTATAGAAACTTGGAATGGCCTTAAAACAAAAAATCAACACTTAAACTAATAATGGCGTATATTTTGAGATCCATCTTCTTTGTTCGTAACTAAATAATACTTATAATATCCTCTAATAGGTCATTTATTTTCAATTGTGGGCCATATTAGGTATATTGAAAACTATTTTTAATAAAAAGGTATACTGTTCGTATACTTAGCTTAAAAACTTATACAAAAATAAAAAATCTAAAACAAAAACAGAACCGTAATCAACAGTAAGTTTTCACTAACAATATTTTTCATTTTCTCTTAAACTAATAACATAATCAACAATAAAAAAGTCTGAACCTTATAATTGCAGGTAGAAGAGAGGACTCTTCCAAGACCAATTATATTGCTCAGACTTTTTAGTTACACATTGGGCATAAGAAAATATCGGTGTCTTCTTTTGTCAAACCTACGCAATCCTCATGGTACCACGCCAAACACACTTTACATTGACGCATATCGGCAACCCTGTCCATCTCACAAGCTTGACAAAACCACACTTCATTTTCAGCAGTTTCAGTCTCCACTTTTTTCTGTTTTTTAGCATTTTTTTTTTCTGTAGATTTACCGTTCGTTTTTTTTTGTTTTAGCTGTCCTTTTACAGGAATTGATTTTTTCTTTTGTTTTTGTAAGCCTTTTTCTTTGGCAGCGTCAAATAAGTCTTTGGTAACCTTTTGCCCGATATAATTTAAAGCTTTACGCCTTGGTTTATTCTTTATTGTTGCGAAATTTGGCGTAGGAATTTGTTTATGAAATGGTGTCTTAGCGCCTGAAGTGCCTGAAGTTTCTTTAATTTTAGAAAGTGGTACGTTATCATCAGAATCCTCAGATCTTTCCTGATCACGTTTAGCAAATGAACTGTATTTTTCTCTCGACTGTGGGTTGATATTTTCTTCTTCCGACTCAGATGACGACGTATAAATGTTAATATTTCTTCCAGGATATTGTGCATGGGTGAAATTCAATATATTTTGATCAAAATCTTCTTGATCGGACACGTCTGACGTAGAAAAATCTAACAGTCGTTGAGGGTGCATACTATTTATACCGGAGGTGGAAGGAATAGGTGATAAAAACTGAGAATTCCTGTCGTACGGAATGCTCAAAAGGGGCTGTCTACGATGCTGTTCTTGATGTTGAGAATCCTCAATGGTAGATTCGGACGAGGAACTATAGTCAACTAACTTTCCACGAGTAGTAGTTGAACACTTTGGAATATCTAATATATTTCTTTCTGCAAGTTCATTTTCTGGGAGATCATCTTGAAACTGGGATAAAATCGATGGTGACAAATCTCGCAAGTTATCTTCATTGTATGTGACATGATCTATCTCAAAGTTATTGTGTCGTCGTGGGGAGACCACTAAATCTCCGAAATCAGTAGCTTGTTGCATTTGAGAGTCGTTTTGATGTTGTATACCAGGTAATTGTGTAAGCGCTGAAGGCGCGTAAGCTTCTTGAGGAATTGCATTGGGATCATAAGGGTAGAGTCCGGTGGCTCTGAATCCGTTAATTATATTTTCTTGGGTCATGCACCTGGGCCATACTTTGGTAAAAATCTTACTGAAGCGCTGTTTTGTAAGTTTGCGATCTGGATATTGATATGCGTACAATAATAGCTCCTCATCCCAATGATGCTCGTACGATTTATTAACTGACTTATCAAGGGGTTGTAACTCGTGCGTTGTGTTTGAGGGCAAACAGTATAATATGATGTCGTGTTCATCTGCTGCATCTACGATCCTGGCATCCAAATGACAAGAAGCGCCATCAAAAATTAATAAGCATTTTCCTGGAGACTTATACTGACCCAGATGTTCGATGAAGTCCACGAAAAGTTCGGTCGTCATACTTCCCTTGGGTGCCATCTTTACTAAGCTTCCAGCAGGAAAATTGTCACAAAATTCTGGTTTTAATCTTTTGCCCTTGAATAAGATCATTGGAGGCACTGCATTTCCCGTTGCATTCACACACATCGCGATTGTCACATTTTCTGCATGTTCATTAGCTATAAAATGCACTCTTTTTGAACCTTTTTCAGCAAAAACTTTCTGCTGATGATGAAGGTTCAATCTACAACCCTTCTCATCCATATTATATAGACGTTCTGGATGATTTGATATATCCAACTCGCTATATATTTTTTTGACAGCTTCAAAGTGTTTTTGAACGATGTGCTTATTAAGTTTTTGTGCTCTGCCGGGATTCATAAACTGAGCTTTACGAAGTGATATCTCCGAATTGCGTTTGAGGAAACCTTTCAGCCATTTCTTCCCTGCAATATTTGTTTTTTCACTGAACATGTTTGATATGCCATTTGCTCTACAGAACTCGTACGCTTGTTTCCGAACAAGTTTGGGGGTCAGCGGCATACCTACGTGAGCAAGTCTTATTATCCGTTTTGCTAAGTCCTGTTCATGTTTTTTATTCAGAATAGGTGGTCTACCAGTTACCTTTTCTGTTTTTCCGGATATTAAGTGGTTTCGCAATGTACGCCTTGGGATACAAAATGCTTCAGCAGCTGCTCGTTGTGACATTTCACGTCTCTTTACTGCCTTTATGGCATTTTTTAGCTGACATTCTGACCACTGGCCTCGAGGTTTTTTCCCAGTTGGCGCCATTTTGTTGAATACCAGCCTATGGAAGAAAAACTACGTTAACAATAACAAAAATTGAAAAGTTTTCAAAGAAATTTTCTTGTCATAAGCAAATTTAATAAAAGGATTAGACATAGATAGAAATGTATGTACTTATATGTAAACTTCAAAATATTATTTTTATTGCAATTTACAAATGTAATATTCGATAGTCCAAAGAAGGCCCGGGCCTTATTTGGGGGTCATGTAGTGGGCTATCTTATGGAACTTTGCCTTATGGCAGTAAAAATCATGTTAAAAATTAAGTGACACCATTAGAATATTAAAACTTACTTTGATTTAATCTTAACACTGTTAGTACTAAGATTTATCAAGGTGTAACGCGATATTACTGTATTTTGTTGTAAAAAAATAAATATACTTACGTGAGTAAGGTTATAACACGTGCACTGCCTTGACGCGTCACTGACAACTGACAATAGTGTTCAAAATGGCCGCGCGTGATTGGCGTGATGACGTTTGCCTTTCGTCTAGGAACGCATTCACAAGATTCCCGCGAAATTTTAAATTGTTCTGGCCACCGAAACTTAAGTATTTTTTAAGTGGGCCATGATAGGAGGTGGGCCTTATACGGCGCCTGTACCTTATGTTGAGGTCGGTTTCCAGTCTAACTACACTACTGGAAAAAATTAAGGGATCAAAATATCCAAATTTTTGGGCAATCTTCAAAAGGCCGTAACTTCGAGAGAAATTGTCATACAAAAAATCAAAAACAAGGAAATCGTAGCTCCAAGTGTCTAGTTTTTCGATTTCGCGTCAGCGGTTTTTGAGTAATCTTAGAAAAACCAGCAACAAAAAACATATTATTTTTTTTTTCTTCCACTATACGGATCTGATACTTCGTCCATTTAGCTTTAATTTCTTTTTTTATAGACCTTGATACGTCCACTTCTCGCCGAGATATCGGTCTTCAAATGGAAAAGGATCCATTTGTCTTTGATATCGATATCTTAGCAACCAACGATCGCACAGAAAGTTAAAGGTGGGTTTTAAGAACTTGAATGGATTCCCTTTAGCTACGAGCTATTTCTGATAGAAAATGCCTCAGTCAGTTACCTCTTAAATAAATTATAAATGGACAATATTCAATTAAAACTTTAAATCAGGTCATGAAACTTTGCAGGATAGTCGATCTATGTATAAAGCAGGAGGTATATGTTTTGTTTTTATTTTATAAATCGATGTTTTCATTGTAAAACATTTCCTGTGAAACTTCAAGCTTTCTAACCAGTCACAGCTTGGACTTCCCTGCCCTCCCGGCCCTCTCGCTTATCCACGTGTCTACACCGACCTTTTTTTTTTTGTTTGGAGTTGTATGATTCCTCCCGCTCTTGGCGGAGCGGTAGGGAATGTCAGACTTGTACAGTCTAAAAACCACCCATGTTGCTTCTTAGCCCTTTGTGTCCGAGGCCGCAGTATCTCTTTCGAACAACTCGCAGCTCGTCTACACTGACCCTCGCTTACGTGTTTCTGCTTACGTGTGAGCTTAGTTGCATCACTATCCCAGCCGAGCCTAAACGCACATTGACACTTGACACCGGTTCCACGACCCAGTTCACCTCGAGATTGACATTGAGGCGCCACATGGCTGGCGCACTTGATTATGTATTACTTCCGTTTATGATAATGCTTCCGGATTCAGATTAATTATAATTATTAGCAGTTTTGTACATGTACATAAGGTGCATAGAGTTATTAATTAGGTGATGGAGTTTAAGGTTGTGAAATAATGGCGTAACAAGTCGCAATTTAGTTCCAACGTGAACTATGTCACGTAGTGCATTCGTCATAGAAAACGTACTATAAAACGTACCTCGACGCTAGCATTTCAAGCTACTAGGATTTGATTCTCATCTTCTCATCCCTGATTTGATTTTCAACTTTATCGCTTAAGCAATAAGGTTCAAGGTTGATTGGGTTAAATTTACAGATTCGGGTAACACGATGTGCTGGCATCTGTACGAACGCCTAGGATAAACCTAATGCTTACAGTAACGATCAAACCAGTAGCTGATACGTAGAGAGCGCGGGGTTTTAAAAATATTTGATTAAATATTATCTTGCCTTCTTGGTCTAGTGGACGCAAACGCCAGCTGCTAAGTATAAGGTCCTGGGTTTGATTCCCAGGCCGGGCAAAGTGTTCTTCCATCAGGAATTTCTCAGTAGCAGCCACGGAGTCTGGATTTGTGCCCGGTTGTTCGCAATACGATGGCACCCTATTACACTACGTAGTAAACTATGGGTGTACTATTAGGAACACCTCTGCCTAACACTTCGGGGATTACAGATGTCATGTTATTTTGTTATGTGTGTTATCTGCCAGACTGGTGTTCGGTGACTAGTCCACAATCTTTCCGCGCCTACATATAAGTGTAAAAATTACGTCATTACAAAAATATGTAGTGATAGATATTTTGAATATTATAAGTATATGTAGCTATTGTTTATCATGCTATCTTGATAACTGCGATTATCAAGACAATAATATTGAGTCACAGAAATATTTAGATTAAACAAATAGACAATGATTCACTCTATTGAAAAGTGATTTCCAGAAATAGTGACTTCTAGAAATCACTTTTAGGTCTTTCCAAGACGAAGATTATGGCAAACATCAACACCTTTGCAAATCCTTCTGTCAAGAAATGAAGAGTTGGACATAGTTGACCAGTATGTCTATCTTGACCATGTTCTTTCATTTGGCAAAGAGCATCAACAAAGGGAAAGGGAATATCCAGAAGAATACAGCTTGGACGGGCCGCGTTCAGCAAATTGGACGACATTTTGAAGTCAGTGAAAGTTTCGCTATGTCTAAAGTCCCGCCTCTATAACCAGTGTATTCTGCCCACAATGACTTACGGTGCTGAAACATGGACGCTCACGCAGGAGGCTGTGTACAGACTGAGAGTTGCGCAGAAAGCCATGGAACGTTCCATGCTAGGCATAAAACTTTTAGACCGAGTTCCTAACGTCGAAATTCGAAGACGTACAAAGGTCACCAATATTGGCAAACGCGTTACGGAACTCAAATGGGGTTGGGCAGGACACCTGGTAAGGCGCTGTGATCGCAGGTGGACAAAGGAACGGGGAAAAGAAATGTATAATGTAATGTTGCTATCGAGGGAAAAACCTGGATGAGACTGGTACAAGAATGTGGCGATTGGCACCAGAAAAGAGAGGCCTATACCCAGCAGTGGGTAAATTTGGGGCTGTGGATGGTGATGAGGTATTTTTAGGTTAATCAACATAGTAGAAAAGGCATCACTTTTAAGTTGCTGCGTGTATACATATTGGTAAACGTGACAGTATATGATGTGTTTTGGCAACAGCGTCGCCATACCAACAAGACCACTCCCTGTGTTTTCTTAAAGGAAAGTTATTTCTGGGCATTTCTTTGCGTAGGTGTTTGTTTGTCTACATGAGGGAGCGAAGCAAGCTGAATGATAAGCAACTTCTATCTTGGGACTCTTAATTATAGCAACTAGGTATAACATAACATCACGCCTGTAATCCCCGAAGGGTTAGGCAGAGTGATACACCCACATTTCGTCAGTTATGTTAACGTACCATGTAAAAGGGGGCGAGCCTATTGCTATCAACTGGGCATAAATTCAGACTACGTGGCTGTTATTGAGAAATTCCTGATGTTAAAACCCAATAACACTGTACCCGTCCCAGGAATCGAACCCAGGACTTTATGTTCAGCAGACCAACGAGGCAGTAACTAGGTATAAGGGTCCTGTCAGGGCTACGGGTTGCTCGCAAGAGATACCGCGGCCTCGACATAAAAGGCTAAGAAGGAATATGGGTGGTTTTTAGTCAGTAGAAGTCTGACACTCCCTTTCGCTCTGCCCAATAGCGGGAGGGGTTATTTGATGATTTTCCTGATTTTTGAAAAAAAAAGGGTAGACATATTTCATTTACGTCTTTTCTTTCATTTTCGCCTTTTAACTTAGGCACCAGTCTCCCACACTATCACAAAACGCATGTATTGTTCACGAAACCACCAATCTTTTTAATCTTATCTTATCTTTTTCAGGAATTTGCAAATCTGAAAGTATTGGCAATATTATTGCTACGTGATATGAAATTCACTATCTTGCAATAAAACATTTATTATGATTATTTTCTAAATAATAATATAGTAACAATGAGTATTCAAAACTGTATACTTAATTTATTAATTCTGTGTAGTTTTGGTGTTCTAGATCAATATTTCGATATTGTAACATTATTCTCTAATAAATATTTCGATATTGTAACATTATTCTCCATGGAGTGTCTTGCCTACTCTTCTCCAAAGCGATCTACTCTTTAGAATGAGCAACTATTTGTGTATGTGAGTTTAAAATGTGTGTGAACGCACCCACGATACTGGAGAAATTCCGGATGTTGGGCAAAAAAAAAAAAGTTACAGTATTTTCACAATTATGCCTTTTTTGGGTTATGGGAAATCATCATATGACTCCTCCCGCTCTGGGCGGAGCGGAAGCGAGTGTCAGACGTCTACTGACTAAAACGCTCCCGTGTTCCTTTTTAGCTTTTTGTGTTCCGGGGCCGCGGTATCTCCTTCAAACAGTTCCCGGTAGGAACTAGCATGTTTTCGAGATATTTCTCGACGGCATGTAAAGCCAAGTCAGAGCCCCTGAGCGGCAAAAAGCTCTAACATCAGGTTAGCTACTAACCACACGATATTGAAAGAAGACTAACTGCCGTACTCAGAGATATTTAATGATTACTTTAGCCGTCACTTAGTAAAGATTTGACATACTTTTGACATGACAAAACTTTCAAAACCTTTACTAAGTGATGGCCTAAGTAATCATTAAAGCTCTCTGAGTGCGGCAGTAATTATCGAAATATCCGATTTTTCAATACTGGTTTTAAATTGCTTATTTTAGGTTTCGACCACAAATTATACAAAAAATTCAATACTATTTAGTATATCCATACAAAAACTTCCTCGAGAACCTCTCTAGCCATTGCAGCATTGATGAAAACAACATGAAAATCGGTGCAGTAGTTTTTGAGTTTATCGCGAACATACAGACAGACAGACGTGGAAGAGGATTTTGTTTTATAATATGTTGTAGTGATACTATCTTTGTGTAAACACCTACCACAGATCAAATTAATAAAACTAAAGAAAAAATTAAGTTCGCGTCAGATTAAAAACATATTAATATATACATCGACCTCTGGCCTCGTTAAATAAATTAATAAACAAAATGACTAATAGAGTTGCATTCCTAGACTAAAGTCAAGGTGTGAATGAGTCATTAAAAGAAATATCGATATTAGAGGCGTGCTTTCTAAAAATTGACAACTAAGCGTCGCAGCAAGATGTCAAATGTCAAGCTGCCTTATTGGTCCAGTGGTAGTAAGCGCGACTGCTGAACATGAGGTCCTGGTTCAATTTCCTGGTCGGGCAGTAATATTGGAATTTTCCATAAGGAATTGTTCGTGGCTTCCACGGCGCCTGGATTTGTGCCTGCTTGATGGCAAAAGGCTCGCCCTTTATACAATGAGACTTCAACATAACTGGTATACTATAGGTGCACCTCTTCCTATCCCTTCGGAGTGTATAGGCGTGATGTTATGTTTTACTGCCATAGCAGGTAAATAACCGTGTTTAAAACCTGGTAAATACCTGTGTTTTATATTTCTATAATTTGGACGAACAGTGAAGTCGTAGGATCAAACCCAGGCAGGCGCTCGGCGGACTAAAATCTAAAATCAAGATCATTTATTTCGCACTTTATATAATTTATTGCACCACCGCTGCTCTCAAAACGGTGAAGGAAAACATCGTGAAGCAACTGGCAAAAAGTTCGAAGACATGTGACATCTGCCAACCCGCACTGGGCTCACGTGGTGGATTATAACCCATCCCTCTCCTAGAGAGGGAGCCTGAATCCCTGTAATGGGAACACAGGGTGATTTAATGATGATAATTAGAACGTTACGCTGTTGCCAAGTCGACAACCTAAAGACTCACCTATGACCTCTCATACTGATAGGTTCAAATTACAACTGGTGTTTTTTTGGGTTACCGCAAATTGAGAGAAGAGTCAAGTTTTGTCTGAGTAACAACTAACACCTATACTTGTTGGGAATCCTTAAAGAAGAAAGTTAAAATACGCAACTGTTGAATTTACAAATAGCATCGTACTCGTATAATAATATAGCTAATAGTAGAAACATAAATCCCCCCTCTGGAACGCGCTACCCCTTGGCATTAAAAAAGCGGAAAGCAGAATGGCTTTCAAAAGAACTGTGCGAAAGCACTTCTTAAAATCGGACTGAATCACTCTTAATGTGTGGTAGTCATGATAATTATTGTTTGGTTTCTCGTTTTTTGAATTATTTGTATGTATTATAATATATATTAGTTTATTTAATTCCATCTTAATATATATGTATTAGTATGTACCATTTATGTAGGTATATTAATTTATGTTAACAAAATTTCTCCTAATTTATTTATATTTGTACTCTGCCACAGTGCTGTCCTATTTGACCCTAAGGTTGACTGGTAGAGAATGCCTTGTGGCATTAAGTCCGCCTATGTACCACGTTTGTGCATGAAGTTTAAATAAATAAAAAGTTTGTCAGCCTGTATTAGAAGCTACCGATACCAGTTACTGAGTTGTGAAGGTCAGATAGGCAGATAGGTCAGAAAGGGCTAGTGAAATACTGGTATTCAGCTTCATCCAGTCAGACTGGAAGGCGTTCCCAACATACTTAGCTTGGAAAAGAAGCTAGGCAAATCATGATTTAATGCTACCGATTAAATAATTATGAATGGCCTGCTGTATTTTGTATTGACTATTTGATTCCATAGGACATGCCGTTTATCGTACTAATGAGTTTATAAGCCAGTAAGGGTTTTCCTGACCGCGAAAACCTGAGACCCACAAGAACTTAACACAATTTTCTTATGTATTATACCTAATTAAAAGCGACGATAAATAATTAAGAATTATTTCTCATTTCGTGACGAACAGGGTAATATACACATGTTAATAATCAAGCGTAATTAGTTTGAGTCTAAAGAAGACATTTTATGTGCGTAGGATCACAACATTTAGTACAAGAATTATTTTACTCGCCCACAACAAACTATTGAAAGTAAAGGTAGCAATTTTTCATTTTACCGATAATATTCAGATTTAATAAGCTGCTCTTTATACTAAATATCCGAGAAATAAACAGTAATTTCAAAAACAACGAAGATACTCGTAATTAAGCACTGATATCTAATATGCCACCCACGCCAAATCGCCCACACAGGCACGCGAAACAAAGAGAATTCTACGTTTTAAATATCAATTTTTGATATCAAATCTTCTGTTCAGAAAATTATTTTGGGTTTTCAAGAAAGCAGTGAAATTCCATTTGTTATTTTAAAGATTAATACCAATTAAGGGCAAGTACGGTTGTCGACGTGTTCATGTCCTACTCATTACGTAACTCCCACCTACCGCCGCGGATTGATTTTTGTTAGCATCTCCCTCTAACCACGCATGCGCGATAACTTGACGCACACACCCCTAACAAACTGACACACATTGATGCACCCTCCAACTTTATCAAACATAGAATTTCGACTCTAAGGAGATAAGATAAGGTGGAGTTTCGTGCGGTGTTGTGAACAGTTGGTATTTTTAGACAATACGTGCCTATTATGGCGAGTACCGACGCGCCCTCTCCCATACAAATCGGGAAACCTCGTCGCGGAAGGTTTTCCACTTTCTGTCTATATTTTCTGCAAAATATCCACATTTAACATCACAGTTTCGGCGTCTTTTTACACTAGTTCGTACGTCAAGTTACTGCGTGTGTTCATGGGGTTGAAATAAACGTGAAATAGGAGTTTTTTATCGGGAAAGGTGTGACTAAAAATAGATCACTGCCCGATATACTTGTAGGGAAACCTAGTGAGAGCTTTCCATTCATAAATTACATTCATTTGGTGTCGGGCAGTGAAGTACTACAGTTGGGAGAAGCGATTTAACTGGTGGATGTTATAGTTCGGTGATAAGGTTGAAGTGCTAACGGGGATCGATAAGCGGGCCACTGCCTGAGTTCATCGTTGAAGAAGAAACACCAAAAAGAAGAGAAAAATGTAAGTTTTTATCCATTTTACTATCGATCAAATTCCAGATACGCTCATATATTTTAATCTGCGTTTGAAATACATGCTAGTGAATACAAAATTGATTCTGCTGTCATTTTGTCGTACGTTTCACGAACCGGTCGATAGAAGGACGCTGAACAATGACTTATAGATTTTATAGATATGCAACCTTCTTGGGGCTTCTACGTTTGTTGAGATTAAAGCGATATTTTACAGGTTTTGTATTGAAACAAATGAAAAATTTGAGTGTTGTTTATGGATTGAATCGAAAATTAAATGGATTCGATAATGCCAGTTATAATTTTTTTTTAAATTTGTTCTTGGCTGAAATACAAATGGCATCAAACTCCTTAGTCATTTATCGAGAATAGAGGAATTTATATGCATGTTGGTGGTCATAAATTGCGTCTTATATCTCTGGGGTAATTCAAATCCTGTTCATCTTTAATATGACCAATGACCTAGCCTTTGCTCAATTGGGTTAAGGGCAACTTCTAGTCTTACCGGCTACAACTAACAAGGATCGATACGGCGTCATCATCGTGCCGACGGACTTTCTCCTGGAAAAAGGCCTCCTCTGAGCATCGCAACAACTGCACGATGGGAGACTGAGTGACAATTTAGACTTGGTGATTTAAAAGTATTTATCACCAGTCTAAATACAAAATCGCCTAACGATAACAGCCACTAGGGTCGACCTATAGGGCAAATCGCTCTTGGCTGGGATGGTCCGTGGATAGTTGACCACTAACACATGTCGAGTAACCCCCATGCACGCACGTAAAACCTTTGGAACCAGCAGTCATTAAGGATCTGACCCAGTCTTAGCAAAGAGTATCATATTACCCAGTACTAACCGGGTTCTGGAGGTAAGATAGGCAGTCGGTTCACGTAATATGCTGGTCTAAATGCATCCATTTTGACTGGAAGCCGTCCCGAACATAGCTGGGAATAGGCTAGGCAGATGATGATGACTTCCAATGTGTAAAGGATGGCAATTTTAAGTAACAACATCATAATAACGAACTAACCTGCTTGTAACTTAAACAATTTAGATATCTGAATATTTAGAACCATTTGGCTCTGCCTACAGGCACGCTCAATGTCATTAAGGTCATCTTTAAAATTACGTTGAAGTCGATTTGTTTTTCAGTCTAACCAGATGCATCTAGAAACCATAATATTATCAACACAAATTAGAAGCGTCTTTTGTAAACATACATATAACCTCTCAATATCCCTACTGCAAGCAACGAGACTGGCCATTCAAAAAATCTCGATAAATTCCATGAAAAAAAAAGAAACTGCGCTTCAAACTCCCAATGCTACCAACGTCACACAACCAACCCTAAAGCACTCGCACTACCAACGTCATCGGAAACTCAGTAACGCGCCCTCATTAGCCAACGCCTGCACAATGCAATAGGAGTCACATTAAAATTTCAAAACACGAACGTAGAGAATTAAAGTAGCGAACATGCGGGCTCAATCGAAGTAGATTCTATCTACTTTAGCTTTCCCTGTGGGTTGTGTAGCGAGACCACATCGGCAATTTAGGGTTGGAATGACCTTTGTATGTCAGCTGTCTTGTTTTGCGACGTAGTTGCGATGGTGTTTTGTTTCAATGTTCTATCCACATCTTTTTTTTGTTTATTTATTTATGCACACCAGTAGACAAAACAGAAAAGTAAAATATTATAATATTTGAGTACAAAGGCTAAGTTAGGCAAAGTTAGATCTGCAAAAGAAAAAATGAAAATGAAATGTAGACGATAGTTTGTGAGAAAGGGAAAAGAATAATGTGTATACCCATGTGCCTTAACTAACTTAACCTAAAATAATAAAATACACACATAAATAAATATAGATTTTTATATATTTGTGAAGGATTGTCTAGAATGCAAGAAATCGTGGTTAAATAATCACAACTGTTTGGATCGATCTTCACGTTAAGCCGCGTTTGCCTAGATTGGACCGTGGACGAGAGACCACCCATTACAAACAGAGTTTCCTCCGTGCCTCGGAAAGCACGTTAAGCTGTGCGTCCCTGCCATCAATAGGGGATCGGACTGAGTCAAAAAAATATGATTCTGTTTAGTCCTCATTATCGAAAAATATTAAATACGTGTTTTTTGTTTTATCAAATTAATAAAAAATGAACGAAGATAAAACGCGTCAAAGATCATGAGTGGGGGCTTGTGATGTCACTTGTAGGTAAAAAATGTACTGACATGTAACGTTTTCGAGGAGTTGACGAGTTTTCGAAGCACAGTATATCGGCTTCATTTTATGTTTATGTAAAAAAATAAAAAATATGTGTTCAATATTTTTTGGAAATCTATCTGACGGACTAATTAGTTTTTTTTGTCCGATCCCCTATTGTAGATCTTTGACAGTCGTTAAGACTGACAAGCGGTTATACCAAGGGGTATCGTATTACACAGTACTTGTGGAGGTCAGATAGGCAGTTGCTTCTTGTAAAATACTGGTATTCAGCTGCATCCAGTTAGACTGGAAGTCGAACCAAACATAAAAGGCCTAGGCAGGTGATGATGTGTTTTTATTTTTAAGATTCTTTAGATTTAATAAGTGATTCAAATGTTACATAGAGTACCTTTACTTTAGAGCACACAAAAATTGAGTTTTGCACTAATAACCAATAATTACAAAACAATTTCTGAACTGAAAACTCGATTACCTCATTTTAATTCACTGTAAATTTCTCTGAAGTCAACAAAATGTCGAGTCATTAATTAGGTTAATTAATGACTCGTCACAATGTTGCTACTGCGATACAAAATCTATAGGGAACTGCGTTCTGATGACTAAAAAAAATATTTCATTAAAATTTATTGGTGGTGCAACTTATCTTTAACAATATTATTTTAAATGGTCTAACAACAAAATAACAAACATTCTAAATAACAAAATCTTACTATCTGTCTTATATTATCTGCTATCTTATCTTATCACTAATATTCATCGCTAGTGCAAACAAAATAATAAGGAATCACTTATCCAACATATATATTATTCTATCTATTTCAAAGTATGCATTCGAATTTTGCTGATGGCAACTAGCAGCTGACTTCTGTATCAATGAGAACGCCATGAAGGAGCATCAGGTATCCGTGGCATGCGACTACGGCTGTCCTCTATAATAATAATACTTATTATTAAGTTATTTACCTAAATTAATTTAAGAATTATTTTCTTGTTTTCTACTTTTAAGACCGCGGTTTTATTAGTCTGCGATTTTATTCGTAGTCGTGTTTTAGTTTTTTAAACAATTTTTTTTCTGATAATATTCGTTCCGGGATTCAATATAGTTAAATTCTTTCTCTGAGACTTTCTCGAACTTCAATTTTTCGGTGCTTTTCTGGTGGTCGCCACTGTTGATTCTGGCAGCTGATTGGTTGGTTTTAGGAATAGTGTGGCCCCTTGTCCCATAAAGGAAAAATGTTGCGCTGACACAATGTAAATTATAATCGACAGACTAAGAAAAAGAAGTAACATAAATTATGCTCTTTATTTTACGGAAGACACTTCAACCGAGTAACTGATATCCACAAGTCCCATTTAATTCGACATTTGATCCTAACTGGCAAGCCTGACTGATCTAGAGGTCGGCATGAAGAGCCTTTGACCTATTGTCATGAACTTGCCAACTTAATGTTTTAAAATAATGGGGCAGAAGAAGGGTTATGTACTGAAGTCTCGAAAATAAACTCGACATTTTAAAGCGAAGGTGTTGACTGGTTAAAAGGTCGTGTTAGATCCTTTTGGACCTTCAAAATAGCTGAGTAAGATGAGTTTTAAAAGGGTTGAGGTTGTTATTATTGTATGAAAATATAACGCCAGTGGTCGTACGTAAACGAATACCAGTAGGATCATTCTTAACCCAAAGCACACAGATTTTTTATCAACAATTTTTTTTTACACCTGCATATATAAACTCACGCCCTTTTCCCATGGGGGTAGGCAGAAACCACAGAACGCCACCTGCTACGATCCTTACATACTCCTTTTGCCTCGTCCATTTTTTTTTATTCTGCTGGGCCTGTACAAAAGTGCAACCTTCACGGTCAAAATGTATGAAACTGTATATTTTATAAATTTCTGAAAAAAAATGTATAATGTATATTAAATAAATTTATTTATTAATGAACACACAAAATACATAACATTAAAATAAAAGAGCACAAAGACTTCGTTTGAGTAACAAACATACACTTGTACATTCATAATCTAAGTAGGTTTTTTGGTCTGAAATGACGTCATAACATGTCAGCCAAATCATGAAATCGATCGGTCACTCAGAAAGCAAGTTATTTTAACTGTCTAGACATAGTTATGCTGTTTCGCTAATAGAGCTATATTGAGCCAAATGTTGATCGACTATTATGATACCAATATATATGGGTCATTGTCCTCTCTCATGAAAAGATAAAAAAAAAAAAAAAAAAAAAAAAAAAAAAAAAAAAGAAGAAAATTAAAGATAATTTTGTTTTTTTTTAGTTTTTAGTTTTTTTAAAAAACGTTGCCCCACACTAGGAATCTCTCCTGTATCGTGGGTGGGTTCACAAACATTTAAACTCACATACACAAATACCCAGACCCGAAACAACTATCTGTAGGCCATACAAATATTTGTTCCATGCGAGGATTGAACCCGCGACACGCACCGCAGCAGTCCACTTGCTCAGCCACTGCACCAACCGTGAATACTTACAGAGGGGCAAACTGAATCATCACGTGGAGAGACGAAGGAAAATGAAACAAAGCCTAAGCCTTCGATTGACGGCTTCGATTTTCAATATGATGAAAAATAACATCAGATAGTGAACAACTTATTCCTAGCTACCTAAGAGTACACTTTAACTTAGTAAGAAAGAGCTATAGTAACAATGATCTACAATAAACTGAGATACAGACATGGGGACTACATGCCACATTACACGGGGCCAGACGAAGGTATTTTGACATTCAGCTCAAAGCCAATGACGGTCGTTGATCTCCCATTATTTAGGGTTACCAGTCGTTCTGAAAAAAACTAATTTTGAGCACGTGCCACGTTGATTCTAGCCTCGAGTCGTAGAGAATTTCAAAATAATACGAAATGCCAGCATATTTTGTGTTTGTTGTACGGTCAGCAGCAGAAGTAGCTTAACATTTCGGAATTTTAATTATTTGATGTACAGGACTCCAGTTATTATTTTTAATGTTTCAAAAAATTATTCTTTAAAAGATTCCTTACTATTTAATAACTTGTCAGTATCATTACTAACAAGTTATTAAATAGTAAGGAATATACAAAGTTTAGATATTACTCATGTAATGTCTAAACTTTGTGTCGTGTTAATATACTTCTGATGCTGACTGTACCACTGATATGCGGTCTAGCGTTCTAAATAATATACGTACGTTAAGAACCAATTAAAAAACCCGCAAATAACAAAAAGGTTTCCTCAAACATTCGCAGAAACGCAAAACCTCAACAAATATCCCAATGCCCGACATAGTCCTCATTTCCTCAGACAACAAACGAATTATTAATTAAATACAAACAACACTTGGGATCACAAACACGACTGTTAATAAAAGTTCCATCCCAAAACGTGTTTCTCAAAGTTTAAAAAGGTTTTAATCACAGAATAATCTGGAACCTGTTGAGAGAAGTTTTGTTAGAAGTTGGAACTGTAACAAACTGTGGGGAAGTTCTGACAATGGCTTTGTTCTGATCTGACTTCAATGGTGGCCTGGAATGATGGCCATTGACTGTATACACAATGGCACTTAGACTTGAACAAGACACTGTCACCTTTCACTCTACTGGGAGAGGCCATAGTTTTAGACACACACATAAACTCACGCCTTTTGCCCATGGCGGTAGGCAGAAAACACAAAATGCCATCTTCTACGATCCCTACGGGGCCAAAGCTCCAAAATTTACACAGCTGTTTTTTGTAAATACTAGTTTTTCAGGTTATATCTTTACTTAAATTACCTCCATGACCCGTTTACTATTCAAAGCATTCACAATGTTTTAAGAGTGCTACATTGAGTTTTACCGTACAATGTGACTTTTGATTTAAAAAAAGTCGTTTCCCAGCAAACATTTTTGCGTAGGGGTAGGTACTTAGTTTGACGTAGTAGAATGCTTGGTTGACGGCTATGTGAAGAGTAAATAAAAGGCAAGGAAACAACATATAATTTGAAACCAAATAATGTAAAAACGAAACAAACTGAAATCTCGTGTACTGAAAACTTACTAGGTTAAGTATTCAGAAGAGAACAGGATTATAGAACTATGTTAATAACTATTTGTTTTCCATTATATAACAAGCTGCACTCGTAACCAACTTTATAATAGGAAATTCTCATCATTGTAAAAGCAAACTCCGCTGCAGATTTTCTTTATGTAGGTCACTCACTCACGATCCCGCGAACAAAATTCAATGCAGGAATATAATGCAAACTTTGAGCACCACTGATGAATAAATTTATGACTAGTACAGAGAATAATTTGGTTCTGGCACTGTTTGGAAAATTTCTGAAAAACATGAAATACAAATATAATTATCCACAATTAATAATTCTCTTAATATTTAGGATTAAATAATCCTATTGTACAAAGGATGACGGCAGAAGGTCAAGTAAGGTCTCGGACTGTTGCTGCGGGTTGTTCAAAAGAGATACCGCGACCTCGACACAAAGGGCTAAGAAGGAACATGGGTGGTTTTTAGTCAGTAGAAGTCTGACACTCCCTCAGATAGGCAGTCACTCCATGTAAAATATTGGTATTCAGCTGCATCCGGTTAAACTGGAAGCCGACCCCAACATGGTTGGGAAAAGGCTAAGCAGATGATGAAGTCTGACACTCCCTACCACTCTGCCCAGCGGGAGGAGTCATTTGATGATTTCCCAACCTTCAAACAAAAAAAAAGGTCTCCACTTTTGACAATCGTTAAAGCTATAACAAAATAGGTACTATTTTGGTAGTGTGAAATCGTCTGGTGTTCATATCAACAGGCAGTGATATCACGATTTTTTAAAGATCTTTTGGGATCAAGAACAATAGATCTCTATGCAATTCTGAAAATGGGTCGACGGACATAGGATAGCAATGATGATATTGTATCAAGAAATATTTTTTTGAATTTGATACGTCCAACATATTCAGAACAAGAAATGAGTACATAAAAAGTAATCAGAATGTGGCGCCCGCACCGGTGAAGCTTGTGAGTTTTAACCAGGAATTTCTCAGAAGTGATGGACTCCGGATTAATGGCCAGTTAATGACGAAAGGGTCTCAGCTCATTTCGACCACTAACTAAACCTAACCTTATAGGTAACACCATGTCTATAATTTCTTGGTTAATTAATCTACTATTGATTAACACAATAAAATCAATGTCAAGAGCAAAATGCCTGCATTTATTGATTCTCACACCGTCCGCTATAATCAGACCTGGTTATTCTGCAAGTTGGAGGTTTAATTAAATCTTTTGAATACGACAGGTCTTATGATGGGAAACCTTTGTCCTCACGATATGGACATCTGTCAGGAACAGATAGTTAGGGAAGTGTTGCTTTTATAGGTATATCTGACGTTCTGGCAATTCGTCTGTATATTTAGGATAATCTCTGAATATGCAGGATATATTTTAATCATGTTTTCATCATCACTGTGAATTTTGAGTAGGTAATTAATACATAAACTCCTGGCCCATAGGGGTGGCAAGAAACCACCGACCGCCATCTGCTATGATCCTTCATACTCCTTTTTACACGTTCATATACTCGTAAGGAGGGGTAAGCTATAGGTAATTAATGTATTTCGATTATTGATTTTCATTGATGTAAACCGTTATGGGTTTGATTAAAATCATAATGAAAACATCACAATGATTTGCTTGATTGGAAAATGGAAATGGCAACAAAAATCTTTTGTCATTGATGTTTTGAGATTGAAAATAAAACGTTTATTTTGCGATAGTCATATACAGGGTGTAAATCAACCCATCACACAGTCGTCAACCAAGCATTCTGTACATCAATCTAAGTACCCCTACCCTACGCAAAAATTTTGGCTGGGAAATGACTTTTTTTTTTGGTGTCAAAAATCACATTTTACGGTAAAACTCAAAGTAGCACTCTTAAAACCTTGTGCTAGTGGATGCTTTGAATAATAAACGGGTCACGGAGGTAATTTAAGTAAAGTTTAAACCTGAAAAACTAGTATTTACAAAAACAGCTGTAAAAAAATTGGAACTTTGACCCCTAATATCTCCGTAACTAGGAGGATCCCAGGTATGGTCTAGAACAAAAAAATAGTCGCAGTGGTGGGGAGAACAAGTGCCCTTCGTTTGCGTTAAGGGTACTTTTACACCCTAGATTTCTCGTCAGTTTAATTTATGTCTCCGTCCGTTACCTTGAGTTTTCTACTTCAGTGAAAGATGAACCAATATTCATTCGCAGAGTCACGGACCTGGAAAATCTTGATATCTGCATATTATATTCGTTTTACTATATTTAAATCCGGGAGTATTGATGCACTCGAATTGAATACGTAAGAAAACTTTAATTTAGTTACAGCAGAATAAATTTTGCTTTATAGAAGGCAGATAGATCTAACAGACTGTTCAATCTTAAGTTTTAACAATAGGCTCGCCCATTATTACATGGAACTTTAAAACAAAACTGACGAAATGTGGGTGTTAGTACACCCACATTTCGCCAATAGTCTGGTCAATTTAGACATCCAAGGTTACACTAATTCCCATCCGGCTGAAAATTTGTAGGATTGTTCAAAACACCATTATAAATGAAATGTAAAAAGTCCTCATCGATCCAAAAAACGGGTTTTTCGCGATTTTCAGCAAAACGGTAAATTTTATTATAAAATTTGAAGAGACAAAATTATAAATCAGATAATAACCTATAAAATGTTTATAGTACATTATGGTATAAGTGTGTAACGTTGGTGATTACTGCTGAGGCGCCATTGAGACCCGAGCCGTCAGGTGAGGGTCTTAAGAGAGCCGAGGACGGTAATCATCAATACACACGTGTATCATACGACGTTTTTCAACACACTTGTGAAGAAAATAATACAAAAAAATCATTTTCAACAGTTAAAACGAGTTGTGAAAAAAATTTCGGTATGGCGGGAAAAATTAAAAAGTTTTCCTGCACGCGCATCTAACAATGGTGATCGGCCATAGACTAAAAGAATGAGGTTTCTTTTTTTAGCTTTTTGAGAAATGAGGAATTCAAAGTTTTTTTTTATTATAGAGAAAACAAAAGTTTTATTTATTTAAAACGTAAACAAGTTGAAATTATCTATTTCAATTAATAAGTTTTCCTGCGCGCGCATATAACAATGGCGATCGTCTATAGACAAAAAGATTAAGTTTTTTTTTTGGCTATTCGCGGATAGCGTTGCAGCCACGTACAAATGGGGTATTCAAAGTTTTTTTTTTATTACAGAGAAAACAAAAGTTTTAATTGTTTAAAAACGTAGGTATATACAAGTTCAAATTATCTATTTAAATTCGAAGTTGCATGAAATGAGCAAGCAATAGGTACATTAATTTATTTGTAGTATTGAACACAATCTTTTTAGTATCGAAACTTTTTTAAGAACAAAGCATCTCAACAAATAAAATTAAAAAAAAACCTATAACTCACTTGTGAATAATGGTAATGAAAAATTCACAGTTTGATTACAGGTGTCATTATGTGCCTAATTGCGGTGAAATTAGAGCCACTTTATGAGCAAGTGTGTTGAAAAACACTTTTATTGCTAAAAGCCACTGTTTTTTAGATATATCGATATATTCAAAAGTGGAAAGAGTAGTAATCTAAGTACGTAGTTTATATACGTGGTGTACTTAAATTCACACTATGACGATTACAACTAATAATAATTAATATGTATAAATTATATCATTTCGAAACCTAAAGCTTGCATTTGGAAAATTTATTATTCGGTAACTCTAGTAACACTTTCTAAGAAGAGCTCTGTTCGGAATAATTAAAAGTTTTATGGCGAGATTAAAATCTAGGCTAATGCAACGAGTGCTGATAAAACTTTATGAAGCTGTAAGTCTAGGCCATTTTAATACCTACGGAGGGGAATGAGGTTCTACTTTATATAAAAATAACCAGTTATTCGTCAATACAAAATGTCGGAGTATACTTGAAATGAGTTTTCTGTTGAGTTAATGTTTTGAAAATTAGTTTTGAAGCTAAGCTCGTTTTAACGTAGTTTCGCATTCTTTCATCTTTTTTTTATGGTTCCGTACCCGAAGGGCAACGGGACCCTATTACTAAGCGTCTGTAAGCGGGCTGTATCTCATGATACGTAATAGGTAGACAGTTGAAATTTTCACACGATGTGTAATTTTTTGGCCCAGGATGTGTCATTGTATTTCTGTTGCCGCTATAACAACGAATATTAATTTAAATAAAAGAGGGCTTCCCAATTACGATGGTACGGAACACTTCATGCTAGAGTCCGACTCGCACTAGGCCTGTTTTTTTATTTTTGTTTAAACAATGTACGACGGCACGGTTGGCGCAGTGGCTAAGCGATTAGACTGCTGCGCTGCGTGTCGCGGGTTTGATCCCCGCACGGAACAAATATTTGTATGGCCTGCAGATAGTTGTGTCGGGTCTGGGTATTTGTGTATGTGACTTTATATGTTTGTTAACGCACCTACGATACAGGAGAAATTTTTTGTGTGGGGCAACGTTTTTCTTCATAAATGTAGGTTGCTTTGCTTAATGTAAAAGCAACTTACAAGGAAGAAATGCAATTTAATTATAATGCAAGGTATTTGAATTGCTACTTGCATGCATGTAACTCTAAGAACATAGGAACTCTTGAGTCGCATTCAATTCAATCTAGAAAACTATTTAGTAATATTTTTCTAGAATAATAGCTTCTACTGTGTACCAGAAATGACCAACCCGAACCTGTGCACCTTTTCTCGACGTTTTATAGTGCTTAGGTATGTGTAACAAAATATTTTGATACTGATGACTGATAAAATGGAACGTAAAGTCCATTTCACGAAAGAAGTCCCGCGGACAATTGTGGAACTAAATTTAACAGATCGGCCATGTTGTCGTTTGTCGATGTTATCAAGGTGCGTTTGTTGTGGTAGATATTTTGTGCGTTTGCTATAAGGTTTATTTACGATGCCAAAAGTTGTGAAACAACATTATGTCGCGCGACATACAGCGCTGCGTCTGCGGGACTTCTTTCGCGAAATGGACTTTAGTTATTTTGTAGCTCATGTTATGTTAATGTTATAACAATACCAGAAGAACCGGGATAAGCTGTATATAAACATTATTATCTATTTCAAAATACCGAAAAGACGATTTAGTTAAGATCCTTGATCCCGAACAAAGAATGTAGTTCGCAAGTAATTTAATTCCGTAGATTAGATTTGCCGGCAACTTGGAGCCATTTTCCTCCAACATGTTGATATTCTTATATTTTGTCTTAATATATCCTTTAAGCGTATTGAGAAGATCTTTATGAATTGGACTACAGGTAAAAGCGTTATACAAGTCATCATAATTATGCCTTTTCCCAACTATGTTGGAGTCAGAAGAGTGCAATACTAAATGTAATAATAAATAAATAAATAAATACGTCATTCCGAAAGTACACGGCGCCGAATGTTTGCAAAAACGAATACTGTGAGTACGAACGCACGCAGCGACGCATACCGTAACAACGAATGCACGAGACTCCGAATAACGGAACAACGATTGCACGTTACAACGAAAATAGTCACACCGATCCAGGTGACCCTGAAATAACGTAACAACGAACGTATCACCAGACAGCGAAACAGTAAAACAAATTATATTTTCCATTTTTTTTTACATCGACGCATTATTTATATTAAGGTGCTTATAAACGGGCTATACTTTCCCGGCAATGTGTGGTTGTACTATTGGTAAGTATTGCTGGGCCATCTCGAAAATATTGCTACACGCGTAAATGCTTGGCCATACCAAACATGTGTCTGGCTGTGCATGGCCGGGCCATTAGTGAAATATATTACATTCGTTGTTACGGTATGCGTCGCTGCGTGTTTTCGTACTCACAGTATTCGTTGTTGCAAACATTCGGCGCCGTGTATTTCGACGTAGTTACTATCGGAATGAGGTATTGCACTCGGCTTGGTAACACTGGTTGTCAGGTTTCTGGCTATTGACTACCTGTAACGACTGTCAAAGATACAAATTAAAGCTGGGACCATCGCCTTGACGTGTTTTCCGAAGCACGGAGGAAACTCAACAATAGTATGTAATGGGAGGTCACACATCCACAAACCACCAATAGGCCAAGCGTGGCTTAACCTGACAATTCATCCGAGTAGCCGTTATTATTAAGACACGAACTCCACTCTCCCTCTTTATAATATTATTATGTAGATCCATAAATATGTACTTACAACAGCTGAAACAAAAAGGTTCCATTTATATGAACGAAAAAATACAGCTGTTTCGGAGCGGTTGCCTAAAAATTCAGATGTGATACGTTACCTGCTATGTTGATCACTTACAAGGGACTCAATCCCATTTTCACGGGGTCAGAAAAAGGTAAAAAAATGTTCAGTCACTGGAAAATCAACTATAAAATCAGTCCCGCCCACAGCTCCATTTTATCAGTCGGCAGAGATCATAAAATTTCCAGATACGACCAAATATCACATGACCCAGTGGCATTTATGAAGCGAAATAAAAAACTAATTTACAAACACAAAATAGTAAAAATTAAATTTTGCTTTCGGAAGTTCGGTGGTAAAAAAGTTTTATGAAAACCGTTTTTTTTTAACAACGATTTTGATTTCACCCTTTTTAGTTGGATATTCCACACCAATTAAATTCTTGCCAGGTATACATTTAAGATCGTCACTAGAAGAGAACCAACATAGACGAAGAAGAAAAATACATATTACGAAAGCTAAACTACTCGAGAAACATTAATACTTAAAATTGAATGGCATTTTCATTTTATTTTTTCACTGGCTGTTTTACGTTATTATTTATTTACCAAATATAAAAAAAACACTTAAATTGATCCAGTGATCACAAAGTAATCGGAGTACATACATGGAAAAAACACTTTCTCCATTTCAGAAGTCGTTTATAAATCAGTTCACCTGCTTCAGGCGGCTTTTAAAAAAACCCACGCTTGTTTCTTATTGGAGTAGGCAGAAACTACAGAGCTACTATTTTTGAATACTTATTTTCTTCCACATTCATGCATCTGGTCATACATGCCCGCCGACTCCGAGTACTACGCAACGAAGCCTTCCCGAAAATTATTACCAATTAAGACGGTTTTATGACTTGGCAAAACATCCAGAATTATTTTACTACACACAGTTTTGTGGATGATTTCAATAAATAAAAGTGGAAAATGCGTATAATATGAATGTGTTTAAAGATTTTTTTAAATCAAAGCACTTTTTCGAAAGTGGAGTCGACAGATACGACATAATTTGCACATGACCCTGTGATACTTCATGGAGCGAAATACAAATAATGAATCAGCAAAATCGGTACACCGAAATGTCAAAGTTCGTATGAATAGGAAAATGTGAAGGGCTGTTTTCTTTATTTATTGCTGACCCCATTGCGAATTCTCTTGTCATTAAGGAAAATTTTCGATTTATGAATGGAGTTTATTTTCAATGTAAACGTGGCAATTCAACAGAAACAGTCATGTTTTTTTTGTGAATGAGTTTAACTGTCTGGAGAACCTTGTTAAACAAGGCATCTTTACCTAAAGGTAAAGTAAAACAATGAAATATGAGAAAGGTTTTTGTGCTATACTAAAGCAATTTCTTGGAATAAAAGGAATACTTTCGCCCTTAAGGCGTAAAAGGTTAACGAACATTAAGCATTTGCGTGGGCCTTTAGATAGTAAAATATTACCTACATGACAATGAAATCTGAATTCATCAATGGAACTATGAAATCTTTGAAATTATGCATTTTTGGACCACTTATTCTAGGACTTTTTGTATTATTTTTACTAAGAGATGATGAACAATATCATCATCATCATCATGAGCCTATAATGTTCCCACTGCAGGGACTCAGGCCTCCTCTCTAGGAGAGGGTTGGGCTATAATCCACCACGCGTGCAGTGCCGGTTGGTAGATGTCACATGTCTTCGATTTTTTGGTTCAGACATGCCGGTTTCCTCACGATGTTGATATGAATCATATGCCAGAGAGATATTTCTCAACGGCATATAAAGTCAAGTCAGAGACCCATGACGTAATACCAGAGTAGACACTAACCATACGATAAAGAACAAGAGTTTATTTTTTTTTGGGGTGGGAAATCATCAAATGACTCCTCCCGCTCTGGGCAGAGCGATAGGGAGTGTCAGACTTCTACTAACTAAAAACCACCCATGTACCTTCTTAACCCTTTGTGCTAAAGCCGCGGTATCTCTTTCGAACAACCCGCAGCCCCGACGGGAGAGAATATAACCTTAGAATTACTTGAGTTTTGGAATTTAAAATAAAAATATAACAACGTTGTAGCTTGAACTTTTTCCTTAACATTTTAAAGCTTCATAACAATTAAAAGTTCATTGGAAGTTCAAAGAGAATTTCTCTTTTAAAAGGAACAAACTATAATGTCTAATAAATTGAATTTCCTTTTACGTAGGGCAGCCAAAAGCTCGATAATGGAAGTCTGATTTTTCGCCACTTTTCTTAATTTCAATGCACAAAGAATGTTTTGTTTTTTTTTTTGTTCGTCTTTTTAAAAGACGATCGTTTATGTTGCTGGATTATTAACAGATAAAATTTATTTATTTATCTACTTACATCTACCATTACAATACGTTACGTACGTTGTTAAAATAACTTGTTCCTAATCAATATCATAATTCTCTTGCTCATATCCCAATTCATTTGGGACGTTGGACGTTGTGGTCGGCACAGCATATGTCCCAGCATATATGCCTCCTATACCGAATCATATATTATCTCAATAGGCTCGTCCCCTATTATATGGGACTTGAACATAACTGCCAAAATGTAGGTGGACTATTAGGTACACCTCTGCCTAACCCTTTGGGGATTACAGGCGTGATGTTATGTAATTATTAATCAGTATCACATAAAAACTTCGCGTTTTTATCATTCCATAGCAGCTCTCAATTCCACTATCGACCCGTCTCTCACAACTATTAATATACAAATATTTTATTAGAACAAAAAACATTATAACAATTTTTGTGTACGTTAATATAAAATACAAAATACTCTAGCAGACTCTCACGAAGGCAGAGTTCACATTTTGTTGAAATAGATCAAAAGTGCTCCGGTGTCGGATCACAGCCTCCGGGCACCGGCTGTGACCCCAATTCTCCAATTTTACGGATGTTTTTAAGTTCCCCGTATACGGCGTACTTAAAATTTGAGAGGAAATACGGCTATTTCAATCTTGGCACGAAGGTGAACAGTTTACGGTTCGAGAAGTTGGGTAATGCGGGATTTTCTTAGCAAATAAATGGCACATATAGGGTGTAAAAGTACCCATAACTCAAACGAAGGGCACTTGTTCTCACCACCACTGCGATCACTTTTTTGTTCTAGACCATACCTGGGAACCTCCTAGTTACGGAGATATTGGGGGTCAAAGTTTAAAAAAAATTACATCTGTTTTTGTAAATACTACTTTTTCAGGTTATAAGTTTACTTAAATTACCTCCATGAACCGTTTACTATTCAAAGCATCCACTAGCACAATGTTTTAACAGTGGTACATTGAGTTTTACCGTAAAATGTGATTTTTGACCCAAAAAAAAAGTCGTTTCCCAGCAAAAAAATTTGCGTAGGGGTACTTAGTTTGATGTACAGAATGCTTAGTTGACAGCTGTGTGATGGGTTGATTTACACCCTGTATAATACATGGGACTTAAATATAACTGGCGAAATGTGGTTGTACTATTTGCTACACCATTTGTGAATTACAGGTGTGATGTACGTTATGTTACTATAGTTATATCTAGATACATGATACGCGCTAAGTTGTAAGAGGGAACGGAGGCCTTGGCCCTGCAATGGGACACAAATGGCTGATAATAATAATAAAATAAATAACGTGTTGAACTGCGAGTGGAACCAGAAAGAGGGTAGACCGTTTTGTCTGCATAAAAATATTCACCCGCGAAAACATCAGTTTATCCGTACTTGCAACAGCGCCGAAATATCAAAAACTTGAAACGAATAATAAACATAGTAAATATGGTTTATATTCTTTCTGTTCTGTGGTAAAGATCCCGTACAAGTACTAAGAGTAATATTAGTAACCATGACAGTTTAAAAACGTATAACAATCACCAACACAATGTCTTACTTACCTATTCAACCCTAAACTGCTGTGTAGGTCAAATCCGCCAGATTACAAAGTGATGTCCCCTCGTATCCGCTCTTTATTTGAGTACCTACCCAAAGAGTGAATGACCTATCGATCACAATGGCCGCGCAACCTCAGTAGCGATCCCATCAGTTTTATGAAGCCAATTAATTACTTGAGTGATGTAGGTTGTCTAGGACAACTAGTATACTCTAGGGAAATAAAACAAGAGTTGGAACTGATGAGTTGAGAATTTAGAATTATCTAAATACGGTTCGATGTAGGCTTAAATAAATGTATGTTTTTCTTTACTCCCTACCACTCTGCCCGCTCTGGGCAGAGCGGTAGGGAGTGTCAGACTTCTAGTGACTAAAAACTACCCATGTTCCTTCTTAGGCCTTTGTGTCGAGGCCGCGGTATTATTTACCGTCTGGCCTGCGAGTGGTTCGAAAGAAATACCGCGGCCTCAACACAAAGGCCTAAGAAGGAACATGGGTATTTTTTAGTCACTAGAAGTCTGACACTCCCTTTCGCTCTGCCCAAGAGCGGGAGGGGTTATTTGATGATTTCCCAGGCCAGACGGTAAATCTACTCCTTAATAATACTCCTTATAACATCTCCTATCTGCCCGTAAACATCCTGCCATAATATGTCCAGCCGTTTTGGAGATTAGCTTGATTAACAGTTATTGTTATAAGTGCCGTATGTATTTTCATGTATTCAGTAAAAAGCTGAAATTTTGATATCACAAACGGACACTTCAATTTATTATTGGACCTAGCAGACGTCGTCCTGCCCGGACAGCAGCGCCACCTACCGGGTCCAATTGTGTTTTGAAACCATCCAAGAACCCATTGAAATGTCCCCAGAAAGTTTCATCCAAATCGGTCCAGCCGTTTAGGAGGAGTTTAGTGACATACACACGTACAGTAGAATTATATATACGAGTATATATTATGAAGATTATATATTTTTGAGTAGCATTACTTTCCCACTGTTGAGTCAGACACCTGCTCTGCGTGCGAGGGAGACGGCAGTCATTCGTCACGTGTGTTCAGATGAGGTTGGCGGGTGTCATAAGACTTCGAATGATTACCTTTGCCGTTTTCAGAGGAGTGTAAATATGCTCTCATGTTTGTGTAAGAATCTAATATGGATTGGTACGTTATTCTTATTTCGTACCCTACCTAGGTATCTATATATATAAAAATGAAACCCGTTTTCCGTTGTCACGACTTGGCATCAAAACGGCTTGACCGATTTGGCAGATTTTTTTTTTTTAATGTTCGTTGAAGTTCAAGGATGGTTTTTACGGCGAGAAAAATTCGAATAATGGCCGGAAAAGCCCTAAAAACAGCCCTTTACTTTTTCCCATACAAACGTTCTCTAACTAAAACGTAAAATCAATTTGAGCTTTAATACCGTACCCATAAAGTTCAAGTGTTAGTGGAGAGGTTCCGGGAAGGCAAAACAATTGAGTGACGTTCAGTTGTTCAGTCAACGAATGACAACTTCAAACAGACCATACGACATTATCACAATAATCACAAATAATTACTTTCCCAATAGAAAAACGATTTTTCAAATGGTGTTTGTGTATAATATAAAAATGAATTGCTGTTAGTTAGTCGCGCTAAAACTAGAGAACGGCTAGACCGATTTGTCTAATTTTGGTTTTGAAACATTTGTGGCAGTCCAGAGAAGGTGAGAAATTAGTAGTATGTAGGTAGGTAGGTAATAGGTAGGTGGTAGGTAGTTGTAGACCGATTTGGCTAATTATAGTGTTGAATTATTCGTGGAAGTCCAGGGAAGGTTTAAAAGGTGAGAAAGTGGTAGGTAGGTTGGCAGGGTAGTAGGTAGGGTAGTAAGTAGGATAGTAGAGTAGGTAGGGTAGTCGGTAGAGTAGTAGGGAGGGTAGTAAGTAGGTCGGGTAGTAGGTAGGTCGGGTAGTAGGTAGGTCGGGTAGTAGGTAGGTCGGGTAGTAGGTAGGTCGGGTAGTAGGTAGGTAGGGTACTAGGTAGGTAGGGTACTAGGTAGGTAGGGTAGTAGGTAGGTAGGTAGGGTAGTAGGTAGGTAGGGTAGTAGGTAGGTAGGGTAGTAGGTAGGTAGGGTAGTAGGTAGGTAGGGTAGTAGGTAGGTAGGGTAGGAGGTAGTAGGTAGGTAGGTAGTTGGTATACAGGCAGGTAGTAGGTAGGAAAAAGGGCATTGCAACGCATGCCGGGAACAGCTAGTATTTGATAAAAAAGAGAAAAGTATCCTAGCTTTTCCTCTTTTATTAATTCCGTAGAGGTCCGTCCATTCGTACTACATATAGGGTGTAAAAGTACCCTTAACGCAAACGAAGGGCATTTGTTCTCCCCACCACTGCGATCATTTTTTTGTTCTAGACCATACCTGGGAACCTCCTAGTTGGGGGTCAAAGTTCCAAATTTTTCACAGCTGTTTTTGTAAATACTAGTATTTCAGGTCTTAACTTTACTTAAATTACCTCCATGACCCGTTTACTATTCAAAGCTTCCACTAGCACAATGTTTTAAGAGTGCTACTTTGAGTTTTACCGTAAAATGTGATTTTTGACCCCAAAAGAAAAGTCAGTTCCCAGCAAAAATGTTTGCGTAGGGGTACTTAGTTTGATGTACAGAACGCTTGGTTGACGGATGCGTGAAGGGTTCGTTTACACCCTGTATATGAAATTAGTCAAGTAAACGGACTTACATAGTTTAGATAAGATTTTTTCTAATACGTGATACTGATAGCAGAAAAACTCTACCGACCATTATCGATCTCATCATCTGGGCATTCTCCCAACTATAATGATTCAGCTAGTATCAGTATCTAGCATGAATCACACACATATATTTGTAAATAAATTAAAGCAATACTTAATTAAAAAAGCTATTATACAATACAGGAATATTTAACTGATAAATCCAATAATAATACATAATTACTTATAATATATAGTACATTACTATCTATATATATAAAAATGAAACCCGTTTTCCGTTGTCACGACTTGGCATGAAAACGGCTTGACCGATTTGGCTGTTTTTTTTTTTTAAATGTTCGTTGAAGTTCAAGGATGGTTCTTACGGCGAGAAAAATTCGAATAATGGCCGGAAAAGCCCTAAAAACAGCCCTTTTCTTTTTCCCATACAAACGTTTTCTAACTAAAACGTAAAATCAATTTGAGCTTTAATACCGTACCCATAAAGTTCAAGTGTTAGTGGAGAGGTTCCGGGAAGGCAAAACAATTGAGTGACGTTCAGTTGTTCAGTCAACGAATGACAACTTCAAACAGACCATACGACATTATCACAATAATCACAAATAATTACTGTTTCTTTCCCAATAGAAAAACGATTTTTCAAATGGTGTTTGCGTATAATATAAAAATTAATTGCTGTTCGTTAGTCTCGCTAAAACTCGAGAACGGCTGGACCGATTTGGCTAATTATAGTGTTGAATTATTCGTGGAAGTCCAGGGAAGGTTTTAAAGGTGAGAAAGTGGTAGGTAGGTAGGCAGAGTAGTAGGTAGAGTAGTAGGTAGGGTAGTAAGTAGGATAGTAGAGTAGGTAGGGTAGTCGGTAGAGTAGTAGGTAGGGTAGTAAGTAGGTAGGGTAGTAGGTAGGTCGGGTAGTAGGTAGGTAGGTAGGGTAGTAGGTAGGTAGGTAGTTGGTACACAGGCAGGTAGTAGGTAGGAAAAAGGGCATTGCAACGCATGCCGGGAACAGCTAGTTAAGAAATAAAAAAGGTTTTGTAGCAAGGAGGCAAACAAATAAGCAATAAAATAATATAACTAAATAAATAATAAAATAATAGATAGACTGCAAATAAAATATTAATAGAATAAGTATAATATGAATAGCGATATAGATTAATAGGATATAATTATAAGTTAAGTTAATAATAAATTAAAAGAAACAAACCGCTCTTCCTCTCTCTACTTATAAACATTTGCTGTGCCCGACAGTGTCCATAATTGTGTCTAGAATTATTTTACCTATTACCTGAAAATGTACATTATGGATTGCAATAAAGAATTTGAATTTGAACATAAGTTTCATCCCTCCTCATTACATGACCATACCAAGATAAACGACTTCCTTTCAATTGTTCTGTAACAGGTGCCACTTTTAAACTTCCTGTAATATATCCCAAGAGATATTCTAAGAGAAGGTCCATCTCAATTAAAACAAAAGACCATCATGCCATACACCATCGACCATCATCATGTCATTTGAAATCCGTTGATTAACGTACTTTCCGAGATACAGTGGAGTCTGTATGTGCGATGAATGATCCACGGACCATACTCGGTAAGTGAAAATAAACCTTCGATCGACCTCTACACAGCTCAGGTTTCCTCTTTATGAGAAGAATGGGGATGTTTCCTGACTGAAAAAAAATATGATTCTGTTTAGTTCGTCAGTTAGATTATCGAAAAATATTGGATACGTGTTTTTTGTTTTATCAAATTACTAAAAAACTACAAAGACATAACGCGTAGTAGGTTTGTAACGTCACGTTCTGGTCAAAATGTCATGCAATATGACGTCACACGAGTTTTCAAAGCACTGTATCGTCTTCATTGTTTGTTTACGTGAAAAATGAAAAAATATGTGTCCTTTATTTTTAGGAAATCTATCTGAAGGACTAATTAGATTTTTTGTCAACTACCCTACCGACGCTGGTCCAGCAAGCTAGTGGTAAGCTGGCCCAGTGCGGTTTGATGTCATAATATCCCTGTTTAACGACTAAAGAAAATATGATTCTAATTAGTCCGTCTGTTAGATTATTGAAAAATATTGGATACGTATTTTTTATTTTATCAAATCAATAAAAATTGACGAAGATAAAACCCGTCAAAAATTTGAGTCCCCACTCAAATTTTTATGTGCGTCATCACCGGTAAAAAATGTCATACTAATGTCTTAGAATATGACGTCACACGAGTTATCAAAGCACTGTACATGTATCGTCTTCATTGTTTGTTCACGTAAAAACAGAAAAAATACGTGGCCAATATTTTTTGGAAATCTATCTGACGGACTAATTAGATTTTTTTAGTTATATACCCTACTAGCTGTTCCCGGCATGCGTTGCAATGCCCTTTTTCCTACCTACTACCTGCCTGTGTACCAACTACCTACCTACCTACTACCTCCTACCCTACCTACCTACTACCTCCTACCCTACCTACCTACTACCCTACCTACCTACCTACTACCCTACCTACCTACTACCCTACCTACCTACTACCCTACCTACCTACTACCCTACCTACCTACTACCCGACCTACCTACTACCCGACCTACCTACTACCCGACCTACCTACTACCCTACCTACTTACTACCCTACCTACTACTCTACCGACTACCCTACCTACTATACTATCCTACTTACTACCCTACCTACTACTCTACCTACTACTCTACCTACCACTTTCTCACCTTTTAAACCTTCCCTGGACTTCCACGAATAATTCAACACTATAATTAGACAAATCGGTCTAGCCGTTCTCTAGTTTTAGCGCGACTAACTAACAGCAATTAATTTTTATATTATACGCAAACACCATTTGAAAAATCGTTTTTCTATTGGGAAAGAAACAGTAATTATTTGTGATTATTGTGATAATGTCGTATGGTCTGTTTGAAGTTGTCATTCGTTGACTGAACAACTGAACGTCGCTCAATTGTTTTACCTTCCCGGAACCTCTCCACTAACACTTGAACTTTATAGGTACGGTATTAAAGCTCAAATTGATTTGACGTTTTAGTTAGAAAACGTTTGTATGGGAAAAAGAAAAGGGCTGTTTTTAGGGCTTTTCCGGCCATTATTCGAATTTTTCTCGCCGTAAAAACCATCCTTGAACTTCAACGAACATTTAAAAAAAAAATCAGCCAAATCGGTCAAGCCGTTTTCATGCCAAGTCGTGACAACGAAAAACGGGTTTCATTTTTATATATATAGATTATGGCGTCCAATATTTGCTTATATTAGGACATACCCGTCTGATCGACCCGTACTGGCTGTTATTACTCCCCCCATCCCCACCCCTCTTGTATAATAAACAAGATGACATCATAACCTTCAATACACAACACCCTCGTATATTGCAGGGCGACGGAAGGCGGACTGGCGCCAGCCGGCGATGGAGAGATGCCCGTGGGCGGACCCAAGACACCGCAGCAGGTCGCTGCCCAACGCCGGCTGCAGCAGACGCAGGCGCAAGTCGATGAGGTAAGGACATGCTTTTTATATAAGCTTGTGTGCTTTTGTTGGTAGTTATATAATGGTTATATGATGGTAGTATAGTAAGGAGTACAATGTCAGGCTGGTGCCCGTGGTACGCGCGCAAAGCGAGTATTTGGCAGATGACTATCATCATCATCATCTGCCTACCCTTTTCCCAACTACGTTGGGGTCGGCTTCCAGTCTAACCGGATGCAACTGAACACCAGTATTTTACATGGAGCGACTGCCTATCTGACCTCCACAACCCAGTTAATACTAGGTAATACGATACTCTTTGGTACGAGTAAGACTGGATGTCACAATTTCACGTCACTGACTACCTGTAACGACTGTCAAAGATCTATATATGGCAGCCGGGACCAACAGCTTAACGTGCTTTCCGAGGCACGGAGGAAACTCGGAATGTCGGGTGGTCACCCATCCACAAACCAACCTAGGCAAGCACAGCTTTACCTAAAGATCGACCCGAGTGGCAGTTGTTATTAAGCCACGAGCTCCTCTATACGTTTACATGGGACGACTATATGGGACTTAATCATAACAGGTGAAATGTGGGTGTGTTTGACTGCGAGCTTCCCCACTAAGCGCGATAGATGGCGTTGTACGATTTGTGTCGTTCGCTGAATCGCGGTATTAAGATTCTCCGCCGATAGGATATAAGGTTTCGAGATTTAAATTTTTGGTACTTGCTTTGAACAGAATTGTTTCATTTAAACAAAACATATTCCCTCGAGCAGTTGACGAGTGCCGAACAGGGTGTGTGTACTATTAGGTATACATCTGCTTAACCTTTCATGGATTATAGGCGTGATGTTATGTTATGTTAAGATGGATTTGTTTATGCTGAATTATCATTAACACTGAAAACGGGATATTACCAATGTTTACTATTTGTTCAGTTAATCCGTGAACATTGTGCTTGCGACAGTACTGAACTATCGAGAATTCAAAAGAAATAGTAAACATACACAATTACACACACATATCCTATTATTTTCAGTTTTAATGATAGTGACGATGTCAGTTTTAAAAGTTATTGTATTTGCTCATTTAGAACATTTCATTTGTGACATAGTGGCTAGATGAAAATAAGTATTTTATTATTATTATGAGCCTATACTGTTCCACTGCAGGGCAAAGGCCTCCCTTCCCTCCTTCCACTTTTCGCGATCTAGTGCGACAGTAGGCCAATCGTTAGAGAAAGAGTCCATCTCATCCCGCCATCTCCTTTTAGGCCTGCCGCGTTGTCGTTTTTTGCCCTGTGGTATCCACTGAGTGGTAACTTTTGCCCATTGCTCCTCCGACATACGGCTGATGTACCCAGCCCAGTTCCATTGTAACCTAGCAAAATAAGTATACTAGTTTCAATTTAATAGAATCAGCAATGGCAAGGGGTAATCAGATACTGTAACCAAGATCATTTCCATATTTTATTAAACGGCAAAATATTGGTAACGTCTTGAATTGTTTCAAAAAGGGATAGCATAGCACCGTACTGATTGATACCAATAATCAGTTATTTAGGATCAGTATCAGCTGCTGAGGACCCACTCGATGGAGAGAGTAGGCCGCGGCCTCGACATAAAGGGCTAAGAAGGAACATGGGTGGTTTTTAGTCAGAAGAAGTCTGACACTCCCTTTCGCTCTGCCCAAGAGCGGGAGGGGTTATTTGATGATTTCCCACTTCCCAAAAAAAAAAGGTAGGTATGTACTAATGACTTAAGGCTTGTATTCACGCCAATGACCTTGTGCATACAAACTACCTCTCTCGGTCGTAGATACGGACTCTAAACGGACGCGTTTTTCATTTATTATAATTAAAATAATACATGTTTTTAAAAAGTAAGAAAACCAAATTATTTTCCTTTGTATTTCAAAGCAGTAGATATTTTTTTTTATATTATTTTGTTAAATAATGAAGGAGTAAAATGGTTCCATTCAATGATTTGGAGGTGATTTTGTGGATTTTTTTTCTTATTATGTGATACCGATACAAAAATTGTGGCTAAACCAAATTACGTATCATATCATGTAGATTACTAACAATTTTTCTCAGATGTAATTTCTCTGTATGTGCCGGTGAAAAACTGCTTCATCTGCACGCTGTTTTTAAGCTTTTTCGAGAGAGGACCCTTAATCAAGACAAGTTTGTCAACATAGTAACGTAAAAGTAAAACTTTAAATATTTGAGATTTTTTTATTTCAACTTGTATTATGTAAGGTGGTTTCAGATTCCATCGGGGCTGCGGGTTGTTCGAAAGAGATACCGCGGCCTCGACACAAAGGGCTAAGAATGGACATGGGTGGTTTTTAGTCTGTAGAAGTCTGACACTCTTTTCCGCTCTGCCCAGAGCGGGAGGGGTTATTTGATGATTTCTAACCCCCAAAAAAAAAAGGTGGTTTCAGATTCTGAGAAAAACAAATAACCAAACCGTTTTCATTAGGATTGTTTTCCATGTACTGCTAGATAAATAGTCCACTCCTTATTTACACACTATATAGTTCTGTGTATTGTGTATAGATTAGTGGCATGAGTCAAAGTCAACGAAGTGAGACATTTGAGCTCGATTGGCGTGGGAGAATGATTTACTGTCTGCCACACGCCCTTGTCCATTCATTCGTTTATTCATTATGATGTTAGAAAATTGTTTCAAGATTAAATGCTACTTTGAGAAATAAATATCTTAAACCGTACTTTAGACTGGTTTAATGTATTTATGCTTTGAATAGATTTCAATATCTTATGAAGTTTTATTCAGAAAGCAATAATGAAACTGGATTAGATGTTGTTATAGTTTAACTCGGGAAATTTCTTCGATTATCTTTTTTTTCATTTATACTTAATATTGTGAAAGGCACGCTGGACCCGCGTGGTGGATTATAGCCCATCCCTCTCCTATAGAAAGGAGGACTGAGTCCCTGCAGCCGGAACATTATAGATTGATGATGATGATTCTGACTTGTAATAGCGTAGTTAACTAAAAAAATCTAATTAGTCCGTCAGATAGATTCCCAAAAAATATTGGACACATGTTTTTTCTTTTTTCACGTAAATAAATAATGAAGACGATGCAGTGCTTTGATAACTCGTGTGACGTCATATTCTAAGACATTAGTATGACATTCTTTACCGGTGAGTGACGTCACGACCCCCCACTCAAATCGTTGACGCGTTTTATCTTCGTCAATTTTTAATGATTTGATAAAACAAAAAATACGTATCCAAGATTTTTCGATAATCTAACAGACGGACTAATTGAATCATATTTTTTTTAGTCAGTAAACATCCCTATTGCTGAGTCTTACGGCGTATCTCTATAACTGTCACAACATCTCTCATCTCTCTCTCTCTCAGTCTAATACAGTACTTTGATGAAAGCAGCTGGTTTTTATAAATGATCTTTGAAAGTATTGATTTTAGTACAGTCGAACAAACTAATAAGTATACAGGTATCTAACTTACACACATAACATTTAGAGATTGATGTCAAACGATACAGCGTTTGACATGCAGGCGCTTAATGCAAAACGCTTAATAAAACAAAAATTGTAATCAATATTATCCATGTACTAGAATTATAAAGATTTCTGCTGAAGTTTCGTTTATTAATTTATCAACACAGCCACATGTTGTTTGATAGTCATTTGTGAAGTTAGTAACTGTCAGGATAGACATTTACTGCAGTACTCAGAGATATTTAATGATTACTTAAGCCGTCACTTAGTAAAGATTTGACATACTTTTGTATGAAAAAACTGTCAAAACCTTCACTTAGTGATGGCCTAAGTAATCATTAAAGCTCTCTGAGTGCGGCAGTAAGTTTTGGTTGATTAGCTAATGGGTAACTATTTATTTAAAATAACCAACAAAACTGTTATTTCTTTCCTGACCTTTGACTTGTTTCAATGCTGGATTGTCCGTATTCAGCGTGTTCATTTCAGACAAGATGGATAAACTGTATGAGAAATGATATTACGATAGAATGATCTGACAGCGGAACATGAAAATGAAAACTTGTGGCACCACCCCAAGTAGAATGGGACAAGGACAGGCAGATGATGAGTGTGTTTAATTTACCTTTTTTTTTTGGCGGGTGGAAAATCATCAAATAACCCCTCCCGCTCTTGGGCAGATCGAAAGGGAGTGTCAGACTTCTACTGACTAAAAACCACCCATGTTCCTTCTTAGCCCTTCATGTCGAGGCCGCGGTATCTCTTGCGAACAACCCGCAGCCCCGACGGGGTGTTTTTCACCTTACATACTAAATAGAAAATAGGTTTTATTGAAATACTCATGTATTTGGATTACAAAGTGACTGCTGAGAATGAGGTCCAGGGTTCGATTCTTGGGTGGGGCAAAGTGTTACTGGGTTTTTCCATCAGTAATTTCTCAATAGCTGCCACGGAGTCTGGATTTGTACCCAGTTGATGGCAATAGGCTCGCTCCCTATTACGTGGGACTTAAAAAACATAACTGTCGAAATGTGACGTGTGATGTGTGTGTGTGTATATGTTTGTCTGTGTGTGATGTGTGCTCTGCCTAAACCTTCTGGGATTACAAGCGTGATGTTATTTATTTATGTATAAAGGACACAGAGTAGTATCGTGAGTCAGAGATAAGTGAGCGTGACATTTGAACCCCGTGGCAAGTGTGGGCGGGTTATTTACTGTCCGTCGACACGCCCAGTCGCCCCTGTCAGTTCTGTTGATGTTGTCGGATAGATTAACTTATTGCTTCGCTATTATAATTAACTAGCTGATACCCGCGGCTTCACCCGCGTGGATGTCGGAAATTTTCCATACAAACTTTCATCTCCTATTTCACCCCCTTGGGGGTTGAATTTTGAGAAATCCTTTCTTAGTGGATGCCTACGTCTTAAGAGAAATACGTGTGCGAAATTTTAAGCTTCTAGCCCCAAGGGTCTGGCCTGTGCGTTGATCCTCAGTCAGCTTTGCCTTTTATATATAGGGTGTAAAAGTACCCTTAACGCAAACGAAGGGCATTTGTTCTCCCCACCACTGCGATATTTTTTTTGTTCTAGACCATACCTGGGAACCTCCTAGTTACGGAGATATTGGGGGTCAAAGTTCCAAATTTTTCACAGTTGTTTTTGTAAATACTAGTTTTTCAGGTTTATAACTTTACTTAAATTACCTCCATGACCCGTTTACTATTCAAAGCATCCACTAGCACAATGTTTTAACAGTGCTACAATGAGTTTTGCCGTAAAATGTGATTTTTGACCCAAAAAAAAAAATTGTTTCCCGGCAATTTTTTTGCGTAGGGGTACTTACGAGTAGTTTGATGTACAGAATGCTTGGTTGACGGCTGTGTGATGGGTTGATTTACACCCTGTATACAGATATACTGTTCAGTTGAAGGTTTGTTATCTCCTATCATTCATAATTCTATTGTCCTTATCCCAATTTATTTCGGGCAGCATGTCTTCTTCTTCCATACTTCTCTTTATTGTCTTTGACTATGAAAAAACATGAAATCGGTTAATAACAACGTAGATACAATTACCGTAATGATACATTAAGTGGACAACACTTAACATAGCTTATATAACTGGTACAGATCCATATCAAAGGAACTTATGATAATATACAAATGATGGCAGATGAAAATAAAAAAACTTTTAGTATAGCCAAAATAGTTATTTCCATCGCGGCAATTGTACTTCACTGTATTTATTTCAGACTATTTACAAATTATTTTTTCTACATTTGAATCGTCTATAAACTAACAAACAGGTGAAGCTATAGTCCAGTCCAACCATCAACATCTGCCTAGCCTTTTCCCAGCTATGTTGGGGTCGCCTTCTAGTTAAACCGTATGCAGCTGAATACCAGTATCTTACATGGAGCGACTGCCTATCTGACGTCCACAACCCAGTTATATATAGTATACTAGGTAATACGATACCCTTTGGTAAGACTGGTTGTCAGACTTTCAGGTTACTGACTACCTGTAACGACTGCCAAAGACATATTTGTATACTAGCAGACCTGGCAGACGTCGTCCTGCCCGGACAGCAGCGCCACCTTCCGAGTCCAATTGTAAATCTAAACCATTCTCGAATCCACATGAACACATACAAAAATGTTCATAAATCGGTCCAGCCGTTTAGGAGGAGTTCAGTGACATACACACGTACAAAAGAAGTCCAGTCCAACCACGATGCTTAGAAACTGTTAAAAGACTGTTGTTACCCACTCCAAGGCGTACAACTCTACAGACGAAAAACACATGTTCCTTCTAACAACTAAACAAATATTCACGTGTCCACTACCAGGTGTACCATAAACTTATATTTACGACACAAAATGGCTGACGTAATACCAAACGCAACCGCTCGCACACTCGAAGCAGGAAATTAAACGCCTGTCGAACGACCAACTATTTGCTATTGACACTAGCGAAACGACAGACGGGGGTGTGCTGGGGGTCAAAACAAACAAAGATAAAAGCTTTACTTACGAGGAGCTCCTGCCTTACTAATTCATGCCTCTTGAGTCGATTTTTAAGTACAGCCGTGCTTGGCTGGGTTGGTTCTTGGATGGCTGACCGCACATTACATAATTATACCGAGTTTCCTCCGTGCCTCGGAAAGCACGTTAAGCTGTTGGTCTCGGCTGCCAAATATAGATCCTTAGCAGTCGTTACTTGGTGGGTAGTAAGTGGCCTGAAAGGCTTACAACCAGTTTTACCAAAGGGTAATTGTATTATCCAGTACCTACTAGCTGTGTTGTGTAGGTCAGATAGGTAGTTGCTCCATATAAAATACTGGTATTCAGCTGGATCCGGTTAGATTGGAAGCCGAACACAGTTGATAAAAGGCTAAGCAGATGATGAAATTATATAAAGTACAGTGTGTGTGTGTGTGTCAGTGTGTTATTATAGTGTACATCATGTAGGTACAGATGAATCAACAGGATACTCGTATAATGTTTTTCACCCCTAATTTGCAAAAGCCTTAGAGGTACAGGAACCTGTACAGCTTCCGTACCGTACCCTTGATTCTCAAAATTTATTAGTAAGTTATACTTGTGTATGGAATTTTATTAGCAAATAAAAGTACTACGTTAATTTTTTTAATTGCGTTCGTGAATACATTGTGTGACGACCATCTTCGATATTCAGTTTTGTGTAATCATACCATACTATCATTAACACTGAAAACGGGATATTTACCATATTCAAAAATACTCACAAACATTTTATGGATTTATAAGAGACACATTCTATTTTCTTGGTACAACTTAGAAATTGCTTCCAATAAGAATACCAATTGCCTACCTCTACTTCAACGGAAAAGTAATCTCATTACATCTCGAAGAAAGTTCAATTTGATAAAAAGCTTTACTTAGATCCGAAGATTAAAGTTCTATAAAGTCCTTACTATTAGAACGGTTTGTCAAGCCCAGTTTCTGACGTCATCAAGTCTGCACGTGTATCCGATGACGTCATCTTGGGAGATATAGCTCTTGGAATTGAGGCAAGGGTTTGCTGATATCCTATTACTATATCCATTATCTATGATTACGAGAGGATGCCATTTACACTAATATATCTTGATAACGTCATCTAATGATGGCCTAAATAGTTTTTTTAATTATCATAGCATACTGATAAAAAAGAACATTCTAGATGGTTTTGTGCGTTCTTCTATGCTTGTGTTATCCAATAAGTACTTTTCTGATATGTTCACCTTAATCTTTGTGGTCTAAAATTACTCTCTCAAAGAATTTCTTTCGACTATAATATCCTAAATATTTTATGAGACTCAAAATTGAAGCCTTTCTACTTCTGCCATTATTTCTTTTAATTTTGACATTCTACCATGCTGACGACTATATATTAAACAAGAATCGTAAATCTAAATTAATAATGACATTTTTCATTACAGGTTGTCGACATAATGAAAACGAACGTTGAGAAAGTGTTGGAGCGAGATCAAAAACTCTCAGAACTGGATGACCGAGCAGGTGAGCTTAATTCTTGTAATGAAATACATCATCATCATCATTCTCCTGCCCTTATCCCAATCTATTCGTCTTGTCCTACCATACTCTTCTTGTAATGATAATTATAATACATTAAAAATTATTAATAATTAGCAAAATAATCTTAGCAAGACAAATATCAATCGATCCTTTTCCTAATCTTTAAGAATGAAATTGTCTTTTTTCTTTAAAATTTTTACTTTGTGCTCCTATATAGAAGCAACAATATTGTACTCAGGACTATTTATATCCAACTTGATTTATCCATTCTTCTCTATGTGATCTACAAGTTTGGAAAAGCAACTGTATTCCATAATTACAGTTTTTATGCATGTGATGAATTAAAGTTGATGGATATTAGCAATAAACAATGATTTTCGTTACAGATGCACTGCAACAGGGTGCATCGCAATTTGAGCAACAGGCTGGCAAACTCAAAAGCAAATTTTGGCTGCAAAATTTAAAGGTAAGGTCTTCTGACTTCCTTGTAGGGCTGCGGGTTGTTCGAAAGAGATACCGCGGCCTCGGCACAAAGGGCTAATAATAATAATAATAATAATAATTTTATTAAATTCAGATAACTGTGATCCATATTTTTGTTAGTAGGTAAACTTAAAGAGTAATGTTAGTAAACAAAGAAAATATTCATAATAATCGAAGGCCAACAACACAAATACTACCAAAAATGCATGATCATAAAATAAATTATTCATAATGCATACTAATAATAATATTAAATTCATTAAACAAAAATTCCTTTTAAAACTACAATTTTTTTTTTTTTTTTTTTTAAAAAACGTTGCCCCTCACTAGGAATTTCTCCTGTATCGTGGGTGCGTTTACAAACATTTAAACTCACATACACGAATACCCAGACCCGAAACAACTATCTGTAGGTCATACAAATATTTGTTCCGTGCGGGAATCGAACCCGCGACACGCAGCGCAGCAGTCCAATCGCCCAGCCACTGCGCCAACCGTGTCGTCATAAAAATAAAAATAGACTACTAATACTAAGAAGGAACATGGGTGGTTTTTAGTCAGTAGAAGTCTGACACACCCTACCACTCTGCCCAGACCGGGAGGAGTTATTTGATGATTGGCCACCCCTAAAAAAAAATGTCTTTCGACTTCAACTGTTAAAATAATCTATGAAGAAATAACAATTTAGGGAAACTGACGTTCAAGGTGGTTCCGTTAGCGTTCAGCTGAGTACGTGCATAAAAGTTTTTGGTGGTAAATGGGTCAAATCTCTTTTCAATCCCTTTTCAAAGAGCTTTAAAGTCCTTACTCGCTCGCACGATGTTTTAGTGTTGCTTTTAATGGGGATGTTCCAGTTTTCAAAAATTATGCTAATTGCAAAACTATTTCGAGAAATAGTCTCAAATCACTTATTTCTCGTTAAAATGAAAACGTACTCTTAATTCATTTATATATTTCAAGAAATGTGGTTAACCTTTATTTGACCTTCAATAACGTTATGTCGAGAAGGAATATTCTGAAATACGCTGCCTGTTTAGATTTGGATACTGCAAACTTTTTGAACAATGCCCATAAGAAGAGGAAAAAGTAATGGAGATAGGTGGATGAAATCGAACTGATGGGGACAATGAAATGCAGAAGATCAGGCAGCCAATCTCATTTGACATAATTTTTAAAACAAAAGCGTAATCTGCTAGTTGACGACGATTTATAAGTGGCTGTATATGAATTTTCTTGCAAAGGTTAACGTAATTAGCAATATTTGGCTTATGAACTTGATCACACACATTATGTTGTAACACACATGGACTGTGTGAAGACCAATTCATTGGCCAGGCTTTTTTTTAGATCTCCCAATTAAAATGCTTCTAAACTTTTCAGATGATGATAATCGCAGCTGTAATTGGAATCATCATCTTGGCTCTAATCATCGGTAAGTAACTAAAATTCAACGAAATCAATCCACATATTAGTAACACCTATATTTTGTTACACATTGTATTATTATGTTTTTAGACTAACCATATCATTTTTTTTTCCGCATTTTCAGCCAACTTTGTGTGAACAAGTTTCGGTAACCGAAGTTTAATTTAGAAGTTACTTGTTATAATGTTAATGAATACTTAGTCTATAACGTATGTTGTTATTTTTAATTACGTTACTGGTACTAAGCCTATTTTGGTAAGTGGGCAAGACGTATCGTTTGTCATTGTTGATGATATCAGTGTTGGCTTTGTCTGTTCTATTGTCACTTCGTATATCTGTCTCTGTCGAAGATTTTTTCATGCTGTTTCGAAATATTCTAGTTCATACTATAAGTTTGCGTTCACATCGGTTTACAAGACTTCATTTCAAATGTTCTCACCTAAATCGTTTTCTCTAACTTAATCTAATTTTAATGCATTGAGTTTTAACGTTTCAAATATATATATCTCAACAAGTAACTTGATGATTTTCTTTCATTTATCTTTTTGATGTGAATAATAACTTATAATATATGAAATTCAGCTTTATTTTGCAAATGTGTTTACTCTTGTGTCTGGGATTGCTCTTGTGGTTTAATTATATCTGTTATAAAAAAACATTATGCAAAGACTTAATGAAAAATTAGAAACTAGATCTTAAATTGCTTGATATAAAACGTTATTCTATTTTTATCCAAGAATGTGATGCTTGTCCCAGATTTACCCCCAATTTAGTTCTGCTTTTGTTTAAATAAGCGTTAAGAATTGAAATATTATTTCCATAAACAGTGCAAATTTATATCGAGAAGGGACACGCTTTAAAATGAAATATAACAGAATAAGCTTATGTCAAAATATATCGTTATTGCTAATTGGTGCTTTCAACGCTTTCAACAATATGAATATAAAATTGAATACGGCATTGAAAGCCGCGTGCAAAAAGAATTATAAGAGATCCTGTTTTCTCAAACAAGAAAAAAAAGTCAAATATTGTCAAAACAGAACTTTACAAAAATGCAAACTTTCGTACTAATTTATTGTCGATCATGATCACATTTATAATATTTATTCATCGGTGTGTGTGTTGAACCATCACAAGTTTTTCATCATGATCAAAGATTTTTGCATGACGAAGAGAACTAAATAAGATAAATATTACAATGTAATTTGTTCTGATGTGTCGTCTTTTTAATAAAACTAACTGATAATTGCACATTTACACATAATTATAATATTCATACATATTGTGAATTCGTCTTGTGCTGCTAAAAATGTTTTTATTTTTGAATTTGATGATTAAAGTTATTCAAATATTTTCTAGGTCTGTAAACCACCTATATGGACGATTGAGGCTGGGGTACGGATTAATAACAGGTACTTGTTATTTTTTGGTAATTAATTAACGCCGAGAAAAAGCCGCCAAAAAAGACGCAAAAAAACACCTTACATTTTGTTCCTCGTTTTTTTTACTAAAGAATTAATTAGGCAGGAAAGAAATAAATATAATGATAACAACGATGTAACAAAATGATAATATTCAACTGTCAGAAATGTAATTAAAACTTATTTAATTTTCAGGAAACATGATAACATCCCAGCTGCCGTAACATCTGCAAGAACTTTGAAACAACTTTTATTTTTATTCCCTAGAAAGTAGTGTTGATAAAATGTCCTCTGGATAATATCACCAAAATATATCCGATGTTTTGCCTACTAAATATCAACTATTTATCCTATCAAAACTTTTTGTAAATTTCGAAATCACGCGTCTTTGACATGATTTCTTTTATATCACTAACAAATGCTCTGTGTAATACGAAATATAGTATTTTTAGATGATCTTTCTTTGTTATAAATTTTACCACAGAAATTAAATTTTGCTATTAGATAAGACTTATCAAAAAATACAATAAAATCTCTTGAATATTTTTTACTTTTTCGAAAAATAGGCTGTTTCATACAAATGCAATGGTATCATTTCCATTTGGACCAAATTTCTTGAGCATTTATTTGGGGTCATTTCTTTTTGTACTTTTTTTAAACTTTTAAATTGTTGAACTTTGATAATATCTACTGTCTACCTATACAAATATGTTTATCTGCTTGTAAATCCTACCACTTTATAGGTGTTATATGAATAGATATTTACACTTTATAAATATCGGTCCATTTATGAAATGGACTATCGTTTGGGCTAGTTTCTGTATTCAAAGTTCCAAGTTATCACAAGTAAAATGTTACAACCATTTTGATAGCATAGCGTGTATTATTGGGCCCATGTAGCACCACTGCGGTTAGTAAATTGTTTACGTAATATGTTTTAATCGCTTTTATAGCTGTTATCTATAACCGTGATCTCTATTTGAAACGAAAAATTTGTACTTAATCAAATTGTTGTTTGTTTAAGTAAAATTAAATTAGAGTATATTAAGGACTTGTGCTATCTTGCGTTTTTACATAAATTGTAATCGTAACTGGCCGCCAATATTTTTAAAAATATATAATCTATCCTGTATAACTACAGCAAATAATGCATTAAATATCTTTTTACTGTGTGTGTATTAATGTATGTAAAAACAGCTTTGTAGGTAGAAATTGTAAAAATTCACACTAGGTAATTAGATGTTTCAAATAAATAGCAACTCATTAGTTTATATTAATCATATTATCATGGCTGACTACATTTGGTTGTGGTCCGCAGACCGTGTACATTTTATCGTAATATCATTTTACTCAACACTGTAAACTGCACAGCACCATCGCGTCCGCGGTAACAACTACTTTAGATAATTACCACGTAATAATAAAACATGATTAAACGCGAGCATCGACCGAATGTAGTGGTGCCTTTACATTTACGATATATAATATAATAATAGTGTTGTGTGGGACGTTTGGCAAGTACCCATTCAATAATATAGGATGGAAGACATGGGATTTACATTATCATATTAAAATCGGTTCTCCGTATACATAGGTAATATATTCATATCATGTATGGAGACCGATTTTTAATAAAAAGTACGTAAGATGCACATCGTTATTGTTGACAGTCTCGTTAGGGGGAAAATTTAGATTGTAATTATAAGTATAACGTCACGGTTTTGAAACACAATATTTTGAATTTGCAACACTAACACGCGGGTATTTTTGTGCGTTTTCTTGCCAGTGTCTTGAACGGCTTTTTGAATTAATCCAATCATCTTCAAAGTAGTCTAAGTTTCATATTTCTACTACCTAATCACCTGAACGCCTAAAATGCCTAGACGTTAGAACTAATGTAAATAATTTTCTTAAAATAAGAACGACTATGAACATGACAAAAAATATCTAACACCCTTTTGAAATAGCTTCGTTGAAAGAAACAAAAATATTATTTTCATAGTTAATGACGCGGTGATGACCCTAAGCATACAAAGGGTAAATTATGGATCCAGACCGAGGAAAATTATTTTTCTATTTTTCTTGCAAGAACTTATTGTATTGTGTTTCAAAAACGATGGCACCAATAACATTCACTGTAAGGTAAAATGATAACACACCAGAAGTATGTTATGGGATTAGATAATAAAATGGCTGTTACTTATAGCGTTGTTTACTACATTGTGACGTCACCACCTGTCTATGTTGTTTCGCTATATATATTTTAAACAACATTGTAGGTAAGCCATAGCTATAAGCATTGTCATGAGTATAATTAAATGAAATAAAAATGTTGTAACTGGAAATGTGTCTTATTTACTTAACTATTCTATTGGGCCGCCTTTTCAACCAATGCTTCCTATCAAACAATAATCTACGGTGCCGAGAAGTGGATGCTCACAAAGGAGACTGTCCACCGAGTACGAGTGGCACAAAGGGCTAAGGAGAGCCATATGCATAACACTGAATTCCGCTATCTGACGAAAGTCTGCGACGTCGGGGACCGGGCGGTGCGCCTCAAGTGGACCTGAGTGATGCCCAAGGGTGACTAACCTTGGTAACTCGAAAACAAGCAAAGAAAACAGGGCCGTCCTAAAGCTCGTTGGGTCGACTATATCGTCAAAGTCGCGGGACACCAACACCTGGGGGTCTAAAGTGGCCCCTTTGGCAGATCATAATATAATAGAATCATATTAATATGAATTGCGTAAAAATGTAAAATAGACCATTCATAATAGTAACTGCATCTGTGACCATTTCACGAATTTTAACGCAAACCACCCCTGACGCACATAACCAGGAACTGTGGCAGAAAAAGGGGATTCCTATACCCAGCAGTGGGTGATTCTGGACTGATATACCTATGATGATGACTATGTCGACTTATGCGGAATAGTTTAGAAAAATATAGGAAAGTAGAATGAAAGAGCGGGCGATGTAAGCTTAGAAAACTTTCACACCGTCTTTGATGGCTTCATGGGTATTGGGTTCGGGAAGTATTATAATATCTGTGGGTTCGGGTGAGCTCCTGTAGAAAAGGTACTGTTAACTGCGTTTTACATCACAGCGCGGCAGCGTCAAGGGAAAGGTACCTACAATAGTATCTACCATTTGCTACAGATTTGACGGTTTAAATTTAACTACACGAAAACTACATTGTGCCTTCGGATAACTGGTAACATGAGATATTCAAAACTTGAACTGAAACTATTCAACCACAAAGCGTATTTCAGGGCAGAATGATTCCTTATTGCTGTGCCACACTTGGCTACACTAGTTACCAAATTTGATGGTTTAGTACCTACTTATATCAGTTCTACAAAACAAAGGACGTATGACAAAAATAAGCAGCATAAATCAAATATTCATAACTGAAGATTACTACAAAGACATAGCAAAACAATAATTCAATCAACACAGGTTACGTTTTTGAGCTTTGAAGTAACATCAACTGAAAAAAAAAAATTCCGCTGAAAAAATGGTTCCGATGATCATAGAAAGCGATGCGTTGATGTTTGATATACCAAAACCCTTTGTTAGTTCATAGAAGCATTAGAAGCTATCCTTTTACATAACTAATTTCTTGAATTTCGAGGGGCTCTGTCTTGCCCAATATTTTTTTACACCCCATCATCTCCAACAATACTGACAGGAGCAAGCTCATATTTCAGGGTGCTCTGGGCTCCTAGGCACTAAATCTCGAGTGGTCGATGTTAACGATATCCCTGCAGTCATTCAGAAATACAGGATAGTGCAAGTCAAAGTAGTCAGTAACAACATTATGTCTAACTCTCTGTTTCGTGAATATTTAAAATAGCCAAAAATATAAGTCTATTTTGTGAAACTAGCCTGAAAGAGTTACTTTTTTCACAAACCTCTTTCCTTATTAAATGATGAAACGTAATTTGTGGGTGATCCCGTGGTCATAATTATTACCAGCTCAAAAAACTACTGTCACTGTTGGCTGTCATTACTGTCATAACCTGCTGATAACGTCAATGTCATTCGATACGTGTCGAGTGGTGAAAAATATATGTAAAACAATAGATTTTTTCTAATTAGAAATAGAAATACTATTTAAATCTCAAATTAAATTATATCACGTTTAAATACACTTACCAATCAACAATTTCTTTAAGGCTAAGATTTAATATTAGTTGTTTATCTTTGCAAATTATTGTAAAGAATTTCACAATATTATTTCACAGCACTTACGACTGATCAAAGGTATGTTATTTTTCTTTTATACTGAGTAGCTATATACGCCATAAAACTTCCACCGGTAACTTTACTGACGTTCCTAACCATTGTCTTTATAAAATTTGTAGGCAAAGGAAGTTATGATCGAGTTACCCCGGATTACTAGAGCCCTAAGGGCACACACACAACTTGACAAACCACGATGTTTGAAACCTATTGTAGACCCGACAAAGCCGGTGCATGTAAAGAAGAAGAGCTTACAAAGGTAATAAATAATCTATAGTTTTTAATGAATTCATAGCTGAATAATATTTAATTTTAAAAGTTTTTTGAAGTTTCAACATTTCTTGGCTGTCCTAACTGAAATAATGCCTACAACTTTTTTTTTCAAAACACTTCTTTATATTATGAAGACTTATGATCATCTCAGTCAAATACTATAATTTAGTATGAAAATAACAAAAAAAAATGTTAATATTTCAGGTTTAAATCCTACACAGATATTTACAACTATGTGAAACAGAATGAGCCAAATTCAGCTGATATACTGAAACTCTTTCCAAAACTAAAGGATGCCTGCAAACTCCTGACGGGAGACCAACCAGATGAAATCATAGAAGATGCCACAGTGATGAGCTTGAGGATGTTCCTAGACCAGGATATAGTGATGTTAAAACATCTGTCGCAGTTACGGCAATCTTTTGGGACCGTTGTGTCTGCCACTGCTAATAAAATTTGTGAGGTGTGTATAAATACTCTTATTTTTTAAATTTATTCAAAGTAAGAGGTCATTTTTCGGATTGTAAAATATCTACAATCTGTATGCTTATATGCTACATAATAAAGGAGTGAATAATAGGATGCTTGCAACTCGTAAGTAACGAGAGACAAGGATATGAAGTATTGTAGATTTTTTTTTCCATTTAACATCTTGTGATCGGCTTGATCATTAACAGATTTGTTGTGGGAGTTTATTGACGATAAGTATTGTAGATAAAAAATATAGCATTCCTGCCCCCATATTCACAAATGCTTTGTTTTGATAAGTTCTATGTCTATGTATTTTCATTTTTTATCCTGTTTTCAAAACTATAATATAAAATGCGTAACAGCAATAACCAAAACTAAGTTTTGACTACCAAAGCATGCATGAATGTTTAATCTTTACATTCTGTCAGCAATTTTGTAAGTCCAAGACAATGGTTTCAAGAGCATTTTTGCAGTACAGATAGTAACAAATATTTCTGAACTGCTGAATGATGATACTAAGGAGTACATAAGAACTCAAGAGGCTGAAGCAAATAAAGAGAACATCAAACTGTGGGGAGACCACATTCAATGCCACTTCATTCCATACAAACCAGCCAAGAAACCGCTGGCCAAATTGACGAGCAAACCAGCGACGGCTAGTGCTTTTGTCACTGACTTTTCTATGAAGTATAATAGTGAGAATGTGGCTAAAGCAAGTCAGTCTAAAATTACTGCAGCACCTCCTGAGTCTAAAGTAAGTGTGTTTTGTGGTGTTATTGCATAGTAATATCTATCCCAAGGTTTTAAAGCAATAATCTAGCATTCGATTGCCTGACATTAGATATCTACTTTCGGGAACAGTCAAATAATCATAATTTTCAGTGTTGTCATGCTGCTCACTCTTTGGTTTTATCAAGCTTCTTTTATTGTTCTGAGCAAACAACTCAACTACTTTTTGACTCACACTGGGTCTGACATGGTTCATGTTATACAGACAACTCCTACTTATAGAAGGAGCCTTTATCTCAGCAATAAACTAGATAGAAGCCGGTGTTTTTAAAAGGTTTTGTTTTCTATCTGACCCAGAACTTTAATCAGATTTGTTGATTTGTGTTTTAAATACTTATTATTTCCATTACAGTTCGGTAAAACCTGGCTAGAAACAAAAGTAAAAGCACAATACGAGACATCAGGTATATCGAGCACAGACATCCTTCAATCTATCATAACATTGCTGAACTCTCCCCGAAGTAACGATGAGATGCAGAATGATATGTTTGAGTTGCTCGGCTTCGATAAGTTTGAGTTTATACTTGAGATTCTGGAGCATAGGACAGATATTATTAATAGTTTGAAAGCACCTCCACAGGGGCCTACGTTGTCTGAAAGTAAGTATTGAAATTGAGTATTATATATCAATCAACGTCCTGGCTGGCACCCACAGTAGGTATAGTGCAGTTAAGCAGACAACAACCTCCCAGGTTGAACTGCGAGATGCCATTCACAAAAAAAACCAATCACCCCAAAACAAAAACACTTAAAATAGTATCATGGGGTAACCATGACCAGATATCGCACAAGATAGAAAGGTTTAAAATAGTATCATGGGGTAAACATGACCAGATATCGCACAAGATAGAAAGGTTTAAAATAGTATCATGGAGTAAACATGACCAGATATTGCACAAGATAGAAAGGTTTAAAATAGTATCATGGGGTAAACATGACCAGATATCGCACAAGATAGAAAGGTTTAAAAGGAGAAAGGGGGGCTCTTGCCTGGCAGCATGACCCATAACAGGCATGACATTTGAGGCATATTGTTGCCAGTATGATCTGTTTTTCAATTGTTATAACTTAGCTTGAAAACCATGTTCGTTTTGTACATCCTATTGCACAGTGACACTATAAAAGGGCAGCCAATCCTTTTGCCTTTTTTTTCCCTTGTCAAGTTATTGTATTTTTCTTTTCTTTAATTTTTAGTACAAGCAATACTTCCAGAAAACAAAATGCCCCAATACCTATGCCAAGTGTCAGTGTTGTCAGAACAAGAGAAGGTGTTAGCCAAAATTGTGAGAAAAGAAGAGAAGAAAGCTAAGAACAGGAAGAATGATGACGATGATGAAGAACAAGAGATTAATATTGGGCAGATGAGGGCTAAAAGGTATGTGGCACATTGTCAAAACTTATCAGGCAAATGAAATAATTATTAATTGGATTGATTTTGTAATAAATTTTTTTATCCAACTGCGGCTAAGGCAAAAACGGTAATGATTTTATACGCATAACATTTATGGTGATACAAATTTATCATATAGAAATTATCATCATACATACACACACACATTATTTTAAAAAAAACTGGCCAAGTGCACACACATGAACTTGTTGTGTGACTTGCACATGAACGGTTCTGTACCATTGTAGTAGATATTGAGAGATTTTCCATGTTATTTTATTAAGGGGGAGGAATGGTCGGGCAGACAGACAGACAGACACTTGAGTGATCCTATAAGGGTTCCGTTTTTTCCTTTTGGGGTACGGAACCCTAAAAAAACAACTATAGACTTTCAAATAGTAAAGATAAATATTGTGTGTATTTTGTTTAATAATACAGTAATTTATAACTGTTAATATCACACTGTATCTGTAACCATAGCGGAGGGGAGAGGAGACGGGGCTGCGGGTTGTTCGAAAGTGATACCGCGGCCTCGGACACAAATAGATAAAAAGGAACATGAGTGATTTTTAATCAGTAGAAGTCTGACACTCCCTACTGCTCCGCTCAAAGCGGGAGGAGTCATTTAATAATTTCCCAACCCCCAAAAAAAAAAGGGGAGAGGAGATGTGCACTGTTCACCACACGCTCACAGCACACAGCTCATCGCACGCCGCTCACGCCTTTTCTCATCTCCCGCTGTCCGCTGGCTTAAATAATAACGAGACATCTCCTCTCCTCTCTACTAAACCGTTTCCACTAAAGCTAAATAAAAAAAGACGAAAAGAGTAAATAACGAAATTTTATCGGTGGCTTACAGTACATCTCATCTCATCTCCGCTTCGCTGAAGCCCGGCCCTTATTCTGCTTTAAAAGGATTGTAATCAATTGTAACTTTGGCTGTTCAATCAAAATACGTATATGTAACTTGAGATTTACAGAGCCACTTGTAATAATAAAAAAAAGAGTGTGTGATGAGAGTGAGAAGAGAGTGAGATGAATGAAATTAAACTGTGTGGTGTGCTCCAAATAAAAATAAGTAAAAGTGAAAATTCGGGCGCCTGGAGTACACACAAAACTATGCCAAGGATAGACTTACCTGCGGGAGCTTGAGACTTTTAATCTTCAAGCGGGAAGGTATCAATAAAAATCGATCATGAAAAGTAAGAACGACTTTATTACCCGAAGGCTGCTGGTTTGAAAATTCCTTTCTAATTCTAAAGCTAACAGCTCTAATGTGTAAAATTAAGATGACATCGCTGTTATTCTAAGACCTGTCATTATTGCACTTTTTTAAAATAAATTGAAGTTATGTATCATAAACCATACCAAACTCCGTCGACTAAATTAGGAACCTGATGGATTATCCAAGAGCATCTTGGTGATATTCGCCGAGATTGCCAACGGCGGTCCAAGATATATGCATTTTGGTAGGCGTGCGTTCAAAAATTTAAGTAATATGGAAAAAAAACGCCTTGTGGCTGAAAACAAACATGAATAATCGTTAGCGGATAAAAAATGGCGATTCGACGCAGGAGTCGTTACGAACAAATACAATTAAACTCACCGTTTCTTCCAAAAATCAAAATGTGGTCATCAGTAGATGAATGAATCCAAGCAAATAATTATAAAATGAAGTTAAAAGATCCTGAAACAATTAAATATCGGAAACTATTAGCGTCTGCTATCAAAATAGCCATGACAACGCGGAACGGACCGAAATCACAAAGAATTCGCTTACCTTAAAAAATAAAGGCTATCCAATTAGGATCATGACAAGGGCAATCGGCTACCACATAATTAGGGACTAGATGCCGCCCATCTCAAGTTATATTTTGAGATTTTATTGGAGCGCTCAAAAATCACTCCATTGATTCCAGGCTGTAGGTCGAAAAGCAAGAAATGTCAAAGTCAATTTGACAGCATCGAAAATAAAAATCAGTGTGACCACTTCACGAATCCAAGTCAACAAAAAATGAATTTTCATAAGGCAACACCAACCAGAGCCTACAAATCAAAGCAAAGAATTCAATAGTATGTAACAGGCTTAAAAGACTCGTTACATTACATCCCTCCCCGAAAATAAAAGAAAGGAACTTTCTTTTATTAGAAAGAAATCTTCAACACAATAGACCAGTCTTAACAACTTTCTAAATCCAAAAAAAAGAAAAGAATCATAAAAGATTCGAAGTGTAAATGAATTCTGAACATGTCAAACGACAAGGTCTCAAGAATTTAATAAAAGTAAAAACATGCAAATGACAAAAAGTCAAAAATGAAATCTGTGAAAAACAGAAAAAATTATAAGTTATAAAAACTTGTTAAATGAAACGAAGAGAGAAATCTCTTAGCGCTTCTAAACTCCAAAACAGTGCAGTTAGGCACCATCGCCACTGACTACAAATTTCAAACGAATTCGAACAATTTACCAATACAAACTACAATTTTTAGTGCAGTTAGGCACCATCGCCACTGACTAAAAATTTCAAACCACTTGGAACAGTACAACTTTGAGTGCAGTTAGGCACTATCGCCACTGACTACTATGTCAACTGCTTCCAACTCTACCATCTCTATGAGTGCAGTTAGGCTCTATTGCCACTGACTAACTCCGTATCCAACAATCCAAAAAAAATTGAAACTCCAAACAAAAGTTTTTAAATAAAGCTGAAAGACCTTATTTAAAATATTGTTACAGGCACAACCTGCAACGAAACAAAGGAAAGCGTACTGTGATCGGCTCATCACCACCGAATTCCCGAGCACAATAGCTGTAAAAGAATGTTGCTGTGACTGGCTCAACACTACCAATCTCCCAAACACAGACAAACACAAAAAATCATTGAGATCTCCAATGAGAAATCTCAATAACGAAAAGGCGAAAGCCAAAGTTTCACAATGCGATCGGCACATCACCACCGAACTTCCGAACGCAAAGAAAAAAGAATGACGAAAGTCAAAAAAAAAAATCCCGCATTGTGATTGGAACAACAATGTCCAACACAATGGAAAAAGGAAAAAATATGGCCGGGGCCGAAATCCCACATTGTGATCGGCACAACACCACCGACTTTCCGAGCACAATGGAAAAAAGAGTCGAAATCAAGGTCAAAAGTTACACCAAGATTCAAAAAATAATAAGGCATTTTGTAACAAAGGTTACAGAATGACCCTAAAAAGTAAAGTCCAGGATGAACGCGTTACGAACAAAGTCAAATCCGATCATTAAAGAGAATGAAACTCTAGTAAAAATGAGAAACAATTCTGTCAATGAACAGCACAAAATAGATTTAAAAATCGATTACTATTTATGACGAAGAGAAAATAGAATGATTTCAAACTATGAAAAAAAAAGATTACAAAAACTTGAAATTGAGTTCAAGTTTTTGATCTCAAGGTAAAAATAACCTGAAGTGTAGGGTTATATAAGATCCTAATAAAATGTAAACAGGTAAAAGGTTACCCTTAAAAAATAAGATCTTATACAATCCAACAAAAACGAACAAAACATAAAATAAGATCCTCTGATGTGAAAAACATTTAGTGTGGAAAAAAATTGTATTTAATTAACAAAAATGGCCTAAGTTTTATTTTTAGAATGTTAAGAATTCAAATTCAATAAATTTATAAGAAGTTACCTAACATACATCTTTCAAACCGTTGAAAACCTATCATCCATCCCCTCGTACATCACACTGTCAAAAGCGGCTTTCAAACAGAATTTATCAAAAATCAAGACTAACACTTGGAAACCAAATTAAAATTTAATAATATCTTTAACATGATAACGTCCCACTGAACCTTTATTTAAATCTTTCAAAACATAAACGTTATCCGAAACCTTTTCAGTTATTTTACACTTTACAAACTTAGGTGCAAGCTTAGCTGAAAAATATGCTGGAGCATGAGATTGAACAAAACTTCTTCTCCACACCATATCACCCACACCAAAAGAAATGACTTTCCGACCTTTATTATAATAAGCGGCATTTCGCTTATACCCCTTTAACAAGTAAGCTTGAACTTTAACAAAAATATCACTAAGTGAATTAAGAGAAACTGCATAAGCACTCCTATTTGAAATTTCTAGTTGAGATAAGTTATCAACAGAACTACTAAAGTGATGTAATGACGCATCAAGAATAAGCTCCCTACCAAACATCAGAAAGTTAGGAGTAAACTCAGTAGCAAGGTTTACACTATTATTTAAAGCTAATTGAACATTGGGCAAAAAACTTGACCAAGTTCTATGATCATCTTTAACAAAACACGATATGCAGGTTTCGACCGTTTTATTATATCTCTCAACAGGGTTATTTTGAGGTGTATACAAAGTATTATAAAATATTTTGGTTATATTAAAACCTTTCAAAAAATCTACAAAATGTTTTGAAGTAAATTGAGTTCCATTGTCACAAACTACTATTTTTGGACAACCAAATTTGAGAAATATTTCCTTTTCAAAATGTTTACAAATTACTCTAGTGGTAGCATTGATCATTGGAAAGAACCAGCAATATTTAGTAAAAACGTCTACAACCGAAAGTATGTATCTATGACCAGAATAAGTTTTAGGTAGAATTCCTATGATATCAACTGAGAGCATAAGCATCAACAGCAGTACAGGTATCGACATCACCCGAATCCTGAAGCGGCGGAAACTGAACTCCCTTGTCCATGACTAACAAACAGCAAGGCGAATAGCAAACGAAAAGCAAAAACTAAATTTCAAAAAGTTAAAAGTTTGAAAATAAATTCTCAAGTTTGAGGTTAAGTATTGAAGTCAATGTGGTATTCCCATGAAAAATTACTAAGTTAATTTTATCGTTTTAAAAGTGCAATAATCACTTACAAGCAGCTTAAATCTAGATAAATTAAATGTACAATATTGTACTTACAATTAGATTAAATTATTTTCTTTAAAAGTTAAACTTAGTTTTTTAAAATAACTTTACTGTTGAGAACAACAAAACACGGTCAATGCTATACATTTCTGTTGGTTTTGCTAAGAAAAAAACATGTTATTAAAACAAACAGGTCAATAAACAAAATTATCAATAAGTAAACACCAAATATTGTTTACAAAGATTCACCAAATTAAGTTAAGTACTACTTATGAGTCAAAAATTAAAATAAACACAAAGTTATTGAAGTAACAATGTAGAACAAACTAATGCAAACAATAGACTCATAAGTTATTTAATAATTGTGCAATAATGACAGTATATAGGTACCAGACAAACCTACTTCAAGTCCCTGTTCGCTGAGCGACAATTGTAATAATAAAAAAAAAGGAAATGTGTGATGAGAGTGAGAAGAGAGTGAGATGAATGAAATTAAACTGTGTGGTGTGCTCCAAATAAAAATAAGTAAAAGTGAAAATTCGGGCGCCTGGAGTACACACAAAACTATGCCAAGGATAGACTTACCTGCGGGAGCTTGAGACTTTTAATCTTCAAGCGGGAAGGTATCAATAAAAATCGATCATGAAAAGTAAGAACGACTTTATTACCCGAAGGCTGCTGGTTTGAAAATTCCTTTCTAATTCTAAAGCTAACAGCTCTAATGTGTAAAATTAAGATGACATCGCTGTTATTCTAAGACCTGTCATTATTGCACTTTTTTAAAATAAATTGAAGTTATGTATCATAAACCATACCAAACTCCGTCGACTAAATTAGGAACCTGATGGATTATCCAAGAGCATCTTGGTGATATTCGCCGAGATTGCCAACGGCGGTCCAAGATATATGCATTTTGGTAGGCGTGCGTTCAAAAATTTAAGTAATATGGAAAAAAAACGCCTTGTGGCTGAAAACAAACATGAATAATCGTTAGCGGATAAAAAATGGCGATTCGACGCAGGAGTCGTTACGAACAAATACAATTAAACTCACCGTTTCTTCCAAAAATCAAAATGTGGTCATCAGTAGATGAATGAATCCAAGCAAATAATTATAAAATGAAGTTAAAAGATCCTGAAACAATTAAATATCGGAAACTATTAGCGTCTGCTATCAAAATAGCCATGACAACGCGGAACGGACCGAAATCACAAAGAATTCGCTTACCTTAAAAAATAAAGGCTATCCAATTAGGATCATGACAAGGGCAATCGGCTACCACATAATTAGGGACTAGATGCCGCCCATCTCAAGTTATATTTTGAGATTTTATTGGAGCGCTCAAAAATCACTCCATTGATTCCAGGCTGTAGGTCGAAAAGCAAGAAATGTCAAAGTCAATTTGACAGCATCGAAAATAAAAATCAGTGTGACCACTTCACGAATCCAAGTCAACAAAAAATGAATTTTCATAAGGCAACACCAACCAGAGCCTACAAATCAAAGCAAAGAATTCAATAGTATGTAACAGGCTTAAAAGACTCGTTACACACTTTATCACGTTTTAATGTCACAACATGTTTTTTCAGGTTAGCAGAATTATCAAAACCAGTGGTACCATTTTCTTCAACATCAAGATCAAACAATGTCGACCCGATTCTACAGAAGATTTCGTATTTCCAAACTAAAGTGCAATATCCCAATGTTTATGATTCGACCATAGATGCCAAAAACGCAGCTGGTAAGAATACTGTTAATACTTTGTACTCAACTGTATTGCCCAATGGCAAAAATCTAACACTTCGCAGATATTTCCTCATAACAAAGATTTTACCATTTGTGCAACATAATGCACAACATCTTGTCTGACTACCTCATTGGTCATTTCTCAAAAACAGCATATTATGCTAGAAAAGTTGAAAATTTCAAAAATACTTTAAAACTTCGATTTCTCAAAAACAATCAAGTCTGGACCCCAAGCCATCAGGACCAAATGTTGCTAATGAGTTCTAGTATCACCAATTTCAAGGAAGAACCTAATTCCCAATAACCCCTTTTTTTTTGGAGGATGGAAAATCATAAAATGACTCCTACCACTCTGGGCGGAGCGGAAGCGAGTGTCAGACTTCTACTGACTAAAAACCACCCATGTTCCTTCTTAGCCCTTTATGTCCTGGGCCGCGGTTTCTCTTTCGAACAAGCGCGGTTTCTCGGCAGATTACCAATCACCGCATATTGATTAGTCATTACATCAAAGGAGGCAATTCATATTATAAAACTGTACTCATCTGCAACTTTTATTCATACCATACCCAAAATGGTCCTTTAAACAGAACCAGATTTATCACAACTTGATTTTTCAGGGTTCGTATCGGGCCTCAAATTAATACTCCCCGAGAACGCTGTAAGGAAAGACAATAAAGAATATGAGGAGGTTATAATACCTAAGAACGATACTTCACCTCTCACTGTTGGAAACCAGCGCGTACCTATTGCTGAATTGGATGAGGTGAGCAAATAAATAACATTACTAAACACATAACCCTCCTTTTGGGCTTCACCGCAGCCGCAGTTAGGTAAAAATAGTACAGACTCGCCCCTACTGTGCTCGGGTGCCATCACCACATGTAAAACATCGAAATTTTTGCCCTATATCTAAGTTTAATATTAAGGTATTATTCACATATACCTTCTAGAATAAATTCTCTTAATACTTTTCGCAGCGCATGCGATGAAAGACGTTTTACGAAAAAAATTAACATTATTCAAGTTTTCTTAGAGATCCGTAGTTATTACTGGAAGTAAATATAGCATAAGTTACAAGGCGAAGATGTAGTATTTTTGCCCCATATCTAAGTTTAATATTAAGGTAACACTCTAAATTATGATGAACACCAAATGAAAATCTACTTTTATGCTATGGGATTTTGGCTAGATAGTTCTCGTAACAGTTTTCTGTAGGATGTAAATAACTATTGGGACATCATCATCTGCCGAGCCAATTATGTTGAGGTCGGCTTCCCAACCAGATGCAGCTGCATACCAGTATTTTACATGGAGCGACTGCCTATTTGACCTCCACAACCAGACCTATACAAAGTGTCCTATCGAAATACCAACTAATCACTGCATATCTTCACAGATCGGTCAAATGGCGTTCGAGAACATAAAGGAATTGAACAGAATACAGTCCGTGGTCTTCCAAACGGCATACAACACTAATGAGAACCTCCTGATTTGCGCGCCGACTGGGGCCGGTAAAACTAACATAGCTCTACTTACTGTGGTTCATCAGATTAAACAGCATATTGAGAACGATGTTATTATGAAGAATAAGTTTAAGGTGAGTGAAGAATACATTAAGATAAATACATAACATCATGCCTATAAATCTGGAAGGATTGGGCAGAGGTGTACCTAATAGTACACCCATATTTCGCCAGTTATGTTGAAGTCCCATGTAATAGGGGGCGAGCCTATTACCATCAACATATAAACCTCCTCTTGATGCATCTGCATTAAAATCCATTGCGTATAGTTTAAAAGATCTAATCGTACACACATCGGGTGAGACTTTATTTTATACTTTGTAAAGACTAGCGTAAATTCAAATGTAGCTACTGGTAACAAGAAACAAATTCCAATGTTAAGAGGACCTCTTGACATTGGAATTAGTTTCTTCGGCAAGGACAAGGACTTTCCTAGTTACGTATCAGTTTGCATTGGAAACAAAAGCAATGCTCTACCCTGACGTCAACGGAGTGCACTTGCCTCTAAAAATGCGGCAGGGAAAGATTGTATGAGAAAAGCAAAGAACCAGGGGCCGTATTTTTGAATCACTCGAAGTGAATCTTAAATTCATGCACGAAAGCAAAACGTATACGAAATGAATTTCGATTGCGCCAAATTTTACGTATTTTTGAAGTAATAGAAATTAGTGTTGCCCTAAAACTCGAATCTTATAACATTTTTCATTTCACGCAGAAAAATAAAAACCGGAAAGCCATAACTCGTTGATTTTAAAAACCGGTAATGAGTTACGGTGGAACGGAACGTAAATTAAAAAGTTATAATGTCATTGTCTGACGTCTGTCATTGGGATTTCGATATTTTTTTCTCTAGTATTTACATATTTTTTTCTGTCGCTGATGTAATTCATCAGGATATACTCCTCGAGGCTAACCATCGCGAAAGGCGAAAGAAAACACTGATTTATAGGTTAGATAAAGTCAACGTAACGTATCTGTCAACAAATCTTCACTTGTCAGTGTCATTCTCATTTCTACTGGTAGAATATCGGAAACGAGTGGGTCGGACCACTCGTTGCAAAATTCACGGGTATGAATATTCAAAAATAGCGATTTTAGGGATTCTCATACGAATTGTGCGATTTCGTACACGATTTGGAATTCTATTGATTCAAAAATACGGCCCCAGGTACTTTTGTGTTACACAGCTTCAGATAGGCTAAAATGGAGCACCCTTTTTTTTTTTTTTGGGGGGTGGGAAATCATCAAATAACCCCTCCCGCTCTTGGGCAGAGCGAAACGGAGTGTCAGACTTCTACTGACTAAAAACCACCCATGTTCCTTCTTAGCCCTTCATGTCGAGGCCGCGGTATCCCTTGCGAACAACCCGCAGCCTCGACTGGAAAATGGAGCACCCTCACAGTCCATTTCTGTGTTGAATTAATACTCACAGCTCAAAAGCTGTATTTCAACATACCATTTTCAACTGTCTGCTCCATCGACTGAAGTCGTTTTTCAATTGTTCCCCAACTCCCATCAACTTCCCACCAAACACTAATATCTTCTTTCTACCTAAATACCGACCGCTTTTTCTCTCCAGATAATCTACATAGCCCCAATGAAAGCTTTAGCTTCAGAAATGACAGCGAGTTTTGGTAAGCGTCTGAAAGGGCTCGGGATATTAGTCCGAGAGCTGACCGGTGACATGAAGCTCACTAAAACTGAAGTGCAACAGACACAAATGATTGTCACTACACCTGAGAAATGGGATGTTGTTACTAGGAAAGGAGCTAGTAAGTAATTGTTATAATTACCTAATAATATTGGACCTCTGGTTCCGTATGGTGTCGGACGTAAAGAATAGCACCATCCCATATCTTCCCGTGGGTGTCGTAAGAGGCGACTAAGGGACTTACCAGAGAATGGGCAGCAGCGTTCTCTGTGCCTTTGTAACAACCATACTGCGATCGCCAACCGTGGCGATTATGGCAAATCCCCCCCTTCTGAGGGAGGCCTATGTCCAGCAGTGGACGTCTTATGGCTGAAATGTAATGGACATCTCGTTTTCCGTCACGGCAGCCAATTTTAGCGGCGATTAGCCATAGGAGCAGGAGTTATAATAGTGTCTTCCATTCTCAATTTGACACGATCAACGGCTTAAAATGCGCATCGAGGCGCTGGTTGGTTTATAGCTTATACCGCCAATTTTCGAATTCCGAGGTGCTACTGAGAACCCAATAACACTTTGCCCGGCCTGGTAATTGAACCCAGGACCGCACGCTCATTGCAGCAGTCGCACTTGCAACCGCACAAACAAAACAATCGCTATACCAAAATAAGACGAGAAGCCTTATAGCATGGGCTGCGGGTTGTTCGAAAGAGATACCGCGACCTCGGCGCAAGGGCTAAGAAGGAGCATGGGTGGTTTTTAGTCAGTAGAAGTCTGACACTCCCTTTCGCTCTGCCCAAGAGCGGGAGGGGTTATTTGATGATTTTCCACCTGCCAAAAAAAAAGTCCCTATAACATGATCGTGATGCGCGCAATTTTTAAGTAACTTATTTAAAAGTTTATTTGATTTGTTGTCTTAAACCGCTTTTGTGTATATAATTAGTTAGGGTATGTTGAAGCCTTTGTAAGGTAAAAGCCTCTAAATAAATAAAGATTGAAAAAGAAAGACCGTTTTCACATTAGGACGTTAGCAGCGCGACAGTCGCGCGACTATAAACAAATACTAACGGGTTGATACGGCTGTTTTTATAAATGTGAAGGAATGTGTTTCTGTCGCACGACTGTCGTGCTGCTAACGTCCTAATGTGAAAGCGGCCTTGAGTGCCGAAATGCCTTTTAAAATTATATTTGGTTGCAGACCCATTTCTAATGTCAATTTTTCTTTCCAGCCGACACAGAGCTAGCATCAATAGTAAAGCTGATAATCATAGACGAGGTCCACTTGTTACACGGCGACCGAGGGCCGATAGTCGAGGCGATTGTCGCACGGACGCTGCGACAAGTCGAGTCGACGCAGAACATGATACGAATAGTCGGCTTGTCTGCTACGTTGCCTAACTATTTGGATGTTGCGAGGTGAGTTGGAAGGTTCAAATTGTTGTTGTTTTCAAGTCAGAAGTCAAATTAATTGGAAATTGATTCTATTTTCATTTGCATACGGTTTAAGTTGATATGAACGAACCAATTGAGCATTCCGATTGGATTTTGTAGAAGTCCCCAAAATATTTTTGCCTACTTCACAACATCGTTAAATGATAGACTAATTTATTCATTTGCTACCACATAACTAGCTACGTATAAAGGCATGTCGTTTCTGTGTCCAGTTTGTTTTGCAGAAAAAAAAAACAGTTTTATGTAGCTACAAGTGTTTTTATTTTTCATGGAGTGACTGTTTTGTTGACTGGGCATGAGTAAACCTGATCTAATTTTCTGACATTTTGCCTCGACATGTTCATCTTTATTTTTGCTGATTTGTTACAGATTCTTACGAGTGAACCCGAACATAGGCTTGTTCTTCTTCGACTCTCGCTTCCGTCCGGTTCCTTTGGAACAACAGTTCATTGGTGTTAAGGAAACCGGCAGCGGTGGTGGTTCACATCTTAGACAGGTACTTTTAAAATAATGACATAGCATGTGTTCTGCAAACCATAATGTATTTTTTTTAGATGGTTGGAAATCATCAAATGACTCCTCCCCTCTCGCTCTGGGCGGAGTGGAAGGGAGTGTAGCCTCAGGGGCGCGACAAGGATAGAAAGTGCCCCCACCAAAAACTTCTAAAGCATGTAGCTACTCCATTTTTTGATCGATTTTATTACTTTTTTCACACATCGTGTTATTTCTGTTAGTTCTTTGAAATAATAAAACATTTTCGTGAATTTAAATAGTAGTCAAATAGCATATTCAAAACTTCCACAGATGCAACAAATGAACGAAATATGCTACGACAAAGCGGTAGACATGGTCCAAAAAGGTCATCAAGTAATGGTCTTCGTTCACGCACGTAATGCTACTCACCAAACGGCCATGGTCCTCAAAGAGTTAGCCCAGAAGAAAGGCCATCTGAAGCACTTCGAGCCAGAAGATTCTGGCGCGTTTCTTAAAGCTAAGAAGAGTATAAGCAGTAGTCCTAATAAGATACTGGCTGAGTTGTTCGCAAGTGGCTTTGCGTGTCATCATGCTGGTATGCTGAGGAGTGATCGGTTCGTTTTATCACTACTTGTAGCTTTATTTTAGGACTTCTAAACTTAGGAGGAATAGTAATTTTATGTAATAGGTGTAAGAATACTCTTAAAGAAGCCGATATGCACTTGTTCTCCCTTTTTTTTTGGAGTGTGTGAAATCATCAAATAACTCCTCCCGCTCTTGGCAGAGCGGTAAGGGAGTATCAGACTTCTACTGACTAATAACCACCTATGTTCCTTCTTAGCCCTTTGTGCCTAGATTGCGGTATCTCTTTCGAACAACCCGCAGCCCTACTTGTTCTCGCTGTCATTGATACTATTTTTTCTGTTCTGCCCGTGTAGCATGGCGATTCTATGTCTATTCTACCAAGAATAGACAAAGCTCTTTTAATGAAACTTGACATGAAATATTTCTTCAATCTGTCATTTTGTCGATTCTTCCGTCGACAAAACCCGTTTCTACGCGTGCGGCGACAATACCTAAGAACATTATAGTTCCAGAGATTAATTTATCTTTGTTTATTTCAGAAACATGGTCGAGAAATACTTCTCGGAAGGTCATATAAGAGTGTTAGTTTGTACCTCTACGCTGGCGTGGGGTGTCAACTTACCGGCACATGCTGTAGTTATAAGGGTGAGTTCACAGCTCTTATTAGATGTACGATCAAACCGAGCGAACTGGACTTTGGACCGGAGTGCGGGCACCGAGCTTTGACAGTCTATACTTTAAAAGAAGTTTTCCTCATCATCTGACGAACTCTTTCCTTTACCCAATTTATTTGGATTCAGTTAATCATGTATTGGGGTTCATAAACTATCTCATTCACAGACCGTTAACACTAGAAACGGGATATTTACCATGTTTACTTTTTATTTTGAGTTGTACTTATCATAATTATTGAATACTATCCATTGAATTATATATTACTGCGTAAGGACTGGGCGGACGGCATGTTAAAATGACGCCTCGAACGTGGTCCCAATATGGTCTTTCCTAAGCCGAAGTGAACTAGTCCACGATCGGCTCTCTTCGGGTGCGGTCGTAAATTTTATTAAAAGCTGTATTTATGTTCTTTATACCTCGAAAATACCACGCCTATTAGACAAGGCTACATTAACGAGCAGACTACACCGATTCTCTGTATGGCGAACGCGTCGAGCAAATGTTCGGACGACCGTATCTTTAGTTTTTATATCAATGATACTATCCCTTTTCTATGGCGTGACCCTCAACACTCTTTATTTTGCTGCTCATTCCCGTGAAGTTTCTACATTTTTACTAAAAGTAGGTTAAAAGTTGACCCTTTCTGAATTGTCTTTCTGATCAAATCATACCTATTTGGAACCAAAACCACAAAATATATCTTTGTTTGCAGGGCACAGAAATTTACGACCAAGCACACGGCACATTCGTAGACCTAAGCATACTGGATGTGCTACAAATATTCGGTCGCGCGGGCAGACCGCAATTCGACACATCTGGAACAGGCATTATTATAACTACGCACGACAAATTGACGCATTATCTCAAGTCGATGACCAATCAGTTCCCGATTGAGAGCAACTTTATCAATTTGTTGGCGGATAATTTGAATGCTGAGGTGAGCTTTTATTTTGTATGAATTAGTCTTTAATGAAAATTAGAGCACTATACAGGGTGGAAAGAATACCGACGCTCAAGCGGTTACCACGTAACGTACTTAGTAAATCATTTTGAGCGGGCACAGAAAATTTTCATCTGTAATTAATTATTTTTAAAACTGCTGTTTTCTACAAAATGCCTAACATGAACAAAACACAACAAACATGAACATGAAACAACAAACAAACAAACAGACAACAAACAAACAGACAACAAACAAACACCAAACAAACAAACAAAACAAACAACAAACAAACAAACAACAACAAACAGCTGTTTTTTTTTTAAATAACTGATGAAAATTTTGAATGAATGGTTCCGAATGATGCATTGAAGTGTACACCGGGCTTGTCTCCGCAAATTTGTGCGACGATGTCTCTTGAAACCTGCAAAAACACTGGCTAAGCTTATTGAGCTTATGTCTGGCGAAACTTATTGAGCTTATGTCTGGCTAAACTTATTGAGCTTATGTCTGGCTAAACTTATTGAGCTTATGTCTGGCTGAGTTTTTATTCTACAGTTAGTTGGTTAGATTCCCGTTCACAGATAGTCGGACCGTCGGAAAGTTCTTATTATATAAGTTTTTAATTAATGTTTAAATCCTACTTTCAGGTTGCTCTCGGCACAGTCACAAACATTGATGAAGCGGTCGAATGGCTGAGTTACACATACCTGTTCGTGAGAATGAGGATCAATCCACAGGTAATTATTTATTTGAGAAGAACTATGATATACAAATGATACGAGGTCGAACGTTTGCATAGATTGTTTTCATTACATGTTCTGGACACAAATAAAAATCTGCTGAATAATATGTATACCATACAAAAGATACAAATAACACTAAGTAGAAAAAGTTAAGATTTTACGTAGTGTGACACAATGAGCGGTCCTATCACTAAAAGCGAAGTTTTCAAAGAAATCTTGTGATGGGGTTCGGGGAGAAGGAGAAACGATAATACAAACAGTCTCTAAGATTTGGTTCGTGCATTCAATATTTTATATTTTTTTAGGTATACGGCCTAACATACACGGACGTTCAAGATGAACCGATGTTAGAAACCAAACGACGTGAACTTATAACAGCGGCCGCTATGCAGCTAGACAACACGCACATGATACGATACAACGAACGGACGGGACAACTCAATGTTACTGGTAAATATAACTTGATTATAACTTAATGTACTATTAGGCACACCTCTGTCTAACCCTACGGGGATTACAGGCGTGGTTTTATGTGTGCAAATGTACAATGTGGGAGCAGAGGAGGCGGCCCCAAGTTACGTGTAGTAAGTCATGGGTTCGAACCCAAGCAGGCATAACTTTTTGTAATTTATTTCATCACCACTGCTTCCAAAACGGTGAAGGAAAACATTGTGATGAAAGCAGTATCTCCTAAAACCAAAAAATCGAAGACATGTGTAACATCTATCCCGCAAAAGGCCCACGTGGTGGGTCACGGATAAAATAACAGAAACGGAAGAATAAATAATGTAAAAAATACGGATAAACATCCATGCGACGCCGATTTAATACGTAACAGTTTTGCAAGAGAAAACTTTATCAATTTTAAAGAGTTAAAACAAGTTGTGTCAATTTGTTCATACAAATAATGACGACTTATTAATTCTGTTGCGATTCGCAGATTTGGGTCGCACAGCAAGTCACTACTACATAACCTGCGTCACGATGGAGGTCTTCAACACTATGGTTCGCAAGTCCATGACACAAGGATATGTGCTTGAAATGCTTACCAGGTGCTCAGACTTCCAGCAGCTCAAAGTAAGTTTGTTTGGTTATTTATTTCGTTGTCTTTTCGAGGTCTTGGGTTCGATTCCCGGGCCCAGCAAATTATTATTGGGTTTTCCATAAGAAATTTCTTAATAGTAGCCAATAAGCCTGAATTTGTGTCCGGTTGATCGCAATAGGCTCGCCCCCTGTTACATGGGACTTTAACATAACTGGCGAAAAGTAGATTAAGTAATGGGCACACTTCTGCCTAACCCTTCGGGGATTACAGGCGTGATGTTATGTGTATTATTTTTTACCCTATCACAGTGTTTTTTTTTGGATGGTTCGAAATCATCAAATGAATTCTCCCGCTCTGGGCAGAGCGGTAGGGAGTGTCAGACTTATTATTTTATGTACTTATTATTTTAAATGTGTTCCTTCTTAGCCCTTTGTGTCGAGGCCGCGGTATCTTTTTCGAACAACCTTCAGCCCCGACAGGAACGGGATCACAGTGTTTCATTTAATATATTTATGGTGTCCTATTTAACCCTAAAGTTGACTAGTAGAGAAAGCTTTGTGTCATTAAAATTAAATCCTCCTATGTACTACTATCGTACATAAAATTAAATAAATAATACATTTCTCTTATAAAATCAATTCTCCCAGGTAAGAAAAGAAGAACTAACAGAGCTATGGAGTCTCAAAGACCAATACGGCGAGCTTCGCATAGAAGACCCGCCGGAAGATATACATTGGAAGATTAACATACTGCTGCAAACTTACCTGTCGAGGGGACGCGTCAATGGATCGTCGCTGCAGTCTGATCTCAATTATATTAGTCAGGTTTGTTAAAATACACCGTATTTCTGATGAAATAAGCTTTATTTTGTGTTTGTGAAAAAATATGCACCTCTGTTGTCCATTATCTAACTCTGAGATCCTGGATGCGATTTATGTTGGTGGTACCAAAAACCACTAAAGGTTTGTGGCCACAAAAGGCCGACACGGCACGGTTGGCGCAGTAGCTCAAGCAGTTGACTGCTGCGGAACGTGTCGCGGGTTCGATCCCCGCATGGAACAAATATTTGGCCTACAGATTTTGTTTCGGGTCTGGGTATTTGTGTAAGTATATGAGTTTAAATGTTTGTTAACGCACCCACGATACAGGAGAAATTCCTAGTGTGGAACAAAGTTTTTAAAAAACACACACACAAACCCTGGTTTTTCACCCCAAAAGATGACTCTTTTGGGGTGAAAAGTTTTTTAATTTATGAAAATTATTGCTGGGAAACGACTTTCCCAGCAATAATTTATGAATAAATTTACTTCGTCAGTTACAAGAACATTATCTCCTTTCCAGAACGCCGTCCGCATAGTGCGTGCCCTCTTCGAGATCACCCTACGCAAGAACAACGCGTACATGGCAGGCCTGTACCTCAAAATGGCGAAAATGATGGAGATTCAAATGTGGGACTTCTACAGCGACATGCGACAGTTTAACTGCTTTACTATCGAGACGTTGAAGCACATCGAGTACCCGATGTTGAAGCCCGACCAAATAAGAGACATGGATTGGAAGGAACTTGGTAAATCAACGTTTTCTCGTTTAATCCGAAAGACTTCCTATACAAGGTGCGGTTTTGCATCGTCGAATCATTAATGAACACTGATTTTTTTTATTCTTAAGAAATTTAAAGTATTTTAGAATAACCCCCGCATGGTTTATGGAATAAACAATAGGGATGTTTCCTGACTAAAAAAAATATGATTTTAATTAGTCCGTCTGTTAGATTATCGAAAAATATTGGATACGTATTTTTTGTTATTTCAAATCAATAAAAAATGACGAAGATAAAACGCGTCAAAGATTTGAGTGGGGGTTTGTGACGTCACTCACCGTTCGAAAATGTCTTACAAATGTCTTAGAATATGACGTCACACGAGTTTTCAAAGCACTGTATCGTCTTCATAGTTTGTTTACGTGAAAAAAGAAAAAATACGTGTCCAATATTTTTTGGTAATCTATCTGACGGACTAATTAGATTTTTTGTTAACTACCCTATTGTCGAATAATATTTGCATTTGTTTGAGTGACACTTACCGATTTAAACACATTTTTTCTTTTTTCTTACCCATTTTATTATTGACTCGGGTTATTAGTATAATTACCTCCTTGAATCGATATTCCGAAGGTCACATATAGCTATATCTTGATTTTCTACAACAATATTCAAGAGCATAAGAAAAATATTTTCCGTTGCATATACTTTGTTCAAGCCCTCTGAAACGCTTATAAAAACCAAGCTGGAAGCTCTGGAACATACTTAAATATTCATTTTATAAGATTTTCTAGTGTAAAACACTCTGAGAATATAAAAAAATAAGCGACTGTATCTTCAATGATAATAAGTGTCTTATTTTTATTCGCAGGCGATTTGATACGAAACCCGAAAAATGGCCGCCACCTAAAGAAGTGCGCTGACGAATTCCCGCTGTTAGAAATGGAAGCAAGCTTGCATCCCATTACGCGTACTGTGTTAAGGATACGACTCTCTATTACACCTAATTTCAAGTAAGTTTAATACTTTCAACTGTCATTTAGTTTAAAATAACATTCCCATAGATAGCTGGATCCTGACAGTCGTACCGTCATACATTAACCTTTAAGTTTCTGACACTATAAAAAGTTCTTAGCGATCAACAATAGACACAAATTAATATTGTCCAAAGCTTCAACTTCAGCCACTTTCGACCAAAGAACCCGAAACCGAAGATTCCGAGCATGCACCGAAATTGAACGAACTAGCGACGTGCGGAGGGCAGGTCACGCTGTTTGTAGTGTTCTTATATTTGACAAGTTGTAGCTGCTAATTTTATTCATCTCGCTATAAATAGTTTTGATACCAGTATAGTCAACATAAACTTTAAGTTATTATTATTTACTTTTAGCTAACCTTGAACATATTTCTTAGGATCATAAAAACTTTTTTTTTTGGGGGGGGGTGGAAAATCATCAAATAACCCCTCCCACTCTTGGGCAGAGCGAAAGGGAGTGTCAGACTTCTACTGAATAAAAACCACCCATGTTCCTTCTTAGCCCTTCACGTCGAGGCCGCGGTATCTCTTGCGAACAACCCGCAGCCCCGACGGGAGGATCATAAAACCTTCGGCCAAAAATGGACCTTCGATCGTACACTACAAATAAACACATCTCCTAAATCAAATAAAACAAACGAATTGCTTAAAAGATCCACAACCTAACCAGATTTCTTGCAATACAGATGGAACGACAAATACCACGGTAAGGCGCCCGAAGCTTTCTGGATCTGGGTGGAGGACCCAGAGACAGACATCATGTACTACCACGAGTATTTCCTTATCACTAAGAAACAGGTCAGTTAAACGAAATGTTGATTGTGAGTGAGACATAGTGCAATAAAAAGATCTTATATGAGGAACTATTTTTAAAACACAGTGTGCCATTTGAGACAAGTGCACTGGATTATTCTGCTAAATACAATATGGTTTATCAAAATTAAAAAAATCTTTCTAGAACTGTGCATGTCTCAGGCAAGTGTGGTCATATTTAAAGGTGTGGTACAGAACAGTTACGTTTAGGTAGAGTATGTTTTCAAGATTTGTATACGACGGAAGATTAATTTTTCGCAAATACGATGTTGGATATTTACCCACTCCCCATAGATAAAGTTATTCATTTAGATAATGTGACGTCTTGAAAGATAAAAAAAACATTCAACAACTAGAATTCAAAATAACAGTGTATAAATGTTTTCAGGTGATAACAAATGAGCCACAAGAATTGATAATAACTATACCAATCAGCGAGCCTTTACCGCCTCAATACTACATTCGAGCCACTTCAGAAAGGTAAAATATTGTCCGCTAAACTCATGAAATAACATCACGTCTGTAATCCCAAAACGGTTAGGCAGAGGTGTACCTAATAGTACACCCATATTTTGCCGGTTATGTGTAGGTCCCATGTTATAGGAGTGAGCCTATTGCCATCAACCGGGCACCAATCCAGGCTCCGTGGCTGGTACTAAAAAAAATCTGAACCCAGTTACACTTTGTCTGACCCAGGAATCCAACGCAGGACCTCATGCACAGCAGTTACTCATAAAATATACTTTATAATATTCCAGAAAACTTAATGGCGTGTTTATTTCACAGATGGCTTGGATCGGAGAGTGTATTAGCGCTTACATTCCAGCATTTGATACTGCCTGAGACCCATCCACCTCACACAGGTATAGTAAATCTCTATTTTCGACCTTATATAAACGGTTACAAGGTTACTGTTGATGTGTGGCGATGCCCTAGCTATGAATTACATAAATGAAATGTTTACATAACAGTTGTTGAAAAGGGGAGATCTCTGACCGATTCTACACTTGGGATTCGAAAGATTGTTAACAAAAAACTTCTATATCACGCAATATTAGTTGTCGCAATATATAATAAATTTTATATATTGCGACAAATATTGCGTGATAAAGAAGTTTTTTGTATTGTATTTGCACAACACTGTACTTTAATGGAATCTTTGGGTCTTTCATTCTTAAAAGTTTGCTCAAATTCCATTTAGGCATTATGGAAACAAATCGCAGCATACAAAAACACTTTTTACATTAACAACGCACATGCTTTATAACGAGATATCTCACGCCTATCTAAACAAAAATGATAACAAATAAATAAAATTAAAGTGTCTGTTCAAAATTTCCAATGAAATAAGCAGTACTTAATACTTATACTCTCCTGTCTTTATGTCTTTATTTTATAGATATAAAAAACCAAAAAAAAAAATGTTTTTTTCTTTACATAAATAACAACTCTTTCACAGATCTTCTAGAACTCCAACCCCTACCAGTAACGGCGCTAAACAACCCCGCTTTCGAGATGCTATACAACTTCAGCCACTTCAACCCCATACAGACGCAGATCTTCCACTGCCTGTACCACACTGACCACAATGTGTTACTCGGCGCCCCCACCGGCTCCGGCAAGACGATTGTAGCTGAGGTGGCCATGTTTAGGGTGTTTAATCAGTATCCTAATTGCAAGGTAATCAGTTAATTTTTTATATAAAGAAGTTTTAAGATTTGATTTTTACTAGTTTGGTTTATTTCTATGATTGATTATACGAACTAGCAGGCTTACATTATCAGTCAAAAAACTGACTTACTGCCGCACTCAGAGAGCTTTAATGATTACTTAGGCCATCACTTAGTAAAGGTTTTGACAGTTTGGTCATACAAAAGTATGTCAAACCTTTACTAAGTGACGGCTTAAGTAACCATTAATTATCTCTGAGTACCGCAGAAAGTTTCGATCACCATCGCCAGTCCGGAATCTTAGTAAAATTATGCTTAGTACGACAAATCAGCCAAAATAAAGTAGCATGATTTGTTTTTTCACACTTGTGTATCGTCACCTCATCAGCTACCTCCTTTGTACCGAAATATAGCATCGTGTCTTTGGTCTTGTCTCTTAACCCTTTTGGCTCATGATTCTCACCACTGAACGACATTTTATAATGACATATTATAATATAATATACATATATATTATACATATATAATAGACATATAACAACAACAACAAACAACAACAATTAAATCTTTATTCAGAATTCTAGAAAGGTAAAATAACAATATGAATCTTAAACTAAAAATATAGGTAAAATAATGGTGGTGGTGGTGGTGGTGGTGGTGGTGGGGTGGTGGTATAATATATAAATATATATATAATATACATATTATAATGACATTAGAGGTTGCACACTGGGAAATAGTAACAGAGCATTTTTAGGACCCTGGTTTTTTAAATGTTTCTCTTATTGATATAAAATATAATCTCTTGATAACAATTCACCGACAGTTGAAGGCTTTCTACCGGGCAAAGCAGAACAAAAATAAACGTTACCATTATTTTCAGGTCGTTTACATTGCGCCTCTCAAAGCTCTTGTGAAGGAACGGATAAAAGATTGGAAGGTGCGGCTTCAGGAAAGGCTTGGCAAGCAAGTCGTTGAATTAACAGGTCAGTTACTCGTATATAAGTATCTGTGTTTTAGAATGGTGCTCAGTTTTGAATCTAGATTTTGAACTTAAGCTTTTCATGCTGAAATGCTGTATTTAACGAAGTGTACAACTGTACCCCTTAAATCCCTTAACTTTAAATCTTCTTCTTAGCATGGCGATGGCAAATCTTCACTAAATAAATTTTCCCAGGTCAGGGCATGCAGCGCAAGATGAAATAGGCCATTGTATGAGGAGATACCGCGTACACACTTGAGATCTGAACCTTACTTCAAATTAAGACGATAGGCGCCATGCGTTCCATCCATCCATCCATTCTGGCATGTGAACTTTAGGATGTAATGTTATGATCTAAATATCTTACTCTATCATCTATTCTACGTTTCTAGGTGACGTATCCCCCGACATCCGAGCGATACGCAACTCGCACGTCATAGTAACAACTCCTGAGAAATGGGACGGCATCAGTCGCTCATGGCAGACGAGAAACTACGTGCGGGATGTGGCGCTCATAGTCATAGACGAGATACATCTGCTCGGAGAGGATCGGGGGCCAGTTCTAGAGGTCATTGTGTCCAGGTAAGATTGTAGCTTCATGACAAGAGACAGGGGATGGCATCAGTAGTTCATGGCAGACGAGAAACTACGTGCGGGATGTGGCGCTCATAGTCGAGATATGAAATCATCAAACAGACTCAAACCAGACTTGTCAGACTTGTACTGACTATCCAATATTTTTTTAGTAATATGCGTTTTATCCCTCCTTCATTACTCATTACTTGTTCTCCAACAGGCGCCACTTTCAAACTCTTCTTTTCTCTTTCTGTCATTCTCATCTGCGCTACATGCAATCGTTTTCATCCCTTTTTTTACAGCCCAGCATTCTGCTCGATGCATACTTGACATGTAATTGACATACAAATGCTATTAGTACGATATACTGAGAGTAAAGTCTAACAACACACGTTCATTGTAACAATTCGACATTGAACACATCTTTATTTCGTACTTGGCAAAAACTAAAGAATGCTGTCCATATTCCATAACAATGGAGACAATCACAAGTCTCCTCACTTAATATAATATGTTAATGATCTCGTAAAATCAGTATTCATCATAAACTTACCTTCATTTCAGAACTAATTTCATCGAGTCCCACACTTCTCGAAGACTGCGCATCATTGGCTTATCCACAGCTCTTGCCAACGCCAAGGATCTTGCGAACTGGTTGAACATAGGAGAAATTGGACTGTACAACTTCAGGCCTTCGGTACGGCCTGTGCCTTTGGAGGTGAGTCGACATAAAAAGATTGTATTATCTAATCACTAAGGTAGATTTTAGCTTGGAAGTTTGGTCAAGTGCCAGACAAATGTACCCGCATCGGTCTGAAGTATTTTGAAACATGGCTGTTCTTTACTTATCACAAAAAACAATGCAAGTTGATTGAACAATGTTAAAAAAATTAAACTGGATGATGGGAGGTAGATATCTGTTGCATTTGGCTGCCAAATTTAGTATCAAAGTCTATCCAATCGTCTCCATATGCTTGTTTTTCTAGAAGTGTTTGGCAGAGGTGTACTTACCTAAACTACACCCATTTTCAGCCAATAGGGTAGTTGACAAAAAAATCGAATTAGTCCGACAGATAAATTTTCAAAAAATGTTACACCCATATTATTTTTTTTTCACCTAATCAAGAATTAAAGACGATATAGTACAGTAGATACAGTGCTTCGAAAAGACGCGTGAAATCGCAGTTTGGTACATTTTTTACCAGAAAGTGACGTCACAAGCCCGCACTCATAATCTTTGATACGTTTTATTTTCGTCAATTTTTATAAATTAGACTAGCTGACCCACGCAACTTCGTCTGCAAGTTCTGCAACACATAATATGGCTTATAACCTTTCTAGATAAATCGACTATCCAAGTTATTAAATTGAGCTATATCGTACTCGTAACAAACAAAAAATCTTACCTTTCCTCTATAAAATACCTATTAGTTTAGATTGACTTCGATTATATTATTAAAGTAACAATTACTATAGGTATCTCTTACTGTTTAATATACAGTAACGCCTTGTACTTGTAAACATTATGGTGCAGTAAATATTTTGAATTTGAATTTCTCCGGAGCCCCTAGAGGCCAGAATCCCTACGTGGGTACCTACCGCACCGGACCGAATGACTGCCACGCGCTAATTATTTGGTCGCCCGTAAATTTTTACATTGCGATATCTTCTAAGATATTTGTTTAAACTGTATAGAGTAAAGGGCACAAATATTCTATATTAAATTTCCGTGCTAGCAAACACATTTATTTAGATATAGATTAATACCATATGGGTTAAATAAGCTTCGCAAAATATAATTATTTTTAACCTAACATTTTAATATAAAAAATGGTTACAGTGAGTCAATCGTAAAAGATAAACATATGCTGTCGCGGACTTTTTTTTAGAACTTTTAAAGAGGAACAATTCCTTCATACATAATATTTACGTAACTTAAACTGTTTTCGCAGCGCACGCAACGGAAGCTCTCAAAAAGGAATATCTTTTCCCGTTTTTGCAACATTTTTCATTTATGCTCCGCTCCTATTGATTGTGGCGTGATGTTATATAGCCTAAAGCCTTCCTCGATAAATGGACTATGCAACACTAAAAGAATTTTTCAATTCCAACCAGTAGTCCCAGAGTTTACCCCGTTCAAACAAACAAACAAACAAACTCTTTAGCTTTATAATATTAGTATAGATAAAAACAAAAAACATATATCCAATATTTTTCGATAATCTAACAGACCGACTAATAAAATAGAATCGTAGTCAAGATACATCCCTATTATGTTTAAGTTTCATATTATAAGGGAGCGAGCTATTGTGCCAGTCGCGCACTAATCCAGACTCTAGACTATTACTCAAAAATACAATAACATTTGCCCAAACTGGCAAACGAACCCAGAACGTCATAGTTGGCGTAAACTGGGCAAGTTTTATGTTGAAGTAACTAAACACCATCTCATAAGTATACTTCCACTCTCCAGGTACACATATCAGGACACCCGGGCCGCCATTACTGCCCGCGTATGATGACGATGAACAAGCCTACGTTCCAAGCCATACGGACGCATTCACCGTGTGCGCCTACACTTGTGTTTGTCTCCAGTAGAAGACAGACTAGGTGAGTTTTAGTAATGTTTGTAACTGTGGTATGTTTGTATTATAACATTACGCATGTAATTACCAAGAGGTAACCGACCCAAGATGCACTAGAAAAACGATTTTCGAAAGTTAGCACAACCATTTAGACAATTTTGATAACGGTCTACAGCAGAAAAATGTATATTATTATTATTTTAAAAAGGTAAAATTTATTTGTAAGTTTGTATGTAGGGAGTAACCCCTTCGTCTTCAGAACTACTGAACCGAAGCTTTTAGACAACCAGCAGTTGCCATTCCGATACACATAAGTCATTATTCTGACTTCTTGAATGTAAATACCCAACAAATTTCCAGATTAACAGCCCTAGATCTGATCGCGTACTTAGCAGCTGAAGATAATCCAAAGCAATGGCTCCATATGCAAGAGTCGGAGATGGAACAGATTCTGGCCAACATCCGGGAATCAAACCTGAAGCTGACGCTTGCGTTTGGCATAGGCATACATCATGCTGGTCTTCATGAGAGGGATAGGACTACTGTTGAGGAGCTGTTTATTAATCAGAAGATACAGGTGATATTCAGAAATATATGGCCATATTTAATTGTTTAGCGAAACTTGGTATATGCAGCATAATCTATACTAATATTATAAAGCTGAAGAGTTTGTTTGTTTGTTTGTTTGTTTGTTTGTTTGAACGCGGTAAACTCAGGGACTACTGGTTGGAATTGAAAAAATCTTTTAGTGCTGGATAGTCCATTTATCGAGGAAGGCTTTAGGCTACATAACATCACGCTACGATCAATAGGAGCGGAGCATAAATGAAAAATGTTGCAAAAACGGGAAAAGATATTCCTTTTTGTGAGCTTCCGTTGCGTGCGCTGCGAAAACGGTTTAAGTTACGTAAAAATCATGTATGACGGAATTGTTCCTCTTTAAAAGTTCTAAAAAAAAGTCCGCGACAGCATATGTTTATCTTTTAAGATTGACTCACTGTAACCATTTTTTAATATTAAAATGTTAGGTTTAAAAGAATGATATTTTGCGAAGCTTATTTAACCCATATGGTATTAATCTATATCTAAATAAATGTATTTGTTAGCACGAAAATTTAATATAGAATATTTGTGCCCTTTACTCTATACAGTTTAAACAAATATCTTAGAAGATATCGCAATGTAAAAATATACGGGCGACAAAATAATTAAGCGCGTGGCAGTCATTCGGTCCGGTGCGGTTACGTGGGGATTCTGGCCTCTGGGGGCTCCGGAGAAATTCAAATTCAAAATATTTACTGCACCATAATGTTTACAAGTACAAGGTGTTACTGTATATTAAACAGTAAGAGAAACCTATAGTAATTGTTACTTTAATAATATAATTGAAGCCAATCTAAACTAATAGGTATTATAAAGAGGAAAGGTAAGATTTTTTGTTTGTTACGAGTACGATTTAACTCAATTTAATATGTTAGATAGTCGATTTACCGAGAAAGGTTATAAGCTATATTATGTGACGCAGACGAAGTTGTGTGGGTCAGCTAGTATATTGCATATATTGTGGCGTGTTTGAAGTTTAAATTATGCATTTTGTTCATCTTTTGGGCCAGCAGCCAGTAAATGATAACAAATCTAGAGGTGATATCAGCAAAAGAGCCTACCTAATTCAGTGTAGAATGCTCGTGTGTTCGTTTTCAAGTTATAGAAATATATTAATTAATAAAAGACTCGATCATAAAAAAAATTGGTCGAAAATGTAGTAAATTGGAGGAAAAGTAATACTTACATTGAAATTTTAAGTATGTTACGTTTTTTGGCGCTCTTGTTGCATATTTCGACGATTTAAAGTTGCATATCGTCCAGTCTTTAAGTAGTGATGATTTTAAGTGGAATCAATTTCAAGATATGGTATTATTATACTTCAGGTAATATTAGTATAGATTCTAACATATCATTTTGACATCCTTCTAGGTCCTAATCTGCACAGCCACTCTAGCTTGGGGAGTGAACTTCCCTGCCCACCTCGTGGTAATCAAAGGTACGGAGTACTACGACGGGAAACAAAAGAGATATGTGGACATGCCCATCACTGATGTTCTGCAAATGATGGGCAGGGCTGGACGACCTCAGGTAACTAATATGGTGCCTTGTTGTGAAGATTTCACTTTTTTTTCTTCTAAATAAACGGTGCCCCTCACTAGGAATAGGCTAGTTAACAAAAAAAATCTAATTAGTCCGTCAGATAGATTTCCAAAAAATATTGGGCACGTATTTTTTTCTTTTTTGCACGTATACAATAAATGAAGAAGATACAGTGCTTCGAAAAGTCGCGCGACGTCATAGTTTGGTACTCACGATCTTTGACACTCATTGGAACGAAGTTCCTTATCGCGCGCTGTGAAAGGGGGCTAGACGGAAAAAAATCTTACGAAAAGTTGTCACGACACTTTTTGCTATAGTAAGCTATTGTAAGCTGTGCGGCGTCGCATGTTTCTCTGTCTGTCTCTCTCTCTCTTATAGAAAGCAAGCCAGATATTTTCATTTCTACATTTTTTTTTTTTTTTACATAATAAAAAATAATAACAATAACTTCGTTCCATCCGGGTGTTCCTTCACACCTCTCAAGTTTTTTTTTATTAATTTGATAAATCAAAAAACACGTGTCCAATATTTTTCGATAATCTAACAGACGGACAAAACCGAATCACATTTTTTTAAGTCAGTCAACTACCCTATTACTCCTGTATCGCGGCTACGTTTAGAAACATTGGTTAGCTAGTTCAGACACGGCGATAACCGCGCGATTGTGAGATCGTGCGGTTTGAAACGCAAAAGGGTCGACTGTACAAACATCGGAACTCACATGTTTATGGTAGAACTCAATGTAACGTACTAAGAACATTGCTGGTGGATGAATCAAATAGTACAGGGGTCAAGGGTGTATTAAAGTAAAGTTATAACATTAAAAAAGGTAAATGAAAAAAAAAACTGTTTTTTTAAAAGATTTTTTTTTTTTTTTAACTCTTATTTTTATTATTTTTTAACAATGAAGAGCGTAACAAGTGCCTTTTGGCTTTGCAAAGGGTCTCTTTACACCATTACATATTCAAAATGCCATGTTTCTATCTTCAGTCTGTTAACATTCGAAACTATCCAAATAGTATTCGATAAAAAGTTTTTATTTGTACAGTCAAAAGTGTTACCCTAAATTTTACAATTAAATTCTTAATTCCAGTACGATAACGAAGGTGTAGCAGTAGTGTTAGTTCACGACCAGAAAAAGAACTTCTACAAAAAGTTCTTGTATGAGCCGTTCCCGGTGGAGTCCAGTCTGTTGGATGTACTGCCTGACCATTTGAACGCTGAAGTTGTGGCCGGTAAGTTTATGTAACGGAAGATCCGCCTCACATCTCACTCTATCCGCCCTTTTTTTGGTCTTCCTCTCCTCCATCCGTCGTCAACATTTATATTCATCTTTTTTATAATTTGCAACACAATAAAAAAAAACTAACTTAAATAAAAACAGTCTAAACACTCTTTTTTCACCTCAGGTACGGTCCAAACGAAACAAGACATCCTAGACTACATGACCTGGACGTATTTCTTCAGGCGGTTGCTCAAGAACCCGTCGTACTATAATCTGGAAAGCGTAGAGCCTCAGGATGTCAACTATTATTTATCCAACCTGGTGCAGAGTTCCTTGGATGCTCTGGCTAATGCAAACTGTTTGGAGATTGAAGAGGTAAGATTACATTAAACTGGCTTATTTATTTGCTAGTGGTAACACCGTTTTTAAAGATTTATTATGTGAGTTGCACCAAATACAGCTCCAAATATCATCATCATCTCAGCCAAAAGACGTCTACTGCTGGACATAGGCCTCCCCCAGAAGGGAGAGATTTGCCATAATCGCCACGCTTGGCAGGCGGGTTGGCGATCGCAGTATGGTACGAACAAAGCGTGAAATCTGAAATTCACTTGCTGCCTAGCTACAGAGTTCATCAAACCCGTCGCGCTTGCCGTTCGCTATTTGCATTTTAGCACGGTAACGACACATTGCGTATGACCAAATAAAAAAAGAAAGAATCAGTCTGCGGAGCTGACCGTACGCCCTCTATAATATTCTTTATTTTGGCAATCAGGATCTCCGCACAGTCCACTGCACTTGGATGGGACGCATCGCTTCCTACTATTACTTATCCTACAAGACTATGGCCCACTTCACTCACAACTTGCACAGTAACATGAACATCGACGACTTGCTGCGAGTACTGGCGGACAGTGACGAGTATGCCACGCTGCCTGTTCGACACAACGAGGACTTGCAGAACGGGTAACTATCCTGCTTTACCATCATTCTTTAGAGCGGTCACTAAGACGCAATAATAAAAATCTTCGCCTTTTTCAAATATTGCCACTATGTGAAGGTTGACATGGCTAGAAAGGAGGTGACTGCTGACATGACGAGAAATAGAGAAGTATGGAAGAAGAAGACATGTTGCGCCGACCCCAAATAAATTGGGATAAGGGCAGGAGAATGATGATTGCCACTATGACAAAAATTTAGTGTAGGGCTTCTTAGCAAGGAATAAAATACGCTGTGGTAACGCACTGAACTGACAAAAACACAATACATAAGGACAGCGCCACAGGTATAATAAAAAACTTAGAATATCTGGCATTGCTAGCGGTCGCAAGCTAGACCACTGATTATGACATCTTTGGGGTAGATTCCTGGGCCGAGCATATATAGGGTTACTGGGTTTTTCTATCACTCATTTCTCTGTATCAGTTACTGATAGTGATGGGCGGAGGATAAATTCTCGGAGGATAAAAACTCGAGTATTTATCAGAAATGGATAAATACTCGTTATTACTCGTTTTTATCGGATATTTACTTAAAATGATGGATAAATATTATTTTTGCGCATGGGTTGGTTTTTCGTATTGAATGGCTAGTAGATTTCGATGCTAATGGTCTTTGGGGGGGGGGGTGAGGAACAGGGTGTAAAGTTCCTCATCCACAATAGAAAAGGGAGGATCCTCCGACCAGACGGGTGTTGTATCTGGTGGGCTAACTGCCCGACAACTGTAAGTCGGGATTTCTATACAGGCTAATGTCGCGGATAACTTTGATAGCGCGATGCAGGATTTGTCATTTTAGTTATCATGTGTTGCGATAGATGTGGTTGTCCATCACTCCCCTCCGAGACCGGAGGTCGATAGCAGGTTGAGTCTTGATGCTTGCCAGCCCAGTGGAAGGTTCCAGTGAGTCGGAACCGAATGCCGCATAGTTCACGGTGAGTCGGAACTGTCTGCGGTGATGCCCCAGTGAGTCGGGGTGATGCTGCATTATGTTCCAGTGAGTCAGAGTGATGCAGTGCTACGTAGTGGCTGGCTGCTACGTCGACCAGGAGAGAAGTGAGTCTCTGCTTGCTGACCGGCCGAAGTGCAGTGTGCTGTGCCAAGGTCGCTGATGTGGCTGAGGGTGATGACCAGGTATGCTCTTCCGCTGCATGTTGGTGGTCAGGATACCCGTTGAAGCCGTGGTTGCTTATATTATTACTTTAGTAATTTTCTTTGTGTATGTGGCGACAGCGACATCTATTGCAACACATGCGAACCAGTTGGCTAATACAACATCGCGCTATCAACTTCATCAGCGACATTAGCGTATATAGAAAAGCCCGACTTATATATGTCGGGCAGTTAGCCCACCAGTCAACACCCGTCTGGTCGGAGGATCCTCCCTTTTCTATGGGGGATGAGGAACTTTACACCCATTTCTTCATACCCCCCAAATTGGTGGCCCCGAGCACGAACGTCAGCGCAGCCTTCGTGCAGCTACTTCAAACGTCATCATCACTTCCTCAAGCCTTCGAGCAGCGAGTCATACCGCCACCCAGCAACCACGGCTTCATTTGGTATCCTGACCACCAGCTTGTAGTGGAAGCGCATTCCTGGTCCTCAGCCTCATCAGCGACCTTGGCACAGCACACCGCACTTCGGCCGGTCAGCAAGCAGCGACGCACTTCTCTTCTGGTCAACGCAGCAGCCAGCCACTACGCAGCACTGCATCACTCCGCGCCCTCTGTACATACTATGCAGCATCACCCCGACACACTGGAGCATCACCGCAGTCAGTTTCGACTCACCGAAAACTATGCGGCTTTCGGTTAAAACTCACTAAAACCTCCCCACTGGCTTGGCAAGAATCAAGACTCAACCTGCTATCGACCTCCAGTCTTGGACGGGAGCGATGTGGAGACAGTGACATCTATCGCAACACATGCGAACTAATTAGCTAATCCTACATCACGCTATCAACATAAACCGCGACATTAGCCAATATAGAAAATCCGGACTTACATATGTCGGGCAGTTAGCCCACCAGACACAACATCCGTCTGGTCGGAGGATCCTTCCTTTTCTATGGGGGATGAGGAACTTTACCCCCCGTTCCTCATACCCCCCAAATATATAACAATTATTTAAGTATCTCACAAAATACGTATAGTTTTTTCTGATTTGGATAGTGATTGGTGAACATTTTCATGATTGGGTGAAATCATTGTTAATAAAGGCTTTTCATAATTCTTAAAGTGATTAATAAAGTACGATACATATCAATTTATCAGGATTTCATTTATTTCAATTCTTTTGTTTGTAAATTGATAAAATTTACGTTACAAAAAATGGAGATAGTATTTATCCGCTGTTTTGGATAAATACTCAAGTAAAAACGGACATTTATGAGTATTTATCCATTTTGAGTATTTATCCGGATACAATCCCAACACTAGTTACTGAGTCTAGGTTTATAACCGGTCGATGTCAACAAGGTTGCTCACTATTACATGGGACTTAAATATAACTGACGAAATGCGTTGTTTTCTTGAGTACACATCTACCTTTTTTTTTGGAGGTTATGTAAGCATCAAATGACTTCTACTGACTAAAAACCACCTATGTTCCTTCTTCGCCCTTTGTGTCGAGGCCGCGGTATCTCTTTTGAACAACCCGCAGCCCCGACGGGAGTACACTTCTGCCTAACCTATCATTGATAACAAGCTTGATATTAAGTTATATTTCCCTTCTTCTTTTCAGCGAACTATCCCAAGAATGCCGTCTCCCCGTGGACGCTTTAACCCTGGACTCGTCCAACGTGAAAGCGTTCCTATTACTGCAAGCACACATGACAAGATTAACACTGCCCAATGCAGACTACTTGACTGACACCAAGTCTGTACTGGACCAGACGATTAGGATATTACAGGTAATACTAGATGCCTAAGATAGTCTTAATCTTGGTTTTTAAACCTTAGCTTTATCGTACAAAGTTCAGTATATTGTGCTTAGTTGTGGTCGTTTCTATTACTGCAAACTCACATGACTAAACTTCAACTTCCCAAAAACTGCCACCAATGCCGCGGCGCACGGTTGGCGCAGTGGCTCAGCGATTAGATTGCTGCGCTGCATGTCGCGGGTTCAGTCCCCGCACGGAACAAATATTTGTATGGCCTACAGATAGTTGTTTCGGGTCTGGGTATTTGTGTATGTGAGTTTAATAGTTTGCAAACGCACCCACGATACATGAGAAATTCCTAGTGTGGGGCAACGTTTAAAAAAATATGCTTAAACGTAGCTTCATCGATTAAATCATTCCTAACGAGGAATCGATAAACACAGAACTGAGTCTGCTCGTCACAAGTCTGACAACAGACCCTTTTTTTTTTGGGGGGGGTGGGAAATCATCAAATAACCCTCCCGCTCTTGGGCAGAGCGAAAGGGAGTGTCAGACTTCTACTGACTAAAAACCACCCATGTTCCTTCTTAGCCCTTCATGTCGAGGCCGCGGTATCTGCGAACAACCCGCAGCCCCGACGGGCGTTGACAACAGACCCTTATAGAATAATAAATAATTACTAATCCTCCACTTTGATTTTCTGATTAATTTCGTTGCGGGATCCAAGTCACTTAAATTGTTTCTCTGGGACTTCGTCGAGTTTCATTTCTCGGCGCTTATCTGCAGGGCTATTCCGTATCTTTTTATAATATGTCGATTAACTGTCATTTGTGTATGTGAGTTTATATGTTTGTGAACGCACCCACGATACAGGAGAAAACCCTAGTGTGGGGCAACGTTTTTGTTTTGTTTAAAAAAAAATGGTTCCATTTTGTACCAAATCATAACCATTTGACAGTTAATCGATGGACACTATGATAGCCACTGACATTTAAAAAGATACGCAATAGCCCTGCTGGTAGTCCTCACTGTTGATTCTGGCGTTCAAGAGTTGCTGTGGTTTGTGAATAGTGTGGCAGGCACGTCCAAAAAAAAACAATACTATTAATACTATCTCTCCACAGGCAATGATCGATACCTCAGCAGAAAACGGCTGGCTATCAGTCTGCCTATCCTGTCAGATGCTCATGCAAGGTATCGTGCAAGCGCGATGGCCGACGGAATCCCCCCTCATAACGCTACCACACGTTGACTCCCAACACCTATACATCTTCTCACAAATGGCTAAAGACACCAACAAGCCTTGTAATATGCTGAATGGGCTAAAAGTAGCTTGTATGAGGAATTATGAGCTGTTAGCCAAGTATATGAGGAGGGAGTTTGAAGAGGGTCAAATTGAGCAGATACATAGGGTGAGTTTTTCTTGGTTTTTACTATTACCTCACGCATTTATTAGTGGAGAAATTGACGGGATAAGATGGACAAAACCTACGACCAGTGGTTCACATTAGCTCAGAAGGCCTAGAAGTAATAGGGCACGCCGCGATTGTGGCGGTAAGTCCCCTCTTTGAGGAGTGTCAAAGAGATGTCAGTGGGTGGTTTTTAGTCAGTAGAAGTCTGACACTCCCTTCCGCTCTGACCAAGAGCGGGAGGGGTTATTTGATGATTTCCCACCCACCCAAAAAAAAAAGGCTTGGAAGTCATAAAAAGAGGTCTTTGTCAAGGTGTGGGATGACGGAGGCTTCCAGTAACAGTAACATTTACTAGTGTATTTTATCCTGTAGTTTTTTAGCCTACATTATTTGTGGGGCTATAAAGTATTTTCATGCAAAGAGCAGTCGATGTAAACAATGAATATTGACGCCATGATGTTTTGTACTTAGCAACACTTTCATATGACAGTTTTTATGCCAGATGATAATGATGATGATGATATGATGATGATATTATAGGTCTCACTTTGGTATTAATGGACCTTATCCAGGTTGACCAATGCCAATAATACTTAGCTTAGCTCGCCGCCGGACGACCAACCTATTTTTTACCAAAACCTCTCAATCACTTAGATAAAATATAATAAATTCATTTATTCATGTAATTTTAAACCCGTTGCCATTTGTCAATCACAATATTTATATAGACATGAATAAAATAAAATATTAAAATTTGGATAAAAACAATAATAAATTGCATTAGGAATAGAATTAAATTAAAAATAATGAAAACAATACACACAAACATACAATTAAAAGTCAGTAAAAAGTCAAATTACATTCAATTAAAATTCTGATAAAATCACATAAAATTCTAATACACAAACAAACAATTACATTAAAGTTAAGATACCAATAAGAATAGTATTTCCTAGGTTTTTTAATATTTTTGTTTACTTTCAGGTAATATGCGACATGCCTACTCTAGACATAAAAATGCGCGTACGCGGGTTGTGGTTCGACAGTGATGGTGAACAAGATAAGCTTGTACGTCAGCCACAATCCAGAGACCAATGGATGCCGCTACATGCTGACCAGGTAAATACTTTAAAGTTGGAAGACTAAAGGCTCTCACACATAGGCGCGTTATTATCGGTCGATAATACCGGATGCGTTATTGCGATATCTGTTTTATTATGTACTAGCTGTTGCCAGCGGCTTCGCCCGCTACAACTCGAAAATTATCCCACTTAAAGACAAAATCGGGATAAAAAGTATCCTATGTGTTAATCCAGGTTATAAACTATCTGTGTACTAAATTTTATCCAATTCCGTACAGTAGTTTTTGCGTGAAAGAGTAACAATAACAAACATCCATCCATCCAAACAAACTTTCACGTTTATAATATTAGTAAGATAAGATTAGTAAGATGAACAATGAACTACACACTGCTACATTAATAACGATGCAATAGAAGTAGGACAAATTATCGCAATAATGCATGCGGTATTATCTACCGATAATAACGCGCCTATGTGGGACAGCCTGTATGTTTGTTCTACAATGTTCAGGCATAATTTTCTACAAGTAAAATGAACAAATTAAATGTATTTTATAGCCATAGAATCCGCCGGCTGCTCTGAAGCCCGACAGTCTGATAATCAGTTTTACCAAGGTGAATCGTTTTACTCACTAAGTTGGCTCAGTCGCAAAATGTCTCTTTCGCAAAATGTCTACGGGTCATAATGTCGTTTTCGCAGATCGTCTCTTTCGCAAAATGTCGCTCTAGGACTTAGATTTTTTTTTTGCCAGGTTTATAAAAAAGTTACATAGGAGGAACTGATTCCCTATCAACTGTATTCATTATGGTACGCAATAAAGAATTGAGAATTGAATTGAATTGAAACGTGGATGCTCATAATGGGTCATCATCCCTCCCTCATCCAAAGGTTTTTTTTTAATCTTAAATCTCCTTGTTGGGTATAGTTAACATTTAATAAGAAATCGGAAAATAACAACTTTTTTTATAAACCTGGCTAAATTTTTTTCTAAGTCCTAGAGCGACATTTTGCGAAAGAGACATTCTGCGAAAACGGCATTATGAGAAAGATACATTTTGCTACCAGTAGACATTTTGCGACTGCGGCGACTGTTGTGTAGGTCATAAGGCAATTTTATATTGCAGCAGCCCACCAGACACAACACCCATCTAGTCGAAGGATCGTTCCCTTTTCAATGAGGGATGAAGAACTTTAACTTGACTACTTTGCCCCTGTTCCTCATACTTAAAATATTCATTAGAAAATATTTCTCTTCTCTCCCCACAGGAATACACCCTACTTCTAGAATTTAACCGTCGCGGCGGTAATCCCAACAACGTGTTCTGCCCTCGTTTCCCTCGCGGCAAGAACGAAGGCTGGTTCGTAACGCTGGGCACAGTGGATGACGGAGACCTGCATGCTCTGAAGAGGGTGCCGTCTCGAGGGTCCGCGCAGGTTACCTTCTATACACCTTCAAGAAGTGGTATGTAGATATACATAACATAATCAAACGTCAGGCTTGTAGTCCCCCCGTCGAGGCTGCGGGTTGTTCGCAGATACCGCGGCCTCGACATGAAGGGCTAAGATGGAACATGGGTGGTTTTTAGTCAGTAGAAGTCTGACACTCCCTTTTACTCTGCCCAAGAGCCCTCCCTGTATTTGTATCCCTGTATTCCCACTGGAACGGGACCTACGCGGGTGAAACCGCGTGACGTTCGCCAGTCTAAAATAAAAAGAAACCTATGTTACCCTGTTTAACATCAGCTATTTGCCAGTAAAAGCCGGCAAGCATATAGACAACTATTTTATTTAATATTTTTTTTGTTATAATTACCGTATGATGCATTCTGTAAAAAGCTGTTATTTTGAAATTACAAACAGTCACTTACTTTATTTATTTGTATTGTTGGTGTTAAATCACTAGGAGCTCGTGGCTTAATAAGAACTGCCACTCGGGTCGATCTTTAGGTAAAGCTGTGCTTGCCTAGGTCGGTCTGTGGATGGGTGACCGCCCGAAATACCGAGTTTCCTCCGTGCTTCGGAAAGCACGTTAAGCTGTTGGTCCCGGCTGCCATAATTATATATAGATCTTTGGCAGTCGTTACAGGTAGTCAGTGACCTGAAATTCTGACATCCAGTCTTACCAAAGAGGTATCGTATTACCTAGTATTAACTGGGTTGTGGAGGTCAGATAGGCAGTCGCTTCATGTAAAATACTGGTATTCAGCTGCATCCGGTTAGACAGGAAGGCGACCCTAACATATTTGGGAAAAGGCTAGGCAGATGATGATGATGATGTTAAATCACTAGAGTCCTAAGTGTTTCCTTCTAATTACCATAATTTCTCCTCTCTCCAGGTCGTATAATCTACACTGCATACATCCTAAGCGACAGCTACATGGGCCTGGACCAACAATACGACCTGCAGTTCGAAATCATTGATCCCTTACCCGCGGAGAACGTCGAGAGAGTTTACGACAACATTGACAAGACTATTATCGAATGACACCCAAAATCTTACCCATCAATAAACTTAATAAAAACAAGTTTTAACCTCGTTCTGTCGCTACGAAACTTCTTAGGGCTCGTTTACCGAGACACGGGGCGTCGCGCGGCACGTGCAGTAGGCTCGTCTCGAGCTTTTTTATTTATTTACTGAGAGGCGCGTCCACCGCAACGAACGCTGCATTTTAAACTAGCGAGCGAAAATTCGCTTCTCGTAAAATCGACGTTTGAAATCGTTAACGTTTTCATACATCGCCATGTGTTCGAATTAAAAACGCACAACGCGCCGCGCGACGCCCCGCTTGTCCATAAATGAGGCCTTAGTGTGACAAAGACAGCATTAGATAATCACAAGCGACTTACATTTGAGTGAGAATTCGGCCCCTAATGTATTACTTTAAAATATACAGTTACTATTGATTTCATGTAAAGGGAATAAATTATTTATTGTATTCATGGTTGAGTTTCATTTAATATAAACCTACATTTTTACCCTTCCCCGTCGTGTAGATTGAGCAGCACACTTAATATAACATCACGCCTGTCCCTGAAGGTTAAGGCAGAGGGTGTACCTTATAGGACAACCACATTTCGCCAGTTAGAAGGGCGAATCCAGGCGGGGACACGGGGGCGTGTGCCCCCTCCCCCAGATGGTTAAAAAGGAGTTTCCATCACAGTACATACTTAAAACTACTGTCCTAGATTATATTATACTGATTGAGCTCCTACAGCCTGTGATACAGGATTATCCTAGTACAGGCATCTAACATTATTTTACCTATATTTTTAGTTTAAGATTCATATTGTTATTTTACCTTTCTAGAATTCTGAATAAAGATTTATTTATTATTATTTTTTTTTTTTTTTTTATTAGCCAAATCGAATGATCAGAGCAATATAACAGAAACATGGGAGTTTTTCTGGGGGGACATGTAGGTAGTCTAGTCAATAAGTGCTTTTTAAATCTCCGCATCCGAAACATATGAATATTAAAAATTTAACCAAAAAGCTCTTGTTGACTAGACTACATGTGCCCCCCCCCCCCCCCCCGAAATGAATCCTGGATCCGCCCCTGGCCAGTTATATTTACGTGCCATGTAATAAGGGGCAAGCCATCAACCGAGCACAAATCCATACTTCGCGGCTACCACTGAGTAATTCCTGATGGAAAACCTAATAACACTTCAATGATTAAATAAAAAACAACAAATTTACTCAAACATAGAAACTTACAGTAGATGCGGGTTGTCCCGTCGGGGCTACGGGTTGTTCGCAAGAGATACCGCGGCCTCGACATAAAGGGCTAAGAAGGAACATGGGTGGTTTTTAGTCAGTAGAAGTCTGACACTCCCTTTCGCTCTGTACAAGAGTGGGAGGGGTTATTTGATGATTTTCCACACCCGCCAAAAAAAAAACTGCAGCTGAGAAGCGAAAAGCTGAAGCTGTTTCGATTCTGCGATTTTTTTGAAATTTTCTAACTTTTAATTGTTTTTTGATTAGCCAAAAACAATTTATTTTGAAAAATCTTTTTACGAGAAAATTTGATATGAATTTAATTGTTTAATTTTCTGAAAGCTGAAAAATGCGTCATCATCATCTTCCCGCCCTTATCCCATGTCATTTGTCAAGGTACCTCTATCTAACACTATTCCCACGCTGCCGGTCCTTTTCCCATCACTTCCACAGAAAAAGTGGTATCCCTCACCAATTTCCCTCGCTTTTGTTCCCTTCCATATCGTTTCTTGCAAACACGCCACATTTATTCGTCTTCTTTTGAGTACATTCGCTAATTCTCTGCCTCTTCCAGTCATGGTTCCAACATTCCAACTAGCATACCTCAATCTTACTTCCCGAGCTTGCTTCTTAGGTACGTCGCACCCGCCCGGGGTGGTGCAACAACCCTTGTGCATTTACCGCAGACGCCGGGTGCTGCCCCAGCGCGTCGCCTGTAGGGTACGCCCTAGCCCTATCGCGCATCATTCCATTTTCACTTGTCATGTTGCAAAGGATGTGGCTCTGGTTTTAAAGTCGGCCGCCTGCCAGAAACTAACTCTCCTTGGGAATGCTGTTGTAGTTAGTAAACACGGTTGAGAACACCGTGGAGGTCTGCCCCGCTTGGGCGGACCCCCGCCGTGTTCTCGTCGCAGCGATCGGCCGTGGCGACCTCTCGCGTCTGGCCCTGGTGCAAGCCATGGTCGGGGGCGAGAGGGAATGGGACGCCGTCGAAGGAGGTGGCGGAACGTGAGAGGGAGAAAACTTCTCGTCCCAGCCGCCGCGGGAGACGCTCTGGGCATTAGGGGCCACGTGATGGCTCGAGAGGGTCGACGCTCGTCGGGGCTGCGGGTTGTTCGAAAGAGATACCGCGGCCTCGACACAAAGGGCTAAGAAGGAACATGGATGGTTTTTAGTCAGTAGAAGTCTGACACTCCCTACCCCTCTGCCCAAAGCGGGAGGTGTCATTTGATGATTTCCCACCATCCAAAAAAAAAGAAGGGTTAAAAATCAAACAAATTATAACATTTTTATTTTTATTTTTTTGTTACACTTTTATTTTTTAGTTTGGCTTAAAATTACATGTTACAGACTACCTCTCGCGCAGGATAACAAAATACAGAATAAAAACCTTCCGCAAATACTTCTTACTGTCCGCTCAGGCAATCCAAGACAGGCCAACTAATGTACGGATCAAGATATGGCATGAGAAATGTCCACCACCACGGTTACGGCTTAGGTAGTGAACTGCAGTGGCCTATTTGGAAAGCCTTAAGCCGATCAAGCAATGCCCCAGCTGCTTTTGACGATCTGTATAACAACACTGCCACCTACTGCCTCAAACTTTCTGTCTTATTTTATTGGTATTATGTTCTCTTGACACAATTTTGTTCCACGTCGCGAGATGATTAATAATTAATTTCCCAGTCCTAGAAATAGTATAGTCCAGGACTGGGATTATCTATTTCGTTTGTCATATCCAGTAACGTTTGTCAAATCCAGTAATGTCATATCCGAGTAAGTCTAATAACTGCATGTAAATAAAGCACAGAAAGTCGCAGTCTTTAAATTATCAAGGTGTTATGATTTTCAATTAAAAAGCTTTGAATTTTTTAATCATAGTTTTTAAATCCAGAACAATTTCCGGAACGATTAATTTTAGCATATGTTATGCTTGTGCATTTTGATTTTTTGTTTTTCATTTATAGTCACACCGTAAATAATTTATACGTGAGAAATTGAATTTCTGATGACGATGGTTCTTTTTCCTAGTCCTCCAAGTACTAAATAAAAATCAATAAATAAATATGTATATTTTATACATTGTTGTCCCCCTCCCCTCCCCGTCCCCCTTATGTAGTCGGAGAATAGTTAGCTAGCAATATCTCGACAGATATTATGGTCATCGTTATCAATAAAACGTTATATTTTTTGGGGTCAATGACCGCATGCTACTTGAAATATCAGTTCTAAAATTGTCTTTATACACGGAAGAAAAACATTTCTTTCTAAACTCGTACTTCAGTAGCAGCGGCAATTGTCCTAACAAATATTGTAACATTTTTGTCGTGTCGATAACCAAGTGAAAGATTGCCGCCATTTTGATGTCCTGGTCCTGGCACTGATGTTTGATTCGGGCGGGTGAACTGCCACCTGTAACATAAGGAATTTTGTTTGAAGAGATATTCTATCCACCAAGCAACCACTAAGCCCAATCAAGTTTTACCAAATCGGTTCATTAATGACGGAGATATCCGATAACAAACATACAAAAAAAACATATATATGTTTTTTTAATCAATATTAATAAAAATGCAATATTAATCAATTTTGATAACCTACTTCCACCATGTATGTAATGTTTTAGATGGAGTAGAACCAAAACGCCGCCATTTTATTTTTCAATTAAATTTTCACAAGAAAAATTCACAAGAAACCAACAACACCATCCTGCCAGGGTCTAGACTTCCCGTCGGGGCTGCGGGTTGTTTGCAAGAGATACCGCGGCCTCGACATAAAGGGCTAAGAAGGAACATGGGTGGTTTTTAGTCAGTAGAAGTCTGACACTCCGTTTCGCTCTGCCCAAGAGCGGGAGGGGTTATTTGATGATTTTCCACCCGACAAAAAAAAAAAAAGGTTGCAAACTTCATCACTGTAACCAATAGTAACCATTCCATTCGGCAGAAAATAAGTGAAAAGGTTCCTTACCTTATTTGAGAACAAAGTCACGTGAACCACAGATGGGCGTGGTTACTGATGACTCGAAGGACCAAACCGAGCGATGTAACATCTCCGACTGAAACCAGATATAAATAGAAATAAGTATGTGTAGATAGATGTTTAGTACCTAAAATCATATTAAACTAACAAAGAGCACACAATTGCTCATACTGTTGTCGACCCATCTTGCCTTAGATACAATTTACTAATGAAGAAAATGAAAGTGCAACGTACCTAAAAAAAAAAAATTTAATCAAAGATCAAACCAGGGAAACTCAACAAAAAAACAGCCAAACTGTTCGAATCGTCCCCAGATGAGGCTCGATCATATAAAGATATTAATAGGCAATTGATTTTTATTGATATAAATTTAGCTACGCCGTAGTCGGTCTGAACTACGCCTGCGCCGTAGCCGCCATCTTGTCTACGCCGTAGCCCCGTAGCGCTACGCCTACGCTGACGCAAAAATGAGATGTGGGATGTCTGAGATGAGAAAGATACATAACCGACTAAAATCCTGTGAAGCTATTCTAGTCCAGAAAATATTTTAACGTTTCCGCTCCCTTTAGAAGTCAAGTCACAAAGATGTAGATGCTCCGTACTACGGTTACCCTGTAGCCACCATATTGTCTACGCCGTAGTCCCGTAGAGTAATGCCTACGCTGACGCAAAAATGATTCGTAGACAATAGAAATGACTAACAACTAAGTAACTAAGATAATTATGGCTTGTCTTAGAAGAAAATGAAACATAACTGTCTGAAATCCTATTAAGTTAGATGCCGCCGCCGTATCCGCCATCTTAACTACGCCGTAGGCACAAGTAACCACACCTACGGCAAAATTTTTCAAAATCTTCTGACGCAATGGACATAGATAACCGAATTGTTAGTACCCACGCCGCAGACGGTCGTCACCACGCCTACGCCGTAGCAGTCATTTAGTCTACGCCGTAGGCCCGTAGCGCAACGCCTACGCTGACACAGAAATGATTCGTAGACAATAGAAATAACTAAAACTGAATATCTGTGTGGTATGTCTGAGATGAGAAAGAAATATAATCGACTGAAATACTATCAAGATAATGAACTCAAATCAACCCCCTTAATTAGTCAGAAGCCGCCGCCGCAGCCGCCATCTTAACAGAGTAACGACGCCTACGCCTAAATTCTTCGAACACTTCTCACACAATCGACGTAACCGGATTATTACATAACTCAAATAAATCAACACTAAAATCCTGATAAGCTATTCCATTACACAAAACTGCGAAATTCTCGTTCCACGACAATTATCCAAATAAAAAAAAAATAACACAGCGCTTGAACAAAAACAATTCAAATCACTATTTGAGGTAACAAAAGAAATGATCTAGACTACTAACCTTTGTGCCAGACTGCGGGTACCCTGACACCAGGTACCCGCAGCCTGGAGGCTGTTCTTGGCACACGTCTGGCTCGCTCGAAGACCCGTGACGCAATGCAGTTTAGGGAAAAACGTACTGCGGCACAACTGACCCACATTTAACATAGACATAGGAGCTATACAACGGAAAAAGGTCACGCACACAAACACACTCGCTTCACTTGCAATTGCAATTGCAACTGACGTGTCTCTGACTTAAGGTCGAAATCGCCGTAACTACATGTTAAAAGCTCACGCACACAAACACACTTGCTTCACTTACAGCAAGTACAACTGCAATTGCAACTGACGTGTCTATGACGTAAGGTTGAAATCGCAGAAACTACGTGTCTATGTGTGCGTGTCTGCTTCCCTGTAGCCAACTTTCTGAACTATAGTGCTACAGCGCGCATGTCCGATTTGATCGATTCAGACATTTTGTATATGATCCTAGTTATGGGTTTGTCAAATTTTAGTACTTACTTATAGGCTATGTAGTTAGGTACCCTAGCCATCCTTTGTTCGACACAGTAAACCTGCATGTCAAGTTCAAGATGGTTTTTGAAAATTTAGCTTTAAAACATATATTTTATTGTTTATTATTGCTTGTTAATTTAATTTGTAATAAAGAGATGTGAAACCTTTTTATGGGAATAGTTTTTCTAAAAATAGAAGAGCAATTGTATACTCTTCGAGTTCTGTGAACGCGCACAAACACATGTTTGTTAACCAATCAGAGCCTGCGGTTGTATGTAGGGAGGCAATGTGTGTGTAATAATTATTTGGAGTAGCCCAGAACCGGAAAACTGAAGCATAGTACCAACCAAATACCAAACATGTTCTGTTAGGTTTTATAGCACGTTTTGAAGTCTATATTTCATTTTCACCCCAGTTTTTACTCCAAACAAATGTTAGCTTTAGGCTTTAATAGGATATGATTTAAGATGAGTTCAGTAGAAGTATTACTGTCGAAAAAGTCATAAAAATAACTATTTGGTTCAGCTACTGGTTCAGCGCCGGAAGACCAAAGCATTGTACCAACAGAAAATACCAAACAAGTCTCTTTTGGTTTTATGGAACCTATTAAGTCTTAATTCCATTTTCAGCCCCTTTTTCAGTAAAATTAATGTCAGTTTTAAAACGGTATGAATTAAGGTGATTTCAGAATAAGTAGAACTGTTCATAATGTGATAAAAATGTTGAAAGTTGTTGTCACACACGTTGCTCGTTGGTTAGCCAATCAGGGCCAGCGTTTGTATGTAGGGAGGCGATGTGTATGTAATAATTATTTAGTGGTAGTTCAGTACCGGAAAACCGAAGCATAGTACCAACAAAATATCAAACATGTTCTGATAGGTCTATTATTCAACCCCGTTTCCATTAAAACAAATTACAACCTTATACAGTTTAAATTAAGTTGATTTCAATATAACTATTAAAAAAGTCAATTAAATGTTTTCTAGTTTTAGCGTAAACTGAATAACTTTGAAATAGAAAACCCAAACTTTTTTGGGCTTTAGTCGTTTTTCAACAATTTTTTTTTAAATTATATTTCTAACGTAGGATAGATAGATATAATTGTACGATGAACCCAGACTTCGGCTTTTTTGTCTCGGAACTTTTGGTGTTACGTTGGTACTATCGTCAAAACAATGACTAGGCCCTTTACAATTTTTCAGAAATACATAAATCGTATAATAGTTTTGACCATGCTACATGATGGCATGTATGAATTTACTAAACTTGTTCTTCAAATATTTATTATTTATTTTTATTTATTCGTGGGTTCGAACCCAGGCAGGCGCATTACTTTGTGTATGTTATTTCATTACTACTCCTCTCAGAACTGTAAAGGAAAACATCGTGAAGAAACCGGCAAGTCATAGAACCAAAAAATTCGATGACATGTGATGATGTGACACAATTCTACCAATCCGCACTGGACTCGCATCGTGTATTACAGCCTATCCCTCTCTTAAAGAGGAAGCATGAGTCCCTTTAGTGGGAACATTTTAGGCTGATGATGAATACCATGAACTGATTTTCCACCAGGCAAAAAAAAACAAACGGGTGTCATAATTATCCAGTACTAACTGGACTGTGGCGGTCAGATAGGCAGTTGCTCCATGTAAAATACCAGTATTCAGCTGGATCCTGAACTGATGATGATGACTTACTGACGTTTTTGTTTCCTTAGGACAACCATATTTATAATATTCATTCAGCATAAGCTCTGAATGAATATTATAAATATGGTTGACCATTGTATACTGCAACTGCTCTCTCCGTCGTCGATCGTATTGCGGTCTCCGTCTGCGCTTTTTATTTAGGCTAGTAATGCAATGAACAGTCATTGTCCTGTTTTACCTGACCCCTAATTCAATAGGGATAGAGAGAATAGAGGTCTATTGACACGGGGCACTAACCTTTTTGCTTTTTTTTTTGGCGGGTGGAAAATCATCGACTAACCCCGCCCGCTCTTGGGCAGAGCGAAAGGGAGTGTCAGACTTCTACTGACTAAATACCACCCATGTTCCTCCTTAGCCCTTCATGTCGAGGCCGCGGTATCTCTTGCGAACAACCCGCAGCCCCGACGAGCACTGAACACTAACCTTGCACTGTATTAGGTATTGAGAATTGAGATGAAACGATATAATCTAAATAATTGTTGTTTTTGTAACTACCTCGTTGGGCGAGTGGTCGTAATTGAGACTGCTTAGCATGAGGTCCGGGGTTCGCTTCCCGGGTCGGATAAAGTGTTACTAGGAATATCTCAATAGCTGCCCCGGAGTCTAGATTTGTGCCCGGTGAAAGGATATGGACTCGCCCCCTATTATTTTTTAACCGACTACGGCGAAGCCAAAAGGAAGGGTAATAATTTTGGCAGTCTATGTATGTATGTATGTATGCTTGTATGTTCCACCATAGTGCCACCTTGCTAATGACAACTAGCAGCTGACTTCTGTAACAATGAGAACGCTATGAAGGAGCATCAGGTATCAGTGGCATGCGACCACGGCTATCCTCTATAATAGTTATACTTTTTATTAAGTTATTTACTTAAATTAATTTTAGAATTATTTTCATGTTTTCTACTTTTAAGACCGCGTTTTTATTAGTCTGCGTTTTTATTCGTAGTCGGATCTTAGTTTTTTTTTTAATACATAAAGGTACTACTTTGCCTAACCCTTTGGGTATTATAGGTGTGATATTGTACTACAGTATGTAAATTGTTTTGTTATGGGAAAGTATGGTAGGTAAATAATACACGAACACACATATATTTTTAATTATTTGCTCTGTTTGATTCAGAGTCTGGACATCGATTTCTTAACATTGTACAACATTAATTAAATAAACATTTATAACAAACAACATTTAAAATAGACAGGTATTTACTCTGACTACGCAAGAATTATATATCAGTATGAAGTCTTATGACTAAGGATCGGATTTTCGGATGCATATTTAAAAGTGAAACATAAGAAAAAGCGACAAAATTATGGAAGCGGCTTCTTATATTTTTCATAAATAATACAGTGTATATAAAATGTAGTAGTATTCAAAGGCATAATAAATGTTTCTAATCAATTTTAAACAGGCAAACAATTTGAAGAAATATAACAAGAAAAAAAAATTAAAACTATTTTGTATTCAAATCTTGCTGCTAAATGTTCAAATAGAACATAGTGATAAAAATACAATATGGTTTAAACAACTGCAACTTTTCGTATTGATGTGCATTCCATAATAGTCAACACTCAAAACGTTATTTAATACACATCCGAATAACCAATCTCTATATTCTTGTTAAAATATAAATACAAGTATAGTATTTAGTACAGACGCGGACCCCAGCTCCACAAAAACTTTTCATCATCAGCCTATAATGTTCCCACTGCAGGGACTCAGGCCTACTCTCTAGGAGAGAGATGGGCTATAATCCGCCACGCGTGCCCAGTGTGAGTTGGTAAATGTCACATGTCTTCGATTTTTTTTTATTCTAAGACATACCGGTTTCCTTACGATGTTTGCCTTCACCGTTTTAGAGCAGTGGTGATGAAATAAATTACACAAAGTTCGTAAATCGGGCAACCACTGCTCTTAAAATACTTTTGCTGCTGCTCAATCTTTGCTGATTTTAGAGCAGGAGGTGGTATCAAAAGCGGTTTATTGTCGTTTCTCACCCCACAGATTCGTGCCCATACCAGTTGTTTACTTATGTCCTACTATCACGAGTATCATGACCTAATGAACTAATTACAGATACAATTGATTTAAAAAAACCCTTTCTGAGCCGTAAAAGTATTGCAAGGTATCGAGATTCGATTATGTTTGTGTAGTTTTTTTTTTAATAAACGTGTAAAATAAAACTCACCGAAACAAGATAAATAAAATGTACTATAATGAGGAAAGTTACATGGCAACTCAGAGGGCGCGAATAGACAATTAAACAAAAAACGCTGATGCGGGTGTCGTCATTTTAAAAACAAAATGCTTGATTTCGGGAAAATGTTGGAAATTTAAACACAAAAATCATGCATTTTAAAATTTATTAATATTTCATGTTTGGTTTACTCATTTTCTTACACCTATGCCTTTTTCGGATCGGAAAGGGTTTTATTAAAATATCGTTAACATTTTATATCAATATTCAATGACATTTTTTTTTGGTTTCAGTATTTTTATTTTTCAAAAAATATAAATTCTAAAAAAAATATTGATGCAACTGAAATTGTCAATTTAAAATGTATTAAATAATTTGTTGAATATAGTCCACCGAGATTTTTAGTATATAGTTTAAAGCTATAGTTTTCACTGTAGAAGTAATAAGTACACAAAAGACGCGCCTAGTGGTGTCCTTGCTGGATAAAAGAACTGTTAAAAAACTGCTTCTTAAGTCATTATATCAAAAGATATTTTTTTTTTTTTTATTATCATAAATAGTATTGTTAAGGGGTCTTATGGGGGTGTTATGGGCACGCCACGATAGTGGCGGTAAGTCCCCTCTTTGAGGAGTGGCTGGAGAGGCGCCACGGCGCCCTCACCTTCCGTCTGACGCAGGTGCTCACCGGACACGGTTGTTTCGGGAGGTACCTGCACCGAATCAGGCGGGAGGAAACGCCCGGTTGTCACCATTGTGAGGATCGGCCGGAGGACACGGTGGAGCACACCGTGGAGGTGTGTCCCGCTTGGGCGGAGCCCCGCCGTGTTCTCGTAGCGGCGATCGGCGGCGGCGACCTCTCGCGTCCGGCCCTGGTGCAAGCCATGGTCCGGGGCGAGGAGGAATGGGACGCCGTCGCCTCCTTCTGCGAAGCAGTGATGCTAGCGAAGGAGGTGGCGGAACGTGAGAGGGAGAGAACCTCTCGTCCCAGCTGCCGCGGGAGGCGCTCCGGGCGTCGGGGGCCACGTGATGACTTCCGGCCACCGTAGACGCGGGCCTGTGGACGGTGAGTGATGGGTAAGCTCGCCGTCCGTCCGTCTTATGACGACAACAGGCCGTGTCGACGGCGCGTTCGTGTTCCACGCGCGCCTCAAAGAGATGTCAGCAACATGGAAGGGGCCCGCAAGGGCCGACGCCTGTCGAGGCTGCGGGTTGTCCGCAAGGGATACCGAGGCCTCGACATGAAGGGCGAAGAAGGAACATGGGTGGTTTTTAGTCAGTAGAAGTCTGACACTCCCTTTCGCTCTGCCCAAGAGCGGGAGGGGTTATTTGATGATTTCCCACCCCCCAAAAAAAAAAAAAAAAAAAAAAAGGGGTCTTTTAATATTATTGACATTGTTTTAGGTAAAACTTAAAAGATACATTGACGATTGTTTTGAATCAGACGTCTTAAATGTAGTCATATATCAGTCATCTTAATTACATGGAATGATTTTAACCAGAATTTTAGTCCAAGTCTAAATATCACTTAAAGGTTTTTTATAAAGGTTTTCTCAAAAATGGACAAAATTTACAAAACACAGTGTTATAGAAAAACTATTAGACAAGTACAGTTTCTTAAGTTTAGTTGATAGCTAGGTGAGTACATCATCAGAAGGTAACCTGCGTCGTCAGTTCTTGTGTGGTTTACTTGCCTGAAAAGATAGAATATTATTAGAGAATTCCTCAGCTGAAAGGGCAGAAATATCGTATGTTCGTGATGACGCAGCGAGTGGAGGGAGCGATCTATTTAAGCCAGCGCACGCACAGAGCGCGATCACTTTGGCTCGGAAGCTCGGATAGGACGGACGTATATTTTTGTAACTGTGTTAGTTTTGTGATTTGCTATTTAAAAATAAATAGTTCTTGGTTACTTTGTCGTTTCTTTTTAGAAAATAAATGAGCTTCTGATCCATAAGAATATTTTATAAGTTACTAGCTGACCCGCAAAACGTCGTCTGCGTACATAAGATAGTGCCAACTACCTCTCTTATTTATTTATTTACCACTAATTATAGCAACATTACAGATTCATCCAATACCATGCTATAAAACACAAAAAAAAGAACAATATAAAAAAAAGTTAACCAAATTAAATTAAACTATAGCTCTCAACATGACAAAGTTCATAGTCAGGAATAATTATAATATTAAAAAAAAATTAAAAAGGAATCGGTACTTAAAAAATAACAAGAAAAAAAAATGTTATGTCGTGACCCTGTCGTTCGGGAATTAATAGTGTAGGGGGACAACGGTTAAAAATTATATACTTTGAAAACTAACCCTAGTTTTCTATGCTTAGAAACACAGTTCCACATTCATATATTTGTGCAATGGTATTTACCGATTTAGACGATTGTGGTCGCGACGGTGCCGGGAATTTTAGCCGCTATCCAGTCTGCGCGTGGAGCCGGCTGCATACCAAACGTCGTATTTGGTGGGGTTCGTGTTCGTGCTGCTCTTCATTCTCCTCTTCAGAATGCTCTTCAAAAGCCTCTTGAGGTTGCTTGTCATCCTCTTCTTCAGTCTGCTTTTCATCTTGTTCTTCAGAATGCTCTTTATTTTCCTTTTTTACCCGCTGTAAGAAATGGTCAGTTATCTAAAAGCACATTTCAATTCGCTTGATTTTAGGTAAAGATAGAGAATTTCCAATCAAAGCCAATATTACTTAGTTTTCAGGTACTTAGGGGCACGACCATAGGTTTTTTTATATTTCTATGGGCTCGACAGTCTGACAACCAGTCTTACCAAAGGGTATCGTATTAACCAGTACTAACTGGATTTGATGGTCAGATAGGCAGTCGCTGTAAGTTAAATATTGGAATTCTGCTGCATCCGGTTAGACTTGCCGACCACAAAATATTTGGACAAGGCTAGGCCGATGATAACCATGCTTTCGAGTGAGGGCTAGTAATCCTCCGGTTTTATAATAAGTCTGCACACCATTTGCGTCATGTGACACTGTCATTCATTTTCATTAATTCTGTATCTCCTGGTATAAGTAATCTACTTTTTGATTTGGCCTCGAGTTGCCTGAATGTGTTCATTGTGCTTCGTGGTGTTTAATTGTGGCCTTCTTTGATGAAAAAAGCCATGGCCAAAACTTTGGATTATTCTCTGGACTTGAATTGTTTGCCTACGCGATTGTCCCACGATTGTACACTGGATACCGATTTTCTGCCTAATCAACTAACTTTTACGCGTAATATCTCTGACTTTGATTAACTTACAATGCAAAAGCGAGCGAAGTGAGCTCGGGACTTAGGGCAACCCCGTTTCGAACGGTGAGCGAGTGAAGCAAGTGATCTCAGACCCTCTCACCATCACCTCCGTGGTAATTATGTTTTTAACTCACAGGAGTGGAGCAAGGGGAGAAGGAACACCCCTAAACCCTCACTAGCTCTCCTCTCTCTTCCTGCCAAATGATACTGCATTTTGACCGTACACTTTTTTCCCGGTAGTGTGATCCTGTGGGAGAATTACCTAACTGTACGCGGGCGAAGCCGCAGACATAAACTAGTAAGTACTAAAAGTACTGAAGAAAGTACTTACCTGAATTGGTTCTTCTGTTGTAATAACCTCCGCATATATGTCCAGTAACGTATATACACCGATAAAACCTATTTGCATTACATTGCAGAGGTGAACAAACTCCTTAATTTCCTTTATAGCTATAACGGTCAAGTACTAGTTGATGAATGACACAATCTCAAATAGCAGCTCCTCTAGCATTTTGTTTTCTGCGAACAATTGGAAATCTTAGTATATAGGTAGATGATGACATGATGATGATGATGGTTACGTATGGTGTCGGACGAAAAGAATAGCACCATCCCATATCTTTCTGTGGGTGTCGTAAGAGGCGTCTAAAGGGCCTTGCCAGAGAATGGGCAGCAGCGTTCTCTGTGCCTACGTAACAACCATACTGCGATCGCCAACCTGCCTGCCAAGCGTGGCGATTATGGCAAATCCCCCCCCTTCTGGGGGAGGCCTATGTCCAGTAGTGGACGTCTTATGGCTGAAATGATGATGATGAGATGATGACATAGATTAGATGTTAACCCTACTAAGCGTTCTGTGCAACAAACTAAGAAACAAAAAATTATGATGGGGAAAACAAAAAAACATTGCATACAAAAATGCAGTGGTTGACTTACAAATAATTACGAAACTAGGTAGGTACTTAAATTCAACATTAATCAGGTAGGTGAAAAGTGGTAAAAAGTGAAGCAATATTGCAATTCATCATTTACAAAATCGGTAATAGAGTAATATAATTTCTCTGTCAGCAACGATCACAGGAGTTTCTTGAATTTTATTAAGGGGTTATATAGATCTGCCAGTACACAATAAACTCTGATATTTTGATCTCATGGCGGTAGATCGCATACTCGTATCATTTAACGCTGGAAATAGATGCTTGTTAGTTTTAACGAATATATTTAATTCGAGAATGTCTAGGAATTACTAGGAAAAGTTAGTATTTTGTGTTACTTGAAAAGTGGATCTTATGTTTCTGGACTTTAAATATAGACTCTCTTTCGGGACAATAACCCCAGAATACTACACCAAACCTTAGAATAGAGACCACCAAACCGTGATTGTATCAACGTTAACTTTCTTGAACAGATTACAGAGCGCATACGCAGACGTGCTTAATCTTTGCAAACTTCTTCAGCCTGCGGTTTTCAAGTTAATTGACTACCCAGGAATTTAATCACGTTAACTCTGTCACTAGTTTATATTTTTTTTTTGTTTAAGGGAAGAATTTCCTGATATTTAAAATGCATTATTCTTGTTTTATTGAGGTTTATGATAAGATTATTATCTCTGAGCCAGTTTATTATTAATTTTAGAGAATTATTTATTTCATCTTCACAGAGCTCTTTGTTGAGGCAGTCTATTAGGATCTTACTGTCTTCGAAAAATAACATACAAGGGTGTGGGATGTGTCGGAGAAGAATAGTAATGGCCCTAGAACGCTGCCTTGCGGAACGCCGTATTAAATTTCCCTAGGACCAGATAGATATTTAACCTATTTCTGCATATTGAAGACGTCCACTTAGACAGGATTTTATTAGACTGATTGTACTATACTGATGGATGCATTGAATAGAACCAGGGCCATGGGGCTATTTAGAAGAAAGTTATAACATTGTTTAAAAATTAAATGAACTTATGAAAATGTTGGAACTTCGACCTCTAATATCTCCAAAATTAGAAGGTTCTTAGTATGGTCAGAAACATACGAAATGGTCACAATGACGGAAAGAACCAGGACGTTTTCGCTTCGTTACGTTTAAGTTTCACCAGCCTACATGAAATATGCATAGGCATTCTTCTCACTATATCATCATCATCATCATCAGCCTATAATGTTCCCACTGCAGGGACTCAGGCTTCCTCTCTACGAGATGGATGGGCTATAATCCAATAGGACCAGTGCGGTGATCCCTCACTATGTTTTCCTTCACTGTGTAGCAGTGGTGATGAATTAAATTACAAAGTAATGCGCCTACTTGTGTTCGATCCCACCCCTTACTGTTCGGGAGTCGGGGCCACCACCACTGAGCTACTGCTGCTCTCTCTTCTCACTACATCTTCATTAAAACCGCAACGTTCGTATTGTAACAATATCTGTACAACAAAAAAATACCTACTTACAGCTGAAGCTGTCGTAGTATTAAAAGAACAAGACTCGTCGACGTCTAGTGAAGGCAGACCAGACAAGGACTCGAAGGCCCATCGGGATTCACTAGTGGTAGGACTGCGATTTACCTGAAAGTAAAAGTAAACACACTCTAGTTAAAAACCTTTGACTAAATTGACGATTTGTGTTACCCTTGTGAAAATCTTACTTACAAAATTAAATAAGCTAAATTTGTAAGCGGAAGAAAGATCTAGAAGATAGAACTAGTAAATCTTAACCAAAAATACACATTAGGCAAGGTGTCGATCATGATTCCCAATTTTTTGCAGTAACCAGAGGTAGCAGAATAGTAATTCTCTCTATCTTTTTACATCAACCCATCAATTCAGTCCATCCAACACCAAACAACCACCTGCTGAACAAAGCTTCCCTCAAGGTGCACCACAACACCGCGACCTCGCGCCTGACCTCGCGACCTTTTCACGATCGTCAGTCCACTTAATTGTTAACTTTTCCCAAAAAATAACAGAAATCGTAATGATATATCAACATTTAAAGAAAACAAATACCTTTTTCCGTTATTCATGAATAATTTAACTCTTAACTCGGAAGGAATAACAATCGCACTTGTGGAGCGTATTGAAGAAATGCGTTTAATGTGCACGGCGCAGGTCCAATCAATCATCCCGATATGATTTACGGTGTTCAGTTTGCACTACTGACACACTGAACAAGGTACCAATTTGTCGGCCTCGACCGACTTTCTAAAAACGCCATCTATCGGTAATCATGCGGAAGTCAACGGTGTATTGCGTGCATGAGACAGTTTTTTTTTTTTTTTTAGTTAACGCTTTAAGAAATTTACTTCTTTCTTAAATCAATCGATTGTATTTTATTTGGCAAAAATACTCAGGAATATGATTATTATGACCCCTTAAAAAAACTGCTGTTTTAATTAAGTATATGGAGTTATGATAACAACATTTGGAAAATATACGAAACTTATGTCTCTTTTCCGCAAGGCTGTTCAAAATTTAGCTCATAGGCATCGTCTATATGAGTGCTTCACGCCCTGAAAGTCGGCCTGTACTGTTTATCAAACAGTAACATATAAAACGGTGACACTACAATTGAACAACAACACAGTTCATGTCCAGGTGGGATAACTTTCCAGTCTGTAAATATGTAAAAAAATGGATGGATAAAAATTATCAGAAAAAAACATAATCTTACAAACATTTATTAGCACTCTACAGAATAATTGAATCTAAATATACAAAAAACTTATACTGTATTAGAGAAACTAAATAAAATAATTAGTAGGTATACAAAAATAACAGGACGCTTAGAAATTCAAGTTTTTTGAGAAGAATATACTCCATAATAAGTAGTAAGTTTGGACAGAAAATACACAATAAAAATACTTATTCTATTGAGCTCGACAATCATACATTGCATATGTAAGTAACATCATTGATGATGTCTGAACTATGTAGTTTCCATCGATTAATGAAGGTTCAGATTCAAGTTTCCCAGTACCTAGTCAATTAGAAGTAATCAATCAGAAGTAGAGAAGATCTTTGAGAAGATTGAAATGGAAGTATTCACAGTATCAGCAAAGTTTATAAATATTATTATATACCTAACTGCACTTGTAGTTATTTAATTTTCTTAGCACATTCATGTTTCCATGCTAAGGAAACTTTATTCATGTTAAAAAAGTTAGAAACGTTAATCAGCTGTCTACCTCATCATCTTCCTGCCCTTGTCTTGTCTCATTCTAACACGTTCTCTTATTCCATTCTCCTCTTCAGATGTTAAGATGTCATTTCGTTTGTCATTTTTTTTGTCGTGATACAGTTTTATACTAGTACGAGCGGATAGGGCGAATCTCTAAAGGCAACCTAACCATATTTACGTTGTATAATTTCACATGTTCTGTCTATTTTGTGTATATTATTAAGTTACTCTGTATGGTTGTCTCTAATTTGTGTGAATAAATTATTATTATTTACTCTCTTCTCTTCAGAATCTATTCATCAATTTTTTGGCCTTCCTCTCCCTCTCCGTCCAACACCATTAATATCACTCACTTTTCTAGTCGCATACGTTTTATACCTCTTCATTACATGACCATACCATGATAGAGGACTTCTTTTCAATTTCAAACTTCCTCTAATATATTCATTCCTCACTCTATCCATTCTTGTCACTCCACACATCCAGCTCAACATTCTCATCTCCGCTACATGCAATCGTTTTATAGAATACATTTATTTTCAGGGTAATAAAGACCCATAGACAAATAACCTAAATCCATCCATCCATCTTTTTGAATGCTAGCCTGCTAGCATACGGTACGACAGGTCTAATCACAGACTTGTATCACATATATTATATATGTGTTTGTATTTTTTCCCCATTAGTTTGAGGGGCATCCGTCGTGGGTCGCAAGTCAATTTGGGTACCTACTAAGTTTAATGAATTTTAGAAAGGTCAGTATATCTTTAGAACAACTATGATAGTTTTAGTGATAAGAATAGAAGTAGATATATAGATAGTATAATAGTAGTACGATCACTAAAGTGATATCAGTCTGTACATTTTTATAAAATACATATAGTCTTCAAACACAACCATTTTCATCAAAATAAAAGCACGGTCAAAATCAATTATATGTAAGTAGAGCCTTTTCAAGAATGAAAAAGGAAGAAATGTTATAAAACTTTGACAGACGTAGTTTTGCTCAAAAAAGACCAAACGAAAGGGATTGTAATTGTGAGTGTAGTATTACGTATTCGTTTTCACAATTACTGTTAGAAAATCGGCATTGTAAGTGAAGCTGCATGGTCGTCGGTTTCTTGTGTTGTTCCTTTTCGGTCTGGGATCTGTAAAAGAAGAAGATGTATTTATTAGTTTATTTTTTTTATTTAATCAAATACCTAGTTTATTTAAGTTTATTATTTCAAAGAAGACATAACAAGGACATGATTTCTTTTGATCATGACAAAGAAACTATAGGTGTGAGAAGAACATGTGAAAAAGCTCTATACATCGTACAAATGGGAGAATTCTCTGGCCAGATGGTTGTTGCGTTTGGTGGGTTAAAGCCGGATAGTTGTCTTTGGATTTTCTTTTATTATATTATTATTCAGATTTGAAATTGTAGTTCTGCATTTGTGGCATAGATGGCCCTTTTTGTACAATGTTGCCGAATTACTTTTCTTGTGGTGCAGTTACAGAATCTTCTGGTAATAGAAATATTTACGGTCGAATTCCAACTTTTATCACAGCTATTTCTAGTTTCAGATTTACATATTATTTAAACTGAACTTCAAATACTTCGGGACCTCAGTGGGACGCACTGGTGGAATAGGGTAGTTGACAAATATAATCTAATAAGGCCGTCAGATAATTTCCAAAAAATATTGGACTCAGATTTTTTATTTTTTCACGTAAACGGTCACAGTCTTTACAGTTCATTTTTACTGGACAGTGACGTCAAAAGCCTCCACTCATGATCTTTGACACGTTTTATCTTCGTCAATTTTTTATTATAAATTATTATTATTAATTTGATAAAACAAAAAACATGTATCCAATATTATATTAGACGGACTATACAGTATTTTTTTTTTTGTCAGAAAACATCCCTATTTTTCCACAATGGACGGCAATAAATGCAATAAGCCATTAATTGTGCACAAATCCAGGGGGTCCGGGCTGGTTAGATAGAACTCAACAAATATTCAGAACAACTGGTAGTCAAACCCAACTAGCCAACATATTTTATTTTTGTTTTCTATTTAAACGTTGCCTAAGAAAATTCCCACTAGAAATTTCACCTGAATCGTGAGTGCGTTTACAAACATTTAAAAACACATATACACAAACGACCAGACCCGGACCTTTATCCTTTAGGCCATACAAATATTTGTTCCGTGCGGGAATCGAACCCGCGACACGCTGCGCAGCAGCCAATCGCTTAGCCCACTGCGCCAACCGTGCTAGATCAACCACTACACTGTTGACATTGATATTCTTACCTTAAGCAGTCGTCACGGTCGAGGTGTTGCGTCGACGATTCGGGTTTTGGAAAAGTTTATCAACCATTGTGAGCTCCTCCTGAAAACATCGTAAAAAATATTCGTTATCATCCTATTTACGAAATAATTGACTTGGTCCACAAGCCTGATCACTACATAGTATAAAACAAAGTCGCTTTCTCTGTCCCTATATCCCTATGTATGCTTAAATCTTTAAAACTACGCAACGGATTTTGATGCGGTTTTTTCTAATAGATAAAGTGATTCAAGAGGAAGGTTTTAGTATATAATTTGACCGACATCCACGCGGGTGAAGCCGCGGGCATCAGCTAGTCTATAATATATCAAAGCTGGGACCGGTGACCTTGGAGTGAAGTTATATCAGTTAATAATATAATGCCAGTCTATTACTGTCCCACTGCTGGACAAAACGATCTTCTCATACATTCATTCATGAGATATGATGCACAGGAAGCATTCAATTATTAAGGTAATTTTGGGTGAACTCTTTTATTAAGCTAAGGTGGTTCGGTCATGTGGAAAGGATGAATGAAAGGCGATTAACAAAAGGTATTTACAAGGCAGATGTGAGTGGCAAGGCCGGGAGGGGACGCCCTAGAAAGACATACACTGATCTTATTGGTGCCGTTCTTCTGAATGGACAGGTGCGTAGTACTCGTAACCGGCGTGCGTGTATGACCAGATATATGAATGTGGACGAAGCAAAAGGAGTATGTAAGGATCGTAGCAAGTGGCGTTCTGTGGTTTCTGCCTACCCCCATGGGAAAAGGGCGTGAGTTTATGTATGTATGTCTTTTATTAAGAAAATACTAAAATACGTTGTGATGATACTGCCAGCTACGAATGCGCCTACATACGTCAGCTTCCTAGGTATCTGCTAGAAGATTTAAAATAAATAAGTAAAACCAGTACCTCATTAGGCTCTAAGTCCATATATGCAATTTCGAACATTTCATTCGTTACTTTTGGTATTATCCAAAGAGCGGGCGCTCTTGCAAAGGTTAGCATAGGTTCTCGTATGCAGTATGCCAATGTCACCTCCGTTATTACAATCAAGGAAATCATGACAACCGCCCTTTTCACCATTTCTACTATCCTTTCTAAAGTAAATATTTTAGATTGTGGCATGGTGTGTTTGCGCGTGTAAAGATGTGTGTGCGGGGAAACCTGTAATGGAAAAAAACTTAAATTCAGAACAGCAAACATTTTTTATATGGTCATAAAGTAAATTAAATGTAGAGAGGAGACGAGAAGACGAGAATACAAGTACACCTTTTACATTTCCTTCTAAGAGTCGATTTTTTAATCTTCAGATGTGTTTTATCTGAAGAGCACGTGGCTAAATAATGGCAGCCACTCGTATCGATCTACAGGTTAAGCCGTGGTGGCCTGGGTTGGTCCGTGGATGGGTGACCACGTTAAGCCGTTGGTCCATCGTCAGAGTTTCCTCGGTGCGTCGTCTAATTTATTCTTATTGATATATTATAATAAATGCGAGTACATGTTCGTTGATAATTTGTTCTCCTGTCACGCAATAACAGGGCATAAGATCGACATGTTTTTTTCCATAGAAATAACTAAAACTGAGGTTCCATAAAACTAAGTGAAACCGTTGTATGTAAAAATAATATTACAATCTTACACGTTTCATCATTGACGTCATCAAACTTACAAATACCCACTTATTCATTATTTCAGAAGAAATTCAGGAGTTGAATCATCTATTAGATAGCGCAGCAGTATTATTGTATTTTAATCTAATGTATTGTAATTTGTATTTGTAATCGAATTTTATGCTTATGGGAAATTTCCTGAAATAAATGATTATTATTATTCTAAAATATTATGCCCACTACACCGTACCATACCATGACCGACAGCTACATACAAGCTGAAGACTAGAAGCCAACCCGAACATAGTTGGGAAAAGGCTAGGTTGATGATAACGCTGATGCATTGTCAGTATGACTACAAATATTTGGTTAATCAAATACCTTTATAGCAGGCTGCAAGCAGTGCTTGGACAACCACAGGTGGTGGTGATGCTGACTCGAAGGACCAGCCCGCTACGCTACCCTCGCCGCTCACTAAACTCCACCACCAATAAAACTTCTCCTGAAAACACCAATTAATTCATCATTCATTCAATTAATTAATTTCTTTATCATGAAACCTTTACTTTCATTAGAAATAAAGCTATTTTTGGCCAGACTCTACAATCCGGCCGAAAATAGCTTTGTTTCAATAAAACGATTTGTATAATTTTCAAGAAACGAAAAAAATGGGTTTTGTTCGTTTAATAGATTTTGGTAAAAGAAAAGTAACAGGTAAAAGTAAATACATCTTGAATTCAACTATTTATAAATAACTTATACGAAAATGAACTCTGAAACACAAGAATCTACTTTCTCTTTGTTATTGGGTTTTAATTTGTTACAGCGATGGTTTGATTATCCAGAAAGAAATATATTTTTTCAGCCTCGTTTGTTCGACCGAAAATATATATTTGAACCGATCGTAACCAATACCGATAACGAAATTCAACTAAAATCGAAATATGTAATAACAGAGTAACTGAAAATAGCCGGATTAAATCTCAACCCACACTTCCAGTTAGAAATCTTTATTATCTACTGACTGTAAGAATCTTTTTCAGACAAAAACAATGGGAGGTCATAATAAAAATCACAAATAGAGGACATACTGAAGACTAATACTAAAATCATTCAGCGATTTCAGTATCAGACGTTTATTAATTTAATTCTTTAATAAAAGTACTTACCTAAGAACGTTGTGCTACACTTTGTTCAAAATACATTCGGTTTTAAGAGAAACGCCGAACCGCGACACGAAGGACCAATCGATCGTGCCCGAAGTTATATACTACTTATACTTATGTACTACACAGGCGCAGATAAACAAGAATCAGGCAAGTACCATCTAAAGGTGCTCCCACATTCACGTCCGCCAACGTTATCATCAATTTTCTCTTATAAATCGCTTGCGTGAATTATGTATGAGTCGTTAACAACAGTAGCGGTTTTGCTGTAAATACTATAAGGCCAAGGCACTTTCTTCCAAAACACAGTTTGCACCATAGAAATATATAAAAAACAGATTTGCACAGTGAAGGTGAGCTAATAAGCAGTCTTCAAAAACTAGCTATGGATAGAAAATCTCGACTGCGGCGAAGCCCAAAAGGAGGGTTATGTGTTTGACCCGTATGTATGTTTATATGTATGTCTGTTTCTTTGTTCCCTCATAACTCCTAAACAGATGAACGGATTTGAATAAAATATACGTCGTAAGATTCGTCTTTGTGGTGCGTGTGTCATCAAATTAAAAAACAGAAAAAATGCTGATTTTGGGGGCCATACAGCAAAATTCAAAAAACATTTTTTGTCCATTACCATCGAGTAGGGTATCAAAATGAAGGGATTTAAAAGGAGATAACAATCATATTTGCAACTTATATGTTTAAAATAAATTCATAGTGACAAATCGTATAATCGTCTACGGAGTATTTTACGTGACGAAAAGTAGTTAAAAAACTAAAAAACCCGACTAACTGCTTGTTTTTTGCTGTTCAGTTTTTTTAGTCAGGTTTTTAGTTTTTTAACTACTATTTTATTATAATGTATAAGGCCTCATTTACGGAGACGCGGGGCGTCGCGCGTTGTGATGGGCGGCGCGGCCCGCACTGAATTCAGACATATAACGTTGTATGAGTGCGTTTGCGGAGAAGCGATTACACACGCGTTTGCTTGAAATGGAGCGTTTTTACTGGCGAACCCGCGGATGGCATCGACGCGTCTCACGTGGTGTTTATCGCGGCGGGGCGCACGCAGTGACAATTCTCTATGAAGCGGTGTCCCCGGTGGATTCTTCTACGTGCGCTCACATCTCTCGCTGACCTAAGACCTCATTTACGGAGACGCGGGGCATGTGACGCCTCTCTTTTAAAGTAGGTTTTTAACCGACTTCAAAAAGGAGGAGATTCTCAATTCTTAGGAATCTTTTTTTTATTTTTTTGACGTAGCCGGCGTTCATCGATTTATTAGACATTGTCTGTCTAATAAATCGATGAACGCCGGCTGCACGCACGAAAACGGATGACTCATGGTAACGTTACGCTCATTGTTACGTGACGCGATCGTAGTGTTACAATGAGATATACCCATAAGGTATTTAAGGGTCAGGGCACGCCACAATACTGGCGGTAAGTCCCCTCTTTGAGGAGTGGCTTGAGAGGCGCCACGGCGCCCTCACCTTCCGTCTGACGCAGGTCCTCACCGGACACGGTTATTTCGCGAGGTACCTGCATTGTGAGGATCGGCCGGACGGCACGGTGGAGCACACCGTGGAGGTCTGTCCCGCTTGGGCGGAGCCCCGCCGTGTTCTCGTAGCGGCGATCGGCGGCGGTGACCTCTCGCGTCCATGGTCCGGGGCGAGATGGAATGGGACGCGGTTACTTCCTTCTGCGAAGCAGTTATGCTAGCGAAGGCCGTGTCGACGGCGCGTTCGTGTTACACGCGCGCTTTAGTGAGATGTCAGTAACACGGAAGGGGCCCGCAAGGGCCTACGCCAGTCGGGGCTGCGGGTTGTTCGAAAAAGATACCGCGGCCTCGACATAAAGGAGAAGAAGGAACATGGGTGGTTTTTAGTCAGTTGAAGTCTGAAACTCCTTTTCGCTCTGCTCAGAGCGGGAGGGGGTTATTTGATGATTTCTCACACCCCGAAAAACAAAAAAAAAAGGTATTTAAGGGTTAAGCAACTGCTGTCAAGGTCTGTCTTTGGATGGGTGATCAAGGTTAAGTAACGACTGGCAAGGACTGTCTCTGGATGGGTGATCAAAAAATATGGTGATTCATATAATTGATGATAGATAAAAAATTCGATAAAAAGTTTGCTCTTCACTTCACTATCACATCATCACTATCACTTCATCATCATCACTACTCACTACATAGTATAAAACAAAGTCACCCCACGAGATAAATCAAAATAATGTACTACAGTATTGTACACCTTAAAAATGTCTACAAAAAAGTTCGCGATGGTATATTATGTCTATCTCTTAAGAGCGGCCAACCCGTCTTACTTTTCATACAAACGCTCGTACGTGATTATGCCGTTGTTACAGGTCTTTCTTTGAAGTTTTTGAACTAATAAGTATCTTGTGCACTATATCTAAGTTTCTATGATAACAAAAAATCAAAATTTAGAGAAACAAATTCAGTATAAGCCTTCAAAAATCTGCTTTTTTGTAAAAAAATTACCCGAAATTCGGCCGTTCATAATGTTCTCATAAATTATAAAAGTAAAGAAAATATTGTGATAGAAACATCGCAAATGTAATGAATTTTCTGAATGATACTCTTTTATTCCCAAAACTTGTAAGGCTTACTGAAAAACACGTATTTCCTGGAACAAGTTTTATGAAATTTCCGTACAATATTTTTCGTTTAATGTTATCGCGTTCTCATTTCACGAACGTTACCGAATGCTAACCGAGCGCTCAGGCGCTATCTCTTACTTTTCGCTTTGCCTTTCTTTCTAACATTGCGCTGGATGAAACGACAAGCTTTTCATCCATGCTCGCGTTGACGATAGACGGACCGGGAAGGGCCCTCTTAAGGAGAACCCACAATAACCACTTTTTATCCTTTACATTTTACGGAAAAAAATGGCTTCTTTACGAAGTGATTTCAAGCAATACAGCATTAATCCCTAACCAACTAAGTTAAATACATTGTCCATTAAATATAGATCAATATGGCCCTTTACAGCATGTAATTAAAATGAATATTTCCGAAGATATTACAGATTTAAAATGCAGGGACATAGCGGTGCGGTGGTACCAGCCCGGGCGGCCGGCGCGCGGCGAGCGGCGGCGCGTGCCTATAAATAGCGCGGCCTTAAACTAAGACATCCACAGGGACTTGCCCGGTTAAGCAGAAGCCAGTCTCCTAGACTGAACTCTCCATTGCGACCGTGAGTACGTCTGCGTTGTGCGATTCCGCCGCGCTTGACGCCGTGTGAGACGCGTCGTCCTCGCCGCCATCCGCGTGCTTCGGACGTGCTTAAGGGTTCGCCGCGGGCTCTGCCACTCTTCCCGTCTCGCATCTCTATGAGTAACATCTTATATTGCGTTTCGCGTCTCCGTAAATGAGGCCTTACCTTGTCCCGTAAGTCGAGCAGATTTTATTTAAATTGTACTGCTCTACTCGTATATACGTATCAAGTAAACTGCAACAAAAATAAAAATCTGGCAACACTATTTAGGTCAAACAATACTATAACCACCCTACAACTATTCTGATCTGCTTCTACTTTTTAGAGGTCATTATGCAATTGTTGTACAAAAAAAGAACAGTGGACCACTTTTCAACTTTATGCCTCACGACATAAGGTTGAAAAATGGTCGACCGTCAGTGAGCGGGATAGTATCTATAGCGAAGTCTAGATTCTGATTTAGGTGGGGTGAAAAAATCAAATTATCGGGTTAGACTTGGTCCTATACAAATGTTTGTGAATGGAATCACCCCTTGAAATATTGACGTTATTATTATTACCCAGACTTTATTGATTAAGCGTAGCAGATGGCCAGGAATGGTTGTCTAATAATAAGCAACGAATGTATTCTCTGTTTCGTGTCGACTTGACAATAAGCTACTTTGAGATATATTTTTGTATTTTGTACATATTTGTTTCATTATTAAATATTAAGCAGTATATAAAAATGTGTAGAAAAATAAATTAACATACTTATTAAAATATTTTTTGAATAGCCTTGTATGACCCACTGCTGGGTTCTTCCCTATATCCTTCCAGGTAGTTTTCTCTTGCACCCACTCTACCGCCACCTCTTTCAAGGCCGGCCTCGATGGTGATGCCCATCCTCAGGCACCCATCATGTTGAGACCTTTACCCAGCCGTGGGACATAAAAAAAAGCATTTAAATATGTATCCAATATTTTTCGAGCATCTTGATCAATTTTTAGAAATTAAATTTTTTGTTAATTAAAAAAAAACTAATTAACAAAATAATAAACTTTTTTTTTTTTTGCATAAGTTTATTAAGTAGGTACACCTCAACGAGAAGAGCTCCACGAAGCGGAAAGATTTTAGACCAATTATTAAAAATTTTAAGCCGTAATTTATAAAAACAGAGATTGGAAAATACTTAGTTAATTAACAGTATAAAAAAAAATTTGCTGATATACCGGCTTTTTAGACGTTGCGTCTATGCCGTAACGACCTCGCGGAGCCCTATTTTCAGCGTTAATTTATTTTTATAAATAATTGGGATAGAGTTCCGGGAGTCGGGACTTTTTATTGGAAATTTCCTCCTCTTTCAGGGTCTTTTTTTAAAATTCCTTAAAAATCAATTATTTTTGAAATCATTAACAAAAAACTAAATACCTTAATTTTTTTTTCTTATTTTGTTAATAACAATCGCAATATTTTTATGTGCTAAAAAACCCTTAAAAACATTTTTTCTAGGCGTCATTCCGAATCGAATGAGCTATCGCACATATTTTTAGGAGCTTTACTTCTATTTAACACGTTTTTGAACTTGTTGACTAGAATACTAGACTGGGAAAAGGTAAGGCAGACGATAAGGGGAAGAAATAATACAAAAAAAGGTTCATTTTGCAAACATTTATTACCACCCCGTTGAGCAGTAAGTCTAGACATTCATGCACATTTAGATATTGTTAAAACATTTAGAAGATGTATTTTAGTGAGGGAATTTACGTAAAACATAAAATGGGGTCATTGTTCTGAGTGTATGACAATATACAACTATGGGTCGTTGTTGTTCAGCTTTCAGTTGTTTAAAATTCCACTTGTCTATGCACTTACAGAAAGATATATTAATGATGTCTTAATGAGTAAAAAATTGAAGGCAGTTCAAGCTCGGATCCAAGGCTCCCAGTCAACAAGGACCAAATACTATGATTGTTTTGTTCTGGGATTCAACCCGTAACACGAACTTCGCCCAAAGACCCGCTTTTTACTGCAATATTCACGTTTCCATACTGACAAGCCCAAAACGTTTAACACTTACTGGGGTTAATTGAATGATAGGTTGGTTATAATTACTATAACGTTTAGGTAAATAGACACCTATAATGTTTTTTATATAACAAGTATTACAAACGATTGCAAAACTCTAAAGAAACAAGTTTGTATACTTTTATACAAATAAAGTTCTGAAGAAATAAGCTCTCAAACACACCCACTGTCGTCAAAATATTGTTTATGTCAAAATTCCAAATTCGATTTGTTTCTTAAATGAAATTACTGAAAAGATGATATTTATAAATTAATTATTGTTTTGTCAAAGTAGACCAAATGCGGGAGTACATATAGTTATAGATACATATCTTTTATTTCTGACCCACCTTCAACAACAAACTATTATAAAACAAAGACTTATTTTTTTGTAAAATACTTGTTTTTGCGCACCAAAGAAACAAAAAATACTTTTTTGCGTACTTGTTTTGCAAACAAATAGTAATAAGGCCAGGGACTGACTTATCCCGGTGAGCAATTATCATTCAAATAACAGTAGGATTGAAGTTATTTGAGAATTCTAGACGAGATTTTTATGTACCTTGATGAAAGATCTAGATGAAGAAACCATATTCTACGTGATCTAAACATATAATAATTATTATCTACGTGACCTATATGTCCAGTACAACAAATAATTCCTAATACTATGAGCGTAGTCCGAAATGTTTAAATACTAATAATTATCTACCTAGAAATAAACTAAACCACAAACAAAACAATCCCACAGAATCAAATTATTCCACAGAAATGAGTAAGTATTATGTCTACGAATCTATGAACTAACAATTATTATGCTCCTAAATTGCAAAACTCACTCACAATACCTTTCATTTTGAAAGCAATTCACGTTCCAGTGCTTCATATATTTGAAGAAGTCGATTCCTAGAAAAGGTATGTAATAACGTGTATAAATAACGTGTTGAATAATGTGGAACCGTGGTGTTGAACTGCATCTGGACCCAACATAGTTCAAATAGGGGTCTAGCCTTTAGGGAGATGATGTAAAATGGATGGACTGTAGAGGCTTGTAAATGACTTGACTTGACTTTTTTTGACTTGTCGTTGAATGCCTCTCTATAAAAGTATTTTTAGCTGTAAGCCACCCATCATCATCATCATTCTCCTGCCCTCATATCCCAATTTATTTGGGGTCGGCGCAACATGTCTGTCTGTTAGTCACCCATCATTTCAGCCATAAAACGTCCACAGCTGGACATAGGCCTCCCCCAGAAGGGGGGGATTTGCCATAATCACCGCGCTTGGCAGAAGGGTTGGCGATCACAGTATGGTTGTTACGAAGGCACAGAGAACGCTGCTGCCATTCTCTGGTAAGTCCCTTATTCGCCTCTTACGACACCCACGGGAAGAAATGGGATGGTGCTATTCTTTATGTCCGACACCATACGGGTAAGTCACCCAAACACAATAAATTATAATGAAAGGTAATTGCGATTGTGAGTGCATTATACAATTAGGCTATAGGCTTAGTAATATCATTGTCTGAAGAGAAGAAGCTGGATGGTCGTCGGTTTGTTGTTCAACTGCTGGTCTGGTTCCTGATGAAGAAGAAGATTTATTTAGTAGTTAGATTTAAAGAAACGGCAACGGAGGTACTTAAATACTATAATCGACGGCACGGTTGGCGCAGTGGCTCGAGCAATTGACTGCTGCGCTGCGTGTCGCGGGTTCGATCCCCGCACGGAACAAATATTGTATGGCCTACAGATAGTTGTCACGGGCCAGGATATTTGTGTATGTGAGTTTATATGTTTGTGAACGCACCCACTATACAGGAGAAATTCCAAGTGTGGGGCAATATTAAAAAAAAAAATCGAGTGGTCTGAAACTAATATCACCTACGTAGGTGCACCCAATAACATAAAACTTTCGAATTTCTCGGAGGGGTAGGTAGATATGAAAATAAATAATGATGATGATACCTACATTTTGCACCCATATTTAACACCCATGTAATAAAAGGCGAGCCTATTTCTATTAAATAACCCCAGATTCAGTTTCGTGGCTGTTGGGGTATCTCAAATAGAAAATAAAATCTTACTTGACCTGGAAAATCGAACCCAAGCTCAGCCGTTACAGGTCTCCGGCTGCTGGACAAACGCGGCAACTAAACAAATATTCGATTCATGTGGGGGTCGAACCCGGGACATGTAACGTGGAATTATACACACATTGGGGAAACGTAACATAAAAAAAAACCGGCCAAGTGCATGTCGGACCACGCACAATGTAGGGTTCCGTAGTTGGCCATCAAAATATGTGAACTTACTAAACTGATTAACCACCCTGCATACCTGCTTCCGAACGATGATTTTTATTGTAAAAATAAAACAAATTTAGATTTGCAGTTTTAAGACCTGCGCTTCCCATAAATTATATAAAGGAAAACATTTTATACAAGTACATTTTATAAGTTGGTCGACTATTACGCGTGAGCTTGTAAAGCCTACTTAGCTGTGATAGTTTTCCATTTATACACACAACTCTCATTGTGAAATGTCAAAATGCAGACACATATGAACAAGATTATATCTTGTTATATTATACGAATATTATACAAAGCAAAAGACATCATAATACACTGGTTACATTCCAACAATTTACAAATTAATATTGATAAAACTAAAATGATTCAATTCCACACTCACAAAAGAAAGCCATTGACGTTAAATGAAAATTTAAAAACACTTTTATCGAACAAGCCGCAATTTCTGGGTATAATGTTGGATCAGAACTGCGACTGGAAAACACACGTCAATTACATTTATGATAAACTAGACAGATTTGTCTACGCAATAAAAAAATTAAGAGTCACAGTATCAACAGAAGCTGCCCTTTTTGCATATCACGGATACGTTTCTTCCGTACTTGCCTATGGTCTCTTGTTGTGGGGAATTCGGTGGAAATTACAAATGCGTTTAGAGTACAAAAAAATGTGTACGGGCCATCTATTGGGCCTGGTATACGGATAGTTGTAAGCCCTTGTTTAAAATGTATAATATTCTGCCATTGCCATGTATGTACGAGTATATAATATTAGAGATTTATGCCTGGGAAACATAAATCAATAATATAACTTATAATTTATTAGTGTTCAAATTAATAGTTATGACATAATCTATTGCAATTATTTGTATAAATTCTTAATTTGACATTTTATTAAATTGTATCTTACTTAACTGACATCATTATAACTTTGACATCAATTAATTAATTAATTTGTTTCTTTCCATGCTTGATCTTGTGTTTTGTTGTTGCATTTTTTGTCTTGTATTTTTTTTTTGTATATATTGTAACTAAATATTTACACACCATATGTAATGGAGCCTTTATAGTTTTAAGACCAAACTCTGTTGAAACCTACATTCTGGCAAATAAACGGATTTGATTTGATTTTGTGGTTTAGGAAGCCAGACTTGAGTCTAACAAGAAATTTGCACTTTAAAGCTTAATATTTTACAAACGAATCCGTTAATCAAAAAAGTGTTTGAGCAAACTCGCAATATTTCTTAAAGACCTATCCAACGACATCCCACACAATGGGCTTTACAAGAAAAAAAATCATCCCCTCTTTAATGTCCTACTGGAAAAAACCCAAAAAAAAAATTCAAAATTTTATTCTACCACTTTGTCGGCGAAACTCATTTTTGTATATTTATGCCAAATTACAGCTTTACTTTTCTAGTACTAAGAGTCTTTGAGATATAGTGCAGACCGACGGACGGACAGACAGACAGACATGGCGAAACTATAAGGGTTCCATATTGACTACGGAACCCTAAAAATTGAGTCGTCCATGGAAACGAAAGCAATGCAACATGTAATATGACACAACAACAAGACTAATTTTGTTACTAGTGTAAAATTTCATGTTACACGTCACCAAATTATACCATATCAGATCAATAACTAAATAAATTAAAAACAAATATAAAGTTAAAAACCTATAATAAATTAATGTTCATTTATTATAGGTTTATAATTTTTTTTTTAATTTATTTATGATAATAACTGACCATGGGTCTTGATGAATTTACCTTAAGCTGCAAATACTTCTCTTGATGCCCTGCGCCTATGATTCCGGCTGTTGTAAATGTACCCCAGCTTCGGGGCCTCCTTCTGAAATCACGTAAAAATACAGAGAAGCACAGGATCGTGGACCTCATGCATCGCGGTGAAGTCTCAGGTAAGCCTGGACATCGCCAAAAGAGTTCGGTCGGTGCCCAGAGACCTCGCTGGATGGGTCCCGAACGTCATGCGTCTTAGTTCATGCGGCTCATTAGTCAAGGCGACAGTAAGCTCACGGCGGTGTTTTTGCTTTTGGTGGGTGCAAGCCCCACATAACAAAGCCGTCCCTCCGGAGGCTACACCGCTTAGTTAAAAAAAGGACCGTGGAGGTTGACACAAGAAAAAAGCGGCCTATACTTTGCGGTAGGTGAATTAAGGCATGATGTTAATCCTTCAAGGAGGTGCGTCTACTCGTCATATTATACAACTTTCCCAAAGAGCGTCATAGTGTCATCGTACCAAAAACCTGTAAATGGTTCCTAGATATGATCCAGAACAAAAGAAATATCGGCATTATTGGAACAACAAATACCTTACAGGGGCTGAGCTAAACTGGATGTGCCACATTAGACGGCTGCGTAGCTATAGTAAGGTAAAATTTCACCAATATTTAAAGCCTAAAAAGTCTAAAAAATGGCCCCGTTTTTGTAAAGGCCTTTAAATATTTTACCCTGCTTAACTTGCCGCCATTCTAATTTATTATTTTAATAGCTATACTTCATCAATATAAACATCCAGAACAATACGCAAAATATTTCCAACCATCCACGTTTCGAAAATATCAACTACCAGTACCAGCTAGTGATGTATACAGGTTTCAATTGTTGCTAGATTTTGAAAATAAGAAAAGTGGCAGACTTACTACAAAAATATTCAAAAACCTTTTTTACTTATACTCGTATCTAGTGTCGATTAATATTAAAGTAAGGGAGCATTAAAACAAGTGAAACCTACCTTTATCCCTGACCTGCAAAACAAAAAGTTCGTAAGTCTCGGCATTAGACACGTTAAGGTAACTCTGAGTACGATACACGCGATGGAGTCGCCTCCAAAATGTATCACTACCATACCTACTGCCGTTAGCAATACAAACATAACAATAATTCTAAACATCAGAGAGTGCATTTTTGATTCGATGAGTTGCTTGCAGTGCCTGAGTAAACCTGAAATTGAAAAAAACACTCGCTGTAAATGAAGCAACTTGAAGCAACTATTGATAAAGGTCCAAAATTAACCAGATTTAGGTCCAAGAGTAGACCCATTTCATATATAAAAAAAAAACTTAATCTTTCAACAATGTTTTTTTTAAATACAGCAGAAAACGGCTTGTTAATAGTTTATTAGTCACCACAAGCTAGAAACTCCTATCACATTACATAATTCAATAGGAAAATCATGAAATATAAGGATATTAACACAACCATTCAGGCTTATTTGCCTGCTTATACTATATTCGACCAAAAAACCTACTCCCAGTAAATAGCACTTCTAATAAAAAAACCCACAAAATTAACGCCTATAAATAATTTAGTTTAGTTAATAAAATACCTTTAAAGCAGGCAGTAAGCAGTGGTGGAACAACCAGAGGTACTGGTGGGCGTGACTCGAAGGACTAGCTCTGGCACTTCGTTCTTCCTACTGACAACACAAAAACATTAATTATACATTACGCCTTTTCTGTAGCTGTAGCTAATTTAGAATACTTTAATTAAGAAAAAAACACCTTCAAGCTGTAAAGAACTACAAACACAACACAACACAAGAACTAGAAACTGTCGACCAACAAAGACACACTGGTTTAGGAAGATCGGAAATATAGAACCTAACAAAGACTGAAATTAAAATTGCAATAATATCTAGACGTTAATTCATGAAATATATACTTAAATTAAATACCTTACCTTAGTCTGATTTCCAATGGATACGGTTACAAGACAGACAACTAACTGCGACACAAACGACCAATCAATAATCTCCATAGATATAACTATACTGAAATCTTATAGTCCATGGCCAAAACAGGAACTAACACCGCCAATATGTTATTGCCAATACATTTCACATAATGTTTGCTAAGAGCGCCCTTTTGACAGCTACCCCTAAAGCACCAAAACTAGATAGGTGCGGATAGACTACACACACAGATCAAACAAGTACTAACTAAGGGTGTTTTCACAACCTCGCCGACTGCGTAACCATACATTTTCATTTTGAAATCACGTCAGTCAGCAAACAGCTTGGCAGCAGTTCTGTGGGACTGACGTGGAAGCACCTTTACTATATTCGCTGTCAACTTCTATAAGCGCCATTACACGCTTCTATACAGCAAAGCATCTTGCAGCTTGCTTGCTTGCTTGCTTATCAGCAATCTTCAGAAGCTGCTACGTTAATGGATATTGCCAATCTCTAGGTCTGATCTAATATAATGCTTGTGGAGGTTCTTGTAACAACATAAAATATGCGTTACTTTTTTTAAATAATACTAATGCAAAACAAACAATACCCAGTCGAGAATTATTCGTATTTGCATTTACTTGCTTAATATTCGAAATATTCCTACCACAATAGAAGAAAAGGCAATTTTTGGCAACACTGTATTAAAGCTACCCTACGACGCCCAGCGCCCTCTATACTTTTCATACCATATCACACATCAAGCTACTACAATTTGTCTTTCCTTAATAGATTTTCAACTTTATTGCTAAAGCATTAGGATAAAGGTTGATTGGGAATTTGACAGTTTCGGGTAGCTTGACGAGCCGTCCTTCAGTAAGCTTAAGCCGTCCTTAAGTTTTGGGTGCGAGCTTTAAGGATACAGGATGCTGTGAGAGCCGTTACACGATCACCATGCGATGCTACCGCCAGACATTCAAATAAGATATAAACACAAAAAAATACAAAATAAAGTATTTTTTTTAAATCGAGTGATTGGTTTTTCTGAGTTTATTTTAAGTCTCCCCAGAAACACCACCCACAAAAATACTAGTATTCAGCTGCAGCCGGTGTCGACCCCAGCATATACATTACCCAGACATTAAGCTAAGCTCAAGGCTGTTAATGGCGAATCAAAGTAGTGTGGGAATAATCATAAAAAAAATTAGCTAGTTTATGATATGTAAAATGTGAGTAAAGGAACCCAAAGGCAAAAAAGGAGAAGTGTAACTGTAAATCGTCACAGATAACAAAAACATTTTTTTTTCTTAAAAATCCTTTTCATAAAGTTGTTAAAGCCAATAAACAATCAATTCGAAATCTCTTTATTCATTCAAACCATAATTTTTATGAATAAAAATTTATTATATTAAATTATATTCAAACCATAATTGAATTACAGCTTAGGAGATCCGACATCAGTAGCCTTCACGAGACGGACGACCACAAGTCCCTGACAGGATCCATTCCTCGGCTTCTTTACGTAGATAGTATCGTGCTTGTCCAGGCTCCTTCCCAACTTGGTTTCGATAACCTTTATCTCCTCAGCAGGAAACAGATCACGAGCAATAGCCAGGCATTGCAAGCGACCAAACAACGCCTCGGCTTGGTACATCTTCGGAATCCTGAAGTTCTTAGATGCCCCGATGTTGGTCACCGAGCCATCTACCATATCTTCTTCGTAGATATCCTTGAAATCCTCCGCGGAAACGTGGTCGCGAAACTCATGCAGACTCGAGTTGAGAGTCATCATATCCTTCCGTAGATTTAAAATTTGGATCATCACTTCCACGGGGCTCATTTCGACCAAGCTCATCTCGTTTTCCCTGGAACAGCTCATCTTGCTGTCCGTCTCGTGAAAGATCTGTAAAATAATAAAAGCATTTTTGAGTCGCAAGCTTTAATTTAATGTTTCCATTCAAAACGCGAGCTGTAGTGGTAAATAATGACTATTTTTATTTTCTTGTGTTCACCAGACTGTGACACAGAATCGATCAGCCGCTGCGTCAACCGTGTCGTCAAAATATAAATTATGCATTATGAAAAATTAAAAAAAATAAATGAATTTTAAATCATTTCACAATAGCAGCCACGGAGTCTGGATTTGTGCCCGGTTGGCTCGCCCCCTATTATCATCATCATCATCATCATTTCAGCCATAAGACGTTCACTGCTGGACATAGGCCTCCCCCAGAAAGGGGGGAATTGTTTAATCGCCATGCTTGGCGGGCGAGTTGACGATCGCAGTATGGTTGTTACAAAGGCACAGAGAACGCTACTGCCCATTCTCTGGAAAGTCCCATAGTCGCCCCCTATTATAAAAGGCTTAATTAAATTTGCTGGTCGCCCTACATTCGCATCTGTAGAATGTGTGTGTCGAATGTGAGCATAACATCACGACTGTGTTCTCCTTAAAAGGGTAAACAGGTGTGAATATAGTTTTCATTTCGCCAAATAGAATATATAAAGTAAGTTTAAAAAGTAAAACCCGACTACTAAAACATGAATCTATAAAAATTTTGGAACAGGAAAAATAAGATTCATACAGAAACCACAGAACACCACCTACTACGAACCTTACACACTCCTTTTGTCTCGTATTCATACATCGGATCATACACGCACGTTTGTTGGAAATTCTACGCACCTGTCCTTTCTGAAGAACCTCACCAACAAGGTCAGTGTATGTCTTTATAAGGCGTCCCCTCCCGGCCTTGCCACTCACATCTGCCTCTTTTTCTTTCTTAGTCGCCTTTCACTCATCCTCTCCACATAACCAAACCATCTAACCATCCTCTTTTCAATTTCTGACACTACGTCTTTTAAACCGCAACGTTCCAGTTTAGCCTCATTCCTCAGTTTCTCAATATTTATCGTCTATTAAATAATCAACTTTCACATAATTTAATGTATTTAACAAAATAATATTCTTATTCCTATTCGTAATGTTCAGAGGATAACCGTGGTTCACACCAAAAAGCAGTCTTATTTTTATTTCTATGTCCGACCGCCCTTTTAACCTAGGTAACAAAATGAAGTAATAAAATAAGTTCCTACTTACTTTAAGCGCAAATGTGCGGTATCCTGGCTCGGACCAAGAGTGGCGAAGCGCGGCGGCGGCTCGGCGGCGGCTCGGCGTCGGCTCAGCGGCGGCTCGGCGGCGCGGCGGCTCGACGACGGGTCGGCACGCGACACTCACGACGCAGCGGCAAAAGCACTGAACACTACTCCACCTGAAAACACAAATAAATGTATGGTCTTAGTATTTGGTATGAAAAAGATATGATCTATATAAATCTATTGCCACATGTCTGAATGGCTCGAACAATCTGGTCGATTTTATTTATCGTGTTTATAATTGTTGGGCCAGACAAGTATTCTATGAAAGAAAATGTTGTTTTTTTTTTTTTTTTTGTATGGGCAAAGTGGTCCCGCGCGAAGCGAAGGCACATCACCACACAGTACTTTTCACATAACTGATTTTATATAGAAAACAGTCAAAAGTGACACAAAATTTTTAATAATTAGGATATTCATTTTAACCCTTAGTACGCAACTGAGATTAAAAATCACATCTCCGTTTCCATATCGACAAATAAACACTAATCACCAAGTAACTACACCAAAAACTAAAAGTATTTTTCATACCTTTTTCCAAGTAGATAACGAAAATGAGATCAGAATCACAAACGCGGAAGCGGTGCCGCAATGACTAATGGCGAATGCAGCATAGGGCGAGGCTCGGGTCCTGCATTGCGCAGGTCCGCGTTTTCCTCCCTAGTATGATATACATGCTGCATATGTATATATTTTGTACAGGTACAAGGATATTGAGAAACATATATGATTGCTAGCTACATCACGGGACACGGGGTATAATGTTATGCGTTTATACTTATGCGTTCGGCTATTACGTTGGGGGCTGCGGGTTGTTCGAAAGAGATATTGCGTCCCGGACACAAAGGGCTAAGAAAGAACATGAGTTTTTAGTCAGTAGAAGTCTGACACTCTCTTCCGCTTCGCCCAGAGCGGGAGGAGTCATTTGATGATATAAAAAACCCCAAAAAAAATGATTATGCGTTTGGATGAAATTTTAATTGCGTTATGCAGTGTGTACTATTTTACATGCATATTTACGAAAATACATGATATTATAGCAGTAAAGTAAACACATAATCGAATAATAATCACGAACTAATTATGACTGTTTCTCACCTTATTAAAAGTTGCACTTTTGAGACTTACAAAACCACTTTTTCTGTATAACGATTAACTTTTTTTTGCCAAAAGAATAACAACCTTTTTTTTTTTCTGGCGGGTGGAAAAATCATCTAATAACCTCTCCCGCTCTTGGGCAGAGCAAAAGGGAGTGTCAGACTTCTACTGACTAAAAACATTCTGGCTGTTACGAAATCGATTCACGCTGACCCCCGTACCAGTTACTTGAAAAGTTGCTATAAGGTATATCAGTCGTTTTTTTTAACATCCTGTACTGTCCCACTGTTGGACAAAGACCTCCTCAAATTCCTTTCATGTGCTCTTTTATTCAATATTTTATTTATTTCAGTCGATAGAAGAGTTAAAAACATGGAAAAATTTACTGGAAAATTGAAATAAGTTACACCAAAAAGTTATAAAGATTACAAAATATCATGTGTCCTACAACTAGCTGTTCCTATTAAATTAAATAAGAATAATTAAAGGACATTGCTCAGCCGGAAACCCCAAGTTTCATTTTTACAGCAGTCCTGTAATTACAACACCAAACAAGATACTTACCGACATAAGCTTGTCTCCAAAAACACAGCACTTTAAATCACATCGCACTCACTTATTCTTGTCACCAAACAAAACTTTTTGTATGTTTTCTTTAAAAACCATTGTTCATTTATTTTCACTTCAAAAATAAGTATAGTAACTTTGGAAATGACCGGAGCGAGAGTAACACACAACTAGGTATTTTTTTAATCATACTCTTATTAAGTTATCCTCGAGTTGCTTCGACGGATAACTTAACGCGAAAGAATCAAACAAAAGTAGTTTGCCACGTTTTATAAGAGAACAAAAGTGGTGCCACCTGGTGTCACTAACAGGGAACAATTCGACTTTATTCTCCAATAGGCTAGGCAAAAGAACACCCTGGCATATCGCCAGAAAATTTAATCGATCTCAAAGGAAAGGAACAGTCGAATAAAGGTCAAAGAACGAAAGGTTGAGGCTCTTTCTTCATTGTTCTTCACCTAACACTCATCATCATCAACATTGTTCTGCCTGCATCATTATCATCATATTGTTTGGGTTTTGGCTAAGCTTTTATGACCGCCCGCCTGTCTGACGTCAACCCTCCTTGGGAATGCTATTGTGCATAATCTTTTTAATTAATTGTAAATATACTAAGTATGCCGATTGGCCTATCTTTTACTTAATATAAATCCAGTTAAAAACAACTCACATTGCAAAACGTATTAGCACCGTCGGAGTCTTATAATATGTCTTTGTCTCATTATGTACTGAACAAAATTATATGAATTTTGTATCCCTCAATGGCGGGAGATAGCAGACTTAAAGAACGTCTTATGAACCTATGATATACAGTAAATTATTTGAATTTGAATCTTGATTGGAACCTGTGTGGGACGTAATCCGTCTATTTTGCCATTGGAGCACGGGCACTGGTAGTCTAGTGCTGTGACCGTCGGACTGCCAAGTTATATGTCCCGAGTTCGATCCCAAGTCAGGCATCTCTGATTTTTCGGATTTATTTACGTATTGTATTATTACTCGTATCATATACTTCGGTGAATTAAAACATCGTTAGAAAAACCAGTATACCCGAGAAACATTTCTCGACGGCATGTTTAGCCAAATCAGAGGCGCATGGGGTGGCATAAAAGCTCTAACAACAAGTTAGACACTTACCACACGATAAAGAAAAAGCTAGAAGTACCACTACAGATTTCTAGGAATAAGTTATTAAATGCAGTCCCACCATTCTCCAGCCCTTATTTACCCAATATTCATACAGGAATAGTTAATTTAATTAACTATCCCCGTATTAATAAAAAAATAATTTAAGTAGTCAGTTTCTAGATAGAATGTCGTCTTTCACACAGCCCCTCCGTCTTTTCTACTCGTATTATACCTTACCATCCATAATCCAAACTCAAAACTGTCCTCACGACATTTTCCTTTCATGACATACACGCTGCCAAACGTCTCGAAACTTTCCTTAAGTCAGCCATGGCAAGAAGGGCGTTACCCCCAAAATACAGACATCAATTAGCGAGCTTTTCAGACCTAGCATATTTCGAAGTCTACATAGACTTGCATAGTATAGCACATTGCGGATTATCGACCGGTATTTGTGACCTGCGCTTTGAATGAGCTTTGTGGGCGTTGCACCACCCCTTCGTGCACCACCCCCCTTGCATCACCCGGCGCCCCGATCGCACGCCGCAGTGCCGCATTGCGTATCCGACCGCGCGTCAGAGCGCGGCGTTTTACCGACCAGTTAAAAAAAAACCGCGTGCCGCTTGGTGTTCTAAGAAGGTAGGTGTCTACCTTTGATATGACCTGCTTGTTACAGTGGTGAAAGTGTTTTATAGTATCAGTGGTTTCAATTAAAATTAACTTTACATTATTAGGCCCCGCACACCTCTGAACCTTGGTTCTTTGGTGGAAGTTTTAGTATCATCTCTTCTTTTATTAAGAACGAAGAAACAAATATTTTATCGTTTCTGGATTTTCGTGAATCTGTAATTGCTCAACTCCGCCAATAACCCCGCTCCCACGTCCCCCCAGCGCAGCGCCTTCCTGAATGCAATTCATCTTTTAATTTTTTTTTTCAGCTAGCCACGTGTCCTCGCTCCGCCGCCGCTACTGCGTGCGTGCGGAGCGGGGAGAAGTCAAGAGATGCTCCCTCCTCTAAGTGACCGGAACATGCGAAAATTGTAAGTACTTTTTTTACTCTTTCCGAAAACAGCCTCTCTTTAAATGCAACGCAGAATGAGGTAAGTTATTGCCATTATGTCAGAATCAGTAATTATCTATATCCACCCCTCCCCAGTTCAGACCTTTTTTAAATGCATTTCGTCTAATGCTTTTATTTCTTTCTTCCACAGCTAGCTGCGTGACCTCGCTCCGACGCAGCTGCGCGTGCGGAGCAGGGAGAGATGGTGCTCTGACCTTTAAGTCTCCAGAGCACGGGAAAATGGTGTGTACTTTTTTCCTTACTTTTTTTTTTGGGCGGGTGGAAAATCATCAAATAACCCCTGAACACTTGGGCAGAGCGAAAGGGAGTGTCAAACTTCTACTGACTAAAAACCACCCATGTTCCTTCTTAGCCCTTCATGTCGAGGGCGCGGTATCTATTGCGAACAACCCGCAGCTCCGACGGGTCCTTACCTACTCAAACAGCCTTTCTTTTAGTGCTGCGCAGAACGAGGTAAATTATTGCCATTTGCGTTGATAATCGATATCGAGCAGGTACCGCGCCGACGCGCCGACGCGCCGACGGACGGTCACATGAGTCAGCAGCTCCTATACGTATAGAATTAGCAACGTTTTATCAGAGCCTAGTTCATGGCAAGAAACTCTCCTCTATTACATGTGATTTAAACATAACTAGCAAAATACTTGTTGTATGTACCTCCTCCTCTGCCTAACCCTTTGGAGAATACAGTTGTGATAAAGTGTTCAAGAATTTATTTTTCTTTTCCAGACGCAGACCGTCAAAGATGCAGCTACCCTTCAGACCCACTGCGCAGTTATCCATCTAATAGGCTATACCAACATATATTAATATAATATATTGTTTATTATGCATGCAGTCTTTAAGATACTATATTTTTTTTAAACGAGTCTAAACACAAGTACACATACGTGATTTAGCTCCCAATTTATTGACACAATTCAAACAATTCTGAGGTTTTTGTTTTGTAAGTGTTCTTCCCCGGGGTCATCTAGATAAAAACTCTTTACAAATCACTTCCCCAGAATTGTTTGAATGAAGTCAATAAACCGGGGGCTAAATCACATATGTGTAGTTGGATTTAGTCCCGTTTTAATGAATCTAGTATCCCACTTGGCCTTGGGAATCGTTCTTGTAACGATTAAAAGCAAATACCTGAACGGGTTTGCGGTTCACCTTTCTCAGAATCCCCCGTCGTATGTTACGACACGCTCGGGTAAAGACACTGATCATGACATACTTACACTATGAACGTAGTGTGATCAGAATGCATTAATATGCACCCATATCTTATTTGTGCTATTAAAAGAATGAGATATAGGTACACATGGATATGCAAAAATCATAGGCTATGACAATAGTAGCTAATAAAAACTGTTATAAAATATTTTATCTATAGGATTAATTAAGTAACACAGACGCGTATCCAAAAGGACGACTGCAGTTTGTCCCTCCAAAACGAGCTTGCTGATTGCTTTGTTTTAGAGCTCGAGATCTATGTAACTTGAGGCTTGGATGCGCGCCGCAATTTCATTGGATGAATTAATATTAACATTTACCATATTCAAACACTAAATAAAATATCTTAGAAAGTATTATAATCTTTAATTTCAGGAATATTCAGTGTAAATAAAAAAAATATAGTTCTGTAAGAAATCTCATATATATATTGAGAACGTAGAGAGAGTAAGTTTTGAAAAAATAAAAACTATAATCCGTAGCAATTTGTCGTTTTATTTTAGAACTATCCCACGAAGGGTCAATTAACGGGTTGGTATATATATATATGATAACTCTTGAAGGGATAAATGTATAATATATTGCGAGAACACGGACGCGGGGAGTTTATTTCTATTTCTAAGCCGTGAGTGCGAATTCGATCCGAACATAGGCAGACTTTGTACAGCTTCTGTTCCCAAAATTATGTAGGTAACCATCATCGTCGGGAACCTACTAAAAAACAGAAGAAAGTTCTCACAGAGCCTTAAAAAAGTATATTTTATCAGCGAAAACGAGACAGATGTTACACAAATACTATTTTAGATGTCCTATTGGGTGTAAAAGAAATAACACAGATTTTAAAAATGGTCCCTGACGACCTGGAATAGTTAAAGTTATCAGCAAAAACTTGGTTTCACCACCTTCACCACTCCGTTCTAAGTTCTAATCATTTTCGATTTTCATCTTTATATTTGTATATGGGTTTATCTGTGGACAAAATTGTTCCAACAACACCTTAACGAAGGTGGCATCCATTTTTCATTTCACCCATAATTTCAGTAGTGAAGTGAAGTTCGCAGCTAGTGCTGCCCTCTAATGACTATCGACCATTGACGGCTCTTGTACTGTGTTCACACTGCTGTAGTCTTGAAAAATTGTAATGACAATCACTCTGTTTTATCGACAGTGTATCGTGACAGTATAGAAAGTTTCTTGTGGTGCTTGAATGACACTGTCACTGTTGAGAGGATGCTGTTAGAAAAAATCTGTGAAATTGTCTATGTATGTATGTTGTGTAGGTATGAAAAAACAAGATGGCTAGGTTAGTTCCAATAAAGGTCACGATCTATAAGAATAATGTAGCACTATGACTTGTATACAAGTTGCTTCTTTTTCAAATACAAGTCAGATCCACCAAGCCCGTCTGAACTAAGAATTTATCATCTTTTTTTTCTATAAAACAAACTGCAGACTGTCTACCCAATACATGCATAGAACGGTACGAGAATTAGGTGATAAATAAGTTTCTAGCAAACATACATACTGGCAATCCTGCAGCGATAGTGGCCACCCCATATAAACCATAGACAGCTTGGGCAATCGAGTGAAGTACGTAACTCGCTTGTACTACCCGCCAATTTTGTACGTGGGACAATCGACGAATCGCGCTATGTTCAGACTAGTGTAGACACATTCTCGATTGTTGACGCTAGATGGCGTAAGTATTGTCTTATCTATCACTCTGTTTTACCGACTATAAATAAGGGACACCGCATTTTAGATAAAGCATAAGCTTACTCTACTACAGTCCGTTCACATTTAGAGTACCTACGTCTGACAGCAACAACTTACCAACAACCTTATTTCAATGGGAATACAGATCATTGTTATTTGATAGACTCGTCAGTGGCAGCAAACGAACAGCAACCTTATTGTTACTAAAATAAAGTAAACTGTCATTTTGACAGAGATACCCAATCAGATGTAACCTAACTATGAATGAATAGTAGAACTTCATCTCTGTCACTCATAGATGCTAGTTTAACTGTACCTAGTACCTCTTATTATATTGGTTTCTTAAAAATCTACAAACACATACACGACATAGCACACTGCGGACTTTCAACCGATATTTGGCACCTGCGCGATGTATGCGCTCGGTGGGCGTTGCACCACTCCGTCGTGGACCAACTGGTTCCGCACACCGCAGTACCGCATTGCGGCGCTGACATTCGAACTGAGCGCCACGATTTACCAACCAGTCCTGACTTCCGTGAACAACTTGGTGATATAAGAAGGTAGGTGTTTTCTTTTAGTCTAACCTTCTTTTTAGAGCCGTGAAAGTGTTTTACAGTAAATTCATCAGTGTCTTTAGCACTTCACTTGAAATTAGGCCCCGCACACCTCTGAACCTATTGTTCTTTGGTTGAAGTTGTTTCAAAATTTACTTTCCGAGAGTCTAAAATTATAAAAACCCTTTCCTCCTGCTGAGTTTCGACTCTTTTAATGCCTTTGTTTCTTCTTCGGCAGATACTAGCGCTTCCTCGCTTCGCCGCCGCAGCTGAGTGGCGTGCGGAGCGGGGACAGCTGCTGCTTCAGGTCACCAGAACTCCAGAATGTTTGTAAGTATTTATTTTTTATTTGGTTCTTATATTCCCGTATTAACTCCAAGTGTAATGCAGAACGAGGCCGATTACTGATGTTTTGGAACTGCACAGGGTCAAGAGTCGATGCCCTGAATCCAGTGTATTTTTCAGTAAGTACGATAGTTTTCATAGGTACCGGCAGACTTCTACAGTTCACAAACGTGTACAAAAAATCCTGCAGATGCACTTTGACCTCCTATTTTGAGGTAAGTTTTCAAAAGTGGCAAATGGAAAAATAACAACCTCTGACGGTAGATTAATGGTTTTTTCACTGCTAACCATGAGGTACGTCCTGCGTACAATTCCTTGATCAACAACATTCTATTGAGTATTCTATCTGGATTTTTCCATAGCAGTTTTAATTCTACATTTGTGACCGGTCCCTGGCTCACCCCCATTTCGTGCGGCTTCAATATTTGTGTGAGGGGTGTATAGTTGGGTGAAATGTGTACTTTCTACCTCTACCTCATACTCAGCCTAACGATTTAGCGTATACAGGTGTGATGTATTTTATTAATAATGGCTTTCTTTACTTTTCCAGATGACTGCAAAGACGCAGCTGCACGGGCAACCCAGTCACAACATCTTTAGCTAACTTAGTTCGTCACAATCAACTTTCACAGAATATGTATATCAAAAAAATAAATAGTTTGTGAAAGCTGATTTCCTGGAAAGTATTTTCGGAGAAACATCAGCTAGCAGTCTATCAAATGCTAATTTCATTAAATCAGGGAACATGGAGAAACACTAATAATTCTGGGGCTGTCATTTGTAGTCGTTTTACCGTGGAGTTGTTTCGATCTAAAACTCTTAACAGATAAATTACACCACTTTACCGACAGGAACGTTCTTGCAACGTTTATAGCAAATACCTAAACGAGTTTGGTGTTCATCTCTCTATGTCGTCATATACGACGGGGGGATTCGTCATATATGACGACTCGCTGGGGTAATGACAAAACTGATTGCAAGTTCCAACATTGCATGATGTGATCAAAATGCATTGTTATGCAAAACTCATGTTTCATTTTTATGACACAAAAATGAGGTATACTCGATATGACATGAGTGTCTATGAAAATAGGTAACTAACAAAGGCGCGGGTCCTAGGGGAGGGGTTCGGAGGACCCCCTCCCTCCAAAATCAACAAATACTTGATTTTGGAGCTCTTGTGACTTGAGACTTGGATGCGCGCCTGATCTTCTTAGAATCTACTTGTATGTTAGGTTTGAGGTAACTGATATGTCAATGTCTTAGTGGGTTTTCTTATAATGTGTGCTTAAATTGTCTTTGATGTCTCTTAGGAATAATTATCTACATAATATGATGGGGTCATATTGGTGTGGTCAAATATTATAATGTAGTTAGTTTTAAGAAAATAAACAAACATTTGTCAAAAGTTTGTCGTTTTATTTTAAAACTACCCTACGGGCGATGGAAAATGTTCAAAGGGGGCTGATAAATTTATGACATGAGACCTAGCTAGATACAAAGGGCTAAGACGGAACATGAGTGGTTTTTAGTCGGTAGAAGTCTGACACTCTCTTCCGCTCTGCCCAGAGCGGTAGGAGTCATTTCATGATTTCCCACGCTCCAAAAAAAAAAGACATTCAAAAAAAAAAATCAAATCAAATCATTTATTTTTTGCTAAATACACTGTTACAATGGTGTTATAAAATTTACAAGTGTCAAGTGATAGATAGTGACAGTGGTGATGGTGGTGCTGGTGGTGGTGGTGGTGGTGGTGGTGTGTGATAGTGGTGATAGTGGGTTAGTGATAGTGACTCCGATAGAAAACACCTGCTACAGCAATTATTTACCCCCGGAAACCCTTAAACTTGTATGTAGGTTATTTTCTAGCCTGCTCTATCCCACTCCTCCACTCATTCCATTTCTCGCTAACCCGCTTGTCCTCCGTCCAGTTCGTCCCGCCATCTCCTTGCTTTGCCAGTCTCAGAACACCAGTTTCCTGCTATTTTGGCACACAGTTGGAAACACACATGATGCGGCAGACATGTCCTGCCCAGTCTTATTTAAATAAAAGGGGATACATTGAAATAAAACAAAAGAATAATATATTTTTTTTATTCTTAGTGTTAATATCGATTTACAGTGTTAGTTAAGCCTAATGCATATTTCATCATCATGTTTGTATGCAACCATAGTGCACACTAAACTCATTTTATTTACAATATATACACCAGAGATACCTTCATCTCGGAGTGAAAGAGATGATGGATGGATTGTGTGAGCACAATCCATACATCTTTTCTTTTCCATCCATCATTAACTAATATTAAAACCAATCTCCTAAAATGTGCTGGCGCGCTCCCAAGTCTCGGGTCACTAAGGACCAAGAACTCCAAAACGAAGCATTTGTTTGTTTTGGACGGAGGACTGCAAAATCCCCTCCACTTGGATCTACGCCATGTGATCATTACGTATCTACTTGCATATATATACAAATAGTAACAGTACCTACTTGCATGCATGTACAAATACATCGATAACAATCAAGCTGTCATATCCGTAGAAATTTTACGTCCGTGTGAATATCTCATTTATAAATGAGATATGATTTTTTGCATTTGAATGCATACTGATCACATCATTTGCAATCAGTGTCGTCTTTACCCGAGCGCGTCATAACATACGACGGGGGATTCTGAGAAAGATGAACCGCAAACCCGTTCAGGTATTGGCTTTTAAACGTTACAAGAACGATTTCTAAACCAAGTGGAGAGTAACTTGGCTGTAATTTTTTGGAATTGGAAAACCACAACCAGTACAACCCCAGCTGCATTTTGTCACACCACATCGAGGAATAAACCCGATGTGGTGAAATGAGAGTGACGAGAATAGTGACAATAAAAGAAAAAAAATGGTGTGACACATGGCACATCGCGCAATACACATTGGACCTCAGAAACCAGCTTTCACAGATTACTTATTTTGTTTCAAAGTTAATAATCTGTGAAAGCTGGCCCTGAACACGTTACGTTAGGTTTAGCCTATCCGCTGCAGATGTTCAGACATTAAGGGGGAAAAAGCTGCATTCACAGCTTGCCGGCTTGGCTTAATGATGACCAGGGACCTGTAACGAAAAACATTACTTTAAAACATTAAAAATAAGTCCAATAGACGTGGAGGGAAACCAAAGGATGAGCATGACTTGAAAAGTGAATATTTTTGTGATACACTTGGAAATCGAACTGAATATAAAATTTAACCATTTGATTCCCGGGTCGGGCAAAGTGTTATTGGGTTTTTCCATCAGAATTTTCTCAGTAGCAGCCACGGAGTCTGGATTTGTGCCCGGTTGCATCCTCCTACCTCTAAGTCAGCTGGTTTCCAATTTAGGACAGAATCTCATCCATGAATGTTCATAAAGTAGGTACCCACACTTTTAAGATGGGTAAAACATAAAATATACAAAACATCAATATTTGCAAAAGTCCTGAATATTTAGTTTTAAAAAATGGGCTAATAATTAGAAACTGCGATCACTAGAAACGACAAAATAAGATAATAATTAACGAAATTATTAATTGTACAGTGAACCACGCGTCCATGTCCAATTCTACATTGGTAGTGCAAGATAGTGGAAGACGCAAAAATAAAAATAAATCGGATCGTCATCATCATCATCAGCCTATAATGTTCTTACTCAGCCAGGAGAGAGATGGGCTATAATCCACCACGCGGGCCCAGTGCAGGTTGGTAGATGTCACATGTCTTTGATTTTTTTGGTTCTAAGACATGTGAATAATATAATGTAATAGTAATATAATAATCACGATGTTTCCTTCACCGTTTTGAGAGCAGCGGTGATGAAATAAATTACACAAAGAAATGCGCCTGCCTGTGTTCGAATTCGAACCCACGACTTACTGTTCGTAAGTCGGGCCGCCAGCCATGGGCCACCGCTGTTAAAATCAGATACCAATAATAAAATAATAAATAGGTTACCTTAGAGGTAGTCCGCGGCCCTTTGGCGAAACAAAGGAGATCTCGACAAATGGCTGACACACAGCTCACTGGAATCACCAAAAAATACTTAAATTAATACTTAGTTAAATTACGCACGTTCATAAAGAAATTGTTAAGGGATTATAGAATTATTCCATTTATAAAGTAAATACGAAAAAAGGGATTGAGGACAATTCACTTCATCACTAAATACCTTAGTTCCCACTGCTGGGACACAGGCCTCCTCACTATGAGAGGGAATTGGTTATAATCCACCACGTATAGGCCCAGTGCGGATTGGTAGATGTCAATGTGTCTGTGAGTTTTTGGTTATAGGACATGCCGATTGCCTCATGATGTTTACCTTAATCCATCACTAAATGTAGGCTGGGAAAATATCAATATTCCTAACTCAGTTTCCGGTAACATGGCAATAGACAGTAGACACACCCTCTTTTATGAGGAACTTAGGTGAATGGCGACACGTGGGTGACGGCTTTAAGTATTCCACTGCCCAAACCATCCAGGTATATAGTCGCGATGTTATGTAGTTTCTTATCTTCAACACTAGATAATAATATTTAATTAATAAGCACTTCCTACTCACCTTAATAATCAATCAACAATAAACAGGTACATCAGAATCGTGGCACCCCGTACCAAGGCCGAGGGTGCACTTAAGGCTTGTATTCACGCCAATGACCTTGTGCATAGCTAACTACCCCTTTCGGTCGTAGACACGGACTTCAAACGGACTGAAAAGCTGCTTCATTTGCACGCTGTTTTTAAGCTTTTTCGAGAGAGCAGCCTTAAATCAGACGCCAACGCCTGACCCTGCCCCGCGCGGAACCAATCAATAGCTCCGTCTGGCTCTATTGGGGCCGTCGCACACTAAACAACTGTTGCGGTTGTTGCCCACAGTTTATAGACTTGCTGCTGCCACAAGCAATTTGTTTTTTAGTATCATAACATTATTGATTATAGTACATCAGGCTTGCAGTCCCTGAAGGGAAAGGCAAAGGTCATGTCGTCAATTATTATGCTTAAATCCATCTGTCAATCTGTTATAATAATAATAATTCTTTATTTGGGACAACATAGGAACCATTTTTGTTTGTTACTTATATACTAGGATTGGTAACAAATTGGATTATAATAAAGTTTAATTAATGAGTCATATATTTTTTTTTTTTTTGGGGGGTGGGAAATCATCAAATAACCCCTCCCGCTCTTGGGCAGAGCGAAGATTTCTACAGACTGACTAAAAACCACCCATGTTCCTTTTTAGCCCTTCATGTCGAGGCCGCGGTATCTGCGAACAACCCGCAGCCCGCGGGGCCCCTTCCATGTTGCTGACATCTCTTTGAGGCGCGCGTGGAACACGAACGCGCCGTCGACACGGCCTGTCGTCGTCATAAGACGGACGGACGGTGAGCTCACCCATCACTCACCGTCCACAGGCCCGCGTCTACGGTGGCCGGAAGCCATCACGTGGCCCTCGACGCCCGGAGCGCCTCCCGCGGCGGCTCCATCGCTAGCATCACTGCTTCGCAGAAGGAGGCGACGGCGTCCCATTCCTCCTCGCCCCGGACCATGGCTTGCACCAGGGCCGGATGAGTCATATACTTACGAGGCATTTCATGAGGACAATGATTCCGCATGAGATGCCTCAGCACAGGAGCTCTCGGGTCCTTAGCCACGACTTTCGGGATGCTATTGTCACTCCCTCGAACGCTCCTCACAAGCGATGCCACCTTTTTCATGATGATAGCATGGAAACCATCTGATGAATCGAAATGATCAATCGAAAATTCTACTGCGGCTGCTACTGAGATATTTCTAACTAGCGGACGTCACGCGGTTTCACTCGCGTAGTTCCCGTTCCCGTGGGAATATAGGGATAAAAAGTAGCCTATGTCACCTGAGAATAGTGTAGTTTCTTAAGAATGATAGAATTTTTCAAATCGATCCAGTAGTTTTTTTAAGTTTATTCATTACATACAAAAGTACTAATCTTTCCTCTTTATAATATTGTTAACTAGCTGATGCCCGCGGCTATACCCACATGGAGTTTATCAAATTATATACTAAAATCTATTCTTTTTCTTTTTGGGGGTGGGAAATCCACAAATAACCCCTCTCACTCTTGGACAGAGCGAAAGGGAGTGTCAGACTTCTACTGACTAAAAACCACGCATGTTCCTTCTTAGCCCTTTATGTCGAGCTCTTGCGTACAACCCGCAGCCCCGACGGGATATACTAAAACCTTCGTCGATACCTGCTCTATCCATTGGTGAAAACAGCATGAAAATCGGTGCAGTTGTTTTTGAGTTTATCGCGAACAGACAGACAGATGCGGAGGTGGACTTTGTTTTATAATATGTAGTGAAGTAAAGATTAGTATAGATAGAAAAACCTAATAACTCTTTGAAATCCCGATGAGGGAACTAAACTAATGACCAAGTGTATAATGATGTGGGTGTTATTTTATGTTAGTACTTGTGACTTAGCAGCTTTTTACAAGCATTGCAATAGGGTAGTTAACTAAAACAAACTAATTAGTCCGTCAGATAGATTTTCAAAAAATATTGGACACGTATTTTTTCTTTTTTTACGTAAACAAACAATGAAGACGATACAGTGCTTTGAAAACTCGTGTGACGTCATATTCTAAGACATTAGTATGACATTATTTACCGGTGAGTGACGTCACGACCCCCCACTCAAATCTTTAACGCGTTTTATCTTCGTCAATTTTTAATGATTTGATAAAATAAAGAATACGTATCCAATATTTTTCGATAATCTAACAGACGGACTAATTACAATTATATTTTTTTTAGTCAGTAAACATCCCTATTATCATTCACTTGCTCTTCAACCCCCAATTAACCCTTAAGCCACAAAAAAAGAACTAACTTCTATAGAAAAACAAATAAGAAAACCCGACATCAACTGTCTTGTTTATTGTAATGTCTTGTCTTTTTATTGTTTGTTGCGTGCACTTGTGGCATGTTCTAAATAAATATGTTTTCTTTCTTTCTTTCACACAGTCCATGAATTGTTTCTTTGGTCTTCAATTTTATTTTTACTACATTTTCCTCATTCCTTCGCATCACATAAATAATGCCTTATCTGTGCTCGAAACCACGAATTAAGAGAAACCATTAAGTCGGGGCCATTACAATCTGGCCTCCATTCTCCGAAAAACCAAATGAGATAAAAAAATTTATACTAGTACCGACAAGCGCTGGAAGACCCGCGCCGTCGGTAGCCAGCTTTCTACGTGAATACTCCCTTAAAAATCGCCCATGCTAACGAGGGTTAACAGTGGCGACGATAATTGGCCGCCACTCTCAGTCTGTCTGGCTAGACTAGCAGCTCAGTACGCGACAACGCTTAGCAATATGATGTACGTACACGTTTAAGATAGATATGGTTCGTGTCACCGTTAAATCTTGTTTTCTGTTATACGTCAATTCTCCAATTTCCTAATAAATATATCAGGTTTTTTGAAAGTGTGAATTAACGACGACCAAAAGAATGGAACTAAGATTGGAGACTTCGATTTTTTTATTAGACAAATGAAAAATATTTTCGTCTAACTGTTTTCCTTATGATGGTTTTCTACTTTTAAGCGGAATAACAGAGTTCCTGGTTAATGAGTAGTTTCGATCACGCTGTGTGAGAGCTAAGGGTCTACACAAGCGGTGGCGTAGCGTGCCTTGGCGGACTCCCGTATAAAAATTTGTTTAGGGACCCTTACGAAGGGTAAAGATTTTTCACAAAAGAAACAAAAATGTTTGCATAAAAGAAGAAGAAGAAGAAGAAAAATATTTATTTGGGACAAGCACAGGAACTACAAAAATAATAAAAAAATAATAAAAAAAAAAAAAATTATTCATCATAATAAATCTATCAGTTTAGTAAGTTCACATATTTTGATGGGCAACTGTTCTACGGAACTACATTGTGCATGGTCCGACATGCAGTTGGCCGGTTTTTTTTTTTGGAGGGTTGGAAACTTGGAAATCATCAAATGACTCTTCCCGCTCTGGGCAGAGCTGTAGGAGTGTCAGACATTTACTGACTAAAAACCACCCATGTTCCTTCATAGCCCTTTGTGCCGAGGCTGCGGTATCTCTTTCGAACAACCCGCAGCCCGACGGGCGTCAGCCCTTGCGGGCCCCTTCTATGTTGCTGACATCTCTTTGAGGCGTCGTGGTGTGCCCATTAGTCCAATCCTGGCTGCAAGATCAAGTCAGGTCTGTCATAAATGTATTGGATTTGGTTTTGAATTTAGTTGCAACATTTGAGGGACCACACTATTTTATATATTTTAACTAACTAACAAAGCAGGTTCAATAAAAGGTTATAAAATAAGGTTTACCTACAACATGAACACACAAATAGATATAATTTTGCGTCCGTTATACGAAGCTGGTAATTACATTCTACCGTGATTTGAAGGGTAGGGGTGCTGCGTAATTAGATATAGACAGATGAAATATACATTTTTATATGTATATCAGATTTGTCTGGAAAGGGGCTGCGTATCTGGTTTAGCAAAATGATGTTACGATCGATACACTGTGATAATTTGTTGGTTTAGGGAGGTCTGTTTAATGTGTTCAATGTTCTTTTAAGCCTCTCTTCGAGTGCTTACCAATACTAGAACATAGTAGGTAGAAATTGACATGGTTTAACATCACATAACACCACGCCTGTAATCCTCGGAGGATTAGGCAGAGGTTTATCTAAAAGTACACCCACATTGTGCCAGTTATGTTTAAAACCCATATAATAGGGGGCGAGCCTATTGCTATCAACCGGGCACAAATCCAGACTCGTAACTGCTACTGAGAAATTTGTGATGAAAAAACCCAATAACAGTTGGCCCAGGACTAAACTAAACTAAACAGGACCAGGACCAGGACCTCATATAGAGCAATTAATGCTTGCTTCTGACTAGACCAACGAGGCAGTGAGGTTTAGTTGATGAATAAATGAAATATAATAGCTACTCTTCTTAACGTTTATAAAGTGTATTAAGGCTTTATTAGAGGGAGACATTATAAGGATGGGATATAATAAAGACAATGAAACATCTCGAATGATGGTTAGACACTAGCTATATTTGATTCATTGAATGGCAATGTAGTATGTTACTTTAAACGAGGGGCATATTGAAACCCAGCCATAGTGCATGCTTACATGATACTAATAAAAATATGAACAAAAAAAAACTTTTTTGCAAAAAAAACTTCAGAAGAGAAATCTTAAAATAAAAGCTTCTGAAGTCGGTGACAAAAAACGAAATCAAACAAACAAATGTCACCGACTTCAGAAGCTGATTTTTCTTCTGAAGTTTATTTTTCACTTTTTGGTGTTTTTGAAGCCGGTTGTTTTTTTTGCAAAAAAGTTTTTTTATTTTTTCATTTTTAGTTGTAATATCCTATACAAATATTCACCATGCATTTAACATTCAACCAAGAAACCTAACCCTTTAACTTCAAGATTCCTTTATTATTGCTTTCAACTCCTAACCGTTAAGGAGTTATACCTTCTCGGAAAATAAGCGTGATGACATGTTATGTCATGTTTTTTTATTCTCTTTTTCAGATAACCGTTAAGATGCAGTTTGTTTCCCGACCGCCCGGGTGTCAACCCAACCAACCAATACTTGGTTTTGGAGCTCTTGGTCGTTGCGACTTGAGGCTAGGATGCGCGCCTGAACTTAGGGTTACAACCGATTGTATTGTTGAAGCAATTCATAAGTTTAAATAGACTGTAAGTTGAAATAAGTACAATACATTATGCAATGAATGATTCCATAATTATACTTAGGGTTAAGTGTACAATGAAAAATAATGCATACTATTGGCGAAGTGCTACACGATGTTAAATTAAGTATCCCATCATAATCATTTGTTTGAGTAAAAGAGTAAGATTGTCACTTGTGAATTTTCTTTGTGCTGAAAAATAGCTAACAAAGACTCTATTAATCGGCCATTGTGCTGTATAAAAGGTAACGCATAGTCTTATAATCAGTCAATGTTCAGCTCTTGGGGTGGCTGTTACCCTTAATAATGTTTAAATAATGCTGATATAATGCAATTAGTTACAGTTATTCAGCTAACAGCTGTTTAATTTGTGCCCAAATCAGAGTTATATCAGCTGAGACAGCGGCTCTAATGCTTTTATTCAGCAGGCTTGTACAGCTTAGGAATCTAATGTGGACAGTGATTCAGCTATTATACAGCGCTTCTGTGTTACTTGGGGTACAGACACACGAGTGATCCTATAAGGGTTCCGTTTTTTTCCCTTTGAGGTATGGAACCCTAAAAATGAGACATTTTAATAGATAATTAATTTATTATCTAAAATTTTTGTCTGACCTAATTTTATGGTGAAACTTACCGTTTCGCTAAAAAACGGTAGTCTTAAAAGCCCATTTTTGCGACCTTTAACATCGAATATTTTTTTATTCAGGTACGGAATTGATGGGGACTTTTCAGCATTCATTAATAGTTTCTTGAACATTCATACCAATGTTTAGCACTATGCGAATTTTTATACCTTATTTCTAAATTGACCGGACTAATGCAAACTTGTTTTGTAAACGAAAGCATGTACATTCATGTGCAATTCAATAACGTTTTACATTCTCACGAACATACTATTTTGGTATTGAATGTGAAAGAAACCAAGTTCTATCTTTAATAGAATTTGCAACAGGCCTTAACCCGGCCCTGCCTAGAAACACGAAGGGGAGTTAGGTAGCCTATACATATAGGTATTGCTACGCCCGTGAGGCGTTGCGTGTGGGTGGATTGAAAGATAAGTGATCATAGGTACGAGCAGGATTTTTTGTAAACCTTTATCAATTAATCGACTTAATCATCTTCAGATGAAAGGTTATGTTCCCTCAGTTAAAATGATAAGTCATACTGACCTTTTAATATTCCCACTGCTGGGACAAATTTCTACTTTCGGTGAGCGGAAGTGGGTCATATTCACGGCATAACTGACCGTGGGCTCAGAATTTTGCTGATGTTTCAGCCTTAATTTTTTTTTATATTTTCGATTCTAGGACATGCAGGTTCCCTCACATCGTATTCCCCTATATTCTCTGCATTCCCGTATTCTCTCACGCTGTTACGGTGGCCAATCTTAAGGTCGAGGCCAAACGAGACCACACCTTGCGTTTTTAAGTAGCATGCATAGCCGGTTGCCTTAGTCAGCTGCGCTACGGACGCTTCGAGTTTTCTCTTAGGACACATTGTATCGTGCTGCGCATAGTCTCGTAGCACACTTTGTAGCGTGCTACGGTTTTTCTCGTAGCAAACATTGTAGGGTACTACGGATATTCTCGTAGCACACATTGCAGCGTGCTACGGATTTACTCGTAACACGTGTTGTAGCTTGCTACAGATTTTCTTGTAGCACACATGTGTTAGAAAATAAATAAAGGACATAATTATAATTTAAAAAAAATATAGCGTTGTAGTGTAGCGCACATTGTAGCGTGCTACCGTTTCTTCGTAGAACACTTTGTGGCGTGCTACGAATTTTCGCGTAGCAAACATTGTAGCGTGCTACAGATTTTCTAGTATAGTACCCGGCGATAAATATTGCACATCGACCTTTGGAAAGAGACAATCGGCTCATTTCGGCTTCGTAGAGCGTTATCTCTGTCGCACGAAATACAAACAGTCCAGTATCTATTAGGAGCTGTTAAAACAATTATGATTTGCTTCTTTTGATAATTCTTTTTATTTTTTGTATAAAATACACCAATTTCAAACAGTTGAAGTGCAATATTTATACGGGTACTGTACCACACATTGTAGTGTGCTATGGATATTCTCGTAGCACACATTATAGCGTCCTACGGATTTTCTCATAGCACTTCCGTAGCGAGCTACGGATATTATTGTAGCACATTTTATAGCGTGCTACGGATTATTTCGTAGCACATGTAGCGTGCTACGATTGGTTACGTAAAACCATCATTATGAAATATCTTGTTGATACCTTTCCGTTTATATACTAAGGTAAACTTTGAATAGCGTTATATGATGCCTTATTTCCTCAGATTACCCTGAAATTAATTCAAACCTAGCAACCTCAAACCTAACCTATTCTATGTTCAAGAATCTCAACAATGATTGGTTAAGAATGTATACCTTGTAAATCAAAATACGTAGAATCATAGAAAATAATTGTAGCATTAAATTCACTTATGTACCACAATTGTAAATGAAGTATAAATCAATAAATAAATCACAATGTGACTTTATGACCATTGCTATAAGGTTTTAATAGCAATGACTCAGCACGCTTCTGAAATGCAACAACTATAACCTTTTTTGGTTTATTCACTTTATTTACGAATTTCACTCTCAGTTTGGTGAAAGCAAAGGCTCACTAAAGTGATAACCACATGGAAGCTCCTTAGTCCTAACGCTTTAGACAGAGAGACCTATGCATCAAATGCATCTCAAGCAAAACGAGTGCTACGGTTCAAGGAGAGCATCAAAAAAAAAAAATCTTCTATAGTGGTCGTCTCACAACGCTTACGGTAGGGGGCGCCACGGGTACCAAGCGAAACATACCAGAACCAACGCAGTGCTACATTTGGTTCCTCCAACACACGCGAGATGGCGCTGATCTGCATAATAGTGAACAGTATGTGAAGAAAAGTTTATGGGAGGCGTTTGCCCAGTATAAATAAAATAAAATAGTTTATTGGTAAAACAAGTTTAGGTTTTAACATTTTCTTTGTGATTGGATCCTCCTTTTAGGCAGATAGTGCCTGTGATCGAAGATAGGTCGAACTCAGGAGAGTTGCGTTTGCGACCACTAGATAAATGAAACAGTTTTACAAAATTACCAAAATAACCCTTTTTTTATGGTGGGTGGAAAATCATCAAATAACCCCTCCCGGTCTTGGGCAGAGCGAAAGGGAGTGTCAGACTTCTACTGACTAAAAACCACCCATGTTCCTTCTTAGCCCTTCATGTCGAGGCCGCGGTATCTCATGCGAACAACCCGCAGCCCCGACGGGACCAAAATAACCCTTGATGGCAGTTAGGTAATCTTTTGGTAATACTATCGGCAAACGAACTTTGAAATGGCTAACATCATCATTCTCCTGCGCTTATCCGAATTTATTTGGAGTTGGCGCAACATGTCTTCTTCTTCCATACTCCTCTATTACTCGGCATCACAGCAGTCGGACGGACTAGAACTTTTCTAGTCTAGGTCTTAAAATGGGTAATAACAATGATAATAAAAAACTGAATATTATTGTTTTCCTTAATATTATAATTATTATAGTTTAGATTGTCATACACTTAAACAGTATAACTTAATGCGATTTGACCGCAGTTTAGTTTTGAATGAACTGTCACCACAAATTTAATGTAACCCAGAGCGATTGCATTCGTCCAGCGATTGCTATTGAACTAAATAACCGGATGTTGTTGGCGGTAGTAACTCCCAGTGAACAAACTATGAACATACAAGATTGCTTCGGGTTCCATTAGCCTTCGTGAAGAAACACATTATAACTATTGTTAATGTATTTCTTCCCGCATTAGCACATATCGAAATCAAACAGGAACTAGTATTTTTCTAGTTCAGGCGCGGTCCAATTTAAAGGGAGAAGCCAGATACTCCCAAAATAAGAAAAAAAAAACTCCAAAAAGGAAGGGTTCGCGAGCCCTCGAGGGAACCCCGATCCGTGCCTGAACTAAATACAATTGCCATGAATATAATGCTGGTGCTAGTCAGCACTTTATTCAATTACTTAAACTACTATTAACAAGAAGTATAGCATAAAAGCAGCTTGAATATATCGTATCCTATGGATTAGTCAGAAATGTCATTGAAATTGAGGGCAGCAAATGTATTGCTGTCCCCGAATTTAGCACTCCAGGTATCTCATCAGCCTGTCAATCTGTTAAGAACCTTTTAAGACAATAGGAGACAAAACATTCCCTAGAAATTATAAAATACTTCTTGTACTTCTGACTTAGGTGTCACTTATTCCCCGGAGTACCCGAGGTAATATATGAGACCGAGGTTGTTTTGGAGTTGTTTGTGTATGGTTTTGTTCAAGGTCGTAACTGTTTGGGTCTTGCATGTTGCATGGGCGTGTTGTTGAGTGTGCCGCCTGATGCGTCGAGCTAGAAGAGCTGGTCGGTCACTTCTGGGGAGAAGTGAAGTCTCGCGATGAGCGGAGGCCTGAAAGAAAAACAGAAATCAGAATTGGTCTAAGCTGAAGTGTCTCGTTACTTGTATGTAGAAATTAGAATGGGGAAGATATGTACATACGCCAGAACGTTAAGCTACCCAAAACTGGACAATCCTAATCAACCGTGAAACTAATGCTGTACTGATAAAGTCGGAATTCTATTAATGAGAATTGTAAAGATTGTAGTTAGCTTGATGTACTGGCTGTCTGCACATCAACGGTTTGATACCAGAATGATGATTGGTTTTGCTTGTTTCGAGAATCTCCAATTAACGATGAATGAATGAATGGCCTTATACTGCGAATATTTCTTTAAGAATTGTGCGAAGGCACTGATACATAATCTGTCCTAGTCAATTAATGGTTATAAACATAGAATCATCGCCATTGAAAGTCAGCTCCCCAAGGTCCAAAAGAAAGAAGTCCAAGGAATAGACGCAAACCAAATATTTATTTATTAGGGCGGGAAAAGGCAATAAAATTTTAATTTGAGTGGCGATTCGGTCATTGAAATTGATCCCAACTTTAAATAAAAGAAAGGAAAAACAAAGGAGTGCACCTTAGCAGGGATGAGGGGATGAGTCATAAGTACAGAGGAAGGGCGTAGCAAGGGGTGGGTGGCGCGGCGGCGGATCGAACCGCACTGGATGTTTTTGGGGTGACATCGAGTTTACCACAGAACAGAATGTTCTTTCTGTTCTGTGGAGTTTACAGCTCTCGAAGCTAGAAAGAAGAGATTCCACTTGCGATTTTCTTTTGTCTTTCATTGAGAAAATATTAAATGATCCAAGATGATCATAATTATAAAATTTATTGATTTTTCTTACAATAGGGTATCACTCAAGCTAGCTATGCCAATGGGTAAACCGGAACTCCAGTAAAAACCCCTAGTGTGAGCCAAAGATTTAAAAGACAATCGAGCTAATTACGAGTATATTGTTAAAAAGTGCTAGCACTATGTAACTTCATTTCTATAATTTTAATGAAGGGTTGTGACTGCGTCCTTGCGAAGCGTGATACGTCAGAAATAATCGTGGTTTGAGATAAAGATTGAAGAAACTACTGCAAGAGCAATGCTTCAGTGAAAGCGCTCTACCAGAATAAGTAAGTTCAATCATAAGACCTACCGAAGTACCGATGCAATGGAGTGGATGCATAAAGCAGGGAAGCTTTGCGATAATACATCCCAACAATTTAAAATTATTTACTGCATGAGTATACTGCAGAGCAGGGGGTTGCATCACTAGAGGGGGGTGGGGGTTCGCTCAAGTGACGCGCCCCCCCACTCTTTAACCACAATCGAAGAGGCGAGGGGAGATGTAGGGAGGGGGGAGGGTATACTGCAGCATCCGGCATTCCCCTCTCACCGCACCAACTTGCTGAGGAGCGGCGGGTTGCGTCACTAGAGGGGGGCGGGCGTTGGTTGAATACGGTGCTAGAGGGGGTATACTGCAGTACCCCCCCCCCCCAACGGCAGTAACCCTCGCCGCACGTTTTATGTAACTCTATGCCAAAGGTTGAAAAAGATGGTGTGCCATATTTACCGTTTTGGATCTCGCTACAGACTTACGTTAATAAAAACCACACGTCCATCACTTCTTGTGCGTTTCTCCTACGGTAACAAAAATCATTAGAATGCTAAAATGCTTACGTCATCCTTAAGGAGGCTGCCGGAGGGCGCTGTGCTGGTGGTGCTGTTGAAGGGTCCGAAGTTGACAGTAGACGAGTAGTTCCCCAGCATCGCACCAGCTGCTTAAGTGGAGCTTTAAGTTGGACAGTTCACGGAGACTCCATCTAAGAGCAAAGAAAAAAATAATTTATACGTCATCTTTCTGTATGGGGCACCTCACGCCTCCTCCTTTCTCACATCCATGTTGCACGATTAGACAAAAGAAAGTACAAGGAAGAAGGTCTAGTCTGGAAGAATGTTGCTGTAGAATATGCAGAGTCGCATTTAAACTAAAGTACCTTATTCTGTCCCTTTTCCATAATCTTTTTCATCTTCAGATGGGTTCAGAAATCCATTTTGAAAAGGTTACATAATCTAAATAAAAATAGGAACTCACTTAATTTAGGCCGCAACGCGATATATTTCCATAGAGAACTCAGTTAAATCAAAAGAACCTAAGCACAAACCTTAACTGCAAAGCCCGAAAGCAGCTGCCTAGCTGGTGCCTTTAAACGCCGCCACCCATCTTTAGAACAATGGAGCAGCACGTCTTGCTCGGTGCACGGCAGACGACGCACTGCCGGTTGCAGATGGCGATGCGGCACGGGAGCTACATAACCTAGATGCAAAGCGCAGGTGCCGTAGATCGATCGATACGTACTGCAGCTGTGGGGGAGACGCAAACACCCCTCCCCTGCACTCCCCCCTAGCCCTTCCCCTCGCCCCTAGCTAACCCCTACTCTATTCCCCGTAGCCCCCCCAACCCCGCTAGCATACACCCACTCCCTCCCCCCTAGCACACCTCCACTCCCTCCCCTCTCGCCCTTTCTCACACTCATGATGCACGAATAAAACAAAAGAAGTTACAAAGCAGTTCAGAAGGTCAACATCGGAGGTATGTTGCTGCAGAAAACGCAGCGTCGCTTTTAAAATACAAACGAACCATAAATAATGCTACTTTTTCTCGACTAATCTTCATCATCTCCAAGTTCAGTAAGCTTCAGGAATGCACTTTCAAAAAGTTACATAATCCAAATAAAAATAGGTACTTAGGTACTTACCTTATTCAAGTCGCAAAACTGCACAGAGAACTCAGCCGAACCAAAAAGAAAAGAACCTAGGCACAAACCTTAAGCGCAACGCCCGAAGCAGCAGCCTGGCTGGTGCCTTCCCATCTTAAGAGCAATGGAGCAGCACGTCTTGCTCGGTGCACGGCAGACGACGCACTGCCGGTTGCAGATGGCGATGCGGCACGGGAGCTACAGATGCAAAGCGCAGGTGCCGTAGACAGATCGATAGGTACTGCGCCTGTGGGGGAGACACAAACCCTCCCTCCCCTGCCTCTCCCCCCTAGCACCCCACCACACCCTCCCCCTTCCCCCTTTCCCACACCCATTTTGCACGAATAAAACAAAAGAAGATCTACACTGAAGGAATGTTGCTGTAGAAAACGCAGAGTCGCATTTAAAATAAAAAAGTGCCTAATTCTGCTCCTTTTTATCGATAAAGCTTTAAGTTTAGCAAGGTTCAGGAATCCAAAATGAAAAGGTTTTACGTAATCTAAATAAAAATAGGTACGTACTTACCGAATGGCTGTGGGACTGTTCGATAGAGATACCGCGACCCCGGAACATAAAGAGCTAAGAAGGAACATGGGTGGGTTTTAGTCAGTACAAGTCTGACACTCCTTCCCGCTCCACCCAAAGCGAGAGAGGTCATTTGAGAACTTCCCATGCACAAAAAAAAAGGTTCTTACCTAATTGAAGCCGCAAAACGCGTGAACTGAGCCAAATCAATTGGAATAGAATCTAAGCACAAACCTTAAGCGCAACGCCCGAAGCAGCAGCCTGGCTGGTGCCTTCCCATCTTAAGAGCAATGGAGCAGCACGTCTTGCTCGGTGCACGGCAGACGACGCACTGCCGGTTGCAGATGGCGATGCGGCACTGGAGCTACATAACCTAGATGCAAAGCGCAGGTGCCGTACACCGATCGATAGGTACTGCGGCTGTGGGGGAGACGCATCGGTAGTGAGTCGTGTGATTGTGAACAAAGGAACTGCCGCATTGCGGAAAATGTTGGGATGTGGGCGTAGCCGTAATAAGATCTTGGGGAGAGTGGACTACTACATGATTTTTGCAACCAAAATAAATAAAAATTCTGGTTTTGAATCTTCAAAGTCTGAATTTTATTTAAGACCAATTAATCTTCTGTAAGGCAAACATGCTTGTCCCTGTCGGGGCTGCGGGTTTTTCGCAAGAGATACCGCGGCCTCGACATGAAGGGCTAAGAAGGAACATGGGTGGTTTTTAGTCAGTAGAAGTCTGACACTCCCTTCCGCTCTGCCCAAGAGCGGGATTATTATTATTATTCGATGATTTCCCACCACCCGAAAAAAAAAAAGGTAAACATGCTTTTGCCCTATTTTATTTTTTCATTTGTATTTTATGTTTAAAATTCGTAATATATTTTTAATTTCTTTTATTAATTAACAATTATTTTTATTTGTAACTAACCCTTCGGGGATTACAGGCGCGATGTTATGTTATGTTAAATACAAATACCCACTCCTATTATGTTTTCTTACATAAAAACTTTTTTGCAAAAAATAAAACCGACTTCAAAAACACAAAAAAGTGAAAAATAACTTTAGCTTCTGAAGTCGGTGACTTTTGTTTGTTTTATTCCGTTTTTTTGTTACCGACTTCAGAAGCTAAAGTTATTTTTCACTTTTTTGTGTTTTTGAAGTCGGTTTTATTTTTTGCAAAAAAGTTTTTTTATTTTTCCATTTTTAGTTGTAATATCCTTTACAAATGTTTGATATTCATTAATTTTACGTTGTTAACAATACATGTCACGGTAATAGGCTTATTCGCAATAAAATGGAACTTAACATACCTAACTCTCGAAATCTGGGCGTCCTGTACACATCTGCGTACCCCGTCAGAGCATACAGGCGTGATGGTAAGTTAAGATGTTGCTTAAACAATAAACATCCAAGCGATTGCAGCAATCACGACAGATTTGCCGTCTATTTTTGAAGAGTTCTATTGTATATCTCCGAAGATCAGGATCAGATCTTCACCAAATTTAAATGGGACCACCTCAGGAGTATACTCCTTCAAATAAAAAAAGAATTTTGAGAATCGGTTCACAAATAGAGGAGAAATCAGGTAACATACATAAAAAAAAAATACATACACACGAACATATAACCTCCTCTTTTTTTGAAGTCGGTTAAAAATATAATAATGAAAAGACTATGGCTTCTAAGTTTGATGCAACGGTTTCTTCTGAGAGCAATTATCAGGTACAAAACCACGGCCTCACCAAATTAAAAAAAATACGTGTACCTACTTAAAACTATTTATAAACCTATTTGCAAAACAAACACTATTACACATTTATAAACATCGTGAAAGTCCCTGTAATCAAGTATCCGTCTGCAAAGTAATCAGTAATTAATATTTATAGATCAATGACATAATAATATTATCATTTAGATATCGTTATTTCTCATCGAGTTCCGTAATCTTACGATTAATTATAATCGTTTTTTTAATCATTACACTGTGTAATTATCACAGTATAATTCTAGCAAGTCCTAATAAACATAGTTCCGGGCCAGGCAGTTAGGTAACGCACAGGTTTTCTCAGTTATGAAAAGTTGTAACACTATAATCCTACTTAGGTTACAGCTAGGTGGCCTAGCAATTGTTTCAATCTTATTAAAAGAGATGGCGCTAGACAACCTGTATAGCTCTGTAACGTATGTTGTGTATAACTGGTGTAATGTGGATAGCCTCTTAGGTAGACACCTCTGCCTAACCCTTCGGGGATAACAGGCGTGATGTTACGAAATAGCTTACAGCATTCCCCTGCCAATGCAACGAGTAGGTAACCGCGACGAAACGGTACTCCGGACGGAAACAAGTGAAAGATCCTCGCCCACTTTTCTGATGACAGAATTTTCCGTTTGGTATTAACGGACACAAACACGCGCGTATTAGCTGCTCCCAAATCACCGAAACGAGGCGCACGGAGTTATGCCGCCGATCTTGCAGATCGAACACTTTTTTTTGCAGGGTTCCATATCGTCAAATGACACGAAGTGTCAGACTTCTACTGACTAAAAACAACCCGTTCCTTCTTAGCCTTTTGTGTTGAGGCCGCGGTATCTCTTTCGAACAACCCGCAGCCCCGACGGATCGAACACGACCTCAAGCTCAGCCAAATATGATCACTTAAGAATAATTGTATGCGATAAGGGATCAAACCTGGGAATCCTTAAATAGAGTCTGGACACAGGTTGGCCGAAGCAAGGAAAACCTGTTCAGGTGACAATTCACAGATGACTCTGCCTTTTTTGTTTTCTTTTTTATGGTGGGTGGAAAATCATCAAATGACCCCTCCCGCTCTTGGACAGAGCGAAAGGGAGTGTCAGACTTCTACTGACTAAAAACCACACATGTTCCTTCTTAGCCCTTCATGTCGAGGCCGCGGTATCTGCGAACAACCCGTAGCCCCGACGGGAGATGACTCTGCCTTGGGCTGTGAATGTGGTATTGCCCCACAAACGATGGGACACTTGGTATCGTGTCCTACCTGTACTAACTGAAAATGCCAAAATTGCCACCAAATTTCGGGCTGAGTCCATTTAAATTTTCATCGACACACTAAGAAAAAGAAGAAGAAATCAAACAAGCTTAATTTTACAATCAATGTTTATTATTTACATCAGTACAACCAGTAACAATAAATAAATTATACCTCTTTTTTCAGTAAATTCAACCGCACTTCAGTGGTAATAATTAAGCATTGACAGCACCCTTATTATGTCATCGCACTAAGAGCGATTTTCGTAGTGGAACTGTTACCCCAGATATGCGGTTGCGGCGTATATTTAAAAAATATTTTATTTTTGGGTCACTACAAGTGACCACAAATAACTAATTGCGTTTAACTTTGTTTTACATTAAAATCGACAATATTTATCTGCCATCTACAAACGATTGATGGAATCAGAGCGATATTTTACCAGGATGGATGGAAGAGACATTGAAGCACAAATGGTTACCGATGCTTCCTGGTATGCACCATCCGCTTGTCCACTAGTGGTGAGCAGTACCATGACTTTTATGAAATATCCCCACCACTGGTAGACAGAGCGACTCAATTTTAAACATTAGTATTCTCGTTGTTCACCAATGACGGACAGTAATTCTTTTTATCTGTATTATTAGTGGTAAAATAATGTATTTATTTGTGGTGCAAAGAAGCCTAAATATAAAATTATATGTAGGCAGACCACGAAGGAGATGGCGGGACGAACTGGATGTCTTCCTTGATAATTGGAGAGACGTTGCAGAGAATCGTAACCGTTGGAAGGAATGGAGGGACGCCTTTGCTCAACAGTGGGACAACATAGGCTAGCTATAATAATATTTACGAAGCGTTATAGACATAGTCAAAAGTTTGATTAAGCTTAAAGTATACCAAAGAATGTTTCCTAAAAACCAGATTCTCTTATTTCAGTCAACAAATAATAACTAATATATTTTTATGACGTTAACAAGTAAATAGACATAGATGCTTATTAAATACCGAAATTCACACAAGGACAGACTCTTTTAAACAATATGTCATATTAGGTAATGGTACAGTAAACAAAATAGATGTGCTATCATAACATCACGCCTGTAATCCCATGAAAATGTGCTATCAATGAGTCCCACTCATTATAGCTAAAAAACTGCGTTCTTACAAAAAATAAATTGAATTTCTACACTACTATTATAAATTCAGCTAGTTATTAAATGCGAAACGGATGCATGGCAAGGAAACAAGAACAATATTAAGAAGAAGTGCGGGCGGAGAAATTTTTGACCACAAACCCACATTTCCTCTTGACAACAAGAATTCTTAAAATTAACTTATTTTCTTTACTTGAATTACTTATGTCATAGAGAATTTAATTTTTAATCAATTTAATAACATCTATCATTTTGTCTTAAGCATGTATAAAAATATTATTAGACTTCTCAGCTCTTCAATACTATAGTTGCATGTTTCTAACTATACATTTCCACTGAGATAAATATGTAGAAATCAAGGTCCCATTCAATTCTAATTATGAAAATATTTGCACAGTCTTCGATACAAAAATTACAACTTTGAAGAATATGTTAACAGTCATTCCTCATGTGCCTTAAGCAAGGCGAATAGACTCAGACAGAACCCCATTTTGACTGTTTGCTAGGGTAAAGTCATAGGGATACATTTTGGTAACAATAGTGCATTTTAAGTAAGAGTTAATAGTAACAGATGGCAATGAAGCCACTTAATATTAGTAATAGCACTGGCTATTTATTACTTGTAGTTCACTACAATTTAACTGCACTTATTTTTAACTGGAGCAAAGTGATGCTAGTTAGTGATAGCAATAGACAAACATTAAATAGAAAAAATGGAATTGTCAACATTATTAGTTTTTCTGCCCTAACTTTATTCCATCTACTTATCGTTATATTATACACACCTAGGTATACTAATTAACATCAATTTTACATTATATTCAAGGGTTACATCATTGCGGCATAATGCAAGCTTTGAGAAATAACACAATATTTTCACTACACCAATGTTTTCTAAGCCACTTCTAAATTATGGGTTATCAAAATGATTGTACTCTCTGGACTTTTCTTTGGTTAGCACACTCAAACAATATCACATATTGTTGGAGTGCCGGCATCCTGTTATTTACGTTTACGGTTCTCATACTCAATGGCTCTGGCTTCAGATGCAATCTGCCTCTCCCTGTTCAGTATACCATTTAACTGTTCAGTAAATGCATCAAAGGAAAATTTAGTTTCAAATCTCTTTAAACCAGCTTCGCCAAGTTTTTGACCTAAATCAGGGTTTAATACCAATTTGCTCATGGCATCAGCAAAGGATTTGCTACTAGGCTCACATAAGAACCCAGTTACTTCATTTACAATAGTTTCTGTTGGTCCTCCGCTGTTCACAGCTATCACTGGTTTCTTGAAGTACATGGCTTCTAAAGGAACAATGCCGAAATGCTCATTTGATGGAGTATACACCAAAGCTCTGCAGTTGTACAAAAGAGACACTTTCTCTTCATCTTTGGGAGATTTCATAAATGTAACCTTATCTTCTATATCCAACTCTGCCACTAAATCAGTCAGTTCAATATAGTGCTCCATATTTTCTAAGTTGATTGGATCAAAGCCTCCTGCCATTATTAAATGCACTCTGTTCCAGTCAGCCTCATTCAGAATATGTTTTAAATGTTCAAATGCTCTTAATGCAAGTTGCAAATTCTTTTTCCGTTCATATCGATTTATTGACAAGAATATAAACTTATCAGTTCCTACTGGAACCACCTCCTTCAATGGCTTTGGTGTTGTTGTTCTGAAGAATTCGGTGTTTATAGATGGGTAGCAGATATCAGGTGTATCTTTGATCCTCTGGAATGCATCTTGATACACTCTAGCAGTATATTTGCTATTAACTAGCACTTTATCTGCTTGTGCTGTCGTCAATTCCTCGAGCCAATTCAATGGCGCTCTGTAGATCTTTTTTAAAATGCCTCCTTCAGCAGACAAAAGTTTATCCGGATGATGGCAATAAAAGACGACGCGGTAAGGTCCTCTAGCCATTTTTAAGAATGGAATGCATAGAGATATGAGGTCGCAGAATATGAGCGTGGGCTCTTCAGCCGGTATGACATACCATGACATGTAAACAGCTGCGTATACCATGCGGACATAGGCACATGCGGCTTTGAACCTACCGAATATAGAACGTGGGATCCAGTCACCTACGACAGACACAGGAAAAGTACCGTCTCTCGTCTCCGCGAAGCAGTGGGTGGGATCATGATGGTTCGTGTAAAACGCTACTTCGTGGCCCTTATTCTTGAAAGCCAATGCAGCATCCACAACTAGCCGCTCGGCGCCACCAATACCCAAATCCGGGTGGAGAAATATTATCTTGACCATTATCGCACCAGTTTTAATAGTCTAACACGTTATCATAAATCATTGAACCGTGCAAAATTAGAAATGAGAATTTGTAAATACGGCAAAATTCTTAATGACACCTTGAAGTTTATCAGCATAGTGTTGTCCAACTACCACAGAATATAAATAATAAAAACTCACATCAACTACCGATTAAAAACAATATTAAAATCTACTGAACCAATTACCACAGATTTAAAAAAAAACTTTCCCTTTCACAACTAGTTGACTTCGTAAGCAGTATAGTTGTAAATAAACTGTTTTAAACCAAAATCTGTAGTCTAAAACACGTTTTAAACGATATAAGATTTTAAACTGACATGGTCACTAGCACTATTATGCGTTTTAAACGGTTTAAAACCGCGACCATTAAGGCCGTACATTTACAATTACGTATTAATTTAAAAATAATTTTAAAAGGCTAATTGAAATCGAAACGCACGGGTTTGTGAGAAGTGGAAAGAGTGGAGGGAGGCCTTTGCCCTGGAGTGGGACAGAGCAGGCTAGCACAAAAAAAAATTGAAATCAGTCGATTGATTGGCCGGAGAAAGCCGCACGGAGAGAAGAGTGAAAGACTATGGGGCAGGCCTTTGCCCAGCAGTAGGACACAAGCAATAAAAAAAAAACTGATTTTTTTATTAATAAATCCTATGTCTTATACTTAAACTACATTTTAGGATTAGACAGACTAAAAACAATCATGCATTTTACTCAAATATAACGGCATCGCCGCATTTTTAATGTGCACTTTCCTACCAAAATCGTTAAAAATATATGAGGAGAGTGGGGGCAGGTATTTTCCAACATCATCAGCCTATAGCCTAGCGGCTAGGCTATAGGCTGATGATGATGATGCGCTGGTGGACTAGGCCCTAGCCAACCATCATACCATATGTTCTCACTGCAGGGACTCAGGACGATGACTCAGTAGATATCTCACGAGTCATGTCTTCGAATTTTTGCCCGTTTCCTCGCTTATGACCACATCATATTGACTTAGGGGACGACTCATCCGAACTTGCGAATGAGTCGTCCCTTCGTTTTGAAAGGTTGACGTCCACGGATGAATTATTTTGCAGATGTCTTGCCACCTAAGTCAGATTTTCAGGCCACTGATTTTTCTGTAACAACTTTCAAGGCTACCAAAGTAATTTACACCCGGGATAAACAACTAAAAGTGCTTTTCGAGCCACAGAGGAAAGTTAGGAAACACTGCTAGGCAAGCACTGCTTAACGTTAAAGATTGACCCATATAGCTATTATTACTAAGAAGTCACCAGCTCTTTCATCCATTTTGTACACGTAATTGGAAAACAGAAACTCATCATCATTCTCTTGCGCTTCTCTCAATTTATTTGGGGTCGGCACAGCATGTTTTCTTCTTCCATACTTCTTTGTTTCTCATCATCTCATGAGACACCTCCTTTCTTGCCACAGCAACACAAACAAAAACTACAAGGTGAGGGTTAATTACTACCATCAGCATTATATTTAGACAAGTGGTTAAAATTTGTGATGAACTGGTACGCAGGCAACAGGAAAAGAAAAAAAGGCAGACCACTCAGGCGATGGGTTGACGAAATTAAGACAGTGATGGGCGGTACTTGGACATCACTAGCAATAGAAAGAGAAAAGTCGAGTCAGTTGGAGGAGGCCTTTGTTATAACAAAGCACACATATTATTATTACAACCAACGAAACAACTAAAGAAACTAACTGAGTGAGAGGCTTATAAATAAAATATTCCCTGTTCCAAATGCTTTGTTAAATGTTTTTTATAAATGATTTTGTAAGAAATATTTAAAATGTAATTTTTAAGTAGATAGCTAAATAAATAAAAAACAGAATTTTATTTAGGTGTAGCAAAATGTATTTAAGTTAAGTTACCAATATCATGATATAAAAGTACAAAACAAAAAAATGGAATGAATTAAAATGGAAACACATCATCTGAATCAATACCAATTAATACATGAAGATTGTAGACTGTTAAATACACATTACGCTGAATATTTTAGAAGAATAAATTACAGTTCATCTTTCCTTTCAATTTTGACAAGATCAACATGGAAAGTTAGTGTTGCAGACTTGGGTATCTTGGGTGGTGCTCCAGCTTCACCATAGGCCAAATTTGGTGGAATGACTAATTTCCTTTGCTCTCCTTCACACATGCCTATCAAACCTTGGTCCCATCCTTTTATGACTTGTCCAGAACCCAAAGTGAAGGTTAGTGGGTTGCCTCTTGGAATGGAACTATCAAATTCAGTGCCATCGTCTAGGGTACCCTGGAATTAAAGATTAGATATTTGACATGAATTACTTTTTAAAAAGAAATTGCAAAACAGATATTGAAATACAGAAATTATAATCTAGCAGATGGCCTTTTATGAGTTTTTTATTCATAATTATGTATGACTGTGTCGGCTTCATTCGACAAAAGGATTAATACAATAATTACCGTGTAATGCATGTGCAAAAGGTCTCCTTTTTTGCTTTTAATTGGACATTCACTGGGTCTTTTTTTAACCCCAATTTGCATTTTTTTGGGGGCTGAGTCGGCTATGACATGAGAAATTACACTCATAAAAATCAATAAAAAGAGTGTAATTTTGCAAAGTAATAAAACTGCTGCCTTATTCATGTTTCTTATTTAGAAATAATCTCACGTATCGACACAGGAAAACTACTGATAATTATATAAACTTAATATCACACAACAAAATCAGTCGAGTGGTCACTATTTTGATGTCAAAGTTAGCCAAAGAGAATTATAGAACATTCACAGTGCTGTTACTGTACAAATAACACTAATTACTTCTAGAAACTTACTAGCACAAACAAATAGTATTATTATTAAAGTACAACACTACAGTGGAGACTATTTTTTTTGACAGGATAACAGTTGACAGTGTTGACTACTGTTGACACCTCCCATATTATTATTATTTAATAAAAATAAAATACTGTGGGTGATGCTGATGAATGAAGGTGTTATTAACAGGACAACATTAAATCGGCAAAAGGTTTAACATTAAAACTCTCACCATGTCGATTGAAAACTATGGACTGGAGAAATACAAAAAAGTCCTGCTCAATAGAGTAACAATATTTTCAGACATTGTTGAAAGTATTGAGAGTTGTATACTAATTGAAGATAAAGCTGCCAAATATTATTTCCACAAAATTATAGTAAGTTGATTAAAATTCTAACCAGGTTGGTCGTTTTGGAGCGTATAGTAGGTATCTATTATAATTTCCCTAACTACACTAATTTTATGACGCGAAACAAGATCACATGTTTTCCCCCAAATACATGAAGATGCTTTCGAGATTTTTACAGCCAAAAGAAAGAATAATAAATAATTAACAAATATAAACATTTAATTATTACATTAATCTCCCATATTTTCATAGTGCTGTTTATACCTATTAAAAGTTTTCTTTGCACTTTCACAGACCCAAGTGGTTTCTGTTTCAACTACTTATGTTTTTCAGATACACAACTGGCAGGATACGCTGCATGAGCTGTTCGACAGACTATCTGCATATTTTGGATCTGTCTCAGTACCTATCAAATGTTTAACACAGGGTGAAAGAACCACATTCTACACCTCGAATCTAAACCTTATATTAAAAATTATAAAATTTGACTTCATGTTTCCCTATAACAGAAACATGTTCAATATAAATATACTTTTCAATGACACATGTTCGCCTGATTTCTTTGGATCTATGACCACAATTGATGAGATAGTCACTGGTGTAGTTAGTCGAAGGTTTAGTGAGAAATGTGAACTGGATTTATCCAATTTCTGCGATGATCCTGGTAAGTTAATTTTTCAAATAAGCAGGAATGTATTTCTGGAACTTCTTAACCCAGGGTATAATCAGCCTAAAATATTCCCACTGCTGGGACCCACGCCTACTCTCTATAAGAGGGAATAGACTGTATCCACCACATGGGTCCAGAGCGAGTTGGTAGATGTCACATATCATTGATTTTTTTTTATATAGAGCTTGCTAATTTCATTATGATGTTTACCTTCACCGTTTTGTGAGCAGTGGTGATGAAAGTAATGCACCTACTCAATGGTACAAGACCTTGGGCCTTTTCTCAACTGTGGGATACAAATAGCTTGAAAAAAATTCAGTGCTGGTTTGAACTCACAACTTATTGCCTATAAGTCTTGTTTTCCAGCGTCCACCACACGTTCCACCGTCGCTCCCTGAGTCACCGCTACTCACATACCTAACCTAGTCCAATTGGGTATGTTAAGTAAAAGGGACAATTTATTTATTTATGATATAAAACTAACAAGAGAAGGAAGTAAGATTGTAGTTTGTGGCCACCACCACAGAAAAAAAGGTTGTCAATTAATTATAGGGGCATGTTGGTTTGATGAATTACTATTGCTTTATGTTAGAACCTCACAAACTTAACATCTCACGAGCCTTCTAACAGAATTATGTTGAGGTAAACCTCCAGTCTAACTGGGTGCAGCTGAGTACCTGTAATTTACATACACCGTCTGTGTACTTATTATTACTATAGCTAGCCTATGTTGTCCCACAGGTGAGCAAAGGCCTCCCACCCTTCCTTCCAACGGTCACGATTCTGTGCAACGTCTCTCCATTTCTCAAGGAAGACATCCAGTTCGTCCCACCATCTCCTTCATGTACTTATATGATTTTCAATTTAAATTTCTTTTTTCAGAATTTGTAAGACAGAAAATATTATTTTACAAAATATCTCTTCTCGCCAACTTTAAAATACTGATGCTCAGAATGGGAAGAGACACGAAAACATTAAACTTAAGCAACAATCATTTAAGGTATACAAATTGCATTATATACTATCTTTATATAATATATAAAATTCTACTGTATGTGTGTATGTCACTGAACACCTCCTAAACGGCTAGACCGATTTGAATCAAACTTTCTGAGGTTATTTCAATGGGTTCTTGGATGGTTTGAAATCACAATTGGACCCGGTAGGTGGCGCTGCTGTCCGAGCAGGACGACGTCTGCGAGGTCCGCTAGTACATTAAATACTATACGGTCCGCTAGTACATTTCCTGCTAAGGCCATTAACAATGTGGTACATAATTATGATGTTTACTGTGAATTTGCCACTACTATTCTTGCTTTCTTTCCTCAATTTGCTTGAAACCAGTTTTCTACCATTACAAAATATTGAAACAATAATAAATTAACTTTTCAGCCAAATACCATTAGATGTATTGAACTTTTTCATCAAAGCAGATTTGACAGCTATGAACTTTAGCAACAACAATGTAAGTCTTTTTTCTTCTATTATGTATGACAATGACATCAATATTACAAATATACAAAAGTTTGCATGTTGTGGCTATTCAAATAACAGTAGGCGGTAAATCTCTTTTAGTGTTCTCGGTAAGTCTCGGTTCATATAATATTGGGATAATCTTAGTGAATTTGTTGTCTAACTGCGGTACTCGGAGATATTTAATGATTACTTAAGGCGTCACTTAGTAAAGATTTGACATACTTTTGTATGACAAAACTGTCAAAACCTTTACTAAGTGATGACCTAAGTAATCATTAAAGCTGTCTGAGTGCGGCAGTAAGTTAGATGTCACGCATTTATAGAAAGTAGTCACGGTCTATCGCGCTGTATATCCCTGGCAACTATCATTGCAAAGCTGTTGGATGTATTGGTTCTTATACCAATATATTTAATTGGGGGGGGAGGGGTGTCCTGTCAGATGCATACAGGGGGGACTCAGCTCGCCCTAGCAACAACCTGTACGTAAACGAGCTAATCTATGAGTCGGTAGTACCAATATCGGATGCTCCATTGACGGGTACTGTCGGATGATATCGGCTCAAGCATCGACATAATTATAATAAAATAATACGAGAGAAAATGAATTTAGCGCCAAGTCAACTGACAGTTGAATAGACCCAATGTGCATAGTCAACATGATGGTGTCGCACCAAAGTGAAGTAGTTTGATGCAGATGCCCATTAGAGGGACTGCAGGATGAACCCTTACCAGATTATAGTAGATATTTATGCTTAGGCCATCATAAGTCAACAACGTTCATAAGATATTTTTGAGGTTGGTATGCCACTTTATATCAAATCAAAATGGGCCAATCGACATAGCTTATTGTTTTGGTTTAATGCAAAATAGGCCATACGACAAAACCACAACCATGGCGAGAAAGCCAAATGCCTTAATCGACACCCGTTATAAAAATTTAAACAGCTTAAGTCATCGAGTCCTCTTTGTCCAATTTTGTGTCGTGTAAATCAAAGAGCTTAGAAATGAGGTCTGTTTTGCAGTGGGTGCTAAGCGCCAAAAAAATAGTCAAAGAAAGGGGATAGAACCGATGTGGCATATCAACCTGCCCGCCATTTTGTTTTTTTTTTTTCGAAATCGCGGCTCACGATGAAAGTGGTATGTATGGATAGAGGACATTTAGACAAACAAAAAATATCCAGTAACACGGTACCCCAAAGTGTCACGTTACCGAGATATTTGAAGGTAAAGATGGACAAATGAGTACAACAACAATAATTAAAAATAGACTTAATATTACGTGTATAGGCGCTAAATTGTATCCAAATAATCGTTCCCAGGTTGATTATTATTATGCGCACGAGAAAATCGCTTTGCATCGCAATGAAACGCTATTATCTCAAAAAATTGTTCTCGTGGTCCTAGTAGTATGTAATGTATCTACTCTCTTTCAATAGACAGTAACAATAAAATCAAAGCCTATAGACACGTAAAAGGTCAGTTTTTTTATGTGGTCATTTTACTCATAAGTCGATCTTTATCTTCAAATATCTCGATAACGTGAATTTGGGTACCATGTTCCATAACATTTTTTGTTCGTCTAGGTGTCCTCTACCCATATATACCAATTTCATCGTTAAGTTTCCGTGATTTCTAAAAAAAAATCAAAATGGCGGTGGGTCGATTTGTGCCAGCTTCCATACAAAAAAGTTCAAACCCCTTTGAAACCCAACTCAAACAAAGGAGAAAAAATTGCTGATTCCGAATATGTCTCAATATCGCAAAAAATGTCGCTTAGACCAATTATTAGCCTCTAGTGTAAAATAACTATTTATGATTTTACAGATCCCCTCAATTGGAGAATTATCTAGAGTCAGTAGCAAAATAGAGAAACTGTGGCTGGAAGGCAATCCGCTATGTGAGGACTTAGATCCCGTGTCTTATGTTAAAACTGTAACTATTAAGTTTCCTCGATTAACTGAATTGGTAAGTTTGGTAACTTCCTTTTTTTTTACTATCCTATACTGTCCCAAGGCCACAGTTGGGCAAGTGCCTCCCCCAAGTCCTACCAGGAGTTATCATTGCGCGCCACCTGGAACTATCCCTCGTGGTACGCGTTAGATCATCTTGCAACATCGCAAACATCATGGGCATTGTCCATCTTCACACATTCCATTGCCATTTCATTGGTCTTCCCTACTCATATATCTATCACATACTCAAAGCGGTAACATAAAATAATAATCATCATAATATTTGTTTCAGGATGGGGTACAGTTAAACCAAAATGGCGTTGTATTTCCTTTCTTCAGAAATTATCTGTCCAATCCAGATAGAAAAACCAAAATGGTGGTCGAGAAGTTTGTGACCTTATACTTTTCTAATTACGATCAGCCTACAAAAAGGCGCAAGAAGAGGATTGAAGAACTCTACAGCCCAAAAGCAAAATTTACTTTATCAACTGAATTTACAGGTAAGTACGTATTTTATTAATGCTGCAAACAAGTTTTGCATAATTAGAAAAAACTAACTCTTCACCCGTGACTTCTTCACCCGCACAGATACAGTTTTTGTCTACCAAATCCAAGGTCCGAGTTGATGTTACATAAAAAAAGAATATACTTACTAACAAAGTTATGACTAAATTGATGAATTATTTACTTAGGTATTTAAGCATTAGCGTCAAGAATAATGTGAATCAACTTAAACTTTAAGATTGACTATTAAGGTTCAATTTTCAAGGTTCAATTCTTTGTGTTATTTCAGAAACAGAAACAAACGTGGCCCACTACGTAATGCATACACGCAATTCTATCAATCCTCCAAAGAAAATACGAGGGCCTACAGACAGAATTTATCATGGTAAACGAAATATAGCTAGTATCTTGGGGACTTTACCTGAAACTGTACATGATAGGAGCACCTTCACCGTAGATGTATTAGTACATGATGTAAGTAAGAAAAGATTCCGGATTTTAAGATAAATAATTTTGAACTGTATGTCAATGAATACTCAAGGTCACACATAACACAGTTCCTTCCAATTCCATTTCTACTGCAACCCATTTTTTATTAAGGACGTTTTTTATTACAAGGCGTCAATCAAAACTAGGTTATGTAACTACATCTCGTCGGGGCTGCGGGTTGTTCGAAAGACATACCGCGGCGTCGACACAAAAGGCTAAAAAGGAACATGGGTGGTTTTTAGTCAGTAGAAGTCTGACACTCCCTACCGCTCCGAGCGAGAGGAGTCATTTGATGATTTCCCAACCTTCAAAAAAAAAATTTATAATAAATTCTAAGTGGCAATAATCAAACCTGCCCAAAATTACTGTCTTTTATTATATACTGTAGGTTAATTCAACAGAATATGTAGGCGTTGCCCTATCATCATAATTTATATAAGTTTTTCTTCTAGAAATTAATTTTAGATTTACCATAAACTATGTTCAATATTTTTATTTTTTTAGAAAAAGTCATTACATCTTATCATAGACGGACTATTCAAAGAAAAATTCAGTGGGCAAATGTTTCAATTCAGAAGAACATTTATATTCAATACCTATATAGTACGCGATAGCTCGGTGTATCATATAACTAATGATATGTTGACCGTGACACATCCTAATGAAGACCAACGGAAGTATGGCTTTCAGGTAAAATATTTTGATAACTTATAGCTTTAACTGCCACTCGGGTCGATCTTCAGCGCGCTTGTCTAGGATGGTCTGTGGATGGGTGACCACCCGTTACATACCGAGTTTCCTCCGTGCCTCGGAAAGCACTGTAATAATAAAAAAAAAGTGTGTGAGATGAGAAGAGAGTGAGATGAATGAAATTAAACTGTGTGGTGTGCTCCAAATAAAAATAAGTAAAAGTGAAAATTCGGGCGCCTGGAGTACACACAAAACTATGCCAAGGATAGACTTACCTGCGGGAGCTTGAGACTTTTAATCTTCAAGCGGGAAGGCATCAATAAAAATCAATCATGAAAAGTAAGAACGACTTTATTACCCGAAGGCTGCTGGTTTGAAAATTCCTTTCTAATTCTAAAGCTAACAGCTCTAATGTGTAAAATTAAGATGACATCGCTGTTATTCTAAGACCTGTCATTATTGCACTTTTTAAAATAAATTGATGATAAGTATCATAAACCATACCAAACTCCGTCGACTAAATTAGGAACCTGATGGATTATCCAAGAGCATCTTGGTGATATTCGCCGAGATTGCCAACGGCGGTCCAAGATATATGCATTTTGGTAGGGGCGTGCGTTCAAAAATTTAAGTAATATGGAAAAAAAAACGCCTTGTGGCTGAAAACAAACATGAATAATCGTTAGCGGATAAAAAATGGCGATCGATTTAGAAATCGTTCAGAAATCGTTACGAGCAATATACAATTAAACTCACCGTTTCTTCCAAAAATCAAAATGTGGTCATCAGTAGATGAATGAGTCCAAGCAAATAATTATAAAATGAAGTTAAAAGATCCTGAAACAATTAAATATCGGAAACTATTAGCGTCTGCTATCAAAATAGCCATGACAACGCGGAACGGACCGAAATCACAAAGAATTCGCTTACCTTAAAAAATAAAGGCTATCCAATTAGGATCATGACAAGGGCAATCGGCTACCACATAATTAGGGACTAGATGCCGCCCATCTCAAGTTATATTTTGAGATTTTATTGGAGCGCTCAAAAATCACTCCATTGATTCAAGGCTGTAGGTCGAAAAGCAAGAGATGTCAAAGTCAATTTGACAGCATCGAAAATAAAACTCAGTGTGACCACTTCACGAATCCAAGTCAACCAAAAAATGAATTTTCATAAGGCAACACCAACCAGAGCCTACAAATCAAAGCAAAGAATTCAATAGTATGTAACAGGCTTAAAAGACTCGTTACATTACATCCCTCCCCGAAAATAAAAGAAAGGAACTTTCTTTTATTAGAAAGAAATCTTCAACACAATAGACCAGTCTTAACAACTTTCTAATTCCCAAAAAAAGAAAAGAATCATAAAAGATACAAAGTGTAAATGAATTCTGAAAATGTCAAACGACAAGGTCTCAAGAATTTAATAAAAGTAAAAACATGCAAATGACAAAAAGTCAAAAATGAAATATGTGAAAAACAGAAAAAATTATAAGTTATAAAAACTTGTTAAATGAAACGAAGAGAGAAATCTCTTAGCGCTTCTAAACTAAAAAACAGTGCAGTTAGGCACCATCGCCACTGACTACAAATTTCAAACGAATTCGAACAATTTACCAATACAAACTACAATTTTTAGTGCAGTTAGGCACCATCGCCACCGACTAAAAATTTCAAACCACTTGGAACAGTACAACTTTCGAGTGCAGTTAGGCACCATCACCACTGACTACTATGTCAACTGCTTCCAACTCTACCATCTCTATGAGTGCAGTTAGGCTCTTTTGCCACTGACTAACTCCGTATCCAACAATCCAAAAAAATTTGAAACACCAAACAAGTTTTTTAAATAAAGCTGAAAGGCCTTATTTAAAATATTGTTACAGGCACAACCTGCAATGAAACAAAGGAAAGCGTATTGTGATCGGCTCATCACCACCGAATTCCCGAGCACAATAGCTGTAAAAGAATGTTGCTGTGACTGGCTCAACACTACCAATCTCCCAAACACAGACAAACACAAAAAATCATTGAGATCTCCAATGAGAAATCTCAATAACGAAAAGGCGAAAGCCAAAGTTTCACAATGCGATCGGCACATCACCACCGAACTTCCGAACGCAAAGAAAAAAGAATGACGAAAGTCAAAAAAAAATCCCGCATTGTGATTGGAACAACAATGTCCAACACAATGGAAAAAGGAAAAAATATGGCCGGGGCCGAAATCCCACATTGTGATCGGCACAACACCACCGACTTTCCGAGCACAATGGAAAAAAGAGTCGAAATCAAGGTCAAAAGTTACACCAAGATTCAAAAAATAATAAGGCATTTTGTAACAAAGGTTACAGAATGACCCTAAAAAGTAAAGTCCAGGATGAACGCGTTACTAACAAAGTCAAATCCGATCATTAAAGAGAATGAAACTCTAGTAAAAATGAGAAACAATTCTGTCAATGAACAGCACAAAATAGATTTAAAAATCGATTACTATTTATGACGAAGAGAAAATAGAATGATTTCAAACTATGAAAAAAAAGATTACAAAAACTTGAAATTGAGTTCAAGTTTTTGATCTCAAGGTAAAAATAACCTGAAGTGTAGGGTTACATAAGATCTTAATAAAATGTAAACAGGTAAAAGGTTACCCTTAAAAAATAAGATCTTATACAATCCAACAAAAACGAACAAAACATAAAATAAGATCCTTCGGTGTGAAAAACATTTAGTGTGGAAAAAAATAGTATTTAATTAACAAAAATGGCCTAAGTTTTATTTTTAGAATGTTAAGAATTCAAATTCAATAAATTTATAAGAAGTTACCTAACATACATCTTTCAAATCACCGATAACCTATCATCCATCCACACGTACATCACACTGTCAAAAGTGACCTTCAAACAGAATTTATCAAAATCAAGACTAACACTTGGAAACCAAATTAAAATTTAATAATATCTTTAACATGATAACGTCCCACTGAACCTTTATTTAAATCTTTCAAAACATAAACGTTATCCGAAACCTTTTCAGTTATTTTACACTTTACAAACTTAGGTGCAAGCTTAGCTGAAAAATATGCTGGAGCATGAGATTGAACAAAACTTCTTCTCCACACCATATCACCCACACCAAAAGAAATGACTTTCCGACCTTTATTATAATAAGCGGCATTTCGCTTATACCCCTTTAACAAGTAAGCTTGAACTTTAACAAAAATATCACTAAGTGAATTAAGAGAAACTGCATAAGCATTCCTATTTGAAATTTCTAGTTGAGATAAGTTATCAACAGAACTACTAAAGTGATGTAATGACGCATCAAGAATAAGCTCCCTACCAAACATCAGAAAGTTAGGAGTAAACTCAGTAGCAAGGTTTACACTATTATTTAAAGCCAATTGAACATTGGGCAAAAAACTTGACCAAGTTCTATGATCATCTTTAACAAAACACGATATGCAGGTTTCGACCGTTTTATTATATCTCTCAACAGGGTTATTTTGAGGTGTATACAAAGTATTATAAAATATTTTGGTTATATTAAAACCTTTCAAAAAATCTACAAAATGTTTTGAAGTAAATTGAGTTCCATTGTCACAAACTACTATTTTTGGACAACCAAATTTGAGAAATATTTCTTTATCAAAATGTTTACAAATTACTCTAGTGGTAGCATTGATCATTGGAAAGAACCAGCAATATTTAGTAAAAACGTCTACAACCGAAAGTATGTATCTATGACCAGAATAAGTTTTAGGTAGAATTCCTATGATATTAACTGAGAGCATAAGCATCAACAGCAGTACAGGTATCGACATCACCCGAATCCTGAAGCGGCGAAAACTGAACTCCCTTGTCCATGACTAACAAACAGCAAGGCGAATAGCAAACGAAAAGCAAAAACTAAATTTCAAAAAGTTAAAAGTTTGAAAATAAATTCTCAAGTTTGAGGTTAAGTATTGAAGTCAATGTGGTATTCCCATGAAAAATTACTAAGTTAATTTTATCGTTTTAAAAGTGCAATAATCACTTACAAGCAGCTTAAATCTAGATAAATTAAATGTACAATATTGTACTTACAATTAGATTAAATTATTTTCTTTAAAAGTTAAACTTAGTTTTTAAAATAACTTTACTGTTGAGAACAACAAAACACGGTCAATGCTATACATTTCTGTTGGTTTTGCTAAGAAAAAAACATGTTATTAAAACAAACAGGTCAATAAACAAAATTATCAATAAGTAAACACCAAATATTGTTTACAAAGATTCACCAAATTAAGTTAAGTACTACTTATGAGTCAAAAATTAAAATAAACACAAAGTTATTGAAGTAACAATGTAGAACAAACTAATGCAAACAATAGACTCATAAGTTATTTAATAATTGTGCAATAATGACAGTATATAGGTACCAGACAAACCTACTTCAAGTCCCTGTTCGCTGAGCGACAATTGTAATAATAAAAAAAAAAGTGTGTGAGATGAGAAGAGAGTGAGATGAATGAAATTAAACTGTGTGGTGTGCTCCAAATAAAAATAAGTAAAAGTGAAAATTCGGGCGCCTGGAGTACACACAAAACTATGCCAAGGATAGACTTACCTGCGGGAGCTTGAGACTTTTAATCTTCAAGCGGGAAGGCATCAATAAAAATCAATCATGAAAAGTAAGAACGACTTTATTACCCGAAGGCTGCTGGTTTGAAAATTCCTTTCTAATTCTAAAGCTAACAGCTCTAATGTGTAAAATTAAGATGACATCGCTGTTATTCTAAGACCTGTCATTATTGCACTTTTTAAAATAAATTGATGATAAGTATCATAAACCATACCAAACTCCGTCGACTAAATTAGGAACCTGATGGATTATCCAAGAGCATCTTGGTGATATTCGCCGAGATTGCCAACGGCGGTCCAAGATATATGCATTTTGGTAGGGGCGTGCGTTCAAAAATTTAAGTAATATGGAAAAAAAAACGCCTTGTGGCTGAAAACAAACATGAATAATCGTTAGCGGATAAAAAATGGCGATCGATTTAGAAATCGTTCAGAAATCGTTACGAGCAATATACAATTAAACTCACCGTTTCTTCCAAAAATCAAAATGTGGTCATCAGTAGATGAATGAGTCCAAGCAAATAATTATAAAATGAAGTTAAAAGATCCTGAAACAATTAAATATCGGAAACTATTAGCGTCTGCTATCAAAATAGCCATGACAACGCGGAACGGACCGAAATCACAAAGAATTCGCTTACCTTAAAAAATAAAGGCTATCCAATTAGGATCATGACAAGGGCAATCGGCTACCACATAATTAGGGACTAGATGCCGCCCATCTCAAGTTATATTTTGAGATTTTATTGGAGCGCTCAAAAATCACTCCATTGATTCAAGGCTGTAGGTCGAAAAGCAAGAGATGTCAAAGTCAATTTGACAGCATCGAAAATAAAACTCAGTGTGACCACTTCACGAATCCAAGTCAACCAAAAAATGAATTTTCATAAGGCAACACCAACCAGAGCCTACAAATCAAAGCAAAGAATTCAATAGTATGTAACAGGCTTAAAAGACTCGTTACAGCACGTTAAGCTGTTGGTCCCGGCTGCCATATAAATCTTTGGCAGTTGTTACAGGTAGTCTGTGACCTGAAAGTCTGACAACCAGTCTTACCAAAAGGTATCGTATTACCCAGTATTAACTGAATTGTAGAGGTCAGATAGGCAGTCGCTCCATTTCAAATACTGATATTCAGCTGCATCCGATTAGACTGGAAGCCGAACCCAACATAGTTCGGAAAAGGCTAGATGGCTAGCTTTTAGTGTGTGGAAAAGCCCATGGCCAAATATTAACAACACGGGTCTATAGCTTGCCAAATATAGTTTCCTGTGCAGCTGTGTGCTTCCGGAAAGCAAGTGAAGCCGTTGATCCCGGCTGTCATTAGATTTTTTTTAACAGATGTTACTGTGGGCCCCGAAAGCCTAACAACCAGTACAAGGAGTATCACACTAACTGGTTGTGGAACATAAAACGAAAACCTATGTGATCTTATAGGTATTCTTGTAAAAATGGAAATGTCACCTAAATTAATAAAAACACTGTAACACTATCGAAATTTCAACTCACAGCACTGATGCTGTGAGTTGATAGTGTGTTTTCGATGGTTAGCTCAGGCTAAGCATTGAAAATCCATTAGGGTTGCTGCTATTTAAGCAGCCTGACAGTTCTTCCACACTTAATAAAAGCTTTAATAATACTTGTGTTGACTTGTTTCAGAATCCTGTAAGAAACATGAACTCATTAACTCTTATAGGCCCCACGTCTGATGAGCAGGAGGCAATAATTAGAGCATTCCAGCATCTGACTCAGCTGAAAAAGACTGAAGTTGAATTGTAAGTTCCAAAATTATAGTATCCAATCAAAGGTCCATTTCGGCCAAGTCAAAGCCAAAATTATTTATTTGCAGCAAGTGTGGTAAGTACAAAAGATGGAAAGTTTGCAATTCAAGATGGCGCTGCTTGTCAAAAAAAATGGATTGATGATAATATGTCCAATTCGATAAATGATGTAATGTCTGATCTTGATCAATTCTCTGTATCTGAAACGCACATTTGTACCCCCGAAGCAACGAAATCATACGTTAAGAACGAAAGCTCCTGGCTCACTACTTTAACGCAAAGCAAAATATCTGGTCCATTAACTGTAATTACTTAAACCTTTAAACCCTAATTCACCGCATGAATATTGAGTGTAATCTTCTGGTGCTAACAGAATACTGGCTACAGTGTTCAAGTAACTCCTTGCATTCCCACTATAGATACCTATGTTACATACAAAACAACCAAACACCTTAATCAGAGCGACGGGCTAGTTGTTTATGCTAAGTCAGATATGATAACCACTTGTGAAGAGCCCAATTTTCTTAGATCAGCCTCGTGCCTACTTGTCAAGTTGAATTCGGAAGTTGCTATACTTTGTATTTACCGCTCCCCCACAAACGACATTTACTCGTTCCTTACTGCACTTAATAACCTTATCGCAACTCTCACTTCTTATAAATCGGTTATCATCACTGGAGACATAAACTTGGATATCAATCCTGAATCTTAAGATCCACGAGCCCACGAATATCTCAACACTTTGGCGTATCACGAATTTCTACCAGCTCATACACATCCGACGAGAGGCAAAAACTGCCTAGACCACATCATGGTTCGATCCACAAGTACAATTCTTACTTTAGTCTACGAGACAGCGGTAACAGATCACTGTTCTTCCCTTATGTGTGTAAACACTCAAAATGAAAAATCAGAATCAACCCTCATAAAAATGATATCTAAAGTCGACTATGATGCACTTGATAAAATTATTAGAAACCTGGACTTTACTCCCCTCTCTCTTATATCTGACCCAGACAACGCTATAGACAAACTTACGCAAATAATGAAAAATGCCATAAATGAAAGCACGACATTTGTCAAAGCTCCTGCACGTAAAAGTATATTGAAACCGTGGATTACTCGAGGCTTGCTACGTTGTATCCGGAACCGAGATTATCTCCACAAAAAAGTTAGGCAGTCACCAGACAATCAAACTTTACTTATCACATAAAGCGATACAGAATTTTTTGCACAAAACTTTTGAAAAAAAATTATAAAAAAATTTGATTCTGAAGAATTAAATAAGGCACAAGACAACCCTAAAAAACTATGGGACTCCTTAAAAACCATCACTAATTCACAGAAAAATAGGAACTCTTCTAACCAACTGTTAACCCATTCTAATTCGCCCATGCAGTCTTGCAATGTTGTAAATGAATTCTTTGTGAACGTTGGAAAAAAACTCGCAGAAAATATTGAGACCACCCAAATACATTCAACTCCCCCCAAACTACAAGGTTCGATAAATCGTTCGTGTTGTAACAGACGGATCCTGACGAGGTTAGTAAGTACCATTAACCAGCTAAGGGTTAATGCTGCTACTGGTTGGGATGGCATATCTTAAACCTTAAACCTTTCTGAGGAGGTACGCACGGACCCTTGCACCAGGCACTTATATTATGCCACATCTTCAAAACTTTGCTTTCAATCAGCTATCTTCCCATCTTCTTTTAAAAGAACAACTATTCATCCTATCTTCAAGGGTGGTGACGGAACCCTACCAAACAGCTACCGCCCAATAGCTGTTCTTAGTACACTGTCTAACTAAGGTGCTTGAACGCCTCTTAAACAAGCGATTAGTCAAGTACCTCGAACACTTCAAACTGTTATCACCCCAGCAGTTTGACTTTCGAAGGAACAAATCCATTTGTGATGAAGTCCATACGTTAATTGACAATATAGTAAAGAACTTAAATGCTAACAAGAAGGTCCTCACCATATTTTTAGATCTTGCGAAAGCATTTGACACCGTTCCCGTCTTCGCTCTTTTACTCAAACTTGAAATTCTAGGTGTCAGAGGGTCCTCACTTGACCTCTTCAGGAGTTATCTCACTGATCACTCGCAGTGTGTTGCTGTTGGGAACTGCAGGAGTGAAGAACTACCGATTCACTATGGCGTGCCTCAGGGTAGCATTCTGGGGCCAACCCTCTTTCTTGTGTTTATCAACGATCTCTGTAATCTTCCAATTCCAAATGTTGCTGTAGTTTCTTTTGCAGACGATACTGCCATCACTTTCACCGACAATTCATGGCCAGAACTCCCAAGTTACTGCGCAGGAGGGCTTTAATTCCAACTTGAGGTGGCTTTCCTCTACCCCCGTCGGGGCTGCGGGTTGTTAGCAAGAGATACCGCTGCCTCGACATGAAGGGCTAAGAAGGAACATGGGTGGTTTTTAGTCAGTAGAAACGGGAGGGGTTATTTGATGATTTTCCACCCGCCAAAAAAAAAAAAAAAAGGTGGCTTTCCTCTTTCAATAGTGGTATAGTACACCCTCTCTGGTCGCGTGCAAAAATTAATTTACCATAACCCTGCACCACGTGGGCAACCAGTTCATCATTCGAAACGTTTACTTTGCAATTTGTAAGTCCATCTTAATTTACTGTATCTCTTGCTGGGGTGGTGCTGCAAAGACCATACTTAAACCTCTAGAGGTCGCACACAGACCTATTTTGAAAGTTGCTACGTTCAGACCGATACTTTTCCCAACTGTCGAGCTATACCAATGTTGTAACGTACTCAATGTAAGACAACAATATATTTTACATATTATTATGATCCTTCTGCAACACCGACGAACACCATTCAAAAAAATCTCCAAACGCCGCAAAGACCTAATCTGCACAATTCCACCTTCACGCACAGCTTTTACAAAAGAATTTGCTCTCTATCTTGGCCCATCTCTCTACAATAAAATTAACGCAAAAATTCCCATTTACGGCTTAACTAAATTTAATTGCAAAAAAAAAACAGTTCGCACCTTCCTTTTAAACCTAAACTACGACGTAACCAAAGAATTCCTGAAAAAGTGATCACTTTAAGACATATTACATCACACCACACCAATTTAACGAAACACTTACCACACTAACAATAACACACCACACTAAAATGCTAAACATTTTTTTTATTGCCATTAATTAATAATTAGGTACTTATAAATTTGTATTTCCTTTTGTTGTTTTTAGATTCTAAATGTTTTTTCTTTGTTGTTAAGCACCTATTTTGTCGCTGTTTTAATGATTACTATACCCTACATATTTAAAACTTGCTGTTATAGGTACGTCATCCATCTATGACGGGAATCACAACTTTTTCTCCTAAACACAGGTTACTTTGTAACCTCTATAAGAAAGCAGTGCGGCACCCACTTACTAGAATATACGAGTATATGAGTATGTTTGTCTTTTATCTTGTACATTGCCATGTAATTATGTCAAACTTGGCACAGTACAGACCCCAGCAAGCACATCAAGCTACTAATTTCTGTTAAATTTATTTTAAAGGGTTCGGTCGCTGTAGTGTTAGGTTCAGTGTTGATTAGGAAAATTTGTATATTTTATTTTTGTTGTGTGTTTTTCCGCCGTCACATAAGTTGGTTGAAGTGTATTCAAATTCGCTTGCCGGCTGTGCGGAAACGTGTTTCTTGCCTAAATTCTTGGAATATAAAAAAAACATTGTATTTTGTGATTCCAGGCGTTTAAAATACCATAGCTGGGACCTCCGAGAAGCCTTGAAAACCTTCGTAGCAGATGCAAAAGCTAAAAAATTACCAGGCGAATTATTTAATTTAGATTCTGATTTTTCTGACTCTTCTTCGATATTAGATGAAATTGAATACTGAATAAATGAGTTAATAACTTTTTACGTGAATTTTACTTTCTCACTGCCTCAGTATTATAGACTATAGCATGACATTTTTAAGCCAAATATAAGTATTGCCAGTAGACAAGGCGTTTTTTCCGCTTTTGTCCGCCCATTTATCGACACTAAACCTGTCTTGACGATGACTCAAAAACAGGGTATTATTCAACTAGTAAAACCGCACTAAGTTATAAAATGCCATGACACTTAAGATTTGATCTTCATTTTTTTCGTTAGGTGTTCTTGCCGACTAAGCCCTAGTCGACAAATGCCTAACAGCTTGAAAAACGATTCTTAAATAAAGGCTGGAATGCACATGCTACGTACTAGCACAAAAGCGTGTTAGTTTCGAGCAGCTGTCACTTGGTAGCATACGAGTGGCACGTGTAGTGATGTGCCTGGTGGCAATATTGCCACTGCCGGTAAAATACCAATATTGCTAGCAGCATTGGCAATATTGCCAATGTTGCCTGTCAAATAATACCAATATGTTTTATTATTACTGCACTGCAACGGGGAGTAACTCCGCTACCGCGGTCAATCGCCGCTCAGCGTGCAGACCGGTGCGATCTCATGGCGACATAGAGAGAGCGACTGGCACAACCCCGTGCAGGGTACGCCACAGTAATGGTGATAAGTACCCCAGTCCTCTTTGAAGAGTGGCTGGAGAGGCGCCACGGCGCCCTGACCTTCTGTCTGACGCAGGTCCTCACCGACCACGATTGTTTCGGGAGGAACCTGCACCGAATCAGGCGGGAGGAAACGCACGGATGCTTCTACTGCGAGGATCGGCCGGAAGACATGGTGGAGCAAACCGCGGAAGTCTGCTCCGCTTCGGCGGAGCCCCGCCGTGTTCTCGTAATGGCGATTGTCGGTGGCAACCTCTCGCGACCGGCCCTGGTTCAAGCCATGGTCCATGGCGAGAGGGAATGGGACGTCGTCGCCTCCTTCTGCGAAGCAGTGGCGGTGGCGGAACGTGAGAGGTAGGGAACCTCTCGTCCGGAGACGCTCCGGGCGTCGGGGGCTACGTGATGGCTTCCGGCCATCGTAGGCGCGGACCTATGTGGACGCGGACGGTGAGTAATGGGCTAGCTCACTGTCCGTCCGTCTTATGACGATGACTGGCCGTGTCACCGGCGCGTTCGTGTGCTACGCGCGCCTCGAAGAGATGTCAGCAACATTGCAGGGGCCCACAAGGGCCAACGTCCGTCGGGGCTGCGGGTTGTTCGAAATAGATACCGACACAAAGGGCTAGGAAGGAACCCGTCGGGGTTGCGGGTTGTTCGAAAGAGATACCGCGACCTCGACACAAAGGGCTAAGAAGGAACTAGGGTGGTTTTTAGTCAGTAGAAGTCTGACACTCCCTACCGCTCTGCCCAGAGCGGGAGGGATTCATTTAAATCCTGTATGCAGGTGCATAGCAAAGAATATCTACCATCTAGCACTAAAACCACTTTGGTCCAGTCACTGGTGATTCCCATTATAGACTATGCTGATGTTTGTTACTCTGATCTTTCCCAAGAACTTTTAAACAAATTGGATCGTCTTCTCAATAATTGCATTAGGTTTGTTTTTGGCCTTCGTAAATACGATCACGTCTCTTCTTACCGTTCTCAGCTTGAATGGCTGCCTATTCGGCACAGGAGGTCTCTTAGAACTCTTTGCACGCTCTTTACTATTTTGAAGGATCCATGTGCTCCTAACTACCTAAAAAAATATTTCAAAGTGTTGGGCAGTTCGCACAGTCGTAATCTTCGAGCTTCTGATAATCTACTCCTTGAAATTCCCTCACACCGTACTGGTTTCATGTCATCTTCTTACGCTGTGTCAGCCATAAAACTCTGGAACGCGCTACCCCTTGCCATTAAAAGGGCGGAAAGCAAAATGGCTTTCAAAAGAACTGTGCGGAAGCACTTTTTAAAGGGTATCATTTAAGCTATCACCAATTTAATTAGTTTTGTGTTTCTTAAATAATAGGGTTTGTCCTCAAAATAGTAGATCTGTCACCAAACAATGCAAAATCAGTTCCACAATAAATCACCTAAAATCCTGAGATATAAGGTCTAGTACCAAATAAATGTTTTTGTATGTATTATAATAGGTGTGTCCTAATAAGTATTTAAGCAAACTAATTTAAAGAGATCACCAATAAATCTTGTACTCCATGACGCGCGCTCGCTTCGCTCGCATATTAAATAACACTAATATCTTCTGTCCCCGAAGTGCCGGGCCTCCGCCGGCCTCCTTCGTCGGCCTACGGCCCGGTGCCCATGCCGCCCTGAAACACGTTGATAAAAAGGAGTCGCAGTCAGGGATCGATAATCGATTTATTTGGTGACAGATCTACCATTCTGAGCACAGAGCTATTATTTAAGTAACAAAACTGTTATTATAAGAACGAAGTTTATATTCATGTAATGCAATATAATTTTATCGATCTCTTATTTTACACATATATTAACATTAATTTGATAATTCATACCTGGGAACAATTTTTGTTTATCTGAGAACGAAAATATTTCGTGGCGATAGATCTATTTATTAGGTGATACAACTTGATGACAAATATAAATTTTGGTGATAGAAAATATAGTTCCCCTTTTTAAAATCGGACTGAATCACTTTTAATGTGTGGTGGTCATGGTAATTATTGTTTGGTTTCTCGTTTTTTGAATTATTTGTATGTATTATAATATATATTAGTTTATTTAATTCCATCTTAATATATAATATATATTAAGATGGAATTAAATATGTATTAGTATGTAACATTTATGTAGGTATATTGATTTATGTTAACAAAATAGTATTCTCCTAATTTATTTATATTTGTACTCTACCACAGTGCTGTCCTATTTGACCCTAAGGTTGACTGGTAGAGAATGCCTTGTGGCATTAAGTCCGCCTATGTACCACGTTTGTGCATGAAGTTTAAATAAATAAATATGAATAATATTATAAATTATTACTAAACACCAGTCTAAATAATGCTAGCGTATTTGTATTATTGGCAACGCAAAAAGCCTTTGGTTCAAGTTATTCAAAACATATGATCTATTTGTCTACTCTTCAGTACGTCAGTGTCACTGTCAAATTGTGTTTTGCAACAAGCGTTTTGTTGTAAAACCATAGAACTAATTTTATTGCTATAACCGGTTCCAAAAAGAAATCACCATTTATTTCGTCATGGCAAATAATTCCATGGGCCATGGGGCCAATATGCCAGCAATTGGCACCATAAATCAAGGTGCTATACAGTATATAAACAATCCAGTTCAGAGTCCTCAATTGCAGTCGAGTTCACTTCAGGGCTCCCCATCACAGAGCAGTCCCATGGGCACTCAGTCCCAAGTGGGGGCGAAAGCCAACACGAGCGGTGGTGGCGACCAGACTACTCAGGTGTGTTTGAATCGTGATCTTATTTCCAATTGCGATAGTTTCACATAAAAACGTGTTGTGTGATGAGTTTTACGACTTCAATAAAGAGAAGAGAGAGAAATGTAGCAGTAACTTTATTTTTTATATCACACTATGAAAATCAAATTTAGCTTTGCTATTGAGTGTAAGTTGACCTCTGAATGACCCTTCATGACCAGTTTTTGTCTTATGACAGCAGTACTAACGATATTTCAGTTACTAAGCCGACCTCGTCTGCAAGAGATGGTTCGTGAAGTGGACCCCACAGTGCAGCTAGATGAAGAGGTAGAAGACATACTGCTTCAGCTGGCCGATGACTTCATAGACACAAGTCTGAATGCAGCCTGTGCACTGGCTAAACACAGACATGCTCCTAATGTGGAGCTCAGAGATGTGCAGCTGCATTTAGGTGAGATAGCATCCTTACTACTTACTACCTACTTCCTACTTACTCCTAAAAACATTTTTAAAACATATAAATTAACCATCCATTTGGATCTAGCAGTTTGATAACTATTTGTGTCTCTTTGTGTTTTTAATAACTACTAGTCCTATGTGTCAATATGAACCCCATCTCTTGAGTATGTTTTCTTTGTACCATTATATTAAATTAGTTGCCAGTGCTGGCAGTCTTGTATAGATTAGGGACCTCTATAACTGTATTAGCAAACTAATCCCTATTTGAGTTGCCACAGTGCTGGCAGTCTTGTATAGATTAGGGACCTCTGTAACTGTATTAGCAAACTAATCCCTATCTGAGTTGCCAACAGTTAAAAAACCTGATCATTCATACTTATCCCCAGTTTTTTTACGGTGATTCATATAATATTTCAACTGTTGAAACTAAATTTGTTTTCCCAGAGCGCCAATGGAACATGTGGATCCCAGGTTTCGGCAACGACGAGGTGCGACCATACAAGCGCGCGGCCGTCACAGAGGCGCATAGACAACGCATGGCCCTCATTCGCAAGACTATCAAGAAGTACTAATACCTGCATTCGTGTCGCAGTTTTACTGTTTAGGTTACTTTTTGGATTAAGATGTATTTTTGTTGTATTTTAGGCTAAGATTGAAATTGAGTAAAAGGAGTTTGATATAAATCTCATGTGTGTATTTTATTCAGGGACCTAATCACATTTTTTTGTGTGAATGCGTGCATAGCTGAAAAGCTGCAAAGGATAAGGTAACTTAGTTTTGGGATGTCGTAACTATTCATACATAAGAAACTGTTAGATAGTCTAGTAGTAGGTACCTACAGTAGGAATAGATTTCCACATTAAGTTGCTTATAATTCAAATGAAACAAAACATAATTATAATTAAGACACGATTTATTTTAATGATTGTAATAATTAGATAATGAACATGACAAAAATTAAAAATAATCACAATTAAATCACACACTTATAGAAAAAAACTTAAATGGTCATAAATAAGTAAAAATACTTAACACAATACTGGTTGAAACGAAAACCAAAATCTTTGATTACATATAAAAAAAAATCACAGACTGCATATGGTACACTGCTGGAGCCTACACACGAAAAAAAAGCTCTTGAAGTACATTGTGTCTGTTCAAAAGGCACAGCAACACAAAAAGAATGCCGTCCTCGCATATTTTAGCGTCGCAAAGACTTCGCCGTCCGAGTAGCTTTGAAATAATAAAAAAAAAAACCTTCACACAAAAATTAAGTACTTAGATAAGTAGGTACACAGAAATATTTTGGAATGCATTAATACTAATGTCAATACTAGAAGACAACCATTTGGTTATGTATGACCTATGCCCTAAAGTGATTTTTATAACGAATATTTCTCTATAGACAGGCGAATAATTTGTTCTGCTAAACTTAAGTTACATCTAAGTCATGGCTAAGCCACATATTATTACTCGATCTATTAAGAATCGGTTGATAGCTGGCATTTGTTAAGCTAAGGCAGCTTTTATTTTACTAGAAAGGCCCGTACATGTGCTGTTTAACATTTTATCCATTTTGTGGTGCCAAAGGCCTAAAATATTTTCTTTTTCTAATTTACACGTGAAACTGGCGATGAATCGCGTAAATCGGTGACAAACTAAATAATCTTACATATTTTGATAATGTTAAACATTGAACTAAACACACTTATTATTTAATCGTCACATGCAATCCTAATCATTATACATATCGAAAAATTAAGTACGTAATTATACTCTTCAAAATTAATATTTCTAATAATTTTATAAGCGTAGACATTCCTTGCCTAACCCTTTATCAGTACATTTTGCCCTTACGAAAAAAATTGCTCTTCAACACCTACTCTAGATTAGTGTAAATGTAAAATTATGGGTGATTTGCCAGCATCACCCTAATAGCCTTGATACATAATCAATTATGCCAAGTTCAGGCTAACCATAGATTATTTTGCCAGCAACATAGTTGTTGCTGATGAGCTTGACCGCAAAAACATTTAAATATAAATTCATCAATTTATAGCCGAACTGCAAGGCGTTTGATTTAAAAGCTGGTGATTTGGTGCTATAGGTATTCAAGTGGTGTTGTTCTACCATACATGAAGACTTCCTCGAATCGTTTATGGGTCCAAGCTCCATAGAGAATTAAAGGTGATCTACACTTTGCATGCTGTGCCTTGCTTGCCCGGGATGTAGAGGTGGTCAGACAGGCCCACTTTCTGCCAGTGCAGAGACTTGGACTTGATCGCCACGGGTTCCTGAAAAAAGAAAAAAACGTTAGCATTACATACTTTTTAAAGACAGTAGGGTATACGTTGTTGTTGTTGTGTTGTTGTTGTTGAACGTGCGTATTTCGAATCTAGAATTTCAAATGTTTGGCAAATATTCAAATCGGATTTTGTATTGTGTCGGAAGAATGAGATCATGACTAATTAAAATTAGATCTAGGTATAAAAGTCTTCACGATGCTAGTCCTGGAAAATTTTCAGAACAATAAGATTAAAGGAAATGACGCAGCATATAACATCGTTTGACTAAATATTCATACAAAGTGGAGCTAAATACACGTGGATTGTGTGTCCCTTGGGTAGTTATACAGGGTGGTGCCGACAACACGACAATAAATGAAACCACTGGTAGTTCCTAGTTCATGGTAACAAACGAATTTGGCAAAGATATTTAGGTAGATTATTGTCGTATCGTCGGCACCACGACGGTGTTAGGATTTATTTAATAGTTTAAAAATGTTCCTATGAACTAGAACTACCAGTGGTTTCATTTATTGTCGTATTGTCGGCACCACCCTGTAGAACTGCGGCTTGTCATAGAGACTTACCACAACTGGTTATAGGGAAAATGGACAAGGCACTAGGTGGAGTTTAATGAGAGATCAATAAAATAGCATGTTATTAGAAAGTATTTATTATAACTACACTTATTAAAATAACAATATCTGCAAACTTTCGTGTATTGTGCACAATTTTTTAAATAAACCAGTACGACATTACTTCTTCACTAACTAAACCTAACAAAATACGTTCCATTTCACGCAAATTGTTGCACTAATCTGTATATGTAGCGCGGCTATGGTCCTTGTCCTTGGTTCAGCACCTTCAATTCTGCATCAGTAACGGCATTAAAAACTTTCTGTTTTACTTGCAACTGCACTCTCTGTGGGAGCCTTTTCACACTAGGAGTCATTGCCAAGAAAAATGCGTCTATAGGGTCCTTTTCCTTTGTTGACTTTGCCTCCAGATAGTGTTGTAGAATATCCTCGAAGGTTGGAGAGTTATCCCTAGTCAAAGGTTTTGACACAGGATTTGAAGCAGATTCGATAAGAGGGTCAATGTTATCGATATGAAAAGGAGGTACTGAAGTCAAGTCATCGAAATCTTGTGCTACGTCGTCAGAGTGCATTTCTTGGTTTATAAAACTTTCAGCTGCTTCTGTAGCCGCTATATTTTCATAATTGCCCGTCATGCACGAACTCACTAGTAGATCATCATAGTATTTTACAAAAGGTTTATGAAATTCTAGTTCCCATTCGAACTTAAGGGGACGCCGTTTGGCAGAAGCAGACCAACTTTTTTCCCCGAGTTTTTATAGCTTTCCTGAAGTTGTCCCTAAGGCGCCTCCATTTGATTATGCACTCCTGAACTGGAAAGATACAAAACAGGGCTTTTTAAAATTAGTAGGTAAGCAATAATAGTGTAACTTCAGAAGCGTGATTGATATCGATCGGCATTTGATAGCAAAAATAGTAATTTAAACGATAAGTAAATCGATGTTAAATTATACAAAGCTATTAATTTTTGTGAGTATATAAATGAAAATAATAAATAAATGATCTTACTTGAAATTCCCATTTCGTTGCTAACTTCGTCTCAAGCGTGTTGTTTACTGTTTCTATCACTGTATTTACGGGAATGAATGTTATAAAGACATTCGTGTTGTTTTACTAAAGAAATGAGTTTTTCATCGACATCCATTACGACATCGACTACCCAGTGCCAGTATTAGCCAATTAATTAGTAAGATTAAACTGACTAAAATAAATCCCAATTCTACTGTTATTTTATTATATGGGAATAGTTTAAATGTAAGTAAAAAGGACATCATTGAATGTGTACATTTGATGTTACATCTCAACAAGACCATTAATTGTAAATTCATTTTCTGTGCTTTGCCTTATTCTCAATATTTGTCCATTGAGCAAAATAGGTACATATATGATTTAAACTTGTTAATTTATAATAGGACATGTCGTCACAGTGACGCTATTTTATATTTTGATTGTAATCAATTTATCTCTGATTACAGACTGACTAACTTTACAATGTTTTTACCACCTAGTTCTAAGCGACGTATTGCTAACCTTTTAGCATACAATATACACAGCGACACTGGTATGTGTTTACCAACGTTTTCTGTTAGTAGTGATACTAATACTGCTTTTGTAACTAACACTTATACAGATACTAACACTTTTATTGATACACCTTGTAGTTTAAACTGTTAGGTGCGACAACAGGTAGGCTGCATGTGTTGAATGTTGTTCATCAAAATATGCAGGGGTTATCTGGCAAAGAATTAGAGTTAAGTTTGTTTATGGAGAATTATGATGTTCAGGTTTTATGTCTAACTGAACATTGGTTGAAGGAACATGAAGTAGCATTTATCAATGATGATTTCTATACCGTACAGAGTGCCTTTGTGAGAAAAAATGCTATTCGCGGTGGATCTTTAATTCTTGTATCAAACAAATTAAAATGTAAACAACGTTTAGACTTAGTTAATCTTTCCATTGAGCGCACTATTGAGTTGTCTTGCGTTGAACTCGAGCGATACTTAATAATTTGTGTTTATAGACCCCCTTCTGGGGACTTTACTCGTTTTGAATCTGTAATGGAGGATTCACTTAATAAGTTAAAATCTAGTAATAAATCTATAATTTTATGTGGAGATTTTAATGTTAATATCTTAGATGTTACTCCATTAAGTATCAGATTTCTCAATCTGTTTAGATCGTTTAATTTAGTTAACCTGTTTTTTGAACCAACAAGGATCACGGCTTCTTCATCAACTTGTCTTGATAATATGTTTAGTGATTGTGTTGCCGAGGACAAATTAGTGTTAAGTGACTTATCGTCTGATCACTGTGGCTTAAAAGCTAGCTTCCCTATGCCATTAAATAAAAAGCCGCAGAAAATAGAATGCAGGCCTCATACAGCTAGTCGTTGCAATAAATTTAAAAATAATGTAGCACTTAAAGTAACACCGTCAATAGTAGAGCACGAAACTCCTAATGAAATTTATAAAGCCCTTTTTGATGTTGTGCAAAATGAATACCAATCTATTTTTAAGTCTAAAACTATTAACACTAAGGGACCTTCTGTGGGCTTCAACCAATGGGCCACACCAGGTATTTACAAAAGTCGAGCCCGATTATACGAGTTGTATGGTCTTAAACAATACAGGTTTGATACAACTTTTCTAGAGTATGTTAAAAATTATTCCAAATTATTTAAAAAAATTTGTATTATTGCAAAATCAAAATTCTTAAGCGAGACCATTAAAAATTCTAATAATAAAGTTAAAGCCACTTGGAAAATCATTAACAATGAAACGGGTAAATCTGTTACACAAGATAATCACCTTGAGATCATGGTGGGTAACAAATTAGTTAATAAAGCAGCCGACGTAGCCGAGGCTTTTAATGAGTATTTTGCCAGCATACCTATAGCGACGACTCGTTCCCTAAGTTCGTCGCCGTCTAAAGCCGAAGATCTTTTGCATAGCAGCGTGTCTAAATGTGGTAACGTATTTAGTTTCGAACATGTAACGCCTCGTGATGTGGTTAACGTTTTTAATTCACTTAAGTCTAAAAACACAGGTGATTTTTGGGGCATTTCTATTAAACTATTAAGTAACATAATCGACATTGTAGCCCCCTGTCTTGCTGTCACTTTCAATAAATGCGTTGATTTGGGGACTTTCCCTGATCTTATGAAGAGCAGTAAAGTCATCCCTCTATTTAAATCTGGTAGTAAAAATGATATTGGCAATTTTAGACCAATTTCTATTTTACCTGCATTTAGCAAAATTTTTGAAAAATTAATTCTCAAACAGTTGTTAGTACATTTTAATTTAAATAATCTCCTTCATAATGATCAATATGGCTTTACAAAGGGTCGTTCGACTACGGATGCAGGTGTTGCTTTGCTAAAACACATATTTAACGCATGGGAGAACGCGCAAAATGCAATCGGTGTTTTCTGCGATCTCTCTAAAGCTTTTGATTGCGTACATCACGATACGCTTTTACGGAAACTGCGTCATTACGGTGTTCAAAACGAGGCCCTAAATGTGATAGATTCGTATTTACAAAATAGATTCCAATGTGTAGACGTAAATGGCGCGAAATCTTCCAGACTACCGGTTCGGCTTGGTGTACCTCAAGGTTCAATACTGGGTCCATTTTTATTCTTGGTTTATATTAATGATCTACCATATTATTTAAAAGGTTTTTGTGACGTTGTACTATTTGCAGATGATACCTCTCTTATCTTTAAAGTAGATAGGAATAGACACAATTTTGACGACGTAAATAGCACGCTATCAATGGTCACGGATTGGTTCACAACAAACAACCTTGTTCTTAATGCCAAGAAAACTAAAATAATTAAGTTCGCTTTACCCAATGTCAGAAATCTAGGTCCCAATATTATCCTCGCCAATCAAGAGCTGGAAACTGCCGACTCTGCTGTATTTCTGGGCATAACAGTAGATTCAAAATTACAATGGGGATTACACATATCAAGCCTAGCGGGAAGGCTAAGTTCGGCCGCATACGCCGTCAGAAAAGTAAGACAATTCACTGACGTTGATACAGCACGGTTAGTCTACTTTAGTTATTTTCACAGCGTTATGTCCTACGGTATTCTGCTGTGGGGCAAAGCTGCTGATATTCAAAATATATTTGTTCTGCAGAAGCGAGCCGTTCGTGCAATTTATCAGCTGGGTGCCCGAGTTTCTCTTAGAGATATTTTTAAGGAGATTGGTATTCTCACGGTTGCTTCTCAGTTCATCTTTGCCAACATTTTATATATTAGACAAAATATTCACCTGTACACTAAAAACAGTGATATTCACAACTTTAACACCAGAAATAAGCATAAACTACGCGCTCCTTTTCACAGGCTTCACAAAGTTCATAATTCATTCGTAGGGCTCGGTATAACATTTTATAACAAACTGCCATCTTCTTTTTTAGACTTGCCATTTAATGCATTTAAAGCCAAAGTGAAATCTAATCTTTGTTCAAAAGCTTACTATTCCATTAACGACTACTTAAATGATAAGAATAGCTGGTCGTTGAGTTGAACACAAGACAATGTTTGTAATTTATGTTCTTTCTCCAAAATTAGTTTACTGATATAATATGTTATGTCTTTTTTTTATGTTTTATTATTATATACCTTTTATTATTGATTGTAGTCAATCGTAATATTAACTTACACATAGTATTGTATCGAGTCTGGTTCTTCTAACCAAACAGACAGATGTGTTGCTGGAGAGTTTGTTCCGCCACTTCTTCTTTCCAGCAAAAACACTAGGAAGTGTCGAAGGGTGGGCGTTTTGGGGGACTGTCACTTGTAAATAAGTAAAGTAAAGTAAATTTTGACGTTCGAAAAGTGCTGATTATCAGCCTAGTTTGAATAAATGAATTTTGATTTTGATTTTGATTACGTTTCGAGAATAACTGTAGATAATCCAAAACAGTACCTATGCGCTACTTGTACGTTTAAAACAAAATGGCGGCTAAGCTGCGGCGCCCTGGAAGAGCCGGCCGCAGCCGAGCGAATCCGAGCGGAAGCCGAGGCAGCCGACAGCAGGCAACCGCCAACAGACTAAATTCCCCAGCTCACGAGGAGCGCAGATTCCTAAACTTGTATTTCGGAGCTAAATTCATATGAACTTACTGCCGCACTCAGAGACGTTTAATGATTACCTAAGCCATCACTTAATAACGATTTTGACACTTTAGTGAAGGTTTTGCATTTTTACAACATTAAATATCTCTGAGTACGGCAGTTAGACCAATAGGTACATAGACAAATTATAATTTTTTTATGGTTAGGTCTGAATCGATAAGTCTAGTCACATGGAGAATAAGAATAAATTAAGGAGCCTGTAAAAACAGTCGGTAAGCTTGACATCCATTTGCAGTCATTAGTTAGCGACCTAGTAGACATTATTAATGCACACGACTAACTTTGAAACATAGTTGTAATTTGAATTAATCGAAAATCCATTAATAGTTTGATAATTAATAACAATTAGCTTTATCAATCAATATCGATCTTCTTCACCGCTACATTACCTAAGGTCGAGGTCGACTCATCCATTAGCCTAGCTAAAGTGATAAACAGCTTGCACAACTTTATTGATATTTATGATAAAACATAAAAAAATCATAATAAGTACTCTACGTCGTAATGTCATGCAGGTCCTTTTATTTGTAAAAGAAAATCATCAACAAATACCTATGTGTATGATTCAGCAACGAATAGCTAACTGACGTTCTAAGCATCCGTGACTATATCACTAGTGAATCGAATATATTAATTATTAACAACAATCTAATAAGCAACATTGTTCGAAAGTTAGTAGGTACAGGGCCTTTCATTTCTCGAAAGAGTCTCCAAAAATCGGAACCTCTTTCGTCCGGTTCCATGGTGTAATGGTTAGCACTCTGGACTTTGAATCCAGCGATCCGAGTTCAAATCTCGGTGGAACCTATCACTTTTTGTAGATTGTTTTCAATGTTGTTCGTCCAAGCGATAACGGAGAATTCAATGAATATTTTGTAAACAATGCCGTAGCGAATTATTGCAACAAAGTGGATGATTGTGTTCATGTTCAGTTAGAAATGAGTATTAGATGTTATGTCAAAACATTGAGCCATTTATTTGCATTCGCGACAGTTTTGAATATGTGTCAATGAGATAGAACAAAATATACAACTTTTCAAGGTTTCACAAAGTATTTCCGCTGTTTGCTATGAGAATTCTATTGAAAATGAAATGTAACATTTGCATGCAGTACCTTCAATCGTTCAACGATGAGAAACCAGATTACGAGTAGCACAAAGAATTTAGATAAAGCGAAACGCAAAAACATTTAGGAATAACAATCGATAATCGTGACTGTTCGATTAACGATGAGTTTCCAATTTAAAAACAAAATGTGTAGAATTAGTATTTCTCATCCTGTTTTGGTATAATTTGTTAGAAGTCTAGGTTTTTCTAGCAATAACATTGAAATTGTACACTAGGTAAGCATAGCTGATGAGTAGTTTTTCCAGTAATTTCAAGCTGATTTTCCTCTATTAAAGTAAAATCATGGTCTTATAAGGCAAAAGGTTATATGATTACTGCAATTAGCGTCATTTATTTATTAAACTGTAGTGCTGTGCATTAGGAACTCGAATGCCTTAGTGAAGTCTCAACATTTATAAGTGCTTTAATTTACAGACCAAAAAAAAGTCTTAAATCTGAAGCTATTAACGAGTATGGAATGGAACTTTTTGCGCATGTCTACAGTCTACACACTCGACAGTCTTTATTAGACGGTCGATATCAATTTGTACTGTTACCTCTCTGTTAGTAGGCAACAAGAAAAATCGATATTTCGGAACATAGGTCACAACCAAGTTACCAGGCTAGAAGGTGAAGGTACAAATCAATACCTAATCGCTGGAGCTTCACCGTCAACTGATTTTAATTTCATTGTTTCGTACCAGATGTTGATTCATATTTTTTAAAAACGGAATTATTTAGATTGAGATTTGTGATTGTATTTGGATAAGTAATGACCACTGCGCATTTTAATCAAGTAGACATGAATTGATTAACACACAAAGCAAACATGTAAGTAGAAAAACAAATAACAAAAATACGGAAATAGCTACTAAAATTATACATTATATTTACATGAATACTTGATAAGTAAAATAATGCAATAGTACCTACCTGTGATAATACGTAGTATACTGTATTCATACACCTTACACAAACAATATTATTGTGGAACGCAAATAAATGAATATGAATATATTGAATAATAAGAATAAGACTAATAACTACATAAATAATGATGATCAAAGCATATTCATTTATTGTTTTCGTCACGTTTTTTTATATTTAAATCAAACGAATCAGCCAAAATTGCTAATTGATGTTGGTCATTAAATTCAGTACAGATTGACAGTAACATATATAGCATGGCAATCGGCCAATCAATGCCTTTCTATCGAGACACACCTCTTTGTAAGTCAATACATGTCTTGTTGTGGTGATAAAACTGTTAGGAGATTATTTATAGAACAGCTATTAGGCCAAAACTTCATTTAATTATTGCAAAGATTATTTTAGTCTTGTATGATGTCCACCACCATCCAAACCCCATTGGCCCCGACTATTTTTTCTTTTTATTATTATTTTAAATGGGCTTACTCTTGACCTCAATATTGCCATAAGGGCAGAGATGAGGTCGACGATGGAACGAGCTTACCCAGAAGAAGCCTATTTACTCGCGACTTAAATAGATTGGGGTTATATGAACTCGGGAAAACCGACTATGTATACTTGGATCCGAGAGCGACCCTCAGGAGCTCATATTCACAGAATTTGTCTGCTGAAAATGGAGATCATCTCTTCAGAAAAAAAATCAAAAAGAGTGGAACATAAACCGTTAACTGATTCCATATTTTTGGCCACATCTGCGTATAGTTCAAGGTGATTTCCATTCCAAGTTTCCAACCCAAGCTTTTCGTTCAATTTTATCACCACGTACAGCAATATCCAAAGGTTTCGCTTCGTTACTTAGTATTTTGACACGTGCGCCTGCGCTGGCGGGTTCGCAACGGAACATAAAATATCGAAATAGAACTGTACTTCCGAGTCGATGACAATAATTCAATCATTATAGAATCAATGGTCCATTTGGAAACTGCACTGCCGGCTCCACGTGGCACCAAAATAAAATAGACAAGGATACCCATTGCGAGTATTCTGGTATAGCTCCGTTAATGCTTTCCTTTGTTACCAGAAGAGTTTTTGAAAGCTTATCCTAGAGACTAATCGAGTCCTTTTGAAAAGCGTAGCCGTGTAGGGTTTTGAGCATGGTCAGCACTGCTTGAACGTTTTTTTAAAGAACTAACTTGTAGCTTAATAAAGAACTGGTTTAATTCGAAAGTCTATTTTTTTCTACTAATTCCTCTGAGTCTATTCGCAATAATTTTATTCAAATGAAACTTCGGTATCTGTTGGTAGACATGAAAGCTTTTATTGTAACCAAATTGAACGAGGTTATCATGAACTGTTAACTCGCTCGAAACAAGTGGAACAAACCTGAAAGATTTGTAGCGAGGAATTTTCTAGAAAATATGTATGCACTGTTTGTTCTTTTAATGATTCATAACGTCGATAGAGTTGGGTGGAAGTTATTAAGACAACATATTCATGTCTGTTTATGCAGTCAAAGTACCTTTGGGCTATGGACTCATGGTAAAAACCGGTATATCACCTGCTTTATTGTATTTTTTGTCCGTTACTGTCATGCTTAAAATAATAAAAGGGCACCTTGTTCGCAGCTTGCGTCCAAAAATAAAACCTGTTACCATGAAAGAAAAGAGAGCAAAGAACTCTACGACAAAAAACGTAACAGATGTAATACTCGGTACTCGTCTCAAGGGCAAGAGCTTGTAAAATTATGAATAGTAAGATGTTACGAAACTGTTGGAGATGAAAACTTGTATGAATGAATGTCTGTTGAAATATATAATAAGAGAGAAAATGAGAAAACAGACAGTTAAGAAGAGTTTCTGTCAATGATGAATTGATGATTTATATTTCCAAGATAGCATTAGAAGTCAGGGAGAGCAAGTAAATGACAAAGTATTTTGTGCTTATTAACGCCAAAGATCCAATTTTAAGCCTAATATAAGTATATAATGAGTAAAGACAAAAATGTTGTTCTCAGTATCCCTGTGGCACAATGGCACCTGAATTCGAAGAACTTTACACAAATGCAGTAGGATTAGTTGTTGATTATAGAATATTTCCAGTAGCAAGTGTCTCGGATAACGTAATCTTACACTTAAGTGTTGTTTATCGTTGCAATTAAGTCGTTTATCTTACATGGATTGACAATAGCTACTGTTTTTATAATAAGTGCTGTAAGTACAATAAATTATACTTACAAAATGTAATCTTACAAAATCTTATGATAATTTCGCGACAGACTATTCGCAAAACACTAGGTCTGACCATACTGAGAAAATCGTAAATAACAAGATTAGAAAAGAAATTCTTTATTGCCAAAATAAACATTATTCCTCATATCGATATAATTAATAATCTTGGCAAGCTACTAAACGATAAAATATTTGATGCCAGGTAAATTCTTGGAGTTAAACCGTCAACCCGTGGGCGTTATGCCAAGAGTACTGGTGCTGAGCTTCAAAGTGAAACACAGATTAGGTTTAGACGTTTTGCAGACATTCATAAATAAGAATATCTTGGATCAGACTCGTGTTGGTTGGTATTATCGTTTTCAATACGACCAATGCAAAATATACTAAGGATGATCACACCATCCTGGCTAAAGGCATATCTAAAGCACTTGATTCTGTGATGTAGGTAATGACCAGATATTGTGTGGGGTAACTGCAATTTATGATAAACAGAAACACAACTAATTGAAAGATGAATTTGCTTGATCTTAATGGAAGAATGCCCAACAACAATGGTTACTAGAAACTAATAAATCACATCATAATCATTCAGTAGAACGAGAACCACAGAATTATGATTTCTACAAATCTACTTGGTGATATGTTATGAAAACCCAACCCAAAATCGAAGGTTAGTTCACATGAATAATATTTTCATTCTTATTTACGACTATGCTTCACACAACTTACAGTTTAATTTAATCCAGGTATTGGTACAGACATCTGCAAGGAAACAGACGTACAATGAAGTGGGAAGTATCTTTATTATTATACCTTACACAATGTTATTTTCATTTAAATCATCTTTGAAGTGCATAAGAGCAATTCATATAACAATATTATCGTTATGTTTATACTTCAAGAGTAGGTATGTTTAGTCTGAACTACGTGAAATAACGCAGACTTCGAGAGAGATATTGAAGTGATTGCATTAAAAGAACCTATCACTATCTATGCAGGATATGAATCGATAGTTTAGCTAGAGATAACACCGAAGTTATTTCATCACTAGTTACTTATGCGGAAAACCACACAATAGTCAATAGGTCATCGAGTCAAGAGCAAGATTTGTTTTTGTTCCAACTTTGTTTTCCTGGTGATGATGAAAACAGAACTAAAGGCACTAACAATAAGTGAGGCAAAGAGGTAACACCAAACGTAAATCGCCACATATTTCACACACACATTATAACGTCAACTTTGACACAGTTACCCTGAGAGGCAGACCGCATGGCGGTCGAATGGTGACGTCACTTATCGCATTAGTTGTATCTGGGTCAGGTTTTACTCGGAACCAAATTGTTATATCGGGTAATGGTAAGTCGAAAAGACTTCTTTCAATTGTTTTTTTATAAATCATGTTTTGCCTAACCTTTTCCCAATTATGCTGAGGTTAGTGGGGTTGGCTTAAAGTCCAATCGAATGACTATTTAACCAGTACAACACACAAAGATATTGTGCGCAAAAATGCTTAGGTATAGCATTTTAATTTCGAGCATAACAACTTCAAAATTTTCCCAGCATTGGGATGATACAAGCTAACAGTATCAGTAACTTGTAAGAAACGTAGGACCAATTGTAAGACCCTGAAGACTCCAAAAACGAACCGTCTAATGCAGAATACGTGTCAATCAGTTACAAATAAAGTCACTGTTCTGATAATATTCTCAATTCTTCAAAACCTACAGGTTAACCAGATTTTTGAAGAGAGAAGTCAGTGAACTAGCAGAAGTTGACTTCTGCTAGTTCGTTGACTTCTCTCTCCATCGACCGCTTTTAAACCGATACTACTTAGGTCGTGCATAAGGGTGAAAACTGGCAGACCATCAGTGAACTCTGTAGTACTAATTGGATCAGCTTTCTTAATCATACGAGTAAAGTTGCGGCTGAATCCATACGCACAAGTTCAAATACTTATGATGTGTGAAATTTTAATACCATAAACTATTTTTGTACCAAGAGTTGGATGTTTTCCTCGAGGCCACGCGTTGTGGTAGTGTTAACGTAACGAGCTTATAGACCACTCACATAGTGCATGATACAGACATTATAATAAGCCTACAAGCGATAAACGGTCCTAACACCTGCAATGAGCAACAAAGAAGTAGTAAATGACTCAGTAAAAATTGAAGTAAATTACTTGTGTCAAGAATTTATTCTGTAAAGTTTTTCAACAATCAAAATAAGAAAGTAAATTAGGCTTTTTAACGATCCTACAATCAAATCATAGTCTTGATTTGAGATTGAATGAAAATCATTGAGAAGAAAATTGATTCTTTTTGCAAATACTCGTCGGTTCGCTTAAAAATGAATCGCTAGCCTAAACTCGATTAGTCCTCTGAAAAGGTTCATTAAAAGGTATATTTCAGTCCATGTTCGACTTGGCAGTGATTCCAGATATTTCGTTTAGGTAGAGAAACTCGGTAAATTAGTCTAAGCCACTTCGATTGATTGTCAACAAAGCGTTCTAAACTCTTGCATGTACAAAAACAATTAAATCGTCAAAACGCTTTCTAACAGCAAATCTATGATACTCAAGTGCAGCCAATGGAAAATCAACGTAATTATCACCCGCCGCATTCATGACAATGAGACCACGTAACCACATTACCGTATTATTGGTAAATGGTCGCGATAAGGCGAGAAAATCAAACAATGTGTCATTTTCAGGATGATACCACGCATATTAGGTGATTCAGACATGTTTTCGTCGAAACGTTATCTGTTTCGAGGGTTTTCTATGTAAATTGCGATTTACGAAGTTGCAAAAGGAAATTTACAATCATGTGATTGTTTACATTATCTATCAATAATCAGATTTATTTTTCGAACTATTTACGGAGTTTTTTGTAAGTTTCAAGGAGTATCTTTTTGTTACGCAGTTACGGAAATCAGATAGGCAGTCCCTCTATGTGAACTGCTAGCAACTTAATACTAGCATCTGGTTAAACCTAAAGCCAACCCTAACGTAGTCGGGGAAAAAGGCTAGGCAGATTATGTCTTAAATTCTATTCGTGGTTGCCACAAATCATCCATTTGTTATCACGTTTAAACATTTGCTTGAATACGTTTGAGCTGGCTGGTATACCTACACAGTTAATTCAGGGTTTTAATGAGACTTACAAACGACGTCTCGAACTTTCAATCTCAAATCTCTTAAGCTAGAACACGTCATCAAAGAAGACAGAACATGTCGTAAAACTACTCTAAGACAAAACAATGCGCTCACTGCTCATTATTCAAAGCGAGTCCAAAGAGTTTTATACAAGGAACTAGTTCCTCTATAGTACTCGGACTCTACGGCCTTGTAGACGCTCGTTTACTTCACTGACAATGGTGCTTGTTTTTATGATAGTTTCAAGGGCTTTAGATGAAGCATCTGATCGTTTATCATCATCATAATCATAAAGGTGATAAGGACTCTGGTGGTTTAGCCAGTCCATCTTTGTGAATACATAGTCAGAAATAGAGGCAGGATCGATCGAATAGTTATATCATTAGAATTATTGCACGCACTGATGATTCTGCAAGGACTTACTCTTTAGTTACTTCTGCAACTGCAAAAATAACTAGAGAAATTGGAGCGATCTTCTTGCTCAAACTTAAGATCCTACGATAGTCTTACCTTAGCAGTAAGTTTTCCATCATCTCCAATCAGGAATTCCTCCAGGCCAAAGACGAGAGGTGAAGCGGTTCCAAGGTGGAATATCCTAGAGGAAGTTCCTCTTGTTACTCTGAACTCGATAGTCTTTGCCAAGAGTACACTTGTGATCATGTACACTGATTTCTTGCCTTTCAGAGCTGGAACAATATGAAGGGTTTATTAATTTACGGAGTCAGGTTTTTCACCTCGATCTCGCTTTATGGATGAGGTCAATTGATAATGTATGTAGAACGAGATGGCCTGTTCGTGCTTGCTTCATAAGTTGACCAGATAATTGGTAATACAAAGATTGTTAGACAGGTCCATACTTAAAAACAAATAGGACGTAGGTACCCTACACAATAGCATTTGACGTCAACGAAATCGTATTTAGATTCCAAACAATTTAAACAGCCGCGTTACGTTGCTGAAGCTCATAATTATTATGATAATATTTTGCACAAAATTAATTTATGTTAAGCGGAACCGTGGGGCCAGTTTATTTAGATATGTTTTTTTTACTAAAGCTGATACGCAATACGCAACGCAAATAAGATAGCTACAATCAATAGAATTTGTTTACGATAAAAGTTAATGGACACGCCCTTCAAAATTTCGATTAAGTATTCTATGAGACAAAGAAATCATAGAAATTTTGTCCGGCCAAATCTTCATCACCATCTTCCTGCCTTTATCCCATTCTATTTGGGGTCGGCGCAACACGATCAATTATAGCTAATAATTTTGTTATTCAGAAATGGATGGATTGTGTGAGGAATGAATGGAAAGGAGTAAATAATAGCGTGACGGTTGACAGAGGATAATGGAAGAGAAAGGCCGTGTTGCGACCCTAAGTAACTTGGGACAAGGGCAGGAAGATGATGAATTTTGGGAATATTAATAGTCTTTAAATTAATTATTAATTTAAATTACCCTTACCTTTGTTATTTTCAACGTCCAAGTAGACATTGTTAACGAGATCCTTGTCTTTGGGTACAGATGTTCTAGAAAAGTTCACCATGATTACTCTAACTTTGTTCTTGATGGCCTCATCTTGCAGTGTGATCTGTAAATAAAATTACTGGTTATGCATATTTTACGAGTAGTTAACATAGTAATAATCGCTGTTCTAAGCTATGGGCGCATCATGCACAAGGTCATTGCAGATATGGATATTATAACGATTACAACAATTGCGTCATACAGCGTCCCTGAAATTCTGTACCATGTATTGAATAGTTTAACCTTTAACTACCGACCTATACGTCTCACAGACGTCATAACTTTTAATTTTGAAATATTTCTAAAATCACGCCACCTTTAGCGTCGCCCTTCCCGCTACCTTCCTCCCTCCGCGTTGCAAGCCATCAGTCGACGCTGCGCCCGCGGCGAGTGCACGCGTCTCCGTATTTAAGCGATCGACGTCTCACAGACGTAAGCACGGTGTTTATGTACTACATTTCGTACGTCTCTTGGTCGTCAAAACTTATCAGAATCCAGATTCAGGTGTTAGAAAGACATGTGCAATCTGTCCCAGTCGGTTGAAAAGGCGAACGAAGTACTGCTGCTGCAAATGCAAGAAACCAATGTGCCTTACTTGCTGCCTACAAATATGCATTGACTGCAAAGTACGTAGTGAATGTACCAAATATTCGAGTGCTGTCATTATTTTTATTTTTTAACTAAGAAGTAAGATTTATGTTTTATTTTGATAATAGTTTATAGAAGATTGCATATTTTAAGTTTATTTGTTGTTAATTACTTAATTTTAGAGAAAAACGAGACTGAAGTAAGTCCTTAAAATTTAGTACCAAATAATTGTGATATCTCGAATAAATGTTGATTTTACCTGAAAAATAGCGTGTATTTTTTTTTAATTCTTTGGTTTGTTACCTCAAACACCAATCTTTTTAATGTATAAAATAGAAAAATGTAGCATGCAAATACACATTTTATTTCAGTATTTAAAGTTGGACGTCTCTCAGTCGTCACGTCGGCGTAAGTGCTACGTTTAGACCAGGTCGGCAGCTAAAGGTTAAATAATTTGATTTGCAAAAGTTTTGCTTTCTTAAACTTTGCGTTCTGTGCAATCTTTACTTATCTAATTCTTAGAAAATCAGGAAAACGTGAGTCTTAAATCACTAGTACAGACTTCCGGGAATTTCTGAATAGTATTTATTTATTACTGAAACAATCACGTGTTTGTACGTTTTTACACTCGGAAACTTTCTGTCGTGTTCATCTTCAGTTATCTACCGATTCTCGTGGAGAATGTGATTACTGAATAAATAACTAACACAGACTTTCGAGAATTTGAGAAGGAAGAGTATATTGTATTTATTACTACAACACGTGGTGTATGTCTAAACATACTTCAATAAGTGTTTCCAGCGTGTGTTGGGTTTGTTTATCTGTGTATTCTCGTTTCGGTTACTCAGGTGTGAATTACAACGATTCTCGTCAGTCTAAGCATCATATAGCAGGGCATTGACCGATGCGACAGCAGAGCAGTATAACAGTTTTATTTTCATCAAGTCTTGTGGGTTCATGGCACGATGATGCTCGTTCTTTTTTTTTGCCTTACTTGGAGCGAATGGAACACTCATTGCAGCAGACAGTAAAATCCTCAACTGCTGCGAGCTAATTAGGGATTTTATAGCAACCATTTTGGCGTCTGAAAGTGCATTTAAAAGTGTTTAAGGTGAATGCTCCAACTAGCCCGCGAAATTCAATTTTTTTTACGTTTTTTGCAATTTGCAGGTCAGTGTTAGTTTGTATGTTGATTAGAATTTTATTTGCGGCTGTAAGACGTATGTAGTTACAGAAATATAATCATCAAAATCATCAATACAAGCCTCCAAGTTCATAAAGGTGCAGGAACTTGAAAAAGTCGTTTTTGCACCTTTATGAACTTGGAAGCTTGTATTGATGATTTTGATGATTATAATTCTGTAAGTACATACGTCTTACAGCCGCAATTAATATTCTAATCAACATACAAACTAACACTGACCTGCAAATTACAAAAAACGTAAGAAAATTTGAATTTCGCGGGGTGGTTGGAGCATTCACCTTAAGTGAATTAAAAATCACAGGAGTATAAAAAGAATTCTCATAACAGATATTTTAGGAAGCAGGGTAAATATTTTTGTTGCCATTGCACGTTTTTGTCCTCATCTAAGGGATTTTCCAGCAAAACACTGGGACTTGTGAATTTGAAAACATTGATAGTTTGTTTGATAGGTATACAATAATATCGGATGATATAAATCAGTAACGACACGGAATTTAATCCTTTATCTGTTGAATCAACAGATAAGATTAAAAGGTACCTTTGCTTGTTTGAAGGAATATAGATAGTGCACTTAAACAGTGTAAAACTCTGAATATCGGTGAAACGGTTTCTGACACAGTAGCAACCAAAGGTGGAAATTCTAATTTATGTGGTAGACTCCCAACCCCCCCACCTCCCTTCCTCCCATTCCCTGTTTGCGTAAGAATTTGCAAGACTGAAGCACAGAATACATAAACTGAAGTAAGAATTTGCGAGGTTCTGTTCTTAAAATAAATACTATCATCAGTTAAGCCTATTCCTAGCAATTATCTGGACGACATGAAGACAAAATTATCAGCCCACACATAACTAATAGTTTGCATCTATACAGAGCTTGCGTGGAAAAAACCGAACTTAGCCAATCAACCAACGATATAAAAACTGAAGTAAAAAAGTATTCGCAACCTATTGATTCGTAACCATTTTTTTACTGTTGGTGCTTCTAACGTAACAGGAACAGGTTATTTAACAGTAGTTTTTTTTTATTCTGCTGTATCACCGTACTGTTTCAGAATTATCCATGCAAGATACCGTGTTAAACTATTTGCCAAGTAAAAAGGGTGGTAAAATCCGGCCAAAGTGGCCACAGATTGGGTTCCGAACAAAAGGATCAGGCGACCTGGTAGGCCCAGAAGGAGATGGAGTGACGAGCTATACACTACATGACACTCATCCAAATGGATTGGGCCCAAACAGTCAAAGGCTGAAAAGAGGAAAGGGAGGCCTTTGCCCTGCAGTGGAACACATCAAGCTCATAATAAGAAAGAATGCGGCAGCGTAGTACCACCTACCCCACCCTTCTAAATAGACTACATTTCGGGATTCATCAGTGGAGGTTACAGCAATAGAGCGAAGGAGTAATTAGCCAGACCTAAGTCATTATCCTTATGTGTATAGCCTACACTCAACAGAAACGACTAATCACAGCCAATTTCGATTCGGATAATGATCGGGTTTAGAATTAATTTTAGTAGGAGGCTGAATGACTATCCTCACGTACGAACTCGCAAAATTGTGCAACCGTTCTGGCGCAGAATGGTCGGAACTAGGTCAGGACGATCAACGATCTGAATACTCAGATTGTTTTCTAGATAATTATGTAAGAATATCGTAGAATATGTAAGGATTTAATACGAGGATCAATCATACGTAGTGGTCTGACTGGCTGGCATGGTGAATGCTGATCAATGTTTCTATGCCTTCTCATTTAGAGCCCACTTCTCTGCTGCGGGGTAATAATTGGCATTTATAGATAATATAATTTAGCTAGGTCTATTTCCGACAAAACGGCACAAGGGTTTGCAATGCCATGAAAGAGTGGAACTGAATATCGGATCTTAGACGCGAGAACAAATTGCTGTTTAAAAAGACGTTTGTTACGACTCGAATGCTATTGAAGCACTAATTGAGTTTACACTTGGCACAGTTCAAAGTCACGTTTAGTGGAAACTGATGAGTAAAAAGATTAAAATTTGTAGATAATCGGCGATTTTATGATGATTTTATGGTGATTTTATATTTTAGATAGGTTGCAGGATAGACAAATAGGAGTGGCAGTGAGGTAATGTGTCGAAAGACCGATAGAGATAGATTAGTTCCGTGATCCCGTCCCACAGTGGATGGCTCGAAACGGAAGGCGAAATTATTTTAAGACTCTCGATAGCCTGTCTGCTCTCAAAACGGTGTAGTAAAACATTGTAAGGAAACCGGCATTTCTAGAAACAACAATTTGAAGGTAAGTGAAGTCTAACAAAGCTAATAATCTCAAGAATTGGAAGAAGACCATCGTGGGAGACCTGTTGGGCGATAGTACATCAAAGACACGCCTGCAGATACGAAATAAAGAAGAACCCAGAAATTGACAAAGAAAGTTTAACTACCTCAGACTAGATTTATTTATTTATTTAATATTAATTATAGCAACATTACAGAATCCTCCAATACGATGCTATAAAACACAAAAAAGAACAATTAAATTAAACTATAGCTATATCTACATAGATATTGTACAGGAAACAAAAAATAGCAAATAAAAAAAAAAATAGTTACCTTCAGTTTATCATCATTTAAAACAAGTTAAAAAAAAATCATCTTTCGTTCATCCTCTCACAGAAACTCAAACATACACGACATAAGTACATCAACCCACTTAGAAGCAAACAAAAAAAAAAAGTAAAAAATAGATAAAAAGTCGTATTATGTATGGTGCTGAAAAAAGCTAATCAAAGTTTCATCATCATCATCATCTACAGCCTGAATTCACCCACTGCTGGGTATAGGCCTCCCTTTTCTTGTACCAATCTCCACGGTCCTGTGCCAGCCTCATCCAGGTTTTCCCCCAGATGGTAACTATGTCGTCTGCCCATCTCGCCGCTGGACGACCACACTTCTTTTTAACCGACTTCCAAAAGGAGGAGGTTCTCAATTCGTCTGTATATTTTTTTTATGTTTGTTATCGTATCGCACATCTCCGTCATTAATGAACCGATTTTCAAATTTTTTTTTGTATTCGAAAGAGTATACTCCCGAGGTGGTCCAATTGTCACAAAGTCAGGAACTGACGATGGAAACCCAGGGAAATCGAGGGCATCCCTCAAATTTTATAGGCAATTTTTTTTTTAAACAGCTTTAGAAAATGTATGGAAAACATAATGTGTATTATGTTTTCCATACATTTTCTAAAGCTGTTTAAGTATTTGCGTCTGATAATCATAATCTTATGTGGCTGCACTGATGATGGAAGGTACAACTCCTCAATGGTTTGGAGTTGAAAGAAAATTTCTTCAAAATTATATGTACTTATGGATCGATAGTTGTATTCTTTCAGGTTTTTAGATTGACCTGAGATTTACCTTCTATCGGAGGTAAATCTCATTAACCGACTTTGAAAAAAAGGAGGTTGTCAATTCGTAGGATTTTTTTTATGTATAATCACCGAATACCCGAAGACGCCTGAACCGATATAGAAAGTTCTTTTTTTGCTGGAAAGGAAATATCCCAACGGTGGTACCATGATAAGGAAATCAGGATCTGATGATGGCATCCCAGAGAAATCGAGGGCAACCTTCAAATTTTATAGGCACTTATTACGTGTTTCGTGCTTTTTCTAAAGCTTTTCAAGTATTCGCATCTGGCAATCATCACTTCATGTTGATGAGCTGATGATGGAAGGTGGAACTCCTCAACGGCCTAACCGTTGAGGAATTGGAGGATAATTCTTTAATAAAATATTAGGGGTACGTATATAATATGGTTGCGTTCTTTCAGGTTACCTAAGTGAGCTGATTATGGAAGGTACTACTCCTCAACGGTTAATCTTGAAGGTTAAGGATTAGGTTTCTTGGTTGGATGTTAAATGCGTAATAAATATTTGTATTGGATATTACAACTAAAAATGGAAAAACAAAAAACTTTTTTGCAAAACAAACCGACTTCAAAAACACATACTTAGTGGAAAAAACAAAATCACAAAAAAGTGAAAAATAAACTTCAGAAGAAAAATCAGCTTCTGAAGTCGGTGGCAAAAAAATCTAAACCAAACAAATAAACGTCACCGACTTCAGAAGATGATTTTATGTGATTTTGTTTTTTTCACTTTGTGTTTTTCCAGTTCTTGAACGCCGTTCGGTGACAGCCTTAGTCCAGCTGTCATCACTGCGCCTTACTAGGTGTCCTGCCCAACTCCATTTGAGTTCCGTAACGCGATTTCCAATATCGAAAAATCAATATCAAAGTTTACGGGAGCGGTAAATTGGATACGCCCGGGGACGTATAACATTTTACGCCTGTGTGATATTACTGATTACTAGGCTATGGCGCGTTACGTTATTTTCCTATTACTTTTAGGTAGGTATTGGAAAAACCCAGTGACCTTTATATAAATGCCAAAGGCTCTGGGATGTTTTAACAGGTGTAGATATTTTAAAATAATGATAAAGAAACACATTTTTAAAATTTTGTAACATAAAATCATCCTTATATGGTTTGGGACTAAGTACATTACACTAAAATTACTTGGACAGCTGTAGCTTAAAAACTAAATGTACTACTGTCCCCCTCACTGAATGTTCAAGCACTGTTGAGCCTTATTACTCAGGCCATAAGGGTGAAAACTGGTTGATTGTAAGTGAGCACAGTAGTACATATTCGAAAAATAAATTTCTGCTACTTATGGATTATCAAATACAATCAAAGTCTACTATTGATAAGGAAAAAATGAAGTGATTGAAGAGCATTGATAATAGTAATTCCCCAAATTGTTTACTATCCATATTATTATCATTTTATCTTCATCTTTAGTCGACGTAATCACACTGAAAGTGAGTACATACTCATACATCATAATAGTTCCAGAAAGAATACTCAATAATTATGTCTATGGGTTGGTAACTGGTGTACCTAGCTGATGGCTTCGGCTTCTTAATCCATTTATATTGAAGCCACAGCAAAAAAGGTTGTTGTCCACTTATTTCTAAGGAATTTGCTGTTGGTTCTGTTATTGACAGAAATGAAGGATTTGTTTCAGAAAACTATACCTCGCTTATAGTTTTGTATTAAGGTGTCAAATGTAGAGATTTTAAAAGACACAAAATGGCATTCAGAATGCAGTCTTAAGAATAAAAAAATACAGGGGCAAATAATGATAAATTACTATTCAATGCATTAGACTGCCATAGGTTGAGCTCATTCATTCAGCACAATGTGAAGAGAGGCTTAGCTGAGATGAAGCAAATCTATATAATTGAATTTCTGTGAACTATACAGAAAAGAGGCTTATGATTTTCAAAAACATAATGCTATTTTTTTATTAATACTAGGTCATATAAATATTTAGTTTTCACACTGGACCATAGTAACTAAACTCTTCCTACCAACAGATGATAATAGGCTTCTAATTATACTAAAATCAATCTGAATTTATTAACACCAGTGCACTAGACATGTACAGGCTACTACACATAAGGGTACTTAAAATATTACAAGCCATTAATGTCAGAATAAAATTGTAGTACTAATATGATCTGCTGGCAGTACATGTCATATTTAACTCTATATTAACTGACTGTACATAATTACTGCAGTGTAATTATTATACCACAGCCAAGTAGGAGACAAAAAAAGTTCCAACAAATGCAGATTAAAGTGACCTTAGTTATTAAACTAATGGATAATGCATGACAGGAGGCATTAGGTAAATGAATGCTGCATAATTTAAGACTTAATTTATTCAATGGTTGCATGTTGAATACTCCTGAGACTTGTATTCTATTGTACATAGCAGTTGGCTATTAAAAAAAATCTGTTGAGGCTATGGAGTTTCTTCTTTCTATGAAAGACCAACCCAAACCATGCACCTGTCTTTGATTTTTCATATGTGCCCATGATTATTTTGACTAAAAGAACGGCCAAGGAGCTGGTTTAGTGTGAGAATGATATGGGACGAAATCTGAATCATTCACTGGAAAATGCATCCATAAATTAATTATTCTCAATTCTAATGTTGCATAAAATTCAGACATCATTATGTGGTTGGATGTTGTTGTGATAAATAGGTATAGGATATATTTTAATTCATAAATAACGTGACTAGCTCAATGTAAGTGAGAAAATTTTGCTCTACAAAAGCATAAGGACCAAGGTGGTGGTCAGATTTCGCAATCTGTAGGTGTGGAACAGAGCGTCAAAATTTCGTTACACAAAAGAAAGTGCCTTGATATTTAAATGCACTACTAACCTTTACGCTTTCATGCGGGAACTTGAAGTCCGCCTCTTGAAAGTCACCTTCCTCCAGCCATTGCACATATTCGGAGTTGGATTTCTCTTTATTTACATTCTTCACTAACTCCCCAAGAGGTGTAAACATTTTACCGTTTGTTTCCTTCTCATTTGGAACGAACAGAGACGTAACTTTATACAATTCCGCTTCGGTTATATGAGGAATACACACCAACTGACTACTGCCGATTTCGATCTCTATTTCGTCTCTGATAAACGGCCAGGCATCTTCCAACTTGAGTGACTTTAAAGAATCCAAGCTAACATCTTTACGGATCTCATGAGAATACAGCGATTTCACGACTACTTTTAGTTTTTTCGGCATTGTAATATATTTAAATTTCTACGCAATTTTCAATACAAAACACAAGTGCTCACAGGCTCACACAGCAACTGTCAAACAACGACTAATTTTTTTTCTCTTTTCCTATTGGATCTGCTAGCAACCCAGAAAGAGACAGGTAGTATAATCAATACGTCCGAATTGCGCAAGATAGACAGAGAAAGCAATATCAGTGATACCATGCGGTGATTAAAATGTTCCCTATTACATAAAAAACTATTTCCCAAGGGAATTATTTACTAACATTTCATAACAATACATCTAATAATCTCACGCGAGTGTAGGTGACCCTTCTACACTCAAAACAAAGATCATCAACTTTCTATTATGTCCTTGTGCAATAATTTGTGGTTTACTGAATGTTAGGATTTTATGTACCTAATTTCAATGAGCCTGGACCTTGCCGGTAGTCATTGTAGATTTACAGCAACGATTATGAAAACTATGGACGGTATGTCTATTACAGGTTCATTCATTTCATGGCTAAAAGTCAACAGCTAACTATTTTTTTGTACTTGACCTTGTATTCAGGAAATCCCCATTTGAAATCAGCTATTTATAGTGTTATAATTTTTCCTAGTACCTATCTACCTACAAACATTTCTAGTTTTAATTAAATTTCCAAGAAACTGGATAGTGAGTAAAAAGCGGCATCACTTCATTCAATACGTCACGTTGTTGTCACGCGTTCTTCACGCAACCACAGCGTTGTTTCGTGTTTGTTTGCATGCGGGATGCATGTATAGAAGCGACGCTGACTCAGCCAAGTCATAGTTTTCGCACGGCTAATCCCACAGAACACCAATACCTACTAGCTAATCCGCGCCAATTTTTTGCATGGTCTGACGCACAATGACGCTATTTCATATTTGGCGGTATCTTCGGGCTAGCGACACCGTGAGACATCCCCGAGATTTGATTGTATGAGTCACACACAGGTCATTCCATCTAGCCAGCTAGCAGCCTAAAATATCGACATTGCCAGTACCTAGCACTGCTGTATAAGCCCCTGTCAAATTATTTAGTCCTAGAAAAAGTTGTTACTTGTATGAGTAGGAACTGAAAGCTTGCAAATGACCTAATCCTATGAAACTGGAACTTATAACAATGATGAGAATTATGGACAAAAGCCTTATTACCCGACTGGGGCGAGGTCCAAAAGCTGGGTTACTTGGTCACTACCTTGCCACATCTGCTGTAAGCCTGTAATTGCCTGATTTGTCTGCAATTATCGTTTACTTAGGGTTTAAGTCAGAGTAAAAAAAAACTGTGACTGAAAAGGGGGTACCTAATAATTAAAACAAAATGTAATAATTGTTAATTAAAAATTATAATATTCAGAAGCTTAAAATTAAAAGTTCATTTATAAATGATACATTAAAAATTTCATAAAGAGAGCCTGTCTGTAAAGAATTTCTCTAAATCATTATAACAAAATAATTCAAGAATAAAATGGAATGTGTGTAGCAATAAAGAAAGAAAAATCTTTTACATTTCATATTATTAACTGCATTACATTTTTTATTTATAAATATTTAAGTTCTTATTTTTTATAATAAAGGCAATAGTTTATTAAATAGCATGTTAGAAAGTCTTAAATCTATTTTATAATATTAGGTAGATTATAATACTAAGATATTATGAAGTGCTATAATAAATTATAACAGCATTGCTTTTGAAGCTAAGCCTCTTTACACACAAACTCTTTGCTGTCAAGTTGATAGTACATATTTGAAGGCAGAGAATTTTAGAATGAGCCCTTTGTCAGAGAAAGTAGTCCATTTGGTGCACTTCATATTTCTTGTACACTAAACTGCCACTGACTATCCTGAGTATTTTAGAACATTTAGTCTACCAACTTGATCTGGGCTTCATATTTTAATTATTTGAGGCTGAAAGTCATAAAATCTTTTCAGTAAGGTCCAAATGCAAAAGTAAACAACTTACAGCACTTTTATATCTGTTTGATGTTTATTTAACTATATTTGCATAAGTACTTAAAAACTGGATAAATACATTTTTAGCAACACTTTTTGAGATTCTTCTTCACTTTTTCAGAACATTTGTAGTCCATAATATAAAGTATATTAGGTGAAACTCATCAATAACTTTCAGCCACTTTAAATTCAAGTATACAACGAGTTTACATGGTTAAGGGTGAGATCACATGCTGCACATCACAGCTGTGGCAATGCACACTGCTCCACACGAAACCAATAATAGTGTGACATGCCCCTTATTGTTATGTTTTACTTCTTGACAACACTTGGTGTGGTTGACTGGAACACTGATGACGCTGACATTAAGTTTTCTATGTACTGTCCCAGGACTTGGTTTTCTGAGCGTAGTTTTAAGTTCTCTTCTTTGACTGAGTCTACCCGTTGTGACAGATCTGTAATTGAGTTAAGATTTCGATATTAGCAAACTAAATATATTCATATTGAATGATTCGTTTCCTTTTACATGCAACAATGTTTTGAGAATATACTCTGTAGCACAACAATAAGTTCTAACTGCTCTTCAAGGATGAAACAGCCTTCAAATCAGAAACAAAGCTGTGTATTTTTAGGATAGAAAACTCTTTGTTAATGTGAATCTAATGAAACGGAAAATCTATAAAAAATATTTAATTATATTTACCATCTAAAGTATTCTGCAGTTCCAAAACCTGTGATATTAGTCGAGCTTTCTCTTCCTGTTCATCAATTCCGGAGTCTGGCTCGAAACTTGGCGGCCCATTGAGGCCAGGGCTTGAGGAACCTCCAGTGTATGAACTCGGCAATGAGTCCATTGAACGACCATGATCCAAATGATTGTTTTCTATTTCGTCATTAATTATCACCTGAGGGTCGTCGTCTGCTAGAGGAATATTGTCATCGTTACCCTTCTGCATGTTTGATGACCTAATTTAGGTAAACAGCCGTTTTAAAATTATTGTACTCGTAGAAAATAGGGCGACAATTGACAAATCGATTTTTCGCTTTGTTTGACGTGAGTACGTGACGTTTGTTTTGACATGCAAAAAGAGTGTGTGTGTGTGTACTGTGTAAACGGTGCGTAATATTCGTTTGATTATTATTCATTCCAAACAAGGTAGTCATAAGTCCTCAACAAATACTAACATAAAAGAAGTTATTTCTACTGATAAATAAAATAGTTTCGGTTACAAATGTAATTTTATAGTTATTTAGATTCGGCATTGTAACAAACTCTGTAAACGATCGGATCCAACACGTTTAGTTGTTTATCAGGTGGAGAGGATGGAGTGATTTTTAGCGTTGTGTTGATGCTTAAAATGATCAAACATTTTGATTAATTTGTTGATTACTTTTCACATGGTATAAATAACATGACATAAAGAACTGTGTTGAAACGAAATCATAACGATAAATAAACTGCACTGGGAAATAACATAACGCGTTAACTGTCAAACTACCTCTGCTGCTGCTGGTGGTTATAATTATTTCGTGATTGCGAAAGAAATGTTTTATTTGTATTTGAATTACCTCTGATACAACAGACTTGGTGATATCAAGATCCACGCATACAATGGCTTTAGCTATTAGAAGATCTTCGACTGAAGTTTTTGGTGCAGCAAAATGGTTCTTAAGAAGAGGTTAGAAAATATGAAACTGCAAATATTTCCTATGTCTTACGACAAATCTATTTTATTCTGAATTTCTGACATTCTGTTTCAGATTGCCGTGCCTTATCAACGTTACCGGAAAAGGCTGAAGAAGTTGCTGTTGAGAAGAAGAGGGAAAGACCAGCAGTATCTCGTTTAAGGGTGAATGCCAACAACCCTAACTTGTCGTTAAGACATGTTTACCCGGAGTTTCTTCCTGACCCTAACCCTAAATGGAGGAACAGCCTGCGTGAGAAACTTGAGAGAGTGGATATGCTGAAAAGGCGCAAACAAATTGATATACCAGAATTTTATGTTGGTAAGTACTTACCATCCAATAATCTGTATATATTTGGTAAAATCTTTGTTCTGAAGTTAACGTTTTAAAAGTTGAAATTTGGATGTGGTAGTAATTAGGGTCAGTGGGTCGTCTTTGGTTAAGCTTGTTAACAAAATAAAGCAGGCATAAGAAGATAACGCATTTTCGTCATTCTCATGCCTTTATCCTAATCTCAAGCTATGCTATAGCTATGTTCAAGTTAGCTTGCTTTCTACTTTCATAGTTTAATATGAGACATCATCTAAGTAGTCACCCCTTTTTTAGACACAGCATCTATATTTCTATGGTCTTCCCCTACATGAGGTGGGGAGATAATTATATAAATATCTTGAGTCTAACTTATTTAACATATCCTCGGGAATGTGGATCTACAAACCTAACTAAAGTTATCAAAAAAACATGAGAGAATACCTTAGTATGTTCCAACAGTACTACAGGATTGTTGGTATGCCAGAATGTGGGTCTGCACAGACCCACATTCTGGCATACCAAAGGTTAATATTATTTATGTTGATCTCCAGGGTCAATATTAGCAGTAACAGTGGCTGACCCACATGCGCAGGGCAAGACTAACAGATTTGTTGGTATTTGCATTGAACGCAAAGGAGCTGGATTGAGGGCTGAGTTCACTTTGAGGAATGTGGTTGATCATCAGGGTGTTGAGGTGTGTATTTTATAGTTTTTACTTTAGAATAACCATTCAATCTCTGTGTTTCATTCACAAACACATAATACACTTCTGGACACATCTATTGGCCCACCTTAGAGTTTAGGTTTCGATGGCCCCTACCGAAATATGATTGCTAGATTGAACAAAAACTGTTAATGCAGTTTTAAACCTGATACATTTTACCATCTTTTTCGATCGTATTGTTTTAAATTTGAATTCAGAATACCATACGACATGGAGCTACGCCTAACAAGTCGGATATGCGCCTTGTTAAAGGCAATTGATTTTTGAATAAAAAACATGTTTTATCAAATAAAGGTTTAATTTAATAACGCGTGTTGCCTCCATGGGCATCTACCACAGCTCTCATACGATTAGGCATAGAGTTTATCAACCGCTCTATGAAATTTTGAGGGATCATCTCCCATTCCTCTTCTATGGCAGTTTTCAACTCCTGCATCGTCTGTGCAACTGGCTGACGAGCCCTAACACGTCTTTTTAGCTCGTCCCACATGTGCTCAATGGGGTTCATGTCTGGGCTTCTGGCTGGCCAGTCCATAACTGTGATGTTCACATCCCGAAGATATTCCCTGACGATGCCGGCCGCATGGGCTCTTGCATTATCATGCATAAAAAGGAAATTTGGGCCCACATAGTCCGCGTATGGTATCACGTGAGGTTCTAAGCACTTACGAATGTACCTTTCAGCATTTAATGTTGGCAGCCGTGGTCCTGTAACAACCTCAAGTTGAGTTTTGCCGCTCGCGGATATACCGCCCCAGACAGTCCATGAGCCACCGCCATAAGCAACCCTCTCTTCAAAGCAGCATTGTGCGAAACGCTCTCCCTTACGTCGGTAGACCTTCTTCCTTCCATCATTGCCATGTAACACAATTTTAGACTCATCAGAAAAGAGTACACGGCTCCAATCTTGCTGTGTCCAATTTAAATGACTGCGTGCGAAATGAAGGCGCGCTGTTCGGTGGGCTCGCGTTAGTTTGGGCCCATTAGCTGGCTTGTGTGGTACCATATCGCGTTCTTTTAACCTTTTCCGAACAGTTCGAGCGCTCACAGATACTCCGTGGAAGTCGCGAAGTTGGTTTTGTATCTCAATGGAGGTAAGGTGACGATTTCTCAAGCTGGTCGTCACGATGAATCGATCCTGCCTTTCAGTTGTGACCCGAGATCGTGGCCTTCCTTGGCGACGAACAAAGCCGCCAGTCTCTAGGTACCTCCGATAAACATTTCGGACCGCAGATCGACTTAAATTAATAATAATAATAATTCATTTATTTCTCACCACAATATTTAAAGAGATTACATGGAAATATTGTTAAGTAATTACATATATTAAACTCTAATATTGTGGGAGACTGGTGCCTAAGCTAGGCTAATGGCCTGTGTTATAGGACACCAGGTCCCCACCCCGAATAACAATGTCAGGTCGTACTAGAGCAATACACCTTTAGTTGCGGCAAGTTCAGTGTTGTGGGAGGTAAGTAATAATTATGAGGGTGTGTATTATTAGGTGTAAGTGAAGTATGTGTGTGTATGTGAGTGTGTATGTGTGTGTGTATTTGTGTGGTGTTAGATTGCTGTACACGTAGATATTGGTGTTATAGAGAATAGTTGTAAAAGGTAAATAATAACTTAAAGGACTATGAGTTAACCATAAGGACACGTTCGGTACTATCGTAAGATAAGTCCTGGAGCCAGTTGGTAAGTTTGGTCATCAGTGTACTTCTGGTGAGAGGATATATATGGAGAAAACGATGGATTTTATTATAAATCCTAACACTGAGTACGCCGAAGTGGTGGCCCGCGAATGAAGTACGACATTGGGTAGGATTGCAGACTGGATGACCTTTGCGTTTCCTTAAAATTTTGTCGTCAAGAGGAAGCAAAGAGTGACGGCGTAGAACAGCACGCAGAATGAACAGTTGGCGCACTGTTAAAACCTTTGACTCAGAGTAGAGCAGAGCGGTTGGATAATCTCTGCGTTTGAACTGCATAACTTTTAGGACTGCCCTTTGGGCTCGTTCAACCTGAATTAGGTGGGTTTTGCAAGTTCCTCCCCATGCAGAAATGCAGTAAGTAAGAACAGAGACACACAGGCTCTGGTACACAAGAAAAAGAGTTTCTCGATCAGCTGAGTGTCTGAGTTCCTTGAAAATATATAATAATTTCCTAATTCGCGAGCAGAGTGCTTCAGCATGGGGACGCCAGCTAAGGTGCTTATCAATTTGAACTCTGAGGTATTTGGTACTTGGAACCAGTGATAGGGTTAGGCAAGTGCAAGCATTTGGGGTGTGATCCAAAGAGTTCTGGCAAGTGTGGGCTTTGACAATATCAGTACCCACAGGAGGCATGATCGTGTGAGGGAGAGTGAAGCGGACAACCTTGGTTTTCTCGATGTTAAGGGTTAACAAATTTGCAGAGAGCCATGTCATAACTCGTTGAACTGACCGCTCCGCCCTCAATCTGCAGTCATCCCAGTTATCATCATAAATAATAAGTGCCGTGTCATCCGCATAAGTGAATATATCGCAGTTAGGTATTGATAGGCGGCACAAATCATTTATGTAGAGTAAAAAGAGGGTAGGTCCCAAAATACTGCCCTGTGGCACCCCGAAATTGATGCTCCCACAGTCACTATACAATGAGTCGATTTTAACACATTGCGAGCGATTTGTCAGATAGTCTGAGAAGATCCCAAGTGCAATTCCGCGTATTCCAATACCCTCCATTTTAGAAATGAGTATAGGTACAGAAACCGAGTCAAACGCCTTTGACAAGTCAAGAAAGACACCGAAACATTTCAATCCCTCATCCAACTTGCCTACCACCGTACCTGTAAGGTCAAGAACTGCATCCTCAGTAGAGATTCCCTGTCTGAAACCGTATTGGTTATTTGCAACTAGCTTATATTTCGAGAGATATGTGGTAAGACACTTGTTAAGTATTTTTTCAAGTACTTTAGACAGGGAACTCAAAACGGAGATTGGCCGGTAATTGGTGACATTGGATCTGTCTCCATTCTTAAAGATTGGGTGAACAACAGCCTTCTTGAACGCCCTGGGGAACGTACCCGACTCAATGGCGCGGTTGCAGACGTGTGTTATAGGAACTGCTAGGACGGAGCTAGACAGCTTGAGAACACTGGCAGGAATATTATCATGGCCAGTGGCGCAGTCACTGCGTAGACTGTCAATAACCCCTTTCTTCTGTCAATAGCTCCAATCTTGCTGTGTCCAATTTAAATGACTGCGTGCGAAATGAAGGCGCGCTGTTCGGTGGGCTCGCGTTAGTTTGGGCCCATTAGCTGGCTTGTGTGGTACCATATCGCGTTCTTTTAACCTTTTCCGAACAGTTCGAGCGCTCACAGATACTCCGTGGAAGTCGCGAAGTTGGTTTTGTATCTCAATGGAGGTAAGGTGACGATTTCTCAAGCTGGTCGTCACGATGAATCGATCCTGCCTTTCAGTTGTGACCCGAGATAGTGGCCTTCCTTGGCGACGAACAAAGCCGCCAGTCTCTAGGTACCTCCGATAAACATTTCGGACCGCAGATCGACTTAAATTAAGTTGAGCACTCACGTCTCTTTGGCTGTGTCCGGCCTGAATAAGTGCCACAGCTTGGGCGGCGACTTCAGGTGAAGTATCCATTGATTATTGATAGAACCTCACCTTAATGTTAAGAATAAGTAATGTTTGTTGCAAAACCAAAGATATCAATCACTTTTTCAAGAATTAAATCCAAGTAAACCAATAAAACCAAGTTTTCTTAGTATTCGATTGTTTGATATCAACAAACAGGCTCCAAATTGTCTTTTGTTTCTTTAAATTCTGTGTTCGAAATTCAAAAAAAGACTATTGAATGAAATTGTGAATGTGCCAGGTTCAAAACTGCATAAAAACTTTTTGCTCGACCTAGTATAAAATTTTAGCTAGGACCAAACGAAACTGAAAATACAAGGTGGGCCAATAGATGTGTCCAGAAGTGTATATTATTTCAGTAGATTAGATAGGCATTTCAATAAATCACATTTTTTCAAATCTTTGTGAAAAAAGTAAAGGCAATGTAGCGTAGGACTGATCTAGATGCTTGATAAAAGAACTTTTTTTTTAAATTGTCTATGGTTTACATTCTCCAGGTGCGGTATGACCTTTACGACCCAACAGTACACAGCATCCAAGTCCTCCGTCTTGAAAAGCGTCTAGATGATAAGCTGCTGTACCTGAGGGATGCTCTGCCAGAGTACAGCACCATCGCCTTTGATATGGACCCTGAACTATTACCTGAAGGGACTCCGGTGCCTGTAAATCCTGTACAGGTTTGTTGCTGCTTCAGTATTTGTTCATGGGGCTGTGATAACCATTATAGTAACTTTGTTAATAAACTGCTACAAGAAGAAAAAAAATTCGCAGGCAAATGCAAAACAAGACTGGGCAACCATCCTAACCAACTTGATGTCCAGCTCACATTGCCCGGCGGCGTTGACTAGGCCAATATATTAAAATGGAGGATATTCCCATTGGTGAATACCTCCTCGTGAATATTAGTCTTTCAACACATCTCTCCATAGTCAGAAGAACTTGATTGCATGATATAATAATAATAAAAAAAAACAGCTTCTGAAGTCGGTCACATTTGTTTTTTTGATTTCGTTTTTTTGCCACCGATTTCAGAAGCTGGTTTTTTCTTCTGAAGTTTATTTTTCACTTTTTAGTGTTTCTGAAGTAGGTTGTTGTTTTTTTTCATTTTATATACAAATATTTACTATACATTTAACATTCAACCAAGAAACCTAACCCTTAACCTTCAAGATTCCCTTATTATTGTTTTCAACTCCTAACCGTTGAGGAGTAGTACCTTCCATCATCAGCTCATCAACATGAAGTGATGACTGCTAATGCGAATACTTGAATAGCCTCAGAAAAAGCACGAAACACGTAATAAGTGTCTATGAAATTTGAGGGTCGCCCTCGATTTCTCTGGGATCCCATCACCAGGTCCTAGTTTCCATATCATGGTACCACCCTGAAAATATGTACTTTCCAATATGAATATAATATGGTTCATAAACGACGAAGTTACTCGTGAACACACATAAACGAAAAATGTTCATAAATTAAAAAAAAAAAAAACATTAAATGAAAATTACGGGGCCAAACTATGTTAAATTATCATGGAACCAAATGGCAACTTTTCCGCATCAAACTAAAAAAGAATCACGTAAATCGGATCATAAATCTCAGTGTAATCGGTGTACATACTTACATAAAAAAAAAACAATCAAATTGAGAACCAATCAATAGTAGAGCAGTTAAAAATAATTTCTATTGTTTTTCCAGGTAAAACTGAAACCTAGACCTTGGCTAGAACGATGGGAGAGACAAGAGCTGCAGGGTGTTTCCAACATTGAGGAGCATCTGAAAGAGAAGGACAGAGTTAGGAGAGAATTGAGGAAAGAACCCTGGGAGAAATATGACTTGATGAAGCAGTACAGGTAACTGTGGAACAGTATTCAATCTGTGTAATACAAAAATTAGGTAACAAATATTTTGTCTGGTAAACCAGAAAATCCAGTCACAATAATGTTTGATACCACTTCATCATCTTCCTGCCCTTACCCCATTCTATTTGGGGTTGGCGCAACACGTTTGCTTCTTCCATTCTTCCCTGTTACACGTCAAGGTGGCATTTATTCCTTTCCCATTCATATCATTCCTCACACAATCCATCCATCTTTTCTTTGGCCTTCCTCTCCCTCTCCATCCATCAATATCAATATTATGTTTGATACCACTTAAATAGTTTAATTATACCTATGTATTTGCACTCCTTGCTTCACATCAATCACATTAGGCCTGTGCAGCTAATGACAAGCCTACTTACTAGAACAATAATATTATTGTCTCGTATTGTCAAGGCATGCAAGGTGAAACTAAATTAGTTAGAAAAACTTCACAGACAACATCAATCAGAAAATAGCCTCTTAATTTCAAGTAATATACAACCTGCGGGCATTGACCCTGTGTTAGCTGTAATTACATGAAATTATAAGCTAAAAAACTTTCTTTTATCGTGTGATTAAATACATATATTAGATTAAATTCATATTTCTTAAATAATATAGTACCTCATAAAAATAATAAATATTTATCAATTTTGCAGGAAAACAATACCAATAGAAGACCAGACTGACATTTGGGCGGAAGTGAACAAGCAGCTGAAACAACTACAACTCACGCGCAAGAAGATGACCAGAAAACGCACGTTTAGCGCGCCCAAACCGCAGCTCGGATGAAAATTTAGTTTTATGCATTGTGTTATAAAGTAGTTTAATAAAGTTTACGTTATTAATATTGGTTTTAATGAATACCAACTTTTTTTTACTAATTAAACGTAAACCTGATGTTTTGATGAGGGTTTGATTTGGTCTAGTGAAAAGGCAGCGAGGTGTGGTTATGGACTTCGTGAGCCTTACTTTTTAAGTCATAAATCATATTTATACTACTTTTTAGAATTAGACAGACTAAAAACAATCATGCATTTGCATTGCATATTAATTTATTAAAAATATAATAGCAACGCTGCATTTCTATTTTGCACTTAGCTACCAAAATCGCTACGTAGGTATGAGGAGAGCCCCCACAGGCATTTTAGAACATTTGTTTTGATTTCCTTGTGAATCATTCGCGCTGCCGCAGATGACGCGGTGGAAGTGACCAAGTTCTGGACCAACAAAATATAAACGTTGTGGGGTCCAGCGACAGGAAGAAGACTTGGACTCGCTCGATCATAATACTTGTCTGAGTTAACGCCCATGTACAGGTAATGAGTGTACTGTCTTTCTACCCGTCTGCAAGACAGGTTGTGTATCCAGCCGGACTCTGGACAATAGACCACAATAGACCCTCTGGATTCGGTTACAAAACATCTTCATTTCTTGATAACTAAACGCAATGAAATAATTTACGTTGTTAGTAAGTAACTTAGCAGGAACGAAACGTATTTAGTTGTCATGGGATTTATCAGCTGTTTACTAGGTGGCGCTACTGTCATTCATCAATTTGAATAAAAAAAGCCGCTCTAACTGTACAAGTATGTATCGCACAGCAATTAATTAAAACTGTTTATTTTTAAACTGTTATTTATAAAAAAATATTAAGTTAAGGCAAACAAAGGTTCACACAAAAGCTCAAGATGTTGTCGTGGTGTGTTGCGCCCCGAAGGTTGTATGCACGAACCTTTGCCAAACAAACCAAATTAGCTCTTATTTTCTGAGCAGTAACGGACATTTTGATGTCAAAAGTCAAAATTGTGTGGTTCGAGTTGTAACTTTGCTTGCGTGCGGCGCGGGCGGTCTGCGAAGCGAAGAAGTTCGCTTATTGTTCTTGAATGCTTTTTTCTTGTATGAATTCAGGCAAATCGAATAGGAATTACAAGAGAATTAAGTTTAATTCGTGTTGTTTGTGCTGATTCAGTGAAGTGTACAAGAGTTTTAGTGAACTTGTTGGTTACAGTGTTGAAATTGCATGTTGCACTCAATACACCTGTCGCCCGGTAAGTTATATTGTTTAAGTGGTTAATTTTGCGAAAATATGTTCTGAAGATAGTGCTAAAACGATCGTGGCACGTAATTAAATTTCGGGTACCGTTACGAGCATGTGAGAAGCTACGGTATTTCTTCAGTAAGTTACGGATTGTTGGTGTTATGTATAATTGCAACTGCAGTCTGACCAACCAGTATTTATCGATTGTGACGCATTGTAACTGGCCACTCTGGGCAGTAGCTGTTACGCCTCGATTTTACAAGGAACGTTATCTTGAAAGATTTACCTTGTTCTGTAATCTTGGTTTAGTTTCAATTGTTTTGCCAAGTTTGTAGTCAAGTAAACAGAAGTTTGTTGTGTGTTTGTTAGTTTGTTGCAATTTGACCTTTATAATTACCTACAAGTATAAGTATAATGAAGTAATACCTACATGATTTTATTAGCAAAACAAATAATAAAACAATATTAGGGATATAGTTTACATTAATAAGGTCTGTGTATTTTTTCTCCTTTGAAGAAAACTAACTTATTTCAACACATTTCATAATTTCTTTGTATGTCATAATTCTCATTGCAAACATCACTTATACTTGAATTCATAATGCAAAGTTGATTGAATTTCTTTCTTTTTCATTAGAAGTTATCAAAAGTTTAGTAACTTCCCACATCACCATAATAAGAACTAATAGTACATTACATGAGATCATAGCACCTCGGGTTCTGTGGTTTCTGCCTCAGTTTATGTTATTACAACTATTTGTTTTTTATTTAGGATCATTATCATACCTATAAAGTTATACTATAGTGGGACACTACAGGAACAGGGATAGTTGTTCGGGTCTGGGTCTTTGTGTATACGTGAGTTTAAATGTTTGCAAATGCTCTCACAATACAGGAGAAATTCCTCCTTTTTTTTTAAAGAAGAGGAGAGAATATTTTATTTGGATAGTTAAGATATTTTTGATAAGCATGTTGTAGGTATGCACCATGTTTATCAAAGAAAAGTATTCCGCTGTAACCATATAATTTAGTTTTGCAATAAATTAAAGCTATCTAACGTCAGATATGAAGGAAAAAAGGCACAGGAAAATGGAAGACAATAAATGTGTTATGCCGACTCCAAATAACATTCAAAAAGGGCATAAAGATGATCTGACGTCTGAACTTCATTCACTAATTTCAACACTTTCATTTCAAGATATTTATGTGTTGTGAACCTGCAACTGTGAAGTTAATTATTACATTCTTGTTTATTAATCTTCTCTCATCGATTTAGCATTTTTAGAATATTCTTTTAAATAATACAATATTTATAAAGAATTTTTTTACCAAATGTATTATTGGTGATGTTATAATAGAGAACTTTCAGGTGCATAGATATTGGCATGGTGTTTATGAACATTGAACAATTACAGAAATTGACTGACTATAATTAATATGACACAGTTTCATGTTTTAAATGTTATATTAATGAAATTACCAATATAATCTTACTTTATCCAGAGTAAATTACAGTTACAGATGGCGCATTAAGTCAATATGTCGGATGACTTGTCTCACAATGAAATGCATTCACACTTCCTTTCAATCTTCCTTAAGACTATTCTCAGAAGAATTTTAAAACCTACACCTTCATGACTAATCCAAGAAGTACTAGGTATTTCAAGTGTGCCAGTCATTAAACTCTTGAAGAAGATGTCTTCAAGAAATCTTCATCTTCAAAATTCATTTATGTGATATTTTAACAGATTGCAGAGATTGATTGTAGAGACACAAGAGGCCTTTTTTTTTTCAATCTGCTCTGTACCTCTTTTGAGCAGAGGCCTCCCTCCTCTCCAAAAAGTACACTAATGTCTGTTCAACTAACTCACTAATCACAATCAAGAATCGAAATTCAACAGTGCAATGGTATTTAGGCATTTGTACTCGTGTAAGTGTCGCTTCGTGTTTGTGAAAACGAGTATGAGCATTACTAACCAAACTAATTTTGATACTGTAGGAAGTGCTTAGATTATTTTGCACTACATATTTTACTTTCCTAAACATAGTTAATTAACTACTTTTATTACTTACATGGCTGAAATAACACCCTATAGGTAATAAAAAAGGGATAAATTCGTACCATCAGGATAGTAAAACACACGTGTCTTGTTGACACATTTTACAGCACCTTGGTTGATACCGTTCACGTGTCTAGGGGTCATTGACCGATAATCCAATCACTAATGGCAGCTTACGACTCTGTTACGACTTACAGGGAATGTTACACCATTGGATTCATGGAATTTGTTTTTGTAATACTTTCGAGTCCTAGTTTCGTATGATGTGTCAGTTTTTTTTTGTCGCGTCATTTAGTCCTGTATTACAGACCGTCACTTTAAGACTCAAGCATCACCTACTTCAAATTAGTTTCAACTAATTAAGGTGAATGCTCCAACTAGCCCGCGAAATTCAATTTTTTTTACGTTTTTTGCAATTTGCAGGTCAGTGTTAGTTTGTATGTTGATTAGAATATTAATTGCGGCTTTAAGACGTATGTAGTTACAGAAATATAATCATCAAAATCATCAATACAAGCCTCCAAGTTCATAAAGGTGCAGGAACTTGAAAAAGTCATTTTTGCACCTTTATGAACTTGGAAGCTTGTATTGATGATTTTGATGATTATAATTCTGTAACTACATACGTCTTACAGCCGCAATTAATATTCTAATCAACATACAAACTAACACTGACCTGCAAATTGCAAAAAACGTAAGAAAATTTGAATTTCGCGGGGTGGTTGGAGCATTCACCTTAAATGCCTTGAATCTAAATAGCATAGGTAATCTTAGGCCCGGTATCCACCAAAGCGGAGACGAGCAGAGCGGAGAGGAGATGTGCCAAATTCGACCAATCACAGGAAGGGTGAAAGACCAGATGTAAATGATGTTAACTAATGTGATTGGCTGATTTCCGCACATCTCCTCTCGTCTCCGCTCCTCTCCGCTTTGGTGGATACCGGGCCTTAAACAGCATTATAATGTGCCCACTGTTGAGACTATAATGAGAGCCCTTTTTTTCTCTTCTATTTGATTTCTCCCGCTCTGGGCAGAGCGGTAGGGAGTGTCATACTTCTACTGACTAAAAACCACCCATGTTCCTTCTTAGGCCTTTGTGCCGAGGCCGCGGTATCTCTTTCGAACAACCCGCAGCCCCGACGGGACTCTATGAGAGGGAATTGGTTTTAAGACATGCCAGTCTCCTCACGACGTTTTTCTTCACCGTTTTGAAAGCTTAGTGCAAAACGTAAGCAGTGGTGATGAAATAAATTAAACAAACTAATGCGCCTGTCTGGGTTCGAACCCACAACTTACTACTCGTAAGTCAGAACCGCCACCACTGGGCCAGCGCTGCCCTAAATCTACATAGTTTTGAGTAATGCTTGAGTTTTATGCGACGTTCGGTATCTTAGATCTTCTCTAGCCCTTTATCCAAGACCAGCTGCTGGTGCTATTAGCGGCTCTGCCAGCTTAGAGGTCGGAAAGCAAAAAGCAATGTGACGTGGGGTGTTGTTAAATCGAGCTTACTCCTTCTACTCCTCAGAACTTCATATTTCACAGGAGTTCCTTCCGAAATACCATTTTATGACCCTAATTAATGTTAAAAGGCTAGTTAGTGGCTCTAAATCAAGAAAAGCACTAAAACTCTGAGATTTATGTAGTGCGTGTTTGTCACTTAGCTTGATGTAATACACCAACACGTGCGTTACGAAAGCGGAAGGCGACAATAAAAACAATATGGCGTCGTTATGATGCGCCGGAGTACATCGTACACCTGATTGAAGTGTCACTAAACTTTCAGTGTATTTTTACTTGCGTAACGATGTTGTGTGCTTTATACTGAGCTCGTCCACGCTTAATCTCCCTACCTAGCTCATTTTTGATGTTATATCGAAAATTTGGAAAACATCTTGACGTTTTGGAGTATAAATGAATATTGCTCAAAGAATCGGAAAGACCAAAGGAATGATGGTGGGCCTGTGTAAGATGAGGAGATGAAAGAAGATGACCACAAACGAATAATAGAGGAGGAAAAGACTGGTAAGAAGAAAACGTGCTACGCCGATTCCAAATCGATTAGGATAAGGACAGGAAAGTAAAGAATTTTGGCACAGATTTGCAGGAAATTAGGCTACCATTAGTTCCAATAACTGCAATCGTTCCGAAGTTCTTAACGTATTGAGACACACCTACTTTGATCATTACTTGAAACAATCCGGTATAGTTTTTGCCGCCTCCACAAGTCTATAATAGTTGGACGTGATTGTATGAATAAATCTCATTTGCGACGCGTTAGACCAGAAACTGACATAAACCAATTTTAGAACGCCTGATTGAATTTCGTGCACGGAAAGACTAATATTGATGAAGTATAACGTAAATCTAAGAAAATACGTTATCTGATAAAGACAAGATTTCATAAGTCAGGTATTTGGGTCAGTTTAGTTTACAGATGCAGTACGTCTCGATATCAGGTCGGCGACCTTCCGTCTGCCGGTCAATTTAGAAACTAACCGATCCCGTGCTCTACCAGTTTCTGTACCACTTTCTAAGCTTAATTACTCGCCTTTTCCAGCTCTTGTTTGGTACTACACATTGTCAACGTTCTTCCGCGTCATTATCGCGATTCAAAAACCATTTAGATGTTAACCGTTTCTTGGGAATGAGAAATTGTTCCCGTTTTCGTGCTTTCTTCTTGTTATAGCAATTTACAGATGTGTTTCTGCAAACAAAAATGCAAAAAGTACTGTTTCCGCCCGGGATCGAACCGGGGGCCTTGTGCGTGTGAAGCACACGTGATAACCGCTACACTACGGAAACCGCATGGTTGTTGCGCGAAAGTAACTACTAATTTGGGCTACTAACTGTGCAAAGACTATGCACAAGACTGAAACCTTCTACATAGCAAAAGCAACATTAGAAACTGCTGATCATTCAATTTCAATAGTCCAGGAATTTCTTTTCAACCACTTTCATTATGTAAAACAAGCCAGTAATTAGTCCCCACACACTGTTCAATTAAGGCCGACGTGTTGTAGACATAAAATGAAGAGCTAATTGCAACAAAGGGCGCTAAACAAAAGACTCATCTCGATACAATACAACACAAAGTGTTGATTCATCGCGTGCGTGCTTGCAAAGGGCTACACGCGATAGCATGGTGGTAAGATGCAGTAAAGACAAAAAGTTAATAAAAGACTACTTACCTATAAGATCTTGTAGTTTTATTCCATTTGTAAAATACGGCTTTCAATTTCAGCTAGTTACTTGATTAATGTTTAATCTTAATCAGCTAAAGTTTGTTATAAATCAACCCTACAAAGGGCGTTTTGACGTAAGTACCGGCCACTCCTTCAAACATATTTTATTATTTCCGCTACTACAACAACTCCCTATGCTCCGCACAGTGTAATGCTGAACTTTCAAAATAAACTTGATTTATTAGGTGAATGTTTTAAATCAACAACAGTGTACTAGGACTAGTGCGATTCAAAGCATAATCCGATCGCCGCTGAATGATGGCTGCTGGCTAAACGTATAATATTTTAATTTCTTGCTGCTTCTTCCTCCTCTTCACTCTGCGAAAATGGGTTACTGATGGAACCAACTCAAACTTGAAAAATCCAGCATGACCAGCAAGACACCAAGAAGTTTCGAATCACAAAGTCTCTGAGGTCTGGAATGCAGAGTATGGGCCAATAAATACCCAGCAAGTCTAAGGCTAAATAATTTATTACCAAAGCATGCTGACTACATTTTAAGGCCCTTGTCAAATGCAGTTTAATTGAATTGTAGAGGCAAAGGCTCGATAATGACGCCTGATCCGATAATACTTGCGCAAGCATCGGCCAGCCATGCTGTAATTATGTGCACAATGCAGACACTGCACATAGCGATGGCGACGTCAAGGCCAATGTTCTTTATATGAGCGATGCGTTTTGATACTTGGCGGCACTAAGTGATTTTAATCAAAGGGGTAGAAGAGTGGATGGATTGTGCATTCTTGCTCTTGTCAGCAAGAGCAAGATGACTACATTGGGGAGCTTACAAGTATTACATTACGAATTTGCGGGGAGGGGTCTTGTAAAACGTTACGACGCGTTACAGGGGCGTGAGGGAGGGGGTTTGAAATACGCGTTACGTAACATTGTTTTTTTTTCTTTTTGTTTTTTTCGTTTTTTTTAACGAAATTGAAAAAAAAAATCGTTTCGGTTTTTTCTCAAATTTTTAATTGGTAAAAATGGTCACTTGGTGGTTAGGTAACGTCTTACTAAGGGGGCGGGGGTATTATGTTACGTAATACTTGAACGCTCGCTTGGTCACTGAAACATTCATCTTTCAGTGACCACTGCCACTTGTAACGATCTTTGCGTACAAGGAGTAAGCAAGGATCGTTGCAAGTGATTTTCTATGGTATTTGCCCTTTTCCCATGGGACAAGAACTTTCCAGAATCTTCCAGATAACCACAAAAAGTCTTTAAGGGCGGATTAGTACTTACACGCAATGAATGAAAAGAATGTTGTTGAAAACAAGACATTCTCGTTAAAATAAACTAATTAATATTCCATGTTACAGAATTAGAAAACGTATGACTACATTTTGACTTATAGTTCTGACATTCTGAAGACTCCAAGTACGGAGATATCTCCTGTTATGAATACAATACTAGGAGTGGTGTACAAGTACATTTGATATTCTAAATAAACAAGCTCACTGTCCACACTCACATCGTGTTTGTTATTATTGAAGTTACAATAATGATAAGTGGATTGCGTTTCCATTCATTGTAATTTCATGAATAAGGTAAATTACAGTGAACATTTTGTGGAAGAATTGTGTGAAGATGGAGTTTATGACTATGGTGGTTTGGTTAAGGCATCGTAAAATATGTTCAGACACCACCACATCAAGCTTCTACAATCCGCCAAAATTTCATAGATTTTCAACTTTATCGCTAAAGTATTAGGAGAAATTGACAGTTTCGGGTAGTTTCATGTGCACCGTCTGTATTTCTGCTTATTCTAACACGTAAAATGCAACCTAGAAACTTATAATTTATGCTCTGCTAACCGCTTGTCATCAACATTTCCCGTCCTCAAAGTACAAAAGACCTTTATTCAAACCTGCCGGTGCTCAGCAGTACGCACTTTATAAAAACAAAAGAACGTGCTCCAATGCACTCACCCTAATTAGGAAATGCTTAGAGACTTGTTATGATTTCAGTTTTGTTGTCATTGCGTGCACGTGTGAACTATCGCATGTTTAAACCTCGTAAATATTTGTGGGGGTTTATAATCTTCGCGTGGGGCAATATTTTGTAAGGGGTGTTTTGGGTATCATTGACCTTTTTAGAACCATTTGCTTCCTAGTTAAAGATCCATTAAGTTTTCTATTATTTTTGGAGGAATTTAAAGTGAACGATTATGTTTTTTTGTAGTCGAGGTAAGTGGCTCACCAGTTTGGGGCTAATTTAGTTCCCACCAACTAGACTTCGATTCAACCATTGATTGTTATCTAATATCCTTGAGCAGCTAATACTGTGACTAAATTTTAAAAACTACGCTATTTAAGGTGAAAGTACGTTCAAATCGTGTCTTGGCAATATGAATTTTGAAAACAACCATTTTGGGCAGATCTTTTGACAACGTTATTCCTTTATTTGGCATTGACCATATCTGTATATCTAGCAGTTCATGCTACTCTGGTTTATTTTAAGATATGCGAACTTAATCGGATTATTTTGGACCCAATTGTTTCGTAAGCTCCATTGTTATTTAGTTCAAATCATGATTTTGATATTTTGCGTCTGTGGTCTATGGATAGGCGTCGGTTGCGAAATTTAGGCATTGTTGTAGAGAATCATGTAAAGTACTTAGTGAAGTCGTGCACTAAATTACAGAGAACGCACTTTGAATAATAAGTACCTTTCATGATATTTGAGGGTAACCATCAATATAAGGTTTGAATGTGATTGCCGTGACTAGCTTTTAATATTTTGAAGTTCCGTGAGTAAAGTGCCGATCGGCTGAATTTTCCGTCCGCTTTTCGTCTCTAATTCACTAAAACACTAAAAATATTTGGTTATTTACCAACTGAACGTCGACCATAGGAAGTAAGCAGCTGAGTAGCCACAGAACGAGACATTTCACACTGACTATGACGGACCTGATTCTGCCTGAGAAAAGTAAAAGTGCTAGATAGCAGCTAGAATTAATTAACTTGTCCTACATGACTGGATTCACGTTCTAGAATTTAATTAATGAGAACTGGCTGTTTAGATCTTGGAATTCAAGACCTAAACTCGATTTATAGTAAAGATGAGAGAATTGTGCGCATAAATCTTCAGCTTTTTCCCACCACTTGTACACAATGTTTGCATAGGGTTCGTTTTGATGTCGTATCCGACATCTCACGACTTTCCGCCTTTCTACGTACGAGTACGCTAAAGGTCCGCTCTGCTGTTTCTATGGTAAACTTATCATGTGATTGTTATACCGTTTTGTTTTGTGAATTTTGCATCCAGTGGTTTCGTCGACGTTCCTTTGCAGAGTTTATTTAGACTTTGATAGTTCGATACGACCTGTGATGCGTTTTAAATAGGTACTGTGTGTCCGTTCACGTTTATTATTTTACATTTAAAGAAAGAATTTGTTGGATACAAATCCTAAGTTGGCAACAAATAAATTGGCATAGTTCACGTACACGTTCCAGATTAAAAGGAACTAAGCCAGAACATGAAAAAAATATTGCGCGGTTGCGCCAGAATGCGAAAATGCTATTACCCATCCCCATGTCTTAAATGTTGCGTTATTTCGATCCAGTGCTGTTTCCATGAATAATGAATGGTATCCTTGAGTGCTAAAGGTCAGGTTTACTGCAGTGTACTTCATTCTTTATGCATGAGACAGAGTGCTTCAGTCAAGGGCAAAATGAAAATCAATACAATTATAGTTCTGGGAAATAAAACATGTGTTTCTGTTGTTTCTATGACTGAAGTTACTCGTAATTTATTTATTTATTTATGTACACACAAAATACAAGAAAAAGGAAAAAGAACATAAAAAATGGAAGAGCACAAAGGTACTGCTTAATGTTATGTTTACGGTTTTTTGTTTAACGAAAACAGATGCCTCTAATTATTATCTAGATCTAGGTTATCGTTATCTAACTCATTGATCTTCAGGACTTCTATTTTCGATGAAAATTCTATGGAAGTCTATTGAATTTAATCATGGCACTAATATTATCAACTATAATAGTGGAAATAAATATTAATTGCTTATCACTGTCTTATCAATAAATAATTAGCTAAATCGAGTTTGCTACTACGGTAAGCTTAGATGAAGTTTTGCATTATGGCACACATAAGAGGTCCTGAGATGAGACCACAAAAACTATGCAAAGATACGAGCAAGATAAGAAGCTACAAAGTCGAATTGAAAACTAAAAATTACTGGCATGTAAACAAAAACCTATCATCCAAACGTAAGTCCACAAAATTACAGACCTCGCACATCAATCACAAACAAAAAAGAATTAACTTTGTTATCCGAGTGAAAGAACCTCAATTCTCACGATTAGGTTATTGGACTAGAAACCAGTTTGCAATGACCTTTCAAATATATTAGACTTATGTTAGATAAAGATCCAGTTTTATTTGTCGTAGCAACTCGCATGTTTGTAAGTTTTTATCCATGACTAGCTGACCCACGCAACTTCGTCTGCAACACATCATATAGCTTATAACCTTTCTAGATAAATCGACTATCCAACTTATTAAATTGAGCTATATCGTACTCGTAACAAACAAAAAATCTTATCTTTCCTCTATAAAATACCTTTAGTTTAGATTGACTTCGATTATATTATTAAAGTAACAATTACTATAGGTATCTCTTACTGTTTAATATACAGTAACACCTTGTACTTGTAAACATTATGGTGCAGTAATTTTTTTGAATTTGAATTTCTCCGGAGCCCCCAGAGGCCAGAATCCCCACGTACATACCTACCGCACCGGACCGAATGACTGCCACGCGCTAATTATTTTGTCGCCCGTATATTTTTACATTGCGATATCTTCTAAGATATTTGTTTAAACTGTATAGAGTAAAGGGCACAAATATTCTATATTAAATTTCCGTGCTAGCAAACACATTTATTTAGATATAGATTAATACCATTTGGGTTAAATAAGCTTCGCAAAATATAATTCTTTTTAACCTAACATTTTAATATAAAAAAATGGTTACAGTGAGTCAATCGTAAAAGATAAACATATGCTGTCGCGGACTTTTTTTTAGAACTTTTAAAGAGGAACAATTCCTTGATACATGATATTTACGTAACTTAAACCGTTTTCGCAGCGCACGCAACGGAAGCTCTCAAAAAGGAATATCTTTTCCCGTTTTTGCAACATTTTTCATTTATGCTCCGCTCCTATTGATTGTGGCGTGATGTTATATAGCCTAAAGCCTTCCTCGATAAATGGACTATCCAACACTAAAAGAATTTTTCAATTCCAACCAGTAGTTCCAGAGTTTACCCTGTTCAAACAAACAAACAAACAAACAAACAAACAAACAAACTCTTCAGCTTTATAATATTAGTATAGATTGCATGACGCTGCGGGAGCCGGCCAGCTGGACTGTTGTTTACAGACTAAGGTGCTTGTGTTTAAAAATACTACTTGATGTAAACTGACATGAGTGGGGCAAAGAGCTAAAATGGGAAATACCGTTAAGTTTTCAAATGAAGAAGAAATCTTGTCCATACGTAGAAAAAAAAAAAACCTTTTTGCAAAAAAAAAACCGACTTCGAAAACACAAAAAAGTGAAAAACACAAAAACGAAAAACACAAAACACATTTTGTCTGCTTGATTTCCGTTTTTTTTGCCACCGACTTCAGAAGCTGCTTTTTCTTGTGGAGTTTATTCTTCACTCTTTTGTGTTTTTCACTTTTCTGTGTTTTTGAAGTCGGTTTTTTTTTGCAAAAAGTTTTTTTATTTTACAATTTTTAGTTGTAATATCCTATACAAATATTTACTATACATTTAACATTCAACCAAGAACCCTAACCCTTAACCTTCAAGATTCTCTTATTATTGCTTTCAATTCCTAACCGTTTAGGAGTAGTACCTTCCATAAACAGTTCACCTAGAGAACCTGAAAGAATACAACCATATATACGTCCCCATAATATTTTACTAAAGAATTATGCTCCAACTCCTAACCGTTGAGGAGCCTTCCATCATCAACTCATCAACATGAAGTGATGACTGCTAGACGCAAATACTTAAACAGCTTTAGAAAATATATGAAAAACATCATATGTGCCTATAAAATTTGAGGGTTGACCTCGATTTCCCTGGGATCCCATCATCAGATCCTGATTTGGTGACAATGGGACCACCTCGGGAGTATAGTTATTCGAACACAAAAAGAATTTCGAAAATCGGTTCATTAATGACGGAGATATGCGATAACAAACATACAAAAAATAAAACATACAGACGAATTAACGAAAAAAAAGGAGGAGGTTATTACCTCCTCCTTTTTGGAAGTCGGTTAAAAAGACGACCAAATAGACTGACATGAAATAGACAAAAGGACTGCGTCAACCACAAACAAACGGAATATAGCTAAGCAGGCGGATGATGTTGAGAAGAACTATGAAAAGACTTAACTAAGATATCATCATAAGTATTGCTGTTTATATCAATAGCTAAAAAAATACAAGTGTGGTTAATCTTACGTACGATTAAATAAATGGTTTCTGTTTTTTACGTAACCATAGATACAAATGATAAATGCACACTAATTTTTAACCATTATCTATGGTTGTGTAAACTTCCAAGCTATTTGATCTACACATTGTTTGTTCTACAAATAATACGGATAACGCAACCAGAACAAATATAAACTCTACCATAGACGAGATAAAAATCAAGAGGTTCCTATTTCGAAATCGAATAAAGGCGAGCCCATACATCATTACCATGTTACCGTGTGTTTCGATATTGTACCAATTAAGTGTAACCAAGGAGATTGACAGAAGAAAGCAACAGGGAGTAGGGAATGACGGCGAAAGTGGAATGTTCACTCGTTCCGTTTGTATACAATATCGAAATAATGCTCATTGCTTGGTATTTCCCCGCCCTAATGTCAAGTTGTGTGACTGTAAGTAGTCATTTGTTTCGAATATGTTAACATTATTGTGATAGCTGTGTTGGTTCTGATCGAATTGACGGCTATTACAAATAATGTGATTGGAACTGTCTGTTTAAGTTAGGGTTGCCATGCATAGGGAATTTGACATTTCCGCAATTTTAGTTCAGTGTCCCAAATGGAGGGAGAATTTTTATTCGTCTGGAATTCATAAAATCGACAAAAACTAAATTTTACAGCACAATTCAAAGAAAAGAAGTCCGGAAAAATTATACAAATGTCCTCCGGAATTTGAATTTCTTCCGGAAAACTTATTTTCGAGGAGTTTTAGTGGGTTTTCGATTTTGTACTCTCTCTTGTAATTTGCTCACTACAAAGCATTTCTCGCTTTTTTTGTTACATTTTTATAGCCTACCGTTCTTCTTTTTAGAGAAGAACACTACTTAAGCGCGAAGAAAGGCCTAGAAGTCATTTGATTGAAATCTAAACCTCCAAAATAGCATTTGTCTAATATTCGAGAAAATGAAACGGTAACACAATAAATTACAAGTTTCCTGAAATATTAACACTTAACTGCATAAAGCAGCGTTTCTATTCAAGATTAATTTTACTCCTTACAACTTACAAAACAATGGCGTTTGGTATAAATAAATACTATGCATTATTTAGATTTCATGTATCTATCCTTTTATGGGAAAACGGCGTAACTGTTAAAAACAATACAATATCGTGCTTTCGAAAGAAAGTCCAGCAAAGGCAGGAGTAGATACGTTACCTAATGACCAGTAATGGCTTAATTTTTAATCAAACCGTGGCCATGGGCCCCTTGTGCTCACGACAACCAGCTATTAACTTGCTGTGCTAACGAGTGTCGGATTGAGGGACTTAATAGACTTAATACATTTAAATGAACCATTACCGGTACGCGTATGGGCGTATACGCACGGATTTTATCTTTGCCGACTGGTGTCGTGGACGCATGTGTGGTCATTTTGGGTCCAAAATTAAAGGGTTCTTTTGGAATAGTTGATTTAGTGGCTGTTCCGAATTTTGTCTTGTTTTTGAAATTATGCATGCCGCTTTTGAAAAACTCAAAGATTAACAGTTTTATACCGATTTGCGACGAGTAGGTAAATTGACTTTCGAGAGGCTTTTTTCATGCTGCAAATTCTTGCACGAAATTGCTTCAAAATTGAAACTTAATTGTTACCAATTACAAAATAGAAGAGACTGCTTGCAGCAAGAACATTTAGGTCAAATTATTAAAAATATCTGCACAGAAGAGACTAACAAAACCACTGATGTCATGTGATTCCTCAAACAGGATTATACTAAGGTAAGCCAATGGGACTAGATCAAAATGGGCTGATAAATCATTTTTCTCTGGCTCTTATTCCATAATAATTAGGCACATGTTACATAACACGCCTGCGATGGTCCCAAATAATTTCGGAGAGAGAATTGATGATGATGATGACATCACATGTATGTTAATCATCCAGATAAATGAGTAGCACTGCGTCTTAAGGATTACATAAAGATGATTACACCTAACATCAAAAGATAGTGCAGCAGCAGGAATTCTAATAAAGGGACAGGTAATCATTACATGTCATTATGATTACCAGAAAAAACTAATGGTTCCCACCAAGAAATCGTGACTAGAGAAAAAATGGTTAAAAATATAATTAGGAATGTAATGCCCTTCGAAGAATTTTGTTGTGTTCGTCATTTTTTAAAGTTCATCGAAATCAAGTTGAGATTAGATAAATTGAATTAATTATAAGGTATAACTGAGTGTTGTGATCAATTTAATTGGATAACTAAACTTTAATTAATGAAGATGAGTGGTTTAATGCGTTTGAATGCCGTAGGTACAGATTTCAAATTAAAAGGAACAAATATGTCTCTTTAATGTTAGTGACCTTAAAAAGGCCTTTGATGAGAATACTTAACTAGACGAGGAAGGTACGTTCTTGTGGTGTTCTTTTAGGGCTTTTTTGCTTGTGAAAGTTCCCATGGATATAGTGCAACAAGATTGTTGTGGCCAGGAGGCCTTTATGACCAGGACATCGGCATATTCAGCATCGCAAAAGATGACACATACGGTTATCCTCAAACTCAACTGCTCTGTCACATACTTTACGAGTTTCACGGTGCGTCGGCGGCGCGTAGAAAATACATCGTGTGCATGCCCAAAGCATTAACTAATCAAGTAATCACTGACATGTTACTCCACACGGTGTCAACGCCCGCATTGTTGACGCTATGCTATTCAATAAGGCATTTCAAGCTTCACTAGATTATCGCCCACCTGATCTCGAGGGGTTGTTTTTTGCCCCGGTCTGTCCCCGAAAGGCGTAATTTGTGGCTGCAATAACATTTTTTTGGAATTGAGACACGCGTGTGGCTTGGTATGTGTTTTCGAGAGATGATTCGATTGTTTTGTTGTGTTTCGTATTATTTTTGGAATGTTGGTGTTATGTGGAGAATTATTTACTCATTAATTGTCAGCTGCCTGTATCAGAATAATAGAGAAACCACAACATTTTCTATGTAAAAATCCATATATTATTCTAAGCTCCACTTTGAAGTGAACATCGAGAAAATGTCCTAAAGGTAATTGTATCCAATTCATGTTTGCTCAGTTGCTAAGGATTTTAATTTCAGAACTGAAACAATTCATTTTGTTTGATGTTGCCCTCTTTTGGATTGTAAAGCTATTGCTGAATCTACGTTAGAAGAAAACAGGTGTTCAAACATCATTTCTTTTGAAAGGATGTTTCACAATTGGACTGAAAAGGGTCGACTTCTTTCGTTACGCCCAAAGTGGATACTATAATAATGATTCACTTCATTCAGACCTAGTTTTAAAGGAGTTAGTCAGAATTCGAAAAAAGGTAAAAAAAACAAACTGGATGGTGATTCGCAATTTTGGTGGGTGATATTCAATTTTGATGGCTCAATATTTTCTTTAGTTTTCGTGAAAAATAAGTACACAAGATAGTCGTAGCTAGAAGAACCTTCAAGAGGGCTCAGAATATCGGGATAACACTTTGGGATATTTCAGTTCAAGTGTGACCACCAAAATTGAAAATCACCTACCAAAAATTGCGAATCACCCTGCCCTGCTGCGGCATTTGTTCCAAAAATTACTAGCCGGTCAAACATTTCATCTTGTGCGTTACTTGCATTTTAGATCTCTAAAGTGGGTTACATCAAACAAAACGGTTCTGGTGTCTCAAGCAGACCACAAAAGGTCTTATAAAACGGTAGTTCTAATGTAAATGACGTTTCGCTTTATTGTTTTCGTCGTGGCAGCTGCGCTTTCCCGCCATGCCTCAACATTCGTGTTTCTGGAGTAACGTTTGTTTTATAAACGTCGTTTGTTCGTACCTGACTTGCTGAAGGGCGGGCGTTCAATGAGGATAGTTTGTTGTTTATGGTCTGTGCCGTTCTTTTTGACACAACTTCGTTTATGCATAATGGTATTCTAAATGAAGTATTGGGGTTGGGAGTAGTCAGCAGATTTTCGCACGTAAATATACAAACTTACCGTGTTCGTCACATTACTAATCACGATAAAGTTAAGTTGATTTACTTACGACCAGTATGTTCCTACGTCAAAGTCAATCTTTATTAATTTTCTAACGAAACACTCATCGTCTTCTTACCCTTGTCCCATGGTATTTGGGATCGGTGCAACACGTATTTCTTCCATTCCCCCCTGTCAATCGTCGGTCGTCCTTTTTCCTTCAAATCGTTCCTCACACAATCTTGCCATATTTTATTTTGTTTTCCTCTCCCTCTACCTGTCTCACTCTCTCCTAACGAAACACTACCAACAAAAAAAAACGCTTTGGCTTGTCTACTAACATGTTGCTTCTGAAACCCTCTATATACCTTTCTGTATCTCTCGGAGACTTAGTATCTTCACTGATGGTATATCCGCAATAATCATCAATTATTTATCTCCATTTTACCACTCTAGCCAACATACTAGATAGAAGGTACGTAAAATTTATTGTTTATCTTTCTGGGACAGCAGTAAACGTCAATTGAGAATATTGGTTACCCAATTAGGGTAGAATAAGTAAGTGCACGTACCAGTAAGTAGAAAAATAGGCCACCCTCTTGGCCGGAGGGTGCCGTAAATTGCGAATAAGAAATTTTATTGCTTAGGTTGGTGGCGTGGAGCGGTCCATCACGTCTGCTTACTGGATTGTTTATAGCGTCCCTCCTTACCACCCCAAAGATCGATAGGGCTGGGATGCTTCATAAATTCGATGAACGGTGCTTCCTTATTTATTTATTTTATTGATGTGATGTGTTTTATTGATGTAAAGCACATAGTCACAGGCCCCACTTACAGATAAACTTTTGCCAGTTTTAGACAAGGTTTTAACAATTCTACAGGCATCGAAGGAAATTAATAAATTAATTACCACTCGCCGTTTTCCAACCCACAAATTTGAGGTTACGAAGCTGTTCCATAAACCTGCATCTACGGCTCTCCACGTGTGAAAAATTAATAACTTAGCCACGTCTCAAAACCACCATCGTTAACGGTATTCTTGTCTTCATAAATAGAATTTGTTTTAGGCCCACGGTTTCATGCAATAACTTTAAAACTTCATACCACTGCATTATGTATTTGGCCCAACAGTTATTTCTCGATTCTCATGCTAATTGTCGGTATTTACTTACTTCCAATTTATGTTGGACTATAAAACCAATAGCCAAGTTTAGTATTGGAAAATTATGGGAGATTAATGAATTCTATTTTCTTATTTTACAGTTATGCTGTAATATGGTTTTATTGAGTCAGTGTGTGACACAGTGAACCGTTTCTTCGTTTACGATCTAGCGCTGGTGACCTCAAACAAGTTGTCATTTATTTTATTAAAATGTTTTTGATAGTTGTTAGACTGTTTTGTTTTGAATGTAGAAATGCACTTAGATATCTTTGAATACATTTTCTTTGTTATACCACGCCCAGGGGTATCCGAAAATACCCCAAGTATTTATATGTACCTAACTTATAGAAAAGTCAAAAATCTTCAATCTCAAAACAGGAAAATTTTGACGAAAATTGACGTAGCATTTTTTAATATTTGTATCATGAATAATCATGATATAACTTACATGACGTGCACATCGTAAAACACAAACCAACACAGGAAGAATGTTACCAGCTATAAACCTTTTGTAGTGGTTATTTCTTAACTCGAATTAAGTGTGGAAACTACACGGTTTGCGGGTATTGGGGGCTTATTAAAGGTTATGGTCAATATACTGTACAGTTATCTGTTATGGACTGTTGTCGACGTAAAAGCCCTTTCGTATGGCCGCCATCTTGGAAAATTTAGCGCGCTTTTGTGATGATCATTTTGAAAGATGGTGTTTTGTTTTTTAGTACACAATTGAGTCACTTATCCAAGTAATACACACAGACACAGTTCAAAAGAAAGTGACAGAAATACAATAATCATAGTACATAATATAGCTTTTAGTGCAAAGAAGATTAAATAATAGTACATTATGGTATAAGTGTGTAACGTTGGTGATTACCGCTGAGGCGCCATTGAGGCCCGAGCCGTTAGGTGAGGGTCTTAAGAGAGCCGAGGACGGTAATCATCAATACACACGTGTACCATACGACGTTTTTCAACACACTTGTGAAGAAAATAACACAAAAAAATCATTTTCAACAGTTAAAATGACAACAGTTAAAATACCAAAGGCGATCGGCCATAGACTGAATGAGGTTTCTTTTTTTTGCTTTTTGTGGACACGTACAAAATGAGGAATTTAAAGTTTTTTTTATTACAGAGAAAACAAAAGTTTTATTTATTAAAAACGTATAAACAAGTTGAAATTATCTATTTCAATTACTAAGTTTTCTTGCGCGCGCATCTTACAATGGTGATCGGCTATAGGCTAAAAGATTAAGTTTTTTTTTTTAATTTTCGCGGATAGCGTTGCAGCCACGTACAAAATGGGGAATTCAAAGTGTTTTTATTACAGAGAAAACAAAAGTTTTATTTAAAAACGAATATACAAGTTGAAATTATCTATTTAAATTCGAAGTTGCATGAAATATAATAAACAATCTTTTTAGTATCGAAACTTTTTTAAGAACAAAGCAACTCAACCAATAAAATTAAAAAAAAAACCTATAACTCACTTGTGAATAATGGTAATGAAAAATTCACAGTTTGATTACAGGTGTCATTATGTGCCTAATTGCGGTGAAATTAGAGCCACTTTATGAGCAAGTGTGTTGAAAAAAAAGTTTAATTCGGCTTAGAAGAGAATATCTTTGGTGGTCTTTGGTCAAATGGTCTTTGACTTATAATCGCAATTTTATAGAACGTTTACTGTTCTACTATGGTTCTACTACAAATAAGATTATGTTGTGATACGTTTAGATTTGTGGATTTATTCCGAGTCCAACATAACGATGCAATAAAAATACTGTGTTGACTTTTATGAAAACTTCTTGTTAATTTTATAGCTGAATAAAATCTTGTATTAGAAGTAGGTTTGGTACAAAACCTCTTTGTAATGTTTAAATTACAAAGAGGCTAGCTTAGACTGGTAAGTCCAAAAGCTTTTAATAGTTAGGTTCGTTTTATGTTCGTAATCGTCCCAGTCAGTGCTAAGTTCCAACCATTCCGATCGAATATATATTTAGTTTTCTAAAATGTTTTCTATACATGTAAAAAGTTGGTATATTACACTCCAGAATGCATCGTTCATTTCTGGTATGCGATGCATTATTTCGATTTCTACGTTGTAAGTAAATGTGAGATTGCATCGTGACCACCGCTCTGAGCGATTTGCTTGATTTTCACACTGACCGATAGCCAAGGGGAAGTAGATTCTGTGTCAACTGCATCCCAGTATTGAAGAATTAGACCCTGGCAATGAAGGTATAAAGATTGCTGGTATTAGCGCTAACACTGGCGGAAATGGAGCGGCAATTGAAATAGTTCTCAATTCTGTATCATTGAAGCGCAATTTACGGTCATTGGAAAGCCTGAAGGGATTTTAAATTCATTGATACTATTACGGCAAGAAATAGATTGTTAACTTCAAGTTAGTTCTGAGATACGATCTAGTAAGAATACAGTTTTTCGTGTCTCTGGAAATGTTGCAAAAAACGTGTGGAAACTAATCCAAATAAGTTTTTTCGCTATGTTTGTTTTGAATTTCCTTTACAAACATTCGTTAAATTCAATGGTTTTACTGACCATACTTATCATAATCCGTCTTCCTGCATTCCCATCATAATATCGTGCTAAACTATCGACACTTAATTTATCCCGATCTGACCTCCTCTCGCCACACGGGCCCCTGATCAGCGATTTGTTTCGCGTTTCCTCTCATAACCTCTTGTCTATGCGCAGTGGAACATTTCCTGTTACTGGCTGTTACTGCAGCTTACCATAATATATCATCTGGTCGTGTGACCCCGATAGCTTGGGCCCCTTCTGTAGCGGTTTATGAATAATATGCCCGTTTGTGGGAAGCCCTTACACATTCCTCATTTTGATTCTTAGGGTCTTGAAGCCAGTGGGTTATTGGTGCGATTTTATTTGAATGCATTTGCATCTTTAGAAGAACGTGTGAGAGGCAATTCGGACTAACTGTTCAATTTGGATTGTGTAGTAACGTAGGCTTCTCTTTCGTTTTTAACATAGACACTAGCACACTCCATTGCAAAATATTTGACTATAATCCATTTCGAAATACCACCATACTTTCTTGTACCGATTTACCTTTTAAGGACTACATGTTGACGGGCCACATTGACACTAATAACAAGTTGCATTATCTCGAATCTCGACGTGTTTTACTGAACACATGGCTTCGGAGTCAAGAGGTGTGTTGATACCACTTGAGATACAGTCTCCGGCAGTCTCACGATTGTGGATAGCGAGATGTGTTTTACTATCTTTGCTGCGTGTGGGCTTTTTGGCTTAAAGTCCTCAAAGGTAGGTTCAGTTATTGATGAATTCACATCTACATAATAACATCCGTTTTGTGTAACATCATCATCATCTGCCTAGTATTTTGCCCAACTATTTTGGTATCGGCTTCCAGTCTATACCATGCAGGATGCAGCTAAATCCCTGTTTTTTACATGGAGTGACAGCTTATCTGACCGTTTGACTGTTTGTGTAGTCGCGTCATCGCAATTGTGTGACACATAATATCCTGTATCACAAACTTCTGAATATCGATCTGCCCAATATTAACCTACAATATTAACATTATCAACTATGTTACGTATTTGCCGACACCAATCAGCAAGCTTATAATAGACTGCAATTTTCTCAAACCTGGTCTAATCAGCGCAGATAATGATAAAGCTAAAACACCAATTACTTGCTAAATGAATTCTGTGCTAAGACCTGAACGTGAAGTTTTCCTTATTAAACATGGGAGCACTTGACGATCGGAGACAGGTGGACGATTAAATAGAAAGCGGCCATTACATGTTTGGCCTAATACTGTGCACAGGATGTTTCATGTAGCTTCGATCAAACACAGTGATAAATAGTTGACTTCCCTGTGAAAGGCACTAGGGCACATTTTTAGGAAATCCTTGACTAAACGTTATAGCTTAGAAGTAGTAAGTTAAATGTAAATAGCAGCTTTTCTATATTTAATGGGCCTACTCCTGATCTCAATTTTGTCCTGAGGACAGAGTTGATGGTGGAACGAACTGAACCAAAAGAGGCATATTAACTCGCGACTTAAATAGAATAAGGTCACATGAACTTGGGAACACCGACGCAGGCAGGCTATTTCACTCCTTGGTTGTGCACACAATAAAAGATGATGCAAAGCGCTTCGTGCGAATGTGCGACAAGGTTTGGGCGATACCCTGCGGTACGCCTGGACTTGGCCCGATGGAAGAAACTTATTATAATAAACTGATTATTGAAGGGCAATTCAACTCTTAAAAGTAAGACGCAGTCCATCTGAGTAGTCATCTCAATTTTCTGAAATTCAGTCAATATTTCGTAAACCACCCTGTACGATAGGATAGTGACCTGCTAAAGGTGTGGCTATCATGTGTGCCCTACATAATAGAGCGTTGTGGAAACAGGTGTCTGCCAAGGACGCTAGATTTCGTGACAATAGTAATAGTAACCTGAATATTTCATTCATTTTCTTTGTTTGTTATTTATTGTATGGATTGAATTGTTAAATGTAAACTATGCCAAACAATGCTCGCCTGCCCCTTTTTCTAAACTTTTACTAAACAGTTTGGTAATTTGATTTAGAGTTTATTAGATTCATCGGTTTTCAGATTAATAGGTCGAGATACAAAAGGTCACCTTTCCTTTATAAACATTTTCGACTTCCATTCTAAAGTTTGATAGGCATCCATCTTGGCAAGGAATTTCGCGATAAATAATGTTCGAACGATGGTTCACTTAGATACTATTGTTGTTTAACTTCAGATAATAACTTCGCAGTGCCTCGTGAATAATGTGGCGGAGAGTTTAGCAAACATGTCTTTATAATTAGTTGAGTATCTTGTACTAGAAATGAGGGTAATAGGCTTAATTAGTAAGAACGTTGAAAGGTCTTGCGGGAGAATTTTGCGACTAATTATCGTTTTGAAATTGGCAGCTTCAAAGTAGAAATCTGTTATTTTTACATGCAGCTCTATTTTGCCATAGTTTTATTTTGCATGAGTACTAAAAAAGGGTCAAAAACGCATTCAAATAATAATCGAAATGTGTAAAGATATAGAAAAAAGAAAGAAAGAAAGAAAAAATATTTATTTGTCGCAGAAACATAACGCGCATACAAAGAGACATACAACAAAAAATACACATACAACGCATAACAGATATTAAAAAATACAAAAAGCAGGGATAATATAATAGAACTGTTTTGCATTAAAACAAAACAGATATTATGTTAAATGAAAAACACACAGCGTTGGTTGAAGAAGCTGTCATTAGATTTTGCCTTAAATGCTGTAAATAGTATAGTATGAAAACACTTACCAATTTCCGAACGTTACCTTATGATCTTTCACTATGGCAGTAGCTCGCGATAATCTATGGTAGCGGCGAGCTGACATCTGTCATTCATAGAAGTCTTCAAAACTCACCAGCAAGCACCTTGCTGCAACGCTGTGTGTTTTTCATTTAACATAATATCTGTTTTGTTTTAATGCAAAACAGTTCTATTATGTTTCCTTCAAAACACACAGCGTTGGTTGAAGACCTGTTTGATATCTGCTGGTGAAAGAATACCTGAAGGATGTAGACGCTATGTGAAATATGTATGGAATGAATGAATATCAATCTTGATATTCATTCAATAGATAGTAGATTCATGAAATGTTGAATTAAACAATAAAGTATTTCAATCCAATGAATATATTCTAGAAAATGCCAAAATTACCAATACTTCTTTCATAAAGATTATTCTATAGTAATTTAATTACAGTATTAGTTTAGTCATAATGAGATCAATCATTTTCTTACTTATTTAATACTGACTAATTGATAATAATTGTTAGTGAGATCAATCAAATTATTAATTAACACTCATAATTTGTAAATCAAATTGACATGAAATGTGTACCATGTACCACATAAATATATTTAAATGTTAGAAAAATTATCACCTAATAAATCTTCCTGAGGGACAGAGCTCTCTCTTATCACCTCCTTACAGTAAAATTTCCTGAAAGTATCACTGCTTCTCCAGTTTCCTCTACTTAAAATTTCGTCAAGTGATCTATTCTCTAGCCAGCTTCTTGAGGCTACGGTAGACCTATGCTTCCCGGAGATGCTTCAATATTTACCTGTTTAAAGATGGATCTAATCCATCCTGAAATTTTTGTCTTTGATGCTGGCCTGGCCACACCTTTTATTGTTGTAAATAAGCTTGTTAACCCATTCACTTGTGCTCTTCTATCAAGTGAATATTGCACAAGGCGTTGTATGTGCCTTACTGGACATAGATTAGGATTAGGATGGATTTTAAGTAACCACCCTGATTGTCTGTGGTTTCCTGTATCTGTTTTTGAACCAAACTTTGACCACAATGTTAAGGATTCATCATCTAACACCATATGTTCATTTGATGTATGTAACAATGTTAGGTCATGTAAACGTCTGCCAGAGGCTAAAAGTAAAATAAGTGCTGCTCTCCTAGCAATATCAAAGAGTGTGTTAACTTCTGGTGTTGATTTAAGCCAATCAAAGAGTAACCTTGTATCCCATACTGGTGATTTTCTAGGCAGTGGTTTTGCTACAGATATGGCTTTTAAGACTTGATGGACAAAAAAGTTTTTGGATATAACATATTTGTTGGTATGGCACAGTATGTAGAAATTGCTGACTTGTGTATACAAACGGATGGTGCTACAAGCTAAATTATCAACTAAGTATAGTTTGGCTAGAAACCTCGCTACATCTTTGGGTTCGGGTGATTTAGGATTTATGCGGTGAGAATCACACCATGATATCCATCTCTGGATAGGAGCTATACAAGTAACAAGTGTGGATTTTCTCCAACTACTTTGTAAGAGGTTCTTTTCCTCTACTGACCACTGGGCAACCTGACTGACCCACCCCCAACTTTCCAAGCTAGAAGTTGCAGCTTGTCGATCTGTGGAGGAGTCCTGCCTGTCGTCAGGTCTACAAGGTTCTTGCATAGATTCCGTATCGGCACTGGCTCTCCGAGAGCTCTTGCCTCCAAGTCTGGGAGCCAGGCACACTGGATGCAGTGTGGGGCTATTAATATGTACGTTCCTTCCGCCGAGTTCAGATGACTGAGCACTCGTGGTATCAAGTTGGGCGGAAGGAACACCCATGCCAGTCGATACTGCCATCTTCGACTGAATGCATCGCAGAAGCTTGCCAAGCCATCGTTTGAGTCCCATGTGACGTACAGTCGCACAACGGCCGACTTTTCGGACGCGAATAGGTACACGTCGGGGACGCCCCACTTTTGAAATATGGCCTCCGAGGCCTGGGGCAACAGGTGCCATTCCGGCACTGGTCTGTTCCTTGATAAGCGGTCGGCTATGCCGTTGTACCTCCCCGGGAGATAAACCGCTGACAGAGTGATGTTCAACTGATCTGCTAACTTCATTAGTTTGCAAGTCAGGTTCAGGAACGCTAGGGAACGTGTCCCTCCTTCGTTTCTTAAATACGCGACTAGTGTTCTGTTGTCGGATTGAACTGAAATATGTGCACTCTGAAGATTGGCTTTTAGGCTGCTTATTGCTGCGTATACGGCAAACATCTCTTTCAAGTTCGAGTGCCATTTCCTTTGATGTGTTTGCCAATTTCCTGACAAGAGGAGCCCGTTCATGTGGGCTCCCAACCCTTCGTCTGCAGCATTGGTGGTCAGAACGTGGGTTACTTGCCCCCAGTGTAGGGGAACTGAGCTGTGGCCTATGGCTTCTCGCCACCACATTAGCTCTTGGCAAACCAAAGGGAGCAACCTTTTTTGTCTTGGTCTGCCCTGCCTGAATGATTTCAGAAATATTTGTGTCTGACGACAATGAAGTCCTAGTAAACTCTGAACTTGTTTTAGGGAGCAAAGTTTCTTTCTCAGAAGCATTGAAATTACTAACTTTACCCTTTCCACCTTGTTTGTGGGCAGGGCCTTGTGATTGGAGGCAGTGTTCCAAAGAAGGCTTAAGTATTCTAGTTCCTGAGTGGGATCTAGAATGGACTTTTGGAGATTTATTTGCGACCCAAGCTTTGTTAGGACCTCCACAGTCTCCGAGACCTGGGAGTCTAAAGCTGTCTTGTCCTGGTGTGCCAGTAAAAAATCGTCCAAATAAACAAGAATGCGGATACCACGGGCTCGCAAGTTCTCTGCCACCCAGTTGGTTACTGCTGCAAATGTCCTGGGTGCTGACGAAAGGCCAAATGGGAGTGCTGTCAATTGCAATATTTCCTGGTTGTAGATGACTCTCAGGAATCGTCGGTGTGATTTTGAGATCGGCAGATGAAAGTATGGTGTAAATCTATTTTCACGAGCCAGTCCTTCTGTTGTAGAAACTCTACAACATCTAGTTGAGATACGAGTTGAAAAGTTTTATGGCTACATGCTGGTTTAGCCCCCTCAGGTCGAATATGGGTCTTGAGCTGCCATCTGACTTTTTTACTAAAAACATCTTGGAATAAAATTCCGCATTTACATGTTTTGGCTTCTCTAACACACCTTGTTCTTTTATTATTACTGTCATCTCTAAGTTTATTCTGGTTGAGAACTTCCTTAATATGTGTCTTGTGGGGAATTGCATTGGAGGCTTGGATTTGAAGGGTATTCGACTTCCTGTTATGATTTTTAGAATGAATTGGTTTGCATTTATCAGTTCCCAAGCTTTTACATGGTCCTTTAAGCAGCTCCCCTGAAAAGTCTGTACCCTGGCATAGTCATTTTTGCTCTGATCCACGATCGGCACTGGACTTGGTATCTCGGGTATTTTTAAAACGAAAGGAATTATTCCTTTTGTAACCAGGTTGAAATTTTTTGTTGGTTTTAAATTGCTTATTATTTGGGCCCTTTTTATCATTGTTAAAGTGACGGTTATGACGGCCCTGGTCCCGATGATTACCTTTTTGTTTTAAATAGTCTGGTGTATTAAGCCATGTTTGAGACCCTCCTAGTGATTGCACAAGAGGTTGCAAGGCCTCTCGGCTGAAGAGATACTCTGAACTTAGTGGTATATTTAATAAAGACATCCTTAAGTTTTGACTGTTTATCTTTTTTAGGATTCTATTTCGCCTTATTTCAATGCATTCACTTCTCCTGCCACTACACACACAATGGGAGAGTTTGGACCAAATAGAGAGGTGACTTTCTCAAAAAGTGTGTTAGGAGACAATTCTTGTGGGTCAGCTGCAGCCCAATTAACAAGATCTTGCAGTCCCTGCTTGAGCAATCCTCTCTGCTCTAGACCTACATTAGAGAGTCCGACCAAAACTCCCTCCGCATAGGCTAAGTAGTCTTTGGTTTTGTTCAAGTGACATAACTCCTCATTTACCTTTAATTGTGTAAAACCTGGTGTGGCTAAACATGTTCGTAAGGTATTCTTGTAACGAATTCCTTTCCACACTGGAGTGTCAAACTGCTGTAGTCGTTTTAGCTCCTCAAGACGCTCTGTATTCGCTTTAGGAATAACTACCTTATCATTATATTGTACACTTAAATCCCCAAATTGTAAAGTTTCTGTCTCTTTATACACAACCGGGTTGTTTAGAAAACTACAGTGCGCTTTAGAAGTACTAGCAACACTAAAGTCAGAACGGTTTACGTTAGTTGTTCGTGTTTCTGAGTAAAGTTACTGATGTAATGTGGCAATTGTGTCATGTAACCAGATATAAAACTTACTTGGTTCATTAAATTGTCGATGCGCGGGTCCGCGCAGGGTAATTGCTTCGATCTCTTTGACCTCTTGTTCGGTGGTGGGGAAGCAGTGCCCTCATCCTCCGAGGATGAAGAGCTCTCTTCCTCACTCTCATAAGAGAACCACCGCTCGGGTTCACTGGTCTGCACTGACCGATCTTATTTCGAAGCACCGGTAGGAGCACCGGTCACTTTGCGGTGAGAGCTTTCGCCCTCCATTTCGATAACACGCTCACTCATAATCAAGGATAATTTATGAAATTACTTATCACGAGAACTATTATTCTATCTTTAGAGCTTTAACTGAAACTTTACACTACTATTCTCAAAATTTTCTAAGAAAATTGACGAGTGAAAAATTTTCCATACGTTGGCGGCAAAATTTTTAGACGCTATGAATGACAGATGTCAGCTCGCCGCTACCATAGATTATCGCGAGCTACTGCCATAGTGAAAGATCATAAGGTAACGTTCGGAAATTGGTAAGTGTTTTCATACTATACTATTTACAGCATTTAAGGCAAAATCTAATGACAGCTTCTTCAACCAACGCTGTGTGTTTTGAAGGAAACATAATAGTACATTATGGTATAAGTGTGTAACGTTGGTGATTACCGCTGAGGCGCCATTGAGACCCGAACCGTTAGGTGAGGGTCTTAAGAGAGCCGAGGACGGCAATCATCAATACACACGTGTATCATACGACGTTTTTCAACACATTTGTTAAGAAAATGACACAAAAAAATCATTTGCAACAGTTAAAATGAGTTGTGAAAAAAATTTCGCCATGGCGGGAAAAATTAATCAGTTTTCCTGCACGCGCATCTAACAATGGCGATCGGCCATAGACTAAAATAATGAGGTTTCTTTTTTTTGCTTTTTGCGGATAGCGTTCTAGCCTTGTACAAAATGAGGAATTCAAAGTTTTTTTATTACAGAGAAAACAAAAGTTTTATTTATTGAAAACGTATAAATAAGTTGAAATTATCTATTTAAATTAATAAGTTAAACTCCGCGCGCATGTAACAATGGCGATCGGCTATAGACTGAAAGGTTAAGTTTTTTTTTTCGCTTTTCGTGGATAGCGTTACAGCCACGTTCAAAATGGGAAATTCAAAGTTTTTTTATTACAGAGAAAACAAAAGTTTTATTAATTAAAAACGTTTAAACAAGTTGAAATTATCTATTTAAATTCGAAGTTGCATGAAATGAGCAAGGAACACAATCTTTTTGGTATCGAAGCTTTTTAAGAACAAAGCAACTCAACCAAAAAAATTAAAAAAAAAAACCTATAACTCACTTGTGAATAATGGTAATGAAAAATTCACAGTTTGATTACAGGTGTCATTATATGCCTAATTGCGGTGAAATTAGAGCCACTTTATGAGCAAGTGTGTTGAAAATATAGTTGCACGTCGTGACTGCGACAACTAGGATAGGACTAGGATATAAACTTATTGAATTTCAGATTTAACTTTGAATCATCCGAAATTCCTGTTGCCAACAGGCTTTAACTTATACTTTCTGGGTCACCACAATGTACACACAAGTTCTGTTTACCCTGATCACTGATCATACATGTCGATAACACAAACTCCACATTCCAAAATATGCCTTAGCATGATCGAATTAACTTGTAATTAATACGTTAATCGCTTGCTGCATTAATTAGTGCAGCTGTGTTGCTTTACAAACAACCAATTGCATTTTGCTGCGACAATTATCTGCAGTAAATTGACCAAGAAACTTGAATACTCCGTGCTTTTATATAAGTTGGGCGTGGGGAGTGGTGGCTGTTGACAGAATTCGCGTAATTACAGTGATTAAGAGTGGGTTTGCTTATTTTGGGCTAAGCGAGACACTTGTAGAGGAATTTTATTATAGCTAGACATCTGCAGAAGTTTCTCAAAAGGGATAATGAAAACCAAATGAGAAAACTAACAAAAAGTCTAAGAAATGTGGCTCCCGCCAACCCGCATTGTGCATACATGGTGGAATATCAATAATCAATCACAGAAAGGTGGGGTGTGTCCCAGCAGTGTGAACTTTATATGCCGAATATATCTGCAGAATCTCGCAGAGTTGTGCGCAATGTCAACTGTTTCTTCATTGCACATTTACTTAATTTTTCCATAACAAAGTAGAATTGACGGACCTCCAATGAATTTTCTTTTAGTACATAGCTTTCAGTAACAAATTCACAATGCCATTGTACAAATACCGCACCTAGAAAAGATGTCTTACATGTGGAAACATAAATTTAAGTATAGCCGTTAACCCGTTCAGAAAAACTTGTACCTCATAACTCACGAAAACTGCACTTCTCTTCAAACCTACGTTATTACTTCCAAGTTGGGCATAAAACAGGTATTCTTGAAGACGTTTCTTACCATTGAAGATATTACGGTACATGTTTAATATGAATGTCAAATGGAAGAAGCTCTCTGAATGTGTATTGTTGTGGATGACTTACGGAAGTAAGTGAGATGTAACCGAGAATCGATGCTATACTAAATGCGGCGCTAAATGTCACAGGTTGCGTCATCCAAACAACTTGCGGCTATGAGATGAGCAACTATTCGTTTAGAAAATCTTGTAAAACTTCGATACATAAATAATTCTTCGTCCAAGTTTTAAGATACTGCCTCGTTGGTATAGGTAGTGTACACCTCTGCCTAACCCGTCGGAGATTACAGTCAGATGTTATGTTAAAGTTACTTGCTACTTAGTCTAATTTTACAGGGTGATGCTTCATTAGAAGTCTTGCAAGACCGAACTTGTCAGAAGCTTTTGAGTCGAAAAGTTTTATCTTATGAGCTGAACCTGTTCGGATATTGGCAAATCTGTTATGTTGGTATTCTCTTCCTGTTGTCTATTTGGAAAATTCTAGATATGGACGGATAACGACCGACATCCCTTATTAATTATTTAGTTAGAAAACTAAATAATTTTTGGAGCGTCTTTTGTCATGATAGCCTTTTGCGGAACTACGTCAACGAATTTCCCATTTTATGGCCCTCGTAGCGCCACATAGTTTTTGTTCCGCTACCTTCAAAGCCCAACCCTAACCAGCTATTCATTGAGGCGTAATTAGAGCAGTTCCCAGGAGTATCGGCAGACATATCACGATCTTTGCGGGTGTTAACTAGTCGTAATAGCTAAGCTTGTGTCAAAACTGTTTCAACTTTTACTTTTATGTTGTTTACTTCTAATAAAACTTAATAAGAGAATAGTTAAGCTGTTGAAATTAAGCAGCCATTGTTGAAACTTTTTTTTAAAGAAACGATGGGTGGACTGTGAGCTGTGTAAAGGATGATATGGCTAGAAAGAAGGTGACTGCTGAGATGACGAGTAATAGAGAAGTATGGAAGAAGAAGACATGCTGCGTCAACCGCAAATAAATTGGAATAAGGGCAGGAGAATGATGCTGTTGAAACTTTTTTGGCACCAGAGGATTTCAATGCCTCTAGTGTACTAAGTAAAGATCTTATTCCTAAAGCAGCATTTCAACTACAGAGTCGTCAACTAATTCCTGAGTGATTGCTATGACAAAATTCCCCTCCGGCAGAGTACGGTATTCTTTATGTCGTGTTTGGGCAGTTGGGGTACAAAAATAGTCGTTATTTACTACCTTATTTATTGACTGTTTAATAAAAGACAATTGGTTCCACGCCGCACTTGTTTTTATTGTTATACCATCATAACTTATAGTGAAATTCCATTAGAAGCTTATTTACAACGCGCTATATTCGATGACTGACGACACGACCAACTACACGTCATCTGAACTAACTATAGAAAGCACTCCCTTGCTAACGAACTTAGACATTATGTGAAATACATCGCTGGTTTTCTATTGATGATGAAAGGCTCAAGTCATAATAGTTCAGCAGTGTAGATTAAACAAGTCGTTTGTTTTCATTAGTGTGTCTGTCTTTAGTGGCGGCATTCTCGTAGTACGGTCTCAGCTTAGAATAACCTTAAGGCAAATTAATAAAACACTTAAAAGGAATGTCCTGAAATACTCTAGCATCTGGCAAGCCGCCAGAGCTTCGGTCATCTCTTATATTAGAGTGAAAACGGCAGTAAATTTAACACCTTATGGTATGTTTCATGCAGTTTATATGCGGCCTGCGGCATTGCGGGTTCTTTTGTGAAAAATTATGTAAGATTAAAAAAAAAAATGCTACGTCTATACTTTGATGTTGTACGATGCCATAGTTTTGTTTTATTTTTTAAATTCAGTTGACACAAAGGATGTCTGCGTCCGTCCCTGATTTTATTTTGGGAAAATGTTTAGTTAACTTTTCTTTGTGTACCCAATAATAATACCTAATAAATTGTTTGTTTTGTTTGCAGGTACCTGCATCCAGTTCACAAACATGTAAAATGGACTATTTTGCTTAGGTATGTAACAAGAAGTTTTAATTTCTAAGCTCCATCACGGTCAGAATTGTTATTGACTCTTACCTATTGTTTCTTTAAAAAACAAAATCCTGACTTTCACCTCCATTACCTTTTTTTAATTTTTAACAGAACCAACTTACCACAATCCCATCTTTTCCCATGAAGTGTCAGCCCTACACTGGAACAATGAAGTCATCTGGGGCCATAAGGCCATGGTTCTCTCGGTCGGGGTCCGATCAGGCCCCATTTTACGCTCGGCTCGGCTCGGCAAGACTCGGCATTACCTCAGATACACTTTCGTATTATTATCGCGATTACGGTGTTAAATGACTGGCTGCAGTGGGAATTTATTTGAATAGTATGATTGTCTATTTAATCTGTGGTAGGGATTATACTGGATGTAAATCATAATTCCGTGGACGGATGAAGCAATTACGGCCGTTCTTTATTCGAAATTTTGAATGCAGCGCTCCTTAATGTACGAGTAGTTTAGGGAACGAATCTTATATCATATCAATTTAATGGCTTTAGTTTATAAAACTGATAAACTTGATTTATTGTTTGTGAATGCTACTTTACTTTTGAACTAAAATGTAGTTCAAAGCTCCAGCTGAAACACTTTGATGGCATAAGACATAGAAAAGCTTTTAAAGTTCTTGTTTATGTGTGCTAAAACTGCCCGTTAACTGCACTTAATGGCGATAAAAATAAGACGTTCGAAGAAAATCTTGAAAACGTCAAGATGCTCTTTGGATGAAAGGCGTTGATTATGGAAATTAGTCAAGCCTTACAGCGCTGTAAAATTGAAACGGATCTGTTAACCGAAAAATTGTGACATAATTACTTTTTATTGATTAATTTTGTCAACGTTCTTTGTTTAGATCGACTTTCAACAACGTCACCATTCCTATTGTTTCTAGAATTTAGTAAAATAAGTACCTATAACATGTAATTGATTTTGATTCATTATGTATGTGCTTCCAAGTTCAGTAGATTTAAGCACTAGAAACCTATACTATAACTCATCCATCACGTTTACTTACATAAATTTAAATTAATTTCCCTTTCAAGTTCTCCGTCAGCCATTGCCCATTCTCCAAAGCCCGCCAATTTTTACAAGCTTCGAACGTGCACTGACTATTTACTTGGTGTGTCCATGAATTATAGAGTTAATAGAGGCAACCAATCGGTCGCTAAGAGGACAATACTGATGGCCTTGTAAGACTATTCGAGTCGGTTCACCGACCCGCGGTCCAAATAAAGATGAAATTCCAACAGCTTGGCGTAAAGATGGATTAACTGTGGAATAACTAGCGAGTTTACTCGTAGTGTTGGTTTTTTTATGCGTTTTCAAGTTAAATAAATAAATGAAGTTGTATGTTTTATTCCGCTATAGTAGGTACGATTTTCTCTAATTGCATTTTTTACAATGCTTTCCCTGTAAGTGTTTAGATCGTAGTAGATTTTGTTCTATTGTTTTTTAATTATCAGAATTACATTACAACATTTTTATTGATAAGAACGGATAGTGGAAATGAAAATGTATCTTGGGGCACATATTTTGTTGATTTAAGAACCCTCACAGTCGATTATCGTGTGTATCAAAGTAGGTACTGCTATTTTCATTGATGTTAAAGTAAAAAAATATAATTACTAAAACGTATTGTTTTGATTCAAAAACTCTAAACTTGGTACAATCATTTATGTTTAAACCCACACCCAAAATCTAACCTTTCAAACAACAATTACAAATGGTCCACACCACTCTTTGTAAGAAAACCATTGACAACATTTCCCCATCTAACAACACTCATAGAGCTTCATACAAGCCATGCAACATGCAACCCATTCAAGCATACAAAGGGCAATTACATTGCCTACCGGTTATCCAAACGGAGCAATGAATATGGATGGCCCGCTCCCGAGCCGTAGGTGTCCGATTATGATGTAACCGTGCCCAAGATACCATGGAGACGGCCGTGATTATGATGCAGATGTGCCAGATCTTACCGAGATTCGGATGGGTATGGTAAGGGTTAGGTGCGTAACGGTTGGGAAATAATTTGAGGCGCACGCACAGGTTGATAGTGGCTAGCATACCGTAAGCAAAACTGAGTTCCTGGAGAAATGCAATTTTTTTTTGCGATATGGTGATCGAAAAGTAAGAAAATGCATTGGTTTAACATGAACAGAAATGGAAAATGCTCTGAAAGCGATAGCCATTGTCTTTTCTAGGCCTTTTTTTTTTTTTTTTTTTTGGGGGGTGGGAAATCATCAAATAACCCCTCCCGCTCTTGGGCAGAGCGAAAGGGAGTGTCAGACTTCTACTGACTAAAAACCACCCATGTTCCTTCTTCACCCTTCATGTCGAGGCCTCGGTATCCCTTGCGGACAACCCGCAGCCTCGACAGGCGTCGGCCCTTGCGGGCCCCTTCCATGTTGCTGACATCTCTTTGAGGCGCGCGTGGAACACGAACGCGCCGTCGACACGGCCTGTCGTCGTCATAAGACGGACGGACGGCGAGCTTACCCATCACTCAACGTCCACAGGCCCGCGTCTACGGTGGCCAGAAGCCCTCATGTCTTTTCTAGGCCTTAAGGTCGTTCTAGATTTGAGAAGTCAGTAGGATAATTTATTATTGGGTTATACAAAAAACAATACTCTGACATTAATCGGAAGCATTACAATGTTTTGTCAGAAAATATAGACTAGAATTAATAAAACAACTACCTATTTATTGTGCAATTACGACCATTTATACATCACTGTTCTAATAGTCTTTATACTCATAAACAATGCTATAAATTACTATCAAGCATAGAAGAAAAATGCCAACTTACACGTTCATTACAGCCAAGTTATCGTCATTCTAAAATTAGAACTCTGTAACTACACAAGAATAATTACAAGCTCTCACGCTATGAGAATGTCTTCCATCCTCAAAGTTAGTTTTCTTATGGAATGAGATCTTTGACACCACTTAAAGCCAGGTGTTAAGAGTGACAGGTCGTTAGCCTGTCACCTTTAGCTGCTTGCACTGAAATAGCAGCACTTGACATTTTACAACTACGAGATGGCAAGCAGCTGATGAATTCTGTTTTTGTTTATTTAGAATGCTGTTTAATTTTGTAGTATTCATAACTCAACAATGACATCGAACTGTGTCCGCTGTTTCTTACTTTTTCTGTCATGCCTATGTAATTTATTATTATTAGCTTGTCCAGTCACATTACACGCAAAGGTATTTTGCTCCCGTCGGGGCTGTGGTTTGTTCGTAAGAGATACCGCGGCCTCGGCACAAGGGCTAAGAAGGAACATGGGTGGTTTTTAGTTAGTAGAAGTCTGACACTCCCTACCGCTCTACCCAGAGCAGGAGGATCGAGTCATTTGATGATTTCCCACCCCAAAAAAAAAAGGTGTTTTGCTACGTCAATATTCTTGCAAGGACCTAAATATTACTTATTAGTTCCATGTATTTTGATCACTGATCATTATAAATTTTATATAAAATTACATTGAATTAATTATGCAACCTCAATGCTGCCTAGTGTTCGTTCGAAATTCAAAACCTTTATAATGTCGCGTCTACATATTAAACCCGAATTACACCTCTATGCTCCACAAGTCAACAGTGTTAAATATGACACGTATGTGTGGGTGCGCCTGCATTCGGTTGCAACTGGGAAGGTAACTGTCATCTTTAGTAGGCGATGATTGTGATTATCGTCTCTTCCGTCACAAAAGTACCGTGTAAAAGACCCTTTAGTGCGTTGTGAATTTATTGTTATTGTACGACCTCACTATTATCAAGATTTAAAGTGTATGTGGAATTTGAAAAGTCGAGAAAGTATAATAAATGGTTTCGTGATGTTGATGTTATAGGCTGATGTGTGTAACTGTTTACTGAATTAATGGATGTGCGATGGAGTAACATATTTTTGGGAAATATTAGTTTTGGTGATTGCCTGCGGCTGACAAATCTTTAATCGTAGCTGATTAATGTACCAGGTTTAAATTATGCGCAATTCCATCAAAGGGAATTTGTATAACCTACCTAATGGTGAAAAACGGCACCGAGTTGGGTTCATTTGTTGTTTCATAATCTCGTTATAACTATTTTCAGAATAATTTCACCATTGCTCGTAGGTAACTCCTACAAAATCAACATCACTACACAAATATAAATATTTGCTCATGAAGCATACCCAGATTATTATTTACGACCCATAAACATTATGGGGAAAGATGTAAACGCTATAATATCCGCGAAACATTTACTTACGTAATACGTTAAAACAAATAATCTCGTCTAAACTAAAACGTTCACCAGCATTCTGATGCGGAACACACTTTCAATCATAATCCGAAGTAATTGAAGGATCATAATCCATTGCTTCATATGTTTAAAAAAGTCGTCTACTCGACAACGAAAACAACGCAGTGAATCTTGTTGAACTGTCAAAATAAATGACATTGCCATTGTAAATGTTGCCAGTGTAAATTACAACGGAGATTATTATTTACGACCTGTAACGTTTATTGTGAAAGACGTAAACGCTATAATATCCGAAAACCATTATAAATTGCGTAATAAGTAAAGTATTCACGTCTAAATTAAAACGTTGATCAGTTCTCCGTAACTAGACGTCAGCCGATTGACGTCAGGATGTTGTGAAGATTTCAGGATGGTGCTATGTAAACGTTACGCGGGAAGAGATCAAATGCTGCCGTGCATGCGCCATGTTGATGCTAAGCCGACTCTTGTTGTTGCACCGAACGTATGTTAAATTACCTATGCTAAATCAATTCGGAACGTCTTAGACGTTGTAAAGAAAAACACTTCTTTATTGAAATTGGATTTTAGTATTCAACTCTAACTAATACATTCTTAATATATTTTTATTAGACACAGAGAGCATCATCATCTGCCTAGCGTTTTCCCAATCTAAATTACCTTAGGTTATTAAAAATTTCGTTATTCCTTTACACTTCATTGTTGCCATATTTTACTGACTTATTCATTAACTGAAAAATAGTACTAAATACGCGAATAGGGACGACTTGCAAAATGAATCAGCGATTAATATTTCTTATTCTAAGAAAAAAATTAGCTTGATTAACTCTGTGTAACTGTTAATTTGTTCAAATTAGTAAACTAAACAGTTTACTAATTTGAACAAATTAGGAGGTTAACAAAAACATTGAGCATGTTTTCCCCGAAGCTCTGAGGTGATCTAAATCACGCTCCTATAACTACGAGATTATCATTCCTATCACTGTAACCTACCAAACCACCTAGCGCAACTCTTCAGTATCTATGTCGAAATCTGCATTTACGGTCCAGAATCCACTAAAACAGTTCCATTTCCTTGAGGGACCCACAGATATTGAATTACTCCATCTAATAGCAAGTTATGTTACAATACGGCTCATTTGAAGCTTCTATTTGCTCCCTGGATCGTAACTAATGCGTATTTAATGCTCGTGTTTAGTCCGCATTCCGAGCTCAGATTGCTGTTCGTAAGTGTCATGGATCCTTAGGAAGTGTTCCGTGTAGAACAACTGTGATTGTCAATTGTTTATCAAATGAAACATTGGCTCTCGTGATCCAGTTAGCCTGGAAGTGGACGTCAACAAGGTTCGAAATAAAAAAGCTAAGCAGATGCTTTCATCAGTGCCTGTGGATGGCAACAGTCGAGTTGGAATTATGACAAGAGCAGGCAATGTAGCTTCTTCTAAAGCTGTTATCAAGATATTAGTTACTAATTTTGTGTGCAAAGATTGGTGTTTATTTATACCATGCTTCGGTTTCGGCCTTACTCTCCACCACGACATGAGCTAATTTCAAAATACAAAGTATCTAATGGTGACAAGATGATGCACCATCCCTCTGATTTCATACTATCTCTCATTACCTGCCTAGCATGTTCCTTTCACATCTATCATAACAGTAATGTATTCCTTTCTATCAAGAAGGCATTATGTTCACCAGTAGATTTTGTCTTGATTTCCGCAACACAGAAAGCAAAGAACTGTGATTACTGATTAGCCATTGATCAAGCGACTCTGTAATAAACCAACTATAGTTAGTTATTCATGACCAGAACTTCGAGTTCCTCGTTCTGGTTCAGAATCAGCAGTCGTGTTAACAATTAGACCTAACTACGTCGCGCTTGCAGTACGTTTAAATGGAGTCTTGGAATGACGGCGTCTGGTTGCGTCTGGTTTGTCGTTAGTAACTTTGTAAGGTGGTTCGTTAGTCCGCTTTATCTTGTCGCATAGCTAATAGCTGAGTGAAACACCTTGAAACGCTGCACCTAACTTATTAGTAACTTGGACACTTCTCGCATTTCAGCGCGCTTTTTAAAGTTTATCGTTATGCGACTTTCATTTGCGCAGTTTGCAAAATGCAGCTGTTTTCGAAGGAAATCTTAATCTTCTTGGAAGGTGTTAGCATTTTGTTTTGTGTTGGTATCTTTAAGTGACTTTAAATGTTTTTTAAAATATAAAGAGCAGGATATGTTTAATATAATATGGGTTGATGACCGCTCATATCTAAACGCATCCGCTTCCAGACTTCACTGGTATTAAAAACATTCTCAACCTGATCCTTTTAATCTCAAAACACAATCTATACTCCCTAGAACAGGTTGACAAAAACCTATTACTATGGTAACGCGTCCTAATACTTTTATTTTCTACCGTCAATAAGCTCGTCTCAATGAAACCACTTATTTCACCGCGAACCAATAAAAACCTCAGGATTTCAACGCGTGTTGTCATTCAAGTTCTACCAGCTTCATATTCAAGATAAAAAGGTTAGACGGGAAATTATCTAGATATGATCGCAGTCGGTATAAAAGTCACATTAATCTTTAGTTTTTCTTGAGAGTATCTGATTGAAATTAAAAATAAATTATCACTTCACACCTTGTAATCCGACACTGGATTTATCCTTTACGGGTTTTACATCCGCTCAGAAGTAAAAAAAAACTTAACTGCAATCATAGTGTAAAACAGTCACAACATTTCTAGCCAAACAATAAAAATTAAAAGCGTTTCTAAAATTATAAAATGCAGCTTATAAAGATCAGAACGGTGTTAAAATAAATTCTGCTCCAGCCGATCTCTCCCCTAGAGAGTTTGCATAAACATTACAGCTTCAATGTTAATCCCACAAATAAACGTCACTACGGCAAATGAATACTTGAAAATTATCGGCCATTACCACAAATTCAGCATAAAGTGCGTTGAAACGGCTGCTAGCTGGAACCGGCATAGCGTGATTAATGAATGGTACATTATGCTAATGCAGCCTAGTTGAGCTGCATTCCAGGCAGGACTGGATAAATACACCATCGCAGATGCCCGCAGACTTTGTGGAAACAAATCATTGGCAGCAGAAGGACCACTTTGTCATGTACAATAGATTGAAGTCAACTGCTAAATCTTTACAGGCTTCGTTACTATGCTCATTGTTAACATAATACTAGTCTTGGAGAATCAGGTGTTAGACGGCAGAATTTTGTCTGCGTACAGCTTGTAATCCCGATTTTGTGTGATATTTTGAACAATCTGGGTCATGTATCTCCTGACCCTGGCTTCACTCTACATATAACTATAATTCATAAATAATACAACCGATCACGAACACATCGTCGCCGATCGGATCTAAAACTTAATTTGCACACCACCCGCAAGCTGCGTGGTTTGGTTTTTTTTAACTGCGGTGGCTTGAGCCACAATTTAACAAGCATAAAATGAGAACATGCCTTCTGTGCCACCATATTGTGATGTTCCTAAGTGCACCAATGCAGATAAAAATTAATATTGCAGATCTATTTTTAGTACTCGCTGCAAATGCTGGCGATGTCGATGGCTAGCGTGTCTTAATTTATTCTTTTTTTATCTTTGTGCGCGTTGGCATGCAAGTTGCAATTCATCCTTTACTTTAAAACATTGTAATGCGCACACAAAATGGTAAAGTCAATAATACATAGTTCATCATACTTTTGGAGTATTGATGGAAGTTATATTAAATGGGCAAGAATAAAAGAAACTGTTTGTAAAGCTTTCATAATGATAGAAACATTTATTATTTTAATGGAGATAGTAATGTTTGTATAATATCTGCCCGTATTGGTTCGAATCAGACTAAATTTCGAAGAGAAAGCAGTATTGAATGACTGTCGGAAATGGTTCACATGTACGACTAAAGGTTTAGCTCTACCGTGTCTGGATACGCTTTAATTCGATCAAGCCTTCCGAAGGTTACACAAGCCACGATTCTGGGCTTTCGTTACAGTTTCGGTAGTTATTTTAAGGTGTGTGATTGTAAATGAGTCGCTGATGCTATCTCTTTTGCACGTACTCTTGTATATTTGAAGATAAATGAAACAAAAGAAGCGCAAAAAGTGGCAAGTAATCATTTGGGACGATTTAATTTTGTGTAGGATATTTTGGACAATGTAAGAAAAATATTTTGCGATATCTAAATATTAGGTTTTACCGCGTACTGTCTAGATTGGTTTACATAAGAGTTTTTGAGAGAGAGCACCATATTTTTGTACAAAATGGAAACTTAACAACGTTACTTTGTCTACATTACTCTAACATTGTGTCTACACCATTTCTTATTCTTCAGACTTTCCAGTAGCACCATTGATATTGCCTCCATTAATTCTGTGGCAGAATCTATTACAGGATTTGTTGGCTTGCATTGAATCGCAAATATTTTCTAGCGGCCATGCGCGACTACAAACAAAATGGACAGGGAAATGCTAATAGGATTTGTGAGCATGGGCACATGAATAATGTCTTTTTGACTGAGATTATTAATGAGGGATACTATCAAGAGTTGAATGGATATTCTACATGTAATTGATGGGCAGATGTTGAAGTTATGGATGTTAGTTGAGGATATTCACAAATAGTCCTGCTCCAGTAACGTTGGATGTAAAACCCATGATTATAGAAAATTTCTATGCCTACAGTTATTTTTAACATAAATCATCTCGATGGTGGGCCTTTGTTCATTCTTCTCCTTTTCCAGATTGTTTAGATTCAGGGCTGATGTGGACACCGCTTGTTTGTCTTGCTCGTCCCGCCATCTTCTACCGAGGTCTACTGAAATGCCTCCCGACGAGAGTAGATGGCAAAATACACTGTTGATTAATACAGAGCCGGAAGATTCCAAAGTCAACACCACGTCATCCTGGTCAACTAACTAGAATTCAATCGAAATAAGGAAGCTTAAACAAATATCGATCATGCAGATAAGACGAGGAAGGGGATCGAACAGGTACTAGCAGTATAATCAAATATTCACTTTCGTTCACCCACGCGTATTGTCTTCGGAGACTTATTAACTAACTATTGCCCTGATCATTTGTCTCGCAAACACTTTCACGTTTGCTCTGGCAAATTGCCGATTGATATTGAGAAAGCAGTCTTATTACTGTCAGACTTATCTTTATGGTAAACGAATATACTCAAATGAACTCTTGTTGAATTTGGGGCGATTCTGGTGACGGTAACTAAGTTGATAAACATTGATCAGGACTTTGGACCTTTCTTGTTTACGTATGGATGGCAAAAAAGTTCAAATATTTTAATACTTGGCTTCGCTAACTCTGCTCGTTGATGTAGTCATAAGCTCATTAAAGGCACTGCTAACATGGAGGTTAAGGATGACAAGACCAATTGAACCATCTGAAATATAATTTTATGTAGTATCTAGATAGAGTGAACCTTCCCAGTGCACAGGATAGACGTTTGGAAGGAGAAAGTTAGGCCGTTGCCCAGCAGTGGGACACACAAATAGGCTAATAAAAATAAAACAAAAAAACCAGATAGGTCTGCTTAAATATGAATCTTGGTTGCCGTACAAACATCCTAGATCAAATTTACATGAAAAAGAACATCGTTCCACCAGCGTCAAGTTTATTGTGTTCGTCGGGGTAATAAATGCTGAAAGTGCAATTTGAAGGCCAAGGCACTTATTCTAAAATTGGACTATACGTGTGTTATATGGCAGTGGTAGTTTATTGCCTATAGTTTCAAGCACAGAATGCTGAACTGCGTACTGAAAGGGAGAGTTTATTTAGGTTTGATTTGTAATTTCGCCTCAAGTTATGGTCGCAAAGTTTCTGTTCACTCGCGATGATAACTTCTTCCAAATTGTATGCAGCTTCACATTTCGTGGTTTTCCAAATTCCTGTAAATAATTCAAACCTTCAAATAGCATATCAATGCACTTTGTTTAGGTATTTCTATTTTCACAGCTTATATCCTAGCTTCATTGAAGCTTCCTGCTGTCAGCCAAGTTATAATTTGCATCATCAGGGCTGTTTTATCTCCAAATTTTCCCTTTAGCATACCATATTTTGATTCTATCTTTTATCACCCTGCCATCTGTTTGATCAACCTCCACTGTTTCGCAATGCTGATTGATTGCAGTTCTTCAAATAACGAGCAAGTAGGAGTATGAATAGCGACCGTATCATCAATCGTTTAGCCTTCATTTTTGAGCTTTCTCAATACTTCAATATTTTAGGTCAAGGAGAAATGACAATGTGTACTGAATAAGTGGCATGAATGGTTCATGTAGGGTTTTCTGTTTTGTAAGACTTGAATCCTTACCCATCAGTTAAACATGACTGATGGGTTTGGATTCAAGTCTTGTTTATAGGCTTTGTGGTGCCTGAATGTTTGTATGTTTTAAATCTTAATTGAGATTGCTTGTTTGGATAATGTGTTTTTTATGCTATTTTGAAACTGCCTCAAAATAGGCTTGTCCGAATTAATTTGAGGTCGGCGCAGCATTGTATTATCTGCCTCTATCAATAGGTCCAATATGATCGGTCTCTGTGTATGTTAGATTAGCAAAACATAATATTTATCGACGGGTAGCCTTTTATTACAGTGTTAAACTTATTAGATGCCGCTCTTCTCTTTTTTAATTGTTTGTGCTATAGTCCGATTGTAAGCAACTCCTTTGCAAAAGAGTGCAGCTCATAACACCATGTCCTTTCCCCTCTCGCCGTTCTGAAAGTTTAGATTAACTGTATGGTTTTTTTTGATCATTGCTGCTTCGACATGCGGCAGATTTGACCAGCCCAGTTCAACCTTAACTTACCAGCTTTTTGTGTTTTGATTTAAGCTTATCTTTTTCTGACTTAATCAAAGCGTCAATTTTCTTACTAAAGCCACAATCATCTTTAAATAGAGTACACCCAACAACAAAAGTACTTTCGTAACACCAATAATGACTCCGTAGGAGTTTACGAGCACTCCTCAGTAAACGAAGGGTTGTTCCCATAAATATTGCTTTCGATTTCGTACCGATCTAAAACTAGCGCCGTCGCACTATTGTTTAGTTGACAGTTATTGGTAGTAAACAGTTTAATGATGGCGAGAGGAAGGATTAAGAGCGGTTGTGTAAGCGTTGCTGTAAATTGTGTCAGTGGAGATATATTGTTGAGAAATGCTGTTTGTTTAGGCTGAGTTCTTTATTTGTTTGTTACAAGACATAGGACACCAGATACAAAAGAAGATCAGATGTTTGCGCTAAACAACAGATACATTCCCAGAATTGCCTGGATGAATGCAACTTTGAATCTTAAAAGGCCACCGCAGCAAGTCTACAACTAGTTAGTCATTTTGAACCATCGCAACTACACGCAGCCATCTGAAATGTGTGGGAGGCTGTCCATTCAAGTGAACTGCATATACTAGATGTCAAGACCTGACCGACACAATAATTCCAATGCGGCATTGTCCGACTTGACTTCTAATTTGTTTTGGTGCAATTTGGTAATAGGAATGCTGTGACCCGCCGCCGGGTATAAAGTGCAAATAGCTAAGAAGCACAGACGTGCTTCTATCATCCTTGTCGCCGCCACTTTCTTCACTTCAAAATTGAAATTCGAGCCAATTTGTACGTCTAAAATCGAAAGCATAATCTCCATGTTCCTTTCCATTTTCATCGTTATCTCTGTCATCCCATCAGCAGATGATTTAGCAAAGCCTTCGAAAACCGTTTATCAGATAATCGTGTACTAGACATCACGCACGTGAGATCTGCCAAGGTGTGCTCATCAGTCAAATGGCGATACTGACGTGAGGATGGGAGTGATATGACAAAGTATTTGTTGGTGAGACTCTGCATATTGTACGGATTGGTTCGCTAGCAATATCGTGCTCTGGAGTTTGAGTGTTGGTTGGGGAGATAAAAATTCCATATTGCATTCGTGATTTCGTATTTGTCAAAGCTACGGAAAATCTATAATCGAACTTCTTGTGGACATAGCTTCTGAATTCCTTCATTCGTGGTGGATTACGCCCCAATACCACACACTGAGAGAAGGCCTTTGGCTCAACAGTGGGAACGTTAGAGGTTGATAGACCCAAAAGCCACATTCTGGTAGGTGGTCGATTTAGCAAAATAATGTTTTAATATAAGGCCAACAATATCCATCTATTGTACCAGATGGCGATCAATTCCGATCAAATTACTTGAGTCCTTTACTCCAATCTAGTCATACGAGAAAGCGATTGTGTTAGGGCGTGAACACATGTGTCGCTTTTAGCATTGTCACGCCATTTTGTCGCTGTCGTCGTATCGTGTCGCGGTTTCACTATGATTTAGCATGTCAGACAGGTTTGTATTGTCTTGTAAGTCGTAGATAATACATATTGCGAAATGAAACAATCGATAATACATCTAATATTGTCGATTACATTCAAGAGGAAGAGTGAGAAATTCCGCATTACCATTTCTGTCGCAATTTTTGGTTTGAACAAACCTAGAACAATTGTCCGATTTGTTTTATCAATGTTTGGTTTATGCTTAGCTTCAAGCGAATCTGTGACATAGTAAGCGATCTAAAGATCGAATCGATGACGCAGTTACGTAGAACTTGCGTAACCACAATGTTATAATAATCGATATCATAAAATATGTTGTCAAGCACATGCTTATTCACTATAGTTATTACTTACGTGCAAACCATTGTTTAGCGAGAGTAATTTATCCGCAGCGGTTAATTTGTTTCTCGACAGGTTTATGTTGCGTCCGATCGCGTCGTCTAATCGTCAAATGTGTTTGCCGCCTTAGGTGCATCACGACTTAGTAGATGTGTGCCTTTCTCGCTAAATTGCAATTTGTACACAGATATGATGGTTATCTAAGCGTTTAAGGGATAAACGTTGTCTGTTTAAGGTTATTTGGGCTTTCTTCTGCTCAATTTCCACAAGACATGACTCAATTTGTAAGTTATCGGCATTGGTTTGCGTGATGTAGTTACATTAGTGTTCCTTGTAATACACCGGTTTAAGTCTGTTTCTGTTACAGCTATTCATAATGTCATTATCCTGACAAGTCAATTAAACACTGTCTCCACTCTAAATTCAAAAGTTGAATGCATTACAAAATGTTTTTACGATCCAATCAAACGTGGTTAAAGACAGGCAGTCATTATTTATTTATTTATGGCACTTCAACGACTTACTCACTAAGAACATACATAAACTTACATCACAAACAGTATTACGCATAGTGAATTCGTCACTTAGTTTAGCATTAGTAGCATTAGTTTTCTGTTCATTGACAAGTTTCCATAAACAATCACAATGCACGATGTACTTTTGAACGAAGAACTTTCATACCGCTAGAAGTACACAGTAATGCAGAGAAAAGGCCATATTGTAATGAATAAATTGGTGCTGCGTATAAATATTAATGGCGTAGAACAGCGCCAGTGCAGGATCGTGACATTTCAACCCGCCGGCACCTGCACTCAAATGTCAAACATGACAGATGTCGATGAAAGTTAGAACTGTCCAGACGTGGGTAATGAGCCAGCATTGCAGGGTTAAAAAATGTAATCATCAAGATTAATTACAGCTGTTGAATAATTGCATCCTGTTGTTGTGTTTATCTTGTTGATTTTCTTTTGCAATTACTTCTGCTGTCAATACTGGTTTTTATCGCGAAACAAACTTGCTTGTGGCACTCATTCATTTGCCAACTGAAAAATAATTAGTAACGAAAGTGTTCCAGTCAGTTTTAATCGTAGGAGGTAAGATTAAAATCAGTCATTGTGTCAATGAGGCGATGAGAACATAAAACGAAATATTTATGAAATTGTTTCATGCTCCACAATTATCGTCGTAGGCACGTGTTTTACGATAACGCCTTAGGGCCGTCATGGCATAAAAAATATACTTACTTTCGCTAACATAGTTGGTATCAAGATCATCTACATTTATTACTTGTTATATAAGACAGAACAATCTATGCGATAGATTTATCAAAGTTATAGATAGATAATGTGCTTCTACAATGAATGGTTTCGACAAATTGATCGGGTCGGCAAATGTGTGTATCATGCGTAATGGCTGTCGAAATTGTTCTTGTCAAACGACCATAGACAACGATGTTTGCCTCTTCGTGACTGAAAGAAATGATGTTTGGTCTAGCTAAGTATGATTGAAACCGAAAAAAATATTGCGTTGGTTATTTGAAATTTTCTGGACTGTCACGATGAGTAAAATTCTGTACCATAAATAAATGATGGTTCCATAAAAATAATCTAAATAAATATTGGTGTAGTTCTTTCTGAAAATTGGAGTACAGAAAGAAGCTGGTATGAAAACTATATTTTTGCCGTGCTTGGACATAATATAATTATGATTATGATAGGTCAGTGATATCCATTTACATGTGTGTATTTTCAAACGGAATAGTTTAACTATTACGTTTTCCGAAATGTCTTTGTGGTTGTTACGTTTCCCATTCTGGTGTCATCCACTACTGTTAAGTAAAAGCTTAACCACGTAACATTACACGTGTATGTCTATTTGACTTTCTTAAACTACAGCATCACATATCATCTCATCTCAATTTATCTTCGTCGCAAAGTTACAAATGCGTCTGTCAAACTTGAAGTTGTTCGCATTAAGTACTGGCTATCTACAAACGAGTAGTAAAAAATAAATTTGTTTGTGTCCAACTGTCAAATTAGGCAGTTTGTATTGTCACTTTCAAACGTAACTGTCAAAAAAGAAAATGGCCGCTAAACATGATCATAGAAAGTAATTACTGTCACATGTTCTAATGTTTGACTGCACTTGTTTATGTTAATTGAGTGAGCAATGGTGACCTGTGTGTAGTTTTAAGTGATGTCAGGTTATTGCGAGATCTTAGTGGTCTTATCTAACGCTTTCTTTTTTACTAAGAACAGAAAAGGTCAGCTCATATTAAACTTCCTTTGTAATAAGGATTTGCGCATAAAAAGTTGGTTTCCAGGTTTTCATTCATACAAGTGTAATATTCTGTCCATGTTCTGGTAATATAATGAATAATTTAGTATCACCCACCACTTGCAAAACATTTTCTCTCACGTAACTTTTGTCACAAGATGTGGCTTTGGTATTAATTTCAGCCATATTATTGTATAACGGTTCATTTCCTTCTAGGTAAACTTTGAAAAGTAAACCATGATTATATTATACAGAGAGAAGGGAGCGAGCGTGCCATAATTTAATATCTTAATTTCTACTCTTCCTGATACTCTTAATATTGTTTCTTATTGAGGAAGTCTCTAGGAAGTCATTAGACCTCATTCTATTAAAAGTTTTCACTAGTTTACGAACGGATTGGTTAATCTGCGCCCGGCGCATCCGCCATCTCTTTATTCCTATCACGAATATTATCGCAATGAAGAATTTATAATGCCAATTATACTAATGGAGGTCGTTGACGCTAAGGGTACATTAATGCAAAATTTATAAATGTTCAGCTTAGACACGATTTTAGTACAGACATTTATATTCTATCAAACGATTTATGTTTAAACGGCTGTAAATTTTATAGAGAAATTGTGGTAACTGATCCTATTTGGAACAGAAGTAACATTAGAAAACAAATATTAGTCTGAAACTTACAGTTTTAATAATATCAGTCAACATAATACTCTATTAAAAGCAAGCATTCTACCCAATGAAATTACGACTTTTCAAGAAACCGATCATTCATTGCTATACTTTTCTGGCGTGAATAATTTTTACAAAATTCTTAACACATGTAAAATTTAAATTCCCATAAATTCCTGCATAATGTTATTTCTTTTGAACATAAGTCAAAGCTCAAGCTGTAACTTAGCGGGTCATTACCGCCGTACATTTGTAAGTGTGCCTCTATTTCGGGATCGGAATGTCAAAGTTAGCGTGCTCTCTGCAGCCTCAGCTATGTCAAGTATTTGTTGTGACTTCGGTTTTAGTATGCAACTGGCAAAGTGGAAGTACTGTTGCAGAGTTTCAGCTACTCCACGAAGTTTTGGTTCTATAGTTTCTTCTACTATTTATAAATCAATTGAAGCGTGAGAGCGATAATAATTAGGTACTTCTGTGGTGAACGGTTTCAAAAGCCTATCTCAGATCACAGTTAATTATGAGTTGCTTTTTATTCAAGAAGCAATTTTTGTTACTTATGTAATTAGGCATTTTAATTCAATTGCAGTTAGTAAAAATTGAGTCTTCAATTCTGAAAATAATATATTGTTTTTTATGTAGCATTGAGCTAGATTTTAAAACAAAAACCAGCTAGTGTCAAATGAATCATTTTGATTCATTAAAATGGCTCAAGAATTTAAATGAGTGCGATGTTATCAAAGTAAATATTCAGTCTATCTACGGCCACAAAAAAATTTACGCCGTTTCTTACTTTGTTTTCTTTGTTAATATCAAGGAAACGGGATGTGTGCGTTCTTTTTTAGTTTCGTCTATAATTTGACAGGTTGAAATCTTTTTAGACGCGGAAGTTTCTACTAATTGGCGATGATAAATTCTGTGCACGTTTCGTCACCAAAAAGTGTGCAGCCTATGATTAATCGCCTAAAGAGACTATTTTAGATGACATAGACAGTTACCATTCATATGTCTTTCACTGGTCACTGGTAATTGATTTAACTACAAGAATTTCTTAATGGTTTAAGCTGACATGGTTGCATAGGAAGCCGCGGTTATTTATTCGGTCTATGACTTTGGCAATATTTAAACAACATTTGTCTTCAACGACATTATGTAAGTTAATGTTATTATGATTAATACATTCGACATGTCCAGTGCGATTGCCTTCGCAATGTTAAATCACATTCAAGCAATACATTCATAAATTATCCGAACTAATAAAGGAATGTTTGTTTCATCATGAATAGGTTAATCGAATTTCATAGTTTGACCCCATCAGGAGATGGTACGCTATTTATTACAGTGAATGTGAACGTCAATCAACTCAGAAGGAAATTTGGATGGACGCATCAGATCGTGTTCCATCAGGGAAACATTTTATCGGATACATTTGTTACGGCGAAGCAAAACGTTCCATGTTTATTTATTGACTAAACTAATATCTCTGGAAGCAGATTTATTTTAATGCTATAGCTGGATTATGTAACACGATTTTGTATGTCTCCAGAATTAGATATTTGGTCGTATAGTCGCGGATGCAGGTTTCCTGTTTCGTCTTTTACGAAATTATGCACATTTTGGATGGATTTCTTCAAAAAGGTTGAAAAGATTTATGTTAGAGCGTGTTAGAGAAATGTACGAGTTGGATTTATGGTTGCCATGACTGGGCTCATAGTCTGCGATGTGTTAACTTGTGTTACGAGAGGAGCATATTCGGTAGTCTGTTTTATATCTTCCGCATTCTTTAATTGATTCTATTTCTGTTTTACTTTCTTTTATATTTTTGATTAGATGTTTTAATAAACACTAGTTTTATTGCTTCCTGCAAGTATAACCATCATTTCTACACGTTAACCTCATTAAGTTTAAATACTATTACTTGTTTTATGACTTTTTATGTCATAGTATTTATGAAAGGAATAAAAGGATCACAATTTATGTCTATTTGTTATGTTTTATTCCGTAACTTTCGATTGTAAAGTGTATAGGTACTTTACGTACATGTTCATCAACCTTTTCTGTTTGTGACAAGTTATTGTTAATAATAACCAATTTTAATCATGTAGCTCATTGGAATACAGGTATTTGATGACATCATTGCCTGGCTATTTCTGACTATTTTCACGACTCATTCAGTTTTAGCATGACCTAAAGATAAAGATAGTCAAGTAAGGAGCTAAGATATAAAGTAGCGATGATAGAGATAGATTTATTACAAACAAAAGTGTGCTTATGAATATTAAACAGCTTTTCTTTTAGTGTCAGTCATAAAATTCCGTGGTTGAGTGTAGCTGTAGGTGTTGACGCTTCAATGGCCTTTGAATGTATCATTTTAAAGTTACAATCAAAATAAATAAAGGGTGCGCTTCTTTCATAGTTGCTACAGCTGTTGGTTCACTGGTCGCGACTGCTACTACATAAGGTCCTAGGTTTGATTACAGTTTGGTTGTGTTTAAGATCAGGAATAAATCTGATGCCATTAGGCACTCCTGTAATAACTTAAATTACAAATGGTGTTTAGGATTATCATAGGTCACCTCTACCTACCCCCTTTAATAAAACGTACGTGATGTTATATACGTCCTTCCCAGTTTCCGATAAAGTAATTGAGATTAAGGTTGTAATCAGGTTAATCACTGGCATGATAATGTCTCCTAATTTTTTGCTTCATCTGTCGTTAGGACTTGCAAAATGACTATTGATTGCATCATGTTACCAATACATTTAATCGAACATGCCTTTCAAAACAATTTAGATTAGATAACCGACTTATTAAACGATAAAATCCATTTCAGACGATAATTTTACGTAATAGTGATCCATAAAGATTTTATAGTGTTTCTAATAGTCCTTGATGACATTGATCACCAAAAAAGACTATCTCTAGTAATTTCAGATCTATGTTTTTAGTTTGATTGCTTTCTACAGATGACCTGTTTGAAACTAGAATTGATGCCAAGTTGGATGTTACCTTATTTGAAATTCCCTGCAGATTTCTAAAGCAGATAAAGATGGGTAGTACAAAGCGGACATATCAACTGTTACAAATCTCTCTTCACCGTAAAGTGGTACAGTCATAATCGATATATTCAGACAGGCTCGAGACAAGATCTTGGTACAGGTCCGTTGTACGCTCGGCTGCGCATTGACCATTAATCTTCTTCGATTTTAGATAATTCTCAAGTTCTCGGGAAAGCTAGCCTTAATGTTAGCCTGGGGTCATAAGACGATAGCTACTGATACAAGCTATTGTTCTGTATTCGGGTCTTTATCTAGTTCTGTGATGTATTCCTTTGTTACAACTTGAGTCATATGGGTAATTGATGTTCGAAGGACTATTAGGTCCTTATCAAAGCCTTTCTCCATAGGAATGTTTCACTGTTTTAAGTTCACCGTTATGGCTGCGGTAAGATTTATTGTCACAGCCTTTAGTGATGGTCTATTTACGAGTAATGTCTTTCCATTGCCACTTTGTTTTATTCTTTTGTTTGCTGTCTGAGCTATTTGAAACTTGGTACTTATTGAAGAGCGTTAGGTGAGTTTACATACAGTAGTGCAATAAATAAGATTATGGACTGTGTGTGACTGTTTTGAAATGCGTGTCAAGGGATATAGTTTCATCAACCAAGCTAAACAACTTTGTTGCTTCTACAGAGACTGCAGTCTTGCCGTACATCAGTAACTTCAAGAAAGAGACCACTATTACTAGTGGCCTCTTTCCTGCAAGTTACTGATGTCTTGAACTTCTTACGAAGTGCTTGCCAAGGTCGGTCCCTGAATGAACGACCATCATTACTCTCCAAAATCCACGAAAGTACGTTGAACCGTTTGTCGCGCCTCCGGTAGTCAGAATTGTAAAAGTCTGACCAAGTCTTTCAAAGGGATATCGTATTAACTATTTACTGGGTTGTGGACGTTAGATATGCAGTCACTTTATGTAAACTTCTGGTATTTAGCTGCATCCGGTTAGACTGCAAGCCAACGCCATCATAGGAAAAAGCCATTCAGATGATGATGAGCATCTACAGCTTTATTAATGTCTTTGTGCGTAACAGGAAAGTACAATCCGCTTTCAAATATTGACTCAATCACTTCATCCAACAAAGGACTAGATTGAGACAGATTTATGTCTAGCTATTAGGCGATAAAAGCTTCAGACCGATCGTTATGTAAGTGAGCCACATTATGTACTACGTGTTATGTATGAGGTTTAAAGGTTTGAGGTAACAAATGTACCTAACAATGTTTAATGTACTAACTATCTACTTCATCCTTTGTGTCGTCGTTTCGACTTTCGTTTTCGCTATCTTGATTTATTGGAAGTTTGAAATTGTATCATTACTGAGACGGATGTGCTGGAACTTGTCATCCAGTTTTTTTTATAAACTTATGTGGTCTTACTACATCATTAGTTCCTAATATTTAACAACTACTACCGATTCCTATTTTTTAAATATCAGTCCTATAATCTTTACCAGTATCATCATCTGCCCTTGTCTCATTCTAGCTGGGGTCGACGCAACACGTTTTCTTCTTCGATTCTCCCCTGTCAAACGTCACGCCATCATTTAATTCTTACCAGTATAAGAAATATAAAAGTCTGTCTGTAATATTTTATGTCTTAGCGACTGAACAAATTTTCATGTAATTTGGCACACAGATAGTTACGACCTGGGTTTGGTTTTTAGGACCTGGTAGTACGCCCACGTGGGACAATTGCCGACCTCTGAAGTCGGCAAGCAAATGCTAGTGTATCAAACACGCGTATCTATGACATTTAACATCATCATGTCAAGTTGACGTTCCCTTCAAAACGTTTCATAATACTGTCACCATGATTTATCAATACCGTACTTGTCACTTATGTCATGTAATGTAGCCTCGGTTACCATATCGACCATTCAAGTCATACTCAACGACATGTCCCCAATAGATTGTGTAGTACTAATTAACATAACTAGTTACTTGATCATTGTAGCTTGGAGGTAATCAATTTGTTTCTTCTAGCGCTCTGTGTATTTTCTTGGTAGGTGCAGGGTTATTAGAATTATAATATTTAGTGACAATTTTAAGGGTGAAAAGTACGAGGAACTGGCTGGTTGGAAAAACATACATAAACTTACCAAACAGAAACCACTAAGTGCCGGCCGCCGCGTAAAGTGGTATGTTACTCCTATAACCTCCTCTACGTTCATTCGCCTGGTCTTACATGCAGGCCAGTTACGAGTACTACGCACCTGTCTTTTCTGAAGAACCTCACCAATAAGGTCAGTGTGTCTTACTAGGGTGTCCTCCCGGGTACTCACATCTGCCTTAAAATTTTCAGAACGTATTGCGTTTCTCTAACATAAATAAAAACGCTTTTGTAAACTCACATAAAGTTTTTATGCTTATGTACAACTATTAAAAGAGATGTATGGCCAAAGCCCATATGAAAGTCATGCGATTTTCCACACATAGGTACTCAAATTAAGGCGTAAAACATATTGGAAAGTAAGTTTCAATAAAGGGTTCATCACAGTATTGTGTTTATACTACAACAATAAGTGAAATGTACTAAGTGACGTGTATTTGTGACATTTACGCTGGAAAAATAACTCTCTATTGGGTACAGTCCTTTCACAATATACTGTACCTCTAAATTGGCATCACTGGCAAAATCACAGTGATCTTAATTGTAGTAACAATAAGGTTCTTATAAGTTTTCAAACGGACATGGTCACTAACATTATCATTAACACTGAAATGGAAATAACTCCAGTTTATCCGTGATCATTGTTCTTGCAACATTACCGAATTATCGGGAATTCAAAACAAGTAGTCTTCATGGTAAATATCCTGTTTCCAGTATTAATGATTGAGAGGTTTTTGCAGCGCCTGTTAATATGACTTTGTATGGTTATTTGCGTTAAAATAAGGTTGCTGTGTGATTGAAGCTGTCACACGTGAAACGACTGTGGTAGGACTGTAGTAGGTTTATACGTGAACGTATGTTCCCCATAATGTCGTCAAACAATGCGCAAGATTCGTCTCGGTTTGCGACACATTACCATTGAGCAATGAATATGAGATACAAATGCTAGCTTGCATATTGTGTTTGATCTGTAAAAATGGGGACAGGAGATAATGTTACAAATGTGCCTATTTCCTAATTTTTTATCTTTGTTTTGGTACCGAGTATTTGTTTTCGTATTGTGCCTATTTTTCTTTAAGTTGCGCCATGGAGGTCTTGTTTCATATGGTGTCACCATACCTGTTTGTATAGGTACTAGATACCAAGGTATATAAAAAAGGCTGCTGTATAAAACAGAAGCATTCCATCTATAATTTACTTTATTACCGCCCAGTAATAGAACAGGACAGATGGCAATGCTGGTAAAAAACCTAGGCCTGCGCAGGCGCTGAACAAGTGGATAACCTTGCCGCTTTGCGGTCTTGCGCACAAGATGATCTTACGATACATAGACATATTTTACGCAAAACATCCTTTTGTACTACGGAATGTAACTTTTTGTTTCTAACCGGTCGACTTCTCGTAAATATGTAAGTCTGTTACGATAGAGTGAATTTATGAATATTAAAAATGCTAGTTAGAAGTTACATTAGTTTAATGTTACTCATTTTTTTTCCTTTTTACGGGGCTGTTAATGATAATATTCTTATCAACTGCAAAAAATATTAACTCATTCACACAGATCATAAATTCAATGTTTTTTGCAGATGGCGCATCTAATTTAAAATGTTCATTACGACGTTTTTTTTTTACTTCAAGTCAAATTCTTAATACAGTATTTAAAATAAAACCAGCAAGCTAATATAATTCTTGGAATATTTATACTCCTAATACCACCTTGCCTAATTTCGCCCGAAGCCCTAAAGTGGATCCTGCAAAACTGGGACATAAAAACGCTCATACAGCACCTTATGACAGCTGGTTTAGGACGAAGAATAGTTGCACCTGGATTGTCATTATCTCCTTTGGTGATAATAACACCTGCTTCTAAAGTTTATTTTGCAGATGATACAATGACAACAAAATAATGTCAGACATGTGCACACTGAAGAATTTTATATTTTACGACATGCTATAACATCGTATATCTTACAAAAAAAATGTGTCCATGTAATGCTGCACGTTCCATTAATGAAGAAGAGAATAATTGTAGGGAAAATGTGAAAATGATTATAATCGACATAAAAGGGGATTTTAATGGGCTTCGTAGATGCGATGACAAAAACTTTTAAAGAATAAAAAGCAGAAAGTGTATAACTGCAAAAGGTAACCGCTGAAGCAGTAATGAATACGAATTTAGTAGAACTTACTTGCTTATTGAATATTAGATCACAAGAGCATTAATGGTAAACAGTTAGCGAGAAAGTCTAATCGAGGAAGATATTTTATTACGATAAAGATCAATGTAATTGACCCGTAACTGAAGAATTAGCAAAAAATCGCGCAAAACTTTAGGTAATTGTTGGGAATTTGAACAGAATCAAGATAAACCAATTCTAGTAAAACCAGTTGAACTTATAACTTTCGAATTGGGATGATCGTGAAAATGTCTGAAACAGAACTTGTTATTTTGAAAATCATTAGCAAAAACGATGAAGAAGCAATTAATAACAGAGTAGTAATGATTGCTGAAGAAAAAGAAAGATCGAGAGAACCGCCAATGAAAGTTGATGAGACAATGAAAGCCCCAATTTGCGTACCCTAGTTTGAAAATTGACAATAAGTAGCGCGTTATTGTTATAATAAGTATAAGATATTAAAGAAAGCTGATTAATCTACTTTGTTATTAGTAAATAATAAATCAAGACCACCGTCACGGGTAATGAAGCAAAGAATAGAATATTAAAATCGATTCATAGTTCAGTTACTTTCAATGTAAGATGAAGACAATGATTTTAATCAAGGCTTTCAGATAATTCAATAACAATTTGCACGCGAGTTTTTGAGATTGCACAGTTTTTTATTTTGCATTCAGCGGGATATCGATCTTCGAAATGATGGGTAAGTAAAAAACGATAAGCTGATAAATTCCTTGGAACATAGTAAGGACAGACAGACATGATGAGTGATTTGGTGAAGACTGGCTTTTTGAAGATACCAAATTAATATACAGGGTGGTGCCGACAATACGACAATAAATGAAACCACTGGTAGTTCTAGTTCTAGGAACATTTTTAAACTATCAAACAAATCCTAACACCGTCGTGGTGCCGACGATAAGACAATAACCTAACTAAATTTCTTTGCCAAATTCGTTTGTTATATTTTTATTTCCACATTTAAACCAATATTTGTTTGTAAATTGTAAAGTATTTTGTTTACAATTTTATGCTACTTAGTTTACTGATTTTTTTATTTTAGTGTTATGATTTATTTGATAGTTTAATAATGATCCTATGAACTAGAACTACCAATGGTTTCATTTATTGTCGTATTGTCGGCACCACCCTGTATGCAACGGTATAGCAGAGTAAGGAAACTAAACTAAAGGGATTTAAGCTATACTTTCAAGTGATGTAGTAACTTGAATAGGCCACAAGGAAGAATTCAGGTGAAGTGGGTGCGAATGTGAAGAGTTAATACTATTATTTAGAGCCAGTCAATCCGATCAGCTGCCGGCGTGGTAATGATATGTTGAGGGATTTCTCAGGGAAGGGCACTCTGTAAACGATGTTAGAATGTGCAGTTAAGACTGAGAGAGATGGTATGTTTGATTTGAATGAAGTTAGTTTAGTTGTATTATACGCTTTTACATTGAATGTGAGAAGAAAAACGATTAGGTGGAGAGACGGAGCCGGATAGCCATAACATAAAAACTTAAGAGGTGTCAAGGAACACCCGGATGGAACGAAGTTATTGTTATTATTTTTTATTATGTAAAAAAAAAAAAAAAAAAGAAATGTAGAAATGAAAATATCTGGCTTGCTTTCTATAAGAGAGAGAGAGACAGACAGAGAAACATGCGACGCCACACAGCTTACAATAGCTTACTATAGCAAAAAGTGTCGTGACAACTTTTCGTAAGAATTTTTTCCGTCTAGCCCCCTTTCACAACGCGCGATATGGAACTTCGTTCCAAAACGCCAAGAGTTGAAAGATATAAAAGTTGAACCAGACATAGAGGGAAATACGTGTTAGGAAATGGCTTACTTTAATAATTTAAGTACGTAATCATTCATGAAATGAGATAACTAAACTGCCTAGGTTCTTTTGTGAACAAACACAACATTACAAAATTACTTTTATCGTCTTGTTTGATTTTAGCGAGTATCCGAGTCTTCCTTATCAGGTATCACTCACTTCGGTACAGTTTGTCTACTTTGATCAAGCACCGGAAACATGACAATAAAACGCTGTAGTCTCTTAGAACCATTACTAAACTATGCTAAATTTTCATTCCTCTAACGGTAACATTCAGGAAGCAAATCTCATGTGAATTTAACGGCGTTTTCGATCACGATGCTGTTCTTGCTGTATTGTTTGACGTAACATCAGGTATTGCATGCGATACGTTTGAACTTGTCTCAGTTATGGCGATGTTACCCACTTTTTTGTCGATTACGTATTGTAATGTTACGTTGTTTTCTGAAGAGATTATTCTGATTAATAAAGTGTTGGCATCGCGAAGCTTACTGGCGCCATCATTATTAGCTTCTGGGTAATTTATCTCTTTAACTGTATTATTTGAATGAGTAATCCCACTCTCATGTGGAACCTCTGTGTGTTTTTAAACGCGATCCGTTCAAGACTTGCCAGAGTTATGACTGCAGCGGAATATTTGCAATTACAACACTTGAATGCGGTTTAGATGTGCTGATCGCATTTATTTTTATTAATGAAATTCACTCTTAGTCAATTTAGATCAACATCGTAAAGAAAGACCTGCGCTAAAAGTACCTACTTACAAAAAAAAACTGAAGAGGCGTGAGATTTATTCCGAGAAAGAAACCGAACCAGTTTCTCAAATATTTGATCTCTCAAATCAACATTTGAATTAATTCAGTCCAATTAACATGTTTCATGCTCTAAAATCTAAATATTTACTATCAATCTTTGCACGTGAGTGTATACTGTATGATTTAGAGATCAGCAGAATTAATAGCGTCAGTATAAATATTTGTCAGTAGCTTTATTTATTTCATCTATCATCCAAATACCCTTTTTAATTCGAAATCAATGTTCAAAACAATTACCATGATTCCTTTTTCTTGCTTGTAATAAACTTGGAAATAATAGCACGCTGGCCACCTACCACATAACCTTGACCCCTAGATGCGCGGGCGCCGACGACCGAGCTTTGAGCAATGTTCACACAACGAACGATGGAGTAAACTCGGTGTTAATTAACTGATTATTATCGCCCCCTGCTTACCAATTAGTCTTTGTTTTTGGAGAACCTTTGAAGTACTATTGGTAAAGAAATATCAATAGGCCTCCGATTGTGTAATGATATTTACACAATTATGTAGAAATCATTTTACGTAGCTATAGCTTCAAGCACACTTGTTTCGACAAAGTAAGTTTCAACTAAAATGATCATGGGTAACGCAAGGTTATTTTAGATAAACGACATATTTTCCAAGGAAGAAAACAAAAGTAAAGGTGGATGCTCGGATGTAATAAAGAGAAGATTTTATTGTTCTACAAATAAGAAAGGGTCTAACAAACAGAGAGGCAGCAATAGACATCGATGTTAATCTGTAAAGATTCTCCGATTAACGCGGACCGCATTTGTAATTAGAGATATTCTCATGTCAGTCAGTGCATCAACTTGAACTAAACTGAGGGCCTGATTACTACATAATATTATAGTATTAATGACCTTCTTGTTTGTACAGAATATTGCTCTTAGTAACAGCCTTGACTTGGTAAAAACATCGTTGATTATTATTTATTGTTCAACATTGCAATTGATTATTACATTATTATCTTGATTACATATAACAATGTCATTACGATCACCTAATGAATTCTAAACTTACGTAAATACTGCACCTTTATTTGTATCATCATTGAGAGTCTTATGTTGCGATATTGATTCTAAAATGTCAAGCTCATCGGCTATCATTTACATACCATATAAAGGTTGTGTAAACCTTTTAAAACATAGAGCTCCTAACCGTTTTCAGTCACCGCGGCCAATCATAGCGGAGATTAGCCCGCACGGGAGATACTAAAGTGCACAAGTGTGTGCGCAGACACTGGTGCACCCTCTGTTCCTTTTCTCTCATAGTTCGATGGGACAACAGTCCGACAAAATCGGAGAGAGATCAGGCGCAGGACCAACTGCTTAACATGCTTTCCGAGTCACTGGCGGTATCATACCGTCAACGGGCTACTACTGAGAAACTTGTAATGGAAACACCCAATAGCACTTTTTGTCCGACCCGGGAATCGAAACCAGGATCAGCAGTCGTGGTTGCGTCCATGATACCAACGGGGCAGTTGTAAAATATCAAGTTAACAACCATCAAATGTCTTGCAGTTCTTAGAAAACAAAGATCATCGTTCAAACAGCCGAATTCTTTAGAATGGTATCTTTTTTCAGGGCACCATCGTGTTATCGTTCCGCCTCGTTTTTTGTATGTTTTTATTCTTTTATCGGTCACTCTTGTTTGGCGTTTTGGGTGTCTATAGTACAATCTGCCTTGTTTAGTTGTAATATTTTATTTTGTTTCCTTTGGTGCTTGTTACATAGTATTGGAAGTTTGAATAACAATAGTATAACTATTACATATTTCATTTGCTTCTAATTCTGATATTTTTAATTAGTTCACATCATCATCATTTCCTTCCTTTTCGTGTGAACGTTTGATAAAACAATGTTAAAATTACACAATAATCTGTCAGACAGGACGACAGTAAACCTCCTATTTACCGAAGCTAAATGCTAGAATTAATTCCGCCATGCAAACTGTAGAGGACACTGATTACAAGTGGCTATGTAACAAGCCATAATTTACGATGACTGAAGAATGGACTAAAGAGAAATACACACAGGTCGACGACACAGTGAGGCAACTCATTGTACGACACATTATCACCTCATACTTAGCTGATTGTCTCTTGTTTTCTGTCAACTGACCGAGTGGTTATCTTATCTATCAAATGGAATGGACCTGGCTGTTTATCATCATCATCACCCTACCCTTGGACCATATTAGTTGAGCTTAGTGCAACACGTTATTTTCTTCCGTGCTCCCAGTGTCGGCTGTCACGGTATCATAAACTAGTTTTTTCTTTCAAATCATGCAATTATTGAACCGCAAACTGTTGGTGTACCTTAGAACATTGTTTCCAATTAAAATTATAGATGTGACTGCATTGTTCAAGTTATGGTCATACTTATTTACTGCCTCAAAGCAAGTCTGTATCATAACTTTACGACTAAGTGATTATAGGGTTTTAGCAATTCCCTAGAAACCAGTCGCACCTATCTCAACCACAATTCCCATGGTTATGAGCCAAGAATCCAGTTGGCGAAGCCGCCGCCGCCGGCCTGATCTGCATACACTTTAATTAGAGTTGTTACCACTGCGACATGCAAGATAGGATCCTGGCTCAAGGGAGAAAAAATAGCGGAAAATTGAAATAACTCATCATTATTTAAATTGAAGGCAATTTTGTTAAACAATTTTACGTTTTCAATGAGTGCTGCCCTGAAAAGTTCTTCTTTAGTGTTCACTTTCTATATTTTAAAAGGTTTATCTGTAAGTACAATGTTCGTTTATTTGCTCTTCTTAAGTTGCACTTTTTTAAATTCTAATAATTGTATTGAATTCATCTCTGGTTCTTCTTGAAGCAATTTTGGTGTTCTAATTGTGCTAGAGTAAATGAATGTCAATGTTCGATATTGTAGGTATACAAAATTGAGGACACTCACCCAAATTAAAAAAACGCCGCATCTAATCCGAAACCTCCAAAATTCCTGTAAACTCTTCTAAATTGAAACAAATTGTGTCTCTTGATTGCCTCGTTCCAAATTCAGCTTTTAGCGATTTAGGATCAAACATTTCGACACTTATTTAGAACCTGTTACGATCACGATTATTTTGCACTCTAAACTCCATTCATTAGACCACAGATGTTTTTGAGATCATTAAACAGTTGAACATGCAAATTTTACCGAAGAACTTGCAACGGATACACTTTACTGCTTTCGATTACGATTACTAGCAATTACTGGTTTATTTTTCATGTGCAAACACTGTTTTATGAACAAAGTTTCGTGCTGTGTTATTTTATTTTTAAAATCTTGTGAAAATAACAATCTGCCATGCATTTAATGCATTCGATAATGTAGAGCGCTGATTGATTTTCTATTTCAGTATTTTCTGATAGTCTCTCGTATTAATTAGCTTTTGTTCTATTGATTAAGTTTTATATACCGATAAATATCGTCTTCGCTTATCGTTTGTCTGATATACTACATAATTCTAACCAGTGTGTTACAGTTTAAATTATTATACTAATAAATTCATTCCATAAACCCACGTAGAAGTGCATTTCTGTATTTTCATCTACGAACGTTATTTTACTTCTTGGCTGCAAGGTTTCTATTAAATTTATCTTGAAATAGATAAACTTTCATTCCAACTTTATCCACAAACTTCTGTTTGCCTTAATTTATATAAACATTGCCTTAAATCAAGATCTTAAGATCAAATTCCGTGCCCCTCTTTGGGAATGCAACGTTCTCTGTTATTTGAACAGTTACTGTATCCGCATTTGGTTCAAAAGAATTCAGGTTGATTTTCTTAATTTATGTTTCATACCGTTAAAAATACAATGCAATCGCTTTTTTTCATTTCCGTTCGATGTTATTATCATTTGAATCGAAACTATCATTATCGAACCCGAAATCGGTATCCATTAATTTGGTTATCTTTGGGTATCTACGTCAAGAGCTCACATTGATGGATCATATCAGTTCGATTAAATGTTTGCTGCGTAATCGTTGCGTGTGTTCACGAATGTCATATGTTGAGAGCCTTGTCCGGTTAACTTGTCCATGTATGTAACTTGCAAGTTTATTTGCAACTTAGCAAGCCTTCCGATTTTAAAACTATCGAGGCGTTGAGGTTGTTGTATTGCGTAGCGTGCGGTTTCGATTCGGTCGGGTAAAAGTTTGAAGTCCATTCGGTTCGGTTAGACGCGTCGCGTGGTTGCGCACGACGGCGCCTCAGTTTGCTTGCGCTGCCCGCGCAGCTCACTCGTGTGTTCAAATTCTCGCTGGTGTAAACGTAAACCGACTTTCCGATACGAATTTGGAACGTTTCCGACCGGTAACGTCGGTTTAACTGTCGCTTTTAGGCGAACAATTTTGCGACCGCCTAAATTTCGCATTGCGATTGGTAGTGCGATTGCTTCACTCTGTTACGCTACCGTCTTAACAGATAACTGTGAAGAAACGTGTGCAAGCTCTGTGTTGCGGAGCCGGCAGAAGTGCAGATTGTGCTTTATCAGTGCTGTGGAATGGATGTGTTTTGTGGAAAGTGCTAATTTTGTTTGGTTCGATACTTACGATACGTTTCACTGAACGCGGTACAAAAAGTGGTTGTGTTATCGAGTTCATGTGACTACCGGAGTATTGATACGCAGTGCTTTCCCCCTGTCCAGAGCTTGATTTATGGTAAGTCATTCGGTTCACTTGTTTAAGTTAGGATTTATAGTTGACAGATATCATTCAGTTGTTTGGCCTTGTTTTCCTAACTTAGATTTAGTGGTGATAAGTAGAAGATTTATTCGTTTGACAACACACCGGTTCAAGAGCGAAGGTTGAGACACGTAAGGATATAAAACAGTGATTAATTCAATGACATATCGTGTAGACTTCCGTAAAAGGCTAGGCAAGGCGGTGCGCGTTGATTGTTGACTCGTACTCGACACAGACGAAAACTTAACAATTTCTACTGTGACATTGAAGCCGTGAAGAAGAAAGCGACATTAATAAGTTTATTACCGAACTGGCACGTATATTCATCACGCCGAAACACTTACACCGAGAGCTTACCGAAGATTTGATATTAATTAATACGAGAATGATTGGACACTTTGAGACTTCGATAGTGGGTCATGCTGTTTATTAATTGCGAATCAGTGCGAACAAGTGGGACCGGCATTGTGCGCGAAATAAACTGGAACTTGAGAAATCCGTTCACTTTTAATGTTGCTCTGATAATATATATTGTTCTCACAAAGAAATTACAGAGGCGATGTAGACAGTAGATTGATCAATTTCTAAGTTATAATAACGTTTTCAAAGTCTGCCATCAGTACTTGAGGTTTCAAAACGTCTGTGAAATTGATCTCTGAACAAACTCGGTTTGATGATGTATCTATTATGGCTAGTGACGTCAGCTATATTGTGATGACTTCCCCACGAAAACCACAAATCAAGAGTTGATGTTCAATTGATCTGTTAAGAGTTGTATAACCTACCTAAATTACAGAAATGAAAAGTAATCGAAGCATTGCATTTATAAGGTTGTTAAACTTGAATGCTGTAAATGTAGTCCAGGCTGCATATAGCACGTAAAATAAAATATAGTGAATTATCTACAAAGCATAGAACAAACAGTTGAATTCCTAGAAAGTTTAGATAACATAGTACGTCTACGAAACATAACATTCCTATTGCTAACATTGAATCTAATAGCAACTGGTATAATAGGATATGAAATAGTGTATTATTTTATAGACTAAAGCAATTGCGGCACATACGGATACACATGTTTAGATAGGAGAAGTTTTTTTAAGTAATGCTTCTGCTGCGTTGAACTCTTTTCAATTCTCATCGAATAAAATTAATATAAACGTGGTACTTACGGGTGATTTCAACAGTAATCATTTTCGGAGGATTCATTCATTATTTTGGTCCAAATTAAACAAAACTAGTTGTAGCGTCAAATACTTACAAACCTAGCAATATCAAGAGCCTCTCATATACATAAATAACTGGTTTTAGTTTGACAACGAATTATATTAAGAATCTCAGAAATTCTGTATGTATTAAATTATGAAGGACATACTCCTCTACTAAAAAAATCACGTTGTCTTACAAGTTATCTTGCATAACGCATTACTGTCCCACAGCTGGGCAAAGACCTCTCATACAGAGAACGCACGAGCAGTCACCACGCTTGCTCAAGACGGGTTTGCGATTCCAGACTTATAAATACATAATTATAAGTCATACTCATCATGTAAGCCATCTTACAACAAATCTTCAACAAAGAATATCTTTTTTATCTTCCCATTAGGATATTTCAGATTAACAAAATTGCTAGTTTTCCTATCCCACAATTCCCATTCTTAGTTCTACCACTGATCTAACAGTGTTTTGTCTGCGCTAATCAGACTGTAAAGCTAGAATGATTAGTTAAATGCCCTAGACTAGAGAGTTTGACCTAGGCACAGATAGAATGTGGAGACTTTATAGAGCCCGTGACCTTTCTGTCACGACCACTACAAATATTGTAAGTCGTGATGTTAGCTTGTGTGTTTAATTGAAGCTGTTCGTTTTTGTGTTTCTATTTATAAGGACATTAATGGAGTTTGTTAAGCAGTATTGAACTATTGATAGACTAGTGATGTGACCGTCGACTGCCAAGTCATAGACCTCGAGTTCGAACCCAAGACACGCACCTCTGATTTTTGTGGGTTCCGTACCTCAAAAGGAAAAACGGAACCCTTATAGGATCACTCGTGTGTCTGTCTATCCGACCATTCCCCCCCCCCTTATCTTCGAAACTACTGAGCCTAAAATTCTGAAAAAAATACAGAAATTAGTTCAACACTTATAGATTACAGGAAAACCTATAAGAAGTCATTGTACGGAACGCTTTTTTTTTTGGGGGGTGGGAAACCGGGAAATCATCAAATAACGAAAGGGAGTGTCAGACTTCTACTGACTAAAAACCACCCATGTTGCTTCTTAGCCCTTCATGTCGAGGCCGCGGTATCTCTTGCGAACAACCCGCAGCCCCGACGGGATTGTACGGAACCATTCATGTGCAAGTCGGACTTGCACTTGGCCAGTTTTTCGGCTTCATGTACGTATTGTATAATTATCACTTGCTTCGGTGAAGGAAAACATCGTGAGGAAACCAGCATGTCTGAGAGATATATCTCGACGGCATGTAAAGCCAAGTCAGAAGCCCATTGGTGACATAAAAAGTCTGACACCAGGTTAGGCACACGATAAACCCGTCGGGGCTGCGGGTTGTCCGCAAGAGATACCGCGGCCTCGACATGAAGGGCTAAGAAGGAACATGGGTGGTTTTTAGTCAGTAGAAGTCTGACACTCCCTTTCGCTCTGCCCAAGAGCGGGAGGGGTTATTTGATGATTTTCCACCCACCATAAAAAAAGGCACACGATAAAGGAGGAAGAATAGAATTTGTCGAATTACTCAGTCGTGTAATAACCTAACGCATGGATTTATCGATATCCTTACTATGTACGTAAATACTCGTAGGCGCTGATAAAAGAAATAGGTAAGATTAGATATGGCCAAGTTGATGTCAGCGAAAATTCTTGTCAAGTATCAAAAATCAAATCAAAATATGGAATTTATTTACAAACATAGTTGTATGGATGTTTATAATAAAGTCCTTTATATTTTTTGTGGGACAAGCAAGTAAATTATATTCAAATATAAAATTTTAGTTTAAAAAAAATCCTGTTTCTTTGTCATTTACGAGTACTTAACACATGAAATCAACTGAAATTTCACTAACCACGACTTATTTTATTGTTTATAATTATTATTTCTCCATCTATTCCAAAGAAATAAAGACTTTGCACTAAATGCATAGCGAGATAGGAAATTAACGACAATAATTACCATTGTTTGAATGAATTTTCATTGTTTTTCTGAAGCCTACTTTCCGGTCACAGCCTCCTTCTAAATTAGGTAGATAACATCACGCCTATAATCCCCAAAGGTTTAGGCAGAGGTGTACTTAATACACCCTCATAATCTCAGTTATGTTTAAGTCCCATATAATAGGGGCCAAGCCTATTGCCACCAACCGGGCAGATATCAAGACGCCTGTGGCTGCTCTGCGAATCCAATAGCACTTTGCCCGACCTGCAAATCGAACTCAGAACCACATGCTCAGCAGCCACGCTCACAATCACTATACCAACTAGGCAGTCTAAAGACAAACTTAGGTAGATAAAAACAGTAAATAACTAATTTCTGTGAAATTGCCAGACGGTTATTTCGTAATTATGTTCAGAACTTCGATCTCCGGTATTACCCCCCGTAGCTTAACTGCAGCGGATGATCCCGGGTGGTAATGTAATGCTATAATCACCATCGGTTAGTGGACGGACAGATGGACGGACGGTCTCAGTATGATATTATTAGCCGTCTAGTCAGTCAAATTGTCCATCTGTTTGAAGTTATTCTCTATTAAGTCTGGCCACGATTGACCTTGACCTTTTCCTATATTTTATAGATGATAGGCTCTTTTTTGGCAACAATGTACATATACCTAGTACCTTTTTTTTTTTAGGAGTGGGAAATCATCAAATAACCCTACAAACCCTAAAAACTACCCATGTTCCTTCTTAGCCCTTTATGTCGAGGCCGCGGTATCTCTTTCGAACAACCCGCAGTCCCGACGGCCTAGTACCTTGAAACTAAAAAAGAACAATAATCTAGTTCCTCTAACTTGAAAGGTGGCGGTACTTTGGCTTATGTTATTGGCTTATTTACTCAAATATGCCAATATCATTTATCATAGTAACTCTGAAATAAAGCTGTCTACTAATGGTAATTTATTTGTTGCTTATAATATTTTATTCTATCATTACATTCTATCTACTTCTCATGTTCCATGGGAACTTCTACACAACAACAACACACTTTTTGTTCTCAATCAATCTTTTCTATTGGAGTTTATTACGTATCATTCCCTCCATAATTGCTTTAGTCACGATAACATTTTATTTCTATCGATAGATCGATGCAAATTGCTGTGTCCTTGATACGGCGCGGTCATCAATCCTTTTGTTCCCCATTACAAGTTTCTATCAACTAGCAACCGTTGCCTGTCGTAATTGTAGTTTTGAAAGTAACAATGGCCTGTTGTGTCTACTAAGCTTGTTCTTATGAATATTTCAGTAGGTACTCTATTTTAATTGTCCATGTCATTCATAGTACGTTCATAGTAGTATCTACTGCACTGAAATTCTAAACTAATTAAAAACTACAGTAAAAGTATTCTTTGATTTTATAAAACCTAATCTTACTCAGCCGTCTGTAATGTTACATTTTCCCGGGCGTTTAATACATTATCTGCATTTTGACAGCTGTCATCATAATATTGTCAATAAACTAAAATGTGGCCGTGTATAAATGTTACAAAGAAAGGATAATACTTAGAACAACTAAACAGTTAGGTCACTAAAGTCAATATGTGATTTGTAAGAGTTCTGTAAACTTATTACCTTATTTATTACGCCAAATGTCGTAAAATATAGTAGATGGCCTTTGTTTCATTTAATACAAAGTTTAAGAGAAAGTGTTGCCCCATACAAATGTCTTTACTGTAAATTATTTGTTATTGTCGTAGGTGCAGTACAAATGAAATACTTAAATGCTATTTTCACTCACACAGCTTTGTGTTATATTTCACTGTGTTATTTTGTAATGTTGTATCGCCTTAAACCATGTTAAACTTTATTGGCAGGAGCATAAAGTTTAAGTTTTCTTTTAATATATAATAATTACTTTTTTCTGTAATTTTCTAGTATTTTTTTTACACGGTAAAGACAGCTTTTGCTACCAACTAAAATGTCATCATTCAATTCTTCAAACTAACTGACAACAGCAATCATAAACAAATCTTAATGTAAATTCGAAACAGTTCAGTAACTCTATGGTTTGTGTAGGAGTAGCGCTACCGGCCTGTCACTCCGTATGCAATGTGTAATAAATGTAGTGCTCAAACCTATTTTGTGACATGTAAGGGAGTGTGCACATTGGCGAGACTATTGATCCACGCGTGTGACGGCGAAAAGCGGTCCGGGGGTAAACAATAAACGCATGCAGGATAAAATGTGTGTTTGTGCACGAGGGGTGCTCAACGGAACGAACGGGAATTCATCTAGAGTTCTAGACAATACTCGTATTGTGTGCTAAGCTTTTGTCTTAGGGCTCAATGCAAAGTATCAAAACTCGTTAATTCTATGTAGGCGAATGTTAGAAAATCATCACTTTTTAAACGCCAAAAAAACATTTCAAGGCGATCGCCCAAAATGCTCGCTCTTCCCCCTTTCGTGGGAGAAGAAGTGGCGAAGTAAAAGCCCTAACAAATAGCAATAAGCAAAGGCTTAGCGCATGCCAGCTGTATGTCAATGTCAAAACACAACATTCCCGCGCATTACTTGGTCTGCATCTGCTAGTGTGCACACACTCTTACAGCCTTAATAGAACTTTGTGTGTCGCTCGAAGTTTTGCTTCGAATCTCAAAAGGAAAGAAGCGTGGGTGATGTAATGCGTATCATTACGTGGTTTTACCTTGAAGGGATAAATAACGCTTTAAATACCAACCGGCGGCGGCGCTAGTACGAGCTGTTAGATAATGATATTAATAACGTTACGGTTGGTGTACAAAATAATATTGGATGATGGATCGTAATAGCTTTAGCAGAAGTGATCAAAATAGAAAACGTAGTTTCCATCCATACATATAGATTCAATGTTTCTGCAGAAGATAAAGAAAGAGAAGATGAACCAAACTTTATGTATGAGCCGCGATAGGAGTGATCAGTGGTGACAAGCTCAGCAAGATCGTGCAGATGATGAAGCTCCTTGCTCTTTTGGAGGAAGCCGACTTCAACTCTAATAACTAACACAAGGAAGAACTTAGCCAAAGAAATGTCAGTTCAAGGAACAATGTAGCCTTGCACGATTTAGGCACAGTAGTAAATTGCTCTAATTGCTGACACTATAATGGATGATTTGACATCGAAAAAACTGAGGTTAATTAATTTATAGGCAAAGATCAAACATCTCGCACTAAAGCAAGAAAGACCTGTTAACTCCAATATCAGTACAGAAGTAGCAAATCTTGTATCCGTAGCCATTTGAAAATCAATATTGCAACTTAATAGAAATAATTCAATGGGAGCCAATCATCTATCACCGAGGTGCGAATGGAAACATGGTGCTGTGATCTTTGGAAGCTGTAAATCAAACTTATCTCTACCACTTACTTGTTTATGGTTATTGTTCTTAAATAAATTTTAACCGCTTTCTGCACCTTTCGTGACCTATTTGGAAATGTTCTTTGTTATTCAATGTGGTATGTTTTAGTTAGATTTTATGGCTTGGAGGTAGTTTCATATAATTGAGCGTCAGTACAGGTGTATTGTTTGGAGTCGTAGTGTTATTAAATGGCTGGCTTATTTGAATTTTATTTAGAGAGAAGATTTTCTGTTGGAGCTTTAATATTCTCTTTTAGTTCAGGATGCTGTTCAAAATTAACAAGTAACTTATGAATTCCATTAAGACATTCAAATTCGTTCTAGATCTAACAATTTTTGTTGAATCATGTTTCAAATCTGTAGCTGTTTCACTCTGAACGTTTAAAACAAAATCTCAACTTCCTTACTATTCGTAGACTTTTTTCTTATTCTTAATCATTATTACACTTCATCACGATGCTCCACTTAAACACAAACTTCACACGAAAAATATTCATTGCGCAGGCGCACCCACTAATAGTGCCCTAAAACCAAATAAAGTGACTACTATAATAAAAGTTACGGAACCCATTAATTAGGTACTTTTATGGCAGTATTATGGGTAATTTAAATACTAAATTTACGTCTAATGTGCCTTTATATTATTATTATTACACTACCATTGATGTGTAGTACATAATAATGTCAATGATGAATAGAAAAGTATGAATGGATCATAATTGAAATTAGTGTTTATGTAAGTAAACATTCTAAAATCGCTGAACAGTTCGTAACGTTGGTAAGGTTTAGTAGTAAGAAAATATGAATGAATTGTGTGAGGAATGATATGATAGAAAAGGGTGTGAAGAATGACAGAGTAGAGGAAGAAAACGTTTTGCCCTGACCTCAAGTAACTTGGATCAATTGCTGGAAGATGATAGGTGCCTATAAGAGCAATCTATCAAATGTACCAGCGCATTAAAATGTCTAGCACAATGCATGACGTATTTTTTGAATGTATATGATTCACTCACTAAATTCCAATTACGCACCCAATATAAGTTTTATAATCTACCTTTTAACTAGAATACGGAAATCGTAAATCTCGTAAGAAGCACATTAACATAAGGCAAACAATGAAGAGATGAAAAAAATTCATTGTTTTAAGCATTATAAGGTCTTGTTATTGTACACCTTATATTAACTGTGTTAGTAACTGTTGCTAAGGTAGAACGTTTGATGTTAAAATATGGTTCTGTGTCAGCTTTAATAACAATAGAAGTAGATTTAGTATTATTGTCGAGCTCGTATAAATATTAAACGAACTGGAAACTGATAGAATCGACGAGAAATTTCGAATTTTATGAACCGTGGCTAAACTTTCCAATAATTGTATTATGTGTTTACTATTTGAATGACAGTGGTCTTTACCATTGTTAGGTTAATTTCTTTTGATTTGGTCAAGATATGAAACATGAATATTTAATGCTTCTAAAATCATTAACAACCTGATGTTTTGCTTCTAGGTTACCTTTTGACGATTCTTTGACTTTAAAGTCCCTTATTTTAATTAGATAACAAACGACCTTTCTTCTACTTTTGTCTACTACAAATTCATCACTACCATTGCCTGCCTATCTTCTCGCCATTTCCAAAGGTATCTTGACAAAGCTGTAGATCAATGACCACCTTAAGATATATATAATAGCTCTGCAATATATTCTGCAAGGATGTGCCAATATATATTCCTGTCGCGGGGTCACGCCTGCATGTATCCCGGTCCGCCCCTGCGGCTGCGCGTGCGTTGCGACATAATTACAGGATCCACTGTGAATCATGGCTGTTGTTGTACTTTAATGGTATTTTGAATTATGTTTTGTAGACTACCTTGTAACTACATATTATATTCCTTTCTGCCCTTGTAACTATAAAAACGGGACGAAACTTAAATTACTATTACGACTGTTGACTGCTGTAAAAACAATTTTGTTATTTAAGGTATTGATCCTGCCCAAACAGTTCCAGTGTGGAGCTCCCTCAACTTCTTTCTTGCCCATTATGCGCTTCCAAAATTTTAACTACGTGTATGAGAGATCTGTCCAGGTAGCAACTTGCTGGGCGAACAAAATTTTAGTGGTTGTTAATCGACTCGGAAAGAAGAATTCTTAAATCTCTTACTAGACTTACTTAATGGCTTGTTTTCTAACTCATTGTCTTTGATGTCTGCATGAGTAATATTGGTACTCAGGCTGATTATTAATGGCTCTTCGGTTTCGTCCTTATCTATTGATAACCTTTTTATCCCTCATCTGATAGTAAAACCAGCTAACTTGCCTTCTGATACGTAGCGTATTGATTTCAAATGAAATGGACATAAGATATTGAAAATAGAGAAGCCGACAACGTATATCATTCATTACCTATCCGCTTATGCCACTATGATGCAAGAAAGTTTCAAATGACACTAAGTAGACACAAATAATAATAACATAGTTTACGTTACTGAGAATTGAGAAAAATCAAGCTACATTTCTATTTATTTTGCGCATTCATAATCTGACTTGCAGCGGTCTCAACTGGGACTTGAAATAAGCTAGTATGACTAAGCTGATGAATTATTGAGGAAGATTTATGTAAGCAGAGACTGGTTTAGGTGCCGCTACTAACGTTTTCCTTTTACCAGAGTAAATAATTCGAATAATAATTATTGTGGTGACTGTTATAAATTTGCCAAATCACTCAGTTCAACAATATTTGCTACGGTCCAAATGCTACGGTCCAAATCAAACAAGCGAAACACCGCATATCTTCGTCTCCTTCAATATCCATAATGGTGTTTTTTTAACTAGTTTAATTTTGAACTATAATACATTACCTAGATTAATCTTAACCTAACGTGCTATCGCTCCAGCTCTAATAGATTCCATATTAAATAACCAATAACGCTAAGCCTTGCCGTAAGAGATTGAAAATTAATATCCGTCCAGCCCGAAGTGTTTAGCGATGCAAATAATAGTAATTTATATCACAAGTAATTGGCTATTACAGTAGACAGCTCTCTGCTACCTTATTTATTTTAGTTTGCGGCGAATTAAGTATCATAAAGTAAACAGGCTGATTCAGATCTTACTGATGCTGAATGAACAGATAGATTTCGCTTTCTATAGTAAAAGTTGTTATAGTGTCTTGGAGATTGATAAGTCTTCTTGTGTGTTGAAGAGTGATCATCATCTGCCTCTTCTGAACTATGTTGGGGTCAGCTTTCAGTCTAACCTAAGCCAGTATTCTACATAGGTTGACTGCCTAGCTGGCCTCCATAACCCAGTTCGCTTCTAGGTGAGGCTGGTTTCCTTCGCCGTTTTTAGAGATACCGTATTGAAGGATCGTAACGTTTAATTCTTTTTTTAAATGATATGCCTTCATCTATCAACCAAACTTGTAAAATGTCAAGTTAGTGAAGCATAATACACCCGTTCCACTACATGATTTTTCTGATATGGCGAGGCAAGTCTGCAATTTTTTTTTAACCAATAAAAAATCTCCGCAGACCAATTTCCATCTCATTAAAAATTCCAAGTGCGTTACACAATGTAAATTTTCATAATAATTGTTTAATTATCAAACGTTACACAGGATGGTTAGAGGTAATCCACTTCCCCGGTTTAGTTAATAGATTATGGTAAATTATGTTAAATATTCGGTAACTGACATTGATTTTTATGGCGTCACACTGGTTGGTATTCAAATAATGCGTTTAATTTATTCGTTGGTGTATATATGGATCTGTTATGTCATTCGTTGATTATTTATTTTATTCTGCTTTTGAGTTCATGTCCCGGCACAGACCAAACAAAGTAATTCGGCAATAATATAAATTTTGCACAGGTCGTCCTTGAACTGGGTGTTCGGTAAGTTAATGAGTCAAGATGTCGAACCAATAATGATTTTGAGGAACAAGGAAAATAAGATTTTAATCATCTGAATGGTATTGAAGACTTTAAATGTCACACCGCCCTTCCTGAATCACTCAAAAGTATTGCATAAATTAAAATGTGCCTGTGTGTGTAATGTCTCAGATCCTCCGGTTAGCAACACACATAATAAAAGGAAGCATGCTTTATCATTTCTATCTCGTTTGTGCATAATCCATGTGCAGAACGCGTTCAATCGCCAACATCGCAGACCCCTGAGTCACGCACGTCCGCTGGCTTCGGATGCATCGACGCGAGTGAGACATGCTATTGGCCGAAACTACAACTGTCGCGCCCTTTTCCGGTGTATAAGCGCGTGCGCTGCCCTGCGTGCAATTTAAATTATGTTTTACGTTGAAATACGAGTTACGTCATCGTTATCAGCTGAACCTGCTGCTGTTTTTTTCATGTTTCTGTCAATGTCCTATAATTTAAACTCAACCAATAGACTGTTGGACATACTCCTAAGCTGCTAAACAAAATTATTTTCTTTGTCTTCCGCCGTCTGTCCCAGCCACTTAAATATTAAAATATTATTATTTATTAAATTCAAATATTATTTTCAAAGGGACAATTTATTGTATCTATGGGAGCAACTGTAATCAGCTGATAACGCTGCATAAATACTCTGTTAGGTATTCCACATGATGCAAGGGTTTAAGTATTCTTTTAATTAATACTTACATGTCGTTATGAATTTCACCTGTGTTTCTTTGTGTTACATCATACTGATGATAATCTTTTATCTTTCGTATTATGTTTCTGTGTACTTCTTTCTTTGCAAGACTTGTAATTATTTCAACCGGCCAGTAGCAAAACGAAAGCAATTTATATTTTGCTTTATTTTTATATTCAACCTATATTTTCCAATAACTGCGTTCAGTCCACATTCTTTGCAAAGTAAATTCAATGTCAATATTAGAAAATCTGCAAGCAGTCATTTTATATTCGCGTTGGGTTTCTTTATTGCGACGGACATCCGTTAATTAGACGAATAGTACTTAAGGCTGGGTCCACACGGCAGTAATTACAGTAGATAAAGATGTACACACAATTCAGACAGCTGAGGTTTTCTGACAGCAAACAACCATAGTAGACGTCCTAATACCTGCAAGTTTCTTAAACATAATTACCTTCAGTACAAAATGATGTGTGAAAGGTTCCATGCCCCACTACTTTTTCGATAAGACGCAAAAAAACGTTTAATGAGGAGAAGAAGTACAATGTCGTGTGAACTCGGCCAAGACTCATCTCAAGAAGTGGCAGCACAGCGGATGGCAGTTTTACTGTTAAACCAATGTCAGCTTTTTCTCCAATGCATGAAAGACTCTAATTGGCTGACCGGGCATCAGTGAAACTACCTGCCGCTGCGCTACCACTTGTGTGATCTAACCCTAAGTATGACTGCTACCTCGGTCGTTGTGCATGACACCTTTTGCATACTATCAAGTATGAATCACGAATCATCGGCTCTGATTGGTTGCTTGTAGAAACCTTGTTAGGTATGTGGTTTGTCTGTAGTTGCACTAGTTTACGTGTTCTCTATCATTATCAGTGGAGGTCTGTTTAGTAGACCTAATCTCGGAAATTACTGTGCAATCAAAATAAGAATAAGGCATTGACCGGTGCTTAGTTCTGCTGGATGAGAAAGCATGTTGCTTTTGAGACTTACTTGACTTTAACTGTAACGTATGACTGATTTGAATTTGTATTAGACCTAGATTAACTGATTAAAAAAGGCTTGTGAATATCAATTCATAAGAGACAACTTTTATTTCGGATCAGTCATTGGTAAGTGGTACGGATAAACTGCGGACACTATCAAATTGTTTCAGACTAGTATGATTTGTCAAAATCCGGTGTCCTTAGTGGCGTCCGGTATTTCTTGGTTTGTATTGACCGTAGGTTAAATCAGTATTTTTGTGTTGATAGATTGACAGCTAAAGTGGTGGCTTAAAAATGTGATATAGCGATATCTCAGTAGTAATTCCTTAAAAATTTAGTTATTTTTAACACTATTGCACATAATCTTAGCTTAGTGCAGACAGGGGATATAGTTTTCCTTAATATGTAAGTACATTTGTGTACAAACACAACTCATGATTTAATCCTGCTAATACAATGTTAAACAATCTCCGTAACACATAAGTTTTTCCTAAATTACTAGTTGTACCAGTTACATGCTATTTAACGTACACTTCACAGTTTTGTGGTAGCACCAATTAATTGTACAGGCGGTGTAATAATAACACGGTGGGTCCAATAGGTAGGGCTGTTACGGTGACATTTCCATAGTGGACATTTAAAATACAGTAAGAGTCATTAGGCGTGCTGTTGGATTTGCAACGTTCGGCATTGCGCTGAAAGTTGGATATTCAACAAGACCCTTGATACGACATTTCCTATTTTCATCGAAGAAATGTGAATATAACATTTTTCGTACCACTTGCTCAAAAAAGTGACATTCTATGCCACAAAAAGCGAACATAACTATAGTCATTTTTAATCTGTTAAAAACAGGGAAAGAAAATTGTACTGAATTTCATTCATCCTCTAGGGGGAGAATGTGATTTAAATTTGGAATACTTACCGAAATTTATACTGAACTACATCTGTGTTTACACCATTGAGTTTGTATGTAAAGCATTATACATCTTTTTGAATAAGGAATACGCATTTATTATGCAGTTGATTATTAAATTAAATTACGAAAACCGACGAGGCCGTATGAGCTTGATGCCGCTTGCTTTTCCGACAAAAAATATTAGTCTAGGAATTTGCCGCGTTTTTGTTTTCTTCAAATACATAAACGTTAAGTTTATTTTGATTTATTTTTATAAATAAGTTAATGTTCTGAAAATACGTTACGATGTTAAATCAAAGCGACAGTGACAGTGAATTGTCGGATTCCATCAGTGCAAATGCTACCGCAATTATAAATAATTTGCTTCCAACAAAATCCAAGGAAAATTATTTAAAAACTTATGAAGAATTTTCAACGTGGAGAAGTGCGAAATGCCTATCAATTTCAGAATCAGTACTTCTTGTCTATTTTGATTATTTATCCAAGACAAAGAATCCGAATACACTTTGGTGCATATACTCAAAACTGAAAGCTACAATAAGCATCAAACACAGCATTGAAATAAATAGATTCACGAAATTACTGGCTTTTTTAAAAAGAAAATCAGAAGGGCATTGCGCAAAGAAGTCTAAAATATTTACGACTCAAAATGTGGAAAAATTTCTTAATGAAGCTCCTGACGAAATTTTTCTTGCCACAAAAGTAAGTATACATGATTTAACTATGAATATTTCGTATCTTAGTAATGGTAATTATTCTATATATTTACCTGTTTTTTATCTTTGTTATAGGTGGCCTTAATTTTTGGACTCAATGGTGCTTGCCGCGGATGTGAACTTGTAAACTTAAAAGTGGAGGACGTTGAAAATCATTCCAATGAGTTACTGCTGATTAATGTAAAGGAAACTAAGACAAAGAAAAATCGGTCATTCATTGTACAAGGACAATATACTAAAATCATTTATAAATACCAAGCATTACGTCCCACCAACATGGAAAACAATAGATTTTTTATAAACTATCGGAATGGGAAATGTACTCGACAAGCCATCGGCAAAAATAAAATTAGCAATATGCCAAAGGAAATTGCTAAATATTTAAAACTTAAAGATGTTGAACTCTACACCGGTCACTGCTTTAGAAGAACTTCGGCGACTTTCTTGGCGGATTCAGGGGCGGATATTACGTCAATAAAAAGACACGGTGGTTGGAGCTCTGACAGAGTAGCTGAGGGTTATATCGAAAGCTCAATGGCGAATAAAACCATATTAAGCAGTCAAATTAACAAAAATATAAAACTTAATCCATCAGAGCCACAACCATCAACTTCCGGCATCTTATCTTCGTCCGTAACTCACGATGCACCACCACCACTATCTCCGACGTATACTATCTACAATGAAACGCAAGTTCCTCAGACGCAAGAACAGAGAAATACTCAAATCAACTCATCAACAATAAATGTACCAAACAAAAATGTAACTCTCTCTATCAATAATTGGACCAATGTTTCGAATGTTAACTTTTACTTTTAATTGTCATTGTTTTTAATAAATGCTTATCTCATATTATTATTGTGTTAATTTTTTCGCAAATGGTACGAAAAGTAGAGTATTTTCCTCGGTGATAAAGCTGTCTTAGTCTTGGGTGAACTTAAATCCCTCGCTACACTCAGCACTCGTCTTAAATCCCTCGCTTCGCTCGTGATTTAAGTTTTTAACACCCTCGCTACGCTCGGGAGTAAACCTCGAGTCCTTCGTTACGCTCGCGATTTAAATCGTCACCCGCGACAGAAGACACTGCTTTATCCCCTTGGTTAATAATCTACTATTTATTAATCATATAACTGCCCAATAAAGTGTGCCTTACGTGTACAATGTATGTATGAATGAAAATGTTCTACAAACTATTTGAAGTATTTTGTAGTTTCATACTACCGTGCAATGGACCGTAAAATAACTAGTTACTTGGTTTAATTTACTAGTTCTATAATGTTTGACTGCAGTGTTTAATTAATTAATAGACCTTTCAGCAGGTTTATTTCAAACAATAATTATTTCAGTTTTTCTACATGCTTGAGTCTGGAATGTTAAAACATTCATCAAATAGTACATACCTAGTCTACGTTCTTAATTGGCAGATCCGTTAGGGTAAGGGCCTGTTTTACTACCTGGGATTAAGCTCCCGTTAACCGATTTGGGAGGCAATTTCATACAAATTCTGTTCCATTTTTTATTTGTTTAGTAATAGGCTATTAGATTAGCGTTAAGAATTTCGGTAGCCCGACCACCAACCTCTTTGGCCTTAAGTGATAAGGCTCTTCAGAACGTATTAGGCTCGTAAGAAAATAAAAACCTCTATCTCTATAAATTGGTGCACACTGCGACGCATCTACATAATTTTTTCAGTGTAACATGACCTCACTTTGAATATATTTCCCGTGTAATGAGAGATTCGCATAAACTGGTTTTGTGTAGCTTAAATGGTAAGTAGATCTAGATTTTAAAGACCTTTTTTTTTATGGTGGGTGGAAAATCATCAAATGACCCCTCCCGCTCTTGCACAGATTTTAAAGACCTTAGACGTGATTACGTGATTTCAGTGCAAGTATTATTATTATATAATCAAACAAAAATCGCAAACGCTATGGCAGAACTTACAGACTAGAAATAAATCATATTAGTGACACAGGCGCCATATTGTAAGCTAATTTACTAATAACGTCACCTTGTCGCTATTATAATGTCACACGGAATGCATTATCTGGAAACTTGCATTGTTAGTAGAACTCATAAATATTACATGACACGACATACTACTAGTTATGTCAAAGGTACAGTAGGCTGTAATATGACAATACTAGACAATGATAATCTATCAGCGATGTGAATAACGAAGTCTAAATTGTATTGAGCTGATTGAGCTATCATTTATGCCATTGAAAAGCTTATGCCAATCCAACCAAATATCGCCGTCAAGAATCAGTTATCCCAAAATTAATTGGTGTCTTGACTGAGTAACGACACGATCTCAAGTTCTGTTCAAGCATCCAGATAAGTGTCAAACATCGGTGCAAAAATGACAGTTTTTAATTTTGAAGTGTCACAAACGACTGCAGTTCGAAGAATTGATAAGATAAGGCATAAGTAAAGTTATCTGTATCTGTATCTAAGTATATTAGAGGAAGTTTAAAAGCTGCGCCAGTTACAGAAAAGTTGAATCGACTTTCTTGGTATGGACATGTTATGAGGAGGTACGAATTGCATGTGACTAAAAGAATAATGAATGTTGATGGATAGAAGTGGAGAAGAAGACCAAGGACACAATGGATGGATTATGTTAGGAATGATATGAAAGGTAAAGCAGTAAATAATAGCGTGGCGGTTGATAGAGGAGAATGGAAGAAAATACGTGTTGCGCCGACCCTAAGTAACATGAGACTAGGGCAGGAGGGGCTGCGTGTTGTTCGCAAGAGATACCGCGGCCTCGACATGAAGGCCTAAGAAGGAACATGGGTGGTTTTTAGTCAGTAGAAGTCTGACACTCCCTTTCGCTCTGCCCAAGAGCGGTAGGGGTTATTTGATGATTTCCCATCCCCCAAAAAAAAAAAAAAAGACTAGGGCAGGAAGATGACAGACACTACTAATACTAATACCAAATTGCCAATGTTAACTCACTACCTAATTAATACAAATGTAAGTCAGCCTTTAGTACAATATTACGATAACAAAAAAGTCTAACCTAGAAATCGAACAGCACCCTTCGGCACATGAATAGGTCAAAATCTTCATTATACCACAACAAAACAGATAATAATCATAATACTATACTTAACACACTTTCTTAATAAAATTACTTTGGCTATGAACTTGTATGTGCGCGGCTAATCTCTGCGATTAAATCAATCTAAAAACCCGTGGGGGTCAGTTCGGTCTCACTTTCTTCAATGAATCATGGACGTATTGAAGTGCGGCGTTGTTCACTAGTGGGCAAGTAATTACCACTTGTTTCCCTGCAATTAGTGTACGGTAGGGTTGGTAGGTAAGTGGTGGAAAGGACGATTAGGTACCTGTTCGCCTTTATAGCTTATGTGTATGGACGACTGGTTTTTTAATCGTGGAGATTTTTTTCTCCCTAAAGCAGATTTAATACCGAGTTAACTAACTATGTACATTAATTAAAAACTAATAAATAAACTAACAAGAAACTATAAAAGGACATCAAAAAACTGCTCCTCAACGCTGTCAGCCGGTAATGTGCACAAAAGACTGGCGGCATTGCCACGTTGTATGGCAACACTTAGCCTCTGGCCAAGATAAAAGCCAACTCTTGGGTCACGAGAAGCGTCAACTATCAGATTGGAAACGTGCAATGTGTGTAGTGTGTAAGTAAATTCCTTCTTGTAAGTCTTCTGTGTACATATAGACAATATGATTGACAAAATAATAAAGGCCCCACCAATAAATGAATAGGCATTGACTTATATATTACTGCGTAAGGACTGGGCGGACGGCATGTTAAAATGACGCCACAAACGTGGTCCCAATAAGGTCTTTCCTAAGCCGAAGTGAACTAGTCCACGATCGGCTCTCTTCGGGTGCGGTCGTAAATTTTATTAAAAGCTTTATTTATATTCTATAAACCTCGAAAATGCCACGCCGCTCATACAAGGTTACGTTAACGAGCAGACTACACCAATTCTCTGTATGGCGAACGCGTCGAGCAAATGTTCGGACGACCGTATCTTTAGTTTTTATATCAATGTGAATAGGGCTTAATATTTTTAATCGTTCTGTCCCAAAGACTATATAGCCACTTGACTGCGCATACAGTGCCCCGATGCTCGAAAACTATTAGTATTTTGTCGCCTATGCATAGGCTACGGTATGAGTAACCGTTTTAGTTGTGACCAAGTGTTAGACCTGTGTGCACGCAAAATAATTACCAATTGTTATTATTTTTTATGCAATTTATAACGTGTAAAAATGCCTTCATGCGCGGTTAAGTGGCGTGGGAAACATTCCAAGACATCGAGTTACAAAAAGGATGGCACAACTTTTCATCAATAAGTAAATATTACGAAAATTATTTTTGTTTTAATCAAATTATGAGCCACCGCAGGGGTCTATTTAAAATGGTAGTTTGGGTGAACGAGCACAAAGATGAGTCTCGCGTTGATGTCTTTTGGAAAAGTCCCTTTCTTTCATTAGGCAATTCTAATATGTTTGTCCCTTTCTTTCCCTTTGTATTTTTATCGTAAAAATCTGTGCTGTTACCTTTTATTGCAGAATTCTATATCGATAAAAATAAAATTAAACTTAATATAATTTGTTTTAATTCAGATACTGTCATTATCTACTTTTAACCGACTTTAAAAAATGGCGGTAGTTCTCAGTTTTTACATTCTTCTCAACTAAATATTTCTGTTAAATTAAATGTTAATGTTTGAAAGAAAGAAAGAAAGAAAGAAAGAAAAATATTTATTTGGGACAAGCACAGGAACTACAAAAATAATAAAAAAAGAATCTAAAACTAAATAATAAAAAAAGACCTGTGCGAGGCCAAAAAGGCTCCTATCCCCCAAACCTCGCATCATTTTTATTTTCTTCTTTATAATACTTAAAATACTTATATTTTTCCGTGTTCAACAATAAGTAAGAAAGAAGTAGTAGACCCGGAAATTGTAGACCTAACTCCACGTAAACGCAAAATGAAACGACACATAGATCATCTTCTAATTTATTATATTCTCTTAGTAAAAAGCCTCTTGAAGCCTCTTGAGGCTTCAAGATAATACTGGCGGTAAGTCCCCTCTTTGTGGAGTGGCTGGAGAGGCGCCACGGTGCCTTTACCTTCCGTCTGACGCGGGTACTCAGCGGACACGGTTGTTTTGGGAGGTACCTGCACCGAATCAGGCGGGAGGAAACGCCCGGATGTCACCATTGTGAGGATCGGCCGGAGGACACGGTGGAGCACACCGTGGAGGTCTGCCCCGCTTGGGCGGAACGGAACCCCGCCGTGTTCTCGTACCACGTAATGGCTTCCGGCCACCGTAGACGCGGGCCACGTGATGGCTTCCGGCCACCGTAGACGCGGGCCACGTGATGGCTTCCGGCCACCGTAGACGCGGGCCTGTGGACGGTGAGTGATGGGCTAGCTCGCCGTCCGTCCGTCTTGTGACGACGACAGGCCGTGTCGACGGCGCGTTCGTGTTCCACGCGCGCCTCAAAGAGATGTCAACAACATGGAGCTTGCCCCCCGCAGGGGCCGACGCCCGTCGGGGCTGCGGGTTGTTCGAAAGAGATACCGCAGCCTCGGCGCAAGGGCTAAGAAGGAACATGGGTGGTTTTTAGTCAGTAGAAGTCTGACACTCCCTTTCGCTCTGCCCAGAGCGGGAGGGGTTATTTGATGATTTCCTACACCCCAAAAAAAAAAATAGATTATTGGTTAAAAAAAAATCCGAGCCTGAAAGATAATATCAGGATACTTGTTTTTCTTTTTGTAATTGACTGATTTTAATTAAATATTATTTGTCATTTTTATTGAGAATTTTTTGTAATATTAAAATCCATTTTATCGATATCGACTATTTTCCCATAATCAAGTAAGGCAATCCTTACCTAGGTATACCTACGCAACTTGACCTTGAACTGACCAATTGCAGCCGCGTATTATTCCTCATCCCCCGACCCGCGGTAGTGAGTTGTGTACTTAGAAGAAATCGGCTTACACGCTCTCTAGTGGTTTAATACTCTATGTTCTGTCCCTAGCAAACCATTGAAATAATGGGTGTAAAAGACATTTCATGAAGCTGAAAGGCACTTGTTGTCGTCGTCATTGCGATAATGCTTGGTGAACGGCGAACGTACAACGTTAATTGACGTTAATCGTACTATTTATTTAGTGATTGTTGGTGCAAGACGGCCTAAGGTTCTAATTTTGAAGTTTTGTGTTTTCGGTTGTATCTGACAACCTTATTCTAAAGTCGCACGCGCACCCATTTCCCGCGCTCTAGAGTTAAACAGTTAGTGTAATAAAGGTGTAAATCCCGCCATAGACCATAGAATACAGTTTCTTGTTAATATAAATTAGAAGCGACTATTTAATGAAATAATCATGAAGCTAGGAATGATTTATTTTGAATAAACATGATGGCGGGTTGCAGTCGAGCTGAGTCAATTGGAGACGTAGTAAATGGCAGTGCCTCAGGCTTTGCTTTTCCGGCTTTTTAATAGTAGTTTGAAAATATATCAATCGTCCGCTTCTTGCATCATATTTTTTTGTAATCAACGATGGTTTGTTCCTGTCTTAGAGGGTTCTGGTGTTCTAGCATTTGCAGTTGTAGGCTGGTAATGATTATGCGTATGACTACGACTGCGTAATTAGCCAAATACTGCTTGCTGGAAACACATGCTTCCGTTCTGTAAGAGATAGTGGGCTGTACCTGTAACCCATCACACAGGCTTAGTGCGGATTGGTAAATGTCTCGCATGTCTTGAATTCTTTGGTTTCAGTCACCTACGTTATTGGGTAGTTCAGTTTGATTTGGTTAACATAAATACCTATTAAGTGCTTACTACAGGTAAATCAAGCCAATAATAATTAAAATCTGTTCAGTATCTACTTATGCCGAAATCGTAGCAAACAAACAGGCTGACTCACTTTCGCCATTATGATAATTACTATTAATTGAACTTCATTTTAATAAACAAATATAAGTATGTATATTCCGTTGGTTTTGCATTAAACTCTGCCTATATTTACATACTTCTGACTGCTTAATTTCGAATCCAGTATTGAAATTAAAACTTAAAACGGATGTGGACACTTAACAGGCGCAGTATAATTGAATATTAAACAAGATTTGTATGCCTATGTTATTGAAATTGATCTGCAAACACTTTAAAACTTAAATCTATTTAGATATGCCCAATTAAAAACTGTTTTTTTGGTTTCCGATAGAGCAAGACAGTTCTCATGGTACAGCTATTTTGAAACTTAAACCTAAGATTAAGATATGTTGCTAATTAATGCCTTCCACTATACTCCGTTCGAAAAATATTTGATGACAGTGTAAGCAAATAGGTCAATAAATGTACAATTTGTAGAGTTACTTACAGGTTGAGTGATTTGATTTGATAAGCATTTGAATTATGAAATCCAATCACTCAATTGTACTATTATTTATACTGACCATGACCATGACAGTCACCATGACAGTGACCGTGACCGTGACCATGTCAGTTTAAAATCTTATATCACTCAATTGTAGTCCTGCAATTTGTTGCCGATTTGTAGGAGGTGGGTTATATTATAATATAACCTACCTCCTGGGCTGGAGTGGAGACCACGGACAGATGAATGTGGGAAGACAACCAACTAGGCGGACAGACGATCTCATAAAGGATCTCATTGGCCGAAAGAAACTGGATAGCCTAGCACAAATCCGCTAAAAGTCACACTCAGCATGGGTGGTCAAAGTTTGAGAAAGGGAGAAGAGATTGAAATAGGCATGTAAGAGACTATCCGTGTGATAGAACGAATGAGAAACTTGAGTCCCGCTAGTTTTTCGATTTTGTAACACCCTTATATCGTAAAACTAGTGGGAACAAAAAGTCCCATTAGTTCTATTATAAATTGTTTAATAGGTCCAGTAGAACTAATGGGACTTTTTGTTCCCGGAACTAGTGCTACAATTTCGTACCACAATGAATCGTAGGGGAAAAAAAAATCCCACTAGTTCTATCGTAGGACTATGCAGTAGAACTAGTGGGAATTATCCGTTTATCAGGGTTAAGGACTTTCTTATCACTATGTTCAGGTCAGGAGATTAAGGCTTTATCATCTACGAATATTTAAATTGTATTTCACTAGACACTTCTTTTTCAATGTCAAAAAGTATTATCTCCCAATGTCGAGTTTTCATGTTATAATCACCTAGATAAAGTTAGTCTAGATAACTTAGTACTCTTTGGCACGGTGACTTCATTTTTTTATTTATTTTTCATTGACTATAAAGTATTAAGGTTTTTTGTTATCTCTTTGATATTGGCTTTGTCCGATTACAGCTATAGACAAAACGATACTGAAATCATCAAACAATAGTTGAAGTATTTCATAATCAAAAGTGGTTTCGATTGATGAACCGACTTAGACCCGTACTATCAAGACATCCCAGCTAGCCGGAGTAAAAAACAGTAGGTAATCAAAACAAAAATATAATGTGGGAAAATAAATGAGTAGTCCAAAACAATGATAAGAAAGAGTAAAAAAAATTATAGAACCTACGCAAAAAGTCTACGTGGAAAACTTGATATGCTTTAATTAAAGACGTTTGCCTCTTATTTAGGTTCTCGCGTTAGTGGACCTAAATAAATGTGCAGGTAAATATCAATTTCAAAATTATACAATACCTATGTCATTGTTTGACTCTGAAAACCTGGCTTCAAAGTTATATAAAATAGCATCAATAATAAAAGTTCTGTTTACCTCTTTCGTCACCAGTTAGATTAATGGGATTGTTAAATTGAATACACAGTAAATGTTTATTTATAGCACTCTAGGTGTGACTGTTTTCCGCTTACAGTAAACTGTGTACTACTACAGTTTGTTACGGCGCAATCAATAGGGATTTATTCCCATAAACTGGAAATGATCAAACTATTAGCAGGCAGGCAATGTTTGTAAAAGACTGAAGTTATATGTAGGTACTAACATAACATAAGACCAACATAGTATATTTACTTCCTAATAAACGTTTTGACTTTTATCAGGGTAAAAAGGTCATCATCTGCCTAGCCTACTTCATCATCATCTGCCTAGCCTTTTCCCAACTATGTTGGGGTCGACTTCCAGTCTAACCGGATTCAGCTGAATACCAGTATTTTACATGGAGCGACCGCCTACCTGACCTCCACAACCCAGTCAACACCTAGGTAATACGATACCCTTTTGTAAGACTGGATGTCAGACTTTCAGGTCACTGACTACCTGTAACGACTGCCTAGCCTACTTAATCTGGTGAAATGTGTGTGTACTAAGGTACACTTTTGCCTAAGCCTTCGGGGATTACAGGCGTGATGTTATGTTATAGAGCGTCCCCTGTGCTTTTGTGGATGATAATTACTAACTTAACATTTAATCGAACAAAATAAAGCTAAAAAACAATTTTATCGTAAATTTTAGATAATATACACATTTTTGACACAGTTTCATATGATTTACAACGAAATCAAAATCGCCCTTGGCCTTGCTATAATTAAAAAAACGTAGATATTATTATAACTATTATATAACGTTTTATAGTATTCTTAATAGTCAAGTGGGCTCACTCGTAAAGATTTATATTTCCGTCTTGTAATTTATTGACCCGTTAGTGTGTTATTAATGGCTAATTGATCTTGTTTTGTGAGGTAAAACTAGTTTTAGTACATGCATCGAATTTGTAAGCTATTTATTTAATTAAATGGCTGGAATAAGGATTACTATACAGGGTGTAAATCAACCCATCACACACCCGTCAACCAAGCATTCTGTACATCAAACTAAGTACCCCTACGCAAAAATTTTTGCTGGGAAACAACTTTTTTTTTGGGTCAAAAGTCACATTTTACGGTAAAACTCAATGTAGCACTGTTAAAACATTGTGCTTCGTGGATGCTTTGAACAGTAAACGGGTCATGGGGGTAATTTAAATAAAATTAAAACCTGAAAAACTAGTATTTACAAAAACAACTGTGAAAAATTTGGAACTTTGACCCCCAATATCTCCGTAACTAGGGGGTTCCCAGATTTGGTCTAGAACAAAAAAATGATCGCAGTAGTGTGGAAAACAAGTGCCCTTCGTTTGCGTTAAGGGTACTTTTACACTCTATATTGGCACTATTTACATTACGCATATACCCGATATGCAATGTAAATAGTGTTTGATATATACGATCTGTGACGCAATTGCATCCAATTATTTTAGCGTGAAGGAGTAACAAACATCCATTTTCATTCCAGCAAACTTTCGCATTTAGGATGCATTAAATTTCTCAACGTGATAAACTGATAATCAAGGAAGTCCAATGAAGAGGAATCAGTGTGTGACAGACAATATCCGCTGCCGAGTAGCGAGTGGCGACCATAATGAGTTTCATTCTGAGATCGATGAGGAAGTGGCTTTATGTCATTAACACCTGGGCAAGAACTCGTGTCAACGTCTTTAGTAATAGTGGTTTATTATAATGTAGAGTTTAGATTGCAATAAGGGGTTCGTGGCTAAGATATTAGCAGCCTGCTAGGTCGAGTGATTTGGTTTGCTTGAGGACGATCCGCGGATGGGTGAACCCTTCGAGAGGAGAAACGTGCCGCAATGTTCCGAATACTGCATTTCATAAAAGCAAATACGCTGACGTGGCTCAAAAGGCTGCTCAACTCAAATGGGACTGGGCAGGACATGTCTGCTGAATGGCGGACAAACTGTAGGCCAAAATAGCAGAAACTGGGGCCCTGATACAGTGAGGCCCGGGAAGCGGCAAGCAACGAAGGAGACGGCGCTCGGGACGTACTAGAACAGAAAAGAGAACGCGCACGTTCGCGAGAAATGGAAGGAGTGGAGAGAACGCTTTTCCAAGGAGTACGATAGAGCAGGCTAGGAAAAAAACAAAAATGGTGTCGATCAACCAGATGAGCAAAATAAAACGAAAGGAGGTTTAAAAAAGTGAATACGAAGTGATTAGGCAGTAAACCCGCTTAGAAATCTTAATACCTACATAGTTTGCTCTTAAGCTAGTATTGATATTGATTCTATGAACATTTGACAGCGGCTTACAAATCATCCCGTAGCATGTACCACTAATACTTTATGATGACCTAGTGGCCGAATTCTCTTTGTTTATACAGTATTTATCTCATTATCTTATCATTTACTTAACTGTTATCTCTTTCACTATACTCTAATACCGTCCTTGATTAATGTAGTAGTTAGCTGCTTTTACCTGAGACCTCAAAGTGACATTTTATCAGCAGAAATGATGGTGGTAAAGACAATCATGTTTTCGATTCACAAAAGTTACTGAAAAGTTATGTCAATGACTTTGAAAGAAGTAACGATTGACAGTAATCCTCAGAAGGCCCTTTGCTCAGTTTGGAATATACACACATCAACACCGTCTAGGGATATATGTTGTATAACGTTCTTATACTCAAAAAATACTGGCCACTTTTAAATTCTTTTGAAGAAAGTTTTTTTTGTAAGCCTTTTTGAACGATTCTAAATTTGAATTTGAAAAAATACATTAAAAACAAAAGATTTACGCGGCATAATGGTAGCGAAGTCCGAAGGTTTCATTTACCTACAGTAGTTTGTGGCTATTTTTTTGTGTCCAATTTAAGTTTTATAACAAGTTATCGGTTAATTCCGAATTAATATTATTGTGTGCATCATGCAGCGGCGCCATTTAACTAGAGAAGAAATGTTAAGGGCAGTAGGCATGCTCCAAGCTGGGGCTACTCAACGGAGTATTGCTGAGGAGTTTGGAACAAGACAAAACGTGATATCAAGGTTATGGTCACGTTATCGTGCTACTGGTGAAGTGGATGAAAGACACCCAGGCGGGAGGCGCATAACCACTCAACGACAAGACCGATTTTTGCAAGTTGCCGCGAGAAGACAACCAAATGTTACGGCCATGCAGTTGGTTCAGAGGCTCCAGTCAGAGCACCAGTTGCTTGTGAGTGACCAAACTGTGAGGAGAAGGCTGCATGAAGCTAACCTTCATGCTCGCAGACCGCTTCGTACTCCAGCACTACGCCGAGGAAATCGTGGACGACGACTAGAGTGGGCTCGTGAACATTTGCTCTGGGAAGAAAACCAGTGGTCTGTAGTGCTGTTTACCGATGAGTCCCGGTTCGGTTTCCATCCCGATACACGTAGAGTGCGTGTTTGGCGAGTTCCTGGTCGTGAGAGCCGTCTGCAACATCCTCAGGAAGTCCATTCATACCACGGCGGAACAATTATGGTTTGGGCGGGAATTCGTGTTGGTGGAAGAACAGACCTCGTTTGGATCAGAAACACCATGACGGCTGAAAAATACCGTAACGAGGTGCTAGTACCAATAATCTACCCCTATCGACTACAAATGGGCCAAGAATTCACGCTCATGCACGATAACGTTATCGTGCATGAGCGTGAATTCTGCACACAGCGAGAGTGGTGACGAGCTGGTTGCAGGAGCACGAGGTATCGGTCTTAGGCTGGCCCGCTCAATCGCCTGACCTAAACCCCATAAAACACGCATGGGACATGCTCCAAAGAAGGGCTTTGAGGAATTTCCCTGCAAACGTTGCGACGGAAGAGCAACTTTTTTTGCATCTTAGCCGGACCTGGGACAATATACCACAGCAAGACTTGGATAACTTAATCCAAAGCATGAAAAACCGTTGCAGGACCGTTATTAACGTCATGGGTGGTTTTACTGACTACTGATTTTTCACAGAACTGTTAAAAACAAATTATTTTTTCCTTATTTGTAAATTTTTCTTGAGAAACACATTCGTTGTTAGTTTTACCATTATTTCATGTTTTTTCTTTATTTGAATAAAAATTTGTTTACGCAAAAAAACATTGTTTTCTTTTATTCTGGAGTGTAGTCTGATAAATGGGCTTTATAAAAATATATACATGTTGTATGCTATTTTTAATATATTTTGAGTAAATTGAGTAAATCCAAAATATCCCTAGACAGTGTTGATGTGTGTACATTATGAAGTTCCAAAATAAAATGTCTAAAAATGTACAATCATCATCATATATTGGGGTCGGCATCCAGTTTAATCTGATGCATACCAGTATTTTACGTGGAGCGACTGCCTAACAATATACAATGTGTCTTGTATAAAATATGTGTGAAAAGACCGCTACTTTAACATTTCTCAAAAAAAAAATAATCCACACCTTATTTCCCGTTATTACTATTTATTTAAAAACCGCTACGTTTACTGTGCTTTAACACCTTGATTCATTCTCACATAATTCTTAAGTGCATACCCATAACGTTATAATTAGTACATTTCTCATGGCTCATAAGTTTTGCCTATTCCGTGTCACTGCGTGCCCGTAGCATCGATGTTCTGTCAAATGCGTTTAATTGTCGATGGTTTACACTAAACGGTACCTATATAACCGGCCAGTTGCATCGGTAAATGTGTCAATAGTGATGTCACGATAACTTGTTTGGTTCTCGTAACATGGTATTTGTACCGGTTCATCGTAGGGATGGGATTGATAGATTGTGTGTATGTGTAGAACGAATTGGTGATTGAATTTGCGAGTTTTAATTTTGAAATATTAGTGGGTTCACTATCTGGGAACCAAAGAATTGCTGCTACACAACTTATTGACGGAAATTATTTTTCTTAAAACCTAAAGCGGTAGCTGTAGATTGTGAAGAGCCCAGCAAGCTTTAATATCAGCAAAAAGAATTCCTTTATAACATCACATAACAACACTCCTGTAATCCCCGAAAGGTTAGGCAGAGATGTGCCTAATAGAACACCCACATTTCGCCAGGTATGTTTAAGTCCCATGTAATTCCTTTCTATTTAGCTTTAATTTCGAAACAGTCCCTTATTCATTCGAGCAAACATTTTAATGATTCCGAACAAACAAATCGGGTAACAATCAACAATCCAGAAAGTCGCACGTCGAATTCGCAATCGAATCGAATAGCATCCCTATTCTGTACTGGATCGCGTGAAATCTCTAATTAAGTTCGATTGTGGGTGTGTTGCCCATTTAAGGCTTGTAACAGATGCACCGGTGGCCCGTTAATACTGGTGTTTCTTTCATTAGAACCTCAGATAGCGGTTCTGTGATATAATTGGACACTGCGTTCCTTTCCCTAGGTTGGCTGGCTGGCGGTTGCTAAATCACACTTATCTGGTAATGGTGTGTTTTAGGATTGATTGTATGATTGCTGGCCATGTTATTTTATTGCCTTCAATAGCGGCCTGGGGATAAATGTTGAACCTGATTCTTCTTAACAGATCGGTGTAATAAATTCGTTTAAGATAAGTGCTGACTGCTGACTTGTAAATGTAGATGATATGACATGAAATGGGGAGGCCGTCTACTATGATGAACAGGGTGCCTTTAAAATGTTGTGTAGTGCCTTAGGAAAATCATAGTACGATAATAATATGAAATACGCATTACGCAGATGCAGTTAATATTTTGAATTATTAGTTTGGGACCATCTTACGAATAGGGTAGTTAACAAAAAAGAAGAATGTCGATGATCAACTAAATTTAACTTGGGTTGAAATAGGCATAAGTTCTAAATCGTAAAAAATCTAAGACTCGCTGACGAGTGCAAATAGTTAACGGACTTCGAAAGTAAATGCGCAAGTAACTAAACAATTAACACACCAACTGTGACTCATAAATTATTACCCAACTAAAAACATAAGCCGTAATTGACATTTCTCGGTAGAAAATCTCTATTAAATTACAGAATACGTACTCGTACATGGCTACTGTCCTACATTTTACATTCCATAAATAGAGAACTCGATTTTTTTTCTCGATATCGATCGGTATCGATTCGATATACAATAAATAATCGAGAACCGGTCGGGAAAGCCTGGGAAATATCACGGGAAATTGGGGAAACTATCTCGTAATGATTTTGTCACGATGATGATTGATGATAGGTCGTTATGGAGTGAAAACATCACGGACGATCGTGTCGCGAATCTTGATTAGATTGCTTAATTACTTTTTGTTTCTATTTGTTGACGTTTTTAGAACAGCTTTATGAAGTATAGATTGTAATGGATTGGCAAGATAATTATGCTTTGATTATATCTCTGGTTATTTAAGCGCGAAATATATGCTAAGTGTTTTGTTGAGATCTTTTTCAAAGTAATGTAAGGCGATTTTTTTTGTAAAATGTGCGTCATGGTTAATTATCTCGACTTTTCGTCGTATAATAAATGCAAGGCTTGTCTGTGTGCTAAAATTATAATCCTTATTTCATATGCGGCCATTTAGTTGAAGAAATCCGGAAGTGTTCAAAAGAACAAGCGGTCGGTTTAATTTTTACATGGTCTGTTATCCACAGACCGCAAAGTTAAACTCATAAATAAAACATACTTCCTTGTGGTTTATTTTAATAAACAGTTTAAACGATAAATCGGTTTTAAGGACCCCATACGAACCTTTTTACCCGACTGCTAAAGTAGGGTTATGTTTATCTTCTTTACAGTCGCTCCCGCTGTTTGTTTGTACGCTGAGATCTTTTAAACTACGCAACGGATTTGAATGCAGTTTTCAACAATAGATAAAGTGATTCCAGAGGAAATCATGTGAAAAACTGGGAAATTCAGATTCTACATAAAACTCACGCGAATCCAGGGCGGATCTTCAGTTAAATTAAGTACCTATTCTATTCATCTTTTACACATAACATAGAGAATCGAAACAGAGTGTAACCATTTAATTTACGACCCAAAATGCGGTCCAATTCCAAACAAATTCAGCGCCAGTCTATCACCAAATAGATTTCTTCACGCATCAATGACCAACGTTTTTTTTCTCCGAGGCCGTTGAATTCGTGGCCTGCTTGTTCTCCATTCAAAATTCGAACAGCTGTCGCCGCCATGTTTTATTATCGATGATGCTTCTGGAAGTGACCAATGAGATTCTTTTGTTTTGTCATTCTGTAATTAAACATTGTCGGAAGCGGTTGCGAAATCTTGGGGGAAAACAATCGCCTTTGTTTTTATTGATTCGATCGAGACCAAGAAGAAGTCATCTGTTTATTACAGTTTTAGATCTAGATTTAGCAATGTTTTTAAAGACTCATACTCAGACCAAGGAGACTCGATAGTACTTACATTATTTTTAAATCGACATCACACATCTACACGTATGTATTACACAATAAAAATAACACTTCGCAATACTAGTAGGTAAGTAATACGGATAGTACCCAAAAAATCTATTATGTTTTTTTTGTGCGCATCTTAGTGTCCAATTTAATTTTGAACAAAACTGGCCTCTGATCAAGTGATCAATCAACAATTGCTGGTAACTAACTGCTTTGAATATTAGGAATAGATAGAGATTGAAAATTTTCAAAGCCACATCCAGTAGCTACAAAAAACTAAAGCCAAGTAAACCCAAACAGGTGATAGACAAGTGCAGTGCGCGGACGCATCGATCCGACTCCCACGTGTGCTCTGTGATGTCATTGCGCCGAACGGTACCTAATGGCGGGAGATACTACGAGTACCTACCCGCATAATTTGAGAGAATCCGTTAAACTAAGCACTATGATTGTTACGTAAGCCTGAGTTACTGACCTACAAGTACTTTGGGCGTAAATTATGATTTATTTTGAACGCATCTAGTACTTAAGTTACGGTACAGTTTACGTTATTTATTGAAAAATACTGTTTTCTCTCCAAAAACTACAGAATAGTCTATAGGAAAAACAATAAGGTGGTTTAACTACATGCCATTCGGGCCATAAGCGGGTTGTCGGATAACATACGTGTTCGAATTTCGAGTTCTAGGACATGCCGGTTTCCTTACGACGTTTTCTATCACCGTATCATCCTTGTGCACTTGTTTGACATTTTATATGGATTTTTCTTTATTATGTATTCGTTGACTGATTGGCCAGAGAAGGTAAAGCACCCATTAGTCCGGCTGTGGGACGGAAAAGGCCAATAAAGAATGTTAATCGGAATAAAAATGTCAATTTACTTAAAATTAAATATTTCACATGAGACATAATAGGGTGAAACAATGGACTCTATTATTACAATGTGTATTACACCAATATCGTAATTAACATTACATCAATATCGTAATTTATCTAGCTGTCTAGCAACATTACTAGGAAGGGCTTATCCACTATCATAACCACGCAATTAACCCAACATAAACCTAACTTATTAAATAACTTGATTGATAACACGATGTATTTTCCATTCCAGGTAAGCGAGGTGCCGTCGATTAATTAATCACACTCGTCGCTGACTCCATTTCATTATGTAAGTTCCTGCGACCTACTTCGACGTTAGTTATTATAATAATAAGTAAGTTATATGCTTATATCGGTTAAATTACGTGAATACTTATTAACCTTGGGTTAGTTTGATTAAATATGCAACGATTCATCGATCGTGGAACGAAGTTATTTTTATAGGGTATGTATGTTACTATTTGGTCGGTTTGTTTGTAAGTATAGAGGAAGACCAAAGAAACGATGGATGGACTGTGTAAAGGATGATATGACAAGAAAGGAGGTGTCTCGTGAGGTGGCGAGTAATAGAGAAATATGAAAGAAGAAGACATGCTGCGCCGACCCCAAATGAATTGGGATAAGGGCAAGAGAATGATGTTGCTCTATTTGGTTAGAAACCCGTCATCTTTCACACTTGCAGCCACATTCATTTTCTCTAAAACATTAAAATACTAATAAGGAAAACAAAAAAAAAAAAAAAAACTAAAAAGAAAAAAAAAACTTAAAACCCGTATTTTTCCACAGTCACTAATCAGCTTAGCACTCAATTAACCTCTGCAGATTTTAATTTTTCTTCATCAGAGTTGAACGTCAAATATCGCTGGAAAACCAGAAAACTCTGCCATAACACAAAGCCGGCAACAAAGTGCAAGTCATTTGTCATCGTATTATGTCATTACGAAACTCTTCTAGTAAAAAAGAAAGATTTACTAAGAAAGTCGAGCAGTATCCGCGCTGCCGGCGCATCGCGTGCGCGGGCGCCGCTCAAAACGTGTTCATTAGTGCACATTAATCATTCCTAGTACACCCGACTAGAATAACGTGATATTTATACTAACTCGCTCGTATGGAAAGATGATTTCCGACAGTTTATGTCCACAGAAAATAACTACAACACATTAATAAACAACGCCTGTAATTCCCGAAGTTGGGCAGAGGTGTACCTTTTGGTACAAAAACTTTTCGCCAGGAGCCTATTGCTATCTACTGGGCAAAAATCCAGGCTCCAGACTACTACAAAGCAATTAATTTATTATTGACGAAAAAACCTAATAAAACTTTGCCTGACCTGGATATCAAACCTAGTATCTGGTGCTTGACAGGCACTTGAGACCATTGTAGACATGTGGTGTAGACTAGTATACAAGTCTACACCAACAACGCAAAAAACCTGGAAAACAAATAAAATCAAACTTACACTTATTGATGTTTGTTATAAAGGAAGCTCTCTGATTATGATTAATAACATGCCGGAATAAAAACAGATTTAATCAAAGTCTCATCATCGGTCAATTTCTCGCCACAGTCTAATCTTCGGCGTCCATCTTCGGTCGACATTACGATAGCGAAAGTGAATCCGGCTTCGAATAATATTCGCGAGGATATTGTTCACAGCGTGAGCCGCCGCCATCTTGGTTTCTTGGCCTCTCTTTTGTACTACAAATGAAATTATTTGGGCTTTGTAAAAAACTTACTCTCGATTCTCGACCTTAAGAGGACAGTGGGCCAAGATTAAAGTGTTCATAGAAAAGTAATATACTTAAGTATCATTTGCACTATGGACAAATTAACACCATATATGCTTTTGAGACAGCATCGACGATTATTTCCGAAGTGCAAACTTTGCTTTGGAGATTTCGTTGGTGTAGTGGTCGCAATCGCGGCTGCTGAGCCAGAGGTCCCGGGTTTGACTGTCGGGCAAAGTGTTATTGGGGTTTTCCGTCAGAAATTTCTCAGTTACAACCAGTCTAGGTTTGTGCCCGGTTGATGGCAATAGGCTAGCCCCCTATAACAGTACTTCGCGAAATGTGGGTGTACTATCAGGTCCACCTCTGCCTTACCCTTAGGGGAATACAGGTGTGAAGTTATGTTATCTGTTACTCTGATGTGTTTCTGATCTGATGCTTATGACGCGACCGCAACATTCGAGACGGTTGGGGACGCAAATGATCGCGGAAAAACGAGAAAACATGTAATTTCGCCATCAGTAGGTCAAATATGCGTAAAAGTGTGTAATTTATTAACCACGAAAACCGGCCATTGCCTTTTTTGCGAACGTATGTAATTAATTCAACCGTTAACTGAGATAGGTTAACATAAAATGATAAATGATTACCTTTTCCATTAACAATATGTGCGTCTCCATAATGATTATTGAAATTAGGGTCAATACAACGTGTCAGCCTTATTTTTCTTAAATTATGACCCAATTTTTTGGCGGAAGGTACCTCATCCAAACGGTATTTTATGGCTGATGCCAAGTAAAATTCTTTTTGCTAAAGTTGCCCGCGAATTACGCTTTATTGCTATTTCACTAAAGAAGGTAAACTTCTTTAGTACGTATGTTAGTGGATCTTTGTATGGTAGCAACCTAATAAAAAAATACAACACCGAAACGGATATCTAGTTAAGGAATTATAATTAGAATCATCAAAATCTTATCAAGACTTAGATTTGTCTGCAAATGAGAAAAGTTTTTCATACTACAACCGTTTTCGACTAGCAATTATAGTAAACCAAAACAGGCACAACTTACTCATCCTTTGTCGAACCTATTGCTAACTATGCTGGGGTCGGCTTCCAGTCTAACCGGCTACAGCTGAATACTAGACCAGTATTTTACATGGAAGTCATGGAACGACTGCACGGAAGAAATTCGGTATGTGCGCGGCTTAACCTAATTATTGATTTAAGGGTCTGTTATTATCCCGTCGGGGCTGCGGGTTGTTCGCAAGAGATACCGCGGCCTCGACATGAAGGGCTAAGAAGGAACATAGGTGGTTTTTAGTCAGTAGAAGTCTGACACTCCCTTTCGCTCTGCCCAAGAGCGGGGTTATTTGATGATTTTACACCCGACCAAAAAAAAAAAGGGTCTGTTATAATTTAGCAACGACATATTTCAGTCACAGTTTACTATCACGTTGAATGTATTACACACCAACACAATCACAGTGTACAAACAATAAACACGATACTGTATTAATTCACTGATTAAATTGGAAGCCAAACTCGGCGTGATTAGAACTATTGTTTACCAAGTTTTGAGTGTACGCCAACTCTGAGTAATCGTGGATCTGGGTATTAATTAGCAGTTAGCTTACCTTCGTTTGACGATGAGTTTCGGGTAATCAATTTGCCCAAATCTTTATAAGTAACCTAATCTCCAGGAGAAGTTTTGTACTGTTTTCTTTGCTTGCTTTTTGGATCCACAGTAAGCAATAAATAAGTGTGTCTAGAGAGCACCCTTTCTTCCCCAACCCGCAGCCCCGACGGGCGTCGCGTCGGCCCTTGCGGGCCCCTTCCATGTTGCTGACATCTCTTTGAGGCGCGCGTGGAACACGAACGCGCCGCCGCCGACACGCCGCGCGGCGATAACGATTTCTGTCAGAACAATAGTCAGCAGAACTCTCTTTCATCATCATCATCATCCTGAGGATGATGATGATGATGAAAACCCATTCCAGCCTGAATTCACCCACTGCTGGGTAAAGGCCTCTCTTCTCTTGTGCCAATTTCCACGGTCCTGTGCCAGCCTCATCCAGGTTTTCATCCCCAAAGCAACTATGTCGTCTGCCGTCTGCAACTCTCTTTGCCCTAATATTATTCTGTGATCATTTTAAATGAAAATCTCCGTGTTTTGTCAACTCATAATAGCAAAATAGCTAAGGATTTACGAGGCTGCCAACTAATTCTGAATAATCCCTACACGAAATCAAGCATAGTGTCAGTGTTTCCGCGAAGATAATTCTGTTATTTTCAGTTACTGTGGTAAGATTTAGGGTTTCTTGGAACTGGATGACAGCTTCCAACTGTGTTCTAATAATGTCATAGCGAATCTACTAATCATCCTGACAGAAGATTGTTATTTCAAAGTTCTGCCCGGGAATTTCAGGATTTTGCTTATATTGTTTGTCAATGTAAGCTGTTAAAACAACATTCCGGTTGCGAGTTTCAGTTATAATCTGAAGGAAAGGAGTTGTAAGGGAATTCTTAATGCATTATTCTCCTGCCCTTATCCCAATTTATTTGGGGTTGGCGCAGCATGTCATCTTCCATACATGTCTATTAATCATCTCTCTAGCAGTCACCTCCTTTTAGCCATGTCATCTTTCACACAGTTTATCCACCGTTTCTTCCATTTTTCTTGTCTTACCATAGGCTTACAGCGCATACTCAACATTTTCCTCACTACTGTTTCCTCATTCTTCTTCATCAGCATCACATGTCCATTCCACGATAAACGATTACCACGGAAACAACACTATGTATGTTATTTAATTGTCACAATGAAAGGCGCTGTGATTGTAAATGTTTCGTGCAATTGCCCCGTTTGGTAAAAACAACCTACATGTGGTAAGTACCTAATATTAATTATTTAATGCTCCAAGTCAAGTGTAAATGTGTCCAGTACAGAAGAAGCTCACGGACACAAACAGACCGTTTAAAAGAAATCTTTCCTATAATCATAAACATAATTAATTTATTATAATCGGTCATTTAAACAGAATTAAGTACGACGCCAAAATCGAAAGTGTTTACCAAATTATCTAGTTAATGAGACCGGTTCATTCAATTGAATGAAACAATTTATCGTTCGGTCTATTTCGGTCGCTAGTATGAAAGTGAATTAGCAACAGTATTTCGGTCAGCCCCACCTTTGCGAGTGAACTTGTTAATGAGTACTTTAAAGCTTCTTAAAGTTACATGGAACATAGAACTTTGTTTGTTTGAAACTTTGTGCGTATTTGTTTATAGAATGAGTTGTTTTTGGAATGAACTCATAAAAAAGAAAAGTTTTTATGACTTGAGTTTTCCTTCAGTAAAATGGCGAGAATCTTTTTCCCTTTAAGTGTGCCTGTTCTTTTATTAATAACTAGTTTTCTTTTAATAGACTGTTTAATGTTTTACTGACTTGATGTACTATCGACTTCACTGACGATCCACCACTTTTCATCCCTATGCCCTAAGTAATAACTTTGAAAATTGGTCGACCGTCAGCGAATTTGGTAGTACAAAACATATAGGTTCTTTTTTTGCCACAAAACTTCCAAGGTTATTCGGGTTTTCGTGTATGTGATAATTTTTTCCCGACTGCAGTGAAGCCCAAAAGGCTTACATAACAGTTCAACTACTCATGTCTACCACTCTAACTGTCGTACTCAGAGATATTTAATGATTACTTAAGCTGTCACTTAGTAAAGCTTTGACATACAAAACCTTCACAAAAGTGTCAAAATCTGTAATCATTAAACGTCTCTGAGTGCGGCAGTTAGATGCACAAACACGTACAAAGTTCTCAAGTGTAATGTGCAATGGTTTAATTTCTCATTTGTAAAACACAAGCTTTTAAACAAAACAAACCATAACCCACTGCATTAGACTGCCTTACATTGAGATATATTTGTTGGCGCTGCTACAACTGTTAACGTAATGAGAAATTGTAGGGTTAATGTTAGCACTTAACCCGTATCTGCTGCTATCGATAACGTAATGTTCGTACAGGTTGGTGTAAAAGGATTGGATTGGACAGACTGGTGTTTGAGATGTGGAAGGTTTGAAGCGGATTTCTAGACGAGACTATAAACTTTATTGTGTACAGGTTTTTGTTGTAGAGTTAGGCAGGACTTGTATAGTGTGTCGAAAGTATCTGAAGTAGTTTTATTTTACTGAAGATAGAACATAGTATTGTCAATCTAGGAAGTTTTGGGTAAGGATTGGCCTTTTAGTGGATTAGATGGAGGACTTCACCCAAGAAGAGACAAGCGTAGCGGAGAGGTAACGTGCGACAATCGACCAATCAGTCTAAATCGTGTCTCTAGTCTCACTTGTGATTGGTCTAATTTTGCACAACTTCTCTTTTTAGGGTTCCGTACCTCAAAAGGTAAAAACGGAACCCTTATAGGATCACTTTGTTGTCCGTCTGTCTGTCTGTCTGTCTGTCTGTCAAGACCTTTTTTCTCAGGAACGCGTGGAGGTATCAAGCTGAAATTCATATCAAATACTCAAGTCTATGGTCTCTTGGAGCTGTGAAAAAATCAAACTTCTAAGTCAACGCGATCAAAAGATACTCCCGTTTATGCCGCAAATTTTCGACACTCGCAAGGGAATCAAAACCTACAGGGTACTTCCCGTGAACTCGGAATCTTGAAATTTGGTATGAAGCAACGTCTTATAGCAGAGATATAGGAAAAATTGCGAAAAGTATACATTTTTAGTTATATCATATAATAAAAATATTTTTAATAATTTTAAACTTACTACCCCTTTCCTCATGAACGCGTAGTGGTATTATATTGAAATTCATATCAAATACTCAAATCTATAATACCTTTAAGCTGTAACAAAATCAAACTTCTATGTCAACGCAATCAAAAGAAACAGGAATTAAAACCGCATATTTTGAAACTCGCCACTACTCGCAAGGGAATCAAAACCTACAGGGTACTTCCCGTGAACTCAGAATCTTGAAATTTGGTACGAAGCAACGTCTTATAACACAGATAAAGGAAAAATTGCGAAAAGCATAAATTTTTAGGTTCATCATATAATAAAAATATTTTTAATAATTTTTACCATAACTTTTACTTATATACCTACAGGTTTGTACGGAACCCTCGGTGCGCGAGTCTGACTCGCACTTGGCCGGTTTTTTTCGTTCGTCTCTGTTTTGGTGGAGTTCGGGTCTTATCGTATTTTGGGTGATTTTTTTAACTGTAACTAAGTCGTATGGAAACAGATTTTATGAGAATGTGACATCAAAAAGTATTCTTAATCCTCACCGAAAAGTATTGAACGAAGAAAACAGTATTTTTCAACACACTTGCTCATAAAGTGGCTCTAATTTCACCGCAATTAGGCATATAATGACACCTGTAATCAAACTGTGAATTTTTCATTACCATTATTCACAAGTGAGTTATAGGTTTTTTTTTAAATTTTTTGGTTGAGTTGCTCTGTTCTTAAAAAAGTTTCGATACTAAAAAGATTGTGTTCAATACTACAAATAAATTAATGTACCTATTCCTTGCTCATTTCATGCAACTTCGAATTTAAATAGATAATTTCAACTTATACATACGTTTTTAATAAATAAAACTTTTGTTTTCTCTGTAATAAAAAAAACTTTGAATTCCCCATTTTGTACGTGACTTTGCACTATCCGCGGAAAGCGAAAAAAAAAACTTAATCTTTTAGTCTATAGCCGATCGCCATTGTTAGATGCGCGCTCAGGATAATTTATTAATTTAAATAGATAATTTCAACTTGTGTATACGTTTTCAATAAATAAAACTTTTGTTTTCTCTGAAATCAAAAAACTTTGAAATCCTCATTTTTTACGTGGCTAAAACACTATCCGCAAAAAGCAAAAAAAAGAAACCTCATCCTTTTAGTCTATGGCCGATCGCCATTGTTATATGCGTCATTTTAACTGTTGAAAACATGTTAAAATTATTTTTTTGTGTTATTTTCTTCACAAGTGTGTTGAAAAACGTCGTATGATACACGTGTGTATTGATGATTACCGTCCTCGGCTCTCTTAAGACCCTCACCTAACGGCTCGGGTCTCAAAGGCGCCTCAGCGGTAATCACCAACGTTACACACTTATACCATAATGTACTATTACAGTGCTCGCATTCGCATGTAAACTAACTCCAGTGTTCTACTTGAAAATATAGTAAAATAATCAATTTAAATCAATAAAATCCAAAAATATAAGCTTCCAAAAAAAAAATGCCACCATTTTATTTCGGCCATTCATCACAATTTAAACTAAGTACATACGTGTACATTTGAACAAAGTTTTTTGCCCATGTACTTACCCATATTATATTACTGAATCACATTCTTTAATTTCAATACAAACCGTTAGCTATTTACGGAAGAACCAACCAATATAATGAGTGTGTATTTTAATGAAACTCTAATATGTTTAAACTTAAGTTGTCGACCTAAATTCAACTTTCTAGCTATGAAGATAAGAATTAAGGCAATCTAAAGAGAATGAGTAATACAATCAAGAATTATGAAGATTGGCGTAAGTGTGCCACCATTCCGCCAAAGTAAGCCATTGTTCGATGGTGATGTTGTACACTTGCTGATTCGATTCTCGATTCTTTTGAATCGATTCTATGTTCGTTTGTTGTTGAAAGTTTTCGCCGCTATTTTGTGGTAAATATTTTGTTGAACTCGTTCGTCTCATTTGTATTTATTTAATTGTGACTTCTCATTTGCCCAACCTTTTCCCAACTGCTTCGGGGCCAGCCTTCAGTCTAACCGAATGGAGCTGAATACCTACCTGTTTTTAAGTGACGGGACTGCCTACCTGACCCCACAATCCAGTAACACGATACCCCTTTGTCATATAATATATTTAAGTTTAATTATTATACTAACTATAAGTTCTATAAAAAAAACATGGGAAACTAGCTTAATGAGTTTTTTATTCGTTACCAAGACATTGATATCAGGTTCTTTAATGTGCTGATTAATAATTACGTTCATTACAATGGTGTATTGACCTCAATTTTAAACTACGTCAAAGATGTTAAAATCTTTAGACTAATGTGATTGGTGGTAGTACAGTTTGCAAGAAACTAGTGTGTTGTTTTTGGTCCGGACAGACGTACTGCCGTACATTGTTTAAAATACGGTTAAACCCATAAAGTAGTTTCAGAGATATCGGACAAAAACCTGCGAAATGATGTCTCTTCCAAACGAATAAATATATAAAAATCTTTCTAAGAGACAAATGTCACTGGTTTATCAACGATTTTTTTTTGGGGTATGAAAACTGAAAACATCTTTCAGTCTTACAATAAAACAGATATTTGTAATTAAGCTTAGCATTTCTTCCCAGTTTATTAATTAAATACTGCATAATAATAGGGCTAACCCTACTCTAACGGTATTATAACGTAGTAATTGCTTTAGAATTGTACTACTAAAAATTTTATTTAAAGTTATCAAAAAATACGTCATTACAATACGGCTAAGCTGCATAACTATGATATAATCAAGTAATGACTGTAAAATTAAGGTTTAGCCCCTTGGTTTATAAACAAGTTAAGGCACTTAGTGATCATTATAATCAAGTAATTGTGTAATAATATATTAAGCGGCGTCAAGTTAAACGGTATTGCTTACTTAAAACAAGGCTACTCATACTTCGCTCGCGGTTAGCCGTTTTATAGATAAGCAATGACTTACAATTATTCGAGAAAAAAAAAGAAAACAAGCAAGCAAATTAAACAAATTATTTATTAATCATTTATTTCAAACAATTTTAAATGGTTATCAATAACATAAATAATTATTTTTGACATTTGGGCTTAGTAATATTCATAATTAAATCACAATATTATCTTAATATCAAAACATTCTCTAACTTAAAACCCTGGAGTGAAAAGTGTCTTAAGATAATAAAAAAATATAACCATCTATCTCACTAGCTGCAGTTGTCATAAAACAACCTGCTATAACAATTTTCTTCAGTCTTAAGACTATTATATAGCTTTCTAAATTTTACAATATAATCAGTCTTTAACTAAAAAATTATCACAATCATGTAATCAACTGAGTCCTCTATATAGAATTAAATCTAATAGGGGTCCCTATTAGGTTTAATATGTAATATAATTAATAATTAGTAATAAATATATAATTATTAATAATAAAGACTAAATAATTTAATATATAATATAATTATTTAGTCTTATGGCACTAAGTAATATATACATTTAAGTAGTTATATTAAAATAAAAAAAGAATTGTAGGTACTTGGGTATTTAAAATGGCTTTCTTAGGTTTAGGTAGTCCTCCTTGAATTTTTGGTCGTTTCTGTGTTATTGTTTGTAGGCAATCCATTCCAAAATACCATTTTATGTTTTGGAATGATAGGCGACAATTTAGTTATTAAGTTAGATTTACGTTCCTCATCAATTCCTGTCCGTATCACTCTCTTCACTTGAATCGACGTAATTAGATGTAACCTCGTAGTCCTTGTCCTTAACCGAATCATCCGAATCAAAGTCACAGAAGATTGGAGACAGAGAATGTAAAGACGGCGGTATAGTTTCATCGCAGTACAGGAAACTGGAATCCGAAACTTTTGATGTACCAGGTTGAGGATTTGCATATAAATCGATGCCATTATTAGCTGAAGGACTAGAAGGATCACTTTCATTTAATGAATTTGGCATGCTTGTTAAGCCAATGATTTGTTCTTGAATACGTAATTTGGGTGGTTCGACAGGTACGACCTCTCTATTCACAATGCTCATCATGTTCTGAATTCTTTGTGGAACCCCGGAGCGTCTACAATAATGACAGACACAATTAGTTAAATACCTAATTTAAAAAAAAATTAATTTAAAAAAAACTTATAGGTAGGTACTTTATTATTCTATATCCTCGTCGTCAACGCAATAATGCGTAAGAATAGGAAAGAAGGTAAAAAGCAAAAAAGCGCGCGAAAGCCCATGTCCGGGCAGGTAGGTATTCGTTTCAAACATACCGCCCCAACGCGCTGCACCTACTCATCGTTGACCCTGACTCGAGATGCGTGTGATTTCATAGCGGCTTCAGAACGATAAGAAAAAGGATTATTTCGTTCCAATCAAATATTTATAAGCTAAAGGTTATATACCTGTCACCTACCACTACGTAATTGAATGAATGTAATACTTATTTTAAGAAAATATTATAAATATCGATTATCTACATACTAATTACATAGGTTATTAAATTCACTGATGCATCTATTCTATTTAGTGAAATTATAAAAACCTTACCTTGAGTACGTATGACGCGACATGGTAAAACATTTATGGCGCGCCGCCGCTCCGCTCCACACACACACGAGCGCTCCCCGTCGTCGCTGGTAGCGAAATGGCCGAGGAAACCGGGAACGCGGGGGACCGCGGTTCAAAAATGTTTCTGGGTTTAACTAGATTTTAATCTAGCATATCTGTATAGTCGTATTTTAGTAAAGAATTTTACACTTTAATCCATCGATAAACTTTATTGAAAAAAGGCTAAATGCCTATAACTATAATGTAATGTATTATTCTATAGTAACTTTATTATAACATAGTTTTTGTTCTCAGACACACCTGTAAGTACTTGATTATAACACGGTTATGGTCGTATAGCTTAATTTAAGTGCAGCATTGTGTGATAACTGTATTATAATAAATTAATATCGCTTGGAACGATCCGTGATAATAACGTTACCATCCTTTTGCCGTGTTATAACATAAATTTGAGGAATAGCTGTTAAATAATAAAGTAAACTGTAAAAAATATGTTACTTAACGGTTCACACCCGCTCTATATCTCGGAAAGTAAAAGTCGTACAGTAATGGGACCCAGCACAAAAGATAGAGAATTTTTCAAAACGTAATGTGTGATTCAAAACTAAAAAATGGCAGTTTGAGGCTTAACCGTGTTTTAAGTAACGTACGGCAGCGTAGGTTTCCCCAAATGTTCATCATTCCCCTACATCGACCGGTCCTCATCCATCTCGTATGCTGCGGGTTCCTGCTTGTACCAGGTCAACCATCTAACTACGCAATGCTCTTTCCGATACGTGGTCGCCACTCTAGAATCTTTAACCACATCGGGTTTTTTTTCTTCGAGCAATTTGCTGACCTGTTGCCACTTAGGGTCAATTTCACCAATCAGCATCGGGAACTCGAAACAATCAGTAAACATGGTAAATATCCCGTTTTCAGTATAAATAATAGTGCTAGTGACCATGTCAGTTTAAAATCTTATACAAATCAGCATAATATCTTAAACTGCGTTCAAGAGGTGTCAGTGTCATCATTGCTATTAAGTATGTAACAGTTTCATAGGTGAGAACTCTCTTAGCTATAATACTTCTGATTATGATGAAGAGTTTGCAAAATTCGTTACTTAAACACTGTCTGTGTGAACGCAACGTTATGTCCATAACATAGTATCAAAATTCCTCCTACCTTAAGCTTACGACTCCATAAAACCTTGACTACTGTACTTCTAGCTTTACTACTACAGTGTTAACCTATATTTGTTATCAAGCAACCGTGTCGCAATACCGTCGAATGTTCTCACGGCGCGGGCGCAGTGGAATCGACCGTTAATAGCAACAAGGTGGTTCTGTTAGACACGGATAGTTTTTGTTTGTGAGTCTAGTTTGGCAGTGGCTAGTTGTCCAATTGAGTTGTGTAATGGATTTGGAGGCGGATTGTGTTTGTTTGTAAAAATAGTGGTGGGATGTACTTGAGTGTGTTCGTGGTTGAAGGCAATTTGCTCGCCTCTTTTTAAATGAAAAATTGTGGGTCTAATGTGTAGGCCTTTCTTATGCATACACAGAGTGGCATTTTGGTTAAAACACATAGTAATGATCTAAAATATGATGTTTATTTACGGGAAAATTCATACCGTATCTACAGTCTGAGTATTTGTCATGCGACGGGATGAAAACATAAAAAGATTTCTTAAAACTATTTTTTCGCCAAATACCAATCAACGAATATAAAGCAACGTACTAAATACCAATTTAACAGATTTCGTAATAGTAACGTAGTAAATGAACACCAGCAATCAAAGTTTTATTTAGCAACAAGACACCTTAAAAGCTGCCATCAATTGGAGGTATTTTCTCAAAGAATTTTCTCATTAGTATCACATCTAATGATACATTTAACTACAATCGATCTTCAATTTAAATTCCTATTTTATTGACATGTTTTATAGTTGTCGTAAAGTTTTAAAGTAGAGAACTAGCTTTGTCAGCGGCTTAGTCGGGTAAACGATTTACTACGAGACTCAGTAATGATGTAACTTGGGCCTTACAGACGCATTCACTGATTAATTTCTTTCTTTTTAATTGGTGTCTAGACACAGTGTTGCAACATTTTAGAGACGTTTATTTCAACCTGCAACTTACCTATGCAGGGTGGTGCCGACAATACGACAATAAATGAAACCACTGGTAGTTCTAGTCCATAGGAACATTATTAAACTATCAGAAAAACTTTAACACCAAAATAAAAAAAAAAATAAAAAAAAGAATAAAACTAAGTAGCTTACAACTGTTAACGAAATACATTACAATTAACAAACAAATATTGGTTTACTAACCTTAGGAATAATTTGCAACGATTAACGAGTGGAAATAAAATGTAACAAAAGAATTTGGCAAAGACATAATTAGGTAGGTTGTTGTCGTATCGTCGGCACCACGAAGGTGTTAGGATTTATTTGATAGATCAAAAATGTTCCTCTGAACTAGAACTACCAGTGGTTTCATTTATTGTCGTATTGTCGGAACCATCTTGTATATCTAATAGTTTAATTGTTTCGTCTTAATTTATCAATGGGAGTTTAGTTTATACAAGCTATCAAAGATTTTTTTTCAAGGAACATCAGATTCATCGAAATAATCGAAAATATTAACGACATTGTGCAATGACAGCAAGGATCATTTTAAATTGAATAAACTTAGTTTTATTTTCATTATATTCAACAGTGCAAATCTAAAGAATTAAGGTCCACTTGCACCACAACCGCACTAAAACCATTTGACGCTAAACGAGTTTAAATAATCTTCAATTCTTCAGTGATGTTTAAAATTATGTTTAGCATTGAACGCTTTGAGTAAATGGTGGTGCAAGCGGGCCTTCATGTAGATGTTCTGATTAGTAGCAAAATTGCATTTTAAGTTATTTAAATGAAAACTGCAAATAAAGAGAAGTTATCTCACCACAAAATGTCAGACTAAAGTGATGCTTATTACGGCATATTACGTGAGTCAGTGTTTAAATTTTAAGTGTCCAATCGTGTTTATGAGCGTGGTTTAATTTACGATAGTCTAGTTTTATTGTTACTACGGTTTTAGTTGAATTCCACATAGACGTAGGCACTTAGGAAGTAACGTGGTGTTGGGATTTACTAGCCTCTGAAACGTGGCTATTTTCATAAATGCCTGACGTTATGAATGCTTATTATATACTTGACTTTCCATGGTCAGTAAGCATTGTAGTTGACTAGACAGAAGTGGTTCTGTTCAGTGTCCATCTCATAGGAAAATACACTTTCAAACAGTTTTACCCGAATGTTTCGGGTAACTTTTCCAACTACAAAAATATGTAACGAATTTCTTTTTTGTTTTTTCAATTATCTTTCTCCCAAAACCATGACCCGACTATCATGAACGTTTATTAGCTGATCTGCCCAGCCTTACTCAGACGATAACCAACGGCATGCATTGCAATGCTTAATTTTTATGTAAATAAGTAACTAAATAGATTGTTTGTTTGAACTTTCATATAGAAACACAAAGGTTAAAACAAAAGCAGAAGCCGGAAGGGCGAAGTCCAAAGTAGTAAGCGCCTATCCTGTCAGTGATTGACCAAATAAGACATAATGACGCCTTGTAAAGATACTCTTTGGTGCCATTGGGAATAAGCGGACATCCCTCGAACTCTTGATTACTTCCTCCCGTTTTCTTTTGAGGATATTATGAACAAAGGACTCTTAAAAAAGAATATTAAAAGTTTTCTGTTCTCGTAATGTCACCATAAGCGGAGGCAAATAAACAATGGCAAAGAAATGCGTATGAAGGGTTCCGTACCATCGTAGAAAGAGAGCCCCTTTTAATTTATTTTTATTATTTGCTGTTATTGCTGAGGAGCTCGTGGCTGAAGAACTGCCACTGGGGTCGAGCTTTAGGTAAAGCTGTGCTTGCCCAGGTCGGTCTGTGGATGGGTGACCGCCCGACATACCGAGTTTCCTCCGTGCCTCGGAAAGCACGTTAAGCTGTTGGTCCCGGCTGCCATATATAGATCTTTGGCAGTCGTTACAGGTAGTCAGTGACCTGAAATTCTGACATCCACTCTTAGCAAAGGGTATCGTATTACGTAGTATTAACAGGGTTGTGAAGGTGTGATAGGCAGTCGCTCCATGTAAAATACTGGTATTCAGCTGCATCCGGTTAGACTGGAAGCCGACCCCAACATAGTTGGGAAAAGGCTAGGCAGATGATGATTTGCTGTTATTATAGCGGCAACAGAAACCCGAATTCAGCGAAAATTTTAACTGTCTACCTACAATATGTAATACAGCCTGCTGATAGCAGGCGGACTGACAGCGGAGGCTTAACATTAGGGTCCCATTGGATACTTTCCGGGTACGGAAATTTCAAAAATACCCTCCTTTTGGGCTCCGTTGAAACGGGTTAAAAGTGAAGAAATGATGATACATCTTTTTGAAAACTAATACTTTGACTAGCTACAGGTGATAATCTGTGTTTAGAGAGATTTGATAGGCTAACACTGGATTAGGGATTTACTTCTTGCTTTTAAAACAGAATGTAGGTTTTTTACCTACTTGTACGTCACGTGACATCATGTTGTTACATTTTACATCAGTGAAAGTAATTCACATGCAAAGTTTTTACGTTACAGAATATTAAAATTGCTTTTATTAACCGTATATTATCTGTAATGAAACTAAATTGTTATAATAATGATAACAAAAACGTATTAATTGATTTTTTTAATAATATAAAACTGAAAGTTTTGTTCAAGTAAAAAAACCTGTTGTTATTATTTTTTTTTAATGTTTTCCGTTTTTTTGTATATCGCAAAGTTTCTGTAGAGAAAGGTCTAAATTAAAAGACAAAGATCAAATATTGTATTTAATTCCTTTTTTATTGTGTAAAACAAACTAGAGCAAAATGCCATCGAGTTAGGCCTTAGGCTAGAGCTGTAAGCTGTTTAATAAGTATTTACAAAACCCAGGTCAGAGTAACATTCAATTGCCTAAGTTTCATGGGTCTTAGACCACGACTAACAGTTTCCTTATGACTTTTATATCACAAGCTTGTTACTAACTTGCTAACAGGCACGCCCATTAATGGACCCCGCACACAACATAGACTCGACGCGCGTCGACTCGAGTCATAATAAAGCACTGAACGTAATGACTGAACTATCGGTTTTGTGATCATCATTATCATCAAAATTTATCTGCCTAGCCTTTTTCTAACTATTTTGTTGGGGCTTCCAGCCTAACTGGATGCTGATGTGGACTGACAAGCCTGTCTATCCTCCACAACCCAGTACTAACTGGGTAATATGATACCCGTAGCGGCCTGAAAGTCTGACAACCTGTCTTTTAACATGGTACCTAAATTACGGGTACTAGGTATTTTAATTTAATTTTAAGTTTGCATGCTGAATGTAGTAAGCGAAATATGTGAAACCTTTTATTGTTAACTTTTTAAGATCATATAGTAAAATATTTCATGCAAATAAAGAATCTTGAAAAGCCCTTACATCGTTGAATTTTCATAATTATCTTGATAGTGGACGTCGCGTCGAGCATGCGTGGTGTTGAAAATTCTACGTCGAGTCAAGTTGGAGTCGGCGTTGAGTCTGTGGTAGTGTGTGCAACCCATTAAAATGTTTCACGGACCAAGTCTATTACTTACGTCTTTCCTTCAAGGGAAATACTAGTCAAAAAAGTTGATAAGATAATACTGAGCCGGTTTATCAGCGAAAGTGTTATTAATATTTATTTTTAGTGTTGCAAGCGGTGTTTACTTTTAGTATTGATTTGATTGCTGTGATACAATTTTCTGACGATTTCAACATAAATGTTGTGATAAATTAGAGTGTCATTCTTTCTTGTAAAAGTGTGTCACGTTATGTATATTTGTCTTTCTATAAAGGAAAGGAAAATGTAGGAATTTCTCAATAGCAGCCACTGAGCCTGGATTTGTGCCCCGTCGATGGTAATAGGTACGCCCCTATTACATGGGACTGAAACATAACTGGCAAAATGTTGGTGTACTGGGTACAGCTCTCTCTTATCCTTTGAGTATTATAGGCGTGGTGTTATGCTATGTTCTATACATATACAGAAAATAACCAAAAAACATAGGAAAAGATACTACCGCAAAATCTATTTAATAACTCTTTTTTCGCCCCTATTAACTACTGTGATGAAAAAAAAAACTTTCTTCCCTTTAAAAAGACACTCCCATACATTGCAATGAAAGAAAACTTGATTGCTATGTCAGATATGAATGAGAAAAGTAAAATCGTAATTCGATGTCCAAAAATCCACCATTCCTTGTGATCGATAAAGCCGTCACAGTACCAAGTACGCAAGACGACCAATCAAACCAGCTGCCAGTTTATGTAGATCTCTTATTATACGAAAAATCTACACAAAACGAGGTCATGTTATACTGGAAATGTGTAGCTTGATGTGTCGCCGGTACATCAAGTACCAAATTACCTTCTTGTGTCCAATTAATATCGATTTCTCTGATGAAATTGTTTGTTTCGATCGCTTTCTTTCGACGAGTTCTTTACGATCAATATTTTATTTTTAACTACATCGTGTAGGTTCTAACAGGGTGGGCGTGTGAGGTTATATAACTTATGTTATAAAAATATCGTTGGTCTAGCGGTCGTAATCGTGACTGCTGAGCATGAGGTCCTGGGTTCGATTCCTATCAGGAATTTCTCAATAGAAGCCACGGTGTCTGGCTCTATACTAACTTGAAAGCAGGCTTGCCCCCTATTACATAGAACTTTAACATAACCGACGAAATATGGGTGTATTATGTCACACCTCTTCCATCATAGAAATACATGTGTGATATTATTTTATGTGTAAAACGTCACCGGTTTGAAGATACCTTTGTCACGTAATGCTTTGTTTAGATTACTTTTCAATGGGTAACGATTTGAGAGCAATAAAGCGAATATCAGTAGTCATATATTGACGGTTATTACTGTAGAATCCGTCTATTTAATTCACTCATTTAAATGATTGTGTCCGTCCATTTGTTAATTTATTCTCAAGTTTGACGACTTTGATTTCTGCCGTCTTGCCTCCACCTATCCATATTTTAACTCGCCATCATATTTTAAGATGTTTCAAACTACATTCTTCACAATCTGTAAAATCCGTATCTACCCAATCTTTGACAAGACACAGCGTAGGCGTAACGAGAGAACCTGTCTTATCACAAACCAATTTATTTTCTTACTTTACACGAAGATAAAATATAATGACACAACTTTATTCACTCTGAGTTCTGACACGTGTTTTACAACTTTAAGTTGGAAAAGGTTGTATCGCAATGATACTTACTTTGTATTAAACCAATTGCCAATGTTTAAACTCATTGTTCTGTTTCGCAAATCAATTGAGATCGAATTTAAAAGGTTAGGTTGCGGCTACATTAACCCAAGATTCGCGAAGAGACTTGGAAAACAAAATCTACTGAATATGGTATGATTAGTTGTAGTAATATTACTTACACCCGAAAATCCAAAAAGTCATACAGTCTTAAAAAATCGAATATTGACCATTTATTAATTTTGTTCCAATCATTGTAATAACCGGCCCCGCATGTCTAAAAGATATTTCTCGCCAGCATGACGTATTTTGAAGCGAACCCAGATGCTTATGAGCAGTATAAAAACCCCGATACCAGGTTAGGCACTTACCACACGATAAAGAAAGAAGACCGGCCCAGTGCGTCTGATCACACACAAGAATTCCGTAAGGAATTCAAGATGCATAAATGAATTACGGTTATTTTTGAATTTCATCTATTTCAGTTCAATCAATTTTCCAGTAAGTATATTTGAAACTATCAGTGTTATGTAGCCTCAGCCTAAAGGCGTCGACCACAGCACATTTCGCAAGCGGTCGCCCGCGCAGGGAACCGACTGAACTTTAGCTGGTAAAGTAATAAAGATCGCAGCGACAGGTTGACGGGGTCAACCCGACTTACTCGAGATCCGTCGCGATAGCTGATGCAAACTGTTTTACAGATATTTGTAAGTGAAAATAGAAGGAGAATTTGTTGTAGTATTGTTTGTGAGAGAAGGTATAGAATAGGGTTCGATGTTTTGTTGTTCAGTACTAACTGAGTTGTGGAGGTCAGATAGGCAGTCGCTCTATGTAAAATACTGGTTTCCAGCTGTACACGGTTAGACTGGAAGCCAATGCCAACATAGTTGGGAAAACGCTAGACAGATGATGATAGTTAAAACAGCAATCAACATAAATCCGAACTCAGACATTTATATTATACATAATAATATGCATATTTGAAGCAAGAAACACGTTTTCTATCAGATGAGTCTCATTCTCATCAACGTACAAGCAGTGCATGATTGTGCGAAAATATCTATAAATCTGGTCCGACAACATCACTGATGTTACGATCGTTTTACGGAATCTCAATATTATACAAAACTATTGAACATCACATGAATTAAGATATACTTACCTTTTTTTTTTTTTTTGGGGGGTGGGAAATCATCAAATAACCCCTCCCGCTCTTGGGCAGAGCGAAAGGGAGTGTCAGACTTCTACTGACTAAAAACCACCCATGTTCCTTTTTCGCCCTTCATGTCGAGGCCGCGGTATCCCTCGCGGACAACCCGCGGCCTCGACAAATTAAGATATACCATCGAAACAGCATAATAGATTTTCATTTCATATCCTCCCTTGTATCGATTCTGGTTAATCTTGTATAACACTATTTATTTAGCCTATCAAGGAGTTAGAAAACCCGTTGGGTCATCTCCGAGTCACATCGCCATTCGGTACTGGAACCAAGAGGCTGTATACAAGATAAAGGCAGGCTATGGGCTATAAAATTTACTTTTATCGCAGACTGGACTTAGCTGGAAGAACTTACATTAGTTTCTTTGAATTGAAGCGACATTGGATTAAGAGGAAGACGGTTTGTGAAAAGATCCTTTTAGGAATCAGGGGGCGAAGACACTTGCCGTTTTCAAAGCATTTCCTATTAACATTTCATATTATTGACTTAAGCTAAAAAGACATAAGCTTTTGGTACCGAATACATTATCGCTGATAGATCTTATTGAATTACCCTTTTCTACGCCCTCCAAAATTTTGCAAACTTTTTTCAATTCTTGTCCATCCCTGCGAATTCAAATGCATACTATTCCATGAATTTGACTTTATTACTTACTAAAACCCTAAAAATGTTTTGTGATGGTTATTGGCAACAAATTCTAATAAATAAAATCCCTCGGAACGGAAGTGACAATTTCATATTTGCGACACAAATAATTACCAAGAACACAACATTAATTTAAATCTAACTCCTCAAGGCATATTCGTAAATGATAGTGCCTGACCATAAATTATAACACAACTCTAGAACCATAGACCATACACTACTTGATCACAGGAAAAGGTGTCAAACTAATATTAATTTGATTGCTTCAAGATTACCGAGCAATAAGGCCCGGAGGACACGCGCGGCAATTCCTGCTAGTTCCACAACAGGTGATAATTGTGGGTACTTGGACTTTCACCCGTGTGTATAGCCCCGGGTTTATTGCAATCGCCGTCCCCTTCAATTGAAATTGTTCTGCAGTTAGATTTAGTTTGTTTAAGTTGTTGATCGCGATAAACTGTGCTTTGTTAGGTTAGACCTTTGCTTGCTGTGTGATTGATATCGGGATTTACAGTTATTGTATTAATGTTCAATTTGATTTGTTGAACATGAAATGATGTTTGGCAGATGAATGGCTTGAGGTTGAATTCGAAGCTATTCTTTTGAGGCTACCTAATAGTACATCAACATTTCGCCAGTTATGTTTAAGTCCATTGTAATAGAATGCGAGCCTATTGCCATCAACCGGGCACAAATTCTCCTCCGTGGCTGTTACTGTGAATCGAACCCAGAACCTCATGCTCAGCTGTCGCACTTGCCACCACTAGACCAACGAAGTAGTCTAATTTCAAGAAGTAGTTAAGAAAAACCATTCCAAATGGCTTGCAAGTATCCTAAACGGACCTTCGCAATAGGCATCTAAAGATTGCATGTTAAGCGACACTAACAATTTCCAAATACGCTGTCGTATTAACTGCTAAAGCTAAACAGTTACGTTTCAGGTCAAAAACAACGACCAATTATCAGACCAAAATAGACAAATAATATTGAAAAAAAGCTTGATCTCTAAGTGGGCGGACATAAGCTGTCAATGATGATGAACACGCAGCTAACATTACTGATAAAGATCACTAGATGTCTGTCATTAAGCCATTACTATATCACAGTTTGTAAAAGGTTAGCTCCATATTTAACATAATCACTTATAAGTTAGTTTCTATTGTTCTTGTTGCACGCCTAGAACAGTCCCATAATGATACATTTGCATTTATGGCACTCAAATGTTACTGTGATTATCGACACCAGGAAATCAATTGATCTGATCGATTTAAACACTAAATTCACTGCAGTATACATTAGTTTGTTTCTAACCAACCATAGTCTTACTATACTTATAATATCATGCTTATAGCAATGACCATGGCAATTTGCTGCTTGTTAATGGAAGTGGTTAATGATCATTGTTTTGTCTTGACTAAATCTGAATGTAATTTTTAACCTGTACTATTACTGCTGCTTAAGTGTAGTCTGTGTATTTCATTAACTTTGCCTAGCTCTGTTTAACCTTTTCTTAACACAGCATCCAGTTCATCGCACTAGCGTTTTCTACCTCTGATTTCTTGTGATTCATGACCAATAGTTCAATATCTGTGCCAATATTAGTTTCAATTACTCTTAAACCGTTACTTATCACAACCGTGACCTCCTGTATGTTTGATCTCTGCAATTCAGTTCAACATAAATTCACTAGCTTATAAATTATTGCAAGATCCTGTATCTACGTCTTCAAGGTATGATTGTCCGTATGTATTTGACTTTTATTGGTTTTAGTTATGTGCCGATACATACCACACATACATACATAATTCTTCTCTTTGTCATCATTATCTTATCATCCAAACACGTCTACTACTCGTCTTTTGAACTTCCTCCATGCGGTCCTGTGCATGTATTTTTCATCCTGCTGATTCCCACGATTTTCACGAGGTCATCGTTCTGGCCCGTGGGAGACCTCCCTCCTTTCTTTACATACCTTCTTATTTGAATTTCATTCGTTTTTATTAATGAAACATTATACTATACATTTTTATTACTATTACTCAGTTGCTCTAGTTACGCAATGCAAAAGGGGTTGATTCTAAATATAGAAAGTAGGTTTATGTACGATATTGTGGTTTTCTATGGCTTCACTACGCTTGAGTGGCAATTACTGAACATGCAAGTGGTATTGAATAAGAATCATTCCATTTGAATCACTGTTTCTTTGCATATTTCTATTTTAATTACTAAGAGCTTGAAACCATTTGAGTGTTAAGTTGTCGTCATCGTCTGATACTAAAATATCAGGTAAATACTGTATATTTGCCTCATAACTGTTTAACTAGGCCATCACTCATGAAATCATATTTTTCGATAGTAATTATATGGACATCAATTATGTCATTCATTTTTGTACTTGTCGACTGGTTCTATTAATTAGGTAGCCGTATCAGATATTGGATGGATACATCAAAGATAACAAGATGAATATTCAGAAATGATGACATGTGTTGTGTCGACGCAAGTGATATAGGACATGGACAGAAAGATGAAATTGATGATGATGTTGAAGATGATAAAAGTACAGTTTATTTTACGGTAACAAAACAACGTCACAGAAGATGGTGTTTTGATTGTAATAGTTTAGACTCAAGTGATAAAAGACCAGGACAAGAAGATGATGATGATGATGATAAAAGTACACTATGTAAAACAGTAATAAAACAACATGTGACAGGAAGATGGTGTTTTGATAATAATAGCTCAAAAGAGTTTCATTTGTGGCGAATGTACCCGTATAAAATATAACCAAAATTATTAATTATTTTAAGACTCGTTGAGGATGCAATAATAATAACAAACCAATTATAAAAAAAGCAAGAGGAAATTAAAAGTAGTTACTTTTAGAGTTGAAAACGGATCACGGTATACTTTCGAAAAATTTAGCATTCGTTACACATTATAGTGTTTGCTTCCGTTTCTCACTGAATTACATATTTAAATACTGTGAGAGTTACCCGCTGAGATGGAATGAGAGCGGCTTTAATAAATTAATTATTAATTAAATAATTAGATTAGTATTTCAATGAATGATGTATGGTGGGTGACGGGCACGGCTGCCCTTGACAACCGTATCGTATTAAAATGTCGCTTGTTATTTCTTTTGATGTGTAGAACAAGTTCGCATGGAATTCAGTCATATCAAGACCATAAATATGCAGATTATGAATATAAATCGTAAAGCTTGGACGTTATTGGATACACACCTTGTTGTGTTTGAAATGTGAATGTATTTCATACATAATATTGTTGTAGACATAAGGAAATCAACAATACATGTTTGACACCTGTTTGAATGATAAAATTCGTTTGGTAAAGAAATAACGCACTGGGGTACTTCTGAACTCAATTACTTCATTTTACATACTTACATAAACTCACTCCTGTTTCTCATGGGGGTAGGCAGAAAGCACATAACGCCAACTGTTACGATCCTTCCTTACATACTTCATTTATGTCGTCCACGTCCATACATCTGGTCTTTGGCCGTCTTTGATTTTATTAATTAGAAGTACAAATCACTCACTGACCGCTCATACGGATAAACATACTAAAATAATTTCCAATTAATTTTAATAAGCCCATCTAAAATCGATTAATCAAATAACTTAGGTTATAATATTAATCACCAATCATTAATTTTCTATTTAAATGTCGAAGATGGCACACTTTTGTTTCGTATAAGAGGATGTGAAAACTGCCAGAGGCAGAATGCTGTGATAAGAGAAAGATGAATGATAGACAATCATAAGACACGCAGTTTGTAGTCCTACAGAATATGACGATGGCTGATAACAAGATGCAGTCAAACTGCATTGCACTGCAAGTGGTACTAAGCTAAGAAGGATACAGCTTAAATTATCCCTTAAAGTAGTACGTTGCTGATTAAAATTAAACATCGACGCACGAACGAAAATTGAAACCTTACAAATAAAAATAAAAAAATTGAATAAAACCGATGAAAAAATTTTCACACCTTTTTTTCGCTAAGTAAACGTTTAGTCATCGGAAAGAACGAAGTTTGTTGTTAAAGCAAAGCAAGAAATACACATTCTGTGAAAATTCAAACTGTCTACCTATTACGGACCATGCGATACAGCCCGCTGACAGACAGACGGACATATTATGAACAGCGGAGGCTTAGTACCTGATAGGTTACTGAAAACTGAACTGTCGAAAAGCAGCCTAACTCAGTAAAGAGTGCTCTCTTAACATCTAGCCTATATCCCTACTGTTCCACTGCTGCAGACATCACGCGATATTTAATTTCTCACGATACATTTACTCGTTACACTTGCTTGCATATAAATCATCGCGTGATATGAATTGATCCGGTCAATTGATTGGCCGATAGCTTCATTACGTTTTGCAATAGATGTATTTATCTAGCACAGTTCTGTTGTAGATGGTGTTAAGAGCAGGTAATCTGGCGTTTAACATTTTTTTCTGTAATTTTCTTGGTCCTTGGCCTTTTGCATCCATTTCTTACTTCCTTATTGCCATTAAACAGGTACCTTCCTTAAAACAGGAAATCGGTCAATGTTGCGCGTGGTTTGCTCACAATATTATCAGATAAGTTTACCGCATTAGAAACAGTCTATTTTCTTTAGAGGAATCTTACGAGGAGATCCTGGTTAAATACTAACAGCTGCACGTAGATAGGTGACCACTTAATACATACCTAACGAGTTTCCTCTATGACGAAAAGCCGTTGGTCTCGGCGGTAATTTGTAGATCTTTGACAGTCGTTACACCTGTAACGACTACCTACATGTTTTACATTACAGTACATTACATTACAGTTCATTACATTACAGTACATTACATTACAGTACGTTGCATTACATTACATTACATTATATTTACTTTGACTACCTACTCAATGGCCCAAAATTCTGACAACCAATACGATATCCCTTGGTCGGCAGGCTGGAAGTCGACCCTAGCATAATTTGGGAAAGACTACGCAGATGATGAGACTGTTTTGCACAAACGGTAAACTATCGTGCTATAAACTGCTCCTTTGGTTTCTCCTTTCATAAAAAGTTTATCATGTTCTACGCCTATAGAATTAACACTGTTTTCACTAGTTATTTTTTTGGAAAGCTGCAAGTTTACAGCGTCTGTGTATCGCTAGTTACCTGCAATATCAAAGTAAAGCACTTCGTTTTATCAAAGCACCAAAACGTTTCTAACATTAATTACTACTGCAATTTCTTTACCGCTAATAAATACACAGTAAATAATCTCAGAAATATACAGAACGTTGATATGGAACTAATGATTACTGTGCCTAATTAGTAAGATTGCGGATGCATAACCTTGCAATGAAATCGGGCTCTCAATCTGGCAAACGGAACGATGCAATTTGTTGTAAATGCAGTGTTAGGTGCCGGAACTGCTAATACTTGTAGGTAATAAAAACTAGGCAATAAATACATTACAGAGGGAGATTTTAATGAGTCCCAGATCATCTATCTGAAAATAGTAAAAATAAAATAAAATATTCATAATAGGTCTGTAAAATGTGACATTTAATTAATTAGTTATGCTTGGTTGATACTTAGTTAAAATGGTATTCCAACTCCTGTACAACATGTTTGCAATAAACTGATTGATTAGAAGTTACAAGTCAAGTCAGATTTCGTCGAATTTTTCCTCCAATTCTCCCGCGTGGTTTATTACGGTCTACTACTCAACTCACACAGACATAACTAAGCGGGTCATGCGCTCATAGACCGTCTGTTAAAGGTAGGCGGATTATGCTACAGAAAATTACAAATCAATCATGTATCTACACCAGACTAATTCCATGTGGTGCACATTCCAGTCGAAATTCTGAGCCTCTTTTCAACGTAAAAATGTTGTTGTAGGTCATGATTTTGTCCTGTAAGGCAAACAGGCTTTAAGATACCGGTCTCTCACTTGTTGAATTTCTGACGTCATAAAGCAAAATTGTATGGAAGAAAATACTGTCCGGTTAGGTACCCAGAAAAATTTAACAAACTTCATGTTTTGTCCAGTTGTAACAACCGCGCGAGGCAGTAGCTGGTTCCTATAAGTATATCATAATAAAGTGACGTTAAATGTTTTTAATTTACGTTAACTACACATTATAATGTTATTACTCTACTCGCACACCACTTTTCTAAGACACGTGCCATAAAACTGGTTAACACTTAAAACATGTTCGGGCACACAATATTACACTGCACAATAAACCCTTGTTTAAAATAATCAGATTATTTCATACCGTAAATTGTTTATTTATAATAAGCTTTGACCCTGAAAAAGCACATACTTACTACATTGGACACATTTTGCAAGAAAGTAACAGTATTTATTGCAACATCTGGTCTGTGACGTCATTCATATGTGTATCACAAAAAGGTTCTGCAGAAGTGTCATTTGAATTCGGACCAAAGAGTTTTAAAGCGTCGATTTGCAAGATTCGACCTTCACTTGAGAAATGAGAGGTAATCTGTAGAATTCCCGATCATTATAATCTGAATCTCTTCAAACTTTGTGTAAAACGGTTTCTTCATGGTACGCATGCTCCCTTCATCGCTTTAGACTAACGCAAGCCTATTTAATGTAAAAAAAAAGATGTACGTAGATTTTAATCAAAGTGATTGATCCATTCCCGCATTTCTGTCTCCTCTCCTACATCACGACCAACCATGCATAATATAAGCTGTTTCTTGAAAACCTAACACGTTGGCAGGACTACGAATGATCTCATATAAGGGCCCTTGGGAATCCAACGATCTACATCAACAATCAGAATTCATGGTGCCAGGATACCAGTTAGTCAATTTAAACAGAAGTTTTCTAGGTACTGCAGAGTCAATTGACCGAAACTGCATGGTCTTCTGGCGTGGCCATTCTGAATTACTTTTATTTTGACACGTCACGACAGAGTGACAGACGAACTGCGCGGGCACTGGTCGACCTCAGAGAATTGCAATTAAAAATGAATTAAGTTGACCAATGATTTTTTGAAGATGTTGTCCAGTCCAATGAAGATGGAACGACTGCAGTAGAGATTATGTCGTCAGAATTATGCAATGTATGAGAAAGACGTAATTTCTTAGAACCAAGAATTTGAAAACGTATTGGGCTCGACCAGTGGATTCTAAGTATTGTGTGTACTAGTTCTCATAGAGAGGCTTGTTTCAGAAGGAACTTTATAGGCCGATTATGCTTATATGCTCAGCAATGGTAAAACTTAGCAAGAATAAACAATTGATTGATTGTTGTACAAAAACTCTACACACATGAAACAAAGTATTGTTAAATCCGCAGTAATTATGCTAAACCCGTGGAAAAAAAAATGATTCGCGTGCACTTCTAGACGTTCAGTGAGCAAGAAATCCTTGCTTGGCCGTGTATCATGTACTTACACCCGGTAAGGTACAGTAATCGGTTTAATGCTGTTTAATCTATTCGTGCCACGGAAGTGTGACTCAGCAATCCTTGTCGTTTGCACGTCGTGTTCCGAAATAACTTGAAATATAACCGATAAAATACTTATCTGATATGCAAGGGACGCTGGCCGAAATGGTGCGGAAATACTCAAATTAAAAAAGGAATACAATATTCTTTTTTTTTCGAACGCCATAAGTGGGAAGTCTCGTCGATATGGTCAATCTCTATTGACATTAGCCTTTCTGGTCACAGTGAGGTTTTTTAAAACTGGTTGGGATCCACTTCAAGTGGCCCAAACGTGTTTGGTGTGCAAACATTTTAGCGGAACGAAGACAAAGGAGAATTTTGTTTGGGTGGAACGCATCCGGAAACGACAGTTGTTCGATTGCTTGGTGCAGTTAATAATACAGATTATTGAAAACCGGAATTGTTTTTGCATTGCTGCATTGGTACGATGTCATGTCATTTCGGTTTTACTCGTGGTCCTTATTTTCGTTGTTAGTCATTCAAGTTTCGCCAGTAATTAAATTTAGCCAGCTCTTCGCAAAAGCACATTTTATTAAAAGTGTTTGAGGCAATTGCATTAGGTTAGAGTAGCATAATAATGTTTACATTTCAGAACCCACAAGTAAGAATACAAAGGTATAATGCTTTATTTTGAAACTGTGTCACGTTGAATATGAATTTTCTCCATAACACAGAAACTATGCAAAAGAAAGCATTCACGTTCATGAACATCATAAACTTGACTCACTTGCGGCCAAACGGATGTCGATACTAAAACATGAGAAAATCAAAACACAGGTATTTGTAACAGCTGTAGGCAATCGCCCACACGGTCTTAAATTATCAAGAGATTTAGAGCAAACATTCGTTAGTTGGACAAACAATTGTCAAACAGTTGGTAATAGATAGCATCAGCTTCCAGGTCTAGTAATTACATATTATGTTGTTGTTACTAATGATAAATGACTAGTATTATGTGTGTCCGTTTGGTTGGTAGAAAGTACCGGAAGCCACGTATGGCCTGGAGGAAGACAAAGACAATGATCGTGTTTTATGTTGTAGTGTTGTCCATCATTTTAAATGTCATTGCTTTTCATAAAGTTTTCTATGCTTTGTTCGAATTTAATTAAGCTTTGTCGTAATGAACATTATTGTTTTTTATAAGGTTTTAAACTGGCATGGTCACTGACACTATTATTAATACTGAAAACGGAATATGTACCATGTTTACTTTAAACACGCGCACGCGCACACACACACACACTTTATGTTATTGTTTTGTTTGTGCACGTTCGGATTTATAGAGTTTTATTGGTTTTAGTTATTTATGTGAAATTCATGTTTTACTGTCTTTTGTTACAGGTAATTGGTTTGGCGGCTTTCTATCATATCCAGTTACTAATGGTGCTTGTAAGTTATTATCTATCTCATTCAAGACAGGATACGCTGTAATGGGACTGGTTAATACCACAATTTTGAGAATTGGACATAAAACTTCGTTTAGTTAATCTGTAATGTTCGCCATATTTACGTGAGTAATAATAACAATACCCAAGCAAAAGCACGAACTAAGACATATTCTCGCGACACACAAGTCCCAGAACGACCAGTGACCTTCGAAATCGAGCGCGGGTGAGGTAACCGAGATGCAACCGACTCGTTAGGTAATCGTTATTATCGAGAAATAGCGAGCTAGACTTATTCGAGTAGCTAATCGAGAATCGAGTTCTATTAACAACACGTTTCTTCATTTAAAAATCGAACGTGCTCTAAATATTGGGGCATTGATTGGATGCGATACGCTGTTAGGCTAAATTGAGACGAGGCAATTATGAATTTCGAACTTTTGTTTTTTTTTATTTGGATTTAGCTTTTTGTCATTTCGTAACTCAGCGGTTTTATTTCCTTACACTTTGTTTGTTGTGATTTTTTTGTTGATTCTTAAATGATGATGTGATGACTAATTCAGCAGCAATGAAGTCTATACGATGATGTATAAAACATACCATTCGCTTTGTTAATAACATATTTAGTAACTAGATAAAACTTTGATCTGTCTAAAGACCTTGCAAGTCTCGTTCGCAGGATATAAAAAACGCATTAGAGTCCATTATAATGGTCTTCGTTGTACCTAGTAATAAGTGGCGCTAAAGCCTAAATTAGTCTGTTTCTTATTATGCTAATGCCAATTTAAATTATTAATAATTCAAATTATATACTACCTTCCTCTTTCCTCTCTATCTATTAAAAAAAACCGCTTCAAAATCCGTTGCGTAGTTTTAAAGATTAAGGCATACATAGGGATATAGGGACAAAGAAAGTGACATTCTTTTATACTATGTAGTGATGTGATTATACTATGTAGTGATTTACTTTCAAAACTACATTACTTTATATTAATTTTTTTTTGTTGCTATTATTACTATTGGGCAATAAACACCTTTGCGTGCTATCTATGAAATAGTGTAGTGACACATTGACGCCAAGCCCGCTAACCCAATTTTCGTGATACAAACTTTTTGCGCCTCACCAACTTTTTGCACCACTGACAACACAAGATAATCATCCTATTTTTCTTGTTCCGGTTTCTAACAATGATACGGATATAAAGACATTATATCAGTGCATTGTGCTTGACATCATGTGCATTACTTTCTCAGCATTGAAGCTAAACCGTGACACTAATTTTTCGCACCACGGCGTTTCACGGAACCGTGTGAAAATTGAACTGCATCGCAATGTGAAATTAGATCAAACACTATGTCGGGCGATACTTAGTCACATCTTTGTCATTGGACACAATTGCTTCCTGAATTAACACCTTTATTTGTACTAGGTTTCTCTCGGGTGCGAATTAACATGCTTTTGTTAGTAGAGAAAAATGTGTATTTGTTGAAGAAACAATAGGATCATTTACTTTGACATTTAATAACACATCGATGGTTGTAAACGGTTTTTTACGAAAACCGATTGCCTTAATTATAGTCACATGTATGATGTACGTGTCACACATTCCCCTCTCTACATCATAATTTGAAATTCGAACACGCATCCGTTGCAATATTCGTGGGAAAACAAAAATGGCGGAACGCGTTCGAAATGTTGAATTCACACATGATACAAGACCTTAGGTTACGTTATTTTGAATACTCATTAACATTCTGCTTAGTTCGGTAACGGCACTGTTCAATAAGTAGGCAGAGAGCGTATGTAGTATGGACATTGTTACGGTGGTTTCAAAACGGTCATCGATTGTGCGATCGTAAACGTTATTTGAGAAAACGGTGCATCGTATTTACGGTTCGGTTCACCTTACATTACCCGTATGTTTTGATGTTTTATGTACAATGCTTTGTTTCGAAAATTATGTCTGGGTTCAAAGCAATATTTCCAAAGTTTGTCAGAAACAAAAACTAGGTCAGGTTCTTTCGCAGTTTCAGGCCTTCTTCAGGAGAGACTGAAACTTTCTTTAGGAAACTAGCGTTTCTTTTCCAAGAGCTCTTCTTCTACTCTACTGTTTAGAGTTGGAATTTGAAGAAACTCCTTGAATAGGTAGTCAGTGGCCCGAAAATCTGACAACCACTTTTACCAAGGGGTATAAAACGTAGTTCTCCAAGAAACTTTCCGTACCCTACAAGTACAACATAATGTATGTTCGATACTGAACTTCGCATGTGGGTGTTCAATGTACTATCAGGAGAGGTTGACGTCATTCCGGAAACCCAGATTCCTCGGACAATTTATGTAGTAGGAGCGGCCGTTACAATAGATTGAACTTATAAGCGTTGTAATGCGAATATGGAGGGAACAATGACTTATATACTTGAACGTAAACTGAAACTAGGTAATGATTATGAGACATCGATAGAAGATCGATACTATATAGGGTGTAAAAGTACCCTTAACGCAAACGAAGGGCACTTGTTCTCTCCATCACTGCGATAATTTTTTTGTTCCAACCCAACCCTGGGAACCTCCTAGTAAATATTGGGGGTCAAAGTTCCAAATTTTTCACAGCTTTTTTTGTAAATACTAGTTTTTCAGGTTATAACGTTACTTAAATTACCTCCATGACCCGTTTACTATTCAGAGCATCCACTAGGACAATGTTTTAACAGTGCTACATTGAGTTTTACCGTAAAATGTGATTCTTGACCCAAAAAAAAAAGTCGTTTCCCAGCAAAATTTGTTGCGTACTTAGTTTGATGTACTTAGTTTGATGTACAGAATGCTTGGTTGACGGCTGTGTGATGGGTTGATTTACACCCTGTATAACTAAAAATTACCCTAGATTTGGACTGCCTCGTTGGTCTGGTGGATTTGTGCACGGTTAATGACAATAGACTCGCCCCCTATTAAATGGAACTTCAACATAACTGGTGAAATGTGGGACTTACTAATGGTACTTTCGATCATAAAACATTGACATTATCTTACAAAATCGACTTCAATATTCATTTCTTCTCCTTTTATGTCGTGTTTTACGCATACAATATCATGCATATCGTTACGCGTCTAATGAAAAAGTGTTATACGTTTTGAGTGTTCGTATCGCTATCCGCTCTAGAAATCTTTTGACGACGCGTCTCTGCTTACTGAGCTTGTCAGTATCAGGTGTCTTTTGTTTCTCGTGTTTGTCATCACGCCTTGTTGCTATTTGATGTCGGTCACCTTTTATGCTGTTTTTCTTTTGTTTATTTACTTAGTATTGAGGTGTTGTAGAAGTATTAAACGAAGGACTGGCCACTATTCTGTGATGTGGTTAGATAAAGGTTAGGTTCGTGTCGATGTTATTTCTCCACCTCCTATACAGCCTTCTGAGTACCAAACCTGTTGACAATGCGACTACCAAAGATAATGCCGTGAAAACTAGCCAAGTTTTCGGTATAAACAATTAAATCTGTTGTGTCGATGTGACGAGGAATACTTGTCAACGAATATTGGTATTCTACTAATTGCCACGTAGGGAAGGTTTGTTAAAGATTTTTAAAGAAATGTTTGAAATTAGAGTAAAATAAGTTCATAATTAAAAATAACGTTATCAAGCATCACTTCATTATAATTTACCCAAAACCGTTACTCATTGTATTCTTTTATGAACGTTTCAATTCATCGCAACGGCTTTATTGTAATTTGCAGACTGACAAGATCAAGACTTAGCCTTGAGTTCTGCAACAGTGTGTTGATGAAATATCTCGACATCGTGATCAAATTCTTTATCGACGTTGTGATTGTTATTTATCTATTCACTTCTTGTTTGTTTTATGTTAATGTAACTGAGGAATAACTATTACGAGTATGTGTTATTTGGTACAACGCTATTGTTGACAATTATTTTGTGTAACATAGTTGGGAAAAGCAGATGATGATGAGTCACACAATTCTTAAGCATACAAGTACACCGCAAAATGTAAGAAAATGATGATCCTAATACCCAACTGCTCCACTTTCTACAGTAATAGATAAAATAGGAAGAGAAACAAAAGAAAATAAAGCTAAAACACCGCTCTTTACTGCAATATAAATCGCATAAGGCACCAAACTAGGCAGTACCCGTAATATCTTAGCCTCATAATGTTGTCATCAGCTGGCCGTTGCGAAACCGCGGTCAGCCGGTGATTCATTCTGTTATGAATGGGAAGCCGCAGAAAATCCACTCCTAACAAGGCTAGGTTTGTGTCTAGCATGTAATAGTAGTTACTTCTCAGGTTATAGCAGTTTGCAATTAAACGCACTTTCTCAAGTTTTAAATGCTCTTACTAGTATCAACAGCTCTAATCATAATTTCACAAACACACAACATCACACCTGTAATTCCAGAAGGGTTGGGCTGAGATTAGAAGACAGAAGATAAATACTTGCAATCACATTTGAAACGTTTATACCAATTTTATCAAATAGCATTTGCAAATACTGCTGCTTTAATGTTACCTATAAACTATACGACGGCTTTACGTGCTTCTGCTCAAAGATCGTTAAAGAAAACACTATCGCCGATGTGCTTTCAAAACCTGAAAGATGTCTCGTTTACTGTAACTATATATCAAGCTGTGATTGATGGTAGTTTGTTTGTGACAGTCTGAAGTAATCTCTCTAATTCAACGCAGTCAGAGAATGACGTAGATATTTTATGAACACACTAGGTTATGCCCGCGGCTTCGCCCACGTGGTATTCGGTAGTTGTCCCAAGGGATCGTACTACCGTACCGGGATAAAATATGTATAGCCTATGTGTCAGTCTAGGTTATAAAATTATCGTAATTTGCATTTTATTTGATACAATTATTTTAAGTTTATGTACTGTCCAGCTGTGAAGCTACCTTTCATAAATCCTTACATCCTCACAAACTTTCGCATTTGTAATATAAGTAGGATACCTTTTATTATTATTTTTTTTTTTTTGGCGGGTGGAAAATCATCAAATAACCCCTCCCGCTCTTGGGTAGAGCGGAAAGGAGTGTCAGACTTCTACTGACTAAAAACCACCCATGTTCCTTCTTAGCTCTTCATGTCGAGGCCGCGGTATCTCTTGCGAACAACCCGCAGCCTCGACGGGTAACGTTTATACCTTTAGATATCATTGCACCTCTGTGTGAATCTTCTGTTACTCTCACGTGTAGTCCAGCCCCGTACCTACCACGTCGCGTTTTCTCTGTTAATCAAATGTTTGCTTTACCGACCGGGTGGGAATGTAAATTAAAGTGCACTTTGTGACTTGTACCTACTGTTTGCTATGAATCTGTAATAAAATTGTAACAGTTCTTATGTGCTGTTGTTTTTTGGTAGGAGACTTGTTTTACAACTTTTTTATTTGATAGAAGTTTTATATTGTTACGGTTACTTTTCAACGCATTTTGGAACTTGCTGTGATCAAGTTACGTCTTCGGAGTAAACAGAGACTGGTTGCAATAACAAACTGAGAATACATCTGTGTATGTAATGCTTGAAATTGTTTGCATCGTTTTTACCAAGAATGAATTAATTTTCTTTAATTTTCTTCCGCTTTTCTTTTTTTGCCGCCTGTCCCAGAGGAAGTCCTAAAAGATATTTCTCGGCGGCTTGTAAAGCCGATTTCTGACTTGACTTTACAAGCCGCCGATAAATATCTTTCTGTGCTGGTTTCCTAATGTGGGTTTATCTACACCGAATCAAATGATAATTATACAATACGTAGGTACATGAATCTAAAATCCGGTATTGGGTGCGAACTTTAAACCTATGACAGTCACACCACTAGGCTATGATAATTTGTACCTTCATCTTTTTGATAACGTAACTTTTTTTTATTTTGGGTGTTAGGAAATCATCAAAAAACCCCTCCCGCTCTTGGGCAGAGCGGAAGGGAGTGTCAGACTTCTACTGACTAAAAACCACCCATGTTGCTTCTTAGCCCATGTGCCGAGGCCGCGGTATCTTTTCCGAACAACCCGCAGCCCCGACGGGTTGATAATGTATCTGACGTTAGATATCAGATCAGCTAGATGAGTAGTTATTTTCTGCCATTTTCGTTATTGTTCCTGCACACATACCCATCAGTCATTCTTCATAATGATGAATATTTCGCAACACATCCAAATGGAAATTCGCCGGTTATTATAACAAGACACTAACTGAATATAAATGTGAATGAATTTTAAATGCGTGACAAAGCCATTGTTATGTGCTGATATTTGGGTAATAAATTGCTAAAATTTTAGTGCTGCTGTCAACATTCCAGTTAGGTGGACAACATTATTTTATTTGAAAAGCTGCGGTTACGAACCAATGAATTAGTGAAAAGATAAGGAATTCTGTGAATTTCGGTGGTGAAAAAGTCAGTGCCTATGGTTGGGCGTTCTTCAGCCATGTCCTATCCATGTCCCTTTTTTTTTGGGGGGTGGAAAATCATCGAACAACCCCTCCCGCGCTTGGGCAGAGCGAAAGGGAGTGTCAGACTTCTACTGACTAAAAACCACCCATGTTCCTTCTTAGCCCTTTATGTCGAGGCCGCGGTATCTCTTGCGAACAACCCGCAGCCCCGACGGGACCGGCAGCCCCGACGGAGCAGCCGATCCATGTCCCAAGTAAACATACAAGACGCCAAACAATAAAACCAGCATCATTTTTGTCGCTGGCTACGATCGATGAGAACAACTTTGCATATTATGTAGGTATGAAGTAGCTAAAACCATGCATTTAACAAATAAAATCACGTCACACCACGGACAAGCACACAGTAATAAAACAATTGACTGTGAATAATCAGTACCCATCGATTGTTATGGGAATTTCGATATACGAATTACACCTTCACGGTAAGTTTGGTTACCATACACTCTTACATACAGGCTGTCCAATTTATCTTGACCGATCGATGGTGGCCACTTTCTTCATACACTAGCAAAAATACCTATCTGTGGTATTTATAGAGGATGCAACGGACATCGACACGCAGCATTTTACCGACCCAGAATTCAAGAATAATTATTCCAAAATTATAAAATTTGGTTATTTTTGTCGGATTTTATAAAAAACCACCCACTCTTTCATAGTTTTTAACTTTTTACTCTATTGTTATTGTACTTAAAGTAAACGATGATGGATGTACTGTGTAAAGAATGATATGGCAAGAAAGGAGGTGTCTGATGAAATCACGAGTAATAGAGAAGTGCCAAGAAGAAGACATGTTGCGCCGACCCCAAATGAATTGAGATAATGGCATGAGAGTGATGTATTGTAATTTTTTTTTTAATAACTTTGTAAATGGGTTTGCGCTGCCGCTGCGTACTCAATCATACGGTGCGTTGATTACTAGTGATGTCTCCACCCTGTACAATTTTAGTTCTTTTATCCACCGTGTGCTAAGCCAAGCATCCAAAATATTAAACTGGTCACAGTGTTCTTACGCAACGTATCGTTTTCAATGTAATAACAGTATTGTTTGAATTGAATATGACACGAATATTATGAAGGTACAAACTCATTGTGTAATTCTTTTGAATTTATTCAAATGACTGTTTAATTGCATCGTCTTGTTCAAAGAAAGGCGTGATTGGACCTTGGGGTTACCTTTTTGGTTGGACATCTTTATCGGAAACATAATCTTTTAACGTGATAGGCGTGGAAATCCTTTGTTGAAGATTTATTTTTATGTTGTGTGAAGGTGAACGAAATATTACTGGCAGTGAGAGAGAAGTTGAGAGGACCTGTAACTGTTTCAAACACAGGACCTAGTTTGTCATAGTGAGTGGCTTTAGGCGAGTAATGCCTCTCCGACTAAGACATATTAACCTCTTCGAGACAAGAGCTTACGTTGTTATTCCAAAACTTTAATTCGTTGCTGTTATCAACCGCTTAAAGAATCTTATCTACTTTAACATCATCAACATTGCAACAACCCTTGTCAACGTTACTTGGATTCGGCTCAACACGTCTTGCTAAATGTCAGATTTATTTACTATGCTACTTTAATTTTCAGCTCATTCCTCCCTCACACAATTTGTTTCTTCTTTAATCTGCATCTCCCTCTCCATCAACCAACTTAAAATTACATAATTTCAACCAAATAACGCCAAGATTTCACTGATTTTTAGTAACGTTTTAGTCAGCCTGGCAGACTTATCACCACGGTCTGGGCATTACATCACCATCAGATTACCATAAAGAACCGATTGTAACGCCAACACCATAGCGAGTTCATTTACTATTCGACAGCTGTCGTCGCGTGTTTTTCGGTCGTCACGCGAATCCTTGCCGAAATGTACGTGACTCAGGACTTCTGAGAAACTGCTTTTAGGATATGCTAATAGGAATTTGTAGACGGATTTCTGTTTAAAACTATCGCTGTAAATTATAGGGGGTCGTATTGATGGCGTTAACAAGATTAAGGAATGCCCTAATAAAGCTTTATGCACTAAATTAATATAGTACTACAAGTCTTGGTTATACTCTTCTTCTTCTTACCGTGTCGATGATAATTTAAATTGAGTCAGCCCAAAATTTGGCGACGAGTTTGTCACTTTCAGTAGCCTCCATCAGCTCCTGTGATGTGCAAGTAACGGGACAGGCAGGACTGGACACGATGTCAAGTGCCCCATAGTTTGTGGGGCAAGACCATATTATGGTTATACTCTAATAATACACAACACAAAACAGCAATTCTAGACTAGTAAAACTTTACGAAGACTCGTATTTGTTATTGAAGCCTGATTCTGTCTCCTTCCTAGAGACGTTAATCATTTAATCACAACACGTGCTTCTTTATTGTTATTAGGTATCTTCTCACCACACTGCCATGATGTTATCCCAACATCCTTTAAAGATAACCTGATGTTTAGTCAAGAGCTTAACGCAGGATTATCCCACGAAAATAATTGTCGTAATAATAAACTTTAATGAGCGGATATCGTTTCGAGTTATCTACTTCGGCCAGTCTTCCGATTGTTTTTTTTTACCAAATTCTAAAAAAAGAAGTCCGTGGCAATAAATTTAATGAAACAAAGTCACCGACCGTTTTAGTATTTTTTGGAAGATATTTTTTTTTTGTATTTATTAAAACTTTATGCAGCTTTATACTTTTAACTTCATGTTGTGTTTATCATGAATATTCTTGCGTAGGGCAAAATGTTTATTTCTTGCCAGTCTTTACACAGTTTTCCCCTATTAAAGTTAAGCAGTAGTTGTGGCCTGATTACTAATTACAAATAAATTAAGCTAGTCAACTTAGGCATTTGAGCAAGACGAGCTCTTCTAAAAAACGTGAAGAGAATAGAAAGATTTAGTATACAGAAATAGAAACATAAGAGAACACGTGTGCTACTTGCCTGAAATAATTAATCAGTACGTGTTTAGCAAGGTGTAATAGAAATTACAAAATTATACTTGCGTAGAAATGCTCTTGGGCTGAATTAATGAAACTTAGAACTTTATGTGCAATAGAAGAATTTAGTTTATTTCTAGAGATGCCGTGTGTTATGCATACAAATTAAATGTAGATTCTGAGAGAGCTGAGAAAATGTTTGATAAATATGCATTTGACATAGCGTGTGCATCATTTGAATAAAATTATTGAACGCTTTTGTAAAAGGGAATATTCGCTCAATTTTAACTCATAAAATTGAAAAGTTTATTATAGACACTGAAAACGGGATGACGGAACGGGATGGGTAAACATGGTTGAATATCCTGTGTTCACTGTCTATGATAGTTAAATAGTTTGTATCAGTGACCATGTCAGTTTCAAAACTTATATTAACGACTTTGTAAATAAACCCTTAACATTATTAATAAATCGTTTCTGCCTGCTGACTTATCAATTTTATTGACTTTCCCCCAAAAAACTATTGAATATTTAAAAGCCTGCGTGTTATTCCGTTGTAGAGCTAATCGTAGTAAAACTGTATCCATATTTCATAATTTCCTGGTAAGACGAGGGTGGCGGCACCCCCTTCGTGTTTATACAGGGTGTGTTGTGAAGGGCCTTCTATTTCTTTTAGGGAGGAACGGGAAATAATTTCGTTGTTAGAAAACTTTGTTGCTCTTTTATTATTATGGCTAGACGCTAGTAAACAAGGAAACCTTTTTACGGTCGCTTCAGTTGATTATATATTTTTGATGTTTTTTTTTATAAGACAAACCCGCCACACTATTCCCAAACCAGCTCTACGAAGTCCCAGAGAGACAATTTAACTGTGTGGATCCCGCAACGAAATTGATCAGGAAATAATAGTGGAGGAGTAGGAAAAAGTAATTGTTTTGAGTCTTGCTGTGCTTTAAGAATGGGTCGACTTCCTGTTCTTTAAGTTTCCTTCAATGCCTTAAAATTGGAGCTACGCTAAGCTAATCTTGTAACTGTACACCTTAGGCTTTGCGATGAAAGTCTATTGACAAAAATCTCGTGGCAGTCATTCATTACACATCTTGTACTCGAAAACAACAAAACATAATTAACAATTTCTTTCTATTTAGTTTGTTCGACACAATGTTAGATAGCAACTTTTGTAAAGCTACGGAAAATAAGTTTGGGTATTGAAATGGATCTTGCATCTTATTGATGAATGAAGATGCATTTCAATAAAAGAAAACGCTCGTGTTTCTTATCTCTTCCCCTCACGGTTCAAAATCGTGTGAAGGGACTGTATGTAATCGTAAAATAAATTTGTATAATAGATGTTGTCTGCAGGTATGCGTGACCCTTCAATTGAACGCTGATAGATAAATATTGTGCTTACACTTTCGCTCTTAGTGACCTATAATGGTGAAAAGAAAAGTGTCTTCTCGTGTTTTGGGTCTGCACAATACTGTTGGTTTTTATATGCACTTTAAGGTGTGGCTGAATCAGTTAGTGTTATTGCTGTAACATGAATATATATATTGGTAGATCATCATCATCTTCCTCCTTCCTATATCCCATGTTACTGGGGGTTGGCGCAACACGTGTTTTTCTTCTATTCTCTTCGGTCAACCGTCCCGCTATCATTTACTCCTTTTTCTGTTTTTCATCCCTCACTCAATCATCATTTCCTTGATCTTCTTCTACTTCTTCATCCATCAACTTTTATATTCATCACTTTTCTACTTAAAGGGATTCTGGTCAGACCACGTCCACCTCATCATTCTCATCTCCGGTACATGAAATCTCTTACATCCATCTTTTTCACGGCCCAGCATTTCGATCCATACAGTACGATAGGTCTAATCACGTTCTTGTAAATTTTCACCTGTCCTCCACTGTATATCAAATTGATCACCGTTTATTATCAGGTGGATTTGTGGTCTGACACTAAGAAAAAATGTTCGGTTGCTATATACCACCAAGTATTCATCGTTACTGTCACTTTTAATTTGCGATTCACTCAATCATAAACCCCGGATGTTTCACAAAAGAAAGTTCAAATATAAAATATAAATAATAATCAAAAGTAAATAAATGGATGATGTAGAATGTACAGTTAGCTACACCAATTTGTATACACTTATCATCGTTTAGAAGCAATTTTCACCTACTATATTGATTTCATAATCATGTTATGTAAGGAAAGTAATATTTTGGAACCCATATTGTCATAAAATAGGTCAAATCTCACAGTTGCAATCGTTATTTCACGAGAAGTTCGCGTTTTAACTTTGTCAAGTGTATACATATTGGTGCTGCAGACTGTACTGCCATAGTTGATGAAGAGAATTTCTTTCTCCAGTTCAATATGAATGTTCATTACTATAAATTGGACGATCTTATGTAACGGTCGATTAGATAAATTGTTTACGATGATCTTTACCATGTTTTGAATGGCATGAATAAATGTTTACATAATAATAACTTTTGATCGGTTACCTTTGACTGATGCTCCCGGTGTTTTAAAACGCCGTTCAAATACCTTTCATGTGCTTTTAATGCTAGTTTAATGTTTCTTGGAAGATTTTTATGATCTTAAAGTTACTATACAACCATTAGACTACGATCATTTATGTGTCCGTTTGTTATGCGTCAGTTCGGTATATTTTGTTAAGAGGTACTTATGAAGAAAAGCAATACTAAAACTAGCTATAAAAGAAGACATCATCATCATACACAGCCTGAATTAACCCACTGCTGTGCCTCTCTTTTCTGGTACCAATCTCCACGGTCCTGCGTCAGCTTCATCCTGGTTTTCCCCCCGATGTCAATTACTATGTCGTCTGTCCAACTCGCCGTCGGCGACCCACATTTCCTTTGCGATTTCTTGGACGCCATTCGGTGACTGTCTTAGTCTACCTGTCATCACTGCACCTTACTTGGTGTCCTCTGTCCAGCTCTATTTGAGTTCCGACAAAACATGACAACACAATATTAATTTCGATAACTTATATCTTTGCCCAGGCACAAACTAACAACCTTATTAACAAAAAGTTCACAGCAAGCCGCAGTTAGCTGCAAATAGAGTGCAAAACAGAAGTTAATTAAACCTCATATACTTTAACCCGACAAATAACAGTTATTACCATGTACTCTACAAATGTAGGTTAAAATCGGCAAGCAGTTAGCAATTAATCAAACAACGCCCACCGATTGGCTGCTTAATGTCATGTCCTATTAACTTGGAGCCTTAAATCGCCTACGACACGCCAAACGAAATGCTTTAGTAGGCCAAAATTTGTGTTAGCTGGATTTTGGGACATTATTAAGTGTAATTTGGTGAGACTTGGCAGCAGTGTTGCCTTTGCACAAAAAAGGGGTTGAAGTCTTGTAGGTCAAGTTGTCTATGGGTAAAGGCTTGATGATAATAGCTCGTCAGATACATACATAGGGTGTAAATCAACCCATCACACAGCCGTCAACCAAGCATTCTGTACATCAAACAAGTGGGTACCCCTACGCAAAAATTTTTGGAGGGAAACGACTTTTTTTTTGGGTCAAAAATCACATTTTACGGTAAAACTCATTGTAGCACTGTTAAAACATTGTGCTAGTGAATGCTTTGAATAGGTCATTGAGGTAATTTAATTAAAGTGATAACCTGAAAAATTTGGAACTTTGACCCCCAATATCTCTGAAACTAGGAGGTTCCCAGGTATGGTCTAGAACAAAAAAAAATTGCAGTGGTGGGGAGAACAAGTGCCCTTCGTTTGTGTTAAGGGTACTTTTACACCCTATAGATACAGGGATGGCCTTGACAATGCTAGACCCTGACACAACTTCGAAAATCTTCTTCTAAATCGTGTGGTGTGTGGTTAGTGCCTAATCTGGTGTCGAGTTTGTATGCTGCCCATGGGCTTGGCTTTACATGCCATCGAGAAAAAATTCTCAGGTATGCTGGTTTCGGGGCTGCGGGTTTTTTGAAAGAGATACCGCGGCCTCGACACAAAGGGCTAAGAAGGAGGGTTGTTTTTAGTCAGTAGAAGTCTGACACTGGAGGAGTCATTTGATGATTTCGCACCCAAAAATAAAGGCATACTGGTTTCCTCACAATGTTTTCCTTCACCAAAGAAAGTGATAATTAAACAATACGCACATGAATCCGAAAAATCGAGAGGTGCGTGTCTTGAGTTCGAACTTGAGAACTATGGCTTGTCAGTCTGATGGTCACACGACTAGACTATCATTGCCTTTCACTACGAAGATGGTGCTACGGCTAATTGTTGAATAAAATAATAAGAATAAAAAGACCAGAGACATTCTTGAACTTACGTTTGACCTAGGCCAGGGATAGCAAACCTTTATGAATCAACGTGCCATTTTTTCTAAAGCAATGTTTGTTGGGCCCTTGCACGTCGGCTCCTTTTCAACTAAAATTTACTCCCAAAAAGAAAATGCTTGACCGTAATAAATGTTGCAATTTTACGTGTAATTCAAATTAAAGTAACATTAGTGTAACTTCTGTAGTTGCTGTTAATCAAGCTAATCAGACTTTAGACTGGTTGTCACAAAATGGCTGACCAAGCTTTGTTGTACCTTAACGAACCATATTTCCGCTAAACGAACTGTTCAACGATCTATTCTTCTGTAAAATCCAATGAAATAATTTACCAAAGACAAATTATCGCTCATAGAACTAGCCAATAATTTTTTTATTTGTTAATCTTTCTGCTAGTCTCTAGGGGTCATAGGGACATCATATAATTGTGTCGTAACTATTTTATGGCTTTTAAAATGACGACGTGTGGGGAATCTAGGGAAATCGGTGAAGAAAAGCGTGTAGAAAGCTTTTTATGAATGGATGTTGTGAAATTGTTTTTAAATGGTTGTTTATGTTTATTGATTTATCAATATATGTTTGCTTTTGTGTTGTGTGATGTAATTTTATGTTTTAGTTTGACAAATCCAATACTTTGCGGAAATCCAAGACGATAAAATGTTCTGTAATGTTTAATTCTTGCTTTAAAGAGTGTTTCTCTCTGAAAGTATTACTCTTGTTTGATTAGTCTTCGTTACTAATGAAGATAAGCATGCAAAACAGAAGCATCATCTGCCTAGCCTTTTTCCCAACTATGTTGGGGTCGGCTTCCAGTCTAACCGGATTCAGCTGAATACTAGTATTTTACATGGAGCGACTGCTTATCTGACCTCCACAACCCAGTTAATACTAGGTAATACGATACTCTTTGGTAAGACTGGATGTCAGAATGTCAGGTCACTGACTACCTGTAACGACTGCCAAAGATCTATATATGGCAGCCGGGACCAACAGCTTAACGTGCTTTCCGAGGCACGGAGGAAACTCGGTATGTCGAGCGGTCACCCATCCACAGACCAACCTAGGCAAGCACAGCTTAAAGATCGACCCGAGTAGCAGTTCTTATTAAGCCCACAAGCATGCAAAACAGAAGCACTAAAGAAAAATACGTGTCGCTCGTCTGAAATCGGGCAAAGCTGCTCTTTGAATGCGGTTTCATTTAAGTTGCGGATTTGCCTGATTTTACTAGTCTTTTCTTAGTTGAAGAAGGGTAGAAGTCGTTACCCCTGTCTTCAACTAAGATCACTGCTAAGGATGCTTGTGATTATCCTATTTTTGACAACAGAATGGTAAAACCCTTAGTGATGTTGATGAAAGTACTTTATGGTTTTCATACTGAAAGTCTACGTCTGTTGTTGGTACAGATATAACTAACGGTAATAAAACTATATCATCCATATGAACGATCGATCGCACTGATGCTAGTATTGAATCTCCATATAACGGAACAATTAAGTTTTATAATCCAATTTAGTCATTTCCGAATCTCCAATTAAAATTGAATAATACTCTTGAACGATTAGATGACTAACATTACGTGCCTTACATAACTCATTCGAATAGATCACTCAGCCGTAACTATACCGTTACCATGACAACCTAATATCGTAATAGTAATTAAAGTTTCAGTAACAATTTTACTTTGAACATAATACAAATCGAAAATGTACCTTACCAAATATGTACTGTACACATACTTATAATTATTAACTAATTAATGATCTAATAACTACAGTCATTTAGTAACCCATTGAAATAGGATTACCCATTAAATTGGTTCTTTATGTCGTTAATTGATGTTTGTATGTAATTAAGCGTTCGTACGTACGGGGGTACAATTAGTGGGTGACCGGCCGCTGTACGATGTATAAAGACAAATGGGGACTTTCTATTACTGGGTAGTTAGCAAGTTACTAGTAAGCGTTCCGGCTTTGTTTTGTACACGTGGGCAGTCAATTGGTTTGGTGACTGTTTTTTATTAGAATTTAATAGCTTAATTTGAAGTGACGCGTGTCTGTGCGATGTTAGTCATGAGTTTGAGTTCTATGTTTAGTGGGATAGAAATTATTGTTTGTTGTTTTTTGTGTGCTTTGATTAGTTAGTAAGAAGCTTTATTTATCAATGAATGTTAAAACTCAATTCGTAATAATTTTCTACTGCTAAGTACGTACTTACGTTTCTTATTTTACCTGAAGGAAATTATGACGAGTTAAGAGTTCTTGCCTACGCGAAATTTCCAAAAACACTGTATGAATATATTACATATTTTACGGTTTAACTTATTTCCATAACGCATAACTTTTACGGTTATATAACATCCGATGTTTTAACCCACATTTATGACAATAAAACGTAACCTATATGCAAATAAGTTGTACATTTCAACCAACTTATCTGTGCAGGCGGAAAAACATAGAACTAAAATAAAAGTACCAAGTTTGACATTTCGACGCATTTTTTCTTGACAAGCAGCGCCACATACAACTGCAAACTTAAAGTGGTCATGCTTTAAGACCTTAGTCAACGATTGTACTGTAAATGGTCATAATAAACAACTATGGTAGGCTATGGTTTGTGAAAGTCACTTTGACTTAATGATTTTTGTCTGATTGTTTTCGTAACTACTGACTAGATTGATTGGCAATGTTCTTATTAGTCTGGCTATTGTTGTTACAGAGGATTTTTTCAACGAGTGATTTCCTTTAATAAATAATAGAATGTACCTATACAAAGTGACGGGCGTTCTTGATGGCGACTATCAAAATAATTGGCCTATGATAAAAATGCACACTGACTTTATCATGACGGCCATGGCTATAACTCATAAAGATCATCATCATCTGCCTAGCCTTTTCCCAACTATGTTAGGATCGGCTTCCAGTCTAACCGTATGCAGCTGAATAGCAGTATTTTACATGGAGCGACTGCCTATCCGACCTCCTCAACCTAGTTAATACTAGGTAATACTATACTCTTTGGTAAGACTGGATGTCAGAATTTCATGTCACAGACTACCTGTAACGTCTGCCAAAGATCTATATATGGCAGCCGGGACCAACAGCTTAACGTGCTTTCCGAGGCACGGAGGAAACTCGGTATGTCGGGCGGTCACCCATCCATAGACCGACCTAAGCAAGCACAGCTTTACCTAAAGATAGACCCGAGGGGCAGTTCTTTATTAAGCCATGATCTACTGTATAACTCATAAAGATCATGATCCATTAATCTCTGCATTCCACTGCAAAAGGGAAATAGTAATGTACAGACGCCGCCAGCACATCTAGCTACTAGAATCTGTAAATTTTCTTTAATAGAATTTCAACTTTATCGCTATCTAATAATTAGGTTGAAGGTTGATTGGGAAAATTTCAATTTGTAACGAGTAGTTCCGGAATGACAAAGTTTTTTGTTCCGATTTTAATTACGCAATGTTTTTTACCGGTGAATTTATTTTTATTACCGTAAACTCAATTAACAAATTGTAATGGCTTATTATTTGATTTTTGGGTAATACCGGTATCAGAATTCTTGCGTAACGTAAGATTTTGAGAAAGGCTTATGAAGTTATGATCAAAAAGGCCAAAATTGAAAAGTTAAAAATGAAATTGTGAAATTAATTTTAACATAGTACCGCACGACGACCAATCGAGCTATAGGTACAATTACAGTTTTTACGAATCTCCCAATATACGGGAAACCTATACAAAGTCATACTCGACGCCTGTCGGGGCTGCGGGTTGTTCAAAAGAGATACCGCGGCCCCGGACACAAAGGGCTAAGAAGAAACATGGGTGGTTTTTAGTCAGTAGAAGTCTGACACTGCCTTCCGTTCTGCCCAGAGCGATGGGAAGTCATTTGATGATTTCCTACCCTCCAAAAAAAAAGGCCTTGATATACTGGAAAAATATAACTCGAAGTGTCCCCGTGTAAAGTATACATGTGACTGTGATGTGGCTTAGTGACTAGGAAGTCTAAGCTATGTGCTAATCTTGATTATCGTAGCTTGATTAGTATGCGAGGGCACGATGTCAATTCGATCTTATAAGTTGCTAATTTACATCGATTACACAGTGTCTTGATTAGCAAATAGCTAATCCTAATGGATTTTAAAGCTCGCTGCTCGCAGCTGGTTTTCAAGATCTCACGTCTTAGAAAAACAAAAAAAATATTGTGATGAAAAAAAGTTTTCTAAAAGCAGAGCTGGTACCTACTAATTTGGTTTAATCTATGGCGATAACCATGTAAGCTTTTCATTCATCTAATCCACTTTCATCAATATTTGACTACCAACTGCCCTAAATAAAATTGTATCTAATGACGAACTTAAACGAATTCGTCACCAGCTTATCGAATTGAAAATCTATCACCGCACATCACTAATTTTCATTTCACTCAACCCATTAAACGTCGTTGCAAGGTTGTTTCAAGGAGCAAAAAACACTTCCAAATCCATTTCTTTTTTCAAAAATCCAACTTTAATAACGCAACTCCAATTTCAAAATTTTAGTCTCGGTGCGTTCAGATTAGAAGCAGAGCGAGTCATTGCATTCCTTTCTATGAGGAATATTGTTTGTTTTTTTCGTTTTTGGGCCATCGCCGGCCAGGATTCGTCTTGGTGTACAAGTGTTTCTGAAGGTGCGTTGATTGCGCTATCGATACAGGATGTTTCTAGCTGGCCAGTATTAAGTTTCTGTTCACCTATAACCTTTGTAGAGAGGAATTTATCGATTAAGATTGACGGATAGCATTTTAATTCTTCATGATGATCCTGGTTACGCTTGGATGAAATTATACGAGTTATGCAAGTATCGCAATCTCTGCTGATAAGTTTGAAAGTTCTATCCGGAATACACCTTGTATTCTGGATACGACTTTGATACACAGTTATTTACTAATTAGCACAGGGTTTGAATGGTGGAATTGGTGGATAACCTATGTGGCTGATCATGCTTATAGCTAGTAGTTTTACCTTACTTTTCAATTCACCAATAGTCTTGTAACATTGCCATTAAACGTCTCAGCAACATCCATTCTCAAAGTAAATGCCTCTAATTCATATAACCCATAAACCTAATCTCAACTAGTAAATTGTTATAATAAAGTTTCCCGTTAAAGCCATAAATTATCAATTAGACATTCTGGCCGTAATGTTGGTCCTGTACTTATCTAGATGAGCATCTTAATCGATTTGCCGTATTCGTCGGTACACTTGACTTGGAAGAAAGTTTAGATGGGTACTACTGATGTTTTGTTCTGCAAGAGGGGTTTTGTGTCTACCTAGGTTATTTTCTAATAATGCTGTTATGCTTTTGGAGTATTTTAAAGATTATTTTTCGGAAGAATAATCGAATTCTACCCCAAAAGGCAATGGTAAAAAGCTGGGCAGATCATCATCATTCTCTTGCCCTTATCCCAAATCATTTAGGGTCGGCGTAGCGTGTCTTCGTCTTCCATACTTCTCTATGACTCGTCATCTCATGAGTCACCTGTTTTCTTGCCATATCTTCTTCTACACAGTCCATTCGTTTCTTTGGTCTTCCTCTACTCTTATCACATCACATGCCCATATCACGATAGCCGAATGCTGGGCAGATGGTGAATCAAATTAATGCATGGAGAGAAATTGTTCCAAGATGTTGCTCCTTCATTTTTAGGCGTCAATTGAATTGCTGTATGACTGATCCGTTCTCGGCAACTTCCAACTACTTGACTGCTGCGGATGTAAAACCGATGACACCCAGCATGCAATACCTTTACTAGTGTCTTTCAACCTATGTCTGTAATATAAGCTTTTCCTACTTCTAAAAGATTTTGCACGACCAGTTAAATAACAATTATCTGCAGTTTCAACATTCCAAAACCTTGCGACAAAGCGCGTACCTTCATCTACCCAACTTTTATCACAATGCCCAAACTAGGACCTCCTGTATAAGGCCTTACATCCTGCAACTCCTTTGATCTGTTAGATAATTACACCATTGTGATACGATCCGTTGCGCCGGAGTTAGGTTCGAGGAGTCCCTATTATCGGGCGGGAAGGAGGAGAACATTCTTGATTATATCTGGTGTTTTATGATAGTTCAACACGAAGGAGGTGCTTGTCGGAAGGTTTACGTTGCTTTGTCTTTGTTTTGTTTTTATTTGATGCTCAATTAACGTTATTTATTAGGTCAGAGTTGGGGATCCATTGATACTCTAGTTTTGTTTAATAATACACGGATTCAGAACGAAATTATCTACGAAGTATTCCGAGCACTATTTTTAGGCAACTACATAATCTAATTAATTCCGTTTAAGGATGCGTTTGATGTTCATAAGAAAAATGTATGCCAGTGATTTTCCTAAAGAATGAGGGACATCGCAGAGTATAGTCTAGTGGTGTGACTGACAACTCAAAGGTCTGGAGTTCGAACCCAAGACACCCCTGATTTTTCAGATTCCTTTGCGTATTGGTAAATTATTACTTGCTTCGGTGATCGTGAACAAACCAGCATACAAGTTTTTTTTTTCGGAGGGTGGGAAATCATAGGCCTATGGGCGATTTTAAAACTCTGACGCTAGGTTAGGGCACTAACCATACGATGAAGAAGAAAAAGAAGATCGTACCCTCATAGTAGCAAGGGGTCAAGTTTTTTTCGAAGTAACTTCAAACAAACCTTTGTATAAATAAAACTTTTTTCCATATTCCACAATACAGGTAACACATTATTCCACCTTAAAACAAATAACTCCTCAGCACATAACTTGGCCGTGTGGTCGCCGTCGTAGCTGCGCGCGCCGCGTTTTATTTGCTCCGTCCTTTTGGGAGCCCATTCAACGAGAACTGGATTTAAGAATGAATTACTTTTTTTTGTTGTTACGGTAACAGTAACAGATATTTTTTTGTTTCGGTTTATTTTTGGATTTGGAGTTAAAAGTGTGATTAAGCTTTGGATGTGATTGGTTTGAAAAAATTAAAGGTTTTAACTTAATCGTGTTTTCATTAAGGATACATTGTTTAATACTATTAAGAACAGACATCACGTTTTTTGAAAAAAATTTCAAGCACATCAAGCTACTAAAATCTGTCAAATTTCTTGAATTGAATTTCAACTTTATCTCTAAATCATTAGATTCAAAGTGGTTTGATGCTGCGGCTGGCGGTCTGTACATAATATACCCTTTAAAGGCTTACTTCTTGAAAACAACTACTATAATATTTTATAAATTTTACGTAATTTCGTCTGCCATTGATCATTCATAATTTTCTGACAGATGAACTATCTTTTCCTGATGTCAAAAGCTGACCCAAATTATTTAATATTTTTAGATCCATATCTTGAGAGTTTGTTTTCATTTGTATTTATGAGATAGTGATGAAATACACATTGCAGTACGTTTTCTATCATCAAAGAGATTTGGTTCCTTATTTTGTTAGAAAAACAGCAATGCCGATATAAATACGAAGACTCCATTAGTAAAATATTTTTATTATCTTTAGATAATAAAAATAAAAAAGTAAAAGTAAAATATTTTTATTATCTTTAGATAATAAAAATATTTTTATTATCTTTAGATAATAAAAATATTTTACTAATGGAGTCTAAGTTGAGAATTTGTTGGATTCATGCATGATAAATCATGCATGAATCCTACAAATTCTCAAGTTATCTCTTTAAAACATTATTACTAAAAGATAATTGTTGGAAAAATAATTACAAAAATAATAATATGGTACCTATTAGTTTAGTCGTCAATGGAAAGCCTTGGTTGAGTTCAACTACCTGATTAGAAATTAAACTCAATTTCTACTGCAAATAGTTTCTTCTAGATTTCTATTCCTTCTATTGTTTACCATACCGCTGCTTAAAATGATTGATATCTCATACTTTTCAATTTACCTCTAAATAATTACCGATACATATTCTCTCATTATAATTTAGGCGATTTTCACTTTATATCGATAAGCGTTATATCACATCCCTTTCTCTTGTCAGTAGGTACAACACTATTGTTGGAGCGAGTTTTTGCCAAAACACTTTTATCGAACAAGTTCCTCATTAGCTTATCTGTGGCATTGGATGAAAGTAACACCGTAACACTATGGTGATCTGATAACCTTTTAGTTCTGTGGTATCTAAGTTAAGAGATGAAGCGGTGGCGATTTTGTTGTTCATCTGTCTATCTAATATACGTTCGTCAAAATAAACTAGTGGACATTTTTTGGCTCAGAAGTTAATATTCATAAAATATACCAGTGTAAAACAAAATAGTCATTTTAATATATTTTTTTTTTTTGTATTTCAACCCTCTCTGTCCCAGGGCTTTCCAATTTTGTTTCCAATGATAACAATAAAAATAAAAAAATAGGAGAAGTTAGAAGCTATCATAAAGAATGAGGTACAGATTGATTCAATAATTATTTCAAAATACATAGGCATATCTTCGGTTACAGCGTAACCTTTGATCCCCAAACAATAAAGGATTAAAAACATTCCTCACTTTCTACATAACTTGAACCACAAAGTAAAACCAGGGGCCACGGTTAACAAAACACTCTTTATAAAATCACGCTCCATTGTCTGACCAGACTCTGATCATCAACATCATCAACATGACGTATCAAAACTCTTTACAATTACCACTTTACGTTTGCAGTTCATGGTGGCGCTGCTTCTCAAGAAAAACTGCATCCATATGTCAAACTTCGTACATTTATTGTAGTTCCGTATTTTTCCACCTGCACAGAAAACTTGGTTGAAGTGAACACCGACATTTTACGTTTAAGTAAACATCTTATAATTAAGTGTACATGTACTTGATAGCTCACTTAGATAGTAGAAACAAAATTAAACAAAGCATTGTTAGTCGTTACAATGATAGATGTGGTTTAAATGTTTATCTTATGATGATCAGCCGTGTGAATAGAGTAGCTAGATTATGGGTGTTTTTTCTCAGGATTTGATTAAATGAGGGTGATAGGGAATCTTTCTGGTGTTTCTTTGTTTAATGGTAATATTCTTTCTACTATCTTTTCCGGTGCTATCCGTCATCTTCCTGATTCATTTTTGGTTATTCAGAACTTTTTCTCTTTCGTCTCAGAGTACATTTTCTATCTTGGCCACATCATCTACGACTGTTTTCTGCACAGAACAGATAAAAGAGATTAGAAAGGAAATAGTTCCTGATTTGTATTAGAACGCCTGTCGCCGCTTGTCTCCCACTCTCTATATCCACTACAAGCAAGAGGCTAATACGTACGCGCATAACGCACACAAATAAACCGCACTCACTTAGATCGCGAGCTTGCTACTGGTTGTCACACTAGCGCAAACACTGCGTATTACGTACACTCACACACGCTTAAATTTCTCATACATGTTACGGCGACCAAAAGGTCGATAATTTATGTCGATAAAATTACTTTAGTTTTGTAACTTTAAGTTTTGCAATATTTTGTTTTAATTTCGGAACGGGATAGAAAGAATGAAAAGGTATTTATTTGTCTCACACAGATACAAAATTAGAGATTAAAAAAGTAAAATCAAAAGTAAACATACGAGAAACACTTAAAAATAAGACATACATTCAATTAATTACTACATTTAGTTAGTAGGTATCTATTCAATTCTACCGGTTGCCTCTAGCCATAGTGTTCTTGGATCTGGATCTGTTGGAAACCTAAAAACAAAACTTTGTTGTGTTATGTTTCCATTATAAATGACTAACCTCAAAACAAATTTTAGACGAAAACCAAAATTAATAACCCACAATAAACAATAATTGACAGTAATAAACGAAGTTATTTAATAATATTCATAATAATATCATTTGAATACATTCACACATACTAAATATCGACATTGTTTACAACTTGGTACAACACAATCGAAACGCATAGATTTTGCAGAACTCAAGCTTTGGCTCGTCGTACGCGACGTTCGCAGTGAACGAAATACATCGCGCAATCGCCCACGCAGTACAAGATGGTACCCACGTATTGCAAGCAATGTACGTAATTTTTTAACTGCTTGCGACAGTATCATTTTTTCTACCAACTACATAATACTATTGTAATAATTACAAATATTACTTGTATTTTAAAGTATTTGGACTTACCGGTGATAAGAAATCCCTTCTCGAGGCACACTACACACCCTGGCTTCTTTTCCGACACATTATAATAGCGCAAGATGGCATAATTCTTTTTTTTCGCGGAGCTTCGTACGCTGTCAGTGTGAGCGCGATTGTTGGCCGGTAAATCAAATTTTGTCGACATTTGAGCGTTTGCGACATATGAGCGGCGCGCCTGCCCCGCCCACAAGGCCCTTCTAACCTCTTTTATCTGTTCTGTGGTTTTCTGTATCAACGTCTGTCTGACTGGAAGCTTTAACTTAACAATTATGTGAATATCATCTCTCCAAAAAAACCCTGATAATTAATGAATCTTCTAACCTAGAAAGAGAATCCACCTGCCCGAGGCATTCATTACATCAATAGAATTTATTTCAATCTCATCCACAGTGTTCCGTCAGTTAACGATGATTGATACATCCAGCATTATGAACCACCTTAATTTCATTCGAAACTACACACCTCATTATGTTATGTAGTCTTCATCAATGAATGAAAAAAACTTCTTTATACTTTCTTTAAACCATTTCCTATTCAATTTCCATTTCAATCTACGCTTTAATAACTTATTTAAAGGAAAGTAAAGCTAACAAGTGTTTGTTTTTTTCAACATTGTTTAAGAAATTAAAATATGTTTCGCACGAGGCGATCGTGATAACATAATAGTTATTTACTTTCGTTTCGTTTAAATTAAATAACTCATTCATCTTTAATCTGTCAGAACGCATCTTTACTTTTACCCGGTTGTTAATCATATAACCATTAGAAATTTCGTGTAACGTTGATTACTTGAAAGTGTGTGCTAAGTTTAAATGGTCTCAGTCTCAGGCTGAGAATGGACCACCCAGGTTGAAAACAATGGCGGCGCGGTTTTCGCGGAAGACATATTCTTTGCGACGCCGACGCCTCTTTTCTTCAATGTAAAGATGTCGTCGGTAAAATTCAGATGCGAAACGGGTCCGTATATCCTCTGGTGAAAACCGCCAGTGTTGAGTGTATAAAAAGCCTTAAAGAAAACGATTGATTGAATTTCTGTTTCTCTTGTTTCATAGGCAGAATCATCTAACAGTATGGTAGCATCCAAATGAGAGGCTCAATTTCCAATTTTAATTGATGCTAATGGTGTGTTACGCTTGTTAAATACGTTTTTTGAATCTGTATTTAGCATGTGATCATCAAAACTAGTTTCTAAATTATCTTAGGTCACAACAGGTCAAACGTTACTTACTTTTATTTATCCGTAGTTAGATGGTGCTCATCTCCTTGATATAATCTTTCCTCAGATGTCAAAGTGCACCTAATTAGTTGACCTATCACGTGGTAGTATTATGTTAGCTCTAACCATTTCCCTTTCCTGACCTTTGGGGGTAATGAGCAGACTCTTTTCTTTAGATCTGACATCTGTTGAGGAAGAATGTTGAAACTTTGAAAGTAAGAACAATGGTATCTGTAGATTGCCTAGATTTCGGTTAGGTTGTAAGGGTCAAGCTATTATATTTTATCGTTTCTTCTGCAGAGGAAGATAGCCTGTCTCATTAGCTTTGTCTTTTACTATCTCTTCACATTTGAAAGTCTCATTTATTTTCTTGTCTTCAAGATTGATTTTAATTTCTAGATCGAATCTATTTTCAATAACGAACACGTTTTTCAGTGGACAAGCTAAAGCTTACGCACATGCTGTTCGATGAATATGCAAATATTATATGAGATCAATTAGAAATAATATATTTCCATTAAATACAGTCATCTAATTCTAGTTCTATTTCTAAGTACAGTAGTAAAGTATCAAGCCTTTGGCTCATGTTTTAGTAAATCTATCAACAGCATCTCGTAAACTAAACAATATAATGTAGTGGCTGTCAATAGAAACACTGCAAATTCAACAGAATTAATATTCGCAGTACACGAGACAGCTCAGGGTATTATCTCGGAGCCATAAAATTAAGCTATAATGCGTTTACCGTTAGAACAGTAGACGGATCAAATTGGTGTACATTGTGGAGGTCAGTTTGACCCATAGCACGGGGTTTATAGGTTAGCGGTAGAAAGTAAACGCAATGTTTACTTACAGTATTGGAAAAAGTTTTGCTCAAATATTCTTTTTCACTATCACTTTGTTTTGGAGTGTTTTCAATAAACATGTTAAGTGGTTGTATGTAAATAAGTGTTAGTGATGATTTGATGTTATTTGCGTCGTTTTAGCGGACATCCGGTTATTAATTGGTATTCAAATACTGAATACGTTTAAAGGTATTAGGTAAGGCGCCTGTTTGAGGTTCAAGTTCATTGTCGCCGTTTATATCGCTAAATGATTTAGCTGTTGTGTAACGGCTTATTTGCATGAAAATGTTAATGGTGATGTATGGGGGTGTTGAATGACTCCTATTTTTATCGTAAAACTTCAACCAACCTAGATCGGATCATCATTCAACTGGTCCTGCCTAAGCCTTTTCCTAACTATGTATATTGTGTGCAGCCCCCATAAATAGTATTGTTCTTTGACTAAGTAATAGCTTGCAAACATTTCTAGATATCTCCACATTTCCTTTTAACCATTTACGTAGTTTATTAGGCTTGACACTCACCAGCTGTTTCCCAAACCTTTCAGCTAAATACGGAACCGGGAACTGCCCAAACAATCCCAAGAATGTTCTGAACACACCATTTTAGAACAACAGCTAACTAGCCGACGGGCGCGTGTCGCAGTGATTTGTCTTGTAAATCCGCAAATTGGTGTGAAACTGTCAAAGAAAATTGCGACTTTCCAATCGTGCTGTAGTCGGTCGCCCTTGGTGACGTACAGTGAAAACAATCGATCGTTTGGAGAAAGTATTTGGGCTACGTTATGTGATAAGGGACGGCTTAAGACATGAACGACATGGTTGTTTTTTTCGTGTACTCAGATGTCTGAGCGCTACCGGTATACAGTTTCGTATTTTCACTTTCGTTTTTGAGTTCGTCTGTTTGTTTAGAATGTTGTGTTGGTTCTGAATGGGTTGGTTAATATTAAGGAGTGTGTTTTGAAAGTTTTGTGGACAAGTCAACTTGAACATGCTTTCTTGAGATATGAGAAAGTTATTGCTCGCTTTACGTAGGGGTGTTTCCCGAAAACTCGTTTTTGGACAGACCGAGATCTTTCATTATTATAAATCTTCATTGTCATCGAAATTATCAGTACAATTAGACCGGTTCGACTACTATCAATCCGTGGCAATCATCCTTTGATTTTAGCTACGAGTTACTGCATATCACAAAGTAGGTATCCCAAACCACTGCAACTCCTGATAGCCAGACAACAGAAGGCACCGAGACAATGAAGCTCGACGAAGTCCCAGAGAAACAATTTAACTGTCTAGGATCCCACAACGAAATATAGTAGGCGATCAGTGTTGGTAAAAGATATGGAAGCTGAGCACCACCGAAAACCTCTATAGAATTCGCAAGTGCGTGTATTCAAATTGCCTAATAGTTAGACCGGTATCATAATAACTCAATCTACAAACATGTGAGCATTCGGCAATAAATCTTACATCTACGAAGCCAATTTCACGGCTAACCCAATAACATAAACAGACATGGTAGCACCAATTGTCTGTGCGTAAGTTAATTAAAATCTTTCATAACATTCAAGTTTTAAGTAAATTACCTTCCGTATTGCTTGTGATGTAAGATGCTCATCGGAGATTGCAAATTGAACGAGTATGCGTAAACTTTACGGTCCTAGATGGTGTTGGGAGATTAACATAGTTTTTGTGTAAGATGTTAATGGTATTTGTTTGTTGTTGGTTAGTGGTTTTGGGAAATCTGGAGCGGGAATAAGCGTTAGACTGTCTAAGGGCCCGGGTAAGAGACAGGAACGTGAACATTACCATATAAAAAGAGCCATATACTACTTACTTAGCAGTGGGTAGAATCTTTCAGTGATGATGATGAAGGGATTTCTTCTGGTCGGATCTATAAAGAGAGAATTCACAAACCTTTTCAGAAATTTACCTTACTTACCTCTTAAATAACGTTTACCTACGAATACGACGGACACTTGAGAGTATCCGTCGTAGACTCAAAGCCTTCACGCTTTGAGTCGTCCAGACAGAAATGGTGGAGTTTTTGGTAATAATTCTCTAATCTGTAGGTCAGGTCAGGTTATTTAGTGCCGTAATTATCGCAGTCGCAGGAACTCAGCAGCTGGTTGATAATAATTGCCAAGAAACGTGGAAAGATGAATTCGTTAAGGAAGAAAGCTTGTTTAATTCCTACTTCAGCGGATGCATTCAGTCATCACTGACGGGTTTCCTCAATTTACTGGCGTTATCTTAATTATTCGTAAGTTATCCTTAATCGAACAAACTTGAAGTCACGTTAATACCTTCGAAACCTTAACAGGTTTCGAAGGTATTAACGTGACTTCAAGTTTGTTCTTAATGTATAATATACACTTGGGAGCAAATAAATCGAGCCACTACCTTTTTTCACGTAAAATGGTAAATATTTTTGGTAATATGGAACGTATCAATTCGAACTATATATCGCCTAAAAGTTTAGTTAATAACCTTTACAATGAGGGTAAATTATTGAATAATAACCTTATTGAATGATAAATTATTGGCTCTGCAAGAAAAATGGTAATTTTGATAGAAAATTTAGTAGGGCTAAAACAGTCCATAAAAACAATAAAAAACAAAATTATTGCAAAAAAAATATTCTTAATAACTGGTATTACCCCCCCGTGCCCTGATACATTCTTGTAGCCTATTAGTCATCGATCTGATCAGCGTTACGATGACATATTGTGGTATGTTCTCCCACTCTTCAAGCACAGCGACTTTAAGCTCGGGAATGGATGAAACAGCGGGAACCCTGGCTCGGACTCTCCGTTTTAGCTCGTCCCATAGGTGTTCGATCGGGTTCAAATCGGGACTTCGTGCTGGCCATACCATTTGTTGAATCCCGATCGCAGACAAGTATTCCGTAACGATCTGCGCGGTATGAGGTCTCGCATTGTCATGCATAAACAAGAAATTTTCTCCGACAAAACCAGCATACGGCATTACGTGGTTTTCAAGAATGTCAGTTATGTATCGGTCAGCTGTTAATCCACGTCTACCACTGCCATCGTTGGCGGGGTCGACGAAGACAAGTTCCGTTTTTCCGTCTAGAGAAATTCCTCCCCACACCATACAAGAACCACCACCAAAACTCACAGTTTCTCGAATGCAACATTGGGCAAATCTTTCACCAGGACGTCTATACACTCGGTTTCTCCCGTCATTGCTAAAAAGACAGATTCTTGACTCGTCAGAAAACAAAACTGACCTCCAGTCTTCTAACGTCCAATTAATGTGTTCTCGAGCAAACTCCAAGCGAGATCGGCGATGAGCTACAGTCAATTTTGGGCCAGTTGCTGGTTTGTGTGATGTTAAATTTCGTTCTTTTAGTCTTCGTCTCACTGTCCACCTACTGATTGAGACTCCTCGAACGTCACGTAACGCTTGCTGTAGCTGAACAGCATTAAGTCCACGGTCGCGCAACGAATTGGTTGCAATAAAGCGGTCGTCACGTTCTGTTGTTGCCCGTGGTCGGCCAGTTCCAGGTCGCCGAACAAAAGCACCAGTCTCCAGATACCTGCGGTATACCCGCTGTACCTTTGAACGACTCAAATGAAGTCTGCGTGCCACTTCACGTTGTCCGTGTCCAACCTCAAGTAAAGCTACAACTTGGGCAGCTTCCGTCGGTGTAGTATCCATTTTATCAGGTTATTTTGATTACACAGACACAGATAAAGACAACAATAACAAGTAATATGGGTATGATTAACAAAAACCTCAAATTTAATCTTTTCTTAACAGAGTACAATAAAAATGTCATAAGCAAATTAAATGCGATAATTTTATTCTACCCTTTAAACTTTAATTTAAATAAAAAAAAATGAAATTTTGACAACTAACTACCCTCTTTGTAAAGGTTATTAAATACCCTTTTAGGCGATATATGTTTCGAATCGATGCGTTCCATAATACTGTTACGAGCTGGGTATGGGATAAATAAAAACACTACCAATTAAACACACGAAATATCTTTATTAAACACAAAACACTAAATACACAATCACTTCAACACTACTGAACACTTTATCGCACTAGATAACTCTTCGAACCTTCCGTTGTCTCGCTTTAAAAGTAGACTGACTGCTCCGACCTCTGTTGGTCCTTTTATACTCAAACACACAAAAGAAGTTCGAGAAAATTCCCTATTATTAACTAAAAATGAATACAATATTCACAAAGAAAAATAACTAAAAAATAAACTTAAAGATAAAAGAACCAACAAGGAAGAAGTTACGTTACGCACTCGGCATACGGTCGAAATTACAATGGCAATTATGTCACCGACGCCCGCCGTGCTGACCTTGTAAACATAATGGAATTATACCTACAGAATGTACTGGAGTGTTTTAGACACTACACAATTATAAGCGAGGTTTCTTGAAGATTCTAGATGACCGACGTAACACTGCCCCCTCCTTAGACATGCTCGTCCCGAGCATCATTAGTCCCGTAGTATCGCGCCAATCGGTCTACATGCACAATCTTAGGCGCACCTCGCGGACCCTTCTGTATTCGGTAGGTGACATCGTTGATCCTGGTCACAACTCGGTATGGTCCGTCCCATTTTGCTTGCAATTTCGGAGACTTTCCCTTGCTCCGCACTGGGTTATGCAACCACACCAGCGAACTTTCGTCGAAACCACTACTGTTTGCCTTCCGGTCATAACGAGTCTTCATCTTCTCAGACATCTGTTGTCCGGATTGCCTGATATGCTCATACACATCATTTAACTTGTTACGCAGGTCATTCGCGTAATCCGTTACACTGCGTGGGACATCAGGGGGAGTTCCAGTGATTAAATCTGCAGGCAATCGTAATTCCCTTCCAAAGTTTGCGAAGGCTGGAGTTACGGTCGTACTTTCGTGAACTGCACTCCGATAGGACAGAAGAAACGGCTGTATGTGTTTGTCCCAATCCCTTTGCCTGCTTTCCACAACTTTTGCCAGATATCTCTCCAACGTTTGGTTGAATCGTTCTACCATTCCATCGGATTGTGGGTGGTAAGAGGTGGTTCTGGTTTTGTGTGTACCCATCAATCGACAAGTCTCCTGGAAAACTTGCGATTCAAAATTCCTTAATTGATCGCTGTGAATTTCTAAGGGTACTCCAAAACGACAGAAGACTTCTTGAACCAATTTATCTGCGACTGTTGTAGCTTCTTGGTTAGGAATGGCGAAGACTTCTGGCCACTTTGTGAAGTAGTCCATGACAACCATGAAGTACTTGTTTCCGCTATCACTTTCTGGAAATGGTCCCGCAACGTCCAGTGCTATCCGCTCCCAGGGGGCTCCAACGTTGTACACTTTTAATGCACCTCTGCTACGTGTGTGAGGTCCTTTTACAGCCGCACAGCTGGTACATTTGCGACACCAGTCCTCCACATCATCTCGACAGTGGATCCAGTAAAAGCGCTCTCTGATCTTCAGTAGAGTCCTTTTTACCCCCATATGTCCTCCCGAGCATCCATCATGGTAGAGCCGTAAAACATCCGGTACCTTAGCTTTAGGGACAACCATTTGTAGATGACAGCTGTCCCCTCGAGCGTTTTCCCATTTACGGCACAAGACTCCATCCTGGATCACCAAGCTGTTCCATTGTGCCCAATAACTCTTCGTGATGGAACTCATCGCAGCCACATCACTCCACTTGGGCTTCGGAGCACCAGCTTTGATCCACTCGAAGATCGGTTTAATGTCCGAGTCATTTTGCTGAGCCTGCTGTATGGTTTCCTTCCATTCGTCGCTGAGATCTGTTCTTAGCCTTCTCACAGACACAACTTCCTTAGTTTCTTGCCTGGAACTCTGCATACAATCTTCACGCCAAGGTCTTGACAGTGCGTCTTCCTTACTGCAAGTTCTTCACTGGTGCTGAGCAGTCATATCAGCAGCCTTTCTCTGCTGTGATTGATCAAAATCATTATTTTCTCGTCGTGCGTCGCTTTTCACAGTTTAACCGTAGATGACAACTTTCTCCACAAGTGTAGCACCTAGGGCTGTACTTTTGCGGACGCTGGCATACAGGAGTTACCCCAACTTGCTTCGGACAGCTTGAGCCAAGATGATCCCTTTCTTTACCGGTGTAGCAGCTGTAACTGTAACCTTGCGGACGGTTGCGTGTAGGTGACGTTACAACTTCTCTGACACGGTGCGTACGGTGGTCCTGCCTCACTGCCTCTACTTCTAAGGCATGGGCCAAGGCGTCTTTCAGCGTCTCGTGATGCCCAAGTCTCACAGCGGCTCTAACTTCCAAGTCGCGTATTCCATCTACGAACGCCTGTACCAGATTTCCATCAATAAGTGCAGGGGCGGACTGGTATGCTTTCCGAACCAGCTTTTCGACTTCCAGGGCCCACTGCTGTAAGTTCTCGGCACTACGTTGAACGCGATCCCTTAATTTAGCACGAAAGACGTGCTCCAGGTGCGCGTCACCATATCTGGACTCTAATGCCTCCAGCAGCTGTTCGTAGGTCACATCCTTTCCGAGGGCCTCAAGAATGGTTAGGGCCTGGTCTCGGAGACCCAAAATGAGCGCGGTCATGGCTTGCGCTTTGGTCCACCCGTTCACTTTCATAACGGCCTCAAATTGAATTTTATAGGCCGACCACGAAGATGTTCCGTCGAATGGCGGCACTTTAAACCCGCGCACCGAAGGTGCAGCAATCACTGAAGTCACAGCCCCGTCTCCAACCTTAATTTCACTCAAGGCCTTCTTCACGTCGGCGATCTGAATTTCGGCCTTTGCGATACGGTTGTCGTGCTGCTGTACCTGCTCCTTCACCACGCTCAGCTCTTTGCCAACTGATGCGTGAAGATCTTTAATCAGGAGCATCTGTTCTTCTTGACGACGAGCCTGCTCGTCTTGACGGCGAGCCTGTTCCTCCTTGTCCCGTTGCAACTGTTCCTGCAACTGTCGAGCCTGCTCCTCTTGACGGCGAACCTGCTCCTCTTGACGGCGAGCCTGCTCCTCTTGACGGCGAGCCTGCTCCTCTTGACGGCGAGCCTGCTCCTCTTGACGGCGAGCCTGGTCCTGCAGCAGCGCCATTAAGGCAGACAAGTCAGGCGTCGCTAATGCTGGAGTAGCTCCAGATGGGCCAGCGACTGGCTCTGATGTAGGCTGGACACCGCCCGGTGTCTGTGTCGGGGAGTCTCCAAATCGCCTTTGGTCCATACCTTGTTGTCGCTGACTCCTAGTACGGATACTATCCGTGTCGTCCTTTGGTAGAATCGGCATTATTTATCCCTCACTTCTGACACCAAATTGTTACGAGCTGGGTATGGGATAAATAAAAACACTACCAATTAAACACACGAAATATCTTTATTAAACACAAAACACTAAATACACAATCACTTCAACACTACTGAACACTTTATCGCACTAGATAACTCTTCGAACCTTCCGTTGTCTCGCTTTAAAAGTAGACTGACTGCTCCGACCTCTGTTGGTCCTTTTATACTCAAACACACAAAAGAAGTTCGAGAAAATTCCCTATTATTAACTAAAAATGAATACAATATTCACAAAGAAAAATAACTAAAAAATAAACTTAAAGATAAAAGAACCAACAAGGAAGAAGTTACGTTACGCACTCGGCATACGGTCGAAATTACAATGGCAATTATGTCACCGACGCCCGCCGTGCTGACCTTGTAAACATAATGGAATTATACCTACAGAATGTACTGGAGTGTTTTAGACACTACACAATTATAAGCGAGGTTTCTTGAAGATTCTAGATGACCGACGTAACAATACCAAAAATAATTACCATAATGCGTGAAAAAGGAAGTGGCTCGATTTATTTGCTCCCAAGTGTATTTATCGCTAATTCACGTTTTACAAAATGAAGGCACTTCCTTCGCTTTGATAATTGTGAATTTAAATAAAATAAAACTGTTGTTATATGTTTTCCCCATCAACCATCAAACACCAGTACGAACAGATTTTCAAATTTAAATAAAGCTCTTTTGTTCCTCGAACATTAGCTTTAGGTTCTTCACTTCGCTTAGTTTAATACACATACTCGTAATAATATACCTAGTTATGCATACTTTATCCACTTTATGCACGCGTCTGGATTGAGGGCCCAAGTTATTTAATCATAACAGTTTTAATTCACGTTTAAGAAATGTATGGCCCTATGCTTTAAGTTTTAACTATTTTTAACTAATTTCCCTATGAGTTTTATTTCGTTTGCCAAGGTTTAAAAAAATGGGCCCTCGATCCAGATCATCATCTGCCTAGCCTTTTCCCAACTATGTTGGGGTCGGCTTCCAGTCTAACCGGATGCAGCTGAATACCAGTATTTTACATAGAGCGACTGCCTATCTGATCTCCACAACCCAGTTAATACTAGGTAATACGATACTCTTTGGTAAGACTGGATGTCAGAATTTCAGGTCACTGACTACCTGTAACGACTGCCAAAGATCTATATATAGCAGAAGGGACCAACAGCTTAACGTGCTTTCCGAGGCACGGAGGAAACTCGGTATGTCGGGCGGTCACCCATCCACAGACTGACCTAGGCAAGCACAGCTTTACCTAAAGATCGACCCGAGTGGCAGTTCTTATTAAGCCACGAGCTCCTCTCGGCCCTCGATCCAGATGCACATGTTAAATATTCCAGAATACTGCCCAAAGCGGCCAAATGCGAGTTGGACTCGCGAAGTTGGACTCACATGAAGGGTTTCGTACGTTCGTAGTAAAAGCCCCCCTTTTATAAGTATTATTTTTTGTTATAGCGGTAACAGAAATACATCATCTTTGAAAATTTCAATTGTCACGGTTCATGAGATACACCTGGTGACAGACAGACAGACGGACAGTGAAATAGTGATGGAAATTCCCATAAGTCTTCGAAGCGAAGCATTTCGTAATAGGGTCGGTGTTTTAGTTCATTGACAATTGAAATAGCAGTCTTTATCGTTATCACACTTATCACATAACAAAGTTCTCTTAAAAATCCTGACATTTTCGTAACTGCAATTTGTAGAATTCCTAATTGATACATGTTACGTAGTGGCTACTGGCTCGTACTCAAACTGATCATATCTGCTTCGTTTGTACAACGAATCAAATATTGACATGTCCGGTGAAAGCCTCAAGTGATTAATTGAACTTTTAAATTCCCTTAACGTATCCTGTTTTGGTGTTAGCGTTATATGATCGACCTAGGAGTTAAAAGTTACATTGCACCTTTCGGCATATCCCGGTGGTCAGTGGGTTGGTCTACATTGACACAGAGAGTTAATTATGCCTTTTAGCCTGGAATAAAGAGTCTACCGTAAAATGGGGTGAATAGAAACTCACGGGTGAATCGAGACAGAACTTTGAAAGGGATTTTAACATTGAATGAATACGGTATGTTACACAAGTACTCTATTGTATTCACTTAATTTTATTTTATTAAATAGAAACCATTTTTGCCACATACCACATTCATTCAAAGTGAAAATCCTTCTCAAAGTTCTGTCTCGATTCACCCGTGAGTTTCTATTCACCCCATTTTACTGTACGTAAGTCTTAGTCCCAAGTCAATTAAGACTTGAAACTTTAAAAGGTTCTAAACCACTGTTGTTGGCGCGTAATGAGGGCGCACATACTAGTAAATTGCTAGAAAACATGCACTACTTCTTAGTTCCTATTTATGTACTGAAAGTATTTTATTCTTTATGTATCTTTGGTTTCTTAAAGTTTTTTTTCTAATGATGTTTCTTTTATTTAATTCCAGGACCGACCGGCAAAATTCAGCGCGGCAAAAGAAAAGAGAACCGCCAAACAAAATGTGACCACCGAAAGAGAAACCAAACCAACAAGCAACCTTCAAATTCATGAGTCCTTCAAGATTACATGATCCAACAATATTTATTTGTACTTATTAATATAGATAACGAATCTAGTCGCCATAGCACTATTTAAACGAAGCAATTTTAGACTTTATCACTTAGACAATACGGAGATCGTATTGAAGTACAAAGATTAAGGATTGATGAGACAGTACAAACGACTCGTGGGGCCCTAATGTTGATTTATCAGTAAATTGATTTTATTAGAAGTTCCCTGAGATAACACGAACAAGATGTCCACAAGTAAGTAGAATTTATTCTTATATTATACCTTAATACTGATGTTTATGTGAATTCGATTCGACGTGTGTGGCTTACAGTAATCCACATAAATAGAGTGAAATATAGCGCACATAAATTGAGATACTCTCTTAATAGTTTATTGTGTGAAGATCTTTTTCTTGGTTGGATGATTTCACCATAATTACCATACAAAAGGTGTTGCTGTTTACACTATGACTGAAGAGGTGGTCCGAACCTTTTTCTTGTTCTGGGGTGGAAAATCTTTATGGATGTCCTCCGCCCTGGGCCTGGGGTGAGCGTAGCGGTCTGTCAGACTCTGGCCGAATAAAAACCAGTCTGGTGTTCTATTCACACGCTTGCACTGGGGATCATGAACACTTGTGCACCTCTCACAATCCCCAACTAAGTCTAACCCTTTACGTCAACTCTTAATTGTTTTTACGTCATAAGAAGAAATACAAAAAATAATGAAGTACTAATTAATGGCTATCTGCCCGCCTAGCATGCCACCGTAGAAACGGGTTTTGTCTACGGAAGAATCGACAAAATGGCAGATTGTAGCAAAATTTAATGTCAAATTGTATGGAAAAAACTTTGTCTATTCTTGGTAGAATAGAGATAGAATCGCCATACTACGCGTGCTGGACATGCACCAGTCATTCTCAAAATATTTTTCTACCCCTAAAAAGAAACACCCGTTTGTAATTTAATTTCTGTTTAATTTCTAGGTTTCGAACACTCTTCAATGAAGAGTAGCTTCTCGTTGTCATCGCTGAGGAGCGCGCCCGCGCCGCCTGGTGGCCGCTGTGAACAACTCGAGCGGCCATACCATAGTCTCACTAAAAAGAGGTACGTTAGTGATAAAGCTGTTAGGCCCGGTTTCCACCAAAGCGGAGAGGAGCGTAGACGAGAGGAGATGTGCGGAAATCAGCCAATCACATTAGTTAAAATTTACATCTGGTCTTTCGCGCTTCCTGTGTTTGGTCGAATTTGGTACATCTCCTCTCCGCTCTGCTCGTCTCCACTTTGGTGGATTCCGGGCCTTACAGGTTAAATGAATATCTTGAGTTCTTCCATCAAAAAAATCTGAGGAGCAGCCATGGTTAATGGCAATAGGCTCGCTCCCTATTACATGGGATTTAACACAGCTGGTGAAATGTGGGTGTACTATTACGTACTATGTCAGTCTGTCTACCCTTCGGGGATTACAGGCGTGACGTTTTGTTGCTAAGTAATTGGTAGATAGCCACAAAACTCGCGTTGTTATTCAGTAAATCGGGAACTAGTTTTTGCAAAAGAAACGCCGTCATACTGCTTCACCCCTTTGTAAAAATATGAACTTAATTATGATGTTTTCCCATTAAATGGCTGAGAGTAAAAGAAAAGGAAAATAACATGTACAGACAAACAGATAAACGCTTTAATTGCTAACCACCCTCTTCTAAGAGATGGTTAATGCAAGAATGCCAATTAAAACAACTACTTAATATAAGTATCTAACTATCAACATATTTCCGATACAAAGTACTTACAGGACCGCGTGCAGGGATCGAATGGCTACCTCAACAAAAACCTATTTTCTAGTCCAGTGCTTACGCGCAGCACTAAACAGGCCTCGTTTCACATGACCTAACAAAATATAATTACTACGGCTAACTAACTACAATCGGTTTATATTCATAGTGCAGTAAACGTAAACTTGCGGAGTGGTTGTCATTGAACTTTGTATGCAAACCAGTTTTAAGTTTTCGTTTAAGTTACTTACTTACTCTTACTATGTAGCTTTCAGGTTAGTTACTGGTAACTGTTAACCTGCGTCGTCTCGCTGCTGTATAAAGACCATTGATTTAATTGATTTTTGCCACCCGACCCTTGCTCGTGCCAGCCCGTGATGCAGAGCGAGTACCTAGTTTTAAACCAGCCCCTAAATGATCTCTCTTAGATCCAGCTTGTCCCCAGTGACGCCCTAAGCCGAGCTCCGTACCCCACAGGGTGTGCCCTTAGCGCTCTGTCCCTTTGATATAAGTTTTTTCTGCCCTGGCGGGAGGCATTATATTCAAGGCATCCACAGGATTATATCCCATTTAGCAGAAGTCAGCCTAATAAGTTAACCTGCGAGATGGCATACAGAAAACCAATCTGACACGGTAGCAGTTATACTAAAAATGTATAAGGTGTCCAAAGTCACGCAAGGGTAGAATGGGGATGAATCAGCAGACAGCCATCCACCCGCTAGACGGATTTATGACCCTACAAAAGGTGGTCGGGACAGACGGAGAACTAAATGTTGTTGTAGAAATCGGAGAAAATATAGCTGTTCTTTAGCGTATAGGATAAAGGTCCAGCTCAAGACTGCGACAAGCATAGTTGAATAAAGTAATTGTTATAAAATTACTGTTATTTCTGTTTTTTCAGGAAGGAGCCATGTCGCGAAGCTTGGCGTCGCAGCTGGGGCTCGGCAGCGAGCGGTGGCAGCGCTGGCGACGACCTGTGGCCTCTCCTGCAGCACCATTACGATTATATCATGGACAACCAGATCATCGACAGCTGCAAGGTAATTTAGTCTCTATTACAAAGCTATAGCTATTACGTGTGTAGGAGCACCAGATCACCGACAGCTGTAAGGTAAACGGACATGAACAGCTGATTGCTATGTTTTTTCTTTCACTGCAACTTCTGAGAGCCAGAATCTGGACCAAGGGCCGAGACAATCCCGTCGGGGCTGCGGGTGTTCGCAAGAGATACCGCAGCCTCGACATGAAGGGCCAAGAAGGAACATGAGTGGGTTTTAGTCAGTAGAAGTCTGACACTCCCTTCCGCTCTGCCCAAGAGCGGGAGGGGTCATTTGATGATGTTCCACCCACCATAAAAAAAAGGGCCGAGACAATGAAGCGATGAACTTCCAGAGAAACAATTTAACTATCCCGCAACGAAATTAATCAGAAAAGAATAGCGGAGGAGTAGAAAAAAAATATTTCTGCAATCGTAATATAATGTAATCGTAAATTCTGCAGATCGTAAGATCCTGGGTTTGAATACCAGGTCAGGCTCAATGACATTGGGAATCCATTACGACCTTCTAAGCGCTCTGTGCCTCGGAAAGCTCATTAAGCCGTTGATCCTGCTCCTGATCTCTCTGATCGTTTCGGATTGCCGTCCCATCAGGCTTTAGAGAATAACTGAAACAGAGTACCCGTGTATCACACACACTTATGCAACCAGATATCATCGACTCCCACTGCGATGGCTGAGATTAGCCGCCATGACCAGAAATACTTTATCAACCAGCTTTTTAACCAGGACTTTCGACAATGCCCATCAACTAGCACCTCAAACTATAGATACCAGTTTCTTCTTTTCGAGTCGATGGCAAAATTTTGTCTGATCAGTACGTAGCGTTTTCTTCAAACAATTCCTTGAGCGTGCCGTTAGATTTGCACGGCGGGCACGAAAGGAGGTGTAGCATATCTTAGATACCAGCTAACCCCACCTCATTTATCTTTCCAGGAAGCGAACGGCGAGCTCCTCCTCCACAGCTCATCTCTCCACGGCTGCCCACGCCTCCTGAACCCGACCTCAGGCTTCAACCGCCAGTGGTCGCTCAGTCAGCTGGTGGCCGAGTTCAACGAGCTCTGCCAGTGGCTCACACACGTACAAGAGGAGATTTATTCTAGTCCCGAGAATTTGTCCAGCAGGAAATTGAGGATGGTGAGTTAATCTACAGTTGACCTACCCTATAAGCAACCTATAAAAAACCAAGTAAACTCGTACTGCTTTTCTTTATGTATTTCTAATACAATGGGAAGCGATGAAACAGTTAAAAATAAAACCAGGTTACTGTGAGCTTTTGAGCATCTACCAACCCTCTCTGAGCCTGCTTGGTGGATTACAGCCACTCCCGTCTCACAGAGAAGAAACCAGTGTTTAATAAAGTGGGAATATTATAAATGCTGATTGTTGAACTGCTCTGAGCGTTAACTGGTTTGTTAATCTTGTTACCTTAACTCCATTTAACCTGCTGCATTTAAAACCCTTGGCTTAAACGAATGGGATTTTATCGACCACAAAATATGTTAAACTGCTTTCAAGATCAAGAATATCTGGTCACATAAAATAACCAGATAAATAACTCCAGTGTTTAATCCATTGGATAATCATGGTTTCTGTAAAGGAATTTAAGCAACTTTCACTCATGTAATTATATGTATATCTCTTATCGATCACATCCATATATTTATGTAAGGACCATGCAGACAGTACATTCAGTAGAAGTCTTATACTATTTGCGTTGTTTACAGAGTCGTATGTCGGAGTTGGTGTCAGTAGAACCGCGCCGCGCCAAGTTCATCGAGCAGGCCACCGCTATACTCGAACGTATACCAGAAGCCAGTGCTGAAGTAAGTAGTTAACACGCTGCCACTTTTTTTCTAAAAGAAAGAAAGAAAATTACCTTAAAAATTATACAAAACAATCCAAAACTAATAATGCCAAATGGGCTTCAACTCAGCATAATGCCAGATGACAACACAGTGTGTTGACACATACTGACGCTGATTTTCAGCTGCTGAGATCTGAATGAGATCATTATTTAGAGGCTGACTAAAAACAACTTGCTTCAAACAGGGGTCGTGGGGTTCTGCTGCTGAAATTCAGTTTCCGTATTTAAATCACTTAGGCTGGTATTCTAAGTCCAGTGTAAAATCTATTTTTTAACTCATCTAAACTTGAATCATGATGACAACAGTTCAAAATGCCTACCATATCGTATTCTTAGCCGCAATTCTATCGAGGCGTGGGAGTTCATGTAAAAAAAAAAAGTTAGGGCGACTCGAGGTTTTACTAAGCGCAAGACTTAAGAGGTAGAGCAAGCGATTAATTATACGAGCCTTTTTTTTTGGCGGGTGGCAAACTATCAAATAACCCTTCCCGCTCTTGGGCAGAGCGGAAGGGAGTGTCAGACTTCTACTGACTAAAAACCACCCATGTTCCTTCTTAGCCCTTGCGCCGGGGCCGCGGTATCTCTTTCGAACAACCCGCAGCCCCGACGGGAAGAATACGAGCCTTACGGTACGCGTACACCGAATCCGTCATCGGCCGAAGTATGCTCGGGCGTCATGGGCCGATCAAATAAAACGTAAGTAAATGGAAGAGAGCGCATACACTGCTACTACCGACGCCGTCCGATGACGCCCGAAAACGGACGAATCGGTTTTAGTGTACGCGTACCGTTACGGTACGCGTACACTAAAACCGATTTTGTCGGTCGATGGCGGACAGAACTAATCGGACGAGTAATTCGGACGTTCAACTGAATACACTGCAGACGATAACGGCCGTTGTCGGTGGAACTATTGAAGTCTGAACTGTGCAACTACAGAGTACAGCCGGTAAAACTGACAAAAAATCCAAACACGTTCGGACTCGTCAGTTGATCGTCCGTTTTCGGGCGTCATCGGACGACGTCGGTAGTAGCAGTGTATGCACTCTCTTCCATTTACTTACGTTTGATTTGATCGGCCGAGTTCGGCCGATGACGCCCGAGCATACTTCGGCCGATGACGGATTCGGTGTACGCGTACCGTTAGTCATCGATTGCACAGGACATTTTTGTCACTTCTTGATGCACAAAGTACGGTTTGTCTGGAGATTTTTTGATGAACTTGGACGCACTCTGTTGTATTAAAAGATTGGTTTATTACAGAGAGTCAAATAGCCGGTGTGGTAGTAGTAAGGCGCCCATGCGAAACGAGGTTCAAAACACAGGATAGAAACTTACCGAGCAATGACAACTATTGCATTATACACAGATTGCGTTCAGCGATGCAGAGCTGCGTTCACACGCGTGCGGTAATAATACATCGAAAATATATTGGGGACAAAGTTAAGCCCGACGTAAACTTGAATTTTTGACTCCGTATTTCAAATTCGTTGATTTATTAACGTTAAACGTTTAACGCCATAAGGTTATTTTTAAAATGGGTAATTTTGTTTTCTCAGGTGACGTGGCGAATAGAACATTTGAATGTGAAGTGGGAAGGTCTCCGGCTGCTACTTAGTCCTGAGCAGCAGCATCGCGAGGGAGACAGTTCTGACACAGTTGGTTAGTATCCTCACCACAACTTTCAATTTTGAAGGTACTTTACGCTAGTTGGAAACTTAATATGCATGTAGTAAAGTAGCTCATATTGACATAATTAAACATTCAAACTTAGTTTTCGTGGGATCTCTACGACATGCACTAAAACATGGAATAGTTAGTTAATTTGAGAACAGCGCCATCTATGAACAACGTTTGTAATTGCAATCAAGATTGTTAGCTTTCTGGCAGCTGCTAGGTGGCGTTGTCACTGCGAACAGCTTACGAAAGTAAAATATAGATGGCGTTTTATCAACTAATGAGACTGGATTTTGACCAACAGAAAATAATTCCCCTAAGGTCCCATAGATATTGGGATTAGATATTGTGTATAAGGATAGCCGATTGATCTTAATAATTGCTTCCAATTATCAATAACTAGCTGATGCCCGCGGCTTCACCCGCGTGGATGTCGGTCAAATTATATACTAAAATCTTCCTCTTGAATCACTCTATCTATTAAAAAAAATCGCATCAAAATCCGTGGCGTAGTTTTAAAGATTTAAGCATACATAGGGATGGGACAGAGAAAGCGACTTTGTTTTATACTATGTAGTGATAGTATCCGGTCAATCACTTACACACATTCACAGTCATATTAAAAGGAAGCGTCTGGATTGTGTGAGGATGGACAGATGACGAATGGTATGACGGTTGGCAGAAAGGAAGAAAAAATGTGTTGCACCGTCCCTAAAGGTGTTTCTTAACGGGCAATATTTTACTGCAATGTGTGGCTGCAATACAATCACCGGCAACACTACCAGCCATACCATGCAATATTGCAGTAATGGCCCGGCTATATACCCACACATATTTGGCATGGCCAAGCATTTACACTTGTAGCCGGCAATATTTTGCCAATAGTACATCCACATAATGCGGGGAAAGTATAGCCCGTTTAAAAGCACCTTTAGTAACACAGGACAGCTGAACTTTTTTCAATTAGGATTTATTTTCAGTAGCACTCTTGAAGTCTGAATTTGTGCCTCGCTGATGCTAATTAGGACCAGAGTTGTCGACAAAGCGCACAGAACAAGCTAAAGTGGCAGTGGGTCGGCCATATGAGCCGCAGAACCGATGACCGTTGGAGTAGACGTGTTCTTGAGTGGAGACCGCGAATCGGCAAGCGTAAGGTGGGACGCCCTCAGGCTCGGTGGAGCGGTGATCTTCGCAAAGTGACTAGTAACCGAGTAAGCCGAAAATCGAGCTGAGTGGTGCAGGATTAAAGAGGCCTATATCCAGCAGTGGATTGCAATAGGCTGATGATAATGGTAATTGGGCTCTACCATATAGGATTTAAACATAACATAACATTAGGAACACCTCTGCCTAACCGGGATTAAAAACGTGATGTTATGTGTCTATTCACAGAAGAAGGCTGTGTGTGCCACAGTGGTTCTACACTGATTTGTAAACGTATTTCACATATTACATGAACAATACTAACTAATATACATCTTCTTTGTTACCCAGACACCGCTCATGAGTTACGTTGCCTCCGTCGCTGGCTGCATTGCATGGAGGGTCGTCTGCCGCCGCCGTCGTTAGCCGCAGCCCGAGGAGCTCCCTACCACGAGCTGCTGAGGAAACTCAGTGAACATAAGGTAGGATTACATTTAAGATGAGCCTGTTTACTAGATGAGAAAACTGCGAAACGTCCTACATGTGAGAAACAAAGAAAAGTGACAAAACAAAATGATAAAAAAGTAACAATAAACTAAAAAATATAAAAAAAAAACAAAAAAAGCTTCAAAATAAAAGTAAGTAAGTAGTAGGTGGTAAAATCAAAATCAAAAGTCATTTATTCAAACTAGGCTGATAATCAGCACTTTTCGAACGTCAAAATTTACTTTACTTATTTACAAGAGACAGTCCCCCAAAACGCCCACCCTTCGACACTTCCTAGTATTTTTGCTGGAAAGAAGAAGTAGCGGAACAAACTCCCTAGCAACACATCTGTCTGTTTGGTTAGAAGAACCAGACTCTATACAATAGTAAGGTGTAAGTTAATATTAGGTTTGACTACAGATACAAATCAATAATAAAAAAGTATGTAATAATAAAAACATAAAAAAGACGTTATAGCAGTAAACTAATTTTGGAGAAAGTAATTTTGGTTTTTTAAAAACAGTTAATATAGCATGTAAAATGTATTGATTACAAGCAATACTTTTTAGTATTTTTTTTTTCATGCTACCTTACACACGATGCTTAGATTTTCTCCACATTGATAAATTATTTTTTATTAGATATATTCACAGTTATTTTTTGCAGTCAGGATAGTCAACTAGTCATCACATTCTTCGATAAATATTTCATTTATTCGTTACTATACTTACAGGGTAGAAAGGTCACCGTATAAACGGTTACCAGACGTATTCAGTACATCATTCTGAATCCTCTCATGATGTAATTTTTTTTCTAGGCTTTGCTTTCGCCATCGTCATAGTATCCTAATAATTAATGACAAAAATAATTTTCGTTTTATTACTTCGAAAGTGTACCTATTGAAGAACGTAGTTTGATACACGTGGGCATAAGTTACTACATTTCTAGGCTCCATAACAACCTCGTCTTCGGCTCGGTTGTAAATTCCGCCTCGTATGCAATGACAGAGTTTCCAAACTTATATCAAAATGTACTATTGAAGTAACATTCTGAACCATCTTTACAACCGTTCTTCTCAAAGATTTTATAACTAACTTTCAGCAAACCAAAACCACATAAATACACCACATCCTCCTCACAATTGCATAATAAACCATTTGAATACCGATACCTCACCAGCGATTTATCCCCGTTGTTACCAATCCATTGCTCGGTATCGCGGCGTCTTCGTGACACGTCGAACACGCTCTAATGATGATAATAAATCAGCCAGCGATGGAAAGATGCCCTTAATTAGGTTCGACGTTTCGTGAGTGAGAGTTCTTGTGTTCTTTACTCGTGTGTTCGTGTGCCCTATGGATTTATGGTGTTTGTGGTTGATAGATAAGTCTGGTGTGTACCTAGGTGTTTGTTCGATTGTAGGTCTATGTTGAGATCTTCGACTTTATTGTGATGGGTTTAAGAGTAGTTTAGGCCATTTTTTGGTTATGGAACGAATACGTCATCATTACCGGTAGCACTTGTTTCATTTTTAACCCACTTTCAAAAAGGAGGACGTTCTCTCGGACGTATTCGTGTGTATGATTTTTTTTTAAGTCAATGCACTGTTTTCTTTTTCTTGACATCCCTATTTGCGGGCATTTTCTCAATAACATGTAATTAGGTCCGAGCCTTTTGCCATCAATCGGACACAAATGCAAATTTCGTGGTTGCTACTGAGAAATTCCTGATGGAAAAACGAAATAACACTTTGCCCGATTTAGGAATGGAACCCAGTACGGATCGGAGCTGGTTACTTTGTAGACCTACTGTTTTTTTAAAACTGTTCATCACCAAAATTATGTTATTTTCCCATAGGTAACGGTTTAGTGTTGTTATTACATACGACAAAAGGAAAATCAATTCCTTTTTTCATACTGAGTTTTTTTATCAAAACTCTGTCCATTGACTATCTTGTTACGACAACCAAGTGCATCAGCAAATTATGACAAAGCTGCAAAAGTTCACGCAAAAGTTAGAACATAAACGTCGGTGTAAGGTCAAACGCTGCATAAATGATGAATGGTTGACCCTTGCCCTGATGCCACCTTGAGCCATCGCTGTTTGCCGAGATAACTAGCAGATAAACCCTGCATTTGCTTCGTTATCTTGATTATACTAAGACTACATGAGCTTTTAATGATAGTGGGAGTCGTATAAGCTTTGCAGTCGTAACAGCTGTTGTTAATTTATTACTATGTGTAATTTGTTTTTTCACCGCTGCTCTCAAAACGGTGAAGGAAAACATCGTGAAAAAACGGCATGTCTTAGAACCAAAAAATTCGAAGACATGTGACATCTACCAACCCGCACTGGGCCCGCGTGGTGGATTAGGTATAGCCCATCCCTCTCCTAGAGAGGAGGTCTGAATTCCTGCAGTGGGCATTATAGGCTGATGATGATGAATTTGTTCAAGGGCTCATTGATCGTATGGATGGAAAGTTTGAGTTTTAAAAGTTTTCTGATTAATTTTGTTAAATTAAAACAACATCTAGCAGAACTTGATAACCCATGTATTCTCACACGACATTACTCGTTCGCACAGCCTGGCTGTGAAGCAGATCTCACATCGCATTACTTTGTATGAAAACTGTTGATGCCAAACACAGCGCTCACTGTCATTTGCTTCGCTGCTTCCATCATGTGAACATCGTCTAATTAAACGGGAATTTAATATTCTGGATTTTTCGGACAGAACTTTGATGGAAATCGCAACATTGGTTACTTTTCCCTGGAAATCGTATCCAGTAGTCCACGGAGAAAAGATCAATAAGGCAGGCAGATAAATAGTCAATGTGGTCCTTGCTTAGAAACTCAAACTATGTGTTTAGAGTCAAGATAGCCAATCGATTGCAAATCAAAATGTCATCAAAAACGTTTAACACGACATCCACAACACGATTCCTTCACCCTGCGGAACTCGATAGAAATTGACAAATTGTATGATAGCCATACGATAGCAATGGAAACCACAAGTAACGTTCAACTAAACGCAGGCGCAGGTCATCAGATCATCGCAGATCATGTATCTATAGCTGTACAAATTACCTTACTATCTGATGAGAGTGAGATATGCTCACGATACAGGGATAGACAAGACAGTATCGGATTTAAATGAGACGTGGACTTATCACAAACAATTATTTAAAAGCAAACCTTTCTTTTTCGTTCTCTTCTCCGCAGACCCTTTAAATTCATACCCATATCATGGGGATGGATAGTAAATAAATAGTCCGCCATCTTAGAGAATCCGCCATATTGGATTTAGAATGGCATCACTTGTCCAACCATGCATTGTCATCCAAATTAAACATGAATGCAAAATCTCAGCTCAATCGGTATGGGATGACTGTTTTAAAATAAGTACAGTAAAAAAGAAAAACCGGCCAAGTGCGAGTCAGACTCGCGCACCGAGGGTTCCGTACAAACCTGTAGGTATATAAGTAAAAGTTATGGTATTTTTACTTAAAAAATATTTTTATTATATGATATAACTAAAAATGTATACTTTTCGCAATTTTTCCTATATCTCTGCTATAAGACGTTGCTTCATACCAAATTTCAAGATTCTGAGTTCACGGGAAGTACCCTGTAGGTTTTGATTCCCTTGCGAGTGTCGAAAATTTGCGGCATAAACGGGAGTATCTTTTGATCGCGTTGACTTAGAAGTTTGATTTTTTCACAGCTCCAAGAGACCATAGACTTGAGTATTTGATATGAATTTCAGCTTGATACCTCCACGCGTTCCTGAGAAAAAAGGTCTTGACAGACAGACAGACAGACAGACAGACAGACAGACAGACGGACAACAAAGTGATCCTATAAGGGTTCCGTTTTTACCTTTTGAGGTACGGAACCCTAAAAATGAGTTCCAAAAAGTTAAATTATCCCAAAAATATCTGTCTTTTGAAACAACAAAGAAATCCAAACAATCCACCATGAACTTCACATTAAATCTTATCTTCCCAGTAATTCTAAGTCAAGTGTCTAGCAAATTGATAAATCTCTGTAATGATAGTAAAATCACGCATTACGCTAAACGAGAGCGCGGTAAGCAGAGGTCATCGGATCATCAGCGATCCGGGTATCTATGGCAGTACAAATTGCTCTTATCTGATTAACATAAAGGTGTGTTTATATTAGTGTGGCTGTAGCGGATTTGTGTGTCTCTGTTGTTATTTCTGAGAAGGTTCATGCAAGCTGCTGTCTGTGACTTGAAAAGTCGACTGTAACGTCCTCCAACAAGAGTTTCGTCATGAATAAAATTCATGATATTTCTTTCTTTACTATAATAATATGGTCCTCGTTTATTCGCATCACGTGATCGTACAATCTGAGACGGTTCTTGGTTAGTTATTCTGAAGGGGCGACAGACCACCTCAGCATCTTCGTCTTGGCAGTGTGAAGATTTTGATGCGACTTTAGAAAGAAAATATTCAACAATAATCTTGGAAAAAATGTAGCTTCTCGCTTCTCAAACACTTTGCTTTCCTTTTCCATTATTTTAAGAGGTGTATCTTCCTATAAAGCAACCATTTTCTTAGATCTGTGATGAATTGATGATAGACAGTCTTTCATCATTAAAACAAATACAAGGGTTTGTTATGATTCAAGCTGCAGACCAATCTACAGGCCATTTAACTGTGAGTCATAATTAACTATATAGGAACCGGACCTAAAATTGTAACTTCGAAATGGTCGTATTAATGTTACTGGTAAATATAAATATTTATAGGACTATCGAAACAATGTTTCCGTTTAATTAAACCGGCTCTTTACGATTATTATATCTCTTACATTGTGGAACTATGTAACACTATTAGCTATTAATATAATTTGCCGTTTCGTTCATAGTAGTTGCGACTAGCCTACCAGATGGTAATTACAGTAAAGTACAAAGATCTGAAACCAGTATGAGGTACACGATAGGCAATGTTAAATGTTGATTAAATTACTAAACTTGATAACTACTCGTAAGCTTCTAAACTGGCTACAGTAAACATACCTTGTATTTTGCACTTTATTGACTCGTTGGTCAAGTGGTCACTAGCACGACTGCTGAGCATGATGTTCTGGGTTCGATTCCCAGGTCGGGCATAGTGTTATTGGGTTTTTCCATCGGGAATTTCACAGTAGTCTGCATTTGTGCCCGGTTGATGGCAATAGGCTTAAACATAAATGGTGTATTTGTTAGGTACACGTCTGAAAACCCTTTAAGGATTACAAGCGTGATGTTATGTTATGTTCACTTGTGTGGTAACAAAACTCGAATAGAAAGTTGTTCAATGAATAAGGTATACCCATAGAAATATAAAAAACATAATGCAAAATATTGATAGACCCGTAAACAAAAATAAAACCACACAAAAAAATACAAACGCATGTCAAAAGTTCAAAACTATCGATCTAAGCTTATAAATAGCCAATTTGTCAAAAAACACCAACAACATTCCCTAAAAATTATGCACAAAACTTCATCAAACATTTATTACTCGCATAATCTTCTCATAACAAAAACCCTTTAACTAAGTATACAGACAGTGTTCACCAAACCGTTTGTCTTGATCGACTCCTGCGCAAGTGCGCGCAACTTTCCACCAGAGGTCGCTGTCACAATTAACCTCTGCTAGTCAATTTGTGACATGACCATCTATTATTTGGAGCTATCGATCTGAGTTAATAGTCCGTTTGGTCTCAAAGGTTGTGTAAGGGAAGTAAGTTGAGAGTAATGTAGCTGGATAAACGGTTAGCCATTTTCCGGGGTTTGAAAATGATTTGCTTGTTTCATAATTCGATGAGTCATCATTCTCCTGCCCACATCCCAATTTATTTGGGGTCAGCGCAACATGTCTTCTTCTTCCATACTTCTCTATTTCTCGTCATGTCAGCAGTCACCTCCTTTCTGGCCATATCATCCTTCACACAGTCCATCCATCGTTTCTATTTCATAATTCGATGAGTGTTTTAGAATAATATAAACTATACCGGTCGGGGCTGCGGGTTGTTCGCAAGACATACCGCGGCCTCGACACAAAGGGCTAAGAAGGATCATGGGTGGTTTTTAGTCAGTAGAAGTCTGACACTCCCTACCGCTCTACCCAGAGCGGGAGGAGTCATTTGATGATTTCCTACCCTCCAAAAAAAAAAGAATTTAAACTATTTTTAGTACAATTAAGTAACACTGCCTCGTCGCCGCGTCACGCCTCGGGCGAAGTGCTTTTAGGTTATTCTGTCAGGAGTTTCATCAGTATCTGCAGAGTACACGAAGTCTAGATTTGGGCGCGGTATATGGCAATAGGCTCGGCCCTTTTTCATATTACGTTACGTTACAAAGATAGTGCTTGTGTATTTACCTTCTGCGAACCTCGTATCGGAGGACGTTGCGTTGAAAGGCTTCCCACTAGGTGGACCGATGACCTGGTGAAGGTTGCGAGGATGCGAGACGCACGGGACTGGTCAATTTGGCGACACCTGGGGGAGGCCTATGTCCAGCAGTAGACGTCTTTTGGCTGAAATGATGATGATTTATCTCCTGAAATGTACACTGAAACACACAATAAACTATCTAATTTTAATATCTTCACCCAATTTTCATATGAATGAATTCTCCATTCTCCATCAAAGAACCAAAAATAAACCAGTGTAACGTTTAAGTTTGACGACTTCCTTATACGACGAATATTTGGGTAAAAGTTTATTTACATAATTTTAACTGCCGCCATATTTGGTTAGTGATGAGTTTGTAATACATGGGTTTATTATGCCCTAAATAAAGACATGAGTCTACTGCTTGCTCTGCTGTGCTACAAATGGATAACATAACATCACGTCTAGTATCCCCGAAGGGTTATGCAGAGGTGTACCTAATATTACAATACATTATCATTACCATGTATGTTTAAGTCCCATGTAATAGGGGGCGAGCTACTGAGAAATTCCTGATAGAAAAACTATTACACTTTGCCCGACCCGTGAATCGATCCCAGGACCTCGTGCTCAGATGCTACCACTAGACCAACGAGGCAAGCACTACAACGGGAATGAAAAAAATGTAAAAGCGCCAACAATCCTAGAAATCCCGGTCACAAAATGAAGAAGTGAGATGACACGAGACTCGGTCTAAGTTCTTAAAAATCTCGCAATATTCAGCGTCTCACTCGCACGTTTTATGAAATTGACGAATTTTGACATTTTGTGTCAGATTAGGCGTGAAAATAATGTGTTGTTCTTCACTTGTTCAGTGAACACGTGCAGTTTGTCCTTTCTAGCCTTTCTGCGACATTGAATGACGCAATATCAATTGATCGATACCAATATTATCAAGATTCGAAACATTATACTTGTGATTTACCAATTGTCACTTGTTTTTCGTCTTCTTTTGTTTCATTCCAATACGTTCAAAAACTTTATCTTGTCAGCAATGTGTTGTAAAGCGATAAAATATCGCTCCTCTTGCGATGCAGTGTTGACCTAAACAAACGGTTTGTAAACATCCGTTTTTGGCTGTATGTACGCACCAATTAAAAATATTGACTCAAAACGTTATTTATTATACAGAAAGTCTTGACAAGTTCATTGAAGATCATTGCAGCTTGCTACTAACTTTAATCGATGGCTCCAACGGGAATTTTCAGTTTCATTCGCCCCACTTCCAATCTTGGTGGTCTGAACTAAAAAGTGAATGAACGACTGAATGAAGATTGAACTAGATGTAATGATTAAATTGGCCCGTGCTTTGTGATGATGTTCATCCGCAATTGACGAGCTTGCAAATGTGGGCTAATCAACGTAATATATGCAAAGGAATAAACGACTTAAGGTCTAGGTAATAACGACTTATGTACTGTAATTAAATAAATATATGTAATCTACGCAGCTGTTCTTAACTATTATGCAGTGGGTGGTTCAGGAAAAGTAATTTTGCGTCTTAATTCATGAGTTTCATAACAGTATGTAATGATAAGGGACGAAGGTAAACTAATAAGCAAGTACTACGCAACAATTACAAAAACTGACGAGTATTCATGTCCGTAGAACTAAAACTTAGCAGATTACACTGCAGTGCAAAGGAAATGACCAACGGTAAAATGCGTGAATTATTTCCTTTTGTTAACGAGCGTACACATAATGAAAAGTAAAGTGTACAACTGATTGTTTTTAACACGAGAAAAGTATGTTTGGTTGCACAAAAGAATAGAAATTGCTTTGAGACGTGCTTTTGTGAGCAAACGATTAATCATTTAATGGCCTGGTTTAAACAAAGAGGTAAAGGGAGAAGGCGTTGCGTGCCCTCCTTTACTTGACGTTAACTAAGGAAAGTTAACAATAATCTCAGTTTTATCTAAAACAGAATGTTTATGTTCCTCTGTTCCGGTTAGTTAGCGTAGGTAATCTATAATACTAGAAGGAGTTGTACCGGTAATGTTATATTTTATTATTAGTCTAGCGATACAGATAAAAGCAAGTTCAAATAAATGAGCGCCATTAAAATATTCTGACAAGAAACGGACGCCATTTGCAAAATGGCCGCCGATACAGCAAAACGGTTTTAGTTAACGAGTTGAACGTAAAGTAGCGTATCCTTAACTACTGTTCATATTATTGCAAGAACATGAAGGAAAATGGCAATTTCTAGAGCTATGGAAAGGAAAGCTAATGCGTTGTTCAGAAGCGTGCGTGTGACGACTGTAAGCTTTAAGCAATATGGGCGGAGATCAAATACAAGGCCTTCGCGATGAGTTATGTATGGCCCATTTCCACTTATACATTTTCCTTTATTACTTTTCCTATTCCTCTTACTACACATGAAACCTGTAGGTATCCTAATAGTGGAAGTATAATAGGCTCATTATGTATGGGCGGATAGCATTAGCAACTTATTTTAACAGTAAAATGTATGAGTGGCCAGTGTTTTCCCAGCTCGATACATATTTGTAACGATCCTCATTTATCCTGCTGCCTTCGTTCAGTTCCACCGTTTTGCCTCACTTAAAGGTGGCGTTGCTTTACTTGTCAATATTTGCATCGATATGTCAAACTTGGTACCTACATTTATTTAAGTTCCGTATTTTCCCACCTGCACAGATGAGTTGGTTGAAGTGTACACGGTCCTTGCTTCAATCACGAATGTTACATGAATCATACAAATTCCAGATTACTTAACTTATGATTGCGAAACAGTATTAAGATAAATATTCCCAGTAAGTAACCAAGACTTGAACTAATTTCGCATTATTAGCAGCGATATAGGAAAGCAATAACGGTTAATCTGGCAGCCAGTGTAAGTGTAGGAAAACGGTCCCATTTTGTTTGGCCGACAGTGCAAGTGATTAATGAATTTATCGCGGCGCAAGATCGGCCGACGTCGGGCGGTGTCGGGCGACTTCGGGCGGCGTCGGAAAGCATCGGTAGCGACTTTCGCTCCCGCGGGCGTATCGGAATCGCGGTTTGTTTAATACCAAGATGTGCGTGCGCATATGATTAATGTGAGAGAGTTTCAGATTAAATTGGTGTAATTTTTTGCTATTGAAATTGTAATAATATAACATGTCCGGATATTAGTTTGATCGGGTTGTAAAGTTAAAAGTGGAGCCATTAATCATGGTAGTTACTGACATAACTTGCATGTTATAGATCTACGACGTAACGTGGAAATAAAACAGATGTGTCTGCTTACATAAGGTATCGTACAATGTAGGTAAAGTGGTAAATAACATAGTCAGTCTATAATATTCCAACTGTTGGTACTTGGAACATAAGCTTCCTCTCTGTGACAACTTTCATATTACTGAATTACTAAAAATAAAACCGAACACACAAAGTTAATCCAAAACAAGAACAAAATACGTGCACACTCCATACAAGTAAGAAAGAAGAAGGCATGTTGCACGAACCCAAATAAATTGAGATAAGGGCAGGTGAACGCTTATGATGACTACTACAATTTTTTTTACACTTCACAATCAAATGTGTGAATATCAGCTCGATTTGATTCACGAATCACGCGTGGCCCATCAATTTACAAATGAGTATTAATTGATTCGACACGCACGGTTCCATCTATTTTGAGATCTGTCGGCATGATCTTGTTTCATGTGACAACATGCGTTAGAGATAGTCATCTCCTTTGATTGGTCAGAGAAAGTGACTTGTTGAAAACGTCGTTGTCTATGGGGTGACATTATGTATGTATAAAAGTATCTTCGAGAAAAAAAGTATGTCATTAAAGTATCTTCGAGAAAAAAAGTCGCTCGACTTAACTTAAGCAAGACTGGAAGCCCAACAGGCGTGTACGAGATCAAGATCAGATCCATTTGAAAATTAAAATAAAACTCAAATTGTGTCGAACTTATGAACCGCATAAACGAGTACAGAAGTCGTACAAAGTGCCGATCAGCACGAACCGCAAAAATATCTAATCTTTACTCAGAACGGGTTTGCTATGCAACGAAATTCTGCTGAATCTTATCTACGGAACGAACATTGTGTGAAGCACCTCTTAGATTCTTAGAAGCTTTCAAGCTTAACAATCAGTAAATGAACCATTAATTTTAATTTTATATAGCTAATCAAACAAACTAATTAATCTTATCAAAATTGCGTTAAAACTATTCGTTACAGCACCAACAAAGCATACTTTACATTTGCGTCCAAAAAACAATGAGAAATAGTTTTAAGTTTGAACAAATCAATGTCATGGGAAGCTAAAATATTGTTTCTGAACAATTTGTTATGTCTACACGTAACAAAGGAATAATTTCACAACTTGTGACTTGCATTAAGGCACGTTCTTTCAAGTCCCAGAATATACTAAAACAATTATGCAACATGCTCTAAAACATTCCTTCCCAATCCATTGCTCACTTTTCTGACCCACTTTCCGTAAGTAGCCTTACCAATAACGTAATGGATATCGACACTGCTAAAAGTGCACCGTTCACTTGTCTCGTAGTACATAGGACTCCCAGATGTGAGCCTGCGCGGGCGCAATATTTCTCCCGCGGCGTCAACGCGATCGTATCGCGCTCGCGCCCCCTGGTGGCCATAGATACTACGTGCAAAGTAGCGTTCAGTAATAATGCCGGCGGATAAGATTTACTATAGTCTAAAGGACGAATAAAGTGGGACAGATCGCCGGCATTTGATTTACGTGGGATCACGAATTTGAACTGTTGGGGGAATATGTTAAGTTTTATAGAGATTTATTGGGTTTTAGTGTTAGATGGTAGATATGTGCAGCTAACAAATTGTACTTTAAAGGTTGTTTTAATTTAAACCTCAACTTGTTAGCACTACGACTAGAAATTAAGCTAAAGTTTGATTTGGGACAAACAAGCAAACAAAAGGCAGTTAGTTCAAACACAAATCATGCAATATTGTACAGAAACTCTTTGACCGAATTATCTATCATACGATGATCGATGGTTTGACACTAGGTCAGCTCTATTCGCATTGTGTTCCGGCATAGCACAGACGGAACGGCAAAAACTCCATAGATTCTAAAAATCATAAATAAGTGATAGGTTCTATTGGAATTTTATGAGCGTTGGTTTTCTCAAGTAATATTCGATTATACACCTTTAAAACAAAATTTCCTTAAGAGGTGCGTGGAATTGAATTGATAAAGCTTCTATTAACAGCCAACTGTAAAGTCCCAAATAAGGGTTCTATAAACTTCTATATATTGCATCAGCAGTAAAAGATATTGAAAATGACCAAAAGAACAAAGTTACAAAAGGCTAACCTTTTGTAACTTTTGTTTTATAGTACGTTTTCATACCAACTTCATAATAAACGAAAAAGACATTAACAATGGGAACACAAATGGACACTTGCAGTTTTATGGATATATCCAACAAAGCTCCACCCCACGGACATAGCTATGAAAGTCGACAAAGATGAAATAGACTCCGAACATTCTAACACTCTTATAAAAGGAAGTCAACATCCTAGAATATACAGCAAAAACGTCAGAGATAATCTGAACAGTATGTTACATATTTCTCGCACGTTTTTATCGACACTATCACAAGAACACAAGGGTAATAAAACTTCCGTGTCGGCACCGGTAGTATTTTACTTGCGTGCTAATCTTCTCGGGGATTTAGAAAGCACTGCGAAAGTGGTTGTGGTACGCAGTGCTGATAACATATTGTGGCAAAAATCCCCCACAATAACCCGCTTACAGCCCCGGGGTACGGCCTTAATATTGTGGAGAAATATGACGAAACATTAGCTCGGTGTAATGAGGCGCAGTCGATCGGAACATGGAGTTTCAAACCATGATTATAGATTTAGGAGCATGATACGGACTTTGGATTACAAATAGTACTTAAAGTACAAAAGCTTTTGAAGGAATTGTTTCATGAAATTGCGACTGCAAAATAATATTAATTCTGCAAAATAGTAAATAAAATAATACCATGCGTAACATCACGGCAAAGTAATTTATCATCAATAAGAATGTCAGCATTACAATATTCATACCGCTATTATAACATTCTAAGATAGACATAAGTTGGGTGCGGTGCTTCTTCATCCATTGCATGTAAGGTTGAAGGGTCAGGCATTTCATATGAGCTACCCGCCACACGTTAAGACCACTACATTCTCTTCAAATACCAGAAAATTATCGCTTCCAATTTCTACTTTCACGGTAATGTTTTTGATGCATATACGTCGTCTCACTTTGCAATTACTCTTTAGTATTTAATTTTACATTTATTTTCTAAAGACTAGTCCCAACAAGGGTGTTTAAACCGATTAAAGCAATTGTCAATCATAAATATCTTTGTAAAATACATCTAGTATTCAGCCGGAGCTAAGCAACTGGGATTTCCTAAAAGCTATTGATTTCCTTGAAATGTTTCTCCTTTCATAACTTTAGTAACGTGTTGTGTGACCAAACTTTAACTATAAACAACACTTGGGTCATAGGCGCTGCTAGTTTCAGTTAGCTTTGTCGGGTTTCCGGAGAATGGTGAAAATGCTCATTAAGCAAACAAACGGCATCGTAAATATATTCATACGTTGATTAAGTCTTAATCCTGCGTTTTGCTTTGATGATCCGCCGTGTTATTTATTCAAACACAACTGTTTACTGAGATGTCGGTGCTTGTCATTTTGACTTTAACTGCGTCTTATCTCAAATCTGTGAAAGTCCCTACTTCTTACGCCACTACGTATTTTCTCAACATTAAAATCTTAGGCGTTAGTTAATTTCTCACCTTCCATTACGATTTTGCTTTTGGACCATCGTTTGGCATTTGAAATTCAATCTTATTCTCTAATAGTATATTGAGTTGCTTTGTTATAATCACCTGAGTATCCAGCTGACGCAGTTTTGTAAATATCGCAAGCAATTTCTATATTATGAACATGAACGTATTTTGTGTTATCTTTGTAAACTGTCGGCAACTCGTTTTAAGGTTTAGTTTCATTAATTAATTAAACTTTCACGCCGTTTACGTCTTGCTCTATTACCTTTATAATAATTTATTGTGTTTGTTCTATTTGATTATGTCCGGACCCTTCTCTTTCAACGCACTTGATGATTTCATTGGTTTGAAAGTTAAATACTACTGTACCTTCACTATCGATGATATTATCTTTATTTTCTACGTTTCACTTGGTATGTTTATCAGAATGGCATTTTCCTGTGAATACTACTCGTATTTACTGAAAGGGAAATGATACACTTGGTTTCGTATTGCATATCGATTATGCGTGCTTTGAATTATTCAGCAGACTACGAAGCACATGTAAAAGTGCATAGAAGACAAGCAATTATTTCATTTGTCAAAACAGTGCTTAGTATATTCATTCCAGTGCGAGAGGTACACGTTGTAATCGAATAAATTACTAAGAGCTTAGGTCTTATCTTGTGTATCGCATATTAAACGGGTATAAGTGCACTTTGCGCTCCTAAATAGCTTTAAAGCATATGAACTAAGTTCTTTAATGAGCCTATAAATTGTTCCAAGACGATGTCTCGATTAGATCTATCCGATTGAGTTCGTTTAGCGTGAATGTTTGTATGGATACTATCGAATGTCATAGCCAGACCTTATGAAATTATTAATGATATTAATCTTTCAGGCAACATGGTGATATAGTGATCTTGATTTCGTTTATTTGCAGTGCGATTACTGTGAAAAGTGAAATGAAACTAACGAGAAGGTGTTTCAGTAGAATATTTAAATTGAATTTACGTTTGAGTAAACGATAGTCGAGTCTCATTTTCTAAGCTAATCAAATTGTCGGTGCGAATCGCCTGGCGGATAAATTATAACAAGTATATTTCCTCTTGCGTCACTGTGAGCTTTAATACTAATTTTCAATTGAATGAAAGGACGGAACATTTAAAATGAATTATCAGTTACCGTGTACTCTACTTTGCCTTTCTTCGTAACATTGTTTTCAATACAGATTCCTCCTTTCCCCGCATAATTTATATCAGTTTCCATTAATGTTTGTTCTGCCATATTATCACTTGGGGCTATAAATTTTCCAGCACTATTCAGCACTCCATGGTTTGCTTTCGAGTTATCTTGATCAGTATTAGTGACTCCATAATTCAAAGCCGCGTTGCACAACACGGCACGTGGACTAGGAAAGTTCTTGTAATAACTGGCTGAAGTTTAATTGATATATAATTGTGTTGTACTCAGTTCAGGAAATTGTATGGGGTCTTATACTCCTTATTACAGTAGTTGCACGAACTAGTAATGTGATTTACGCGTTTTCTTGCCGGTCTTATATCACGCCTCTTTCGTGCTATTTCACTAATTTGAATAAATTTTAAATTGGTGCTTGAAGCTTTAGTGAAGGAACGTTAAGTAACGTCAGGATTTCCGTAAGGTAGCGTTTAAGTGTCTACAGGGTCATAAAAGGGTTAATTCCAGCTTACAGCGAAATTCGTTCAGTACCTACAAGAAGCATATCGTTAACTGCAGGTTGCTAGATTATTATGTTAAACCAAGACTTGTTTTTATAATGGATATTTCATAATTTGCACTACTCCTTGGAGATTCCTCCTTGGAAGCACATTATTCGCCACTTTATAATCCCGGAGCGAAACCCGGCAATTACCTGGGCTTACAATTATTCGCTTTAGTTCCTTCCCGGTGGAGCCATAAGATCTCCGTTTATTTTCATTTTCATACAGAATTATGGCCGTTTGAAGATTGCTATAATTTTGCAAGCTTTGCTTTCAAGACACGCAACTTTATGTGCTTTGTTATTATCATCGACGTTGATTTCCGAATGGGTTATTTCTGTGGTCGAAGTCTGTTTTTTTTTTGGTTGTCTGGGATTTTAATTTTGCATTAAATTCAGTCAAAAATGTAAATGTCAATGTCAATTATGTGATTTTGTAAAAATCTAGTTTTGGAAAATCCGTTTCGAATATTTTCAAGTTATGTTCCGAATTTAGTTTGCGAATGGACGAGAATTTACGGCTGATCCATTACAGCCGTAAATTCTCGTCCATTCCGTAACTTTAGCAAATCTCTATAAGCTGTGTGATTGTTCGTTTGCTAGTTTTATACAGTCCGAACGAAGAACAATGCTTACACACATTCTGAACAGTTATAAATATTATTTTGTTTGGTATTTATTGTTTGTTTATTTTCAGCATGTCGTCATCTACCGCCTCATACGTATCTTCAATTAATAATAGTCATACCTACTATCGTTATTATTGCCGTACTTGTATTTATTAGTATCATCGATCAAATACTACCGATTGACCTTAGTTTTACCGATTGTTGTACAAGGTCGGGACCCTTTCCGAACAAATATCCGGTGCTACCAATTGTATGCGTTTCCTGTCGCGCCTGCATTTATTATCCTTTACGACTTATCAGCCGTCGATGTTTGACAAGAGGTTCCGGTAAAATTAACTAAATTATGTTGCGTGGGGTGCTCTAATATTTTATATTTGTTTATAAATGGATCGATCGATTTTATTATGAGTTGTGGAAGTCCGCAATCAGTATGAGTCCTACTTATTTCATAAATTTTAGTACTATTCGCTACATTATAGAGTAAAATGGTATAGTGCGTTGGTTTTGCATTAACACAGCCATCTATGTTATTCAAATTTAAAACGCGGTGATTTATATGTTCTTATTCAAGTTGTATCATTTGAATCTTATTCACATTAGGGATTTCCTACATTCATGATTTATCCTTTACGTGGTCTACATAACCAATGCGGTCGTTTCGAATAAAACCACCATTAATAATATCATAGTTTTCATCTTATTTTCACTGACTGACATCAATAACCGCTCATTCATGAATTTGGTGGAATTTCACTATTCATAGGACGAATTGCCGTTATTTAAAATAGTATAGCAGTATGTGCACACGCCGGCGTATGTCACATGTGTATGGTTCGGTGCCGACCAATCGTATACACCGTTATAATTGCATATACAGAGATGTGACACAAAATTACTATGATTACGGTAGATTGGTGAATAACTACTTTTGTGACGATGACTTTTGTGAATTAAAGTTTTTGTTTTCAATCCTATTGTCGTGCATTTTGAACGCATTCTTGTGATTTTAGAAGTGTTTCGTCGAGCTCAAATTTCTAAATTGTTCTAAATAATAATGTCTATTATAAATTGTCCATCTTCCTACGCAGGTTGTGAAAGTATGAGGAAAATGGATTAATATCTGTCATTGTCCCATTGCAATCTTGATACAATTCTGACGTAGGTGGATTTAAACTGTGGAAATCTGAAAGGTTCGTAAACCTTGTATCTATCATTAACATCCCACGTATGACATTAATTGATAGCAAAAACAATAACCGATATTAAATATTTGCCCGTTAAGAAACGAGTGGACTCATTGGTAATTCCTATTGTATATCATCGATTGGTATTCAATTCAACAGATTAGTCGGCAGACTTCGCTAGCTTCACTTTTACCGATAAACTTTAGATACGCGATACATGTATTATTTCAGCGCTTAAATGTCAACAGCGAGGAACAACAGTGTTTATATTTGCATGAAGTCTCGCAATCTGATTGTCGAGTGCGATTTGTAAAGCTGTCGTCAGGTTTCTATGTAATGGCCATATTACTTTCAGCATATTACCCTGTGACCTCACCATCAGTGCTCTCTCCCTTATTTTGTGATCTGTCTTGTTGATTATGGATCCAGTCATCATCGTAATTAATAGGGCTGACAGCATCACAACTTCTTTAATTCATTTCTCAATTACGTAAAGGTATTTTTCGATCTATGATTAAATCAGGAGCTTATTCACTCTTAACATATCTTCTATCTTCATTAAGTTCTTGTGAATTCCTGGAATTAATACTTCCGGATTTACTTGTCTCGGTTTCCATCTCATTATCTCCATAGATGAATAAAATCCAAAGTAATGTGCTATTAACTTTCGCTTTTATAGTGCGTTATGGCTTTCCTGGAGCAAAGTCGACAATCCTTGCGTTTACCCGGAATTTAGCCGTAGTATTTATGTAAATTTTACTGAGAAACCTCTAACCCGTCGTGACTTCAAGATCGTTATTTTTAATTTACAAGTTCTTGCACTGTGCATTAGTTTTATCTTAATTGTTACAAGAAAGACTGTTTCATAAGATGATAACAGAACCAGTCGTGGTGGTGTTTGGCTTTAAATTTAAACTCTTTTTGTATCTGTTTTGATTATGAAACTTGCTAGCGTTTTGATACCTAGTAATATAATTCATGCAGAGTGCATCATAAAATTTAATGTGTTTAATCTAGATATAATTGAATCTCAAGATAATGTGATAAGTTTCTCTTTAATTCGTTCAGTAATATTCTATTCGATGGTGTCCACCCACTCTTAAAGGTATCGGTTCTAGTAAGATTGCTTTTTACTGTGCAACGATGTAATAATTTTTCTTTTTTTGTACTGACTATCATCGAAGTAATGTCCTTGTCTGCTTTCTCGTGATTTCTATCAAGAAGTGGAACTGAAGTCAATAGTTCCGCTACTGCTTGTACGTGATTGACTAACGATTAGATAATTAAAACCATTTCACCATTTTAATCAAATTAAATCATTGGCATCGTTGTTTCGATGAACACTTTCAATTAGATTGGTATTTTATTGATCAACCGACTACTGTAGACGACGCGCAATTTCTGTTTGTGTCTCTAACACAATTCTCATATCTAATCTTTGTGGAGAAGCTTTCGAGCTTTTAAACCGTAGTTCTGGAGTTTTAAGCTATTCTTTGCTTTTCTCCTACACCTGCATCGCCTGAAGTACTCCACCCCTTATTAAGATAATAAGCTTAAAGGCTAGACACATAAGTGTAGTTTCATGTGTTCGTGTAGGTCGTGACGGCATCCTTAGCGCAGGCTATCGGTGGCGCGATCGTCGCCTCGACGTGCTCTTGCGACACTTACTACGGATTCTAGATCACCCACACTATTGTCGAAACTGTCTAGTTTTGATATTGCAATGTGTGTGCTAAATGTTGTTGGACAGTGCTTATGATTTAAAATGTGCGGAGATAAATGTGAATGGTTGGGTTTAGTTGAATGAGATACTGGAGTCTAACTATGAAAATAATGGGAAATTTTCCTTAATTTTTACGAAGATTGGAATTAAGAACGGGTTTAAAAATGTTGTTAAGAATGGCACGGAAATAGAAAACATAAAATTGAACTTAATTAAGAATTCCCGTGTTTTGTATCAAGCAAACAAAGCATAGACCCAATTCTGTTTCCTCATGCAAAATCTATAAGCAAACAAATCCGTTTCGCAATCAACGCATTCTAATTGGCTTGTATATTCGAGAACAGTTAGTTACACTAACAGTGGTAGTGAAATGTTTTAATCCAAGCTTTCGTCGTCGATTTGTCCTAACGACTCGTTTATTCCTCAATGTGGTGGATTTTCTCCTCAACTCTTAAAACACGATATGCAAATGAAGTTAAAGTATTCGATGTTACTGTGGCTTCCTTGTCTTTGTTTACTTTATTTACAAGTACCGTGACATCTTTATAGTCAATGATTATCGTCCTAATGTGGATTTTTGTTCCGCTAGCTTCTTTCACTAAAAGGTTTATATGTTAGTTCTCTATGTTGTGTAGCGTTTTGGTTTTAAGATACTGTGGTATAATACATGTTCTGTGCATTCCGTGTTTGACTATTTATCGTCTATTGTCTGCAGTAGCCTCGTACGGTGGTTTTATAGGTTTAGTTTAGCTGTTTCCTTGCATTCAGTCATTTGCTTATTATTGTTCTTTACATTTCTATGTTTTCACGGTGTATTTTTCTTATTGACTATATTGCTTGTATCAAACTATTAGATTTTTGTTTATGTAGAACTTCTTTCGTCGCAGACGTTCAATGCAATGTACGTAATTTCCGATGTTAACTTATCACAAAAAAATAAAATGTACTTCAAAATGTATCACCGGATAATCTTTTTGGGACATATTACAACCGTTATTTTGCTATAAAACATTGTAAAACACGACGTATTAAGTTAACATCATAATAATTATGTAATTGTTATTTGTTCCACGTTTATGTAAAATATAAACATCTAGATAGCATCGCTCGTATATTTCGGAGTTCCTTACTTTCTCGAGTTTAAGAGACGATTACGTTATTATACGTGATATCTTTATTAACATCACATAATCCTGTTTTTTTTTCTTCTTTATTTGTGCAAGTACTGACAGTCGCCTTTAGCGAAATTGGTCTGAGACAATGTAAAGGTCAGGGTGTCCAGAATTAAACGGAGGAGCTTATGTAATGTTGATGATAATTCGGCTTTCGAGCAAGATCTTATCTTACATGTTTAATTGTGGAGATTAATATGGCATATTAAGTTACTCCTTCCTTTCCTTTTTGTATTGTTCTAGCCGTCATCTTTAAAAATTGTAAAGGTTACATCCAAATTTAGAATCCTTATCGTGCATATGCGATCTCTAAAAATATTGCCTTTCATCTTGGATTTCTGCAAATATATCTGGTGTGTCAATATACGAGATATCTTTCTTATGATTAGGTATATGTCCTTGTATGGTGTGTTTGATTGTATGTATAGCGGTAAAGGTGTGTGTGTAACAATGCATGTTGGCGCGAAAGTGGCTGCCCTCCACCCCATGATTTACCTTCCACCTCGAGGTGTCGCTGATGGCAACTTTATGGTGTTTTGTGCAGGGATGTCTAATATCACAAAATGTAGACTGAATACTGACAGATATAAGCTTTTGAATATAGGAGAACTGGGTAGTGAATAAAAATCCCATATTTTATTAATTGATACCCTTTTTCAAAAACCTGAATAATTATAATTTGATCTAAATGTGAGTATTTTACCTAGTTTTCTATCCGATTCTTCTTTGAAGCTGCCTTTTATGATTATTATCATTTTCTTGTTCCGAAATACGACTTTTTTTTAAATTTCTTTCGTTGGTGAACCCTAGTCCCTCTAAGCGTAGCAACCCTGTCTAGAATTTCACTCCTGCGCCACAACTATGTTTGCGTACGATTTGTAATGTTGCAATATCTGCTGTGAAATCAAAACAATGGTCGATTGTAATATTTCGATATGCAGGAACTTCTGCTATGACAAATGGTTCATATTTCTATGAAGAGTAATAGTGTCCTTTTGCGAGAGCCGGTGAATTTATTAATCTTTGTACGCTTTCGAAAGGCTTCATTTGAATGGAGGGATGATGATGTCTTTCTTCACGATTTATGTCGTTGGCGGCGAGAGATGAAACGTCTGGAAATAACATGACGATGAAGTTTGTCGTTCAAATAAGAATCATCACCATCATCATCATTCTCTTGCCCTAATCCCAATTAATTTAGGGTCGGCGCAGCATGTCTTCCTCTTCCAAACCTGTCTGTTTTTCGTCATCTCATGACACACCTCCTTTCTTACCATATCATTGTTAACACAGTCCATCCATCGTTTCTTTGGAGTTTGTCATTCAAGTAAGAATCACCATCAAACAACATTAATGTTTTGCTACGCAGACTAGGTATTGGCAAAATGTTGTTGCGGTTGTGTACTGGAAAACAGTTAAGAATCTCATTTCAGGAATAAAATGATTAATTCTTCTGCTATGATGATGATAATTCAATCTTAGTCATATCGGCCATAGCGACAAAGCGAAAAGTCAAGTTAGCAGTCTCAATTACTTTTTAGGGTAGTTTAGAGCTTAGATGTAGCTACTGCACCTTCAAGTGCTCTTATTGATTTTATTCGTATCTTTACCAGTACGTTAAATAACCCTCTTGGATCACTGCTCATTATTCTTCATTGTCAATACGCAGTACCTCATTGACATTTCAAGTATCAATGCTTATGCATCCAGCAATATAACTGTAAACACGACCACACCCTCAATCACGTATTGCTTCGAGTGTTAGATCATCTTACACCACACTTATCACCTCAGTACTTATGCGATATACAAGATAATATTATCCCGAGATAGCACGATCACGGACTGTGCTAAGAATTATAGTGTGACCTAAGACCTTCACGTGTGCTGCAAATTTTCGAGACATAGCATTGAGTTGCGTGACGATTGATGTAGTAGTGGAGATGTGTGCGTGATTGCTTATAACGTGTGAACACGGCCTGTTATACGTAATCCCTAGAGACTTGATGTTATACATATCTTTGATAATGGGACGAATAAGGTTGCTTTTCCGAATTTTGTTTTAATCAAAGTTACTATCTGCGCAATTTGATCACAAGGGTTTTTTATCCAGTTCATTAGATAGCTTTAATATTCTCTTTAACCAGCCTAATACCGTCCAATTGTATGGGAAATGCTTTTTCTCATACAGAAAAGTTACGAGCAATGATCGCCAATCGTACTGTGTTACTACTCAAAACAGTATTTTTGATGCTGACGGTAATAAGTCCTAGTGTGAATTCTAGTTGTTCTTACACGAAGTAGAAATATCGATAGTTTAAGAACTTGTCGTTAAACTGCTAAAATCTTTTGCAAATATATACTAGCTTATGTAGTTATTGCATAACAATGTCGAGACGAATCATTAGTACTTTTTTGACTATTTGTGTAAACAGTAGCCGTTGCTCTGTTAGTTCACGTGAATCTGCTAAATGTGTCACTTCTGTCGAATTAACATCTGCTGTCTGCAGATTTCCATGACGCGTCAAAATGATCAGTTTATAGTCTTTGTCTAGTATAGTCGATGTCCAGCATAATCAGACCCCTCTTTCCCTATTTATCATTGCAAGAAAGGTCAAGTAATGTGGAACACTGACCTGTCTTGAAAGTTTATGAAGATTTGCATTTTTCATTCAAAAACCTTAACTTAATGAACATGTTTTCTTTCGACTTATAAATGCCCATATAACGTCGTAGGCGTCGCTCTTGTCAACGCCAAAAGTGGGTGTCACACAGCTATCAAAACACCATTTTCTTTTACGAAAGTTAACAAAAACACTATTAGCATAAATAAAATATAGCCATCAAAGGTGACAATGGCAACCTCATACAAATTAATACACATATTCATGGTGTTGGACAGCTGGTCGCACCCACGGGCGGGGCCATCCATCCATCGGACAATATGACAAGAGAAACTAACACGGAATCGAACGTGGTACCTCGATAAATTAAGTGCGGTATCATAATTCATATTGACCGTGAGTAGGGCTTTCATGTGAGGTCTTCTTGAGTTATTATGCTTGATGAGGATGAAAAATTGGGAGAAACGAGGAAAATAAAGTGACTATATTGTTTGTTCTCGAAAAGTTTATAAAATACGTTTTCTGTTGGTTGCTTATCTTCCTTCATGGACTGCTACATTTTGTAGCTAACTTTCAGAAAACTAATTTTAACTTTCTTAAAAACTGATCGACTCCTTGGCCCTTCAAAAATGCCTGTTAAATTGTTAATTATGCCTATTGAATAATTGTTTGATTTGAATTTATGCTGGGATTATCAGCTTTTCTTTTTCATTTCTTTCAGACTTTGAGAGTTTCAAACTCCAAAGTGCTTTTATTTCTGCTCTTTCTACTAGAACGAATGCCACATCATCTTCGGCTACAACTTAATCAAGCTTATCATCTTTTCTAATTCGACACCTATTTAAAAGTTCCTTACCAAAAAACTTAGGTTTGTCACTGGTATCCGACACTTCACAATCCAATCAATCTTTCGGTGATAGCATATCTGCAAACAATACGAATTTCTGTATAGTTTCAAGCACTCCTAATATGGTAAGTATTGGTAACCCTACCAGGGCACCAGTGATGGATAGTGGTACACGCCTCGAGTTCGCGTTTGTTCTGAGTCGATTATATATCACTATCTTACTATATTTTGCAGGAATTACGTAATACTTGTTATGATTCTATTGAGACTGTAATCATAGGGAATTAAAGCGGTCTTTTGGGTATCAATTATGATTTAATAGGAGGTGCTGAGCCCTTGGATTTATGCACTTTCGAGCACTAGATAGATGTAACTCTAGATGGATTGATTGTGTAAGGAATAGCATAATAAGCCTATACTGATCCCACTGCTGGGACACAGACTTCCTTACTATGAGAAGATTATTGGAACTTTTAGGGTTCCGTACCTCAAAAGGAAAAAACGGAACCCTAATAGGATCACTCGTGTGTCTGTCTGTCTGTCTGTTCGACCACCCCCCTTATCTCTGAAACTACTGAGCCTAAAATTTTGAAAAACATACAGTACTTAGTTCAACACTTATAGATTACAGGAAAACCTATTAGAAGTCTATGGTGCTAAAATAACATGGACATGGAAAATCTCTCAATATCCATTACAATGGTACGGAACCCTTCACGCGCAAGACCGACTTGCACTTGGCCAGTTTTTGTTTCCAGAACATATCTGTTTCTTCGCGATATTTACCTTCACCGTTTTTGAGAGCTGTGCTGATTAAATGAATTACACAAAGATGATGATGATGAGAAATCTATTATATAGGCCTATGAACAATACGCAATAAGACCAACAGATCAAAAAGACGTTTGGTCTCTATATCAAATAATGAATAAACAATACCATGATTAATTTATCGCGATCATCTCAATTGTTTCATCATGCACAATGCTATCGTGTAATCAGTATGGCGTGATGATACTAACTGTAAATTCGAATAATCTTTGACATCGATGATACTGTTACTATGGCAATCTTGCTTAGATAGAGGAGGATTTTCTAACATTATAACATAATATTACGCTTGGTAATGCCCGAAGAGTTAAGCAGAGGTATACCTCATAGTTCAGTCACATTTCACCAGTTCTGTTTAAGTCCCATGTAATAATATGGGGCGAGCCTATTACCATCAACTTGGCACAAATACAGACTCCGTTGCTGCTACTAAGAAATTCCTGATGAAAAAACCCGACCCGACCCGGGAATCGAACTCAAGACCTCATGCTCAGCAGTCGCGCTTCCGACCACTAGACCAACGAAGCAGTCAACAAGTTCACACATTATTTTAATTAGATTTGGGATCTTGATAAGAATGTTGCGAACTAGAGTTTATACAACATTTCTTACTTAAACTCCTAATGAACTTAAGTGGTTCTGAAGTCAAACATACATAAACAAAATCGTTTCTATGTAAACGACCTATTTGGAACCGTTATCATTGCTCCGATAATTTCTTCAAATTATCCTCGTATATGGCAAGAATTTCCTCTCCATAGAAAATTCTAAGACCACTTAAAGTGATTACACCTAAACAGTGTTTTATCTAATTGAATATTCATTGTCAATGTCCATTGGTTTTCCTTTGTACACCCACGTGGGTCTGCGCATGGGATCTGTAAGTGATGGTATCTCTACACCAAACTATAATTATTACTTTTATTGTTTCAGGTAAGTTGCTGTTGCTCAACTATAGAATTACAAACAAGGTTGTCGTTTTGATTTTAAGGGTAAGTATGTTATTTTGTTGTAAAGGTGAGTCTGTGATGGGGTGTAACATTAGCGTGATAGATGACGTTTGTTGGCTAACTTTTACTGATTAATAATCCTCTTTAAGGGCTTCGCCGCAGTCGTGTAAAGACTGCACATAATTTTGAAACAAATACCTCTGCTCTTAGCAAATACAAAGCAGCATAGTTTTAAAGCGGACTTGAGCAATTTTGTTTCTAAATTCGTTTTTTAAGCTATTGCATAGCTTTTATCGCGGGCCTTGAGCGTGGGGACCGAATCCAGAAATTCCGTAACGAAAATAAAAACCTAACGAACTGACACTTGACAAATTGACACTTAACAATTTCTTGAAATCAAAAATTGTGAGTTGCCTGTATTTAAAACGGCCTGTATTATTCAGTCAAAAACTTCCTCAAAGAATTTCTGTGAGCGTGTTAATTAATTTTATAAGCGTAAGATAAGATACTATTAATAGAAATTATCAATAAATTACATTATTTGAGCTAACATATTAATAAAAATAAATTAAATTATATAAATCAAATGTAACCTTCATAGCTCTAACCACTAAGAAAAACTATGACACAAAATAAAAGAAAAAGTAAATGACATCTTGACAACTGACGTAATGTCAGATGAAAAGTAAACATTGAAAAATTATTAGATTTAATATTTTAAAACAGCAAAATCAAAGTTAATAAATCGAATAAGATCGATTATAAGGCTGCCAACAAAAATAGTTGTCGCCAAGGCGCGACATGAGACGTAAAAGGACATTTTATAAAAGATGAGGATGATTAGTAAAAGTGTAAGTATAAATACTATATTTAAATACTGCATTAATAAAATAAATAAATAATTATAATTGCATAAGTTGATAAAAAATGCTATGCAATAGCTTTACCGCGGCAGTCTCCAAGTGCCACACGTCTTTTTTTTTTTGTAAAAGTTAGTACTTAGTGTCCATGGTTTTCATAAACAAACATCATACCTGTAATCCCCGATTAAGCAGAATTACCTCTAGGATCCTCTCCTGGCTGGTTTCAATAATTACTATTTTCGTGTATTCCGTGTGACTGATTGACCGTTTTTAGAAACACTACACTATAAAAAGATAATTTTATCGATCGATTTTATTGGCCAGTTACTTTCCACCGGACGTTGGCTTGTTTAATATACCTCTCTCTAATTAACGTCTGCATCCCAAGCGTCTGCGCTAAACTGCATCCTCTCAGGACAAATAGTCTGGTCCTAATTTCCGAAGTTACAGTTTAAAACAGTGGTGTTGTGGTCTTTTGCTAACTGGATCTATTAATGTGCAATCGTCTTGTTTAATTAGAGTTAGAAGTGGAGGGGATGGAGGGAGGCCTTTGCCTCCTCTATGGTTGAACTTGAATTCATTCTTATTTCTTACGTATCTGTCTGTGTCTTGCAAACTTTTACGTTCAAAAAGTACTGATTATCAGCGTAATTTAAACAAATGACTGAATAATGTGTGCATCTTTGTGCCTCATACGTATCAGGTTCTTGTTCATGAGGGTGGGAAAAACTACATAACGTCCTGTTCCTTTTGCTTTTCAAATCGATATCTCGTCCGTGTTTAACCAAGATACTAAACCACGACTCTTAATCCATAAAACTATACTCACGCAAGGCTTGACTACCTTCAAGCATTACAGTCCAATGCCACCAGACCTTAAACCCGCAATTGTCATAAAACTAAACCTGAACAAAGGTTGACTGTTCCAGTGACAACCACGTTATTGTGCAGTCAATGTTTATCTGCAGCAACCAACAGATACACGATCGTTACACTTAGATAATACCCTCTCGGTTGTAGGGCGGGTTTTATCTTGTCTGTTTGTATTGTCTGATTAGAATTTAATTATAATGTTGTTATTAGTTTGTTGAGTGGGGTTTAGTGAGAATTGATTATAGGTAAGTAAGCGGAATATGTGATGGTGATGTATACAGGGTGTAAACGAACCCTTCACGCATCCGTCAACCAAGCATTCTGTACATCAAACTAAGTACCCCTACGCAAAAATTTTTGCTGGGAAATGACTTTTTTTTTTGGGTCAAAAATCACATTTTACGGTAAAACTCAAAGTCTTAAAACATTGTGCTAGTGGATGCTTTGGATAGTAAACGGGTCATGGAGGTAATTTAAGTAAAGTTAAAACCTGAAATACTAGTATTTACAAAAACAGCTGTAAAACATTTGGAACTTTGACCCCCAATATCTCCGTAACTAGGAGGTTCCCAGGTATGGTCTAGAACAAAAAAATGATCGCAGTGGTGGGGAGAACAAATGCCCTTCGTTTGCGTTAAGGGTACTTTTACACCCTATATGTGATGAATAAAAGCTCTTTGGTCGATAGGTAGTATACTCAGGTCAATGCCGAACTGTTTCTAGATAAAAGCAAAATATTTTATTTCACATAGCCTTAATACCAGGGACTGAAAGCGGTTACGGTTAAAGGTTAAGATACTTCACAAATATACCGGTACCGGTTTAAAATAAAGGTTGAATACCGGTACCTTTATAAATAAAGGTTGGGCTAAACCGTTATTTAACCCTTACACGATTTCGGTACCGAAATGCATGCGAGACCCTTATTTAACGGTATGGCGACATACCGAAATTTAAAGGTACCGTAATTTTTAGTCCCTGCTAAATAGTACCTACGCTGCTGCGACCATACCAACGCCGTAACATAATTGTAAAACCAAATAATTTTAAAAGAGTAACCACGGAGTTTCTTGCCAATTCTTCTCCATAGGAAACGACCACGGCAAGCCAAGCCTAGACAAGTACACAAGGCTTACATGGGCACTTAGAAAATGTCGGGAAAAGTTGCACGGTTCGGGTTGGTGTTTTAAAGGATTTAATTCATTTATTTATTCAAAAATTCAACAGATAGCACAAATTTTTTAAACACACACAACAGTACATTCCAAGAAATTAGGCGTCTACGATTTTTTATCATGTAAAATCTGATAATTTTAAGATGCCTGCCAAATTTGTGGTAAAATCCATCCTTATATCTAATCTGTGCCCACACCAAAGATTTCACGAACCGGACACCTAAAGTTAACCATAACAAACAGTTCCTTCACTACACCTTCTAGTATTAACAACCGGGCCGGGACCCGGGATCGAACTTGTGTTTATACGCACTTTTATGACCGGACGCAGCTCCCTAATACATGTGATTACGCGGTATAAGTGATAAGAAAGTTGATCATTAACTAGTGTTTGCATAATTTACATTTCATCGAGTTATTGAAGTGTTATTTCTAACGCGTGTAATATTAGGGTGCTGCGATAGATTCTTGGATACGTGAGAAGTCAATGATTATACTCATTGCAAAGCATAATTGGTCATCACTATGTGGACACGCGTAAAAAACTTTTAGAGTCCAGGTGACGAAAATAATAAGTGATACTAATTTTGAGTTTCACCAACTGGACACACGTGTGTGCAGGTTCTTGTGTCGAGTTGGTGAATAACTCATAGAAAATACCTATTATTTGGACTGTTTTACTCCTTTTGGATGCTCTCAGTGTCATTCACCTACCCTGAACCAATAAACGCTGAAACTAGGAACACAGCGCAAGGTTTAGGTGTAAACGTAACGCATAGATGGATTTTTGAACCGAAAATTTAATTATTTTGTTGAATTTTAGTTAAATTGTTTGCAGTAACAATACATTCCTAAAATTACGAAAATATTATCTGTGAAACAGATTTAGCGGTCAAACGGATATTTTTAATTTTAAAATTGATGTATTTACGGTACGTTCAGGACCCTTAAATTAACCGGGGTCAATAAATGTTGTGAAAAATGTGTGATTTCTAAAAACCTAAACCAGTCTGTCATTTGGAGTAGCAGTTAATTCGATAAATAGTCTTCCAGAAATCAACAGTAAGTCCAAATAATTATGTCAATTGATTTAACAATGCACATTTACCTTTTCCTACTACATTATTATCTACCCTTCTACCAAAAACCACTTGCCAGCCGTCACGAGTGATCGACGGTCAACCGTCCGTATTGGTCGTACTACGATTACAGTTCTTTCACAGTTAAATTACCTTCTACTTGACATCTCTGTCACAGTCACAGTGACCTTTATTTTAGACGCAGTAAGGTCAATGAAAAAACAATTTTTCATCTTTGTTCTTGTGACAAGTGAGAGGAACTCGTGGCTAAATAATCCATAGCTACTCTGGTCGATTTTTAGGTTAATCCGCGCTTGCTTAGGTTGCGTTGGTGCCGTCTGCTATTTCATTTTTACATGTAGTCAGCGAAAGTCTGACAACCGGTCTGACCAAGGGGTTTACTCAGTACTAACTGGGTTGTGGAAGTCAGATAGACAGTTGTGTATCCCGTAGAACAGTACGCCGACCCCAATTTATTTGGAAAAATACTAGGCAGAAGATGACGATACTTGTGATAAGTCAAAATCACAGTGAACTTTATTTCTGTGAAAATAAGGCTTCTGTTGAATTGCAGCTGGCATAGGTAAAATAACAATGCACAGACTGTAGTATCGATTGTATGCCCAACTATTACGGCCTGGCTTGTTTCCCTAATTTTATTGAAACCCGTTAAATTGCCGGGTGCCCATACGAATCTGTGGGTGTAATTGTGGGGAACGTAACGTATGTTATTGTTCAGTTGTGCGGCTGCATTTGTATTAGGGATTTAACCTTAACTGTGATGGCGGAATATATGGACGTAGTTGAAGAAATAGAATTGGTTGGAAGTCTCATTACCGTAGAGTTGGTATCGAAGTGGATGAGAAAGCTTGGGCATCTTTATACGGTTTTGGAACCATAGCCAATGATAATTCTCGAAGGATTTGATCTAGAGGTTTGTGCATCTCACTCATGAGAGATCTAGTACATTAAAAAAAAAAAAAAAAAAAAAAAAAAAAAAAAAAAAAAAAAAAAAAAAAAATAGTATAATTCTCTAATTATGGGTATTTTTGCCTGAAATAAAACACAATTTTTTTTTTTTTTTTTTTTTTTTATTAATTATTAAATAAGAATAGCGCATTTATCCTAAGACCATTCATAAAAGTAACGACAAAAGGGTGATTAGATTGCCATATTCGAAATCATTGACAAAATTATTCTTTTATTGTTGTAAAATTCTGAACAATACTTCAAAAATTACTTAACTGTTGTTGTTCCCTTAGACACTTTCTAAGCAAACTTCCGTAGCACAATAAAAATAACAGAGCTGTCAGTTAAACCCAATTACCGTATCCTAATCCGTAATCACTAATCAGGTGTTGACCGTAACGGAGTATTGGGTAACTAAGTACCTGCAGATATTACGCTAACCGAGCAACCATAGTTACTGTAGGAAAAAGAATCAGAAGATGCACTCGGAACAATTTACAAACCAAAATACTCGAAAAGATTGAGGTTATCATTATACAAATAATTATGTAAGAAACGCTAGTTGCTGAATATTAAATGTCGTTCTCTATAAAAGCACCGTAATACCTGGAATATAGCAAAACGAAAATGAAGTGTAAATGGGCAGGCCATATGCCGTAGACTAGATGGAAGAAAGTACTGGAGTGACGGGAAGAAACTGGGCAGCCATAATGACACTAAACCGACAAAAATGGAGAGATGGGATCCAGACTACAGCATCCAGTGAATTACTGCGACCTTTACCTACTAAAGAGGACTTTTGTAGGTGAAATACTAACACAATACACAAACCAAACACAACACAAAAAACAGACAACAATACAATACTAAAACTAGTACAATTTCCGTGATACACGTCAACGGATTCCGTTTTACTTATTCGCGCTTAGAAATATCAAATTCTTCAGGTCTAGGCTGACTCTGACTCTGATAACTCATAGTTACCAGGTTATTTTCGTAAGCCAGGTGAAGTGAACCTTCTACTCTCCCCTTTCCTACGGTCCGCTTACGGTAAGGCACGGGTCACTTCACACGAAGCGAGGAATTACGCGACATCGCCCTCGGCAGCAACTCGATCGTAGTCCCCACTCTATCGTGAAACGTCTGTGGGCAACTTATTGTTAGCCAGGTTATCTCTATAAATTGCCCACTTGAAATCTATTGGAAAATAGGAACCGCTCGCGGGTAAGATTTTCTCAGAATATTCGCGATTAGATGAGAAATCGTTTGATTCGATGATTGATATGTTTCCTGGTGTTGGGTAATTTGTTGTAAGTATAGAAGATAGTAACGATGCGGATGATCGTCTGTTCTTCGAACAGTGATGCTAGAAACAGCAAGTTATGATTATTGTACCACTTTTCGTTTCGTTTCGACTCAAGTCCAGGGTCAATAAACATATAACAATATATATGACGCCTGTAATCCCCAATGGGTTAGGCGCAGTTGTTTCTCAGTAGCTTTTATAACATTTCGTCACCAGCTAATGGACATTGGCTCTGAAAGAAGATAATTAACATAAATCTTGCCACCTTCTGTGCCAACCATTCCAAACAACACTAAACAAATTACGTACAATCTAACTATTAATGTGAGACCTTTAAAACCCGTGCATTAGTCTAACCTGCGCGTGGGCATATTGTGGGCGGAGCTTGCAACAGTCTAGCAGATGTGCAGCGATCTCACAGAAACTGCTTTCTGAGTTATGGATAGAAGAACTTTGGATTTTAGCATTGGGGAAAGGGTTAGGAAACGTCTCGCTCGAATATAGTTTAAAGTCGATTGTCAAGGGACCTGAGACAAGCGATAAGGATGGCGTAGATCTGATCGTAAAAGCGAGAAAAAATAAAGTTTCCTATATTGTGGGGCAGCAAGATACTGATTTGCACAAAAAGCTGGCAATCGAGATTTGACCGCTATCAGCCGGTGCCCGAAAATCACAAAAGCTATCGTTTATTTTAAGGCTACTGTAATTTATTTAAATGCAAATTAAATCACAGATCTAGATCTCAGATTATTTCCAGTTTTAGTAAATGTCGAAGTAGGTAGAATTAATTATAGGAACTTTAAAACTAGCCAAAATAAAAATAGAAGAATTCGTCGGCTTTTTAACGATGACCAGTTTCCTTTACGTAACATTTTGTCATCATTTGTGAGTATTGGCGTTTGCCCAAAGCCAATATTATTTAGACTGGATTAAAAAAAATCCGTCTAATAAGATAATTATACACAGTTCTGTTTTTTTACCCGACTACGGCAAAGTCAAAAGGAAGGCTAATGATTTTGGCAGTCTATTTCCAAAGGGTTTCCTAACCCCTTGTCTCCTAGTCCAGTTGAAATTAGCAATTGAAATTAGCAATTGAAGCTACAGATTTTATTTCCCTCAATATTTTTAGATGATTTGTGTTAGGTGAAGAGCCAGATAAAAATCAGCGCACATTATACTCCAGCCATCTAAACTGAACTAAACACGTATTGGTGGCAAGTTTTCAACCCAATGCAGCCACAATCTTTGTTTCATCGGCATCCATAACACTAAACCGCGGGGCGTATATTTCCACTCAACAATCCACAATTTGCATGCATAAAATTGTTTAGAAAGTTACCATTTCCATATATCAGCCGTACGTTCCTGTTGGCACATCCAATATTTATCTGGCAGAATACGGAAGCTTGCCACGCAACGCTCAAGACCGGGAAGCGAACACTAATAATTGTAACTCGATATAAATGAAGAGATAACGTCTATTACCACTGTTTAAGGAAGCGTAGTCAGTTTCCTTTGATATATTGCTTACAATACACAGGTGTTTAATGTAAATGAGAAAGCTCTGGTAACTTCCAATGGGCTTCAAGGAGTACATGGTAGTAAGACAAATGGTACTGCTATTGAATCATTCGAAGATAAGTCTAAATAGATGAAGCCAATAAACATTTTGCTAGCGCATTGTAAGCAGATTGCAGACCTTGGTGTAACACACAGTACTATATCCCAGGCTAGATATAAACTACCATTAAGATAAAGTCTTATCTCATCAACAAGAAAGCTCACTCAAGTTAAAACGATATTAAAACTTAATTATTCAAGTTTTATGACCACACAATTTCTTCACAGGTCTTTACTTGGAAGCATCTTGCGCAAGCATAAGGTCTGGATCATTCCCATTAAAAATCAATTACATCTCGTCTCGACAAAGACCACGCTTTTCAAAGCTTGTCCATTCACGATTGTCTTCACAAAAGAAGTACATATATACTTCTTTTGTGAAGACAATCGTGACTGCGTCGTACGACAATATTGTTGAAACCGTAGAACCTTTAATGAATGAGTGTTAAGAACAAATGACACGCGACAAAATTTACGCTTCCTCGTTGAGATGCATCCATTGACTTATATATTACTGCGAAGGACTAGGCGGACCCCAAGTTAAAATGACGCCTCGAACTTGGTCCCAAAACGGTCTTTCTTAAGCCGAAGTGAACTAGTCCACGGGTGCGATCGTAAATTTTATTAAAAGCTTTATTTATGTTCTTTATACCTCGAAAATACCACGCCGCTTATACAAGGTTACGTTAACGAGCAGACTACACCGATTCTCTGTATGGCGAACGTGTCGAGCAAATGTTCGGTATCTTTAGTTTTTATATCAATGGATGCATCATGCATGTCTGGATCTTTCTTTGTCATTTCAGCGTTATTTTTAGATCGTATGCCTTTCTGAGTTTCCAATCTTATTTGGGAAGACTTATGAACATCGAAACAAGAATTTGTCAATGTTAGCTGTAACATCTTTACTCGGGAATTTTTCTTCGTTATCTCTTCAAGTGAACAATTGCATCAATTATTTCGTCACTTTCAAAGTGATTTATGTTGAATTCACATTCCTTTTAGTTTAACGAACCGTACATCAGAGAATAATAGAATTATCTTTATCTGGTGTTACATAAAGATTACGATGGGTTGGTTTGAATGAATCTTAAATCTTCTAAATCCAAATTATACTCATTTTCTTTGTCCATCTGTCAAAGGGTCTAGGAATGATCGATTCGTTGGTGTTATATTTTCAAATACATCGATTTGTTTGTATCTTTCTATTCCAGGTTGACTTGAAAGGGCTAGGAGAAAGTTCGGCAGTTCTTTCGACAGTCGGCCCTCATTGTGTTTCGATCCCGATTTGTGTTGAAGCATCAATCTTTTGCATAGCACAGTTTTGCTCTCATTGTTAGAAAGTACTATGTTAAATGTTTATCTGTCAGTTTAAGATTTCTATTTCATTTGCTTGACATTCATTGTATCTTTCTAAACTTCTAAAGGTCTGTTGTGGTAAAGCTTATTAATTGGTCTGATTCGGTTCCGGTTCTGATTGTGTTTTTTAAGTATCTTCGTCCTTCCTGTATCATACATAATATTTATTACAATTTTTTTATTGTTCTTTTCATTTATTTATTTATTGCTGTTTCAATGCTTTGACCTCAAAGTCTAGATATAAAGTAGTCATTAAAAACCCATAAACTTTCTGTTTCGTATGTCAATAACCATGAATGACTGGCATTCAGAGTAACATTTGGGCGCTTTTTATTATCCCTTCGTAACGAACAGATCTCTTTTAGATTACGTACCAGAAGACCCTTCACTTGATTATCAAGAGTTTTGTAAAGATCTTGCAAGCATTGTGTACTAGAGAATTATTGGCTTCACTTACTGAAGAATCAACATGATCAATACAATAGTCAATAGTAACAGTTATAAATTATAATGCAACGGTGTTCTTTATTCATGTGGTGATAACAGAATTATTGCTTCCGTCAAACAGACAGAGGATCCAAATTATGAAACGATAAGATGAGTACAATCTTCTCATGCATATTATTTCTTGAATTAGTTCTTATTCAAACGTTTATTGGCAATAATGGTAATATAATTGACAAAAGAGCTAATCAGAATGATTCAATTGGATAAGTCATTATAAATCGTATTGAAGATTTCGACGGTCATTGCTTGCCCCGAAGACGTTTCCGGCATCCTACACAATATGTAACGTATTGTGAGAGAAAGCCGTCCATCTGATTGCCAATTACGCTTTTCTCTTTCACACAATTCCACGCGACATTCCCGAGTACTTTTTATAATGATTATTTACGAGATTTCCTTTCCGGATATGTTGTTAAATGTCCATATTCGTCAAAATCTCGAATGGAAACTGTTCAGAGGTGAATCTATAAGAATCTGTTGTGTGTTTGAACTAACGTATATATGGATTAAGAAAGAAAGAAAGAAAACATATTTATTTAGCACATGCCACAAGTGCACACAATAAACAATAAAGATTATAAAAGAAACTAAAAAACTAAACTGAAAAAAAGGTGTGTGCATCTCACGGTTGTGCCAGATAGGACATATACATAGGTAGTAGTCACACTTATGAACCGTAGCAAAATCCTAATGACCAATCTTGAATTACGGTGCAATTAAAGTATCCATTTTAATCTTAATGCTACCAATATCCATTGCGATACTTAGAATCAAATTGAATGTATTTTTAACTGACTTCAGTTTATTGCTTTTAAATTAGTGTTGTTGCAAATATTTGAGTGTATTGCAATTAATTTGGCAAATACTTTAATTTGCTTCGTCTACTTCCTAGAAGGCTGTTTTGTTTTTGTTTGGTCAATAAATAAAATGCAATTCTGCAGTAATAAGGTCAAAAACGTTCTTATATTTTTTTCTTTATTTTTTTTTCTTATGTTTGTCGTTTGACGCACTAACGAAAAGAATGCTGGATAAATATTTATCGTTTCTGGTGTTGTGTAACTCAATTAACAAGACAATCGTTCCGGTATAACACTCGTCGATTTATAATGTTTGTGTTGTTATTACAAATGTTTCATAACGCTTCTTTCTGGTTCATTTCGATTTACATTTTCCTCAAAAACTCATTTGTTTCATGTTTGCCTCTTTGTATTGTTATGTTACTACCGCTAAAAGCATTTGTGTTGCGATGATCTAATTCTACCGGGTACATAATTTGTGACGTGTTATTTGATCGATAACTATAGGAGATCTCTTTAGATAACAGATGCGAATTGAGGTCAGCGCTTATACATGCGTCCATGCAGCCACTTACAGCAAAAATCGTGAGTTGTTCGTTTCGAGATTTTGCCAATATTGAATCGTGTATCTGAATTTTAAGATTATATTTTGTATTGATGTAACGTGGATTCTCAATTTCCAAATATAGCTCTCTCGCAATATCGCTCTATGGCCTTGAACTGGCTTGAACTGTTACTGCATCTATCAACGAGGATATGTTAATTATAAGCAGGCTTCCGAGAATCCTTGGTCACTCATCGCCATCGGCGTGCTTCCGTTCCGAACAAAGTCTGTCTCGTGCCTCTCGTTCCGCTCAAACGCGCTCCGATAACAAAAATAGAAGTTCAAACCGATCCAACATTCGACAAGAAAAAAGTCCTGCCAAATACACAAAAAAAGTAATCGCCTCATTCCTCTCTGGCTAATGCTCGGAAACTATTCACGTCGCTGTAAAGTTTATCCTGCGATAAGACTCGAACGACGTTTGACTGGTGGCCGTCTCGTTCTCGCTTGACGGATTTCTCGATAGTGAGGGAGACAGAGAGGTAGGGCGCACTCCGCGTGGCGGTTGATGTTTAGTTTGAAACGGAACGGAACAGTTTGCGAGTCGCCGGCTCTGCGCACGGCCGACTGACGCAGGCAGTTCGTTGCGCTCAACTCGACAACTTATTTTAACACACTTTTTGAACTGTTTTTATAATCTAACGTTTAGACAAGTGCCTTATTGTTAATGGATGTGATAGTGAATGCATGTAATGAATTCAAACAACTAAAAACAAATGAAAAGTAACACCGTGTGGATTTTCTGAGACGTCTTGAGTTTTGTGTCCTTTTGGTATAAAAATTTGCAGTAATTATCTTTACGAATTTAAGTTTTATATTTCTTTGTTAACTGTATTGTGTTGGAGCACGTTTCTGCCCGTATATTGGCACGAGCCTTTAATAATAATAGTGCACCGAAACCAGTTTGCGAGTGTGGTTCGGCTGTGGTTATCCTGACTTATATGCGGGCGTCTTTCTCGTGAACGAATTTCGACGCATCTGTAGGTATTCTTTTGAAGGCTGCGACTTCAGTTGATTTTCTTACATCATTATTATTTTTACATTTGTTTTTTGTGGTGTCAATAAATGGTGTTATCTGTTAAAAGTTGTAATCAGTCGTGTTACTTTTGTTTATCATAATCTAGTTTGATATCATTAATGGCTGCATCTTTCTCTAATCTTTCCAATCACAAGACTGATTCACCTTGACCGTTTGTTACGATGGCGATGCATTCAGACTTTCTGTTTCGAGGTTACTAGAATCCTGAGCGCACCTTGTAAAGCTTTGCTTATTGCGATAATTAACATATCTAGTCGGTCACTAACTGGCATTTGAGCGTAGACTGTATGGTGACTAACCTGCTCAAGAGTTATTAATACTTGATTAATAACAGCTGTAAACAGGCTATCATTGTTAGTCACAGGAGTGCTCACAATCGTCAGAATCTCAAACAATTCGCATGTGGAAATCAGTTACCTCACAAAGTAATTGTTTATCTTGCATAAACCGTCCCATCATGTCCAAAGTTAACTGTAAATTACAATCTCCATTTATAAACACCAGTTAATCGTAGTTAACTGCACATAACTAATGTAAACATGTTGTCATGTGTGGGCAGTTCAACCGGCGCCGTTAATTTACAATTAAACTTACTAATTGCATCAAAGCACCAATAATATCTTTGTTTTAGCACTGTCGCCCGTTAATCTGTTAGCTTATCAACTTGCACTGTGTCGATTGCTTTGAGTTTTGTTATTTTTCCACCAGTCGCTCCACGCTTCGCTTCTCCTCTATACGTGACTTAGTCGGCTGCATTTTTTGCATCTTGTCAGCATGAATGCTCTTATCTAACAGAAACTTGCAATCTAGTTTCAAATTACCCAATTCACCTGTGGCTATTGAATGGTTTTTGTCTATTTCGATTACAATTCCGCCGGTTCTAATCTGACACTTCCTGTGACTCATGGCGCATGTATCGAAACTGTGAGTACCATCAGTTACGCAACCTGAAGGTGGCAAGTCTCCAACTTGTCACGCGAAAATGTATTACTTCCATGGAAGAGAAAATTGGAGATCGGTGAACTTCCTGACTGATTGTCAACCATGCCACTCATTTGTTAACTCAATATTTGTATATGTCTGAAGCCGAAAGACTGTTTCAATTATAATTGTCTGAAACGCTTCATCGCTTGCTAACTATTAGTGAAATTGAATTATATGTCATTAAGCAGACAACTGGCGTTGATGAGTCACCTCGCACTGAAAGCCACAGTTTTATGTGTTTCGTTTTCTGCTTTGTTATTTGATCGTTGACTTTCAACTGTTATGAGGACACTGGCCAATTATTTCGCTAAGAAGCATTTTACCAGCATTGTGTATTTTCTTACTTTACAACCATTTCTAGACTTAATTAGCTTGTTTATGACTTAATGCTTTAAATTATGTGGGTCGTCCAGTAGACAGACGTCTACTTTTACGACCTGTTTGCGGTGTTTTTCGCCTGTAGTCTCGATTACAATGCTCTGCATTTCTCTTGTATCTTTATTCTGACGTAGTTTCAGCTTATTAATACATTTTCTCTTTTATATGATTTGTGAATATTTTTGGTCTTGTAGCAGCAGTACAGTCGTTATGCGGCTTGTTTATGTTCTATTGTTAGTAAATTAACTTTCAAAAACATTGCTCATAAAGTAACCGAGGTGACACAGCTTTGGGCTTGTTGTGTTAATTATTTTATCTTTTCTTAAGCTTTATGTTTCTTGTAATAAGGTTCGACTTAAATCGAAATAGTGAAGGCGCCCGCATCTTTGCTTTTTTTCTCCTTTTTTGGACCGTTAAGGATGATGTCCGTTAATGTAGTTTCGATAAAAATGTTTTACGACACTGGAATGTTTCGTGTATCTATTGAATTCTATCCCAACTAACAATTTAATGGTTTCTCTGCATGTTAAAAACTAGTTGGTTTAATGTTTTTTGTACCAAAAGGACATTCATAACGTTCCATTTTTAGACGAACAATCGAAATAACTAAGTGACCTGCAACAAGTGCTCTTATAAACGAAGTACAAACATATTTTTGAAGGATTTTACACCTACAACTGAGAGGGATACGTATGATTTTACATTGGATCTTTACCTTCACCATTGGGACCACGACGACACTGGAACGAGCATTTCGCGTATAGTGAGATGATACAAACTATTAGGTAAGTTTTAAATATCACTAATATCTTAAATCAGAAACTCATCATGTTAGCAGGTGACTAAAATTATAATTATTGTCTTCGAGCGTCCTTATGATCACCCGGTGGATCATAAGACATTCAAGCAATGTTAGCGGACGTTCAAGAGGTTAAACATGATACTTATAAGCTTGCATCTCCAGAGATCAATTCTGGGATCAATTTACTCGAAGATTCAACAAATTTTGCATTCCCATATTTTCTAATCCAATAATGTCTTAAATGATAATAACCAAGGAAATTGAAAATTCAGAAGCTGATCTTAAACCAAATGAAAAATCTACATAAATGAAAGCAACAAAACAACACTTTAGTCACCTCTAATTCAATAAACACAAAACAGCGTGCATGGATACTCCGTGTCTCAGTACTACAAAATTAGCCAACACCTATCAAATGTAATTTATTCTACGTGTGCATACGTGGCTCTTTTATGGTACTTTCTTTGACACGCCTTGTGAAATGATTGCCCTAAAACGGAGTGCCCATCTGTTAGCAATAGCCGATGAGCTTTGATTGACAGCTGACGTTTATCTTCTTCATAACTTTCCAAAGAGAATTTACATAACTGCTAAAATATTTGTGAATTTATGTTAGCTTAACTATGACGATGATAAAGAACTTCAAGGTGTACTTGAAGACGCCTGTCGAGGCTGCGGGTTGTTCGCAAGGGATACCGCGGCCTCGACATGAAGGGCGAAGAAGGAACATGGGTGGTTTTTAGTCAGTAGAAGTCTGACACTCCCTTTCGCTCTGCCCAAGAGCGGGAGGGGTTATTTGATGATTTCCCACCCCCAAAAAAAAAAAAAAAAGGTGTAGGTACTTGAAGAAGGAACTGGTTGAAGGAAGGAAGATAATGATAAACATGATAAGGAAGACAAGAGGCTTGTAGTACAAAATAACTGGCCAAGTGCAAGTCGGACTTGCACATGACCCGTACCATTCCGTATTGGTATTCCGTACCATTGTTTTAGCACCATATACTTCTTATAGGTTTTCCTGTAGTAATACATATAAGTGTTGAACTAATTTCTATATTTTTTTCAAAATTGTAGGCTCAGTAGTTTCGGAGATAAGAGGGGAGGGGATGGTCGGACAGACAGACAAACAAACAGACACACGAGTGATCCTATAAGAGTTCCGTTTTTTTTTATTTTGACGTACGGACTACGGAACCCGAAAAAGGAGTAAAATTAAGCCATAAATTAAATGCCAAACGTAAGTGGCAGTAGGCACGTTGCTCGCAGAACGGATCGTCGATGTGGTCGATAAGTTCTGGAGTGATGTTGCAATGATGATGATTATGATGATGCATTAATTCAAACTTGAAGTTCATTACCGGAAAACTGATCTCAGGACGCTTAAAAGTTTCTTACTAGCCTAGCCTGTAATAAATCCATTGGCAATAGGTGTACCTACAGAAAAAGTATTTAATTTTGACGTTACTCAAAATAGTTATTAAGGGCAATGCTACCATTCAAAACAAAATACCGATTAACGATCGCAATTACATAGTAAATTTTAACGATTATTCGAATCGCCCTTTTAGATCGTTAATTGATAGTTTTACTCTACACTAAATATAAACAAAGATGTGATTCTTGCTGGTTTGCTATTCGATTCGTACTCTATTGAGACTGTTGACTCACTGACCTATTAGCCTTGCTTATTCTGATTTATGTTCACTAATTGAACTATTGTGATTTATACCATGCTAGTTGAGATCTTGTTTGGAGCACCTAAATCATAATGCAGCGGCTTAGAAATAGAATTTACACAAACCATACTTCAATCCTCAACAGAGAGCATTCACCTAAATATTATATTATTGAAATCAATGTGATTTATGGTTTTGATCACGTCTAGTTTTGCTTTATTTATTTTGATTCCTGGAAGGAAGCCATTAGTAACATACAACCTGAAAATTCCTATTAAAGTCAATATAGAATACCCACTTACCTATCAATTGGAAAACTTTAATAAGACTATCTTTCATGGAGATATCTATCGCTATCTTTGGACATCTTTTATGGGTTTAGTCTAGACAATTTAAATTAAATTCTTAGGCAGACATTAAAAAATAATTGAAATACTTAATCTAGATTTTACCCATAAATGTCTATCTTATGTTAACTAGCTAGTTTCTCACAGAAAAGCCGTAAATGATTATTTCTTTTAAGTATTAATAAATGATCCCCTTAAACAGAATCTTAGACATTAAGATCATTTTTTTATACTAAAGCCAGTGTTTTGCCGTAATTAACGTTCAGACAGGCTCATTAATTAATGCAAATAAGACTGAACTTGGCCGTGTATCAAATATCATTAAATTAATTCGAGCACGCTCGAACTTGGCCTTCTTTGCCAGAAAGTATGAAGTTTAAATACAAAGTGTAGCATTACTTTGTTTGTCCATTGGCGTCATCGACATATGTTCAACTGTTCAATCATCTAGTATTCTCGTTAGTTAACCTTTATCGCTACATTATGAACGATGAACAGTTGTGTTGCAGATATTAACTGCCTGTTTGTACATTTTCGTTCGCTTCATGCGTTGATAAATCTCTACTAAGATCTTCATTTCACTTCACTTCCACACTTATTGTCTTCGAAATTATGTATCTTTTCACTGAAATTGTTTATCGCTCATTTATCATTATTCAGTCATTAAATATTTCGACAGGCATATATTCTGAGTTGACATTTACATCCTGAAGTACGGAATGTGTACAGTAACCAATTAGTATATTTTCCCGCATATTATTACTAAGATATTGGTGAATATGTGCGTGCTTCTGTTCGGATCCGGCTATTGCAACGTTCTCTTCACGCCCCAGTTCTCCGCGAGTTTCGTTGGCATTTGTTTTGCTTTATTGTAAACGCCATTTTGTTCCTTTTTTACTTTTAATTCACCTCTTGTTGGTTCAATTGGGCTTTTAACTGCTGAGTGATAGGTTATGAGTGTTATGGTTATTACTAGTTACTTTCAAATTAAATGGTTGAAACGAATGCGTGCGTTTGTGATATAACTGTTTTGGTAATATGTATGTGGGTCTTACGATATATTCGTATCAGTGATTAAAATTGATGCATTGATTAAAATGTTAACTGTTACAACATTGATTTGAGTGACCTAATTGGGTTTTCTGAATTTGATGACCGAAAACGATTCTATGTAACGATAGGCTGGCTATTTCAAATGTATGTCGTGCACAACCATAGATTAATTATTTGTAAGAAGTAGCTGACAACCGACAGTTGACTACTAAAGAAACAGACACAAGTAACACTGTAAATGCACCAGCTAATGCAAAATGACGGAAATCTCAAAGTAGTTACAAACCAAGGCTTTTCTCAGCACCCAGCATCATTTCTGCTCACTGCACACAATTCGTGGAAGCGATTGAGTCACCCACACAGCGGTTACGATCTACCCGCGAACTAAAAAGCGTATAACAATGCGAGCCGAAAGCGGCATCACTTTAAATGTAATCTGAATGTACCGCTACGCTGTTGCAGTCAGTTGTTATCCAGACTAGGTCAGTTTTTGTCGAATGTGCCACTGATGGCTTTCAGACCATTTTGATGGTCACACTTTTCGTCAATGTTGGACTTCATTTGGAGTCTATTTATTACATTTTTTTTTGGGTGTTAAGGTAGTATAAGTTAAGAAATGTTCGCAGCTCATGGGTTCTGTAATGAAAAAACTGATCATGAACTTGTGATACCCAATAAAATTATTTCTACCAGAGTATGAACCCTCTCGGCACAATTTAGCTTCTCGTGAAACATTTTCAAGTATTATGCTTCTGTTTTCTAGTTTAAACACATTTGCTGAAGGAATGGGTAATTTCTTCTTTGTTAAATTTTCAAGTCGAGAATGGATAGTCGTAGATATCCATACTCAACTTGAAAATTTTTAACTATAGTTCACATACAAAGCAGGCGTTACTAGCATTCCGGTGCAATGTAAATTTCCTCAGTGCAGCATGATGGCTACAAAGTTACTAAGTAAGCCAACGTTCTGACCCCAGCCAGTGCAGTAAACATTGACATTTTCTACATCATTTAAAATCCGCTACTTACAGATTTGTTTTTATTTCCTTTCTCTCACCAACAGAACATCACGCTTTTATATTTTATTCTTCAACACGTACTCGATTGCAACTTTGCCGAAGAAAAAATATTGACGGTTGGCACTTGCCGCAATGACATTTCAGGTTTTTCTGAACTGTATGTAGAACACTGTCACTCGCGCACATTTTTTTTACAGTACCCAAAGTGTCCCAAAGTTCTCTTAATCTTTTCACTTTTGTGCAAGTTTGATTTTGTCCGGTTTCTTTCCTATTTGACCCATAGAAGATTGATCAATTCAAAATAGAAATGATAAGTAGCCCGTTTCTTCGTTTCTTCTTACATGTGTCTAGAAATACTTACTAAGATATTCTTTTTTAACGAGGTACTTATCATTTCTAACGGGTCCCTAAATGTCATAATAATATTTTATCCTGACCCTTTGGGCTTACCACGGTAATGCACCTTGTCCACAATATATGATTACCTGCTGAAGTTCCATGCTTCAATGGCGCAGGTTCAAAGATTACAACAATATACGATTGCTTGCTGATCGATATCTCCTAGCAGTCGTAACCTATTTACCTCATTTCACTTAGCATTGGTATTGTTAGTTCAGGTTGTAACTTAGACTTGCAATAACACTTTCTTATCAAGTCTGTGATTTTCGTATATCAACTTGATTATGGTAATGGTGTCACATAAAACTACGTTTAGTATAAATTATGGTGTGAATGGTTAGATGTTGATAATTTGACATTGTTTACTAACATGTCGCTACCTTATTGCTTATCTTTTAGCCTGATAATAGAATTAGCCTAGTTTTTTTTGTAATATGCGTTATTATTACCTAAAGTGTCATTCTCATTTTTTATTTTTAACAATGCGTTTGGCAAATCCGTGACTTCCTTTGATAGTTGTTCAGCCAATATCAAAACCACGTGTACTTTAACTTCTTCAAGAATTTTATCAATATTTACTGCCACTGCCTACTGTACTAGTATCCCACTTTCTCTATTGACTTTGTCGATACCATTTTTCACATGGCACCTTCAATTTCGTCATGCAACGGTCAAACATTTTTCCCATATTTGTTTGTTATGATAGTAATGAGCAAACATCCACTGTTTGTTTGGCCAAGAATCATGTTCACCGTCCTTATCATATACAAATATTGGCGTCGCGGTCTAAATCTGATAGACAAAATGGAAGACTGAATATGTATCATGATTATGATTAAAGTATTAGTTGTTTCTAAGTTTTGTTTGTTTGTAAAGTCAATGTGCTCTTATTTATATGTAGAGATAACATGGACGCTAATTTTAAAGAGATTATAATAGTCGTGAGTAATATCACGATTAACAACTTCTACTTCTCTCTTAGCAATATCTGCAGTGTTTTTTTTATTATTTCACTGTGATTGAATTTGTCGTTACTTTCAACTACTGATACCATACAAAAGTTATGATCTCTTGTAATAGCATCTACCTCTACATTATTAATATCCAGCATGATCTCACGCATCCTATCCGCTGCACTAATATTACGTGTTGAGTCGTCAACTATCTCAGTATATTACCGTCCGTCTATTTCTCGCTGCTGGTGAATAACAACTGACTCAAGTCAACGTGATTCAGAACAGAGATTTTCACAAAGAACAGGGTTAAGTTCACACAGCCTTCTATTTTTACCTTGGATAGATTGCGTGACTTTAAAAGTCGGTTAACATTAATTAAGGTTTGCTTTGCAGCGTTTACAATCGTAGTACTTAATGCAGGTAGATTAATGACTGTAAGTAAAAACTCGTGAATGGTTTTAAGAGTTAGTTGGAATTAGCGCGATTGAGGAAGTAGTCCAGAATGTTGTTGAGTGTTTCAGTATAGGTTGTCTAGATTTAGAACTCTTACTAGGTTAGACTCACACGTTGCGGGCGAATGAATACGAATTCTAGGAAAGTAAGCTAAAATAATTTCAGTAGCAATCGGAAGTTTAAAATATATGCTGACCCTAATATCGGTGGTTAGTACACAAAGATATACATCGACAAAGAGAATCTCCATTTTGCTTTATAATGCTAAGTCACTCCCATGGAAATGTCACATGAATTTTCCGTTACAAATGCTTAAGTACCCTCAACGGTAAAATTTGATAGTAAACATGCCTGTTTAATGAGTAAACCTTACCAGAATCACGTAGAATTCTCATTACCAATGATGCTTGGAGCACGTAAAGGGCTTTCTAGCCCTGCTAACATTTTATTATCGTTTGCCTTTGTTCCAAATGCTTCAAACTTTATTTAATGTGGCAATACTGCGTAGGAGTGTATTGTTTTGGATTACAAAGCTATCATTTATGAAGCAACGTCTGCCTTTCCCTTTGTTTTGGCATCGTGCTTCTTGATAAGCGATGATTTGGTTCATGATGATGAGCATTATTGTGTCTGTTTATTTTATTTGGTTTATCTGTTTTCATATCTTGATTATTTTTGAGCAGATTTTTAATTAAGGTCATTTTTACCTAGTTCTCATAAGACATTAATTTAAGAAAAGGTGTAATCAGAAAGTCCAGGAATGTTGAATTCTTTTTAAAGATTTTTAATAGCATAATCAATATCCCCATATCTATTTCACTGGCTAATAAGATTAGACCATCATCGTCAATTACCATTCCAACCATTTACGTCTTTAAAAGTCATGGACGTCCAAAGGCAGAATCTCGTCGATTTATTTTCGTCGCGATGGGCTTATATTAATCTATCTATCTACGTAGTAGCTAATAGTTCAGCAACGACAACTTGATAGCTTCCTCTGCTATTAAACTGGCCTGTCCATGCTTCCTGCTAGGACATAGTAGCATTTTCTTGAGGTTTTCCTGTAAAATGTGGATATGGTAATTAATTGGAAGTAATTTCTTTACTTTTGATACCATCTACATAAAATGCGTGAGGACTTGCTGATTTATTTATCTTTACTAGAAGTTTCCTTACCTTGCGTTCTCTTACATAATGATTCATAAAATTCTAAATAAAAGTTAAATCAATCAAACATTTTCATCTCTCAGTTGTGAAGCATAATTTGAATATGCAATCTCACTAGGTGGTCAATTATTCTCCAATGGAAAAAATAATGCATTAAGTGATCTATTCAATCTGACATCCGTTCCACATTGCGGTCACATCACATTCACAATACAACCTTTTATTACGAAACTTAACAAAAGTACTGTACAAGGTAATGGAAATCAAAGAACTGTGTGCATTGACGCAACAGTACAGAACAGGAATACCCGACGAGAACTGAAACATAGCCTAGAGTATATTTTACAGTGTAACTGAAGTTATCTTTGAACTATCAGGAGAAATTGCATGTTCTAGTGTCAGGGGAATAGTCGAGACGATTAGTCTTACGAATGCACCGAGTATGTCGAAACTACGCCGATAAGGGCTACAATACACAGGCTTTAATGTCGCTGTTAAATGAATTGAACAACACTACAGTAAGGAAATTGTTGGCGTGAATACAAGTTACGCTTGTAACGAAAGGGAAAATGAAAATGTTCTCTTAGAAAAGGGGAAATTAAAATATTATGTTAAGTAGTAGAGTTGTATATTAGAGTAAACGTATCGTTAATCACTTATATTGCTGTCGTCATATTCGTTGTCTGTTATGGTGAGAGCGACTAAAAGCTAAAACATAAAATTTACTGTTTTGCATAGTAAATTTTATGTTTCAGCTTTTAGTACCTCAGCTTACTCCTAGCACGGCACCAAAGATTGTGATCATGTATGAGAAGTTATAATAATTAATTTATGGTACTTCCTATTAGTAGCAACCATCTTGTACATGCCTTGATGTTATTGCCTATACTCAGTCTAATGTCTAATCATCACTTTGAAATATTGCACACGATGTATCAGAAAATTAAATCAAAATTACTACCGGACTCCTGGAATCAAGTAAGAAAATACAAGTTACTGGCCACAGAACATGTAAACGATGAAAATTGATAAGTGCAGTAAATGCGTAACTATCTATATACGTAACTATCTATCCGACTGCTCATAAATCCATAACTAGTAATTTGATCAGTTTCCAAGTGTTTTCACTGAAATCGCTAACAAAATAATGACTGTGCAAACGTTTGCCCCTAACACTTCACCTAGCTCTCTCCAAAGCTGAATTTTATTAAATCTGGAGTTATAGACCCCTCTCGGCGACTTGAAATGATCTCCGTCGATGGAGATAAGCAGATTGCAGGGACTCTGACAAGGAGTGATGAAGGACTTTCATTACTTTATGTAATTTGCTGTGAAGCTGTTGGTTTAAGATAAACTGTAGGAAGTCGCAGATTTGCGACAATTTGCCTGCGATGCGTAGTAAATAATAAAAGTAAGTTCTGTCGTTATTGCGGTGGATTAATTCTGGTTATAACTAAGCCTGCAGAATAATGAGTCATGATATCAAAGGTTGATGTTTCAAAAGTCTTATTACCTGTCCATTGATGATCAACAATATGATTTCCTAGATTTATAGTCATTTACACCTAATACGGGTGTCGGTGGGTAGTGCTGAGCCTCGAGACCTCAAGATTTTGAAAACACAGTGTAGGCTTATAAACGTTCCCTATATTTCTATGCAATTATATCGATAAAATTGCGCAAATGGAAGTATATTACTGAGCAGCAGACGTGCTATTGAAAAGGAAATGTCAGTATTTGATTACGATTTGTTAATTGCCGATAATTTAGGTTAATGCTTTTAAAACAGTGCATGTGGGATTGATTACATAAATAATGATGCCGTATCTGTCAGTATGTTAGATTGAATTGAAAAGGAAGTTTACAATGGTGATATGATACATTATATCCCTTGTCTTAAAGAAGGCAAACCTGTCCAGGTCGCTGCGTACAGATCGAACAAAATCTGAGCCATTGATTCGAGAAGAAGACTGTTCGACAAAGGACTCTTCTCCCGCTTACCAGTAATTTCGATCGAGCGGTCGTCTACGATAAACCCTTAAAAATGATTTTCTTATTAATAGCTTTGAAAAAATATATAAACCTAACAGCGTTTACGGACTCACTGAACAAGAAGCTCAAATGTCTAGCTTTTCAACCCGAGATCAAATTACATAAGCAAGAGAAACACCCTAATCCTGAGCGGATATTGTTAATTTTAATTAATCTTTCGACAGCTAATTCTCATGCTCGTCACAAGATTTCTACATCAGTCTAATTAAAGTGTTATCGGATAGCGTTTGAATGGGATGCAGTCTCATATATGGCCATTCAGGTTGTATGTAATACCTAATTAGAAGCTTGTTTCAATGGAACGTTATAATGGCTGTGTGGGATGTGCCTTTGTTTGATGCGCTTTGTGCAAATTTCAATGTGCCTTGATTTAGAACCCCTGATAACTGTTTCTTGTAACATAAACACGTGTTAAATAACTTTTCTCCTTTCTAAACTGTCGATTTTAAAGTTATTGGTCAATTTGAGGATTTATTAGCTTCCGAATTCAGTAGTTGAACACTTTATAATTGCGTGTTTATGAATATTCAAATGTGAGAATCTCTCTCTAAATATCGATATCTTAATCACTTAATTGATTCGAACTCGCGTTTACCTTCACACCATCGATTAAGTAATTAGGACATAATATCTACATTATTTTTATCATCGTTTTCTCTAAACTATATAGCTTAATAAACTAAACTTCTCCTTTCTGCCAATCACTTTTGCCATTTGGTTTGATTGAATTTTGGCTAGCAACTCAACTTCTACCAAATTCTTCAGGGTGTCTACCAGTATTTTCTCAAGATATTCTATATTGGTATCCTCGATGTTGGAAAACAAAAGTGTATCAGCAGGTTGACGTGCCGTCGTCGGTGGGAAGTGGGTTACTTAATGATAGTCGTGCTATTCGCTAACAAGTCGGTTCTATTACACTTTATAGCTAATACTTTACCGCTATACGAAATGTGTTGATTATGTGTTAGGGGATTATTGATCGTGTTTGCATCGTTTGTACCGTTTTTAACATGACTGTTAAGAATTGGATTTATGTTTTCTGTCTTATGTTTAGAATTACATTATTTAAGCTGTTTGAACTTCTTAATTTCCAAAACTTGATGAGACGGATAACAGATTTGTGTTTCTCTGCGTGGTGGATTATAGCCCATTCCCTCTCATAGAGAGGAGGCCTGCGTCCTAGCAGTGGTATCATTGTAGGCTGATGATGATGGCGATTTACAATTAATCTATTGTGTGATGGGTGCATGCTTGATGATTATTATTGATTAGTCACTTATTAGCATCCTCTGTCATAAGACTCATAAGTCAAACTTTAAGTGCCATCTTCATAAACTTAAACGAACTTTACATCTTTCAACTTAGGTTCACGATTTTCACTTTCATAGCGTTAGTTTCTCACATTTGTCTAGTAATCATGTGTACAAAGACTAACGGGCTAATTAATCGTTGAAGACGTTGGAAAGCGACTCCGTGTAACTTTCAAATGATGGCTTGCTGTGCATGCGATTAGATTTCCAATCGGACCGTTTGATGCCCTAACCTAGCCTTTAATGTGTGTATTTGTTATTTATTACTCACTTACCGAACCATCTTGTTTACGCAGATGGTATTATAATTGTGAGAAGTTATTATCCGTTGTGTTGCTTAAATGGAGACGCACCTTTGGATAGGTACTTACTTTTAGTTCATAGGTCGCTGATGGTTGTCTCTTTCATTTCTGCCTTTAATTTCATGAGTGTTTTAATTTAATCATACGTCATTATCAAACAATCGCATCTTTCTATACTGTTTGAGCTTATCAAATTGTGCTGCACCATCCCTTGCGACTTCTTTATCTTTCGCGTCCAGTACCTTCATCAGTTTCATTATTAGATTCGGGACAACAGAAAATCTATCTAAGTTATTTCTGGCCTTTACCCACGAATGCCCATACCCATTTTCTTTTGATGTTTGTAAATGGCTTCGTATCCGGTTTGGAAGCAAAGCGAATCGGCTTAAACTGAATGTTGCTTTAAATAAAACTGGCGACAAATTGTCTACTGTGACGTTGTTAGCAAAAAGTGCAAGTTTTTATCTAAACTAGTACATTGTAATTTAGTGTCGTGTATCTATTACAGGTATTGATTTGATTAAGTAATGTTTTGTCTGTGTTCTATTCGATATGTATAGTGTATCACTAGGTTATATTTTACAAGATTTTGTTTTAATTAATGTAACCCGTAATACGATGGTGTTAATTTATTTTATAAATATTTATATACAATTGACTCATTATAGGTAAACAATACTTAATAAACATTTAGACTTGAATTGACAGTAGTACCTATGAAATATGAAGAGACTATTATTTCACAGCTTCTAAAAGTAGGGCCTTAACGTCACTCAAGTAAAATTTTAACAATGACTGTTATAACAATGGTGTTATATATATTATTAAATGATTGTTTAATTTTCGTAAGAGTGTTGTCATTAAAATGTCAGTTATTTAATAAAAAACTGATAATTTGACAAGGTGTGTGAATTACAATGGGTATTATTATACTATTATTAAGATGACGTACGACATTTCCAAGGCTGCTGCCTACTTTACACTAGTAAGATAAATATAATAACAAAAAAAATATTAATGAGCAACTCCATTTTATTGTCAAAAATATAATTTGTCAATTAAGTATACAACTTCTATAAATTATGACTTAATAAAAATGAAATGGTTGTACACTTATTATGTTACAAAAGTAGTTACTAATTTTGTTGTTTACTGTCAAAAGTTTGCAAACTTTTTTGTAGAAATCGAAATTTTCAAAAAAGGGATCCACATCTTGTAATCTGATTCGAGCTTGTGATGTGTGAATGTCGCAATAGATATTCCACGATGGGTTATTGACCTATTTGTCAACTGTGGTCCATCAGATTCTTTAGGCTATGGTTGAGAGACATTCGCTATGCATCACCGCAGATGAGGCGCAAACTGTCAACTGTTGGGTCCAAGTTTATAGAGAAAAGCGAAAAGTTTAAGTTTCAGAAAAGAAATACACGAACTTAAGGAAACTAAAGTAATAATGAAAACTTGAAAACCAAATAATGTCACATATCATTTAAATGGTAAAGTATGGCAATGACCATAGCTGGATTAAATGCAGTGGTAAAGCAAGTACTTATCGAATGAAAATACTTTGTTTAGAACGGTAGCAAGTATCACTACAACAGCATTACGACGAATTTAACCGCACAGTTATTAATTCAATTTTCCTATAATAGGATATTGATTGACGTAAATATGACGCTTACAGCTGGAATGTTACGTCATAGAATTTATACCTACCAACTCTTCAGTAATTAGTCAACATGAAAACCTACACGTACTTTTAATGCTGAAAATACACTGATTCAATATGTTGGCATAATTTATTGGATATAGCTTGCCTAAACTAGTATATTAGAATGCGGATAAAAGTAATTAAGCATTCGTATTTTATTTTAATTATTTGACCACTCTCTCTGTGCTTTTGTAGAAACTGTACTGCGATCGTCGTTTGGCAGGCACCCTGCCTGCCAAACGTTGCAATTATGGCAAACACCCTTTTGCGGGAGGCCTACGGCCAACAGTAGACGTCTTTCAGCTAAAAAATAATGATGAATGTAAACAATAAGCTTTTCGGTAACTTATGATAATCTTGTACGTTTTTGAATTTAACATCACGGTTTTCGCTCATAGAACTTAATTTTGTCAACAAAGAATTTGGAACCCGCTCCCTCTCATAACTTAACAAAAAAAATACTAAAAGGAGCGTTCTTTAAATTAGCCGTCAGTCAAAATGGTTCTTTTGTAATGCGACCTTAAAACGTTCAGTTAATTACTAGACCAAAGGTTACTGGTTAATAATAGTTTTGTTAACTTTAGTTATTAAGATCTTAATGTGGAGGCGTGATGGTGTAAGTTAATGTCAGTCTGAATTTATACTGATTAATTTCTCTCTCTCATGTTTAAATTTTGTTTTAAAATGACGCGCGATACTTTTGTTTGTTTGTTTTGTTAATTGTGGGAGAACATTTTGTGAGCTTCTGCTTTTTAAAATGTTTAAAGTTTAACTACTGTTATGTATCATGAATATCGTTATACTCATAAAATGTTCGTGTGTTTGTGTATACTGTGTGTCTTTGCCATTACAAAGGGCTTTTCCCCTTTGCCCTCTTGTCCATTGACTATTATAAATATTCAAAATATCTTATTTTTGTTACAGGTAAGTTTCACGAGACTCCACCAACATACCTATTAATTTAACTATCAAGTGAGTGCCTACCTATTGTTATTTTACATAGCATTCAACGGTAAAAAATTTGAAATGCATGTGTAATCATTACTATTCCCATGCTACAATATCAACAACATGCTTTTATCATAAACATCGTATTTTACGGTCTATAAACTGTTCGCTTAAGCATGCATGCTGCGTCCACACATTAGGCGTAATCGGTAACTGACATCGCCGCTCCCTTTGTCTGGGGCGAGCATTATCGTATTCAAAAAACGCAAAATTGTGCATTCGTTACGCAGTTCAATTTGAGGCTAATTGACAGGTGTGAAGATTGATACAATGGTGAAATAATTTAGCTATTGACTGGAACCAAAATATAATAAGGTAAAATACAGGTTTTTTGTTAGGTTCTACTAATTTAGCCTAGTTTTGGTATTGCACGACTGACAAAAGCGAATCTATTCAAATGTTTGTTCAAACAATTTTGTCTGTTCGAATTTTAAAAGTCAAACTTATCTCGTTTTACTAAATGGCCAGTATTACTAATTTATCGTCATCATTCTCCCAATCTGCTGGGCTATTGCGTATCTTTTTAAATGTCAGTAGCTAGCATAGTGTCCATCGATTAACTGTCAAATGGTTATGGTTTGGTATACTAAACTAACCATTTGACAGCTAATCGATGGACACTATGATAGCCACTGACATTTAAAAAGATACGTAAAAAGCCCTGCTGAACCTTATGTTTTTAGGCATGTATTCTTCTTCCATACTTCTCTATTATGGAATCTAATATGAATCTCTAGTGGTCACACTCACAATACAACCCTCCTTTCTAGCCATATCAGTCTATCGTATCTTTTTTTTGGTCTTCCTCTACTTTTATAGCCAGTATTACTTTTTTAACTGAAGCAATTACCTACTTGAACAATTCTAGTACGAGATATCGATCAGACTATTTACAGCTCGTACTAAATGAAAAGCATTTCTTTTTCTATTACATAAACGTTTAATAGCCCAACCTTGTAGGGAACAAAGTAAACACAAGATCCTGACATGTGCACTGCTATCAATATTTGTAACAGTTGTGTGTGTAATGTGTAGCGGCTGAAACCACGGAGTAGATTGATGCAGAAGGATTATGAGGCTTACTGTAGAATAGTGGTTGAATGACTTTTATATGAAACCTGACCTGATTAAGTTAAGTCTAACGTTACCCAAAAAAGTCGATTCCCAGCAATAATTTTTGCGCGGAGTTACTTCGTTGGATGTATAGAATGCCTGGTTGACGGTTTTGTGAAGACTCCGTTTACACTTTGCATGCAGATGATTTAACAGTTAGTGGCAGTTATGCTTTCTTTAGAGGGCCTAGACAAGTGACTATCGCTTTCAGAGCGCTGCGTATTCATACACCATCTTTTAACGGCATTGGCGTATGTTTTGATAGCTCATGTCAGTTCCATACATTTTTTACTATTCTTTTTCTGATAGAATGTCGCTTTTTCTAAGGCCTCTGATCTTACAAACTGAGTCTTCTGCATCTTCTTACTCCGTGTCATCCCGTCCCATCTCTCCCACGGGGGCGTGGGAACTCTGGATGCGAGAAACGAGATCTCTTGCTACGATTGTTTGTACGATATAACGCTCTGTCATGCGATCAAAAAGTCGTATCGGACACTTGACTTCCAATTGTTTTGAAACTTGTTGTAGGAATGTGTGAATGGGCTGATGACAGTACATGTTCTTAGATTTAGGTCTCATCCATAAATATTGTTTATATTTTAGAAGTTAGCTTTATCGATTGCTTTGATAACTTTGTAATGTGGGAGTATGTCACACTTTTTCTCGTGTTTAGTTTTTATTAGTTTTTTTTTTAATTTATTTCGTTGTGTGCACTTGTGACATGTGCCAAATAAATATGCTTTCTTTCTTTCTATGTGTGTTTGTCTCAATTTCGTCAATTTTAATCTTTCTCCTATTTTAAGGATATATTTTTATTCAATTTCATTAAATGGCCGTATCAATTTCAAATATTTCTACTAAGAGCGTCTTCTTAACGTTTAATTTAAAAAAATACCTGCAACATAACCTTTTCGTTTGTCCCTTGAAACACCATCAACATCTAAAATAAACCCCAGGCTACTTTTTAACTTTCCTACAACTTTATCTACCGTCCACACATAACAACACACAAGTTACAACATCATTACCACATTACAACAACTTGTCTAGAAATAAATCACCCGTGTCGGCAACATGTTTCTTTTCCAACATGTTGGTTACAATGTGGACATGTTCCACATTTAGTTGGTTAATGAGGACTTGGAGGATGCGGGGGCGTGGCCGGAATTGAACACATGTCCCAACGCTTCCGTCCCTGTGTTTATAAGATAGTTTAGTTTAGGGAACGGTGAAGTTTCTGTGTAGTTGTGAGTTTAAGTTCAAGAATGTTTGGAGAATGGCTTGAGACTAGTAATGACTATTTATAATTGAACTTTTGTACTGTAATGTTATTTCAGTTGGGATAATTTCATGACCTTTGTTATATTGTGGTAGACCACACATTATAAATTAAAAATAAATGAATATATTTTAAGAATGTCGGTGCTACTTACAAGAATGTAAATGAAGACATTTTTGTTAATAACTATTGTGCTTAAAGCGCTATGAAGACTAAATCATATTTTTGTTTGTCCTAAATGAAACTCAACTTTTAAATTATTCGGGTGTACTCACTGAATTAATGATGGTTGAGTAAGTTTCTAAGTTCGTTGATATCAGGGACAGCTTTCTATAGTCTTCATTTAATTACCTATTATTAGAATTACGTACATCCGTATGATTCCGTATGAGAACCAAAGAAAGTTACTCCTTCAATTAAACCACCAGTCAATCAATTTTTAATAACTATTGATTATTTATCAATATGAGTCCAAAATAATATAGCGTCTAACAAACATATGGTCTTTCTCCTAATTTAATATTAAATGCGGAAATGCCTAATGGCTGATTTCCTCTCGTTTAATGAATAAACACGTAATATCCCATTACTAATGATGTAATATAGACATGTGGCCTACTTGGAGATAATATTTATTTATAAGACGTTTTCTTGCGCATTCCATATGGTTTTATTTATTATAATTGACTGCAAGATTCCATAATGCCAGCATGTAATGCAATGTGATCCCATATTTACAGTGCCTTCTTCCGTTATAAGAGTAATATTATAAGAGTTCATTTTGCATATCCTAACAAAAGGGCTGTTTTTGTAGCTACTTGAGGATTACTTAAGGATTAGACATCTAAAACAATTACAATGGATACAATTACAGAGAAGCATAAGATAACGGAAAGCGACAAGGCTATACAAATGAAACCAGCAAAGTTAACAAGCATACATAATTTTATTAAAGACTGCGAAAACAAAGCAAACATAGCAGATACTGTTGCATAATTACAAACGCTTTGAAAAACAGAAGCCTGACCTGAAAAAGACAATAAAATTGTAGACGCATTGTCATTTGAAAACACCAATAAACGATTTGTCATGTACTCTGAGTAATAGCTGCTGTAAACTTTTATTGCTCTCGTATATATGTATATTTTAATATAAACACGAACGACCATAAATGTATTAATGATATAACGTTGCAACCATGTATAGTCGGTGTATGTAATGGAACTAGATTTAAAAGTGACATTATGTAAAATGTGAATGAAGTAGTTGCTTTAAGTGTAGCAGAGAAACTTCTTTAGACTGTTGTAATTGCTGTTGAACATGTTATTGATGATGATGACTATAAAGAAACAGAAACAAATAAACCCCTCAGTTTTATTGAGATCCTCAGTTAGACAAAAAGCAATCGATTTCATAGTTGTTGTACACTTCCACGGCTACTGTGATGTGGTTGACATTCGCGTACGTCAAAAAAGGTTGAAAGCTTTTTAACCTGCCAGTTGACTTTCTTTACAGCCTTCATCATCGACGTTTCTTTCTGTACCTACCCGTATTGAAACCTCTTTTTGTCACCATCAGAAGTGAACCAGAAACGCCAACTTTTTCGCCAGTCTTTGCAGAGAAAGTTTTTGTTATGAAATATTGTCAAAACTATGAATGCATGTCAAGCGTTGATTCGCGTGAGTACGAAGCATTTTTGTTACTGAATTGTATAAGTCTGACCTAGTCTTCGATGTTTGTGGAAAGATGGCTGCCGTGGAAAAGTAAATAAAGAATGAGGTATTCCAATGTTTGGCGATCAATGTTTGTGCGACGAGTTGTGTTTAACGAAGCTACTAATCGTATCCGATGTTTTTTGTGTGATATTTTTATTAAAGCTAGAAAAATTATGTGTGTCTAACGTGAGAAAGTTCTACGGTGAAAAGCATGGGAAATATATTCGTGATCGCAATCGCAAATAGTTTGGTAGTAGATATGGATAAGATAAAGATTTATTTTTAATTTTTTTTGGTAAATAACATACAATTAATAAACTATGTATGAACATTGATGAAGCGAAATAATTATGTAAGGCTTGTAACAAGTGAAGTTCTGTATTTTAAATCTATCTCCAAAGGAAACCCGCGTCAGTTTATGTACCTATTTACAGACTGCAGCACACCAAGGAACTACAAATCTGTATTTCTTTAAAATAGTTTCAACTTTATTGCATTAGGTACAAGGTTGATAGGGATTTCATAGTTTCGGGTAGCATGATGTGCGGGCGTAACATACGCTTATGAAATCAAGTAAACCGACAATTTTGAATTCCAGTCACTTAGCTAATATTATTAAATATAGGAAAACAAATCAACAACACCATACAGTGTCATTTTTCCTTGTACAAATTTCTAATTATAGTATTTCCCTTTGATTCACTGGTGACTAGTGAACTACTGACAGCGGTCATGGGTTTACCAATTTAAAACCATAGATTGGTCACAGAGCCATGGTAATCGAAGGTCACCATACAATTTGTCGTGCGATGTCGTTTTACGATGCCCATGAATGAATCGAACGATCTCGTTTAAGTTATCGACTCTAATTTGAATAGAAAATACGTGAGAATGAATTCTCGAGCTTTCGAAAGTAAATTGAATTTCCATTACTGTCATCGGAGATGTAAAGATCCTCTAAGTCTGTATTTTATGTTTGGAGTTTTTAGAAAACAAAGAGAAAAAATAAATCTCAAATTCTTAACTACAATTTTATTAAGATTTGGATACAAACGTTGATATTGACCCTCCGTGACCTTCTTTCGCCCTAATATTTGCATGCAATAGGAGAATAAAACTTAATCACTATCATTTACTTCTATTATTAAATAATAGCACTGCAGTACTAAAACCATGATGGAGTAACAAATAACCAAGCTTTCTTTATGCATAAGAATTGCCAATAAAATATTTCACCATAACATTGGACCAACCAACCACATCGCTATTGGCTGTTGGCTATAAATTCCATTTTCAAAAACCGCGATTTACAGTCAGCCATTTTGTATTGCGTGGTCAATGACCCCTGTTAATAATGATCGTAGCAGGCGAATAGTAAGATTTATGAAGTGATTTCAATTCTTCGGCCTTGCGGTACTACGGGAGTTGTATACTTGCGACAAATTACTATGATATCACGTTGAGGGACCCTATTTATATGTGTCAAGTGACAAACGTCCTTATTGTTTGTTGTGTAGGGATGGAATTCGTATTCGGTTGTTTGATTGGTATAATCTTTCTTGAGTTGCTGTTATTGCAACATTTGGTTGTCATAGTAACTACCTGTTATGAAAAGCAGTTTGTTGGTCTTCTAATTCTTATTATATCTAATCAATGTTAAATAGATCACAAAGCACAGTCCACAACCAAAGTCTAAAAGGCAATTTGAAAACAATTTGTAGGTTATATCTTATCACTCAAATTAAATTAGTACATTTCGATATACAATGCAGATAAAACGTTGTAAAGGTGAGGCTACACTACCGCCATAAGTTTAAAAGTGTAAATTTAAGGCGCGGCGCCTATTGCACTTGAACTAATGAAGTGCAAGTTCGCATGTAATGGTCAATTAATGACAATTAGCAGTACAATGGTGCTTACTCTTTTATTTTGCAGTATGATTTCACATAACATCACGCTCGCTTGTAATCCCTAAACGTTTAGGTAGAGGTGTACTCGTACGTACACTCACATTTCGCCAGTCATGTTTAAGGCCCATATAATAGAGGGCAAGCCTATTGTCATCAACTGGGTACAAATCCAGACTCCGTAGCTGCTACTGAGAAATTCCTGATAGAAAACCCAATAACACTTTGCCCCACCTGGCAATCGAACCCCTCATGCTTAGCCGTCACGTTTACTAGACCAACGAAGCTAGTAGTATCTTACCCTGAAAAAAAACTTTTAATAACATTCCAGTTTAATCATTGATAGAAATCTTAAGAATTGATCAATAACTCTTCACAAGTACCTAGCCATTTAAATAATTGGATCATAAAACCGGTAATTTATTATTGTGAATCATAATTTTTAATACCATTCTGGGTAACTACCCATAAATTTTCGTATAACAAGGTAAAGCTGTTCTAAATGAAAACGCGGTAAACATAATATAATTTCTTGTAAATAATTCTTGGCTACGCTGTCGGTCTAATCTGATTATCGAGAGTTCTAGACCGCTATGGCCTGTGGCGGCGGCTCCAATAATATATGTGCCATTGATTCGGTTTTATGTCAATTGAACAGTATTAATGTCTTGGCAACCTGAGTAATGGTGACGACTCTAGTGTTACCGGCTTATGGCTTGTTACTTTGTTAAAGTAAGTCACGGTGTTTCACTTTTGAGCAAGAACCAATGGGGTTTGTGTTTTGAGCGTAAACCTCCTTGGTGGTGGCAGAAAATGAAATTGAAAAAAGTTTCTGTTTCAACACTTGGTTCTATTTTGAAGGTTTTGTCAGTTTTCACTCGCACGCCGTTTTTTAATTTTTTTGGGGGTGGGAAATCATCATCAATGGATGGACTGTGTGAAGGTTGATATGGCTAGAAAGGAGGTGACTGCTGACATGACGAGAAATAGAGAAGTATTACACAGTAGTAAACAGTATTCCCAAACCACTGTAACTCCTGTTAGCCCAGAATCAACAGTGGCGACCACAAGAAAAGCGCCGAAATAGACAAGTATGGAAGAAGAAGACATGTTGCAATGTTGCGCCGACCCCAGAGAAATTGGGATAAGGACAGGAGAATGATGGTGGGATCATCATATAACCCCTCCCGCTCTTGGGCAAAGCGAAAGGGAGTATCAGACTTCTACTGACTAAAAACCAACCATGTTCCTTCTTAGCCCTTTATGTCGAGGCTGCGGTATATCTTGCAAACAACCCGCAGACCCGACGGGTCACTCACACGCCTAACCTTTTGAATCAGAATAAAGAAAGAAATAAAGAAAACATATTTATTCAGCACATGCCCCAACTGCACACAACAAGCAATAAAAAATAAAAAGAACCTAATAAATAACAGAAAAAAAAATCTGAATCAGAATCTAATCGAAGGCAGCTCAATACACCTCCTTGCCGGATTGCCGCCATGGGATCTGGAGGCGATAGTCCTCGCGCGCCTGCATGAATGGCGCGCGGAGGCGCTGCACCGGGGGGTCACTCCGTTGCCGCGGCTAATTGCTGCGCAGCGGACAGACCTCCGGTGCGATCTCATGGCGGCATGGAAACAGCGACTGTCGCAACCCCGTGCAGGGCACGCCACGATAGTGGCGGTAAGTCCCCTCTTTGAGGAGTGGCTGGAGAGGCGCCACGGCGCCCTCACCTTCCGTCTGACGCAGGTACTCACCGGACACGGTTGTTTCGGGAGGTACCTGCACCGAATCAGGCGGGAGGAAACGCCCGGTTGTCACCATTGTGAGGATCGGCCGGAGGACACGGTGGAGCACACCGTGGAGGTGTGTCCCGCTTGGGCGGAGCCCCGCCGTGTTCTCGTAGCGGTGATCGGCGGCGGCGACCTCTCGCGTCCGGCCCTGGTGCAAGCCATGGTCCGGGGCGAGGAGGAATGGGACGCCGTCGCCTCCTTCTGCGAAGCAGTGATGCTAGCGAAGGAGGTGGCGGAACGTGAGAGGGAGAGAACCTCTCGTCCCAGCCGCCGCGGGAGGCGCTCCGGGCGTCGGGGGCCACGTGATGGCTTCCGGCCACCGTAGACGCGGGCCTGTGGACGGTGAGTGATGGGTAAGCTCGCCGTCCGTCCGTCTTATGACGACAACAGGCCGTGTCGACGGCGCGTTCGTGTTCCACGCGCGCCTCAAAGAGATGTCAGCAACATGGAAGGGGCCCGCAAGGGCCGACGCCTGTCGAGGCTGCGGGTTGTCCGCAAGGGATACCGAGGCCTCGACATGAAGGGCGAAGAAGGAACATGGGTGGTTTTTAGTCAGTAGAAGTCTGACACTCCCTTTCGCTCTGCCCAAGAGCGGGAGGGGTTATTTGATGATTTCCCACCCCCCAAAAAAAAAAAAAAAAAAGGCAGCTCAATACCAGTACAGTCCAAATGTGCCTGCCTATCTGACCTCCACAACCCAGTTAGAACTGTGTAAAACGCAAGATATCCCTTAGTAAAACTGGCTGTCAGACTGACTACCTGTAATGAATGTCAAAGATCTAAATGACAGCCAAAGCCAACGGCTTACCGTGCTTTCTGAAGAAAGATGGAAACTCAGTATGTAACGAGCAGGCACCAATTCACGGAACAACCCAGCTTCGCGGCTTAACCTAAGTAGCCCAACTAGCACACTAGTGGAAATAGCAGTCTATATTGCAACTTATAGCTGTACAGTAGCGGTTTTGGGGTTCAAAAAGTGATTATAAGTTCTACTATTGCTTCCGTAACTGCTTATAGCTGTAAATATCACTAGGGGTAGTAGAAACTAGAACATTACAGCCTGTTAGATCCGTAGGGATCTAACTGGCTGTAATTCTACGGATCTAACAGGCTGTAATTACTAAAATTTATCGGATGCAAGTGTTATTAATGAAAACGTTGTAAGTATGAATGGAGCCGTACGTAAGCTCGCCACAAGTTTACTATGAGCTTAAAGCAGCCATTGATGCTCGATCAATGTAAACACATATCTACTATCTACATAAAGTACAAGAAACAAAGGGACTTACGCTGCTACACGGCAACGTTTCATTCACCTCAGCAATAAACCTCGCGAAGTATTTACGACGGTAATGTCAGAAAATAGGTCATAATTAGTAGTTCCATTAGTCAACTGAGTTCAATGACTGCTGTGCCCTGGCCCTTATGTGGGACAGGGCCACCCCTTAAACCAAGGCGCGATAATTGTTCTTTTAAATTGCTTTCGTATTTATTTTTATCGAAGAAAGAGGGGGAGCTTTGGTTTTATTTGTTTTCGACACCCCTGTAGTTTATTTCTTGGTTGGAGTAATTCGTCTTTTAGTTGTCAGTTAGATAGGTACCTGCAGGGGAATGAAGTGTTCAGGAACTTACGGCGATTTGCCTTGTTATGAGCGTTGAATCTACGTAAGAGTTAAACAGTTATATAGTGATTAAAATACATATATGTATGCGAACTATTTTAGTTGGTGGCCGTTTTGCTTATCAATTACTTCAAAAAATCAAATCAGATAAAATAGATAGACGATAAGACAGCATTTGCTCTTGCATGATAAGTGCTTGCAATAATTGCGTAAAGTACCAAATATGAGCACGAATAAACGCTGTCATAAAACGGTACAAATATCGTTACAAGTCATGTTTGTGCCCCCCAAGCAATACATAAAAGCATGAATTTAAAAGCTTAGAACAATGTGATATTTGTGACTTTTTATCGCGTGGCTATATTCGCCATCCGACACGTTGTTTTCGAAATGCAATTTTTAGAAATCTTTAACAACAAAGCCCTCCTAATAATAACATCCAGGACCAAAACATGCTTACAGAATATTTTGGTGAAGGGACAATCTTATGGACAACTTCAACTCTTTGCCTCTTTACCATAAGGTGTAATACATCGTGCGGGCGGATGCTTTTAGTATTCATAATGTTGCACGTGTAAAAAAAAACAATACACGAAGGTGACAAAAAGACCGCTTCCTGAGGAGGTTTTACGCAAAAAAAACGCTCGTGCCGCTGGTTCCCGTGGGACTAAAGCGATACATGCAAGCTTTCATGTAGTAAGAATAACTATAACTAACCTTATTGGTGATATTCCTCAGAAACATAAGGTGTTTAGTACTAGAAACGGTCGTGTATGTAAGATGTCAGGTGATAATCGTAGCAGGTTGCATTCCGTAATTTTTGCCTACCCCAGGATCAAATGGCATATGTATGCAAAAACGACACTTATTTTTATATAATGTTAAATAATACGTCGTGTCAACTAATTAACAATTAAAATAACTATTCCGTGTCCATTCAATCCACAACAAAAGGGCGTGAACAAAACAGCTCAATACACTCGCTTTTACTTCATCGATTCGCTACGCTACTAAAGCAGCCGGCTAGGACACACCTTAAAGCCATGTGGAAGCAACAAGCCATCTTATTGGTTGCCTTCGATAATACCTCAATATCAACGCAAGTCATGCAAACGCAAGTCTTGCGTTTCGAAAACTACCAAAGAGAACCCCTCTTTGACAGTTCACGAAACGGTTCCCTGTTTCTCCGCTGCTCCTGCTGATAAAAAATAGTAGTTTTAAAGAATAATCTGACAAGGACTATGTTATTCTTTTGATGTCTGATAGCAGCTGATTATGATAATGCGTGATTCTTAATTTCATATCGGCGACTTGTTCTTTCTTGCATCGACGTGTTTTTCAGGGTGCTATACAGGGTGTAATAGAATAAGCGTAATAGTTCTTAGGTGGTGATTAGAAGATACAACTGGCAATTTTATGGAAGGAAAACGGGGCGGAAAATAAAACTAAAATTCTTTTAAAAATATCACCTGAAGCAATTTGTATGAAGAGTCCTAATTTTTTCGGCCCTTGTTACTAGGCTTAGTAAATATTGCCCAGTTTTATGGTTTGAATCACCTATCATGAAGTATTGCACTTAAACTGTTACGAATATTGTAACATTATGTGATATCTTATTTAAACTATCCTACAATACTTTTCGAGCAGTTTCCCTTACTAACAAGTTTTACAATAGTATGTATAATTCATCATATGACTACAGCTACCACGCCGGTGCGGTCCCCTAGCTATGATAGTCACGCGACCTCGCTTCACAGGTAGTTATGGCACAAGTCATGAACTAAGCGAATTCAAGTGTGGTGTAGATTGAAAGACTTTAGCAGGGCCCATCAGTTCCTGCACACATAACATCACGCCTGTAATCCCCGAAGGGTTAGGCAGAGGTGTACCTAATGGTACACCCACATTTAGCCAGTTATGTTTGAGTCCCATGTAATAGGCGCGACTGAGAAATTCGTGATGGAAAAATCCAATAACACTTTGGCCGACCCGGGAATCGAACCCAGGCCCATGAGGGCCTGGGTTCGATTCCCGGGTCGGCCAACAGCAAAGAGCAACAGCTAGGCATGAGCCTAGCTGTTGCTCTTTCGACCAACGAAGCAATCAGCAGCAACGTGACTGTTCTTGCAATAGCTAAATATGTTTCCAGAAGCAAGCGACATATACCTACCAGTTTGTTCGTAGGTCTAGAATTGTGTATCTTGAAAGAAGAACATCTCTTTCATGACTTACTCAACGAAAAATCCTTTCCAATTCCACAATCAAATTATCCTGTAATAAATTCTTCCCCTTTTCTTAACAATCTAATTTATAACTGGCACAAAAATATGGCCGTATCTTTTATTGATTTAAAAAAGGAACAGCACATTAGGGCATTAACCTGCTTGATTTGTGACCTCATTACGTTTGATATAAGTATTTTCATTGGTGCACGCAACACCCATCATACGACAAAAAACGTGTTTTGAGATTAAAATTGTCATAATCACTTAGATAAAGGTATTATATCAGTTGCTTGGTAATAATTAATTGAATATTTGGTTTTGTGACGTAACTTGGATCGGGAAATTGATTTTGGTTGCTAAATTCCGGAGCAGTTTAATGTGTCTTACTCATTGATATAAAAACTAAAGATACGGTCGTCCGAACATTTGCTCGACGCGTTCGCCATACAGAGAATTGGTGTAGTCTGCTCGTTAACGTAACCTTGTTTAAGCGGTGTGGCATTTTCGAGGTATAAAGAACATAAATAAAGCTTTTAATAAAATTTACGACCGCACCCGAAGAGAGCCGATCGTGGACTAGTTCACTTCGGCTTAGGAAAGACCTTATTGGGACCACGTTTGTGGCGTCATTTTAACATGCCGTCCGCCCAGTCCTTACGCAGTAATATATAAGTCAATGGTCTTACTAAGGAATATAGTGCTACCTAGCATCTTGTTGTGGACGTCAGATGGACAGTTGCTTCATGTAATACTGGTATTCAGCTGCATTCGGTCAGACTGCAAGCCAACCCCAATTTATTTGGCCAGATGTTGTATTTTTAATTAATATTTGAAGTATCTTCAATGTTACCTAAAATGAATAAAAATGTTGACACTTGTACCAAAACATTCAAGCCATAAATTTCACCCTACTGCATCAAAACTAACCAGGCGAGTATCAAAAACTGTATTACAGATATTATCTGTTCACAAATTAGCCCATCGTACAACGGAACTACACTTAGAACACGATAATGCACTAACCTTCAATTTATATTTAACTACTCCACTTTTACAAAAAGGGCCTATGTTTATCACATTAATACAACACTATACTTTTGCAGCAACACGAGGTAAAAACGCACGAACGTGCGATAATATTTTTTTTATATCCCATAACTGTAAGGGTAATATTCTAGAAATGGAAATAATAAAAAAAATACATACTTTCGAAGATATCATCAAAACTCTCCATAATTATGTGTAAAAAAAACTCCTTGTATAGTTCTTATGTGCTGTTTTTTTCCGGTAAACGTGCAATTTTCGAATTTCTACGTTTTAAAAGAACGTGTTCGTTTCAATAACTCGATAATGAATTAATAACTTAAAAAGACTTTTCTCCACCACAAAGGTTACTTCACCACTTAAGTTCTTGCACTTCAAACCTCATTATCTGCGCAAGTGCCTCTAATAGCCACCGGCTAAAAGCAATAATAACCGGTTCAAGTAATTAGTGCTAAACACGAAGATCTAAGCACATAATTACTTAACTTAGCTCATACAGCCTGTAAATCTACTCGCGTGTTTTACAACCATAAATATAGAGAAAGCTAAATTAAAAAAAACTAAGAGGTCATTCGCCCTGACCTTTTTAACCTTGTAACTTAAACTGTACCGAGAAACTACTGTCGTTGAACGAGTTAATGATTTAATCGGTTAGGGCTAGTTAGTAGTTCTTAACCGTAGCTTAGTACAAGTTAGGTTGTATGTTAGGTCTAACTGGTAACTTGTGTTGGACGATGTTTACCGTTTACGTTTTTGCTGTTCCGATTGGCATTAAGCGCTTCTTAATGTCAGTAATCTTATGTTGGTTTTTATATTGAAGACAAACTAATAAAGCACCACTTCTGAGCGTGTCGATGTCAATTTAAATTGAGTCGACCTATTAGCGAAGAGTTTAGCGCTTTTTAAGGTGTGCAAGCAACAGGACAGGCAGAACACGGATATTAAGTGTCCCATCGATTGGTACAACACCAAAAACTATGAAGAAGAAGTACAACTATATCATCATCATCATTTCAGCCGAAAGACGACCACTGCTGGACATAGGCCTCCCCTAAGTGCCGCCACATTGACCGGTCCCGTGCATCTCGCATCCAGCGGATCCCCGCAACCTTCACCAGGTCATCGGTCCACCTAGTGGGAGGCCTTCCAACGCAACGTCTTCCGGTTCGCGGTCGCCACTCCAGAACTTTCCGGCCCCATCGGCCATCCGTTCTGCGAGCAATGAGACAACTATATATACCGATGTATTTACTGCATTTCTATCGATACTTCTATACACTAACAACATAAGATTTTTCATCTATCTGTTTACCACTTCAAGTTATGAAATTAGCCACTATTCACTCTTTACGACCATTTCTCATACTCCTGACAATATTACAATGAATGTTGAAATTATGCTTATTTCTAACGGCTGTATATGGTAAGGTTCCCCCTGCATATTGAACGCAAACAGCGCAACGTAGTTCTTACACATGCACTATTTATCATAGCGTTGCCCTTTTGCGCAGCAATTCGTCATCGAAACCCTTTATTACGAAGCCCTTATAACTATCTCCGTAAAGATTAGTTTCGAGTGCACTTTGACTGTCGAAAGGAATTAAAAACCTCCATAAATCTAAATTAGTGGCTGTTCTAAGCAATTAGAAAGCTCTCCGGTTTCTTTGTTTTAATAGATACGTACTCAGGTTGACCGTTTGTCATTCTATGATCATTATCTTTGACAAATTCATTTGGTTTCGTCTGTTAGGCTAGGATTTGACCTAGATTTCCTATGCTTGCTCTAAATGAGTGTAATGTTTGATTGCTTTAGGTTTCTGACTAATGAGTTCATTAGTTGCTGAAACTTTCTACTCTGTTGTTGTATTACTGAAGTTTTCATTCTGATTGTTGGAAAAAACCAGTGATGTCTTTTTTGGTGCTCATGAACTATAAACAAGCAATCAAATTAACTAAACATCTAGCAAAAACATCTATTCTACCATTCATGGCCTATCTTTGGTACTAGTTATGACAATTCGTGCAGCATGAATTGCCTCGCAGACATTTACGTTGATGGTCAGACATTGTTATCAGCACATTATCACGTTATTCCTAAGCCTATCTAACGAAATTTACGTCAAATACTCATACATAACAATACCAATATGCTTCAGCACAGAAACAAAATATCGGCCCACGTGAGTGGTCGGTCGTAGGCGTTAGTAATATAAATAGAAATTGTTGATAACAATACTACGATAAAACCTCAACCATACGGCTATTCGATAAAACGTCGAGATTACAAAAATTGTGCGCCGAAGCATTTCTTTTGTGTAAGAAAAACAAATGACGCTGTCAGAGAAGTATTTGTGAGTGAAAAATTGGATGAAAGTATGATTGAAATCTTAATTAGAGTGTAAGTGATTGTAATTTATGTAATAAATGTGGATATAGAAGCAATGGACTGGTATGTCAATAAATAAATGTACCTACATATTAAAACAGGCATAAATTCACATAACAATTTAGTTGAATAATGAACGAAAAATTTATAAAGCAACAAAGTACTTAAAATAATAATAGCAACAACATGATACCCTGATAAACAGCTAAAAACAGCAGCCAAAATTATTCTCAACTGAATCAATCCTTTTAACTCATTCGCTTCACAAGCCGGCCCAGTTAAACAGCCAAAGATCTCCTGAGCTTACATTATACTCTCGAAATACCTCGGTAACACAGTAGTTCTTCGAAAGGAAACTGTCCTTCCATTAGTGTTTCCTTTTGGGAATAGTCAACACACATCACTCAAATTTCATTATGCGGAAATATAAATTTAGCCCACTCTGATGTGACGAAGAAATGTAGTTATTTGAAGTGGTCTTTTTTATTGATTATAAAGGAAAACTGTCTTCGTTTCTAAGGAGTTAATGAGGAAAGTGACTGATTTATTGAAATGCTATCAATAACAGAAATTAAAACGTCTTTTGGAGCTGTATCCGTTGAAAGAGGTGCATTTTCGCAGCAGAAATGAGTATCGATATAAAAAGTTTTAGGTACTTACTACCTTAAATTTTTTATCTCAAAATAAAAAAAAAATCATCAAAACATGTCGGAAAGGTGAAGTAAAATGCTATCAAATAAAGGTGTTTAGTAAGGTTATACTAGAGACAGAACCAAATGAAGAACAATGGTTTTCGATGCATAGCAATCAAATAAGTAGATCTCAAACAAACTAGGAAATAAACCCCATAATGAAATATAAAACATACTCGTAAAGAAATATTCTCAAGCTAAAGAGGTTATCGCTCTTTTGTACTAGAGTTGAATTGCCCCACATGTACCGCATACACTTCACGTATTCAGTACAAACTGCACCATATTGCGTGCATGTGTTATTGTTAACGGTCTTAAAGTAGTGATACATGCTACAGAAGTATCACTAGAAAATTCAAAAATTTTAGGATGTCATTAATTTAAATACGTATACGTTCGGATGTACTATTTCAAGCTACTATAGCCTTTGTTTCTCTCACTCAAGAGACATCACCTTACATTGAAATCGGTGAGTAGAAAGCACATGTCAAAAAGTTTTATGGAACTTGACGTAATCCAAGACTAGTTCGGTCTTTCAGCAATGTAGATCATTTACTTGATGTTCTGTTTCTATAATTACATCAGTCAGTTGCAAGAATTCGACTTTGATATCCAACGATTTCGTAGACTCTATGATATCGATATTTATATCTACATTATCTACTGTTACTTTCATGTAGATCATACGTAGTTCGCGGAACTATATTACTGCCCTACACCTGCCTTCTATACCTAGTGCAGCCACAGCAACTCTTAATTGTACGCGTTAATAATAACCTGACCCGCTTCCCGTTGCTGCAATGCTGCGCTCTGCAATGTCTATTTTAAGTATTTCTTACTCATTGTTTAGCATTTGCAGATCGGGTTCGATCTCTGTTGCATTGTCTTCGAATACCTTGGTTAATTTTAACTGGGTTTAAAATATCTACCTTTTTTATATGTTTTTGTATATCTTGCTTGCCACAATTAAGTGAATTTGTGTGTGAAAAGGGTTTAATTTTAATGTTTTCAAACCAAGAGTAACATGTTATTTCAATTCTCGGAAATCACAAAATCATGTAAATGTTAAAATCGTGTGCTTGTAGTGTATAATTTTTATGATATTTCCCACAATTGTTTGAATATTGTATGGTCATGAAACGAGGAGGAAAATGTATAACAAATACATAGACATGAAACTTGTTTATTATTTGTTACAATTCTGCTAATATGTAATTGAATCCCTAATCCAAAGGTTATGCAAGGGAAGCGTTTCGCCTTACTCATGAGTACTCATGACATTGCAGGCTTCACCATCTAAAGTGACGTCACTTCGATCGATTCAAGTAGTACTTGAAATGTACCTACTTCTATCATTATCTGCTATAGTTTTACCTGTTTCGTACTATCGTGACCAAAGACCAAATACTCTGTGAGCTTGCCAATTATATAGATGAGTATGTAGTCTCAGACAATCAATAGAAAGACTTCAATATTGGTAAAGAGACCCAAGTTACGAGTTTATGATATAAAACCAATAAGATTAAGGATTTGTTGGAATTTTCACAATCTATTGATGATTTGCCGTCCACAAGTTATATCTGCTGATTACGTGACTCCACTCAGGTGATGCTTCGGTTGCGAAGTGATGACGTTATAGCGAATCTAAACATTGTAATGTTCCTCATATTTGCGTTTGCTCTTTGTTAGTTTTTTGCACTTGAGTTTTTTTTGCCTGAAGTTGCATGCTCTTTGGAGTTCAGTCAAGGTTCGTTTGTTTGTTATGTTTTTGTTATTTGAAGGTGATGAAATATGATTTCATATTCGTATTGATTTGCATTGAAACAGAATGATACATCTCATTAGTTACATCAAAATGTTTTTCTTCTTCGTTATCTATTTAGTTTAAGGATTAAGGAAACACCTCTGCTTTTTTCTATCAAAATCAATTATGTTATCAAACTCACAGCTATTCTCATGAATAATAAACGCAGTTGCTTATTTCTGTGCAAAACCAGTATGCTCCATAAACTTTAAAGGTCAGTCCAATAAATCTCATCTCCTTATTGCTGTATTTATTATTATTTTCTGAAGTTTTCGGGTCAATGAATTGCTTTTGAAGGCCCGTTTCTTTTGTTATAATAACCCCGTTTTCTCCAATTGTTTAAGAACAACTTCCTGCTATTAATTCACTTAGATCCGTCAGTTTTGACTAATAGTGAAATACTGCCTCAAGGCAAGAAATTAATTCTAGTTTGTGAATTAATTCTAGCTTAGACTGAAGAGGTTAATTACCACGTTACATTTTAAAAACGATTTAAAAGTTTACTTTTATTTGCCTTGCGGCTTCATTGGCGAGCACCGGATTTAGAAATTATATAAAATAATGTTTAACGTTAGGCCTGTCAAATGCGTAAACATTTTCTGTTGTAGATGTCGCTTCAAGCCATAGTTAAAGGTCATAATTAAAATTACCTCATTGAACATCCAAATACTGTAGTACTTCCAGTCAATGATCATGATCAATAAATGATCATTTATTGAAATTCGGAGCACCCTTTTATCCAGTGTTAAGATGTTTTAACAGGATTATTAACATGTTCACCATGCCCTTTATTTCACCGATACTTTTTATTACAATGTTATTTTTCCGATATTAGTTGCATACTGATAACACCTGTAATAACAAGTAGAGGGTTCATAATCTGCTTCAGCCGCTATCAGCTTTATCTCCCGTTCTATCACTGCCTTATCACCACGTAAACACAATCGACCTGCTTTCTGCATAATTTCACCTAAAATAAGAATAACATTATTTATTATGGCAACTTTCGATTCCAATCGTTCGCCTGCTCGTTTTATTGGTGCATAATATTTATTAACATGTTTATAACCCATCACTTTATGGTCCAAATGCCACAGCTGAACTAACATAGTAATCATTCGGAAAATGTTATATATGTCATTCAATATAGATAGGCCATACAAATTGATAATGTTATGAATTCAATCCAAGAGAGATTAAAACTCAGAGAAATTAAAGTCCACATTAGCCAACGTAACCAAAACTGCTAAAAAAAATAATAACAATTGATTTTAATCCGTCGAATCACAGTTACATGCAGACAAAAGACAGAACCTTTGAGTTACGAAAAAACCTATGATGAAGACCTAGATGAATCAAACAGAAAAGTCGTGAACACCAAACCCCTGTTCCGTTACCCATTTGAATTTGAATTCGTTACCAGTATCGACCAATCTTGATGAGGTGGCAACACTAAACCGTGGGAGGGCCCACATCTGGTACACTTCGCTATTATTACTCTATGGTCGCAGTAAGGACGTAACGGCACATTTGGAGCTAGACACTGAATCTATTATTGTTATAGTGTAAAATCAAATAGTGTTTATGGCTGACTGTTTTGTAGGAGGAGTTTTTGCAATAAGATTAAATGACGCTGGCCAAAAATGGTGTCATCAGTTTACTGACCACCAGGGATCTAGGATCTCTCTTACTAGACGTCTAGTCCAATGAAAGGTATTATGGAAGAATTACCATTCTTACCGACTGCTGATCGTGATTACCGGAATCCTGAAGTACCTTTGCTCGGTGTTCTTTGGAATGTTTTTGTGTAACCATAATGGTGATCACGTCATAATCATGACTGAACATAATAAAAGAATTTAGAGTTAATTACAGCGTTCTGAAGGGCAGCAATACCTAATCCTATGCTTGTAATTTGAACAATTTGACTGAGTAGCGTAGTCTAGGTACCTCAACCTGAAAAGGATAAATCACCTTGTTTTATCCACGTCACTATTGCCTGTTACCTGTTCAATTACCTGCATTGATAATGTTACTTTAAAAAGCATTTTATCTATGATTTATACTAATGTACTTCTTTATTTTGTTACAGGTAAGACTACTTACATTTCCTCTGCTCTTACCAGAACTGGTCTTCTGGATGCATATTTTTAAACAAGGTTTGTTTCTACAAAAATTATAAATACCCTATCACGGACAGGTTGAGAAATGACTGAAATCACCGAATTAGTCTCAATCACTTTTAAAAATATTTCTCACTGGAGACAGATTGATAAGATATTTTCACCATTTGACTCTGCCTTTCAAAACTGCACTTTATGTTACCGTTTTTTGGTTTCATTTTGATTGGATCTAGTTCTAACTGAGATACTAACCAGAGGCAGGCTATTTATCGTAGTGTCTCGTGTCCAATTACAATAATAATGAATCGTTCGCTGACTGGTAGTCACCGGTGTTGAAACGGAGCGCGGAGGCGAGTGTCACACCAAAGCGTAATTTAATTTGTAAGATGAGTGTGTAAAATGAGCGTGGTGTTTGTCGGCGATTTGTTGTTTCTATTCTATTAATTTTTATTTCAAGACAGTATTGTACTTTCTGTAATTGGTACTAGCAGTTGAGCTATAGGAAGATATTCTAGAGTTCTTTATTCACCATTAATCAGTTACAAATGGTCAGACAGGCCAGCACATTAACCAATTTAGACTTGCACAACTAAAGATGACACCAATACACTACAACCATTTCTCAGCCAGACACTAGATCTTATCGCTAATCGTTTGAATTAAATCTAATCTATTCCTCCTTAGTCAATTAAGTCGTAGTAAATAAATCTTAGCGGGGGCGTTACTGTTCGGTGTGACACCCACTTGAGACATAAATCGTCTTCTCTAACGCCGGTCGACAGGAATGTTTTATTCCTAGGCTTATCGAGATCTGCCTTGAGCCATGCTCTCCTGGTACTTCTCCTATCATTCAGAATAAGTTTGTCTTCGGTACAGTTAGATGAAAGTGCTTGAACGGATGTGGTTGATGATTTTGATGGTGTATGACATTTTTATTGATGAACGGTTGCGTTTAACTGGACAGTTGGTTGTTAATGGCTGTTTTGCTAATTTACCTGGAAATTATAGGAAAGTGTGGATCGTCGGATTAAATCGAACTCTTTGAGGCAAGCTAATGATGCCGAAGTAATAATGCTATTCATCTAATTAAAGTCTTAAACGATTGATGAAAGTGGTCTTAATTTGACCAAGTAAGACTAAAAGCTGACGACATCTACAACGTACCTAAAACTAAACACTAAATTAATGGAATTAAAGTGAAATTTTAGATCAAGCACTGAATTTACTAGATCACTCAATTTAAATACTTCTTGTACCCAAGTCTATTAATGTGATAAACGAACTCTGATTTATGACCATCATGTAAATATTTCTTTCACCAATCCCTCATAGTAAAAGTCATCGCTTCTAATTTTGTTGTCGTATCGTAATTAACATACATTGCTCTTATTCAAACGATTTACGATTATGTTATTAAAGTAATTGCCATAATTGAAAAATATCAGAGAGAAAGTACCGCTGATTGTAAAGCTGATTTGTGACAAGCCGTCAAACCGGTCCAAAGTAATTATAAATTTGTTTAGGGCATCATTTTAAACGGTCATGTTATGGGATATAGCATTATAATATTAGACGATCATGCGTGATACATTTTTGACAAGACACGCTATACAGTATTTTAAATTATAGCAATGCATCATTTGGAAACGAAATAAATTACATGTCTGTACATCAGCCTTCTCACAATCTATCCAATTTATCAGATTGGGGTACTACTAATTTATCATCAGCTACCTCTCACGGTTGACTGGAAAAGATAGGTCGAATTAGACGTGCTTCGCTGGGTGTTGCGAAACGTTTGACTCTAATCCCTTCCAAATTCCTACCATGTTTAACAGTTACATTGCTAGACAATTCAATATTATCGAGATGCATTTCTAGTAACTGTCAGACAGCTAAAAGGAACTATTTCACTGCTCACATGCAATTCGAATTGACATTTCTTTCCTGCGATCTATCTCACGACAGATTAAAAGCTGTATGATATGCCATAATTAAATTATAATTAACAACAGTATTAATTACAAAATAATGAAGCCTTAAGTAGTTCCGTTCTATTATTCATTGTGTTATGATCTGTAAAGTAACATTGCTGCTCACAGGCTATAATTTCTGTCGACAATTCGGAGCGGAAGAAATCGACTTATCTTTAGGGTCATCTGACACTCACTAGGTTACGCGAACATATGCCCATTGTCTAAGATGCTTTTATTGATCAAGATTGTATGAAGACAGATGTTTAAGTGCTTTTTAGATATCCGTCACGGCGTTTGTAACCCAAAGGGCTCGGTAGAGGAGTTCATATAAATGTTGCCCTTTAATTTGTAGAAGCACTTAAATCTGCCCCAGTTCCTGTTTTCGAAAAAACTAGTATCAAAATTAAAAGTTTCCAATCTAGAGGACACCCAAGACGATTCCGCTTAAGAGGTTGTGGCAATAATACTGAGATCATCAATTCTCTCATCGAGTCTTGTGATGAGGGAATTATTGCCTCATTAACAGACTTCATAGGCTATGTTAAGAAAACTATTAAGGTTATTTTCAGCCGTGAATAAATAATAATATATGGCACTTACGATTGTGATGTCATTTACTCTAACAACTCCTACCTTCCTTCCTCCTTGTTCTCAGATCAGTGTTATATCGATACGCTAAGATATTATCACTGCATTATCGTTTTCTATTAAAGCACAATTACAATACATAACACAAGTAATACAATGCAGATGTTAATCATCTTGATTGACTTGCAATTAATGTGTAATCGGAGCATGTTACGTTTTGTTTCAAACTCCTTGGATATATGCAATCAATTCATTGAAGCAGGCTTTCGATTTTAAAAATGTGAAACAAGGGAATTTTCCAATGACTTATTTGTTTGGTTAATTTGATGATGAATGTAAAATTCCGAAGTAGGTACTTTAAAGGAGTATCACCTTTGTCATAAACTATTTTACTTAGTTGTTCCGTTAATTTCAGTTCCCAATTTGTGTTTAGGCTAATAAATTCAAACCCACTTGAATATAATTTGGAGCATTTAAATGTCGGCAAATCTGATTGAATTGATGACTCAGCATGACATCACCTAGATGGTCCATTAATCACTCATCTCATGGAACAATTAGGATTTCTATAGACCCGTGTATCTCATCATCTTTGCCAAGTACTTCACAATCGTTGGGAACAGACCAACTTGTCAGTTTGCCACTCACAATACATTGTTGTAAATCATACATAATTCTTACGACCATAATTTTGTCGGTTTCACAGTCTTTGTTAAAGGTTTGACGATCGCTTACAAAATTTGCCGTACTTGATCCACTTTAAGGCTTTGCCTACACAATAGCTATCTGTTTAAGATGTGTTGCTCTTGCGTATGGTCCGCTGGCTGATTGATGGTGAGGAATGGTAGGATTATAGGTTTCAGCCGTACGTTTACGAGTCTTTCGACATCGTGTTTCGTATTTTCTTTGACGTAGTTCTTTATATCTGAGTGCTGATTCTGCTTTAACAGGCTTATTGGTATCTAAACTTGATAAAGGTGCGCTGTTTTATGGATTTCTACTTGCCTTTCGTTCTTTGGTTCGTCCCATATATGTACGATTCTTTTAATTGTTCTGTGTTCGCTATGTCTGCTGTTTTTGTTATTATTTCTCATTGTGTTGGGAAGTTTTATAGAGATACAAAACAGATCAATAAATGAAGCAAAACTTGAGGCCTCTGGTAAACAATCAGTTATTGTCATGATTTTGTAGACCTTGGTCACTTAGTCAGTAATATAAAGCTTAATACAAAAGGTACAAGTACTTGGAAAAATTCATGAATACTGATCAGGGTCATTGGTTTATTGTTAAAAATATTTGGCTGGAAATAATAAAATACGTTTTACAAGATCACAAAAAATATGATTGTCCCGAAGCTATTTTAGCTATTTTAGAATCAGAACTAAACGTAAATCCGATTTTTTAAATAAATGAAGGTTAGATCAATTCTTTCGCAAAACTTTCTGTGTGCCCTTGCCAACAGAATGTGCGGTGAAACGTTGTCTTTATTCAGAAATCAAGTCGCTACCAATAGAATATAGTCGCAACGAGTGGGTTGCAACAGTGATGAATAGCGCTATCCACCTCTATCAATCTCTTTGAGGCAGTGATTGAGGCGCGGCGCCTGCGCCGGTGGGAACTCTTCTGATTGGAGTGATTAATTGTGGACTTGTGCTGTTACTACGTAAGCCAGGTGGTCGATATGTGGGTGGGAAGTTTTGGGGTTTCCTAATCGATGTTTTGATTATTTCTGATTTAGAGGCGTTATAGAAAGTAGTTCAAAGGCTACTGTTATGGGCTACTTTAAAGATGTTTTGGATAAGTAGAATTTTCCCAGGTCACGTACCAATACCACGATTGTTCTGTCGTATGGTGCACAGTTATAGTGCTAGAATTCATCTATTCACTCATGCATTACGATATCTGCATATCCATACGCACTTAATGCAGCCATTCCTTGCATTTCATGTCGCCGCATAATTTCTACTAGCCACAATGCAAGCTCAACCACGTCCTCACCACAACTATCATTATCACATCAAAGCCATTTTCAATCAATATCCAAACTGATAACAGATAACCGATTATTACTTTCTCAATAGCTTCCTGAATAGAATATTAATATTTTAATAGCTAATAATTATGGTGCTGTATCTTAGTTTTCCTCGTTAGCTATTAACAAGCTCACACTATTAAAGCTTCCAGTTTCCTTTGGCTTAGATACTGACCAATCATTGTTTGATAGGCAATTGGGTGTAAATCGAAATTAGTGGACGTTTTAATTGGAAATAGTAAATTGTCGACTGTTTCAGATTGAGGTTCTTCGGTACCGTTGGCTACTGGTCTAACTATAATAAAATTGTTTATATCGGACACAGTAGTACCGACGTTGATTGCTGTTTATTGATAAACTGTTATTTGTATTGCTGTTCCTAATTTAACATGTTAATTAAGGTTAGAGAAGTAAGCCAATTATTAAAACCATTGAAGTGATGGTTTTTAACTCCTTTATCATCGATATCTTCATCGTCAATTGTGTTTTTTTTGCTCTTTGTAAATATATTTTTCAGGTATAAGATATAAGACAGTACTTATTAATCCTGGATGAAATAAATAAATACATTGCGTCGTAACCTAACCATATAACTGTCATAGTTACATATTAAGAAACTTTTACTACTTTAGATGCTGTTAAAGGTTTAACTGCTGGCACAGAGATCACCGTTAGAGATGTATAACTGACAACTGACATGGTCTTAGATTTCTTTTTCGTATTTCTTAGTACTCAAGGAAGTCAGTCAAGATTGTATTCCTCCTTATCTTTCACAGTATTAGCAGAGACAATAATATTAGTTGTCAATCATTTTAACTGATTGACTTTCGAGTATCCCATAATAGATCGAGTCATAGCTCTTGCTAATACGGATATTATACCTACCATTATTTTAGATTGCATAAGCCGTAAACTTCCTTAATGTTTATAGAAAGCAATTAACGATCTTAGCTTAGAGCTATTGTTGAAGCTGGTATACATCATTAGGGCTATTGTTAAACTCTTTTCATCGGTTTTCCGGTTTTCAGCATTTATAACATCTGTATTTCACCAGTGGCTCTAGTTGCTTCATTTACATCCATAATCTATTCGTTGATTTTTATATTTCTCTCCCCAAACTTCAAAGAGTCCTCTTTTTCTTTAGTAGGCACCACAGTAGTCATGATAGTAATCAACATTCTATTTTATATTGCGCATCAAACCTCTATTAATAATACTTTATTGATAGACCAGAAGCTGGGTGGTCTAATATTTTTAACCATCAATGTTTGGATGGTATGACTAATTTGCTCTCACACGATCTGTTATGTGACCTACTTTGCAATTTTTTAACATCTGTTTTTATTATCATTATTAAAATTGTAAACTTGTATATTATTATGCTTGATCTAATTGATTTTGTTTAATATAGCATGTTTAGTTTACTGTTAATTTATACCGATAACTCTATGTTTGCGCTTTCCAAACGGGTGGTGTTCGTTTACTTTATTAAAATGTTGATTAGAATATGTTCGTCTGTGGTATATTTCTTAGACTAGATAGCTTCAATATCAAATACCGTTTTCTTATCATACTCAAAATGTATGCCAAAGAAGGCCCCGCCGCCCCCGAGGGGGATTCTGGACTGGGCGGAATTTTAGACTTTTTTTTGTATTACACTTTTCCCCCTTAGGGAAAGGGAAGGGGGGGGGTTAGGGGGATTTGTGAATAAGCCAATTCACAAATTCACTTTAATATTTTCAGTACATTTCTTCTAAATCGATTTCACATTCAATATGAAAACGACCAAAGTATGGCGCCAGACCCAAACACATGAATCATAGACAAAATGGGTCAATGCCGAATAATTAATAGACACAACAAGACGTGAAACAAATATTTAGAACTGGCGCTGAAAGATTTCCACAACGTATTTCTCAACCTAATAAATTATTTCTCTTTGGTTTTGAAATGAAATTTACTGTAAATGTATAGCTTTTTGATAATAAAGACGTAATGAAAAATCCATTACTTCCTGATAGACTTATACATTTGACTTCACATTTTACTCAAATGATATCTTACGAAATCAGCGAGCATTATGATTATATGACATAATAAATAATTCAATCAAATATTGCAAAAGACCAACTATCCTATTCAGACAATTGGCAATTTTCTATGAGAAAAGTAGGACATTCTATAATTTGAAGCTGCGCGTGAGTCGACCATTCTTAAGAGGCCCAAGGTCGCTGGAAATGTTCCAGATTCTTTTTTTGTTTTTTAAGATGATGTTAGTAGTTGGTACTGCGGTTGAAGGGCTTAATTTATTTATGATCGTTCTTTGGCTGGCGTATAAAGTGGATTGGACTACATACGTTTAATGTAGTTAGTGAGAACGAAATGTTATCGAGTATTTTTGATGGGCTAGTTTCGTTAATGTCCGATTTACTTTCCTTTTGATTACTTCTACTGGGATCTTTATTTTTTTCATGTTCGTTGTTAATTACGTAGTACAGTAGACCAGTATCTTAATTCCAAAAGATAAATTAATTGACGAGAAGATTTAAATTGTAAGAAATAATATTGTTATTCTCTCCTTTCTACTATAATTTCAAGATACCAGTTCTCACTATTGCCCAACACAGCCTGAAGACCTATTGTACCGATTTACTCTGTAACATCCTTTAGTCCGTCAGTTTGGAAAGCACCTCCAGAGTATTTCCGCCAATGCGTAGGTGAAAGTACCGGCAAATTGCCCCCGGTGCATTACCACGCGGTGCGTACGATGTTATTCGAATTTAATAGCCCTATTATGCGCAAGATTTTGGTACAAATGCTTCAGAACGTTGTTTAGTTGGATATCTTCCGTGATTGTTGTGAATTTCACGAAATGACTTCCGTGAAAATAGAAATCGTGATATTTTGATGTGCAAACTGTAGAATCCAAAGGAGGTAATGAATTGTAAAAGTAGCCAGGAGTGAAGGGAGTGCAAAAATATTTAACTTAAACCAACTACAAGTAAAATGCGATAAGGATGTAAGGAGTACGTATGGAATCTGGGGTATTTAAAACAGAACATTTTGTACAAATTAATTAACCTTATGACAAACGATTAGACAGCAAGTGAAGTCAAAATCAAATCAATTACCGAACAAACTAGTATGGCGCAAAACATATAACTAATTCAAATATTTCACCTAACCCTTTCGCAAATAATTTCTCTACAAAACATGAGTTGACCCTAGACCACTAGGAAACAGTGCTTTAATATGATTGATGTTCCACAGTAATGTTACCTAACTTATGCAATGACAGTTCGACAACTACATGACGAGGGAAGTTTGTATGTGATCGATCATCGGAAAGCAATGTATGATGTAAAAATGGGAAACATTGCGCGTAAATAATTTTAGATAGTGTTTTATCTTATCCATGTAATTTTAGCTGTAGAATCGATCAAGATATACGAATACTATTTCAGGTGTTTGAACATGACATAGAATAGCTTGTATTACCAAATTAAAAGCAATCATTTCTTTAACCTTTGTCACGCAATCGTCTTGCAGGTATGTATATGCAAATATTTTAAACAACACTCCAATCTGTTATATCAACCATCAGATTAGCAACCATTCTTACACAACCTCATGACCCTTGAACTTCAAAGGCCAATCTATCATTAGATTCAATTTTATACAATTTGTTCTATACATTTCTCGTTTCAATTCTAACAGGCGTATTAAAATATCGTAATACCTCCTCATTAACGTCGAAAAGTGAGGGTTCTGACGTTTCTGACTTCATATTAATCTCCGTTTGAACGATCGCTCACTTTCTCTGCAAATTCACTCAGTACACCACTATTTGTTAAAAGGCGTCATTGATTGATTGCTAATATTAGATTGATTATCTCATGTCACTGTTTAAAATAACTCGTATACTTTTCTCTCATATCAGTCTTGTTCATTTCGTTTTCAATTAATTTCTTGTCTAGTACTCGATTCATTTCGGAATTAGAGAAAAGGCATCCGATTGCTACTGGGTCTTCTATTGTTATGCGGGTTCCTGTAGTTGACATTTGGATTAATGATTTCCGTAAATTAATTACATGATTAATCGAAAGTTCCTTAGCTCGTTTACTAACTTCAGATTTCTCCAAAACATCAGGAGTCAATCAAAATAAGATACCAGAATTAATTATTTTTAATTATGTTGCTATTAAAAATATGCTCCAATGACTTGATAGTATCGTACTTTTTCTAAACATCATTAGCAATGTGTAACTTTTATAACTTTCCATGATTCTCTGCCATGTTTTATAGAACGTATGTGCTCTCACTATAGAACAAAAAACACATGTTATCTTGTGTATAAACTTTCTTCTGCTTTGTTCGTAACCAGTAATTGTATCTCTTGCGTAAAGGTAGAAACAATAAAATCTTTACTTAATGGTTGTACTTTTACTGATAACGTTACAACAGCATCTTTAGGTTACGTTTCAATTATATTCATATTGATATTCAGCATCTTGTATTTCACTTGTGTCATCCTATTGTATTTATACTCTATACTTATCTCCATTACAAAACTTGCAGATATACATATAACTTATTAATTTACTTTTCAGCTTTAAATTCGTGTCCTTTCTGCATCGTCTATTACGGGAACACCTACAAAATCTATTAAAACTGATTTATGAATATTGTATTTGATTTCATTTATCGTAAAGCCGCTTAAAATTACACCGTCGATGCTCATTAGTGTTTTATTACATGTGTTATTTCAGTCAATTTTAGTACTAGTAAATCAGTAGGTAATCATTAGGGATACAGAGATCTCCCTACTGATTACTGGTTCTTTATCCTCTGTAAATCTTCCCTAACAGGCACTTTACATTACGCTGGTGTAATGGTCGATCTCAAGGGTTATAATTAAATCTATGTCTCGTTCTGGCAGTAAATAAGATGTAACTGTATTTTCGCCAATTATTGCATTACGGTTGTTTGATGATAACTTGGTAGCAATTTTACTGCATACTAAATGAGTCCTTCTCTTGCTGTTCAAGTACCAGCTACACGCATTCATTGCGGCAGTATCATTAAGGTCTACTTGTATACTTATTATTTTTAGTATTTATTGTTTCCTTTCACGTTTAAAGATTAATTTATTTTAAACTCTCTTTTGTCCTTGTAAGTAAGAGTTCACTAACGTTACAAATAGTTAAATATTTTACTGTTTTCATAAATAAATCAATATTACCAAACGAGTTTTTTCTCCGTGGTGCACTTTATTAATTATGATGATTATTTCCGACGTTGTCAACTTTCTGTATGCACTCTTAAGGGTCCTCTCTCGAAAAAGCTTAAAAACAGCGTGCAGATGAAGCGGTTTTTCACCGGCACTTACTGAGAAATTACGTCTGAGAATTTTTTTTTGTAATCTACATGATATGACACGTAATTTGGTTTAGCCACAATTTTTGTATCGGTATCACATAATAAGAAAAAAAATCCACAAAATCACCTCCAAATCGTTGAATGGAACCATTTTACTCCTTCATTTTTTAACAAAATAATATAAAAAAATATCTACTGCTTTGAAATACAAAGGAAAATAATTTGGTTTTGTTACTTTTTAAAAACATGTATTATTTTAATTATAATAAATGAAAAACGCGTCCGTTTAGAGTCCGTATCTACGACCGAGAGAGGTAGTTTGTATGCACAAGGTCATTGGCGTGAATACAAGCCTTAAGTTCAGAAGCAGCCGAAAAACAAAAATAAGCATTAAATGCGTTATGTAATATCTGTAATAATAATAATCCTTATCAACTTCCTTTAATAATCGTATCCTTATTGCAGAAAACAATTTCTCCTTAAACATGGAATTCAAAACCATTACATTATTTACGAATATCATTCTGTAATCGAAAGCACCGAGCCGGTGTGTGGTCACATTTGTAATAAAATTTCAATTATTGGTAATTAATTTACTCCAGCTCAATTATTACATCATTAAAAATGTAAAACTGTGTAATTATTATTATGTCTCCACAGGAGTTGTCATTTGTAGATGTTTATTGACTGGTTTGAAAATGTTCAAATAAATTATTAAATAAAATATGTAATTACTGCTGCAGGCGATCAGCTAATAAGATGTAACCATTGCTTTCCTTTTCGGCAGAAATATGTAATGAGATGTATTTTATACAGTAATTGTACAAAAGCTAAATAAAGATTGACAGCACGGCAACAATGATTAACTACGTTTGAGGTCGGAAACGAACCAACCTCTGGGTAATAAACAAAATGTAACGTTTATAGAAAAAAAAGAAAAACTGCTCGTCAAAAAAAAATCAAGGTCATTTTTTGAGAGCGCCTACCGGACAAAGAGGTCTCTTGAATGTGCGCTTGCGCATTGTAATCAAGCCTAGTTCGGCATGGAGGTTTTTTTACGCAGATCTAGAGATACGAATGTACTTAAGTACGGATGTTTAAAATCGTTTCACTCGTTGTTACTCTGTGTATGACTCACAAACTCACAAATACGTTTTTTCAGACAAAAAAAAAATGAGTACATAGACTTAAACAATAAAGGGCCGGAATACAAAGCATCAATGTTGGCGATCGAAAAATGTATTACGAAATAGTTTCTTTAACAAATTAGAAAACGTTGATTTATTTTCTTGTTTAATATTTAATAGAGCCTGTCCGTTCTTTAAGGTCAGCTTCAGAAAATTATGACCATATTGTTACTTGAACACTAATCGATTTGAAGTATTTTGAAGTGTTATACTCTTAAATTAGAATTGCGAAAATTCTAGAAACCTTGATAAATTTCATCGCATGAAACTAATCAATTTATGAAATCGTGTAAATGTAAATATGTAACTGTTATAATATGCTGTAATATGGTTATAGCAAGAAAAGTAGATGAATAAATCCCTTCTTATGAACACACAATGAAGTAAACCTTCCCCATAATTAACTAAACCCACAAATAAACTTTCTAACATAAATATAATATTTCATAACGTAAACAAAAGATTAGAAAGTGACAAAAATGACTCTATGGCAGATAAAACTTTAAATCTTTAGAACAATAAGATAATCAAGATGCATTTCGCGACTTTCTCAGAACGAAATTGTCACCAACCTTGATTTAATGTCCAAGATCTTTCACACGGACGATTTGAAGCGCAGTGATTGTTTAGAAAACCTCATTCAAGTACGAGAAAAAATAGAAATAAAACCATTAGAAAATATGAAACTAGATGACTTTCAAGAGTTTGAATTGCAAATGGACGAAAATTTGCAAAATTCCAGTTCTGTAAATTCTGTCTCAAGAAATAATAACGTAGGAAATAATCTTACTGCCTTTGTTTTAAATCTGATTTTCTGTTCGATCAGTTTCATTTTTGTTCACGTTAATTAATCTGTTGACATTTTTAACGTTCATAATTATTATCATTGCTTGACAGAAATGATCTTTCATGAATCGATTTAATACCGACACCATTAAACTCCCACGCTTCATCGCTTGCAGTCATAAATATGATTTTTATGTGAGAGCATTAACATCAATAACATGTGAAAATCATATTTGCATAAGTTTTATGAATGCAAGGTTATTGTGAAATGTTATGTGGTTGTGAATTTTATATGAGGTGAAATCTGTGCATGAATGCAGATATTGCAATTGTTGTTTTGGTATTTTCTTCTTGTGTTACAACGATTTCTCGAAGATAAGAGCATGTTTTTCCTCCGTAACATTAGGTTCAGCTTAAACCTTATCATTATCAACTGCCAGTGTTTTTCCTGTATTGATTCCGTCTTCCTCCTTAGGTATTTCTTTACTTATATCGTTAACTGCTTGCAAATTTTACACTACACCAGAACCAATACTAAATGTTTGCTTCCTTTGTAAATCCTTTGACTTATTAACACTGTTCTGTTCACAAATAACTCCGTAAGTATTACTATCGTGTTGCTATTCGCACTTCTATCTCTGACGTCATCAGCCTGTGCTGTAATTGCAATTAGCTGTACTATTCGTTCATTATCGAGATTTATTATTTCCGATGTTTCAAATTAAAGATAATTACACAGCATTTACTATACCTTATTGAACTTCGGAAGCGGATTCACGCTACTTATATACCTATATAAAAGAAATGAGGAATGCGTTTTTTAAGCTCTAAATCTAGGTACAAAAGTAACATCTGTCGAATGACCGCTTTTTTTCGTTTCTTTCCGACTCAGCCGCAAGGTGTGATGGCACCTGCGCAAGCGGATGCACAGGTTCTGTTACAAACTTAAGATCACATCCATTCCCTACTTTAAAAGGCTCAATATAAGGTATATTTTCATCTGCAAATCGTGCAATTACGATTAGTAAAATTTATTCTGCAGTACATCTTTAAGGGCAACTTTATTCTTAATTTCCATTTCGCTAAAGATTTTATTCATTCCATTAGAGTACTAAGGGATGAATAATGACTCAATCGTGACTTTTAAATTAACAATACTGGTTGTGTTGAATTTCAAATTATTTTCCAGTGGTCGGTGTTGGTCATCAATGAATGTATCTATCAGTCGTGACAGATTGTCATGTTCAAACGAATTTATTTTACGGTGTAGTAAAGTTTAACCAGAATTAGATACTAGTGGTTAAATAAAATTGGTCTATTGACATAGAAATATTGTGTTCACAATAATCGTCAAATGTAATGTTGCAAATCGGAATTACTGTTATGTGTGCGATTCTAAAAATGATGTCTATTGGTTACACAACTTTCGTGGTATTGTTTCTATTTTTAGATTTATGTGTCAAAGAAATAATTTTGAATAATAGCGTGACGACTATACTTGTTTTGCGATTTCGGCGGTCTCTCTAGTCCTGTGTCTATAACTCTTGCCGGAACTCCCATACCGATCTGCTCCAACTTCCGGTACCTCGGGTCGCTTGTCCAAGGGGATGGTGAAGTAGACCGGGACGTAACGCAACGGATCAATTCAGGATGGATGAAATGGCGACAGGTCACTGGAACAACTTGCGACCCACGGATGCCCCTCAAGTTAAAGGGGAAAATATACAAGTCCGTGATTAGACCTGTCGTACTGTATGGATCAAAGTGCTGGGCTTTGAAAAAGATGGATGAAAAACGATTGCATGTAGCGGAGATGAGAATGTTGAGATGGATGTGCGGAGTGACAAGAATGGATAAAGTAAGGAATGAGTATATTAGAGGAAGTTTGAAAGTGACACCTGTTGCAGAAAAATTGAAAGGAAGTCGTTTATCTTGGTATGGTCATGTAATGAGGAGGGATGAAACGCATGTGACTAAAAAAGTGATGGATATAAATATTGATGGATGGAGAGGGAGAGGAAGGCCAAAGAAAAGATGGATGGATTGTGTGACGAATGATATGAATGAGAAAGGAATAAATGCCACCTTGACGTGTAACAGGGCAGAATGGAAGAAAAAAACGTGTTGCGCCGTCCCAAATGACATGGGATATGGGCAGGAAGAAGATTAAGTCATTTTTTTTTTAACTATGATGCCGTGCTTTATTTAATTAATTTGTCTTTTTAAAATCAATATTTGCATTATTCCTTGGACACTTGAATCACACTGATAGTAATTTAAGTTAAATTATCTGAAAATGCATTAAAAAAAAAACAACAAAACAGCATTGGTCATGCTTTCGGCCACGCGCGAAAATATCCTTCTAAACCTATATCTTCTAATGGCATTCACGTTTTTAAATTCAAACGAAGCAGAACACAACATAACAAAACAAGCTCACAACAACACATTCGATTGTTTCTCCAGACACAATCGATCAACATCATGCACATGTACCATTTGATCAGCCACAGTTGCACAATAGCAGTCAATTTGTTCACAAATTATACGTTACACACGTGAAATTGCTATACTTAGCATAATGTACTTAACGGGCACCGCTTCGGGCGAAGTAAGGCTAATTTGAATAGAAAGTGAACGATTTAGAGAGAGTAATTATCGATAAACAGACGTGTCATGGCGTGTTATGTTAGGTTTGAGCAATTGAGCATGTGTTGGCAACGAGAAGCTAGTATTATAATCTGAGGGCCTGGACACAGTAATAGTTGTTTTCAAAGCATTTCGTGTTCCTACAAAAACGTTAAACATGTTTGACGTAATTGTTTTCGTAGTCTTCAATTGAATTTATTTCGTATAAGACTTTTCTACTATCTCTATCATTTAAAGAATTTTGTTTGTTTCATTGGCCCTCGAGCAGGGTAAAAGAGTTTAAGCTTTTTCGCCTCAAATATCTCTTGGAAATAAGAGGATTATTAAGCTTTCGAATGTGTGTTTTCAAATTCAATGACTTGAATCTCATCAAAATTTTGGTGAAGTTTATTTAGACAGAAACCTTCGTATAAGTAACTAAATTTTAAACGTAATTTAAGGATCACTTGGTCACCTCTAATCTTACCTAACACAATTCCCTAGAAAGTTTAAATCCGAATAATAGAACTACGGCAATCAATACAAATCCAACCCTCTGAACCTGGTTGTAAATTAAAACTACAATCATCACCCTTTGCTATTTTAACATCACTTTCTTTGAACTTCCAAAGGGCATTCTTAATAAGGAACTCTTAAGAACATTCACCCTAGGAACTTATAACTTATAACATCCTACTGCAATTACCAAACTGCTACCAAGCGTGGCCATATCCTATAATGTTAGATTTTTTACACTAGAGTTAGAAGGGCCATATTCAGCCACAGTTTCTCACTGATATGGCTAGGACATCCTATATTAAATCGCATTGAATATTAATATATTGTTGACTGCCCAAGTTTAGAATTAATTTGACATAAAGTTTCTAAAGCTTATAAAGTCATGGGCAGGTGTAACTTTTCTTGATGGATTATGCAGTATTATAATTTAGCTAGCTGTGCCCGATGAGATGTGCCATTAGCAATAAATGATAAACTTTGATAACAACTGTCAGTATTCCGCTATTTAACCTCATTATGGAGTTCATCATCATCACTTCAGCCAAAATTATTAAAAAAAAACACATGCGCTCACCTTCTTTGTAAAATGTGTCAATATTTAGGCGCTTTGTGCTTTGCATTGCCTGTCATTGATTTTTAGATTTGTATTAAGTAGGCGCTTTGGTTATTTTTAAATCATAAATATCCATGATTCCTTTGTTCGACTGAATACATCATCACTGAAGGTTGTTCCAAATGCTGCGCGTGCGCATAAAAACCGGCCAAGAGCGTGTCGGGCCACGCTCAGTGTAGGGTTCCGTAGTTTCCCGTCCGTCACAATAAGTGTTCCCACTTATGAGTTTAAAGGTGGGTATCCATACTATCCATTATGTTCGCGATCCAGCAGCGCTCCGCGCTCCTGCAACAGCTCCCGGTAGTGGGTACGTGCGCGAACACGGAGCGTGCAATATTGCACGCTCCGCGGCAGTCGTTCCGACTCGTGACGGTTTTTAGCGCGAACACAAAGGGGAGCGCAGTGTGTCAAAGGGGAGCGCATGTAAAGGGCGCGCGACAGATCCATTGGATCAGTTGCAGGAGCGCGGAGCGCTGCTGGAGCATGAACATAGTGGTAACCCAACTTGTTACCACGTTATAAAAAAAAATACGGGCAAATGAAACTTGACCTCTGGATTGTATAGGCGCTCATACGATTCAGGGACCAAATTATATTGGTTAACTGCAGTTTCCATCTGTTGTTTCCATCCAAGTTCAAAATAATTTTCCTAGAAAGTCCTTATAAAGTTCTACTTTTCAGATTTTTTTCGTATTTTCTAAACTTATGGTTCAAAAGTTAGAGGGGGGGGGACGCTTTGTTTTTTACTTTTGGAGCGATTATTTCCGAAATTATTGACATTATCAAAAAATGATTTTAGTAAACCCCTATTCATTTTTAAATACCTTTCCAACAATATATCACACATTAGGGTTAAAATTAAAAAAAAAACACTTCCCACTTTACATATAGGGGGGCTACCCTAATAAAACATTTTTTTCCAATTTTTATTTTAGCACTTTGTCGGCGTGATTGATACACATATTGGTCCCAAATTTCAGCTTTCTAGTGCTAACGGTCACAGAGATTAAGCGAGGACGGACAGACGGACAGACAGACAGACAGACAGACATGGCGAAACTATAAGGGTTCCTAGTTGACTACGGAACCCTAAAAAATAAGGTCATTTTTGATTCGCTCTACGCTTCCTATAACACTCCGTTATAAATCAATTCGATTCGTTCTTTACGTGCCTTCAGTGGTTTCATTGAAAATTTCCCTATGTCCTTTGTTTCAATCAAGTTTTTATTTGATCGGAATTTATTAAGATGTTTCGTTTCACCCATCATTTATCAGCGCCTTTTGGCCATTAGAATTGCCCAGTCTAAATGATTCCTTACTTGCACTAACTAGCTTCTCATACTTGTACCTACTTGCATTAACAATAGATTGTGGACCTGAGTGTTAAATCTACTTCTATTAACACAAAGCATTAACTCTTTTCGCAGGGATTGGCATTTAACAGCATTGGATAGGGATAAGTGGAAAGAGGGAAGGGAGGCCTTTGCCCTGCAGTGGGGACATAAATGGCTAGTTAGATTTTGATTTTGATTAAAAGTGACTGACTTTCTTCTGGCATTCAAAGCTAAGATACAGTCCAGGTCCATAAGGTACTAATACTTAAAAGAATTAGGACCACCGATCATTAAGATACTAAACTTTTCACTAAACACTTCGAATTCGCAATAATCTCTAAAAATAACTTAATCTATGAGCACAACTCCAGCCTCAAGTAGCAGTGGGTTCGGTGTGAAACTGACAAGGCTTTGCGCTTAACGCTTCGGCGATCATCGGAAGAGATCGTAACTGGAGCCGACAAGCCGATGTGCCGCAGTAGGTAAGGTGTGAAATGAACTCCTACTTACTGGTTTGTTTGACCACTCATTTGTCTTAAGCAATTAGTTTTGAGGAGGTGTTTAATTGAAAGCGGCAGACTGCTGGCTCCGTTGGGCAATTCGTCAGGTTTTAATGTGACTGAGAAATTCATTTTACTGTTATGACGATGCTAAACGACGTGTATGACTGCAATGGAAATGGCTGAACCAATCCTTTTGATTTCCTTGAACAAATCTTGTTGTAGTCCACTGCTGAAAACAAACCCTCAGCTCGGCAACTCTCATCGAGTTGCTTCATCTTCTTCAAGAAGAAGAAGAATCGAGCTGCTACCCTGCGGAGATCGTCTCTGTACCAAACCTAAGGCGTTTTATACAGTCTATATTAAATTCTTACTTATGCCCATGCTCTAAAAGTTGATCATCAGTCTTTCGGCAAAGAATACTTGACTCATTTTCTTTTGAAACAATTGAAAGATCTTAATGATCAATTTCCCAAATCATCTTCAACTTTTGTCATCATCAACGTTACCAAACCATTTTTATTTGATTTTTTTGTTAACATTTCCACATTTTTCATTGAAAAGCAATAACGCTTACTGGGCAATTAGCTTCACAATCACATATTACGTAAGGCTTTTCATCGGCAGCTCAGTGCGGTAATTTGTTACTTTTATATGTTACACAATATATAATTTGCAGTGATCGTACGATACTTATGACGCCTGCCTGTCTAATATTGTAAAAATAGAAATGAAACTATCTTCCAACGGTACGTTTGGTTCCGCGTAGGTTCTGATTTAGTTCAGAGATATATGGATACCATTGGGACTTCATGATAAAGCTACTTGGTCAAAAGTTATTTTTGTGAACTATAACATAACACCACAACTTTACCCCTCGAATTATTAGGCAGAAGTGTACTTTATAGAGTTTAAAGATGTCATAGGGGTCGAGCATATTGCCATCAACCGGGCACACTCCGTGGCTGCTACTGCGAAATTCTTGATAGGAAAACCCAATACCAATTTGCCCGACTCGGAAATCGAACCCAAGAACTCGTGCTCAGCAGTCGCTATTGCGACCACTAAACCAACGAGTCAGACATGTAAAATAAGATAGAACTTTAAACGACGTCCTTTTCCAAGAATCGGATGGAAAAAATATATTTACAAATAACGTGAATCAATGATTTCGACAATTAACGCTAATAGTATTTGCAAATAAGAGAAACTCTGCTGATCGTTTTTTAATGACGATCAGGTTAAGAGAAAAAAAAGAAAACCACCCCACGCGTTTTCCCCTAAACCATACAAAACTTCTTAATCTTCTTAAATACCTCTATGACCAACTTCAGCTAATTGAAGAACAAATATTCCACTACAATTGTGCGTGCTCTCACCAATCATTTCCAAGTAAAATTTATGTTTCGCACTAAAATCATAATTCACTCACACTTTTGTTAAACAAACTGACACTTATCTCGAGTGCATAAAAGATAAAATCGATAATCAATATCGATCTTCGATACCTGCCCAATCGATTGGAAATGCGTTTGCGGAGAAAGTTATTGAATACTCAGGAAAGGTGTTGCCTTTTAAAATGCGAACTGGAAGTGTTGCCAGTTTTTATAATGAATCCTCCGATTTTTTTGTTGTGAGTTTATGTTTTGTTGAAATTAAATTAAAACTGAGCTAAAATATTTGATTTTAAAGAGTGCAACGTTTCTTGAAAAAACTTTCTTATAGTGTAGTTTCTATCTTCAAGTACAAGGCATTTCTGTATTCAAATTATAAATAGGTACCACTATTTTAACGCCTGAAGCCATTGCCTATTATTACCTATAATAAAATCGTTTTTTATAGTGACTGGCAACTTTAGAAAAAAAGAAACATTCTTGACCTAAAGTCTTTAACTGTAAATAAATAGCTGAGTAAAAACCGTGTAACGAGTCCTAATTTTTTAACGAGTAAATATCGATATTCTTGATAATCGAGAAAGTTGAGTACGAACGGGTTTCTTTATTGCAAAAAATTTACATGTTTTTGTTCACAAGAAACTTAATATCGACTACCGAAGTTTAAGTTTACTTGCCTTGGGCATGTAACAGAATATGACATGATTTTTCAAGCATTACTCATTTTGTTGGTTGCTATGTATTGTGAGATTTCAATACGTTCATTTTTTGCGAAACCTTGGAGTTTTTTTGCTGGTTTTTTAGTTGTCTTTGGTTTGTTGACTAGGACTTTTTTATACTTATCGATGCTTACTCAAGATATTCAAATGATGCTTTTAAGATGATTGCGTTCACATGTTTCTTAAAAGATACAGAAATGGACAAAACAATCAACTAAAGTATAATAAACTTGTGAACATAAACACCGCCTCACAGCCTAAAAAGCACCATAAAAACTTCGCTGTTCCACTGTAGTGGCCCAAGCGCGGTGACGTAATCGATTTATCGTGTCCACTTAATTTTTTTCTCTTGCAACACTGGCCAAGGCCACGTCAATGACCGCAAGTGTTGCCACTCAAAAAAACAGACCATTTCATAAATAATATAACAATATATTTATCTGACAAAGCACAGGTGTGCTTGGTTTTTTTTGCAATGGTCTACTTATGTCGATAATCAATCTACGAATCACAAATAGATTTTCCTCTCTGAATTTAAAGTCGTAATTAATTTTGAGCATTTCAGTGCGCTGGACCTTGGTGAATGAGACATATTTTATTACTAAGGCTTTAGGCTATAGGTAGGTATCATTACAAGAATTTATTACATCCGACTTTTCAACAAGAAGTTGCGAAACTTTATCTAAAGTTGACTTCTTTGTGAACAAGACAAGCAGGTAATAAATTAAAAATAAATGTTAATTAACCATAAAACCTTTTAGCTGTTTTATGTCCTAACATGATTCTCAACGCTGACCACCTGGCGATCTAACCTCATCGCATTATAAATAACTAGGTTCTCCCGGCGAATTCATCCGCCTCGAAGAAACAATTATTCTATGGCACACGGTAATAGTGCAACTTTCCGTCAGTGGACGAATTTTTAGCTCGGTACTGTTGGAGATTACCTCGTTCATCCTAGCTAACAAACTTAACCTCTTTGTAATATTAATAGATATTAAATTCAGGCTTTTTTGCTACCATAATACTAATCATAATCTTAATAACACGATCCAAATCTCATAGACTCATTCAATATCAATTAATAATAGTAAGTCTGGATCAAAAACTTTTTTGGCGACGGTGTTGCCAATTGTAGAACTTTTTATTCTGTTACTTAGAACAATGATGAATACAAGTGTTTTTAACTTGTTCTGAAGTATTGGCAAGTTTAATACCGAGTCCATGATTAAATCGTTTTTATAGTACTTTAGTTCAACACCGAGCTACTATTGGCAACTCATCTTTAGTAGATATAGTACCTTATGCGCTAGAATTTAAAGTTTCTTCTTCGTTGGATTGAAGCGTGAATTTTAAAATTGCTGGAGCGAAATTCGGATTCTTACATGTAAACTTGTATACAGTTATTGTTATCTTCAAATCATCATTGGAAACATTGTTTTATTTGAACCGTGTGTCTATGACCCACCTTATTGACCTCAGTCGTTTGATAGTCATTATGTTTTTAAGCTCCTTTTGTGTTTGTTGTTATATTGCATCTTCTATTATCATCGTTATCATTCTCCTGTCTATAATCCAGTCTATTTGTCGTTGTCACAGCATGTCTTCACCATTACTCGTCGTTTCAGCAGTCACCAGTTTTCCAACCATACATTGTTACACACCGTCCATCCATCGCATTGCATTATGAATCTTATATTATTATGAATCTTGTATACCATTATACTTATTATATTTTTATTTGTTACAGGTAAATCATCAACTGTTTGCAATGCCTTTACCGTCTTCACGGTTTGATCTAAGGTAACATTTCCAAAACCGAAAAGTTATAAAATAACTAGATTTTCTAAATAGCTACCATGAGGATCACTACCATTGATAGTTTAACACCATTTTTGCAACAATTTCCTTATGTACCAACTCAATAAAAAATCAAGCTAGCTTTTTAGCTAGGTAGAAGATGTGGTAGAACAATCTCCAGTAATATAACTGTTTGTCTGTATTTCATCCCAAAACGCCAATTTCCATTTTTAAAATACAGCACACATTAATCCAACCTCACTATTATAATAACAATCCTTATCGAACGCAGCTGAACCAAGCTCATTTTATAGGCACGTGTTATTGACATTAAAATCCATACAACCATAGATCAACGACCCCATATTTGGCGAACTTATATCGAACATAATTGCTGTTACTATAACAGCCGATAAATCTGTAGCAGTAATAGTAAAGGTTGCAGCATACATGCTACAGTCAACGTCAACCCACGCGAGCCTATTGGTCTAAAAATTTAAACATGGTTTGCAAAATAAAATGTAACCAATGAGTACGTTGCGTTGATGTCGCGTGGTACGAGTATATCGTAGTGTAAGTGTGTTTCCGCCTTAATAGCGAAACATATTGCATATTATCCATGTATGGATTGCGAATCATTAGCAGCAACATTATTATATGAGGCAAGATAGCAGTGATTAATCACTTTTACGGTCCCCCTGTATTCAATAGTTTTGATCGCAAAAGCGTTATAAACTGTAACGTTATGACTGGTAGTTTCAGAATTTCAATAAAATAAGTACTAATGATATTAATCACACTGAATGTCATAATTTTTTTATTTAATTGAAGTTTTAAACTATATTTATCAGGTTATGTAAAATCATGAACTTGTAATTATACAGATGAAGAATCTAGAAACCTTAGTAGTCAAGATAATAACAAACATGTGAAGAATAAAACAAATTCCTCTAACATAAAGAAAGTGTCAACATCTTTCTTACTACATGTCTAGTCGTCTACAACGAATAATTACGAAACTAGCACACTAAGGGATAACGCTTACGTTGACTACATAATGTAGGATTAGCCTAATACCCTTATTTCCCGCCTCCTCTTCAATAACGGCTTACCCTATATTACAATGAGGATGATAGAGTAATTTACTGTAATCCTTGCTGACAAAAGATAGTGTTACGACTTAAGCGTTGATGTCTTCATCCAGTTGAAGATCAAGAAGAGGTACGGGCTTTTAATCATGTCTTTAAAGGGGGAGAGCTTGGTTAATTCCAAGTGCTGTCATCATAAATTTTGTAGTTATTGAAATAAGTGGGAATCCTGTTTAATTTGAACTGGCGTAAAAGAAGTTTTTTTGGGGTGTCGCGGTCGATAAGAAATGTCTCTCAACGATTGTCACAATAATATTGCTACCAATATTTCACCAAGCACCTTGAAATTGTCTGGCCAAATATTTACGACAGTCTCGATAATCGGTTGCCGTAACAAAGTTAGCAGCTTGAATTTATAACCGTTTGACAGCTATAAAGTGCGCTTGCGCCTAAAGGACAACATAAATAAAACGATTTTAGAAACTGATACCGAATGAATTGTTTACTCGTTCGCAGTGGCTCTGTCACGAGCTGTCCAGCCTTGGCGCGCATTTGTTCAGCTGCGCGCGCGCAACTAATGCACAACTCACTCTCGACACTAAATGAATTGTTTAGCATAACAACGTTAGTTGAAATTAATACTATGAAAGTTTCAACAGGTAAATGCACAATTAGAATTTGGTTTAGATCACGCTCTAACGGTTTAGTTAATTAACGCAACGGAAGCGAAAATAATGGCGTATAAAACTAAAAAAGAGATTAGTTTAGATGGTAATGTAAAAAGCGATTAATCATCATTAGTCGTTTAGACTAAAGACATTTAAACAACACAGCAAATAGAATGATAATATTTTTAAAAACAGTAAGAAAGAACCGTTAATGCAGTAGATAATATAGCCAATGCTTAAAGATTTTATTACAAAAAATATAATGTAGAAATTGCCACTGCCATTACAAGCAGAAATACAAAGTATCACAAAATTCATGGTATAACTTTGTTATGACCGTATCTTACATTACAATTGTGTGCCTAGGTCGTGCAGATGTTCTAAATTTCGCAAGTACGTTCGAGGTCAGGCCACGCTCCGATTGGTCGACCTAAGTCTTGGCCGAGTATCAGATTATTCCTTTATCGGTAAACTTTTACTACTAATTGTGAATCGATTTCCAGTTCCGCTTTCGCTATCGCCTTATTGTTGTTAAAGGAATTGTTGGTCGCTTGATTTGTTTTAACCTTAATCTTGTTGTTTAGTGTTTTCCTTTTCATTTCTTTTATTTTCTTTGTATTATATGCTTCAAATACATTAATAACATTTAGATCCAAACTGCCCTCTTTAAAGTTAATACATTTGTCAAAATATGCTCAGTCATCGTCTACTTCAGAGTAACATTTACAAATGAAGTTAGGAAAAGGATCAATTAACACATCAGTCACGTCTCTTCATTGTTTCTTTACTCGAAAACCAAAACATAGTTTCCTAGAATTCGTATGGTGTGGTTCAGCGACTGAGGGGCAAAGACGCGTTTATATTTTTGTTGGTTGGAACCTCGCATGGCATTATTCTTGGAAAAGAGAACTTATTTACTTACACATATGACGCTATTTATATTTACCCATTATCTACGTTCTACAACTAAAACCGTTAACAACCAGTTACACCAATCAATAACACCCATTCATTAAAATAATTCTGAAGTTTAAAGTGCTTCCGTTCATGTTATTATGGGTCATTTTGTTCTCCCTCATCGGTTTCAATATTGTTCGTGCATCTGTCCCCTGCTTCATTTACGTCATTTGACAGATGTCCTTTCAATACCATTGGTACTTTAATATGTAATTCAACCTTTAAATTGAAGGTTTTGTTTGTCATTTGATATTCTTGAAAGTCATGTATATGTTGAAGATTTTATCAGTATGCTAACTTTGTCCTTGTGTTCTAGATGTTTTAGTACTTTACACAGTCACTTCCCTTTTGGCCTCGATAATTTTTATGTCGTTCTTTTGTTCTATGTTAACCATTTTACATAAAACTGTCATCTATTGTCTCTTTTGTCAGATTATTCAAAACAGATACAGTTACAAACCTCTTTTTAAAAAGGGTTAAACATAGGTTAGTTGATGACATGTCACCGAATATTCCTCTATTGACTAAAACCGCATCCGGTGGAGTTTCACTTTGACGAGACATGTTTGGGACATCGATCATTTTGTCACATGTTATCTTATCTCGATGTGTCCCAGTTTTGTCGGCGATTGATATTAGAATCTGGATTTTTTTATTTGTCACATCGTCTATGTAACAGAGATACAGGTAGTAAATTGTACAAATTAATTTAACTGTTCTATTGAGTAATAATATCAAAAGTCTCTTTTACAAATACTAATTTAATTTAAGTAATGCAAAACAGACAGGCTAGCACATTTATTTAAAAAAGATGTCTTGTGCAATATTTATGTGTTTTTTAATTACTCAATCTCAGTTGGTAGATTTCTTATACACGTTATGTCATTCAAATCGTCAGCATCCGGTAATGTTACATTATTTATATTATCGCCTGTTAAGTAATAATGATCCTTTTAAGATACAGCGTCACTTTTACTGATATACAATAAGATTGTAGGAAATAATTATGTGCTTTATTCTTTTATATTGATGATATTGATCTATTGGATTAAGTAGTTGAGTCTTTGTATAGTTAATGCATATTACATAAACTTTTGAGTCAATATTGTTTCGTTAATCTCGGATACACAGATTCGTAGTTTTGTCAGGTTGCCAACTTTTAGCTTCTCGTACGAAATTCATTCATGATTTCGTCATGTTTATTCATAAATACTGTACGTAGCTTTTCTGGCTAAACTTTCCGCGATGACATAGTATTTGGCTCAATGACCTGCCATGACAACTACTCCAAGATTATCTCTGGTTATTCTGTGTACACTTTTATCTTCACTTAAAGCTTGTGTTAGATAAATAAATGATTCTACTGCACTTTAGTATAATATGCGTTACTTTTTCTATTAAATAAAAAGCGTGGTGTAATGTGGGTAAGGGAACATAAGGCCTTGTACTCATCAGTCGGATGTTGATTAGACATGGGGTCGGGCAGATGAGTCTACGCCTTATTATCTGACGGTGATTGAATTTGGATAGAGTAGATACAAGTTCAGAGGCTACAATTAAAAAGTGAAAACTGTTTAGTAAGATATCTTTGACTGATTACCTTTTTTATGTTCCTTATTAAAATTAAATAGAATTTGGTAATGTTATACAAACATAATAAATTATAATTATTGTGTAATATGCAGTATGTTACGAAATTCTTTCTTTTAATTATCCTTGTCTTATCATTGATCAGATCATTAATTTGATAATTTTTTACGCAAATAACTCCATGTTAACATGACTATGAATTAGTCGTAGTCGTAAGCGAAGCAATAATGCTGACTTCCACACCCAATTCTTGTCTGCTCTTGTCTACGTAGCTTTTGACCTGCCTATGGTCGTATGACCAGTTCTGGGTCTCAACTCCAACGCTTTCTTAGTTCCATCTACCACTTGGTCTGCGATTTAGGGACGGAATTGCATTATTAAGCCAACGCCCTTCTAACGCTCGCAACGCTCTTGTAACGCCTGGCACTACTTGTCAATTCCCGTCCCATCTGACCCTATATAAAAACAGACATACGGACGGATACGGAACAAGTCGTATTTGTGAGCCTCTCTAAAAGTTTTAGATTTTTTGGATTACTCTGTGCAACATGTAATAAATATCGTGTTTCCATGGCATCCCATGCGGGGTGGCATGTTGTGTAAACAATTATGTCGAGAGGGTGGATGGCCCAGCCACCCGCCGCTGAGAGCAGGGTTAGTTTGATAATTATACTTTTTGTATATTTATAGTTTTATACCCTTAGCTTTTTTATTGATGGGTCATGGTTTGGATTTGGGATTTATGTTTATGGTTCGTCGGGTTCATGTAGCTAATAATGTTTGTTTTTTTTTTAAAACTCTGCTTTTGAGATATTGGTTTTCGACAATGTAAGTAAAAGCTGGTACAAAAGCTAAGAACAAACACACACACATAACATCACGCCTGTAATCCCCGAATTGTTAGGCAGAGGTGTACCTAATAGTACACCCACATTTCGCCAGTTATGTTTAAGTCCCATGTAATAGGGGGCGAGGCTATTGCCATCAACCGGGCACAAATCCAGACTCCGTGGCTGTTACTGATAAATTCCTGATAGAAAAGCTAATAACACAAAAATAAGTAAAAAATATAGAAATCGAATAACGAATATCGATCAATATCTGAAAATACGTTTGTAACAGTTTTAAATTTTCTATGGGTAGTTGAAGATGAAAAGTTTGTGCATTATGATTATTTCTGATACTACTCTATTTCATGCTTGATCGTATTATCTTAAGGGAGATGACTATTTAATCAATCCAAAGACCATCCATAAAAGGCAATCAATTATTTCGTGAACCCCAGTGTAACTTAGTTCACCCAAACAGATAACAATACCTAGTTAGTAACTTACATATCTATTGAAATCTCCACGTTTACACCAAATCATCCAGCTTCACTAACGGCACATATCTTGAAGCCAAGATATCCTTACGGCGCAGTCATAACTACCTCTTGTACTCCTGTTAGAACTAGGTCTGAACTTAGATTAGTGACGCCTATGAAATGCTAAACTGCACCATTACGTTTAATAGCTAATAGAACTGGGAAAGGTGTCGTTGGCTTTAATCTTTTAGTTTAGCTTTGTTACGGTACCAAAAACCACTATTGTATGAAATAAGTCAAAAATATTTACTTATACTGCAACTAGTAACAGATTCCTATATAAATTAGTATTACTAGTATTTCACTAGAGTAGAGGAAGCCCAAAGAAATGATAAATGGACTGTGTTAAGGATGATATGGGTAGAAATGAGGTAACTGATGAGATGACGAATAATAGAGAAGTATGAATTTTTTTTTTCGTTTATTTATTACTAGCTGATGCCCGCGGCTTCAGCCGCGTGGATGTCGGTCAAATTATATACTAAAACCTTCCTCTTGAATCACTCTATCTATTAAAAAAAACCACTTCAAAATCCGTTGCGTAGTTTTAAAGATTTAAGCATACATAGGGATATAGGGACAGAGAAAGCGACTTTGTTTTATACTATGTAGTGATGATCACAATTTATGTTTTCTTTGCCATTAGGTACAGATAAAATAGATCTAATGCGACACACAAACTTAAATTAAAATAAACTTATCTATACCTTTTTTTTGGCGGGTGAAAATCACCAAATAACCCCTCCCGCTCTTGGGCAGAGCGAAAGGGAGTGTCAGACTTCTACTGACTAAAAACCACCCATGTTCCTTCTTAGCCCTTCATGTCGAGGCCGCGGTATCTCTTGCGAACAACCCGCAGCCCCGACGGGACTTATCTATACCTTACTTGCTACACAGTATGTGGCCCTTGTGAACTCACTCAGTGTACAAGTGAATATATCAATAGTATCAGCCACTGTGTTGAGAGTGCGCAGCGCACGGGTCAGCGGTGCGCGTCCTAGCGGGTAAGTGCGCACACTCGGCACCACTAGCAGTTGCTGAAAGAAGAAGACATGCTGCGCCGACCCCAAATGAATTGGGCACGAGAATTATGAATATTTCACTAATAGACAACTATACTGTTATTGGCAAGTGCCTCAGAATATGTTTTCCGTTAAAACATGCGGACGAAGTTGCGGATAGAATCCAGAAAAATATAAATATTAGTGCATACAATGCTTTACAATCCATCTTATTTCGGACATGACTAAGTCTTCAACCTATGAATCCTAACAAGGAAGCTCTAGATACACTTAAACAGTCTAACAAACGAACTTCCCAAAACTGGCAAATCAGGCTATAACAACCATAAGCATAAACACTGATCTGACATCATAGGCTTTAATGGCAACTAAATGACCCAAAGCCAATCATATTCGCTTCACCAACAGGCTCACAAGTATTAGACACACATTCCGAAAGCAATTCAAACAACGGAATTGCTGGATCACCAAAAAAGGCAACTCGACACAATCGGCTCTGCAATTCAGCATAGCTAATAGAATTTACATACCAGTAGACCAAATTGGATTTGGATTACAGGAGAATGGATACTTTCCTTTTGACAAACATTGGTATGGTAATAGATGTGGGGAAACATGCAGTTAGATATGTAAGGAATTTGGAACTCCAAACTTAATTATTTTATCCAATACTTTTGAAATATTAGAGAGAGGAGGAGTTTGTTATTCATAGGATACGGCAAAGTGGAATTGAAGGGTTATGTAAAATATTTTGAATAGAAATCGTAATCTTTATCTTGGTCGATTTTCTAAATCCTTAAAAAAATGTAAAGTTTATGCTTGAAAGATTGTTTAGAAATTAAATTCGAGAGGTGATCCTGCTCCCGTCGGGGCTGCGGGTTGTTCGCAAGAGATACCGCGGCCTCGACATAAAGGGCTAAGAAGGAACATGGGTGGTTTTTAGTCAGTAGAAGTCTGACACTCCCTTTCGCTCGGCCCAAGAGCGGGAGGGGGATTATTTGATGATTTCCCATCCCCCCCTAAAAAAAGGGGTCATCCTGCTAACTCTGCGCCCCTTTAAGATCCCCCAATTTCCAAGGAAAGTCAACAAAAAGGCGTGGCCAAATTGAGGCTAACTAGAACAATTCAAGCTAAAAATGCAAATTAATATTTGTTGATTCTGCGTTTTATTTAAAATTCGATTAACAAGCAAATAAACACGACCATTCACCTAATGAAACCATTTATAAAAACTATGTTAATCATTCACATTTACATAGTGACAGTGTCAAGTATATAAATCTAGTCTCGTTAGTTACTCAATCAACTCCTTAAATGATTATCCAAGGTTCTATTTTTGTAGTGAATTCAATAACCATGTGTGCACACTTGAATATCATTATTGAAGACCTTATTAGGATATTTTATTGATGTGTTTATTTATTTATAAATGTTGGACAAGTATTGGTTTTAGATATTTAAATACTTGTTAAGGAGCGGGAGAATGTAATAATGAAGGTGATTTATTAAGATTACATCACGCATGTCAAGGGCGGATCCAGGGGGGGGGGCACGGGGGCACGTGCCCCCCCCAGATGGTTATGGAGTTTCCTTCACGGTACATACTTATTAGCCAAATCAAAAATCAAATCAAATCAAATCAAAAGTCATTTATTCAAACTAGGCTGATAATCAGCACTTTTCGAACGTCAAAATTTACTTTACTTTACTTTACTCATTTACAAGTGACAGTCCCCCAAAACGCCCACCCTTCGACACTTCCTAGTGTTTTTTGCTGGAAAGAAGAAGTGGCGGAACAAACTCCCCAGCAACACATCTGTCTGTTTGGTTAGAAGAACCAGACTCGATACAATAGAAAGGTGTAACTTAATATTACGATTGATTACAGACACAAGTCAAAAATAAAAATGTATATAATAATAAAAACAAAAAAAAGACATAACATGTCAGTAAACTAATTTTGGAGAAAGAACATAAATAACAAACAAACAAACATTGTCTTGTGTTCAACTCAGCGACCAACTATTCCTATCATTTAAGTAGTCGTTAATGGAATAGTAAGCTTTTAAACAAAGATTAGATTTTACTTTGGCTTTAAATGCATTAAATGGCAAGTCTAGAAAAGAAGATGGCAATTTGTTATAAAATGTTATACCGAGCCCTACGAATGAATTATGAACTTTGTGAAGCCGGTGAAAAGGAGCGCGTAGTTTATGCTTATTTCTAGTGTTAAAATTGTGAATATCACTGTTTTTAGTGTACAGGTGAATATTTTGTCTAATATATAAAATGTTGGCAAAGATGAACTGAGAAGCAACCGTGAGAATACCAATCTCCTTAAAAATATCTCTAAGAGAAACTCGGGCACCCAGCTGATAAATTGCACGAACCGCTCGCTTCTGCAGAACAAATATATTTTGAATATCAGCAGCTTTGCCCCACAGCAGAATACCGTAGGACATAACGCTGTGAAAATAACTAAAGTAGACTAACCGTGCTGTATCAACGTCAGTGAATTGTCTTACTTTTCTGACGGCGTATGCGGCCGAACTTAGCCTTCCCGCTAGGCTTGATATGTGTAAACCCCATTGTAATTTTGAATCTACTGTTATGCCCAGAAATACAGCAGAGTCGGCAGTTTCCAGCTCTTGATTGGCGAGGATAATATTGGGACCTAGATTTCTAACATTGGGTAAAGCGAACTTAATTATTTTAGTTTTCTTAGCATTAAGAACAAGGTTGTTTGTTGTGAACCAATCCGTGACCATTGACAGCGTGCTGTTTACGTCGTCAAAATCGTGTCTATTCCTATCTACTTTAAAGATAAGAGAGGTATCATCTGCAAATAGCACAACGTCACAAAAACCTTTTAAATAATATGGTAGGTCATTAATATAAACCAAGAATAAAAACGGACCCAGTATTGAACCTTGAGGTACACCAAGCCGAACCGGTAGTCCGGAAGATTTGGCGCCATTTACGTCTACACATTGGAATCTATTTTGTAAATACGAATCTATCACATTTAGGGCCTCATTTTGAACACCGTAATGACGCAGTTTCCGTAAAAGCGTGTCGTGATGTACGCAATCAAAAGCTTTAGAGAGGTCGCAGAAAACACCGACTGCATTTTGTGCGTTCTCCCATGCGTTAAATATGTGTTTTAGCAAAGCAACACCTGCATCCGTAGTCGAACGACCCTTTGTAAAGCCATATTGATCATTGTGAAGGAGATTATTTAAATTAAAATGTACTAACAACTGTTTGAGAATTAATTTTTCAAAAATTTTGCTAAATGCGGGTAATATAGAAATTGGTCTAAAGTTACCAATATCATGTTTGCTGCCAGATTTAAATAGAGGGATGACTTTACTGCTTTTCATAAGATCAGGGAAAGTCCCCAAATCAACGCATTTATTGAAAGTGACAGCAAGACAGGGGGCTACAATGTCGATTATGTTACTTAATAGTTTAATAGAAATGCCCCAAAAATCACCTGTGTTTTTAGACTTAAGTGAATTAAAAACGTTAACCACATCAATAGGTGTTACATGTTCGAAACTAAATACGTTACCACATTTAGACACGCTGCTATGCAAAAGATCTTCGGCTTTAGACGGCGACGAACTTAGGGAACGAGTCGTCGCTATAGGTATGCTGGCAAAATACTCATTAAAAGCCTCGGCTACGTCGGCTGCTTTATTAACTAATTTGTTACCCACCATGATCTCAAGGTGATTATCTTGTTTAACAGATTTACCCGTTTCATTGTTAATGATTTTCCAAGTGGCTTTAACTTTATTATTAGAATTTTTAATGGTCTCGCTTAAGAATTTAGATTTTGCAATAATACAAATCTTTTTAAATAATTTAGAATAATTTTTAACATAGTCTAGAAAAGTTGTATCAAACCGGTATTGTTTAAGACCATACAACTCGTATAATCGGGTTCGACTTTTGTAAATACCTGGTGTGGCCCATTGGTTGAAGCCCACAGAAGGTCCCTTAATGTTAACAGTTTTCGACTTAAAAATAGATAGGTATTCATTTTGAACAACATCAAAAAGGGCTTTATAAATTTCATTAGGAGTTTCGTGTTCTACTATTGACGGTGTTACTTTAAGTGCTACATTATTTTTAAATTTATTGCAACGACTAGCTGTATGAGGCCTGCATTCTATTGTGCGCGGCTTTTAAGCCACAGTGATCAGACGATAAGTCACTTAACACTAATTTGTCCTCGGCAACACAATCACTGAACATATTATCAAGGCAAGTTGATGAAGAAGCCGTGATCCTTGTTGGTTCAAAAAACAGATTAACTAAATTAAACGATCTAAACAGATTGAGAAACCTGATACTTAATGGAGTAACATCTAAAATATTAACATTAAAATCTCCACATAAAATTATAGATTTATTACTTGATTTTAATTTATTAAGTGAATCCTCCATTACAGTTTCGAAACGAGTAAAGTCCCCAGAAGGGGGTCTATAAACACAAATTATTAAGTATCGCTCGAGTTCAACGCAAGACAACTCAATAATGCGCTCAATGGAAAGATTAACTAAGTCTAAACGTTGTTTACATTTTAATTTGTTTGATACAAGAATTAAAGATCCACCGCGAATAGCATTTTTTCTCACAAATGCACTCTGTACGGTATAGAAATCATCATTGATAAATGCTACTTCATGTTCCTTCAACCAATGTTCAGTTAGGCATAAAACCTGAACATCTTGATTCTCCATAAACAAACTTAACTCTAATTCTTTGCCAGATAATCCCTGCATATTTTGATGAACAACATTCAACATATGCAGCCTACCTGTTGTCGCACCTAACAGTTTAAACTACAAGGTGTATCAATAAAAGTGTTAGTATCTGTATAAGTGTTAGTAACAAAAGCAGTATTAGTATCACTACTAACAGAAATCGTTGGTAAACGCATACCAGTGTCGCTGTGTATATTGTATGCTAAAAGGTTAGCAATACGTCGCTTAGAACTAGGTGGTAAAAACATTGTGAAGTTAGTGAGTCTGTAATCAGAGATAAATTGATTACAGTCAAAATACAAAATAGCGTCACTGTGACGACATGTCCTATTAAAAATTAACAAGTTTAAATCATAAATGTACCTATTTTGCTCAACAGACAAATATTGAGAATAAGGCAAAGCACAGAAAATGAATTTACAATTAATGGTCTTGTTGAGATGTAACATCAAATGTACACATTCAATGATGTCCTTTTTACTTACATTTAAACTATTCCCATATAATAAGATAACAGTAGAATTGGGATTTATTTTAGTCAATTTAATATTACTAATTATTTGGCTAACACTGGCACCAGGTAAACAATAATTTATAACATAGTGTGGTGAACATTGATTAAATAATGTACCAAAACCTTGACCAAACTTGTCGGAAAACAAGTAACTACTATTTGCTACAATATTATTATTATTACCAGCTGGCTGAGCCTCTGAGGGTGTAGGTGAATGGTGCTGAGGCTGTGGTGTACCTGTGCAGACACAGCTACAAGAGAGGTTATTTGTCAGGGACTCATATCTCTCCGCATTGTACGTGACCAGGTCCACCAGCTCATTGGCCTCCTGCATGCGCTTACTCAGGTCTTGTTGAGAAGCCTCATATTTACTAAAAATATCCTTTAGTGCATATTCCCTAACAAAAAGCTCATCCTGAAGGTTCTGAGTGTCTGTATCATACAATGTCCGACATAATTGTAATTCACTGTCACACTTCCTTAGTTCTTGAATTAAATTTAAATTTTTTTGCCTTAGTTTTGTGTTTTGTTTGTTAACTCTTAGGCGTTTCAAAGATTTTTTAATATTTTGAATTCGTTTATTGATTTTGATGTATTTTTTGATCTTATTATGACTAGTAAATAAATTATTTTTAGAGATAGTTTCGTTGGTTAAGTCTATGGTTACTATTGGCTCAACACATACAGGTCCTGACCGGCTACCAACCAACTCATCATAGAGACTGCAGGTGTTCACAGACTCTTCACGGGCTCTAAGAGATTCTAAGTGAATTATTGAGTGTTGGGCCCTACTTAGCTCTTGTTCCAGTTCTGATATGCGACATAAAGCCTGATCGTAGGTGTCGCTGCATTGCTGGAAGTTTTCAACAAGTTGACGTAGGTGTTTGTGCTGATCAAGTATGTCCATATGTTGTGTGTGAAGTTCCGCAAGCTCATTCTTGAGTTGGGTGTTTTTGTTCACCATTAACTCAATTTCAACTTCACTTTCATCTCGTTCCTGCAGCAGTTTGCTGCACTCATTTCTGGAAGCATCCAGCTCCTTCAGCGCTGCTTTCAGTTTGTCAGTCATGTCACGAATGGTAGCTCCACGTGTCATCATATTGACTGATATCCACAAACAAGACCTGAAATGCGACAGGAAACAGCTGAGTATGTGAAGAGAATACTTATGTCAGTTGAGAACTTGAAAAAGTTGGAGGGGTTTTGAATTTAGAAAGAAGTAAAATAAAATAATTAAAACAAAACAAAAGTTTTTAGAAAGGATGTTAAAATATGGAGGTAGGTAGGTATATGAGAGAAAAGAAAAAGGAAAAAAAAAAACTAAGAACAAAGAAAAGCTATTTGATTTGATATTCTCAAAATTATAGTTAATACTCTAAGGACAATTTCAACATTAATTTGATCACTAGAAAAACTATTTTGTCAAAGGATTGCTAATAACATGAGTTTTAGTGGAAACAAAGTGTTTCTGCATTAATTATCAAATAAGGGATACCTATATACTAATGACATATTAGACACATATTTTGTGTAGTAGGGTTTGCAGTGTATGTTATGTCTGGGGCAAGTGTTTTCGTCCTCGATTTTGCTTCCACAATTCGTCAAGCAAAATGAGACATAAACGTAGCCGGTGTGTACTGGACGTCGCTCAGAGCCCTGAGCAGTGTTTGTGTGATGTATAGCATATAAACACAATATAAATAACACAGCAATGTTATGTAAATCAAAACGAAATACTCCCCCGGTTCGGAGAATTCAAATCCACAGTTCAGACGTTGACAGCCGGTACACGAATTAATGAAATATCAATTGTTTTTGAGTTATCACAATAAAACTGGTCTCAAACACTACGTGTATCACTTATTACGTTGATTCTAATATAAATAATAGATTTAAAACAAATTAAACACAATAAAACAATAATTTTAAGATAAATTAGTTACGAGGTCGTTTTTTCACGACCTGTCACCAGTGTTGCCAGCACAAAAAAAAAAAAAAAAAAAAAAAAAAAAAAAAAAAAAAAAATCCAGCCAAATCGAATTATCAGAGCAATAGAAAAATAGGATGTTTTTCTGGGGGCAGGGGGGGGGGGGCACATGTAGTCTAGTCAACAAGTGCTTTTTGGAAAAAAAAATTGCTCATCCGAAACATATGAATAATAAAAATTCTACTTGTGCCCCCCCCGAAAATAAATCCTGGATCCGCCCCTGACGCATGTAGTTCTGGAAGGTTAATTATACTACATATTATTAGTACACCCACATTTTGTCAGTTATATGTAAGTCTATTGTTAAATTATAAAAAAAACGTGTTACGCCGACCCCAAATGACGTGGGATAAGGGCAGGAAGATGATGATGATTTAAGTCTATTGTCATTAACCGGGCACAAACTTAGACTTCGTTGTTCGTGCTGAAAAATTCCTTATGAAAAAACCCAATAACAACTTACCGGACTCGGCAATCAAACCCAGGACCTCATGCTCAGCAGTCGCGCTTCCGACCACTAGACCAACAAGACTCACAAATATAGTTTTCAATAACAAGCAATAGTTTTATACCTAGAAACTATATTCTAAACGAAACTGAGAAAGTAGACTAATTTAAGCATCCGAAAATACGTAATAAATTACCTTTTTAATTAAAAATACTAGTCAATAAAACTGCTGATCTTAATTTAATTAATTAAATCATGTCAACATTTGCATAATTAACAATTGAAGCGGCAGTTACATAAAAATCAACACGATTCGATTAGATAAATCATATTATAAAACACGTTTTTTATACAGCCACACTAATCCTTTAATCAAAAAGATATACAAATTATTCAAATCATGCTTTTAGCGAGCGATTTCATCAAAATCGTTCCAGCAATTTTTGAGGTATTTCACATTAAAAAAACACTAATTCGGCAAATTACGTAATGTAGAATAAAATTGTTCGCCATGATGAATTGCAAACAAAAGATATTTTTAGAACTTGTATTATTGTAAAAGTTAAAAACAAAGCTAGTTTTTACAAACTAGCTTCAGTTCCCACGCTTTAAATATCAGTGTGTCATGTGTGTAATATAATATGAAACCTTGTAAGCATAATCAATGTTAAAAAGATCATTTGTCTGGCGCATAATATGCATGTCAATTGTCAACGAATTAGCATGTTGCTGCAAAGTGCATAGATTTGCATTATTTATTTATAGATATGCTTATTTATTTGTTGTTTCTATGGCGTTTACTTCGTGTGTTACTTTAGCAACTAACTCTGTAACTGTTCATAAAATGCTAGCCAATTTTCTGTGCCAATTTCCACGATCCTGTCGTCCGTCGTGAATTCGTGATCCAATCGTCTACAGAACTTTTAACTTAAGTTAAGTTGAACATTAATTTTCACGCTGTAGCTTACACCAGTCCTATATAATACTATCTAAAAAAAAATACAAATTCGTACATTAACTTTAAAGTTGTGGTAACACTTGACTGAGCCTCAAGGTTCCGCCAGTTTCCGCTTCCTTCACACAATGGCCTAACGAACTTCGTGACCGTCGAGACAGCCCGACGCCCGCCGATGATTGCCGAGTGAGCCTGCGCACGCGCTGAACGCGTTCACTGTAAATCATTGCAACGAGGACTTGCGCACGAAGCCCTAGTTTGTTTTGAAGGATTTGTATTGAGTTCGTGGATTTAGTATAATGATGATTAGCTTCAACTTATGGGATTTGTTAACTCTGTTTTATGATGTTTTTGTGTTGTTTCAAAGTTGTTTAATGGCGAGTTAATTGTTTACAGCTTTTAAATTAACCAACAATTTACTGTTAACTATACGGACAGCAAAGGTGCATGACATTCCTTGACGAAATATCTTTCCACCACACAAGAAATGAACGTGGGAAAAAAAATGATTAGCTTAAAAGAAAATTCTAATGAAACCATAAAAGTCATACCTGCCTAATTAGCGGTCAACACAGACGAAATTCGCACATTACTGTTTGTCAAGCGACAGTGTCAAAAATCGTAAATCTATTCTTCCACACTTTTATCTAAGTGAGAGAGACAGTCTTATTTATGTGAATGTCGACTTGATGTCACAGAATCCCGTCAAACCGGCTGCGGACGAAGTTAATCTCAATTTAGAAACTTTATCAGATGTATTTCAGAGTGACTTACTAGTTGAATAACGGTTTAATTAGACGATGGAAGAAAGCGTTGCGTAAGTTTCAGATAACATTAAATCTTCAAAAGAAATCTGCGGTTTTCATCAATTTGAGGTCGGAAAGGTTAATTGCAACGGTCAGTAGCTGGTAAAATTATTGCTTGTAAGTTACATCCCAAGATTCATAACAGTTTGAAGACATTTGCTGAACATGAACCTCCCACGACCTTTAGGCCGGATTTCCAGTAAAGCGGAGACAAGCGAAGCGAAGAGAGGCACTTGCTGAAATCAACGAATTAAATTGATTGAATTTAATCTTCATTGCGTACATGGTCAATCAACATAATAAGTCATTCATTCAAACTAGGACTTCCATTCTCTTATCTCTTCTGTGATTTGACAACTCTTGCACTTCTTGGCGTCGCTACGTCTGGTCTCCGCTACGCTTTGGTGGAAACCGAGTCTGATAACGATTGTAAAGAATACTGTGATTATTACTAAGCATAGTAGGTGGATGTTGAGGAGGGGGAAGGAGGTGTCTCATGAGATGATGAGAAACAGAGAAGTATGGAAGAGGAAGACATGATGCGCCGACCCCAAATGAATTGGGATAAGGGCAAGAGAATGATTATGATAAGTAGGTGGATGTTGGTCATAGTTTTTTTATCAAGATACAGGTGGATTCTGATAAAATCTGTTTCATCAACACCCACGAGACATCATCATCCTAGCTTTCGTCTGGGAAAACAATACTGTACTGTAAAGTAATGCAATTACAGCTTATGTAATGTCAGCCACAATGTTTAACGTCTACGAAGACGGTCATTTCATTTGCAAATTCATTAGTAACGTTTGTGTAACGGAACATCTTATTTCCAAGACATATCATAACTCCAAGTGATGTAAGGTTATAAACATTAGCACCGTTGCAATGAGGGTTACCGTAGATTTTATGGAGTACTTTAATAATGTTTATTGTGGCCACAATGGAGATATGGCGACATTGGGAACAACGGGACGCAAATGGAAGTAATGTTATCATTGTGAGTTTCCCAGCTAGTGAACCTTGCAATGCTGGACATTTCATTTAGCGACAGGTCAATCTGGAAGTTATTGGAAATCATAAAAACCTCACGAAGGTTGCATAAATTGTCATTTGTTTTCTGACCATCGTTATGCTAATTATATATTTCCATTCTCTACTAGCATAAAATCAAAACTAATTTAAATAACGTTTTCATTACCAATTTGATTTCTACCTACGATAAAATTAGTAACAGCAGCCATAAAAGTGGTAGTTACAACAGTTCTAAGAAATATCTCAACGTACCAATTTGTATCTAGACAAATACTAATTATGCAAAGTTACCTTCAGCCAAGAAAACCAGTGATTATCCGCTCATAAAACTGTATAAAGCTTCCATTGTGAGGCTACAAAGTTAACGATGTCTTCTCATGCTGAAGTGTCATAAATTACGGAACGTTCACGGTTCTTACCAGGAAGGGTATCGTAAATCACCCGTGTCATTTGTCGACTCGATTTCGACTGCTGTTTGTTTTTCTTTAGATAGGACGGACTCTTTTTTAGTGTCTTCCTCCTCTGTTTAAGTTTCGGCTGGATGTTGACAAATCTGATTAATAGTGCTAGTTGAAAGAGAACTGAGAATCTTTGGCAGTTGGTGTCGCAAAATGTGAAATTCATAGTATTTTAGCTGAAATGTTTTCGTTTCTGATGGGGCGGAATTCCTCAGTGGCAGCTTTCGCTTTAATCTTATTACTTTAAATTAGGAAAACCTATCATTTACCTGCATGGTTCCATTCAAATTGTGCCATTTCCCTAACGACTAAAAATTACCAATTTCCTAAGCCATGTATTAGTAATTACTTTCAAAATTACCCATTACGTTGCCTGATAGACAAGCCTGCATAATTAGCTTCACCCTATGTTTAACATGTTGACCTCGTCAATGATGCAGTTAGCATAATTACATCAAAATCAATTTCCGTCGTATGTCTTCCTACCCTTGACGGAAGGAAAGTAAATGATGATGCCATTAGACTGACAAACGTACTCTTTGCCACTACTCATGAGCATGACAATTTCACCATCGCTGTCGCAGCGAAGAGCTCTAGTCCTGCAATAATTGTTTCCGTACAACGTGATGCATAAATCGATTCTCGCGATTCGACTCTTAATTCTAATAACTCGAATGGATTTATCGATGCGGTAACAATAAAATCGATGCAACATTGTTGCATTAAATAGTGAGGTTGGCTCTAGTGTTATAGCTGTCGGCTTTTGTTTGTTGTCGAGCAAGTGTTACAAATGATGCTTTGTAAGGAGTATTTTATCGTATTTTAGTATGTTTATAACAGTAATATTATACCTGGTTGATTGCAAGTATACTTTTTTCTGTGGTGGATAATCAGAATCTTTAGTTATTGTGGACTTATTTATTTTAACCTTCAATTCTAATAAGTTTTATGTTATCAAATTTGAGCTGCCACTTATTTAAATTATCCATTTACAACGTCCCGATAGGAAATATTTTCAATTACTGAACGACGTTACAGAAAATTTTTGCACTTCTCTCGTAAATCGGTACTTTCTCCTGCGGACTCGTACATGGGCAGCCCGTTAAAGTAATTGATACTTGGATGTGTAGTGTCAATCAAGTAAATGTTTAGCATTACTTAGAATTTGTCTGTACTTTATACAACTCCGATACGAATGTAATTCAATGAAAAGAAAATAAGGAGTTTACGCAGACCTGGAAAGGTGAAGCATGTATTTTAAATGCTAATACGTGTGTTTACGATGCTGTGCATGAACATGGTATTTAAACTTTAATTCAATCATTATGAACCATTCACAGATGGAGGAATTGGAATAAACTTTAAATCTTTTGCGAATAACTATAAATGCTATAGTAGTATAGGCAAATCTGCAGAGATAGTCATAAACCTGAATTTGTTTTCAAACCCCACCGATTTATAAATTTACTGCCAAATGTAATAATGTAATTGAGTCTACCAGTGCGCCGTAAAAGTGATATTGCAGTATTTGTAAACTTGATATGTCCTTACGAAGAAACACGAGAAACTGTAGAAACACAGAGAAATCCCAAAGATGCTTCTTCATCGTAGCCTTTTGAAGTGTTTTCGTTTCTAAGAACCAGCGCAAGCTTTTATCTAACCATAGATTGTTTACTTTAATCGTTACCAAACCATTCCGAATCTTCAAGTGTTCACTTTCTTTTGTACACTCCTCAATTATTTTCCATTATTAAAACATTGCATAACTGTTCACAAATCATAGTCTTACATAGCTTTTGGATGACACTTTCACCTACCATTTAAACCACTTCATTACATATTGACATGTAATTATACTTTAAAATATACACGGCCCTCCCATAAATTTCTTTGACCCTGTCACCCTGCTTTTCCTCCGTAATTACTGTCTTATTTATTTGGGCGTTCACCTTTTCCTATCTTCTTTTCGATCTTTATGGAATTGAAATCTTATTTCTATTCAAAACATTTCTACCTATTGAATGGACTTAATGATATCAGTAGTATTTTGCACATTATGGTTGTCGCAAACCTTGATTACTGGCTCATTGTCTAAATCACTATAATATTCAGTTTCCCTCAATCAAAGTACAGCTGTTTCATTTTCAGTTTCTCTTTCTTTCCCCTAAGGAAATTTATCTCCATCATGTCCACCAGGCAGTATATTTCAATCGCTAAACTATTTATTAGTGGGTCTAGAATTACCTTCACCTGTTGAGATTTATCACAAATCTAATATGCTAATATTTTGAGGTGTAATCAATAGGTTTATACTAAGACTGAGCAGTGACTAATGGTTTCAGTCTTGGGTACTATGGTTGGCAATCACGCAAATGAATTGATTTTCCGTGAGTAATCAGGTGGTAGATTTTCTTCAATATTTTCTTATTCATTAAGATCGACTTGCTCCACAAATCAGAAATGTGTTTAGCACTAAACATATTTAAGACGTGTTTGTCATCTTCAGACAATTAACAGAACCGGAATGATGTTTCAAACACTTTAAGCGTTAAACTTAACGCTTCAGCTTAAATGATGTATGGAGCAAACGGGTCTTAATTTGTTTCTGTAAAGGTAGTGCTAAACAGTTTTGAACTCGAACGGGAGAGACTCCTGCCGCGTAATGAGAAACTGGCAATATTACACGAGCTTTAATTAGATAATTGCTATAAGCTTCCATAATTTTATGTAGATCAACAATCATAAACATTAGTAGTACATTAGTATTAACACAGTACGTTAGTACTAATGTGGCAAGTGACAACCCTATAAGAAGTAATAGAGGTGTTGTAAGTCCTTGATGTGGTATAGAACAGAACAATGATAGACAACGTGAAAGTGTTGAAGCTAATGCAGCTAGGGCCGTAATGCAGTCGGAATGACGTATGCCATTACCGGATTTACAACCTTAAGTAGACGCCTTTGTATAAGGAATCGATTTAGATTTAATCGATTCGGATATCGATGATGCTGCAATCGGTGGAATCGATTCTGAAGAAGCCTGTGTCATGGTGTCGGTGACCGGTGCTTTCTGGTCATGATAGAGTTGATAGATGAGTGGTGAAATAGCACCTTGTTAAAGAAAATTGTAATCATGTTTTTCATATGCATACATTAACTGAACAATATAAAATCAAGCAGCAAACCACTCTTTGTTACCGTCACTGGTAACGATTACTTATCTAATGTAGTCGATAGTGTTTTCGGTACATGAAACTCTGTAAACCACCCATCATATAATGCTATATTAGAATGCTATAAAGTAGAGTTCGCGTCAATGTTTCCAACAAGTAACAATGTTTCAAATGAAAAACATGCAACAAGATCCGATATGATATCTAGCGTAGCTAGCACTGCATTCCCTGATTGTTATGACATACTGCACGTCAATGTCATATGATATCTTGTAAAAGGATTTGTTTTATCTGATTGTACAAATGCTTAAAACACTGTTACGTAAAGATCTTAGTTTAGAAACAAACATATTAATAATTTTATTATTTCGACACTTTAACATGGAAAAAAAAAGGAGTATGTAAGGATCGTAGCAAGTGGCGTTCTGTGGTTTCTGCCTACCCCCATGGGAAAAGGGCGTGAGTTTATGTATGTATGTATGTATTTAACATGGAGTTGTATACGAGCGCAATGTCCCTGATGAAATACTAAGGAAATGTGTTAGAAATCACTTGATACATTGACAGTAACATTGATTGAATTTATGCATAAGAACAACAAGATTCATGTTTACAAGTACTACACGTTTAACCTTTCCAATTAACCTTATACCACACGTCAGAGCACGATGTTTTGCTTCACTTCGCTTAAAACAATCACTACTACTAACGAACGAACACAAGCCCGAAAACCTTCCACGGAGACTATCGTTCCATTTAAAAGAAAAAACAAAAGCGACTCGCACAAACAGATATACAAAATCGCTCTCCTAAACTGGTTTTATTCCATTGCACTTCGCCATTCTTGGCCGTAATACACCACGTTCCAGATATATCGAACACAGTGGTAGGTCGCACTTCATAACGAAGGTTTATTGAATCGCCGATCAATATTTTATCTGTGAGTAACAGCTTACCATTATCAAGCCTTATCGTCGGCTTTCAGAAAGGATAATCGAGTACACTATTGAATCCTTTGCTGTGTTCAGGCTTTGTATCTACTACGTCTGCTTTCTCTTTCGTCTTTGTTGTTTTATTGATTAATGAGCTTTGATCTCATTAATCAATAATTTAAGACCTTATTTAGTTACCCAACTTTAATATCCATTTTTGTATCAATCGCAGCATTGGCATTGTCCATTTTATTAGCGTGTACGATCCGTTCTCTGTTTGGAGCAGCGAGTAGTTATTACATGTGAAAATCATGACCTGCGTTTACCAGTCCCTGAAAGTTGTTAATCTACACCACTGCAAAACTAGATTTTGATGAACATTTTGATCATTATACATACCGAAACGCTGATTTTACAGACGCACAGTATTTAGTTTAAATATGCAATATTACACAAACATTCCTGTCTTATTCAACACATTCATTGAGAAAAACTAATGATGGTAATTTAATACCATCGTGATCTCACGTGAAATCGTATACAGTTTCAAACAATTGTTTTTGATTAGTAAAACAATGTGGCCTACAAATTCGTCAGTGCTAAGATTAGTCACAGTTTCATTGTATGAGGCGTCACAAATTGGAAGTTATCAACACACTAGCAAATGACAACGTCAATTAGCGAACAATGCTGTTGAAATTACATCTCATACATATTTGGCCGTTACAGCATCTTCATTATCATCTAAAGCTTTCTTATTAAAGTCCGCAGCGTATCTGTGATCAGTATTTGATCATTAATCAATGTAATCAGCTTCTGAATTAAGTGGCTTAGTAGGAATGCTAATTAAAGCTGGCACAACCGGTTTGCAAACAATAATGTTTGCGGATGCGATGTCCGAAGTATCGAGAGCACGTGTTCGTCCCGTTATGCACAGTTGTCGGCTCTCGGTTGTCGGTTCATCGTCTTCTGCCATCAGCACAAGCGTCAACCTAAACCACGCGAGATGTGGGTTAATTTGTCTGCACGTACTGTGATTTGCTCCCAATTACCACATCGCTGTAGTGCTTTTGAAATTATTCGTGTTGTACTCGATAAATTTACAGCTAAATAGATTGAGTTATGTTTATTGATAAAACTCAGCACGATTTGTTAAACTTCCGTGGTTGGATAATCTATTTTCTGGATCTAAGTTTTCCTTTCTCCAAGTGGATAACTTTAACTGGCCATTTTAATTATGTCTTAAGATAACTTCTACTTGCAATTTTACATTTGCTTGAATCTGGATTTCTCAAGACTAAGGTATGCCTACGATTTTATACAATGAACTTCACGCAAAAGTTGATTCATGGTTAAATGGTTGGATATTTCCGTTTTACAAATTAATAAATTTGAGTACAGTAGAACTGCAATAATTGCTTTAGATGCACGCTTCATACAGGCGTTATTAAAACAAATTGCAGAAAAAAAACATCTAAAGTAATTTATTGACAAAGGGTAGCAAATAGACCTCTAAATAGGTCAATGCCTCGACAACCAGAAACAAGTTATGTTCGTAGTAAATTAATAGATTAAATGACTCACACATGCTGGTGATCTCATTCTTAGTACTCTGTTGTTAACTGGCAATAAAAACACTTCCTTATAATACTATCTAGTACAAGAATATCATGTTGTTAACACCATTTTGGAATTATTCTCGCAGGATTCTCATCATAGTTGCCAACTTTCGTATCATCGTCAGCTACATTTTTTAATCTCTACTCTGCTCGAGGATTGGCTAATCCAACTATAATGAAATCACCGAAAACATCTTCAACTAATAATTTTCGATCGTTCTTTTAATCGATCTTCGTAGTTGTCCTACTATACTAATTTGTAGAAGTTGAAGTTTTGTACTTTTGTTAGCTTGGGTCTTACCTGTTAAAACAAATGTATGTGTTAATGAATAAATAAGTAAACTAAATAAATAAATAAGTTGCTGCGGTAGTTGTGTTGCTGCGATAGCATTTCATTACTGCATAACCGTGCGAAATATATACGTTTGAAAACTTTATAATCTATTTAGCCGTTTTATTGATGATCTCACGAGAGCTGAACAAATCTCGAAGCGCATTTAACTGTCGGTATCACAAGGTCGTTGTTTTTACCTTCCTGTATGATTCAAATTACCTTTTAACACGCTAATACTTTATGATCTTTCAAATCTGACATCATGTTATAGATTTTTTACTTTACTTGAATGTACTTCAACTGCAGTTTCTTCGAAAACATTTATATAATCTTTAGTAACACAATCGACATGTTTGATCTCATCAACGACTGCTCTCAGAAGCAATTGAGTAGAAATCACAAGTTCAAGTGCCTGTTGGCTGTTCAATTGTTCAGACTTCCGTAACTCAACACCCGTATATAAGTATCTCTTTTACATTCTAACTCGAGTCGTTGAACAAACATCTTGCGGCTCTAGCGGTAATAGATAATGCTATCATAACTTTTTGCCGTTTTGCTTGCGCCATCTCCGTAAGTCGACAATGCCCTTTGAGCGCTTGCATAACCAATTCAACTTAACCTGTATCTTCTAAGAAAGTGATCGTTATTGACGCAAATTTTGCAGTGTCGTGTCTGGTTAAGGTTCACGATAATTTGGTCGCTGATATAGATGTTGAAACAGGCAAAATGACTCAATTTGTCTTCCACGTTGTAAGTGGCTTCATGATTTAGAATCTGGGCCCCGCCTACTCGCGTTACGTTAGGGAACTTGTAAATCTCTGGAATTGCTACAGGAGATCATGAGACGTCTGTGACTAACCTAATAACCGAGTTGTAGTGTAAGTACTTACAAAATTATGTTCCTGCTAAAAGATTATGATATGACTTACAATAGTTTGTTCCTACTTGTAAATTGATTGTCTGTACTTAGTTTATCTTCTGTACCATCTATCCGTATCTGATGCTGTGGAAAATCTTAACTGTTTATCATCTAGTACTGTCACATTCAATTGATACCAAATTCCAGCAGACTGCCTGTTGCTACTTGACATTATTGTAATACAATAAACTCTTCAAACTTCTCTCGGTGGTTCGAGACGACATTGTTTGCTTAACTTCTCAAATGTGTAAAAAGATGTCAATAAGTGCATTCCTTTGGCTATTATATTTTAGAGCGATCTCTCAACCTTTTTTAAAAGTCATGGAGTAAAGTCACTATGGCCAAACAACTAATAACATCGTCATCATCATAAGCATCATCGACTTCTTAAACAAATAAGGTGTTAATAATTGCATTCCTTTGGCAATCATATTTTCTTAAGCATGAATCGTATTTAAAGGCCAAGTTACTGTATAGTGCTTCATAAACACGTCGAATTGGTTATCTTTCTCAGTTTGCAGCCATTAGATTGTTAGCTACGGTTGGCCTCACTACCTAACTGCTTAGTGCATTGTTTGCCTAGAGCGCTGCATTTCTACCTTCGGAAACTTTGTCTAAATTTAGATATTACTAGTACATTACTGCTTTGCAATTAGCATTGGAATAAACCCGAAATCGATTGCGAAATTCTTAAGTAACAAATCATTCAACGGTTTCTCAAAATTATAGATTAATAAACATCTTTATTACGTCAGTAAATTAAATATAGATTTTATAACTGAAAGTCATTTCATAGTGTCCGTTTAGCTGGACAAATAAATTAAAAACTTAAGACAAGCTGACAAAGCCATCCGGTCACTGCGTTTTGTTCGAGAATCAAATCTATCATTCTGCGATCATTCAATCGGTCTGTTGGCTATTGATGTCAAGTGGTAATCTGTTGCTCAACTATTTTTCCTTGGAGAACATAATTACTAGCTGGGTGCTAGTTGAATTCTTTCAATATTAATTGCATGTCTTTAGAGTAGAGACTTTTAATTTGCATGTCTACAATTTACTGAGCTTTGTTGTCTGCTTGACTTGAATCATCTTGTTATATACTTAAAGTCTCAGCTTTTTTTAATCCAGATCTCACCCACAAGTTTAACCGTGTTAACTGTTCCCCACTTAACTCTAACGACTAACTAGTAAAGATTATCTCCAGATATTCCCAGAACTTTTCACTCATTTCCTGCTCATCGTTGGTCTCAGATAATATCTCTTCTCGATCTAGCATATTAATACCAGGAAGTTGTGAACAATAGGTAGCTATGGCCTGACCTCATCAGGTATCGCCTGAAGCCGAGTATTCAAGCCGAGTAGCTTCGTCGGCCACTCCACTCACTATGTTTTACTGTTAATAACGGATCTTAATTTGCGAAACTGTCTACAACGCTTGCTACTAAATTGTGTGTGTAGTCATTAGAACTTAATTAAGAAAACTTCTTGTCTAGTGTGCATTAATAGTTAAGTATTCGTTCCACCTGTCATGTCTGCTTCTTGGGATAATCTCGTCAATTCAATACCATTTATCTCATACACTTTTGAAAACGGAATAAAGGACAGTCTATTTGCTTATCATATTTTTTAAATTAATATTACAGCTGAATTACAAAACTGCACTTTCCATTCTTTCTAAAATAATAGAATATGTAACTACTTCATTAAGTTTTGCACCATTAACTCGAATGGTAGAAGAAACTAGATTGTCAGGAATGTCATTCGAATGACTTCCTTTACAAATGTTATACATACTTTTATTCATAGACAAAAAAGTGTCACAATTTAAAATGAGCAGAACAAGTTTCTTCGGCAGTTTAAGAGTTTAATGTGACGTGACATGTTATCACTTTCGTTATTAGGTTTATTTTAGTCACACACGTAATATCCTTTATGCATATTAATTACTCTATCAATTTAGTAATTAACACTAATGAATAAGGAAGTAAGTTATGTGCCACCTCAAGCAAAAACGTTAAATCTAGAAGCGTCATAATTTTACAACACTAGTTCCATATCAAAGAGCTGTAAACCAAGATTACTAATAGATAATATTTGTTTTCTTCATTAAGAAATCGGCAGAAGCATCAATTATCGTGAATCACTTCATCAAGATGCAAATGCATTTCAAAGACTGAGCTACCGATGACCTACATCAAAAATAATGAATATGCCATATCCATATCTAAACACAATCCTTGTACATTACCATAAAGAGTGAATACTTGAGGTAGCACGTGGGTTGCACTACGCTTGGATCGTAAACGAATTAGTAATATGATGTGGGTGGATGATGATAGATCGTAACTTTATTTTCATACGGGTTGAACAACCTGTAGCTCCTGTCTAGGTGTGCGTCTCGTCATTTTTGGCTCCAATTGGTGTCATATTTATACGGCGTTACTATGCTCCGTTTTTGGCACCACTGGTTGTGGGCGATACTATAATAATAGTATTGTAGTAAAATGTATTATGTCAATGCTTTTGATAGAATTTTTGCATTCCTAAACGTTTTCTAACTATACTTTGATTTGTGTATTCATTAGCAGTTAGTTTAAAAGTTCCGATAGTGTTATAATCTAGTACATCTAAATATTTTTTATCTTGATATAATTTGTAATGGTGTTACTATATTCTTAGTATCAATTCAATAAGCCCACGTTCGCTGCTGCAATATCTTATGCTACTTCAATGCATAATATTTCGATATCTATAATTACATTATCTGTTGCCCAACTACACGGCATTATACAAAATTTAACAATGTAAAGCAAAACTCCTTTGTTCTTGGCTAACCTTCAAGGTTCAAGCTTCAAATGATCAACTACATTACAATTTATAACTATCTGGTTCAAACTAGTGTTACGTACAAGTCAATTACAAGTGCTTTGTCTGTCTGTCAGTCAAATACGCAAATAAGTGTTTCCTCTCCTTTATGAGTATCTGAAGGTTCTTCGTTGTTTATGTAATGCATCTTTAAGTTACAAACTAACTTCCCGAACCTTGTTTGATGGACTAGTTTGAAGTTTCTAATTTAAATTGTTATTTAATTTTATCTTTGTTGTGTTTTTACACCTATCTGTTCCGTGAGTAAGCCTTAATAATGCTTTGCCATTGTTATTTTATTATGGTTACCGTCATTATTTTTAGTTCACTAATGAATATGGGTGGTGCAATAAGTTCTTATGCTAGATTAATACTTGTAGACTACTTCACTAGCCTATAAAATTAAGTATTTAATTTTCTCATTGCCACTCAGTTAACACGATCTTACTCGCTACCTCTAATACCACTGCAATTTTTTCCCATCAATTTCGCAATTTACCGATGTTGCCGACTGCAACGCATAATTGCCAGTTGTATAATATAGCTGTTAGATCACTATGCTTTACATTTCGGCACCTACACTTGATTATCATTGGTGGTGTGATGACGGACGAACTTTCATTTAATACATCAAATAAATTATATACTAGATAATTTATTTGACAGATGATCGATTGTACTGTGTTACGTGTCGATATGTTGAGTGTAAATAGCTATTTAATTTTATGCGGAAAAGAATAGGTGGCTGGCAGTAGATATGTAATTTATGGCAATTTGGAGCTACTGACTTCGATCCACTTAAATAATTTGTTGAAAGCAAGGACGCTGGAATGATTTTATTACTACCTTGAAAATTTTAAATAAATGAAGAGTGGTATGTTTTAGAATTTTAATTTTGGTGATAAAAAGTTAAGCACAGTGTTTTTTCTTTACCACGAAACCTCGGCAATTTTTCGCTTTATATTAAAAAAAAACAAACAATAGGTAAACATCTGCAGCAGAAGTTTCGTTGATTGTTTGGAACAACATTTGAACAAAGAAAAATCTCACAACTGTTTATGAATGTTTACTTATAAACCAAACAACAGTAACAACACAATTCAACACAAGAGTGCTATTGAGACTGTTGTGGTCGTGCCTTACTTTATTGTTTGAACGAAAAATTCCAAAGCACTGGATGTTAGTATGCAACATTCCACCGTCCCTAACACAGACTTCCCTATACATTGCTGTTTTATGTCGAAAGAAGTTGTTAATGTCAGAATCAAACAGTACAACTGCGGCTATGGTTGTAATTCAATTACAAACGTACTTGAACCGTATTGAAGTGTCTTAGGCTCTTGAACTCGGCTCGAGGGGTCAAAATGTACTACAGATTGTTCAGATTTGTATTGAAATTCTAATGTTTCCTGTTCTTTTGTTACAGGTATGTTTGGAGCTGCCGTTATGTAAGGAGTGAGTTTGACAAGTTTTGTTGATTTTGCGTCGATGATGGTTTGCAAATATTTAAGTAAATTACGCAAGTTGAATATACAATAGAGACTAAATAGGTAGCGTTGTTGATATTTGAATCTATACGAGCATGTTGTAGAAGTTTGTTACGTGAAAATCACTTCAGCAATTAACTTTTACTGACAGAAATTTCATCATCTTTTTGAAGTGATATTTGTAAGATACTAAGATCGTAGTATCTAAGTTAGAAGTACCATAGAACCTTAGACAGGTGCTTTTGTAAAATATGCTCACATAAAGTAACCAACAAGAAGAACGCCTACTTTACAAAGATAGTTCACGTCGATAAACTGTGTACAAAGACGAAGGCTTATAAAAGTGTCCATGGGTAATTTATGATGTCTGAAGCCAGTGAAGTTATAAAGTATGAACGTTATCAGATTAGCCCCGTCCGTTGCACCTGGTGCGTAATTCACGTCTACTGCAGTTGCGGTATTGTCCCGTTTCTTGTACATTTCTTAATTAGCTTTAGTGTTATCTTTCTGGGAATATTGAGGTGTACGTGTGACGTAATGTTGATAGTGAGATTTCTAGGGCAATGTGCACTTCGTTATATTATAATCAATATAATGTTGATGCAGATCTGGATTAATTTGAGCGTATGCAATTTTTTAATGCCATGCAGGTGTGAAATAATTGTTATTGCCGATTTCTCTTTACATCACCAAAATCCGTATGACTCAGAGTAACGAAAAATTACTTATGAAAAGTATGCTTATTTGCATTGCCTGATCAAAACATTCTACTTTTCCCAACTAGTGGACAAACAACAAAGCCAACAGCAATAGTTTACACAACCATCGTTCAAATCAAGAGATTTCATCAAGAAAGTGATATCATAATGACAGTAGAATAAGACAATCATAATGTTGCCGATGACAAAATTCCCCAGCCTTTCTCTCCAGACTAAAAAGTATTAGAGAGTGTAGAACATAAAGGAATGTGAAATGAAACTGTAAGTTTGTAAAGTCAGCAATCAGACCACAATGACCACGACACAACGCCGCAAATCATAGTAATGACCGGGCTCGCATATGCGCGATGCAATTCTGTAATGGACCATATCGTGGTGCTATACACAGCACAGTTCAACACTGGTTTCCAATTGTTTTATAGCAGTCATTATAGTTTCTCAATTGTCGTTGTGTATGTAGTCTAATCTGTGCTGGTGAAATATTCAGTGTATCTACGTAACTTTTGGGACTGAGAATGTCTGGTTTGATTATATTTTGTGTTGCAGCTATTCTTATGGGATCTTAATTGTTTTGTGTACTCTTATTTTTCTCGTCTTAAATGTCATTCTCGTCTAGCACTCTTGCATTCCTTTACGCTTTGATTATATTTGCGGGACGAAAATATCTTTTAATAATGTACCTGTAATATCGTAGTTTTTGTTGGCAAGTCTTTTCAACAATTCTCTGGATAAAGTATTCCTTCCGCTTTGCATTTATCCCATCAAAAGACTAGTAGCAATACCAACTTTTCGTTTTTTGTAAACATCCACTCACAGAACCGACAAAGTAAATGTATAAACACTTTATTATTTACATGAATCGAACACATTACGTTTATCCGTTACCGAATTTGTTTATATCCTACCATTTCCAGCCATAATACGTAAACAGTGGTATTGGGCTTATTCCATTGACGTATTGTGAAATGTGCGTGCGATGTATCGAGCCGGAGCAGCGCCCGCGCAGCTGTGCGTTGAGCTTGGGCAATGAACATAAGAGATAAAGCAACGTTAAATACAGCTGGAGCTTTATCGTAATTAGTTTATTGACATGTATCAACAAGGCTTTATATGGAAGGGATAGTAAAGTCGTGAGGAACGTTTTGAATATGAATGTAGAAGAGTAGAGGGAGACTAAAAAAACGATGGATGGTCTGTGTGAAGTATAATGTGGCTTGAAAGGCAATGAATACTGAGAGGACAATTTAGTGAGTAACACGGAAGAAGAAAACCGTTGTGCTGACCCCAAATAAGTTGGGATTAGGGCAGGAAAAGAATGCTGATGATAAGGGTAGCAACTGACAAGGTTTACCTTTTTTCATCTTAAAAAAAATCTTCAATGCCACACGAGTATTCATTCTAAACTTGTTAAACCATTGCTCCATCACTTTGAACTTTAATTGAACTTCCACCTAAACTCAAGTCCCATAATAGTACCTACGGATCTTAAGATTGCCAGCTCCGACACCGGATGGACAGCATAAACAATGATGAGATGCACAATCAAAGGATCCTACGATTTCAACCGAAGCAACACGATTCACAAAAGGATTCGCAAAATGTCTTCATTCATCCAAGAATGACTCACGACTAATTTGAATATGTAAATTGTCATATTAGCAGTCTGTTAAGGCAATGTTGTGTAATATGGTAATCATTGCCTATAATGAATAGAGATTAACAAGTTGACACTCAATGGAGGTGTGGATCGGGTCAATGAATTGTGTTGTAAGAAAAACGGTTTGTTTCTTTATGGAAATTAAGGAAAAATTTGACAAATCAGCTGATTTTTGGAAAAAAATGTTCTAGATTTTGAGTGCTACATTTGTAACACAGTCCTCTGATCGGAGTTTAAGCGTTTGGTGACTTACAAGTTACAACTATAATATCAAACTAATCTAAAACTGGTTCGGGTGCTTTTAGGAAATGTAGAACCATTTATCGTCATTCCAGTAACTTTGAGATTTAGTAACAGTAGACAGTACCAGTAATCAAGGATTGAAATACATTCCTTGAATATATCTAGAACTAAATGCTTTTACTTAATTATGCATTGATAACGTTATAGTTTGTTATTGATTAGTCTTTCAAGGACTGTTGCTTTGTCTCTTTTTCATAATAAGTTCATTCATTTCCATCTTTTATTGGTCTAGGTCTACATCAGCTTATCGTCAGTACCTACTTCAAAATCGTAGTTGTTTATTTCTCGAGCCGTTTTCTTGATATTTCTCGAGGGCATCACAGTTTCGCAACTCCATTATTTTGATGAGTCATTAAATTTCGTAAGCCACCATCATTCTGCGGTTTGTTGGTAATTTCGACAACCGATGTGTCTTCGCAGATTGTACAGAAATATTTCTTGTAATAGAAACATTTGTAATTTTCATGTTAAGTGCAGTTGTTATGTGAGCAATATTATGTATTGTACCATATTACCTAATTCTAATTTATTTCGTGTATTCGTTTTAATTTTCTTTTGTAATTTTTTTTGCTCACGTTTGATGCAGCAGTGAAAGACTTGTATGAATCACATTAACTTGCGTCGTTTTTTTTCCTCAGAAATAAGATAAGGCTAATCATCCATGCCTTTTACAGTTGCTTTTCTTTTTATACATGTTCAGTTTAATCAACTGTTTTTACATCCGCAACTCCGCAGTAAGCTGCAAGACATTGCAAAACATTTTCGATATCACAACACTGTCGATATTTTAGTCCATAGGCACATATATAATATTGTTATTTCTGCCTATCACACCGTCCCCATTACATCAATCTGAGATAGCTAATTTCACGGCGTCATTCGTTCACGGCTCATTTGATTTACCTAATGCAGCACTTGTTATCGATACTCTATTGCGTCAGAGTGACCTCTTAATGGTGGTTCCATTTAAATTCGTTCTGCTGCTCCTTCGAAACGACTGTTTTGCAATTCGCAACGGCTGTCTATCTCACTATGCGTATGATTTTAGCTTTCTTTCTCACTTTTTACGTAAGAAGTGCGATGGTGTTTCATAATATTGTTGTATCTATTATTATAAATATACTTGTGATGAATTCGATAGCGATCGGGATGCGATAATGTTTTTATTGTTTATCTGTATTTTGGGACGTCATACTGTTTTTATCGTTTTGTTGTGTATTGTAGTGTAAATTCACTCAGGACCTTTGCAAAATATTGATATTTCCAACAAGATTATTTGAAACCTTCTTACCAAGACGCATCGAAAACATCTTATCTGCCAAATCAAGGGGCACGCCTAATTCATTATAATTCTCATCACCCACTACAAAAGTAATAAAGTTGTAATAACATGTTACGTTCAATTTACATTTTCATTTCTAGTTTCTTTTAATTACTCGATTGTTACATCACAATTTTTGTAAGCACTTAAGTTTTAATTTCTACTTCCATTGTCAAAACTTTCCCATCGTTATAGTTTTGTTTTTCTCTGTTTCTTCGACATCGCTCTTGCATGAAATTGTCCCCAATTTGTTTGAGACTTGTTAGCTAATCTACTCTTCCATGTAATTAAAAATAATTACAGCTTAATTTACTGCGGATATTTCTGCTTTATTTTTTATTTGGTTGCGGAATTCTCAGATAACTTTTCTTATTCTCATTCACTGCAAAGTAGCAGAAATCTTCCGCAGTTCGAGAAAATATTAAAAAGAACTGTTTTTATAGTCGAATATCTGCTTTCGAAAATATTATTCTAAATATTCCAAATCTTTAAAACTTAATCCTTTTTTTACACGGTCCCTTGAGAACGTTCAAACAGCAGTACAAGCGGCCGCGAAAAATAGTTCCCCTTCGCTCGATAGATGGCGTTGTCGTCGAATTAGATCGCGCTATGGTTACGTTACATCGGTTTGGTTGGGGTCGGGCCGTGAGTTTGGTCTAGCTAACTTTGCGCAGAGGCAATATCGTAACCAATGAGGTTAATCCGAGGTGCGATTATTGCTAGTTGAAAACTTTACCAATACCCCGCCGTGTGGACGTGAAATACCGTCCGCGATGGCAATTTTTGAGAGGCCGTAATTGGCCTAAGAAACCTTTGAATAATGTGTTTTGCTAACAATCTAACCTATCCTATGTTAGATGGCTATCCATAGCAGGCGCCATCTATAACATCAATGTCTATGTTATGTTTCTTCGGATGGTAATAAAAAATAGTTATTTTTGTTTTTAACTAGCCTGTGCTGTCGCTTTACTGTGCAGAGTAGGCCTTGGGGAGGCCCCCAAGTCCTACTTAGAATTTTGTCGAGCACCACCTGAAAGTTCTGGTACTAACCCTCACGGTACGCGTCCAAGTCGTCTCACCACCACTTTGAAATGAAGTTTGTTTATTTAGGATTATTAGTATTCAAAAAATGTTTTGTTGCTTTTAATGTTTGTTCATACTATTTTGTTTGTTTTCGATGTGAATGTGATTGAAATTATTTTTCAATGTTCCATTTCTGCTTTGATTCTCACAATTTCAATTCTTCATCGCTTGCATTTCTAGTTCAAGTAATGATTCTTGTTATCAGTGCAATCAGTCCCGCCTAATTACTTCCTCGGAGACAGACTGACAGACTGTCATTGCTTTATAATCGTAGTTCAATCTTCCCATTCTATAGAGCACACAACTAATGTTTTATATACCTTACGAAGAACGTTTATTTAATTACACTGGCAACATTCTGCCAGTAATGGCAGCATTATGTGAATCTGAGCTAATTCGCGCCAATTACACGGGCTGTGGGAAGATGGCGGCAATTTGACAATCTGTGTTTGCGGGTGTACTCAAATAATGTTAGTCAGATACTGTTAACTTCTTACAAAGAGTAACGGAACGTCTGTATGTGGCTTCATCAATGTGTTTCATTTACTTCGACCTTGAATGCGTCTTTGTTCGTATATCTAGCAATTAAAGTCTAGTTTTTTGTTGTGGCAACTCGTAATTAAGAACGATTCAGTAATTTTATGGCCTTTTTGTGAGCTTAACATTCTTGGGTATTCTGTTTGCTTTGTTCACTTAGAATTTCTGTATTTTCAGTATTTTATTCAAAGAATACTGTGAAAGTGACAGGAATTACCACACTCAGTTCTTTAGTGAATAAAAGTAATATGAAACATTAACAAAACGCATAATAGAGTACAATAGGTGCAAAAAGATTCGTATTGTGTAATCTTTTATATCTTATTGTTCTTGTGGTAACACCAACATAATGGCTTTGTCCTCAAAAGAGATAAAGTGTTGACTGGGCCTCATTTGATGGCATCTTTACTTTGGTGTTTCTATTGCGGAAGTAAAAGAGATGATACCTAGTGAGATGAACAGGACAACCGTAAAAGACAAGTACAAATACTCAGTAATTACAGCATTTTTTAATAACTAACTAATTAAATTTTATACAAAAGTGGGTTCACAGTGGCATATAAAAGGATTCCTAATTAATAAACGCTACTAGAAATCCAATAAGCTTTATCGAGGATTAAAGACCAAATAAATAATTACAAATGTGACCCCACTACCAATTAAAGAATATACGTCAGTCTTACAACGTTTATAGCCATCTAAATAATAAATGGTTTACCTTTATATATACCTAGAATGTAGAGAAAATCCGTGTTCCCATCCGCGAACATACATAATCGATGACTTGGAAGTAAAAACTCTTTACACTTGGATCATCTGTCTTCATAGCTTGTCACAGAATATAATTTACTGCTTACCAATGACTGCTACTGCTTATTCTACAAAGGATTAGTGTAACATATCTGTCTGTTCGATCTAATATGTCCATGTCTTTGCGGATTATAACCAGGGTTGGCATGACTGGTTTTCAGCCTGTTATCCAGATTATCGGATCAGGATCTTCTGTTAAAGTTTCGCTTGATAAACGTTATAAATAAGCTCATTGTAATTTTGCTAACGAGTTTCGACTTCCTAAAATAACTGTCCCATCATAGGTCAAATGACTTTTAGATACACCGATCGTTCATTCTTGATGGCTAGCCAAAAGTATTGCTCCACTTCCAAAGATCTTTTTCACATAGAAGATTCTCATTGTTCCAGTCTGGCCAGGCTTTTCAAAATTTTAGGACTGTTCAAATGCACTAAGTCCTCAACATATGACCAGGCCCCACAATGGCAGACACAATGCAAAGAGAGGCACTTATCATTTTAACACGTCCAAATCATCATCATCATTATTTTAGCCGAAAGTTTTCCACTGCTGGATAGGCCGCTCCCAAGTGTTGCCCCGTCCCGACTTTTAACGCAAAGAAATTCTAGCACCTCCACTGCACTGACCGAGCAGCAATTGCCCTTTTTATCGACCTACCAGCCATGATTAACAGTAAAATGAGAATATCCTAGGCATATGTCTATGTAGTGGGAAAATTGCGTACCTCAATCCGGTCCAACGTCCGTCCGTCCCTTTTGCGTTGACATAACCTATATTATAACGGCACCTTCTAGATTGATTTCTCTGCCAATGATTTATACTGCGGCACCTCAAAGTGGGCAGTTCTTGGGTACTTGGATAAATAGCGACAACATAATTGCGGCTGATTGGTCGGATATCGCACGAGCTGAGTCAAGGTTTTCGTGCTGGGGTTAGAAACGGTTGGGAGGTTTAGATTGCAGCTAAGACTAGACTGTTATACCTAAGCAGGCCGTGCACCTGATGGAATCTCTCATCGTCAAAAATAACCACGCTTTAGAGGACGAGTTTTAATGTTATAAAAGGAACTACTCAACCTTACAGATCCAGCGGTAACCAAGATGTGTATTCCGTTACCTTCTTCTACCGCACTGACAAACGAAGTATCAGCAACAGCTACTCATGTATACAAATCGCTGGAACCTACAGTCATATCCGGACACTACGCCCTGGTTATAATTGCATCTGCATATAAGCTACCATTTACCACTCGCCAACGAGTTTTAATGTCCCTTTCAATTATCAAGCCCTTTCACTTCGTAAGGTGCAATGCAATTAGCTGCAGCCGCTGCTGCTATATCCCTAAATGAACATGTCCTTACGACAAATAATACTAAATCTAAAACACAATTTTAGAGACTCAAGGTTTATGAATACTATAACGTTTACAATACTGGCTAAGTCGTGAACAGAGATATAGCTGAAAGACAATTAGCTAATAGGAATGCCAAAGGCCTTGATGCTAAAACCGCCATGACAGTCCGTTGTCCTATCGCTGACTTTAAAGTGCACGTGCTAGAAACGAACAATGACTGTTTTGACGATATTAGTAAATAAGTCAAGGCTGTATCGGTATTCAAGAAAGTCCACGGTCACCATATTAGGAAATAGTCGTTCATAAATCTGATATTGAAAACATCTTTACTGAAGTTGGATTAAATAAAGACATCTTTTCCAACGATTCTTATCATCATTGAAGTGTTTTAAGAAATGCTAGATATGCTGATAAAGGACTTGGTCAAGTTTACTGTTGAAGAGACCGTAAAGATATTGGACTTGGAATCGATCCTCTTTCAATTCAATTTAATAACACAATGTAATGTCCAAGCGCGCCGGATCAACTGCTTTACAGCCTCCTCCTTGATACTTTTCATTGACATGCTTAAAATTGTATGCTACAAAGTGAGACCCAACAACTTTTATAGCATCGTCTTTGTGGTCAAACGTGATAGGTCATGAGGTCTCGTGCATTGTTTCGACGCCTGCAAATGTCACATGTGTTCTTTCAAAGGCTGTTCGCACTTGAATATGTGAACAAAATGTACGTTCATGTCCCTGTCATTATTCCGAGAAATCTGTGCACTTTGATATGAATTTTAACAGTAATGTGCTAACTTGTATGCCATACAAATTCTAGTTTTCTTGCTTTTAGTTTGTTTTTCTCTTGTGTCTTTCTTAATTAAAGTTAAGTGCAAGTAAAACCCGATACAATCATAAAGTATTACGTCAGTTCTTGTAACCGTAGAATTAAACTAGTTTAAAAGTGCTGCGATATACACAGGTAAAGTCCGCCATTGACCGCGCGTGCGCACCCCGTCTCACCTTAAACATTTGCAGAAACGCGGACAAGCGCATATTTCTTCACATTCGGCTATTTCCGTCTACCGTTCGGCTAAATCCGTCGGCAGCGGACGATGACTCCGCCGGCATGCGCTGTTTAGACCTTGACGTAAACTTGACGTGCAGTTAGAACAATCAATTCGTACTTTTATTGCCTTGACATAAAGAACAGTGAGATTGCAAATTAATTTTAGATTAGTTTCCGCATGGGATGTGCGGATCGGAAATGATTTACACCTGTAATAAAATTATCTGATGTCATGCATGAAATCCTTTAGATTTTAGAATCTATTATTCTCTGAGCTAAGAATGTAACGGTACATTCTATTCTTGATCTGTGCGATGTCCTAAGGTCATCGCAAAACGGACGATGTGTTTTTAAGTAGCCATTAGAAATACATTAAAACGTAGGTGCGGTAAACTGGGGTCAAATAATTTCAAACAAACTATTAGCACTACTGTTCATTACTAAAGGGTAATATGAACCGCTTTACAGTTAAGGTAAGTTCTCTTGTGACGAGCCACTACCATTTATCAAAGAAAATCTCCTGGTAGCAACAGAATTTTCAATATCTTTGAGAAGAGGCATATCATATAGACGTACTATATTTTGACTATGAACGAAAATAACATTCAACGTAATATAAGATCAGTAAATAGAAAGAAAATAATTACTTTAAAGAGAAAACATTTATTTCTAAACAAGCACATTGATGATATGTTAGTATCCAAAATTACTCTTCGCAATTTTTTTCAAAGAAGATGAGATCACATTCCATGCCACGAATGGGCTCAAAATAGCCTCAAGCTATTTTTACATCCGTCTTTGTAACTTCTACATTCGGCCTTGTTAATACTTTACTTTAATTACTACCATTATATGCCTCGACGAAAGCCTACAATTATCTTGTCCCTCTAAAATTATCTTTAACACATGTTCCACTGTAACCAATAATTACTAATTATAATTTGTGTTAAAAAAATGTGCACATTTTTTCTGCTTTGTATTGCCTACGATGTTGCCTTACGATCTTTAGAGAATGAAATTAAGAAGTACATACTCTTAGATAAAAAAGAACTTCTCCAAGTCGTTGTAAATTTAAATCATACCATGTTAAATGGTCGTAACATCTAACAGTAGGTAAACGTAATCCGAGACTGTTCAAATCAGCATGATATTAGATAATTTCTAACATAAACTTGAACACGATAAGGATAATAATGTTAAAGATTTTGTTTGAAGTAAACTACACATGCAAACCTGTTTTTACCACAGAGACACTGAATATACACGACTTGAGCCCTCGACTATTCTTTCCAAGGATCTTAAAACTAGTGAAAATTTGAACAATAACTATGGTTTGATGGTTGATGATGATGGAATCGTCCAATCATAATATGAAACAGATCTCACCAAACAAATGAAAATCAAGAACCCTCCATTTATGTACAACTGTCATACTTATAACTCTTCAAAAAACAAAACAAAGAAGCATTCTCTTGCATCTGTCAATTACAAAGATAGAACACGTCTGATTTTGGGTCAAACATTTGAATAGTTATTGCAACATGATAGTCGAACCATTGTACATGAAGTTGTTGCCACAACCGGTAATAATGACATAGAAGACAATTATTATTGTCAGCACAATGCATAGGAAACGGATTTAGCTATTGTTGTGATATCGAAAGTAAATACGGAGAGATGTCATAATTATGAGGTAATATTGGAGACTGCCTTTGGAAATAAAAGCCGAATACAATAGGAACATCCATAACGGTACTGGATATGTCTCATTTAGTGTTTCGATAGCATTGGTTGGTAACGGCGTGTGCTGCATATGGTATATTGCGTTTGCAGAAATGTCCTATCCTCAAGCAATCTCATTCAAGATCTTAATGATGTACTAGCTTTATTATCGCCATGATCAATAACATCGTCGTCTTCTATTTTCCGCTTTGCCGTTTTACGATCTTCAATCTTTATATTGTTGCGTTTTAACTAGTCATAATATTTCTACTACTGCTTTCAAAAGTGAATTATTTTGGAGATATAACTCGGTAGCTGTTGCAACTTCCAAATCCAATAAAAACTAAATTCGTGGCTCGACTAGCCACAGCGGTAAGCTTGGGCTCCCAGCTTGCGTAATCCTATTGAACAGTTTTACCGCCATGGTGAACTGATTTACCATGGCTTCATCAAGTCAATGATCACTTAACGTCAATTGATATTGGAAACCATTTACTGGAAGAAAATATTGCTTTAAAGGTTTATGTTTTGATGGGGCTATATTATAGAAGTGTATTGTATTGTTATTTGATTTAATACTGTTTCGAATTTTGGTAACTTTAGATGGCACAATGGGAAGAATATCAGAAGTGGGACGAACAATGCTTGCGTTGACTTATGCTTGGATAATATTGAATTGAAAAGGTTAATTTCCTTAGCATGTTATAACTTCTACTTCCTTGTGTTATTCAGAGTCATCTTGTGCAGATGCGTCCTTTCTTTTAGCACTGACTTCACCAAAAACAGACAAAATTATGGATACTAAAATTTAACCGTTACCAAGCGATCAAATACGGTAATGTTAGGTCACTTAACTTTTTAAGCAAGTTTAAAACTTTGACTAAAATCTTTATGGACAAAGAGAACGACTAGTTACCGTTTCTGCTGCCTAGGTTGGTATAAAAGTTTTGTTTTCTGAATTTCTTGTTCCGTTTGTTATTTTCCTATGTACATTTTCAGTCGTTTTCTATTATTTTAGTACAATCACTAGAGAAAGGTACTTTATAGCCGCTGAAAGATTTAATAGTGTACTTAAAGTTTATTACTGTTTATGGATGACACGCTTTTCCCATAGATAATTGACAATTAAGATTCACGTAATTATTTTGCCCCGTTAAGTAAAATTTCACTTTTTACAATATTCCTATGTCACAGCGGATAAGGCATGTCATAATTATAGGAATGGATCCTATGAAAAACTCCTCAAAATATTAATAATTAAACCATAATAAATCATAGCAAAAGCCTTGGTTCAACGGTCTACAGCAAAAAACCCCTTTACACCCGGGACCCAACAAACAATTGAAAACACATTAATAACATCATCAACATGCATTCAACACCTCCTACTAATCATTATGACGTTTCAATAGAACTAAATGTCTGAACTGAACAACTCGGCATATCACGAACGAAATCAGGAATGAACGAACGAAGAAAATGCCACATGACATCGTTCGCCTTGACTCTTCCGACCTTTTGGTATTAAACTTCGTCTAAGGTGATAATTATATCGAATTTATCTCCATTTGTAATTGTCGAGGTAATGAGAAGATGGTAATTAGGATTAGTAATGTTTATCGTTTGTCCTTTTAAAATTGAATTGCTTAATAGTTCTTAAATGTGCAATGCTAAAATTGTTACAAAGTAACAAACCGATCCTTATTTCTATGTATTTCAAGAAGTTGTTTTAACTTTACAGAAATTTGCATAAAAGACAAAACACTTCTTATGTGTTTATTTTAAAGAAGTAGAATATCTCATGCAATTTTATTTCAAAATTAAACCAGAATTTATCTTCAGAATTTTAATACAAGGTATCTTTAGCCCATTTCCATTCTTCATCTCATCGTTGTCCTGCCCGTATCCCAATTCATTTGGGATCGTCGCAACATGTCTTCCTCTTCCATACTTCTCTATTACTCATACTCATCAGACACCTCCTTTCGTACCATATTATCCTTCGCAAAGTCCCTCCATCGTTTCTTTGGTCTTCCTCTAATCATATTTAGATTCATACTTGAAACTTTTGCTTACGACATCTTCCTCAGATCCCATTTAAAACTCAATTAAGAAAACATCGAAGTTTTCGTTGCATCACTGAAATTATCATTAACATAACTTGTTATTTTGATAAAAAGTGAGAAAAATGTAAGCATCCCACTGCGTTTCCTCTTATTGGGTTCAAATAACGTGTGAAAACAAATATTATTTATCATCAATGGGAAATGAACTAACAACAAAATATCTCCCTTCATGTGGGCGATGAAATCTATTATATTCGTATCAATTTGTAGTCGAGCTATAAAAAACTTAATAAAAGTCATAAAATTATATAGGCCAGTACTTGGGTAGTTAAGTTACGTTATAATAGACATAAAATGTTTTTACACTTATTTTATGTTTACTTGGTTTCATCTTCTTACAACAAAGTTTATAGGAGACTGGGATAATCTCAAAATTATGTAACTGCAAAGCTATAAATTGATGCATTATAATATGAAATTGAAAGACAAAGTTGCCATCGAAGGTCAAACTTTCATGAAGCTGGCACAGTACCGTAAGGACAAGAATACTATGTCTAGCAGTGGGTGAAGTTGTGGTGAGGATGAGGATGACGAAACGATGAAAAATTTTTCAACTCCCAAAAGTGCGGCATACTTTCAGATTACAGAGTTATCATTACAAGTAATGGAAGAACTACCATGCTTAAGATGAACCTTGTTATAGCAAATAACAAGGTTCACTTAGGCTAGCCAGTTAAAGTAAACCAAGTAAACTCTCGAGCTATCAAGGAAGCAACCTCTTCAACAAATTATGCCTGATTTGAATTAAGCAACTGCCCGTTCTAATAGTGAACTTTCTCGTTCCTATTCCGTATCGTTTTCCCATGCAATCGGAATCGAAACGACTCCAACGATCTCGATAAATTTGTAATTTGGTATGTAATCGCTGCATCCATCTGGTTGTAATTTATATGGATGCAACGCTACAGCAGCCACAACGTTCATGTGCACCTGGACTGGTGGTATTAGCATTTTTAAGTTATAATTATAACTACGGATATAATGCTTTCGAATAAAGATTGAAGCCAATTAGCTATCCCATATTTATAAAATTCTTTTAAGGTTAAACTTAACTGACAAAGGTGTTTTGACCTCGATGTTACATTCTATAGTCCTGAATCGCATATCATTTTTTCAGTGTTCACTTCCAATGACAGGACTTTAGGGTTACCAGAAGTCTATGGGTATATTTTAATGGAGAAATAAAGTTCCTAATCAATAATTAACTACACCATCAAAAAACCTCATAATATCCTATAAACAGCAGTTCCTAGTATCAAATCTCTTCATCCATCAGACGCTAAACATTTCCTACACCTCTTAAACAGTCCTTGTCTCAAGATAAAACCAAACATGGTATCCTTTCGCAAGTTTGTTACAGAACTGATCCGATCTTTGGTCATTCATCTCACTAAGAAACTGTTACTAGCCGTCGACATGTTTTTAGATGTCATCTTTTACTTCTAGATAGGCCGATCTAGTTGGTGCTGACGTTGACGTAATAAGTTATTAAAATGCGAATAAATAGCACGTAACAGGCAGAATTACTATTTGATTTCGCGCTTTTAAAACCACGAGCCAAAGTTCTACCTAGAAATACTTTTTCTGCATGGAGTTTCTAGAACACAGAATTTTTTTTTAACAGGAAAATTGTATAATTTGATAGCTGAATTTCATCTTCTCGACCACATTTTCATTGTGAAATAAATACCGTGATATCGGCTGTCATAGTCAAATGAGCGTGCTGAACTACCAAAGCACGTTCCGCCCTTTGTTCGATTTTCAATTTTATTTTTTTCGGACTTTGACTTATTGTGTCAACAGCCATTGTCAATTTTGATTGGTCGTTCATCGTACCTCCATCTTTTATTGTGTAAACTTTGAGGTTATTTTTTTCTTTTTCCGTTGTAAAGGCGCTTCTATAAAGTATCGATACTGTGTTACGCAACGTATTTTCGTATCGGAAACTATGATCTTGTTTATTATGAGATCCGCATTCTTCTTTTGATGGGTATCGATAGTTTCATTGTGTTTGTTAAAAGGTTTTTATGTTTTGTCAATTTGTTCACTTGAGCATGCTTTTATCGGAATAGTGATCTCTTTCAAAATTAGAAACAAAGAAATTGTAATAACAAATGACGGTAATGTAACAAATTGACCAATCTTGGTACTCAATATCGATATACCTACATAATTTTTATAATTACGCCAAAGTCGTATACGTCGTTCTGACTCTCGCTAATTAAGTTTATGTGGATCAGTTCATAGACTAATATAATATATATAAAATGGATCAGTTGGACTCTCTGCGATACCTAGTCTTATGACCTCATCCCAGTCATTCCGGTGTGATATTTCTATTCAGACAAGACTACTCTGGGGTCGTCTTACTTATGTTTTCTTCAGGTCTTAGTTTGATCTCATTATTCGGTACTTTTAGAGCAGTTTCTAGTTCCGCTTCATTTATCATCATTACCCTACTGGAATACGTCAGACAATGCTGGACATAGTCCAATCGCGCTGAAATCAACTCGGTCTTCGGCTGCTCTCATTTGGCCGTTACCAGCAACCCTTCGCTATGGGTGGAGCAGAAGGGAGTGTCAGACGCTTACTAACTAAAGCCCATCCGTGCTCCTCTTAATGCCTTTTGCGTTCCAGGGCCGCAGTGACTCTTTAAAAAAAAAGAACAGGGTTCGGTCAATTTCCAGTCACCCTAATGACATCGTTGCTTCACCTAGCAATTCATCAATAACACCTTCTTCCTCCTCTTCCCCAGGTATTGCAACGTGACGTGGAATGCCACGGTCGGATCGTGAGCTCGGTGGTGCGCTTGTGCGGCGGCGGGGACGCTGCGCGTGCGCTCGAACGACGCTGGCATCTTCTGTACCTGCGCGCCATTGAGTGGCAGTGCCATCTGGAGGCGTGTCTCGCTAGGATTGATAATCAGGTATGTTCAATTTTGTTTTACTATAACGTTAATATTATCTCAACTTTAATAGATGGACGTTCTTCTTTAAAGAGGGAATTTACACCCTTGTACTTCTGTTATTTCGTCAGTCATACTACGGGGTAACAGCATAACAGAATGTGGATCAACGTTTAAAAAATAATGCATTCCCGTTCATTTTGATAGTTCAACGACAAACATGGCGTTATTAACGTTGTTGTTTTCGAACCTATGTAGCAATGGACCAGGATTTTGCTTCAAATTGATAGTGTGTTACGTAATTGGGATACTGGATACGTACCTAACTCTCAAATACTCTTTTAATTAAAGTTACGTTACACACACACATACACACACACATACACACACACATACACACATATACACACTCATACACACACACACACACACTACACACACACATATTTATACTTATCGAAAAAAAAACTTGCCCACACTTAAGTGCATATTCTCTTCCCCCGCTAAGACCTTTTTATAAAAAATAAAAACATCACGAATAGTCATGCATGAAAGTCACCCACAGAAAATGACGTTTCCCCCTTTCTCCTAAAAAGAGCATGCAACTCTATACTTCCATACTAGTTTGCACAATTTCTCACCGACACAATAGACTAATCAACCACCCGGTGTTGCTTGCAAACATGGCTAGACCCCAAGCGGTGTGGAGAATTAAATCATCTCTTTCTATTGGAGGTAATTGAGTGAAATGGCGATAGGGTGACGAATTGTGTGACTTTCATTTGTTTTTTTATTGCTTATAGAATAATGTTCGATTTTTGAAAAACTTTTTTATTATGATTTTTTTTTAATTCGTGGAGGATTCGCTGAATGTACCGAATGAATGTGCTGAAAATAAAAAAACTGTCAAATTTTCACGTGAACGTGAGTGTATCTAATGCTTTTGCGATAAAGTTGAACACATCAAGCTACTACAATCTGTCAAAATTCTACCTGTATAATACTGATGTACCTCAGTTGTTTGTAGTTGGTTTGTAAATTCCATTGATCTTTGTTTTGGTAATATTTTGTGACTAGAAGATAATCCTGTAGATTTGCCTAATAGCTTTTGATTGATCACTGGCATTAACATTTTTTATAAATAGTTTAATTTGGAACAAAGCTTACACAGGTGTCAATTAATGGTGCCTATCCATTCATAAAACGAACATAATTTTGTTTGAATGGCTAACTTAATGTTTAGATTTTTATTATAACCCGAAAAACTTCAATAACATTTGAAAAAACTATTTGAATCTTTAATCCACACACATAGTTAAAATACCAAGGACAGAAATACCATTACAGCCCCAAAAACGGTGTTGTTTTCAAAACAAAGCATTTAAGCCCACACGAGCACTAAAGGGTTGGTCACGTGACCTATGTCATAGAAATATTTTTTTTTATACAGAAGCCATGTTATGATACCCCGTTGCTAAGATACCGTTGACCCATTTAATAGTTCGCATAGGGATAGTTTAGACCATTACGACTAGTTGAGGGTTAATATAAACAGTTTTGTGGCTCCCTATAAATATCTGCGGGATTCTAAAATGACTTTTATTGGTCATAAATTAATTTTTAAATGGATTTGGTTGATACGTATGAATGGGAGTAGTAAATATTGGAGGATTTTATGATTGTAAATATGATCGTGAGATCGGAGTGTGTGTAGAAGTCTTGGGAATAAGTTGTTGCACTATAAAGTGAAGTGTGTCGTAATTCTGGATTCGATCGATGACCTTATTAATAGAAGGCACACACTAGTTTACTGCTTGGAATTATTGCATTAAACTGGTTGAATGAGGAAAAGTTTTGTATATAAGGAACGTAGATCCACGCGAGACACAATGGCTTTTTAATTGTGTCTAATTACACGGCATACGAAAGGTTAATGTCCAAAGTAACGATGATGGACTGGGTAAAGGACAATATGGCAAGAAAGGAGGTATCTGATGAGATGACGAGTAATAGAAAATAATATGGAAGAAGAAGACATGCTGGGCCGACCCCACGTTAATTGGAATAAGGGCAAGAGAGTGATGATGATGATGGCATTAAAATTAGTGTAAAGATTATATGTTACGGGCGTATTGTTAAGGATTGCTTAATTTTCGCAGAATATTGTTTTCGCAATCTATAGGCAAACCCACATTTCAACTTCAAATTCGTCTCAGCAGCTTATTAACGATAATTTCTGGAGACACTCCTAGATTTCAACATTCTTTTAAATCAGAATCAAGCACCCATGCTTTTACGATATACATCCATTACTAACACCTTCGTTTCTCTTATTCCAGGGTTGTCTGTCAGTAGAGGCCGCAAGCGACAGTGACGACGAACCAGCCCTTAAACAACCCCGACTCAGCAGAAAAGGGTCGCCGCGCAGACAACGGACCCCGGTCAATGCAAGGCGCAGAGACAGCTCCATCGATAGCAGACAGTCTGCATCCGAGGTAAGAGGAACTCCCTTTTGTTTTTCTTAGACCAGGTTGGAACCAGCTGTCAAACAGCCAGGCTTAACAAAGGAGGAGCCTAATAGCCTGATTCCCGGGTCGGGCCAAGTAGGTTTAATGGGTTATTTCATCAGAATTATATCAGTAGCAACCACGGAGTCTGGAATTGTGCCCGATTGATGGCAACAGGCTCGCCCCCTTTTAAATGGGACTTAAACTTCAATGGGGAAATGTGGATGTACAGTTAGGACTACCTCTGGCTAATCCTTTGTGGATTACAGGCGTCACCTTATGAACCTAACGGAGCTTATACCCAAAATTTCATGTTTCTGTATGCAATGTTTAGCTGCACGTGGCTAAATCAGTCACGTTTAACAAACTGCAAATAATAATTATGTTCAAGTAGAACACGTGCTTGGGACAGAGATAAACTTTGCACCCTGTTTTGACAGTCTCCTCAGTTGCTTAGGGTGGCTCTCGGAGTGTGACCGTACTAAGTTCAAGAGGGTTCTGGGATCTGTTCAATTGTTAATGGACTTCTAGTCCATGCCACTGGACCAGTGCTGTGGACAAGCTCTATGCCTTCTTAACTTGCCTAGAGCTTAGATCGTCTACTTATCAGGTCTCCAACTGCCCCATATTCTCAAAGACTTCATCATCTGCCTAGTCTTTTCCCAACTATGTTGGGGACAGCTTCCACTCAAACCGGATTTAGCTGAACTCCACAACCCAGTTAATACTGGCCAATACGATATCCTTTAATTATTCCCAAAGACTTACCAATTATAACTTTTACAGGAGGAACAAGAATATGTGCTAACGTACACGTGGCGCGGCTTCGGGTCAGACTGCGAGTCAGAGCTGGAGCGAGCGCGCTACACAAACATGGCGGACGAGCGACGAGTACCCGGCGCCTGTGACGTCACGTCCAGGGCCACGGACCAGACTGTGCCAGCTACTGACCATGTGGACGGTAAGACTGGGTGATAGACTATGAGCAGGGCAGAAAAGGAATTTTCTGATATCTGGACATCATATCAAATATATCAATGACTGGCCATTCATATAATTATGTATCCTATTCCTATCTTCATTAAGTGCCAAATTGTATGAATAGGGCTATGGAATGAATGACTCACTCCCATCAGAATATCTGCTGTTCTATGCTCCTTTTCTAAGCACGCTGTCGCCATGATTGATCCCGTGTGTGATCCCATTGGTTTGCCAACAGCCAGGCATGGCATTACGTGTTAGTCTAATAAAAAAAATACATACACACGAATAGAGAACCTCCTCCTTTTTGGAATTCGGTTAAAGAACGAAAATGCAGCTTTCCCTATCTGCCATAGCTTTTCCATTTCATCCGTAAACAGCACCGTCTCAACCCAAACAAATGATGGTATAGGAAATCAATGCATGTTTGATTTCCCAAACATTTTTCAAACTAGGTCAGCGATCATCTTTTTTACCAAACAAACAATAACCCCACATGAATACTCATAAACCATCAATGAACAACGCTGCTTTCCATTTTCACATAAACACACTCAACTCTCTACTGATTTGAATTTAAAAACAACAGCATTTTGTTTATTGTCTTTAAATCCTATGTTTTATAAACAAATATAGACTGAGAATTTGCATTCGATCGTACAGCTTTAGTTTATTTTGCAGGCCTAGGTGTGCACAACGTGGATATAGAAGAAAAAGTAAAAACTCCTCCAACAGTCATAAAACGGAAGAAACCAGTAGACACGTCAAAATTCAACCAAACAGATCGAAAGTCCAAACATCTAGCAACATTCTACTTCAGACACCACGACACAGACTCAGATAGACAAATGATAGATACAGAAAAGTCGCAAGAAGAATCTTCAGAGGAGGAATGGACATACGTTGGTGGTGCTAAAATTGGGAATGAAGACTCGACAGATATAATGACGTCATCGGTTGAAATCCAGTGCGAGTTACCCGTAGATGAAAAAAAAGAAGATAAACCACCGTCTCCAAAACCGAAGCTAGAATCATCAACCCCAGATTTGCTAAGACTTGAAAGATGTAAGGATATAGAGAGACTGGTGAATCAGGCTGAGGAGTTGGTACAGAAGCAGGCGTTGTCAAAGAAGAAGGGAGCAAGGAGTTTTAAGCCGTTGTCTTTTGAGGAAGAAGGGAAGAATGTCAGTAGAAACAAGATGTCGAGGATCAAGGAATGGCTGAATCAGAGCTCGGAAGGCAAGAACATAGATAATAATCAGGTTAGTTTGAATGATCATTTAATATTAAGTGAAAATGGTTTTGAAATTGATTAGTTAGACCGAATTTGCAAATAGGATTCAATTGACTCTAATAACTGAATAAAGTTATAAGAGTCAATTGAATCCTATTTGCAAATTCGACCGTTACTTTTATTGAATTATCTTGCGTTCTTCCTAATTTTATGATGGAATTATTTTATGGCCCTAATTTATAATACCTTTAGTTAATTAACCCATCGCATGCCGAGTTTATAGACACAATTAAAAAGCCATTGTTTCATGTACATATGCTGTTATGTACCTTTGACACGCGAGAGGTTAAGAATCTCTGTCTTACAATCCGATTGTCTAATCATACTTTTGCGGGCTAATTCTGGATCGACTGCAGACATTAGGCAATGACAGATACTTAAAAGCATTTGTATGGAGTTCTCCTTGTCCGAAGTAGCCTTCTTGAGTTGACTGGTCATAGGACCACATAGGAACGCTACTTGACTAGGACAGTAGATTACCTCCTCCAAAGTTCTATATTGTTAATCATATTCTCACCGACACCTATATTTTTCCAGGGTGCAGAAAGCTACGATGCTTCAGGCGAATACACAACAGAAAGCGAAGTAGACACATCCCTAACATCTGAAGAACGAAACATCCACTCATCCATGGATATGAGCACTTCCACATGCACTGTAACTCCCACGCACCATGCTAAGGTAAAATAGACTTTATTTACGTGTAACCAAAGGCTAATATACTATTCGCTTTGTGTCTACTTGTCACTAATTTATTTAACTTCATGTTACATCGGTTCTAATGCAATAAAATAAAACTTAATTGGTTCTTCAGAACTCAGATTTACTTCAACTATGGTTCTTTCACTAAATTATTTACCAAAATTGTTATTAAAACATTCAATCTGATTAAGACCTTATTCTTCAGTGTTAACCTTCAAATCATATTGTCACTGAATTTGACTAACTTCAACGCACATTGTACATAACAAACGGTTGAGGAAAACTCTCGCTTTAGGTGACACTGCGCAAGAAGCGAGCTGGCAACAGCGCACGGCCGTGGTCGGTCTCCTGCCTGTCACAACTTAGCGGCGCGGGCGCATCCCTCGTAGCCACGCCCACTGCCGGCGACGTTGCCGCTATGTCTCACAACATGTCGATCTCTGAATCTGCTTTGAACACCCTCGCGTCTCCTCAAAGAGTGACTCCATCAAATTCGAACTCTAAACTTCGGGGAAGTTCGACCACAGTACAGGTATTTTTTGCTTATATTTATTTGTGTCAAAGTCCCATGTTTTTTAGCAGAAATAGGGATCTGAGGGCTCGTCTAGCTCCCGTCGGGTCTGCGGGTTGTTCGCAAGATATACCGCGGCCTCGGCGCAAAGGCTAAGAAAGAACATGGGTGGTTTTTAGTCAGTAGAAGTCTGACACTCCCTTTCGCTCTGCCCAGAGCGGGAGAGGTTATTTGATGATTTTCCACCCCCCCAAAAAAAAAAGGGCTCTTCTAGCTTCTGCTTTCAATTCTCATATGTGTTAATATAACTGTACATTGTATGTGCTTCAAATGTTTTGTTCTACACTTGTTCTAAATGTTAAGAACTGCAAGAAAATCATCTGGTCAATGTCCTCCCTACAAAAACGGAAAATCATAGTCTCTAATTAAAGTGTCATTCTAATAATGATAACGATGCGATGATGACGGAACAGTCGCAAATGTATCAAACTGGATTGACGTAAGCTACCGAAAAGTTTAGATCAATCCTGTAAACGACTTTCAACAAGTTTTATTTAAGCTATAGAAATATGAATCACTTTAAAAGCAAATATCTCGCGTGAGAAGTTCTGTTAAAAGCATATTATCCAAATTTTCTAAAGAGTGTCTGAGATGCTTATGTAGATTTAATTTAACTAGCTAGCCATTCTGTAAAGAAATAGTATCGTTTGGCAGGCAGAGGAGGTGGGAGGGAGGGCGGTAATACCCCTTCTCCTCTAACACCACAAAAAATACCTTGTGATAAGAATGGTTGCGTTATGATCAAGGACCCAAGCCCTACCAACTTTAACCCCTTTTACCCCCTAGCTCGTGTCAAACCATACTACATCCAACCAAGCTAATCAACCAAAAAACATTTTCCGAACGACACCTCATACATTTTCACCATTCCCCACCCAGGGCCACGTCTCAAGCACCAACACAATGACAGAAGCCTGCACATCTTGCGTGGAAGCCGGCGACAAACACGGCTGGCTGCGACGCAAGAGGCTCAAGCTTCGCCGCAACAACACTGCCGTTAGAAGGGGAGAGAGGCTGGTGAAGTCCCTCTCTTTCTGCGGGAGACTGAGCCCTGAGATCGAGGATAAACATGAGAGGAGTGCCGCTAGTGATCCGGCTACTAGCAGGAAGAGCAGGTTTGTGGAAACATAATTATGGTTATAAAACTGGGGGTCTCAGATGATCGCTTTAGCAGAATCATTGTAAACGACCCTTCACGGAGCTGTCAACCGAGCATCAAACTAAGTAACCAAAAATTATTGCTGGAAATATTGTGCTAATGGATGCTTTAAATAGTAAACGAGTTATTACCTTAAAAACTAATATAAGTGACAATTCATACTATAAACAGCGTCTATGACCATTGGCCATTTTAGACCCCTGTTTAAAGATTAATTGAAAAAATTTCTGTCACATGTAACCACCCAATTGGTACCGACCAATACTTATTGCTAATGAGATGGCCTTGACCTAATTTGTTTGTCCATGCAGCCTTATAAAAAAAACATGAAAATATTTCATAGTTCCGTGACACTCTTCTTGTAGGGACAACTGAATAATTTAAGATTATTACTGTACAATAAACGCAAAGAAAAAATATTACCGTGTAAAATTGAGTTTTCCTGTAAAACCAATAACTCCTTTAATGGCAAGCAAAGGCATTCCAACAAATTACAGGACTTATGTCTCAAAAATGTATCTAAACGGAATTATTATCCTACCAAACCGTCCCCTTCCCTTGAATGATTGACTTGTAAATAAAAATTAATCCACTTTTACGTATTCAGCTAAGCTCAACCCATACCTTTTTTGAACAGATTCGACACAACATCAACATCAGGCAACGACAGCGATGAAGAGTTAATAAAACAACAGCTAGCGACCATCGCGCATCTGCGCAAGAGCATCGAAAAGACCCACATATCGACCCGGGAACCCGACAGTGCCATTCCAGAACAAAACGAGGCCGAACCTGTGGCCCCGAGCTTTAAACTAGGCCCAGCTGGAGGCTCAGTGAGGCCCAGACTAGCCAGGAGCCTAGAGAGGGAGAGGAACTTTATAACCCTCAGTTTAGGGGACCCCAGTCGGTTGTGGGACTTATCTATAGACAAAGACTCTGATATTGATAAGAGTGTCACTGCTGGCACTGAGGAGCATAGCTCGTTTTCAGAGCAGGCGTGGGATTTCTATCAGGTTGGTTAATGCTTTTTTAATATCACTAAGAACAGACATCAACTTTCCTTAACACAAGTGAGCGTACACCATAGTAACGCTTACCTTAACGCTCTAGCAACATTTGACAAAATGCTCTAATCAACACATTCTTCTTCCGCAGGAAAAATACAACTCGGAACCATATTCGGAAGCTCCCGATTCAGACGCCGCACGTCGCCTGCTTGAGTTCGGTGACGACTACCGAGCCTTCCTGGACTCGCAGTCGGACTGCTGCTCCAGCCTGTCGGCACAGCCCGAGCATGACATCAGCCCGTCCGGCACCCGGCGCCGCCGCCCCCCCTCCGACGTGTCGCGGGAACGAAGCCTCCCAAGATACAAGCGACCCACCAGAAATTCGCCCATAGAAACCTCCAGAAAACCCAAAAAGTCCATGTCCAGCGCTGAACGCAAAAAGTCCCTCCTCGACAGTCTAGAACGATCTAGAAACAACACTAGCATCGAAAGCAGCGAGGGTGTGCGACGCCGCAAACCCTCGGAGAGCGAACGCAAGAACAGCAAGCGCTCGCCTGAGTTCGACTTGCTGAACGTGCAGGCACTGAGCCGCCGCAGACACAGCTCGAACTTGACCAGCGACGAGGTCAACAGCTCACTGGAGTACACCGAGGTCAACAACCGACCGGACATACTAGACTCGCTGAACAGACGGAGGAGGACAGTAGTAGACAAGGACGGCGAATCAGAGTTGCAAAAGATCGTGTTGTCGGAGCTTCGGCGAAGGTCGACGGAGAGTGCCGATTCCGAGGGCGAGTCCTCGTCGCCGAAGAAGCACAGCCGGCGCAACTGGGACGGTGACTCCGACTCGGAGGCCGAGGAGGTGCGTGCGCTGGTGCGGCGGTCGGGCGCGGCGCTGAGTGCGGCTGAGGCGCAGTTGGCGGCCGAGACTACGTCGGTGCACGACGTGGAGCCCGACCTGCTGCGCGCGTTCGACTACGTAAGGACACAATTCGATAACGATTTCAGTAGTAGCTACTCCGACAGCGACGACGCCATGTCGTGCGTCACGCGCCGGCCCGCTTGCTTGCGCGCGCGGCTCTGCCTGGCCGTCGCCGCATTCTCCGTCCTAGTTATAGTTTACATACATCTCCAATGACATTTGGCTTGGGCTTGTGTGATATTTATCCTTATATATGTAAGTATACGCGTTAGGTTCGCTGCGATCGTCAGACGCGTCAAAAACGTGCCTATATATACGCATTGACAACGAACTCATTTTTATAGTGAATTATAGGAAATGTTACGTTTGTTCTGATAGTCAATTGTCAGCTTGTTTTGGCTGCATTTTAGAAATGCATGTAAAAATGTAAGCAGATATATGCATAGGTAGCTAGAAGTAACTACGATCTCTAATAGACATTCCAATATATGACATGAGTACTTATAGTGTGAATAGTTGTAATTAAAAGTTAATACTTATTTATGTACAAAATGCAAGCATTTATAGTTTAATAATCTATAAATGCTAGTGAATACGTAAGTCTGACTATCGCAGTATACATAAGGATAAATTACTAACTTATTAATTTATTTCATCGAAATTGTGACAGTTTCACAATAATTGTAATTATTTTCTTGATTTTTGCTCACACGATTATTATACTAGATAACAATCAGTATTTTTGGCTTTAGTACACGAGTGAAACTATCATGATTGGATTCACAACTAAAAGAAACCATTTTCTATTCCATTTAAATGTTTGTTTTTTTTTTCTTTTTACTAACATTAATCGTTTTCGTTTGTTGTGTGATTGTGATGTGTAGTTTATATTTACTAACTGCCTGATTTTTTTCTCTTTTTTAATCATCCTCATCTATTTTGGTGGTGAAAACATTATGGTGCTAAGTCAAGTCAAAATTTAAGGGAAAGCATTTCTATTGAATATTTAGTCTTAAGTTAGGTGCTGAGGTACTGAACGCTTCTTGGGTTTAAAATCATTCGCAGTAATCTATAATCTAGCGGCTGAAGAACTTGAAATGTCAAATTGACAGCTGTCACATTTGACGTTTTCGAGTCAGTTCGGAAATGGGAATAACAATTTTCAATCGCTCAAAATATTTATTTCTATTTATTTACTAGACTTGGTACATCGTTATTGAATAACGTGAATTCTTGTCATTGAGTGATATAATTTTACGTACTTAACATTAGTATTACTTTGTCTATAGTCTACTTAATCTTTGGTTGTATCTTGTATCATTATTACGTTAAATTTCGCATAATATTAATAACTTTTTCTTGTAATATGTGATTTGACTGAACTCCTACATCTCACAGTATAGTTGTACATGTATTAATATTATGTTGAATAGGGATAGGTTGTTAATTGATCTTATTTTTTACAAAATGTTAAAGAACCAAGTGATCTTTGTATAAATGGTTGAAAAATAAATGCAAAATTTTAAAATTAAATATGGAGTTTCAGTCAATTAACACCCTTCTCTAAACACACAGAAGACAGTACATTTGAAATAAGAACACAGATTTCGAGTATCCGAGGTTCTCTATCCCTGCCGTTGCAGTGGGCCTTTTCTGCTTTTCTAATATATGTTTGGCGTTTAGTTCTTGATAGCTTGGGTATTATGTTCGCACACATTGAAATATAAACCTCTGGATGAATACAGACGAATGCTGCATGTTTGTTCTCATACACACATTGTACAAATAAATTAATTGAATGGTGTTGACGAAGACGAAGTGATGGATTATAAAGTGAGTTAGCCTTAAGCTTATTATTAAGTTAATGTAAAATATGTTAACAGCTAAATATATTACTTAAATGTTTTATTTTGAGTTATTTTTCTTTTTTGCAAACGTTATTTTTTCGTTGCACAGACGGAGATCGTCACTCGATGCCGCGAAAATATCAACCTATTAGATGCGGCCCTGGCAGGCGGCTCGCTTTCTACCACTTTGCAACGAGACGTTAGAGGTTAGTACTCTTCATAAATATCTGAACATACGGCTACCTGTTAAATGTAACGGCAAAACTTCATTAGCGACCACGGAAAGCCAGGAAAACTTCACAAAATTTGACCATGGGAAGACTTCACTGAGGCAGTTAGGTACTGGCTATAATACCGAGGTACTGGTTGATCTTCAATCATTAATATGCAAAGACAAATGACAAACAGTGTCAAAGAAACCGCAAAAGTCACTCAAGTCAACCCCGTCCACCTCAAATTGACAGCTCACTAGTCACAGAAAAAAAACTTTGTTTAAAAAAAAAACATGACAAGACAATGCAATTGCATTATGAACGCAACTGTAAGCATGCTTCATGAATATCTTGTTTCATGCAAAACTTGGTACGGTCGGTGGTCGTGAACCGCGGTTACTCATGTTACGACCGGTTTCCGAACGAAACTCGCGATTATTGTCCAATCTCGGTCGCGATCAAGGCTGACGGCCTTATTTGGACTTTCAGACGACGCCTTTGCTCTTTTTTTATTTATTTTTTTATTCTCATGTGAGTTGAGGGACGGTAAATTATACCAAAAGCTGGTTTTTTTGTTCGCAAATTGCATGTCGTACAGAAGACCGTTTTGTAAGGGAACCGATGTTATGTAAAAGTAATCAAGTTTGGATATAATATACCTACTTTCACGTTATGTCATGTGTTTTATGTCATCATCATGTCGATGTAGCCGGAAACTAATCTATCTGAGATGGCTTAATCTACGTAGAAATTTACATACATTTGCTCTAGATATACCATTACCTAGTTCTATATCTTGAAGATAACATACCATAAGTACGTACGGAAAGCGGATTTGAACTATTTGATCGTTGAGTCGCAGAATTATGAATGGCCGGAAACATGGTGTTAAACGGTGTCTCCCTCCCTCCATATAATCGAAACAGGAAAATAGGAGTTACCTGATTAAAATTTCTCTTTAAGGTGAATCATACAGGCTGCTCCCAGCCATTTTCCCGCTAGATGGCGTTGAAGTCAACATTTTTAGTTTATTTGTGTTTTTGTGTAATTGGAAAACTATTAAGTCGTAGGAGTAGCAATTGCGGTTATCGGACATTACGTCTTATCGAACTGGGTCACATCATTGTCATAATATCCACCTAATTCGACACAAAGGTGTAATTTAAAATCTGCCATTGAATATAGCGTCGTTTACACATACAGACGTAGACGTGAGCGAGTACATTTACGAAGATTGAACACTAGATGGCGTGAATGAAAAAAAATGTTTTTCATTTTTCTTTATGGGTAGATTGGGTTGGCAGAACTACAGAACGCCACCTGCTACGGTATATCATCATCAGCCTATAATGTTCCCACTGCTGGGACACGGCCACCACGCGGGCCCAGTGGGGTAGATGTCACGTCTTCAAATTTTTGGTTCTAGGACATCTCACCATGATTTGCTTCATATTTATTGAGAGCATGTGGTGATGCAATACATTCAACAAAGTAATGCGCCTGTCTGGATTTGAACCCACGACTTACTGTTCGTGAGTCGGTATATTTCATTATGTACGATTGTTAAAAAATAAAAGGTATATTTGTTGGTGTAAACTATTTAATTTTGGGAAATAAATTATGTCAACAATAATTACAATAAAACGCAGTTTTATTTTACTCAAAAAAATCTAAATCAAAACTCATTTATTCAAACTAGGCTGATAATCAGAACTTTTCGAACGTCAAAATTTACTTTACTTTACTTATTTACAAGTGACAGTCCCCCAAAACGCCCACCCTTCGACACTTCCTAGTGTTTTTGCTGGAAAGAAGAAGTGGCGGAACAAACTCTCCAGCAACACATCTGTCTGTTTGGTTAGAAGAACCAGACTCGATACAATACTATGGTGTAAGTTAATATTACGATTGACTACAATCAAAAATAAAAGCTATATAAAAATAAAACATAAAAAAGACATAACATATTATCAGTAAACTAATTTAGGAGAAAGAACATAAATTACAAACATTGTCTTGTGTTCAACTCAACGACCAGCTATTCTTATCATTTTAGTAGTTGTTAATGGAATAGTAAGCTTTTGAACAAACTACATTAGGTACACTATTGATTTTTTTATCAAACCAGAAGAATTTGAAGTAACATAATTAAATGCTGATACATGCATAATCACTCAAAACTAATAACACTTATGATTAGTAACAGTACCAATTATTACAATAATTATACATTTCATAACACGTAAGAAACTATAATTCCTAGACAAGAGCTACAAATCTAAAACGATTTATTATGAGATAATAACAAGGAAGGTGAAAAAAATATTTCCTAATTTGGAAGCACTCAACAAAAGCATATAATAAAACGAAAATATAAAGCTCTTTATATGAAGTAAGTATACCTAAGAAGTATTATTTCACCTTTTGATACAAAATAAAAAGAAATATACAATGATAATGTAGATTCTAAACAAACTACTACCATAATACAATTAGAACAAAAATCATTTGATTTGTTGATTTCGCCCTCTGCCTTGAAACTTTCTTTGAACCAACTGCTACACTGCTGCTGCAACAAAGAAAACATACTTAGCATATAATTCTTACTTTTTGACCAATATTATTTACCATTCACTTCAAAATATTATTTACCGTCAATCTCCAAAGCTGCTCTGAAATAAAACTTTACTTCTCTTATTTGCTTGAATTTCTAACTGATGTTGATGTTGCAGAAGGATTTGAAGCCTTCAAAGCAATTTTTTCATTGGCTGCTTAAATGAGAGCCCACACTTCTGGAGCAGTATTTTTCAAACTTTCTACGAGATCTTCTTCCTTCTTTTCAGTTCCATCTGTCTGTTTTATTTACATTGCAGTAATAATCTTTGGCTTCAAAATATTTCGCGAAGAAAGAAGGAGCTTAGTGTTGGCCAAGATCTAAAAAGAACAAAATATAAATACAGAATAATAATATGCTTCACTGATCCTGGAATGACTTACAAATTTGATTTATTCATTTACCTTGTAGAGTGCACTGGTATAGTTTTTGATTACGTCATTCTTGCATTAATTTTTGTTTATGATGTTCCCATATGACACTTTCTCTATCAATTTTGCAAACACAGAGGAGTCTCCGTCACCAATAAAACTCAAATAGCGAAGTTGATGTATTTCTTCACTCTTTTGAAAGCCTTCCACAATAATTTCCGATTCCATTGCTGTAGATGGTCCAGTAAAATTTTTGCAGCAATTATGTGCTTTCATATCCATGTTTCTCCTCCCATAATATTGACATGTATAACAATATTTGTTTCTAACACCAAGAAGCAGGCCTGGAAATGAAAAGCAACACTTGTAAATAATGCACATAATAACATACATACATAAACTCACGCCCTTTTCCCATGGGGGTAGGCAGAAACCACAGAACGCCACTTGCTACGATCCTTACATACTCCTTTTGCCTCGTCCACATTCATACATCTGGTCATACACGCACGCCGGTTACCAGTACTACGCACCTGTCCTTTCAGAAGAACGGCACCAATATGATCAGTGTATGTCTTTCTAGGGCGTCCCCTCCCGGCATTACCACTCACATAATAAAAAAGTCATAAAGAACCAAATTTGTTTTTAGTAAAATATTAACTTACCATACCAGATGACGAGTCAAAGTTATGCCCGTATGACCTTTTTGAATAGCAATTGATCTTTCTTGTTCACCAGCAATTTTAATTTCCTCTGTCAAATGTTCTAACCACACACTGCCTTATTTTCTTTCAACTCGACGAAATTTATTGGCTGACATTGTTGGAATATCCATAAGACTTGTTATGTGAGCTGCTTGAGTGTAAAAGCTACCAGAAGTCACAGTTGCCCACAAAAATGCAGTTTTTATTTTATTACTGCTACCAATGTTTCCACGCTCGATTACAGCACTTGAAAATTAATTCACTTCGAAATCCATCATGTCTTTCACTAACAAATTCAATTTGTGAAGATTCACACATATTTCAATGTCTTTCCAGAAGAAATGCCCACTCTATTACATGCTTCAAGTCCACTATGCGATACCCAGATATCTCAGATAAGCCTTTATTTGGACCAGCTTCCACAATCAATTGAAAATGATCGCAAGTGCAGGAGAAGTGCAGACGGATTTTCCTTCAACTCTCAATGTCAATTGGGTTGCGTTCAAAAGATGTACTATAGTCGGGATGGGTCAGTTCTTAAATTATAGCCTTGTTCACGGTTTAAACTATAATTAAAACTCAGGAATAAACACATTACACAAATTAAAACTCTGCCATCTCAAAAGTATCTCTCTTACCCAGTGCCAACATTATCATAAGAACTTAAAACTATAACGCTACGAAAGCCAATCAGCGGCCGAGTAGCGGCGCGACGACAGATCAGTGATTGGTCGGCGCGACGCGCGGGAGCAAACATGCTAGCGCGTTGGTGAATATCTTTGAGGCGGCTGTCCTCTATTGGCCCTCTTACGGCCAGGGAAATGGGAGCGTTCGGAAACGTTTTCCGCTATAGTACGTAATAAAATTTTACTTATCTTTATATTTCAATGTTACCTTTAGATTCCTCGTAGAACTGGTCAACGAATAAGAAAAAAAAAAACAGATTATAATAACTTGTTCAAAATAAAGCACGGAACAGAAAAAAAACAGATTGTAACTGAATTATATTTGTTTCTGAACGCACCATAACAAATTTCGACGTGAAAAAGCTTGGTAGGTATCTACTACAAAATAAAACAAACTATATATATTTAAATATGTGTGTCTGTTTGAAACTGTTTGCAAAATGCGTAAAAGGTGACGTAATCCGGCAAAACCATATTTTGCAAATGTTTGCAAGTTTAATTTTGTGATTACCTACTTTGGTAGTTTACCGATTTAAAATAATTTTATTTATTGTTGACCAAAAACATATTATTCAAATAATACTAAGAAACACTGACTTTGTACTCATCACTGACACGTATGACGTAGGTAATTAGTATTGTGACGAGATTTCATAAAAATCACGGGCCAACTTGATGTTTCTAATACCACCGAAAATAGAATTGTGTTTTTAGAATATTTAACTATTATACCTACGATAAATTAGAATTACAATAATACAGTATAATAGATAATATGAATCAAATGTATACTGGAGAAATATTGCAATTAAATCAATGAAAATGCATAGCATACAAAATAATAAGTACGCAAGAACTTCCGCGCGCAAATCATATAGCGCGGGACAACCGAGCTAGGAATGTATTTTCTAAGTTTCTAACAGTCAAACAAGTGAACGAAGTTTGGCAACGCCGTTTTTTCGTCCACATATTGCATGTAGGTCAAGGTTACGAAGAACGGCATCGTTGCATAAAACCTTGATACGACTACTGGTATTTATGTTGCCATACAACAATACAATTGTTTACATTAAAAAAAAAACATAACATTGATGTCATCAGTTTTATGTTATTTTATATTGTTATTTTTTTGAACGGTTGGAAAGGAAATAATTAAAACTAATTATTGATTTAACAGAATTATTATAAGATCGTCTGCACCTGCACGCCATCTAGCGTGCCATAGTCTAAACAAGTTTACTTGTCATTATTTGTCAAAAGTCACGCACACTACTAAAGAAGTGTCAAATTTTGCCGGGATTTCACTATTGTTTTTCTCGCTAAATAATGTAAGATAATGCCCAAAAAGGTCGATTGCGGACACTTTCCATTGTTGAGAAGTGATAAAATGATAAATTTTAAAGAAAAAGTCTCTGTGTGTCGTGTAAAGGTGTATTTCAAATATGTATGGAGGGTCGGTTGACACATCAACCTTAATAAAATACAGAACCTAAAAATCCCTTTTTTGTATTGGTATAACGTTATTTTATGTTTCGGGACCGGGACACGTATATCTTCGTCGTCAATTAATTAAAGTCCAAAAAATACGTGTACCTTTTAAATCGCACGTGTAAATTGGGCCTTCGGTTTACGAGCTTATCTTTTGATGTCATTTTATTTGGGTAGTTCAGGGCCTGGACGACTTGCGAACCGTTAACATCCTCGTCCGAACAAATTAGGGTTGCCAAAGTTCCTATTAGTGCTGCCATTATATTTTTCGATCGCAGAATATTTTACTCGTCTAAAGAGGGACCTACTGAATTACTGATCACACATTTACACCACACCTAGACATACACACATCAAAAGTGTCTAGGGATCAAGCATTTTTATGCGGATTTCTTGAGATTGAGATGTGGCTTTGTAATAAATTTATGATTTTATAAATTTATATGGATCCTTTTTGGTGCATTTCATAATTTGAATCAGGAACTGTGAATCAAATTCGAGCGAACATGGGCGGCCATTCCACAGCGTGATTTGGATGAACTCATTTTGAGTATGCCAAACCGATGTTCTTGTGTTGTTAGTGTTCGCGGTAGAAACACGGATTATTAATTGTTTAAGTTACCCAATAAAATTTTAAAGAAAACTGTTATTTCAGTCTTTTTTTCGAACTTTAATGTTAGTGGTTCAAATGTCAAAAATCCCTTTATTAGGAAAATGGCAAATTTCTTTATTAATGCAAAGGTGACTTGGTTTATCGTTACTGTGACAAACGAAAACACTTTATTTGATGAATCCTTAAAGAAAATTTTAATTAATATCAATCAGGAGAAAAGTTATTGCAAAAATATATGTTGATCCCTAGACACTTTTGACGTGTGTATGTACTGTACTGCAATGTCAGCTAGCAAACTGAAATAGACATGCTTTAAAAAAGGGGCTCTCGTGTGTCAATACCAGGAGGAAATGCATGAGCAGGCAGCTAATCCAATAGACCTTAGATCCTTATTGTTGGAGCGCTTCGATCAATAAATCGAACTTGGAGCGCCTAATCGATTAGTCGAAGCAGCAAGCGACGATCCGTTCTGTTTCACTTTTAAGTATAAAATGCAATTATTAGCGCTTGTGTCATTACCACGTTAGTATACCAAGTTTATTAAGTTCTGGTTGCTATCGTACACTTACTCTAAAACTTTACACCGGTATCGATTATTATTTATCCACCCTACTGCGTAGGTAATTATTCATAAGTTATCGATTAGTCCCCCATTGTTTTTTTACACGACTGCCCCAAAAAAAAGAGTGTTATGTTTTTAGCGTTCATGTATGTATGTATGTATGTATGTTTGTTTGTGAGTTTCTTTATTCCACCATAACTTCTAAACGCCTGAACCGATTTTGATGTATGTGGTATCGTTAGATTCGTTACGTCATCCCGGGTAGGTAGGAAAATGGAAAACTGAAATCTAAAACTTTTATTGCAGTCGGGGTCTGTAAAGAATTGTTCCACCGAACTGTTCCCCGACTGCAATAAAAGTTTTAGACTTCAGTTTTCCATTTTCGAATACATTTACGGGACCTTGCTCCCATTCATCGCTGAATTCCTTTGACTTGTTTTTTATTTTTTAGTTTACTTTTTGTCATGGCAGGCGTGTTTTTTAATTACAGTCTGTTATCAATCAGTAAGTAAAATGTCGCTATGACAATGACAAAACAACGGGTGCTTACCATAAGTTGACAAACCTTAATCACCCACCAACGCCTTTCACACTTTACTTAACCCTTAAAAGCTTCGTCCTTTGAAGTGCAAGTTTACGCAAATAGTTTGAAATGTAAAGTGTTATGTGGTGTAAAATTCTATGGTTGACATTCAGAGCAATAACTATTATAGTGAACGTGTTAGCGAATGTCTACCTTAGGTAAGTTGGTTCACGACTGACTCAAAATAGAATAGTTCGTTCTTGTAATGTCAACAGTGTCACTATGACTGAAAATAATGTAAAAGGGGAAACTCTTCTGCGATTATCTTTTATTATGAGCTCCCGATATTTCGACGCTGTTGTAAGCGTCATGATCACGGGATGACTGATAATGTCATGATGGATAATTTATGACGGAAAATATCCCTTTTTTTGGCAGGTGGAATATCATCAAATAACCCCTCCCGCTCTTGGGCAGAGCAAAAGGGAGTGTCAGACTTTAACTGATTAAAAACCACCCATGTTCCTTCTTAGCCCTTCATATCGAGGCCGCGGTATCTTTTGCGAACAACCCGCAGCCCCGACGGGGTGGAACGGAAAATATCCCTTGATTGACAGTATAAGTTTGTAACGGTACCTACTCTTGTCTAATTGATCAAAATTATACTAAGATATTTCTTGAGGATATTACATGACATAATAAGTAGGAAATTATATAGGGTGATTTTAGGTTCATTCCCAATCTTTCAAAAAATTTATGTGATATTGAATCATCATCTTCCTGTCCTTGTCCCATATGATTTGCGTCGGCAACACGTTTTTTTCTGCCATTACTTCACTTCATGTTTTTTATAGACTCAGCACAAATGTTAACGGCTTTTACTATGACACCCATGATCACAATCGATTTCCAGCCAGTTTTACGTCCGGACTGTATATTGCATCCACCAGCTTTTTATGACTCTCTCCATGTTTTTATTTGTCTATGCCTGTATGGTGATGGTGACAGCCCTGGGCCCCGGAAACGGCGACACGCCGGGCGATCACACGCCCATTCGTTCGTCTCCATCTATTTATGCCTACGAAAGCGGAACCGTCTCGCCAACTACAAAAGTGTGGACACACTGTTGCTTATTTTTTTGCGAGACTCGTATGTAAGTGATAGGAGTAATTTTAATTTGTAAATAAAATTTTCAATGGTTTATTAGTAATTACTATTACTGTTAGTAACGTTTTTATGGTGCCCGTAACACTGCTGAGACGCCATTCTGAAGGTTTATTAGCTGATGCCCGTAGCTTTAGAGTCCAGTTTTTGTCCAACGGGTTCGTAATATTGGGATAATACATATTATCCTATATATTTAAACAGGTTATAAACTATCTCCCTGCCAAACATTAATAGTTTTTGCGTGAAACACTAACAAACATGCATTCATCCATATCCCTCACAAACTTTCGCATTTATTAGTTAACATTTAGGCACATTTTCTCTATTTAAACTATTTATTACCGAGCCATCATCATCATTATAGGGTTATGGTTTTATGGTATAATTAGCATTTAAAACCCACACATATCAATGAGAAAGTAAAGGCTCTCCTTGGAGGTTATTCATTAATAGATACTGAAACAAACGCTTGAGTGGGCGCATTCATTAATTAGTAAATTCATATATTCTAATTATGAGCTAAGGCGTCGATCGTTTAGAAAACAATCCAGAATCAAATCGACCAGGTTGTTCCGTAAACAAAACCTTCCATCAGATATCGTAAGTGCCAAACACTTCTAACAAAGAGCAATCGGAAGACAAGACAGAGAATCTCTCATTGAACTTGAACAACAGAGATTGTTCAAATACTTAGGTATCTACCGCACGTAATATCTTCAAAGGAATGCATTAGGTAGGTACTAATTACACAATAGTTTATTGTATCACTTAGAAACTAACTGCGTCAGACTTATGAGTACTTACATATGAAAACGTTCTTTAAGTGCGTGCCCATGGCCAAAACGAATGCATTTTGTTTTTTCAAAACAATTCAAAATCAAGAGTCGAAAGAACGCTGCACTACATGAAAGTTTGCAAAATAAAGAAATAAAAATTGCCCTTATTCTTAAACTACCGGTTTTACAATTTAGACCTTGATCAACGGCTCTATTTTGAGAAACCATAGAGAAAAACCGGTACCTCTTTTTTTAACAAACCAAAATTGTGTACGAGGGAGTCTTAAAATAAACCTCTTTAAAAGAAAAAAAAACTCAATAAGCACTTAGTTTAAATTAAACCCTCATTTAAAACGCTCTATTCGTAGATAAAATCTTAAGTAAACACTTTATAAATACGTACAATATTATCTAAAAATATAACAAGAACGAGTACCCCTGCATTCACTTTGTTTTCTTTTTAACGAATGTACCTGTCCCAAAATAAATATTATTTTAGTCTACTGCACAGAACTGGCAAAGGATTTTAGATCTTAACACTTTGACTTGTTAATTAAAATTGCAAGGACTGTGACTGTGGACATCATGATTGCGTAACCCCAAAATCTACATTGCAACACATGTATGCAAACTTTGTAGTCTACTTACTAATCTGCCCACCAGAGACTAAAGAGCAGTAACAGCCCTTTTGTGATTTTTCGTTTTATTAGTGATTCTGAAAGCGGGTTTCTTAAGCTTTCTATTGAATTAACTTACTTATTTCTAAGACTATTAGAATGGTTTTTATTTAACAGTTTTCACTTACTGCAAACGAAAAAAATTAACAATTTGGCGTGATTTCCCAACTAAAATACAGTATAAATTATACTGCAGATTAAATTTTAAATTTTAAGGTTTCATAACTAAAATGCAGTAAGCAATATAATTTTACAGTTCTTTAGATAGTTTTATATTTCTGGAAAAAAAATAAAAAAAAAATTAATACGCAGTAAAATTTACCGCCATACAAGCTATTTTTACTGCAAATTAAGAAAATACAATTTATTGTCACGAACTCCCAACTAAAATGCAGTAAAATCAAAGCTTGTCGCATTTTAGTTGTGAATACTTAACATTCTTTTATCATTATAAACTGACTAACACGCAGTAAAATACAGCATTACTGCAGATTAGTTTGGATAGCATAATGACACAGATATGATTATTCCTAGCTAAAGTGCAGTTAATGTTTATTATGTTAAAATGTGAACTAGCTATTTTTCTTACTGCACTAGTAAATTGAACACTTTTTTCTTAAAAAACTAACTAAAATGCAGTATTTTTTTGACCTTACTGCATGTTAGTTGGGTTTCTTGACAAAATAACTGATCCAAACGCAGTCATAGGGCTTTTTGCTGCATTTTACTAAGTTTAAAATGGTATTTTTTACAAAAAAGGCTATGCAGTAATAGGCACCAAAAAGAATAAATGGCCATAATAAATTCAGTTATTAAGATATATTTTTTTTTATTGCTTTAACGTGTGAACCTATGCCTTTACAACCTTTCTGCATTCAAATTTTTTTGCTTATACATTCTGTTGATTTTTTAAAATCAATTCTTAACTTTAAATGCGTTTTACTCGAAATCGTGATTTTGCTGTTACTGCACTTTAGTGTATGGTGGGCAGTAATGTATGTACACTAGATAATGTATGTTTGAGCATAAAATGCTGTTTACGTAAGGTTGCAAACAAAGAAATATGGCTACTTGTATGAAACATTCATTCAAAAGAAACTACCTACATCAGAAGTGAAAAAAAAAATTGCGTCATTTTCCATCATGGCGTCACTCTCTATGAATCAATTAAAAAAAAGTTGGATTTCAAAAATAGAACACTGGCGATGGTTAAGTAATTTGAATAACGATTAATCATGTTCATTTCGAATACCAAATTACCGTATTGTAATTATTTCTAAACCACATAATGATGTTAAATTACCAAAGACAGTACAAAGTAGGTGTAAAACACAGAATTTAACACAACACAACACACAACATTTATTTTTTCCTGGCTAAGTAAACTTAACAACATCACGATTGATGACATCATTCATATAGGTATGTCAATAGTAGGATAAAATATTAAGTAACCATTCTGATGCTGAACCTAGAATACTAAGCTTGTCAGTAACATTTTGTTTTTTAAACGATTAACTTGTTCAGTGATTAAAGTTAAAATGGTGGTTTCTACTAAAATATTGGTTATCGTTCAGGAGTTTAGAAAGCCTCGGAAAAGTGAGTCTTTTGTTACTTTTTCTGTTTCAGAAAAACAAAATTTGGTTGGAAAAGAAATACAGGCTATTTTATGTTTTCTCAAAATAAATACAGAATACATTTTGTGTGGCCTCAAATTATTCACATTTTTTTATTAAACTCATAAATTATAATACCATAATGACTAAATCGGTCTACGACAATGTCTTTATGTGATTCGGATCAATGGTTCATTAAATCGTCCGTCACGCCTTAAGTTCCAGTGGCTTAGATCTTCAACCTAACAGAGCATGACGGAAACATTTAACACTTTGATGTTATGACAACTTCACGCACGTGGAAATGCAACGACAATATTACTTAATAGGAAAATGAACCAAAACGTGCTAAAAATAGGTTCGAAACTTCCTCTGCTAAATCTATATTTAGCAGAGGAAGTTTCGAACCTATTTGTAAATATCAAAGAGTAATCTTTGAATGATAATTCATTCAGTATGAAATCATCCACTTATACAACAAACTAATAAAAGGCTTGTATCGGATATATTTGTTAGATAAAGCGATAAAACTAGTCAAGAACTTCATGATGCAAAACTTATAATTTCCGCTCAATATTTTCAAACACTTCAGACCCCAACGCAAAGTCAGTGTTAACTCCTGCATAATTACTTCGACGTCACAAGGTTATCTCGTTAAACATGTATGTGACGTCATCCAAAATGGCGGATAATGCATTCTTTGGCAATGGAGCCAACTATTGTCAACCTAGTTAAATAGATAGGTATGATATTTGCACTGCTAATGTCAAACTCGCCAAGGCCGAAGAAACGTGGGTTGATGGTATTACAAGAAATAACATTGCTATCTGAAAGCAATATAGATAACATGCAGATAATTGGTTTTGTCTTTTCTTATCGTTGAGTAATGTTTTCTTAAAATATTAGAAGTACTCTCGGGGACTGATAGGTTATCTATAAGAATTTACTTTGAAATGCATGTTTAACTGTGGATTAGCAAAGACCTTCAAGTGTTTCCTACGCGATGCTGACAGGAAAATAGCCTCAAAACTTTCTATAATTATGCACCCGAACGTCTAAAGAATTCGAAAAAGTATTCGTACCCTCATTAGTTACCTCATTAGTGGCCTATTGATCAATTCCTTGAATAATTAAAAGAAATACCGATTGATATTTACGACGATGTCTAGCTAACTTTCAACTTGCAAAATAACTTAGTCGCATTAACAATGCTACAATAGATGATTTTCGGCTGCTTACAGGACCTTTTCCTATAGCCTTACATCCTTGACAACCAGCGGTATAGTAGCACGACCGAAGAGGAGTCGTGTTTATCTGTTTGAAACCTAAAGTAACTGAACAAATCAATAGCCTCCAATACAAAACATTTCACATCCTTTTTTTTTTTTTTTTTTTGGGGGTGGGAAATCATCAAACAACCCCTCCCGCTCTTGGGCAGAGCGAAAGGGAGTGTCAGACTTCTACTGACTAAAAACCACCCATGTTCCTTCTTCGCCCTTCATGTCGAGGCCGCGGTTTCCCTTGCGGACAGCCCGCAGCCTCGACAGGCGTCGGCCCTAGCGGGCCCCTTCCATGTTGCTGACATCTCTTTGAGGCGCGCGTGGAACACAAACGCGCCGTCGACACGGCCTGTCGTCGTCATAAGACGGACGGACGGCGAGCTTACCCATCACTCACCGTCCACAGGCCCGCGTCTACGGTGGCCGGAAGCCATCACGTGGCCCCCGACGCCCGGAGCGCCTCCCGCGGCGACTGGGACGAGAGGTTCTCTCCCTCTCACGTTCCGGCTCCTCCTTCGCTAGCATCACTGCTTCGCAGAAGGAGGCGACGGCGTCCCATTCCTCCTCGCCCCGGACCATGGCTTGCACCAGGGCCGGACGCGAGAGGTCGCCGCCGCCGATCGCCGCTACGAGAACACGGCGGGGCTCCGCCCAAGCGGGGCACACCTCCACAGTGTGCTCCACCGTGTCCTCCGGCCGATCCTCGCAATGGTGGCATCCGGGCGTTTCCTCCCGCCTGATTCGGTGCAGGTACTTCCCGAAACAACCGTGTCCGGTGAGTACCTGCGTCAGACGGAAGGTGAGGGCGCCGTGGCGCCTCTCCAGCCACTCCTCAAAGAGGGGACTTACCGCCACTATCGTGGCGTGCCCTGACATTTCACATCCTTGAAGACACAAAATCCCTTTCACCATGTTCAGCAACTCAATCCTTTCAAAGAAGAGCACAAGCGCGGATTTTCTCGACACCAACAAAAAAACTGACAATATAATTACTTAAGTACTTACTAATTGCCAGGAGACAGGCCATAAGGCCTAACAAACAAGGGATAATCATTAGGAATGCAGTTCCGATAGCCGTAAGTCCAGAAAAGGCAATCCGATTGCTATGACGGACACATAATGCTCCGCCGATGGACTGTGAGGCGATCCATACAAATTGTTCGATTACGTCGTAGGGCACATTTCTTTTCCTATTGTTTTTGTTTTGTTTATGGTTAGCGTGCTTTCTTGTTGTTAATGTGAACGTAGGCCCGCTACTTGTTGGAAATTTTATTATACTGCTTTTGGACACGACAAATCGTAACACGCATAATATGAAACATTAGTAGTATAGAATTTGTGATGGATAATATTTTAAGTTTCAGTCAGTACTGTAGTGACTGTAAGCAAATGATTCTGTCACGTATCTTGACATGTTAATCTGTGATGTGGTCTTTGACTTTCTATTGTTTAATTTTAAACATGCCTATGGACACAAAGTCATAAGAGTCTGTTTCGCAAAACTGTGGGACAAATTGCTGCATTGTCTTTATTTCGCGTTCCCAAGTTTTGTTGATCGTTTTATAATTTTCTCTTTGTTGCGCTCATAAATCTGCGCCTGCTTCTGTATTTTAATTAAAGCGAAGTAATTGCGGATTTGCGCGCAACTTTTCATTACTAAAAGTAGGTTGTTCATGTCTTTTTTTAATACCGGATCTAAAAATGACCTCAGCCTTTGTTTTGTCATAAAACAATGGTTTAACTGATCTTTATAACTCCATCAATTTCGTACCCGATACTTTTATGTGTGTAGAACCAAGGTGATATCACTCGATAAATAGAGCTTGATAATACAGCGCTGCAGCGGCTTATGATGAATGTTGTATTAACAGATGGAGTTGGTAATCGGTCGCTTGAAGCGGTTGGAAGGTATTTTCGTGTTCAAAGGTACAGTACAGAGCAGTGTATCAGCTGGTCGGGGAAGCGACGCACGTCGGTCGTCGCTCAGTCCGCGAGCCGTGTTTACATTTCCGATTCGCGTCCGTACACCAAGTTTCAAAACAGTGCCAATTTCCTCGTAAACATGAAATTTGATTGGATTTTTATATAACCGTTAACATCGTAATTAATTTGTCATTTTTATTGCGTTTGCTTTTCGTCTCGTTTAGTGAAACTGGATGCGCATGAGTGGTTATTTGACTTTCGCTTCTGGTAGTGTGTTATGGTTGCAACGGTGTCCTAATTTAGCTTAAATTGCATTTGTGTTTGTAATGAAAAACGTAGTTTTAGTGGAAACGTTTCGTATGTTTTCTTCGTTGTTAAATCGACCTTGGCGAATAATGTCTGAAGTGTTTATAAAATACCAGCTGTGAACACAATTCAGAAATTGTTTCCTTGTTATTTTAATTCTTAGTTAGTTGTCCGATCATATAATGTTCATACAGCATTGTGTGGGTGAACTATTTGATTATGCATTCGGTGTTCAAGATTGGTGCAATGCAATAAATCCGTTACGTAATCGTATTTATTTTAACTCTTGAACTAACTTTTAAGCACCTTTATTGTTATATCATCTTTAAAATATTCAATAGTCTCTACAACTATCGATATTTGCATCAGTTCCATTTCTGTTTTAATGTCTTCACCTTTACCGTCATTTAAGGTCAAGGGGTTCAAGAGAACTATTTTATAATGATTCTTTGCAAGACGCCATTTTGTACCTCTATTATATTCAAACAAGTATCAACAAACAAAAGTTTTTGTTACACACTTTGTTTAATTCTATTCAGTATTTCAATACTTGGACCTTCCACGCTAGTTTTTATAAACCCATGAAAAGTTAAAGAATCCATTTTCTACAAAAATGTCCGCTACCTTTATACCATCGGAATTAGATAATCACTTTCACTGTTTTTTTACCTAATGTTGACACAAAACTTGTTTGTCAAACATTACGAACTTGCTTTACGTCTTTTATTGGGGACAACCGTTTCATTTATTGTATGCTCAACTGATATCGGATCTAACAACTATTACGTTTTATTGGCACTATTTATTGATGGAAACAATTTCTAATGATGGTTTTATTGTAACGATGAAAAGGGAAAACTTATAACCACCGGTAGAAAGTTTTATTGATAGAATTGTTCTTGTCTTGTTTATTTTATGGGAATATCTACCATCGATATAAAATGTTATATTTTTGAGGGTATAACCAATTATTTCTTACTAGTTAATAAAGCTGTTGAGTGTTATTGGATCAGAAATTTCTCAGTAGCAGGCACAGAGTCTGGATCTGCGCCCGGTCGATGGCAATAGCCAAATAAATGTCTAAACATAAATGGCAAAATGTGGATATAGGTACTAATATGGGTTCACCTCAGTCTGCCTAACCCTTCGGGGATAACATGCGTGATCTCATGGCATGTTTATAAAGCTGTTTTTACAAATAAAAGTACCTTTTGAACTTAATAATGATTTTGCCCACGCAAAGATTAGCATACAACACGTCAAATAAAATATTCTGATACAACTCTATTTAAACTGTCGAATACGAAATCACGCAAAGCGCATATTACTAAATTGCTTCTCCGGTGGTATGCAATTTTCAATAAACAAGCAAAAGACAATAAAATACGCTGTAGTTTCTTGTTTTCTTTATTCTGAAGTATGTCACTCATAATTCAATTTAAAGTGCCTCAATTACATTAAACACGTCACTCGAGAAAATTACATCAATAACAGCTCCATCAGCTTGACCCATAATTGTGGCTAATTTTTCTAAGACCATTGTGTAATGTACCAAAGATTGTGTAACCAGTTTCTCTTTGTAAACCAACGTTATATTTATGCCACTGTAAAGTGCATTTGTAGACAAGATATTGTCTAATGTTCCGATTTTGTTAAGCTTTATTGCAAGCCCAGATTGTTCGTAATGGTTTAGAATTGATAACATTGTTTGGGGGCTTAACCTTCATAAGGTCCAAATCCAAAGTATCTAAAGGAAATCTTTTATCGAGAAATTACTTTTACGATAGATTCTATTATTCCATATTCAGAATTGCTTTAAATATGATTTGAAAAATAGCCTCTGCAGAATCCATTGCATTTGCTCACACAAGGCTCACACGATTTGATCTTTAAAACATTTGTTATTGTCAGCCAGTGTAGACGTTATTCAAACATAATTCATTGTTAACCTCTTCGCGTTGGCTGCCTCTCGTTTTGGTACCTGACATTTGCATAAGCAAGCAAAAAATACAGCTCACTTCGCGTGCAATTATTTTTCATAAGCGAGTAGAGAATTATGTGCGAAATAATCATATGTCGCAAATAAAATATCGTCGCAAATGTTTTGCATAACTTACCTATATTATTATTACAAATGACAGAGATTTCTCTGTACACTGTGAAAGTATTTTTTTTTGTACTTTATGTTCTTGCGGTCGGACCTTATCTTTTTCGTTTTTCAGGGTAATTTATGCAGCCGCGTAGTTTAAAGTAAATTATATGCCACAAAACCAGTAAACGCGTAAAAAGTATGAAGGAAAAGGTTGCAGAGCACTTAATTATGGTTTTATGATCAGGTTTTATGTTTCGAGATGCGAACTTTATTTATTCTTGAATGGGATTTTAGGTGTTTTTTTTCTTGAGAAATCAGTTCTCAGTTTAAAATTAACCAAGCTTCAATCTTCCAAATATATTTTAATAATCGTGCAGGTACACATACTTAATATTCCAACCATGTTATCCTTGAACGAACTGGCTTTTACAAAGAATCGAAGGTCAATACTCCTGCGCTAGACATCAGTCATCTCATGAGATCAGAGCCACTCCTTACATGTCCACCTACCTTGTATGGTGACCCTACTAAGTTGGTACCTATTCACTTACAAGTGACATTGATCTGATTCCTTTAGGTCAGTATTGATCACCTTGTGACAATTGACTGCAATTATATTCTAATCGATACTCATTAGATGTGATGATAACTCAATACTTTTTGTGGTCTATAATTTATATGATGAATTTCGTTTCTGTTGTAACATGGCCACTTAAAAACGGGATCGAATTACAACAATTTAATTCGAGAACATTTAAATTATAGACCCAACAGCTATTAGTCATGTTTTTCTGTGATTATTACCAGCCATAAATTATATTTTTAAGCTGAAGTTTGCACGTTTATAAAGTTCAATGTCTCACTTAACTGTTGACTTATGTTAGCCAATTATAATTTTATGATGACTGTGGTTTTGTGCACTTATTTTTTCTACACGCATCGCTCATTCCCAAATTATATTTTTGCATTCGAAAAAAGAATCCGTTATTTTTATGGCCAGCTCCTCATTTATTTATGGTCGGATCCTACTTTTTTCTATGTCATGCAATTTAGTCTTTGGTTTTATTATTTTTATCTGTGCATCTTAAGAGATTTATTGACTTTAATTTAATTAAAAGCTTGTACCCGTTAGTTTCTAAATTATTTTGTAGTTGAGAATTGATCACAGGAATCTATGTGTCGTGTTAAGGAAAGTGGCTCCGAGACTCGTTCTGTCATACATGTCGGTAACATACGACAGTTTCACTTCCACACACTGGTAGAGTGCTAATCACCGTGACATACCATGTAGGTACCTCTACCAATTCTGACGGCTTGAAGTAACTTCCTGCCTATATTTCTGAAATTCGTATAGGAGTTTACGTTTTCTTCCAAAAAGTTCACCAAGTTTTCGAATGGCCCTTTTAGCTCATTGTTTTTATCGACTTACATTTTACAAGAACATCCTTAGTAATTTAATCTAATAGACACTAATTATTAGAACTTAGTGAGAATCCTAAGAAATAGTTGTTTTTTAATTCCTGCAGAACATTAACCGACATTCTATTGTTGTAAAGATTATCCGTTAATTACATTTGTCAGGCTAACGGTACGGACGGACATTCTAGTTCGTCTCGACTTCTCGAGTACCGCTAGCATTGAATTCTCTGATGTATTGCCGGCCAGCTACAATTGTTACAAGTGATTGATTCGCTTGTAGCTTGACGTTTGAACATGTTCTATTTACAAATTTATTTGTTGTTTGGTTTTCGGTGTAAACAAGAACGAAATCACAGAACAGATAAAAGAGGTTAGAAGGGCCTTGTGGGCGGGGCAGGCGCGCCGCTCATATGTCGCAAACGCTCAAAAGTCGACAAAATTTGATTTACCGGCCAACAATCGCGCTCACACTGACAGCGTACGAAGCTCCGCGAAAAAAAAGAATTATGCCATCTTGCGCTATTATAATGTGTCGGAAAAGAAGCCAGGGTGTGTAGTGTGCCTCGAGAAGGGATTTCTTATCACCGGTAAGTCCAAATACCTTAAAATACAAGTAATATTTGTAATTATTACAATAGTATTATGTAGTTGGTAGAAAAAATGATACTGTCGCAAGCAGTTAAAAAATTACGTACATTGCTTGCAATACGTGGGTACCATCTTGTACTGCGTGGGCGATTGCGCGATGTATTTCGTTCACTGCGAACGTCGCGTACGACGAGCCAAAGCTTGAGTTCTGCAAAATCTATGCGTTTCGATTGTGTTGTACCAAGTTGTAAACAATGTCGATATTTAGTATGTGTGAATGTATTCAAATGATATTATTATGAATATGATTAAATAACTTCGTTTATTACTGTCAATTATTGTTTATTGTGGGTTATTAATTTTGGTTTTCGTCTAAAATTTGTTTTGAGGTTAGTCATTTATAATGGAAACATAACACAACAAAGTTTTGTTTTTAGGTTTCCAACAGATCCAGATACAAGAACACTATGGCTAGAGGCAACCGGTAGAATTGAATAGATACCTACTAACTAAATGTAGTAATTAATTGAATGTATGTCTTATTTTTAAGTGTTTCTCGTATGTTTACTTTTGATTTTACTTTTTTAATCTTTAATTTTGTATCTGTGTGAGACAAATAAATACCTTTTCATTCTTTCTATCCCGTTCCGAAATTAAAGCAAAATATTGCAAAACTTAAAGTTACAAAACTAAAGTAATTTTATCGACATAAATTATCGACCTTTTGGTCGCCGTAACATGTATGAGAAATTAAAGCGTGTGTGAGTGTACGTCATACGCAGTGTTTGCGCTAGTGTGACAACCAGTAGCAAGCTCGCGATCTAAGTGAGTGCGGTTTATTTGTGTGCGTTATGCGCGTACGTATTAGCCTCTTGCTTGTAGTGGATATAGAGAGTGGGAGACAAGCGGCGACAGGAGTTCTAATACAAATCAGGAACTATTTCCTTTCTAATCTCTTTTATCTGTTCTGTGAACGAAATGGTGCGTTTAAACGACATCTTTGTGATAAAGATTTGAATTACGAATAGGTTTTATTTTTTATTAACTTAACAAAAATTATACAGCTGAAAGTAGGTTAGTTACCACACGATTTTAATCATAATATTGAGGTGTATTTTTTACGTATTAATTTTAAAATGTTGCCATTTTAGCGCAGCATTTCTAATAGCAGTTTACTAAGACCTCGTTTTTATTGCAACACTAAAAAACAAAGCAACCGCACAATATTGTTAACTTTGAATCGAAAGTAGCAACTTTTTATAATGTAACCGTAATTCAAGAACTGAAACTCATGCGCATTCACTAAATTAGATCCAGTTGTTAAATAACTACCATTATTTCAATTAAGACCTCGAATTGATAATCATCAAAATAATTCGTGACGTTGCATCATTGTTTTAAAACTATATCTGATGAATCTCTATGCTTTTTGTTGGGGTGAAAGTACTAGTTGTTGGCACTGGTTTATATTTTGGTTCAGCTTAGTTCAATAGTTTTCGCTGCCAAATACTAGCTACTATTTTGAGTCGCTTGCCCAATTTTAGATTTAATCAAATCTAAAGTTATTTTCTAAAATCTAAGGTGTTCTGCGATTTCCCATCAGTAACCCTTAATTCTTAAAAATATTAATTGAATATCAACATGAATTCACCTCTTTTTCTATTAAATCTGTATATTGTAAAGTTTGCTACAATAAACGCTCAAAGAGTCTAACGATACTTAAGAAATTTACATCGCCAGTGCCGAGAATCAGTTCCCCAACCCTAGTCGAGTGTTGTCAGTGTACAAATCAGTGACTTAACATTTTTATCTAACAGCTTCTCATTACGTACGGTGTGAAAGTGATGTATTGACGGCTCAGTGTTCATTATATCACAGTGATACTCTTGCCAAAATGAACTTATCTGCCACATCTGCAGCTACTGCTAACAATGAGGAAGTCGGTGAGTTATTGCCAAATCATAGACAACTTTTTATTTTTATTTTAGTAACGTAGTGAATGGTAAGTTTTATTTTTATCGACAGTTGTGAATAGCTTTCTTTTCGATTTTAGGGAATCGATTAGATTTTATCGTAGTTGTGTCTAAGGGGGTTTGTTATTGGGGGTGGATGAGCGTTTTAAAATAACATTAAGTACACGAAACAAATTATCGTCCATAGTAATTTAGGGACACTGAGTTTCTTCCGTGCCTCGGAAAGCACGTTAAGCTGTTGGTCCCGGCTGCCATATATAGATCTTTGGCAGTCGTTACAGGTAGTCAGTTACCTGAAATTCTGACATCCAGTCTTAATAAAGAGTATCGTATTACCTAGTATTAACTGGGTTGTGGAGGTCAGATAGGCAGTCGCTCCATGTAAAATACTGGTACTCAGCTGCATCCGGTTAGACTGGAAGCCGACCCCAACATAGTTGGGAAAAGACTAGGCAGATGATGAGTAATTTAGGGACACGTTTAATTTCATACTTATTAGAAACTGTTTTCAAGCAGCCCATAATCCGTTGTTCTATTTCTATCCTTTATGTTTTCCTGTTTTATTTTTATTATCTCTCGTATCGCCTTTTTCTCGATTATTTTACATACGAAGATATATGTAGAAAAAAACAATTAGTGCACCTGTGCATGTCTGATAGTATACCGTACACTTCAATTTCACAAATCCAAAATCTCGTAGACTGCACTGCACGCAATAGGTCAAAGTACTCAAAAATCTAGAAAAATATTGTGTCTTGGTCAACATAAAAAAAACAAGTTTCCGTAAGTATAGACTTAAACGCAAAACTCAGACCAAATGAACATTTAAATTCCTTATGTATTTACTTAGCAGAGTACCTTCAATAAGTACCTACACAGAATGGTATGGTCTAATGGTGTACTTGACCCGATAGGACTTGATCGCCTACACTCTGCCTACGCTTGTCAACAACTCCACACCGATCTTCGCGGTTCGCCATTTTCTTTCTTAAGTACTGAAGCCACAGAGTAAATATCCTATAGATACCACTTTAGGAGCCCTTCAGTTTGAGAAGCGTCAATAGGTTTCAAGACAAGGTATAAAAGCAAAATATCGTTTAGTTTCATTTTGTACATAACGCGAAAAAAAATCAAATGGTCGAAATGCCAAAAAGTAATATTGATAAGTTGTTAAAAAAGTCTACAGACCAGGGAGCCTTGGCCATGGCATAAAAGAGCGTAGGCTTAGCGCTAAATACTGAACTACTGACTGAAATATTGGCTGCCAATGATGATGAATTAAATAAATACCGAAATGATTAATACAATATAATTAATATTATATAATTTGGCCAAAAACAGGTTACACACACAGGATTATATTACCCTCGCTCTCTGATTACTATCTAATCCTGTACAAATAATTCGTATCTTCACTAATATAACCTTTGTGGTTTTACGCCTACTCAAGAGGATAATTTGCAGCGCCGCAGTTGGCTATAGGAATATGAAAGTTGGCTAAATTATGAATCAGGAGCGTAGGTGGTGCCTAACAAAGGGTTTGTTAGCAGATGTTCAGGAAGACCTCTTCAAATTCTACTTAATTGTTTTAGACAGTATAATAAGTCATCTGTTTTAAATGTCTTACTTAGCCTGCGTTATTCTACTACTGGGCAAAGGCCTCTCTAGGACTAATGTGGACTACTGTCTTACTTAATTGTAACAGCAATTGGTTCTGTAATGTTGTCAGCCATTGCTCAACGACTCACCGTACCAGACAATTTAATCAGCATTAGATACCTGAACTTACTAGACGGTAAACTATATTAAGAAATACTAAAATAGAGTTCTCAGATTATTCCTAAAACAGGTACAGTACTTCCACAGATATTTTATCTCTAATTTTGCATTGCAGCACCCTCTATTCTCATTGCCATAAAGTTGGTATTGGGTTGCTGTCAAAGCTAAATAAACTGTGAAATGACTGTAGCAAGACTAATGACTTCATATTTCAAGCTTTCTTTGTAAACAAAAGAGGAATAAGTTCTAAAATTAGCGACACAGTCAAATTCGTGAGCAGGCCACTCCAACGCTGACGGTTACATTTTTAAAATACGTTTTCTCCACCACGTTTTCCCATGTTGCAACTGCATTCATTGCGCAACTCCTGGCAAAAACTGGCACTTGTTATGCCAATATAACTGGCAAGGACAACGTATATTGGCAGCGAGAACACGGCACAATTGTCGTTAAATTTTAATGTGAGCATAATGCATGTGGCATTGGCGAAATATGATTGAGGAAACCAACCATAATTGAAATTGGAAGCATTAATATAAGTATCAATTTCACTTTTTTGTTGGCTTACTCTATTACCGTTAAACAATATACTTCCATTAATTATTTCTTACATAACTTTAGAACAGCACAGTGCACTACCAATAGCATTTCCCATTTAATTCATTCTTCTAACGCGACTCAGTATTATTATACAATTATTAATGATTTGATTCACGCAATAAGTTCCGGTATGATTATTTTAGGTTACGATGGCTTTAATATGCTGCCATCGTCCACAAATTGATATGTAAAAGCGTTGCGTGATTGAATGATGCCAAACATATGGAGTGAGGTGGTTTAATTAGCTATTTTCTACTTTAGGAAGTGTAATGCGTAAATCATGAGAGAATTTACCGCGTGTTTCTTTGAGAGAAGCGGCTGGTAATTTACTTTCTTTAAAGTGCATTAGCTATTATTAGAGCATCATAATATTGTCTTGTTATCTCTTGATCAGAGGCTTACGTTTTGTTTTTGGCTTGAGATTGAGATTAGAAATCTCGTTTAAAAATAGAGCTCTCTTTATTTCTATCGTCACGGCAACTTAGCTTTATAAGATATATCTTGTGATTTGTCGCCATTTTCTGCGTATCCACTTGAATCCCGATAACGCCTACATCCACAATCTACTTGTCAAACATAGTGATTAAACCATGATCCTCCAAGATCGCTCAATCTCCGGAAAGGCTAACTACCTGTGCCTGTTTTGGTCATAAATCCTTTTCCAGTTATACGCTGGCAGTTTTGAATTAACTTAACTGTCCCATAACGAATCAGGAAATTAGTCTGCGAGTTTTGAGATTAGAATAGATTTTAGAATTTGACTTTTTTTTTAATAATTTTTGGCTTCAACTGTGCTTGATTCAGATGTGGTCCCATAAAGAACATCAATGAAAGCCAAATATCCATTCGAGGCCACAGCCTTTTTATTTATATTAATAACACAGTGCTCCGTTATTCCATTATCTCTTGTCTTGTTTATTTTCTTATCGTTTATATACAAGGCCGTATCGTTTGCTTCTGAGTTTCTATTATGACTTCATTTGTTTCATTGCGGTCAAGACCTCGGCTCCTCGGCTTGATAACCTATGATATCAAATTTGCTACGCTTGTTAATCCATCTAGTGGTCATTTCGAGTTGATATTGGGCAGTTCAGTGATGTCTTTATGTGAAGTGTCTGGTGTGAAATCATGATCCAATTTTGTTTTAAGTGTTAACTTAATTTCAACAGTATCAAAATACATCTTTGGTTTATATTCTTCTCTCTTTGTTTATTAGAGTTACAAAATTATTGTCTTTGAATTGGCTATCTCCGTTTACCAACTTTCCTACACTTACAAATTCAATGAAACTACCATAAATTGAATCTGTTAAACACGGATGAATATCATAAAGTTTTCCCAGGAGCTCACCTTGAAACAAGTTTGCCTATCTATGTACAAATTTCTATTCATATTGAATAGGTTCAGTACCTCTAAGATCTATGAAGAAACTCAATATCTCCGCCGGGGTCACCTTCCATTTGTTACGCTGTACTTATATTGTGCAACGTTGTTTCTGCAGTTGAACAAATATTAATATCTTAGCCTCAAGGCACTTTTTCCTGTGACCCATATACAACTGTAACTTTGGTTTCGTCTACCGTTAGTTTTCCGTCAATCACACCTTATTTGCAAGTGTGTAGCATTTGTACATTGCAACTGACACCTTATTGTGTTCTTGAATAGGAGTATTTTGGATTGGTATTCATAAGTGACAAAAAGACAAAGATAGATTTGCATTTCGTGAAATAGTTAGTGTTACTGTTTGCAAGTTAGTCATCGTTAGTGCCTTGCAATAGAGACGTGGCGAGGTTTCGCCAGGCTGTTCTGTCTGTGTTCTCAATATTTGCCTGAGTGCCGCGGTGCACAGTCGTGCAACTTCGACCTTGCCGTCGAATCCTGCGCATGATCGAGTTGACAGCTTCTTAATGGATTGCTACGTACAGTACCCAGGTATTGTGTGATGTGGCTTATATATAATATAAGATCTTGTGTATTTTCGTCATGATCGTTGCCAGTGAGTTTTAAAGTGCCCTATTGTGTTTAGCTTTAGTACAAATATTAAAGTGGTTTAGATTATACTATCAATATTCGATAATATGATGTTATTAATCCGTAAAGATTAGCAAACTGACGTAATTTATGTTGATTTCCTGAATTATTGTTTGCTTGATTGTATCATTTTTCTCGTTTGAGTGCTAATGGTGTATTTTTTAGCACATATTGATGACCGATTACGAATTCCGTCCGCAGCAGGTTTATGAGGCGCACGGGCGCATGGTAATCGTTTATTTTACAATTTGTTTGCTTTCACCGTGCGATGATGTGAGATTGTCAAGTTGCAATGAGTAAGACCACATACTGCTTGAAGTATTTATTTTTGTAAGAAATGCTGAGAATTTCTCGTAATCCGGATTTATAAGTACAGTATGGAGAGCTGTTGTAAAAAACATGATGATCAGTATGTTCCACTTTGTATTTATTTAAATGTTGAGCGTGTAAGATACAATAATGTTGTCAAACTTTTATATATGTTGCCCAAATATGTTTTCCTTTCTGCGAAAAAGTGTTAAATGATGCATCAAGTGCTATATTTCAAGAAAACGCTGCACAGAAAGGTACTTGTACTGAAGCAACACGACTTAGCCTTGATTTTATAACGGGTGACGGCAAAAACAGTTTTTTCCAATTTTGAATGAGCGCACGCGTCGAATTTTAGTTCGGTGAGAAAAACAGCTTTGCACACATATCTCCATATTGTGCAATGCTATTTTTGTTAACTACAAAAATAGCATTGCACAATATGGAGATATGTTCGCAGCATACCGTAGATAAAATTACAGTCAAACTAAAATAGTAACTATAACCATTAAATGCCAGTAACTTTGCGGCTATAGATTTTCCTCCATTTTGAATAGGCATTCAAAAATAACGACCAAAATATGAAAATAGAATGCAAATATTGCTGGAGTAACGTTCTGTTAGTTCCCAAGCGGCCCGCACTCCATAGGAAGCGGTAATAGCTCGTTGAATTTGACTGAAGACCGACTCACTTCCAAATAGGGATCCGAAAAAGTATCGATAATATTTTGCACTCGATACTAAGGTGTATACTCCAGTAGTATCGATATTTTTTCCCAAATTTCATCATGCAAATTACTCTTGTCCCATAGTTTATTTAGGTCGACGTAATTCGGCTTTTACTTCTTTTCTTCCCCGTTAACCGCCACGTTATCATTTATTGATTTTGCGTCTATCATTCCTCACACGTTCAATCCATCTTTTTCATCTATTTTAAAATTGTAGGGTTCAAACCGTAAAACTTAATTCCTACGTATCGAGACTTCTTTTGATGTTAGTATAATGTGCCTACATGTATCGATACTTGTACAGTACATCCTTATTCCTTACTCATAAATTGCCTTCCGTTCTTCGCGAGACGCAAAATTGTTTGCTCCATATTTGAATTGAGTCGGCCGTGATTTCGTCACATCCCTTCTATACGGCTATGCTACTCGATTGCATTGCGACTAACCAATAATCGAACGTTCGAATTGATTAATCGCTTACAAATCTGCTCCTATTGTATGAAAATTCACAATGTTCTTGCAAATGCTGTACTGTATTGTATTGATTTTCAATACGATTGCAACATTGTTAAATTATGTAGGTATTTCAAAACGTATGTATCGGTCTGGTTAAGCTATGTTATGTTGAAAAAATAACTTACCTTCTGGGTTTATGTTACATACATTGTCATGGATGATTTATACTCTTGGTAAAAAAAAAATATGAAAAATTGTTTGTTGACCATGGAGCACTACAAATTCAACACGTTATTTGGCTTTCAGTTTATGAATACAAAATAACTTATAAATTTTCACAAGCTCTCGCTAAATTAAAATCACACTGCAACTTTTATCTCAATAAACCGTGATATACTTACCGCCAAAAGTTACAAAACATTCTACCTGCATCGTTCAACCGATTTGTCACGAACTTTACCTACACTTTTTCCCAATTTCCAAGTCCGATACAGATTAATTTAGACTCCAACGAAGCGAGACATGCAGACATCTGCGAAACGTCCCAAGTGCGTTGACACCGAATTAGCAAAGATTATGCACAAGTTCATGGACCCAGTGACATTTAGGGCGCTATTTCGGCTGCGCATACGCTGCCGGCTGGGCTTTGTCCCGCTTTGTCGTATCTATCCTGATTTATGGACGGTTTACGACGAATGCAGTGATAAAACATGCCCTTTGCGTTTTACTCCTTCCTTGAGTACAGTGCGACATTAATATCATTGCGGACTGCTGTAAGACAAATGATGGTATTCCATAAATATCTGATGTTTGTCTGTGGTTTGAATTTACAACTATTTCAGTAGTCTTGGACAATACTTTAATGTCATCCATCATATTCATAACTGCATTTTCCTTACTTACTTTATCGTTATTGTTTCCATTTCTTTTCAATGCTGTCTTTACTTGAGCCTACTCTCATTCTTTAATACTTATATCTCGAAGTAAATTGCTGTCAACATCAATCATATTTCTCATAGGTAGGTACTAGAAAATTGAAAGTCTATTTCTATTAGGTATAGAAACCGATCTACCTTGTTACTGCTCATTATTTTATTGCAAATTACAGACTAAATTACCACGCTGATTAGATACAGTGGGTAATTTAAACTAGTAAATTACCTGTTTATATCCAAGCATTAGTTTAATCTTTCTTATTTATAATTCGTCTACATCAAATCCTCAATTATCTCAAACTAGTCCTGTTTCCAGCATGGCCGGTTTTGCAGTTATATCTTTAAATAGGTCTTAGGCATCGCCAATTTCCGTTGCAAGATGGCTATCAGCTCTTATGAATGTGTTTCCCTTGCTCTTAAAGTGGACTTCTTTGATGATAGTTATGTAATCCTGTAATTTATAGTTCCTTAAGTATATTAAAGTAATATTTCTGGTTTTGTGTTGTGCAATAATCATTATTTATTTATACTTTTATTTCTCTTACGTGGAGTTATTAATTAGGAATGCTTTATGTGTTAATGTGTCGGAAACTCTTAGATCGTTTCATTTGTTTTCTGTTTTAATGTCACAAATAATGCAAACACGTTTATCATCATTCTTAAACGAATGTGTTTAATTAAAGTCATCAATCAATTTATACTGCGGTCCTAAATCATCAAAAATACTGCTAACATCGTCGCTATAATGATTGATCTTCTCCATATTCGTTGTGCAATTTTCTAATAATACCGATTAAAGTTTTGCCTTTACCGAGATAAATACAGTCGATCTCATACGTGCATAATTCACTATAATTATGTAGAATTGCATCGCAATTTGTACACGCGTTCCTGTAGAGAAAGGAATTGTTTTATTGGCTGCCTCGTAACTTGGTACTTGTTTTATTGTTCTATATGTACTGTGCAGTATATTATAAAATATGGTTAAATGATTTAGCGTTATTACTTTTCATTATTTTTCATTGGCATTGCATTATTTATTACCCTCGCTTCAATAAACATCAATTGATTTGCGTTTCCAACTCGTGTTGTACTATGTGTTAGTTTATGCGCATCTTTTTTTAAATCTATATTTAGCTTACGTTCTTCATCAGAGTTTCCTTCATAAACGTCCTTGACTTTATAAATTTTCTCATCTAAATCAAAATAATTAGCTACTAAATATAATTTTATGTATAAATTCGTTTTAATTTCTACCTTTATGATTTGAAAACTTACTACTTTACCTCCCGATGTTACGAAATTCCATTTCCATAGACCCTACTCAGAATATTTTTAACCGTTACAATATTTTCGTTCGCCCCAAATAGATTAGTCTTGTTTCGTTATGTCCAAGTTAACTCAATGAATGACTTATAAACGTGTTTACCTAATTCTTTTACTGTTTCCTTTTGGGTATAGATAGTCGAAGTATTATATTACTTTCTTTTTCGGTTAAGTTTTGTTACGCGAATAGGCAAAGTAACGGAAGGACGTTCATCAAAGTTTATTGACGTTTTAATTATCTGTAGTGGCAGCACTCGCATTTCAAACAGCTGGGGATATTAATTATGATTGTCTTTTAAGTTTGTTTAAGTTATATCATTCAACCTGTCCTGGTTGATTTAGACTCGGCATCACCAAAATCGAAAGCTTTTCTGTTATGTTACCTAGTTGGAGAAAGCAGATTCAAGCGCTGATGACAATACTCCTGATGAAATAATGCTGCTCCTACTCATGATCTGCTTAGCTTGGTCTTAATAATATTGGAGTCGTGGTCTTGTTCAGCCAGCTGCAGCTGAATACCAGTATTTTACATAAAGCGACTGCCAAACTGACCTCCACAACCCATTCAGCAGTTCAAATATCTGAGCAAAACTAACAGCGAACCGGCGCCGTACCGCCTAGCGAAGTAATCCAAAATCCTCAACGACCATGACAAAACGCAATAAAAGCTATAAAGCACACAAAAGCTCGTCACCTGGCATTCAACCAGTACTATTGCGGTGCACATTAACCTACTAACTGATATACCGACGCGGACGCGCACCCCGACCCACTTGCGTATGCGCATCCTATGGCCTATGCACGTAAACAACGTGTAGTTTTAACGGGTATTGCCAACTGAGATGTTTGGTATTGTTATTAGAAAATTAGAGTAAAATATACAACTATGTATGTGTTTTGCTAGAAGGTGAATCGATGATCTGGATTCGTTTTTGGGATGCCGTATCTAAACGATTCCAACGGGACCAGAAGGCTCTACCATCTGTTCATTTATCACAGGGTTGTATATTTGGAGCCGTAAAATGTACTCGTAGGTAGACAGTTGAAATTTCACAGGGCGCGTACTAGTATGGCCGCTATAACAACAAAATGACAAAAGCGGACTCCATTACTACCCATACAAGAAACATCTTTAAGTAGTGTTAAATATTGCTCGGTGATACGCAACCCTTTGTATGCGAGTAGGCATCGCACTTGGCCGGTTTTTGTATAAGACCATCTTCTAAATGTTTTTATAAGCGCAAGTTTCGTTTGATCTTCCATTTTTATCGTTGTATCATCAAGTGTCTTTATTCTACCAGGCCTGTATGTTGAATGGCCGATTAACCCAGATTTGCTCCTTTGCACTTTGAATGAGCCATTTGCTCTCTCTAATCTTCTGAGGAAACGTCTTGATTGTATCATTGACTTTAAAATGTTTTATAACTTTGTCGGTAAGGCATGGATTTCTTTGTTCTCCAAGACGAGCAGAAAACGGATTATGTTAAAAATGATATGGTAAAAAACGAGGTGTCTCATGAGATGACGAGAAACAGAGAGGTATGGAAGAGGAAGACATGCTGCGCCGACCCCAAATTAATTGGGATAAGGGCAAGAGAATGATGATGATGAGCAGAAAACGGATTAATTGAATGCAGCTGTATTCTATCAATCAGCTTATAAGTTTCCAAAAGCTGCATCTAAAGTATTTAAACTCTTCATAATCGTCATTAGTGTTGGTCACGGACTCACGGCAGTAATATGTAGACCTTTAACAGTCGTAATTGGTAGTCAGAATCCCGATGCCTGACAAACAGTATTACCAGTAACTTCATCTAAAATACTTTCAGCCTAATTGCAGATATTTACCTGCATCTGGTTAGACTGGAAGCCGAACGAAACATTATGGGCACCTAATAGGCTAAGCATACACGATCCTCTGAAACGATCAAACTCCAACTGACTATTCTACATCCAATAAGCTCTTCATCCAAATCTTACTGTCTGTTTCTTCCCCAGCGGTATCAGCAAGATGGTCAGCTCTACGTGCTGCAGCGACCAGACGCGGTGGAGCCCGGCGCCTGCGCAGGGAACTGGCGGCGCTTCGGGAGACACTTGACGATGTCTGCGAGCCTGGTGACTGCGCCCCGCAGCCGCATACTAGGGCCCAGTTGCATAGGAGGATTGAAGAGTTGAAGGTAAGGCTGAGCATCATGCTTTGTAAAATATGTATGTAAACTTAAGACTTAACTTGTTGGTCTAATTGTCGCAAGCGTGACTGCTGCGCATGTGGTCCTGTGTTCGATTCTCGGGTCGGGCTAAGTGTTATTGGGTTTTTCTAGCTAGTCACTAGCTGTCACGGAGTCTGGACTTGTGCCCGGTTGATGGCAATACAATAGGCTCGCGCCATTTTGGAGCCGGTCTTAGGTACACCAAAAAGGAAGTTTCTTGAGGAAGTCCAAATCTTAAGTTATTCAAGATTCATTTCATCGTTGTGTCGGTAGGGAAGGGAGATCAACGCACAAACCGTTAGTTCGTCAGTCTCCCTCTCAACTCTCAACCCCTCCCGCTCTTGGGCAGAGCGAAAAGGAGTGTTAGACTTCTACTGACTAAAAACCACCCATGTTCCTTCTTAGCCCTTCAACAGGTATCTCTTGCGAACAACCCGCAGCCCCGACGGGCAAGTCTCAACCCTTAGGTAGTTGATAAAATGAGAATAAAACACACACTTATTGGATTATCTACTAAGTCCAACTAAGCTCAACGATTATGGTTTTACGTCGATCCATTGATGTGGAAACGTTAATCCTACACCTACGCTAGCTAAACTACTATCCATAAGTACCTACTTCTGTCTTATACGTACCTAATTGTTTAGTCACGAGGTGAGCACATTAATGTTATCTATTTCATACGGTTAGTTTAACACATTACATTACATTTGGGGGACTAATGAAAACGTTCTACATACGTACAACAAGTAAATAGGATTATGCCTGCCACTATTTACATATTTAATTCGAGGCGTGAAACCGCTTGCGAAAGGCAATAAACAACATAACATCACGCCTGTAATCCCCGAAGATTAGACAGAGGTCTAGTAGTACACCCACATTTCGCCAGTTATGTTGAAGTCCCATGACCCCGAGCCCCGAGCCCCGAGCCTATTGCCATTAACCGGGCATAAATCCGAACTCCGTGGCTGCTACCTACTGAGAAATTCCTGATGGAAGAACCCACACTTTCACCGACCCGGCAATCGAAACCAGGACCTCATGGTCAGCAGTCGCACTTGTGACCACAAGACCAATGAGGCAGGTTATATTTCTATACAAATTCACAAATGTTTACCAACAAGCCCCATCCAACATCGCGACCTCCTTGTATCAAAAACTATTTTCAAAATGAACCATCCTCATTTGTTTTTCCGAAATTCTAATTTCAAATTCTGGTTGACAGGAGCGTCTTTCCCGCCTGCTAGAATGCAAGGTGTCGATGCTAAAGCTGACTGTGTCGGTGCGTCGCGCTCTCGGCGACATGGAGAATGACGATGGTGGCCTAGCTGCAGATCTAGCAACGTTGCTCACTGCTTGGGATGACGCTCATCAGAGGTAAGGGACTATTATTAATTAAAAGTCGTTTTAATACTTAAATTACGCTGAAATTTAGTACTTGTGCGTAAAAAGTAACCTGCCATATAATTGTCGGAAAAATAACATTCTCGTGGGTAAAATGATTTAGCATTGATTTATTTACAGGTCCGCAACAAAACTTGTGGATTAGCTGAATTTTATTTAAAAAAGTAAGCCGTACTTGAATAGGTAGCTGATCGCATTTTTGCAAATCAACTTGGAGGCATTTCTAAATGTTCGGTTACAATATCATTGATAATCTTAGAATCTTGCAGCGCACCATATCTGTTTCAAGCACATTCTGGATGTTCCTAAGATAGATAACAGACATTGGACCGCACATAAGTGATTCATTCTAATCGAAACAAAAAACTCAAGTCGTGAGATGAAGATATAAGCAAAATCTAGCGACTACCGAAGCGTTAAACTGAAACCTTAGTAGGTATCGGGATTCGGGTGAATCATTGTTCGTCGTATTGTTAGTCACTTGGGACAATGACATTGGTGGACATGTCTCGTTTTTAATGGTCTGAAAGGCTGAAAATTTTAAACAATGACTTGAATATGAGAGCTGCTGTTTAAATATTAGTCTCTTTTCTGACACAATTAGGTTATACGAAACTATAAGCGACAAAAAAATTAGCAAGTTTAAAAAGTACACACGACAAAAGAGTTAGGTAGGTATGCGAGCTAGCAAAGTTCCATTTTTTTCAATTCAAAAGCGGAACAATACTCATATTCTTAAATTATCGTTTCAATTGCAACAACATAACACCAAGTTTTTTCCAGGACTTCAAACGAGCTCTTATCTTTGGAAAAAGCTGTCTGCGCCTGGGCAGAATGGGAAGGTGCTCTTCGAGAGCTCCAGGGAGCTTTGAGAGGCGACCTGTTGACTTTAGAAGCCCTAAGAGACCGTGGTGCCGTGACTGGCGACCAGACCGAAGTTGCTAATCAAATCAGACAATTGGCTGCGTCTCTTGTGGATAAAAAGAAGGTAAAGATCACATGCAATTACAATTACTTTTTGAAGGATGTTGATGTAATCTGAATTCATTAGTTTTGGTATGTTGTAATACTTAGTCAAACAGTCCATCATGGCAAGAGATATGTGTATACATATTACCGAATCTCTGCTCAGCTGATTAAAATATATATGCGTAAACAAACCTTCAGTATCCTTATCTATTGATGAAATTACACATGAATCATTTTCATTAATCAAAATACTTTTCGGGTAACTCCAAAAATAATTCAAGCTTTTGAAATGTTAACACATAGCGAGAAAATGATAAACCATAGTACTACAAAAATAGTAGTAAATAATGTTTCGCACTTCGTAGGGCGTCTTAAACTTCTTAAATGATGTCACTTCCAGGGTGGTTCAACATGCGACTCGCTGTCCGACTCCGGTATATCAGACGGGGACAGTGACGGCGCCGGACGCCGTGCTCGGCGACTGAGCGCCTTGCGAGAGCTAGCCAGACGGCTGCAAGCTGCCTTGGCGCCTAACTCGCCCGCTCAGAGAGCTATTGCAAAGGTAAATATAATACAGTCATGCTTTCAGACAGATATACTAGATCATTATCACACTGGGACATCCACCGACATGCCAGACTAATAACGCTATCAAGAATATCGCAAGGGCAAAGGAAACACTCAGCGGTTCTTTTTCTTTAATTCAATAATATTTATTGGGAGAACCTAAATGTTTTTTTAATCTACAAGTAAAAGCAAATTAACATTTAAATTATTTTTTTGCAGCGTATGGAACAAACTGAGAATGAAGTGCGCACGTTACAAGAATCGTGTCGTGCTTTAGTGGAGTTGAGCATTCCGGATCTGAAAATTGAGGAGGAGACGTAAGTTTACAAGATAATTTATTATTGTTCTTTATTTTTCGCAACTTCATATACTAAATAAGTTCTATAGACACCCCAAAAACTAGTTAAGTACTCACCAATGCAGGAGACGTAGGCATTATTTTTGAATAAAACAACTTTGACAATTCCCTACCTAGCTAAAATATTCCTTTGGTTATTTATTTCCCATTTTCCTATCTGATGGGAAAATGGGAAACAAATAACCATATACGATGTAAAAATAAATATAAAATGTTTCAATTCTTTTCCTAAGGAGGGACAAGAGTATCGCTGCTGTTGCTGGCAACAAGACGGGCTCAGGAGACCCTGACTACAGTCCCCGCGGGGGCTGGGTGTGGCGAGTCCTGCGCTCTTCACTGCCCATCCAACTGTGCCTCGTTGCCCTGCTGCTAGCCGCATGGCTGGTGGAACGTCCACGGTGCTGCGACGCCCTCAACTCGCTCGCCCAGACTCTCACTCCACAACTACGCTACGTACGAGGACCACCTCCAGTCTGAACACTCCACATAACGTGTTCAAATACACACGAGATGATTACTAGCTAGTATTAGCTAAAACCTTCTGGTTTCAGTATTCAGCACTCTTTTGTGCTACCTTTTGCCAATTGAAGTATTCAAACGGCTCGGAACTACGACGTTTATTGACGGTAGATAATTTACGGATTGAGACGGTAGAGCAAGGATTGCGTGAAGCAATAATTTTTATTATTTTACTAACATTTTGATGACTAGACAAGATGATTAGGGAGGAGTAGATGAGGTTTTGATTGACGTTGTTACTAACATAAAAACGTACGTACGAATGGAGAAAGTTCCAAAAAATTACGTACTGATGTAGGAGTAACCAATTATGATTACGTTAATAACAAGAAGATTTTATAGGAAAACTACTTAGATGTGACCAAGCTATTGGAATGACTAACCTTTATAAGGCAGGATGAAGTTAATTATAGATACATTCGCATTATTAGACATCTTTAATTGCTCACAGCAAAAAAAAAGTTCAAATAGAAAAAAAGTGTTCCAAAAAAATAATAATCATCTGTATCAGATGAAGTTCAAAATAGTTAGTCTTTATTTTAGTATTAATGTACTAACATTGACAAACATTTCTTAAGTTTGTACGTAGAGTAGAAGCATGCCTATTTTAGTACAATTATTTGATAGGTTACTTAAAATAGGTGAGAATGCGCTGTGTGACAGATATTCTACAGTAAACCTTACCTTTTAAACATAAAACACATTTTCAGTGACTTTTTCATAATGAATGTTGACGAAACAGTAACCATGAGTTTTCGTGCGTTATTCTGGTTTATATCTGAGTGATATTACAATATACCTTGTGTATATTTATATAATATCTTATAATCAAAGCTTGCTATGTCATATAGTATTGCTACAGAGCAACTGCACTAAAACTTTCGATGGCTACCGGTTATTTGAAAAAAAAAAAACTTTTACGTCAGTACAAGACAACATAATAAAGTCACTGAAAATAAACAACAATTTATTTCTTCTACCTTGGAATAAAACTATCAATTCCCTCTCATTTTATGAGGTACAGTTGTGCCCTTACCTGAAGAAAATATTCTAAAGACTGATAAACTAGTGCTACAAGTTAATAAACATTTGATTCAATACATATCCATAATTCTTAGTACTTTTGTGACATTTATAAAAACAAACAATAAAAGCTATAATATTACGTTTACCGTACACGCGGCAAAAGTTTATAGTTAGTTGCCATTAACAAACAAAATGTTTGCACACTGTTTAGTCAGACTGTCTTCGTGACTAAAATTATTCAATGCAGATGTCGCTAGTTGTGCCTGCACATATATCTCTTTTACCGTTAGTACTTTAACGGAGAAACTCTAGTAATACTATCATGCATCAGGCGCGGTATACTAAAAAAAGTTGACCAACCTTTTGCCAGCCATGTAATTATAATGGCAAATATAAAATTGATAATTACTTAATTTTATTATAAAATAAAAATGTTCATTGATTTCCTCTTATTACCTATCCAAATATAATATTGAATACCATTGAGTAAAAGATTATGTGCCTGATTAAATAAAAAAATATAATTATTCATTGTTATTGATTTTCTGTTTATTAATATTTAGTTTTAAATATGTGTAACTATTTATTGTATCGTCAATTATTTGTTGAATTATTTTTAATTAAGTATGTAATGTCAATTATGTTTCCCCTTTTAGCCATGAGTTTTCTACGACATTTTAATATTGGTATTTAAATGTTTACTTTTATATTTATATACGTATACATACTTCTTTATATTTGTGCATTATTTTTAATGCTACGTTTCGTAATTTCGTAATCTAGAAAGACTGTCTTCAGTCAAAATTAGCCATCATCAAATAAAATACTTTATATTAGTCATTTCTCGAACTTAGAGGTGTTTTTACGAGTAATTTATTTTGCAATGGTGGCAACATTGGCAGTTTGACGTCACAATCGCTTGAAGCAACACACTGTAATAGGTAACAGTGCAATGGTTAAATTGTATACTAGTTACTATTGCTACTTGCTGTGTTGCTTACAAGTGCAGTCGAACAAAACGGACTAGAGAGTAGACCAGACAGCGGACTTTCACAGATAATATTGATTGATATCAAAGTCTGCTGTCCCGCCCTTCAATTCGACCGCTAAGATTGGTCAACTGCGTTCGACGTTTGTCGTCTCAAAATAAATTGCCCGTGTATCATTCATTCAGCACCTTATTGTTCTTCCCCCGAAAATAAAAACAGATTCTTAAGGTGTGTAATAGAATATTATTGCAACAGTCTCTCTAACAGATAGACTATAGATTAAATTACTTTGCTCAAAATGTACCTACTGAAAGAATTCTAAAAACTTTAAATAGTTAGTTGATCTGAAAACCGAACTTTATTTTGACAAAAACTAAACCTTGATTGTGAGGAGTTATTTCATTAATTAGGATTATAATTCCACATGTTTGTTGTGGCTTATTGAATATAAATATTTGCTTTCAATGTGTGAGCAAAGTCCATATAGGACGAATGTAAAATGCCTTAGTATGACTGTCTTGTGTGGCGCATTCTTATAACGAATGTATAATTAGTATGTAATTAAGTACACTCTCCCTGTGGTTTGCTTTTAAAAGAGTTTTTGTACGTTTTTTTATTCCTACCAAAGTAGTAGGATTTCGAAATTTTATTAAATTGTAAAAAAAAATAAAAACCACAGCGAAAGTACTTCCAACATTCTATTATTTTCCTAATAAGGCAGTCAATGCCCCTAGTAGTGTGTCATATTTCTTTTAATTTTTTTATTATTTTAGTGTTAACTAGATAATTGGAAGAAAATAGACATGCTATGGAAATGCATTTAATTTTTTCTTTCTTCGTAAGGACACGAGAGCGTATGATTAATCGGTTGCATTAAGGTATGTTGGCTTTTGGAATGGAAATAAATATTTGAATTTTCATAATGTTTTTTTTTTATAATCCTTACATCATCCCGCAAAAATGCCACTGGGTGCCGCATATTTGCCTGACATAATTATGGCAAATAGGTGATAGCAGAATTACTTACAACGTCCAGCCGTCAAAATCTTGGTAACCTGCTTTTTAACAAAAATAAAAGCGAATTAGTCCGGATGAGATTTTCATCAAATTCATTGGGATTAAATCTGTAAATACTTATGTTACACATTTTTTAAATACAGCCTGACACTGACTACCGACTCTGACAAAAAACGTATAAATAGAAAGGGGTTTTAACTTTTTTGTATAGAGGCTGCCATTTCGTGTCTATAGGTGTTGATTATTATTATTATGAGCCTATGCTGTCCCACTGCAGGGCAAAGGCCTCCCTTCCCTCCTTCCACTTTTTGCGATCTAGTGCGACAGTAGACCAATCCTTAGAGAAAGAGTCCAGCTCATCCCGCCATCTTCTTTTGGGCCTGCCGCGTTGTCGTTTCTTGCTTTGTGGTATCCAATGAGTGGTAACTTTTGCCCATTGCTCCTCCGACATGCGGCAGATGTGCCCAGCCCAGTTCCATTTTTAGGTTAAAATAGCAGCAATTATAGCAGCTGTTAGGCCAGCATCAGCTATTTGGGTTTTGGAGCGCAGTATGGTGTTTCCGATGCAGTCCGTAAGTTTGACACCCAGTATACCTTCGCTCCATAGCTCGTTGGCAGACCCCAAGTGCGGACTTCTGACGCTTTGTAAGCGACCATGTTTGCGCTCCATAGGTGAGGGTGGGGAGAATGCACATGTCCATGAGCTTTCGTTTATGTGAAAGAGGGAGAGATCCCTTCATTAAATGTTTCATCGACCAGTAGCTCTTCCAGGCATTCTCGGTGCGTCGAGCAATTTCTTTATTATTATTACTGTTTAATGAAAGAGAGTAGGTTCATTACATACTACTAGGAGAGCACGAGAAAACTATTCTTTGACATAAAGTAGCGTTTCATTGCGATGCGAAGCGATTTTCTCGTGCGCATAATAATAATCAACCTGGGAACGATTATTTGGATACAATTTAGCGGCTATACACGTAATAATAAGTCTATTTTTCACCGACGTACAAAAAGGAGGAGGTTCTCTATTCGCGAGTTTTTTTTTATGTACCTATGTCCGCGCATATCTCCGTCAATTGTGAACCGATTCTCAATTTTCTTTTTACGTTCAGAAAATAAATATCTCGGTAACGTGCATTGACTTATATATTACTGCGTAGGTAAGGACTGGGCGGACGGCATGTTAAAATGACGCCACAAACGTGGTCCCAAAAAGGTCTTTCCTAAGCCGAAGTGAACTAGTCCACGATCGGCTCTCTTCGGGTCGTAAATTTTATTAAAAGGTTATTTATACCTCGAAAATACCACGCCGCTTATACAAGGTTACGTTAACGAGCAGACTACACCAATTCTCTGTATGGCGAACGCGTCGAGCAAATGTTCGGATGACCGTATCTTTAGTTTTTGTATCAATGGTAACGTGACACTTTGGGGTACCGTGTGTCCTCTATCCATACATACCACTTTCATCGCGGGCCGCGATTTTGAAAAAAAAATCAAAATGGTGGGCAGGTTGATATGCCACATCGGTTCTATCCCCTTTATGAATTCTATTTATAGTAATATAAATAGAATTTGGCGGGCTACACAGTCTACATTAAATTAGCGCTTTCAGCTTAGATGACTAAATTTAGAAACTGGCAATAGATAGATAATATAATTGTAAATTAATTGGCAACATATTATTATACAAAAAGTAAATTCAAGTAACAGAAATCCAAAGTATGCTTCCTTCCTTTGTCGAAATAATTGTACCTACTGATAAATGTGAGACGTCATACCCGTAAATACAGGGCTTGAAATTCTTGATGTATTCCAAATGGTTCCATAATTTTCGTGCCTCGCGACGCGTTGCTGTAGAGGACGTGAACACTTTAAAAGTTGTAATAATAATTTCGTTAATAAATCCGAGAAAGATAAGCAAATCAAGTATCTTGACTTGACTCGCGACGTTGTCGACATGTGGGGTGTGAACTCGATCGTTGCATTGTGCCGATGGTCGTTTCAGCCAATGGCTTAGCCTCGAGTGGCCTCGACCAACACCTGAGGAGATTCTCGTTAGGCAGCTGGATCAAGGGCTTGATGCAGAAAGCGGTAGTCCTAGACACGGCTCGTATTGTTAGGAGGTTCCTTCCTGTGGAGCCTTGACCGTAGCTTGGAGATACTGGTGGGCTACAATTTTTTTATATTTTTTATTTATTTATTTTTGTAAAGAATATTTAAAAATATATTAAGATTGTATTTAAATCAATAAAGGAAATAATTTCGTTAACATTTTGCTCCAATCGATTTTCTTAGGTCCGTCCGAATTAACAATAATTGAATTAGAAACCACAGAAACATTTTTTTTATCTGACAACACTGCCATATCCCGATAGTGAGTGACTAATACTATTTAAATAAGTATCGATACTTAAATGTGCAATATATTTTTCGCGATTTTACTCAAAGTTAATTTGTACCACGAAAACAAAAGTTATCAATGATAAATCATCAGCCCCCATATTCATAAACGTGAAACCCGAGATGTTGCACTTTACATCGATTACATTTATTTTGCACGTTTTCGTTATTCCAAAAAGACCCTAATCAAAATCTCGAAACGAGTTCTATGAATTAGCACTGGGGCAGGTACTTAATAAACAATAGAGGTTAAAGTATAAAATTCCCGTTTTATTGTAATAGGCACTTCAAATTGACATAAAATAGAACCTTCATGGTTTGAAATTTTTGAGTGAAACTTTTTCCACGTGGTATTTCTTCTTTTAGAAAATGTGCAACATTCGATTATCGACTATTTTATTCAGCTTATACAAGAAAAATGAATGAAAAGGTAATGGTAACTGTTTGGTGGTCTCAGCATGATGTTATTCACTATAGCTTTCTCCGATCTGGTAAAGCAATAACGGCATAATGTCTACTGTGCCAAACTCTGAACAATGACAGAAAAACTAGCAGTGAAACAGCCCCAACTCATGAATCGATCTTCACCATTATTGCTCCATGATAACGCGAGACCTCATACAGCACGAGAAACCGTTTTAACTCTACAGGAACTGCATTTATAAACCATTCCTCACCCTCTGTACTCCCCAGACCTTGCTCCAACGGACTACCATTTTCTCGTGATTTGGACAATTTTCTACGTCATAATAAGATTTCTTCTCAGGAGAAAATGCTATCACACAGTTTGTCGAATCTAGATCACCAGAGTTCTATCGCAAAGGCATAAATGACTTTCCTATTAGATGGCTGCCATCTAATAGGAAGGTCATTGTATAGATAATAATGGTAATTAAATGGTAATAATAATTGTTCAAGAGTAAGACCATTTCAAATAAAAAAAGGTAATTCTTTTGATAAAATAAGTTAAATTAAAAAGAAAGGTGTTTCAATTATTCAGTACAAATCGGCAATTTCAGACTTTAACCCCGGATATTATTCAATGTGGCAGATTTTTTTTTAAGAAATAATGTTTCTTTTCCTGCACAAATTCAACGGGCTAAATTGATACATTATTTAAATAATAGTACCATTTATCATATTATTATTTACGAAGCGACACAACAAAAACATCGATAAACTTCGACTAAGATTCAAGCAACGCGGCCCATCTCTAGCAGATAGGCTTATATCCGGCTTCAGCAAAATCGGTGCACGTGTCTGGAAGCGTAGCTGAATTTAAATTTGAAATATTTGTTACATCGGTGGACTGAGATTAATGATCAGAGTAAATTAAAGGTAGTTGATGTGTTTTGCATACTAATAAATCAGGTAAATATTCAATTTCCTATTTGTTTTAAAATAAAATTTGCCCGGGTCAAGCCGCCATATTGTATCGTTTCAAGACGCGGGTGAAGCTCGAACTCGTGGTTTTTTATTTTATTTGAGAGAATTTTCTTGTGAAATTTTGCAAATTTTGGCTGAATCACTTATACTGACGGTTTGTAACCACATTATTTATATTCGATCTGTAATTAATTCCAAATACCATCGTTGTTTTGATAAGCGTCGCTTGTGTGTGGGTTGATAACGTTATGCCTACGTGAAATCGATAAAATAACTACAAACCGGTAGCATTGTGCAACGTTACTTTAGGTGTTAAGTAATAATTGATTTTGCAATGTGAATTCACCAAGCCACACAAACAAATGCAATCTGTCGTGTCCACGCGGGTGCAGAAATGTGCCGCCACGCATCGACGCATTTGCCAAATATTCACGTTCTAGATTTAGTTTTAGCCTCACTCATAGTAGTTACCAAGCTGTGATTCTGTATCATACTGATTTAAATATAATTAAGTAGTTGTTTATTTACTTCACTAACAGAGAACATGGTGGGCTCACGTGTCTACGTTGGCGGGCTGCCTTTCGGCGTCAGGGACAGAGATCTGGAGAAGTTCTTTAAAGGTTTTGGCAGGATAAGAGACATCCTTATCAAGAATGGCTATGGATTTGTAGTAAGTTTTAGCAAAACCTTGTGTATTTAGTATCAAAATGCAGTTCCTTGCAAAACATAACCCCAAAAATTACTACTTCTAGAGTAATCTGTCTGAAGACCATACAATTTGTTGAATATGTTATAATGATTAGGAACTACTCAAAGTATTCAACAACATACCTACTGATAATGCCAGTAAGTTATGCAAGCATTGTGGTTTGTGAATGTCAATGTTAGTAAACATTCATGAAATAAATCATTTGAAAATGAGTACCTAACAATGGAAGATCCAACTCAAACCATGCACCTTTTCTCTATGTTTTATAAGTTCAAAGTTATGCCAATTCCAGCAACATCGTTTTACAATCATTATTTCTGTGCAGGAATTTGAAGATTATCGAGACGCAGATGATGCAGTATATGAATTGAATGGAAAAGAACTACTTGGGGAGAGGTAAGACCTTTTTCATAGCTCATTCTCGCTATTAAAGTTACATTATTTATATGTAATAATTTAGACACGATTTGAAAGTAAAGTCATGTGTAGAATATTATAACTTCTTTTTATTTTCAATTTTAAACTTAGTTTTCTTAATCAGCTGGCTCCACATATCACTCTGAATGGATGGAAAACTGATATTTTTGAACTTGAACGAAAGTAAGAGATTTGTATGAAACTAATGATATCGAATTCATCCATTTCTTACGTTTTCTTTATTTGAACTGGCATTAAAGTCATAACGTTATTTAATCATTTAAATGAGTACTGATTTGTATAATGAATGTTGGTGTAGGTACTTGCATTGTTACTCAATTATTATTTCTGTCTACTAATATTGGCATTTAAATTGCCAGAATTTATGCCTTACTTTAAATTAAAAGTGCATATTTTACTAGGTGCGGTTTTAGGAATGTTCCCAAACAATTCAGGCATAAAATTGGTTAATTTCTATGTTTTCAGGTCAAACTGTTATTGATTCAATCTAAATTTAATTCTAAATTGTATTTCTTAATGTAACGCAAAAACTTGAAATTGTTATTGATTCAATATGGGTTCGAGTCCCTTAAAGTTATTTACGTGTGAATTCGCTACCAATTGGTAAGCCGTAAAGTGGGAGACAGAGTGCACGGTTTGTGTGCGAGAGTGCTAACAGTAGACCGTGGGTGTGCCGCAGGGTGGTGGTGGAGCCGGCCAGGGGCATCGACCGCAGCGCCGACCGTTACCGCCGCGACCGCCACTCCGAGCGCGACCGCGGCCGGTCGCGATACGAGTGAGTGTCGCTATGTTGTAGGGTGTCGGTGGAGAGGGCTCGCGGCATGCCGCGGGGCTCCGACCGCTGGCGCTGCCGGGATCTGCCGCCGCCGCCGCCGCGACGCCCGCCGCCGAGACGTGAACCGTCTGTATTGCGAACACGGGCATGATATGCAACAACACACATGGGCGTAGCCAGGCTTTCCTTGACCAAAAACATCGCCGCACAACCTATCGGTCCATTATTGGATGTAGGACCGAAAGAGGTAATGCCCTTTATCAACACGTAAGGAAGCGGTTGGCGGCTGAAAAACATTCGATCTTCGCTGAAATTTATCCTAGCTGCGCCCATCAAACATTCCCCCTCTCGCATACCTTCGTCCCCTTGCGGACTCCTCTCAAATATCCAAGGGATTTTTGTGCTTGCACACATATTTTAACGGGTGATCCCAACTTTGCTCTTACTTAAGCCAATCATGAACCTTAGTTTCGGGAAATACCAACTTCTGATTTTCCATCTTTGTTACTAACATTTCCTCATGCATTCACAATTTTTTGCTTGACAGCACATTCCCGCATTTCTACTAGATTTTCGATTTCAAACAATCATAATTATTTATATTGTGATCATTCTTTTTTTTTGTTTTTGCATAACAGCCCAGTTTTATTTGGTTACGTATTTTATACCTACATTATCTTTGTTGTGAACGTGTTTTTGCTATGCTTATTATTCCAGTCTTTATTAAATTAGGCACATAACACTGTTCAGTTCAAACACAACAGTAGATATTTCCTCTACACATTAGTAGTCTAGCACTATAAGATGGTGTAGAATTCACTCTAGAAAAAGACATGGAGCATAGCGAATTTTTTAACCCCCAGAATAACGTCACTATTCCTAGGATGTCCAAACATTTAATGAACTTTGTCTGTTTTTCCCAGTTCGAAAATTGTTTCGTAAAACTTTTTTGACGTTCATGGTATACACTCTTTAAAATAAATAATCATTGTTTTAAGAGGTAATAGTGACGGTAAGTTCCTACAGGTGGACAGGGATAACCTGTATTTTGGCATTCACACCTCAATCATGTTTAGCTTTTATAGCTTATTCATATTTTTTTTTTATCATTGCAGCCATTTGTAAGTACAACATAGATATAGGCACTTTATCAGTCGAATATATTTTTTCAAGTCATTTGTAGATAAAGAATATCTTTTGTAACATTCTGATAAATTATTATTTGTACAACCTTCACACTAAATCATTATTTTGCCAGTCTTATTTAAAAGACTGTGTCACAGCCAATTAAAATTATGCCACACGTTCATGCGAAATCAGTGGAGAGGAACTTCGGGCGAATTTACATGTCTTCGACGACATTGCTTGTAGCTTGTTACTTTTCCAAAAGAAATTGATCTCCCCAAGTGTCGTCACTTCTATACAACCTCTTGAATGAACGTTTTTCTTTGTTTTTTTGCAGTAGTGACTACAGTTATAGATACGGACCGCCGACGCGCACCGAGTATCGGCTAGTCGTCGAAAATCTGTCTAGCCGCATTAGCTGGCAGGTAAGAAACCGAGCCGGGACACCATTGGGCCCATCATCATTCCATCACCTATCACTCAGGGTCCTGGACATCTTCACTCTTACTTGAGGGCTGGGCGGCCTCATCACCTGGACGGTACCTATAGTCGCGACCTCGAGGATGACTGACAAACACACACCACCAAAGAGGACGGAATGGACGTGCGGGCTACTTGACGAACGAAGGGCGCTTATTGAAGACACACGATGATGATGATGCAATCTGGAGAACTACTGGAAATAGAAGCCTTGAGATGACACTTTAACGAAACCAGTAAGATTACACTCATAGAAAACTGCTTGACGGATGTCGCGATCAATGGAACCAAACACCGGAGATGGATACGGACGCGTGCAGACCTATCGTTGGACCACCTTCGCGGCCTCGAGAGCTCCACACCACCCTATTTGCTTTACTAATAAAACATGATCAATACAAAATAAGTTATCAAATAGTAACCATCATAACTTTAACTTAGTTTACCACTACATACTTAAATTGCCAAACTTAGCACTATGCATACATTCATTAATCTAAAAACAGTATTTTTTTTAAAGTGTTGTACCAAACTTCGAGCTTTATAGATAATTTTTAAAAACAACAGAAGGTGGCGTATCGTGGCCAGAGTCCTCGATGTAGCGCTGTGTGCGATGTGGTCTGAGGCGATGTTAGGATGTGTCTCGGCGCCGGTGATGCGATGACGCCCCCAACCCCGCCCGCCCCTCCAGCCGGACGCCCCGGTGGCCCCCGACAAGGTAAAGTCGATAGGGGGGCACAGACAACAGGAGCCGTTTCTCGTTATGTGCAATCTCCCATTTTAAATTCATTATTTCATTGTTAGCTTTAAGTTTTTAACAGCCTCTGTTCGCAATAGTGAAGTCGATACTATACCTATCGCCTCACTATTCTGAACTTGCATTCGAATCATTTCGTTGGTCGTCATGTTAATCTTTTATCACAGCTTGATCAGCTTTTCGTATACGACAATTCACACGGTATCATTGTTTGCGTGATAGATTCAATTGGTGGTGGGAAATGAAGAAAGCTGCAAATAAAGAGTACCTGATGACTGACTAAGATTTGATGGCATTACCTTAGATGACTCGGAGAAGATGATGTCCGGATGACAATGTCCTCATGAACAGTGCTAGATGGACGTAGATGATCACTTGGCGTCAATTGGAGGACCTGGCCGGGGGCTGAGAGCAGAAATCGAGGCACCTTAATGATGACTGGAATCCGCAGTTTTGAGAGGGACAGACCGGGGCGAGACCGATTGCACAATCAAAGGATGGACGTCTATACAAGTATTAAACAAAGTGTCAAAAAGAGAGAGAAATAAACCATGTATAAGCATGACAAAGTAGCGAGACCGAGTGTCACAGAGAGCATAATTTGGAGATGAGAGATCAGAGACGACATACAAGAAGTCGCAGATTTGGAAGAAACAGACAGGCAACCATGGACACCTCGAAACGTAAACAATGGTAACCGATGAGAAACGTATACGAAAACGCTGTAAAAAGCATAATGTTTCATCTTTTTATTTCGTTAGGATACTTCAAAAACTAGTCTTAATATGTGTACCCAAGACTCACATGATAGGTTCCAATCATAAACTTTGCAATAGTCATGATGATATCGTATTTTAACCATCTTTCGGGGCTGAAAACCTTGATGATAAGACTTTATTCTGATGATGACTTTTGCATGAGCTGTACAAAGGGAAACTTAGATACTTTAGTAATAGGATGTATTGGTTTACAGGACTTGAAGGATTACATGCGTCAAGCCGGTGAAGTTACCTATGCTGACGCACATAAGCAACACAGGAATGAAGGGTACGTTATGGTTTTTTTTTTTTGTAAAGGTACAAAAAATAATGCCAGTCATTCTTTTTACAACATAGGTAATGAAAATAATTTTTGGATTCAAATTATTTGACAAAATCTTAAATTATGTAAACAGTTGGGTGGGTGTACAAAAGTAAAACAGCTTATTCATTGTCACAATGTCAAGCAAATATAATTGACATTGAAATAATTATCACAACAAAAGTAGTCTGGAAAAAGTTTATCATTCAAGATACTGGGTCAATTCTTAACATATTTTTATGATGATACTATACTATTTACCATCTTTCGGGGCTGATAGCTCTTGATGATATAAATCTAACTGAGGATGCTTATTAATATCAAAGAAGGAAAGAAAATTCTGGACACGAATCAAAACTCCTTTCTTCAACCTTTCAGTGTGGTGGAATTCGCTACACATTCAGACATGCGCGCCGCTATCGAGAAGCTGGATGGTACCGAGTTGAATGGCCGTCGTATTCGTCTAATTGAAGCTAGACGTGGATCCCGTCGCCGCTCCCGCTCATCTTCGAGCCGCAGCCGATCTCGCTCCAGGGAACGCAGACGCAGCAGCCGATCCAGGTACGCTTTTCAATATTTTCATCTTCGTAACAAAGTAGGGCTTCTGAAATAAGAGCCTAGAAATATGACTGTAGAGTAATTAGTGTTGTAATGCTAATTATTGGCGTTTTAAGGAAAAAAATATAACCAAAAAATTGCTTACTTGCAAAATATTCCACATCCCATAATCTTACAAACACAAATATTTTAATGATGATACTATATTATTTACCATCTTTCGGGGCTGAAAGCTCTTGCTGATAAAATTCTATCTGAGGAACCGACAACAACCGTTCATTACCCCTATAAATGTTTGTAACATCCATTACTTACTTATATAACAGATCTCGTTCTCGTCGTTCTTTTCACAGCCGTTCCAAGTCCCGCTCCAAGTCGAGGCCAAAGAGCAAGAGCCCAGTGGTCAAGTCTCACTCAAGATCGCGCTCCAAGTAAGTATCAACTTCGAGATCCCTTCTGTGACTCTACTATGTAAATAATTTGAAATTTCATGCTCATTTTTAGGTTTAAAAAATAGCTGTCAATTTTTATGCATGATCATATTTGCTGTTTGATGTAGCTGTATATTTTAGCGTTTGCATTTAGTTGCATAATACATAAACAGTTTCTTGAATTTCTAAGTCCTTATTTACTACTGATTTTCAAATATTTTACATAGCAGGGACCAAATGTAATGCAAAATTTTTAAGGCCATATGCCATTCTAGATGAATAGTTCCAAACATCATCATTCCATAGTTTGACATAAACTCAAGTTTGGAGCAGACTATTTAGCTACCACATGTCTCTACTTTCTAGTAAACTAAAATACACTAAAGTATTCAAAATGAGATAAAACTGCACTAAAATTCTAAGTAGTCTGCTAATTTCCATAACTGACTGCATTTCCCTTTAAATCTCAAAAATTAAGCTTGCATGCATACCTTTTTTCTCTAAATGCAAATAAATGTTCCCACAATAAATAAAATCAATAATTTAAATAATATGCGCTTGAATATGTATAGGGTCTGTGAATACGGGACATCTTGTTTTTTCGGTCTCTCTTAACTTGTGTGACAATCTCACAAAAACTCGATGCGCCTTATCAACGCCCCCGGGTACTGAAAATAATTAACCTAGTTGTTCATTTGGCTAGGTGTGTAATAACTTGCGCTGAGCAAAATTTACAACTGTAAGTACTTAGCAATAGTACTCTTATCTTATTGTAGAAGTACAGCTAACAGAGATGTACTCTTTATATTCACAAACGTGACGCAACGTACTTGTACTTGCCTCACGTTCAGTGTGTATTCACAGTCAGTCAAAATTATTGTTGAATGCCAAAACCTTGTCACAGACAGTTTAGTATTTCTGCGGGGCTTCTTTAGCGTGATACGCGCGAACAAAAACTATTTCGATGCCGAAAATCACATTGATTCCTTCCTTGCTTCGCGCTTCGTGGAAAGTCAACCAACAAACACACTTTTTATTACATGTCTAAGAAGTTTGCGTTTGTGAGTAGCTTTTGGCACCAACAATATTTTCTGAAACCAACAATGTAGAGGCCGTAACTAAATTCCCTATTACTACCATTTTTGGCGTTCGAAATCGGCGTCGATTAGGGATCGCAGTCGTTCGAAGTCGCGGTCTCGCTCGGCGTCCCGTAGATCTGACCGTCGCTCGACATCGCGTAGATCCGAGCGCCGAACCGAACGCCGTTCGGGTTCGCCACGCAAGTCTGTCGAGAAGAGGAACGGCGACAAGTCGGCCTCCAGATCTAAGTCACGATCTCCCAAAGCTGTCTCCAAGTAAGTCCCACTGTGTGCTCTCAATCGTTTAGTCTGACGGTTGTGCGAATTCTGTGAGGTTATTTTTCTTTATCAAAGTGCTCTCTGACAATCATAGTGTTTTTTGTTTCGTTAGTTCAAAAACGATATAGTGTCTAAAATGTAGTTGCACTGATTCCCATATGGCACGTTGATATGCTGAGCTTTTTTGTTTTTAATAATTTTACCTGTCACAATTGTTAATACCGTATCTGTTCGAAATATAATCTCACACACAACAAGAAGCATTATTGTCAGATTCAGTCCACAAACTAAACCCATTGGCATCACATATTAACAAAATTCATCCAATATTAGTAATATTGATTGCACATTACAAATACATTATTAACTCGATCCATGTTTTCCCGCATCACGAAGAGAAGCTGTCCCAAGGTGAGCGTTTGATGTTTACTAACACTCAATCTTAGCAACTTGCTATGAATCATTCTTTTTTTCAATTTTTCCGATTGCCACAGGTTTGTTTACCATTCATTGTTATTTATGTTTTACATTCATGCTGTAACTAACAAGCTATCAACTAATTCATCATCTTGAATCATTCAAATATTTAAAATTCCCTTTATTTCACTCCCTGTAAACTAACAGCTATATACTAATTATTGTCATTTACTGCACTACTAGTACCAAAAACTTGAACTTAAAAAATTTCTTTGCAAATAAATAATAATGTTTTAATTAAAAATTTACAGCCAAAATAAAGTTTTAACGAAAACAATTTTAAATTAACAGGGAGAGATCTCGGTCTCGCAGCAAGGAAGCGTCACCGAAGCGTGAGGAAGAACGCCGTCCGACCACCAAGTCTCGTTCTCGCTCCCGCTCGCGCTCTCGCTCTGGATCCCGCGACCGTTCTGTTTCCCGCGACCGCTCGGGATCTCGCTCCCGGTCCCGCTCGCCCCGACAGAACGGCGGCACGCAAGACCGCGCAAGTACAGACCGGGACCGCTCGCCTCGCAGTGGCGACTAGAGCAGCTTGTTTAGTTTTAAGATACTTAGGTTCGTTTGTCTATAGTTTAAACGAGTTCGTGACCTCAATGATAGTGAATATTTCTTTTAACGTTTTGGCCATTAGGATAAATGTGCAATTCAAGCTAGATTCCACTACTTGTAGCTTTCTATCTAGTATCTTTTTCTGATGTAAATCTGACATGCATGATGTTCTTATGTCCGTAACTAGTAGAATATTAATTCATACGAGTTTAATTGACAAATGAACTAGAAATATTCAGAAAAGTACAACTCTCAAGTCTTGTTTTTAAACTTTTAGCATTTCGCTCACGCTTTGTTGGAGTCACGATGGTGTAATATAAGGTTTTTAATGCGCACCGTGTTGATATGTTTTGGTCTCACACGTGTGATAGATAGGTGTCATTGTCTGTAGGGTATTAGGATCGCTTTATGGGCTAGTGGGCAAATAGATACTTATTTATATGTAAGTAGAAAATTCTACCGAAAATGTGACTGCAATTTGAATTTAATTTATTATGATTAATTGTGTTAAAAAACGCTGTATAATTTCTAAGACTTTAATTCAGTCACTCGTGCATTTTTTTAGTAAAAAATTGAGTGTTCAAGTATTTGCCCATACTTTAAGTGAAAGTAAAAATGTTTGACGAAATTGCTAATTACCTATATTTAGGTAAAAGATGTAACAAAATAAAATTTAATTCATACATCTCTAAGACAATTCTACTTGGTAGGCTAATTACGTATTTTGTAAATAGTATATTTGTTACTAATAACCAAATAATAAATAAGGCTGTACCGTATTCTTTTGTTTTATTCTATTGAAAATCCTTGAACACATACACACCACACTAAAAAGAAATACATCTATACTAATATTATTATAAAGCTGAAGAGTTTGTTTGTTTGTTTGAACGGGGTAAACTCAGGGACTACTGGTGGGAATTGAAAAATTCTTTTAGTGTTGGATAGTCCATTTATCGAGGAAAGCTTTAGGCTATATTATAACATCACGCTACAATTAATAGGAAAGGAACATAAATGAAAAATGTTGCAAAAACGGGAAAAGATATTCCTTTTTGAGAGCTTCCGTAGCGTGTGCTGCGAAAACGGTTTAAGTTACGTAAATATCATGTAGGAAGGAATTGTTCCTCTTTAAAAGTTCTAAAAAAAAGTCCGCGACAGCATATGTTTATCTTTTACGATTGACTCACTGTAACCATTTTTTTATATTAAAATGTTAGGTTAAAAAGAATTATATTTTGCGAAATTAATCTATATCTAAATAAATGTGTTTGCTAGCACGGAAATTTAATATAGAATATTTGTGCCCTTTACTCTATACAGTTTAAACAAATATCTTAGAAGATATCGTAATGTAAAAATATACGGGCGACAAAATAATTAGCGCGTGGCAGTCATTCGGTCCGGTGCGGTAGGTACGTGGGGATTCTGGCCTCTGGGGGCTCCGGAGAAATTCAAATTCAAAATATTTACTGCACCATAATGTTTACAAGTAAGGTGTTACTGTATATTAAACAGTAAGAGATACCTATAGTAATTGTTACTTTAAGTCTTCGAGCGTCCTTATGATCACCCGGTGGATCATAAGACATTCAAGCAATGTTAGCGGACGTCGAAACTGAAATCTAAAACTTTTATTGCAGTCGGGGAACAGTTCGGTGGAACAATTCTTTACAGGTCCCCCGACTGCAATAAAAGTTTTAGATTTCAGTTTTCCATTTTCGAATACATTTACGGGACCTTGCTCCCATTCATCGCTGAATTCCTTTGACTTGTTTTTTATTTTTTAGTTTACTTTTTGTCATGGCAGGCGTGTTTTTTAATTTTTTAAATTATTTGTTTTTTATTTCATATCTTTTAGTGATATATCGATATTTTTTCGCCATGTTTCTAGTAAATTGATTCACACATACTGACTTTTCATACAAACTTAAAAACCATTTAGGTGCCGTCGTGGATGGATTTGGGAGTTGTAACCTAGCCAGTTTTATTTCTTTCATTACAGAGAATCTATTGATATGTAGCTTATTCGTATCGAATCCCGGGTTTAAAATGTCACCATATCATTTGTTAAGTAGTATTACTAGAAAACACTAGATATTGAATACTACTGTGGTATATTTTTGTAATCTACTTAATAAGTTCTAGACGATGATTATATTTTTCATTGAAATTTCAATAAAAACAAATTAAAAGTTATTTTTATTTCTAAACCATGGCCACCCTATTATGTTTTTTGATATTTTCTCTAGCCTTTGTTACCCGGGATGACGTAACGAATCTAACGATACCACATACATCAAAATCGGTTCAGGCGTTTAGAAGTTATGGTGGAATAAAGAAACTCGCAAACAAACATACATACATACATGAACGCTAAAAACATAACACTCTTTTTTTTTGGGCAGTCGTGTAAAAAGAAATGGAATGGCCTATTTTTAGTTTGGCAAAAAATTAATGTTATTTGTCCAGGGGTAGATTGGGTGGAAACGCCCCAATGCGACGTGCGTACGCTCCGCTCATACTACTTTTACCTATTTAGCAGACACACATTCATCGCTACGCAGTTCGTCACTTACATTTTGGAGAAAACTGGTTCAACGAAAGTAAGCTATGTTCTTTCATGAGTGGTAAGCATGTGATGGTAGCTATAGGTCCACCACACAGTCTAGAGTAGAGTTAAGGCTTGTATTCACGCCAATGACCTTGTGCATACAAACTACCCCTCTCGGTCGTAGATACGGACTTTAAACGGACGCATTTTTCATTTATTATAATTAAAATAATACATGTTTTTAAAAAGTAACAAAACCAAATTATTTTCCTTTGTATTTCAAAGCAGTAGATATTTTTTTTACATTATTTTGTTAAAAAATGAAGGAGTAAAATGGTTCCATTCAACGATTTGGAGGTGATTTTGTGGATTTTTTTTCTTATTATGTGATACCGATACAAAAATTATGGCTAAACCAAATTACGTGTCATATCATGTAGATTACTAACAATTTTTCTTAGATGTAATTTCTCTGTAAGTGCCGGTGAAAAACTGCTTCATCTGCACGCTGTTTTTAAGCTTCTTCGAGAGAGGAGCCTTAATGTGAAGCCTCGTATCCACTGGGCAACATTTGGCGCACCGACATGTTGCTCAGGAACTTATGTTTAGCAACGTTATCTGTCTATAGCTACACCAGATTTCGGTCGCATTAGAAAGAATAAATGCGATATGTAAATAATGATAAATGGATAAAACTTAACTGGAAATCGAAAAATAAGTAATTCCTAAGCAACTAAGCGCCTGCAAAAACAGCAATCATTCTGTGACCAAAAGACGTCAATAAGTGATATACGCCGTTTTTTAATAATAACTATTTATAGGAGCTTCTCTCTTAGAGTTACCGGTAATTATTGGAAGCGATACTCTCGAAGTTGTCGATAGTTATGTCTACTTTGGACAAACTGTTAAACTAGGTAGATCTAACTTCGACAAAGAGGTCGCCCGAAGAATCCAACTCGGATGGGCGGGCAGCGTTCGGTAAACTACGCGACATCTTTTCGTCTCAAATTCCGCAGTGTCTTAAGACGCGGGTCTATAACCAGTGTGTGTTGCCAGTGATGACTTATGGCTCAGAGACATGGTCCTTAACTTCTAGCCTCTTAGAGAAGCTCAGAGTCACACAACGAGCCATGGAGAGAGCTATGCTCGGAGTTTCTTTGTGCGATAAGATCTGAAATGAGGAAATCCGCCGAAGAACCAGAGTCACCGACTTAGCTCTCAGAATATGCAAGTTGAAGTGGCAATGGGCAGGCCACATCGCTCGAAGAACCAACAACCGATGGGGAAGGAAGGTTCGCTAGTGGCGACCACGAACCGGAAGACGCAGCGTTGGTAGGCCTCCCACCAGGTGGACCGACGACATCGTGAGAGTCGCGGGCAACCGGTGGATGCAAACGGTAAGGCGTTCTATAGGGGAGGCCTTGTCCAGCAGTGGACGTCTTATGGCTGATGATGATGAAACGCAAATAACCTTCAAGTTCTTTTTGGCAGGCCTCAAGTCTTTTTACAAAAGACTCCAAATTCGGAAGGACTTCAGCTGTAAAGTTTTATTATAAGACAATAAGTTTTATTATTTTATTTATAAGTTTTATTAAATAATGTTAAGGAAGCACTTCCAGTATAGAACGCATCCAGCTGCTTTATATTCCTATATCTGTGTTACGTTGCGATGGGTTGTTATTCATCTTCTAGTTTGACTTCACAAATATACATTTTTCTTTACAACATTTATTCTTATTCTTTAATATGGTAGCAGAGCGTTAACAATTAACATTGTTTAGTTGCAATAGTGAAAAACTAACGAGTTCTCAAATATGCAATCGTCCGGCGTAAAAATTGAGATCGGTCGACTCGACGGTATCACTAACTGGCAAACATGGAGATACAAGGTGAAATCACTACTGAAGAGTACTCCAGGTACGCTAGAAGCAATTGAAGGCGAGTTAATTAAGCCGAAAGATCCAGGACAAACGGCTAGAACTGAAGATTTACAAAAGTTTAAGAATGAAACATACCTCAATGGAATGAAATGAAAATGTTTCAAAAATGCAAAGTAATATTTGAATGTCTTTGCAAAAATGTGACATTCTATCATTGACTTATATATTACTGCGTAAGGACTGGGCGGACGGCATGTTAAAATGACGCCTCGAACGTGGTCCCAATATGGTCTTTCCTAAGCCGAAGTGAACTAGTCCACGATCGGCTCTCTTCGGGTGCGGTCGTAAATTTTATTAAAAGCTTTATTTATGTTCTTTATACCTCGAAAATACCACGCCGCTTGTACAAGGTTACATTAACGAGCAGACTACACCGATTCTCTGTATGGCGAACGCGTCGAGCAAAATGTTCGGACGACCGTATCTTTAGTTTTTATATCAATGCATTCTATTCTATTTTTGTTTAATGGCAATTAAAGCCGATGTCGACTATTCTGCCAATGTCCAGTGAGATAGGAAAAACAAGTGTGTAAGGCAAAAAAAAATAAAAAAAAACAATAATGTAATGTTTAATAAACTACAACAAGGGTCGCATAAAATGTGACAGTCAAGCACTTCTAATTCTTACTACGAATATGACTGAAGAAACTTTACAAAAGGTATTGCGGTGTGAAACGTCATGGCGGTGTGAAACGTCATGTGAGATGTGGAAAGAGCTTCATAGGCTTTATGATGGAGCAAAGGAAGACAGGAGTTATGATCTCTGCATGAGGTTCTTCCGCTACCAGAAAAGCGAGGAGCATGATATGGCCACGCATATTTCGACTCTCAAGACTGTCTGGTATGACTTGAACAATGAGATTGAAGGTAATGATCTACCAGAAATTTTATTGATAAGTATGTAAAATATTGGATACACTTCTTGAGCAATATTTCAACTTTAAGTCGAGCTGGCTGTTGATGAATAAGAGTGACAAAAATATAGAAAACCTGACTGACGACACAAGTATGTGCTTTTGAGAGGTCTTTAGATCAAAAGAATTAAGAAGAAAGCGGAAGTAGCAATGGACTTCTTATGTTAAGAGGAGAGAAGCGCTACGAAAAACAAGGGATTAGCAAAAAGAAATGGAAGAAATGCAAGTACCTACTGTGGAGAAGGCTTTCACAGAGTCACATCTTGCAAGAAGTGGATTGCGGACGGTAGACCCCCAAAACCTCCAAAGCAATCTTCTAATATTGGGATGCTGACAGGCCTAGCTCTAGCCTGCGATAGTAAGAAAACAGATAAAGACTTGTGGTATGTGGACAATGGCGCGACAAGCCACGTCACTAATAGAAGAGATGTATTTCGCACCTTCGAAGTTTTTGACGAGTCTCATAAAGTTATGACAGCCAATGAAGAGGTGATTGAAGCCATAGGAAAAGGCTCAATTCAACTTGAAGCTGATATAAACGGCCACAAAGAATTACTGGTCTTAACAAACGTATGGTACGTTCCAAGCGTTGAACGCAATCTATTTTCTGTGCGAGCTGCACAAGATACGCTAAAGAATAGCATATTTCAGTCAACTGTTCAGTTATGTTATGTGAAGAACGATGACAAAGTAATTTTAGTCGGGAATCGCGACAAGTATGGTGGTCTGTACAAACTTAAAGTAAAAGTACTGATGCCCAAGCTTGAGATAAACCAACTAACGACGTCACAGAATCTTCAACTCTAACATGAACGCCTTGGACATCAGAACAAGAGACATGTAGCTAAACTGATACAAAGAGAGCTTGGAGTGAAGCTGGACTCAAGTTCCACTGATATCTGTGAAGGCTGCGTCTTCGGCAAGAGCCATAGGCAGAAGTTCGGAGAGAGCAAACAAACCTGGAGAGCTAATCAGCACAGACGTATGTGGTTCATTCCCTTACTCGATCTCCAAGTCCAGATATTATGTTCTGTTCAAAGACTCCTTCTCAAAATATCGATGGATCTACTTCCTGAGACAGAAGTCTGAAGTTCACGCTCGCTTGAAGGACTTTCTAGCAGAAGCAAAAACTTTCTAGCAGAAGCAAAAACTTTCGGACACGTCGTGGTGGAACTGCTAAGCGATAATGGAGGCGGGTTCGCTAACGAACAAGACGTAATACTTTGAGAAAATATGGCATAAAACAAAGATTTACGATGCCATACACTCCGCAACAAAACGGATCCTCAGAAAGAGAGAACCGTACAATCGTGGAGATGACAAGAGCACTGATGCACGGTCATGAAAAGATACCATAGGGTTTATGGGCAGAGATAGCCAAAGAGCAAGTACCGACTGCAGATCAACTTGCTGACATTTTTACAAAGCCTGTTTACAAACCGAGACTGGTAGGCTCTGTGAAGAGTTTGGCTTGAAGAGGGAATGTTAAGGAAGCACTTCTAGTATAGAGCGCATCCAGCTGCGCTGCTGTGTTACGTTGCTATGGGTTGTTATTCTTCTTCTAGTTTGACTTCACAAATATACATTTTTCTTTACAACATTTATTCTTTAATAAATAAGACTCCAGGACTCGAGTTTATTACAACACTAATTGTGTGGGATGTCGTTTTATAGGTCTTTAAAACATATTGCAAATTTGCTCAAACACTTTTTCGATAACGGGATTCGTTTGTGAAATATTAAGCTTTAAAATGCAAGTTCTTGTTAGACTACTCGTAAGTCTGGATACCTAAACCACCTATACGGGTTGTGTGTCGGCATGTAAACAATTTAATTAATCAGTTTATTAAGTTCAGATATTTTGATGGGCAACTACGGAACTCTACATTGTGCGTGGTCCGATATGCGCTTGGGTTCTATCTTCCTGCTCTTCATTCTATCTCATCTTCATTCTATTTGGGGTCGGCGCAACACGTTTCCTTTTCCATTCTTCCCTGTTAGACGTCACAGTGGCATTTACTTCTTTTTCTTTCATATCATTCCTCACACAATCCATCCATCTTTTTTTTGGCCTTCCTCTCCCTCTCCATCCATCACCATTTTAGTCACATGCGATTCGTCCCTCGAAGCTCAATTGAATCTATTACTCGGCTTCGGTTTTGTGAATAGGGATACGATCGATCGATTGGATACGACGGACAATCAAGTGCTTTCACAACCACTCGATTGTATATAATTATGCCGAGGTCCTTTCGGTGGACAGACCATAGAGCGACCAGTGGTCTAATTTGTTGGCAGACCTGTGGTCACGGTTAGATCAGGTGAGTTGATGGGTCCAAACCCTGATATTATTGTGTAGTTTGATTTGTGTTATGTTGGAGTGTGTTATGTGACTTAGAAAAGGGTAACACCTTACATCACGTCCACGTAAGTTTATGAATACGAAACACTTAAAAACGAATGCACGCCAGTTCAGTTTTTCGAGGTAGCGTAGCGTGCATTCGTTGTTCAGTTTTTTGAGGTAGCGTTTCGTATTCATAAACTTACGGTTACGGGGACTTGATATTCGGTGTTACACTTTTCTAAGTCACGTGTCGAATTCGTTATGTTGGTATCCGTTCAACTTAATGAGTGGGGATCGAATGAAGCCAAGTTACGGATCCACAGGCGGCACAAAAACTTTGACACCAAGCCAGGTTAGTCACAAACCACATGATAAAGAAGAATGGGGATTGATAATAAAAATAAAATTACCGTTATAATTTTTTGTAAACAATTGTTTATTATTAACATTTTATTTCTCGTTTGCATCCACTGCAATAATTACACTTCGTCACAAACACTCGCTGGCAAATTTATCACCGCATTAGCAATACAATATGACTTTTATTCTGTTAGGATCTATTTATGGAATTATCGGTTACAGCGCCTTCACATGAAGATTTCTTTCATTTTTCTTTTGAAACATCAACCTATGTGAATATACCAAAAGGTAATAATATTATACTAAAGATAGATAGATAACAGATAATTGTACTTTGTCCGAGAGGACGAAATGTAGAACAATTAAGACAATCACTGGTTCACATGCAAAATAAACAATAATAAGAAAATAGCGAAATTAAACATAAGATTTATAGATAAAGGCTACTTAGCTAAGAAATGGAATGATTTGAAATTTTATCTTTCAGTATACTCACAGGTATAGGCACAAATACATTCATGATTTAATAAAATGTGTCCAAAATATCAATACGTCAATTTACATCAGTCAATTGTAAACTTAAGCTCAAAAAATAATTAAACAATGATTTTGTTAATAAAAATTAAAGAAATTCACAATAATTATAATGATACGGTTGTAATAAATAAATTAAAAATACTGTCATTTTATTGTTCGGAATGGAAATCACAATTTTGACATATCATTAATAGAAAATTCTCAAAAAGAAAAATGAAAGGTTCACTGTGATCAATTAAGTACAAAAATTATGATTCTATTTTTAGTACATTTGGATGTTCTTTATTTCCTCATAATTTAAACTTATTTGTCATCTTAAAAAATTAAATACAAGAGAATTATTATTGATCATCAGTCTATTCATATTTTTACAATTTTGTCGATTTAACCTTTTTAATCTACGTTCGGGTACAAAAGGCAACATAAGAGGTGATATCACCTATCACGTACCGCATAATATCTACACGGACTTTATAAAAATGTAATTTAACATAAATTATTTCATAAAGACGATTCGTGGTCGACGCTCCACACAACATACTACTCACGTTGTGTGGCGGGTCAAGTTGCGAATCTATAAACACAACATATCTCGAGAACTGTACCTATTAAAATAAATAAGTTATAAAACAAGCAGAGCCATCGTGTCCTATGTTGCCTAATGACACACTTTATATTGTCTCAGTACTCTTATAAGTAATGGAGAATATACTTACAACACTAAAACTTATGTTTTTATACACAATGACTTAGGTTTCGACAATTTGTTTCTATAAGTACTGAAGTAAATTTTAACCTATGGACTAATTACGTGCGTGAACATTTGTGTGGCGCGGGCGCGACTTGTACGACCTGCCTGCGCGTGCGCACGCAGGTCGTAGAAATGGCGCTCACAGTCTCAGGAACGTTACATTATCGTGCTAACTGATCTACATCCCGAGTACGGAAGTTAGGAGAAAGAGAAAAAAAAATCTACGTCGATTTTCAAGAAAACCTGAACAAGATTTTTCGTGGGCAGTAATTCACTATTATAATCATAGGAACAAATGACAACAATTAGTCAATCACAAAATATAAATCAATGTAAAACTGATGAACGCATCATTCGCGTTGATTATTATTTTTTTATAAATTAGTCTAATCTTATTTTACGCACGGTTTGGCTTCTATACTGGTGCGAGTCTAATGGGATAGTGTTAGTGGTGTTTTGTGTTCACGACGCGACACTGCACTGGCACATTCGCCAACTGACAGAAGGATCGTTTTTTTTTTGTTTATGGTCAAGTAGAGTGGTCAAGTGTGAGTGGTGCAGTGTCGCGCCATGATGCGGCGTCGCGCAGCGGACCGAGCCACGAGACGCAGCACACGTTACCTATACTTGCGACTACAACACTTTGTTAACAATGTAAACTTATCTAAAAGGAGTACAAATACCAAAGAGGTTTAGCGACACTTAGAAAAAAGTTTATACAAAAAAATATTTTAGGAAAATTTAAATTTGGAAGCTTACATTGGTGACAAAGTGTGTGTGGCCGCAAGCGAACAGAGATCGCGACGTGGACAAGTCCACCGGCCCCTCGGCTCGCGCGGTCCTCGCGACGCATGGCGGCGCCACTGTCGCCACGACGAGAGCCGATCAGGGGCGGAAAAAACGCGATCCGTCCCGCCAATACTATTTACAGGGGCGTGTACAGATCGCTCTCTTAAATAAATACTTCGGAACGCTTATATCTAGCCGTTTATACAGGGTCACTTTACACTTTACGCTATATTTACACGCGGCGCACAGCCTGTTTCGCACGAGCGTCCGTTGTGAATAAATAAGTTAGTGTTGTCCATTGACGCTTAAGTATCACTACACTTGTGTCGCGTACGTCGGCGGCAAGCAATGGTCGTCTAACACATACACCCCTCCGCCTTCTAGCGCTCGCTTTACTAGCGACGTATCGCTGCAACAATAGAAAATGTCACGTTAGTTATTGTTTGAGGGAAGAACGAAGGGATTTGTGAAGTTGATGAGATGTGAATCAAAGTGATCATGAACTACATAGGTATGTATAAGAATTATTATCACTGAGAAAACCAGTAAGTGGTAGCAAAAATCAAAACTTTTGGTTGTTGTTATTGTACTCGAGCGAAATAGTCATAAATACTGACCTATTAGCGCAGTAGGCGGAGTCCGCGGAGAGCCGCGAAAGCCGCGGGTCGAGTGCGGCCAGCAGACGCGCGCTCTCCGTGTTGAGCGTCTTGCGCTTGCACTCCTCGGCAGCCGCGTTGTGCGCGTTCTGGCACTCCGCCACGGGCGCCTCGCACTTGCCCCACGTGTTGCGTATGACGTGGCCGCCCGCGTTGGCCGCGTTCTGTGCGCGCGCCTCCGCGTCCGCCGCGTGCAGTGCGCGCGCACGGCGCCGCCGCACGCACACGATGCCCAGCACGGCCAGCAGCGCCACCAGCGGCACCACCGCCGTCACACTCGCTATCCACGCCACCTGCTGCCCCGACAGCGCCTCCTCAGACATCTCGTCTCCCACTCTTCTTAGGTGACCCCCCGCTTGCTTCGATACCGCCAAGTCCGCCAGAGAAACCGTGCACGACTTCCCCGACCAGCCCGGTAAACACGAGCAGTGGTACCCGTCCACCCGGTCTCTACATGAACCACCATTCCGACAGGGCGCGGAGGAACACTCGTCGATGTCGATGCTGCAGTCTTTGCCAGCGAACCCGGCCCGGCACCGGCACTCGTAGTCGTTGTCGAGGATCAAACATTCTCCACCGTTCGCGCAAGGTTTAGCGAGGCATAGGTCCACTCTGGTCTCACATCTGGAGCCCACGAAGCCGGGCGCGCACTGGCAGCGCTGACCGTTGACGAGGTCGACGCAGGTGCCGCCGTGCTCGCACTGAATGCCGGCGCAGTCGTCGATGTCGATCTCGCAGCGGTTCCCTCGGAAGCCAGGTCGGCAGGTGCACTTGAAGCCGTCGCCGGCGCGCGTGCAGGTGGCGGCGTTGCGGCAGGGGCTGGCGGCGCACGGGTCGGCCTCCAGCGCGCAGTCGGGCCCGGCGTAGCCCACGGGGCACACGCACACGTAGCCGGCGCCGCGCGGCTCGCACACGCCGCCGTGCCGGCACGGCTGGTCGCGGCACGTCAGGCGGCGCGTCTCGCAGCGCGCGCCCTCGTAGCCCTGCGGACACGCGCACGCCAGCTCGCCGCCCTCGTCCGGCACGCACGCGCCGCCGTTGAGGCAGGGCCGCACGGCGCACGAGTGCAGCGACTTCTCGCAGTCCGGGCCGGTGTACTCGGGCGGGCACATGCAGGTGTAGCTGCCCTGGCCGGTGTTGTGGCAGGTGCCGCCGTTGCGACACGGCCGGTGGTTGGTGCAGTAGTTGAGGTCCTGGTTACAGAACAGGCCGCCCCAGCCCTCCTCGCAGATGCAGTCCCAGGGACGCGAGCACGTGCCGTGCACGCAGCCCGGGTGTCGCTCGCACTGGTCGCACAGCTCGCCCACCCAGCCCGAATGACAACTGGAATTAAACGACAACATTCGTTAGTACACAATGCGACGTGATAACAAGCGACAAAAGCATGTCTTTCTTCTGTGGAGACAACAATGAGGAGGATGAATGATGTAGACAGTAGAGGAGGTAACGTGAACGTTTAGCACAAAGGTGTGAAGTGGATACTCACATGCATTCGTCGGGCTTGAGGCAGTGGCCGTGCTCCGCGTCGCAGCCGGGCAAGCACCGCGCTGGAACAAAAAGAATACATTCGTTAGCGTCACAAAGACAAAGCGCACAATGGAGCGAGTGCACAGCGCACTAATGGATTTCTTTAATTGCAGAGGAAGCAGGAGCGTTTAATCATCGGGAAGATATTGGATTCCCGCGCGGTATCGCGGATTAACGTTGGAATCTTGTGCAGTTCGCAGTAAAGGACACGCGAGTGCAACAAAGAGAGAGGTTCGCGCGTCCCGGCCGGGGGCGAGGTCGCGCGCACACACTATTTATCTTCACTCGCACCAAGTCGTTACTACAACGAAATCCTCTTTGAACTTTTTTATAACCTGCATTAAATTAAAATTTTCACTTTAATTTCGCGTGGAAGAGCACTTTGCTCTCATGGGTCTTCTGGGATTTCTAATTATATTTAGAGCCAACTATACTAGAAAGTTCTACAATGTAATGTGTGTCTGTTTGTGCGCATCGTTAACTTTGTATTTATGTATCGAACTTTACCCTGTTTCCACCTCGCGAGGAGTATTTCAAGTATTCGTTTGTTAGACGCAGTCGAAGTTCATTGCGGCGTAGGCATGTAACTAAGTAGTTTTGTAAAAAGCTAAGCAGTAATGTATGGTCGATGTTAAGAAAAATAGTTTTGAAATAAGAAGTGCGGTGCGAGTCGTATCGGTCGGGTGCGCATGGGCAAGTTATCGGAGCGAATACAAAGGGGGGCAGATAGTGCGGGGAGCCTAACCGTCGCTCGACCGTTACTATTCCCCTAACTCGCTAGAAAAATACTAGACGCCATCTTGATCATAACTTTCATTCCCTATCCAAATGCAAATGTAAACTGGCTTATTCCGGTTCTAAATTGGACGAGGAAGCAATTTCAGCGAAGCTCCGACTATACCGCGGAGTCGGGATGATATTTTGTGAGCTTAAGAGACGCCGGGAGCTGCATAAAAGAGATTAGCTTTCCCGCCGCACTCCCTAGACTCTATTATAGGTTTAAACACAGCCGAGCGAGAATAAAGCCCCCAAACTTGCTCAGAGTGCGCGCAAATCGGCTTAAGCCTCACTCCGGCGAATTGGTTGGCTCACTCACGCGGTAACTTCTATTATCAAAGCAGCTATTTTTTTTACTGTTGAGAAAATTGAAAATATAATCCGCTTTCACACTTTCGCAAATAAAATAAAATGTTATTTAAAACAATTGCTTCTCATGACCTCCGGTGGGCCATTACAATGAATTATTAATAAAACTTTATGAGGAACATAAGAGACGAAGAAAAAGTAAGTGAGGCGCCGCTCTCCAGCGTGCCAGGCGAGGCAGATCAAAGTGCTCGAGTGCCGGTGTGTGTACCGTGCTGCCACTCCAGTCCACTCGAACTTATCTTGACCCTCGAACTGAGGTAAAACGGTAGTAAAAATTACACTCCAAAATCAATTTAGGTCGTAAGTGGGCACGAAGACGCCGCGGGGAGGATGTTATGGCGCTCCTGCAGACCTATTAATTATTATCAATGAACATGAACTGTATCGATCTGTAATGAAAGGCCATCGTGCGCCGCACTGCGACCAAGGTCCCAGCCGAAGTCGAGGACAGGTAGCAGACAAAACCGACGTCCCTGAGACTTCCCACATGTGTTTAGCAAATATTTAACTGATCCTACATCTGCTCTATCCCAAACGGAAATTAGGTGCGCGTGGGATTCGCGATACAACACAGAAGGTAATATTCGTGAGAACTTTACTCTCGTTAACAATTAGGCGAAATAAAGCGGCCATAAAGGTTCCTCTCGCGATGTTTACCCTATCATTAAGCGGGAGAGCTGGTCGGAGGATAATGCCGCCGGGACATGCAAATAAGTTTTCGGGATTGTTAAGCTTTCCCAGAAGGCGAGATACCGTTCGGCAGATGTGAGGCAGCTTTCGTGACACGGTCAAGTACAGAGTTTATTTCGATTGGTGTTCAGTTCTCGTTTAAAGGTGTTTTTGACCCGGTTCGTGGCATCTGTGTAGCGGCCCGCGAGTGGCTGTGTGCGTGCGCGAACCTACTGCGTTGTTTTCATTACATTATGGCCGCTTCTCTCGCTTTTACATTTTCGTAATCGCCGATACAAACTCCGCTGATAGGGTTGCCGAGACGTTTATTGCAATGCATTGGTGTAACGTACGACCGTTTACGTTCGCGATTTAGTTCCTTTCACACGTTCGATTTAAAAATATTTTATTCATTTTTTGTTGGTGCGTTTTTGGGATGTTTTAGATGCCGATCGTGTTGGGAAGTCGTTTGTTTACTTTTTCCAGAAAATTGTGATTTCGTGGTTATATAGTGTTGTGGAGGCTGTGTCGGGCGGGCACAGCCCTGGCGGGGGAGCGGGACGGCGCGCTACGGAGAGCGGAGCCTGCCGTCTCTGTCTGGCGCGTTTTTTGCGGCGCCGGAGTGTGGGAACGCGGCGGCAGGTGGGGCTGCCGAGATTGCGACGCGACATCCGCCCGCCGCCCGGCCACAATGCATCTCGCCGAGACGCACAGCTTTGTTTCACAATACGAGACGCGATGTGCTTAACATACGCCAGGACGCGGGACGTCGTAATGACGTGATCTAAGTATTTTATTAGAAATGCACAAGATCGATAAGTAAAAGCGAGCGGACATTGATGAGGCCGGTGAGCGGTGAGCGGTGCGTCCGCTGCTTTTGTTTACAAACGCATCATGCGCTGTGGAACGCAAACATCGTGCGCTGGTCACACGCTACCAATAAACTATGCCGGACACCACTAGATATAATAATATTGTCGCCACAATCTACAATCCACAACAACTGTATTCAAATGATATTTAGAAAAATAACTTATGATGTCATTTTAATCAATTAGAAAATTATAGCGTCGTTAAGCGGCAGGCTGGTTTGACATTAACTGCCCAAGTAGCAATTACTTTGATGTAAACGTAGATAAACTTCATCTCCGTAATGAATCTTTTGATGTTTACAATTTAGGACCAGACTTTAATTAGATATTATGAATTGTTAGTTTTTATCAATGTGAATTAGATTTATAAAAAAACAATGAATCCTAAGCTTTTGAGGTTCTTGACATCTCAGTGAATGGGTAGTTACATTTGATTTAACGAGTTTATTCTATTGTAATAATGTCAGAAACTTGTAAAAAATCAAATCAAAACGTTAATTAGCCGCGCGGTAACGAAATTTAATGTGCCATTACCAAGAAAATTAATTAAAACACTCAAGCTTTAGGAAAATATCTCAACAATTATACACATAAAAATATGTAATGAATTGTGTACGTAGAAAATTTTCAACATTAAATATGATAATATTCAGCTGTAATTACTATGAAACTATACTTTATATCATTTTATAGCGTCGAGACTCCATACAAAAAATAAGTGATTAAAATTATGAGCCGTTTGCTTGGAGGTCGGGCGATGCCACGGGAAGTAGATATAACCTTATAAATAATGTGAATACACTAATAGTGATATGGCACTAATTAAAAATACGATTTACGACTTCGGAGCTATGAGATAATTAGTGCTATTACTATTCGCATCGCGGTTTTAAATATAAAAAATAAACTTTGGAAGGAGGTCGCTCTCAGCTGTCAAAACTGACATTAGAAAAGACAACATCGAGAATTTAATCGGTTTTAGTCTATATTTATTTTAAAGCGTTAATTGCTAAACAAATAGGGACTAAAAATTTTATGACTTCTCGTCACGTTCTTTCGAAATAAAAGATTTTGCGAAATTTATTGCATCTAGCAACACTTCAATTATTGTTGCAGATAATTATAAAGATTTTCTACTAGTGCTTTTATAATGATATTCCCAACAGATGCTGTTCGCATTTTTCAACCAAGTTGGCGATGTCTTGTACAATTTTTATTACAAAACAGGGTGTGTCACAAATTCATGTTACATCATTATAATGTTTCTATGGCGGGCACAATTATAATGTTTATGAGAGGATGTCAGGCTAAAAATTGTCGTCGCTTTAATGAGGATGACTGAATTGTGGGACGCTCTATATAATAAACTGGGATATCGGAAATTTAGGACGCCATGTATGACGGTGTACTCAATTTTATCTTTAATTCACAAAAATCAAGGCCTCTAATTTATTTTGAAGAGGTGAATCAGCCTGATTCGCGGGAAATTCAGGTTGGAACAGAATTGGGCCTACCTACTAATCTATTTCGTTTTCAACTATTTTTATCGTTGTATCTACTACAGTGTATTTTTAGTTGATTGTTCGATAACTTTTTTTATGTTACTGGGAATGTTTACATAGGAAAGTAGCGCGATCGGGAGTCTAGCAGGTAAAGTTCGCACACAAAAGACACATACTCTTCTCTTTGTCAATGAACACAATTAAAGTAGAAATGTCGAATACTTCTTTTAGAGTACACTATGGTCAGCGGTATCCTGCAATGCTTCCTATAATAACATACAACCAGCCAGGTACCTACAACAATTATGATCATATCAAACAAAAAGGACGAAATACGAAAAGGTTTTAAACACTTACGTTTCGAGCAGTAGTCTCCGGTCCAGCCAGCTTTGCACACGATTTCCCCAGCAGGTGAGCAGGTGTAATGGCCGAAGCCATCATCCCTCGGCCTGCAGAGAACCTCGCAGCCAGCGCCGTAGTAATGGGCTGCACATGTCACCCGGTATGACAGTCTTAGATGAGCGGAACCTGGACCACCCCACCGTTGTTCTTCTTCTATCCATGGGCCTCCCACATCGGCCACGCTTTGCTTCGTCATGCGCGCGATAAGGGTATCTGAAAAGACCAAAAAGTTCGTTTAAATACTGAAAAACATAGACAGTGGTTTCTCTGTAAACAAGGTGTAAAAATCATGAAAATCTTCGCCAGTTTAATGCTAACATTGAACTTTAAACGTAAGTTACCACTTTACATGCACCTAACACGATCTAACATAGCTAACGACTGCCATAATGACGTCACATCACAGTGTAGCAAAAAACCAGCAGTTGCACAAGCTCGTTAATACCATGGCATCAGGTGAGCCTGTCTATTAGACCTCTTTATGAATAATTGAAACAAACGAGCGCGCTTCACTATGCGAGGAATTACCTGCTTGACAGTTCAGTCTATGGTTTAAAAAAATACAGGTGCTGAATATTGGACACTGTTTTTCGGGAGTTGCGAGCGCAGGTGCAAAATAAACGTGTTTCCAAAATGCGAATTCGCCACATCTGCCCCAAAAAATTAACGGGACATTTTTAATTAATGCTGGTAAATATTTAAATGCGGGTAAAGACGACAAATATTTGTTTATCACCGTGGGAAAGGGTTACAGAAGTAAATTGACCTGTTAACGTTGAGGCGTTTGAAGCCCGCATTCGACCGTGAGATTTCATTGTTCCCAAGCGTGATTCACTGTTTTGATTCGTCGCCGGCGCCGGTGTGATTGATTAATACTTTTAACTACATTCTTTATGTTACATATAACTTGTAAGCCACACATAAGTACAGCGTTTAACTTAGAAAAAGTAGCTGGACGGCTTCCACCGAGCCAGGCTAACATTACATAACTGACGCGCAAAAAGTGGTCTGTGAAAACTACCCGCTGCATTGATTTGAAAAACTGCCACTCCATTCATCAAACCGCGTAAGTGCTGGCAACACTGCAGGGCTGCCATTACCGCTCACGCAACAAAAACAAAACAATCGATTCCGCAAATACAGAATCCAAGAAATTAATTTGATTTGGTAGCTTCAAAATAGGTGGGAAAAAATACAAAACGTTCAAACACAAACCCCGAAACAATTTGGGACTATCAAATTAAAGTTCTATACAAGGAATAAACACAAGTCATCGTGGTGAGAAAACATTTTTTGTCGATGGTCCGTCCTAGTTTGGACTGTTAACGCGGCAACCCTACCTAAGAAATCTCAGCGTCGACCAGTTTCTACCTTTATTTATTTCTCGTCGTGTATGCCCACTTTTTACTCTTGTTGCTTCGATGGGTACATTCCTAAGCCGATAATCCCGACAGCAGATAAAATTAAACCAGACGCGAAATAAAATTAAAAGGTACATAAAAACGTTCGATCCCGACTAATTTCGTGGCGTATGGCGTAGAAATGTTCCTTTTGTTTTGTGTGTCAGTGCTAAGAGAGGCGGTAATGAGAACGAGATGCTGCTATCGCAGATCTACGATGAGGAATGGATTTAGTTTCGGTTACAGTGGTCGAGTGCACGGAATATTAATATAGGAAAACAGGTCACAGGTCACTGACACATCCTTGTGTGCAGTCCTTGGTTTGAACAACGCGGATGCTGCACGTTTAAACGCTGCGGTATGTGAATTGTTTTTAGAAATATTGAATGCAGCAGAACGGAATGAAATGCTCCAAATAACATCTAAGAGCGTGTTGACATTGGAACACATCCCGATATAACTTCGCCACAACGACTTAAAGCTAATAAATAATGGAGAAGACGCATAATATGGAATCCAGTACTGACTGCTGTATAAACAAATCAAAAATAAACTTTTCTTACAAAGTCTCAACTAGCAAAATGACATTGGACGTTGTCACGACATTGGCGAATATGGCGCAAAGAATACAAATTCAATTTTCATATAAATATCATGGAAACGATTATTGCGTCGACATTGCTGGTATAAAGCATAGCGCACACGATTTACCGGTCTCGTGTAGGCTTACAAAGATCGTATCTGTACAATAAATCTAGAAGATAAAACGCGTATGCTACGCCGGTTGTGTACCTAACGAAAATACAATCAGACGAAAGCTATCAATTTATTTCGATCGGGCCTTTCATTCCGATTAAATATTATGAAGTTTATTCTACTCAACACTCATCAATTTTATCGTTTCGAATTCTATACGTGGAGAGCGTGAGTAAAAATTTAATTTTAACGATAACTGCAGGCTTTCAAGGCTTAAATGGACAAAGAAATTATGAAAGCCAAGTGTGCAGTTCGAAGGAAATTAGAAAAGTGATGTGTGGGAACTGAGCGCCGACCGCTTGCAATTTAGTTCCAATGTGCGCACGAGAATTATGGCAACCGTGCACCCAGCCTCCGGTGCACCAGGGCTGTCCGCAGAAACGAAATACCTCCGCAACAATATCTCTCCCGAGCTGAATGAACAAAAACACAGACTCTACCAAAACAAAAGCACAAAACTATCGCAGCACTTCGAACAAATTGGATACTTATGCTGAACATAATTAGGTCCCCTTACCAACCCTACACCATTCGACACGGCAAGCAATTTGTAGGAAAATTGCGTTCGTACAACGTTTTTGTGTTCTATCCGACTCGTCCGAGCCCAAAGTTCGGTTCTCCAGAAACAACCGCACAAATTACAGACATCATCCTAATTCAACGGCGTAACGATATTAAATGAAGGTGTACCCCACTATCGGATCTATTAATGTAATTCCGATTCACAAATAAATAACACATTTAAAGAAGGACGAGGCATCGGTACGTGCTGGGCCGCCGCCGCTGCGCCAGATAACGTGTAATTATGGACCCAGAGGTCACTACAAATAAAACGAAAATATATTCGAACGGCAAACGCCAATAAACAAAAACAAAAGAAAGCGAAATAACCGATAATTTGAGCCGGCTACGCTATCGGAGGCGGACGCAACCGATTTGGGATGTTTCAAAACGCGATTTTGGGGAAGCGCGGGGGATGTGTGCTCACGCGACGCTTCCGCCGATATGATCGATTGATCGATAATGAGGCCAACGGATGTTGAGCCTGACTCCTCGACCACTACAGATAGTCTGACAGCGCCTAGCGCGACTGGTCTAATTAGTGATCGGTGGGAGGTTTCGAACGAAATCGAAACCGCGACGTCGAGCGGCGTTGACGCGCGAAGGTTCGACGACCGTTTTCCGCAGGTGAGGCCCACATCATTAAGCGATGTGTCGATTTCCACTCGTCTCGATTCGGTCACCTGCCCGGGCCGGTCGTACGGCCGCGCGCCCGCCGCTCTGTGGGAAACTACATCTCATCAATGGGCTTGTCTACACAAACGACGAGCCACTTTTGTTTATAAAACTGTCCACTTCTAACACTCGAAGAATATTTCGATACGAGAAGTGCGGCTTGGCGACGTCGCCTCTTGCACTCGATAAATAACTTATCCACTTGAGCTTTGATGGTTTCGAGGAGCCAAATTAAAAGTTTCTCAATGTTATTCAAAGAGATTTCGCGTAAGACGCGAAGGACGGTTCGTGTTTTAAATTCTGCATTCTTCAGTGAGAAAAATGGACAGTTTCGTTCCGCGCGAAGGATTTAGTGAATTCGAAGGATTGCGCAATGTAGTCTTTACATTTCCAGACGGCTGACGTGGTGCTTAACCTTCGTGAAAGCCAATTAACGAGGCGAGTAATCATACTCGAGACGCGAGAGTCCTGGGAACCGCGCACGGGCCGCTCCACCCGCTACAGTCCGCTAGAGTAATGAATTGACTAATAATGCACGGCCGGATAGCGAGATAAGCAGCCGTCACAACATAACTGTATCGATAATCGCATCTCGGTCGTGTAATGTCAGCCGGCGAGCGGTAGCCGGGCCCGGGGCGGCGCAGCGGCCCGCGAATCTCTTATCGATAGTTTTCACACGCTCTTTTTCCTGATTTCGCCTATATGGGCTAGTAAAACGAAGTAGTGCAATCGTCGTAAGCATGCGGCCGACAACAGCGGCAATGTAAACAAGAGCACAGGACGAGACATTAGGAGTGTGCCCACCTATTCTCCGAGAGCATGTGCTGAGCATCTGTCGACAGCGCTTCCTGAGAGCCACCGCGCCTGTTACATCATAAATCGAACCTTCCGCTGCGTCTTCCTGATATTTTTTATCATGTTCAAGCCCTACGACGACGAAAGATGAAGTGTAAACTAAAAAATTCCCTGACTTCCCTCGGAGGTGTATTTTTTAGCATCCAGTAAGTAAACAATGCGGCGGCCCGTTAGTGTGGACCAGGTGCGGCCCGGTCTGCCTCGGGCGCTACACAAAAGATTTCGGTGAAGGAGCCGAGCGACAACATCAGGATTGCCTGCGACCATTGTTGTATACTTATTTGTTTAGCACAAGAATCTCTTTATTCGTCGCCGTGAGCGAGCGATTCTCAATGCGCCGCGTGTTTATCTATGATATATTGGATTCTTGGAGTCGTGTGTCGCCATTCTTCAATGTCTTCTGCATTAAAATGATGTTCAATGCGCCTGTGGGTCGCGACAATGAATTAGTTTCGTGCAAGGGCCGCTTTCTAAGTCAATGCAGCTGTTCAATTTGGGTATTAGATAAAAAACCGAATGTGATTTAATTAAGCATTAGCCCGGTGAGTCGATAGTGAGTGAACACAAACGGCGTGCGTGTAACCTGTTATTATGCTTGATTAGATTTCTGTTGGTAACATTTCTCGGTAGTGAAGCGGCGCCGCCCATCGCTCCCGAGCCGTATTAAAAATATACCCGTCCTCTAAGCTATCCACTTCGGACGCTAATGATTTTCGGTAAACCGGCCCGTAGACACACCTCGCCGTATCTCTAAATCTCCTAAGTAAATCACCGGAGCTTTTTTGTTAGTCGGTCAGGAGTAGTAATTATGTCGGTCAGAGTGCAGCGGTATGAAAATCTAATTAAGAAATGGGCGTCGCTGGTCAGTTTTCGCGTCCGCCATTTTAATAATTTTGAAAATCGAATTGGGCGCGTTCGTTTTAGATCAGTTCGGGTTTAGAGAAGTGCTTTGTTTTTTCGTGTGGCGATGTAGCCAGACTTGTGTAGTTCTGCTTGTGTAGCGATGCACGCGGCGTATTACCACGATGATGTATTTACGACCCGGACGGTTACAATTCATTCTGAATCGTTTTTTCGGTCACGCCACGTCGCATGTAAGACATAAACTGTCGATTCTTTATTGCGCGTTTAGGCTTCTCGTGATATCAAACGAAACGAGCAAAACTTATCCAATCGATTATTATAAATGATAACGATCTAAAATTATATTCGAGCACATGGCGAGCTTAAATGCGATTTGTGGCCAGGATGGCGTGTCAAAACCGAATGTTTTGTTACAAAAGGCTGTTTAAACAAAGTAGGTAACCAATTTGCCTATATTCCGTAAGTAATTTTCATAGCGCGACGTCTAGGTGGCGGTCAACGGCCATCGGAATACATTAGAACATTTCTACTAAATTTTCGTCCTACAGAAGGCTGAGTTTATTAGAATAGCGCGCGCATTGCGAAGCGAATCACGCGCATCGCCGCGTGCTTGGAACACCAATCGTCCACACCATGGGAACATTTTTGTCTTCCACGATATGATAATATGAGCATTCAAATATACATACTGTCCGTTAAATGCACGATAAACAGCCAGAATTACAGTGAAACCTGAATGTGAGTGAGTCGTGACCGACGTGATTTGAATTTTACAAGGCGGACGAAGATTTTCATGACCCTTTTTATCATAATCGTATTATAAGGAGAACAGTCCACTCACCATCAGATCTCGACGTCTCGTTGGTGTCGTGCCACGCTTCCACAATAAGCGTGAATGTGCCCTGCAACATAAAACGAGCGTGTCACATTATTGCACTACAAACATGGGAACAAGATAAGCATCAAAATAATCTACAACAAGTCGATAAAGGAAGTGAAACTCCAATTGTACAACTTATTGGCCGGTTCATGTTACGGACGGCGTTAACTTAATTCCACCTGTCTTTTAAAATTAACTTTCACAATTAAATCCTTCGCAAATTCACACATTTGTTACAAAGTATTGTGTAACGTACAATCGCTTCACTTAAAACCCACGCCTCATCCGCAAAACATACCAAAATAATCAATGTACATCATCTAAAAGCACGAGAGACCTTTAAACATGGGCGCGGCAGTTGAGAATTTCAAATATTTCCTTTACTTTACGACAATGTTAATGGCCGACGAGTGTAAATTAACCGCATGATAGACAGGTGAACCCGGGAGCAGATGGCAGCGAAATTGTTTCAATATCAGGCTAAAAATAATACAAACGCAATAAGGCAATGACGCTGGCTCGCTCCGCTAACGAGTGGCTACTGCCTAGTGTGCACTGCGCCCGCGCCGGTATGCCCTCTGTCCATACGTCCACATCGAATGATCCCGTATCCCCGCGGTTAACGTGCACTACAAAAAATACGAACGAGTGCGTATCTGATATCAAACTGTTGACATTAGTCCATGTTTACATAAGGAGGCGAAACGGCAGTCGAAAATCGATTAAAAACTTGATAACGGTGCGTGTCAACAGCTTTAAGGCGCCTGCGACGGAACTTATCAATGGGTTTTTTGTCAAGTTCCGTTCATGCAAAAATGTACACCTCTCTCGGTTTATGAAATTTCTCCCACCGCGGTCAGAACCGGTCGCCGGTCATAAAATACTCGATCCCGTCGGTGCTGGCCGGTTCAGCCGCAGACTTGTGTTCCCGACCTTTAGTTCTCTAATCGTTCTTTAATTGCTACGGATGTAAGTTATCGATGAACAATTTTATGTTTATAAATACGAAAATCAGTGTTATTGCAGATTAATTCGCCTTTTAACAAGAAACGTACAAATAAAACAGAGTTGTGAGAATAAAAGTTGAAACATTGAAGGCGAGTGGAAACGCGACCTACTTCTATGACATACACAGATCGAATTCAAAACGTCTTGAACGGTGTTCATTTAGCGGGGCTGCGACTTTGTAGCGGACTTATTATACAGTTAATATTTGAAGATTATTTATAATATTACCAGTTAATTAATTAAATTTACATAATCTAGCGAAGGACAGGAAGCCGCAAATAAATTCAATTACTTCAAACAACTATAGGCGATGAAAGCTACACCATAGACTATTAAAGACGAAGACGGACGCGGGGGAATCTCTGAAGCTGGATTATAATTACAATAAGCATGACATGTGACGACGGGTCGCAGGCGCAGCTGCGAGCGCCGGATACGAAGGGTCACCGCTTAACTAATACCTCATTTGATCACCACCACCTACTTTAACGAGTGATTCAGTTTTTCCTGACAGATGTCGCCCGTCTTCAATTAAACTCTATGAATGAAAACACTATTTGCATGCAAGAACAATAGACTCTATTTGCATAGGAACTGATACCACGACTCTAACGAACAATGTTTATTGTCGGCTGATGGAAATCAATACGAGAAATCTGACGTTTCACAACGCATGACAACGCGTCACAAAAAGCGAGCGCTTTTTCCAACGCTTTTTAGACGAAGAGATCTCAATTAAACTTTCGTTACGTCGCCGGTTTTGACGAATTTATAATAAGCTACGTTAAATACTTAGACAATACAAGCGGACGTGTTATCGTGTCTCTGTGAATACTAAACAGCCGGGCCCGCCGACTGAACGAAATTGAGCCTTAAATGACACAAAATCACCATTATCAGTGTTTGAAAAGTCGATTTATCGTAAACGTTGTATCAATATAAGGAGCGAAAGACGCTTGTCAAAATACTTTATTATGATTTGTGTTGCGTGCACCCGATCAAATATGGCAAGTCGTAGTATACACCGTATTGATTTGTTAATCGAGTATGGAGAACGCATTTCGGTCAGCTGTGGCCGGTCGTAAGTATATGCCGGTTCCCACGACAGTGACTCTCGAGCAAGCCCATAAAAAGCGGCCGACGTAAGCGTACGTGTGCAGGTAGCCTTTATAAACGTGTCGAGCTGGCGATACCGTATACTTATTTATACCAACAAGTCGTTGAGACTCGTTGCCTAGACTCTGTCGGCAATTAAGGAAACGTATTAGCCCGTGTAAAGCCCGCCTTATTTGTGAAAATGCTAATTTGACCAGTCGTCACAATTCGATGCAAGTTGCGTTCCAATTTTAAAAATTTAACTAAGGCTGCCATCATGGATGCGTTCATTATCACCGTTCCGAAATGAACGTGTTTTTTTTTTAGTTTTTATTATTAAAACATAATATCGGGCCGAGATCGCAGCGTATCGAGACACATTAATTTTATCCCTCGAGAGCGATGCGTTAAATTGTATTACGGAGTTGAACCGTCGAATAGACTGATACCGTGGTATGAATGCTGGGGAATTATTTGATAATCGTTTTATGGGGGTGCCTAAAGAGGCTACTTCCATATCAGAGCTCGTTTCGACGTTATTTCGTTATTAATTAAGGAATCCATCGAAAGGATACGTGGGAACGGAGCTCAAGTTTTGTCTTATTTGTTAGCGCCATGTGTTTGTGATTTTTGAAGAACAAAAGGTATAATCAGGTGTCCAGTGAAAAGGACCTCTGTTTGGGGCTCGCCACGTGTTTGGGCCACTATTGTTCTGTTTATTGTTTAAGTGAAATGAAGCCGTCTCAAAATGGCAACAGATGTTTCTCTTGTTTGTTGGTTTTGGTTACAGCTTATTATTAAGCTTAACCATTTACAAAAAACCTTTGAAAAAAACTTTGGGTTTCTCACCGGCGTTCTCAGCGTAAACTGTGTAGATTCAATAAAATGGAACAAGGTCATCCTACCATTGGTTTCGGTCAATAGTGTACAATATCGGAAGTATTTATATAAAACATTACAAAAAGACATTACTGTAGTTCGCTTTCGAGTATCGTTTCGACACGAGAAAATATTTGGAACACAAACACCCGGGCAAGTGGAAGAGTCGTGATTTCATATTTCACACTTCGCCAGTGTGGTAACATCGCTTTGGACAGGTTTTTTTTCACTTGTAACCCCGACAAAGTTGTGGTTCAGCCAGCATCTCGAAATCGATTGTTAGCGCGCCGCAATAAGGTCTCGTATTCGATATTTGACGGAGTCGATTCGTAAATCGAGTGTTGTCGACATGATATGAAGACAACCGAAGAGTTGCCAGTACAATACGTCAAATTAAAAAAAGATATGCAAATTCAAGTCTGTCCGATAAATATGGAACGCGTAACTTGTTTTTATTATTAAAAACGTTTCGAGCGCATTTATTTATTAATGCTTTTAATTATCTTTATATCCTTCTATTTTGGCAGCGACGAATGTGTGGTACAATGACCTGATGAATCATAATTTTAATACCAAATTAGGAGGTTTTCTTGTTTAATAAAAATGTTTGTACCTACCTAAGTGTTGCTGGGATTGTATAATAAATGTGATATGTACACCGTGTGAACGGGAGACTTCCTGTACAAATATTCTTTAACAAAAAATTCAGGTCGACAGTTTATTGGCGACATGGAATACGTACATGCATTCTGTTAGAATGTTAAGTAGTTTCGTGTTAAAGTCAAGTAACTGAGCAATGTACCGAGGCTCTCTATTACACTGTCGAATACCATGGTCACTTCTAAAGAGGTATTTGAGTAGTTAGAAGTACTTTCGAACTTGGCCGGTTAATCCTTGTTGGTGTACGAGCACGTCTGCGCAAGCGCATATAGACAAAAGCGAGACGTTCTCAAAGCAACGGCGACCTCGTGGCTCATGTGAACCTACCAAGTTCCAAATAAATTGTTTAACGAGAGAAATCCTTTGTTTGTATTCGAAAATGGTATGCTTAAAATTAAGAGGAAAAAACCAGAATAGGTAGGTATTCGGTATGTGTTAGTGAAGTTCCTTTTTTATAAAAGCTGTATGATTCTAATGTTGTAAGAAGTTTTGGAACAGTTCCAACGAACTAAACGCTAGATTTATGACTTTATACTTAACGTGTGAATTCATAAACATTTTAGTGTTAACACAGTTGAAATTATGTCTCGACACATTCATATTTTTATTATAATAAACGCACTGGCCGTTTTTTATAAAGCCACACACACAGGTGGCTAAATATTACTCGTTTAAAAGTTTAACAACATATAAAAGAAACAAGAAACAGCGAGAGATCACACGGATCATATCGATGCAAACTGCAAAAAATCTCACAAGATCTTTTTCCTTCATGACTTGACGCATCAATTTACTAATCTTTTATGTCCAGGTACGACATAAAATGTTCAACCAATTAAAAGCGTTAAACATTTTCACACGCCAATCATAAATAATAACCATTAAATTGATGCTATAATAAAGTCCCAGTGTTGCCCACTAAAACCGAGAAAGTAAACACTGATGTGACCACACTCGAAAAATTAACCGAGTGTTTAGTACATTATGGAAGGATTAATTACTCGAGCCCGCTTTACCGGGAAACATTAAAAAGTTGAAAAGCCAGTCGTAACTCAAACGAAATGTTATACTTTATATCTGTGACGATTATTTTACGAAACGCAGCTAGAAAACATTAAGCCAGACGTAACTACTTTTTTTGCCGCTAACGACCGGTCCAGCCCGTATACGACACACGAAATAAGTCAGACATTAACAATTTATTGCCCTCAATTACAATCATCGCGAAAAAAGACACTCGCGGGCGGAATTCGGGACTTTGAATCGAGGCCGAAGTGAAAAAGGGTACCCTTAATTTTCACATGGCATCACCGGTATTCGGCGACGGGCGGGACCTCAGCCCGCCGCTGAAGAATTCCAAAAATGAAAATGTCGGCCATAAACAACGGAACGATTTGAATGAAGCATAAGAATTAAAAAATAAAGAATCAAGTTAACAAATTTTGTGAGACATCCACGCTCGGCTCCGCTCTCTACGGAGATCTGATAAGACCCTGAGAAGGGTACAGCGTTGAAACCGAAACCGCACTAAAAACAAACAATCTCCTGATCGGTTCATCCGGATTTTACCCGAGAATGACGCGCACAGCCTCCTGATACAAGTTTCGACATGATCCGTATATTGATATCATCTCATTTTTTTCCTGATCCACTTTGCATACGCCAGCAGTAAAACTAGACGACAACGATGAGTAATATTACCTTTAATAGAAAAGTTTATATTCTAAACACGGTAATCGTATGGAAATAAAGTATTACAAGTGCCAAAAGTGATCGATCCGCAACCGTGTGAACATTGATAAATTGTGGCGAGTTCTTAGAAAACTTCCACTTGGAATCCTCAATGCAGCAGATGTAATCGGGGTCTAGTGCGATATCTGACAAATTCAAAACATTCGGTCATTCTAATTTGCAAGTTTCGCTCGCGGTGGTTCCCAGCCTATGATCGGCCTTTGACACGTCCATAAATTCGTCGAAGTATGTACGTACGTACGTAAGTACTGGCGCTCCTCCCATACTAAATAATGGCGACGATTTATTCGCGAGGTTGCGGATACGAGTGGAGCATGTGAGCTTGTGAGCCGCTCGCACTGCGACTCACAATTCCTAGAAACTGTGCGCGTGTGATGAATAAAGTCAGGAACGCGAGGAATTTCATCATTGCAGATTTGAGGACCCCTTGCCCTAGCGGTACGTGAGAACTGAGAACTCACCCGGCCATCGACAATCGCATACTGGCCAATAAAAAAAGAAACGCGGCCCATCGCCTAAAACGGAGGCGGATTTAATTTTGGAACGTGCCGCAGTCTACACTATTTATACATAATTTGAATTTTGATTGACATCTCTCAATCAGTTATTTAATCCGCGTACATATTCGTCGTTATGAAAAAATGCCGGCACGCAAATTACTTTTTGGCTACCATAATAAATCGGGCGCTTTGAACAATTTTATTAGTAGCAGTAAATGTTATAGAGACGCAGTTAAAATGTCAGAATCTGACCGTAAACGAGCGTCCATTTGAAAAAGGAGTGTTTTCTTAGCGCTTTCTCGGAGAGGCGTTGTAATAACAAGGCCGGTAAACTTTTATTGTCTATTCACTCTGATGAGCTTATTCCTTTATCTTCTCTATGACTAATCATTATTTACAAGTTAATTTTCGAATCGAGTGGGGGCGCACTGTTATTTTAGCACTGGCAACAATAGTGATGTTCGGTAACGCGCAAGTGTGTTCAGTTTATTTAGGCGGATCAGCTAGAAGAGACCGGTTAATTGATAGGTTGCTGCATACCTGTGCACTGGCTGCGAACAATGCAACCTGACTAATTATCCACGCTCCGATTGTTTAAATTTGAAACTTATGAAATCGCGTTACAAGTTGTATTGTAATGGCGCTGCCGCACACACTGCTCAGTAACGCGCGCACACTACTTTTACGTGGAATTTCTTTCGCGATGCTTTTTTGTTTAACTTTAATTGCCGCTCGTCGGAAAGGAGAGAGATAAAAGACGCTGTCGAAGAGGGAACAACATCCAATGAGGCATTCCATAGCTTCGGTAGACTTTATTAAAAGAAGCGGATGTAGGGGTAAGTATTTTAAGAGGATCCCGACGCGAGCGGATTGAAATAAAGGAAATTATTAAGAGCTCTCTCCTCGGTAAAAAACTCGGTAGACGGAAGTTACTCCAACTATGGGTTTATAAAGCGTCCGACGCTCATATCGCGTTACTTTATGTAGTAATAAGTCGATGATGCGTGCGAAGGTTTTACGTTTTTCGAAGTGGAAACTTATATAAGCGGCGGTCGTCGGGCGAATAATAATGCGGGGCGCGTAACCGATTACGATTCTAACGTAATTACAGACGATTTGAGCCACAAGTTTGGTCGAGGTGTGAGTTTTTACGCGACGCGCTGTGGATCGTTAATTACTTTCTAATGTGTACGCCGCTATCAAGCGCAAAAAGCGGCTGAGTTCACACGCGACAATGGATTAAGAACGGCATTCATCCGACGCCGCGTGCGTTACCGTACTATTGTTTTGAAATTCGAATCGAACGTGACGTCACTGAAACGTTAATTTCTGAGAATGGCACACCTGTATATTCCATTAAAAAAAAACATAACCCTTCTTTGCTATTGAAAAAATAGTACACGCATGAATTGTGACCATGTAGGTACTTAACAGAAGAATTTTCATACTTTCATTTAAACGGTGTTATTTGGAGCGTGAAACTATTTTACGAAACATGCAAAATAACTAACAATCTCTAGAATTAGTTACGCTGTTGCTTAGTCTACTTGTTCCACAATAAAGACGCGTGTTTCTTCACTTAACGACACAAATACATTAATCACGAGCTTTTACATCTTTTAAATAGTTCAGAAACAAAGTTACGAGCAGTATTTGTTTAGTTAAATTCTACTTAGCGTTAATGACTTGAAGTTCATTTACAAGAGACCCCACAGACGGTACTTTTCGCTTCGTTGCTTTAAGAAAAGTTTTTCTTTATAAAATCATGAATATGGCCATTTTAAGTTGGTGTTTTTAATTAACCTTAATTAAGTAAAATCAGTGAGTGAAGTCTCACGGTAACAAATACACTGGACTATCATTTCTGTGCCACATATGGTGGAAACGACTTCCGGAACATGAGACACACATGGCCTGTTTAGTGTTATCAATGACCGTCAAAATATCATCATTATTAGTTATTAATTAGTTCCTCTTTAGATTGGAACTGTCATTTTCCTCTTTATGCATGAAATTTACCTTTTTTGAATACGAAAAGGGAAAGAAAACTTCGTAAATCATGTTTTAGGGGGGCTTTATAAATTTGCAGTTAGCTAATATCGAAGCAATGTTGAAAGAGTACCTACTTATGCCTATAAAAATAAAGTAATAAAAAAAACACAAATAAAGCATGCATTCAGTAAAATATTTCGACTCAAACAAATTAACTAAACGCAAATGATCGCTAAATATTCAGCTTCTATGTCCTAAAAACAATTCTAATTTATTATTTCCTTCGCTTACAGCTTACCTGTAACTAGTTGCTAACATTCCTTATCACGAAACTAAAAGAAACTCGTTATTTTTATTCAAGGTGTAACGGAATAGATAACTTAGCTAATTAAAGAATGCAGGGCCGAGGTCCCGCAGCATTAAAAGGGTTAATTTTTTAGCCTTCAAATAAGTATTTTAATTTTAGATATTCGTCGCTATTTGTAACCGCTATGCATGCAAAGGTTCTATTAAAATAAATTAAACGCGCTACTTTTAAAAGATTGCCGCCTGATATCTACTGGTTCATTTTTCAAATAATTCCGGGTTCGGTTCGACTAAACTTTTTGCAAGATTACAAATGGTAGGGGGTCCACACAATCCGCGCCCCGTGGGAAGGTGACTTGCGAAATATTTGTGTAGTATGATCAAGTGACAACGAAGAAATATTTGTCACTGCATTTCCTTTAGCCTCTTCAAACAAATGTTAATATTAGCAGCTGTTAGACAACAATAGAGATTAACTATCGAATTTATAGTACTGCGTAACAATGGATGATGGACAAATTTATTAAGATAAAACACAATGCCGTCTATGAGTAACATCACGCAACACGGATCTTGGATCCATAAAAAGTATAGTTCACGGTCAGCGCAGCGCAATGCTGCGCGCGCGCCGGGTGCCGCGCATGCGCGGAAGTACACTTTGACATTTTGCGCTCTCTCCGCTAAGCAGGTGTAAAATGCGCTATTGCATAAGCACAACATTTTTTCGCATTGAAACGGCAGCGGATAACGGTTGTGTGGGGCGCTGTTGAATGGGCCCGTTCATGCCGTGGGGCTGTGGGGTGTACACCCCTGGCATTAATGACAAGTATCGTTGACCTTTCCTCCTATCCGCGATGCAAGCGAGGCATTAGCGCGCTCTCGTACGTGCGAACACTCGCTCATAATCCGGTCCTCACCTCTTTGACATCCGGACTGCCTAACGGGGCTCAAACAGCGCATTACAATATAAAACTTGTGATTTACAAACACAAATTGTTTGAGAGTGAAATAAATGAAACCTCGCCGCCGAGACACTGCATACAAATGAGATTTCTTTTCGGAGTGAGCCATCTCTTTCTCTAAACGCTGCATGATAAATCGTTCGTATGCGTCGTTAACGCGCGCGCCGGTTTACTTGTAATTTCACTGTTCGATGTTGTCAGTAATATTAATACGCTCATGACCTATTATCGTGCAGGTCAAATCTCCTCACGGGTCTAGCACCGATTTATTTCACAAGGGATCAGATAAAGTTCGGATGCAGTTGCGTTTAAGATTACTTCGACGGGGTTGTATTACAGCAGGCCCGTTAGTGACCGCGCAATGGTTGGTTCAAGTTTCAAAATATTGTGATGCTGGCCATCGAGAAGTCGATGAGTAAATTAAATGTCAAATTCGAAAATCGAGCGTCTGCAAACGTCTCGGCGCGCCCGTTCACCTGCCGGGCCGGTCACGAAGCCAGCGTGCGGAACGTACCATATACTAACACATTACGCGGTACATATTTATTCGTGCGCGCGATATGCCTCGTAAAACAGGCGCTTCTCTGGCCGACGATGACCTCATTGTGAGAAAAAATCCAAGTCAGCGTCTACTAATAATGCTAGGGGCAGATAGTATTATTTAAATGAGACGCATCCAAGTGGAACCGAACGGTAAGCGGCGAGGCGTATGGCGCATATCCTGAAGGCACAGGATTTAACCATTTTAGCGACATATGGAATCGCGGCATATGGGTGACTTTTCAATGTCCGACTGGAGTAAGATAAACTGCATATGGCGCGGAATTGACTATGTCAACGGCTAGCTTAGCCTGTCACTTTTGAAATTTGATAGATTAAACCATTCTGCGGGCCGCTTTCGCTCAATTGATCGCATGTCAACACATGCCTCGCAATAGAGAGCTCTATGTGAATTTAAACAGGAAGTTTCAATTTAGCGCCAATTCATTCGGAATGATAGCGGCAGTTACCGGACGCACATCCACTATCCGAAAAAAGTTTTAAATTTCGTCTATGCTCAGTTGGCTCTACCTGAAGTTTCGTTTAGTTACCAAATGTCACGTTTTCTCCAGATGGTCCGAGCTTGTGCAAGCGGCCGAGCTTAGGTCCGATTGTTTGCTCAAACATTACGAGACGGTACGACATTTGAAGCGGGCCGCTAAATAAAATACAAATAGCACTCGAAACCTCTAGGTCCACACGCGGCCTGTGTAAACCGTAGACAATTGACGCCGAGCAAAATAACCGTAACTAAGGTCCAATTAAGACGTCCGTTATCCTTGGAATCGAGATAGATCTAAGCGCGATCTGTAAATAAATAACATGTAATTACAATATCGAATCACGATCCCGGCCGGCCTCTGCGCTCTAATCGCCGGTGAAGATGAGAACGCAGCCACGACGAAGGCTAACCGACTACGTCGACATAACATACGCTGCTTCACTGTCCGTACAGAGAGCGACTTCATAATTAATTAAAAATGAACCATTGAACGCCGTGATCCTCCCACGCGGCTGCTCGTTAAACCATCAAGTATTCTTATCGTCATCGCTTCTGTCAAATTTGAATATAGAATCCCTTAATTTCTTTTTTACTATTATTTACGGCGAATGAGATGGGCCGCGGTCTCCGCGTGGATTATTGGAATTTGAACGTTGGTAACATCCACCGCTGATTTATTGATGTTCAGGGCTGCTACTTAATGCTTCTTTTACGACGTATTGATTTTACTGTTGCCTACAAAATTAATGAGGTGTTGTTTACGAAACGTCAATAGGAACTACGAGTACTAAAGAGTAAAGACTTATTTTAAGACACTCACCGGCCATGTGAAGTCGAAGGGGAACACGATGGGATTGCTAAATCCTTCCACGTGGAGGTTTGGCACATCCAATGAGTTGCCGCCCAACACGGGCGTAGTGATGTCACCGAAGGTACACGGTGACGTCGTGTCGATGTTAGCTTGATATATCTTGAGGCACACTCGGAATTTAGTCCTGCACGGCGCCAAACACGGCGCGTCACTATTTGAGGAACCATCACAGCACTGCCCACTACTTAATCTACCCAATGAGTTCGTAAAACTTTTTATCCTAAGTTCGAAGGAACCAGACGTCAGCACCTGGAAAGAGAAAACAAACATTGTAGTTACTTGTGTCAGAACGAAGGTAAAAGTAAAGATTAAGTCAGTCAAGTCAGTATATCAGTTTCAGTGTGACAACACAAATAAACTGGCAACATAGCTATCATCGCCCCAAAGAGGATTAGATCCTCAAACAAACTATTTGCACAACTGTCCCGCGATCGATCCCGTTGAGACATTAACGGTTTTACTGGACACAGTTTATGTAGGTCGCTCAAAAATGGGGTTGCAAGTAACAACGCGTGTGGGGTGAACGCGGTGACACCCCTAGAATCGAATTTCGAACGTTAGTGACGTAACAATACATTTTTTGTTAATCGAACTGTCAAATAATGGCGCCCCCCGCATTGTTTTAAACGGTCGTAGTTTAAGACTACCGATTTTGATGAAAAACTTGGGTTTTTCAATGTGCGATGATAGATAAGTAGTCGTCAACGAGACGACTTGAATTCCCCTGAGTTTTTATAGTGTATGAATAATAATTACTGGTTTTTGTTGCCCTCCAGGGTGCACAACCCTTATATTAATAAAATAATGCAGTTGGTCGCATTTGCAGTGCATGTAGGGTCAACAAGTTTTAAGTAAGACGAATGCATTAGTGGCCAACATAATGGCATTTTTAGCACAACTGCTTATTATTCTTTATATTTAATAATGAGCTGGTACACTTATTTTTATAATAATAACTTAGCTGCAGCTAAGTTTTATGATGCAACAAGTTTATAAGTTTAATGTAGAATTAGAAAAACCCGAATATAATTGTTAATATACGCACAGTTTAAAAAAGTAAAGTCAAAAAGCCTATCCTGTTTTATATGGCATCGGAAGGAAGTGGTACGTATTAAATTATGGCGTTCATGTCTTAGCAAATCATTACCGGGCGACTAATACGATGTTGCCAGCAGTATAAACTTAATGAAATAAAAAAAGGTTTTAAAAGAATCATTTCCGGTGCTTTCGTTCTAATTGATTATTTATTTAGTTGACTATACTTCTATAAATTACATTCATAAAACTTTAGTATGGCTCTCATTAAATCATGACGTGTTTTGAATCATTAAATAGAATTGTTAATGACAGAGAATGCTTATGAAACTTAGATATTAATGTAAATAAATAATATGGAAATATTTTTGTTTATAAACCTTTATCTTATCATGAAAAGCCTCGGTTTAAATAAAGGCGATATTTATCGTGTATTAAAGTCGATAAATAATTCATATTAGGTCGAATCCGTCCCTGTCTTGATTCAAAAGTTTTTGCATAGCAAATGGATTATGACTAAAGCACAATATAAATATGGACAGTACGGAAACTACCTACAAACGCTCGAAACCGCACACTCACACAAACATGCGCATCGACGGGGCACTTGGCAAGTCTTCGCAGTGCGCTCAGTTGTGCGTGCCGCGCCGAGACGAGTGGTCAGTTGGTCACGTATAAGTTCATATCTCCCGATATTTTTTTAAATGCAACGAACGTATTGCGCGGTATACGGCTGTGTCAACTCGGCTTCATCAGCAGAAGAAAGTATTTTTAATCGACTTCCAAAAAGAGGGAGGTTCTGAATTCGTCGGTTTGGTTTTGTTTTTGTATCATATTTGTTTCCACATAACTCCCTCATTTATGAACCGAATTGAAAAAAAAAAATTTTAATCGAAAAAGTATACTCCCGAGATGGTCCCACTGTTACCATGTCTGGATCTGATGATGGAATCTTAACGAAATCGAGGGCAACCCTCAAATTTTATAGGCACGTATTACGTGTTTCGTATTTTTTCTAATGCTATTTAAGTATTCTATTTAGATTGTATTTGTAAGCTAGCTTTTTTTAATTCGATTGATTGATCACAACAGAATAAAAATGTTATGTTGAGAAGTTATCTAGGGACTTCAGCAACCGTGCATAAAAGGGACAACCCTATGGCTTCAATGGAGCGTAGGTAGTTATCGCATCAACTAGGCTTAGTTTCGCTACTGTCCATATTTATACTGTGACTAAAGTCAGCTTTCCTAATTAGTTTCCCACGAATATGACCTTCAGCATGCATTGTCAAAAGATTACAAGCCACAGACAGAACAATGATCCATTCAGTGGAGTCTTATCTTGCACAGACGGTGTGTCTATCCCAACCATGTCAAAATGAGCCCCCGTTTAAACAATACTGCGGTAAAAAATACACCAGATTTCAACCAACTTCCTGCGCCTGCGACAGGGGTTAAAATCATCTAGTATCCGTCCGCGCGAAACCTATCGCCCTCCTTCTCTTTTGACGAACGAGAAAAGAGGATGGAACACCACTCAAGTCACACATCCACGTGGTTGTCAGGTAGGAGCGGAAACCAAAAAATGCGTAAAAAAAGATAATATGCACCACTCTAAACATCCCCTTTTTTGTCGATCAATTGTTTATAAACGAGTTATAGTAGCAGAGAATTTGATGAATTGTGGCTTACTGGTTTATGTTTTAACGTTTTTTCTTTCGAAAAAAATAACGTAAAAAGATAAATTATGATAAGTTGTTCATGTCAATAAGTTAGTGAATTACGGTAAATAAAAAAAGTGTGTTAAAAAGCGAGCGGGAAGCGAGCGGTCGTCGCTAGCCCGGGGCTGCCAACAAACCAACAATTAAATAATACTTACCGGACTACCGAATAAGTTATGTTTTATTATATCTCCGGGCGCATTTGACGCGCTGACTGCCTGATTGATGTTGTTTAGACTATATTTTAAAAGGCGCTAAACTTTTATCGACATTTTGTCGCTGCTTGTCTTTGATTTAAAAAAAGTTTATCCTTCTCTATGCTTAGCTCGTTCTAGTCGTACACAAGTAAGGACGATAGCCGGTTGTACAATCGATGGTGCAACTTATTGTACACACTGAAACTTGAATGTGTGTCAGTAATCAATTACACGAGCGTCTAATTTATTGAACATACCAATACAAGTTAATGCATTCGACGCCAAAGTCGTGAACATCAAAAAATGTTGTTGAAAGGAAAGTACTGGCACGTAACATTAATTGCGCTGACCATCAAGCAGACCATCCAAATTGATTTGAATACTTAGTGTTGATCTCGTAATAACATTTCAGTTAATATATCGTTACATTCTTCTTATTTTAATTGCAACAGAATCACGATCTAGACATATTTTCCAAACAAAATTACTGCGTCAAAATGATTTATTGAACACTTACTAAGCGGATGCGAGTTGCCTATCCCTCGGTTTTGACTCGAAACACATTTTATTTTATAAAGTCACTTATCGGGAGAGATAATAAGGAGTAATAATGTGAACGCTATTGTATGTAAGTAAGGCAACAGAGTAAACACTCGTTCAGGCAGGTTGAACGTAGTCTAAAAATAACACAAATAATGAAACACAGGGGAATGTTTTTCATCTCTCCCGTTATACACACGCGAAATGTGTTAAAATAAACACCAAAACAGAGTCTTTTAATAGCGCGACGATGTGGCCAGTGCATCAATTCGCAATATCCAATTTAATTTTGGAATCATCGAGCATGATTTATTTTTTCATTTAGGTTTTTTAACCGTACGTTTTCTACACATGCCATAAAGATGTTCTGTTCAAAAATAGAACGACGGGCGCGAGATCGAATTAATTGCACATGGAAAAAACTATTATATTTGTCCTCTAGCAGCTGATGAATGAACACTGTTACTAATTGCTTTTCTGACCTGACTTTTCACAGAACTTGGTTTCAATGTTGGTATTGTTATGAGGGGGACGCGCCGGGTTGGCTCACAAAAGGCGTTCCGTTTCAAGGAACGTCTTTAGAAGAAAATAAACGGCGCGGCGTCTTTTATAAAACGTCCCGATATTTAGTCGCGCGACAAATGTTGCCATCTCCTTTGTGTCAATTCCCTGGCAGCTGTACCGACACAAAAGAAACTTACGATCTAAGTCTGGAATTTGAAATTAACGGAGAATCATGAGCGTGGAACGTAATAGGCCCCGTAGATTGCCTGGAACGTATATGGAAAGCGCATAATAAGGTATTTTGCGGTTATTTAAGCGTGTTGCACAAGCGAATTGAGATTTCGTGCGTTGGTGTACGGAGCGCTATGATCGGAGTCGTGTACTCTCTTATATCGTAAACCAGATCTTCTTGCTTGAATTGTTATTGGGATTATACGTGTGAACCTCTCACTGTGGAGATTGAATACGGAACTTATTAAAATTCTTTTGAGTTTAAACTTTTTTGTTCGACCACCGAAATAATTACTGACATCGAGTTTTGGACAGACGTGAATCGTTTTAAAGAACTTGTGGAAAATTAAATTTTGTTTGTGGCAACCTTACTACCTATATTGTCAAATGGAAATCAATTTTAGATGCAAGTTGATACTACTTGCTGCGATGCGTAAAGGAAGGCATGAAATTACATTCAATGTAACTGCGATCATCCATTGCACATCGTAATTCGCTGAAACGTTATGAAACGGTATAATACAGTCTACCACATTTCCGTTTGGTTACCACTTTAAGTACATAAGAAGATTTAGATGCAGTTACAAAATAACGACCACGTAATCTTATTCTCATTACGCGTTTAATTATTTCTTAATTGACGCCCACACACCCAGTAATAACTTATTCGCAGCTTCAAATGTAAGTGAGTATTCATAACTGTCAACTTTTAGCCTTAACTTTCAACCCACGTGTAATAGAAGACCCGACTCATCAGTTCGCTATGCCTGAAGCATTGTGCTTGTGCAACCTACACTGTGATACCGGCAGGCGGAATCGCTGACACATTTACCCATTTCGGTATTTAATAATTTGCACTGGCAATACTAAACAATAGAACCTTAAATTAGAAGGTTAGGTACTGGTTGAATTACGCGGCATCCGATAAATTTCGAAATTTGAAAACGAACAAGCGCCCTAGCACCGACGTTGCGCACTCGTTCCGAAATAGGGTTGAATTATTTACTTATTTACAAATACATTTATGGTAATGGTTTATCGTGGAGCACATCATTCAGCAGTATCCTTTGATAATTTTACACAAGAAAACTACGCCGAGTCTGTTTATAAATAATACATAATATTGACTTCCCCGAGCATCCAGTTTGGTTTCATTGTGTAATCTGATCAATGGTCCTGGACTCCTGGCAGCCATGTTTGTTTTTTTTAACGAATGTCAATAAGAATCAATTAAACGTCCGGTCGGGATTGAAACACAAAAACTCATAAATTTTAATGTCCCTATATGGCTGTAATGAGCGGCTGGCCGATAGTGGCCAATTATGTTATAGCATATTTAATTTTAAGTATTTGGACAGTTTTGGCATAAAAAAGCATAAGAGCTTGATATCTTTTAGAATCTATTGAGTGACGCACGCGCCTCACAATCGGTCATTACATACTCATCACAATGAGACGAAAACTCAAAATTTCACATAGTTAAGCTGTTAAAAACCGACGATTATACGATTTCGTACAAAGTCTCTTAAAACTTATAATTGAGTCGGTTCTCATAGAACAAAAACCGTTTTGGACAATGGACGAAATTATAACAGAGTTTAAAACCTACCGTTAAGGAGATTTCACATACTTAAGTACCTATGTAGTTATTGCTCCTAACATGACATATGGCGATTAATTTGTTATTGTGCTTTTGTTAGAGTTTTGTGTGATTTTTTTCGTATGCGAGTCTAGAGCAGCAGGTGGTTTTTGTCAAAAGGTATTTTACTTACAAAATTGTTGGGAAATTGTGGTGAAAACTATGTAAGTAGCGAGTGTTTGTTAACTAAATTGTTTCTGCACATAAAATTAACACCGGTTACCCAACTTTATGAAGTAAACTTTACGCTACAAGAATCCTACCTATATTGAAATTACGGTCTAACAATTTTTATTAAAAATAGTTCGACTTACTGGCTGTTAGTTTTTCTCGTTAGGCGTTTAATATTTCTAATGGAAATAAATTCTATACACATTTCCTTCTAACTCACGTAGTTCGCTTAAAAAGTAACTTAAAAGTAGTCACATAACAGTTCAGTCTAGTTTAATATGACGATAAAGCAGTAAAAATGGTCATTAAAATGGCTGGTTTACTCTGATAACCGACTCACGAGTCTGAAATGAACTTTAAATCAACATGTCAGGCCGGCAATTAGAATTCGTGTGCCCGACTTGAGTGAATTGTGAAAAAAAGCAGATGTTGGTGTGTTTAAGAGTTGCCATTAATGACTGCACCTGCTCGTGTAATATTACCGGGGTTACCAGTTTCAAACTCATAACTTCCTATATAATTAACAAACGAGATTTTATTAATATTCGTGTTAAGTTACTTTTAAGTTATTGACACTTTTATTTATATTTTGATAGAAACTTGACAACCCTAAACATAGACAAGTGCTACACTCCACACATAAACCGATACACACCTAAAATTGAAATATATCGATTATTTATCACAAATCGTAACGCAATCATACACGCACAAGTAACGTTCCATGCGAGCTATGACATGCTATGTCCTAGTTTTGCGACAGGTAGACGCCGAGCGTAATCAAGAATACGTTACAGAATGCAACCTGCAACAATGTCGTTCTTATTTCATTAAAAATATCTACTCACTCATTTATACCCATACATGGAAAATAAGGATACGACCGATTAATAAACAGCCTATCCTCTGAATAATTTCTCAGGCATAAACGCGATCACGAATCGAACCGAGCAACCTTCAGTGAATTATTTACTTATTTGAAATTGGAAATTATTACGTTGCGGTTTTCGGGCAGACGTGTTTCCGACGCCGCTTCCGATCAAAAAGGCGGTGGAATGATCACGCGATTCGAGTTTCGAACGCGATCAAAGAAAGAATAATGCAGCTGAATTAGCTACCGTCTTGCACGTGGGGGTAAAAAAAGAAAAATCCGGACATTGGTTCTCCTGCGGATGTATCGAGTATAAAGAATCGAGTTGACTGATCGGTGGGACAATTACATCAATGCACGATCGTCGTCACGTAGACGGGACCAGGGGCAAGACAAACCAGTCCTGAGCGGTGGTGCGCAAAATACCGTTTTTTTATGAAACAACGCGACTTCATTCATAATGTATTATAGCGCCTTGAAAACTCACTCGCACGCACACACACGCACAGGACTATAAATAAATAGATAGCTACACTATGTACGCTGGTGTGACGGACCCACACTATTTAATTAAACCTGATTGGCACAACAGAAAAACTTAAAACAGCAATTGACGAGAAAAAGTGCACAAAAATCACACGGATCAGCCGGAGTTGGGAGATCAACACCGGTTGTTCGCGGACGAGTTTTATTAATATTCGTATGTAACAAACTGCATGTGTTTGTGATATTAACGGTACATTTTGCGAACACATTAATAACTATTCGTACAGTGCGCACACGCACGCATTGGGGAAAAGTTCCCTCGTTGTAAATTACCCTCGGAGACCGGTAAACGATGCGGGAGAACAAAAAGTCAGCAGAGACTAGTAACGTTTTTTTTTATTTTATCGAGCTGTTCTGTTTTTGAATGTTGACATTTCGGTAGTGCTTGTAAATAGGCTTTTACTTTGACTAGGCGCCCCATAAACAATACGAATAATATGTAGATTTAGATGTTAGATTACCCTTTCCCGACGGAAAGGGTAAGATCTACATATCGATTAAGAAAAGTATCGAGTCGGGCGTGTACCAATGGTTGGGGTGAATCATGCGATGAGCTTTTCTTGAGTTTGTTCAAGATCTACTCTGAGATGTTCTCCGTACATAAATAAACATCGAGTATCTCCGCCCATTGGACTAAAAGGCTACACTCGATTGATTGATACGTTTCCTTTAGACGTTAATGAGGCAAATAACGAAGTTAATTAAGTCTACGTTTATCGATAAGCCAGCCCACTTAATATCGAATATAAAGTGATGCGATAAAAAGCACGAAAGTTTCATGAACTGTTAAGTTCACACGTCAGCGTACTGGCACTCCACGGCAACCCTTGGCGGAGGACCAGTAACCTTGACCGGTTCATAGGGCGATGACCTCATATTACTCTACATATTTAGTCTGCCAACTTGTGTCAATTTTCTCAAAACTTTCATCTAGGACGCAATGTTTATGCATATCCAGTTTTACAGCTTTCGGCGCCTATTTACCGGTGTTTAGCGACGGTCAATAAACAAGCGAAGGGTTCTGTCGTGTAAACTAGACCGAACTACTAACCCTGCCCGAAATATCGCGCGCCTTGAGTCGTCTGGAAGAGTTATTCCTGTCGTCGGTGCATACAGATCGTCGCGAATACGTCTCGTCCGGACTTGTGAGTCTCGAATCCATCGCAAAGCCTCGGAATGCATCTAATTTTAAAACGAAGAGGCTCGCGACCTAGCTGACCCCGCGCGCCGGTCGTATTAAAACCTGAACTTTCTTTAGAACTACGTACCTATGTTTGCTCGGTAAACGTATCGGACACACACAGGCGCGGAGGAGTCGGCGGGCCGAGCCGCGGCCGGTCACGACTACGAGACTAACCTACACTACACCCTCGCTCCCGAGCACTATCCAGGACGATCTGCTAGACCGGCCCTCGGCCACGCTCGTGGGAACCTATCGCCTAGTGCACAGCGCATTGTACACTGCAACACCCGCCGGTTTGCATCGCTGCCTTGTTTATGAGAAGCGAGGCGAACCACGAGTTTTCGATGGGATTACGCCGATGCCAAACGTAAACAAACGGGGATTCGCGGTTTTTGGTGTCGATATCAGTACCTGGGGTAGAAACCCTAGCAGGGCGATGAGCACCGCGGGGGCGCGCATGCTGGCGCGTCCGGGCTAGCGGCGCCGGGGCATACGTCGGGACCGTACCCGGTCGTCAGCACTCGAAGGTAGATCCGCAGTAATCCATCACTTGCACATGTATGCACTGAGCGTTTCACTGCAAGTCACACAGCACAAGAATCGAGATGTCACTGGTCGCTCATGGGCTACGGCGAACCGGTCGCGGGATCGTTCACTACGTTCGAAACGCGCGCGTCGCGTGTAGTGGCGTACGGAGCCTTAATAACGTGTTGTCGCGGCGGCGCGTGACAGCGGACTGAAGGGCGGGTGGCGGCCGCGGTGCGGGCAGCGCGCACCTGGCGCCTGGCGCGCCGGGCGCCGAGAGATGGCGCTGCGCGGCGCATCTGCCGGCGGCCTGCCCCGCGCGCCCCGCACACCACCCGCACTCGCCGACGCGCACCCGACCAGAAAATACACGGAAAACAGCCCATGTACTGTATGCGAACACGTGCCCCTGTGTAAAAACTTCGGAGATGAATAGACTGCTATGCAGTTTCTTTTTTTTAATATTTAAAGACAACACGTCTCGTCAAAACAATTTATAATGTTCGAGTACCGGTCCACAGTTATGTGGTTTTGTTATTTTTTATAGCAATAAGAAATTAAATTAACTTATAAAAGTTTCATACTTTGTATACTTTGTAAAAGTGGATATATGTATTTATGTTTTATTGTAAAGTAAATTCATGAAAATAAGATTTCATCTTGTTTAGATGTTGTTGAAAAAGGTAGGTACCTACCTAGGTAATTAAAGGAACTGATGGTTTTATATCTTCTTTAACTTGGTACCTACCTAAGTATTTTGTCATGTGGGACGAAAACACTCCATTAAGGGCATGATTTTTAGTTAGAAAACCAAATTAGGTAACCTACTTACATACCTCATGTGGTGTGCTCTTTTCAAAAGAGGTATATTATGGGGAGTCTCTTATTTACCGTGTCGTAACAGCTCATAATAATGTCAAACTTCAAGTCATCTTTGTGAAAAAAACTGTCCCTGGAATCGAACTTCGAAAGAACGGAGTGAACGGACACACTTTTTAATAGTCAGTTGCAACGAAAGTCTTTTTAACTTTTGTATATAATAATAATTATTTCCAATAAACAGTGCATTGCATTTGCACACAGATTAAAAAAAAAAACAAGTTAGAAAAAAAAGAACGGTCGCAAGGCGAATGGCGTGATAAAGTTTCATTTTACGGATGCAAATTTTTGTAAATCTCCACAATTATTGGCAGCTGCATCAACCGATAAGAGAATGATAAACATATTCATAAAGAAGCCCAAGGGCTGAATGAATGATTTATATTAAAAAGTATTAAAACCCATTCGTTCAATCGGAGTGATGAACGCCAGTAGCAACGAGTGAAGTCATTATTTTAATTTGTCTTGTTAGCTTTATATGTTTTGTTTTTGTATAATTGCAATAAGTATTCCTAAGTCAGTATTTTTTAGTTTTTTTTAACCTGACTAGCTTTATCTGTGGGAATCAAAGAGTTCTATGACTAATCTCAATTGAATCTAATAAGGATAGTTTCAAACGGTGTGCAATTTTCTGTAAATAAAATGAATGGGGAATCTTTACCAGTTAAATGGAAACCGACATCAATGAGTTTTTAAAAAAAGCATATATAGTTTTAATTCTATGAATAGTACGAAGTTAATCTGTAAAAAACCATATTTTTTTAGTAGCAGTAAGCAAGCTAAGATAATTAGGTATAATCCTTTCACAGGCTCTTAACGGTGTTTTGAAAAAATAAATTACTTTGATCTTTATTTATGTTGACAGAAGCTTGCATGTATTTTTGCTGATTAAGTAGCTGATAGAGGTAACATAATTCTAAAGGGACTGTAAATAATACTGGCTGTAGCATAACCTAGATTCAAAATTCGAATGAAATGTCAAAAGGTTTTTTTTGTAAATTAACCCTACACAAGTCACAAAATAAATAGGTAACCAGTAATTCGTTAATCGCACTTCGTAGAACTAATAACCTAGTTTATTGGTCGTTGAGGCCACGCCTCTACCTACCGCGGTTATGGCCGTGTTTTATTTAGTCCACTCCGCATGGCCAAACGGCCATTGTAGTCAATTACTCTAATTGTAATTACTAATTAAGTATACTAACATGATCATCTGGGAATGGGATGAATACCTATTTGTAGGTATAGCTGTTTACCTTGGCTACGTGGTTTCTGATAAAATAAATGGTTATTGCAGAAACTTGTACAACTTTACAGTCAATCTTACATCGGGCTCATGTTACATCTTTTAAGATTATGTCATGTGCTAGGAGATGATAACCTTTTTTAAATACTATTTGTATGGGTGCAGTGCCTACATTTATTATGCAGTCATAGAAGAGTAGGATTAGTTTCATTCACTATTTTTATTTTATTTTAAATAAAGTTAAAATAAAAATATAATAAATTATGGTATAACGACGGTATACAATTAATGTGTGCGAGTACTTACTCTGTTCAATTCAGCCACACCAATGAGCGCCAAAGAAATTCAAATACAGCCACACCAAAAAACATTTCAATTAAGTTCTACCTTTTTAGTCCGTCGAAAACTAGCTCCAATTCCGGGTTTATCACGATGCTAGTTTAGCTAGCAGATTAAATCTAACAATTAGTACGTTTCACAGTACTCATCGTCCACATTAGTCAATTATATTAATTAAAAGTCCTAATAGACCTGAGAAAGGAATAATTAGCGGTTTATCTTGTGCACATGTCGTAAAGCATGTATAATTTTGTCTGTGTGTTGGTCGAACGCTTTTACCGCGGTTTTAATTGTGCTACATTGTCTATGGTTATCATTTTGACAAGACAGCACGAACGGAAGACTAGGAAGTTATGGTCGTAAGACCTTCCTCCATTTTATTTTCTTTTTTGGCTTTCGCTTCGACAATAATTAAAAAAAAATTACAACTTGGCCTGTTTTTTTTTTTTCAGGTTATAATTTTGAAAAGAGGTTATTTAGATAAGACTTGGCTATGTGAAATTAAACAGATCCATTTTTTTTTAGATGGTGGTAAATCGTCAAGTTGCTCTTGGCGAAGCGAAAGAGAGTATCAGATTTCTACTGACTAAAATACCCATGTTCCTTCTTTGCCCTTATTGTGTCGTTTTCGAACAACCCGCAGTTTTCTTGAGTCTGGAGCAATGAACCAAGCTGTAGCTACCTACGTATTGAAACAATATTTACTTATTATGGACATAACTTCCAAGATCTTATACGTTTTTTTAAGGTAAGTTAGGTATGGGGTTTTTTTTAGTAAGCCCCTTTGTTTCTATGTTTGACGACGATTGACCTTCTTATTACACGTGTCAGTTCTTATCACATTAATAGTAAGCTTTTAGATTTAAATGTCCACTAAGTTATCCAACTTAGATTCCCAAGTCATAAATGGGAAAATAATATTATTTAATTTCTGTAAAAAAAACATACACGTGGTTGGTCAATAAAGGCTGAGGTCATAGACAAACAAATGAAAACCATTCCCAGGGGAAATTGTCCTAGTTAGTAATAAGCCTAATTTAAGTCTAGACCCACCCTGGAAACGGCCACCCGGCTGTCCAAATAGCAAGTATATGTAAGTAAACATAATTTTATTCTACGGCTAATTAAATACGTATCCGCATTTATTTTCTATTTATTGAAAAAGGGATATATATGGTTTATGGAATATTTCTGGATATACGATTATCAATCGTATTTTTCCGTAGACCGTATACCTACTTATACTGAACAAAAAAAAAAACTAGCTAGCTAGATAGAAAAATATGCTTTTTTTTTTGGCGGGTGGAAAATCATTAAATAACCCCTCCCGCTCTTGGGTAGAGCGAAAGGGAGTGTCAGACTTCTACTGATTAAAAACCACCCATGTTCCTTCTGAGCCCTTGATGTCGAGGCCGCGGTATTTCTTGCGAACAACCCGCATCCCCGACGGGACCCGCAGCCCGACGGGGAAAGTCATTCTTCTACCCATTGTCATGGACCGGTTAACATTTTTACCCTACTAATCGGTCCCTGCTTGTAATAAAATAAATTGGTGTGGTTGGTTATTATGCTGTTGATTCATCAGCTAGATTGTAAAATATTTTCGCTGAAAGTTTAGGTGCGCGTAGGATCTTGTGCCTGTCGGGTCGTGGGCTTGTATTTTATTATCTATCCATGGTCCTAAGTACCTACTTACGTCGTTTTAAAGTTTATGACGTTTTATAGCAGTGCTATTAATTAAACACTTTCAGTTGTCTCTTTATTTTACGGTTCTTATCCCCAGAAAGTTTTCAAGCTTCCTAGAAGCACTGTGGGCAAGTTGATAGATAAATTCTTTGGTAACCAACCAAGTGTCTATATAGTTATGAGTTTATGACACTCGTTTAAATGTTCATAACCCGTTAACCATCATAAAAAAATCCTAATTGAATATTATTCAGTCAAGTTTTAGTGCGATCGGAAATACAGATAAAATACAATTAGGTATTATAAACAACGCGATCTTAGAAATAAAAATGTAAAATTACGAGACTAATCCGTTGGTTATTGACCGTTTCCTTCGTCCAATAAAATTTGCATTACGAGATAAGAAGATAATTTCAATGATCAGATAATCACTTCTTTTATTTCAAATGTCAAACTTCACAAACAAAGATTAAATGTCAGAAACGCAGAAATCAGAATTAATTAACCCTCCCATTGATTATCAGGTATTTGAATAAAGCTTATTGTCAATGCGTGTTGAAGAACAATAACATTAATGGTACTTAAACAAAGAATCACCGACGCACCACACCTACGTTTAACCACGCCCAACACGCTCGTTTCAGACCCTGACATAGAAAAGAGTTTTTGAGTTATGCAGGAGTATTTGTAAACTTTTTGGTTGGTTGGCTGACCTAATTTGGTGCTTTTGCCTGGTTAAAATTGTCTCTGATCGGCTTAAATGACATTTACTACCGCGGAAAATGGCAGGAAATGATTTTTGTGATTTTGATAGATCTTTTGTTTGTCTCTGTATGAGTAAATAAATTTTCTTATATTGAGATTTAAGGAAGCGTAAATAACAGTAGGTACTTATCTATTTATTCCTCATAGAAAATAAACGGTTCTATCACGTACTCCTCTATAATTCCATATCGAAGTACTTATTTGGCTGAATTGTATTGTCACCATTCCAAAATTAGAGGTCATCAAAAATAGTAAATTGGCAACAAAACTTCCAGCATTTTTTCCGTACTGATTCTTTAAGTTCGAAACCAAGAAAAATTTGGAAGGCACACGACTTTTAAGTTGCATTCGGTACGTTTATTTTTACGTTATCTGTGTTTTTATCATCAGTAAAATTTTGTTATGAAAACTATGGATGAAAAATCGGTCTATTCTTTAGTATTCCCACTGCTGAGACCACAGGCTTCCTCTCTATGAGAGGTAGTGGTCTGCAATCCAACACGCGGGCCTTGTGCAGGGTATAATAGTTACGGACACTTTTTTTTTGGTTCCAGAATATGTTGCTAAAGTCACGATGTCTTCCTTCATCGTTTTTAAAACTACTTGCGTAAACCAAATAGTCATTAGATTTTTAGATAAATAAAATCTATACGGAACAGCCTACTATTTTTTCTAAGTACAAGCTAAATTTAAATCATTGTTCTTTATTGATAACGATTCAAAAGAACCGACAACTCTAGGTCAAGGTATGCTGATATCGATGCAATAGATGTAAATAGCCAGTGCAATTATACGTAGGCAGTGTATGTAATTCGTGAGCTATGTATGTATTGATTGAAGGATTCTTAATTGAAAGAACTTCCTAGATGATTGGCTTTATCTGATAAAGATAATGGAGTCAATGAGTTTTAATTCTTAATTGCAGGATTGTTTAGCTTTTTGGTTATTTTTTTTTATTTTGTGTCCTGAAAACAAATAATAATATTATTATGTCGGCTGCATTGGCATAAAAGGTAGTCCTAAACAATTATTAGTTTGATAGATTTATTTCAAAAGTAACTTTGCTTTAATTCATAGACGCTGAAAAATAAATAAATTGTTCAACTAACTGTCTTTTGCCGCCATAACGGCGGCAAAATTTCAGTGAGGACGATCGCAATCGACGCCATAATCATCATAGTATAGACGCCAGCTACCTGAAACTGGCAAAATTTTCTCTTCAACCTAGCCTAGAACCTGGAACTTAATACTCTAGATAAAAAGGGTAGTTGAGTGACTAAAAAAAATATGATTATGTTTAGTCCGTCAGTTAGATTATCGAAAAATATTGGATACGTGTTTTTTGTTTTATCAAATTAATAAATATTCACGAAAGTGGGGAGTGGGGGGCTTGTGGTGTCACTTTCTGTTAAAATATGTACCAAACTGTGACGTCGCACGACTTTTCGAAGCACTGTATTGTCTTCATTTTTGTTTACGTGAAAAAAGAAAAAATATGTGTCCCAATATCTTTTGGAAATCTATCTGACGGACTCATTGTTTTTTTTTGTCAACTACCCTATTAGGTAATGAAAATCTATTTTAACGTAATTTGACAGATTGTAGTAGCAAAGCTCAAGTTACTGAAGCTTGATGTGCTGGCACAAGTGTATGCAAATACAGATGCACACTCTATTCTCACACTCACATAAAGGGTGTAAAAGTACCCTTAACGCAAACGAAGGGCATTTGTTCTCCCCACCACTGCGATAATTTTTTTGTTCTAGACCATACCTGGGAACCTCCTAGTTGCGGAGATATTGGGGGTCAAAGTTCCAAATTTTTCACAGCTGTTTTTGTAAATACTAGTATTTCAGGTTTTAACTTTACTTAAATTACCTCCATGACCCGTTTACTATTCAAAGCATCCACTAGCACAATGTTTTAAGAGTGCTACTTTGAGTTTTACCGTAAAATGTGATTTTTGACCCCAAAAAAAAAGTCATTTCCCAGCAAAAATTTTTGCGTAGGGGTACTTGGTTTGATGTACAGAATGCTTGGTTGACGGATGCGTGAAGGGTTCGTTTACACCCTGTATTATATTACACTCGTAAAACATAAGAATAAAAAACAACAAAACCGCGCTTCTTATATCAAACATATTAAACATTACCTACAACTTCAAGGCCCATTCCATGTTTATCAAAAGCCTTCCATTGAAACTTTAAACAGCATATTATTTCAATTCAATTACCTAATTGACATGGAACAATAGACAACAATATTGACACTATGAGAAGAATGTCTGTGCGTGGACAATTTCATTGCTTCATTGTGTCTTTGACATTTCTATACGTCACATCACTATTATTCCATTCTTACAAACTTACATAGTAACTTTACATAGACTCTATATCCTAAGCTATAAGGTTGTTGTTCGACATTTTTGCGGGATATTAAGTTGGTTTTCACCTGACGTATGAATTGATTCGACGAAGTTGAGAAGTGAATTTTATGACGGATACGTTAGAGTGAAAACAGTAATTTAAAATTATCGATATTAATTGTAAGCGTGGTAATGTTAGTCGAAAGTGTTCCCATGACAGATAAATTGATTGCAGGAATTCGCGAATTTTGTGTCTAAATTACTTTTTACGCATCTGTCCAAAAAAGGAGTATTACCTAACCTATGTAGTTTGCATGTTTGAATAACTTATAATTTTCTAGATAGTATTATCTTATAACAAAAACAATGAATTCTTACTAATTAAAAACGATTAATTAGCTAATTGAGACCAAGAAGTTTTTGTTTTAAAATACTGTCGATTTTATCTATGTGCGCATGAGTCGAATAAATATGTCGTTAATCAATTTCTTTGCTGAATTTCAATTAGTTCAGTTGTTCTTAATTAATTAATATTGTATCTGCTGCTTACCACAAAACGATCGGTATCTTATGGTAACATATTTTTGGAACTAAGAATTTTTTCTATAGGATTTGCTGGCTTATTTTAGGCATCTTCGTTGTCATCTAGGGCAATGTGATCATAAAACCATACTAACTCTGGCAAAACTGTCTTCTAGTTGAGAATGTTTCAGGATTTTTTTTGCAATGGTTTTTCCAAACTGAAATATCAACCAACAGCAAGGTCTTGGCCTCTACACAAACTGTGGGAAAAACCGAAAAAAATATCACAAAACTTGCAAATAACATCGGTAAAAACAATATCGATGCTACAAATATCACGAAATCGATTCAAGTTTACGATTCAACGCGAAAGTACGCGATTACCTCGGTTTCAGCACTTACGCGTAGTCTGGCTCAAGAATGCAGTATTACACAAGAAGCATTCACTTGCTTAAACTGCGGTACTATTTATGTTAATACTTAATAAACTCATTTGATTATCGCATAAAAGATCATTTGGAACTCATCATGGCCGCCGTCAGATGTTTTCCCGCCAACTGCGGTATCCATAGAAAAACTAATGATTACTCGTGTTTTCATGTCAATCGATCGTAAAACACTATCATTTCGATAAATGGTCGATTGAAAGTGTTTGTGTAATAAAATTCGGAGCCGTGTTTTAGGTTTTAAAGTGTTACTTAGATTGCTTGTAAAAGTATGTATTTCAGTCTTTGATAAGCAAAAGAATTTATTTTCGTCTATGGAGCAATTTTATAAAAATAACTTTCACATGATTATATTTTTTATTTGTATGAAATTGACCTGAGAAAGTAGGTAAGTACCTACATAATAGTCTCTCTGAGTTTCAGTATCCACTATTTACCTATTGTTTTAAATAATAATAGGCTGAAAGAGCGTTCCAATTGTATCCCCGCATAACTAGTTTACATAGATTTCTGTTCGTCTGCCGATTAATTAGCGAATTTGTATAAGGCGTTCACCATTGCTTAACTTACTGGTAGTGTTAAATGTTATTATATTGGATAATTATAGCTTCGAAATATGTACGTGTATTCGATCCGGTAATTTGAAAATTATGTGGATTTCAACGGCGCCGGCGCATCGTGGGGTCATTTAGAAGGACCTGTTCGTGTATATGTGACCTCTAGGGTTGGTACTTTCTAAAATATTCTATATGCTTAGGAAAACAGTGTGGGACCAATAATTTTCCAGTCTGTGTTAATGAGACAGATGAGACTTCCATATTTTCAAACCTGACAGACATTATAGTGTTATAGTGGTACTCAGAGATATTTAATGATTAAGTTAACATCGACAAACGACAACATGGCCGATCTGTTAAATTTAGTTCCACAATTGTCCGCGGGACTTCTTTCGTGAAATGGACTTTATGTTACGGGTTGCAGTCAAAATCAAATACAGAACATTAAACAATACATCTACTTTAAATTAAAAAGAACATCAAAGCCATAGACAAAACTCTAAAGCTCCAAAATCAAAAAAGTTACTATAGCTAAAAAAGAAAAAAAATAACAACATTCAAAAGGAGTCGAAAAAAAAACAAATCCAAGTCAGCGAAACACTATTATTTCGATTGACGTTACAGTCGATTCTCACAATACATAGCTCGCCATGATGCACGACGAAACCTTGCCGTATGACGTAAAAGGCGAATTAAAAATCGCAAGAATCTAGCGCTCACCCGTGAGAATCTTTTAGATTAACCAGCTATTAAAAACAATCTTATGTTCTTTTAAAATGTCATTATAGTTATTAGTATCTAAAGTTTTCATTTACGCACCGGATAAGGATCTTAAGATGAAAGATTATATCTTTCCATGACTTTAATTATTTATTTTCTACTTCAATTGCTTGCTTGCTATTCACATGATAGAAGGTTTATTGAATTTGAATGCATAATAAATGTTACGACTAGTAAAAAGAACTGTCTTTTAAGATCAAAAGATCTTAAAAGAAACATGAATCTTTTATTGGCTACGCAGATTTTAATCATATTTGCTAATGCGTTATAACTTTAGCTATAAAAGTCTTCTGTAACTGCCATTAGCTTTCTTGTTTAAGGTGCTGAATTAAGTTAGAAATGTGTCGTTTTTCTTTCGTCTGCAGTTAAAGCTGTGAGTATATTATTTAATTTGCGTAATACTATGGGGTTTACTAGTGTGGTGATATGTTTATATTATGCCATTCTTAATTTCCCAACATTCTTGTTTTCACGGAAAATTCAAAGTTTCTTCTCCACCTTTTGTATGAAAACAGCATGTATAATTATTTATTTTTGCATTAAAACTATTTGTGCTTTGGGCAAGCCATGTAACTGCTTGCACATTAAAAGGAAGTCCATATCGGTATTTTCTTTTCCCATCACTCTTAAGAATATTTTTGACTTTTGACCATGTATAGGACCACACAGATGGCGAAATAGCTTTAGCAAAGCAATTTAGAACCTGTATTAATTGTAAATGCTTGCGTATTCATAGAAGATACAGAATCTGAGTTACGCCAACCTGTGTGTAAGCGGGCTAACGCGTTAGGTGTGGCTACTTAAGAGTGGCAACACTAGACTTGCTAGCGTTTTATTACACTAAAGATGCATTTACGACGACAGGTCATAAGTTGGAGGGTTGTCAGAGGGAAAATCAACGATGTGCAAAGAGTTAAGGTCTGTAGAATTTTAAACGATCGAATTTTGAACGTTTCAAAAAAAGAAGGAGATGGCGGGATAAACTGGATGTCTTCCTTGAGCATTGGAATGAAGTTGCACAGAATCGTAACCGTTGCGCGTTGGAAGGAATGGAGGGAGGCCTTTACCCAGCAATGGGACAATATGTGAAAATGGCCTATGGGCTAGCTATAATAATAATGATCATTTTGAACGAAGCTGTAATCCAGAGGAGAACAAGTAAACGGAACGGTCATTAACTTTTAACATTATTTTTTTATCGAGCAGAGCATAGGTTTCTTGGTGAATTAAAAGAGCCTCTATGGTGAGAAGTGATCTTACTGAAGAATGCCCTGTGAATTCAGGAAGGAATTCTAGAAATCTACAGCCTCACATAGTTCACTTTTATCTCTGAACCGTGTTCGAACCCAAGTAACACTAGCCTCGTAAATTGCTACCTTGACGGAAAGGCAGTAACCTGTGCATGTGACGCTTTGTCGCTAACTATGGTAGGTACCTAAACTTCTTATCCTGCCCTTTGTTACAAAAAACTTGGACTCGAAATGTAAGCTCTCTGCTGTTATCGATGACATCGTGGGATTAGAGAATTTTATGCAAGAATATTGATGCTAGGTTACGAACAAGGAGACTCCAAAATTCTTCTTAATTAATTAATTTTCGCAATTTTACAGACCAAGCTACTCCGATTGGTCAAATTTTTACTTTATCACTAAAGCATTAGGTCCAAGGTTGATTGGAAAAATTTGATAGTTTGTCTGTACAAGCCGCAACCTAAGAAGTAGAAGAAGTGGTTAATGTCTCGTTGACCCGTCACTTATAAAAAAAGATAAAGCAGTACTGCCAAATGGACCATAATCTTTCGCCTTTTATGATATCCCATACACGTTCTTTGGTCAATACGAGTCAGTCAAAGTTGTTAGTAATTCATCAATGAACGTATATTCCTGGCGTCGTCGGTTATAAAATATGTATTATGTACAAGAAACAGGCACTACATAATACATGGTTTATGTGACCATAATAATGTTTGTTTAGCTCACAAATGGTGTTGTTTCAAGCAGTTGGTGGAATCATGTTTTTTTTTAATTTTTACATTTTTTTTTTTATTTATTTTTTTTAAAAAAACAAAAAAAAACACATGACATGAACATTCCATGCAACTGTGTTTCTACAAATATCCTTTATCTTTTCGATAATGGTTAAAAAGTGCAACTTATGCTGATAATAACAGATCTCACCGGGTTTTATTTTAAATTACAAATAAAAACAAATTGGCTATGGACAAAACAATGCCTAATTGCCTATATTTTACCTTATGCTTATAAATAGCTTAAACTCAAAAATAATACAAAATTCGTATGAAATTGCCTAACGCGAACTTAATCGTAGGCGGTGAAACAGGCCCTAACACATTTTTCATGAAATCTAGTATCATAGTTTTGTCATCAACAAGTTTCTTATTAAAGTGAAATGGTCATGTGTGTTTATAGAAGAATATTGATACAGGAACTGATGAGCTGATTAACGCTTTCTTTTTCCGTTATATCAGCCAGTATTGTCTCCATGTGAACTATGATCCGACGAGTATAATGATATGAAGGATGCAGCTGTTTTATATTCGTAAAATGATAACATACTTGTGACGTTTGCCTAACCTGGTGTCAGAGTTAAGAAAAAATATATTCTTATAAAAAAAAAAATACAAAAGCTTGTAATATGTTCAACTATCAGAACAATAGTAATCGAAAAGAAATAAATTTGTAAGCACACTATCTACAAGATACCGATTAAGTAGTCGAGCTAATTGAAAACATGAACTTCTTACTTCCATAACCTTTTACGAAATATTGTTTCAGTAATATCAAATTATCAAATTATGTATATTCACAGATAAATAAATAAGGTTGTATATCCATTAGCTGGTATCACCGGTATCGTAGGTCCGGATAAAACCCACCGTGAAACAGGTGTTTTATTTAAAACTAATCATTTTGACACTTAAAATGGCGGGAGGACGTTAAGATGGCGCGCATCTGGACAAGATAAGCGCCTATTATTAGTTAAATGCCTAGGCATTCAGCCTAATGGCTACGATTACGGGATAAAACATTACTTTTCAACTGTGCCTTTTGATAAGGTAAGTTGTAGGGACATTGACAATTACTTACCATAAATGAACGGAATTGAGCTGTTACAATATTGTGTTGATTTTGTTTTCACTGTATTGGTTTGTTGAATGAAATTAAGTTGCTAGTGCCGTTTGGTTTTCACCTATAGATAGATGGAGACTTAATAGTTGGCACATGCCATACAGAATCCATTACATTTTTCAGGTACGAGCCGAGAGAGTTTGTTTTTGCCAGATGAATTAACCTCCGAATGAATTAAGGGTGACCTGGATATGGTAGATAGAGAACTAAATCTTGTAGCATGACTTTGGATACGACCAGTCTAGCAGTGGACTGCTAATGGTCGATTTGATTAGTGGATTTCAGTAAAAAATATGCGACTACGTAAGGGTGAAATGCTTATATAAGTATTTATCGGAGACCGTCCGCAGTAATTGCCACCAAAAGAAGAAGACGACGATCAATGAGGCACAACACGAAAACAGTAACCACACACAAAGAATCTGGTTAATGGTGCTCAAAATCAATAATAAATAACTTCAAACGCAAAAAAACTTTGACAATTCATACATCAACCCCCCACCAGTTCATGACATAACAAAACACAGAACACATTTATTAAATCATACACATTACAAGCTGCAGTGTAGTATTAAATTTGTGAACTTGCACACTGTCAAATTATCATAATCAAACCGAGCGATTTGAGACCTAAAGCCTGAGGCTATGTGCGAATCTGAGCGGGAACTGCGGCGAAATTCCGCTGATTGTGACAACAATTTAACTTGGAATATCATCATCCTCCCTTATTCAATGTTATTTTGGGTTTGGCTCAGTAGCTAAGTGGGGCTTTTTATCTATACTATACCTAACCTATTTTCGAACCGTTAGTACCCGAATGAATTGCCTGTCTTCCATGTTTCAGACAATGTAATATAGTTATCTTTGAACTGCCACTTTTTATAGCAGAAATAACTAATACTGTGCCCATTTGTGGTCATAAGTTTGAATAAACCCATTTGTACTTACTACAACCCAAAACTCCGTGCGAAATACACCCCGTTTTTCCGCACATACTTGTCCCTTGCCCACAAGCTTTAATCCGACCAAGCAGCTTTCTTAGGCTCCTTTACCCATTAATTACGGCTTGACGCGTCGCATGATGCTGCGTCGGAGGCTGTAGAAAGTTCGACCCTAAGGTCATCCCGGTTGGATGGCAAGGCATTGAAATTATTTAGATATGGAAGGTAGATAGGGCCCTCCGTTCATTGGACGAACTTGAGTTCGGACGAGCGATGGTGAAGTGTAATTGGATTTAGATTTCAATCGTTTAGGATGTTGTAATTTGGGCAAGATTTTGTTACTTACTGTTTTGTTGAAAAATATATTAGATTAAAAAGGTAAGTAAGTACATAATTATGTATAATAAAAGTATCTGACAAAAGTTTCGGGGCATTCTAATAAATTTTTTAATTAGGTCAAGAATATAAGATACTACCTTACCTCTAGACTTCTACCCCGTTATCGACAAAAATTAACCGACCGGGAACGTTTTAAATGTAGGCTATGTATGATACCCGGGGAGAGTGTAGGTTCCCTTTTTTTTTCGGGTTCGGATCAGTAGTTCCGAAGATTAAACCCTACGTAGAAACAAATTGTACCGCTTTATAATATTAGTATCAGACTAAATGTTCTCTTTGATATCCCTAATAACAAAACTCATATCCCCATTCGCCTTTTAAAACCACAATCAAACAATAAAAACGTAAACTTTTATATCACCAATCTGTACACATGACAGTAATCACAAGGCTTTAACAAAAATACTAAATCCCAACATTCCCCTTAATTAAAATGTCATTAAACATCTAAACGTTTCATAATTCTACATATCTCTCCATAGAACTGATCTATACGCCTATCGGGCAACCCTCTTTGAAATCTTCAATACTTGTGTAATAAGATTTCAAACTTTATCTTCTAGAATTTACAGTTTATTTCTCTTCGGGTGTTGGAATGGAGATAGGTTGGAATGTGACCAGTCGATTCGATAATTTATCAAGCGATGTTATTACAGATTTTTCTGATAAATGTCTCAGAATCCAATTTGCTGTGACGTCGATTTTCCGATAATTTAAAAGTAGCGGTCGGCTCGGATTTCTACTTAACTTTTGATAGTTCTGCGTAGGGTTACCAACACTCGACAGACAGAATCAACTCGGGATTTTTTTTAATAATCCGGTTATTTGGGTGATTGGAAACGTTTTGAAAAAAGGTTGCAAAATATTGTTTTTTGTAAATTAACGTAATTCTCTTCAATGAGATATTGTTGCATTTCACCTAAAAAAAACCTACCTCATCAGTCAACCACTCATCAAACAGTATGTCAAGAACAACGCCATTTTATAAATTTCTCAAAATGGCCGCCATAACCCTAGCTCCACGTTCTAATTAATGACTACCTTGTTAGATAGTTTTGTTATGCAATTGTTTGATGTATAGTCAGTTATAATATTAACATAATTTGATAGTTCGGTTTGTAAATAGCTCGAAGCATTCTTCGGCCCCGCCAGACTTGTTGACTACGGCTCAAATGGTCATTTCTATTCGAGAAGCCGTTTATACCGCTGCAAATATCAAGGGAAAGTAATAGTGTTTCGATTTTATGGTGTGGTATTAAGTTTAGTTATTTTTAGAGATTGTGTGTATCATTTGTAGCCTCTTCTTTGTGTTTCAAGTTTTAAGTTGTGTTTGGTGTTTTGTTTTTGAACTAAAATGTCTCCTAATTCGGCTACACTACATTATTATGTGTGACAGCCTCGGTGGTTTAATGATCACAAGCAGGACAGCTGAACAGGAGGTCAGGGTTCGATTCCCCCCGTCGCGGCTGCGGGTTGTTCGAAAGAGATACCGCGGCTTCGGCGCAAGGGCTAAGAAAGAACATGGGTGGTTTTTAGTCAGTAGAAGTCTGACACTCCCTTTCGCTCTGCCCAAGGAGCGGGAGGGGTTATTTGATAACTATCCACCAGCCAAAAAAAAAAAAAGGGTTCGATTCCCAAGTCGGGCAGTGTTATTGGGTTTGTACATTAGGAATTTCACTGTAGCAGCCACGGAGTCTAGATTTGTGCCCGGTTGATGGCAACAGGCTCGCCCCAATGACGTGGAACTTAAAAAAACATAACTGACAAAAGGTGGTTTTACCACCTCTGCCTAACCCTTCGGGGATTACAAACGTGATGTTATGTTATGTTTCTGGTCGAGAACTATGATTAACTTCCCTATTTAGTAGTAAACGGAATGAGCGCCAGAACTATTAGGTGGCAGACAATTTGGTAGTAACAAATGAGATAAGTTAGAGTTACGACAAATTTTCTGAACAGGATTAGTTAATTCACTACTGGGCTCGGTTCATTACTTATGGTTACAACTAACGGTGTTTTGTAAGATCTAACATTCCAGTCTCACTGTGTTAATCTGTACTGATATTATGAAGAGGTCATTGATATAAAAACTTAAGATACGGTCGTCCGAACCATACAGAGAATCGGTGTAGTCTGCTCGTTAACGTAACCTTGTATAAGCGGCGTGGTATTTTCGAGATATAAAGAACATAAATAAAGCTTTTAATAAAATTTACGACCGCACCCGAAGAGAGCCGATCGTGGACTAGTTCACTTCGGCTTAGGAAAGACCGTTTTAGGACCAAGTTCGAGGCGTCATTGTAACATGCGGTCCGCCCAGTCCTTACGCAGTAATATATAAGTCAATGGAAGAGGTATAATTAGTTCCTGTTGGGGCTGCGGGTTGTTTGAAACAGATACCGTGGCCTCGACACAAAGGGCTAAGAAGGAACATGGGAGGTAAAGTTTGTTTGTTAGTTTGTATGTAGGGGTTTTTGATTACCGGTTTATTACATTATATATTTATACCGATAGTCTCTAGAACTATAATCAATCTGATTCTACATTTTTACATTTCACTGATAAAAGTAGTCAGTGACTCGAAAGTCTGACAATAATAAAAAATATATAATATATTCCCTCGAAACCAATCCAGCAAAAAAAAAGCAATCTCGTGATTTTTGTCTTGTTTCGGCACGTGCCGCCGACTTTATATTAACTCCACAGGTCGAAAACCTACGACCTCACTAAAACATAAAAAAACTAGTAATTTTCCTATAAACTTGATCTCAATTCCAAAAAGAAAAAAGATAAAAAAAAAACTAGTATGCAAATACGACTCTCAATATTTTACCTTCCAATAATATTTTGTTATCTAAAATAAATCTATCGTTATCGGTAAATAATAAAATTAACACCAAATAAAAATCAAGCGATTCCGATATAAAATGTGAACGACTTCCTTTGTTTCTAAGAAGAAGTTTTAATACTCATCTGAAGTGGCGTATCGAAGAATTTGTCGGCAAAGATTATAGACTGATATCTATAGAGAATTAATGGGTTAGTCTTCTCTATGGCAATTGTAAAAGAGGTTTTATTTAACCTATTAATTTCACTCCCCCTCCTTGGTTGCTAGTGAGTTAGATAATATCAAAATCAAAAGTCATTTATTCAAACTAGGCTGATAATCAGCACTTTTCGAACGTCAAAATTTACTTTAGTTATTTACAAGAGACAGTCCTCCAAAACGCCCACCCTTCGACGCTTCCTAGTGTTTTATTTATTTATTTATTTAATATTAATTATAGCAACATTACAGAATCCTCCAATACGATGCTATAAAACACAAAAAAAAAAAAAATAAGTTAAACTATAGCTATATCTACATAGATATTGTACAGGAAACAAAAAATAGCAAATAAAAAAATATCATCTTTCGTTCATCCTCTCACAGAAACTCAAACATACACGACATACATCAACCCACTTAGAAGCAAACAAATCACATTCCGGTGTTGATGCCAGTAGAGTATTATTATATATTTTAGCTGGAAAGAAGAAGTGGCGGAACAAACTCCCCAGCAACACATCTGTCAGTTAGGTTAAAAGAACCAGACTCGATACAATAGTAGGGTGTAAGTTAAATTAAGATTTACTTCAGACACAAATCAATAATAATTAAAAAGTACATATTATAATAATAAACAATGTAAAAAAATAAAAGAAATTCATAACATACCTGTAAACTAATTTTGAAGCCTGAGGTTCTGGATCCGAGGTTTTTTCTTTATTGTTTTTGGCTTTTTTTTTCGACAAGGATACCTCAACCCTATTGTTCTTAAAAATCACTACGCTAAATGGAATATGAAAATTTATTAAAATAATATTTTTTTAGTGATTCACTATTGCCAAACTACAAAGTGGTTTTTCGAGATCCGATTTGGGACGTGACGTGAAATCTTCTGAATTAGACCTATATCTAATCTTCAAGGAATGCTCTCTTTCCGATTCTTATCTCTCTTTCTTCACAATCTATCAGCAAATGACTCAATTTTGTTCCAAGCGATACAATTTAATGATTCAACTGTTTTCATCGGATATAAGTGTCTGGTGGGTAACCCCACTGATAGATGACCGATTGTGTGTTGTGACGTATTATAGCTGGATTGATTTAATCTTATTCCAGTGTGGGAAAAGCGACAGAGCTATACAGGGTGTCTAGCGCCATCACTTTTCCACACTGAAAATATCATGGTAGGCCACCTGATCGAAGTCTTAAATTTAAAGCTAGCTTAACAACATCATCAGCCTATAATGTTCCCACTGCAGGGACTGAGGCCTCCTCTCTAGGAGAGGGATGGGCTATAATCCACCACGCGGGCCCAGTGCGGGTTGGTAGATGTCACATGTCTTCGAATTTTTTGGTCCTAAGACATGCCGGTTTCCTCACGATGTTTTCCTTTTGAGAGCAGTGGTGATGAAATAAATTACACAAAGTAATGTGCCTGCCTGGATTCGAACCCACGACTCACTGTTCGTAAGTCGGGGCCGCAACCACTGAGCCACCACTGCTCTAACATACAACATTAAAGCTAGCTTAATGTACCTAGAATCATGAATCTGTGGTTTAGGCATCCTCTTCAAGCTGCGGGTTGTTCGAAAGCGATACCGCGGCTCCGGAACACTACGGGCTAAGAAGGAATGCGTGTGGTTTTTAGTCATTAGAAGTCTGATACTGATGCCCAGAGCGAGAGGAATCATTTGATGATTTCCAAGCTACAAAAAAAAAACTAAACTTGCCACTTGGCCACTTCAGAGCGCTTAGTTATAAGTATATTTCAACATCGACAGAGAATATAACAGAGTAAATATGTATTCGACTGACATAAACTATCGAAAACCCTATAAAAATGTTGTTGAAAATCATTGTAAGAATATGTATTACCTAGGCCCTTGAGCCACCGCGGCCCTGGAACGCAAATAGCATAAGAAGGAACACGGAGGGGTTTTAATGACAGAGTCCGACACTCCCTCCTGCTCCGACCAGTTTCCCATTTTTTAAAAAGGCCCACAAGTTACACAAAACGATGTCCCATAAGGACATCTAGGAGTTTGTATCCTATTGATGGTGTTACGTACTCTTTGGTTTTTTCTACTTTTTCTTTATTATTTCAAATTTAAATTGTTTTTTTTACATTCTGGCGGTGCTGTCTGTGTTGCTATCAAAAAGCGTGATTTTCTTCATATTCATTAAGGTCACAAGTTACAAGGTAAGTATTTCACTTTCGGATAACAGCCCACATCCTCATCTTTTTCAGATGGCATAAAGCTCTTCCGTATGACTTGCGATGTCGGTCTACCACACCACTACCAGCTTCTTTGGCTCGTATAAGCATGAAGTTATGTTATTACCTAAATGTTAACACATAATGTAATAGATTTGATCGTGTCTTGTTGTTATATGGCATATATTTTACACGTCGAGACGAATCGGGAGTTGTTAGCGATCGCCACGGTTCGATGGCGTAAGATCTGTGACTTTGGCCGGTGTAGTGACACCCGGGGTGATTTTTTGCGGTACAAATGTCAAGTGACATTTGTATCACAAGAAATCTCTAAAAATTTAAAAGAAATTTGAGGTATATTTTTATCAAAATGTTTTTTGCAAATACTTGGAATTTACGTGATTTCCTCTAAAATGTTCTAAATTAATTTAGTAAGAGTTTTTTGTTTATATTGTAGAATGTTAAAGTAGACACAGGAAGAGCAGTGGCTGCAATAGCTGCTGCTGCTCTTGTTTCCATGGGACGATGTTATTAGATTTCTAGACCAGTTGATATTCAGGGTTATAATGTCACCCAAAAAGCCAAAAACACAACACGACTTACTGCAAACACCAGTCAAATTCGGACTCCACAACTTCCCCAAAGAAAACTCTGCTACTTCCAAAAATCCCCCCGTGTATCCCACAAGCCATCGTCACGGCGTAATTCCGTATATGAGCCGATATGTTCGCGTGCTACAGACTCACAGACAGACAGATCGTAAAGACACGCATTTTAACTATTAATAATAAAGCACTAATTGGAACGTGCGGCGTACATATAATAATCGGCCAGTGTAACTGACCACTTTATTGTTGCCATTGAGGAACCGGTCTGGGGCAAGTTAGGGTCGGGATTTGGGGGATAGATTCCGCAGATCAATATTAAATTCTATGATGTGTACGATTTAGGTCTAAACGGAGTACCTATCTGATATCAAGAAACATTTAATGTTGGTTGTAAGCCTTTAGATTTCTACTATTTCTACCGAAAGATTTTTAATATGCACTGCACAACCTATATGTAACACGTATATCATATTACCTGGTACTTCACTGTGTTGTGGACGTCAGATAGGCATCGGTCTATGTAAAATACTGGTAGTTGACCCCAATGAATTTGGAAAAAGGCCAGGCACATAATGAACCTGAACACCTGAATTTTCAGAAAACAGAACACATCATCAAAAGTACGCCAGGCAAATTAAAAAAAAAACGAGAAAGTTTTTAACGTTTGACAGCTTGTCTTTGCCTGCTTTGCTAGTCTTGTCTTGTCAAAATAGTCTACTGACTTGGAATTTTTGGAACAAATGATTGTGGTTCTATCACGTATCCCTAACACCCAAAGGTTTTCCTCAAAAACGAAGGTCCCCGAAAAAGGTATTTATTAGCCGGTCGATATGTAATTGATAACTGTTGTTATTTTTATTGGGCCGGTCCGCTTTCGTGAGATTGTTTATAATTGTATCGTTATTGCGTTTATTACTGGCAACTCTGACACAACTTAATTTATTTAATTCTACGCATTCTTAACTTTAGAGCCGGTTAATTTGGTTTATATTAGGTTTTGGAGGAGATATGGTGTTAAATGTTAATTATTGGTTACGAGGCATATCGTTGTTAAAGATGGGTTAGTATCACTTTATGATGAATTTGGGTAAAGAATAATGAATGACGAGATGTTTGGACGTGAATGAAGGAAAGTTGCCTTTCCCCAAAGAAAACGGTGTGAATTTGTAAAAAAATAAAAAAAATTAAGCAAACTGATAAATGTTCGGACAGATTTATTTTTCTCGAAAATTACCATTTCAATCAGCAGTCGGGTAAAAACATCCTGCGGAGAAAAGTTCAAAACTACTACAGAACATAGTGCATAATTATGGCACATGCCACAAGTGCACTCAAAGTTAAAACAAAAAAGAAGCTATAAAAAAAAGAGGTACCTAATTATTGCAACTGCGGTTGTACCAAATAATAGTCACTTTCACGAGTAAATTATATGAGTATTAATTAGCCCTAAACCATACCATAATGCTTTGGGTGAGCATCTAATATTTTAATAAAGATGTTAATTATTCGTATAACAGTTACATTTGTCAATTTCAACGGATTACAGGAAAACACCATTAGCAATAACATTAACGACAGCTTAGAAATAGAAAATACTTTCACCGCCTCTATTTCTCTATGGATTACCGTCTTTTACGATTAAGTTAGATTAATAATGCGAATTTCACAGTGACAAATTATTAACTAATAATATGAAAGTTAATTCAGATGTATCTGTAGTCAAAATCATAGATCGGACAAAAATGCATTAATTATTGCTTCGCTGATCGCGGGCAAGCGTTTTAAACTTGTAGATACCTACGTCCCTTCCATTTTCGGTGGCCCATTGGTGTCGGCCCCGACTTACGAACAGTAGGTTGTGGGTTCGAACCCAGGCAGGTGCATTACTTTGTGTAATTTATTTCATCACCGCTGCTCTCAAAACAGTGAAGGAAAACATTGTGAGGAAACTAGCATGTCTTAGAACCAAAAATTCGAAGACATGTGACATCTACCAACCCGCACTGGGCCCGCGTGGTGGATCATAGCCCATCCCTCTCCTAGAGAGGAGGCCTGAGTCCCTGCAGTGGGAACATTATAGGCTGATGATGATGAATAAGTAATGAAAATATGATCATCCCAACATAAGGCTGATTAGGACTATCAGACAAATGTGAAAAGTTTTCAAGACAAAAGAAATTAATAGAAACCTAGACACACCTCCTATCTTTTTAAAAAAATGACGGCTGCAATAGTTTCTCCTGTTTTTGGGCCTGCCTTCTCTTAAGATATTCTTAGCAGCAGCTTCGTACCCCGCATTTAATTACCTACATAATGTTCGGTTTCCACCAAAGTGGAGACGACCAGAGTGGAGAGGAGATGTGCCAAATTCGACCATTCATAGGAATGGCGAAAGACCATATGTAAATATTAAGTAATGTGATTGGTCGATCTCGGCACGTCTCCTCTACGCTCCGCTCGTCTACGCTTTGGTGGAAAGCGGCCTAAGCTCGTCCTCATGAAACTCACACAACATTAGTGAAATGTGGGTACACTGGATATTTTGCATGGTGGGTTTTGGATGGTGTTAATTGGACCCACTTCTTAACCTCAGATCCTTTATCTTAACGTGTCGATGACAATTTAATTTGAGTCAGCCCAAAATATGGCAACTAGTTTGGCACTTTCAGTAGCGTCCATCAGCTCCTGTGATGTTCAAGCAGCAGGACAGGCTGGACACGACATCAAGTGTCCCATCATTTGCGGGGCAACACCACATTCACACTCCAGTGCAGAGTCATCTATGAATCTCCACCTGAACAGGTTTTTCTTGCTTCGGGCAACCTCAGAGATTAACTGACTACTACTATGACGTTTTGTCAAATTAACAACATGGATTTCTCAGTGACAAATGATTAACCAATAAAACGAAAGTAACATAATTTATGACAACAATTAATTAGCATCTCCTGACCTAATCATACAAAAGAGCCAAATTATAAATAAAACTTAGCAAATTGCGTAGGGTGGTGCAGTGAATGTATCGAGGTCGACTGATTAATGTTTGCCAACGTAATCACTAATTAGGCACATCTTTGTTCTAGCCGACTGTTGCGTATGCGCAGTGTAGTAGGTGCGGATGAAATTGGCCACTGACTAAAATCAGCAGCCATAGACTTTAAGATCGGCGCTGTTCTAGTGGTCACCATTTTTGATTCTGGCTTTCAGGAGTTACAGTGGTTTGAGAATAGTATGGCGGGGTAGAAAATTTGACGACGTGTTTCCCATTTTTAGTGGCGTCCATCAGCTCTATTACTTTTAAGATTAACGGTAGAGTTATAGTTGTTACGTAATAGCGTTCATTGACCCACTAACATTTATTGACGTTCTTATTTCAAAGAAAATTTTGCTATTATAGTCCTCTATAGTTAGCCGTCTGGCTCCTCGAAGATTCGTTTTGGTGTGTGTAAAGAGAAATTAGACAACGGGCAATGATCTTTAGCATCTACATAATTAATGTGTGGATGAATACTGATTTGCTGTGTATTTGGCTTGAAAAACATACTTATTTCTTTAAACTTGGCCTGTTTGCTTCGTCGGGAAAATTATTTCCTAGATAAAACAGAAAAGATACGAGCAATAATAAGACATTTTTTATAATTTAATTTATGTAATTAAGATACAAACTTTCTAGTTGATGTACAGATTGCAGGGTTTCATATAAATCCTAGAAGATAATTAAATTTAATTGTAGAAATGATAATATTATGATTAAGTATAATTATATGGATAGTAAAGTAACCATCAAAGAGATGGACAGATATCGTCAAAATTTTTGGTGGCATTAAGTTGCATCGCCCTTTGAGGCGACTTACTTAACATACCTTTACTATCATTACATCTAATAAAAGTTAAAACTTGAAGCCGGTAATAGAAAGTTAATGTCATTAAAAAGTAACAGAAATGACCCTTACACAGTAGCTGGACACCTTTCATATTAGTATTATTATATATGCTAACATAATCAGCCCACAATTTTCCCACTGCTGTGATGGTCGACTAGCCGGCTGGCTGGCTGCTGGCTGGCTGATGGGCTATAATCCACCAGGTTTGTAGATGCCACATGTCTTCAAATGTTTGGTTGTAAGTCGTGCCGATTTCCTCACGATGTTTAGAGAGCAGTGATGGTGAAATAAATTACTAAAAGTAATGCGCTTGCTTCATTTTAAACCTACAACTTACTGCTCTTAAGTCGGGTTGCCACCACTGTCCACCGCTGTTCCTCTAACTACACTTTTGCTATCGGATCTTTTGGATTTCGAAGACATTTCACACACGGATACACCACACTCAAGGCCCCCAAAGTTCCCTCTACGAGAGGGAATTTCCATAAGATAGCTCCCAACCACCACGGGAATGTAGCCGCCAGAAGTTAGTTAATAAGGAAAAACTAAATCATAATAGAAAAATCATCTCAATAACTTAATATGCCAATATTCACCAAACCAACAAAAACCGCTGCGAAAAAGAAATTAATCAGTTTTTTTTAATCAAAAGCCAAATCTGGGCATACGATTAATACTGAGGTGTTTAAGATGAGACTAATATTCTTCTTAATATTGTGACATGTCACTAATTGCATTAATAGCGAAATCGTGCTCTTACGTGGGTGAGTTGGAGCATAATATAAAATTAATTATTCCGATATTATTGATAGTTAAATGGTCTCGTTTGACAGATATTAAGGCATTGATTTGATCTGTATTGAGTATCTTTTATTAGCGTCTCATACTGAGTTATTTGATTTTAGAAGGTAATTGGATGAGATTGCGATGAATTGAGTAAAACTTTCAAGCTAGCATACTCAGCAGAAAGCTTACCAGATTTTTTGATTTGGCCTACCTGTAAAAATTTGACCAGGGTAGCTGATAAAATCATTCAATGTGATTAATTGAACTTATTAGAGGGTTGTTCTGATCGATTCAGTAAATGCATACGTGTTACGGTCGCGAATCATATTCGGTCCAACATACGGGCTGACACTGACTTGAAAATTCCAAAAAAAACGTAAGAAAAAGCTATTCAATAACATCAAGTGCTTGTGATTTTCAGATTTTCTAAAGACATACTTTTAAGTGACTACACGGCCAGGCTTAGTCGATAGTGAGCAGACTACTGCTCACTATCGATTAAGGCTGACTGTGTTGTGACTTGTTTGTTTTGTTTGCTTTATCTTCATTAGATATTAATATCCATCCATCACGTCTGCGAGGTTTTACTAGAAAATGTATTTAACCCTTGTATTGATTTTTATGGTTCAATGCTCACTTTATTTACGTACTACTAAATTTGTTGGCACTATAAAAGCTCTATATTGTACCAAAAAAACATAAGTTATTGCAACCGTTTGTCTTGCCAGCCAAAAACTACTAAAAACTAGATTGTGTCCGATTTATACTCAATACCGGATTCAATTTATTGCTTTACTTTGTTTTATAGGTATGATAAAATGTCTCCATTTTAGGTTTCGATAACGTAATTAAAATGGTGTTACTCTATTTCTCGACAGTGTCAGTAGAGCTTTCTTTTGTAGATTACTTTTTCCAGTACTTTAACGAAGATTACTGAAATTCCTTTCTTTGCCGGCAAAACAACAATTCGGTGACGTAATTTTATTTACAAATACACAATAATCATACGTATATTTATATATTATCTATACACATAATTTTTCAACTTCAAACTAATCTGCTGGACAATTAATTAGGATTCCTTTTTCGACTCCAACTTAGATAACAGCAGAAGCCTAACTCAGTTATTTACCTAAAAATATCAGGTCTGACATTCGATCTAAATCTTAATGAAATTATGTTAAAAGACAAAGTACAACTTATTTTAACTAGAGTGTAAAAAAGTCACAATCATAATTATTATTAATGAGAGAGTTGAGAGGAAATAGATGACCCGTGTCTATGGCTGATATTATGCGACCATTAACGAAGACGGAATAAGCAACCATTCACTTAAAAAGGTCCTTAGAACGAGTCAGTCGGTACATAAAGTCCCTACAAAGGCACAAACAGTTACTAGAATTAATTAACAATAAGACAAGTTACGAAATCAGTTACGGAGCTATTAAAGTCCTCGTTTTATTACAAGCTTTTACAATTCCAGCCATAAAGTCTTGCAAGAAACAAAAGAGTGTATAATGTCACATGTTATGTTATATAGTATAATCTATGGTCATACTTTGCAAAGATGAAATAGAATAACAATGTACTCATATGTACAGACACAGAAAGTACTAATTGAAAACATGGTTCGTAATTCAAATTCAAGTTTTACTTATAAAGCCTGGTCTTCACCTCAGCTGCAATACCTTTGACATTTTATTTTCTATACTAAGCAATGTTCTAACTGGTTTGATGTATGTAGATACGTACTAGGTACATTCTAAAATAGAAATTGTGGAGAGATTCAAATGCTGTATGGCTAAAGTGAAAGCCGTGCCTATATGGGAGTGCACAGAAATAAGGATGAGCTCCGGACGGATACGGGAAAAGTGCTTGTATAATTACGTCGATACTATAGGCAGTGATAATTTATAGACCTGTTGTTTTATGTGTCATAGACTCATTGAGTGCTTACTGTATCCTGTTTGGGAATGAACGTGTCGGAAAATTAATGTTTTCACTTTTATAGGGCTAGGTACATCAAATTATCAGCTTTCGATAACCGAGTTCTTAAAAGAAATTATTGATGTCTTCAAAAGGTGCGAATTGCGATATAAACTTATCTTTGAAATAGCATTAAGTTCATAAAAACCCAAAATAAATGACGACATAAACACATTGCGTATTTTACCAACAATGTTGCCGCTAAAAGTATGTCCCGCCAAAAACTTCGATAACTTTTTTTAATGGCAAAGGCACTTGCAATCTGCCAGTGTCAATGCGCCGCTGATATTCTCGAATTTTTGAACGCGATCAGAAACTAATTTTTTATCAATCTCAAAACTGTCCAAAGATGTTTTTTAACGAGACTTTTTTCGTAATTTCGGCCAGATATCGATGGGGAAAAAACATTAAAAGTTCGAAGTATATCTTAGATCTTACCACGCTAGTAATAAAGCTCAGTTTAGTTTGCCAAGTAGAGTCAGATGTGATTGTATTGAACAGGTGTGTAGTGGCAACAGGTGATTTTGTGACCGCTAATAAATTAGCTACAGGATCCAAATCGGCGTTCGACATATTGCGCTATGTAAAACAATCACCTTTTAAATCAATTTGAACCTTTTAATTATGGTCATAAGCCCCAAAATCGTGCTTTTCCGTCGACAGATGGTATATTTACCTATGTAAAAGATTACAAGTGTATGTAATGGAGTATTCATGTGAGTGCAGCAGTGATTGGAATTTCGGAATGTATTTTCATATGTCCTTGGTTTAGTGGCTGAATGGTTAAATTGAATGTAACAGTACTAAAGTATTTGAGTATTGTGAGTTGAATCGAGAAATTATCTAAGTGTTACATCGGTAGTATTGACGAGAATACCATTGCTAGATATCCTTATAATCGCCCACGCTTCAAAGTTATTTTAAGCAAATGGCTTGAAAAAATGAAAGTTAGGTTGTAAAAAACTTGTCATTGTGCATCATCATAAAAGACACAATGCGTAATCATGCTAATAGAGAAGGTAATATTGTTTGTTCGTAAGAGGTTGACACAAAACCGGTTTCCTTGCTTTTATTGATAAAACGTTCACAATAGAATTATTACCTCTAAACTTTTCTGAGTACCTAATACAAAGCTTAAAACATTTTCATCAAACGTTCGATTTATAAAATTATGACATTGTTTATGGATTAAAAAAAAAACAATGTCACATTTGCATTTGACATTTGTTTAGCTATCCAAACAAATCGCCGGTAGCTACATACCACCTGCGGCCTTGCCTTAGCTCATTTAATATTTATATAATAATTTCTCACTGACTGCCTCGTTGGTCTAGTGGTCGCAAGCGCGACTGCTGAGCATGAGGTCCTGGGTTCGATTCCCAGGTCGGGCAAACTGATATTGGCTTTTTCCATCAGGAAATTATCAGTAACAGCCACGGAGTCTGGATTTGTGCCCGGTTGATTGCAATAGGCTCGCCCCCTATTACATGGGACTTAAACATAACTGGCGAAATGTGGGTGTACTATTAGGTACACCTCTGCCTAACCCTTCGGGGATTATAGGCGTGATGTTATGTTATGTTATAATAATTTCTCACCAATATTCATGTTCAATTTTGCCTCTAGAACGACGGCAACTTGTTGGTCCAGCATGTCACTCCTAGATATTTGACAGTCGTTACGGGTAAAGTTTGACATCCAGTGTTTCCAAGGGGGTCAGATAGCCAGTTGCTCCATAAAAAAATACTGGCATTCAGCTGCATTTCCTTAGTCTGGAAGCTGACCCCTAGTGGCGGTAGTTTCATAAATAACTTAAAGCTTGGCAAGCCTTTATATGGCTATTCTTCATGATGTGGGGGTTTCTGAACAGTCTGCTTGCCTTATGGGCTTGCCGTATTCTTGGTCCCTGGGCACGATTGGTAGAAGGAATTGGAATAAAATCATGGTAGGTACAAATTGAGTACCTATTTATTTTGTATGAACAGGGATATTATACAGAGTGGTGTAAATCAACCCATCACACAGCCGTCAACCAAGCATTCTGTACATCAAACTAAGTACCCCTACGCAAAAAAATTTGCTGGGAAATTACTTTTTTTTTTGGGGTCAAAAAATCACATTTTACGGTAAAACTCAAAGTAGCACTCTTTAAACATTGTGCTAGTGGATGCTTTGAATAGTAAACGTTCATGGAGGTAATTTAAGTAAAGTTGTAACTTGAAAAACTAGTATTTACAAAAACAGCTGTGAAAAATTTGGAACTTTGACCCCCAATATCTCCGTAACTAGGGGGTTCCCAGTTATGGTCTAGAACAAAAAATGACTGCAGTGGTGGAGAGAACAAGTGCCCTTCCTTTGCGTTAAGGGTACTTTTACACCCTATGTAGGAAAATACTCAAGAGGCTCAACCTCAACTTAGAAGAAAACGCGAAAGGAATTAGATTATCATTGTTTAATATTAGCACCTTGCGTAGGCACGTTGTCGGGATAACATTATCTATTATAATAATATGGTTGTGTCTGGTAATAATTTCTCATGCTCACTATGCGTTTTCTAAAATACACACATCTTATATAATATTATTTAATCCGTTTCTGTATAGCGACTTTTGTCACGTGTAAATCTAGTTGGTAACCCTGAAAAACGGGCCAAATTAGGTAAGAAACTGTGATCAAAGACCGCCAGTCAGTGTAGTTACTTGAAGTATGATATTAGCACACATACGTTGTTCATGTTATTATGTACATTTGATATGAATTCCCATCATATCTAATATTACACTCACATTTCGCCACTTCTTCTTCTTCTCTCGCTTCATTTCTCTTCTTCTTCTTTCTTCTTCTTCTTGTTTTACGTTTCAAGACTCCCATGTACCAGGGGGCGAGTCTATTGCCACTAACTGGGCAAATATCCAGTCTTCTTGCTGCTACTGAGAAATTCCTAATAGAAAAACCTAATAATACTTCGCCCGACCCGGGGATCGAACCCAGGACCTCATACTCAGTAGTCGCCCTTGCGACCAGTGCAACGAGGCAGTCACACACAAAAAACAATCATAATGGTTCAGAATAAATACGACATGAACCAAAGTTTCCTTCTCACTACCAAAAATACACCAAAACAACATAAAAGTTAATTTAAAAAGTGGCAAAGCGTGTGGTCTTCGATTTTTATTGATAACGATTATTCTCAGCTCAGCCGTAACCAATTAATGATGTTAATTTTGGCGAGATGCCATTAATTTGACGTGGGTTGCGCTTGCGCAGGTCAGATGCACGGGTTTGACTTTGAATCTGCCCGGTAAATGTGTGTTTTAATTTGTTATTGATCTGTTTATTTATTTGTTTACAATCAGAGGTACTATATTATATTAGAACCTCTAAGTAAAGTATTATTTTGTCAATCAAAAATAAAATTATGAACACATAATATTTTTATTCATTTTTATTTTTATTTATTTAATTTTTTTTCATTATTTTTGTTTTTTTATTATTTTAAATATACATTAAGTTTACAATTCTTTCGATTCAGGGCCAATGTGGACCACTGGTTTTTATTTCTGTCCTTTTGTCCTGCGAGGTCTACCGTGTCGCCTTCTGGCTGTCAGGGTTCCACATTATGTTTACACTATTTAAATAATATGTGCTAAGTATTTAAATATTAAAACAGTCTTTTTTTTTTGTTTTAAAAAAACGTTGCCTGTCTGTATCGTAGGTGCGTTCACAAACATTTAAACTCACATACACAACCAAACACCCAGACCCGAAACAATTATCTGTAGATCATACAAATATTTGTTCCGTGCGGGGATCGAACCCGCGACACGCAGCACAGCAGTCCAATTGCTCTGCCACTGCGCCAACCGTGTCGTCAAAATTCTTTGTATCTAAATAAAAGAGATGAGATTTAGCGTTGACTAATGCTTCTTCAAGGCTTCCTCGTTGGCCCAGTGGTCGCAAGCGAGAGCTGGCCGAGCATGGGATGAGACCTCAATAGATTTAATAGTCAAGCGTGATACGCCTCAAGTATTTGTTTATTCTGCTTTAAAATATTTATTAAAAATGTTAACGTCATAGACGGAAGGTTTACCAAATTCCTACGGTTTTATAGTAATTTATTGGAATTTTTTATCGATGAAGAATATATAACCACTTTAATCTAGATTTACCATAGATAATATTGCAAATAGTTCTTGTTAATTCATCTTATCTGTACAGGCTATTTAATAATTTATTAATTTTATTATAATTTCGTACGTCAATTGATTTTTTTTCTCAAATTATAATCGTGTCATTGATTGCTGCCATATTCTGTCTTTATCAATTGAGAAGGATTTTTGGGTTACTTAAACTTTTCTCATATTTTTGGTAAATCAACGACCTGTTTTCAATTGAAAGAAAGTAAGAAAAAATATATATTTATGAAAAAAAAAATATATATATATTTTATAGGAAGTACCTAGTGTATCTTAATAAAAGCTACCTGTTATTCGAATGTAACTAAATTATTACGAGCTACTTTTACAAAAAAAAAATTGTGGAAAATTTTACTTTTACAACAGTATGCAAGCTTTCTTTTAACTTCTCTAACACAACTTACTTACTATAGTTTTGTTCCAAACTTTCATATTATACATACATGCAAATATTAAAATGACGATGCACATTTTTTCTATAACTTATAATCTTCTAACTAGCCACAACTTATGATTCAACAAAAAACATTGCGGTTTTAAGCTCTCGCAGAGTTTAATTTAGCAAATACTGTTAGGAAAGGTCACCGTTAATCATTGCTTAAATAAGCTTGTTTAATCTTTTTTAGTGATTTTTAATTTATTTCATTTAAGCACCTTCATACACTTTTGCTAATACGTCCGGAAAACCAAGGTGGGGAAAATCCTTTAATCTGTTTCAGAGACAGGAAAAGCCTTTATAACGATTTTCAAAATGCACAGTTATTTATTTCAGTTTGCACGGAATTTCTTACTCATTTGTACAAAATACACTACTTCTTTTACTTTTCATTGCCAATTAGGCGATATTCACTGAATAAATAGGTACATAAGAAACATTACGTTTATAACAGAATATTTTGTAGTCTACATTTAAAATTACACGCATCATCCGAAAAAGGATACTAAAATCAAATATAATAAATCCTTGTGGCCATCAATCACAAATAAATACTAGTATTCCATAAAAAAAACGTTAAACTGTGTCTCTCTTTAGTTTTCCGATTTGATAAACAAATATGACGTACTGTCTGTACTGACGTTTCAATATTTAGAAAATGAATGTGTTATTGGTGCAGTTTTTGGAAAAAAGACTGAGTCTAGATCTTAATAAATATTTCCACAGCCTAACCTCACTTATAAAATTAAAATACTTGATTAATTTATGATTATCCTACAACATTTATTTACCAAATAGGCCATATATGTATAAAAAAATAGCATGTAGAATCTTATTAAGCACATCCTGGTGGCATTAAACCGTGTCTGTCTGTCTGTGCGACCTCTAGCCGCGACCCAGTGGCCCCGGGCGCGGGGATAGCTATTCACTTACATGGTGAGCTACGCAGGAGTGGATACGGTATTTTGCGCTTGCGCAGGTTGGTCTAAAGAGGGGTAATTGACGCTGTTTTTTGGCAATCAGGCATGTAGAATCGTTTGTAAAGAAATTGGTGTTTTATTATGGAGTATGTAAAACAAAACGATGCAGTATGTAAAAGCTGTACTTACTTACAGTGCTGGCCGAAAAAATATTGTGTAATGACTTATCCTTGAAAAATATCAGCGGCTGCAGCTGGAAAAGATGCTCAGACGTTTTCTGAAAGGCTTTATAAAATTCCCGCTAATGAGTATAGGTACTTACAGGCACATGCTATTTCAGTGTTTAATTCAAGGATAATAATTATGCGACATCATACAACTGGCTTCTTCTCGGTCCTGCTCTTGTTCTATAATTCAGGTCGTCTCCTTGTAATAATAAATGATTTTTGATAAAATCTCACAGAAATCACTTAACTCCATTTACGGACACAAACCTGTGATTTAATTTCCTGTACACAGACATCCCGCACACACCATTTGGAGAAAACCCCAAAGTAAAGTTCTACTCATCAATATTACACAAAGGAAAATAAGTCCAAGAATAATATGAGCATCTTCGTATATCATATATACCAACCCGTGCCGAATAGGGTACCTATGGAATGTATGATACGCCTCACAGAAAGTAGTAACCCATCTTCTTTGGAAAGTGTGCCCAAGATATATTGTGGAGAAGATCCAGGGTTGCCACGGAATAAATGTTTGCGTATTAATATGAAATTGCGCCTGCATTACGAACAGCTTGGTACCTATGATACTCATTTTTCGGGAGTTATGTTTAAGACACAAAAGAACAAAAAAACAAGGATGGAAAAAACAGGAATGAAAAGAAAAAAAAAGAAAGGAATAAATGGCTGAACCTATTGCTATTTTTTTTCTTTAGCTGAGCACAATTCATTAGATTTATAGATTGAGATTTGCATTTAGATCCCGTGATTCTGTTCTGAAAGTAATTGTTACTAATTGTTTTAAGCACTATATTTTGTGTTACGGAAATTATAGGATTATCCTATGTAGGAGGTATATAAGAATTAAAAGAAACTTATAAAAACTAGAACGATGCTATTATTATTGACGTAATCTTTGTCCTAGCTCGTTTTCGACGCATAATTTATTCAAAGTTTTTAGTTGTGCATTAATTAAGCAAGCCGGATTTTTCTGAATTTAGTAGTAATTGTGTTTTGATAAGATAACTTATCAGAAAATGGAATAATTATAAAATTAACGCGTGACTGTTTATCTTTGTAACCTTTCGATTTATTATTGATTTTTATGTTACATATTATTATAAATGCGTACCTACGCAACTACTTTTTTTTTGCGAATATTAAAAAAAATACTGTCTGCCTCAACATTTAATGTGTTGTTTATTTTGTACAAGGATGTTGTTTTTTTTGAGGTTACGTGTTAATTTAGCTATGATTTTGAAACAAAACATAACACAATCCTACTAATATTATAAATGTGAAAGTTTGTGAGAATGGATGTGTGGATGTTTGTTACTCTTTCACGCATAAACGGCTGGACCGATTTGGTTGAAATTTGGTATGTAGATAGGTTATACCATGGATTAACACATAGTATAGTTTTTATCCCGATTTTATCTTCCCGTGGGATAATTTTCGAGTTGTAGCGGGCGAAGCCGCTGGCACAAGCTAGTATGATATGTTTTCTTTCGCGGGTAGGTCTACTGCCAGGAATTTCTTTTGAAATAAGCTGTGCCTTTGTAATCTACGTTTTATTGCGATGTTTCCTTATGTTTTCCTCGGGTACATAAATGATTAAATAACTTTTTTCGGAATAAAGTGGAGTGGTAATAAATATAGGCCTGCCTATGCAACCCTACTTCACTCACAATAATCCGACATCCATAAACTTTTCTTTTTCACACTTAAAACTTATACAGGGCTAAGTGCCAACCCTAGCACATAATCGCATGCTAAGCCGACGGCACAGGTGCCTTGTGCCAAATGTAGACGTCGCACACAATTTATATGTTGAAAACGTGAATTAATATGCCTTCTACCGACTATTTAGGATTATAGCTTCTATACTAGCAGACATAATGGCCGAAGCAATAAAATGCCAGATTTAGATGATAAAATTATAACCTCTATTATTATAAAAGTATGGCTGTCTGTATGTTTGGATGCTTTTAGTTACTTTGATGTTTGATGCAGTTGTAGTATGGTGTCTGTTTCTGGTTTATTGTTCGGGAGGTTAAGAGGGATTGTTGGGAGGAGGCAATTTAAATAAACTTTAAAGTAGATTGAAATATCATTGGTACAATCTTATTAATATGTTTTGAAGAAACTCATGTAATCACTGTTAGACAAGGACCAGCCTCAACCACTGGGTTTACGTAGGGAAGCACTAAGGAATGATTTCTAAAAAAAATACATGAAATAAAAAGATGTGATGTGTTTCATAGTGAACCCTAGCAGTAGGTGATGGAGTATGTTCACATATAACATCATGACAAATTGGTGACTGTATTCAAGATATAAGAGAAACGTAGGAAGCAATAATTAAAGTGACAATAGTTTTTCTATTGTAACGACACAAAATGAAAGGAAGAATATGTGATATTTGTAAGATTACTGATGAGCCAATAATATTTGTGGTCACCGGAGCATGTCTTCTTCTTCCATACTTCTCTTCTACTCGTCATCACATCTCATCAGACACCTCCTTTCTAGCCATATATATCATCCTTCACACAGTCCATCCATCGTTTTATTGCTATTTAATCATAAGACCACCACTCTTATATTTCCCTCACGGCTTTTTCCTTATTTCTCCGCATCACATACCATAACCAAGCTAACCGATTTTATCCCTAAATTGTCTTTAACTACCACGGTGAATATAGAAGTGGCTTACACTTACTTGAAACGGTAGTCACTTAGGAGCTCTATGCAAATACGATTAGTAATTCTAAAGCTAATCTAAGTTACCTAATGCGTTATGTCTAAGCAATAGGTTTCGCTTCTGTCGGGGGTTATCTGTGCATAGTTTATGTACCGCCCTTTCTTACTGAACATTCGTAGACTCTATTTCACTTGCTACATCTTTAGAAGAAATAATTCTTCGATTATCGATGTTGGTATTGGTAATATTGGCATGTCTTATAAACAACAAATCTTACCAAGGGGTATCATATTATCCAGTACTAACTAGGTTGTGGAGGTCAGATAGGCAGTCGCTCCATGCAAAATACTGGTCAGCAGCGTTCGGTTAGACAGGAACCCGATGTCAACATAACTAGGAAAAAGATGCTGATGCAGATGACACCAAAACTAAACAGAAAACAAAAAAAAACAAAATGAAACTTACCAGTTATATATTTCGAGAAAGTTACGATGTTTACTCATTTCATCATCTCGCGTATAAGTCAAGGAAAAAAACATGATTTCTAGTCTTGCAGAAAACCTGTAATAATTTCAAAAAGGTAAACTATTTAGACAAAACATGTCTGTATCTATACATGAGATGCTCTGACAAATCTTTTTCCAAACGTGTCGAAAACAAATATGAAATATCACAACTTGTTTATGGCGTAAGGAAACATTTAGCTAATGATAAAATACCCGTCTATGGTATGCCATAGGTCATAGAGCAATATAAAAAAAAACTAGTGGAAAACCAACCAGCCTATAAAAATCAAACCAAAAACTACACGACAGCCATACTGGCAACTAATAAAACAGTTGTCTCAAATTGATTTATAAAACATAACAGCAAATAAAAATACAAGATCGATACATGATTTACGACAGCGTCAATCTAGCTAGACATTCCTGTGCCTACACGATCAGGTTCCAATCTACCTAGACTGTGTTTCTGAATTCTGTGGACCAGAGAAGCTAGTCTTTAAAGAACAGTTATTTGGTAACGTGTTGGTTCACGTTTTCGCAGCATTCTATGTCATTGATGAATCATTACCGTTTTATGGTGTCATGGGAAGGTTGGATGAATCATCTAGTTACTGACTTTGTAATTTTATGTGGGAATGTCCTTATTTCATTTGTGGACCCTATAGCCTAGTAAAGTACAAAAGCATTTTGTACATATATTCAGCTTTTAAATTTACTGTCTTGCTGGTCGGGTGGTATTCGATTCTCATGACAAGCAAAGCTGCTGTACCCTTTCGGGATTACGGTGTGATGTTGTTATGTTATGTCGATCGGGTAACACCGTTCGGTATACTCCACCTTGTTCGGGTCAGCTACGCATTATTTGAAAGTTATCATACAAAATTTTGGAGAAATAAATTAAGACTTAGGGCAAATGAAAAGTAAGTACGTATCCGTCAAGGATAATGTATAAATCCCACTTCCCATAAAAATGATAAATGCGAATCCACTTTGGATTCAGATCTGTCGGATAAAGATTACTCAATTAACATGTAACGGTTCGTTCGTTAATTGGTATCTATTAAAAGATCCACCAAATTCATGATGTTCTTAAGTATGAATAATTTAGATGAAGGTCCAGGTCCTGAAGGTTCGATTACCGTTATAATGTTTTTCGATCAGGAATTTCTTAGTAGCAGTCACGGAGCCTGGACTTGTGCCCGATTGATGGCAAAAGGCTCGCCCCCTATTACATGGGACTTAAATATAACTGGCGAAATGTGGGTGCACTATTAGGTACACCTTTGCCAAACCCTTCGTGAAATACAAGGTGTGATGTTAGGTTATGTTAGACAAAATTTTGAATGTCAAAACAAAGAAATTACATTTCGTAATTTTTCGTTTCCCGCTGGGATTTGTAATGTAGGCTGGTTTTATTGGGTCAAGCCACAATATTATTTACAGATATATCATTTAATATCATGTAAGGAAGCTCAACCTTTGAATAAATTATCATCAAACTTCATTTGAAGCATCTTGCATAACCTAGTATTAATCTTAGCTTCGCAATTAGCACTACACAGCTTCGCAACACAGGATTGCAGCAGCTGTACCAATGCCGAATAACATAACCTATACTCCTGCTGACTCTATTAACAGAACAGTTGACATTTGTATGGAAACCGACTGATATTTAAATACTGTTGCGTTAAAAACAGGTTCAACCAACGTGTTAGAGCAACCGATGAGTTCGAAGGAATTTACTATAGAGGATTAAGGTAATACCTGTTTTGCAATATTGATTGTGAAGTGTCATAACTCATAATCTTGAAAGAGTAAGGTCCTTTCCTAATGTATACATAAGCTTTAAGACTGTCGTAATACTTTATGCGTACAACCACTGTGTAGACACTATTTCGTAGCTAAGTGATTAGGGATGTCGTGATTATTACATACTGCATCCTTAGTAATACAGATCATTTTATGTGCTTCTCAGAAAGCATTTTCTCATGCTGAGTAAGTGATTTATTGCGTCAACTGTGGTCCGAAAATGCAACCTTTAGGAAACCCGACCATTTTTTTTTATTTGAAATGGTCCTGCTCTTGACCTCAATCTTGTTCTGAGGACAGAGATGAGCTCGACTACTGAAGAAGCTGACCCAAAAGAAGCTTGTTAACTTGCGGCTTAAATAGATTTGGTTTGAGCTTTTTACATTATTGTTAGCGTTCTATAGATGAACGCGTCAAATAAATTGATTCGTCTTTTAAGAAGAGTGTTTTACATTCAGAGACAAATCTGACAATTTAAACTCCAAGCTTTTTATATTTAACAATACATCTCAATATCCATTTTCTAAACAAAAATATAAACTATACTTCCCAATCATTACCGATAAAGCTTAACTAGATTAACTTGAAGCAATAACCAATAAGTGATATAAAAACTCCTTACAAGAAACTCATGACCGCTGACATTTACAATTGAATAGTTAATATTTTTATCAAAGAGTGATTCACAATAACCGTCTCACAAACCATGGGAAACTAAGATGAGTCATCAGCTTCAGTCTGAGCTCGCAAATACTTAAGATGATACATTATTATAATTTGTTGTGAAATATTTTTCGGGTCATGAAGCGGAAACAGACGGTCAAGTAGGTGTGTGACTAGATGATATGGTCCCGTAGAACAACGAACCAAAACTATTTAAATCCTACATGAGACTTTAGAAGGCGATACCTGTGTAGGAACACACCGAGGCACAATATCACAGTGATTTCAGCACAATCTAGGTGGCTACTGGTCGGACAAGTGTCGTCGTTAAGAAGGCTTTCGCCGCCGATCAATATAAAAAAACAGCTATTCCATACGTATTGACCGTTTAGCCTTTGAATTTCTGTAAGATCATGCCGATTTTTTTTTTAACAGCTTTTGGTATTCATGAAATGGCTAAAATGACGCTACTGCAATTGCCAAATTTTGGAGTGACTATTTAAATTTTCATCAACACGCTAAGAAGAAAATGGCTAAAATAATGCTGTATTAACATTGAGTTAGCACTTTTGGAAAAGAACTTTGTATACCTACTCAGAATCTTTTGATTTTATTTTCTCTTTTGGTTCGATTTATCCAAAGTTGTTGCAGATCTCTAAAAATGTGCTTCCAAGACGTTGTAACTTGATGTTATTTTAAGCTCTTCCGAAGGTGAGGTTTCCGTTGGTGAAAATGTGACCTCAAATGATGTGAGAAGCTCCGGTTTGTTATGAAATTCTTCAATCTTTGACCTTTCGAGGTCTTTTAAAAGTATGTATATTGAATTTTATTTTGAATCTCTCTGAATTATTGTGCAATGAACTGTTTGAACGGTTTATCTAAACTAAATTTTAAATTTTGTATCAAATTTTGACTTTATTAATTTTGTTATAATAATGAAACATAAAAAACAGTAAACGGAATATGGTTGCGTGGAAAAAATAAAACCCTTGAAATTGTTTACAAAATCAGATTCAAACAGGGAAGTAGGTAATAATTTTCCATCAATTTCACACGAACAAAGGTTGCAGGCAACAGTAATAACTAAATCACTTCTAGTTTATATCTTATTATTACCTATAAAATAATGGCCATTATTAAAGGTAATTTGTTTATTACGAGTGGATGTTATTGTAACTGCATCACAATGAATCATTATAAGTAATCCTAGATCCTAGATGATGGTACTGAAGTACTGATGATGTAAACTTTAATGAAATGATGCTGGTATCTGAATATACTATATTCAAACCAGTGTTTCCAATTGGTGTTATTATTAGTTAAATAAATATAGACCCTATAGTTATCGTAATAAGATGGATTTCACAACTTGATACGAGTATTAGTCATAACAAATGGGGTAGTTGACTGACACCATTTAACAGTAAGTCCAAGATACAAGTACATATTTTATTTTTAAGGTCAGAATATTGATTAATTTTATTACTATCTGTAAAATTAGATTTTTCGTAACCAGTTAGGTCATAGAGTTGGCAAATAAGTGCCATTACAGCTAATACCATAAAAAATCGTAAAATATGTCATTTTTGTTGAAGTTGTAGAGCAAACTAAAGCTTAAGCGAGGGAGTTAATAATTTGATTCAAAAGCACATAATTTTGTATGTCTTCACCTTTGGAACCTAAATCACAAACAGTGGATGATCATGAAATCTTGATGTTTGTATTAATGATGTAAACTTGAATCAAATGATGCAGCTATAATATCTAGGTTCATGATTATTAACTTGCCAATGAAAGGTATTGGATTACTCATGTTTTTTTCCGCAAACAAAGCTCATAGGGTCAGATTCTTATCTTAGCAAACATCTAGTTAAATATTCTTAGATTTACAGAAGTTGCATCATTATTGGATAAGTCATACTTATTAACCAGTAGTTTCCGCTTTAATTACCTACTGGATAGATTTGTTCGGAAGTTTTTTCTCTTTATCAAAAATTAGGAAGTGGTGAAGAGTGCGCGATATTTTTGTTTTTATAATCTTTTATTTTATTGCTACTTATCAATTTCATTAATTTAACTTTTAAACTAAATTGGAGGTGCATTCAAAATAACTAGTCCACCATATTGATTTTAGAATGACGTCGCTTTGGATTAGCACCATGCATTGCCATCCAAAGTAAACGTTTACGCAATTTCAAATTTCACTGTTCTGTTGGGGATACCTATCTTATACGAATATAACAAACATACATAAAATCATGTAAAAAATACGTTAGAAGCGATAATTAAATTGAAAACATACGGACCATTGAAAAGAATACCCACACCAAATAACTTTTTATGTCTGGAGGCACTGAAAAGCTAAATATAACAGTATTAACAGTACATACAATTTTAAAAGCTTTTCCATACTTGCCGAAGACTAAACAAAGAATCGGCCCAGATGTTTCCAGTCCAGGGCTCATCCAGTCCAGATGTGCTAAGCCATTTTATCCATTGTTTACCTAGTAATGAGTTCGCACGTGCGTTACCTGAGAAATTATGGAATTTTGGACCTTTTCAAAGAAACACACGTGTTTTATTGTCTTAAAAGGGATTTTTGCAGATGTTTTATTGTTCAATTTGTTGAATTGAGACGGTATTTTGCAGGTTCGGTCTTGAATGGGATTTGGAGACATATGGAAGTGATTAGTTCGGACTTGGTTTTTTGGTGGTTATTATTTTTTTAAGAACGGTAAAAGTGATATTGAGATAAAACTTTCGTTATTTGAAAACAATTGTTTGGAATAATATTGAAGACGAGGGCCGAAATCTATAATCGTTATTAACATGCTCTCATGCTCGCATGATTGCATGTGCTTTAACTTCAAAGATGCAGAGAGGAATCAGCAGAAATGTCATGTGATCATATGTCTTATTGATATCTTAAATCATTACTACTTGTACTCCTACACTAACCAGTATACTATTGCAAGTATACTACGATTTTGTTCGCTTTGTGTTGATGTGTTTTGAACTTTAAACGGCTGTGGCGGCCGCATCCATGCTTTAATTTTGTCCTATTTCATCCAATGTTTCGGCTCAACGGGTCAAAAGTTAGCCTTCCAAAGTTCAACTATGTCCCAGCTATCTTCTATCACACATTTTTTCGGCAACTGAGGATCTTCTTCCTTTCCGTTATAACACAGATCGATGGTTAAAACAAAACCTTTTGACACGTTTATTCTAAGAAAATTGAAAAGTCTTTGATCCCAACCTTGCTTAAACTTCGTTCCAGCCATCTTCACCCATAATTTCGGCCCAACGGGACCCAGACCTAGGATCCCCCTTTCCGTTATAGCCACGATGGTTAACGCCCTCGTGACACACGACTCGTTACTATTTGCAGATAGCAACGGTAGCGGGTTCGCTTCCCTACACGCTTGCGGTGACCTTTACATCATCATCTGATAGGGTGTACTGTTTTTATCCGCCGACTAGCTTTGAATATTTGATGCTTTAGTATTGGGGTTTGTTTTTGTAATTTAAGAGACAATAATGTTTTTAAAAACCGTTTTGGGTAAGATTAAATTTTAACTGCACCAAGAGCATGATCTCAATTTTGTGAAGTTTTGACTAATTTTTGAACATACAGGTCGATTTGTAGTCTAACCCACGTTGTGTGTGTTGTGTTGTTTTATTTTTATTGTTTTTTTTCCCGTCAAAAACAACAAAAAAACATGAGCTACTCATTTCATAAGGTTTGACCACACAGTTGAGAAAATGCACCCGATTAGACAAAGAAAAAAAATCTTAAGTTGTTCGGTAGTAAAATTTTTACACATACTTATACCATGTCTTATTTTAGTTTTCATGCTTCTTTGACTAGACCCTCCGGATCATCATATAGTTAGAGAACTAGCCTACCCACAACTACATTAAATTCATAACCTATAACGCCTGTTCATAGAGATATAATATTATTAGTTAAAATGAAGTTTGTGCGTGATTGAGTAATAAACACCCAAACACATTCGTACCTAGATTATTAGTCACGAATGCGTCAGATCAGAATAATCTCTTGTTGTTCATTGTAATGTTTAGCTTTCATTAATTTACAAAATTCAACAGATCACAATCGCCAAGGCCTTTTTGCATCATCAAAACTCTCTTGCCCTTACCCTAATTTATTTAGTTCAACGTTCTGCTTAGTTCGTCCATCATTTCTTTGGTCTTTCTTAACTTAACTTAATACACATTCATACTTTAAAACTCTTTTACGATAATCTACTTTCCTCTTTCATTATTTTTGAATATGCAATTTCTCAGTAACTGAAAAAGCCCGTCTTGCCATTTAATATGGTAACTTTAAATATATAAACGTCATCGGCTCCTGCTTCTCTAAGATCATTAGCTGATTATTCAATTGCAATGATGCATAGGTGATGCCATCATTACGATCTATTCCCATCCAATACCAAGAGCTAATACCATTTGGTATTAGTTTATTTCCGAATTTATTTTCTATTCCCAACGAGTACCACATTTTGAAACCAATACCAAAACAAGTTTGAAGAAATTAGGTACAGTCAGGTTCACTAAAATTAAAATGATTTGAGTGATTTTAAGTAATGTTTAATCAAGATTAGGGTTGGAATATAAATCACATATTGATCACTGAGTATGCACACTACCCGCCGCAAGCACGGAAATGTACTGAACTGAGTTGTCTGTCTGATAGCAAGACTTATTTTGCACTCAACTCTGATTAGTTGCTTCGAATTTCAAAACAATAGACAAAAATCGACCCTTTTTCGCAGGTAAAGAGAAATGTTTTTTTTTTTTTATTTGCAATGGGCTTGCTCTTGACCTCAATCTTACCCTAAGGGCAAAGATGAGAACTACTTATTTGTTAGTTTGGAAAGTTTTAGACTTTTAGCATTCAATTACGATAGTATAGTATGTAATTTGTGTAGCTGAGTGTACAAAAAGTCACGTTTTGGTATTCGTTAGTAATAGATTTTTTATTTTAAAAAATGTGGTACTCGTTGGGAATAGAAAATTAATTCGGAAATAAACTAATACCAAATGGTATTAGCTCTTGGTATTGGATGGGAATAGATCATCATTACCATATTTTTCAATAGCTTTGTTGCCATTATCGATTGTCATTTGTTTAATGAGAGTGAACAAACAAACAGAAGAATGCAAAATCTAGCTAAGGAATGCACCTAAGCATTTTAATCACATAAAACAGTGGCAAATCACGACAGTTCAACGCCCTTTAAACTGAATAATACAAACACTTGAAACCAGCGCAATCGCATATCCCACGAAGAATTTGAAAGCCATCCTTCATTCCATACGTTTGCATACAAAACTTGAAAACTGTTGTCTCTGGTACTTAAATAGTCAAAAGCATTCCAATACTATTGAATGCGACCTTTAAGGCCGATCGGGTCCTCACATCGGGTCACGGCGGCACTCCCGCGCAGCGCTGCGCTCCCGTGCGCCCGCGCAGCATTTTGTTCAACGCTCGGATCGTTAGATATATTTTGCTGCATGTATTGTAAGTTATTCAGGTTGATAGAGTAATTTTAGTCGGTGATAATTAAGCCGTTTACGCGTGAGATTTGAAGTTTAATGTATTATTGGATTACGGAGGCTGATTTGAATGCAATTGAAAGGTTACTCTTGCTTACTATACTAAATTAATTGTCTCTCTCGATATTTCAAGTCCCTTTGCTAAATGTTTGCTGGTACTTAAGGTTTTCAAATTGTGGTAGGACAAACACGGAAGATTTAAAAAAAAGATAAAGCTAAACATAAAGGTTGCAGCATACTTAACCCATCCTCATCTCTAAAACCTTTAGCCGCGACTTTCAAATAAGGATCATCTCAACCCGAGTACAGTTAGCGGGCTAGAGGGGGGTGAATGGTTACCGGCGGGCCGAGGGGGGATCGAATTCCGCAAGAACTACCTTCACCTGACCTAGCTTTGGCTTTCGGTTTATTTATGTGTTGTTTTAGTAAACAGAACGCTGTTAGGCTCGCCAGTAATTTTGGGAGATCGTCCTGGTATTTAAAATATCGCGGTGAGGTAAAATAATTTAAAATGGCCGCTGGATTTTGAATGAAAAGGATTTATGGTTGATGTTTAAGCTATGCCTGGACTTGTTTTTGTTTTAAACGTTTGTCATCCCGGGAAAGAGGGTAAAAGAATGAAGTATGCTCCTACTTATACATTTAACTGTTCGCTAAGTCGGGTTTCGCTAATGAATGATTTTTTCTTTGAAGATGCAGTCATGGTTTACTTCAACTGTGCATAAATATTTAATATTATTTAATGCTGAGCCAAGTTCAATCGAAGGCGAAGCTGTAGACCACGTAGGAAATGGCGGGAGAAACTGGACAGAACTACGCCACATTGGGACTGGATTGAAAGATTTGGAAGTCATTATAATGACACTGACTAACAGTAACAGTAAGTTCAGGCCTGTGTTAAGCACTATACTCGAACTAAGAAATAGGTTCAGTCTTCGAAAGATCAAATCAAGTTTCATCATCTCCCAAAATTGAAATAGCTTGTTATCTTGTCCTGTATAACATTTCCAAACATGGCGACTGTACGTACAGTGTCAGATTCAATTGGAAGGTCGGTAATGAGCGTTTGGTTACCTGTTAGATTTGTCGTGTCCAAGGCTTCGGAGAATTGTAACAAATTCGAATGTGCTTTATGTTCAGCATTTAATTTGGTGAAGCATTTGAACGTAGCCCTTGTTTGTGGGACTGGGATTAAAGGACGGCACTAATTTAATGGAGGCTTCTGTGTTCTCGCGAATCGAAGGACCAGAATTTACATCAAGATATTTATTGTAAATGTGTAACGTTCCATTTATTTGCGTTAAGTGGTTAGTTTGTGTCCCGTTCAGTCTTATTTGTTTACTTCAAGCTTTGTCTATGCTTAATAGGATTTCTCAACCGCTGAATAAACTTTGATTCTTCATCTTCTATTTTATATCCCTTTAGAAAACGTTGTTTTTTTAAGCCACACATACATTTTTGTATAAAAGCATTTCTTGTGTCAATTGTCAAGCTTCTACTTGATCCAGCATTTTAGACAGTGCATTGTCTACCAGTGAATTTAAGCTTATTATATTGTAAGTACCGAGATAAAATATTAGTAATCCAATATTGTTAGCACTTCATCTAATACGTAATTGTAGTAAAAGCGATTAATATTCTTGTTGCCAGTTGACTCATAGTCATTTATCATTTACTTAGTCCTTTTGGTACTCCACAGTACAGTAGCATTTGTAAAAACATTCTTCGAATCCGCCTTAGGCTTACATTGGGCTAATTGAATGAATATTAATGCAATTGAATCTTGTAGTTACATGAAGGCTCATCTTTTATTAACTACTAGTATGTCTATTTCAAACGATTTTTACGACTTTTTCATGATCAACAGTAATTCATTAAAGCTACTAAAGTATTTTCTAGACTATCCTGCGTATTTTTTTTCTTATTGCACCGTAAAATATGTATTTAGAAAAAAAAAAAAAACGATTTTGATCGGAATTTTTAATCCATGGTTTTCTATGTATTTGAAAAAATCGCCAGCTCGTTCTCGTGTAAAACGCAATCCATGTTGTTGACCTGTCAAAATGGCTAGACGCGGAGATGGCAGAAGGAACAAAACTTGAAACGAGTGGTGGTCAAGGTTAGGCCAAAGCAACCAAGGTCAGGACACACAGTACCGGAAAGTGTGGCAGAAGAAAAGAGACTCCTTTATCCAGCAGTGAGTGATTCCGGATTGAAATGATAATGATGTCAAAATAAATAATCGCATTGGGAATACGAGTGTGTTACGAAATTATCCCACAGATGTATATTGTTTATCTTTACTAGTTTCTAAAGTAAATAAACCCGAACATAACATTAGGATTGAACCAATTATACCGATTAAGTTAGTGCCCTATTGTCTTACCAGCCAAACAGTCGCCGACCAGAAACTAGTTAAGTTTACAAACTGTAGCTTTAATCCGGAATGCAATTAACATAATCCAACTTAGATAATCTCGTATGTCGGTCTCTACGATGAAATACTAACTATTTATAGTTAAAATTAAGGAGTATGTGGGTGTAGTTGCATGTATAGAAAACATAGAGGTTGCAGTTTAGAGTATTATCAACTTTAGGTTTTATTATTTAGAGTTTGTTTTTTATTGTTCAAGGTGAAAGAAATAGTCATAACATTTTTGATTCTTCAATGAAAAGTGGACTTTTTGTTACTGATTTTAGGTTTGACTTTTGAAATTGTGTTGCTTCTAAAATGCCTAATGTATACTTTATGTGATTACATCCATGTTTGATATGTAATCGATTGAGATTTAGGAACTATTCGTTTGTTAGATAAAATATTGTTTAATCGAATGCTGTTTATTAACTCGGTTGTATCTTTATGGTTGAGTACGATTTGTATGTTCGACATAATTATGTACCAGGGTTTGATTGCCGTGTGAAGCATTTCGAGACCATTGTTTTAGCTAATTGCTCATTATTATTAATGAAAAACTATATATTTTTAGAGAAACTATATTTAAGAGAAAATTAATAACCTAAGCTGTTTTCAGTTCATGTTACTTCTAATAGGGTAAGAAACAAACAGATGATAAAAATCTAGAAAGTTATTTCTTGTTGAATTTCTTTATTTTCAATTAAAATTTGTTAAGGTGTCGCCGCAGACCATGAAGAAGTTGGCAGGATGAACGGGATGTCTTCCTTGAGAATTAGAAAGAAGTTGCACAGAATCGTGACCGTTGGGAGGAACGAAGGGAGGCTTTGCCCAGCAGTGGGACAATATCGGCTAACAATAAAAATAAAAAAATATTTTATAAAGAATATTTTAAAATGTATAAAGTTTGTGAAAAAGTTAATAAAGGATATAATAGACTACATTTTGATTAAACCAGTACTACAAATAATTGCAGGAACAGTCAGAATTAAACTCTCATTTTTGTAAAACCACATCCAAATTCTCTAGTTCCTATTCCCACACAATAATGAAATTAACCCTCAATTGTTTAACACTTAGAAATAAAAACTATAAAACCAAGTCGAAAGGTGGTGAGTGTTATAAAAAACCCTCAACTTACCAGCATATTTCACGGCCATCTGCTTGTTACCATCAGAATCTTGGCCCTTGTGTCCAGTGATGGTTAAAAAAAGGCCCGTAGACAATGGGCCGAGAGATTTATAATATTCTGACATCTGGACGGTTACCTGAGGGTTAAACCTACCGTTTGTACGGCTTCGAAATATTGTAATTCAATTAAGTTTTCGAAACTGTAATTAAAAGATTTTTAAGGGAATTTTGGATTTATGTTCGGGGGAGTAAATTTGGAGGTGTTGTTGTAGCTACTGACAATTTTAATATTCACGATAAAAGTTGATTGATTGTGTATGCACATCTTGCATATTAAACGTTATAATAATTATTAAATACTGGTGGCAAAATAATTAAGACTCGTACCTGACTGACAGTGTAACATACATATTATACCACTGCATGCTACCACCATTTGGTATCCAAGATTTGGTGATGTTTTTTTTTTACATATTTTTAAAATAGTAGAAGAAGACCAAAGAAACGATGGATGGACTGTGTTAAGGATGATATGGCAAGAACGGAGGTGTCTCATGGGATGACGAGAAACAGAGAAGTATGGAAGAAGAGGACATGCTAATGACCTCAAATGAATTGGGATAAGGGCAAGAGAATGATGATGATGAATTTTTATTCTTCAATAATTTACATTATAATAACTGAGTTGTAAGTTGCAATCTATATTTACAAACGTATCCTCCAACTGCTACTAATATTTTTCTACAAATAGTAGCGGACCTAGCGTAGATCCTTGCGTTATCTGCACCTATTGCCTAGATCCGCGACAACGAGTTTAAACAAAACAAGGTCTTAAACCTGTTATAGGTCAATCGTCCAGAATGCAAATAGACCCGAGACCAGCTGACACAGTCACAGATGCTTTAAACGCTGAAAATCTAAAATTAAAAACAAAACTACGACATAATTCAATTATACGCCCGGCGGGTCTATTTGTCTTGGCCTTTATACTATTAAAGGATTGTGATCATATGCCTGTTAGTGTATTTTTATAATGTCAACAGGCATTTTTATGTAAATAAACGTATAAAAGGTCGAATTATTGTTTATCATTTGTAGAATTGCGTGTCTTGTTTCTAGGGTTACCATTCGTGCGGATTCTACTGGACATGTTCCAGTTCTTGGCCCTCGGGCCTCGTCAGAATTATGGATGGCCTTGTCATTTGTCCGTAGACCTAAAAATTCAACAGACTGAAAAAGTGAAACTAAAGTATCTGGATTATTGTGAAGTATTTATTTGTTCTTTAATATTTTTTCTTTTCTTTCTTTCTATTGTCAGAACTTTTACATTTTTTCTGGGTTTTCTCATCAGGAATTTCTTAGTAGCAGTTGAGTGCCCGGTTGATGACGATATGCTTGTCCCTCAAGACATGGAACTTAAACATAACTGCCAAAATATTTTAGCAATATTGTGCCTAACCTTCTAAAAAAAGCAGGCGTGTTGGTAACCCTACTAGTATCTCTCCTATTAATAGTATTTTTATTAGTATGTCTGTTCTGCAGGTTTTAATTTTAGATAGCCTTTTAGCCATGTTATTCCAGGTTTTATCTATGGTCTTATCTAGGCACACGTTGGATGGTCCGTCGTAAGGTATGGTGTACATCGGGACATTAGTTAAGCCTTTGATACGGGTGTTGTGTGAGGAGCTATGGAAGTCTTTGGTATGCGCTGACCTGTCTGTGTTGGTATTTCGTTGACCTTGTATGAAGATGGGTGGTTGGATTTAGTTTATGTTTCGTTGTTTGAAAGTTTTAACATTGAAAACCGTTGTTGTGGTGGATGGGTTTGAAAAAGGAGATCAGTAAACTCACAATATTCTAGTTACAGTGATGGACAAGATTGATCGGCTTTTAATCAGGCACTGGGCGAGTACAAATGTGCGCGCAGACGTCCATGTTGCCAATTAAATGTTGTGTAATGTTGTTACTTACTAGCAATAGGTTAAGTTCATACTAACACCTTATGAATTTAACTGCTTGAAGACGCCTATTATATGTATGTAAAACAATGAATTGAAAGGTGTAGGTAAGGACATAAATATCAAGCATTGCGATGGATGCAAGCAACTCGCGCAATTGAAATCTCACTGTGCTATGATCAAGTTGGCTGAAAATATGTCGCTTGAGTGTAACTTTTGGGTAGAGATGGTTCTATTAGTTTTAATCAATAACAATTTAAAGGAAAACAGAATGGGATGTGGCGCAGGCGCAAGGATATACCACAAGTTGAACCAGGGAGACGTAGGATACGTTGAATCCGGGAAATAAATTTCCTTGCGATTATTTTCGAGTTTTCGACCCCGACACAGACGAACTAGTGGACAACAGCTAAACTTCCACATAATTATTTAATTACAATGTACACAATCCAGTTTAAAATTACAATAATAAAAAACTAGACACCCTCGTCTGATAAATTGCAAAATTAAATTGCTATCCGCACTCTTCCCATAACGCGTATAATTCCATTTGGAGTTAAGGCACAATTTGCATGATAAATAGGTAGACATTATTCAATAGGTTTTTAATTAGAGTAAATAAGTTATTTGTGTTGCATTTGGATAGATGAACTAATAGGTAGTATTTATCTTGTGGTCGCAACTGCTGGCCAGATGCTGTATTAGGTTGATTAGAGTGCTATATATTATTTGTTTGTCTTTCATACATTTTGTTTGTTTTATTTTGATACTAGTTTTTTCCCGCGGCTTCACCAACGTGAAAATGTCGATTTTAAATGCAAAATTTACCCCCCTTTTCTTCCTTAGTGGATGCCTACGTCCTAAGAGGAATACGTGTGCGAAAAAGTGTGTAGCCCGTATGGGTCTACCACACGCACAGGCTTCACTACAGTCTTGCCTGCGCGATTACACGATGCACACGGTACATCGCGCGTGCGGTTGGTAAAACTGTATTACCAATACCAACCACACGCGCGATGTACTGTGTGCACCGTGTAATCGCGCAGGCAAAAGTGTGGTGAAGCTTGAGCGTGTGGTAGGCCCATAAGGGTTTATAGCCTGTGCGTTGTTCCTCAGTCAGTCAGATTTGCCTTCTAAGATATAGATAGACCGCTAGTTGGTTAAGTACTTACTGCCGCACCCAGACAGCTTTAATGATTACTTAGGCTATCACTTAGTAAAGGTTTTGGAAGTCAGATAGGCAGTCGCTCCATGTAAAATACTAGTATTCAGCTGCATCCGGTTAGACTGGAAGCCGACCCCAACATAGTTGGGAAAAGGCTAGGCAGATGATGATGACATAACTTTTCAGTCACCGACGCCACTTTCAGACTTCATTTAACAAGGGACTTCAACATAACCTTCAACATGTTGGTGTATTGTTATGTACAGCTCTGGCTATCTCATCGAAGATCACAAGGCGTGCTGTTGAAAGTCCTTACACCTGATTATTCATTACATGTTTTATACTAATAAATTACAAGCAATGTGTATTTACATCACTAGTATTCCTGTTAACCCTTCATACAATAATTCTCATACAATGCTCTTTAAGTTCTTGTTTTTAACCTGCTTGCAACATTGTAGCGTAGGTATTCACTTGTAAAGACGATTAGCGATTAATCGGTTGACGTGTACGACCGCGACGATATTATATATTTTTTTACTTATATAAAGCGGTAGCTAGACTAACTGTTGTATTTGACGTCGCTATTTATCATTTGTATTAGTGTACTAGGTTAATTATGGAAAATTAGGACTGGTTCACGAAGGCGAATAAATTATTAATAACTAGCTGTTGCCAGCGGCTTCGCCCGCTACAACTCGAAAATTATCCCACGGGAAGATAAAATCGGGATAAAAACTATCCTATGTGTTAATCCAGGTTATAAACTATCTGTGTACCAAATTTTATCCAAATCCGTTCAGTAGTTTTTGCGTGAAAGAGTAACAAACATCCACACATCCATTCTCACAAACTTTCACATTTAAAATATTAGTAGGAAGTAGGATAGAACAACATTTCGCCAGTTATGTTTTTTGATGTCCCATCCATAGGGGGAGTCTATTTTTGTTAGCCTTTAACCTGGCACAAATCCAGACTGATGATAAAACTCTATAACACATTGCCCGACCCGCGAATCGAGCTCAAGACCTCATGATCAGCAGTCGCGCTTGTGACCACTCTACCAACGAGGCAACTTCATCTTTTTTTTGTTGGGCTGTACTGTCCCACTGCTGGGCAAAGGCCTCCCCCATGTGCTCTTTTCTCGGGCTGCCTCGAACCAACCCTCGCGGTATATGTCCGGATCGTCACACCATCTTTTTCGGGGCCGGCCTCGGCGGCGCGTTCATCTTCCGGCAACCATTCTGTGAAGAGTTTTGCCCAGCTGTCATCATGCATGCGGGTGATGGGAATTTCACTTATTAATTTAAAATATTAAATTAAAATTTTATTCATGGAGAGAATTTACGAAAATCTTTGTCCAGGAGTCGGGCAGTGAAGGCCAACAGAAAAAACCGGCCAAGTGCGAGTCAGACTCGCGCACCGAGGGTTCCGTACAAACCTGTAGGTATATAAGTAAAAGTTATGGTATTTTGGTATTTTTATATGATATAACTAAAAATGTATACTTTTCGCAATTTTTCCTATATCTCTGCTATAAGACGTTGCTTCATACCAAATTTCAAGATTCTGAGTTCACGGGAAGTACCCTGTAGGTTTTGATTCCCTTGCGAGTGTCGAAAATTTGCGGCATAAACGGGAGTATCTTTTGATCGCGTTGACTTAGAAGTTTGATTTTTTCACAGCTCCAAGAGACCATAGACTTGAGTATTTGATATGAATTTCAGCTTGATACCTCCACGCGTTCCTGAGAAAAAAGGTCTTGACAGACAGACAGACAGACAGACAGACGGACAACAAAGTGATCCTATAAGGGTTCCGTTTTTACCTTTTGAGGTACGGAACCCTAAAAAAACTTTTATTAATTAGCTAATTAAAGAGGTAACCACAAAAAGGTTGCAAATATGCGTCATATGCAAACCACCAGGCGAGCGGTGCCACGTGCGACGTCTTGCATATGTTGTGTTTTTATTTGTGGTACAGACGCAGACAAAATGTTTGGGTTCAACAGTGGTTGTTACGATACAATTTATAGGGCAATAGGTCCACTCAGATGGAATAACTTGTGGTGTTATTTACAATATAATGGTAGGACTGCTGAGGATGAGGTCCTGGGATAGATTCTCGGGTACAACAAAGTGTTATTGGGTTTTGCTTTGAGAAATTTCTCAGTAGCAGCCACGGAGTCTGGATTTGTGGCTGGTTGATTGCAATAGGCTCGCCTCCTATTACTTGGGACTTCAATATAACTGGCGTAATGTGTGTGTACTATTAGATTCACCTCGGCCCAACTGTTTTAGGTTTAAATGGTCTTTACCAATTTGAAAATACTAAAAACCTCATGTAGTTGTTGCTTCCTGCAGTTTGTTTGCTTTAAGACGAGTTAAAAAGCGTTATTAAAAAAAAAAAAATCTACTTTTGCAGCTTGTAAGTGCTTATTATGGTATCTAGTTTTCAGGCGGTGGTTTTTCTGCATATTTCTGGCTTGTAGAGCAGCGACACTTTTATGTCATCGGCACCAGATTATCTTGCCCGCATGGTGCGTACGCGCAGTTATGGTGCAGACTTACTAACTAACTTAATTACTTAGACACCGTGTCATGGTCATTAACCTAGGTTAATGGCTCAGTAACTGCCATTTGAACTGGAAAAAAAAATATAGAGACCATAGATAAACTGAGTTTAAGTAAAGTATTTTTAAAATTATACGAGTAAAACAATTATGTAATTCCAATGAAATTAAACCAAAACATTAGAAAGAAATACAAATTAAATATAATTCCAGTGACGGTATATAAACTGACTTTAAATTAATTATTTCAAAAATTATAAAACAATTAATACCAATAAAATTAAACCACTAAATTATAAAGAAATTCACATTAAAATAAAATTAATTCGTTAACTAAAGAATGTTAATCTTTACCGAACCGAGAGATCAAATAAAAGATACCGAATTTACATAAAAGATTGAGTAAAACATTAGTAAGTACTTCTTCGATTTATTCAAAGATTGCTCTATATCGAAGCCTACAAACTTTATTGTCAAATGATTCCATCGACACATGACTCCCTGATGGTTTTAATTAAAAAAAACTTTAAAAAAATGTTTGTCTGATCACCTGCCGATCCAAAGGTGTAGATTGACAAGCCCTAAATTCTGGCGTCTGTTTTCAAAAAGTTTAATTATCAAATCGTTTAGATATTTGGAAGTAATTCGTTTATAATAAAAGGGTAAAGGTGTGCAGTGGCTCGAGGTTTTATAATGAAGGTTTTATTCAGAAGACCCTGCTATAGGGACAGTGGTAAGAAAGCGACTTCTGTACTTCGAATGCGAACATGGGTTAAGTTAAAAAAAACGGATTTTTCGAATAAAAATTAACCTAGGGTTTTTAATTTGAATTGGCTTAAAAATTTGGAGGCAAATCGACGATGCCAGCCCAGAAAGAGGTGACGAGACGATAATTATGGACGCGTCCCGCGAGGTCTGATTCGAGGAGGCACAACTCACAAGGAAAGAGCTCTTGGAAGCAATTGCCTTTGCCCTGCAGTGGGATATACGGAAATACTTTAGACGTTATCTTTTTCGATAATAAAAAAAAAATACATTTTATTGTCACATAATCCTCCCTCAGCCCTTGTAATAAAAGGTTTTTAGATTTTTACGTCCTGGAGTATTTTAAAATCAAAGTTTATTGTAAATACTACATTGTTTTTACATTCCTGTTAAGGTCTGCGTAAATTATTACACATTTGTTAAAATGAATGCGACCGAACTTTTTATTTAATTTTATTTATGATGATTCACGGAATTAAAAAGCGTCACACATTTACGGTGAGCAATGAGCAATTTCGTTAAACTAAATGTCCAGCTAACCGTTTAATATTGCTTGTGGGTTCAAAATTAACCCAGAAAACATAATTATCACATTAAACTACTCTAAAATTAAGTTTTTAATCTGGCACAGACGTGTTAAGTGTTACTTTCGAATAAGAAACAAAGACAAAGTTATTTTTAATTACTGTGCAAGAAAGTTAGGATAATTTTTAAACAGTTTTGTTTGTCATGGACTCATGGTCCAATATAATTGAGTTATTAAACCAGATCTGTGGTTTTGCTTCTTAATTATGTTATTTTATATTTAAGCACTTTTTTTACTTATTGCATTCGATCTATTAATTATAAATTATAGACGAGACGGGTGTTTTCCTTTTGTTTTGGAATATTACAACCAGTTTATTTTTATTATGGATGAATTTTGAGTAAATTATAATAAAATCTAGAAATAGTGCGAGCAACACAAGAAGCTTTTAGTGTCTGCCTGTGGATTGTTTAGCTCTACTTCAAAACTATGGATGTATTTACTTGCGGTTTTCACCATTACAACGTGTTAACGGACTCTTTACATAGCCGTCAACCAAGCATTCTGCACATCACACTAATTAACGCTACGCACAAAATATTGTTGAGAAAAGACTTTTTATTGGGGAAAAAAAAAATATATTTTACGGTAGGACTTAATGTGAGGCATTGAATATTACGGGGATGGTGGAGGTTTTTAAAGATAAAATTTAAAAAAAAATTAAAACATGTATTTAAAAAAAACTTGTGAATAAGTTTAAACTTTGACCCCCAATATTTCCAATCACAATGACGGGGAGAACAAGTGCCTTACGGCTTCGTTTAGGGTACTTTTAGACCCATAATAAAGAATTTATTCCGAATTTAAGTATTGCATAAAATAAAGATAAGTTTTGATTAATAATCAAAAAGAGGTAGGAAGCAAGGGATAGTTATTATAACTAAAAAAAAAACGATAAAAATTGTGACCCCACATTAAATATAACTTAATTAAAAGAAATATAGAATTATGCTTGTTTGGTATTTTCAGTATATTTATAGACATTTAGATTACAATCTGGAAGGGAACAAATTGCAAGTGCCAGCGATGTTTCACGATAACTCTGTGAAATTCATTCTCTGTGTCCGCGTTGACAGTACAATTCGCGAACGCATTCATTTAAAAAAATATTATGAGAGATGAGAGAAAGCCTGTTTTACATACAGCCACAAAGCATTAAGAAAAAAACAGATAGCACCCCATAAAAGATCACCATAAAAAGATATAGATTATAAGCTACAAGTACTTACACACCTTGTACTCGCAAAACGTTTATAAATCAAAGGGGGAGCACTCTTGTTTTAAGGGAACCAATCTTTTTGTTTGCGAAAGATAAAAGACTTGTATCGACAGATGTACGGGGATATGTCTGAAAGTAATTTATTTGTGGAAATAGTAAAAAAGGAACGTTTTATGGTACTGATACACATGGCCGTTGTTATGGCCGGTACTGTGTGCTGTTTGGAATATTGTGGATAAGATTTGCATGGACTTGTGTGGCCAGTTTTCAGGGAGTGATCTAAAGCAGGCATGTGATGCGAAAGAATGAGGAAAATGTCGTGAAGAAAGTTATGAGTATGAATGTGGTTGGGTACAAGAGTAGAGTAGTGCATTAGTCTTATGAGTTTTTTCTTTGTCATGAGAAGACCAAAGAAAAGATGGATGGTTTGATTGGATTGTTGGGGAAATAGGAGTAAATGATAGCGTGGCGGTTGACAGAGATTAGATTTGAGAAAGAAAAGAAAAAAATGTGTTGCACCAACCCTAAATTACATGGGACAAGCCGGGCAGGAAGATGAGGACTGTCTGTGTAGATTTAAGACTAAAAGCTTCAAGTAATAGGGCAGATTTGATACTAAACTTATCAATCCGACCATTTCTTATACCCGACTTAACTAAAAATATTTTTCCGTTTGAACCATACGCCCATAATATAAAAAAAAACAGTTCCCACTGACCAGTTCCAAATGCAAATATGTGTTGCCGCTCATAAATTAATTAGATTCAGTGTTGCCAATAAAAAAAAAACACTATCCACATTAAACCAGTGTTGCAACATCTAAAAACAGCTGTTCGACAATGTCCAATCACATCGCATAATAAAAAGGTAATTAGACCGCGATTTAACTGTTTTTTTTATAGGTATAGCCTATTTACCTACATTATCTGATGTTGGTACCATTTTATTACTCCTAAATATACATGACATTGCCTCGTTGGTTTTGTGGTTGCATTCGGGACTGTGGAGCATGAGGTTTTGGATTCGATTCCCGGGTTACGCCAATTGGGTTCATCGTTGTTGGGGATTTTCTCAGTAGCAGCAACGGAGTTTGGATTTGTGCCCAGCCGCTGACAATAGGCTTGCTCCTTATTAAATGGAACTTAACATAACTGGCGAAATGTGGGTGTACTATCAGGTATAACTTTGGCAAACTGTTCAGGTATTACAGGCGTGAAGATTTACATCCATGATTTTTGACAGAAATTATATCCATGATTTCGGATATCGTAATATCGTGCATCCATGCAAAGCAGGGGTGGATCACTATACTCCATTCAGAACTAAAACTGTTGCAAAAATATTTAATTACTTTTCTGAGAGATTTAGTAGAATAAATGTTGGTCAGTAGTCGTAAAGATGAGCTTAATGCACAGAAATTATTGCTATTACCAATGTTTTTAATTATTTCTGGGTAACGAAGTAATTTACGATTCTCGGTAATTTGTTTTGTCATTTATTTCATGGTGAAATTACTGGAATTATCTGTTTTCTGTCATTGTCCCTAATTTATTATTAAACTTTGAACATTTAAAAAAGTGTATTTACGTAGTATTTTTTATGTCAAATGAATTGGGATAAGGGCAAGAGAATGATGAATTTAGGGGAAATATAAATTTCTTATCGTACGCTTTCATCACTTTTTAAAATTATGTATTCATGAAATCTTCTTATCCGTCTGATAAGAAGATTTCATGAATGCATAATTTTTTAAAAAGGTACCTTCATAGTTACTGAAATATACCTTGAACAATAACTAGAAATCATCGAAAACCTTAGTCAAAAGTCAAAGTCAAAATTATTTATTTGTAGCAAATGTGATACAAAAGATGGAAAAATAAAATGTAGTGCAATGACACATATCGCCATAAAGTTGGCATGCAAACATTAATTAATATATATTTAAAAGATCATTGATATATTGTTTAATATATCACCTTTTAATTGGGCATACATACCAGCACTTTTATTCAATTTTTTTTGAAATATTTTATGTTATTTTTTAGTTTGTACCGCTGTTGGTGTACCTACCTAATAAATAAATGAATAAATAAAACCCTTATTTTTTTAGCCTACCATGCAACCTGACGCCATTTTCTAAATAAAAGACCACGTTAGACATTTGCGTTAAGACGCGCAACGAACAGATGCGCTTGCGCCGGTATCGTCCATAACATAGCGTGATCATGAAAGACGGTGTTATCACAAAAGCACCTAACGGGTTTAAGACATCTGCTGATCTGTGAGATTTTGTGGTCTAATTTAGAAGAGGTAGCGGGATCTACAGAAGTCGGCTTGTTCTTTGAAAAAAAAAATAGTTTTTTGGCGTTTTCTAGCAGCTGTTACTTTATATTTGGTGTAGAAATCACGTCTTGTTCTATTTTGGTTACTTTGTTTTTTAATCATAAAACATTTTCGTGAGTTCGTTTAGTATAGAATCTTTGACAGTTCAAATTATGTTTGAGTCGTTCTTGACGGAATTATGCTTCGCATCTCTGAAAACAGGCGCCGGGGCATAGAGTGGGGATTATCCAACGTCTTGGAAGACTTAGACTACGCCGATGACCTATGCCTGCTGAGTCATACCCACGCCGACATGCAAGCAAAGCTGAACGATCTACGTCAAGAAGCGGCAGAAGTGGGCCTTAAAATAAACATCCGGAAGACCCAGGAGATGAGAACTGGTGTGAAGAATAACTCACCGTTGCTGATTGGCACAGAGGCAGTGGCACGCGTCCACAAATTCGCTTACCTCGGGAGCGTCGTGGCAGAGACTGGGGGCAGTGAAGAGGACATCACTTCACGGATCGCCAAAGCCCGAGCTACTTTCGCGCAGCTGAGACCTGTTTGGCAGTCGCGGAAACTGACCCGAAGGATCAAACTTAAGATATTCGGGTCCAATGTAAAATCCGTGCTGCTTTATGGGTGCGAGACGTGGAAGGTAACAAAGGTCATCTCACGTCAAATTCAAGTCTTCGTTAACCGCTGTCTTCGTCGCATTCTCGGTATTTACTGGCCCGAGACCATATCCAACTTAGAACTCTTGGAGAAATGCCACGAGAGCCCGATCGACCCCCAGATCAAGCGTCGCAAGTGGAGTTGGATCGGCCACACGTTCCGAAGGGACCCCGAACACATACCCAAACAAGCTTTGGACTGGAATCCCCAAGGGAAAAGAAAGCGTGGCCGTCCTCGTCAAACTTGGCGCCGCACAGTGTTGGCAGAAGCAGCGAACATCGGTATGACGTGGAGTGAGATGAAACATGAAGCTCAAGACCGATCGCGATGGAGGACATCTATCGACGCCCTCTGCCCCATCTAGGGCACATAGGACATTAAGTCAAGTCAATTAATAGGTAATTTTTTTGGTCATGATTTTATTTGTTTAATAATCTTTATTAGTCTTGTTTTACAAGATTATCTGAGGAAACTCTATTTGGGTTTTTTTTACTTAACACTTCAAGCACAAAGTACAGAGGCGGACTTACGTAATGCCCTAGTAGGAATTTTCTACCAGTCAACCTTCTACCTTCTTAAGTCATTTTATTGTAGCTATTTCATTTTATACTTTTGTTGCTGTTGATTTTCCGAGTAAAATACTAACCAAATAAGTCATATTTATCTCACAATAAATCAAACAAATTAAACTATTTGAATAACAGAGGACTTAAACCGATAATAAGAAACTTTCAAATTAAGCTAATTCAATAACTGTGGACATAAGCCGCTGGAAAGTAACTCCTTTTCCCAACCCATCTCCCAAACCACATCTGTTTGTGCACTTACACCAACCCTCTAAGGACATCCAAAACTTGCGCGGACGCAAGGTGCAATGACAAGTTGTGAATATCACAAGGTGGTATTATTAACTATAGAATCCATGGGAAAATATCCACCGTACTGTATCTACCGACATGTGATGATTCGGAAGGCGGATGCTGTATGCAGGTTTTACTTCCGCGATTTAATTTACTGTTAGATGGGACAAGCAAAAAACAAGATGGTGGATTAATTTTGAGGTTAGATTTATTAATACTGGCTGGTAGAGCAAAAAGTTTGTGTTGAAAATTAATTCTAGGAAAAAGTTGTGTAGTTTTTTATAATTAATGCCTTGTTAAATGTTTGGCAAATAAGGATGAATAAAAATTACAGTAAATTATTTAATTAATTGCATAACGAGGGTCCCAGCTGACATTTGTAGATCTTTGATAGGTAATCAGTGACCCGAAGGTCTGACAACCAGTCTTAGCAAGAGGTAGCATTACCCAGTACAAACTGGATTGTGGAGGTCAGATAGGTATTGACTCTACGTAAAATACTGGTATTCAGCTGTATCCGGTTAGACTGGAAGCCGACCCTAAAATAGTTGGGAAAAGGCTAGGCAGATGAGGATGCATAACGAGGACCAGAAGTCGCGAAAGCTGCGCTGCTTTATTTTTAGACGGCAAGATTTTTTACTGTAATGCGAAAAAATGGTGGAATTTCCAAAAATATGCTAACAATATTTAAAACACACAGTAACATCAGCTGTCTGTCTGTAATTTGATAAATTGTTCACAGTCCTAGTAGAAAACAGCTAAAAAATTGCAAAAAACAATACCCATGCGACACTAATCACTGACTGAGGATTTTTAAGAACGGATGTCGGAACAGAACGGAAATTGGCACTTTTTTGTAATTACCAACATAACTTTTAAAGAATCGATTGTTTCACACCCTTAGCGCAACGTAATAAGGGTTATATTTACGAGAAAAATACAAAAATAAATTGGTAAACCTTCTAACATTTAAAAGTCACAAGTTCCAAAGTTTTGTAGGTCAACTTTTTGCTATCAATTCTTTATGCAGATGTGCTTTTTAAAAATAATGTTCTTCCGAGGTGCGGGCGAGGCAGATGTACAAAATGGGGCCTTGAAGATGTTTGGCGAAAAAAAACCAAACACCTTTTCGTTTGGAGTCCATCAGGCGGTTTTTTATCTTTTTTAAAACGAAGTTCTTGTGATGCGCTCAAAAGATCCAAGTGTTTGCTGCTTTATTTCTCAAGAAGCTCCTAAGTATTATACAATGTATTTTTAAAGCTAAATGTAAATAGATGTTTTAAATTAGCTGCTCCAATAGAGGATAAGACCCACTTGAGTTTTGATGAAGATTTTTGTCCGGTAGTGTGTACTTACTTTTTGTGAAGATTGCAAGGAGGTTGTGTGTGAGTGGTAACTCACAAAAACTTAAGTTTACGTATTATTCTTTACAAATCGTTAAAGTATAAATGTTAATAATTAGGTACTGACCCTTAGTTGCCCGGTATAAACCCTACTAACAAGCCCTACAATAATAATTTCAGGTTAAAAAAACTGCCATAAACTTATTTATCAATGAAACACCAGCAATATAAAAGTATTCCCACAATATGCCTCACGAAAACGTAGTTGGCTGTCGTAAACCGTATTAATTTATGAAACAGTTAGCAAAGTCGCAGCGTTTCGCCGGAAATCGCCATTAAAGTCGATTTTATCGCCTCCGATTTGCGTCTGCGACTCAAAGACAATCATTGTGGACTAAACACACGTTTTTAAATAAATAACGGGTCCGAATTAAGTTTCCAGTCGACATTTTCCCTCGGGCGTTCTTGTTATAGCCACGCGTCCGAAGAAACACGAGGGCTTCCGAAAACTGCCGAAGATGTTGCCAAAACAAACTCATGCGCAGATGAATTTGGACTTTAGTTGGGTTGTTTAAAATTTAAATTGGATTGGAAGGTGTGTATAATAGTGAAGCCTTGAGGTAGGCAGATGTGTTTCACACAGTTTTGGAGTAACTTTTGTATCATTATGTGATTTTTTTTTCTTAAAGCAAGGCATATGCAGTTTGAAGAAAGAAGGCCAGGTAAAAGATGTATGAGCAGATGCTTTCGCAGGGACATGTTGGGTCACTTCTAGTGTTTCCGGCTAAGATACCCGAGAACTAAAGATATAGGCAATTATGTTATTTATTGTTTGGCATATTTATAGTCGTATCTGGGTATATATTCTGTGTTATTAGGATTGTAATGCATAAATACATTACATGTACTTATAAGATTTTAAACTGACATGGTCACTAGCACACAAAAAAAAAAATTATTGGTAAATATCCCGTTTTCAGTATAAATAATAGTACATTACATGTAGTTTTTAATGGGAATAATATTGGTTCGAGGAGGCACGCAAAAAGAGTATTTGGGGGAGGCCTTTGCCCAGCTGTGGGACAATAAAGGCGATTAAAAAAAATGGAGTATGTTTACCTAGATGTAAAATAAATATTGATTCCTGAATATACGGAATTACACTTACAATTTTATTGTGTGTACGATACTGTATGAACTGACTGACTGACTGATTGACAGAAAGGTGTAGAATAGGCAACTACAGAACCTCCACAGATATTATATTATGCCTTATGATGACTGGGACTGTATTTTCATCTTATTGACTAAAACTTACTTTGACGATTCAAAAGGGCCTGTAAATGGTTTAAAAGTAATTCTTCTTCGTGTTGATGATTCCCATGGTTATTTAAGTAATTAAAGTACCTCAACTACTACTCGAAATATACAGGGTGTAAATCAACCCATCACACAGCCGTTAACCAAGCATTCTGTACATCAAACTAAGTATCTAGTAATTTTTGCTGGGAAACGACTTTTCTTTTGGGGTCAAAAATCACATTTTACGGTAAAACTCAATGTAGCACTCTTAAAACATTGTGCTAGTGGATGCTTTGAATAGTAAACGGGTCATGGAGGTAATTTATGTAAAGTTATAACCTGAAAAACTAGTGTTTACAAAAACAGCTGTGAAAAATTTGGAACTTTGACCCCCAATATCTCCGTAACTAGGGGGTTCCCAGGTATGGTCTAGAACAAAAAAATGATCGCAGTGGTGGGGAGAACAAGTGCCCTTCGTTTGCGTTAAGGGTACTTTTACACCCTATAATAATATGTATATTTATCGTTTAAAAAATGCCAATTAGGTCACTTTTCGTACATAGTGTCTTTAAAGTGTTAAATACATAATAATATGTACTAATTTTGTTTTTTCCCCGACCTTGTCAGTTCAGAAGCTGCAGGTAGACAGACATAAACACAAATGGATGTTTTGTGTAATCTTAAACATCAGATAAGGTTTTCAAATTGAGATAAGATTAAACTAGATGCATTTAATAAATGGTTTCGGTAATGCTGATAATTTTAATTAATTCTTGTGTTATTGTTGTGCAAATCTTTTTGCATTTATAAAAAAAATAAAGATATTTGTATTCTAAGTATTGAATAAAATAATACAATGTCAGATATAAGATTCATAGAGATGTTATTATCTTATAAATACCAAGTGTTGTTTTACACTTAAAGCAAGGTAAGCAGAAACACTGAGGGTGTTCATAGCAATAAGGATGTTTTTGGTTTAGCAAAATTTATAGAAAATTTGATGGGTGATTGGTGTAAAGATTAATTTTTGACAATATATTGGGCAGACTGCCTTATTGGTCTAGTGATTGCAAGCGTGACTGCTGAGCATGAGGTCGTAAGTTTGATTCCCTGATCGGACAAAGTGTTATTGGGTTTTACTATCAGAATTTCTGAGTCAGTAGCAACCATGGAGATGGATTTCTGTCCGGTAAGGGCAATAGGCTCGTCGCCTATAGACAGTACTCTGTTTTTTTTTTTGGTGGGTGGAAAATCATCAAATAACCCCTCCCGCTCTTAGGCAGAGTGAAAGGGAGTGTCAGCTTTCTACTGACTAAAAACCACCCATGTTCCTTCTTAGCCCTTGCGCCGATGCCGCGGAATCTCTTTCGAACAACCCGCAGCCCCGACGGGAGATAGATACACCTCCGCTTAACTCTTCGGTGATTACGGGCGCGATGTTATGTTATATTAGACGGACTGTACGATCATTTATAATACCAATGGCATGGCTATACTTTGTATTCACAACTTGTTTCTAACTTGAAACACTCGGAAACAACCAACGAACAGTTGCAATCACCAAAAATCATTGGCTTCATAATACTTAATAAAACCTTTTTGTTTTTACCTTTTTTTCTATGCACCCAACTTTTTTTTAATTACAGACGCCATGTCGCTAAGGAGTTTTTTCCTCGCGGCACGTACCAAATGTTCCTGAGACGCGGCAGCTGCGCACGCGACCAACGAAGATCATTTCGCGAATTTTCGTTTCTCGAGAGACAGATGCCGCGTTAACTAAAAATTTTAACATATGTATGGCCGAAACGTCTTAAGAAACTCGCTTTTATATAGCAGAAGGCTTCTCTTACTTTAATTGTTTGTTGTATGAGCACTTGTTTGTAGAACACACCTTATAGTTTTGTATTAAGGTTGGTAATTAAACGGATTGCTGTGTTGTGTTATACTTGCGAGAAACACTTGGCACCTGACTGGTGTTCGAAATGCGTGCGTGCACAAAGGCGCACTCTTTTTGTTTGGCAGTGAAAAGACGATTTTTGTAAAGTCCAGTTCCCATATTGTATAGTATTGGTAATTTCATGATTCAATAGATCTTTAAGGTATTAAGTGATGGACAAAAACGTTTAAAAGATGTTCTATATTGTTAAAAATTAATTAAATTATTGTTTGTCTAAAATTATTAGGAATATGCAATGCATGTCTGGGTTTATTGTGTGACTGCCTCGTTGGTCTGGTGGCTAATAGGCTCGCCCCCTATTCATCATCATCATCATCAGCCTATAATGTCCCCACTGTAGGGACTCAGGCCTTCTCTCTATGAGAGGGATGGGCTATCCACCACGCGGGCCCAGTGCGGATTGGTAGATGTCACCATGTCGATTTTTTTGGTTCTAAGACATGCCGGTTTCCTCACGATGTTTTCTTTCACTTTTTTGAGAGCAATGGTGATGAAAAAAATTACACAAAGTAATGTGCCTGACTGGGTTCGAACCCACGACTTACTGTTCGTAAGTCGGGGCCGTTACAACTGAGCCACCTCTGCTCTCCGCTCTGCACCCCCTATTACTTGGATCTTATACATAACTGGGCTGAACTTGTTAGGTAGGTACACGTATTACTCATCCTGCCAGGATTAAGGGCGTGATGTTATAACGTGTTCTAACGTCACAGAGCCACATGAGTGATGTATTCTCAAATGAAGATTGACGCCATTAGAATGGCATAAAGAAAATGAATCTCAGCCGAGTATCAGTTTCCTGTTCTAAGGCATTTACATACAAATTGGTCACATAATGTGTTTCCGAACATTAACACAAAATAAAACATTAACCTCTGTGTAAACATGGCGGGTTCCCATCGATCTTTGTAATTAACAAACTTGAGATATTAATGAAATTATTTTTATTTCGTTTTTCTTAATTTGCTAAGTTATTTATTAAAGATTATTGGCGAGAGCGGGTCTCTCTGTCTCACTCCTCTAATATAAAGACTTATTTAATTTTAAAAGAGTTTCTCAAATTCATATTCTTTATTGCGAACCAGGTTGCCTGTTTTTTTTAAGTCTAATTAATTACCAACCCGCACTGGGCCCGCGTGGTGGATTATAGCCCATCCCTCTCCTAGAGAGGAGGCCTGAGTCCCTGTAGTGGGAACATTATGGGATGATGATGATGATGATGAATTAAGAAGAAGTGAAAAGTAGTAGCGAAGGGTTGGGCAGGGATAAATCTAAAGTGTATTTCTCCAGTTATGTTTAAGTCATATGTAATAGGGGCGAGCCTATTGCCATCAACTGGGGATAAGTCCAGACATGTCAACTATCCTATTCTCTTTTGAAGCCATGTGGTACTTAAACGTAACTGGCGAAATGTGGGTGTAATATTATTAGGTACGCTTCTGCTTATCCCTACGGGGATTACAAGCGTTATGATACGGTTACGTTATGAAACCATGTAGAAGGGATTGCAATACATTTCCATTTAATTATTACAAGTAATTGCGTGTCAATAAAATGTTTACATTATGTTTCAAGGAAGAATATGGGTGTAAAAATGCAACAAAAATTATCCCAGTCGGATTTAATTTTATCGATATATAATTTTGTCATTAAGACCGTTTAAAAACTATGATATGTTTTAGAAGTAACGAATTCTTTAGAAATTACATCGTTATTGCGTACTGTGCTAAACACCGGATGATGTTTTTAAGATCCAATCATAAAGTATGGTATGTCTAACGCCAAATGTAACCGGTATGGACTCTGCTGAGATACTCAACCTTTTCTCATGTTAAGTAAATCTTTATGATACGTTGTCCAGTAATTGGGAACGTGACGTGAGAACCACTAGCTGTTGATCTACGAATAAAATCGGAACCTTCTGGAGACAGATATCATTTATAGTGGTTTCCTTTCCTTGTACCTTAATTCCTTATGAGAGAGAAGTATGGAAAAAGAAGATAATGCTGCGCCGACGACGCCAAATGAATTGGGATAAGGGCAAGATAATGATGATGATGTTGCTTAATTTCCTAACATCACCACCAACCCTAGCTATCTAACACAAGAGTATAAGCTTTTCTCAAATGACCTTATTGCCTTCGATTCTATCCCCGTCGCATCCTGGTTTGCCACAATTTTTTTAGTAGATCCTGTCTTGTGCCGCAAATAAATCAGCATATTGCCATTTACCAATTATGTTGGGGTCGGCTTCCACTCTTACCGGGTTCAGCTGAATATCAGTATTTTACATGGAGCGACTGCCTATTCGACCTCCACGACGCAGTTAGTACTGGATTAAACAAAAATTGTTTATGCCGCAAATTATCTCCAAGATTTGACGTAGCGAACGTTAGTAATTGATTTCCAAAAAGGTTGAGTACCACTGGGCTAATTAACTAATAATACTAGAGTTATGTTGGTACCCCGGCGCTTGGTCGTGAGGATATCTAAATCATGATCTGTTAATTACCTTTATTGCTGACTATACTTTTATCGCGATTCCGCTCGCGTTTTTAATTTGAAAGAAATATATATTTTTATGTTAGGAGCAGATAATTGCAATTAACATTTAAGTTAGTCTTATTAGAATTGTAACAATAAAAGGATAGATTTTATATCAAAGAGATACCTAAAGGTCAGCTCTATTTATATATACTTAAAAAAAAAATTTTTCATTGGTTTCATCATGAAATATAAAGTTAAGTGTTATATTATACGGTTTTCCATTTGGGTCTTTTCTGTGGCTGCCTTGATGAAAAATCTATACGGATCTGACTAAACAGCCACTCATTCCTTTTTTGAAACGTCTGAAAAAAGGCACAAATTTGCACAACACTTCTGTCTTCTCTTCTTTTCGATAATGTAGCCGTGATAGTCCAGTGGTGTGAGGGCAAGTCATTGGGTCGCGAGTTCGAACCAAGACACGGTGCTTTCTTGTCGGTCGCCTCGGTTGATTCTGGTTTTCAAGAGTTGCAGTGGTTTAGAAATAGTGAGGCGGGTTTATACAAAAAAGTTCTCTTTTTGGGTTCCGTCGCGAAGGATAACCAACGGGACTCTATTACTAAGTTTCCGCTGTGCGTCCGTTCGTCTGTCTGTCAGCGGGCTGTTTCTCATGATCCGTAATAGGAAGACAGTTATATATTTTTTTACAGAATATATATTTCTGTTGCCGCTATATAATAACACAAATAATTGAAAATGAAAGGGCTGCTCCCGTACCACATTATCATCATCAGCCTACAATGTTCCCACTACAGGGACTCAGGCCTCCTCTCAAGGAGAGGGATGGGCTAAATAATCCACCACGCGGGCCCAGTGCGGGTTGGCAGATGTCACATGTCTAAGATTTTTTTGGTTCTAAGACATGCCGGCCGGTTTCCTCACGATCCGTACCACGATGGAAAGAAATCAATTTTTTTCCAATTCCAAGAGTGACTTGCCTTTCGCAATAAACAGACAAACATGACATTTACAATCACTGTAGTATGTATATTTCGTTGATCGTTTTTCCCACAGCTAGCTCCCACTGTGTCCTGGGCAGAATACTAAGCATATTAGTAAGTTTAAACCCCACCTACTTAGTTTTATAGGAATTATGTATGTACCTTCATGTTTAGAATTTTATATATGTAGTTTCTTAAACGGCCTTATTGCTTACAAAAAGTATCTTCACATACAATAATTTACATTTAAAGTAATTTTTTATTGTTCTTAATTTCCCTTTAAGTTTTTGTGTTACTGTTTAAATAATTACCTAATACGCATATAAGAATTTAATTTATGTACGACACATCACATAAGGCGAAGTAAAATGCAGTGCCTACGCAAAAGTAATGTATTTTTTTTAAACTGGTAGCTGGTGGCAAATAAGACTGCTGGGATGAAGTGGTATTATATAGGACTGAGGCTAATGAAAAAAAATGTTTTTGATTTCTCTCTGGTGGAAAATATCAATCTATTTCTCAAGAAAAATGTGTAGCATTTATAAGCTCCGTTAACCATGAATGCGTCAACAAACTTTTCATTTAAACAGCATTCGCTGTCGCTGACTCAATTGTGGAGAAACGCCTGTACAGACTTTAGAGTAACTTTTCTCAGTAAAATCTGACTCAGGCCAATGTTTTTTCTGGCTTTTTAACCGACTAGCGATTTCTAAACTACTAAGGTACAGGCGCCGTATAAGGCCCACCTCCTATCATGGCCCACTTAAAAAATACTTAAGTTTCGGTGGCCAGAACAATTTAAAATTTCGCGGGAATCTTGTGAATGCGTTCCTAGACGAAAGGCAAACGTCATCACGCCAATCACGCGCGGCCATTTTGAACACTATTGTCAGTTGTCAGTGACGCGTCAAGGCAGTGCACGTGTTATAACCTTACTCACGTAAGTATATTTATTTTTTTACAACAAAATACAGTAATATCGCGTTACACCTTGATAAATCTTAGTACTAACAGTGTTAAGATTAAATCAAAGTAAGTTTTAATATTCTAATGGTGTCACTTAATTTTTAACATGATTTTTACTGCCATAAGGCAAAGTTCCATAAGATAGCCCACTACATGACCCCCAAATAAGGCCCGGGCCTTCTTTGGACTATCGAATATTACATTTGTAAATTGCAATAAAAATAATATTTTGAAGTTTACATATAAGTACATACATTTCTATCTATGTCTAATCCTTTTATTAAATTTGCTTATGACAAGAAAATTTCTTTGAAAACTTTTCAATTTTTGTTATTGTTAACGTAGTTTTTCTTCCATAGGCTGGTATTCAACAAAATGGCGCCAACTGGGAAAAAACCTCGAGGCCAGTGGTCAGAATGTCAGCTAAAAAATGCCATAAAGGCAGTAAAGAGACGTGAAATGTCACAACGAGCAGCTGCTGAAGCATTTTGTATCCCAAGGCGTACATTGCGAAACCACTTAATATCCGGAAAAACAGAAAAGGTAACTGGTAGACCACCTATTCTGAATAAAAAACATGAACAGGACTTAGCAAAACGGATAATAAGACTTGCTCACGTAGGTATGCCGCTGACCCCCAAACTTGTTCGGAAACAAGCGTACGAGTTCTGTAGAGCAAATGGCATATCAAACATGTTCAGTGAAAAAACAAATATTGCAGGGAAGAAATGGCTGAAAGGTTTCCTCAAACGTAATTCGGAGATATCACTTCGTAAAGCTCAGTTTATGAATCCCGGCAGAGCACAAAAACTTAATAAGCACATCGTTCAAAAACACTTTGAAGCTGTCAAAAAAATATATAGCGAGTTGGATATATCAAATCATCCAGAACGTCTATATAATATGGATGAGAAGGGTTGTAGATTGAACCTTCATCATCAGCAGAAAGTTTTTGCTGAAAAAGGTTCAAAAAGAGTGCATTTTATAGCTAATGAACATGCAGAAAATGTGACAATCGCGATGTGTGTGAATGCAACGGGAAATGCAGTGCCTCCAATGATCTTATTCAAGGGCAAAAGATTAAAACCAGAATTTTGTGACAATTTTCCTGCTGGAAGCTTAGTAAAGATGGCACCCAAGGGAAGTATGACGACCGAACTTTTCGTGGACTTCATCGAACATCTGGGTCAGTATAAGTCTCCAGGAAAATGCTTATTAATTTTTGATGGCGCTTCTTGTCATTTGGATGCCAGGATCGTAGATGCAGCAGATGAACACGACATCATATTATACTGTTTGCCCTCAAACACAACGCACGAGTTACAACCCCTTGATAAGTCAGTTAATAAATCGTACGAGCATCATTGGGATGAGGAGCTATTATTGTACGCATATCAATATCCAGATCGCAAACTTACAAAACAGCGCTTCAGTAAGATTTTTACCAAAGTATGGCCCAGGTGCATGACCCAAGAAAATATAATTAACGGATTCAGAGCCACCGGACTCTACCCTTATGATCCCAATGCAATTCCTCAAGAAGCTTACGCGCCTTCAGCGCTTACACAATTACCTGGTATACAACATCAAAACGACTCTCAAATGCAACAAGCTACTGATTTCGGAGATTTAGTGGTCTCCCCACGACGACACAATAACTTTGAGATAGATCATGTCACATACAATGAAGATAACTTGCGAGATTTGTCACCATCGATTTTATCCCAGTTTCAAGATGATCTCCCAGAAAATGAACTTGCAGAAAGAAATATATTAGATATTCCAAAGTGTTCAACTACTACTCGTGGAAAGTTAGTTGACTATAGTTCCTCGTCCGAATCTACCATTGAGGATTCTCAACATCAAGAACAGCATCGTAGACAGCCCCTTTTGAGCATTCCGTACGACAGGAATTCTCAGTTTTTATCACCTATTCCTTCCACCTCCGGTATAAATAGTATGCACCCTCAACGACTGTTAGATTTTTCTACGTCAGACGTGTCCGATCAAGAAGATTTTGATCAAAATATATTGAATTTCACCCATGCACAATATCCTGGAAGAAATATTAACATTTATACGTCGTCATCTGAGTCGGAAGAAGAAAATATCAACCCACAGTCGAGAGAAAAATACAGTTCATTTGCTAAACGTGATCAGGAAAGATCTGAGGATTCTGATGATAACGTACCACTTTCTAAAATTAAAGAAACTTCAGGCACTTCAGGCGCTAAGACACCATTTCATAAACAAATTCCTACGCCAAATTTCGCAACAATAAAGAATAAACCAAGGCGTAAAGCTTTAAATTATATCGGGCAAAAGGTTACCAAAGACTTATTTGACGCTGCCAAAGAAAAAGGCTTACAAAAACAAAAGAAAAAATCAATTCCTGTAAAAGGACAGCTAAAACAAAAAAAAACGAACGGTAAATCTACAGAAAAAAAAAATGCTAAAAAACAGAAAAAAGTGGAGACTGAAACTGCTGAAAATGAAGTGTGGTTTTGTCAAGCTTGTGAGATGGACAGGGTTGCCGATATGCGTCAATGTAAAGTGTGTTTGGCGTGGTACCATGAGGATTGCGTAGGTTTGACAAAAGAAGACACCGATATTTTCTTATGCCCAATGTGTAACTAAAAAGTCTGAGCAATATAATTGGTCTTGGAAGAGTCCTCTCTTCTACCTGCAATTATAAGGTTCAGACTTTTTTATTGTTGATTATGTTATTAGTTTAAGAGAAAATGAAAAATATTGTTAGTGAAAACTTACTGTTGATTACGGTTCTGTTTTTGTTTTAGATTTTTTATTTTTGTATAAGTTTTTAAGCTAAGTATACGAACAGTATACCTTTTTATTAAAAATAGTTTTCAATATACCTAATATGGCCCACAATTGAAAATAAATGACCTATTAGAGGATATTATAAGTATTATTTAGTTACGAACAAAGAAGATGGATCTCAAAATATACGCCATTATTAGTTTAAGTGTTGATTTTTTGTTTTAAGGCCATTCCAAGTTTCTATAGACATAAGAAGGCCCAATGTCATTTTTTTTACTGATTAATTAATCTAAAACACTTAATATTAAATAAAACTGCATATTGAATTCAGTTTGTGAAAAAATAATTTTGCTGGTCTTAATATTACATAGATATTCCTTAATTCATAACGGGCTTTCTTGGGCTACTATGTTCCTAAGATGGCCCATTCACTATGTTTTAAAAAAACGATTTTTCTCTGTTGTGATGGTACAAAAAGAACTTGTATTTATTTAAAATGTGTCATTAATAAACATGTTATATGTTTTTCCTAATCTCTTTTTTTTTACAGTTTTACAGTGATTTTTACAGTGATTTAAAATTAAGTGGGCCATACACGGCGCCTGTACCTTATACTTCTTACCTTTGGTAAGTCTTATTTAAAAAATCAATCAATATTTTATAAATCGTTTCGTCATTTCTTGTTAGACAATATTCTAATAAGGAACCCAATCAAAATGAAGTCCCATTCACATAAAATAATCATACTAGGGAGTTCGCAAGAGATACCGCGGCCTCGACATGAAGGGCTAAGAAGGAACATGGGTGGTTTTTAGTCAGTAGAAGTCTGACACTCCCTTTCGCTCTGCCCAAGAGCGGGACCCCTATTTGATGATTTTCCACCCACCGAAAAAAAATAAAGGCTGCACAGGAGAGTAACTGGAAGGATATGGGGAAAACTTTTGCCCAGCTGTGGGAAATAAAAGGCTACTAAAAATAATATCACTCCTGTAATAGCTAGGTTCCTAATAAATAATACACCCACATTTCGCCAGTTATGTTCAAGTCCCATACAATAGGGGGCGAGCCCATTCACACCACAAATCCGGACTTGACCGAGGCCGTTACTGAGAAGTTTCTGAAAAATCCAAAAACACTTTTCCCGACCCGGAAATCGAACCTAGTAGAAGACCCATTTCTCATTTAAAAATATGAACGCAAGCGTCTTGAAGTCAGTGCTCATTTCACTGTCTCCAAAATACTGTATAATATTAAATATCATTAAAAACAGAGCATTATGTTTGACTCGACAAGGTTTATATTTCATTCTGTGTAATTTTATATCCGTACGTTCTTTTGACAGGTGATTACGTTTTCATAAAAAGTAGGTCTAAGTCTAGACAGTTATTGCAATATTTATTTTAGATTTCTGATCTGTCTGTTTTTTTTGCACGATTTATAATGTTAGGTCGGACTTTTACCTGTGTCGTAGGTATATTACATTTCTCGTCGGGGCTCCCGTCAGTAGAAGTCTGACACTCCCTTTCGCTCTGCCCAAGAGTGGGTTATGTGGCTGCTACACTAGGAAGTGTGGAAGGGTGGGCGTTTTGGGGGACTGTCACTTGTAAATGAGTAAAGTAAAGTAAAGTAAATTTTGACGTTCGATAAGTGCTGATTATCAGCCTAGTTTGAATAAATGACTTTTGATTTTTTTTTTTTTATGCTACCAAAAAAATCCTGAAGAAAATTCTTAGAATTGGGTAAAACTTTACATTTAAAAAAAACAAAGCAGAAATGCGTCGACAGTTTTATAAAAACTTATTTTATCAGAGTTTATCCACCTGTTTTCAGTCTAGATTTTTTGTGGCTAGTTTTTTCCCCAATTATTGTACCTAAACGTGGGTTTTATCTTGAGTCATGAATTGATTGGGCAATTTATTATTTTATAACGATTCGCCATCTGACATCTGAACTGTGAGAAAACTATTAGGAGGCTTTGTTTTTTGTTCTATATGGTGTCGTATGGACAATGGCTACTGGGTGAGTTTCCATGAAGTATGGATGTAAAGCGGATGGAAGGCACCCTAGAGGCTGGCCCAGAAAGAGTTGGTGTAATACTCACCTTTTTTTTTTAGGTAGTGTCAGACTTCTACTGACGAAAAACCACCCATGTTCCTTCTTAACCCTTTGTGTTGAGGCCACGGTATCTCTTTCAAACAACCCGCCGACGGGATGTGATGATTACCTTGTTGTTACGGGAAGCGTTGCAGGAAAAGGGTGGCTGTAATGACGAAGGAGGCTTTCTCAAGCTGCGGGCACGGAATAAAGAGATTTATCCTTGCCTCTTACAATCTTATTAATTGCATAGCTTTTCACTACGTTAAGAACCATAAGTCCTCAGTTATCATTATCATTTGCCTGCCCTTATTCCAATTTATTTGGGGTCAGCGCATGTCTTATTCATCCATACTGTTCTGCTACTCCTCATCTCATCATACACTTCCTTTCTTGCCATATCATCCTTAATACAGTCCATCCATCGTTTCTTAAGTGTTCCTCAAGTCAGTATTCTAAACAATTTTATTTACAATATTTACAAACTACAATTTACAGAACTAAAATTATAATAAAATATATACAAGTATCAAAAAGAGAAGAATTATAGGGCGTCAAAAAACTCATCCACACCGCTGTCAACAGGAAAAGTGCCCAGAAGGCTGGCAGCATTCCCACGTTGGATGGCAATGCTGATTCTTTGGCCAAAGAACAGGCCAGCCCTCTGGTCACGTGAAGAGTCGACCAACCGTAGTATCCTAATGAATTAAATAATGTCTACCATTTAAAAAAATAGATTAGATATCACAAAATAAGCTTAGCTATAAACGCTTAGAGCTATACCGCAAACGGAAAAACACACCATTATTCTATCAAGTATTTTCGGCTAGTAATTCTTAACTCTGAAATAAATTAACTTAACAATACCATACGTGTTTGTTATACTAATCACTATGTAAATATAATGTGTCTCGTTGCAATTGCTAGATTTAAATGAACAAAAGCACTTGGAAGTAATTTAATTTAGCGTTTAAAACTGGTTCTTAGCAAAAAATGTGTAAAGTTCAAAGTTCTAGTGTTTGTTTTTTAGTTAATTTTCGAGGTCGTCGCCGAGTTCAGTTCGCTAGCGATGCTTTTTTAAGGGTTAGGCTACACTGGCGATAATTTAATGAGACTTTGAAATATTTATATTACAGTCCATTCCCTCCCTTAAAGAGGAGGTCTTTGTCCCAGCAGTGGGATATTATAGACTAATTACTATACTTATGCTATGTGCGTTATTGAACGGCAAGCTTGCCATTTCAATTCTTTAGTTTTGTAAAGTAAATGACTCTACGCAAAAGAATATATTCTTGTCTCTACAAAAAAGATTCTGTTTGCTTGAAATCTTGATCGTAATTTAAAACAATACGCACAGGATTAAATCCGGAAAAAAAGCCAAGTTTTTTTTAATTTGTTGGTCAGTGTCAGGTTTTATGTTTAACAACGTATGATTCGCGGCCGTAAAACGTATGTATTTGCAGGATTGTAGCCACTAAAATCATTAATACCGGTTGTATTGACTTTAATGGATTAATTATATTTAATCCCATTGTATGGCTATTTCATGAAAAAATCATTCAATGGGATTAAATGAACTTGAAGGGTTTTATTGATTATTTTAATAATTATAACTCAGCTAAAGCTATATTCCCATCGGGGCTGCAGGTTGTCCCGTCGGGGCTGCGGGTTGTCCCGTCGGGGCTGCGGGTAGTTCGTAAGAGATATAGAGATATCAAATAACCCCTCCCGTCTTGGGCAGAGCGAAAGGGAGTGTCAGACTTCTACTGACTAAGAACCACCCATGTTCCTTCTTAGGTCTTAGCCCTTTATGTCGAGGCCGCGGTATCTCTTGCGAACAACCCGCAGCCCCGACGGATCCACATACATCCTTACACTGACTTCCAAATCGCAAAAATGAGAGAATTAAGCTTCCACCATAATCCTGCGTCATGTTATTGCTGTGCAAAGGCACTCCCTATTTCTACTAAGTCTTTCGATGATGTGGAGAGGCTTGTAGGCCAAAATAGCCTCTATGCACACATAATAAGGTGGTTCCTCTCTCTGAAGCCCTAACGACACTCAGCTTACACCTTGTTCCTGATGCTGATGGGCCATTGATGATGGTAGAAAATGTGGTTTTTCTTACTATTTGTGTGAGTCTAATAAAAATCTCTTGACAACTACAACCTTCCTAGAATGGTCAGAATAGCGCTAAACCAATATTTTATTCATACCATCTCGAGATTATATTGTACAAGCATTTAAAGTAAACACTGCTCATTCGATTAACCTAAAGTGTAAACATTATGAAAAACTATGATAAAATATGATGTTTACTTACATATTGGGTGTGTTTAGATATCTATAACTCGTTAGATCTAGTAAGTAGTGGCAGTAACTTATAAGGAGATAGTTAAACTTGTAGACACAGAGGATGGAGCAAATGGAGTCTTAAAAATACAATTAAAATCAGTGCTATAGCTGTTTTTTTGTATTGCCCGGGATCATTTATTTTAATTTTTATCTTAATTTTTTACTTCGTGTTTAGAGCACGTCACAGAAGCTCTCTTATATTCTAATTTCTTACCCTGTAATTGGTGATTTTTATTATTACTTTTTATGTCCTCACTCCTTAGTTAATGTAACTATTTAAACTTGTAAAATTCGCACTCCCGAGTCACAAGATACAAGCTATGCTTAGTTTGTGGCTCACCGATTATGTATTCAACTGTATTCTTTCTTTTGATTAATAAACGTATTATTATTATTTTATAAAAAAACATACAGATAAACCGGTAGATTAAAATACTAAAATGTTATTTCAGGGTGATTTTGTATTATTGAAGTAACTTATCACCTGCCTAAACTTTTCCCAACTATGTTGGGGTCGGCTACCTAATAACTTAGCAAAGAGAGAAAACTGAAAATTTACAATGCTGTTCTATTTGACCCAAAGGTTGACTGATTGAGAATGTCTTGTGGCATTAGGTACGCCTATATATTACTCTACATTACATCATATTAAAATAAATAAAATGAGACTCACCTCCATAATTTAGAAAATCCGCTAATCCCCTGCCATTTCTTACATACCACTCCATTCTAACACTACCTACTCTGTGCCACTAAGTTACATTATCGCCATAATTTACGTTATATGACAAGATGAATAGTGATACGGCTGGTGTTCGTTCACGTTAAGTACTGCTTCACCCATTAGTGTTAATATCAACATCTTTTTGATGTAAAACGTATGGAAAAACAAACACTACCATAAGAGCTTCATGGTTGTGTATTTTATTGGATTAACTGATTTAATGAAGACTAAAAAGTCTTGGAAGTGACTGAAATAATGATGCTAGATCGGAACATCATCATCACCCACATTACGACTTCACCTACTGCTATTTATAGAAAAGAAAGAAAGAAAGAAAAAATATTTATTTATCGCAGAAACATATGACGAGCATACAATAAGACAATAAAAAGCAATAGGTATCATATACAACACATAAAAAATATAAAAAATAATTCAAGAAAGGAAAATAAAACGAAAGTTGAACGTCGTGACTGCGACAAGCAGGTTACCACTCAGCATGGTGCTGTGTTATGGGGACCCACAGCACAGCGCTGGTTTTCAGTGGTCACCCGTGAAAAAAAACGTACGAAAGTCAAGACAGCATTAATATTAAGTATAGAGGTATATAAATAAGAAAATAAAATAAACAGTGCTTGAAATCTAAAGCTAGGCTAGGCTTCCTTTTGATTGTAGTAAGCTCTACGCTCTTGTGCTAGTCTCATCCAGGGTATCCTGCATTGACAACAATGTCGTCTGCCCATCTCATCGCCGGACATAACAGAATATAACCAAAGGAAAAGAAAACAGATATAAATCTTCTTAGCGTGTCTAAAGCAATCTGCCCAGAAAACTGCGATGACTTTTACATCTTCAGTAGCTTTAATAAGTTTCTGTAATGATCAAACAATAAGACAGTCAACACACTAATTTCCCATCGTTTGTAGGACAACACCACATGGCAGAAACATAAATCAAATCCATTGAGATTAAGACATAGTCTTTTGTCTAAACATCTGTCATAATAGAATAGTTATTGGTAAACGAGAGCACATTAAACCTGTTTGATCCTCTTTAGGCCACTAGACACAAGCAAAAACAGTATTATCCCAACTATATCATTACGTACTTAGATGACCGAGTGTGCGCCGGCCCTAATAGACGCTTCGGTGAGTCAGCCTCGCGTCTCTTGCGCTTGCGCAAGTTACACTCACACATGCGCAGAACACAGCCTACGGTATTCATACCAACTTAGAACTAGAATGGATCGACGATATCGAAGGAGACGAGAACCATTGCCGGTTTTGAAGGGAGATTGAGGATGGTGTGGCGAAAGAAAGGGGTAATGGTTGTTCAATGTATGCGAGTATTATCATTTATATATTTATTGGTATTATTACGGATGTCAGTAAACTTAGAGCAGTTAAGCACCTGTTTACATACGAATGTGGTGTTACTCGGCTGTTATGTGTGAGATTTAATAGAGTCGTCTCCACGTGAGCCTTTTTTGTCGAGCTAAGACAAATACACTTTGTGCATAAGAATGTGATACTTTGAGGACAGCTTTTTGTTTTAAAGTGCGCTTTTGTGCTTTATGGAGAACAATATAACTAAAGACTAAGATAAACTGTAGAAAGAAACTAAGATCCTCAAATCAAACGCGGTATTTTTTTCTGTTAAGCATAAAGTTAGTAACCTTGAATGTTATGACACGCCTCTTTATAAACAACTTTAGAAAAGGAAAAGATGTAGGCAATACAGATTTATTTTTGATAAAAAACTTTGCTAGAGATGATGTCTACTAAAAAAAAAATATTTATTTGCACCTTCAAATAAGAAATATGGTTTTACAATAATTAAAATAAGATGATGTCTATTAGGGTCAATATAAAAAATAGATGAGACAACTGAATATCTTAAAAAACTTGAAAGGCTGTAAAGGAAAAAGGGTTATGGATAAACAAAGATGATTATTAACTTGTACAAAATTTGATAAAATATATTAATAATCGTAAAGTTAAATAAATCAGCAGTGATGATTTTAATGATATTCAAAAGTAAATATATCTAATACATGATTACTCATATCGCAAATCAAATCATACTGAATCACTACTAAATCTAAGTAGCTATGTGTAGGTGGTTTTATTAACGTACATTTTGTAACCAAATCTAGGGTCCTTCTGATTGTATCAGACGACAAAGATAGAGACGCATTCTCGGATTTCATTTCTGACAAAGTAAATGCTTAGAACCTTGAAGCAATGCCGTAAAGAGATACTGAAGGTAATAGAAATAGAGAAACAGATTTAATTAATATTATTGCTGATGTTTACGGGACAATATTGTTGTGATTGACAAAAATGTCAACAGACGTTACAATAAATAGTAAAAGTAATGTAAAAAAATATCAAATTGACATATGTATATCTAACTATAATAGACCTTAAAGATGATGACATTGATTTCTACAACAAACTCAATGAGCATGCTATTGATTGATTTGCTATCAAAGAACTTAAACTAGAACTAAGGGTCACAAAAAACGAAGCACATTCGAAACTGAAAGTCAAAATCGAGCAATAAGAAACAGCAAACATGATGACGAGAATAAACAATACAAAAACGTAAACAAAAGGTGCGGTCATGACTTGACGGTAATTGATTTTGTTTTTAACATTACAGACCTTCATAAGAAAAGGATTTCCGCAATCGATTACAAATTATATATTAATCCATCAAACAATGTTTTTGAGGACAAAAAATATACTTAACACAATACACAAACTTAGTAAAACAGGTCTATGATTAAAAGTGATCATCCCAATGCTTCCAAGGATGAAGGTAATGTTGATTTTAAATTGCTCATGACAGATCGCTGTGAGCAACAAAGGCTTGTTGGAATTTTAATTCGTGTAGCTAAAGATCAAATTGATGGTAACCAATAACACAAAAATGTTACATTCTTTCTGCTTTCCTGAGGCTGTAAACTTGATTATAGATCACGTCACGGTTATGTCTATTCTGGGACGAATAGAACTTTAAATGAAACCTTGATTATTCTGTGAAACACCTTAGTCCCAGTTAAAAAGCAAACATCAATTCAGTTCAAGTTTGTTTGAGTAAGAATCTGCATGTGTGAGTAAAATTTAATGTCTCTTATTAAATCACACTTTCTGAATAGGCTAGTTTCACTCGCAGTATGCATTTTCTCTTAAACGACAAAGATGGAATCTACTTATTTTCTACAAACTAACCGAAAACTTGAGACATCCGATGCACAAACGAGTTTTTATTTAAAACCCGCCGCAAACGTAATCTAAGTAAAAGGCTGCAAAATTGGACTATTGCATCCAGTCTGTTCCGACAGACGATTATACATCGCATATCCGACTTCGTTCCCACGGCGGCTACAAACGGGTTATTATTAAAACTTACTCCTTCATCCATTGCATTATCAGCCTTTCCCTCCTCACTTACAGTCGGTTTTAGATTAACATCACCAAGATCTACATAGCCTACCTCACGGAGGAAAATCGGTTCAATCACTTAGGATTTAAAGTTTAAAATTGCGTGGGAGTGTGTCAAAAGAAGCTGGCCACAAGAGAACAATTTGAAATTCGTATTTGGAGTCGTCGGTGAAGGATTTTAAGTCCTCTCTCTGTTGTTTAAGAGTTGTTTAAGTTAAGTAGCGGTAAAATTTTGTTTTATAGTGGAGATATAAGCAGTGAACATATTAATTGTGCCAGCTACGTGTATTTGTGTAGGTAGGGTCGTGTTGAATGAAGTATACTAGATGATAACTGTGTTTAAAATAAATGGATGCTCGGTATCCTCAGTAGGTACGTTTCGGGCATCCTCATTTTTCGTATCAATTATTTTGTTTATGATATTGTAAGAGCGTTTTGTTTAGTGTTTGTTGATTTTCGAGCACTCTTCTCCTTTTACGTGAGTGCTTATTGTCAATAACCGAGACGTTGACATTGTTAAGGCGAATGAGTCAGCTTTTCTTGAGATCTCCGATGTACGAACGTAAACAATTATACTTTATTTTTATATTTGCTATATATATTTTTTTCACGTGTTTCACGGCTTGATTCGATCTCTATACATAGTGTGATGACGTCATTGAACCTTGATCTAAGATTAGTGTAAATTGATATCGTATTATGCAATGTTTCTTATTGGAACATTTTTATACTAATGTACTGACGGACAGACAGATCAATGATTTCTGATGATTTGAGGAATGATTTCTGTCTTGAGTAATCGCTGTTGTCACGAACCAGAGATAATCATATTTTGAATGAAAACCTTTAAGTCTTATCGAAGTTAATGCTTGGTTCAGGGTTACTATGACATTTTGTAAATTGATGTCATTTTCCGTATTCATAAGTACGAGTATTAGCATACGGATTTGGAAGACAGACTGACAGATTTTTTGAAGCTTGATTGAAATCATCCTGTGTGACTAAAAGACTGATAAATATTAGTGTTGATAGATGGAGAGGAAGAGGAAGACCAAAGAAAAGATGGATAGATTGTATGAGAAATGATATAAAGGAAAAAGAAGAAAAAAAAAAAATGGAAAAAAAAAACGTTTTGCGCCGACCCCAATAACACGGGTCAATGAAAGCAGCAAGTTGATGATGAATAAGTCAAGCTATCAGAAAATATTTTAAAGACTATCTTGTCTTGAACAAGTTACATAAAGTAAACTCGCTAACATTCTTGCTAGACAGAGTCTGCAAGTCCATGAGATACCACTGAACGAACGGTAACCACCAATAGTAAGCTGCATACATAATTTTTTGGAAATTATTCCACACTCTTTCTCAGTATCGCTATGTCCACCAATTCCGCGTTCTTCAACCTTAGAAGTACGTGACGAGAAGTGAAAAACAGTGTTTCTCATGTATTTAGCCTAAAATATTGTGGAGTTTCGCATGGATCTATGGTACTTTAGTATGGTAATTGTCATGGCGTTGGCAGCATACTTAATACGGGTTAATGTCTTCAAGTGAGGGTTATGGTAGCTAGTCGTGTAGATGTGGAATAACTAATTACGATTTTGGCTATTTGATTAATTTGTAGATTAAACTGCGTGTGCATATTATGGGATTATTTACCTTGTTTTTAATGAGTACGTCTTTCGGAGTTGATGATTCATTAAGTTCAATATTTCTTTTGATTGCAACATCGTATTAGCTATTAACGATAAGTATGATGTTTTTTATTGTCACGTTGGTTTAGTGGTCGCAAACGTGACTGCTAAGCATGATGTCCTCGGTTCAATTTCCAGGTCGGACAAAGTGTTACTGGTTTTTATCATCAGGAATTTATCAGTAGCGACCACGGAGTTTAGATTTGTGTCCGGATGATGGCCCCTATTACATAGGAATTAGGCATGACAGGCGAAATCTGGGTATACTGCTAACAGTATACCCAAACTTCACCTGTCATGTGTGAGGTGTACCTAAGTACACCTCTGGCTAGCCCTTCCGGGATTACAGGAGTGACGTTATGTAATAACTTTATTACGCCATCTATTACCATTTTAACAATTATTTTGACCAATCGATGTTCTGCCCTACTTTTTTCTAAAACCTTTTTTCTTCCCACATATCAAGAAACATAGCTACATTCCTTACTTTTTGCATTATCAAGGACTTCAAAAGCCGAATGTATAAAACACGTCAAGATCTGAGGTATCCGAGGTCTATAGGTTATTCGCATACCTATTTCAAATTAGACATAGTAATGGTCATTCGACACAGTGCGAGTTGGCTGAGATTAAAAATATTTATATATTTTAATACCGACACTACTTAGAATGTAGCTTTGTTCTCTTTTTTAGTTGCCTTGGTTTTTATGGTTACAGATGCCTTTGAGAATATTACTTCTAGCCTGGTTAAAGGAAGCTAATTTAGTTCCATCGGTAGTCCAATCTCATGACTAGTTTATGAGATTCCAATTAATGATTACAGCCAATTTGAGATTTGAATACAAGTTTAATGAATTAATCTTGGTAACTATGTAGTTTCTTGTCGGTTCTTCTCCATTAAGAAAATATCAACTCAAGCCGTGCACCTTTTCTCGTGTGTTGTTGGTACACATGTAGGCCTCTGTAAAATAAAATATTTTAATATTGACAAGGTTAATTAATACTCACTAGTATTCGATCAACTTTGTGTTTATTTTATAGCCAATGCTAAAATGGTTAAGGAAACCGTGTCATGGAATGATAGACACGTTGATAGAAATCTTAAAGCAAATAGTATAATTAACACCAGTCAACAACGAAACACTTCAGAACAATACAATCTTCCAACAGTTCTCAAGGAGTCAAAACCTTGGCCTCTCACCTTGACCACCAATCAAACGTCACCATAAATTACCACCCAATGCTCTACCTATTCCAGAATTATCAGTATAGCCCATTCCAGTGGATTAGTAGCCTGTTAGTTGTGGTGTTGCAAATCATTACCCAAATCTAGGATCATTTTGATCAAACGAAATAGAAACGACTTTAAGTATAGTACTAATGATACAATACCTCTTTGATATATTAGCATTTGTTTTGATGACCATTCTAGGTCTTGGCCAAGTTTTCGGTAACAGGTTGACAAAGGGGCAGTTAAGGAGGCAGCGTCAAAATTATAAAGGATTCATTTCATCCTTACAGGAGGAGAATCATACAACAAGAACAAAGTAAATAGTAACGATCATACAGACACTTCAAAACTATAATAGAATCTTCCAACAGCTCTCGAAGAGTCAAAACCTTGGCCTCTAACCTTGACCACCAATCACAAGTCACTTCAAATTACTAACCAATGTAATACCTATCCATCCACCATTGTCACTTCTCAGCCTAGCCTAGTGGAACAGCCCAGAATGATGCAATAATTGGTCCAGCGTGTCAGCTTCACAATTTGTTGCACTAAGGATACTGGCCGGTCTCATCACATGCTGGATTAAATATGTAAATTGTGCATTTACGCACAATAAAGACTTTACTGTGTTTATCTGTTGAGTTTAGGGGTGCCGCAAGGTAACACTTTTGTGGTGTGGTTTTGAAACGGAATGTTAAAGGGATGACTGACAAGACCTTATCTATAAATATGATCAATTTTGGAAGCTAGTTTCTAAGAACTACTTATTTGGAGCCCAAAATGCTAAAGTAGATAAAAAAATTAAGCAATAGTGAAGACGAGCAATATTTTTTTACTTGCCTTATTCTAGCATTTGACCGCAACTCACCTGATGTTAAGTTCTGATGTGGCCTGAAGTGAAGCATGCTTGCTTAGAAAAAACCGATCCACTCGATTCTTGAAGTGATCCAGATTATAATAATATATACAGAACAATCTTTACTGTTACTGTTAGCCTGAGTCATGCTGGAAAAAGGTCACATATAACGAATTTTTCAATCCAGGGTCAATGTTGACCACTGGTCTTTCTGTCCAGCTCGTCCCACCATCTTCTGCGAGGTCTACGACGCCGACGTCGCCTTCTGACAACAGACATTAATTGAGATGATTGCAAGGCATCCTACAGGCTACAAGTAATCATTTTGATTAATAAGGCAGCGTTTGAACAGAAGTCTCAGTTTACATAGTTATCAATTAAGAAACCAAACAGATTTGTCTGAAATTAGGACATCCAGGTTCTTACCAATTCTAAACCAGTCATAGGGCTGTAGCAAGCTATCACGGAGAGTGATTTAAAGCTTCTAAATGACATCACAAACAAACAGTATCCATTACATATTCTGACAGCCCTGCACACCGGATAACCTTGGTTTTAATGCGAGTGATTTATATTGCAATTATCATTATGATAGTCCGATGAGATGGAAACAATGCGGTGTGATGCGAGGTCCTTGGTTGTTGCAACGGGATGTTGGTTACATTATGATGAGAAATATACTGTTGATTTGTTATTTGTACGAGTGTTTCTGGTATAAATACACGTTGAAATTGACTGTCAATATGTTACGTAAACAGACTGAGGAGCTCGTGGCTAAATTATTGCTCGGGCTGATCTTCAGGTTGAGCTGAGCCTTTCTTGGGTTTGGCTAGGGATGTGTGGCCACCCAATACATACCGAGTTACTTCCGTGCCTCAGAAAGCACGTTAAACCGTTGGCCGCAGCTATCTACAATAGAAGTGGCGGGGAACTAACGATTGTTAAGTTTTCTTCAACAGGTACACTCTTCTTCATTATTTAAAGTTTTGGTCAAATCGAAACGGACTAATTGCGGACGCGATTTCAGACACCGACAGAAGTGTCCGCTCCTGTCGAATTAGTCCGTACTTTGCTTTGTTTGGTTTAATGGTGGACTGCTAAGCAAGGTCCTGAGTTTGATTCGGGTAGTGTTATTACATTTGCATTGCAATTTCTCAGCTCTAGCTCCTACTACGAAGCAAGGATCTGTGCCCAGTTGATGGCAATAGGCTCGCCCCCGATTACATGGAACTTGGGTGAAATGTGGGTGTACTATATAAAGTAAACCTGGATTAGGCGTGATGTCCTGTTATGTAGTTTGACTAATCCTTTAGCTTGTACAAGACAATTCTTTGAATGAAAGAAGTGACAATATTAATCGTCAACATTGCATAGACTGTCACATCCGTTACTATTATATTCTATCTAGTTTTTTTATGATGTACAGACGCTAGCAGATTAAGTTACGACAATCTTTTGAATTACTTTAATAGATTTTCAACTTTAGCCTAAAGCGTTAGGTTCAAGGTTGAATGAGAAAATTTGATAGTTTCGGGTAGTAGACTTTCAGCCTAAATTTCTGGTACAGGTACCAGCAATTTAGGCTGAAAGTCTAGACAAAAGTAACACTCGGTGGCTAACGGGAACTAATCGTGAGTCACACTTTGGTTTAACCTAAGTACAGTATACCCAGCATTACCTGACCCCTCTTTTCACACCGCTTGGCCTCTTATTCTTTATACGAGGGGTTAGGTAATACTGGGCGCTGATTGTGCTTAAGCTAAGTTTAAAGACACCTGTTTGCAGTCACAGGTTGATATTTGACATTTTTATTGCATTGACGTCATTTAACTGGGTATAAAAGTATTGTATAATTGTTTTTTTTTAATCTTCTTGTATCTTTTTATCTTATCTTTATAATAAAAGATTATCTTTTTGTGATAAAGACGGATAAGTACCTACTAAGAAGAAATGTATTTTTGCATAAAAATAAATGTTTTTTTTTATAGAGCAATAGTGTTACTGAGACAGATCAACGGAAATTGCTAAAAGTATGTATTTATAATGACGGCACGGTTGGCGCAGTGGCTGAGCGATTGGACTGCTGTGCAGCGTGTCGCGGGTTTGATCCCCGCGCGGAACAAATATTTGTATGGCCTACAGATAGTCGTTCCGGGTCTGGGTATTTGTGTATGTGAGTTTACATTTTTGTGAACGCAACCACGATACAGGAGAAATTCCTAGTGTGGGGCGACGTTTTTTTAAAAAAAAATGTTCTGATCATCATCTGCCTAGCCTTTTCCCAAAGTCTATGTTGAGGTCGGCTTCCAGTCTAACCGGATGCAGCTGAATTTTACATAGAGCGACTGCCTATCTGACCTCTATTACGATACTCCTTGTTAAGACTGACTAGAACTTTCGGGTGACTTTATTTATAATGTTCAGATATTAAATAAATAAATAGAAAATAAAAAAAAATCTTGGATTTTCTTTATTACGTGTTCTAAACAAAAGTGCAATTTCCTGATTTTAAAACCGATTTTTGAGTACGTTAGAAAAGGGTTGCAAAAATATTAATTTTTAGCAACCCTCAAAAGTCCTTTAACAACCTATTACCCACTTCTGACCAGACACGATCTAAAAGTACCAACTAACGCAAGTACCAATCGACACCCGACGGCACTTAAAGTGCCTTCCTGAGCTGAAACTACAGAAAACGGACTCGAACCCGTTATCCTGTTAAAAATCACTTGAGTTCGGCGGAGTACCTTTAAAAATATACAGGGTGCTCAAAAATAATACAGGGTGCTCTAAAACGTGATAGAGAGGTAGATAGTGGGAGTGGCACTTGACTGTTTGTCTGTTCGTTTTGTTAGAGGGACGATCTCGAAAACTGCAAGTTTGGCACGTGCGGGTGAGGACTTCCGATTGCTGATTTATCTTAAATTGGTTTAATAATATTTTTTGATGCGTGCTTCTAGATGAGTGAAGTGGTGTTCTTGAAGTATTTATTTTTTGTTTTTGACTCGAGTGTTGTAAGAATCTACGTACTGTCCTGTTGTTGTTGTGGATTGTTAAAGATGGTTTTGGGTTCAATTCCCAGGTTGAGCAAAGTGATATTGGGTATTTCCTACAGGATCTCTCAGTAGAAGCTACGTAGTCTGAATTTGTGCCCGGTTGATGACAATAGGGTCGCTCCCTATTATATGGGACTTAAACATGACTGGTGAAATGTCGGTGTAATTTAGTTTAAGTAATTAGTTAGACAATTAAGTTGTTAAAGTCACATTTAATAAATTTTAAGTTGTAAAAATTCAATTGCAGTAACACAACTAAAGGGAATCGGCACTGTTTCTCCTTAATACAGGCTATTTGATAGCCTAGCAAGGAGCACGTCACCCACTTCATTGCTAGAGATTTATTACTAAGTACCCACTCTGTGAAATTGAAAAATGTACTTAATAAAGGGTACACGTCTGTTTAACCCTTCGGGGGTTTCAGGCGTGATGCCTTGAAACCCACAACCTTCTTCAACAGTCCACAACTTCAATAATATTTCCGGGATTTAAAAAAATCCTTGATCGCCATTTTTCTTCAGAACCTTCCGCCCACAATCCTATTTTCCTACAAAAAAACCCGGCTGATTACCTACATATTCGCAAGGTTACCTCACAAGGCAGTAAGCAGTAGTCACGTCTCATACGGTCCCACGATCGAGGCACTGTGACGCATAATATATGACTATACACTTTAAACAACATAATATTATGTACTTAAAGTATGCTAAGTTTATGTACTGGTATTTGAAAAAAGCGGAAGGATTTGTGTGTAAAGATATCAATGGACCAGTCATCCTCTTCTTAAAGATATCTTTAATTTTTCCACTAATTTTCTTATCGTTTTTTTTTTGTACTTTTGGTATGATTTTGTTCATAATCACCGTGTACGACCCTCTTGAATAACAAAATGAAATTTGTACAACTCTGATCCCCAAGATACAGACTAACGTCTAGTTTGGGGATCACCGTTCTAATTGCTGTGTTTATGTACTTGGTTATTAATAAATAATTTAATTTGAATTTTGTTTGGTGATTGGGAAACCATCAAATTTTAATGTATGCTCTAGGCGGAGCGGAAAGGAGTGTCAGATTTTTACTGACTAAAAACCACCAATGTTCCTTCTTAGCCCTTTTGTGTCCGGGGCGCGGTGTCTCTTTCGAACAACCCACAGCCCCGGCAGGCGTCAGCTCTTTTTTTTTTGGGGGTGGGAAATCATCAAATAACCCCTCCCGCTCTTGGGCAGAGCGAAAGGGAGTGTCAGATTTTTACTGGCTAAAAACCACCCATGTTCCTTCTTAGCCCTTTGTGTCCGGGGCGACGGCATCTTTTTGAACAACCCACAGCCCCGACAGGCGTGGCCCCTTGCGGGCTCACGCAATGTTGCTGAAGTCTCTTTGCGGCTCTTAAAGACGTCTCATGAATTGTTTTGTACCAGTTACATTTATCCTAGAAACCGGTACCATGACGTAGAAAAAGAGGCTGGTAATGGTTCCATTTTCCCTTTTTTTGTAGATTTTTAGCTAAGTTATATCCGCATGGTATTTTGTATGAGTTTGATATTTTGTGTATTATAGGTACTATAACTGACTGCCTCTTGGGTTTAGTTGTTGGAAGTGCGACAGGTCTTAGGTTCGATTACCAGGTCGGGAAAACTGATAGGACAAATCTAATGATTTGTCCATCAGTCATTAGCAGCTACGGAGTCTGGAACTGTGCACGGTTTATGCCAACCGGAACGCCCCCTATTACTGAAATGTACGTGTACATTACGTACATCTCTGCCTAACACCTCGGTGATAACAAGTGTGTTAATATATCTTCTTTTTTGTATATAGAAGAGGGACACCACATCAACTTTCACGAAACCTTCCATAGGGTTTCCTACATAAAGATGAACCAACCGATAAATACGAGGAAAACTTAAATCATGAAGACATGATCGTCACACTTCATCTATCAAAATCTCACCCAATCTCACCTTACGAAAGCACCATACACACAAACAGTTTAACTCATAACTCTTCCTTTCCCTTTTAAATCGGGTAATAAATCTAAAAGTGTTGCCGGAACGACCAGCTAATAGCGATGAAAGGTGCGAATCATAGTATATACCATCGATATCTACGAGAATGTAGGTTTGTAAACTTTTATTGGGACCATCGTAAAAGTTAACGAGGTTACCTATACGACCTGTAGGTAATTCATCAGGTGTGATTTTAACTATTTGGGTTTAACAAGGTTGGAATTCTTTTTTCTCCACGTATACTAGACAGGTTCCGTCAGAACTGGAAGAAGGACGCGCGGGTTCGCTAGAAATGGAAGGAATGGCGGGAGACTTTGTCTAGGAGTAATACAGAGCAGGCTATAAAAAAATGCCTCTTTGTCGCCGTAACTAATCAGGATGTATGCTAAATTACAGCTTTCTAATACTAACTGCGGTACTCAGAGATATTTAATGATTACTTAAGCCGTCACTTAGTAAAGATTTGACATAATTTTGTATGACAAAACTGTCAAAACCTTTACTAAGTGATGGCCTAAATAAGCTGCGGACAGGGAGACAGGGGGACATGGCAAAACTATAAGGGTTCCTTGTTGATTACGGAACCCTTAAAACTAGTAGAGGGAAAGAGTGTTAAATTTTCCCCCCCGTAACCCCTTAAAACTATGCTGTCACTTGTCCGTGAAAGCGCCGGATCACCACTCCCTTAAGCTAAAAGTCCTCTTCCAAGACGAGGTGCAGAGTCATACGCTTTGGCTCTCAGATTGATCATGATTAATGGTTTAGGTCGTGTCGGAGATACCCCGAATGTTCAAGTGCATGTAAGAAAGCCGCAGACATTCAACAAGTTTGTTAATCACTGGATTTTTAGAAATTACATATGACACACGCTTGAGAATTCGGTTGTACGGGAGATTCTGGGGGAAATTATTTGATTTAATCTCGCACTCTAATAAGGGCGAACCTGTTGCTGTAAACCGGGCACTTATGCAGATCCCGTGTCTGCTACTCATCATTATCAGCCTATAATGTTCCCACTGCAGGGATTCAGGTCTCCTCTCTAGAAGAGGGATGGGCTGGGATCCACCACGCGGGCCCAGTGCGGGTTGGAAGATATCACATGTCATCGAATTTTTTGGTTCTAAGACATGCCGGTTTCCTCACGACGTTTTTCTTTCTTCACTTTTGAGAGCCACCGCTGCTCTCTGCTACTGCTTCAACCTAATTCACTGGTGTTATTTTCTAGGCTATCAGCAGACATTACTTTGTCGCTGCTTCGCTAGTGACCCATATACAAATCCAGATCGCATAGCACCTTATGTTTACCCAAAAACATAAAAATAAACAACTCAAAAGTGTATTGAATGGACTTGTCATCTTATTGTCATCAACGGATGTTTGTTGACACTACAGTCAATTGTTTAGTGACGGTACGAGGATAAACAAATATGGCTGCTGTTGAATTTGTTTGTCCGCTGGATATTTTATTTATTGTTTTGGTTTAGGTATTAGATAATAATGACATTGTTGGGAAGGTATATGTGCCAGAGCAACATCTCAGGAATCCAACGGTCAAGTTATTCGCTTTGGGGAAACATGTAAAATCTCGGTTTTTACGAAATGAGTATCATCGTGGTGATTGGTGACCTACTAGGGTAGATGACAAAAAAATCTGATTAGTCCGTCAGATAGATTTCTAAAAAATTTTGGACACATTTTTTCTTTTTTCACGTAAACAATAAATGAAGACGATACAGAGTTTCGAAAAGTCGCGCGACGTCAACAATTTTTATTAATTTGATAAAACAAAAAACACGTATCCAATATTTTCCGAAAATCTAACTGACGGACGAAACGAAATCATATTTTTTTAAGTCAATCAACTACCCTATTGTTGGTAAGAAAGATCTAAAATCTTATTGAATAGTCTAAAATAGGTATAAGTTTTAACACCAGCTTAGAAAAATATATGCGGTTTGTATTATGTAGTAAATGGTTCACGAGATATCATTTCTTTTCAGGAATTAAGTACAGCATAGAAGAAGAAATGAAGGAGGGAAGCCTAGGGGTGCGACCGTTGGACTCTGTTATTGCGGATTCACGTGCGTGTTGTTTATCACTTGCTTCAGTAAAGGATAATATCGTAAGGAACCAAAACAGCATACCTGAGAGATAGTTCTCAACGGCAGAAGACTGCATAAAAATTGAAATTGAAACCAGGTTAACCACTTACCACTGGAAAAGAATGAATCTTGATTACCATACGTTTTCAATGTTCCACAGGCACTCCATAAAAACGTACAATGAAGAAGAGATATTGCAATGAAGAGCAGCTAATTTTACGTAACAGATCATGTTAGGAACAGTTGCAAAACTGTATATTGACACAAAGAAACATATGGCAACACTCCATGTAAGCGAAAAAATTAGATATTCAAGGAGATAAGTAACAATGAATAGCAATGGTAGGGTTATCAAATGTCAGTTTTACAAAAGAATGATATGTAGCTGTTATACTCATCTTCATATATTTTGGTACTAGGCTAGCAGAAGTAATGAGGAGTGTCGACGTTGATTCTGATTTCTACCTCTATCACGGCTTAAGTGAGTACGGTGGATCTTCCAATGCTTTAGATTAGAAGACAGCGTTGAAGGATGAGGTACTAAAGTCAGTAGGTAACGTGATCATGAAATGGACTCTAACCATACTTCAGTGTGTAAGTTCATCATTATTAGGCTTTACGATGCTGGTTTAACTTTGATCTCACTTATTTATTATACAGGGTTTCATTCATAATGAAGTAGCAAAACTCGAAATATATGATCGTCTAAACAAGATATTTTTCCAACAAATATAATAATGGCCCCCTATGTGACTGGAAGATAGATACAATTAGAACAGGGATAGACAATTCTAACCTTGCGACCACACAACGTTCAAAGTCAAACATCTATTTACATCATCACAACCTGTCAAATGCTAACCCTAGCAAGTTCACGATGCGCGCATAAACACGAGGTATAAATATAGCGATCTAATCGACTCCTCATTGACTTAATAATGCGCAATTATTGTATTATTTCAAAAGACCGCACAAACATGATGCCGACATCTTGGTATTTGTGTCAAATGGCGCTTGTGAAAAAGTGATGGGGTAAAAAGGTTGAAAAAAATGATGGTGGCTTGTTTTTCTGGGCATCAGCTTGAAATAGCTAGTATTACTGTAACTTATCTTTTTTTGACGTCTTATCTGAAAAATTTTCACTGACACCTTGCCGAAGGTATCAATGGTACTTTGTGAGAGATGGCGTTTACTTTAGGAGTAAGCGCCAGGATAACTAGAGAAAAAAAAAAGTTTTTTTGCACTTTTCAGATCAGTGTCAGGTTTTATGTTTTAACTGAGTATAATCATTAAATTCATCAATACAACCTTCTAAGTTCATTTTACTCCATTTAATGTAGGTTATGTTCATGAAATGGTCACGTTTGTTACAGTTGCGAATCATGCTAGGTTTATCTCTGATCGCCAGTTACCTTCTGTACCAATACCCAATGAGAATTTCAACCGAGCCTGTCTTAAGCAAAATCCCACCAATTTATCAACCATTTAAGTAGGATCATTTCAACGTATTCAAACAGAAACAATTTCTCTGTACGGCAACATTGTTTTTACATTCATTAAATAACGACAAAATAGTAGACGTACATTAAAGACAACGATCTTTGAGAATCACCAACGTAGAGCACCAATATTGGCGCCCAACATCTCCCGTCTTTATTCCTCTTCTGATGTTTGCCAAAAGTGAGAAAGAGATGGGGGGTATAGCCAATGTTGGAGCAAATATATACAGGATAGACCACGGAGCATTGTTTCATGCAATTGGCGATTTCCTCTATTAAGTAAGTATGCAGGAGATTCAAGATAAAATGTTGTTGGTACAAAACATTTTGACGGTTCCGATGTTATCTTGTCAGTATATCGAGTAGTTACTAGATTATGCGCGTTTTATGAGCAAAAATGTGTTCGAAATCTTCAAGAAAGTTGGTAAAAGAGTTATTGTTGGAGATTGGCATCTGGGAAATGATGCCTTTGAAGATTTTTTTAGTGCTTAGAGCATTGCAAATTTTTGCATACGAAGTAGGTGTGTCTGTATAGACCAGTCATTTTGTGAGTTTATTTGTGCCATTTTAGAATAGAAACACTTTCCCAACTAAATAACTATGAAGGCTACATCAATTAATACGGAAAATGTCAAACGCAGGAAAAGGTTAATGAGCTTTATGTGGCTCACCGTAAGCATGGGAACAAGAATAAATAGTCCAAAAATAGTAGCTCGGCAGACATATAATAGTAAATTCTGCATTAGGTATACTAAATTGACACTATCAATATAACGTTACCTATTTTCACTAAAAATAATAAAAGAGAAAATAGCTTTTCAATAATGTACAGCTATTCCCATTCATAAAAAACTCTTCACAATTCTGCTATCCACAAAAGCAATTCTCTTTTACACAATAACAAATATTATTGACTACGCACGTGACTCCAATACAAAATAAAACGCTAATAATCATTCATTACATAATTTTACGTCCCTCCACCCTCTTCCGAATCACCCTCACATTATAACACAATGCGCCAGATTGGTGCGCGTACTTGCGCCTGCGCACGCACGTGTGCTTGTTACCGCACCCCTTTGGTTCCGATTTCCGACGGGGACTTCCTATCGCGCTTTGGTGTCAATGTGATTAGCTGTAGATCGGCTGGATGTGGCCTTTTTACCAGGCTGCATAGAAATTTTTATCAAAGATATTTTTAAACATTTATCTTTGAAGAATTTTTGGTTGTTCTATAAGTAAGGAATTGGAGTAAGGCTCTAGAATTGGGATTCAATATTCTGAGTGGATCAAGTTCCCTTTCTTTAGATGATCGAGAGTGTCAGATAGTCTTTGTCCACAGAATTGCAGGTTTGATTCTTATAAAGCGTGTATTAGAAAGGTGTGTTCATATTTCAGGATGTGATTCAAACCATCAAACTGAAAAACTTTCTCCATGGTGCCATTATCAAAAAGTCTGCTATTATATACAAAACATTAATAGGTACTACTCGACCTAAATGTATGGGACAGCGATTTTTTTATCCGCGTGTACATAACCATGATTCACTCATGCTGATAGTTCGCGGGCCCCCGAGACATGATAGTAATAGGAACAGCGAGTTTTTAGGACTTTAAGCCTTAGAGTCTAAGGCTTAAAGTCTAAGGGGCGAAAAGCTCAGAGCTTTTCGCCCCAGATAAAAAAAAAGATTTCTAGACTAAATGTTATTGTAAAAATTGACAATTAGGTATAACTACATCAATCATAAATAGAGTACCAAGTAAAATTCCACCCGGTTCCCACAATCAAACTGCAATAATTTGGAAAGGATAAGAGTTGAAGGCTCGCGCAATAGGCACGACATTTTTATGATCGTGAATCTTACATCTGTGATGTAAGATGTTGCGTAAAATTATTGCTCATCTTGAGATCTAGGCTAAAATCTAGGTGCAGTTTTTGCTCATCTACATACTTTAGTACGAATTTATAAAGTTCATACGTGTATATCTGATTATTGCGGAAGATGAATGAATATGAAGTTATTGTAAATGAGAAAGTTGTTTATCAGACGCAATATTTAAGGGAGATTTTGGTCTAATGCTGTGTGAAGGATGATATGGCTAGAAAGGAGGTGACTGTTGATATAACTTGTAAGTTATATAAAAGAATCGAACAATAATACATGTCGCGCCGACACCAGATAAAAAAAAAAGAAATTGAAATAAGAAAGAAATTGAATTGAAGAATAGAAATTGGGATAAGGGCAAGAGAATGATGATGATGATCTACAGATTTTCGAGTCACAGACCAAGTACCTGAAGCGATAACGTTGGAAGGCCTCTCACAACGTGGCCTGATGGCTTAGTGAAGATAGCTGGAATCTGCTGGATTCGATGTGGCAACATTTGGGGCCTTGGTGACGTGTCCAACAGTTGCTTATCAGCTGTTGTGATGATGATGATAAAGTCTGTAGATATTTAATTATAACCTTCTTTATCTGTAGGTTTACTCTAGTAATTGTACGATGATTCTTGATCATGGCTTAGGGATAGAAAAAAAAACACTGTCGCATCCAGCAAAACTCTATAAACTTAGGTCGAAAAAAAGTTAATTCATTTCTATTGTTCGTCATATGGGCAACAGTTCATCTTTAATTGGGTCATTATCGACCCGTTAACCCTCCCGTGCTAAAGAGAAAGGGTTAAAGCAGATGCATGATTTTGCTCGAGCATCATTCACTCACTTTTGTTCCTTTAATTGGACTTTTTGTTTCAATTTAATGGAAACAGCTGCTTTACGATTAATTGCATTAAATTGGAACTTGAATAAAGTTTATTGTTTATGTTTTGTGTATTCTTTCCGGAATTGATAGAACAAAAGACGGCACTTTTTAAAATTATGAATGTCATGTTGATTATAATTACATATTTGCTATCTCGTTGGTTTAGTGGCGACCACTAGACCTCGACTTTGGGTTAGGTTATTTCGGTCTGTCTGATTACTCCGGGTAATGTCTGAAACGGCTGGACCGATTTTGATAGGTAGGGGATTTTTACTGGCAGATAGCTGATGTTACAAGGAGTAACTTATAGCTGAATAAAGGTTCCGGGTAAAAACTAATAAATTAAAACGCATGAAATTCTCTAACAAACATAACATCACGCCTGTAATCCCCGAAGGGTTAGGCAGAGGTGTACCTAATAGTACACCCACATTCGCCAATTATGTTTAAGTCCCATGTAGCGAGCCTATTGCCATCAACCGGGCACAAATTAAGACTCCGTGGCTGTTACTAATTTTCTCTAACAAAATTAGTTTCAAATAGTAAAGTGATACTTTGATTATAATTTCACTCGGACGAAAGTCTAGAGCAACAGCTACTGAAGAATAAGTACCTACTTCAAGCGTCGTCCACGTAAAATACTGGTATTCAGCTGCATCCGGTTAGACTGGAAGCCGACCCCAACATAGTTGGGAAAAGGCTAGGCAGATGATGATGAAGCGTAGTCCACACTGTCACATGATGACTAAGTACAAAACAAATTGCAGAAGAGCAAGAACCTCAGACACTTTTGTATGTTTACATGTAAAGGGCACGGTTTCTGAGAAACACCTATCTGGAACATTTATTCTATAAACGCCAAGTGAAGAAACTGTGCATCTTAATATTAACAACCTTTTAGGCGTTTTATACATTACTAGCTGATGCCCGCGGCTTCACCCGCGTGGATGTCGGTCAAATTATATACTAAAACCTTCCTCTTGAATCACTCTATCTATTAAAAAACCGCATCAAAATCCGTTGCGTAGTTTTAAAGATTTAAGCATACATAGGGATATAGGGACAGAGAAAGTGAGTTTGTTTTATACTATGTAGTGATATCATAACTAGCTGTGCCCCGGGGTTTCACCTGCCACTCGAAACCTAAGAGCAATAGCGTGATGATAAATATCCTATAACCTTCCTTAAGAATTGGGCTATCAAATGCAAAAAGATTTTTTCAAATCCGGCTGGTAGTTTCCGAGATGACTAGGTTCATACAAACACACTCTTGGGTTTCCGTGATCCGGTTTTATAAAGGGTGCATCCAAAACATCAATCAGCACAATGTTTTGACTGTGCTTCGTTGAGTTTACAGTGAAACGTGATTTTTCACCCCAAAAAAGACATCGTTTCCCAGTATAATTTTTACCTAGGGTACTAGGGTCACTTAGCTGATTTGAGGGCTTCGTCGAGGGTCCAGTTACACCTGTATTTAAGTAAAGATGTCATAATACACTGCATTTTTAAAATAAATATAGTGTTAAAACCAAGTGCGTCCGCATGAGACAGGAGCTTTAATGCTAAATTAACTTAAATTATGCTTTTTAAACGTTTTATAACAATAAAACTTTGTGAGAACTGAGGCGATCTCGCATAATAATAGTGTTATATTTTTAAATCATTATTTTTAATGCCGTTGTATGAAACGGTCATATCATAACGGTTTATTTATAACTAGCGGTTTATGCAGCTTGCTAAGTTTTTGATTTTAAGATAGTCCTGTTCTTTTAGGTTACCATCATCAGCTGCCTAGCCTATTCCCAGCTATGTTGGGGTCAGCTTCCAGTCTATTTCAATGCAGCTGAATGTCAATATTTTACATGCAGCGACTGCCTATCAGCCTGTTAATACCGCATAAAACATACAAAAAAAAACATACAGACGAATTGAGAACCTCCTCCTTTTTGGAAGTCGGTTAAAAACGATATCCCTTGGGAAGCCTAGTTGTTAGACTTTTGGGCCACTGACTACCTTTATCGAGTGACAAAGATTTAGAAATGGCAACCGAGACCAACAACTTAACGTGCTTTCCGAGGCACGGAGGAAATTCGGTAGGTAATGTGTGGTCACCCATCTACAGACCAACCTAGGCAAGCGGGACTAAACCTAGTCATTGACCCGAGCGACTGTTTTTATTTAGCCACAAACTCCAAGACAATTAAAATGTTTCTCTGGGACTTCGTAGTGCTTCGTTGTTTCGGCGCTTGTCTGTTGATCGTAACTGTTGATTCTGGCTTTCAGGTGTTGCAGTGGATGAGAACTGGCAACACTGCCCGAGTGACATGTAAAATTTTTGCTCCGTATTTTAAAATTAAATTTAATTAGTAAATAAGTGATAATAAGGTGTAATTATATGTAAAAATTTATTATAAATGCGTAAATACTCAAACAAATTGTTTTCCTGATGCCTAGGAAAGGTTTCGGTAACACATCGAAACCGGTAACCTAAAAACATCAGCTGATGTTCTAACTACGGAGTTAAACGGATAATTCAGGGGAAGTATTGTTAAGTTTTATTTAATAACAGCACAAAAACGTAACTTTTAACTCTAATAACACATCCATGCTAATTTTTTGTATGTTTAATAGGTACTGATTTGTTGACAGTTGATCGTAATAAAAAAAAAAAACAAAACTGAGAATAATTCCATAACTCTGTTTGTTCGATCGTTTTACACAATATTAATTCGATATTACCTATAACGTTGAGTATCATTATTGTGCATTATTTTCTTAAAGTAATATCTTAGTAAACTAAGTTTAAATTCGTTTTTTTTCTTCTTTTTTTTTTTCCATGGAATCTACCCACTTAAGTCAAACTTAAATCAGGTCCCCTAAATTGAATATTGAATGAGTTAAATTAAATAAATACTTAATCTTTTAAAGCATATTCAGCAGCCTACCTCAATTCTTTTCATAACTAACTTATTTTTTTTGTATTATTTTTCTCCCTTTTCACCGCTAACTTTCCTTTATAAGTCAATTCTACTATTGCTCACTGTTTCTTTAATTCTGTTTTTCAGTAACCATTCCTGAAACCATGCCTGTAATGACACGTAAGGCTACAGCCCTCGATTTGGAACTAAAGTTGAGAACGGCCCTCCAAGAACTTAAAGACTCTAATCTCCAAATCCAACAACTGTTACAAGAGAGAGAAGAAAGTGAGGTGGAAGTCGTTGAGGTTAACAACAAAAACTCCAGCTTGAAACGGGAGCTAGTAGACCTACATCAGCAATTCTTGGATGTTGTTGGTGAACGTGATCAACTGAAGGCAGTCACGGATGGTTTCAATAAATGTAGTAACTTGTATGAGGAGGCTTTGTATAAATTAGGGACTTAGAAGAAGAATTAATTCATGCTAATAGTCGTATCTTAACATTACAAAAAGAAAAAGAATGTACTCAGGTTAAAGAAACAAACCACCTATATAATGAATTATTAAACAGTAATTGTAATCCCCGGGGTTCCTTAATAACTATTGATTTGACTGAAGATTCATTAGTGAAACAGAATTTTAGAGTTAGCAACAAGAAAATTAAAAAATATGCAAAACTCAATAGAATAATTAAAAAATGCTATCAATTTAGAAAACAACATAAACTTTTTTCTAAATATATTCCAATGAGAAAAGAGCGTGTTGATTTAGTTAATAAGTTAAAAAATTATCAAATAAAATTAGAAGATAGTATAAAAATTTATTAAATTGATACTCAACATTTGCAGTCTGAAATACAAGTTCTTCAGGACTCACTTAATTCCCTTACAAGTAGGTATCTAATTTCCCAAAACCAAATTAGGGAACATGTTCTTGCTGCAAATGTGTTGGTAACTTGTCAATGTTCTTGTCAGTCAGATCCCATCCATGTTACTGTCCAGCCTGACGGAATGGAGGACCCATCCCAGGCTGTAAATTCATCTCAAGACAGTATTCTCAACCAAGAAACAGCTGATTTTGCACAAGAATATTTAGAAGTGCTACAGCCTGAGATTTATGATAGTCGTGATTCTTACTCAATAATGTTCTCAGATAGTATAGGAAGAGGTGTAGGTAAATTAATAAGTAATAACCTGAGTTATTCCCATCAAAATCATTGTATGCCAGGGTCAACATACCAACAAATAGTCGCCTCAGTAACTAAAAATGTTTATGATATAAATACTGATATAACTATATTTGTAGGAAATAGCTCAAAAATTAAAATAGAAGACATCACAAACTATGTAACTGAGTTGTTAAAGTTAAAGTGTCGGAAAATAATATTGTGTGCTTTCCCATACCTCAAAAAATTATCAGACAAGAAAAATAATTATATTCACATGCTAAACAGGCATGTTCATTTCTTAGTTGGTCACTATAGTGACAGACTTATATACTTTGAAACCAACAGTTTTGTTGATAGACTTAAGTTGACACGGGGTAATGTGTATCTACCTATTAGTTGTAGACACAAAATAGCTAGGCTATTAGTTTTTAATATTCACTCAGACATAAGTAGTATGTCGTTGCATAGATCTATAATTAACACCGCCAATATTAGTAATTATACTAATAATTCTTTTTACAATTTTTCTTTGGTCAATCCATGTGTAACTTTAGAAGATTCTGGAGTGGGGTCCAATAGTAGTAGGATTTCATTGCCTGTTAGCATGGGAGTCTCTGGACGCACTCTGGATAATTTAAACTAGTTAGTAAGACAACAGAAGATACTAGTACCATTAATGTTATACCAAACCATAACAATGTACCTTCTGGCTCTCAAAGACCTAAATGTAAAAAAGGGGCTAAGCAGAATGACTTGCAATTATTTCATCAAAATATTCAAGGTTTCTCTTCAAAGCAACTTGAAATTGAATTGTTTTTAGAAAGAACAAAGTTTGAAATTGTTTGTTTCACTGAGCACTGGTTAAGAGACTATGAGATGCTAATTAATTACGCAAATTACAGTGTGGGCAGTTGCTTTAACCGTAAATCTAAGATTCGTGGGGGTTCCTTAATCTTAATTAAAAAAAATATTAAATTTAAGACTCGTGATGATATTGTTAAACTATCGGTTGAGCATAATATTGAGCTATCTTGTGTTGAGCTGGATAAGCATGTAATAGTGTGCGTTTACAGACCTCCAAATTATCAAAACTACTCTACATTTGAGTCAGTAATGGAAGATGTTTTAGCAAAACTTGTAACTGGTAATAAATCAGTAGTCATATGTGGCGACTTTAATGTTAATATTTTAGACACAAATTCAAATAGCAGTAGATTTTTGCATCTTTTTAAATCATTTAATTTGTTAAACGTGTTTTCGGAACCAACCCGAATTACTACAAATACTGCTACATGTCTGGATAATGTTTTTTGTTGCTGTGACTACTTGGATAAATTCATTGTAAATTACCTTCCTTCGGATCACAGCGGTCAAACCGTTGTTTTCGAATCCTACACACCAGTACAAAAAATCCAAATAAAATCTAGACAAATAACACCCAGCAATTTAAATAAGTTTAATGATAATGTAATTAGTAATTTAGGCATTCCAAGCCACATTATTGACAATGTAAATCTATTTTATGAGGAATTCTTTTCGGTGATTCACACAGAGTTCAATAATACAATAAAAACGAAAACTAAATCTATTTGCCCTAAGTTCATGTTCAGTGACTGGGCAACTAAGGGTATTAGGAAAAGCAGGGAGCGATTGTTTGAGCTGTACGGTCTTAAGCCTTACATTAACTCTGAAACTTTTAATAAATATGTTGCAACTTACTCTAAAATCTTTAAAAACGCTTGCAAAGTAGCTAAAGCCTTACACATTAGCAACAAGATTAAATCTGCCGATAATAAAATAAAGACGGTTTGGAAAATTATCAATAGTGAAACGAATAGAAATAAAAAATATAATAACGATATCACTCTAGAGACTCCACGTGGACTCTTAAGCTCCAAAAACGAAGTTGCTCAAGAATTTGTAGATTTCTTCACTAGTATCCCACTTAAAACTACTGAAACCTTAAATTCGTCACCCTTGCTTTCTATTAAGTTATTAAAGGCGAACGTTTCAGCCTGTCCGGTTGAGTTTCAATTTAAACATATAAACCCCATAGCAGTCATTAAAGCTTTTAAGGAAATTAAAGTCAAATTAACGGAAGATCTATGGGGACTGTCGATTAAAGTTTGTCAAGCTATTATTGAGACTGTAGCTCCGTACTTAGCCTTAATATTTAATTTGTGTGTGGACCAGGGAGTCTTCCCGGACCTTATGAAATACAGCAAGGTAATTCCACTTTTCAAATCCGGTGACAGTAAAGACACCAATAACTATAGACCCGTATCCGTTTTGCCAGTTTTTAGCAAGGTGTTTGAAAAGGTAATGCTTAATCAAATGCTCATCCACTTTAACACCAATAAAATCTTACATGAGAAACAGTATGGTTTCACGAAAGGACGTTGTACGACTGACGCCGGTGTCACCTTATTAAAACATATATTTACTGCGTGGGAAGAGTCACAAGATGCCATAGGGATCTTCTGTGACCTCTCGAAAGCATTTGATTGCGTCAACCACGAAACACTACTCATAAAGCTTGAACATTACGGTTTAGGGAAACTTGCGCTCAGTTTAATGAAATCGTATTTAAACGATAGACATCAGCAAGTACAAATAAATGGTGTCAATTCAATGGGCTTAAAAGTAAGTATGGGTGTGCCACAAGGTTCGATATTAGGTCCTTTTCTCTTTTTAGTATATATTAATGATCTACCCCATTTATTTAAAAACCAACCTGAAATGGTATTGTTTGCCGACGATACTTCTTTAATATTTAAGGTAAACAGACGTGCCACAAATCTTGATGACGTAAATAACGCCTTAGTGCAGGTTCATAATTGGTTCACCGTTAACAATTTAGTATTAAATGGGAAAAAAACGAAGTGCATAAGATTTGCTCTACCAAATGTCAAAAGTACTGATTGTGACATAGTATTGAATCAAGAGAAACTAGAATTTGTTGATGAAACTGTTTTCTTGGGGATAACGATTGACTCAAGGCTACAGTGGGGTCCGCATTTAACATCTCTTGCAGGACGGCTGAGTTCAGCAGCATATGCTGTTAGAAAAATCCGTCAATTTACTGACGTAGATACCGCGAGACTAGTCTATTTTAGCTATTTTCATAGTGTTATGTCATACGGTATTTTACTGTGGGGACGGGCTGCAGACATCGAGTCTATATTTATTCTGCAGAAAAGAGCCATTAGAGCCATATATGGTCTACGAAGGCGCGATTCTCTGAGAGAGCTGTTTAAGGAAATTAACATCATGACAGTACCTTGTCAATACATCTATGAAAACATCATGTACGTTAGGAAAAATCTGCATTTATTTAGCAAAAGAGGGGATAGACACCACTATAATACGAGAAATAGGGACCAACTAGTTCAGCCAGGTTTCAGGCTGGCTAAAGTAGACTCATCTTTCATGGGGTACTGTTTAAAATGTTACAATAAAATACCCCCTCACATTCTTCAACTGAATGAGACGAAATTTAAATCTTGTATAAAACGCACACTATGTAGGCAAGCATACTATAAGTTGGGGATTACATTGATGATAAACATGCTTGGCTCAATGCTGGTCCTGCTCCACAACCATAGGGCAAATAAATCGATAATCATGTGAAGTTATTGTAGTCGCTGCAGTAGATTGTAAAAATAGCACATGTGTGAGTACTATGTACCATAAAGCCACTTTTTACATTTCGTTATATATTTATATATTTTTTTTTTTTTTTAGGTACTGACTAGTGGCTGAGAGAATGTCATGCTCACTCAAAAGTCTCGCTGATGGTGGCGCGTGTGTCGGATCATTAAGCTCCCTTCAAAATGGTTGAGCTAAATGGTGCTGATCCATGCGTCATGTTCGTGAACGGGCGCTGTCAGTAGAGACTGGACATCTCTTAGTTGCCATGTTATATATTTTTTATTGGTTTATTGTATCGTTTATTCTGGACATTCTTAACTTGCACGTATTTTTGCATCGTTCTCACATATTTGTAAGATCTCAACATTCAGGCTAGCTAAAGTAGACTCATCTTTCATGGGGTACTCTTTAAAATGTCACAATAAAATACCCCCTCACATTCTTCAACTGAATGAGACGCACTTTAAATCCTGTAGAAAACGCACACTGTAGGCCAGCATATTATAAGTTGGGGGATTACTTTGATGATATAAATGCTTGGCTCACTATGCTGGGTCTGCTCCACAACGACCACAACCATAGGGGTAGATTAATTGATTATCATGTGAAGTTATTGTAGAGGCTGCAGAAGATTGTAAAAATATCTTTGCATTGTATAGATTCAATATTAATATTATATAATTGCATGGCACATGTGTGAGTACTATGTACTATAAAGCCACTTTTTACATTTTCACATTTGGTTACATTTTACTGACGTTGCCCTGGTGGCTGAGAGAATGTCATGCTCACTCAAATGTCTCGCTGATGGTGGCGCGTGTGTCGGATCATTTAGTTCCCTTCAAAATGGTTGAGTTGAATGGTGCTGATCCATGCGTCATGTTCGTGAACGGGCGCTGTCAGTGGAGACTGGTCATCTCTTAGTTGCCATGGTATAATTTTTTTTAATTTGTTTATTGTACCCTTTTTACTCCGGACGCTCTTAACTTGCACGTCTTGCTACATAGTTCTCACATAATATACCATCCCAACATGAATGATGTAATGTACCAAGATTTTGTAACAATATTCTGATTTAAAAGAGTGTCCATGGAGTTTCTTGCCCGTTCTTCTCCATAGAGATCTACGCTAGGGAATGGGCAACTACAGTACTTTCACAAGTTATTATGCCTTGTGACTGTGACTGTAGCTTAGGAGTGCAATACGTCGTCCTGGGGGTTGCTGCGTCGGGTTGCGCGTCGCCGGATGTCTGCGGCGGCGAGTGCTGTGGGTGCGGGGGTGCGCGGCGGCGCGTGCCGTGGCGGTGGGTGCGCGGGGCTCCGGGTCGCGGGCGGCGGTTGCGCGTTGCGACGTGCATTCGTTGTTTCGTGATTTGGAGTCTCGTGCATTCGTTGTTGCGGTGTGCGTCGCTGCGTGCTTTCGTGCTCGCGGAGTTCGTTGTTGCGGGCATTCGGCGGCGTGTGGCTCGGCGTGGTGGCTTTCGGGATGACGTATTGCACTCGTAGTTTAGTTTTGTTTTATGAATTGTTCTTCTGACATTCAAAAGTGCCTGTAATGGTTTAATTGAAATAAATGCTTTGAGTTTGAGTTTGAGTTTGAGTTCCCGTCGAGACTGTGGGTTGTTCGAAAGAGATATCGCAGCCTCGGCACAAGGGCTAAGAAGGAACATAGGTGGTTTTAGTCAGTAGAAGTCTAACACTCCCTACAGCTCTGCCCAGAGCGGGAGGAGTCATTTGAAGATTTTCCAACCCCCCAAAAAAAAAAAAGGAGTTGCAGTGGTCTAGGAATGGTGTGGCAGGCTTATCCCAATTGCAACGACCTCCCGAGTTCTTTGTGGTTATCATTCTGCCTAATTGCATCCAAACGGAGTTCTTACTTTCAATTTCAACATAACTGTAGGCGTGACGCTTATCAGATGTCGAATCTTTTGGTTCCCGGAAAATAATAAATTACTGTTCATAAGTTCATAACACAATTTCCTTTTAAAGAAAATAACTGCTTACTACAGTCGACAGCTCCACTGAAATTTCATTTACAACTTGAATAAAACCATAAACACACAAATTTATCCTTTCTCGTGTGTTTAATAGTGCCTTACCCTTTTTTTTATGGTGGGTGGAAAATCATCAAATAACCCCTCCCGCTCTTGGGCAGAGCGGAAGGGAGTGTCAGACTTCTACTGACTAAAAACCACCCATGTTCCTTCTTAGCCCTTCATGTCGAGGCCGCGGTATCTCTTGCGAACAACCCGCAACCCCGACGCGCGTCGGCCCTTGCGGGCCCCTTCCATGTTGCTGACATCTCTTTGAGGCGCGCGTGGAACACGAACGCGCCGTCGACACGGCCTGTCGTCGTCATAAGACGGACGGACGGCGAGCTTACCCATCACTCACCGTCCACAGGCCCGCGTCTACGGTGGCCGGAAGCCATCACGTGGCCCCCGACGCCCGGAGCGCCTCTCGCGGCCCCGGAGCGCCTCCCGCGGCATTGTGCCTTACCCTGGTGTCAGAGATTTTATGTCGCCCTTGCGCATCTGATTTGACTTTACATGCCATCGAAAAAATTTAAGGCATGCCGGTTTCCCCGTCGGGGCTGCCGGTCCCGTGGGGGCTGCGGGTTGTTCGAAAGAGATACCGTGGCCTCGGCGCAAGGGCTAAGAAGGAACATGGGTGGTTTTTAGTCAGTAGAAGTCTGACACCCCCTTCCGCTCTGCCCAAGAGCGGATGGAAAATCTTTTATTGGTGGGTGGAAAATCATCAAATAACCCCTATTTGATGATTATCCACCCCCCAAAAACAAAAAGGCATGCCGTTTTCTTCACAATCATTTCCTTCAATAAAGCAAGTGACAATTATAAAATTTGATCTAGTGAACAATTTTTTGTTTCCAGTTTCATTAAATGCAATCTTTTTCTTTTTTTTTTTAATGTTCCCCCACTCTAGGAACTTCTCCTGTATCGTGGGTGCGTTTACAAACAATTAAACTCACATACACAAACACCCAGACCCGGAACAACTATCTGTAGCCCATACAAATATTTGTTGCGTGCGGGGATTGAACCCGCGACACGCAGTCCAGCAGTCTAATCGCTTAGCCACTACGCTTAACCGTAACAGAATAGGTATCTCCACCAGCATGTGGCATTGCTTTATACAATCCATTTAGTTGATGTAGCGGTACCCAAGTGTTGTTACCGTTTGTAGTTCTGCACACCCCGTCACGGTAGGCAAGCGTGAAGATAAGTGTAACTGACAACGCATTGTATCTAATTACGTAACTCTACTAACTGTTATTCAATGGTTAGTTGCGTTAGAAACTGATTGAGGTATAATTTTCTTTGGCGTTTTTTATATCGACGGGATGTAAACATAAAAAAACTAAATATACATGATATATACGGGATGGAAGGAACATCGACGCGAAAACGGTTACCATAGAACCCCGCTTCATATAGAAATTATAAGATAATAAATTATTTACATACTAGCTAACACTTTTCTCATACTAGCTAATTTTACTATATTGTTTTTTCACTATAATGTTAAATATTATTAAGAAATCTATTGTCCAAATCTTAATTGTTAGAAATATGTCGCCTGTGATACAGGTTTAACCTAGTACAGGCATCGAACTTTCTTATACCTACATTATTTTTAAGATTTAAATTGTATTTACTGTGCCAACTCTAATTTTTGAATAAATATTATTATTATTATTATTATTATTTATTATTATTTTTTCAACACACTTGCTCATAAAGTGGCTCTAATTTCACCGCAATTAGGCATATAATGACACCTGTAATCAAACTGTGAATTTTTCATTACCATTATTCACAAGTGAGTTATAGGTTTTATTTTTTTATTTTTTTGGTTGAGATGCTTTGTTCTTAAAAAGCTTCGATACTAAAAATATTGTGTTCCTTGCTCATTTCATGCAACTTCGAATTTAAATAGATAATTTCAACTTGTTTAAACGTTTTTAATGAATAAAACTTTTGTTTTCTCTGTAATAAAAAAAACTTTGAATTCCCCATTTTGTACGTGGCTGTAACGCTATCAACGAAAAGCGAAAAAAAAAACTTAATCATTTAGTCTATGGCCGATCGCCATTGTTATGCGCGTGCAGGAAAACTGATTAATTTTTCCCGCCATGGCGAAATTTTTTGATTTTTTTGTGTTATTTTCTTCACAAATGTGTTGAAAAACGTCGTATGATACACGTGTGTATTGATGATTACCGTCCTCGGCTCTCTTAAGACCCTCACCTAACGGTTCGGGTCATAATGGCGCCTCAGCGGTAATCACCAACGTTACTCACTTATATATGGAAAAGCTGTTTTTTTGAACTTGTGAAAAAGTTGAAAATGTAATCTTAAATATCTTTGTAACTAGAAGGTTCCCAGTTCCACCATGGTCTTTGGAACATTAAAATGACGTTTAAAAATGACATTTTCGATTCGATTTTCGTTTTTAAATGACATTTTAGAGTGTGAACAAGAGTGCCTTTCGCCTTCGTTAATGGTATCTTGCACCCATTATGTCGGAAGATGATTAACTTGTAATTATCTTTTGCTTTCTTATTAATCCAGTTATGGCAGGAAGTTTGACATCAAAAACGTACTTAAATCTGGTCTTAAAGACATGAAGCGGCAGTACATCAACGCAAACATTTTGTGGTTTCAGTGTTCTCATTAAATAAACAAATATTTGTATGGAATATGACTGACGTCAATTTGTTCCGTGTCTGTCTGCACATATTCTATACACCTAGTTTTCTCAATTTAATGTAAACGGGTGTAGCTGAGCACCAGTATTTTACATGAAGAGTCTAACTAATCTCCAAAACCCAGTTAACCTAGGTAAACCAATTCAAAAATAATACTAGGTAAACCAATTCAAGAGTAATAACTTTAGTAATGTCTATTTACATTTTAATTATTCTACCTATTACATGTGATTTTATCTAAGTTATACTTATTACGTTTACGATTTGGGAAAAATCATAATTTTTATTACTAAAGTATTCCAAACGATGGGAATATTTCCTAATTCTTCTCCAATTAGCCTAACCTTGTGCATATTTCTATTCTTTTGTTCATAATCAAAATAATTCCATCAAGTATTTTCATCAGTTCTTTGCGAAATGGTATTCGTTAATTGTTCGTGTATTGTAAATCACATTCTTGTTTAATGAATACGTTCGTCATCTGTTTGTGTGTTATATGCGCAAGCGCCTATGTGTGTATGCGTCACAGTCAGACCTGAAAATCGGTCAAAACTACATTGTCTGCAAAAATCTGTGATAGATAACCATTGATCGGTTGTATCTACGGTTACAATTTCTAATATTTTCTGGTTAAAAGTGAGGTATTCAAAACTCAAACTCAAACTCAAAGCATTTATTTCAATTAAACCTTTACAGGCATTTATGAATGTCAGAAGAACAATTCATAAAACAAAACTAAACTACGAGTGCAATACGTCATCCCGAAAGCCACCACGCCGAGCCACACGCCGCCGAATGCCCGCAACAACGAACACTGCGAGCACGAAAGCACGCAGCGACGCACACCGCAACAACGGATGCACGAGACTCCAAATCACGGAACAACGAATGCACGCCGCAACGCGCAACCGCCGCCCCGCGACCCGGAGCCCCGCGCACCCATCGCCACGGCACGCGCCGCCGCGCAACCCCGCACCCACAGCACTCGCCGCCGCAGAGATCCGGCGACGCGCAACTCGACGCAGCAACCCCCGGGACGACGCATTGCACTCCTAAGCTACAGTCACAGTCACAAGGCATAATAACTTGTGAAAGTACTGTAGTTGCCCATTCCCTAACGTAGATCACTATGGAGAAGAACGGGCAAGAAACTCCATGGACACTCTTTTAAACCAGAATATTTTTACAAAAAATCTTGGTACATTACATCATTCATGTTGAGATGGTATAATATGTGAGAACTATGTAGCAAGACGTGCAAGTTAAGAGCGTCCGGAGTAAAAAGATATAATAAACATATTAAAAATATATATATATATAAACCATGGCAACTAAGATATGACCAGTCTCCACTGACAGCGCCCGTTCACGAACATGACGCATGGATCAGCACCATTCAACTCAACCATTTTGAAGGGAACTAAATGACCCGACACACGCGCCACCATCAGCGAGACATTTGAGTGAGCATGACATTCTCTCAGCCGCCAGGGCAACGTCACTAAAATGTAACTAAATGTAAAAAGTGGCTTTATAGTACATAGTACTCACACATGTGCCATGCAATTATATAATATTAAGAAATTGAATCTATACAATGCAAAGATACTTTTACAATCTTCTGCAGCCTTTACAATAACTTCACAGTCATGATTTTTATACAGGATTTAAAATTGCGTCTCATTCAGTTGAAGAATGTGAGGGGGTATTTTATCGAAACATTTTAAACAGTACCCCATGAAAGGTGAGTCTACTTTAGCTAGCCTGAATGTTGAGATCTTACACATATGTGAGAACGATGTAAAAATACGTGCAAGTTAAAAGCGTCCAGAATAGACGATACAATAAACCAATAAAAATATAACATGGCAACTAAGAGATGACCAGTCTCTACTGACAGCGCCCGTTCACGAACATGACGCATGGATCAGCACCATTCAGCTCAACCATTTTGAAGGGAGCTAAATGATCCGACACACGCGCCACCATCAGCGAGACATTTGAGTGAGCATGACATTCTCTCAGCCACTAGATCAAAGTCACTAAAAAATAACTAAATGTAAAAAGTGGATTTATGGTACATAGTACTCACACATGTGCAATGCAATCGTACAATATTAAGATATTGAATCAGCTTCTACAATAACTTCACATGATATTTAATCGATTTATTTGCCCTATGGTTGTGGAGCAGGACCAGCATTGAGCCAAGCATTTTTATCATCAATGTAATCCCCCAACTTATAGTATGCTTGCCTACATAGTGTGCGTTTTATACAAGATTTAAATTTCGTCTCATTCAGTTGAAGAATGTTAGGGGGTATTTTATTGTAACATTCTATAAGTACACATTTGCCTCATACTTCAGGTTACACGCAGGCGTTATAATATGAGTAACGTTTACTTAGAAACCTAGTACTTTGGTAGGATTTTATGTGACCCATTATAAAGAAACAAAACATTCAGTTTTTTTTTGATGTTACTAGAAATTCTACCTAGCTAATACTCGTTCCTCCCCTCCTCAATTAGTTATGGTTTTGACTGAAACTAGTCAATACTGATTTTGACCGATTTACATTTTTGACCGTAACATAATAAACGTGTGGTGTTCGCGCATGCGTGCGAACTGATGTAAGAATTATTTCTCAGTTATTGCCACAAGGAAAATGCTTAAGCATTCTTTATCAAGGATTTTTACTAGATTTATTAATGATTTACTTAGATTTTTATATTTATACAGAAATATGTCGGACAAATAAGGTAATATTGTATATTGTTGGGAAATATATATGATTTTATAATGATATCATTGCAAAATATATATGATGGCGAATGGCGCCTGCCGCCTGCCGATGGATTGGCATGTCTTCATAAAGTTGTAATTATAGATAAATAATTATAAATAAGGGAAATAATTAGCCGTATAGATTATTGGAATACAAGTCGATAATTTGTTCGAACACCTTGCGAGAAAATATCGGGACAAGACCTGCAATCACCGATATAACTTGCAGAGTAGGAAAGCAAGATGAAGTGACAGTGGGCTGGTCTTTCTTTCTTCATGGGGGCCTTTGACTGGGGTTGTACTTATAATTATCAGTTGCTTCGGTGAACTTCGTGAGGAAACCAAACCAGCATGCCTGAAAGTTAGTTTTTTCGACGGCATTTATAGCTAAATCAGAGGCCCATGAGCTGCGTAAATACTCTAACTGCCGCACTCAGAGAGCCTTAATGATTACTTAGGCCATCACTTAGTAAAGGTTTTGACAGTTTTGTCATACAAAAGTATGTCAAACCTTTACTAAGTGACGGCATAATTAATCATTAAATATCTCTGAGTACCGCAGTGAGGCACTAAATAAATAAATAAATAAGCCTTTTATTATTTCTCAATGTCATGCAGTTTTACAATTATTTTCATGCAACAATTAATAACAATTTTTATATAAGTGAGGCACTAACCGTACGCAAAGAAAGAAGACTTGAGAAAGGTCTATGTCTAGAAGTGGACAGTGATAGGCTAACTTAATTGACTGAAAGTAGGAACATGTCTTCTTCTTCTTCTGTAATTGTCGATGGTAAACTTAATTAAGTCGGCCCTGAAAAGAGGTAAGTTAGTTTGGCGGCTTCAGTAGCAAAACAACTAAAAACATTTGCTTCCTTGTGTAACATACTTTGTACTACTTATATTTCCTTGTTTTTTTATTTATTGTATCAAACATCGTAACTTGTTGCAACGTACCAGTGCATACCAACTGCATTGAAAAAGCAAGAGCAGTACACAGTATAAAGTCAAACAGTGCATCAATAGTTCGTTTTGTCAAACCAAATCGTTTTCAACTAAACTTTTCCCATGTTGAACTATACACATAACAAGTCCCGAGTTACCTCAAGAGTAACCGTTTACCTGAAGCATACCGAAAATACGAATTCTTGCTATGCTTTTAGGTATGTTTAAGCGTTTACATGAGCAAACGCTATAAATAAGCGTCAGCAGATTCTGACCATGTTCCTAGTTGCAATCATCCTCATCATCTTTCTGCCCTTGTCTCATTCTACTTTGGCTCGGCACAACACGTTTTTTTCTTCCATTCTCCCCTGTCAGACGTTACGGCATCATTTACTCCTGTCTCTTTCATATCATTCTTCACACAATTTATTTATCTATTTCTTCTTCTTCCTCTTCTTCTCCATCCATCATAATTGTTCAAAGTTGCAATACTGAATATTACTACTACTATGTCTACTGTACCAGTAGTGATCAAGCAGGCGTTATCTTCAGGATCGGCTTACGAAAGCGATGCGCGTGCGCAAGCAGACCGCGACGCGCCGTTAGAGGGGTGAGCAGGAGTGCAGGACTGTGAAAGTGTGTTAGGTAATGTGGTGAATAAGAATATACAAATATGTAGGGTAAAGATATTTCATACGAGTAAGGAACAGCTGTTAATCATTAATATTTCTAAATATTTGCGAACGTAAAAGTAATAGTGGTGAGTCTATAGATTTTGCTGACGATTTCGAGTGGTCGCAAATGTGAAAGCTAAACATGAGGTCAAGCGTTTGATTCCCTGGTCGAGGAAAGTGTTTTTGGGTTTTTCGGGATTTTTTGAGTGCATTCATTTCTTCACAATAGTAACTACTATAGGGAAAGTATAGTGTGCAGAAAATGTTTCAAAATTTAGTTTTTATCATAAAAAGAACAATTCTAGCTTGTTTTTTTTATGGAATCGAAAACTTGCACCTTATACAGGGATGAAACGGATTCTTCACGAAGCCGTCAACCAAGCACCATGTACGGTCAGCATCAGAAGTAGCTTAACATTTCGGAATTGTAATTATTTGATGTACAGGACTCCAACTGTTATTTTTAATGTTTCAGAACATTATTCTTTTAAATATTCCTTACTCTTCAATAATTTGTTAGTAACGAGTAATATGTAACAAGTTTTTATTAAAAAATCTGCTTTGTAACTTTAAGTAGTGTTAAGCTACTTCTGCTGCTGACCGTACATCAAACTAAGAACCCCTACGCAAGAATTATTGCTGGGAAACAACTTTTTTTTTGTCGTCAAAAGTCACATTTTACGGTAAAACTCAATAATAATAAATAATAATAATTCTTTATTTGGGACAACATAGGAACCATATTTGTTATTACTAAACAACTTATATACTAGGATTAGTAACAAATTAAATTATAATAAAATTTTGTGTCTTTCATAAGTTGCTACATTGTGTTAGTGGATGCTTTGAATAGTAAACAGGTCGTGGAGGTAATTTAAGTATAGTTATAACCTGAAAAACTAGCATTAAAAAAAACAACTGTGAAACATTTGGAACTTTGACACCCAACATCTCCGTAACTAGGGGGTTCCTAGGTACGGTCTAGAAAAAAATCCTGTTCAATAACAGGGTAGTTAACAAAAAAATCCAATCAGCCCGTCAGATAGATTTCCAAAAAATATTGGACACGTATTTTTTCTTTTTTCACGTAAACAAGCAATGAAGACGATACAGCGCTTTGAAAAGATTCTCGGGGTCAATTCCCCCATGACAGAACGAATCTAGAATCCCATACAACACCAGCATTCCTTCAATTCCAACAATAAACGAGAACTGTCTAAAAGAAAATCATAACCAACCGTTTTACCGTCTCAATGCGGAACTCTAAACACAGTTATAACACAATCGTCAACTGATGCCGTCGTAATCAGTGCGACGGATCAAATTGTGGAGAAAATTGTTAGGTGCCACTGTTGGCCGCCATAATAGCGCACCTGACATTACTGCGTACTGAAATATGACGGAGTTTTGTATGTGGGGGGATAGCCCGTCTGGGCTGCGGGTTGTTCACAAGAGATACCGCGGCCTCGACATGAAGGGCTAAGAAGGAACATGGGTGGTTTTTAGTCAGTAGAAGTCTGGCACTCCCTTTCGCTCTGCCCAAGAGCTGGAGGGGTTATTTGATGATTTTCCACCCGGGAAAAAAAAGGGGTTAAAGATAGGCTAGGCAACATGCCTGTAATGCTGAGGGTTTGACAAGCTATATCATCATAATTGAACATTCTCTTGCCCTTATCCTAATTCATTTGGGGTCGGTGCAGCATGTTTTCTGCTTTCAAACTTCTCTGTTAGGCGTCTAAAATGGTCACTTTAGCAGATCATAATATGAATTGCATTAAAAAGCGTATAACTTCGTCTGTGACCATTGAGGAAAAAAGCTCACAATAGGAAAATAATAATTAATTGCGTTAAAATTTGTAAAATGGTCACGGACGCATAAAAGGTACATTTTATGCTTTTTAACGCCATTCATATCATCGTATCCTACGAATGAGGGCGTAACGAACATAAGGGCTTTTATCTTTTATTGCATAATAACATTCTGCTGAATTCTGCTCATCATACTACATATAACCAGTTCAACAAAACAATTAAAAGCAGTACAAGGTCATGATATAATTAGGTTTTCTTAAAAAAGTACTCCGTTTTCAACGAAGAATAAAGTCACAATCGCCCTCGCGCCCTCTTTCATCGTAAGTAGTGAAGTTGCTAGCGCCCTTCGGCCACTAGTCGGCGGAAACGGAGATTTTTTAAGTAAATACGTAAATCAAAATATATTAAACCTCAAGGATTTGTACTTAATTAAGTAATTTTAATTGTGAGAGTCAAAATTTTCGATATTGGGCACATATAAGAAACCGTAATAGTGATTGGAGCCGTGTTCTATGGAATGGCTATTTCTATATCTATAGAAGAGAGGATGTCCTAATTACGTGTGTGTCTTTCCTCTACTCTACTATTTTGTGTCTCCTGAAAAGTAGCTGTTTTGCAGTTACGCTCTTATTCGTAGGATACGACGATATTATGATCTACTAAAGTGGCCATTTTAGAGCCCCTCGTCAGCTGGATAATGTAAAATAAAATCATCAAATAACCCCTCCCGCTCTTGGATAGAGCAAAAGCGAGTGTCAGACTTCTACTGACTATAAACCACCCATGTTCCTTCTTAGTCATTCATGTCAAGGCCGCGGTATCTCTTGCGAACAACCCGCAGCCCCGACGGGATGTTGCAATGCTTTTATCTATGTTTGGTTCTAAAACAGCTAATTAATACAACCAACCATTACATTTCTACCTTACCCTTAACCGAGTAACAGCGTCATAGTTGCACAATCGGTGATTCAGAGCCTCAATGGGTATATTATAAGAATTTAGCGGCGGATGTGAGGCAATGCCAATAAATATCAAGGATCCAATGTTTGTTCTACGTTAGGGCGGCCGCAAGCTGAGCTAATAGATGAATTGCTTGGATTAGTTGAGATTTGATGAGGTCAACTTGAGTTTGTTCAATGAATGGTCTTTTTCTGTGGAAAGGTATGTGATTATTTATGAAAATATGAGTAATATTTGCTATTTGTTTTTTTTTTGTTTATTTTTTTTTTTTATTACTTTTTTTTTGTTTGTTTTTTGCTTTTTGCTAAGATGAGGAAAGAAATCATAGCGGGTCGATGACAATTTACATTGAGTCAGCCCAAAATTTGGTGAAGGGTTTTGCAGTTTAAGTAGATTAATAAGTCCTATAAACATGATTCGACACAGGTCCAAGTGAATTAAGAAAAGATCAAGAGAGTAAATTAATTTAATTTTTAAAACATTCGTATGATAATTTCCTTCCAATCAGTGTGCAGTGCTTAGAAAATAACTTAATTCAAAAACACGCGCAGATACCTTATTGCAAGCCACTTTACCGTAAATTTATATTAATTTTATTTTTTATCGCAGACAATAAAAACATTTGCAAATTGTTGCAATATTACAGCTTTGAACCCCGAATTGAACTAAGTAAGTATCAATACTAACTTAGATTTCCAAGCTGTAGCCGTCCTTAGTTTAACTAAAATTATTCTCGTCCCAAATAGTATCGTATAATGTCTCTACACAAGTGCATATCTATGACAAATTGTGTTTAGTTTTGACATTATTAGTACTTAAAGTTTAGCTCACGGAACTTAGACGTAATTGCTTTGTCTGTTTTGATTTAGCTCTGGAAGTCTAAAATGGCCGGTTTAGCAGAATCATAATAATATGAATCAGCTTAAAAAAAATTAAATGAAGAATAGACGACCATTCCAGACATCTGATTATAATATACTAGCTGTTGCCAGCGGCTTCGCCCGCTACAACTCGAAAATTATCCCACGGGAAGATAAAATCGGGATAAAAACTATCCTATGTGTTAATCCAGGTTATAAACTATCTGTGTACCAAATTTTATCCAAATCCGTTCAGTAGTTTTTGCGTGAAAGAGTAACAAACATTCACACATCCATTCTCACAAACTTTCACATTTATATTAGTTTCGTAAGTATGAACGTGGATGGTTATAAGAGGAGAGAAAGACTAATGAAACGATGGATGGACTGTGCGAAGAAAGAACTGGCTTAAAAAAAACCGACTTCAAAAACACAAAAAAGTGAAAAACACAAAAACGATAAACACAAAAAAGTCAAAAATAAACTTCACAAGAAAAAGCAGCTTCTGAAGTCGGTGACATTTTGTTTGTTTGATTTCGTTTTGGTGACAACGGAACCACTTTGGGAGTATACTTTTTCGAACACAAAAATAATTTTGAAAATCGGTTCATAAATGACGGCGATATGCGATAACAAACATACAAAAAAAAAAGACATACAGACGAATTGATAACCTCCTCCTTTTGGGAAGTCGGTTAAAAAGGAGGCTGAGACGGCTGAGATGACGAGTAATTTAGAGAAGTTTGAAAGAAGAAGACATGCTGCGCTGACCTCAAATGAAGTTGGGATAAGGGTAGGAGAATGAAACTGAGTGATGATTTGATGAATGAATGTTCTCTTTTAGTTCTTGGACGTAGCTTTTCTGGATGACCTGAAAAGTCATTGTCTCTGAGTTCATGGACCAAAGTCTCGACCGAATGAAAAACATGAATTCATTTTGCTTTTGTAAAATCGCGAGATATTTTAATATAAATTACTTTATTTTTAATATCACATTGTTTCAGCATCCGTATTCCGTGTTCCCAGACTTTTTTATATCGAAATAATATCTAGAAAATTAACCTCGGAAATCCCGCTAAGCATTCCACTAAGCATTATATTTAATTAACGATATTTATGACTTCCTTCATTCGATGTAGTTATTTGGTGAGGAGGCTTCAATTAGTGCATAATTTAAATATTTTAATTTTAACTTTTTGATAAATGTTTACGAGTCTGTAAGGTTTTTGCTCTTTTGGATTTTGTTCGATTAGGTCGCAAATAATTCTCAATAGGGTATTTCACCAAAAAAATCTAATTAGTCCGTCAGATAGATTTCCAAAAAATAATGGACACGTATTTTTTCTTTTTCACGTAAGCAAAAGATGAAGACAATACAGTGCTTCGAAAAGTCGTGTCAAGTCGTGTGACGTCACAAGGTTAGAACTTTTTTACCCACAAAGTAACGTCACAAGCCCCCCCCACTCATGATCTTTGACACGTTTTATTTTCAATTTTTTTTATTAATTTGATTAAACAAAAAACACGTATCCAATATTTTTCGATAATCTAACAGACGGTCTAATTAGATTTTACTTTGACTGTCTCGTTGGCCTAATTGTCGCAAATGCGACTGTTGTGAATGAGGTCCTAGGTTCGACTTCATTACATGACGCCTGTAATCCCCGAATGGTTAAGCAGGGGTGTACCCATTAGCACTCACATTTCACCAGTTAAGTTTAAGTCCCATACAGGGTGTAAATCAACCCATCACACAGCCGTCAACCAAGCATTCTATACAACAAACTAAGTACCCCTACGCAAAAATTTTTGCTGGGAAACGATTTTTTTTTTGGGTCAAAAATCACATTTTACGGTAAAACTAAAAGTAGCACTGTTAAAACATTGTGATAGTGGATGCTTTGAATAGTAAACGGGTCATAGAGGTAATTTAAGTAAAGTTAAAACCTGAAATACTAGTATTTACAAAAACAGCTGTGAAAAATTTGGAACTTTGACCCCCAATATCTCCGTAACTAGGAGGTTCCCAGGTATGGTCTAGAACAAAAAAATGATCGCAGTAGTGGGAAGAACAAGTGCCCTTCGTTTGCGTTAAGGGTACTTTTACACCCTATATAATAGAGGGCGAGCCTATTGCCCTCAACCAGGCACAAATCCAGACTGCTGCTGCTACTGAGAAATGTCTGATGAAAACACCCAATAGCACTTAGTCTAACCCAGGTCCTCATATTCGTCATTGTGTCATTCAGTAGTCATGACTCAAGCCATTTATCATGTCCATCATCATCATCAGCCTATAATGTTCCCACTGCAGGGACTCAGACCTCCACTCTAAGAGAGGGATGGGCTTATAATCCACCACGCGGGCCCAGTGCAGGTTGGTAGATGTCACATGTCTTCGAATTTTTTGTTCAAAGACATGCCGGTTTCCTCACGTTGTTTTCCTGTACCGTTGTGAGAGCAGCGGTGATGATATAAATTACAAAACTTGAGAGGTGTCAAGGAACACCCGGATGGAACGAAGTTATTGTTATTATATTTTATTATTTAAAAAAAAAAAAGAAAAAAAAAAAAAAAAGAAATGTAGAAATTAAAATATCTGGCTTGCTTTCTATAAGAGAGAGAGAGACAGACAGAGAAACATGCGACGCCGCACAGCTTACAATAGCTTACTATAGCAAAAAGTGTCGTGACAACTTTTCGTAAGATTTTTTTCCGTCTAGCCCCCTTTCACAACGCGCGATAAGGAACTTCGTTCCAAAAAGTGATGTGTCTGCTTAGGTTCGAACCCACGACATACCTACTGTTACCTACTGTTTGTAAGTCGGGACTCACTACTGGGCCACTGCTGCTCCGTTATATTACGTTACTAAGCCTCAATACTTACTAAACAAACTCTAAAAAATTGGTTGCCTGTAAAGTCGGTATACGGGCGAAAGTTTTACGTGACAACGAAAATAGAAGCGCAAGACATGAACCGGTGTGTATGCCTATCTCTCTCACTCTCTCTCTCTCGCTCTGGACGCGTGCCTCTCACTCGCTCTCATTGTGAGCGCATAACGTGAGCGGAGCGTAACGCAGTTTCTTGAAGTGTCACCCGGCAAACCAATTTATAAGACGTTGTCACGTCAAAATTAGGTAAAACTACAATTTAATTCAATTTCATAAGTGTAATAAAACCCTCAGAGGCACCATTACCAACAAATGACCACGTAACTTCCTCTTCTATCTGTCTTAATAGACACACGTGCATATAACACCCAGTATAACCTGACCTGCCTTATCCCCACCATAGTTCTAAGATTTGTACACCATGGGGTTTCAAGTTACACTGGTGGTTTGACGGTAATGTGATTTACGGCCAGTATAACTTGATCCGTCTCTATCCCATCTTTGTTCTAAAGTTTGGGAGTCATGAGGGGTCGAGCTTAAGTGGTGATAGTATGGTAATGTAGACTTGTGTGGTGACCGTGGTTTGCCCGTTCCGGTGGGATACCATGATATATGAGACTCTTTTTGTACTGCGCTTGACCTACGAATAAGTAAGAATAAAAGATTTGTAATTGTGCCTGTATTGTGTTTTGGTGGGGACTTTTAAAAATAGAACAAAAAGTTGTTCTTTTTTTGAATGTATGTTTTTGTCACCTTATTTTTTTTTATAATGGAGTCTAGAATTAGAATAGAATTATTATTTCATTTTTGAATTCTTTTCCATATCAACCTATAAATCCTCACTGCTAGGAAACCTTTTTCTGAGGTGCACAGTCCGTCCATCGTTTATTATTTTGTTTCTAGTCTTTCACTATTCTTATATCCATCCCGTTCCTACTCAAAACTTTCCTTACGACATTTTCCTCATTCTTCCGCGTCACGTGGCCACAGATCAAAAAAAAATCAACATTATGAAAAAAAACAAAATGATAATCTAGATCTAGATCTAAACTACCGCAAAAGGAAAAAAAAAAAAATTAAGTGGATGTTTCCAAAAATAGTTTTTTTATTATTTTGTTTTTCTATTAATCCATATATATTTTATATATATTTTAATCCTCTGGGATCATAGTAATCCGCAGTCCTCGTTAGCAAGGGGTAACTAACGAACTAGCCATCTGTTAAATTTAAAATCAGGGGATGGTTATCTCTGTACAGTAAGTCACAAGGGGATTATAAATAATCATGTCGTGTACCAATCAAGCTAAAAAACCAGTTTATGTGAATCACTCGCTGTATCGGAAATCTATACAAAGCCAGGCCAAGTTATACTGGAACTGTACTGCTGGATGTGTCGCCATGTGTAGGTACCTAAATATTAAACACTGACTTAGTACTCTTTTTCCAATTAGAGGGAAAACACATTTTCATTTTCAAGTTATTTGTAATCCCGAATTTACCAATTACTTAATCGATTTAATTAACAGTGTTAAAAAAAATCTATTAGCAAAATCAATCGAACGTCAGTGTTGGCAATACTCTTGATGAAAACCATTGCTACAAGAAAGCACTATCAATGTCACTGTCAACTTTAACAAGTTGACAGATGACAGTGACATTGACAGCGCCTTTTTAAATGCGTGGTAATGGTAACCCAAAGACACGCTTTTAACTGTAGAGTGCATAGTTTTATACAAAACTAGCTTTTGCCCGCGGCTGCGCCCGCGTGGATATCGAAAAATACCCCAACAAACTTTCATCCCCTACTTTACTCCCTTAGGGGTTGAATTTCGAAAAAAAATATGCTAAAACCTTCCTCAAAAACCACTCTATCCATTGGTGAAAACAGCATGAAAATCGGTGCAGTAGTTTTTTAGTTTAAAGCGAACAGACAGACAGACGCTGCGGAGGACTTTGATTTATAAATGTAGTGATAGTGATAAACTTAATCAAACTACGTTTAACAGATTAAAACTGTACCAACTACCACTTGTTCAATTAAAGTTGGTCGTTTGGAATATTCCTTAATGGAAATGTGTTACAAGAAGTGCAAAAAAAGTTATTAATTTACATGCTTTAATTACTCAAAAAGCCTGGGAATAACAGAATGAAATCATAGTATTATTACACTAACACATATATTTAATAAAAATAATTGATTTAACAATTGGAATAAAGACTCTTTTAAAGAATCCATGTTTATTCACTGAAACCTTCACATCAAAACGTTTTGAGACAATTATTTCAATAAAAGGGAGGGTATTTATACAATTATTACTAGCAAATACTTGTAATCTATTATCAACTTTAGTACACGTACAATTAAGTTTAATTTCTCGTAAATGTCAGCGGTGGCATGTCTTATAATTAGCAAAACTAATAAAAATTTGTAACCGCCGTTTCTGATATAGTTTTAAAAAATGGTAGTATGAATTTGTAATTTTGAAATGGATTAAAAAATATGTTTGTAATTTCAGCGTTTTACGACGAAGCACTTTTATTAAACGCACACTTTAAACATTTACCACACTTTTTAATTAATAAAAGTGTAATGAACGTTACCTTTTAAAAATAAAAATAAATTGAACATCGTTTCTACATCGTATCGACCAGTTATTTGTAGGAAGAGAAGCAGATCGTGGCGAAATTATACAGTCGCGCAGGTCGCCTTTTTTTTTTTTGGGGGGGTGGGATATCATCCCCTCCCGCTCTGGGCAGAGCGAAAGGGAGTGTCAGACTTCTACTGACTAAAAACCACCCATGTTCCTTCTTAGCCCTTCATGTCGAGGCCGCGGTATCTCTTGCGAACAACCCGCAGCCCCGACGCGTTGGCTCTTGCGGGCCCCTTCCTTGTTGCTGACATCTCTTTGAGGCGCGCATAGAACACGAACGCGCCGTCGACACGGCCTGTCGTCGTCATAAGACGGACGGACGGCGAGCTAGCCCATCACTCACCGTCCACAGGCCCGCGTCTACGGTGGCCGGAAGCCATCACGTGGCCCCCGACGCCCGGAGCGCCTCCCGCGGCGGCTGGGACGAGAGGTTCTCTCCTTCTCACGTTCCGCCACCTCCTTCGCTAGCATCACCGCACAGGTCGCCTTCATGTTAAGCCGGGCTTGCCTAGGTTAGTCCGTGGATGGGTGACCACTCATTCATACCGAGTTTCCTCGGAAAGCACGATAAACCGTTGGTTCTAGCTGTCTGTTTGTTTAAAGATTTTTGACAGTCGTTACAGGTGGCCCGAAAGTCTGACAACCAGCCTTACCTACATCATATTACCCGATACTAATTAGGTTGTGGAGTATATTCAGCTACATCCGGTTAGACTGGAAGCCGACCCCAACATAGTTGGGAAAAGGCTAGGCAGATGATGATGATGGTGATTGTTGGGCTGCGTATCTTCATACCTGTGAACTTAATAATATCAAGGAGCTTCGCGTAAGGCAAATACAAATTATTTCATCGTTAACAAAAAATAATCTGGAACATCCATCAAGGGCGTTTCTTACCAGCTCACACAAGAAAGCGCCATGATATCCCACCAAAGTCGATCCTCTTTAAATGAGTTTTTTAAACCTTATGGTCATTAGGTAAGGATTGAATTAAGTAATCTCGTACCATCGTCATGTCGAGTGATAAATCATTTTGGACTTTCAATTGTTTATTTATAGAATTTCGTCTTGATTTTGAATTACTTGGATGAGAGTTTTTGAGATGATACTCTGATGATGAGTGGTACTATATAAAAATTGTTACAAAGATTTCGTCTTCACTTTCAAGGTTTTAAACGCCTACATGGATAGGTACTTATGCAACGTCGACAAAAGGTGTACGGTTCGGGTTGGTCGTTTCCTATGGAGAAAAACCGCTAAGAATCTCCATGGTTACTCTTTTGAAATTATTTGGATGTACAATATTATCATGTTACAGCATTAGTATTCTCCATTCGCAAACCAACCTAGGCAAGCGTGAGATAACCTGAAGATCGACTCGAGAGGCAGTTATTATTAATTAGCCACGAGCTCCTCCTAGCAATCACTACGGCTGACAATAATAACGGAAACATTAAGAGAAGACATAGGATACCTCCTTGTGGGACACCGTAACCTACTTTAATAAAAACCAAATCCGATCAAAAATGTTTCAAAGACAAAATCAAATGGAACGGACTAAACGCTTTATAAGGAAAGCCTCTTATGACAGATCATCATTTTAATGACAATATGCTAAACACCAACTCTCTTGACCATAAACTTTTATGAGATCTATAACTCAAAAGCTCTTTAACTTGGAGTGTCGTTTCGTTTTATTGAAAGGAGATGACAATGATGGCTGTGACTTATGGAGTGTTTATAGATGTCAGCTTTTATGGGGGAAAGGTTTAAGGGTCACTGTATTTTTAAACCAATTACTGTTCAATCATAACTCTGTAGTTTCGAGCTTTATTTTAATATGTGAGCGATCATTTTTGACCTGCGTCTTGGAAAATACATATAATGTTTTGTAACATGTTTCTTTTTAAGCTTACTAAATAGTTTAATTTATAACTCTTAAGCTAAAGTTACAAAGTATTTTTTTTTAATTAGCATTCAGTTCTCCATAATTTTTTCAATGACACCAAGAAATTATACAAGCTGCAAGCAACAATAAGTAAGACTGGTTATCAAACCTTTGGGTCACTGGCTACCTGTAACGGCTGTCAAAGATTCACAAACGAGAGCAAGGCGAAGGTTTAATGTGTTTTCCGAGGAGCGGAGCAAAATCGGTATGTAATGATGGTCATTCATCCACAGACCGACCTTGGCAAGCAGTTTATTGAGGCAGCAACAATTTTTCTATTAAAAGGTGACTCAGATACCAATCAGTCAAGCCTTCACCGTCCCCAGCTACACAAATACCTTTATCTTTTTCATAAATTTCTGCGTTCAACATAACCTTTGTTAGTTTTATTCCCTCCAGGGTAAACCGGGGGGGGGGGGCAATCAAGCGACAATTATCTTGATGAACATCAGGCTTCGAGGTAACGTCAGTCTCTGTGTGAATTGTCTCCGTGAGTCCGAAGTGAAAGGTGTTGATAGTATCGCTAAAGATAAGAAATTGTTTCCAGCGGGTCTAAAAAAGCGAAAAATGGACCTCTCATAATTAGTAATTGCGTCTGGAACCATTTCACGAATTTTAACGCAATTCATATTGTGATCTGCTAATGTGGCCATTTTAGACTGCTGCCTTTCTTTGGGACACATGAGTTTGAATTATTGATAGAATATGAGTTCTATTAGAGAATAAAAACTACTGATTTATTTATAGAAAATCAATCAATATTTCATGTTTTTAAGAGACTAGGCAAGTACGCATTGTCTACAATAATTATAGTTTGTAAATGACAAAACCGTTAACAGAATATATTTTGGAAAAGGCTGATTAAAATTGCATGACTTGCCGATGGATGGTGTATTTTACGAGCGCAGAAAGTAGTTTATAGTATTGAATGTCGTTCTAGTATATGTTTTAGTGCAGAAATAGTAAGAAAAAGTTAACTATCCTTATAAATCTAATAAGATAAGAACTGCATTGGCCTACAATCAATTTACTTAGATCTTTTATTTAATTTTCTTCCCTATCTACCCTAGATCTTTCTAATTAAAATCGTATACTCTCGTGCGACTCCTAACCTTTATAAATGGCATAAATAAAGGAAGGTGATTACAACATTAACATCAGAAATTACTAATAATGGGCAGGTAGGAGTACAGTCAGTGCCCAGCATTACCTGACCCCTCATATGAAGAAGAAGAGAGCAAGTGGTGTGAGAGGAGGGGTCAGGTAATGCTGGGCAGTAGCTGTACCGCGTCGTCCCCAAATGCAATTAAACACAGTTACGTCACACATGCATGACTTGCTTAGTGCTTGTGTGTATGTTTGGCTGTGTGTGTTAGGTCTGCTACTTGTACTGCATAATTTTGTTCATTATAGTGATTATATGAATTAGTAATTATGTTGAATTTATTCATGTTTTGACCTATGAACTCATACTGAAACTTATGTAAAAGATGACGTTCATCATCTACAAGTTGTTTGAATTCTTTCATCCAATAATATTTCCTTAAAAATCCGACTACTTTAAAATCATTAATTAATTACTTAATTATTATTGCAGTAGCAGTTCCAATTGTCAATTTGATATTCCAAAAGTTCCTATCTTCATTATTCCCGTCTTCACCGCAAGTCCTACTGACACTCCACTTCCTTATAAAGGGTAACACATTTCCCGGTGTGTGTGCATACACGTCTTCATACAAAAGTTTATATGTGTTTGTGTGAGTGTGGCACACGACGGGCGTGGTGTACTGGTAGCGTGACGTGTGCGCTGTTCCGGAGCGTGCGCGCATGCGCCAACCTCTACAGGAGAAATGGACTCGCCTTACATGGCAACTGTCAAATTGTAGTGTTTGAATCGTATAAAAAGAAACGATGATAAATCATATGGTTTGTTTTGTGTTATCTGCAAGTTACAGGAACTGATGATCGCATCCCGCCGTCTTCTGTGTCTGTCTAAATTCTTAGTTTGTTTAAATTTCCACAAAGAGATACTAGAATGACATAACATCACGCCGGTAATCCCCAAAGGGTAAGGGCAGAGGTATACGTAATAATAAACAAACATTTCGCTATTAATGTTAAAGTGACACAAATTCAGACTCCGTAGCTTCTACTGAAATTCTCGATGGATAAACGTAATAACGCTTTGCCAGATACGGGAATTGAAACTAATTTTGTAAGGCTATACTTAACCTCCCGTCGGGGCTGCGGGTTGTTCACAAGAGATACCGCGGCCTCGACATGAAGGGCTAAGAAGGATAATGGGTGGTTTTTAGTCAGTAGAAGTCTGACACTCCCTTTCGCTCTGCCTAAGAGCGGGAGGGGTTATTTGATGATTTTCCACCCACCATAAAAAAAAGGCTATAATTAACCTAGATACATTGTAAAGCAAGATGGCATTATCAGTGGTGTTTTAGTTAATCGCGCCAAATACACTAAATTTTCTTTCTCTCGTTCTACCGCCAAAGTATATTGTGTTATGGTATACTTTAGCCCATTTTATATTTAGGATATTTCAATTAAAATCAAAGGGTGGTTCCGCTAACCGGTGCACGGTGGTTGCCACGTGCAGGTGACGGCAACTAGCTACCGTGACGGTACGTGTGGTTGACAAAATTATTTTTTAGTAACATTGAGTAATAATTTAGTATTTTCATTTAATTTTAAGTTTGCATGTTGAACGAAGTAAGCGAAATCTGTAAGACCATAATCACTATCACTACATTTTCTAAAACAAGGTCCTCCACCGCGTCTGTCTGTCTGTTCGCGATAAACTCAAAAACTACGTCACCAATTTTCATGCTGTTTTCACCAATGGATAGAGTAGTTCTCGAGGAAGGTTTTAGTATATAATTTGACCGGCTTTCACACGCGCGAAGCCGCGGTCATCAGTTAGTGTACTATATTTCTTGCGAATAAATAATATTGAATTTTGACAACCACAAGTAGGCGTAGAGAGTCATTGAAATTGAAGCTCTTAAATCGTGGTAATATGACTCTTAGTAGGTGATCGTAAGATGAAAGTACTTCATAAGCGAAATTGAAATAATTTACTTTCTAGATCTTGATTGGCTGCAATAGTCTTAAATATACTGATCATACTGTTAGCTTGTATCGTCCCCATGACTGCCAGTTATTTCGATCTAAGGCCAATGTGAACTTAAATATTATTTATTACTATTTCAGCCGATACTGTCCCACAGCTGGGCTTCTTTGCACTCCTTCCAATTCGGGGCTGTTGTGGTCCAATCTTTCATGACAGCGTTGTTCGTCTCGCAATCTTCGCCTGATTCTTTCATAGCGTCGATTTTTTGTTTAGCACAGCGGTCGTGAGAAAACCATTGAATCTGAAAAATAATCTCCTTAACATTACATTACGCTTGTAAACTCCAAAGGGTTAGGCGCATAGGTGTAACTGACTAACTAATAACATAACCACAATTCGCCAGTTATGTGACACAAATCCAGACACCACAGCTGCTACTGAAACAAAAAAATGCATTGCAAAAATCATTACCAGTAGTTAATTTTAATAACCAGGAAATAGTTCACAGCTAAAACTATTATCCCACCTAATATACTACTCAAATAAAAACAGCTATTACACACTAGACATTACAAAGAAACCATGAAAAGAAAAAAAAACCGCCAATTGCAACTTAATAACTTTGCAAGCAGTTTTAATGTTACCAAATTGTTAAGTGCTGACCTCTTGGTCAAGAACACTTCATTGTTTAAGTGGGCTTAAGTTAGGATTGTAATACGAATAGCCGTAGGTACTGACGATGAATTTGAATATGTATGGATATTAAGTTGTTTGGAATGGCTGGGGGTCTTTGACAAAAATAAAAAAATCTAATCATTTATTAATTTGCGAATATGGGTACAAAGAAAAGGTCGTAAATAAACAATAGTGTCCATTAGCCATATCCTACCATAAGTAAGCCAGTCAGCCAGCCAGCTGCCAGCGCCAGCCAGCGCTGCCAGCTTTTGGAATTTTTGACTTAAATGAACAAACTGTTATTTCTTGGGTAATTGATCACCATCATCTGCCTAGCCTTTTCCCAACTATGTTAGGGTCGGCTTCCAGTCTAACCGGATGCAGCTGAATACCAGTATTTTACATGGAGCGACTGCCTATCTGACCTCCACAACCCAGTTAATACTAGGTAATACGATACCTCTTTGGTAAGACTGGATGTCAGAATTTCAGGTCGCTGACTACCTGTAACGACTGCCAAAGATCTATATATGGCAGCCGGGAACAACAGCTTAACGTGCTTTCCGAGGCACGGAGGAAACTCGGTATGTTGGCCGGTCACCCATCCACAGACCGACCTAGGCAAGGATTTAATATCCAGTTGATAGCAATATTCGCGTCCTCTATTGCATTGGACTAAAACATAATTATCTAACTGACGAAATGTGTTTTACAACTGGCCAACACGTCGGGGATTAAAGAATTGAGATGAAAATGTATGATATTAGTTATGTTTGTGAAAATTTTACCTAAATATGAGCACAGTTATTCTTCTCTATCGTATGATTAGCGGGCCTTTTTTTTTTTTTTTTGGCAAAGTGAGTGTCAGACATCTACCGACTAAAAACCACCTATGTTCCTTCTTAGTCCTTCATGTCGAGGCCGCGGTATCTCTTGCGAACAACCCGCTGACTTGACTTTACATGCCGTAGATATATACCTCTCGCATGCTTGGTTTCCCTACGATCTTTTCTTTCACCAAATACACCACTAGGCTATTACTGGTCCCCGTCGGGGCTGCGGGTTGTTCGCAAGAGACACCGCGGCCTCGACATGAAGGGCTAAGAAGGAACATGGGCGGTTTTTAGTCAGTAGAAGTCTGACACTACCTTTCGCTCTGCCCAAGAGCGGGAGGGATTATTTGATGATTTGCCATCCCCCCCAAAAAAATAGGCTATTACTGGTTAACACAGTTATTAAGTACCTATTTGTTCAAAGAGAGGCATCCTAAGTTTCAGTGGTCGAAACAGAGAAAGCTTATGATGTATTTGTTCTCATATGCAATTAGAGTTTAATTTGCGTTGTATATAAATTTTTCACTTTATTAGCATAAACGTGAAAGTGCACATCTTTATTTCGTAAATAGTACGTTTTTTTAACTCTAATTTATTGATGAAAGGTGATAGGGATGTAACTAGCAATCTAGAGCTCATTAGATGCGCCAGATTTAGAAAATTTTACATCTGTTAGCAGGGCTATTGCGTATCTTTTTAAGTGTGAGTGGCTATCATAGTGTCCATCGATTAACTGTCAAATGGTTCCATTTTGTACTAAACCATAACCATTTGACAGTTAATCGATGGACACTATGATAGCCACTGAAATTTAAAAAAGAATTTTGAGAATCGGTTCACAAATGGAGGAGAAATCAGGTAACATACATAAAAAAAAAAAAAAAAATACATACACACGAACATAGAACCTCCTCCTTTTTTGAAGTCGGTTAAAAAGATACGCAATAGCCCTGCTGGTCTACTATTATCTGAGTCTACAAATAATAGCCGGGACCAACGGCATAACGTGTTTTCCGAGACACGAAGGAAACTCGGTATGTAATGGGTCCATCCATCCACGGACCAACCTAGCCAAGCGCTACTTAACCTGAAAATCAACGTAAGCATTTGCTATTAACATACCTTAAACAAAGTTGGCTGTAGAAAGATAATATTATTATCAAAAACAACAGTTTCCTACGCTAACCAGACAAACACTTTATAATTCAATTTCCTAATCTTCACGGAAAATAACTTCAAACAATATCCTTTTAAACGAAACAAAATTTAAAGTCTCAGAGCTGTATTTCTGTTATCTTTTATGCCTTGATGGATGGTTCCATATAAACGAATTTATGAAATAATGAGCTCAAAGGGATGTGGTATGAATATTCATTGGTTTAATTGATGTTCGTTAGGGAACGATTAGCGATGGGCTTGTGTGATAAGCAACGGTTCCCAGTGAAGCAGCAGTAGTCATTACAAGTGTGGTCAGGGATAATATAATTAGATAATGTATTGCAGATATTTCGATAATGATGATGGAGGGAGGAGGGGGAGATCAGAGAAAAGAACAATGAACTTTCTTTGAATCAACTCTCTTTGCACCAACTTATTTATGTGAAGCTTGATTTCAGCTGTCGCTGCAATTAAAAGCAAAAAATGAGAGAAGTGGTATAAAGCCTTACTAAAAACTCTTTGAAAAAGTGTGTGGCGATCTCCTTTAACACATGTAACCCCTAATCTTAATCTATTGTATTATTGTAAAAATTCAATTTTTTTTTTTTGTTTAATAATTTACCAATAATTAAATAATTTACCAATTCATCAATTTTATTCAATAAATTTATATCTATTTATAATGTCGATCTTTATTTATAATTTTGATATATTCACCAATTAGCTGATTTGCTATTAAATTTGAATAGTATTGTTATTTAATTGAATTTTGGCGCTTGGTAGTTACTAAGTTTAGTTATCTTAGTTATCTAATTTATTGTTTTGTGCATGTGGTGTTTACCTTTAAGTAATTGTTACGCTGTAGCCTAATTTTAAAAATGAATAATGTCGATGTATCAAGTGTGAACAATTGTTGATAGACATAAATAAAAAAAATTAAAAACCCAAATATTTAAAAAAAACGGTTACTTGACCTTGTGTCAATAGACATATAAAATCTAAGTGCATATCTATTTAGTATGATTGTTCCCTATTTCAAATAGCTAGGGCACCGAGACAAAATTAACTCTGGAAGTGTGCTTCAAACTGGAAATATTTGGGAAAAACTGGTTTTAGTGATCGACAACGGCATTATCTTAGAGAGGCTCTATAATCGCAATTCAAAAGCCTCTAAATACAAATTTAATCATATTACGTATCCTAAATCAGCCAAAACGAAACGAATTAAAAATACCGAACATATTAACATGTTACATTAATACATTAAATCCAAGTAAAAGTGAAGAAGATCGTCCTAAATACTTTGATGTAAGTGTTACATAAAGACAAGTGAAGGCTAACTTGAAAGTGTTGCCAGCCTCGGCTATCTTGAAAGTGTTGCCAGTTTCGGATGGGTTAATTTATAACCTTATTAATATGCTAATGACGTTTGTTTGTAGTTTAGAAAGCAAATCAACTGGGTCACTTTTGTGCATGTTTTAGAATCAATTTGTTAAGTAGTTGAAGATGGTTTTTTTTATGTAATACGAGTATGTTGGTATGTTAACTGCATAGGTGGTCTGGTGGTCGTAAGCGGGACTGCTGAGCGTGTGGTCTTAGGTTTGATTACCGGGTCGGGAAAATTGTTTTTGGATTTTTCAATAGCAACCACGGTGTCTGGATCGGTGCCCAGTTGACGACAATAGGCTCGCCCCCACACTCATGGGCACATGGGGTTTATAATAATGAGGAAATGTGGGTGTACTCATGTACTGTTAGGACCATCTCTGCCAAACCTTTCGGGGATTACAGGCGCGATGTTGTGGTATGTAATATATGTAGTCGGAAGGTTAAGTTGTGTCCGAATAATATATTGGTTAAACTGTTTGATAATGTGGTTAATCAGTTATAAAGTGGATACATGTAATTGTGTTGTGATAAATGCGCGTATCAGTAGGTCAGAGAGAGATGTCGGCTTCCTATTAAATTATTGGTAAGACCTGAGATTTTAAGCCTACAAATGAAAGATGAAAATTAAGATAATACCTACCAAAAAATAAATAAATTGATATTTTATTATAATTTGGTGGAATTTCTCAGTAGCAGCCACGGATTAGGCTCGCCCCTATTACATAGGACTTAAACATAACTAGCGAAATATTATTGTACGGTCAGCAGCAGAAGTAGCTTAACACTACTTAAAGTTCCAAAGCAGGTTTTTTAATCAAAACTTGTTAGATATTACTCGTTACGAACAAATTATTGAAGAGTAAGGAATATTTAAAAGAATTATGTTCTGAAACATTAAAAATAACAGCTGGAGTCCTGTACATCAAATAATTACAGTTCCGAAATGTTAAGCTACTTCTGATGTTGACCGTACTATTAGGTACACCTCTGCCTAAACTTAACCTATTACAGGTGTGATGTTATGTTTTGTTAATATTTTGCTCAGTTTCACAAAATAAACGACAATTTTCTCGTAAAATCGATACTTAAATCGAGTTGCTCCATATTTTTACTCGCAATGAAAACATACCGTTCTATTGCACAGATATGCAATTAAAAACACATTGGACAATATATTGCATATCATATGCAACACCTACACTACACACAGATCGTCATTGTGTAAGAAAAATCTAGAAATTATGATATTTTTGTGCAGTTGCGTGTTTTTTTTTTACGCAAAATGCATGTTTCTATGATATAAAGAATTAACGGTCTATTTAGTAATTGGAGCGCGAAAAATGTGTAATTCTTGTTGTTGCTCCGGAATATGGTCGTAGGCCTCAAAAGAGGTGGTTGCACTTTAACAGTGTGTCTATGACTGAGGTGGCAGACACGTGTTTGTGGTGTGTTTGACACGTGTTTCTGGTGTGTTATAACGAGTCGAGATTGTTTCTATATTTTGGCGAAGTCTAACGAAAATCAATAAGCATTTTATTAACGATGCGGTTAAGAATTTAATTTATTTATGTCCCTGCATAGAAAACACATGTACAGGAAATAACATAGGTATTAACAAAAGAGCACAAAGGTAGGTACTGCTTCTTTTTATTAAGAAACCTCTTTCAGCAGACCTGCGATAGGAGAGATGAAATTCATTTCACTCCAAAATATGGTATGGTGGGTGGTTGTACATCCAAGCATTACAAAGAAGAATTACTGCATCCAAACTTAAATACAGACCCTTTACTACGTATGACGGTAAGTAGTAAACGAACTATAACCTTCCCCCAAAAAACATATTCATACATCAAACACAACTTCCCCAAACGGACAGACGCCAATAAAATATAATAAAACCCAACGATACGTTACTTCCGCCCCCTTTCCCCCTCCCCCTTCAAGAAAAAAAGAACTTGAGACCAGAGACAAGACTCTTGCGGTCAGCCCTAACACCATACTGTGATAAGCCAAGCAGAACTTGACCTATGACCGCGGTACTGAAAAAGAAACCTTGTACACTAAGACCCACAGTTAAGTTTGCAGTGATAGGTCCAAGATAGGGTCGAGAAAAGGGGAATGTTAGTAATCGAAGTGTTTTTTTTTAGTTCGAATTATGCGAAGCAGTGTTGCTTTTGTTTTATTGTTTTTTTTTTGGTGGTAGTAGCTGGCTTGATCGGGTATATGATTAAAGGGAGTAAGTCAGTGAAGACCAAGTAGGGCCATCTATACGGAAGCTCAAAGAATACAACAAGATATCAACATCATTGAAATGTGTACACAATGGGACACTAGTCGAAAATTTTCCTTAGTAAAGTTGGAATGAGACAGGAAAGAAAAACACACTTGGTGTTAGATATTACAGAAATAAAAGCGATTGAAGAGCAATTGCGGTATCATATTACCCAGTGCTAGCTGAGTTGTGGAGGTCAGTTATGCAGTCGCTCCATGTACAAGTATAAATTAAAAATTTAAAAAACCCCCGACTCAATTATTTTTGCAAAAGCTCTATCTATATCTAAATCGGCTATCTTGGATTTGAAATTTGTCATAGCGTATAGTATTGTACTAATCAAGTCCTTTCATTTGATACCCATATTGATAAAGTTGTGAAAAAATATGTAATCTGCCATTTTGTGGCGGCGGCCATCTTGGACCGATTTTCATCAAACATAGCTAAGAACACTCTCGACTAATTCACCTTTCAAACAAAAAAAAACAGATCAAAATCGGTTCGAATGCGTTCGGAAGCTACGATGCCAGAGACAGACACACACACATACACACACACACACAGAGACACGTCAAACTTATAACACCCCGTCGTTTTTGCGGGGGGGTTAAAAATAGTGGTACAACATCTGATTAGGCTGGAAGCCGACCCAACATAATCGGGAAAAGACTAAGCAAATATTATTTTATGATAGGCGATTGTAGAGCGCATCTTGTTGCATCTGCTGTACAAGTCTACACGTTATGTAGAACAGTACCATTTCCTTATTTTGCAATATACGGCACGGTTGGCGCAGTGGCTAAGCGATTGGACTGCTGCGCTGCGTGTCGCGGGTTCGATCCCCGTACGAAACAAATATTTGTATGGCCTGCAGATAGTTGCTTCGTTTCGACTTTATATGTTTGTAAACGCACCCACGATACAGGAGATTCGAAATTCCTAGTGGGGGGCAAAGTTTTATTTAAAACTTAAATAAAAATAATATCTAGTTAAAGAAATAATCCAATCCAATTCAGTTTTGATTCAATTAATTTCAATGTGACTTACACCAGATCTATACGGGATTTAAACATAACTGGCGAAATGTGTCTACACTTATGGGTACACACCTCTGCCTTACCCTTCAAGGATTACATCCGTGATGTTATGACGATACGGGATCTAGTGTAAACAATGATAATAATTACAATAAAAGATCTCTTAGTAAACCAGTAGCTAACCAAATCACCTACTTCAAAATAAAAAAATCAAAATCAAAAGTCATTTATTCAAACTAGGCTGATAATCAGCACTTTTCGAACGTCAAAATTTCCTTTACTTTACTTATTTACAAGTGACAGTCCCCCAAAACGCCCACCCTTCGACACTTCCTAGTGTTCAAGATAGTGTTCAATTACTTGTGGTCTCAGTACTTCCACAAACAAAGCTACCAACAGACAAACAAACATTACTAACAATATCCCGCTTACAGAGATCCTCAAACCGTTTGCTATATGAAATAAAAAGCACGATCATCACGTCCATTCCAAACTAAACTTTAACTAGAAACAAATTGAGTTGAAAATTCAATGGTGTAGAGCAAGGTGAGTATAATAAGGGGCTAGACCAACCCTACCGTTACGGTGCGCGAGCGCAGGCAGTAATGAGCAAGCAAACAGTTGAATTTAGGGTTGCCACGAATATTTTTGTTGCAAGATGTACATATTACGTCATGAGGGTATGATTGCCGATTTATCCGACGAGAAGAGAACAATGACTGTCTCGTCGGTGTAGTGACTGCTGAGCATGAGGTTCTGGAATCGATTACCGGGTCGGGCAAAGTGTTATTGGGGTGCCCATCAGGAATTTCTCAGTAGCAGCCACGGAGTTTGAATTTGTACCCGATGTTTATATGATTTTTTGTTACCGTATATAAAATTAGGTAAAAAAAAATTACAAACGGACATTAAAATTTTATTTATTTGTTTATATCATGCAACTGAATATTTACAAAATCGTTCACAAAAAGAGCACAGGACGTAACTAATTTTCGCAAAACTACTTTTAAGATTGACCTTTCTCCTTATAGTTACAATGAAGTTTAATGTCTGTTTATATCACAGTTTTAATACCCATAGACGAGACTGTATGTCCGCAAATAGTCAAGGTCTTCCGAACGGCTGCAATCGCATCCGTTTGTAAAGCAGGATGTTCACCAGGACTTCTCCCAAAAGGTCAGGTGCGATGTACCTACTAGCGTTTAACGAGCTACGGCTGTTAGACTTTGTTTGAAAGTACTCTCGATGGCAAACTAGCAGTAGGTAATGGTAACGTTCCATTCACTTGTGCCAATATGGATTAAGTTTTAATTGAGCTTTGGCGTCGTTTTTAATTTAGAAACTGATTTCTTTTCCTTAGCACCGATGTTATTATTCATTAAGGGCAGGAAAATGAATATTGTGATAATTAGTAGGGCAGAGTATAAGTTATGCCTTTAGACACTATATTGATAGAAAGTATCAATCTAGACACAAAGTAACAGGTTCTTAAAATCTAGAAACTGCCTAAACCCTAAGAAATGAAAAACTTTCAAAACTTCTCAAAAAGCACTTCAGACGTCTCGTCGCGTCGTCCGTCGTGGCAGCCCTACCACCTGACCGGGCGATCTGCTTGAAGTCGATTTCGAGTTAATTTAATTTTCTAAGTGTGAATTAGTAAAGAATATTGTTAAAAGAATTCCTTGGCTAACATCAGCTGGGAATGTTGGTCGAGATGAAACCTTTTGTTTGTTCTCTTGTCTGCTTCTGGTGAGTTTTTGGAAGAAAGGGTTAGGTTAGTAGAGGATTTGTTTGGAATAGTCATGAATTTCTTCGAGGTTCACGACCGGATTTGCAGTTTTTGGTGAAATTGTATAAGTTTATTAGAATAATATATTATGGTTTCTGTGAAGAATTGCCCGTATGGTGTCGGACGTAAAGAATAGAAAGAAAGAAAGAAAAAATATTAATAACACCATCCCATATCTTCCCGTGGGTGTCGTAAGAAACGACTAAGTGACTTATCAGAGAATGGGCAGCAGCGTTCTCTGTGCCTTTGTAACAATCATACTGCTATCGCCAACCCGCCTGCCAAGTGTGGTGATTATGGCAAATCCCCCCCTTCTGGGGGAGGCCTATGTCCAGCAGTGGACGTTTTATGGCTGAAATGATGATGATGATGATCAAGAATAGCATAGTAATAATACAGTCCAGTCAGTCCTGACCGATTTTCGGCCACGGAGGTCAATCATAGCGTAGATTAGCCTTGACCCGGAAGACACTATAATGCACAAGCGTGTGCGCAGGCACTGATGCACTCTCTGTTAGATCTTCTCTCATAGTCCGATGGGACGGCAGTCCGACACGACCGGAGAGAGATCAGAGGATCAACGGCTTGACGTGCTGATCGAGCCACGGGGTTATCATGCTTCCAAACCCCGGGCTACTACTGAGAAATATGCCATGGAAATCGATAACTTCATAAAAAACAGGTCTGATTTTAGAAGGGTGTTCATATAGAAAAGAAAAGAACTGCAAGTCTGCAATGGTTTGGACATCATTTGTTGTCGCTGTTGCATAACATACAATCGACCACAAAGTGTTACCACTGATGTGCATTCCACTGTTCACTTACCTGAATGACCGCTTCTTCGAACTCCTCAACATCAGAATACAAAGCTACCTTCACACGCCTCCACCGACCTCCACAGCTCAATTACCAAGGACCACCACTATTCTAAGGACCCGCCGGTTCCAAGCGTGACTGGTACATGATAATTTATGTACTTAGCACTTAGCATTCGCCACCATTGCGAAGCGGCGACAGTTCAGGCCAAACCTGCTAGGTGGCGCCTCATGTCGCCAAGCTTGTTGGCTGTTCTATTAGACATGGGCAGAATATATTAACAATGAGGAAGTTTGTGGAGAAGTCTCACTACAAACAATATTGGTGGTGAATGGTGATGCTAGTTACATGCCGAGGATAGCTCAAATAAAAAAATGGCTTACCGGGATTTCTTTTTCATCAACCTTTGTCACCCAATGCTAAGTGTTGGTCTCTTCCAAATTCAAACTCTTTTCATTTGACGGTTTTGGTTATGGCTATCCAGTTTCTTCCACTTTAATGATCGTCTGTACACCTGGTCGGTCTTCCTAAATCCCAGGAGACAACAGAAACAGCCGATTAAAGCCCAAACAGTCAGATTTCGTTCCTTGCAAGACTATTTGATGCTATCGAAAGTCAAGTAACTTGGTGTTTTTTTTTTATTTAGGCAACTGATTACAATTTGTGGACATCAGATTTGACGAAGTTTATCAGTGGCCAGGGGCCAGGTCTTAAATCAGAAATTTTAAAAGGAGTTTGAAAAGGACAGGCAGATGATGATGCTCCTCATTTTTAAGGTATCCTTTCTTCCGCGATACTGCGTCCGTTTCTTCGTACTGTCAGGTAAACCTCTGCCTAACCCTTTGGGGGGGGGGGGGAATCATCAAATAACCCCTCCCGCTCTTGGGCAGAGCGAAAGGGAGTGTCAGACTTCTACTGACTAAAACCACCCATGTTCCTTCTTAGCCCTTCATATCGAGGCCGCGGTATCTCTTGCGAAAAACCCGCAGCCCCGACGGGACCCTCGGGGAGTAATCCTGGAAGGGACACATCCTTTCATCCAGTGTATAATCCAGAAGGTTCACCAATAGTGTAAATGCTTATTTCTACAAGTTTTCACTGTACCCAGAGTCCCCTCGCGTCTTACGCTTGAGATGGTAATACATTTAAATTGTATACGTAATTGTATTTGCAGAATACATTGATGTTTATCCGTGTTCGGATTCGTAAGTATCGCCAACCTTTTCTCTTTAATTGTTTTAATGAAATGTTGATCAATGCTATGGTTTTGTTACGTGATTGTAATTTTTATTTCCCTTAAGTATAAATGCTACTAAAATGCATCATTTTTTTACAGATAAACTACAATTTATTCAGGATTTAAGCGAAAGACAAGTGACTGCCTAACTGTTATCGTAATAATAGTTAGGCTACTGTTAGAATCAATTGTATATCCACAAAATAGAGCTTTTCCTATTGTTAGAAAATTCTCAGAAAAGCAACTTGGATTTGGATTTTTCTCTGACAATAAACTCACCGCCTGTTAAGCAAAATGTGACTATAATACACACCATTATGTGTGTCCCTCACTCTGATAAACAAGCTTAAAGTGCCAAGCATCTGCAGGAAAACACCATACAGCAAGACAGTTACATAACACCCCACCTTCTGCAATATTATTACCAATTTAGCTAAATAATTACCCCGCTGCGATAACTTTAAGCAATAAAACAAATGCTGCCGAGTTCCGGACACGAAAAAAATAAAAAAATATTGTTTAAAATAATGGAATCATCAAGCGAAGTCGGTTCTAATTATTGTATTATTCGGTGGCAGGTGTTTGTCTCGCTGGTTCGTGATCAAGGGGTAATTTATACCCCCATTAGTAATTTTACGGCCTCGACGTTTGACAGGGTTAGGTCCGTTTTTTGGGGTTAGTTGGTCACGATGACTGTTACTGTTTTTTGTATAAGTTTTAACTAAATAATGCTATCATGATGATTTTTTGTTTTTTGGTGTAAGAATAAAAGTGTCTAATAGTTTTGGTATTAAGTTTTTAAATTATTTTAAGAAATTAGCATAACTTAATTAGTGGGCGCATAACTCTAAATATTAATATATTTTTTTTTTGTTTAATATAAACGTTGCCCCACACTAGGAATTTTTCCTGTATCGTGGGTGCGTTTACAAACATTTAAATTCACATACACAAATACCCAGACCCGGAACAACTACTTGTAGGTCGTACAAATATTTGTTCCGTGCGGGGATCGAACCCGCGACACGCAGCACAGCAGTCCAATCGCTCAGCCACTGCGCCAACCGTGCCGTCGATTTCTACTTCTTTTTACACGACTGCCCCAAAAAAAGAGTGTTATGTTTTTACTGTTGTTGAGACCAGAGGCTCTAGCACCAGCCTTTCAGGTCACTGACTCTTGTACCGATGGCAAAGATCTACAAAAGACTTTTCCATGATCGTTATCACGTCTTTGTTTCTTTATCGTGTGGTTAGGTTGGTACCTTTTTTTTTGGCGGGTGGAAAATCATCAAATAGCCCTTCCCGCTCTTGGGCAGAGCGAAAGGAAGTGTCAGACTTCTACTGACTAAAAACCACCCATGTTACTTCTTAGCCCTTCATGTCGAGGCCGCGGTATCTCTTGCGAACAACCCGCCGCCCCGACGGGACCCGCAGCCCAGACGGGGTGGTTAGTACCTCACCTGGTATCCGAGTTTTAATGCCACCCAAGGGCCTCTGACTTAACTTTACATGCCGTCGAGAAATATCTCTAGCATGCTGTTTTCCTTCACCAAATCAAGTGATAATAGGCGTGACGAAAGATTTTGAAATCCTCTTCCATAATGTGGGTACACATTTACTATTTACGAAAAAACCTTTATTTCAGTAATAAACTTAAGTTTAACGAAGTTTATAGCCATTTTTCTAATATTTTTTCAATAGTGCGCGAAAACAGCTCGCAGGTGTCATGGCGTCGGTCTGACGTCACACCTAGGTAAACATGTCATTGTGTCTAAGCGTAGCGACGAAAGTAAACAAAACATTAAATTAATTAGTGTGATAAAAATGAATTCCAAATTTTATAAGTGGTGTTCCGTACCGCAGTGTAAAAACACATCACTAACAACACCCAACAAAGTGTTTGTATATATTCCAAACAAGAAAATAATTAATTAGAACAAATACATACACATTGACTTGGTGATTTATCAGATTTTAGGTGTTTAATATGAGGAAAAATACTACTAAGTAGAACTAGTAGGTGCTTTTTATTTACATAAATTTACTCGTATTATCGGGTATTAACATGGTAGTAACTTTATAATAACAACTTCCAAGCTGGAGGGAGCTAACCTCAAAAATAAACAATGACAAGTTTATAGTAAAAAGAAAGTAAAATAAACTCGCGTGAGTTCAAATTCAAAACGAGTTTGATTATAAAGGGTAAAGATAAATACCAAATTTACTTACAAGGAAGTTTTCACGTTTCTATACTCAGACGAGCAAAATTCTTTAGTTGTTGCAAAGAAATCGCCCAACATTAATACATCAATCCTGGGCAAATTTGAGCTATTTGCCTTAACAAAGCTTGGTTCCATTGTTACAGTAGAGTGGAGTCGATAAATCACACGTAAAAGAATAAAAAAACAATCCAAATGCGTAATCAGTAGTATTCACAACAACAAAACACAGTGAATGACAGATTGACAGCGGTGTTTACCTAGGCGTGACGTCATGCGCTGTGATTGGTGTATCACTCAAAATGACCGCTTGCAGTATTTAAATGTTTTATTTTATTGAAAATCTTAATAATCTTTTATTTTTTAATAAAACTAAACCTGTTTTTGAATTTTTTTTAACATGAATTTTCCCCTAAAATCATTAAATCGTCGATTTTTTGATACTGTCGTCATGCCTATTATACATTATCATTTCTATTATCATAAAAAGAAAACCAGTTAAGCTCTTTTTCTATAGAGAACAGACGTTAAAAACTAGCTTTATTTTACCTAACCACCACTTCACAAGTAACCTTTAAATACAAACCGCCTAACAAGAACAACCCAAGCCACTACAAATACAAAACACCATAATTTTTTCACAAAGCCTAGCTATAAACAAGGTTTTTTCGCAGCACAACATTGCATCCATAAATCCCTTGAAGTAAGAACCTTGACCGACCGATGCGATCGGCGATGCATCGCTTTGAATAAAGGATTCTTACTTCCTGTGACCGCCACGCGTCGCCAACTAAATGCGTGAAATATTCAAATTTACTCCATGCCCTCTTTTGTTATGCGAGAGGGCCAAGTTAGGAGCGATTGGAGGTTGAATTAACTGGATTTTGATCGAAGATGAAAATATATTTTTGCATAGCATAATGGATGGAGTTAGATACTTCTCTCTTCTCTTGGCCATACGTTAAGTGATAATTGGCAGGGTTATAGTTATATTAAGTTATAGTTATCTTGATAACCACAAAAATCGTAATTAATAAACCTGTCGGATACACCCGAACACGATCGCCACTTCCTCGCGTATCCAAACGCGCTAAGTGCCAACAAACAGATTAATATTCTGTATTTAAACGAAAGAATAACAAAATGAGTTGGTACTTTCTTCTAGTACAAATTATTTTAGTAACGAAATTATCATTTTTAACTCAAACAAAAAAAATACATCAAGTTATGAATATAGTGTAGTGTTAATTTGATGTAATTTTTCTGTTCAATACCCAGTCTAAACTACAAACTAAGCAAACCAAGTCTCAAGCAAAATCTACCACGGTAAAACTCAAATTTAATAAACCCCACTCCGCTTCTTAAACTCGCCCTAAACCTTACACCACACCCTGCCTCATTAAGCGCAGTCTACACGACTAGTTTTTATACGATCAATGTTGCGTAAATAATGAGATCATTCCTTATAGCTATATATTTCTTACTATCCTCTAAATAGGCTTCAAAAAAACTATTTCCGGTGCTAACCGTTAGTTTTTTTAAGTTTTTTTCCGGTCATGACGTAAGGAAATAAAGAAATAATAATTAGTATGAATTTGTCGGTGATTCTCGATATTTATAAACGGGCATGTAAAGCTTGATGTACACCTTTCGAATCTTCCGACTTATCGTCACGAAATCGTGACGGTTCGTGTATTGTCAGGTAACTTCGTGTGTGCAAATCGTTTACGATGCTCAGACTATTTTTATGCAATTCGTGTTATACAATTTCTGGTGTTAAAGTTACCTTAATTGGGTTGTTCCGGCGTTTTCTGTATCTCAGTCGGCAAAAACGAAACCGTTATAGAAACACTTTATTGTCCGTCTGTCAAGGCTATTTTTCTCAAGAACCCGTGGAGGTGTCAAACTGGAATTAATACCAAATACTCAAATCTGTTATTTTTTAGAGCAATGAAAAACTCAAACTTGAAAGTTACCGCGATTAAAAGATATGACCGATTATGTCGCATATTTTGCGAATTTACAAGTGAATAATACCAATAGGGTACTTCCCGTGCCCTTAGAATCATGAAAAGTCTTACACCATACGTAAAGGAAAAATATCATAAAAACCGTACATAAACCGTTTAATAGCAAAATACCTACAACTTTATGCGAAACCCTCGGTGCGCGAGCCAAACTCGCACTTGGCCGAAGTTTTTCTTTAAATGTGAAATCAGCTTTGAATAAAAAAAAGACAGCACTTTTCTGCGAATTGAATATGTAACAAAACACAATCAGGCCAATGCAAAATTAGTTAATTCCTTCATCATTTTACCTGTCCGAAATAGTTCCTAGAATTTGATTCTATCAAATCAGACCGCATCATAAAATATAGATCGGCTCTTCAAACGTTCGAATAAATAACGTTTTGGAATAATTCGTCCGACTTTAGCGAAGTGTGTGCAGACCCTAAACATAAACTAATGACTACCAATGTACTGTTATATACATAAATTATGTAATAAAATTAAATTGCTAAAGTAGATACATTAATTGAGTTTCGACGTCTCTTCAATGGTTTGCTTTTAATTATTTCGTCTCGAATTTAAAGCCTTATTTAAAATAAGTTGGTAGATTTTTGTATGAAATGATTTTACATATCATTATGCTTGTAATCCCTGGAGGGTTAGGCAGAGGTGTAACTTTTAGTACACCCACATTTCGCCGGTTGTGTTTGAGCCCCATGTAAAAGGGCGAGCCTATTGCCATCAACCGGGCACAATTCTAGACTCTGTGGCTGCTACTGTGAAATTTCTGATGATAAAACCCTGTAACACTTTGACCGGTCCGGGAATCGAAACCGGGACCTCGTGCTCTGCAGTAAATTAGTATACAGTACATGAATGGGCTTCATAATCAACAAAGGTCCGTTATTTTTCTTTCTTTTGTTTATATTATAAAGTCGTCTGTTAAAATTTTAATGTACAAAGTTCCCAATAAATACTTTTTCTTTCTGCCTCAACCTACAGCGGATACTTTTAATATTAACTTGTAACCCTAGAGCGATATTGAAGATATTCATTGAATATTTCTTAATTTCATACTTTTTTTGCCTTTCTGTAAACAATCGAGACCCATATTCCCACAGTACGTATTTTACAAATTATAATGTTTAATAAACTTTTTATTATCAAGTATTCAAGCCGGTATTGGCGCACGTTACGCCTTTAAGTAGTCAACTTTTAAGTTAAACCGTAGTTAAAATTTTAATTAGCAAGGCAAACAGTTAATGCAAAAAAAATGTGCTGTACTGCCCTTTGGAACGTGGAGTTAATTTCCAATAACGCTTAAAATAGTTTTAACACGTTACTAAAATAAATTAAATAAATTTTGTGCTAATTTCAAGACTAACTGCCGCACTCAGAGAGCTTCAATGATTACTTAGGCCATTACTTAGTAAAGGTTTTGACAGTCTTGTCATACAAAAGTATGTCAAATCCTTACTAAGGGACGGCTTAAGTAATCATTAAATATCTGTGAGTACCGCAGTAAGTGGGACGACTTTAAGTACCTAACTAACAATTATACCAGGCGCTGTATCAATCTTCAGGTTAAGCCTCATTTTCCTAGTTTGGTCTTTGGATGGGTGGCCTCGGATGCACGTAAACTTGTTGGTCCAAAGTTCCAAACTGTCAATTTATTGTAGATCTTCGTTAAGTAGTTAGTGGCTCTGACAACTAGTCTTACGAAGGAGTATCGTATTTTGTCCAGTATTAACTGGCTTGTGGAGGTCAGATAGGCAGTCGCTCCATGTAAAATACTGGTATTCAGTTGAATCTGGTTAGACTAGAAGTCAACCCAAACATAGTTAGACAAGGCTATGCAGGTGATGATATAATAGGGAGCGAGCCTATTGCCATCAACTATGTACTGAGAAATTCTTGAAGTAAAATCAGGTAACATACATAAAAAAAAAAAAAAAATACATACACACGAACATATAACCTCCTCCTTTTTTGAAGTCGGTTAAAAATAAAATACTTGTAGTCAAAAGTTAAAAATCGTTTGTTTACTACGAATTTGAAACAAAAAAACACATCGACAGATTTCCTCTACCGATTTCACACTACCCAATTCTTATTTTGTACATAAACGTTGCAAATTAATTGATGAATAAATCAAAAGCAATCAGAGTGCATTTTACATAATGTTTTAACGTGATATTATTTTGTTATTGATACTTTTCCCACGGTAGAATGACTGCGACGGCATCGAACTGACGGTCTCTTAGATAACATTGCGAAACTGGGGATGCAACCAAAATGTACAAGCAGAGATGGAACAGAAGGTCTACTTCTTTACATAGTACTAGCGGACGTCACGCGGTTTCACCCGCGTAGTTCCCGTTCCCGTGGGAATACAGGGATAAAAAAAGTAGCGTATGTCACCCGCGGATAGTGTAGCTTCCCAACGGTAAAATAATTTTGGAAATCGGTCCAGTAGTTACGGAGCCTATTCGTTACAAACAAACAAATAATTCCTCTTTATAATATTATTAGTGTAGATAAAAGAAAGTCACTCCTGCTGCTTGTACGCTAAGACCTTTTAAACTTCGGTTTCAATCAATAGATGGAGTGATTCAGGGGAAGGTTTAAATGTAGGTAAATATGCTATTTGCTTGACGATCTGGACGCGTATCACGAAGGCTGGTTTGAGGCGGCACAGGAAAAGAGTTCTTAGAAGGATTTGAGGGAGGCCTTTGCCCAGCAGTGGGAACGAACAAGCTAAAAAAAAAAAAAATTTTAAACTGCTGTTTGTGGCTAGATAGTTACCACTTATATGAATCTTCAGGTTCAACCGCGCTTGTCAAGGTTGGTCTGTGGGCGGGTGAGCAGAAATTATATATTAAGTTTCCTCCGTGTTTCGGAAAGCACGTTAAGCCATTGGTCTCGGCTGACATTTGTAGATCTTTGACAGTCGCTAATTAGTCAGTGGCCTAACAGTCTGACACCCAGTCTTGTCTAGGGGTATTGCATTACCCAGTACTAACTAGGTTGTGGAGATCTGGTAATCAGCCACTCCATATGAAATACTTGTATTCAACTGCTTTCAGCTACATTGGAAGCTGACCCCAAAATAGTTGGGAAAAAGGCTAGGGGAGATGATAATTCCGTAGATGATACAAAATGTAAATTAGCTTGGATATGTTAATTTTTTTAATTTTTTTTTTACGACTGGTTAATCTTCCTCTGTTTGATAAAATGTTCCTGAGTTTTGCGAGGTTTGTCCACAATTGACTTTCTGCATTTTCCTACTTTGCGTCACAACCTCATTGCATTATTTATCGGTCAACTAATTTTATACCGTTTTGGATATTTTTATATTATTGGTTGCAAATTCACACGAATTGTGAATAATGTATCCGGAAGATAATGTTCTATCTTCTTGGTGATTAAAATCTTTTATCATTTGATTAAGCTTTTCTGATAACAGTTAGATGTTTTAATTTTATGCAGTTATCGGACACCGAATTCCAAAAAAATAATAAGGAAGTCTATAATAATTTTAATTTCGGAAGTCTGTGGCGTAAAAGTCAATGAAACAAAGAAAATCGACAGCCCGGTCGACTTCCGAAAGTAATTTTTTATAGTGTTTTTTGTGATAGTCGGTATTTTTTGCATTTATTTTTCTTTTGTTGCAGCAGAACCTTTCTATCAATGAGTGGCCTATCATCATCATCTGCAGCCTTTTTCAGTCTAACTGGAAGCAGCTGAGTACCAATATTTTAGATGGAGCGACTGCCTATGGTGAGCAGTGGTGGCCCATTGGTGGCGGCCCCGACTTACGAACAGTGAGTCGTGGGTTCGAACCCAGGCAGGCGCATTACTTTGTGTAATTTATTTCATCACCACTGCTCTCAAAACGGTGAAGGAAAACATCGTGAGGAAACCGGCATGTCTTAGAACCAAAAATTCGAAGACATGTGACATCTATCAATCCGCACTGGGCCCGCGTGGTAGATTATAGCCCATCCCTCTCCTAGAGAGGAGGCCTGAGTCCCTGCAGTGGGAACATTATAGGCTGATGATGATGATGACTACCTATCTGACCTTCACAACCCAGTTAGTACTGGGGAATACGATACTCCTTGGTAAGTCTGTTTTTCGGACTTTCAGACCTGTTACGACCGTCAAAGATCTAGAAATAAAACTAGGTATGTAATGGGTGGGCTGCGGGTTGTTCACAAGAGAAACCGCGGCCTCGACATGAAGGGCTAAGAAGGAACATGGGTGGTTTTTAGTCAGTAGAAGTCTGACACTCCCTTGCGCTCTGCCCAAGAGCGGGAGGGTTTATTTGATGATTTTCCACCCGCCACAAAAAAAAAGGTATGTAATGGGTGGTCACCCATACATAGAGCACCCTAGGCAAGTGAGAGGCGTATCACCATATTCACCATACATTAATAACATATTAGTATATAATCGAGAATCGGTATAAGTAAACGTTGCATAAAATTGGCCGCGAGCCATTCAAATAGTAAAGTACATGATTGATAACGCGGTAGACTGGAGGAACGTCGCGTGCTTCGGAGGATGGTCGCGTCGTCGTAGTGTGGATGAGACGGATGTTTTAGTTTACTCCGTTGTTACATCAAACATCTGTAACTCACATCTGTAACTCAAAAAGTAAGGCAGAGGTGAACGTAATAGTACACCCACATTTCGCCAGTTATGTTTTTTTATTTTATTTGGAATGGGCTTGCTCTTGACCTCAATCTTGCCCTAAGGGCAGATATGAGGTTGACGATCGAACGAGCTTGCCCAGAAGAAGCCTATTTACTCGCGACTTAAATAGATTAGGGTTATATGAACTCGGGAAAACCGACGCAGGCAGGGAGTTCCACTCCATGGCTGTGCGCATTATAAAGGACTTAGCAAAGCGATTCGTTCGAATACGTGGAACATCGACTAGGTATGGGTGATAGCCTGCAGTACGCCTAGTCTCCCGATGGAAGAAGGGAGATGGTGGAATCAGCCCGTGGAGCTCCTGCGCACACTCTCCGAAGTACAGTCTGTAGAAGACCGACAGACATGCGACTTTGCGGCGGTGGGCCAGGCTATGTAGTGTTTAAGTCCTATGTAATAGGAGGTGAGCCTACAGCCAACAACCGGGCATGAATCTAGGCTCTGTGGCTGCTACTGAGAAATTCCTGATGGAATCGATTCTCAGGTCGTCCCGCCGGGGCTGTGGGTTGTTCACAAGAGATACCGCGGCCTCGACATGAAGCGCTAAGAAGGAACATTGTCTGACACTCCCTTTCGCTCTGCCCAAGAGCGGGAGGGGTTATTTGATGATTTTCAAACCGCCAAAAAAAAAAATGGTCGGGCAAAGTGTTTTTCGGTTTTTTCTTTGAAGCAGTCACGTAGTCTCACAATAGGCTTGCCCCCTTTTTTCACGTGACTTAAACAAAACTGCCAAAATGTGAGTGTACTACTAAAGAAAGAAAGAAAGAAAACATATTTATTTAGCACATGCCACAAGTGCACACAACAAACAATAAAAAATATAAAAAGAAACTAAAAAACTAAACTGAAACAGTGTGTGCATCTCACGGCTGAGCCAAATGCCGAGCAGTAGTGTCTGACGCTGGTTTTCAACTGGCCCTGAGATGGTGAAGTGACGAATGTGAAACAGTTTTGTACTATGTGTTTATATTACTATTTTACACCTCCCTTGGTTTATAATAATTAATTAATTCACACAAATTATAATTCCTTTTTTAATTATATACCAGCTTTTGCGTGTCTGAACTCCAACGTTATTTTATTGACTCACTGACGCACTCAGAGAGCTTTAATGATTACTTAGGCCATCACATATTAAAGGTTTTGACAGTTTTGTCATACAAAAGTATGTCAAATCTTTACTAAGTGACGGCTTAAGTAATCATTAAATATATCTGAGTACCGCAGTAAAAAGCTACATTAACAGTTAATAAATAGAACTACTGCGTTTTCCTCATCGACGTGTCCACACAAATCCATCAGCCAGCTCGCAAGCCGGACCGGTCGCACATCGGTGCCCATCCAATTATCATATCTACTTTCTCTCGAGTTGGTACTGGGTGGCAGGCAAGTGACTTGCCTCATCCATGTTCAGGCTAGCACTGGTATTAGTAACTAGCTAGTTTATGTAACATTTCATTAGTTCGTAATTGAAAATTAGCTGTATTAATTATCATGCCTGTAATAATAAGTATCAAGTATCTTGAATTGGCTCGTGAGGTTGTTGATATTTGGGGTGTGGACTCAGCGATCATTGTGCCGATTGTCGTTACAGCCAATGGCTTAATTGCCAAGAGCCTCGATCAACACCTGAAGAGGCTCTCGAGGCAGCTGGATCAAGGGCTTGATACAGAGTACCGCCTCTTAGCTTGATAAGAGGCGGTACTCCTGGGCGCGGCTCATATTGTTAGGAGGTTCCTTTCTCTGGAGCCCTGACCGCCGGTAGTTTGGACCCTGCTCGGGAGCAGAGTCAAATTGCTGTCAACGGGGCACAAATATCTTATGGAAAAAACCAAATAACTCTGCACGACCTGGGAATCAAAGTCAGGACCTCATGCTCAGCAGTAGCGCAACATTAAGGACTGCGTTACTGAAATTTAGTCAGGTTTAGATTCTCGTATTAATTCCTATTTCAACTGATTTACTTCATCCAAAGATTTAAATTTCATTTTGCAAAGAAAATTTTTTCACGGTCTTTTAGAGTAACCTAGCAATTACTTTCGGGCCAACCTTGGGCCAGAAACGTAATGCGTGAAAAAAAAACTATTAAATGCTAAAACAATTATTATTTTGAACTCGTATCTTGATTATGTAGGTCTTTTAGGTAGCAAGCTGTATTGCCAGGCTATATAATTAAATATTAGGTGTTTATGGAAATACTTTTGTTTCCAAGAATGGAACAGTAATTCGACTCCTGCCAAGGACTGATAAATCGAGGTCAATAGCATGACCATTTTATAATACAAAAAATATAGACAGCTAGCCTATCAAAACTTTTTTTTTTGTCATTGTTAATTTAACCATTTTTGTTTTGTCCTGTGCAAGACACATTAATGCTTTTTCTTCTTCTTCCACGATTAATTGACTTACAAGTTTTATAAATGCTCAAGTTTGTGGGGTTTGATGTTTGTTACTTTTTTACATAAACACTCCTAAACAGATTAGTATGAAATTTGGCACACAGATAGTTTATAAAATGGACTAATTCATAGGTTACTTTTTTTACCGCTAGTACAATCCCGTGGGACAATTAACAAACTCAACGCGGGGAAGTCGCGGGTATAAACTAGTCAACACTATTTTACCTCAAGGAACCTGCCTACCCACTGTTAATAGACTATCACTACACGTCAGAAAGTATAATTTGTTATATTAATCCATTTTATAAGTCCACACCTTCCATCAGACCTAATAAAGAAAATAAAAATTAATTACTGCCTCGTTATTTACGAGACAATTTTATTTATTACTGGGCTAACATACAACGTATTGATTAAGTTTTAAATGTCAGTTTGGATATTAAAATCAATAGAGTTAGGTTGTGTGTGTTTTTTTTCTAATATCTAGTCATCTAGTGTAATGGCCTGATGGTTTAAATACTTGCGTTTTAGCACGTGTTTAAGCCAAAACTTGATAGGTTAATTAGAATTACTACTAATTACATATAATAATAGATATTTAATAATTTATGTAATTCGACTGAGTGCTGAGCATGAGGACCTTTTTTTGGCGGGTGGAAAATCATCAAATAACCCCTCCCGCTCTTGGGCAGAGCGTAAGGGAATGTCAGATTTCTACTGACTAAAAACCACCCATGTTCCTTCTTAGCCCTTCATGTCGACGCCGCGGTATCTCTTGCGAACAACCCACAGCCCCGACGGGCGAGCATGAGAACCTGGGTTCGATTCCCGGGTCGGACAAAGTGTTTTTGAGTTTTTCTATCAGGAATGTCGCAGGAGCAACCTTGTAGTTTGCATGTGTGCAGTTGATGGTAATAAGCTCGCCCCTATTACATGCGACCTAATTTATTTGGCGAAATGTGGTCTTACTATTAGGTACACCTCTGCCTAACCCTTCGGGTATTGCAAGCGTGATGTTGTGTTATATAATTTCTACTCGACGTGACTGCCTCAGTGCCTCGTTGGTCTAGCGGTCGGGAAAATTGTCATTCGGTTTTAAAATAATAATAATTTATTTAAACATGCATTAAATCCTAAAGTTTTTCCTTCAGGAGTTTTCAGTCCCGTCGGGGCTGCGGGTTGTTCGCAAGAGATACCGCGGCCTCGACATGAAGGGCTAAGATGGAACATGGGTGGTTTTTAGTCAGTAGAAGTCTGACACTCCCTTTCGCTCTGCCCAAGAGCGGGAGGGGGTTATTTGATGATTTTCTACCCGGAAAAAAAGGAGTTTTTCAGTAGCTACAACGGAGCCTTAATAACCAGAATAAGACTGGTTGCCATCAACCTGACCGTAATACCTAGTACTAACTGGGTTGTGGAGGTCAGATAGGCAGTCGCTCCATGTAAAATAGTGGTATTCAGCTCCGTATCCACTTAGATTGGAAGCCGACACCAACATAGTTGGGAAAAGGCTAGGCTGAAATGATGATGGCAATTAGGCTCACCCCTATTACAGTGACTAGACCAGCGTGGCAAAAATTATGGCAATAGGGATGTCAACTGAGTAAAAAAAATATGATTCTTTTTAATCTGATATTGAATACCAACGTGTTTTTTGTTTTATCAAACTAATAAAAAAACTGACGAAGATTAGAATTCAAAGATCATGAGTAGGGGCTTGTGACGTAACTTTCAGGAAAAAAATGTACCTAAATGTGACGTCACACGGGTTTTCGAAACACTGTATCGTCTTAATTTTTGGTTTAGGTGAAAAATTTAAAAATATTTGTACATTATATTTTTGAAATCTATCTGACGGACTGATTATATATTTTTTGTCGTCTACCCAATTAGACCTTAAACACAGCTGTATTTTATTATTGTAACGTATTCACCCTATACATTGTTTCTAAGGGCGGATTCGACCAAACACCATGTTATATCAGAGTAACTAACCCTTGAATAATTTTACTCATTGATTTTACTCTCGAGTAACTTTGTTTGCGTTTTTCCGTCAGAAACATAGAGTAGCCAATACTGAGTTTTGTTACTCTTGAGTTGATGAACGAATGATGAATGATTTTGTAAGCCAACTAAAATGGAAATACTATTGTGTAGAAAGCCGAACCCAAGATTTTATGACCATATAATTTGGCCGGTTTATATTGGTACTTGATACGTAGGAAGGATTTTTAAGCTAGGTAAGTAGGAAGCTACGTTGTACATGACATACCGGTTTGAAGTATATTCCAGTCGGTGCTCGATTTTGGATAAAAGACACATAGTCGTTTCTTCGGACAATCGAAACCTAATGGCAGTCATGGTTATCATAATTAACGAAGTAATTTCCCTTCTCTAATCTATCGCGGACGCCTTGGATTGTATTCTTCATCAATGTCAGAATCTTCGATCATATTTCGTAGACGTTGCATTATTAAAATATCCTTACAAATAACAATTTTTTTTTTTTTTTTTTTTAACAAAAGTTCAAGAAATTATCAACATGTGCTCAACTGTGAACAACAGACAATGAACTTTTTCAACAAAGCATACGAAAACAGATGGTAGAATGCAGCGGCCGCCATTAAATTACTCTGCGCTATCTTGTTTACTCGGTGTATTTTGGCGGTATAGCGATTTACTCTCGGACAAGTATTTATTTCGGGATTAAGATTTGGTAAAACGAAAAGTTCTCTTACTCTAGAGTAATTAGTGATTTTATCCCCAGGATAAGACTTATCCATGTTTGGTCGAATCCGCCCTAATTCGTAACACATTGTTGTTTAATAGCCATTTTCTAGATATAATCGATTGTTAGGTAATATTGGGCGCGTGTTGCGTTCACTGCGCGCGCGCACTGTAAGAAGCGAAATTGTGTAATTGTCTGTTTCACGGTCAAACGTGCATATTTGAGTACATTACAGGTTTTCATGTTATTAGCTTAAAAAGTTAATTGTTCTGTATTTGCTTTATCGTATGAAACTTTTGCATTCATGGTCATCTTAAGAATTACGTTTATTGCAAAATATTTCATGTCAAGAATACAGATAGCATGCAATACGATACAAAAATTTATCGAAAAAAATAAAGCGTTAAATTACATCTTGGATGGACTGTGTGAAGGATGATATGGCCAGAAAGCAGGTGACTACTGAGATAACAAGTAATGGAGAAGTATGGAAGAAGAAGATATGCTTCGCCAACCTCAAATAATTAGAATAAGAGCATAAGATTTAAGATTTTTCTAAATCAAAACTCCGGTTCAGCAGTAGTCCGCCCTCTCTAGAGATGCCGTTATGTTTTGAGACGTAAACGTCAAAAAACATAACGGGAGCATTGTAAGTAAAAAATATAGAAACAAAAAGTCAAGTTCATCAATCACTTAGACTGCACTTACGATTAATTACGACGCAACTACCAAAAAACCGTAAATCCGTATCAAAAGCAAACAGATTAAGTTCCAAAAGTAAACGTAAGTTATCAAAAATGTTAACATGATTAACAAAGGAAATCTCTGACTTCCGCATAGTTCAGGAGTTGAGGCTGCATCAATAAGCAATCACTTAGCACCGTAACTTAGAAGTAACTTTAGCTTACGTCACGTTATACTTGGCTTTCGTTACGAATGTTTAGAAAAAACAATGAAATATTTTGAATATTTCGTATCGACCTTTATTGCGCTGAAACCGGTAGGTGAACGTGTTTGGAAAAAGATTAATCTAGATAGGTAGGTAAAAACTAAATTAATTGTAAGCAAATTGGCTGCCAACTTAAATAGTGCGAATAACCAAAAGCTGCTTTGATGCCGCAATATTGAATTTTATCGTAATTAAAAAAAAACAAAAAAAGGACAAAAGGACTTCTAGGTATAGTTTACGAAGACCATAAGTTACTAAATAAAACTATGATTTAGGAAAAACGAAAATTTTATCAGCCTGGGGTAATTTATTAACAGTCAACAATTCTATTGAAGTTTATAAAAGTAAGAATGTAGAGTTCTTACTTACATTAATTATCAATTTTTGTAAATTAAATATAAGATAATAACTTAAAATACATACAATATTTCTTTACATATTTTTAGTTATTAGCTTATACTTAATTGATATTTTAACACATAGTAGTCAAAGTGTGGTCCCACAGAGTATTTTTTTTATTAATACATTGCCGACATCTTTGATTATTATTTTTTTAATATTGGCAAGAGGATGCTACATGCTGATTTTTAATGCATAAAAATGAGTGTTCGGTGCAAAAAATGGTGTTCTTAGTAATTGGTATTGCGATAATAACGGTAGGCGCCATGTTTTGTAACTTTAACGGCTTATTTCACACAGTCGGCCTAATTGGAAGATGAGTCAATAATTGGGCCGAATTCGCCATAATTTTGGAAGCAAATAAATCACAATAAGACATTTTTGATCCTTTGGTAAGCTTTCAGAGGCATTCACGAAATTAAATATTTTTACTAAAAAACATTGATTGCATACATTTTTTTGGGTAAGTACCTAATGCAATTTTTATAGGACGACAGATTGTTTTATTGAAATATAAAAATTAGTTCCAGGCCGTTGTGATTGATGATTAAACACTTTTTTAACTCTGCCTGAAAAAGTTGTCAAATCAAAGCGTTTGACATCGTCACATCACATTTAAGCTTAACAAAGTGGCGTATACTAAGTATGTTTTTAACTTAAAGTTCGTCGAAGAGGCAAAGATTAAAGAACTTAACATAAATAGGTAATACATTATTATGTAAATTAAAATATTGCGATACGACATCATTGTGAATGGAATTGTCATTCTACTAAATAGTTTTCAATATGAAATTCCTTAGCTTTGGCAAGTGAAGGTTCAGAGAAACCGGTATGGACAGCTCCGACTACCGGTATGATCTATACTTATAATATTATAAATGCGAAAGTTTGGATGGATGTGTATAGCTGAACCACGCCAGAACAGCTGAACGGATTTAGATGAAACTTAGTACTTAGATAGATTATAGTCTGGAGTAGCACATAGGATACAAATCAAAATATCCACGCGAACGAAGTCGTGGGCAACAGCTAGTAGGCTATATTTTGATTATGTTCCCACACAGGCTTCCTCTCTGTGAGAGGGAAACACCACGCGGGCTCTGTGCTTGTTGGTTGATGTAGAATGTCTTCGAATTTGATTCTAAGACATGTCGGTTTCCTCACGATATTTTTCCACATATTGGAATGGCCCAGTGGCCCAGTGGCCCAGTGGTGGCGGCCCCGACTTACGAACAGTGAGTCGTGGTTTCGAATCCAGTCAGGCGCATTACGAACGGTGAAGGAAAACATCGTGAGGAAACCGGGATGTCTTAGAACCAAAAAATTCGAAGACATGTGACATCTACCAATCCGCACTGGGCCCGCGTGGTTTATTATAGCCCATCCCTCTCCTAGAGAGGAGGCCCGAGTCCCTGCAGTGGGAACATTATAGGCTGATGATGATATTGGAATCTGTATCTTGTTATCACTACGCAGCTATATACGCTACGTATGAATTTACATTGGGTAAAGATAAAAATTAAATGCTTTGCCGTCCCTGTGTGCGCTGGCCTTTAACCATACCTTTATTTATTCTGCTATTTTTATCTTGTTTGATTCAACATATTTTGTTCAAATGAAAGATTTATTTGTAAGATTCCGGTTTTAAGGTCGAAAGTGATGACCTTATTTGTTTTACTGACAGAAATTATCATAGTTATGTATAGTATTGTTGGTTATTAGGATTGGCTTGTTTAAGTTTTTTGTGATCTTTAAACTCGTGGGAAGATGAGCTGTTCCATTTAGTTTATGATTGAGGACTTCTGTGATTAATTGACAGACTTTATACTTAAATGAAGTTTTCATCAATCAATCTTTAATGTTTTAGCATCTTTATAGGAAATGGTTAAATAGCTAGTTTTTTTTCTCTAATTTGATCCAGGTCAGCTTAGAGTGTAGTATAGCCATAGTTTAGTAAGGTTTTTTTTATTGCAAAATTGGCCTGCTCTTGACCTCGAGCAGCGGTGGCCCAGTAGTAGCCCAGTGGTGGTGGCCCCGACTTACGAACAGTAAGTCTTTATTGTTGAAGGTTGCGGGGGATCCGCTGGATGCGAGACACACGGGACGACACTTAGGGGAGGCCTATGTCCAGCAGTGGACGTCTTTTGGCTGAAATGATGATGATGATGATGCTTTGATTTCATCATCTGCCTAGCCTTTTCCCAACTATGTTAGGGTCGGCTTCCAGTCTCGCCGGATGCAGCTGAATACCAGTATTTTACATGGAGCGACTGCCTATCTGACCTCTACAACCCAGTTAATACTAGGTATGAGTAATACGGATACTCTTTGGTAAGACTGGATGTCAGACTTTCAGGTTTACTGACTACTGTAACGACTGCCAAAGATATGGCAGCCGGGACCAACAGCTTAACGTGCTTTCCGAGCCACGGAGGAAACTCGGTATGTCGGGTGGTCACCCATCCACAGACCGACCTAGGCAAGCACAGCTTTACCTAAAGATCGACCCGAGTGGCAGTTCTTATTAAGCCACGAGCTCCTCAGATACTACGGTGATAGGTAGAAAAACCATCCTCAAGTAGAACTTTCACCCATCTTCTCCCCACCTAATCACCACACATTAGGTAATAAATTCTCGTATTGTTGATACAATAACTTAAGGTTCGGGCGCGAGTTCGTTACATTTCGTGTGCTCGTATCGTTGTGAACTAATTGTAACTAATTATATGATCGTTGACCTATGGGCTGATGATGTTGGGAATGGTTGAGGAGTTATATTGCACTTGGGTATGTAGATTTGTGTGTTACGACACATCTTTGGTTAGTCTAGTGACTTCTACATGTAGGCACTAACACACATCGCATTGGTTACTCTTGTGACTTTTATACAGGGTGTAAATCAAGCTATCACACAGCCGTCAACCAAGCATTCTGTACATCAGACTAAGTACCCCTACGCAAATATTTTGCTGGGAAACGACTTTTTTTTTGTTGGGTCAAAAATCACATTTTACGGTAAAACTCAAAGTAGCACTCTTAAAACATTGTGCTAGTGGATACTTTGAATAGTAAACGGGTCATGGAGGTAGTTTAAGTAAAGTTAAAACCTGAAATACTAGTATTTACAAAAACAGCTGTGATAAATTTGGAACGTTGACCCCCAATATCTCCGTAACTAGGGGTTCCCAGGTATGGTCTAGAACAAAAAAACTGATCGCAGTGGTGGGGAGAACAAGCGCCCTTCGTTTGCGTTTAGGGTACTTTTACACCCTATATACAGGTACTTAATCTTAGAAATTACATAGCATCGCATAACGCTTGTAATTCCCGAAGAGTTAGACAGACATGTACTGATGATGATGTCATATGTCATTGTAGTAGGTCTACATTTCGCCAGTAATGTTTTAAATCCCATGTTATAAGAGGGCGAGCTCGCGGCTTAATAAGAACTGCCACTCGGGACAGTCTTTAGGTAAAGCTGTGCTTGCCTAGGTCGGTCTGTGGATGGGTGACCGCCCGACATACCGAGTTTCCTCCGTGCCTCGGAAAGCACGTAAAGCTGTTGGTCCGGCTGCCATATATAGATCTTTGGCAGTCGTTACAGGTAGTCAGTGACCTGAAATTCTGACATCCAGTCTCACCAAAGAGTATCGTATTACCTAGTATTAACTGGGTTGTGGAGGTCAGATAGGCAGTCGCTCCATGTAAAATACTGGTATTCAGCTGCATCCGGTTAGACTGGAAGCCGACCCCAACATAGTTGGGTAAAGGCTAGGCAGATGATGATGTTATAAGAGGGCGAGCCTATTACCATAAACCGCCCACTGCAGGCTCTGCGGCTGCTATTATACTGAGAAATTTCAGATAGAAAACCCAACAACACTTTGGGAATCGAATACAGGACCTCATGCATAACCGTTGCTATGGCAACTACTAGACCAAACGAGGCAGTCTGCTGGAAAATGACTTTGTTTTATTTGAGTGAAGGTATAAGACAATCTAAGTACTAATTCAGCTGCAGGTTTCACGCAAGGGGAGGCAGGTCCCCGTCGGGGCTGCGGGTTGTTCGCAAAAGATACCGCGGCCTCGACATAAAGGGGTAAGAAGGAACATGTGTGGTTTTTAGTCAGTAGAAGTCTGACACTCCCTTTCGCTTTGCCCAAGAGCGGGAGGGGTTATTTGATGATTTTCCACCCGCCAAAAAAAAAAAGGGGATGCAGGTCCCTACCCTACATCCCGACTACCCTTATAACACATCATTTGTCATCCCCATCTTAATATCAAATTCTCTATAACTGAAAAAATCTACATTTGATCCACTTTCCGTCACACTTGTGCATACAACCTAACGTTCAAAATGGGTCGTCGACCATTAATACTATTTTTTATACATTGCTGCGTAATTATCTGAGTTTGAAACCATTATTAGTCAAAAACAGCAATGTATTCGAATTATACGATTATATACGGACTGTAAAAGAAAGTGTAACATGATATAAAAAGGATATCCGCGGATGCGAATATTTGTACAATTGTCGGATACCTGCGGATATGGGCGCGGATATAAGGACCGGAAGTAGAGATGGTGGATATTGACTCGGTTTACTTTTGGAAATAGTTTCAGATTACTTTGCAATGATACAGGGTGTGAGAAATTATACAGACTCTTGTTTTTTTCTTCTATTACTACTGGATGTTAAACTCACCTGCCTAACGTGTTAGTTATCACGAGGTATATATTTCACATAGAGTTTTTTGCAAAGATCCAAAACAATAATTCTCTGTATGAGTAGAAGTCTTTGCCCACCAGTGGGACAGTAATAGGATGGTATGGTTATTGTTGTACAAAAAATATATGCATTTTTGAGTGCTTGTCGACAAATCTTCGTGAGTTCTTTCTAGCTCGATATTTCCATATTTTATTTTGTAAACGAAGTAGAAACATTATTGTCACCGATATACATAATTTTTGTTACTTAAAAATACGTTAATAAACTCACTACAAAATTATGTCTCTTTACCAAATACTAAAATTAGACGCGTTTTTTAAACAAAACCTTTCAAGAATTTGATTCCGTTGACTTACTTTTTCCATTTCCTGAAAGGGTTGCCACAAATCTAACCAACAATGAGGGTAGCACCATATGTTCTACTTTAATATAAATAGAAACAAATAAAAAACTCATTCTTTAATGAACATAATTCCCGTATAAAAGGGTTACTTAAAATAAATCGGAGCGGGGGAGTATTCTGGTGAACGATATTATTATTTGTTGAGATGAAACGTAGATTTGTTTGATATTTTTTTCTTTTAGCAAATTTGACTAAAAAGTAGTTCTACTGACATCATTTTCTGGTTTATCATATTTTTCTACGAGTAGAATTGAAATTAATGTAATAAAAAATACCTACGATTAATTTCCCCTTAACTTACTAGGGAGGTAACTTTAACGTTAATACTGTTCCATTTTTGAATTTAATCAGTAAGTAGTGGCTATTCGGACATCGGTAAATAAGCCCTCATATAACTAAAATAAATAAAAAAGAGATTTATGAACTGAAATTATTAAAATTGTTCAATTGATACGTAGATATTTTTAGTATAAACCGTTACGAAAATTTAGTAACCGTTTTTTTTAATTAGTGTTTCAGTGCAATACAAAAGTTACATATTAAAGCGGTGAGTGATGGCTCTTAAAAGTACTGACAGTCGGGCTAGATATTTATCAAAAGATAATTAATAAATAGCTTGTCAGCACAAACATTTGGTTTCAAAATTCAATTTGTAGATAAATTATTATTCTTAATACCTGTATCTTGGCTATATATAGAAACTATCTAGCTAGTGATATCTCTATCTCTATATTAGGATTAATGGTAAAAATCGTAATATGTGAAAGTAATTCTCTTTGTCTGCTACCTTTCAACACCTTAACGGCTGAACGAATTTCGATAAAATATTGCACACAGGTAGCCCAGGAAGACTTGGGAAACGATATGCGTGCCACGGGCTAAAGCTACTCATCAAGCTATTACCAAGTTACTGCTAAGCCTTTTCCCAACTTTGTTGGGGTTGGCTTCCAGTCTAAACGAATGCAGCTGAATACTTTACATGGAGCGACTGCCTATCTGACCTCCACAACCCAGGTACTGCTGGGTAATACGATACCTTTGGTATGACAGGTTGTCAGACTTTGAGGCCACTGAAAACCCGTATCGACTGTCCATGGTCTGTCTTTCAAAAGATAGTCGTGGCGTACGACCTATCGTGTTTTTCGAGGCACGGAGGAAACTCGGTATGTAATGGTTGGTCACCCATCCACAGACCAACCTAGGTAAACACTGCAGATCAATCGAATGCTGAACTGTTATCTATTATTTAGCTACGAGCTCCTCAGGTCGGACCAATGCTAAGCGATATAAAATCAATTTCAATCCGTTCACTAGAATAACCCCCTTGGCTGTATAAGTAGAGTGGATATGATGAATGGTTCCAGTGTGTCCTGATCTATTCCTGTCACTATTCCGAGGTATTTAAGTGATCTCTAAACGATATTGTTTTGTCTTATTTATGTTTGACTCGTAAAAAGATGAAGAGGGAAAAATGGTGTCATACTGGTTAATGAAAGAAGTCTTCAATTAAAAAAAGGCTTCGTATTTTAATTTGACGCATTGGTAATTTAAAAGTATACTTGTACAAGAATCTTTTAGTGAGTGGCCAAAAATCTGACTGCATCGTTGATCGAGGGGTCGCAAGGACGACCGCTGAGCATGAAAAAGATTCTCAGGTCAGGCAAGAGATGTAAAAAGATACCGCGGCCTCGACATAAAGGGCTAAGAAGGAACATGGATGGTTTTTAGTCAGTAGAAGTCTGACACTTCCTTTCGCTCTGCCCAAGAGCGGGAGGGGTTATTCGATGATTTTCCAACCGCCAAAAAAAAAGGCAAAGAGAGATTGAGTTTTTTGATCAGGAATTTCTCAGTAGAAGCTATGAAGTCTGGATTTATGCCCGGCAGATAGCTGATGTCATGAGGAGTATCTTAGTCTGATTTAGAAATGGGACCATCATCTGCCTAGCCTTTTCCTAACTATGTTAGGGTCGGCTTCCAGTCTAACCGGATGCAGCTGAATACCAGTATTTTACATGGAGCGACTGCCTATCTGACCTCCACAACCCAGTTAATACTAGGTAATACGATAACTCTTTGGTAAGACTGGATGTCAGAATTTCAGATCACTAACAGCTTAACGTGATTAGAAATAGGACCGTGCCAAAAAAAAATTAACTCTGCAATTTAAAATCAATAAATATTTTTAAAATCATTTCACGCGTACGAATGTCGCAGGACACAGCTAGTCTATCCATATGCGTAGATACGTGCTGTTGTGATTTTTCGTCGATAAACTAAATTCATAATACAGCCTAAAATAGAAAACGCACCATAAGGAGAACAAAAACATCCTCAAAAACTTCAATACAAAGCTTAACACAAGATCATCTAGAATTTCGCCGACTCACCAATCTTCCCACACAACAAATCTGTCAGCGCAGATGTTCCATATTTTTTACAATAAAACGGAAACGGAAAGACATGTGCTCTATCTCCTTCTAACAGCTATCTATCTCTCTCTACGTCTTCCTATATTTTTTTGGGGTAGTACATTATATCGTTTTGGTTTTTCGTGCACAGATTGCGAGTTACGAGTATACTGGCCACCTGCCTTGTTTAAAAACAACTGTTTCTCATCATATGGTGCGAAGTAAACAGCACAGGTTTTTAGTCCTTTGGTACGAGTTTGGTACGAATGTCTGCTTTTGTAGGATAATATGAATTACGTTACAATTCATAAAATGGTCGCAAGACAATAAATTCGCCAAAGACATTCAAATATTTAGCGGTTTTTCTTTGCAATTCATAATATTAACTGCATCTTTGACCATTTTAAGAATTTTAACGTTACTCTTATCATTTTCTGATTGTCTCGTTGGTCTAGTGGTCACAATCGCGACTGCTGAGCATGAGGTCCTAGGTTCGATTCCCTAGTGGGACAAATTGTCATTGAGTTTTTCTATCAGGAATTTCTCAGTAGCAGCCACGGAGTCTGGATTTGTGCCTGGTTGATGGCAATAGGCTTGTCCCCTATTACATGGGTGTTAAACATAAGTGGCGAAATGTGGATGTATGGGTACCTACGCCTCTGCTTAATTTTTCGGGGATTAGAGGCACGATTTTATGTCATAATAATATTATTATGGTATTATGATTATGATTCAGAAAAATTGACCATTTTAGGTCCCCAGATTGCTAATATTTCAGCAATATTTGAGATATTATTATGCTAAGTAGCAAGCTTGTTTGTTTCTCACGCTCATCAGGAAATGTAAGAAAAAGTTGGTGGATCCAGCTGCCTGTCAATGAGCACAGGATGTTTGTTTGTGACGAGGACTTGTGGCAAATTATTATTGGCGGTTTTGTATCTTGTGTACTGTCTAGCTAGGCTAGTGTATGTGATTTACAGAGGAGCAGAACATAGTTATAATCTTAAGCTGCATCTACGCTAGTCGAGCCGGGCATGAGCCGAGCACGAGCGGAGCCGTTCTCGGCTTCGTCGTTCGCGGCGTAAGTGTGGACGTACAACGATCACTGTCCTCGAACGTAGTCAAATCCCTTTGTGTTCGCCAAAAAACCGACAATTGGCGGAGCACAGCCGAGTACGAACGAAATGCCCGCAGCGCGCTCGTTCGAGGCTTGTAAGTCGGTCCACACTAGACGAATTGTGTTCGGCTCGTGCTCGGTTCGTGATGGGCTCGCCTTGCGTAGAGGCAGCTTTAGAGTTTTCGAAAATATATGAGAGCGTTAGTAGATACTTTCATTAGGTTATTTATTTCTTTTCTTACAGGAACATTAAACTTTATGTCTCTACTACAGTTTTCATTTACTATCAGTGTAATGTTTCACTATTAATATTGAACTAGTTAGATACTGAATTGCGTCGATGGTTGTGAGTGTGATTCCCAGGTCTGGCCAATAGGGGATCGGACTGACTCAAAAAACATGATTCTGTTTAGTCCGTCAATTAAATTATCGAAAAATGGATACGTGTTTTTTGTTTTATCTAAATAAAAATAAATAAAATAAAAACTGACGAAGATAAAACGCGTCACAGATCACTTGTAGGTAAAAAATGTACTGACATGTGACGTCACACGAGTTTTCGAAGCACTGTATCGTCTTCATTTTTTGTTTACGTGAAAAAATAAAAAAATGTGGTTAATATTTTTTGGTAATCTATCTGCCGGACTAATTAGATTTTTTTTGTCCGATCCCCTATTGTTATTGACCTGACCAGGGTCACTTTTTATTGAGTTTTTCCATCAGGAATTCTAGTACTAGTAGAGCTACGGAGTCTGGATTTGTGTGATGGCAATAGGCTCACCCCTCATTACATGGGACTTAAACAGAACTGATGAAATGTGGGTCTAATATTAGGTAAACCTCCAAGGGCGGATCCAGGGGGGCGGGCACGGGGGCACGTGCCCCCCCCCCAGGCGGTTACGGAGTTTCCATCACAGTACATACTTATTAGCCAAATCGAATTGAACAGAGCAATATAAAAGAAAAAAAATGATTTTTCCTACATGTAGTGTACCCAACAAGTGCTTTTGGGAAAAAAAACTCCAAAAATGTGAATAATAAAAATAATTACGAAAAAGCTCTTGTTGACCAGACTACATGTGCCCCCCCCGAAAAGAAATCCTGGATCCGCCCCTGTAAACCTCTGCCTAATCCTCCGGGGTTTACTGGCGTGATGTTATTTTATGTTAGGTACATAGGAGTATAGTTTTATTGCACTTTCCCATGAATTAAGCAATACATACAGTTTTAATACCTGTCTATTATTGATTTATAATTAAAAGAAAAACATACTCCACGGTGACCTTAATGGCGCCTCAGCGAGTGGTCGCAGGTTCAGTTCCCGTGTCGAGACAAATATTTGTGTGACCTAATGAAAGTTTTGTCGTAAGATGTTTGTGTTTACAATTTGTTTTATGTTATGCCACTATAGAAGAAAACCTGTGAGTGGGATTATAATATTTACTAAGAATTAAGTGTTTTACCACCACACCTGATTTCAAAGAAAGGTTGGACAGAGGTGTATTCTATAGGAATTCATTACATTATGTTTTTATTGGGATTTTTCATCAGGAATTTCTCAGTAGCAGCCACAGGGCCGGGATTTGGGCCCAGTTGATAGCAATAGGCACGCCCCTTTTACATGAGACTTAAGACATAACTGGCAAAGTTTGGGTAAACTGTTAGGTTCAACTCTGATTATCCCTTTGGGAATTACAGGCGTGATGTGAGAGGCGAATGTATCTAACTATTTGAAACTAATTTAAAAAAAAAAATGAGGTTATATGCATATCTTTTATTCAAATTGAGTGTTTATATTTCTCCAAAGCAGTTTCTTTCCTACATTTCCGCTAATTCACAAATTCTCAACTTTAGTATGACGAAGCCATCTCACAATCTCGTGGGAGCGGACAGAGTCAACAGTGATCAGCGTGTTGTCTGAGCATATCATGGTGATAGATCACCGGTGTCAACGACCCGCAGATTGATCGCTTTGAGATGCCGAGGGAGTCTGTGATTTTTGGTCCTGACATCTTGAGGAGACGTTTTTGATCCTTCCGTTGAGAAGGTAAACTGTTGGTAAGAAACTGCCTTGCGATTGATTTTGTTTTTTTGCTTTTTAATGCCAATGAGTGAGAAAAACGGGGGTAGTTTCCCCTTTGAAAATGTGTCTTTTTTATAATTGCGTTTTATAAAATAAAGTCAAGGTGGTACAGAAAAAGTACTGGTTATATTTTACCCCACTGCGGCGAAACCTAAAAAGAGAGTTATTGTAGGTTTATTCAAGTACATAGGTACTTGAATAAACCTACAATAACTCTCTTTTTAGAATTATTGCAAATTAATTTTAGTTGCATTATTTTTATTAATTCGGAACCCCCAATCAAACTCATTTTCATTCCCCTCTTGATTTGTGGAATGAAAATTAAAAACATGACGGAATTTAACGCAAGTTAACTGAGCTGATTCGCTATTGAGAAATAAGTCACATGACAATTTCCTAATTTAAGAGATTATTTTCAGAAACTTGTGAAAAACATGTCACGTCTTAGTCACTAACTCAATAAACTATACAAAAAGCATGTCGTCGGAAACTTTACACAAAACAAAGCTCTGAGTAAAAATAAAACATTAATTAAACTTATTAATACCATGTGATATTGTGAGCTCAAAATATATCTGACATTGGTAACCCTTCCATATGTAAATCATAAAATAAAAAGGGTAAGATTATGTTATGATTTATACTTTTTTCACGAAATCTGGCGCCAAGATTTGAAAATAGAACTTGTTAGCAGCTGTCTAGTATTTTAATTTTGTACTTTAATAATATAGCTTCAAGAAAAGGACGTAATAAGGTGTCTGATGAGATTACGTGTAACAGAGAAGTATAGTTCGCGTCAAATAACTTTGCCCCTCTGAAGTTAGCCATTTGCAAAGATCGCGCAAGTGCAGTCACGTAGAAAATTATTTGAACAAAATAAATACATATTTTTAAAAGATAACATAGTTTTGTATAAATGTTGTATAATTTTTGACTGCTTTTTGACTTTTTGTTTCGTAATTTTGACTGCTGCGCAGCAACTCGTAGCCAGCTTCAGAGGGGCACAGTTATTTGACGCGAACAGTATGGAAGAAGAAGACATGTTGCGTCGACCTCAAATGAATTCTTCTTCTTATCGTGTGGGCAGTAAGGTAAGGCCTAACGACCCCTCACACCCTAGTGTCAGAGTCTCTAACGCCTTTAATTCCCGAAGGGTTAGGCAGAGGTGAACCTTTTAGTACCTACACCCACATTTTGCCATTTATGTTAAGTCCCATGTAGGTCATAGGTGGCGCCACTTACACTAGCTGTAGCAGTATATTCTAGATTTTTAGCTAAACAGACTTAGTCACACGTCATCATCATCTGCCTAGCCTTTTCCCAACTATGTTAGGGTCGACTTCCAGTCTAACCGGATGCAGCTGAATACCAGTATTTTAAATGGAGCGACTACCTATCTGACCTCCACCACCCAGTTAATACTAGGTAATACGATACTCTTTGGTAAGACTGGATGAAAGCATTTCAGGTCACTGGCTACCTGTAACGACTGCCAAAGTTCTATATATGGGGGCCGGGATCAACAGCTTAACGTGCTTTCCGAGGCACGGAGAAAACTCGGTATGACGGGTGGTCACCCATCCACAGACCGACCTTGGCAAGCACAGCTTTACTTTACTTTTTTCTTATTAAGCCACGAGCTCCTCTCGACTTAGTCACACGTACTCGTTTATAATATGCATGGTCACTCCACTATATGTCATCGAAATAAAAGTTCGATGTACAAATAAATATTATTCCCATGTTGTCTCTTTATGTAAGTATTTGTTTATTAATATTCATGGATGTTCAATCAATAAAATATTGAATTACGATCTTAACTTTACAATTTTATATTCAGTTTGCGACTTGTAAACAAGACTTCTTCGATAATTATAGAATAATTTTGTCATGTCATATTTGACAAAGAAACGACATTTAAAAAAAAACATGTTACATTAATTAGCTAAAAGGATCCCTGTATTTGTTGTTGTTTTATTTACAGAGTAATCAAATAGTTATTTTATTATTTGCAAATATCATTGGGAATAAATAACATCTTTTAAATGAAGTAAGCTTTGTTTTGCATAATAATAATTAACAAAACGGTTACATACAAAAGGCCATTTAGGGCAATAATGTAATCCCGTCGGGGCTGCGGGTTGTTCGCAAGAGATACCGCGGCCACGACATGAAGGGCTAAGAAGGAACATGGGTAGTTTTTAGTCAGTAGAAGTCTGACACTCCCTTCCGCTCTGCCCAAGAGCGGGATCATTTTCAACCACCATAAAAAAAGGGCAGTAATGTAATCATCCGATCCGATCTCTTTCCGATTTTCCGATTGTCAGATTCTAATGCTCGTCAAAGGATAAAGCACCACAGGGCCACAAGTCAAAACTTTTTTGCAAAAAATAAAACCGACTTTGACTTTTGTTTGTTTCATTCAGTTTTTTTGTCACCGACTTCAGAAGCTAAAAGTTATTTTTCACTTTTTTGTGTTTTTGAAGTCGGTTTTATTTTTTGCAAAAAAGTTTTTTTATTTTTCCATTTTTAGTTGTAATATCCTTTACAAATATTTGATATTCATTAATTTTACGTTGTTAACAATACATGTCACGGTAATAGGCTTATTCGCAATAAAATGGAACTTAACATAACCTAACTCTCGAAATCTGGGCGTCCTGTACACATCTGCGTACCCCGTCAGAGCATACAGGCGTGATGGTAAGTTAAGATGTTGCGTAAACAATAAACATCCAAGCGATTGCAGCAATCACGACAGATTTGCCGTCTATTTTTGAAGAGTTCTATTGTATATCTCCGAAGATCAGGATCAGATTTTCACCAAATTTAAATGGGACCACCTCAGGAGTATACTCTTTCAAATAAAAAAAGAATTTTGAGAATCGGTTCACAAATGGAGGAGAAATCAGGTAACATACATAAAAAAAAAAAAAAAAATACATACACACGAACATAGAACCTCCTCCTTTTTTGTAGTCGGTTAAAAATAAACAATATACCTATCACAGAACAACTGACGACTTCGAATGCGAATTTATTCAAACCAACTCAAGTAAAAAAAAAAACAGTTGGACAGGCATTTTTGCCTGTCCAACTGTTGTTTGTAGAACACCATGTTAATTCCATGTTCGTTGCACCCCTCCGTTTTGCAACCCACCTGTTGGCTGATGTGATTTTATTCCTCCATGCTGTATGGTGTATGGAAATCGGAGTCGGCCATGTTTTTAGTCTGTTAGTGTATTATATTTAGGGTTGGTTACTTGGTTATCAGCAGGTGAGGTTTAGATTTAAATTAATTCTGGTTGTGTAAAGTTTATCACATAACATTACGCCGGTTATCCCTGAAGGTTTAGGCAGAGGTGTATTCAATTACTCATTAGTACACCCACATTTCACCAGTTACGTTTAAGACCCATATAATAAGGGACGAGCCTATTGTCATCAACCGGGCATAAAGCCAGAGTCCGTGGCTGCTACTGAGAAAACACGTCCAATGTAATAGGGGGCGATCCTATTGCCATCAACCAGGCACGAACCCAGACTCCGTAGCTGCTATCATGAAATTTCTGATGGAAAAAACCCAAAAACAATTTTCCCGACCCGGGAAATGAACCCAGGACCACATGCCCAGCAGCAGCGGTAGTCTCTCTTCACTATTTGTCTTACATTCATGATCATCTTCATAAATAACCTAGCTACAAACCTTCAAATCAACTTTCCGATTTTCAAATCGTTCACGATCGTCACTCGACTAATTGTATGCTATTGGTTCTGTCTGTCTGTCTGTTTTCCGGTGATCTGTCTTAGAAGCTAGATTGGCAGGTGTATAGCTAGCTTTACACAGATTTATTGAAGCTCTATCTACATAGTAAGCATGGGAATTAAAATAGATGGATGAGCTGTGTAAATTTAAATTACTGAAGGTCTTTAAACGTGTGAATTTTTGTAACAATGCTATCTGCTTTTCAGTAAAACGTCGTTACCGCGGCTTCGCTCGGGTGTAGGTCAGAAATATTACTTTAATAATATAGGTGACTTTAATAAGACAGACAAACTCAAGCCTTTTATTCCATAACATCGCGCCTGAAATTCAGGTTGTGGAGGTATGGTAGGTCGAGGTTAGACAGAGGTGTATTTAATGTTACACCCACATTCCCGATCTAATGAGGGTCAGCCTGTTGCCATTATCCGGGCACGGGGAGAAATTCCCGGGACTCGAACCCGGGATCTCTGTGGAGGTCAGAAATATTGCATGGGAACGTCATAATAGGATAAAAAAATACTATAATTTCACCCAAGTCATGATGCAATCGTTTTCATAATTAAATGAAATTCTATTTACTCATTGTCACGTGATAGCGTAACTAACAAACCCTCTTCCACACTAGTATAATATATGATTAGTAACTTAGTTAGGCTAAAACATATTCAAACTCAGAACACAGCTTAACCCTATCCCTACCGACGTAAAATTATTTTAAGAACCTCTCAAAGAAAATGGTAATAAAATAACCGAAACGAAGGGATGTTTTTTTAAAATAAGAACGTCGAAGGTGAGGGATGCGCCGCTGTTTCCGCCACGAACGGGTTGCCACACAGATTTCCGGTAAAGGCATAGGCACCTGGTCGACTTAAAGACCCCTAAGTTTTTGTGCCACATTAAAAACCCCTTCGAATTTTCGAGGGAAGAATCTTTACCCCTTTCTTTAATATCTGTTTGGTGTATATTGAATTTTGTTTTACTGTCTGTGCGTTACGTATACGAGTGTAGCTTTGTAGGTTTATTTGCGGACTGTCTGCTAAACTTCATTGGAAATCAAATTTTGAGAGCTTTAATTAATGATTTTGAATGACGGTTGATATTGAATGTATTGAAAATATCCAACTGTGAAAAAATATGCACCAAGAGTAGAGAAAGAGCAAAGAAACGACGGATGGACTGTGTTAAGGATGATATGGAAAGAAAGGAGGTGTTTGATGAGATGACGAGTAACAGAGAAGAATGGTAGAAGAAGTCATGCTGTGGCGACGAGAAATGAATTGGGATAAGGGCAAGAGAATGATGTTGATGAAAATATGAAATTTTTTATACAATTTTAGAATATTTATTAACAACGCCAAGCATATTGAAAGCCCCACAATTACAACGAATTGCGTAATATTTATAGCGGTTTCATCTTTTTTTACACGACTGCCCCAAAAAAAAGAGTGTTATGTTTTTACGAATATGTGTCTATCCAACGACATACGGCCAAATAAATTCTAAAGTTACCGCAACCAAACCCGCGAGACACACTAGTCGCGCATCCCTTTTAATTATTCGGTCGGTTGCGTTCCGTTTCAAGCAGTTGTTCTATTTTTAAATATCGCAACACTTCGATGCCATCTTAGAATTAGAAATAAGGTAAGCGTATGTTTGTTACCTTTTTTCTTTATTTTTTTAATTGTGCATATGGCAGAATGGGTTATTTTCGGCATGGCATGTGCCACCGCCATTGGCGACATACGGTGATGTCACGTGTTTATTTCTGGTTATTTTGACTGTAAAGGGTTATGTTTTTGCTAATGCAATGTGTGCATGATTAAGGATTCCTGTTATTATTTCGTTTGTCATGCTGCTGGTTGTTATATTAATGGGTGTCGAGTACTTTAAAGTTTGTTTACTGGCTTCATAATTATAGTTATTGTTTCGTGGCCTATATCTGGGGTAAAAATAGACGGACTAATTTACTTTGCCATCACAATATCTATTAAGAGATTCAAAACATTAAACCCACGTTATGGAAACTAACTGGTAATTTAAAGCCATGTTATGACAGGTACTTATGTGCAGCATAAAACACAAATCAAAGCTCCGAAAATACATTCTCCTTGAAAGAAACACACTCACTTGATGCTTGACCCAAAAGGTGCTGGCCAAAAATAAAACTGCATGACTTCATCATGACTGAAAAAAAGTAAATTACTTTATTTTTATTTTTGATGTATGCTTTCTAACTTAGGTGATAATGGTTAGCTAAAACATTGTGAGGACAGGTGTCCTCGAGAAGTTAAGGTTGACTTAATGGTTTACAAATAAAAACACACATTGACCTAGATGGGTGCGGCATTGGCAGAATTGTCTACATAGCCACTAATTGCCGTAAAAAAAATAGATAGTATGCTCTTTGTATGTCTAACCTTCATATTCAAGAATAGCCTTAGAATAATTCCAGCTAATAGCCTATTATGCTCTTACTGCTGGGAGTCAAACCTCTCTGTTTCACGGAGGGGCCATCCACAAATCCAACATTGCGGGTTGTTATGTTATGTGTTTTCAGAATTTTTGGTAAGAAGCTAAGACGGATATTTGGCGTTACGCGAATGGATAAAATAAGAAAAAAGTACATATTTAAGATGAAGTCTGAAAGTGGCGCCGGTGACTGAAAAATTGTGGTAATCGTCTGACGTGGAGGAATGAAGAATATGTCATTTAGTAAAGTTTGGAGTATGAATCTGGATGGATATAAAAGTAGACAGAAAGATCAAAGAAACGACCGATGGACTGTGTGAAGGATGATTTCTGGCTAAAAATTAGGTATCTGATGAAATGACGAGTAATATAGAAGTATGGAAGAAGAAGACACGCTGTGTCGACTGCAAATGAATTGGGAGAAGAGCAAAAGAAGAATGATGATGTGTTTAGAATGTTTGGTGATAAAATAAATTAAGTTTACAAAGTAAAACGCTCTCCTTTGTTCCAACCCACGACTTACTCATAAGTTGGAAGCGAAGCTTAAGCTTTGCATAAACAAATACACTTACTCCACCAATTACAAATCATGACTTAGCAAATCAAAACCCACATTTATTTTTGTTTAAAACAATTTCCGAACGTCAAACCGAAAGAGAGTCAACAAAAGAAATCTCGAGACGTGTAGTAATGCATTTGAATGTTATTTTAAAAGGTAAAGAATCTTGTTTATAGGTAATTTGACTGAGACAGATGTGCTTGTCTGTCTAATGGATGTCGGATGGTGAAAGTGATGCCGCATTTTGCACTCCGACCTGACCTAGTCTGAGAGCCGTATTCTGGTTGGGTTTTGATTTAATTTGACTTTGTTTTTTTTATTACAAGCTTTTGTTTGACTTGCAATGATTGTGTGTTTGTTTTGGTTAAATCTTGCAATTTAATTTGTTTAGTTTGGAATTTGAATGACCTAGCTTGTGACGGTATTTGAAAATCAATGATGGCAACTTCGAGAAATGGCGGATTAGTTATTTTTATGCACCCCATGATATTGGTATTAATTTAAAGGGTTTGCTGATAGAAATACGAAAAAGCTTCATATATCTCGTAAATTACCTATGGAATAAAAATTGCATAAATCTGTATCATAAGTTCGTAACTGACAATTATTTAGAATCATTTATTAATTTTAAAACTTATAGTTTTCTTTTCGTTCAAAAATAGAACATTTAATAATTAAACTAATGCTCTTAACCATCATTCCAAGACAATAATTTTTATTGCATTATTCAAAGAAAATTGAGACTTTTTCGCCATTGAAAAGTTTCTCAATCCTACATCACTTGTTCCACCATCTCGTTGCGATATAGCGGCTCTCAATCGGAATAAGTACTCTCAATGAATTAGCTGATCGTTTTCATGCGGATGTAAAGTGCAGTTATAGCAGCCATTATAATACATTCCACACTTTATAAAATCAATCAACTAACAAAAACTGCTCTTTGGGTTCTGTAAATTAACTTGTCGTTGTGAGTTTAACTTTCATTTATTATTATAATAAAAAGATATTATCAGGATCATCATTTTAGCCGAAAGACGTCGAGTCTGCTAGACATGCCTCCCCCACGTAGGTGCCATTAACGGGTCCCGAGCGTCTCGCATCCAGTGGATCTTTGCAACCCGTCCACTGCTAGACATAGGACTCCTCCAAGTGTCCCCACATTGATCGGCCCGTAACGTTCACCAGGTCATCGGTCCACCTAATGGGAGGCCTTCCAACGCAAAATACATGCTAAGAATGAAAGGGTTTCGTGGTCAAATAGTAACAGCTGCACAGAACGAAGGCTAAGGTAAAGGAAAGCACCCGTCGGGGCTGCGGGTTGTTCGTAAGAGATACCGCGGCCTCGACATGAAGGGCTAAGAAGGAACATGGGTGGTTTTTACTCAGTAGAAGTCTGACACTCCCTTTCGCTCTGTCCAAGAGCGGGAGGGGTTATTTGATGATTTTCCACCCGGGGAAAACAAAAAAAAGAAGGTAAAGAAAAGCAGACCGAGGTTGGTCTGTAAATGGGTGACCATCACTACCTAAGAAACCTTACATGTTTTGGAAAGCAGGTCTAGGATTTGGTGAGGAATAGTTAGGTTCTTGTAACTTATACTGACTGAAGGTCTGACAACGTTGGTTGTCGACTTTCGGGCTTCCCAAGGGGTTTCTGAAATCCCAGCACAACAAATGGAGATAAAATAGGCTATCGCTCCATGTACAATACTGGTATTCAGCGGACTTCCTAGGAAAAATCTAAGCACGTGGTAAATACGATCTGTGATGACGAAATTGACAGTGATGTTGACATCATTACCAATTTCGTTCTTGCTTGGCCAATTCTGATTAGTGACTGTTCATCACGCAGGTAGACACCCACCTAGGGCATGTACTTTTATCGTGGCCGAAGCCGCGGGAAAACACTTGTATCTAACATAAGGACCCACTAACACGAAAGCACAAATCTCTCAACTTCCAAGTCTTCGATTGTGGTTTGTAACGATGAGTTCGTTACCAACCACAATCGAAGTTATACAGCCATCAATTATAAAACAAACTAAAACGAATGCATTTAATGTGAGCAAGTGTCTAATCGAACATTTTTCGCCTAATACCAATAAACTGTACAGATCTTCAATCATTTTAATGGACTGAGACTCTATAAACATACATACCTATATATTTTATGTGTTGTTTATGTGGTGTAGCCAATTTTGTACATAAAATATGGCCTGTTTACCTTATATTCTAGTACTGTTAATGTACAAAGAGAAATGCTTTAGCTGTCAGTTAAATTTTATCTTTAGGTTAATTGTAAAAGTTTTGTTTTACAGGTTCGAAAAGTTTAATGGCGTGTAAAAGAGAAATGGGGATTTGGATCCGCGGGAATTTCTTATTGGCTTATCAAATCCCAATTTAAAACGTAATATAAAGTACATTCGAACACAGAACAGAATGTTCTTTCTGTTCTGTGCATTCGAATGACTAGGAAAGATCTTAATCCTAAAACTCATTGTATTGTGCCTGTAAGCAAGCTTGCAAATTATTTCCTCATCATCATCATTTCAACCAAAAGACGTCCACTCCTGGACATAGCCCTCCTCCAGGTGTAGCCACATTGTCCAGTCCCGTGCGTCACGCATTCAGCACCCTCCCTGCAACCTTCATCAGGTCATCGGTCCACCTAGTTATTGTTCAAATTATTTATTTACATCTATTTATGTATGCGTCATTGCTCTAGTGCTTGCAAGCGCGACTACGAGCATGAGGTCCTGTGTTCGATTCCCGGGTCGGGCAAAGGTTAATGAGTTTATCCATCGGGAATTTCTCAGTAGCAGTCACGGAGCCTGGATTTGTGCCCGGTTGATGGCAATAGGCTCGCCCCCTATTACGTGGAACTTAAACATAATTGGCGAAATGTGAGTGTGCTGTTAGGTACACCTCTATCTAACCCATCAGGGATTATAGGCGTGATGTTATGTTATGTAAAATATCAAAATCTCAAACGAAAAATCCCCTGTACTACACAGACGTTCTTCAAATTCCATCACCCATGCGCAAGCGCAGACATAAGACGAAGTACAGTTATTGCAGATTAATGCTCGCTCTCTGCCTGACCCCTTGCCCCTTCCGCGTGAAGATACTACATCTGTCAATATTATTAAACGCGCATTTATTTTACTATACAGATGATTAATGGACGAATTCTTTATTGTAGGTGTTTTTATTGGATGCGCAAGAGTTGCTGAGCAGTCGGTTGGAAGTGAGAGGTTGTGTGTTTGTTATGATTAGTTGGGCACGATGTTTAATGAAGTGGTGTTGGTTTGTTTGTTGTTTCGACATCGTTGGAATTGGGTCTAATTGATTGCATCAAAACATTTGTTTCTTTGCATCAAGGTTGAACTTGTCAAACATGATTAATGCTTCATATTCTTCATCATCATTTGCCTAGCCTTTTAGACTATGTTGCGGTCGGCTTTCAGTCTAACCGGATGCAGCTGAATATAGAATATATCTATAGGTTATCAACTAAAAAACTTTTTAAAATAAAGTTAAGTTCAAAATGGCTTTTAGTTTATTTTATAATTAATTTAGAAGTTGTAAAATTTCATTTATTAAATAAAAAATTTAACTTTGGAAGCTTGTAAGGAATTTTCTTGAAACCAGTTGTATTAAACAAAGATGTTTTTTTTAGATTTAAAAGACTTTGGAGAATGCAACAAAATTTGTTTTGTGCCACTACATCCACAAACAAAAAAGTTATTTCGAATTAAAGGAAACTTTTGTGCATTTTTTTCATTAAAAAAAAAATCATATGTAACCAACCGTGACATTTGGGCAAAGGGTGTATACCCTAGAACCTTGCTAATGACCTCCCAAATCCCTGGAAAAATTGTGTCGGTCCATGCGCCAAACACCCTGTATAATATATATATTTTACTCAGGACCAGCTACTTTTTTGAGGTATCTTCCAATCGTTTTGTATGCCCTTTGCTTCTCGTTCTATTCTTGGGAACTCTGTTATTCTTTACGTCCATTTCTCATATGTCTCTCTTAGCATAAAAATGGAGATGAATAGGACATACGAGTACTATGGTATATCCTATTAATCTCCATTTTAAGGTTTTGTATGCCTTTTTTGCATCATTAAATTAAGTTTTTATCTTTTTGCGACTTTTAAATACCTAACAGCTTTTATTTGCCTAGAATCTCAACGGTGCAGGATTTCTTAGGCGTTGAATTAGTATTTTAGAGAAGTGAAAACGACCATTATTAGCAATTTATGTGAGGCGGCTCAGCATGTTTTCTTCTTCCATGCTTCTATTTTACTCGTCATCTTTTCAAACACCTCCTTTCTTGCCATATCATCCTTCATCCAAACATATCACCACACACAACAACGCCAACAACATATCAACAAACACACATACAACAAAACATATCATCTTTCATTTAAGTATAATTTTAAGTGTTTCTCTTATGTTTACTTTTTTAATTTTTTGTCAATTTGCTTTGTCCTGTGTGAAACCAATAAATACTTTTCTTTCTTTCTTTCATCCATTTCTTTGGTCTTCCGATACCTACTCTTATATTCCTTACCTTATTAGTGTTCTTTACTAGAAGGGCTCATTCAGTAAATAGATATTTTTTTGGGGGGTGGAAAATCATCAAATGACTCCTCTCGCTCTGGGCTGAAAAAAAAGTTTTGTTACCTGTAGCACAAATTTTAGCTGCTAGTAGCATGAAAAGGGGGACTAACAAACTGAGTGCTACTAATAGCTAAAACGAGTTTGGTAAAATAAGTTAAGGTATTGTTTACTTAACCGTTTCAGTTAACTGAAATTAAACAAGTTTTTTACAAATAGCTAAACTTTCATATTATTGTCACACAAACAGTTTATTTAATTGTAAGAAAACAGTTTATCTAGTTGTAAGAAAACAGTTTATCTAGTTGTAAGAAAACAGTTTATCTAATTGTAAGAAAACAGTTTATCTAGTTGTAAGAAAACAGTTTATCTAGTTGTAAGAAAACAGTTTAATTACTCGTAAGCAACTGATTTAGTTAATAGTTACAAAACTGTTTATCTATTTATTGTTGTTCTGTTTTGCTACCTAATCACCGCGTTCGCTGGCTGGTTTATGGGTCCCGCAGATTGTCCAACGGTATTCAGCTCAGCATATTTGCTAACACAACCATGAAATTTGAATTGGTGTTGCTCATTTTTTTTTACCAAAGACTAATAATGAATAGCTGAAATGGATACCGATCGACCCCTGCAGAAGCCCTGATGGGGTAAACAAAAAATAAAAGAATCTAGTAGGTATACATTTAGGTATATTCAGTTTAAAATTCTGAAATGAATATTATTAAGTAAGGGCACTTACTAACAGGAGCAGGACATACCTTTACAAAAATTAGGACAATCTGAAACTTTTCATAGTAATAATCGAATCTTAAAAACATTCTTAGTCCAATAACAAAAATTCCGTGAATTTACTATATTAGATCCATATTCATATGCCTTAATGTGTCCTATTACTGGTATAAGCTCCTTTATATCTTCCTCCGATAGCATTTGAAGTGTTTCGCCATCAATTGCATGTTCTGGTGTAAGAAAGGTAAGAAATTATTAACAAGTCTTGTCGCAAACTTAGACACATGGAACATGACAAAAATTTACGAATATTTTGCCTATCAGTGATAGGCAAAAATCTACTACTACTCTTAAAAAGAGTGATAGGCTATCACTCTTATTAAGAGTAGTAGTAGATAGTAAGTGCCTACGTAATATGTATATAATTAGCTTCGACCATCTTTTAGATATCTCAAGACTGACAGTTATCACCTCAAAATCTGATAAAATGTAGTAACTACCTACATAAACTATCTTGATCTATGTAACGGTAGGTACAGAAAATATAATACCCATGATAATTTTTTTTATTCCATTATTTTAGTTTTTATTGACATCATCATCTGCCTAGCCTTTTCCCAACTATGTTGGGGTCGGCTTCCAGTCTAACCGGATGCAGCTGAATACCAGTATTTTACATGGAGCGACTGCCTATCTGACCTCCACAACCCAGTTAATACTAGGTAATACGATACCCTTTGGCAAGACTGGTTGTCAGACTTTCAGGTCACTGACTACCTGTAACGACTGCCAAAGATCTATATATGGCAGCCGGGACCAACAGCTTAACGTGCTTTCCGAGGCACGGAGGAAACTCGGTATGTCGGGCGGTCACCCATCCACAGACCGACCTAGGCAAGCACAGCTTTACCTAAAGATCGACCCGAGTGGCAGTTCTTATTAAGCCACGAGCTCCGTAACGTTTTTATTGACAACTGGCATGAATATAATTAAGTACTTACATCAAAAATCTACATGTATTATGGACACTCAAAACTGACTGACTGACAGACAGCGTTGGTCTTTATTCTTGAATTGAAAGGCGCAAAATCAAAATTGGCCAGAACAGAATATAACCGTCAGGCTTGAAGTATATAAGTAGACACTTACGAAATCATTGTTAATTATATTTAAATTGGATAAAAATATTGCACATACCTGCAAACTTCTGGACATACATTTCGAGACCTTTAGGTAATCGGCCATGGGATCCACCGCCTTCTCCATGCCAGGTAGTTCTCGCCCTCGTCTTTTTAAATCACTTAATAGTTTTACGTATAGTACCATGCGCTACGACGAATATAATTTTTATTAATTATAGAACAATTACAACAAAGCCAACTACACTACAACAGCGCGCGTGACGACAGCATAAAACGAACAAGACCGAACACGTTTTTTTGGATTGAGTTTCGCGAAACGCGCGGGGCAAGGGACGAGGGAAGCGAGCGTTTAGTTATTACCGAGCTTGATTTGTTATTTATGGACATTATTTAATAAACAATTTCTAAACAGTTTTGTAATGAGATGTCGAATTTTATTTAGACTCATCATGTATGTGATGCTGTTACATGTAGCTTTAAATATTAATAATTAGTAGCCAAAAAAAAAATGCTACCGATAAACATAACTTACAGTAAAGATTTAACAAACACATTGAACTATTTTTAGACATTCGATTGGTAAAAAAATAATAAACATACGACTTAATAATAGTTATATAGTTTACTTAACAGTAATCAAACATTTTATCTGTGTAGCTAAACGAGTTTAGCTGACATAATTTAGTAAGCATTAGTTCACATTTTAACTAACAGCAATTGAACTCTGAATAGCATAACTAGTTTGGGATGTGCAGCAAAAGCAGTTCAGCTATTTTACCAAAACTTTGGTTTCTACTAATTAATATTTGTCAATTTTTGAAATAGCTGAACTAGTTCAGCTATTTATTTCTTTCAGTGCAGAGCGGAAGGGAGTGTCAGACTTCTTCTGACTAAAAACCACCCATATTAGCCCTTTGTGTCGAGGCCGCGGTATTTTTTTCGAACAACCCGCAGCCCCGACGGGTAATTAGAGATCCTCAATATCACATGTCAAGGTTGTTAAACCGATTTCGGAAGAATCATCTAAAGTCCCGCCTACTCGTATATTGTAAGATTAGCACAGATTCATCATTGTTACCTTTGTCAAACCTTTCAATAGACAGATCTAATAACTTGATATCAAACGCACCGGAAACTACTCTTTTTACATTCACCAGTTCATTCAGAAATCATGAACTATACACCAACGTAGAAAGACCTCTAATCTTTCTCTTTCGTTTCGTTTTCGAAACGTTTAAACGGGTCAAGTTTCATTGGTTTTTGGAAAGTACTTGTGAAGAGGCGTGGTTTTTTTTTACAATTAGGATGTCGGGACTTCCGATTCTTCCTTTTGATTCAGAAAATGGTCCATTTAATACACATGTGTTTAGAACACGTGCGGAGCGAATGATTGTGAGTTTTTCTAAACGTCTCATTTTATTATGGTGTTTTTTTTGTTTGTAATAGGGGAGACATTCCGTGACTTGGCTTTCGTTTTAATTGTAGAAGAATTTCGAGTTAGATTTCAATATACATTAACATTTTATGGCTTTTGGAAGAGTTGGCATTTTTTATCTCTTTGGCAGTCGTAACTGAAAACCCAATAATAAATGGGTTGTGGAGGTCAGACAGGTAGTCGCTCCATGTAAAATACTGGTATTCAGCTGCTTTCAGTTACACAGAAAGTTGACCCCAACATAGTGGGAAGAATGCTAGCCAGATGATGATATTCTGCTAGATTTTTTTATAAAATAAGCAGTACCTTTGTGCTATCTTAATTGAATGATCTGTAAAGTATTTAGAGTCATCATCTATCTAGCCTTTTCCCAACTATGTTGGGGTCGGCTTCCAGTCTTACCGGATGCAGCTGAATACCAGTATTTTACATGGAGCGACTGCCTATCTGACCTCCAAAACCCAGTTAATACTAGGTAATATGATATTCTTTGGTAAGACTGGATGTCAGAATTTCAGGTCACTGACTACCTGTAACGACTGCCAAAGATCTATATATGGCAGCCGGGACCAACAGCTTAACGTGCTTTCCGAGGCACGGAGGAAACTCGGTATGTCGGGCGGTCACCCATCCACAGACCGACCTAGGCAAGCACCTACCTAAAGATCGACCCGAGTGGCAGTTCTTATTAAGGCACGAGCTCATAAGTATTTAGAATAAGCTCATTTAATTACCAGTTGATGTCCCATCATTATCATTACGTAGTTTATAATTTTTTTTCCTCACTTCTAGAAACATACATTCTCACTTCAAATTACCTCCAAATTCCGTCCCATCCTCCTTTAATTAACCGAAACGTAAGAACCTCAACGCAACTTGTGCTCACCACTGGCTGTGCACTTGGTATGCCATGAACAAAACGTCACGTCACAGAATGCGTGCACTTCCTTGTTTTTGTGCGGCAGCTGGAGTGGCACGTGCTATGGGCTGCGGAGTACGGAATACGGGTAGACCACACAGGGTACCGGGGACTGAGACGGGAGACAAGTTTGTGTAGCAATTGGACAAGGTATAGGAAGCCGTAAAGAAAACCTTGTGGCTTTACATGTTGATTTTGCAAATAGGTTTTTCAACCACTGATGACTGGGCCCGTGTTTCTTACCTGAAGCTGCCTTTTTTTTTCTTTAGCCTACACTGTCCCACTGCTGGGCAAAGGCCTCCCCCATGGCTTTCCAAGGTTTTTTACAATCTGCCTTCTCCGTCCAATCCGTTGAGAATGAGTCCAGATCGTCACGCCAGCGTTTCTTGGGCCTGCCTCGGTTACGTCGGCCGTCTTCAGGCACCCACTGTGTTACTATCTTCGCCCATCTGTCCGGCTCCATTCTAGAAACGTGACCCGCCCAGTCCCATTTTAACCTGGCAGATTTAACGCTGAAGCTGACTACTGTAAGATAAAACAATTTTAGAGTTCATAGACTTTTAAAAGGTCCAAACATAATCTTTATATAATCACATGAGGACTCAATAATAACAGTTGACATGTGGTGATCTTCAGGTTAAGCTGCGTTTGCGTATTTTGTTTCCTTCGTACTTCGGAAAGCACAGCTGTTATCTGATGATCTTTGTCAATCGTTACACGTAATCAGTGGCCTGAAAGTCTGACAACCAGTTGTACCAAGGGGTATCGTATTACCCAGTACTAACTGGGTTGTGGAGGTCAGATAGGCAGTGGCTCAATTTAAAAATATAGGTAGGTATTATGCTGCCTCCGGTTAAACTGGAAGCCGACCCCAACCTAGTTGGAAAAAAAAAGGCAGATGATGATGAGTGATCATTACCTATACTACTTTGCTATCAATAAATCTTGATCAATACTTTTACTGAACCTTACGAGTCCACTAAATTAATGACATTAAGAACCTTTACCTGGCAAGTTATTGTTATGGGTCATAAGTTTACCGTGCTATTACCGGGACAGCGATATAGCCAATTATTTACCACCTAGTCACGCACTAAGCAAGAGCGCTCTATATTCTTACTACCCCAAGACTATATGCCCATTGATAAGCGAATAGCGACAGTTGCTACATATGTCTGTGTGATAACTGATAACTGATAAGAAGTGTTTGTTGTATTGAGACGCGGGTGTTTCTTCAGGGTCACTAAGTGGAATTAGGGGGCTGGCTGCAAGCGTTGTAGATTGTGCTGCAGTTGTAAAGAGGTTATTGTAGTTTTATTCTGTGTTGATAATGATAAACCGAAGACGGATTTATTCAAAGGTAGGGTTTGATAATATCAAAGAAAATAATTATCTGGGTAATTACGATCCCTGTTTTAAGGTGACCGAATCGAATCGATGAGACGACGAAGACGAAGACGATGAAGACGTATTGCCTCAAGTGAAGGTAAGATATATTAAAAATGTTAGAATATCGTTATTTTTTCTCGCTGGTCGTTTTTCCAAACTGGAAAACTAGATCCTCTTTAATAGCATTCTTATTGAAAGTGGTCGTTAATTGAAAATGATTTTTGCTAGTAGGTCGATCCAGATTGAATATAAGTGATAGAAGTTTGAAGTTTATAGTAACGTTTAAATAAATAGTTTAACAAAGTTAAAGACACTTAGCCGCTTATATCACATAAACTACATAGTAAGCCACATCAATATTTCTAATTTCAACACACATAAATAGGCGTATGGAGTTAATGGCAGGTCTAATGTAACTTAATAACTAGAACAGCGTTGTGTAAACTTAAGGTGCAGTGTAACTTAGTGACAAGTTAAGTTAATAAGTGCGATAACTTAATTGTAAGTTTATAAACATAACATCACGCCTGTAATCCCCGAAGGATTAGCCAAAGGTGTAAGTATTAGTATCCACATTACGCCAGTTATGTTAAAGTCCAATGTAATAGCGGACGACCCTATTGCCATCAATCGAGCACAAATCCAGACTCCGTGGCAGCTACTGAGAAATTCCTGATAGAATTCCGAAGTTTTTGGATTTTTCCTGATGTGGGTGTACTATTAGGTACACCTCTGCCTAACCCTGGTAAGTTTATCTTTGAATTAAAAAGAGTTTAAAAGACAGAACTTGGGGAAGTTATTTTTCATCGGTATTAAAATATAGCCTAGTGGTCGGTGGCGCGGCTGCTGCATTCCAACAGGATTTTTTTCAGAAGCAGACACGGAGTCAGGATTTGGGATCCCTGAAGGATTAGACTGAGGTGTAAACATTGGTATCCATATTACGACAGTTATGTTAAAGTCCAATGTAATAGTGGGCGATCCTATTGCCATCAATCAGGCACAAATTCAGACTCCGTGGCAGCTAGTGAGAAATTCCTGATGGCAAAAACCAAACAACGCTCCTAGCTTCTTACATTATTGTTTTAGTAAAAAAGTTACCTGACTATTCTATGTATTTTTAATGATTAAATTCTTAGATTTATTAATTGGCATAGTTTTTGTCAATTTCACGGTAACATCTATTGCATAGGATCTAAGTAATTTCACAAAGTATGCCATGGGAACCTTACCAAGGTTACGCCATGTAATTCGAGGCAGAGTTGTCTTACTTTGTTATAATTGCTGCATTTGTGCTCTTAATTAACAATAAAATCGTTGTTACGAGGTGTTGTTACGATTAAAAAGTGTGTAATGTACACGGGTCAAAGGTTCTCATTAATGGTCCAGTACTAGAACTTGGTCCAGTACTTAGACAAAGAACTTAAGAGTGTTAGATTTATTTTGTTCGAATTTGGTTTAGAGGCTTGTGCGATACATGATGATGATTTGATGGCAATAGGCTAGCGATGTGGGTCTTTCTCAGCCTAACACTACGAAGATAAAAGGAGGGAATGATGATGATTTTATAACTTATACATAACCATTATTCTCTTGCACTTGTCGAAATTTCTTTGTGGTCGATGCATGTCTTATTCTTCCAAACTTCTTTATTCCTCGTCATCTAAGGAATCACTTCCTTACTACCCATGTCACCCTTCACACAGTCCATCCATCGTTTTTTTGTTCTTTCCACATAAATAAATGTTTAACAAAAATAACATGAATTGATTCCAGAGTTCGGTTATAGTTTCTGTATCAGACATCGAGAAATTCCAATCAGAATTCCGAAACAGGCAAAGAGACCCCCTCATAGATCCTGTATCAGCCACTATTCTCATCGGAAATCCCTTAGGGCACCAATATAATTCCTATCACAGGTATCAGTGTAAACTATTACACCATTGCTCTATTACCCAGCAATGTCAAAGGTATTCGTTTCGATATAATAATTAATTTGAAATATGTCATAACGAACTAAAATGGCGGCTACTGAGAACTCTAGATTATTTATGGTCCGAAGATTAATAGAAAATGGTGCAGATATATTAATGGTAGGATTCCGTTTTGAGTTATAGGACGTGCAGTCGTGTATCGTTGCGGTATTTCCGTTGTGGTGTAAGCAGTGATAGATAGGTAGTAGGAGAGTATATGTGCGAATGGTTTGACATAAGTGATCATATTTAGTATTCCCTACTCCTCCGATATTATTTTCTGATTAATTTCGCTGCGGGACCCAAGACAGTTAAATTGTTTCTCTGGGACTTCGTCGAGCTTCATTGTCTCGGCGCTTTTCTGGTGGTCGGCACTGTTGAATAAGGCTTTAAGAGTTACAGTGGTTTGGGAATAGTGTGGCGGGTTTGTCCCATAAAAAATCTCCTGGTTTCTAGAACCGATCTGGCAGTCTTCCTAATCTCCCACTCTTCAATGCAGTCAGCTGTAGTATGTTGGTACTATGGCTCTCTGTGCAGGGTGCACTGTATGATCTTAATCCATATGTGTCCATTATTGTGCACACCAACTAATACACTTTTAAATAAGAGCTGTCTTGTAATACATCATCATCAGTCTATAATGTTCCCACTGCAGGAACTCAGGTCTCCTCTCTAGGAGAGGGATGTGGTCTATATGGTAATAATTCACAACGCAAGCCCAGTGCGGGTGGTACTTTAGTAGATGTCACATGTCTTCGAATTTCTTGGTTCTAAGCCACCTTCACCGTTTTGAGAGTCGAACGGTGTAATTATACATGTGTGTGTTGTGTATGTGTGTAAATTTTAGCATGTAAGATTTAATTTTGCTGTGCCCTGACAGGGTCTACAATGGCTCTTAGCTCTAAGCCTTTTTTGTTAACACCATGCTTTACCTTGTGGAATGCAAATAAATGAATATGAATATACCTATAATATCTTTTTATCCTATTTTAAATAGTGTTAATATTACGTGTTGTTTTATGTAAAAGCCCTCAACGAAAATAAATCATCACGTTTTATAACGTAAAAAACCAGTCTGTTATCACAACAGCAGGCTTCCCAGCATCACATTTTAATTCAATCTCCACATTTATGCGGGCTCAGCATCGAGTTCCATTTTTCGCAATAAACAAAACGCACGCAATGTTTTTTTGGTAAAAAATGCATGAAAACCTATCGGATCACCAAAAAACTGAACATATGGGCATCGGATACCTTTGTAGTGTGGTATAGGTGAGTGTAGGAGGAGCATGTGATTTTGATACTTGCTTTTTATTTCGGTAAGAGATTATTTAGGTTAGAGAGAAAATAAACCTATCTACCTAGGATTCCGTATGGTGTCGGACGTAAAGAATAGCATCATCCCATATCTTCCCGTGGGTGTCGTAAGAGGCGACTAAGGGACTTACCAGAGAATGGGCAGCAGCGTTCTCTGTGCCTTCGTAACAACCATACTGCGATCGCCAACCCGCCTGCCAATCGTGTCTAGTATGGCAAATCCCCCCCTTCTAGGGGAGGCCTATGTCCAGCGATTGCAGTTTTCCTCCTAAATAGCCCAAAACCCGACACTTCCCTCAAAACCGTTACTGATGCTGCAATTCGTGTCGCCTACAAGGTTCAATTCATTTAATAAAATATTGTTTTACTATCGATTCAAAAAAAGAAATAGATAAATATCACTAACTACAATAAAATTATTCTCTTGTTTTTAAAAGCATGTACGTTATTTGTGCTTAGTATTTAAATCTGAACTCAAATTATAGTGAATAATAAGTTCTTCTGCTTTCTGCCTATGTCACATTCTATTTGGGTTTTTCTTGTTCAATTCTCCCCATTCAGATGTCACGGCAACGTTTCCATATCATTCTTTACACAATCAATCCATCTTTTCTTAAGCTATCCTCAATATTTAGTTCCGCATAGAAATAAATAACACCTAATTAACATTCCACCCAACCCAACCCATAAAAATAGCAAGTATCAAATCCCCACGCTCCTACTATACATCAGGATAGTGACAGTACGACAGAATCCCACATGTTTTGATTTTTTTACGAAATATTTTTGTGGAATATTTTTCGAAAAACCATTAAAAAGTGGAATCATAAATCATGTTACATCTGCCGCTGCTTCAGGCATTCATTTATAATTTATAAAATAATATTTACTGTCATCTGATTAAAAAATGACTGCTTTGAACAGATTTTAATGATTTGCAGTTTGTAATTAAAGTTATTATTTTATTGATGTTTTCGCGCTGAAGGCGTTGTTAATATCATAAAATTACTGTTCTTTTTAATTTAAGTTTAACACTATTGTGGGAAACTAGTTGTTATTTGTACTGTTATGATTATAATGACTAACTGTTTAATGTAGGTGTTGTAATTAGAGAGAATAAAAATAAGAATTAATAAAAGACGTTAAAACGACAGTTAAGTCCTAAGTTATATTCAAACTACAAACAATAACAAAATAGAATTTCTATCGTTGGTACATTGCCATAGTTCAATTGCTATTCAGTCAATGCCACTTCGGTTAATTACATGCAACTTTTAACGTGTAGGTTTTTTTACTATTGCGTGAAAGGTCAGTCTTGAAACTGTCAAGTCATGGAATATGAGGTTCCAAGTACTTTCTCGAATCCCGGCAAACTCTTCCGCAACAAGCTCTTACCTCCCAAATATATGTTGTTGATATTGATTGACTGCCACAACAACCATAACACCCTTTTTTTGTGGGGTGGGAAATCATCAAATAACCCCTCCCGCTCTTGGGCAGAGCGAAAGGGAGTGTCAGACTTCTACTGACTAAAAACACCCATGTTCCTTCTTAGCCCTTCATGTCGAGGCCGCGGTATCTCTTGCGAACAACCCGCGGCCCCGACGGGGACCATAACACCCTCATAGCACAATCACCCACAAATACCCTTTAACACAATCATAGTCCATTGATATAATAAAAAAACATTTGCCAATTCTGCCCGGAACTTTGACCTCTCACCCTTGAACCGCTACGCGTAAGTAATTTAACACAATTACGCGCTTAATGTCAAGATTCAATGCGATAAACATCTCAAATTACTCGCTGATTACCTTAAATACTTAGTAGAGATACTGAAATATTTTATTCTACAACTATTTAAATAAAATTATATCCTCAACTAGTTGGCAAAGCTTGGCAACGCGGTCAAATTGCCCAATTTGTCGGCTAAATTGACCAATTTGACAAGTTTGGAGGACATTGTTGGTGATAAATCATGGTGTGATTAGGAGGTCGAAAAGTATCATTTTTAACAGGAAATCGATAAGGTTGAGAGACAATAGGGTTATAAAAAATTCAATAATTATATTGGGCTGTTATTTCTGCACGGCAGTGCAAAGGCCTTTTCTGATTGAGAAGGATAGATAGATTATTGATCACAATGCTTGCCAATAGCAATATTAAAAATTTCTGTCTATTAGAGGTAATTCTTAGGATGCAGCTGTTAGTAAGTAGGTACGCAATATTATAATGTTAGCGATAAATAAGGATTACTATGTGGTAGTCCAGACTTATCTATATACCTAAGTATATTGTTGCTTTGGTCTAAATATCACAAATTTGCACGAACCGCTTTGCTGCATATTTGAATATGAGTACTGCCAAGTAGTGGGATTCCTTGCCTGCGTCGATGTTCCTGAGTTCATATGACCCCAAACTTTTAAGACTCTAAGTTAATAGACTTTGGGTTAGCTCGATTCACCGTCAATCTCTTTTCTGTAATCAGAACAAGAGCCCATAGAGAGGAGTAGGCCCATTAAATATAAAAAAGAGGTCTTTAAGTAGATTTTCCGATGCCGTAAAATATTCTTGAATTTTTCCATCAGGGATGTCTTCTTTATTTTTGGGATAAGTCCGCCACTCTATTCCCAAACCACTGCAACTCCTGAAAGTCAGAATCAATAATGGCGACCAAGTCCTATCAAGGATGGATTTAGATGATATGCCAGCAGTTTGAGGGCAATACATTTAAGTATCTTTAGCACCTGGCTCTCAAAAACTCCTGAAGCAAACAGACATTCCCATTAATCCATGGGCCAATATTACATGCCACCGTTGACACTAGTTTACACAATGGGCCATCCCCCACCATTAATAACACGCGTACCCGGCGGCCGTTCATTCTGATTACAATATAATGTGTAAGCAATAAAAATGTGCATTATAAAACAATCATGGCGGGTACAAATGAAGTGGTAAGCACAGGTGACGATAATGAGGGACGTTTTGTTAAGATGTGAACGTTTTGCGTTTTTTTTTAGGAAGGTTTTGTTGCTATTTCTAGTGTAATTTTTTTCTACGTAGGTCATAGTTTTACCAGAACTTTTAATTAAAAAACTAGTGTTTACTAGTAGATCGATGACAACATCGATCTAATAATCCACGGTTGCGGAATTTGTTCGAAAGAGTCACAGCGGCCCTGGAAGGCAAAGTAGGGGGACGAATTGGTTTTAGTCAGTAAGAGTCTGACACAAAAATAAAGGAAAAATAGAAAGGTTTGGCGATGGATCAGCCTGCAGTCTGGAGAAGGTACAGATCCGAGCCTAATTATCCGTCCAGTTTAAAACAAATGTTTCAGTGCAACCAGAAAGAGTGTCTTTCAAATTTATAATAACAGTCGTTACTTCAATTATCTTCTTTCTTCTCAATTTAATATTTTAATCAATTAATATTTCCCTACACAAACTCAATCATTGACCAAATAAAGACCGACCGTAGCGACCTCATTGGTTAACCAGCATAATCAAAACGTATTACCCAAACGCGCATAAAATCATCATCTAAGACATTACAAATTACAATAGATTGATCGATCATCCTTGTCTTGAACATCCAAACATCCAAAATTGGATTTGCGAAAAGGTCAAAGTAATTTCATCGACTAATCCCATCACTAGGAATGTGGACGTGCCGACGAGGCAGCGACAAGTAAATTAGCGCGTTACTTATCGATAATGACGGACCATATTAAATCTGCAATCCTTCACTAGTGGTCTGTAAGGGTCGCCATGATTTGTTGGTGCAGTGGGATGATGATATAGAACATGGGTGGGTTTTAGTTAATAAGAGTCTGACACTCTCTTCTACAACGTCCAGAGCGGGAGGAGTCATTTCATGATTTTCGATCGCTAAAAAAATGGGTTATACAGGTAGATCTTTGCCAATAAAGTTTCGTTTTTTATATTGACTTAAAAACATAACTATACTATAATGTATAAAGTTATTTATTGAATACTTTCTATTTTAATTAATTAATTATTACTAACACTAGTTTGTAAGCTTGCAATTCTACTAACAAATATGAATGTAATCTTAGGATGAATCTGAAATAAATGATTTATTATTATTATTATTTAATTACAGAATTTTTCAAGTAGCTAGAAGGGTGAATATGAAATTCTTGCGGTAACTCGAGTGTGAACTGTATTATGGAAAGGAGGAATGTTAATCTCTCGTTTTCTACTAATTGAAATTCAAGAGGTGAAAATTGATTACCAATCGAAATACTTGTGTTATTTTTTTTTTTTGGATGTAGGTAAATCATTAAATGACCCCTCCCGCTCTGAGCGGAGCGGAAGTGTAAGACTTTTACTGACTAAAACACACTTAAGTTCCTTCTTAGTCCTTTGTGTTCCGGGGCCGCGGAACCTTAAATCTTCGACGGCTTCGCATGTGTGTGTCAAAAAAATTAAGAATATCCTCATTTATCTCCTTATTTTGGTCACCCTACAACCCCACAATCAATCACACATACTACTCCAAAGTAGCTCTTATTCCCTCGCAATAAGGCTCTAAATTCCCACAATATGGACTCCAGAACATTCCTACGGACTGAACGGAGCAATGTGTGACATTTTTATTAGTTCGGATTGTTTCTCACGATTTGTCCAACGTGTGGTGAACGGTTCCAGTAAATTTTGTAATATTCTTATTATGTCTTATTTAAGACTTACTGGGTTATGGAAGATTAATGCTGAATGTTCAGATTTATACTGACTGTCGACCACTTTTCAACCTTACTGCTTAGGGTCATCATCATCTGTCTAGCCTTTTACCCAACTATGTTGGGGTCGGCTTTCAGTCTAACCGGATTCAACTGTATACCAGTATTTTACATGGAGCGACTGCCTATCTGACCTCCACAACCCAGTTAACACTAGGTAATACGATACCCTTTGGTAAGACTGGATGTCAGACTTTCAGGTCACTGACTATCAGTAACGACTGCCAAAGATCTATATATGACTGCCGGGACCAACTGCTTAACGTGCTTACTGAGGCACGGAGGAAACTAGGTATGTAATGGGTAGTCACCCATCCACAGAACACCCTAGGCAAGCGCAGCTTAACCTAATGACCGATCCGAGTGGCAGTTCTTATTAAGCCACGAGCTCCTCCTTAGGGTAGGTATAAGGGTGCAAAGTGACAGACCGGCAGTGAACTCAGGGTGAAAGGTGGCCGGGGTTGTTGGGGTTGACCCATGGGTGGTTCGAATGAGATACCGCGGCCTCGGCAAGGGCTAAGAAGGAACATGGGTGGTTTTTAGTCAATAGAAGTCTGACACTACCTTATCTAAGTGGAAATTATATTTTTCCTACTCCTCCACTATTATTTTTTGATTAATTTCGTTTCGGAATCCAAGACAGTTAAATCGTTTCTCTGGGACGTCGTCGGGCTTCATTGTCTCGGCGCTTTTCTTGTGATCGCCACTGTTGATTCTGGCTTACAGGAGTTACAGTGGTTTGGGAATAGTGTGGCGGGTTTATCCCAATTTAAAAAATGACACTACCTTCCGCTCTACCCTGAGCGGGAAGAATCAATTAATGATTCCTGACCCTTCAAAAAGAAATTAGTTGGGAGAAGTGGCTAAATAATAACAGCCGGTCTGCTCGATCGTCAATTCAATTGCCATCGACACGCTAGCAAGTACCAATACTTACATCAGTTACTTTAACACACGATCACTAACCTAGATTCCCCTCTAAACTTCCAGTATCATAAAAACGAATACCAGTAACAGTTACCACTAACGTTATCATTCATAAACAACTATAGTCTATGGCCAATCGTATTTGGTTTGGTTTCCAAAAATACATATAACGATTCGTTTAATGTCGTATTGTTTATTAAGAGAAATCCTATTTGTACGCATATTTCATTTGTTTCGCTTTGTATTTATGTTATTTATGTAAGTGAGTGAACTGTTGGTTATCTTTGCACGGATTAATCTTATCGCCCACTGTTAGTGGTGTTTCGACATTTTAGAAAACACGGAAGCGAATCTTCTGCAATTGTGGTCTTAGATGTGTACTTTCTTTTTAGGAATCTGTTGTTATACAAGAAACCTTTAAAGTTCACCTGTTTGACGGTGTGGTGGTGGAACGAAGAGACACAAGCCCAAGTAGTACCTACGCATACAAAAAAATCTGCTTTTGTTTCGCAGACACAAATGCAATGCTTATGGGGTCAAAGTGTATGGCACAGCTGTTTTGTTATAAATAACCGCCAAAGAATTTCAATATCATGTAGGTGTAGGTAGGATCAACTAAATTCATAGGTATGAACCTACCTAAAAGATACCTAAAAGATGTCGATGCGCCATCTATGAAGATGGCGCATCGACATCTTTTAAACCCACATCATTCGCCTAGCCTTTTCCCAGTAATGTTGGGGTCAACTTTCAGTGTTACAGGATGCAGCTGAATACCAATATTTTACATGGATGCCTATCTGACCTCCACAACCCAGTTAGTACTCAGTAATACGATACCCTTTTTTTTGGCAGGTGGAAAATCATCAAATAACCCCTCCCGCTCTTGGGCTGAGCGACAGGTAGTGTCAGACTTCTACTCACTAAAAACCACCCATGTTCCTTCTTAGCCCTTCATGTCGAGACCGCGGTATCTCTTGCGAATAACCCGCAACCCCGACGGGAATACGATACCCTTTGATAAGATTCGTTCTCAGATTTTCAGGTCACTAACTGTAACGATAGCCAAAGATCTATATATGGCAGCCGGGACCACGGTAATAAATATTTGTTACAATGTTATGTTAAAAATATCCTTATAAATTACTGATGCTAAGTACTTAGATGGCATTCATATGGGATATATGGAAAGTATATGGCAGGATAGTCGTTTGTAATGGCAGAAATAAACAAAGTTGGTACGTTGAACTCTAACATCGAGCTGTTGTGCCTTCCGCGGTGACGGCGGCTTCATTTTTCAGGATCTAAAGAATTGTATGGATGCGATGTTTACACATCGCATCCATACAATAAAAGAAATATGAGTGTTTGTATGCCTCACACAATTATAAAACGTGTAATAGTCACATAGTCACACAGTTTGTGTCTGCATCAGTCAAAAGTTTAGTAAAGAATTCCGATTGGCACTAAGTTTGCCTCTGAACATTATGTATGCTTAATTGATTAATAAATAGTCACCTATTACGGTTAAATTTTTGGCTTTTAAATAGGTTCATCACACTGAATTGTCTGCTGTGTGTGTTGTGTATGATTTCGAAATACAAGTCTTTTGCACGTCAGCCTGACATAAATTCTAAGTGTTTCGGAAAATGATAACAACTTCACAAGCTGTGATTAATAATTATGTTTTTTTTCTTGTTAGCTGAACTGTCCCACTCCTGGACCAAGGCCTTGATACTTATAGGCCCTTATTCTTGCCAGTTCTTTCGATGTTCATTTAAAAAACCTTTGTTTATTCTTAAAAAAACACCTCAATGGATATCCCAGCCAGCTCTACCCTATTCCCATCGCTATCATCCCGGCACGGAACCCGAACTGCTATAAATCCCGGCTACTCCCATTGTTGGCAGCACGACTCCGGACTCGTAGGGACGCGGGACGCGGGATGCGGGACGTATCGACGTGCACTGTCATCACGCTATCGACCAATATCAATGCATAATAGCGGGGTGGGGAAACTAAAAAGTTGGCTTTACGGGATTGTTTTCCTATTGAATTTAGAATCATGAGGGCCTGGATTCGATTCTCGGGTCAGGCAAAGTGTTATTGGATTTTACCATCAGGAACTTCTTAATAACAGTCTCGGAGTCTGGATTTGTACCCGGTTGTTGGCAATATCATGATTATCATGACCCGATAACAGTTTGGCCAACCCGGGAATCGAACCAGAGTAATTCTCGCGACTCCTAGACTTACGAGGCAGATATATATTATAAGTATAACTAAGTAATACCAAGTAAGTATAAGAGATAGAACTAGATATAACTTATATCTTGCCAAGAGATAGAACCTAGAAGTTTTTTTCGAGGTTATTTTCGACTTCTGAACATGTCCTGGGTTTGGTTCCCTGCAGGGCTATTGCGTATCTTTTTAAATGTCAGTGGCTATCATAGTGTTCATCGATTAACTGTCAAATGGTTTCATTTTGTACCAAACCATAACCATTTGACAGTTAATCGATGGACACTATGATAGCCACTGTCATTTAACCCTGCAGGACAAGCCAAATAAAGGGTGTCTCAGTAAGAGTGCACTTTTTCATTTTAAAATAAAAACAAGTATTTTATGACAGAGTTGTGATATTTTTATTGTATTGGAAAGAAGACATGTTCCGATTAAGTATGGAATAAAATATCCGGCAAATGACCCCCACGGCTCCGATGACAGGCCATTACTCTTTTCATGAAATTTTCCATGACTTTTGCACAGAGATGTGGCTGTATCTCACCGATGACGCGTTGGATTTCCGATTTGAGCTCAGAAATTGTTTCGGGTTTATTCGCATAAACCCGAGATTTCACAGAACCCCAAAGAAAAAAATCGCACGGCGTTAAATCGCACGATCTTGGTGGCCAGTTGACATTAGAATTTCGTGAGATAATGTGTTCTGGAAATCGTTGCTGCAATAAGTCGATTGTTTCATGCGCGGTGTGGCAGGTTGCGCCGTCCTGCTGAAACCACATGTTGTCCAGAGTCATGCCGTCCAGTTGAGGCCACAAGAAGTCCGTTATCATATTTCTGTAACGAATGCCGTTCACAGTCATCGCAATTTCGGCCTCATTTTCAAAAAAGTAAGGTCCAATCACGCCGCCTGACCAAAATCCGCACCAGACAGTTACTCGTTGTGGGTGCATTTGTTTCTCATGGATTACATGAGGATTTTCTGAGTCCCAAATTCGACAATTTTGTGTATTCACGAAGCCATTCATATGGAAATGTGCTTCATCGGAGAAAATGACTTTTTTCCGAAAAATTGGCATCGACTTCACTTTGTTCCATTACCCATTGAACGAATTAACGGCGCTTTCCGTGGTCTGCTGGTTTGAGCTCCTGAGTTAACTGAATCTTGTACGCATGAAGGAGGTCTTTAGTCAAAATTCGCTGCGTAGTGCTTCGTGAAATTTGAAGTTGTTGAGAACGATGTCGAATTGATGTTTTCGGGTTTTCGGCGACACTCTCGTTTACAGCAGCAATGTTTTCAAGAGACCGACCGTTACGTTGACGCAATGGATTCTTATTATCCATAATTGACCCAGTTTCTTCAAATTTTTTGACCACTCTTCGTATGGTTGACACATTAGGTGCACTTTCTCGGCTGAAAATTTGGCGAAGTTTGCGAGCGGTTTCAGCGTAACTTTCCCCATTTTTATAATGAGTTTTCACAATTATAACGCGTTGTTCTTTCGAAAAGCGCTCCATTTTTAATAATCGGAATAAACAGAGATGACAGCTGTCAAATTTCAGAGTTGCCACTTGCATGAAAAAAAAAATATTCCTATTTTAAAAAGTGCACACTGAGACACCCTATATTATTGGGCTTTTCCATTAGAAATGTCTGAGTAGTTCCTCGGAGCTCGCCCTATTACATGGGGCTTAAACCACTCACGGAGTCTGGATATATGCCTTAACTTACGGCACGGTACGGGTGCTAAACCATTGATTGTGATCTTCCATACATCTGCCAACTATTTTTAAGGAACTTTATTTCGTGTTAATTAGAATAATTAGGAAACTCTGTCTTCAACAGTCGCCAATCACCAACCTTAGATTAGCTGATTATATGTTAGTTCGAATGTCGTGAATGTCAGTTAAATTGTATTATAATTTAATCCATAGCAAATCAAATCGTTATTCTCAATGATAACTTCACAAATTGAATTCCAAAGAGCGACTTTTAAAAGCCCTCTCCCTTTGCAAAAGGAATCTTTTTATTCATTTGTCATCTGACTCGTTTTAACATAATCTCCTTCCAATTGTGAATATCACAATGGGAATTCTATCCGACAAAATGAATCAGGACCTTTTACCAGCCCTAACTGATGTGAAGAACCTTATGTCTTGCTCTTTAAGGGTGGTTATCTAGTTTCGCAAATGCGAACTAAGTTTGTCGAGGGGTTAAAGTTCGTCTTGCCATAGACAAAAGATTTTCGGTTGAAGTCGTATTTTGCACGGTAGCATTGTGTTTTCTATAAGTCTGTTCTTTATGGTCATTCAACTATTTTGACAAAGAAGTGATTAAAAGAGGGTATGACAAAGATTTAGGGGGAATACCCTAAGAAACTGTGGATATCATGTCGTGTTATTGTGTGGGAATTAAATGTTAAATAGGCAAAATACAGCTGAAGATTGATAAATATAATATTTAAGGAAGTTATTAAAAAAAATAAAGAAGTTATCGAAGGAAGGAACTAGTTGTGTGCCTATGTGCCTATTAGCCATGCTGTAACATGAAAATGTTGTGAAACAAAATCATTTTAAAAGCAAAAAATCATCAATATGTTTTTAACCGTGGAGTTTCTTGCTGGTTCTTCTCCATAGGAAACGACCAACCCTAACCGTGCACCTTTTTTTTTTGGGGGGTGGGAAATCATCAAATAACCCCCCCTCCCGCTCTGGGCAGAGCGAAAGGGAGTGTCGGATTTCTACTGACTAAAAACCACCCATGTTCCTTCTTAGCTCTGCATGTCGAGGCCGCGGTATCTCTTATGAACAACCCGCAGCCCCGACGGGCTAACCGTGCACCTTTTCTCGACGTTTTATGTCGCCTATGTGAATTAAAATGTTTTGATTTTGTTTTGTTCTGTCTCCTGCTGATAATATACAGAGTGTAAATCAACCCATCACACAACCGTCAACCAAGCATTCTGTACATCAAACTAAGTACCCCTACGCAAAAATTTTTGCAGGGAAACGACTTTTTTTTTGGGGTCAAAAAACACATTTTACGGTAAAACTCAATGTAGCACTCTTATAACATTGTGCTAGTGGATGCTTTGAATAGTAAACGGGTCATGGAGGTAATTTAAGTAAAGTTATAACCTGAAAAACTAGTATTTACAAAAACAGCTGTGAAAAATTTGGAACTTTGACCCCCAATATCTCCATAACTAGGGGGTTCCCAGGTATGGTCTAGAACAAAAAAAAATATCGCATTGGTGGGGAGAACAAGTGCCTTTCGTTTGCGTTAAGGGTACTTTTACACCCTTTATGGAGGGAAGTGGAAATTATGTTTTTCCTACTCCTCCGCTATTCTTTTCTGATTAATTTCGTTGCGGGATCCAAGTCAGTCAAATTGTTTCTCTGGGACTTCGTCGAGCTTCATTTTCTGATTTGATTGATATGGTTGATTCTGGCTTTCAGGAGTTTCAGTGTTGTGAGAGTGCGGCGTGCTTATCCTAGAAAAATAAGATATGAGAGAAAACTAATCCTACATAGTACACCGAGGAGGGGTCCTCAGTTATATTGATTTATTGTCGTGTGTTGTGTGAAATACTAACTGAGTCTGTGATCATTTCAACTGTTTACCTATTACGGATCATGAGATACACAGCCCGCTGACAGAAAGACGGGCGGACGGACTACAGAAGCTTAGTAATAGGGTCCCGGTGGTTACGGAACCCTACAAATATAACCTACAATTACTATAGACAGCAGTTAATAATTTGCATCAGGTGTACCTCTGCCCTTGCCAAAATTACAAAATAAAACAAAAAAAACCACCCCTTTATTTTAAAACAAGCAATTTAAATATATCAGTTCGCAAATAAAATCAAAACTCGTACACGACAGGTGTCTGTTGGATGGGGGAGCGAGCTAGGGGTAGTGGGTTCAATGCCAGATTCGGACAGATGCGGGCTGGTTACCTGCAAGGCGCCTGTTTGTTCAATAACTGTAATAAAAATTATAGCTGTCAAAATGTGGTTAGTCTATGGTCATGTTTATGTGTTGTGTCTTTATTACGAGTATTGACGACTCTATAGTAGAATTTTGTTTAGATTTATTTTACTGACCTAGTTTAAGTTAAAAAATGAACATGAAATTCCGATATTTCTTTTTTGATTAATAAGCGTTGCCCCACACTAGAAATTTCTCCTGTATTGTGGGGATGCGTTTACAAACACTTAAACTCACATACACACCCAGACCCGAAACAACTATCTGCAGGCCATACAAATATTAGTTCCGTGCGGGGATCGAACCCGCGACACGCAGCGCAGCAGTCCAATCGCTCAGCCACTGCGCCAACCGTGCCGTCCTTGAATATTTATTTGAACTCTAATGTCAATTTGAACTTTTCAAAACCCACATAGGGTTAGAGTTTTTCAGCAAAAGACATAATAAGTGGATTAGTACGTAAATCTTCCATGGAAGCATCGTTATGTTACATAATGTATAGCTATATCATAACCAGCCTATATTATCCCACTGCTGGGACACAGACTTCTCTTTTTTGTGGGGATGGGAATCACGGCTGAGCGATTGGCTGCTGCGCTGCGTGTCGCGGGTTCAATTCAAGAATGTAAAATTGATACTAGACAAGGATTTGTGTGAAATACTACAACTAACTGCGGTACTCAGAGACATTTAATGATTACTTAAGCCGTCACTTAGTAAAGGTTTGACATACCTACTTTTGTATGACAAAACTGTCAAAACCTTTACTAAGTGATGGCCTAAGTAATCATTAAAGCTCTCTGAGTGCGGCAGTTAGTAAGGTAAATTAAAAACATGTTTTTATAATCATGAACTCGTTTCACTTATGCGAGTGAGAGTAAGAAAGCAACCCTTGATTGAAAGGAACTTCGTTGAGGTCCTTGAGGAATGTCAAATATCTATTTGGCGGTATCTTCAACTTGGAGCCGATTGTAAATTAATTTAATTAACCCCAGAAGGCCTATAAACTTACCTATGCGAAATAATCCAGTTCAAGATGAAAGATTGCGTTTATTGCGCAATAATTCAGAGATATAAAGTCTAGTAATGCGGTGAGAAAGAAGTTGTAAAAACAAAACAAATAAGTACACACGACGACCTACAAAGTAATAATTAACAGTTTATACTGATCTTTCATTGTACGGGAATTCCATACAAAGCGAGGCCATGTTATACTAGTAAAGTGCAGCTTGATGTGAAGTATATAAGGTTAAAAATTGATTATGATCTATTTTATTCGCACATTAACCTGTACTTAGTACATTTACTACTAATTAATATTCCGTTAAACATGTGTATTTACACAGGCATTTCATTCACAAAATATTTAATTTTACATAAAACGTTATTTTAATTGCAACGATAAAGTTTTTAGTGGGTTGTGTTGTTTTATTCTTTGGAACATAAATATTATGATAACTTTGGCACTGATCCTAAATCTTTGATATACATAAAAACTGATATGAAGAAGTCCTGAACGCATGGTTAGGGTTGCCACTGCGCAATTCGGTGAAGTCTTCATTGTTTGTTTACCTACGTGAAAAAAGAAAAAAATATGTGTCCAATATTTTTTGGAAATCTATCTGACGGACTAATTAGATTTTTTTTGTTAACTACCCTATTGATGTGCTATATATACCCTTTTTTTCCGCGTGAAAAATCATCAAATAACCCCTCCCGCTCTTGGGCAGAGCGAAAGTGAGTGTCAGACTTCTACTGACTAAAAACCACCCATGTTCCTTCTTAGCCCTTCATGTCGAGGCCGCGGTATCTCTTGCGAACAACCCGCAGCCGCGACGGGTTGCTATATATACCCTTACGTGCTTTCCGAGACACGGAAGAAACTCGGTATGTAATAGGTCTCCCATCAACGGAGGATCTTTATTTAGTTACTGTTATTATTATTTAGCTACAAGCCCCTCCAGCAGTCTAGCTAGTTAACTCTAGCTATGGTCCAAAGGATAAGCGACGTAAACGCAACGGTGGGTAGCACAAGGTCGCCTATGATATTCATTAGGACTCAAAGGCAAGAACGCTATTGCTTTCAAAGCCAGCTCTCTAAGCTAAAGAACAAGTTAACATAACATAACAACACGCCTGTAATCCCTGAAGGGTTAGACAGAGGTGTAACTATTGGTACACCCACATTTTGTTAGTTATGTTTAAGTCCCATGTCATAGAGGGCGAGCCTGCTATCAGCCGGACATAAGTCTCCGCGGTACGGACAAATTCCTGATTCAAAAAGTGACATGGTCGACTAGGTAATCGAACCGAGGACCTCATCCACGGCAGTCAACCACTAGACCAACGAAGCAGTCAAGATCAAGTTTAAACTTGCCTTTTCCCCTCAGTGGGAACCCTGGTCATGACCTACACGAGTCATTGGTACACTGTACCATACGGCTAGACGGCACAACGTATAATTAAAGACAACAGTGACAGATTGATTCAACAAAAAATATTAACTTATTAAATGATTTTGATCTGGCTAAAAGTGTTTTGAACGATCGAGGCAGACTGTGGCGTTAGGGGGAATTTAGTACCCGTCTGGGCTACGGGTTGTTCGAAAAAAAGTACCGAGGCCTCCACACAAAGGGTTATGAAGAAACATAGGTGGTTTTTAGTCAGAAGAAGTCTGACACTACCGCTCCACCCAAATCGGGAGGAGTCATTTTATGATTTGCCACCCTGCAAAAAAAAGGAGGAATTTTGTAAACTAAGTACGTTATTTGAAAGTTTTTTTTGGTATCTTTACCATCATCATTCCCTTGCCCTTATCCGAATTCACAATCCTCCGTTAGAATGATGCTTGCTGTCTCAACTGAACTGAGTCAGTTGAGCCTGTCAACAAGGACTTGGCATAAATATAATTTCACATACACACACACTCAAAACACACATTCATCATCATTCATGCATTCGACACATTCGGAATTTCGGTCATTTACAGTGTTCTCATTGGAAGCACTGTGAATGTCCATAAAAATCATGCACCGGTAATGTGCATGGCCAAAGGTCTTCCAGTAGTAATATTTAACGAGAAAAGTCAAAGAGATCATACCTTATCCAACTACTGTAGGATCTGTGGCATCTCTAGTTATTATAGTCATACAGAAATCGATATGATATGAATTTATGAACAGGTGCAACATCGTTAGTGACATAGACCGAGCAAATCCAGTTTAAAGTATTTAGTTACACAATTATTATTTAGATGATAATCTCCATCTCTCCATCTGTCGCTACTAAATCCCCATTGGTCAGCTGAAGGACATGCGAGCAACTAACCATACCACATAGGGGAACTGGAATGTATTGAGCTCCCCTACACATCCCGGGGGTATAACAGAACTCCCTAAGCAAATTCAAATCAAAGCCAAAATCGTGCTTATTCAAATTAAAAATTACCGTTAGAGTAAAATTTCGTTAACGCTGTGGTACAAAAAGAGTGCAAAATGTGTTTGTATTTGAATGACACATCTCGACCATATTCCATTCTCTTGCCCTTATCCCAATTACTTTGGGCACGCAGCATGTCTTCTTCTTCCATACTTCTCTCGTTTCTCGTCATCTCATGAGACACCTCCTTTCTTACCATATCATTCTTAACACAGTCCATTTATCGTTTCTTTGGTCGTCCTCTACTCTTATACCCATTGCCTTGAAATACAAATAAACCTTTTTGTTTCATGGTAAGTGGATGCTGGTTATACAGTGTTTTTTTTTTAAGTTTAACACAGTCAACATAATACATCACAGCCAAAGACAACGATCATCAGGGTGGCTAGTAGAAGCTTTATGAGAGTTGAGGAGAACGGAGCTGAATGGCGTGACTTTAGAATGATGATGATAAATAAACATAAAACAATATTAGAATGAAACAGTACCACTCCATCGTTTACCAAACCCAATAACACAAAAATAAACCAAATATTGTGATTTTATTAAGAAGGCTTTACCCAAGCAACGTAACTCCTTTATCGGATACTTTTTGACATAAGTTATGAATAGGATACTAAACATATAATTATTAGATACGTGTGGAATGTTCTAAAGTATAAAGGTGACATTTTGAAATACCATCTAATTTAAATGACGTAAGGTGGGTGGGTACCAAAATCTGCAGCGTTATTAATTGCTTATGACCTTGCTGCACTTGTATTAATTAGGAATATTTACATAAGATTCTCATGATTTTTTGGGTGTTGATATATAGAAATAGTCCGTTAAAAAAAAATTGAATTGAGTGTACCGTCGGGGCTGCGGGTTGTTCGATGGAGATACCGCGGCCTCGACACAAAGGGCTAAGAATGAACATCGTTTTAACTCAGTAGAAGTCTGACACTCCTACCGCTCTGCCGGGAGGAGTCATTTGATGATTTCCAACACTCCATAAAAAAGGGATATTTTCATTGCCGAGGAATTTAGAATATGCATGCATAGGTATTATAAGCAGTAACAACAGTTGTCACTTTCAGATGTTTGCAGACTGACTGACTGACTGATTGATATTTGTTTCTACTTTTCTGCTACTCTTTTCTGATTATTTTGTTGCGGGAATACTTTCTCTGGTACTTCACCGCGCTTCATTGCCTTGGCTCATTTTTGGTGGTCGCCACTGTTGATTCTGTTTTCCAAGAGTTACAGTGGTTTCGGGAATAGCGTCACGGGTTTGTCCCAAAAAATAAATACTGACTGTAACCGCCCAGATGATATTTTGCATGACCACCGTGAATTTTGAATTCTCAATTATTAAAGAGCGATGAACCATTCAAGACCGTAGTCTAACCTCGTACATAGACTATTATGGAAGGTATTACAATCAAGAATATCCCATTTATCTATCAATTAATCTTCTTGGTAACAGAAGTCTGTCATCAATTACAATTGCAATAATAATACGCTACTTATACCAATTATTTATTAATATATTTTAATGAACGTTATTATTACATTAGGTTGGTATTATTTATTAAAGTGGTTAGTAATTAATTTATGCAACATTCAATAATAAATGTGCCATCATTTTAGATTATGATCTAAAGCTGGGTCTACGCTAGGCGAGCCGAGCACGAGTCGAGCACGAGCTGAGCACGAGCCGAACACAATTCGTCTAGTGTGGACCGACTAACAAGCCTGGAACGAGCGCGCTGCGAGCATTTCGTTCGTACTCGGCTGTGCTCCGCCAATTGTCGGTTTTTTGACGAACACAAAGGGATTTGACTATGTTCGAGGACAGTGATCGTTGTCGGTTCGTTGTACGTCCACACTTACGCCGCGAACGACGAAGACGAGAACGGCTCCGCTCGTGCTCGGCTCATGCTCGGCTCGCCTAGCGTAGACGCAGCTTAAGAGTCTACGGGTTGAGAATATTTCTTCATTTTCCTCATGTAATTTATGTGCACTAGTATTATCCACACATTTTACAATAATGAGCGACTGTTGCTATCACATAATGTTATTTGTTTGCTTTTGTTGGTTCTGTATCATATTACCCAGTACTAACTGGGTTGTGGACGTTAGATAGGCAGTCGCTCCATGTAATATACTGGTACTCAGCTGCATCCGGTTAGACTGAAAGCCGACCTCAACATAGTTGTGAAAAGGCTACGCCGATGATGAATGATAGAGATTTACTGAGTACTTAGTAAACTTTGAAAAACAACGAAATGAAAAGCCACTTTGGTTCTAGCCAAATTTTAACCCACCACCGCCACCACGTCAGCCATAATAGAGTCAACCACGTACGGTCAGCAACAGAAATAGCTTAACATTTCGGATTTTAATTATTTGATGTACAGGGCTCCAGCTATAATTTTTAATGTTTCAGAAGATTATTCTTTAAAATATTCCTTATTCTTCAATAACTTGTTAGTAACGAGTAATAGCTAACAAGTTTAAAAGAAAAATGTGCTATGAAACTTTGAATAGTGTTTATCTACTTCTGACGCTGACTGTGCATACTTACATACATAATTTATTTTATTTGATTCTGGACGTTTCATACAAAACTAAATGATGAAGTAGGTATATTCACAATAGGAGAAATATATTTTAAATCAGGTACAGACATGTTCTAGCCAAATCAACTCAACATGTCAATTTTGACAGACCTCAAAACCACCTCATAATTTTTTTCGATGTACAATCAAGGACAAAATACAAAAGCATTTGTTTTTGCAACCCATCATCGGCACTTAGCGTATCAGTTATCAGATCCACGATCCAATAAATAAGGAAGATCGTGATTTCCTGACCAGTAGATACCTAGTACATACTTGTACATTAACTAGGTACAAATGCTGGTAAAGGGACTTCAAATACGTGGGATTTATTGGCATTCTGTTGCGGTCTGTGGAATTGAAAGCAGCTATGTGGTGGTGCGATTTGCTAATGGATTTTGTACGTGAGAGTACTTTTCGTCAGATGTTTTGTTACGGAAATTATATTTATACAAATAAATAAAACTGCAGTGTTTGTAATTTCAAAATAACCGAAAAAACTCACAATAAATCTAATATTTTTGTCTATCTGTTCCGGAAAATCTCCGACACGCCTGGACCGATTTTGATGGGCCTTTCACTGGCAGATGGCTGATGTTATAAGGAGTAACTGATCACATAATTATGTACCTACTTATTTTAAAAAAAGGATTAGGGTTATAATACCCAAGAAATGGTAGTCAGTAGTCCTCAATAGTAAGAAAATTAAAGGGATCAAAGCCAATATTATCCAGTGATTGATTCCAAAGACAAGATTTGCGTCAATCATTCACTCTCTCAGAATAAGTATTCCTCGTATTTCTTCCTGTACCATTGACAAGAACTATCTTCAATTTTTCCTAAGAATATCTCGATTATCGTACCAACAATCATCTGACGACCATCATTACGCCATGTCGTACAAATATTTGCGAACTTTGTTTGTCTACATCCGAATACTATTGTTTCTGGTTCTTGTTTACAAAACATGGCGTTCCAAGATGGCTGCCGTCGCGAGTGACGTAAGCCTGTGACGTCACGTTCCCCGTACGCTTTCGTGTTTTGACAACGACGCGTGCGCAACTGAAAGATAAATGTTTTCGTATAATTATTTAGATTTCTGAAAAAAATGTGACTGTAAATTGATTCATTATCGGGAACCATGACTCTTGTCAAGTCTTGGAATTAATAGGAGTGTAGATTTTTGAGGTTTTTTTAAGAGCTTTTTCCTTAATGATTTATTTTTTGTTTGTACATTTTTCAGTGGCGTTTGACATTGAAATGAGTTATTAATCTTTCATATTTTTTAATAACATGTATAAAGGATATTTTTAATGGCATCAACTTTAATGATACTGTTTATGGAGGTCACTAAAATAGCTAATTTTTTTAAGGATTTTTATATTGTTTCATATATTGTATGAGGAGCTCGTGGCTTAATAAGAACTGCCACTCGGGTCGATCTTTAGGTAAAGCTGTGCTTGCCTAGGTCGGTCTGTGGATGGGTGACCGCCCGACATACCGAGTTTCCTCCGTGCCTCGGAAAGCACGTTAAGCTGTTGGTCCCGGCTGTCATATATAGCTCTTTGGTAGTCGTTACAGGTAGTCAGTGACCTGAAAGTCTGACAACCAGTCTTACCAAAGGTACTCGTATTACCCAGTATTAACTAGGTTGTGGAGGTCAGATAGGCAGTCGCTTCATGTAAAATACTGGTATTCAGCTGTATCTGGTTAGACTGGAAGCCGACCCTAACATAGTTGGGAAAAGGCTAGGCGGATGATGATAATTATATTGTATCTCCATTTCTTTCAACATGCAACGGTCATGAGACCGTGTTACTTCTTTCCAATTCTCAAGTAAAGGCATCCAGTTCATCCCGCGCGCCTTGCCGTGTCACTATTTCAGAAAATAAAATCGTATATAATTCTTGTCAAATATTACAAATAGAGCAGTGGTGGCCCAGTGGTTGCGGCCCCGACTTACGAAGAGTAAGTCGTGGGTTCGAACCTAGACAGGCGCATTACGTTTTGTAATTTATTTCATCACCACTGTTCTCAAAACGGTGAAGGAAAACATCGTGAGAAAACGTCTTAGAACAAAAACAAAATCAAATCATGTGACATCTACCAACCCGCACTGGGCACGCGTGGTGGGTTATAGACCATCCCTCTCCTAGAGAGCAAGCAGTGGTAACATTATAGGCTGATAATGATGATTACTGTTGAAGGAGGTTTTCTCTCAATCTTTGCTTTTTATAATATTTTGTTTTGCCCTGTCATTCCTACTATGTCAATATGAATGTTTCCAACATGTAATACGTTTTATCATTTCGATCCATAAAATTCACCGTTTGAGTTGTGGTTCACAAAGAAGCCCTCAATCAAACATTTGAGAATCATTGGCACTGAATGTTATGCTCATGTTCCAAAAGTAAAGAGAACGAAAATGTCCAGAAAAGCTCAAAAATGTATTCTCATTGGTTATGATGGTGATGACGGTTATCGGTTACTAAGCATAAACAATAAATCAAATCCAACACTGATACGATCAAGAGACGTAATATTCAACGAGTCAGTCATTAGATCTATTGGATTGGAGTCAGATGTCTCTGAAACAGAAAAACACAGTCCAACTGTTGAGATGGAGTCTCATTTTCCTGAAACTATAGAAAATCATCCAATGTTAGATGCAACGGAGGATATTTTACAAGACGCAACTACTTCAGATGTGCCTCAAACATTGAATGATAGTGCAAGTTTTGAACAAACAATTCCCAATTTGCCTACAATATCGGATGAACCTCGTACAAATGAAGAAGATTCTAATGAGTCCTATATTACACCTGAATCATCAGAAGTTGATTCAGATGAAGATGATGAACAAAGAAATTCTACGACAAGGAATCTAAGAGATAGATCGACATTGCGACCACCACAACGATTTGAAGATTTTATTATGTCTACTATTGTTAGTGATTTTGATGAACCCAAATCATACAAAGAAGCAATAAAAAGTCCTCAGAAAGCGGAATGGTTAAAAGCAATGGAAAGCGAACTAAAATCTCTACAAGAGAATAAAACTTGGATTTTGGTGGATAAACCAAAGGACAGAAAACTGATTTCTTGTAAGTGGGTGTTCAAAGTTAAAACCCATGCTGATGGAAGTCTTGACAAACATAAGGCGAGATTAGTAGCAAGAGGTTATACACAAAAGAAAGGAGTTGATTATAGTGATACATTTAGCCCTGTTGCTAGAATGGCCACAATAAGATCGATTCTTAGCATCGCTGCAAATGAAGGGTTATCCCTCAGACAGTTTGATGTAGCAACTGCATTTTTGAATGGTTCAATAGATGAAGATATATACATGAAACAGCCAGAAGGATACAGTGATGGTACGACTAAAGTATGTAAGTTGAAGAGAAGTTTATATGGTCTTAAACAAGCTCCAAGATGTTGGAACAAATGTATTGTTGATTATTTGAAAGTTTTAGGATTCAAACAATGCGACACAGATCCATGTTTGTTCATTAGAAACCGACTAAACAACAAGATAATTCTTGGACTCTATGTTGATGACGGTCTAATAGCTTCAACGAACCCAAAGGAATCTGAAAAGTTTTTGGCAGAATTGAAACGGAAGTTCAAGATAACCACAAAGCCAGCTTCTTACTTTCTGGGTTTGGAAATATTCAACAACAACGATGGTTCCATCAAAGTCTCTCAAAAACATTATGCTAAAAGGCTACTGGAACGCTTTGGTATGAGTGATTGTAAAGCCGTTAGTACTCCAATCATCAAAGAAGCACAACCTGCACAACCATGCTCAGTAAAAGAGGATGAGGTTAAATTTCCCTATCGTGAAGCCGTTGGTACACTAGCTTATCTAATGACAGGTACTAGACCGGACATATCATACGCTATTAGTGTCGTATCCAGGAAACTTACAAATCCCTCTTTAGAAGATGTGAACAAAGTTAAACGCATACTTCGTTACATTCAGGGAACACTAGATACAGCAATTGTATACAAAAAAGGATACAAAACTGTAATCTTGGAATGTTTTAGTGATTCTGATCATGGTGGAGATTTCGATACAGGACGCTCTACTTCTGGTATCTTATGCGTGTATGCAGGAGGAGTAATCTCTTGGGCAAGTCGTAAACAGACTTCTGTAGCTATCTCAAGCACCGAAGCAGAACTTGTTGCAGCTAGTGAAGCGGCTCGTGAGATTGTTTGGCTGAAGAGACTTTTCAATGAAATTACTACTTTGATAGAAGTCCCTACTTTACAAATTGATAATGATGCTGCTATAAAGCTTGCACAAAACCCAGAGTTACATCGTCGCACAAAGCACATTTCTATTAGACATTTTTATGTAAGGGAATTAGTTACTGAAAAAGAACTTCAAGTTAAGTATGTTCCCACAGAATACCAGTGTGCTGATATTTTGACTAAGCCTGTGCATAAACCCAGACTGGATCTAATTTCAGGAATGGTGGGACTTATACGATAAAGATTATCGAAAAAGGGAGGATGTTGAAGGAGGTTTTCTCTCAATCTTTGCTTTTTATAATATTTTGTTTTGCCCTGTCATTCCTACTATGTCAATATGAATGTTCCCAACATGTAATACGTTTTATCATTTCGATCCATAAAATACCTCTCAACAATTACAAATAGCTAAGTAATCATTACATCCTATTGACCAACAAAGAAATTCAATCAGCACATGACTACCCAAAAAGCTAAATTATCATGCTCTTGTGCGAAAAAAATCCTCTAACATCATAATCATGTTATCGTAATAAAGACAAGCTGCTAAATAAAGCCACACCACTTTTCCCATTACACCCGAATGCTATCAGATCACTATCATCAAAATAATGCTATCAGCGTTCGGCAGCTGGCTGTCATAACATACTTTTGTTCACTATAAAGGTGTTTACAGACAAAAGTGCGTTTCTGCCCGTCTGACGGTATCTAATTGTTCCATCTTTTTATCTGTTTTGTTAACGAATTATATTCATTGCCTATTGTTAGGGACTGGCGGGTGGAGAAGTGTTAGTTTATTTATCACTAAATTTAATCTTTTGTTATGTTTTTGGATCAGTTTCAAGATATAAACTATGTAGGTATTTGGTATTTAAGTCTTTCTTCCTTCGTTATCATCGGAGTTCGTTTGCCAACCATGGACCTCTGATTTGACGTACCATGCCTCCGAAAAATGTCTCCCACGCATGTTGGTTTCCTCACAATGTTTCCTTAACCGAAGCAAGTGATTATAATACGCATTTATAAGAAGCATTTAAGTGGTTTCGACGGAATTACTCTCTGTAGATACTTAGGTATCATAAAATCGCAAGATAATCTTGCATTCAATCTTTATCTGCAGATTTTGATTACATTACACATTAGAAATTTTAAGTGCATTAGTCTTGATTTCCCTATTCTTCAAGATTAAAATACCTGTCGATATAAGACATTGCAGTAATATGATTAGCATCTACACTAGATTTACGATTCAACATTTTTTAATCGTTACTCATTGAGATTATTTAAATAGCATAGAAATTGTTCCTTACCGCTGCCTCCGAAGACCTCTCCATCATCATCATAAACCGGCTTATCAGTGTTGGGTTATAAGACTTACCTTTTTTCCGTCAAATTTCCCGGTCCTGTGCGTCTCTTTATTTATTTATTGTTCACAAAATCCACAGCTCTTTGAAATTGTATCTTTAAATATTAACTTATCCTACAGCCAATTAAGGATTTACAATTTATTACAGCATTACATTATTTACTCTTATCCAAGTGTTTTGTATTAATCAAGGTTATCATATTACCTAGTGCCAACTGGGTTGTGGAGATCAGATAAGTAGACGCTCCATGTAAAATACTGGTATTCAGCTGCATCTGGATAGAATGGAAGCCGACCCCAACATAGTTGGGAAAAGGCTAGGCAGATGATGATGACTCCTAACCAGAATTTTCCCGTGACTTCGACGATATCTTTCCAAAAAAATATTATTTGTTTGGAATCATAGCTAATGTGGACCACTGGTGGAAATTTTTATAATTTGAATAAAAAAAAAACTATGGCAAATAATTTCCACGCAACAGTACCAGTTAACGTTACTCTTATTTTTGACGACTGCGCATGATTTGCAAAACACCCATCTTTATAGCGCAACCGCTGCAAACGACTTCCATTTATGAAGTCGTTAAACTACCATATTAAAAACTATAACCGATTAATAAGTTAATTTATAACGTATCAAATTAAAGTAGATAATCATATTAAAAAGTTAACAGGGTGAAGTTATAACTTTTTTAACTTAGTGAGATAAAATTACAGATGTTTTTCAAAATAACTTAATAAATTATACAGTAAGAGTATGGTCTTAATATTTTAATTTTATTTTTTTCGTATCATTATAAATGCTTTAAAATTTCTCAGTAGCAGCCACAGAGTCTTTAGTCGTGGCCGGTTGATGGCAATAGGCTCGCCCCCTATTACATGGGACTTCAAGATAACCGGCAAAATGTCGATGTATTTAGGTTCAACTCTGCCTATGTCTTCGGGGATTTTTAGTACTCTATGCACTACTTTAACAGCAAACATACTCATTACACGGGTATTCCTTTCCATAATATTTGGAGCTACAATGAATAGGCTATTACGAGACAATATGTGTCAATATCAACCAATATAATAACAATACATAGGGCTATCAATATCATTACGTTTTGTGCTAAACGCGTTATGAGAAAATGTCACGAAATGAACGAAAAACTCATAGTGAAATTAAGTCATCACGAAATGTCTAACACAGAATCATAACCACATTGAAAAATCATAATCATTCGTTATGTACAAGTCTCATGTACAAGAGAACAAGCCTACTATAATTACTGTCAACTGCTACTGAGAAATTTTTGATGAAAAAACCCAACATCAGTTGGCCTTACCCGGAATTTGAACCTAGGTCCTCATGTGAGCAGTCGCGATTAGGACCAGTAGACTAATTAGTGGGTTTTTTAAGATAGGGTTAAAAAAATTGCATTGTTCTTTACAGCATGTCGTTGGCCTGTACCTTAAAAGAGCCTTTGAGGTACGAAACACCGGTCACATATAATTTAAACAATATTACGTGTAAAAGAGTTTGTAAAAACCTATTTGCAAAATAAACACCATTCATCATAGGCAAATAGGAATGCTCTTATAGAAGATTTAAGATCTTAATACCCGTTGTGACATCCATAAATTATTCTAAACAACTGGAATGTAATTTTGATCAGTTCTTAAAATATCGCCAAGCAATAGGGTAGATGACCTAGAGTCTACGACAATTATAGATTCATTGTCTTGTGCAGTCATCCTTATTCTTAAAGATTACTGCTAGAAACTATTTTAGAATAGACGCAATAACAATTTGAATTCTTATTGCGTCTATTCTAAAATAGTTTAAATAAGGTCAGACTTTTTATTCGTTTTGTATTTTAAAAGTTAGCACTATTTATGCATTGATGGTAATTAGAATTCACAGAGTTCACGGAGCTTGCAATTGGGTAGTTAACTAAAAAAATCTAATTAGTCCATCATATAGATTTCCAAAAAATATTGCCCTCGTATTTTTTCTTTTTTCACGTAAACAAACAATGAAGACGATACAGTGCTGTGAAAACTGATATGACGTCATATTCTAAGACATTAGTATGCCATTCTTTACCGGTGAGTGACGTCACGACCGACTCAAATCTTTGACGCGTATTATCTTCGTAAATTTTTAATGATTTGATAAAAACGAAAAATACGTATCCAATATTTTTCGATAACATAACAGACGGACTAATTAGAATCATATTTGTTTAAGTCAGTAAACATCCCTATTGTGCCCGATAAATGGCAATACTCTCGCCCCGTATTACTGGCGAAATCTGAGTGTAGGTACTAATGGGTACACCTCTGCCAAACCCTTGGCTGATTAACAGGCGTGATGTTATGGTATGTGTGGTAAGAAGAGTCTTCGGGTACTCTCTACTTCTATAACCAACTCCTACGGGTACTCATCTGCCAATGATAACATGCCCATGGCCATGCTGTGCAAGTCAATTCTTCTTGATATTACAGTCAGCATCAGAAGTAGATTAACACTTTTCAAAGTTTACAAGCAGGTTTTTAATAAAAACTTGTTAGATATTCTTCATTACTAACAAGTTATTGAAGAGTATATATATATATGTCTTTGGCAGTCGTTACAGTTGGTCAGTGACCTGAAATTCTAACATCCAGTCTTACCAAAGAGTATCGTATTACCTAGTATTAACTGGGTTGTGGAGGTCAGATAGGCAGTCGCTCCATGTAAAATACTGGTATTCAGCTGCATCCGGTTAGACTGGAAGCCGACCCTAACATAGTTGGGAAAAGGCTAGGCAGATGCTGATTGGGAAAGCTTTACAGTGTCGGATATATTAATGTACTGGCGTCATGTCCATGGTTCTCAAGTTAGATACATTATTGATTTACATGCTAATTCCACCTAATTACTCGTAGTTGTGTTGTCCCATCTATTGGTAGTATGTTGTCTACTGTGTTTAGTTTAACTTTCCTAACTCCTTCTAGAAGTCGTTACCCAGTGATTCTTTCTTCCATTACTCGCGGGGAGGGGGAGGGGGGGGGTATTCCCATAAAGCACATCGTTAGCGCGGCCACCCGCCAGAACGCGATGTAGGAAGTCACCGCTTAGTCGCCGCCGCGAACTGGCGAGTGAAGTGGACATTTGGCGGTGCGGAAATTGGAGGAGGTATTGACAGATGTGGACGGGACAGTTATGCAGAATTGTGTTTTCTTTTAGTTCTAGTAAGGAGTTCGAAATTGGTTTGGTTAAGTTAGGAAAAACCTTATGAGTTTTGATTTTGGGGAAATGCCAAAGAACTGATAAAAGAAATTAAGTAGAAAAAACCAAAACAAAATTTGAACAGAATTTATTCAATTGTTTGGGTTTTCAGCACCTAAAGGAGATGCTTCTATTTTCCCATTAGCCTCTTCTGCTGCAAAATACCATATACCTAATAATGCTAGCTAATTCGAATTTAAGTTCTCGTCAGTTTCCACAAATTTTTAGACTTAGGCTTAAGGTGTTAGTTAACGGGATTTCTCAACAGGTTTTTCTCAGTAGCAGGCGCACTCTATTACATAAGACTTGAAAGACATAACTAGCGAAACGTGGCTGTATTATTAGGTACGCCTTTACCTAACCGTTCGAGGATTTCAGGTTTCAGTAAGAAACAAGTGAATCAAAATCCTACAAAGTTCCACATCGTTCTCTCCATGTCCATTATGCCCGCCAGCACAGCCGGTCACGGGCGGCGCTCTCTTGATACACGCTCCAAGAAACCCGATGTTGGCACCGTCTGTCGGTTACTGCCCAGTGTCTCTGTTACATTGCACTTGTTACCTCACCGACTGACTTAGCGAGGATGACCCGGCAACTGTGAATGAACGTGTAGCGCCATAGAACATGTTTACATAAGAGGCCAGAAACTACAGGGTGTAAACGAACCCTTCACGCATCCGACAACCAAGCATTCTGTACATCAAACCAAGTACCCCTACGCAAAAATTTTTGCTGGGAAATGACTTTTTTTTTTGGGGTCAAAAATCACATTTTACGGTAAAACTCAAAGTAGCACTCTTAAAACATTGTACTAGTGCATGCTTTGAATAGTAAACGGGTCATGGAGGTAATTTAAGTAAAGTTAAAACCTGAAATACTAGTATTTACAAAAACAGCTGTGAAAAATTTGGAACTTTGACCCCCAATATCTCCGGAACTAGGAGGTTCCCAGGTATGGTCTAGAACAAAAAAATGATCGCAGTGGTGGGGAGAACAAGTACCCTGCGTTTGCGTTAAGGGTACTTTTACACCCTATATAGAGGAGGCTCGTGCGTGGCTAAATAATAGCAGACGCTCGGGTAGATCTCCAGGTTAAGCGGCGCTTGCCTTGGTTAGTTCATATTTAGTTGACCAGTTTACCACCCGTTCGATACCGAATTACCTCCGCGCTTCGTAAGGCACTTTAAGCTGTTTGGTCCTGCCTGTGAATTTTACATATTTGACTCAGGCTGACTCTTCGCCCGTCGGGGCTGCGGGTTGTCCCGTCGGGGCTGCGGGTTGTCCCGTAGGGGCTGCGGGTTGTTCGAAAGAGATACCGCGGCCTCGACATGAAGGGCTAAGAAGGAACATGGGTGGTTTTTAGTCAGTAGAAGTCTGACACTCCCTTTCGCTCTGCCCAAGAGCGGGAGGGTTATTTGATGATTTCCCACCCCCCAAAAAAAAAAAGGCTGACTCTTCTTATAACAAACCGAAATACCTATTTGAATAGTAAATTATCCAAAGGCCGTATTCTGGTTTTCGACGTAGGCCGAACAATTGCCAAACTTCAGTGCTAGATGTTGTGAAGTGGCGACCGCGAAACGGAAGACGTTACGTTGGGAGGCCTCCCACTAGGTGGACTGATGACCTGGTGAAGGTTGTGGGATCCGCTGAATGCGAGACGCACGGGACCGGTCAACGTGGCCACACTAGGTGAGGCCTATGTCCAGCGGTGGTCATCTTTCGGCTAAATTAATGATGATGAGTCAACTTTCCGGGTAGTCAATTTCATCGGCTAGACACGTTAATCTCACTAATCTCATCACTAAACCAATCACTTACTACCCACTTTATTATGTAAATATTACAGAAACAGATACGTTTCTACAGTAACATTAACAATCCAGTCAAAACAGACGAAAAAATAAATGGCTCGTTTACCTTGACCTTGAAGTGAAGATCTAGACGTAAACGGACGCGCTTATCAGCTGATCATCAATTGTATTAATTCTAAAACGATGGAATCTTAGATAGGCCCGAATATGTAAATGATAACCTGTTGCTTAGTGCGAAAATGGTAGTGGTATATGAGTAGATAGTGAACAGAGCCACACTTTGTTCGTTGTGGCATTTTGTCTTAAATGTTGAGATAGCTACATACAACGACGACGACGAAAAGAAAACAAAACGAAAAAAAATTGGTCCTGTGTGAGACTAATAAATACATTTATTCTTTCTTTCTTATTTTAGTAGGCCGAATGTGAGTTATGTAAAATAATAAACAAGCCAATAGATAGTCTAGCAGCACCTTTATAAGTATTTGGTTACCTTCTTGTCGGATTACATTTGCGTAAAGTACAGGAACGACTTGAACTGAGCTGTAAGTCAACATTATAGTAACGAATATCAACGTCAATACGAAGAGCATCTCTTACACTCTAACATAAGGCCTCCATTTGATATCTACTCCCGTGTAATTCGAGTGGGTAAAGTTGACAGTTTCAAAAGGTTAGAAATAGTCTTCGTGAGAAAACGTGCGATAAATATCGTATAGTTTTGAAAAATGCAATAATTCCAAAGATGGTACTGGAAAGATATGTGGTAACATTGTATAATCGAAAGATGTATTAGTGGTAATTAATTTTAAAGATGATAGTGTAACTATAATAGTGTCTGTCGCCGTCAAAGGGGTATCGTATTACACGGTAACGAAGGTCAGACTTCTTGTATACTCGAATTCTGCTGCGTACGGTTAGAAACCAATCCTAACAAGTCGGGCAAAAGACCAGGCGTATGAGGCTTATGATGAGTGTTTTATCATCCCCCATCCATCGTCATGGATAAGTAAGAGTCCAATCGACTTAGATAATAAGTCAGTAATTACCTACGGTAGCGTATAACTCAATGTTGGAATCGCATTGACCAAAGTTTATATAATATGCCATTCCTGGCGAAATATCGTTACGTTAACATAACATCATACCGATAATATTTAAAGATTAAGGCAGAAATGTACCGAAAAGTGCACCCACATTTCACCAGTTACTTGGATTAACACATAGGATACTTTATATCATAGTAATGCGACCGTGGGATAATTATCGAACTTAACTCGGGCGAAGCCGCGGCCATAAGCAAAAATTGCATTGGAGTTAATTAGTTTTTTTTTTTTAATTTTATTTAAAGCCAGCATCTTATTTGCAACTTGAAACCGCAATACAACTCAACCGTGTGTAATTTTTTTACTCATTACTAATATTTGGTGTCTGGCTGACCTCGTGTGAGATCGGGTCCGCTCGGCCGGGCTCGTGCGAAGGGTGCCACTGTTATCTGGCACGAGGCGTCAGCGGCGCGTGCGCAGACCACGTGGACATTCGACCTATGCGTAGTGCGGGGCTGGGTGGAGCTTTTTTATCGAAGTTTTGTTTGGTATTAATTGGTAAGTGTTATTTTTACCCATAACAGCATTTTGATATCACAAGAAATTCATAAGTGAGAGTTATGGTGGTTTCTTTGTGTGTACGAAAAAAATATTGAATTGTATGACATCTCCATGAAAATATTTTTTGTGTATTACATAGATTAGTATATTCCTACATATGCCGAATAAAAAAAATAAGTTGATTTTGCTTTTTCTTGCATTAACTAATAAAAAAATAACTATCCGGAACCATAAGCTTGATAAAAATAAGTAATTCGTTTTAATCTAGTTAAAAATATATTTCGTTAGTTAAGGACTTCAATACCTAATTACCCACTTCAATATGGATAAGAGGAAATATAATTAATTAAAATAATCGTACTTAATGCTGGACACACACCATACAACTTCCACACACCTGTAAGTACATACCCCGCATTATCAAAAAAATTCAACAAAATGTTAATCAGCCACTAAAATTGTATCTACCTAATTAATAAAAAGCATTACATAAATATGTCTATGGCCATCACTATCACTTATCGATACGCCGGGGGGATAGGGTAAACAAACGGAGAGGGGTAACCTTGGATGCGCACGCGCAGCTGCTCGATGATCACCTGCCTCCAGCCGCCATCTTGGATCCAGCAAGCAAACAAGTACACACACAGTGCAAAACATTCACGTCTTTTTGTATTAATAAAAATTTCGACAATTTCAATTTAAAGTTCATTTTATGACATTTATTTGATCGGTTCTTTAGCCTTCTTTAGTTTTGGTATGCTCATTTTTATCTTTGATGTTTTAGGCAATTTTATAAGCCTCATAATTTCGTCAATTTACGCAATCTAAACTGAATCTGCATGGCTAATACTAGATTCTTACTATAAGTGGTTTTATTGAGTATCAAATGTCTGTTATCTATTTAATTCTGCGTTTCTAAACGGATCAGATTTCTGCAAAAAACTTGAAATAAAGTGTTAATTCCTACTTTATCAGTTCTATGGCTATAATTTCATTTAGATCGATAATTTAAAAAACAGGTCTATTCTGTTTAAATATTTTGGTAGGTATGTAATATAGTATTTTAACATGTCACTAAATAAATACGGTGACGAAATAAAACCATGGAATATTAATGATTCAAGCCAAGTGCACATTGCTGTCACATTTTACAAAACACAGAAAAAAAAGAACGACATTTCAAATTAATTTTCGAACGCAGGGTGGCAATGTCAAAAATCTAATGTTCCGAATTCAAATCGAATGCAAGAAACACCTTGCCAGCGACAAAAAAAACAGAGCTAATGCAAAAGACAGGTGTTTGGAGTTAATAACTTGAGGACTGGCCACGATTCAGACAGTCGAATTAAGTTTTAAGATTAAGAACGAAATACTCGTTTACTCGGATTGAAGGTAATTTTGTGGATTGCATAATTCTGTCGCTATAATTGTGAGTCTAAATGGGAACATCTTTAAGGAGCTTTTGGATTAAGTATTCAACACCATTTTAAAAAGTATGTCTATTACTATAACATAAAATAACGTGGCGCCTGTAATCTCCTAAGGGTCAGGCAGAAGTGTACCTTATACTCGTAGTACTTACACCCAAATTACCATCAACCGGGCGCAGATCCAGACTTCTTGGCTGCTACTGACAAATTCCTAACGGAATAACCTAGTACCACTTTACCTGACATGGGAATCGAACCTAGGACCTGCTCAGCAGGTAGTCAATCAGTATATACTTTAAATATTAACTTATTCCATAAATACTCTTGACAGCACGCAAGACTAAGTGAAATTCTATCAACAAAATGATAAACTGTATGGGACTGACATAAGCTACCGAAAGGCCTATGTCAAGTATTGTCAAGACTGTTGAAGGTCATAGAAGAAATACGAAACCATTGCCCCGTGCTATAGAACCACATTTTGTCAATCAAAAGAAAAGAGAAGCGAGCTCGTGATTTAAAATAAATTACTGCTTGAAGCTACCCCGCCTGCAAACATCAAGGTTGCTAAATACAATGTAAGTCACTTTATTAGTCGCCTAATAAAATACTTTGTCTTAAAGCTAACTTCCTAGGATAGTATTACACATGTCGACAATATTCACGTTTTTACAACATAATTCGCATTTTTAATACATTATTAAATGAAAAATCGACTAAGTATAACATATCATTGATAACATCTTAATCAATAATCTTAATCAAATGAATAATTCGAGATCAAAAGAGTTTTAATCCGACCGGTTTTAAAAACACAAGATATTTGAAATACGAATACCTACACTACTCTCCTATAGTCTATACTCCGAAATACAAACAAACACACTTCGATTTTCAAACGCACGTACTCGTAACCCATAGACTAAAATAAAAGAGTTATCATATCATAAAATCGAGAATTTATCAAAGAAGTCTTTATTTCAAAATAAAATTGACATATAACTGCAACTTTTTTATGTGTTAAGTCGTAAAACGTTCCGCATACTCCAATAGATTCATGGAAAACAGTAATTTTTCATTTAGTTTGTTTTAAACGGAAATTCCTATACATGTGATCGAATACTGAATATTTTCATGAGGTATTTCCTTGGGTAGCATAAACATTACAAACATACTTACCTGTTTATCACGCAACTTCTTAATACTTCTTGACTGTTTCGTTGGACTAGTGGTAGCAAGCGTGCTGTGCATGAGGTCATGGGTTCGATTCCCATGTCGGACTAAGTGTTATTGGATTTTTCCATCAATAATTTTTCAGTAACAACCACGGAGTCTGGATATGTGCTCGGTGGATGACAATAGGCTCGCCCCCTATTACATGGGACTTAAGCATAACTGGTGAAATGTGTGTACTACTTGGTACACCTCTGCCTATAATACTTCGGGGACTATAGGCGTGATGTTATGTTAATGCGGTATTTATGCTAAAAAGGCAAGGAGCTGCTCTAAACTTCTTATTTCAATATAGTTCCTTACGGGATTGTAAAAGCACTTAGCTTAAGCACTTCAGAGCTTTAAAGCTCTAAAGCGAACTTCATAGAATACTTAAGCAGGCTGGCTTTAAGCGCTAAAGTGGCTGGTAGTGTTTTTGATACGACCCTAACTTTCAGCCTAATCACAGAGTTAAAGTAGAATGAAGTGATAAGTTAGTCAACCCCGTAAAGCAGTGGACAATAATTATGCTATTTTTATTGTGCTAAAAGATCGTAAGCTCTTAAATCAGTCAATCGTGTATGTCGCCTCATTTATCGTAGTTTATTCCTACAAAACGGCACGAGGGTCGAGGGTGTAGCTAAAGAGTTCGTATCTTTCTCGGAGTCACCATGGCTTGTTTGCGTGGAATAGCGTTAGCTCGGTGCCACTAGCAAAATCTTCGTACAGCAGGTATAGAAGTAGAAGAATCTAAAGTTGTGGAAAGTCATTATGATTCCGGTGTCGTTGATCAACCATTCCGACGAAATTTTGTCAGTAGCCTTGACCCCCCAGCTGTCTAAATAGTGCGTCATAGAAATTCGCTGACACATCCAGCTGAAATCCACATGAAAAGTTATTTCAACGATTTTCCCGGAAATTCTCAAAAATCCGACAAACTATTTCTAGACGTGCGGTATTTCCGTACCGGGTTCAAAAACACATATAATCTCGTGATTAATCGATTTCTTGTTAATCACCGTGATTAATGATCATGATCATTGTGAATTTTATTTTTTGTTATAAACAGCGAGAATGGCGGATCATAAATACTTAATTGCTAAATTGAACACCTTGTCAGGTGTACAAAGATTATAATTTGATTATTAACTTTGTTGCAAATTAATAAAGTTTTTATAGCTTAAGAGTCATCACATTTAGTTTGTTGCAGTAGATCTTTAAATTAGGACAGATGGATTTAGCAAAGTAATTAGAGACCTGGTATTAAAAATTTTAGGTTCTTCTTTTTATAAATCGTCAAGGCAACGACAACTGTAACGTTATAACAAGAACTCCCAACATACTAACGTTTTTTTATGCATGTGAATAGACTAAAAATATATAGTTTTTTAGTCTTATTTTTCCCTGTGCTCTCAAAACGGTGACCAAAACAACGAGAGCATGTTATAAAACTAGAAACTCAGATATGTGACGAACGTTACATAGCAAAATTTTTGGTTTTGCAGTGCATGTAGGTAAACACCTACTTTCTCTCGTCCTCACCCCTTTTTTTATGGTGGGTGGAAAATCATCAAACAACCCCTCCCGGTCTTGGGCAGAGCGAAAAGAAGTGTCAGACTTCTACTGACTAAAAACCACCCATGTTCCTTCTTCGCCCTTCATGTGGAGGCCGCGGTATCTCTTGCGAACAATCCAAAGCCCATCGTCCTCACCCCTCGTGTTAGATTATAGCCTTAATTTTCTTTCAAAGAGAGGCCTTTGTACCAACGCTGGGAATATCATGCCCAGCTACAACATCTATTACTCTCAAAGTTCATTGAATTTCAAACCGAATTGAATTTGTTTAAATTTTTTGTCACAGAATCACAATCTAGCCAACTGTAAAATCCCGAGTACCTCACAATACGCATTTAAAATACAAACAAACAGACGAATTTCACAGTTCGTAAAACTTCAAACGATAAGCTTCAGTAACTCCTAATGTCAAAAATTGTAACCGTCTTAAGAAAATCGTTACTTACTTACAAAAAAGCTTTTTTCTTCAATCCTTTTTACGGAAGGGTTAAGGCAGATGCGTAGGCGCAGATGTTAAGAAACACGATTAATGATTTTGCTACTGTGCACAATGTAGGTAAAACTGGTTCTTTTTATATTATTAATTGTTAATGCCGTTAAGTTTTCGAGGAAGCACGTTCTCCTGATAGTTTATTTGCGACTTAAGGTACTTATAATCTGATGTGGACTGGGTGAAAATGATTAACTGTCTTCACATCATGGGGCTTTGCTATCGAGTTTTTTCATCAGGAAATTCTCAGTAGATGAGCTTCCATGTCTAGATTTGTGCCCAGTTGATGGCAATTGGCTTGCCCCCTATTACTATAAACACCTCTGCCTAACCCTTCGGGAATTACAGTCGTAATGTTATGATAAAATGTTAAAATGAAGCAAATGAAATTGGCTGCCAGTCTAACTGGGTGCAACTGAATACCCGTATTTACTTTCTTTCAACCCAGGATGTCATGTTCAGTAGAAATAACACTGTACTTACTTATAAAACAGAAACATGGCTAATTCTGATGATTAAATCTTTTTATTACATTCCCATATTACTATTGTAATAAAATACAATTAAGAGGTATTGATTGAATTATAAAATACGATATGATACGGATTTGAGACAGAAACATTGTAGCAACATGAACTAGGTGTTACTCTCAACTTTGTTTAAGATTTCATCATTATAAGTATTTACTTTATCCCAATATGGATTTTTTTTTACTAAAAAAATATGAATCTAATTAAGTAGTCCGTCTGTTAGATTACCGAAAAATATTGAATACGTATTTTTTATTTTATCAAATCAATAAGAAATGACGAAGATAACACGCGTCAAAGATTTGAGTGGGGGGTTGTGACGTCGATCACCGGTAAAAAATGTCATACTAATGTCTTAGAATATGACGTCACACGAGTTTTCAAAGTACTGTATCGTCTTCATTGTTTGTTTACGTGAAAAAAGAAAAATTTACGTGTCCAATATTTTTTGAAAATCTATCTGACGGACTAATTAGATTTTGTTAACTACCCTATTCATTTAGGGTTGACGCTGTATGTCCTTCTTTCATGCTTCTCCCTTATTCATCATCTCAGTAATCACTTTCCTTCTAGCCATAATATTTTTTCTCACAGTCCATATTATTATTATCATTTATTGGCTCTACCTCTGCTCAACTTTTAAGTCAGCGCGTAAATGAAAGATTTCTATTATATTTTTATATTTCTGATGAAATTCTAGATAAACAAACATATTATTTTATATTTTCTTTATCAATATCGTCATAAATAATCATTTATCAACTTGTTTGGCATGCGGTAGTAAGGCTGTATCTCTCCAGATTAAAATATAAAACAAGTGTCACTATACGAGTATACCTTTTACGGATATACGTATAAAATGATGTAGTTGCATTATGTATAAAAAATGTAATTTAATTATTGTAGTTGCCTATCTCGTTGGTCGAGTGGTCGGAAAGGCGACTGCAGAGCACGTGGTCCTGGGTTCGATTCACGGGTCGGGCAAAGTGTTATTGAATTTTTCCATCAGAAATTTCTCAGTCATCATTTCAGCCAAAAGACGTCCACTGCTGGACATAGGCCTCCCCCAGGTGTCACCACATTGACTGGTCCCGTGCGTCTCGCATCCAGCGGGTATCCGCAACCTTCACTAGGTCATCGGTCCACCTAGTGGGAGGCCTTCCAACGGAACGTCTTCGGTCTTCCGGTTCGCAGTCGCCACTTCAGAATTTTCCGGCCACATCGCCCATCCTTTCCCACTGCCACTTAAGTTTGGCAATTCTTCGGGCTATGTTGGTAACCTTGGTTCTCATGCGGATGCCCCCAGAAGGATGGATGGATGCAAGCATTTCTCAGTAGCAGCCACGGATTCCAGATTTTTGCTCGGTCAAGTAGGCTCGCCCCCTATTACGTGAAACTTAAAAAAACACAACTGGCGAAGTGTGGGTGTACCATTAAGTACACCAGCTCTGCCTAATCCTTCGGGAATTACAGATACGAGTATGATGTAGTGGTATTGTAGAATGTAGATATTGGCCTGTATAGGGATACACGTGGATTGAAGACCCATCGACAAGAGAAGAAGCCAGTTTCCTAGCTATATTCACGGCACGGTTGGCGCAGTGGCTCAAGCAATGGACTGCTGCGCTGCGTGTCGCGGCTGCGATCCCCGCACGTAACAAATATTTGTATGACCTACAGATAATTGTTCCGGGTCTGGGTATTTGTGTATGTGTGTTTAAATGTTTGTCAACGCACCCACGATACAGGAGAAATTCCTAGAGCGGGGCACGTTTAAAAAAAAATTAAGTGTAGTTGTCCACTTGACATTAATCCGTATTTATTTATTACGAAACACGCAAGGTATGTATGGGCTATTTTTAACTTGGACCACATGGTTTTGAAAACCACGTGTTTCTACACGATTGATTTTTCTAAGTAATTTAGGTTAGTCATAGAGTTTGAATGAGATGACTAGCTTGATTTAACTTCGAAATAAACTAAAATAAGTCTTTTCTTACACCAAATGAAAGAGGAAGACATTAGAAAAAATGGATTATGTGAGGAATGATAAGGAGATAGTGGTAGGGGGGGGGGGGTAGTGGTAGGGGGGGGTAGTGGTGGGTGGTAGTGGTGGTGGTGTAGTGGTGGTGTGACGATTGACATAGAAGAATGGAAGAAAACATGGCGCGATAGCAAGAAGATGATGACGAAAACTGCAAGCTCAATATATAAAACCAATACCAATTTAAATAAATTATCACTTCAAAATATTAATCACCAGCCACCAAGAATGCGGTGTCAAAACCCATAATAATCGTGCATTAATACCTCGAATATACGCGTGCGCAGAGCACCTGTTCGATATGTAACGGGACGCCATGTTGCTGACGGTACAGTCAGTGACCAGCATTACCTGAACCCTCGTATAAAGAAGAAGAGGGCAAGTGATGTAACAAGAGGGGTCAGGTAATCTTGGACACTGAAAGTACCTGCGGTAATTAAACGCGCAAAAAGACACAACGAAAACATTCCTGTTAAATTAATCAAGAACTAAGTGATACGACTTTACGGGTATTCGAGATAAAAAGCTGAGTTCGTCTCTTGATAAGGGAATGATAAGGATGTATTAGCTTCATTAAGGAGGCTGCGGTGTAAGGGTTTGTCTCTACTAGAGACGATATGGAAAGGCGCCTCTGAGCGAAGTATCTTGAAGGCATTACCCCAACAAGAGCCCTGTTGCACCGTGAAGGAAACGAACTTTGGAAATGATTTTAAACATGATTCTTGATCCCCTCGGGGCTGCGGGTTGTTCGCAAGAGATACCGCGGCCTCGACATGAAGGGCTAAGAAGGAACATGGGTGGTTTTTAGTCAGTAGAAGTCTGACACTCCCTTCCGCTCTGCCCAAGAGCGGGAGGGGTTATTTGATGATTTTCCACCCGCCAAAAAAAAAAGGCATGATTCTTGATGACTTTCGAGAAAAAAAAAAATAAATGGATTATATGCCAAGTGATATGCGTTTCTGGCATTTTGCGCCCAAACCAACTCAGATGAAACTTAACGGCTTAGTTGTTTAAGTAAAGGTGGAAGAAAATGAAATGCTGCGTTGACCTCGAATACGTCTTATGGAAGAAGGTATTGAGAATGATGATACGGACGTTGTTTTTGTCAATTTTACGTTGTTTTAAATGAGCACCAATCAGATTCGTGCATTTTGTAACCTCGGTATACACTTAAGACAGCATCAGTTTATCTCATTTCGAGGCGTTCTGTCTTAAGACTACTCAAGTGCAAACACAGCTTTAGGATTTTAGTACTTCTAGTCCTGTTCTAATTTATACAACTTTGCAGAACTAAAATTATAATAAAATATAGACAAGTATCAAAAAGAGAAGAATTACAGGGCGTCAAAAAACTCGTCCACACCGCTGTCAACAGGAAAAGTGCCCAGAAGGCTGGCAGCATTCCCACGTTGGATGGCAATGCTGATTCTTTGGCCAAAGAACAGGCCAGCCCTCTGGTCACGTGAAGAGTTTGCATGGTTAAAAACCATGAAGGCTTATTCTTTTCATAATATTCAAATGTTCAACACGTTGTGCTGTGTGATGTTGGCTCTATTTACAAACACTTTTTAGAGGCAAATGCAGAATGCCATCACCATATTTAATTTGGTAATGGGTATTCTCTTTTCGTTGCGTTGGAAGGCCTACCACTAAGAGGACCGTTGACCTTGTGAAGGTTGCGAGGATTCGATGAATGTGAGACGCACGGGACCGGTCAATGTGGCGACACTTGGGGAGGCCTATGTCCAGCAGTGGACATCTTTGGGCTGAAATAGTTCTGATGACACGCTTTTCAAGATAAATACGACGTAGCAGTGGATATAGCAGAATGCCGCTAGGAAAATGTTGTTTTATTGTTATCATTGTACGACCTAGTACAAATCTGTGATTGTCGTCTGCTTATTAGTAAGGTTTTTTTTGTTAGTTCCAAATTGGATTTTTGATTCAATAGGACGTTGAAAGCGCAAAGGATGACTTCAACGAAAGGGCAATGTTCAACATTGAATTGCGAGTTTAATGATAGATTGAGCTAAAAAATGTTTTGCTACATTTTATTCAATCAATTTTTTGTTCAATACAATAACGCGTTTCGGGTGCTGATGGGACTGCCGCGCTACTGCAACGCCTCCGCGATGTTCGCGGCGGCTGACACAGACGGCTTCGCGGCCATCATGCGCAAACGGTGCGCATCTATCATGCGCCGCACGCGTAACAGTCCCAACACCATTCTACGCGCGCTGGCGGACCGGTGGGACTCTCCGATGCTGGCTCGTTGGATACGGCTGCATGCAGTCGTATAGTGATTCGCCACCATCATCGGGTAGTCCACCCGGACCTGTCATTTAGGATGTATTTATTTATTATTATTATTGATATTTTATATAAAACAATCTGTTATTATTAATTAATTAATTATTACTAACACTAGTTTGTAAGCTTGCAATTCTACTAACAAATATGGATGTAATCTTATGATGAATCTGAAATAAATGATTATTATTATTATTATTATTATTTTATACCGGAAAGCTAAATATTTTCCACGTGGGTAGAGCCGGGAATTACTTTGAAAAGATACCATGTTCCAAAAATACTATGCATCGATATTTTAACGAAAACACATGCCATTATATCAGTAATCTTGAGCTAAACTGTAACGACATTTAATTACACTTATCGATACATCTGAGTACTAAACTAGTACTAAAAAGATAAAAATCTATCGGTCAAGAAGAAATATGGGCCATCTAATATTTAACTGTAAAATTAAAAAGATCATTGATAGCTGTAGTAAGGGGGTTTGAAATATATTAGCGGCCATAACTTTGGTTCTTTTTTGTTCTATTTTTAAATGTGGTTATTGAGCTGGTAATATACTTAGCTTATGATACACTATTACGTAACTTACTGCGGTACTCAGAGATATTTAATGATTACTTATGCCGTGACTTAGTAAAGATTTGACAATTCTTTTGTATGACAAAACTGTCAAAACCTTTACTAAGTGATGGCCTAAGTAATCATTAAAGCTCTCTGAGTGCGGCAGTTAAAGAAAGTTTCGAATCATTTTGTTTGTAAATTAGAATCTTGGGTAAGAATTTCGTTCCATTTACGTGTTCAAAGCATGATAAATTATAATATTTCAGCAACTCGTCTTAAACTCTATTTGTTTCTGTGAAGATTGTTCTAAAGCTTTTTAAATTGCTTACATGGCGCCATTTTTTAAGGATGGTTGTATGGATTAGCTTCGTTTCGATAGCTCTTTCTCAAGCGTCATCATCATCTGCCAAGCCTTTTGCCAACTATGTTGGGGTCGGCTAACACCAGTATTTTACGTGGACCGACTGCCTGTCTACCCTCCACAACCCAAATACTACTATTACTACTACTTAATACTGGGTAATACGATATCCCTTGGTGAGACTGACTGCCTGTGACGAATGCCAAAGGTCTACAATTGACAGCCGGTACCAAAGCCTTTACGTGCTTTCCGAGACACGAAGGAAAATCTGTATGTAATCAGTGGTCACGTATCCACAGACCAACCTAGATCCAAGCTAGCTTTTTCTTGAGCGTAAGCTAAATATGTTTCGCTAGAACATCAAAGTCTTTGTCATTGTTTTACTAAACTCTTGCCTCCCGTTTGTTCTCATGAAAATTTCATTATAATTATTTATTCTAGTCCTGCCTTAGTCTTAATTTACGATATTAAACTATACTTTTAAGGTCTTATTAAGACGATAAAATATTTTCTTTGGACATCGCTACTTACAGCTGCATTGTGGTATTGCTTATGTGTAAATAGATGATACAATAAAAATATAGAAGAATGGATGATCATTTTGGTGTAAGCCATCAGAATTATGAACTACTAGCTGTTGCCAGCGGGTTCGCCCGGTACAACTCGAAAGTTATCCCACGGGAAGATCACATCGGGATAAAAACTATCCTATGTGCTAATCCAGATTATAAACTATCTGTGTATCAAATTTTATCCAAATCCGTTCAGTAGTTTTTGCGTGAAAGAGTAACAAACATCCATCCATCCTCACAAACTTTCGCATTTTTAATTATTTTTATTTCAGATCTTTGGTCCCATCAAAAACCGGTCGTCATTAAATTCAACAATAATTTGGTTCTTCTTGTCGATATCTTATTAATGGCCGTACAAGTCTAATTCTAAACTAATATTATAAAAAGATACAATTTATTTGTATGTAGGGAGTATTCTCTGATAGCAATGACCCAATTCTCAATATTCTTGCACAGGCAAAAAGCTACATTGTTCTTGGCTAATATAGGCTATACAATATATTAATATCATGCATAATTATTAGCCGCGCTATCACAATTTTAGCGGACGAAGTCGCGGGCGAAATGCTAGTAGCCCTATAAAACATCAACGAGAACAAAATGGAGCCCCATTCTTTAACAAAAGTCAAAATAATTATTGTAAACATATTCGAGGACATCTTTAACAGGTTATGTCAATGTCAAGTGCAACCGATCATCCAATATAACCCGTAAAAGGCGCGCACCAATAAATAGGTCACTGTGCAAGCGTCCGCGCCGTTTCAACCTGTCAATGCGAACGGTCCAGCGCTAAACAATGCGTTATTGATATGTTTGGCTCTGAGCGACTCTTGCGCACCTTGTATGCTTTATGGCTGCGGCATAATAGTCTTGTGGGGGTTGACATCTGCTTCTCTTGATAGTGGTATGTGAAAGTAGGTGGGTACAGTTTGGTGTTATTTTTAAGGTGCATGCAGTTTTGTTTAGAACAGCGTTGTATTGTTTTTGCGCTTCATCGCTTGAGTTTTTTGTTTCTTTTTTTAAAGATAAAGATAATTTAGCTAAAGATAATTAATTTATTTGCTTAAAACATGGTATACATAGGTGTTATCATAGCATATAAGATCATACATGTTTTACTTAAAGTTAAAGCATGCAAACTTAGAGAATTAACAAAATTTAAAATTACAAGCATTATAATTTATATTCAAAAAAGTCATCAATACTATAGAAATTATTTTCATTTAAGGTTAATTACCTTATGTACAGTTAAGAATCGAATGGTTAATTATGTGTTCTATTTGATGGTTGGCTGTAGGAACTTACGTCTTCCAAAATATCTTTAGATTTGTGAGTTTCAGATAGTCATAAAAATTGCGGTCTAGTTTAAAGCCCTGCTCAATCTACAGACTTTATAACCAATTTTTTGCCGAAAAGAAGGTTATTATTACTGCTGTTCACAATCGCAACTGCTGAGTTTGCATACCTAGACTCAGCTACTTAACAAATACGACGGCACGGTAGGCGCAGAGGCTAAGCGATGTCGACTGCTGCGCTGCGTGTCGCGGGTTCGATCCCCGCACGGAACAAATATTTGTATGGCCTGCAGATAGTTGTTTCAGGTTTCAGGCATTTGTGTATGTGACTTTATAATTATGTTTGTGAACGCACCCACGATACAGGAGAAATTCCTAGTGTGGGGCATTTAAAAAAATAATAATAATACCAATACAATAGGGGCACGCCGGACAAATTAATAAAAACAAATCTCTACCAAAAATCTGAAACAAAAAAAGACGTGTGGCACTCGGAGACTGCCGCGGTAAAGCTATTGCATAGCATTTTTTATCAACTTATGCAATTATAATTATTTATTTATTTTATTAATGCAGTATTTAAATATAGTATTTATACTTACACTTTTACTAATCATCCTCATCTTTTATAAAATGTCCTTTTACGTCTCATGTCGCGCCTTGGCGACAACTATTTTTGTTGGCAGCCTTATAATCGATCTTATTCGATTTATTAACTTTGATTTTGCTGTTTTAAAATATTAAATCTAATAATTTTTCCTTTTGCCTTCCATGCTGATCTGGGAGCAATAGAAAAACATAGAATGTGTCAGCTGCTTATCATCCCGTGCAAGTCGTAAAAGTCGCCTAAGGGAAACGTTTACTCCACCATCTCAAGTAAACACAGCCAATTTAGGGCATGTGAACTGTCTCAGTATGCAAATGGCCTAAATTGGACAATTGGCGTTAGAACAGGACGTCAATTAGGGTGGTAACGAAAACAATAATCTAATTGTAATCTACAGCACCCATGAACTGAGTTAGCAAGTTCACTGTTCACCCATCAACCCGCATTGGACAAGCGTGATGAGTTATGCGTCTAATCCCCTCCATAAACATGATGACGACGAAGAACAATAGGCCCCAAGTGCCCGGCGCCTCCAGTGGCGAGGATGCTGATGACGGTGGGCAGACTCGCCCTGGAGCATGGGGTGCAAAGAATCCCCGGGTGAGACCGACTTTCCGTTACACGACCCAGGCAAAAGATAAACCGGACAACGATACAACGCTTCACATTCTAACGTATAACACTCGAACTTTACAAACAGAAGATCGACTACTCGAACTCGAAAATGCATTACAAAAGATAAATTGGGATATAGTGGGACTAGCAGAAGTAAGACGAAACGGAGAAGAAACAATAGAAAGGGAAACCAGCATATTTTATTACTACGGACAGGCAGGAGGACTCTACGGAGTAGGTTTCTTAGTGGCAAAAAGATGGAAAGAGCACATTTTAGAATTTATTTCTTATTCAGATAGAATTGCAGTTTTAAAGTTTCAAATATCAAGTTCGAAAACATTAACTATAGTCCAAGTTTACGCCCCCACGTCATCCCACCCCGACGCTGAAACAGAAGAATTTTACGATTTATTAAATAAAGCATGCGATGAACACCGAAGCACCTGGAATATTGTTCTAGGTGACTTCAACGCTAAAATAGGACAAAAGCAAGACAAAGACAACGAGCTTATTGTAGGTCCGCATGGTTTGGGAACCCGAAATGAACGTGGATCTCGACTGATCCAATTCGCTTTCGGTCAAAATTTGTGCATTGGTAACACCTTCTACTATAAGAAAGAACAACGACGGTGGACATGGATCTCACCAAACAGCGTAACAAAAAATGAAATTGATTATATTCTGTCATCCAACAAACAAATTATGAATAATGTTCAAGTTATTAACCAATTTAAATTTAGTTCAGATCACAGACCCGTTCGCGCAGTAATAAAACTAAACATTAAAATGCAACGCAAAAATTTATTCAAAAACAAAGTTAGAAGATTAAATAAAGAATCCCTTATAGCATGTAAAAAAGAATTCAATATTGAGTTAAGAAACAGTTTTGATTTATTAAATGTAGAAAATGAAGAAAAAAGTGTAGATTTGCAGTATAAAGAAATTTTAAACAGTATTACAAAAGCCAGTAAAGTAGTAAAACAAAATAAACAAAGAACTAAGAAACTTTCTGAAGAAACTAAAAAAATAATAGAGGAGAGGCAGGCTCTAAGTATTATCAACAGAGATTTGCAATATAGACTAAAAGATAAAGAAGTCAAGCGCAGTATTAGAAAAGATATAAGAGATTATAATAAAACACAGATCCAAAATGCATTGGAAAAGAACCGATCACTGAAGATAGCTAAACAAGGAATCACCAACCATAAATCGTGGATCACGTGTCTAACGGACAGCAATGGCGTTAAACAATTTAACAGAGAAAAGGTTTTAGAGATTTGCACAACATTCTATAAAAATCTTTATTCCGATACATCTAAAACACAACCCATATCCAGCTATTCTTGCTCCGAAAATATTCCACCCATATCAGAAGTAGAGGTCCGAGACGCATTAAGCACTTTAAAATATAACCGATCCTGCGGCGAAGATGGTGTCAGCACCGAAGCCCTAAAAATGGGTGAACCATCGCTCCTTTTTTACCTCACAAAACTTTTCAACGACATTCTTCGTACCGGTAATCTTCCATTCAATTTCTGCCATTCTAATATAATACTACTCCATAAGAAAGGCGATAAGTCCGATATCAATAATTATAGGCCAATTAGTCTCATTTCTCATGTCTACAAAACGTTTATTAAAGTCATTGAAAAACGCATAGCTGGCCAGTTAGATCTCAAACAACCTCCAGAACAAGCAGGCTTCCGTAGAGGACTTTCCACCACCGACCACTTACATACCGTTAATCAAATAGTCGAGAAATACCAAGAATATAAAACTCCTTTATATCTTGCATTTGTCGACTATTCTAAAGCCTTTGACAGCATCACACATTCTGCAATATTTAATGCCCTTACAAAACAACAGATAGAACCTACCTACATAGATATTTTACGCAATATATACACCCAAAGTACAGCTGCTATTAAATTAGAGGGATTAGGTCCAAAGTTTGATATTCTCAAGGGAGTCAAGCAGGGCGACCCGCTGTCTCCAAAGCTGTTCACCAGTACCCTAGAAGAAGTCTTTCAGACATTGGCAATCAAATGGGAAGTCAAAGGCATTGTCGTCGGCAAAGCAAGGTTGAATAATCTGCGTTTTGCCGATGACATTGTCCTTTTCTCCCCCACAGCCACAGAGCTAGAGCAAATGCTACAAGATCTTAGCGATGCAAGCCTTGAGGTTGGACTGAAGATGAACATGTCAAAGACCAAAGTCATGACCAACAGCTCCAAGAGGAGCATACTCGTGGGCGGGGAGAATATACAATATGTCCAAGAATATATCTACTTGGGCCAAGTAATCTCTTTCCAGGCACGGCAAGATAAGGAACTCGCAAGACGAACCGAAAATGCCTGGAAGAGTTACTGGTCCATGAAAGAGTATTTTAAGGGCACCCTGCCCATGTCTCTGAAGCGAAAGCTAATGGACATGTGTATTCTCCCCATCTTGACCTACGGTGCACAAACTTGGTCTTTGACTAACATCCAAAAGTCCAAACTCAAGGTTTGCCAACATGCTATGGAGCGCAGTATCTTACGTGTAAAATTAACCGATCGGGTTCGAAACACTACACTGCGCTCCAAAACGCAAATTGTTGACGTGGCTCAAAAGGCTGCCACACTTAAATGGGACTGGGCAGGACATGTCTGTCGCATGCCGAACGAGCTGTGGGCCCGTAAAGCTCAGGAATGGTGCCCTGAGACGGTTACACGAGGTCGTGGCAGACCACGAAGGAGATGGCGGGACGAACTGGATGTCTTCCTTGAGAATTGGAGAGACGTTGCACAGAATCGTGACCGTTGGAAGGAATGGAGGGAGGCCTTTGCTCAGCAGTGGGACAACATAGGCTAGCTATAATAATAATAATAATAATAATATAATAATAATTTTTCAATGTTTACTTGTCATCTGACATTACGTCAGTTGTCAAGATGTCATTTACTTTTTCTTTTATTTTGTGTCATAGTTTTTCTTAGTGGTTAGAGCTATGAAGGTTACATTTGATTTATATTATTTAATTTATTTTTATTAATATGTTTGCTCAAATAATGTAATTTATTGATAATTTCTATTAATAGTATCTTATCTTACGCTTATAAAATTAATTAACACGCTCACAGAAATTCTTTGTGGAAGTTTTTGACTGAATAATAAAATTAAATACAGGCAACTCACAATTTTTGATTTCAAGAAATTGTCAAGTGTCAATTCGTTAGGTTTTTTTTTTTTTTTCGTTACGGAATTTCTGGATTCGGTCCCCACGCTCAAGGCCCGCGATAGAAGCTATGCAATAGCTTAAAAACAAAACAATGTCCCAAAAACAGGATTGAGCCACTCAAAAATATCGATCAACAACCCGTATTACACCAACATTGGTTGCATTGTTTACCAACACTATAAAGATATGGCCAATGTTGGTGGGTGGTCCAAAGCACGTGCGTGTGAAGACAACCCCTAGCTTCCGGGAGCTTGGTTGTGGTTACAAGGGTACTTAATAAATTATTTGTGAAGGTAATCAGTTTGTCAGGAAAGAAAGATCGATGGGAAGTGAAGATCTGATTAAGATAGATAAATTATTTGGGATAAGACAATTTTGATAATAAGACAATTTTCTTTTTGATTAAAATTTTGAGCAGGTTTTTAATGAATTTGTGGCTACAGCTACCTACTGCGGGCACGGAAATTTGGGTTCTGGAATTATTTAATAGTTGGGCCAAACTATTAAATTGATAGTAGTGGGATAAATCAAAACACTCCTCGTTAAACAGCGAATACTTGTATTCCTATCAATAATTCACCAATGATTCAGTTGTTAGAAATCGCACTTGTCACTTGCACAGATCACTTCAGTTCGCTTCGTAAAAAAAGTCAATTTACAGAAACATAATATAAATTAAATAATACTGAAATATGATGATATGGTGATGTTGGATCACTTTGAAAATTAATAAAATAAATAACTACCACAGAAAATGATAATATATTATCGTAACTGCGCTGACACGGCCATTGAGAGAATTAGTAGATTGATAACTGAAATAATTGAAGCAGCCATATGACTTTGACATTTTTCACTGAACTACAACATTACCACATAATTCTAGCGATTCACATAAGACGCCAACAAAAACCACACCATCTTTACCTCATAACAGGCCTTGAACATAATCCTAGGCCTCGAAACAGCTGCTCAAAACCGCTATCATCAAAAATATTCATTTCACGCGGTTATTCCAAGAAATCACGTGCGACTACGCGACTTTTTTCCCAAAAAGGTGTCGCATGTCTACTTGTGCGCGCTTGCGATTTTTTTTCAATGCAGCACGTGCTAGTTTTTTGTCGGCTTCATGTCGGTGCCATACATCTGTCGAGGCAAGCTGTGGTTTTGGGTATAATCTGGCAAAATTCAGAAGCCTCCCAAAATCTTTGGAGATGTTAAAGAGAAGGTGCTTCTTAAGTCGGTAGGGTGTCGTAATTTGCAACATGATGCTGTTTCTTGTACCTGCTATGCATCTGGTGGTTTTTGGTGCATCAAAAATAGAACGCTAATGTTAAAATGTAGCAGCCGGTGGAGAAATTTGGCTTTCTTGAAGTTTTGGCACGTATTTCCGCCAACTGCCGTTTCCGTGGGCTCTGATTCTGAGGCAGGATAATTTGGGTCGGGGCCAACATAACAACAACAGGATACTTAGTGCTATCAAGAGTTCATTTAGGCTTTATTTTGAAGTCTGGAGTTCAAACAAGAAGTATTTCAGTTAACTAAATCAATATTTCTTTTTTTTTAATGTTTTATCGAAATTAGTAATCCACTAAATTATATCTACTTGACTGTCTCGTTGGTGTAGTGCCTAGTGGTCTCAAGCGCGACTGCTGAGCAAGAGGTCCTCGGTTCGATACTCGAGTCGGGCAAAGTGTTATTGGCTAAGGATCCTGGATCTGCCCGGTTGATGGCAATAGGACCTCCCGCTATTACATGGGACTTAAACATAACTGGCGAAATGTGGGTGTACATTAGGTACACCACGGGTACACCTCTGCCTAACCCTCTGGGAATTACAGGCGTGATTTTATGTTATGTTATTTCTACTAGTAATTTAAAGAATATTTCGCAAGCTTGACAATTTTGTAATTATGATGACCCATGAATATTATGATACCGTACGTTCTAGTATCGCAGTGCATATTGAAGTTGTAGGTTGTATTATTAAGATGAAAGGTTTAAAAGTAATTGGTCTCACAGATAAACACATAACAATAAACTAAAAAAACGCACGTAGAGACCCATTCGAGATGGCAATATTATTTATGATGGTGCACAACAAATTTTAATACAATTCGCGCAGTAAAATGATAATTATGCTGTAAAAATGTTTTCTAAAACTACCAATAAAGCTGCAAGTAGAGTGTTATATTAAGTACTAAAATCTTGCTGTCATTAAATTAGCTATAACACTATAACACAGCTCTGTACTAGGGATGTAATGGAGCTCCGTAACCGTAACGGAAACTATAGGATATACAAAATAAAAAATATCAGTAACGGAAACCGAAACCAATTAAAAAGTTTCAGATAGTTTTTCTCTGGTATATCATATACATATTTGATATATATATTTGACTAATTGTAAAAACAAATGATAAACCCTAATAATGACTAGAAATAAAAATCGAATCTTAATATTTATATTTTAACTTTATTATTTTAAAATTCTAATTCATATTAAATCTGTAACCGAAATAATCCGAAACTAGCGGATAATCCGAAATAATCTCATATCCGAAAAATCTTACAAAAAGTTGTCACGACACTTTTTGCTATAGTAAGCTATTGTAAGCTGTGCGGCGTCGCATGTTTCTCTGTCTCTCTCTCTATCTCTTATAGAAAGCAAGCCAGATATTTTACTTTCTACATTTCTTTTTTTTTTTTTTTACATAATAAAAAATAATAACAATAACTTCGTTCCATCCGGGTGTTCCTTGACACCTCTCAAGTTTTTTTTTTTTTTGAAACGTGGGCAACGTTTTTGGCACACTAGGTATTTCTCCTGTATCGTGGGTGCGTTTACAAACATTTCAACTCACATACACAAACACACCCAGACCCGAAACAACTATCTGTAGGCCATACAAATATTTGTTCCATGCGGGGATCGAACCCGCGACACGCAGCGCAGCATTCCAATCTCTCGGCCACTGAAATATAGGATACGTATCCAGATCCGAAATTTCAGTAAAATCCCTGCGCAGTACTTAACTAAACTTCGAGAAATACAGCGGCGCCTCGGCTTCTAAATAACAAACAAAATTAATCGAAAGAATCAGCAATAAAAATACCTATGCATAATAAATACAAGAAGTCAATCAATGTAATTACTTTTATTGCCATCAATCGTTATTGAAGTACACCTAGACATATATTTATTCTTCTTTTATGCGTTAAATCAAGAAAGAATGCTCATATTAAAGCCGGAGAATCACAAAACTAATATGGTGGAGAAATTTTACCGTTTCTTGAACACAATCGTAATGATCGTTGTGTCGATGAGTATTATTCACGTCAATCCATCAATCGTTGCTTGGATGCCACTTAAGATGTAGTGTTTGGTTGCTTCTTCATACAAATGTTTAGTTCCATACCGATATTATTTGATTTATTTTCGTTGGATCCTAGTTTTAGATCCTATTTTTTAGGCTTCTTTGTTGAAACCGTCGCGTTTAAACCATATTATAATAATTCATTTAATAATTTATAACATTTCCAGTTTACACTGATCTCGCACTGTACGGAAATCCTATACAATGCGAGACCAGCTTATATTGGAAATGTATAGCTTGATATGTAGCCGTGTGTACAACCAATTTTAACTATTCATACGATAAAATTACAACTGTCAAAATGCCTGTAACTTAATTAACGTATGGTGCCAAATTACTAAACAATTAATTTCCCTGACGTAACTTGCCTATAATTATAACAAATATTGCATATCCTGAACACTAAAACCAATAACACACTCTCATTATGTTACCTTAAAACGAAATAATACTTTTTGTATTAAAACAGCAGTTTACTTTACAGCATCTCAAAGGTGAAACTTTTTGCAGAAAATCAAGTATTTAATATCCAATTAATTTTCTTTTCGACAGTGACTAATAGTTGTAATTTGAAAAATATAATTTTGTATGAAGAAGCAACCAAATTCTCCCCTCAAGAAAACTCACATTACCATCACAAAACTTTAGACTACCATTCAACAATACACAAATAATAACTACTAAACCGTTACGCATCCATACAAATTTTTTTCAACGCGTCCTGGGATGCACAATACCCCATAAAGATCACGTGAAAACGATATGATCTCTAACCAAGTCTTGTTGTGGTCGCCATTGTCCCATCGAGATATCTATCGAGATCTCGATGTTATATCGAGAAAAAAACTAAATCGATTCAGCGACATTGATCGAGTTCAAGCTCAATGAGTATAATGATTGTAATGCCATATTAAATTAGTTTTTACCTTGTTGGGAATATAATGGTGGGATTGTTGGGTGGTGACTAGGATCGAAGAAATGTGGGATGAGGAATACGTACCAGTCCCTTTTGTTGCCTAACTCATCAACTGAAGTCCGTTTCTGTTATAACAGAAGCAGCTGATACCTATTAGATATTAATAGGTAATGCACTTTGTACTTTACTTACTCACTATCGAAGTCTGCTTTCTAAGAATGGGTCGGATGTCGGACTCTCCACTAGTTCTCAAGGATTGGTTTTCATGTAATGCATTTTGATTGATTACAACTAAAATACATTAGGTACGTGAAACCGATTACCACATGTAATGTTAAATATATACGGTTGCATGTATGTTACAATAATCTCGACGAAGTCCCAGATAAACAATTTACTGTCGTGGATCCTGCAACGAAATAAACCAGAAAAGAATAGTAGGCTGTTGATTTAGCAAAACAGAATACTAATCAGACTGCTAGGACACAGGCCGTCTCTCTATAAGAGGGAGAGGGCTGTAATCCACCACGTGGACCAGATTAAGTTGACTAACAACGCTTTTGTTTACCGTATAGAGAGCATTCGAATTTTACGTAGTAATGCAGTAATACCATATCTACTGTGATTTCATGTTCCATGTCAAAGTTATTGAAACTGTATAAAGTCCATTTACTGAGGCTGAGAAAAGTGTTTTAAGAATTAACACTAGGTACCATTTTAGTTATTGATAGTTAATAACTCTGTAAATACTATTCTTGGACGCAGAAGTTTTTATGATTGAAATGGAGCTCGACTTTAATTTAATTTACTTGCAAATAAACACAGAAAAAACACTTTATGACGATGTCTTGCTGAAGTGTTAAATTAGAATCTACACTTATGTTTATAGGTACTCTGTGAGTTTTTATCTTCATCTAGGTGACTTGAAAAATTTTCATTTTTTTATTTTTTTGAGAATTTATTGTAGTTTTATTATCAGTATTCAAGAAAAAGACAAAGCTAAGGCACATACTTTGTCAACTTTCTGAATGCGTTATGCAAATATTATGACAGAAGCTATAGGCATAGACCCCAGCACATCAATCTACCATGACACTATCAAATTTTCCCAATTAATCTTGAACCTAATGCTTTAGCGACAAAGTTTTAAATCTTTTAAAGAAATTAGACAGATTGCAGTAAGTTGTGTACTTGTGATCAGTTCAGAAAAAAAACTGCAAATTAAAGAAGATAAAAATTCAAGTGATATATGCACTGTCTCCCCTTGTAAAAACACGCTGTTTAAACATTTTATGCATATGAATATATTATCAAAAGAGAACAAACAATACGAAACCCATCCTTACAGCATTGTTTAACATTGTCATACAAAAGATGATAAAATAATTCCGTTACACGAATAAGGTTTAATACCACAAACTGGGGCTATTGAGTATGAGCACAATACCTTAAGTGTACACCCAACTTTACTTTTGACAGCTGTCAAAGATGACATCTGTCAAAATTCAACCTTAGCTTTATCAGAATAAGGAACATTGGTTTAGTGAAGAGTAGTGCGTATAAAGTGGTTTTTATATGTAATAGCATTTTAATAGAGTGAAGTAAAGTCGTCCTTGCGTTGTCCTATTGTCTGCAATGATAGCCATACAAAAGATTGCATTCTACTTCTCAAAGATTTGCTTAGTTATTCTCTTGAAGTTTTTGATATATTGGGTGCCAGCTGGTCCTATTATGTTTGGGTTTGGACTTGGTGTGGTTTGTCTACTTTGCTACATAAATTAACGTTAATCGGGCTTCAGAGGTTTATTAAGTTTCGGGGTAGTAATTGACTTTAAATAGAACTGGACAACGGATCCAAATATTAATGAGCATTTTGACAGCTGTCAAAAGTGTTTTTGAAGTTTCGAACTTTTACATCGCGGGCTACTTTGGTGGAATCTCTCTATGTAATGCTAAAGTAGAGCTTAACAAGTTACATACATAAACATCACGCCTGTAATCCCAGAACGGTTAGACAGAGGTGTATATAATAGTACACCCACACTTCGCCAGTTATGTTATAATGTCATGTAGAGAGAGCGAGACAATTACCATCAACCGGACACAGTTCCAAACTCTATGGCTGCTAATCGAGAAGTTTGTGATAAATAATCCCAATAACACGAGTTAACACGACAACAACCGAACTGAGCTGAGAACTTTGACAATTTCTCAATTTAAGAAACTGATTAATTTCAAATATGAGATTAGTGTTCTAAATCCTTCTGAATTAAACCTTTTAGGTTGACACTTCCCTTTTTCTTTTCCGATGGAGGGAAATCATCAAATAACTCCTCCCGCTCTGGGTGGAGCGGAAGGTATATAAGGTATGGGTATCAGACTTCTATTGACTAAAAACCACCCATGTTCCTTCTTAGCCCTTTGTGTCTGGGGCTTAATGTTCTTATGTGCTTATTATTTCGAAATAGCATAATCACGCTGCCTCCAAATAAAATTAATGTCAGTCTTAATTAAGTAGAAGTGTAAAGAAAAGATTTTTAAATAGAAATTGTTTTATGTCAAAAGTTACATATTTATTTAAAGCAAAGCATGTTTTAATGCAAAGAATTTGAAAAATGTGCCTTGACTTAAGTTATTTTAACTTAAAAATAAAAGCCCTGGTATTCATGTCATGGTCCTAATAAGAAATTAACACTTTTACACTTTCAATTAAATTGCATTTTTCGATTAAATATATGACACGGTTGACAGGTTTATTAATATTAAAATGACATTTTGCATATTTCGAAGACATGTCATTAAAACTAAATGAAATGTAATTGGTTACTTGAATTGAACAGCCACAGATAGTCATCTGTTCAATATTATACTATGTTCATTTTCATTTAATAGGTTTTGATGAATGAAGCTATTTAGTTAATTTTATGTACATTTCGTCACGTCAATCAATATGTAATTGCGTTATTCATATTAACTTTAAAGAATTGTGTTATGGAGCCACGAAACTACAAAGATGAACTAACAATTACTTTTAAAATAACAGACGAACAGTCGATTTTTTTTATTATTAAATAAGTAACAAATATTAAGAAATAGGGGCTTGCAGGTTGTTCGAAAGACATACCGCGGCCTCGAACACAAAGGCCTAAGAAGGAATATTGGTAATTTTTAGTCAGTAGAAGTCTGACACTCCCAACCGCTCTGCCCAGAGCGGGAGGAGTCATTAGACGATTTCCTACCCTCCAAAAAAAAAAGGCATGTCTGTACTAAACTTAAACACAAATCTTTTATTCCAACATATTTTCCTTAAACCGATCTACCCGTCTAATTCAAAACCCCAGCCAAGATTACATTTCCCGCACACTCTACCAACATTAACTCCACAAATCACCCCCAACGACGTAGACATAAGGGTGATAATCGCTTACAAATCAGACCCGGAACATATCGTGACTGTGACCATTTCTTCAGCGATTTAGCGTTAAAAGCTAACGCTAAACGCTATTTAACGATGTTACACACAAGACCATGTCATTCATTAATATGGCACGCGACTGAGTGCTCTTGTATAGTTTAGGGATCCTTAGGAAAACTTTTGAAGCCTTTTCTAACTATACAGTCACGGAATAGAATAAGTTAGATTATAAGATTATACGTAAATGTTAAGTCCTAAGCTTCACATATAATTTCTTTTGCTGCACCCGACAGACACAGGACAGGGTCCATGATTGTTTCTTTTGAATAATGTTTACCACCTAAGCCTACATTGTGGAATGCAATAAAGATTGAGTATTGAGTATTGAGAATAATTGCTTTAAGTCTTGTTTTTAAACGGTAATGGTCTAATGAATTTAGGGGTGGCTCCTAGACTGCGATAAATGTTCAAAGTTGGACAGACAAGTGAGAAGTTGGGAATGACGTCACCATCACCATCATCTGCCTAGCTTTGTCCCAATTTTGTCCTTTGTTGGGTTCAGCTACCAGTTTAAGTGGATGTAGTGACTGCCTTTCTAACCTCCACAACTAAGTACTGGATAATAATGACACGGTCCATAAGTAAGGCTTACTTTCGGGCCACTAACTACTATCAAAGATCTACAAATGGCAGCCAAGACCAACAGCTAAAAAAACTTGCATAATGAACGCAAGAAACTTACAACCATTCAATCCAATTACAATGAAAAATGCACAAGATAAACCATACAATTTAATGAAGGCACCTTTTTTGAAAGTGTTACATTAATAAGATCTGCACAATCACTTCCCAAGCCTTTGTATTGCAAAAGATCGTTTTTCCCACAATTTGGAAGGATTATAGTCAGCAGGATATTGCCTAATCTCCGCTTACATAATTAAAACGTAGATATTTAAATTTAAGATACACAATGACACTTTATTTTGGGAACCTTATCTGAGTTAATGTACCGAAGATATAAAAAAATCCTTGGGATTGTTCTTAATGATTATTTTTAAATGGTTTTTGAGGTGTTGGTGAGAATATCTCAACAAGTCTCAAATAATATCTTATCTTCAGGATTGATCTGATGAATTTGTTCGAACCGGACCTATTAGCCCATCCTTTTGTATTAAATCACATCATTCTTATCGTCGAAATTGTATTGCAATCAACAAACCTGCCAAACATCTGATAAGACATAGAAAATGTTAGGCCGTACGTTTCTAGTAACATTTCGGCCGAGGTCAGATTATACTATTTTCCAGACCACAGACAAACGGCCTTTCGTACAGTAATCCCGAGCATCACTGCATTTTAATGTTGCTATCCAGAAAGTCTTTCAGGCTTTTTCAAAGCCTCAACGTTTTATTACACTAATTTATACCTATCGTAGGCCACGAATCGGCAAGCATCAAATGCTCTAAGGCTAGGTGGAATGACGATCTCCACAGAGTAGCTGGGTGAGAGTTTTCGACAACCAACCTGAGTTGCCACTCAGCCTGCCTGCTGGCAATAGGGTAGTTGACTGACAAAAAACATGATTCTGTTTAGTCCGTCTGTTAGATTATCGAAAAATATTGGATACGTGTTTTTTGTTTTATCAAATTAATAAAAATTTACGAAAATAAAACGTGTCAAAGATCGTGAGTAGGGGCTGGTGACGTCACTTTCTGGTAAGAAATATACCAAAACGTGACGTTGCGCGACTTTTCGAAGCACTGTATCGTCTTCATTTATTGTTTACGTGAAAAAAAAAAAAAAAACGTGTCCACAATTTTTTGGAAATCTATCAGACAGACTAATTCGATTTTTTTAGTCAACTATTGTCGTCATTCTGTGTCCAGCAGTGGTGACTGCATCAGGCTGAAAATGATGATGACTGTTGACACCCTCTACAGTGCTCCTCACTATAGTAACTTGCATACCTGTGCTACAGCAGAAGGTCATCAAGCATTCTCAGATCATACAGCATAGATTCTAAAAAGCATTAAAATAAATTCCTATGGAACCACAATTTCCATTCGCAATCTCCCACTTGCCGCCACATTGATACAGATTCGTCACACGAATTGTTACAGTTTTTATTATAAATTTTTTTAACGGTCATATAAGTAACGTTATTTCTAAAAAAACTCTAGCATTTTTCTAATTTATTGCTCCAATAGAGTGAGGTGTAATAAATCGATAAATTACATACATCACGTTGTTACAATGGTTCACGATGTGTTTATGACACAACATGAAACAGTCGTGGTGTTGAAAAATGTTCATGGCATTCTTATAATCGTAAAATATTATAGTTTCGAATGATCCTAGATTGAAGAGCCCGAAGAGAGAGTACAGCACATGCCACCATTACCACCCATCAGTAGCATATTCTAAGTTCTACCCCTCTAAATTTTACACAAATTATTTCAAATTGTGACAATGAGGACCTCGAAGCCAAAAAATATTAGCCGCGCTTGCCTAGGTCGGTGTAGCATGAACAGTACACCACACATTACATATAAACCGGGTGTCCTCTGTACCTCGAAAAGTCTAAGATGGCTATTAAACAACTGATGCAGCATCGGCATGCAAAAATCTTCAAGGAACTCTACTTATTCTTGCACGTGTTCGCAATCTTTTTAATTGTAAGACCAGTCATTGAATACGCTCCAGTAATTCAATCAATTGTAATGCTCTATTCAACTTTGTTCCTAATACTTGATATCAGAAACCTTTGTCACCGCTGGATGCCAATCAAAACTTGTACGGAACTGTCAAAAATAAGTATTGTCACGACAATTTCCTTTTTAAAATCCAGTAGGTTTGAAGAATAGGTCTTCAAACCTTCAAAATGGTTTTCGAAAGTTTTTTTGCGTAACCCAGGTAACGTTAGCACGTGTTACGAAGATTTCGCTCCCACGGTCTTTGCGCAAGCGCAGAAAAGATTTTTTTTTAGATAAATCCTTAAGAAAAAATCGCAAATACAACCTTTTCACGTGTGCGAAGCCTTGGGAATCAGCTGATTCGATCCGTTTGGCTGTGTAACCTGATATGAACCGTATTGGTGAAGTTGTTTGGTTGATATTTGAATGATTTTAACTGAAAGGTTCTATGAGTAATGCCGTAGAAAAATATTTCTTCAAGTTTCGATTTAAGTTTTGTGCAAGTAAAATGCACGTGCAAATATATATTATTATCGCAATATGCGCACAGCTGATATTGAAAAAAATGGCAAGGATGTTCTAAAATCCATGGGAATTGTCAGCTGATAGAACAAGCAAGATATATACACAAATCAGCTGTGAGTTCACATAGATTTGCGAATAATAGAAGAAGAATGTGCTTCTGTAAAAAACGGTTGGTCTAAATATTAAAAACATAACAAATAAAATTATAAAAAACAAATTTATTTCATTTAGTATCCATTCATTCAGAACTATCATAACTCAAACCTTTTAAACTCAAACTCAAAGCATTTATTTCATAAAGACAATTACAGGTACTTTTTAACGCCAGAAAAACAATGAAAATGAAGCTACAGTCACAATCACAGTGCATATAACTTGTGACAGTACTTTAGTAGCACATTGCACAGCGTAGAGCTTTAATTCCAATTTCCGCCAAAATAATTTACCAAAACAGCACAAACTTCCCTGAAACTATGACTCCCGTAAGCCCAAACTTTATTCTACTTCACTAACTTGGCTTCCCTGTCGCACAGAACTTGGACTGAACCAGGGATGTTATGGAGCTCCGTAACCGTAACCGAAACTATCGGATATCCGAAATTAATGTATAACCATAACCGTAACCTAAACCGATTTAAAATTTTTGTTTAGTTCCGGATAAAGGCGGAGTCTAAATTATTATCTAATATTTTTTTACAAAATATTGTTTTATGGGTATTTTCAAATAATTGGCGGGATTTTAGGGGTGGTTTTAGTTTTAAGGGCAATATTTTTGGGAGTTGTAGACACTGTTTTGTTTGACCCGGCCAAAATGACACTCGTCTGTTGTTAGATTGTGTTGTAAGATTCCAATATCCGTAACCGAAATTATCCGAAACTAACGGATAATCCGAAATAATTTTACATCCGTAACCGTATCCGAAACCGGTATAATATTATTCCTATATCCATATCCGTATCCAGACCCGAAATTACATATCCATAACATCCCTGGACTGAACTCTCAAGTCCCAAAGTAACTGAAGTAAACTTGATAGTTAACGTTCGTTAGCATTTAGTTCCATAACTTCCTCGTTAAGAACTTAAAACTTATACAGTCAGTGTCCAGCATTACCTGACCCCTCTTCTCCCACCACTTACCCTCTTCTTCTTTATATGAGGTAAGGTCAGGTAATGCTGGTCACTGCCTTTACCTTACAGAGACATTAACTGTTCATAGTGCTTGGCTCATTAGGGGAATTAGCCCAAAACTTAGTGCTACCTAATGAAGTCTAAGTTAGGTTCCAAGTTTTTGGGCAAGCAATGGGAGGTCTCCGTGGAAGCATGATCTGAGAAAACTAACCAAGACAGTAGAGATTTAGAATCTATAGAAGTGGCCTACAGCCAGCAATGCATCGTTTATGCCCCGAACCATGATACGGAAGAACTGTGACCTTCACAACCTAATTAGTACTGCTAAGGGACTAACCAGAGAATGGGCAGCAGCGTTCTCTGTACCTTCGTAACAAATATACTGCGATCGCCAACCCGCCTGCCAAGCGTGGCGATTATGGCAAATCCCCCCCTTCTGGGGGAGGCCCATGTCCAGCAGTGGACGTCTTATGGCTGAAATTATGAATACGATACCCCCTTGGTGAAACCCCTGTCCATGATCTTTCTAGGATCTTTGCCACACTATGCCATTCCACCAACCTCAGGAAAGGAGTGCCTAATAGTACACCAACATTTCACCCTATTGCCATTAGCCGGGCACAAATCCAGACTCCGTGGCTGAAGCCTTTGCCCGACCCGGGCGGTCAAACCCAGGGGCTCATGCCTGCAGTCGCTTTTATTACCACTAGACCAACGAGACAATCTTATTTTATATACCTGCAGGTTATCCATTTATAAGTTGTAACTTCCTGCTACCTTCGGAACGTTGTCTACCCATCTATTCAGGACTGTGAGACTGTCACACGCTTTACTTTGCTTTTCGTCCAGATTCCAAATTACTCCATGAAGCAAAACCTGGCCAAACAATCTCAGGCGACTCCTGCACCCGTAAATAACATACTTATTCGTCCATAAATCTACCCAGAACTGAATAAACACGAAATACAAAGACTCCTTCAACAGACCATCTTAGTTCCTCACAACAATCGGGTGTTTCTTCAATTTTTTCTGTCACCTTATCTAAAAAGAGACAGCTAATGTTTTTCTTTAGGATTAGAAAGAGATGCAAGTAAGATCGATTTAAATGATGCAGCTGCTGCCACTGCCAGGTAGCAATTCCTTCTTGAAGATTCTAAGCCTATTTATTTTTTGAGGAGCTTTTTAGATTAATGAAATTCGGAATACTTATGATAATATTTGGGAAAGGGTAAAAGTATAAAGAATGACGGTACTGTAAGCAGATGGCTGTCAATAATTCTTGAATTGGAAGATATAAATTATAGTTAAGAGCCAGATGACGCCGTATCTGATCAATAAAGACCTAATAATGTCAAGACCTTCATAAATTAAGTAGTGACCAACCAGCTCAGGACCTGTGTGGTAGATTACATACCACTGCTTCCCACAGAGAGGAGCATTTGCCCCAACAGTGGGCACAATAAAGGCTGCGTATGCTAAGTAGTTCAAACATGTATGTTAAAGGGAGGTTTGTCAATAAAACCACAGTTGATGACAGAATTATAAGAATTGCATTCAATAATATTTGCTTTGTAAATACATTTCGAGTAAACGCGCATATAATCAACAAGCGCATACAACTTTAATCTAACTCCAAGAAAACTAAGTTATAAACATGTTTGGAACACCACACGTCATGGTTGATCATGAAATTCGTATCAAAATATTTGTACACCACACGGAAATCAGTATTTGGAAGTTAATACTTCTTGGAAAGTAACTGCAAAACGTAGAGCAATGAACGACGCATTATCTGAATCAAATGTTACTTCCTTCGATAATAAATCGAGACAAGTCAACGCGAATTAAAATCATTAAACATTTAAACGATATCAATTATTGTCCGTAAATTGGACCATGGGAACACACACTTATAAAAGGAATAATTACAATAAATGATTGATATCGAGAAAGTAGAAATCATAGGAGATCAATCGAAGACACTTTCTATGTCAGACCATCAGTCAACTACAAAAGAAATTGCTTTAAACGGACCAATTGTTGTCATACATTCATCGCGACAATTGCAAATGGCTACTTCGAGAAAATAAATCAAGCTGTCCGTCTTAGAGCCGACATAAGTCATATTCCTTATCACGCTATTGTGCGGAAGTTCGAAATTCAAACACCATCGACCAATCACGTCGGACCATCTGCCGCGAACGGCGCGTGCGCCGATCTTTGATCGATCGCGCACTTTTACGCGTGTGTGCGTGCTTCTTATACCATTTTTTTGTGTGAGAGCACGAATCTATCCCTTTGTGTGAACGTTTCTAAGATTTGGCAGATGGCACGTGCTGGTCTATGCTTCTTTCCGTACATCTGTCGTTTCTTCGACCTTTTTTTCTTAATCTTTGGGATTTTTTTGTGATTTTCGTAGTGGCATGTGTCGCTGATGCTGGGATGCAAATATGACGTTTTTGGGGAAAAAACTGTGAATTTAATTCGTGTCTGGAGCACATGGTGTTTGAAAAAATAAATCGTTCGGCACAAGTGCTTTGTTATTTCGTTTACCATCTGCCGGCACCTTATTGTGGAGGTCTGTGATAAACATTGATTCCTTGGAAAGGTAGATCAAGTAATCGGACACAGATCTAAAGACAGGTAAAGGAATATAAGAAAGGTAGGTACTAAGATTTCTTTGAAAAAAAAGCAAAAGGTGCACTGTACGTGCTTTTTTAAGGTTATGTAACCTTTCAATGAGAGTTTTGTAAGTGAAGTAATGCACGACCAAGCTTTTATAACTTAAAATTTGTCTGAAGAATACCGACTTTATATTCCTTCTTCTTTCAAAAATACATCGTCATATATCAAATTGTCTTTACATATCTCTGTCGTAACTGTATGAGCTCCAACTACTACAAGGTTGTTTCTCACAATTTAATTCAGATAGAATCAGGTATGTTATGAAGGTGTGAACTTATTTAGTAACTGAATCTTTTGAAATGACGTCAATACAACAAATCACAAAGATCAAAAATCAAGTAATCAAAATCATCACACGACCCACTAGCCAGCCAAACTCAAAACACAACACCGGAAGTGCCCACACGCACTTAGGACATTCAGCGGAAACCAGTCCCATCCCCATCCCTTATGAAATACGAGCTCAAGGTCTTAATGCACCTTCCTCACTACCTGAACGAACAGGAAGTGGCACAAAGCATTGCGTTTGCGCAAAAACCCACCGAATCTCATCTGCTCACTTCCGCAGGATACGGAACCGTCTGTGAGCGCCAGGAAGTGCGCAAAAACTTAGCTGCGCGGGCGCAGGTTGTACTGCGCTCGTTGTTTATGGTATGTAGGTACCCGTTGAGTGAAATTGCAGGTGATGCCGTAAGTACTTACTTGTTTGTTTTGTGAAATTACTTGTAATTGTTTTTTTGGTCATTTATATGATAATGTGAGAGGTTTTTCATTTTGTTTGCGGACTTTATTTTCAAAGTTACGTTCTGTATCTCGATGTTTTATATCATTTAGATTAAAACTATAATAAAGTCTGAATTTGCGGGCGTAAGTATAAAGAATAAAAAGCCATGCAATTGGTATTTATTTGTTTTACGATGAAAAATGCTAAAAACTTGTGAACTTACACATAAATTAGACCTACTTATCGCTTCAATAAATGCCCGCCTCCTTTAAAATATCTACCTTGTCTGATAGCACGACCATGTAATTAGACCTATAAAACCGACAATTAATATCGATTAATTAAAACAAATATCGCGACAAGCACATCACTAGGAACAGTGCTACCAACTTACAGAAACAAAATGTCAAATACATTACCTAGATATATAAATGGTCGACAATGTCGATGTCGCCAGTACTAAAAACAGCGGTCGTTTACATTAAGTTGCAATTTTATAAATGACTATGAAATGCGAGATGGGTGTGCGTTGTAGTGGTTCTGTCTGATATTTTTGTGACGTATTCTGTTTCATTAAATCCAGAGATATCCATAATTATGGATATTTGGTGGCCTTCATTAAACAAAGGTTACCTCCTCGCAGTTAGTCATCATAGTCAAAAAATGTGTTTATCAACCTTTGTGTCGCAACTATGAACTGCCTCGTTGGCCTAGTGGTCGCAATCGCAACTGGTGAGCATGAGGTTCTGGGTTCGATTCCCAGGTCAGACAAATTGTTACTGGAATATCTCAGTAACAATGCCTTGTGGCATTAAGTCCGCCTATGTACCACTCTTGTACATGAAGTTTAAATAAATAAATAAATAACAGTCACGGAATCTGGAGTCGTGCCCGGTTGATGGCAATAGGCTAGCCCCCTTTTACATTTATAACATGGAACTTTTTAACTGTGGAAATGTGGTAGTACTTACTATTAATATAAGTAATATTGTAAAAGTCTTCTAGCCCGTGGGCATTTCTAGATAATACTCATGATACTCCTAATTGTATTTTCGTGAAGTTGCCTTATGATAGCCCATCATCAAATACTTGCAAGACCTTGCTCCATTTTAAGATCACGCATGATTGACAGCAAAACCATAACTAAAAGTTCATGGTTTTTCCATCCACCGACGGACCTCTTAAAAATGGAATGTGATCGTCTCGCGGTAATGATGGCGGGTGCGCACGCGCCGCCGCCATATACGTACCTATATGGCCGAAGGTTGCCGAAGGTGTCCGAACGAGCCTTCGTAAATGATCGACACCTAATTTTTAAGTCTTTACCGCATTTATATTGGGCGTCCGCGTTGTTTTAATAATGAGTCGGTTAATTGACGAGCAGTGGAGGTCCAGTACTCATCATCATCATCCATAACCTGACTTCACCTACTGCCCACGTTCTTTTTGCCGGATATTCCCGTGATGACACTGTGACGTCCACCAGTCACAGGGGTAAGCACAGATGGTTTAATTAACCGACTTCCCAAAAAGGAGGAGGTTCTCATAAATAAAACAATAGTTTGGTGGTTTGAAATAGCAAACCCGCTCGGTTCGAGTGACAGCTGTCAGTGACACATTTTCCCGCGCGGGCCTACCTCCGTGTCTATGATCTTTAATCATCACAGACACAATGACGTCTGCCGAAAGAGTTGGCGAGATGATCTAATAGTACTAGGCTAAAATTGCGAATTGTATGTCATGGGTTCGAACTTAGACAGACGCATTTATTTTAAGCCTGTACTGTCAAGGCCTTCCCCAATTCCTTCCAAGTTCTTTTCCTGTGCAACCAGACAACCACCGTACTTACTATAATTTATTTCGTCACCACTGCTCTCTAAACGGTGAACGAAAACATCGTAAGGAAATCGGCTTGTACATACTAGTGCCAAAAATTGTAAGACTTGTGACGTCTACCAACCTTTCATAGACGCAGGCAAAACCTTGAAGAAAAACATGGCGAGGACACCAGCATGTCTTACAACCAAAACAAAAATTCGAAGACATGACGTGACATTACCAACCCGAACTGGGCCCGCGTGGTGGATTATTATAGCCCATCCCTCTCCTAGAGAGGAGGCCTGAGTCCTTGCAGTGGGAACATTATAGGCTCATGATGATGAGGCAAGCATCCCAGCAGTTGGAACATTATAGGCTGATTGATAATGATTAAGTAACAGTGTTGCGATTCCCAATCGTTTTAATAAAAAAAATAATAAGATTGCTTGGTAATTGTAATTTGCATGCTGCTTTAAAATTGAATGTTCAGCTGCTTGTTAGTTCCCACCTGGAATTTGCGGATGTGTGTTAAAACGTAGGTTATACTTTGTGGTACATAATTAGCGGTATTTAATTAGTACTTACTAATAACGATGTAGGAAACTCTGTAATGTTTTTTCGTGGAAGAATAGTAGTATTTAAGTTAAGCAAGTTAAAGTGTTCAGAAAAACGAACGTCTTAATTGTAATAAAAGTAATTTACAGAGAATTCCGACATAATAATATGATGACGTTATATCCGCGATAAATGTGGGAATATCCGTCATGTGTGTAATATTTATGACTTCGAACAAGACCGACATATTTTATTTACCATAGATTTCGGCAAACATCACAAAAGCAAAACAATGCAGTATTTAAAACAATTTTCGACAAAACACGGTCGTGACATCCTTCATTTTATAAATATCGTTCCAAAATTAAATATTTAAATTGCTGTCATCGCCGCCGATTTGAAAAACGAACGGACGGAAGTACAGGTGATTGTTTTTTTTCTTAAATCAAGTTACACGTAGAACAGATTCATCGGTGGTCGGCCATTACTCGACTAAATCGAAAAGTGACAAAATCGACTATGATGACTACAAGTGACGGGAATATTCAAATAACAGGTCTGTGAACTGTTTTTTTACATTGAACTCAATCGCGTAGTACGTGACAGCGTTATGCTTAATTTGACTAAATTACGTAGTGTGATTTTTTCATCTTTTTTCTTTGGCTTTCAGAAGTTTTTGTAGACATTATACGATTTTATGCACGCGGTAGGTTGTTTTTATATTCAAATAAGTCTCTAGGCTATGATCCTACGATCTAAATTACACGTCTGATTTAATTCGAGAAATAAACGTAATAAGATTCTTTGTTGAGAAAAAAATGGGGCATCGCGTTATGATGTCTATAATGATCAATAACCCTTCATCGATCGTGATGCAACGGAGTGAGAAAAAAAACAAATTACCGCGTCGTGATTCTACCACTTAATAATCGTAGTATACACAGTATCTCACGACTACTTTAAAAATAATAAAAAATATGGGGTGAAATAACCAGTTACGGGCCATCATTAAATGGTAACATTATTACGTTACTGTGGGTCAGACGGAGCGCATCATTGAATTTTTAAGATATGTATATGTAGCTAACGAGAGAACCTTTATAATTGCTGTAGAGACGAATAGGGCACTAAGATTAAGAAATACATGTAGGTTATGTGTTATTACACAAGTGCAATTTGCAGAAAACACGATTACAAACACTACAAAGTTTTTTCAGTACAAATTCCACAGACAATAAATTCACAAATGATTACCAAGAGAACCATAATGGCCAGGTCATACAGCACTAAAACATGATTTACTCAAAAAAAATTTTATGCATGTAACCAAAGTATCCAACCCATCAACGAACCAATCAGCCCCACTCATAAGAATATCGACCAAGCGATAGGTCCATTCGAAAAAAGAACGCTGTGATTTTTTTATCGAAAGCTGCACGGCTAGCAGGTGTAATCCACAATGAGGATTTGAAAAAAAGAGTTTGGAACAGAAGGCCTTTTTCCCACGCCCCTATCGATATTTTTGAGTTTCGAATTCAGTACGTTTTTAAATTTGGAATTACTCGTACTTTTTGGACTTGATAATGAGTCAAGTGAGTGGAGAAAATGTCGAACGAAAAGTACGAAAAGATCTCAGAACAAAAAAACTCAATTTTTTTTTTCTATCTGTTTAATGAACTTATCTATTCATTCAAGTTAGGAAAGTTTTGTAGAATCTTTTTAATTCGTATATAACAATACAGTATTAATTGATTTATCAAAGTAGCCTACCTAATAATTAAATTTAATGTGGAAAGGAATAATTTTTATAAGTGATATCTTGACTATGTGTATGTGTTGACTATGTTCATATTTAAGAAATAATTGACTAGGTACTTAAAAAAAATGTGTGTGTGTGTGTTTCAAAGTTTTTAATACAGTTGTGTTGCTAATAAGACTTAAAATACAGGATCTCTAGTATTTAAGCGCGTAAATAGTACGTTTTTTTCCTTATTTCGTAATAATCCATTTTAAAATATGTTTGCAAACAAAAGAGCCCACAGCTATAAAAACAATCATTTAATAAGTCGTAATAAAACTGGACCAAACTCTCAATGTTACCAACATCCCGTTATTTCATCATCGGTGTTGCCATATATTGTCCGCTAAACAAATATTGTGAAATAAAAATATCATTTGCACACAGAACAGTAAAACAGTTGGTGTTTACATTCCGATCCGAATTCGTAAAGTGATCGGCAATATTGGGGCGTCTGTTACACCGTGGTGTAACGTTAATATTTCAGTGATACAATAAGACACATTAAACAATGCTTTATTTTGAGAATGGACTTTATTAAGAAAAAAAACCGACAATAAAAAGATATTGGAGTATATTTTACCAAATAACTGTACATATCCCGTTTTTTGTCGCAAGAAAAGCTGAATTAAATCAGCATTTGCTTTCTGAAAAGAAATATAGAAACAAACTCTGATGTCAAGGACTCCTGATATTTATTGTATATACTCGAGATTTTAAGGAAAAATGAAAAATTACCTTTTTTCGCATGACGTCTACATGCCAAACTAACACATTTTTGATACGTTCTGAAAAAAATGGCAAATATTAAAATCCTGTACGTATCTCGTACGGATTATGTATGTATGGAATGATATGAAGGAAAAAGTGTAGGTATATGTGACGATTGTCAGTGGAGAATGGAAGTAAACACCGTGATGGGCCGTGCCGTAGATGATGTTGTTGAAATAAAACTTAGATTTAAAAAAACCACGTCTTCATGAACAACACCTGTTTTACTTCCACCAGCTCACGCTACGGTCCAGTGTAACAGTAGCCCGTTCGTCTCAAACGACATCTTGAACATGACAAGGCCCTGACATTTGGCCGGCGACGCAAAAACCGCAGGCGCAGCCCGGTGCTCTATCGCATTTCACCGTTACGCTTGCTCATTGTTTCAATTATCGCTTTTACGGGTTAAAAATAGGCTTTGAGGAGTCACTTGAGGGTTTGTTTATCACGAAAAAGCCTTTAAGGTTTATGTAATGGGTGGCGGTGGGTATTCTGTTTAATATTTATGGTTTGAGGGAATTATTTACTATGGGTAAGGAAAGTAAACGGTGATGTGGACACCACCCTGCCTTGACTAGTGTTGAAAGATGATACACAGTTTTTGATCTAAATCGCGAATAGAGTCTGGATGTGTGGAATGGATTGGACGATTCTGTGGATGCAAAGAAGAAGCCTCTTCTGAGGGGCCCGCAAGGGCCGACGCCCGTCGGGGCTGCGGGTTGTGCGCAAGAGATAACGCGGCCTCGACATGAAGGGCTAAGAAGGAACATGGGTGGTTTTTAGTCAGTAGAAGACTGACACTCCCTTTCGCTCTGCCCAAGAGCGCGAGGGGTTATTTGATGATTTTCCACCAGCCAAAAAAAAAAAAAGGTAAGGTAATTACCATGAAGTCAAGGTTAAGGTACAAAGTTGGCTTCAGGATCAGGACTACGTCCGGACAGAAGTACTACTTCATCTTCGACAGTAGCCGTGCAATACTTCTTCTACACTTTTTTAACTATTACAATCCCAACCATAAAATACGCAACAACAGCAACACACATACACGCTAATATATACACTCTCATTCACTCACACACCCTTATGCACACTTACACCCCCTTAATACACACGTTCACCCTCACACACACATACCTACACATCAACACATACAATTAGCTACACATGCACACACATAATACAATTCCGTTTAATAAATTCCTTAACTCCTAGTTTTAATTTATTTTAATTTTTGTTAAATAATTCAGTTTTTACTTTCAAATCTGTTTTTTTTGCCATGATTTTGTTTTCTAACACACTTTTTAGTAAAAGGTTTTTGTATCATAGTGACAGCAGAACACTGACTCCTAAGTCACAGGATCTCCTAGTTTGGGAGTCAGGGTTACTCTATCTGTATGACCTTTAATTCACTGAAATTCATGTGACCTAGTTTTTAAGCAATGTTGAAGGTTTTTGTATAAATAAAGATTTTTATTATTATTATTATTATTATTAATTTGTCATGCAATTAGAAAGAACTGATCTGCTGTGGAAGTCAAACATAGTTTACAACGAGAAATTTTGTGAAGCATGGTCACAAAATTCTTCAGTCAAATTATATATTAAGCAGAAGCTACTCCAAACAGTTAAAATTTTTATTTCTCACTTCTATTACAGGGGTCTTAAATATACCTGGCGAAAAGTGACACGAAATTAAAGGTGTCAAAGTTTTATTCATGGACGACAGACGAACATGAAGTAAGTACCAGCTAATTACTCGACATTGGCTATAATAACTATGATTGTTATCTTGTCAAAAAAGCGATGGACGCAGAAATGTGACCGACATAATTATGAGCATTCGTGTACAGTCAGTGCCCAGCATTACTGGACCCCTCGTATAAAGAAAAAGAGAGCAAATGGTGAAAGAAGACGGGTCAGGTAATGCTGGGCATTGACTGTACCATGGTCAGTTTAAGGTCTACTAATGACATTTACTTGTATTGTAGAGAAATTCTCTCTTTAATTTTATCTTACTTCTTTTTTTTACACTTTTTCTTAGATGTTTTAGTATTATGGTAGGTAAATTAATGAGTTACAAATTGAATTGTAACACGACTTTGTACTAATTAAATTGGTATGACTTTTTACGCCAGAATTTGTTTATTTGCCATAATAGGTGGCGAGCCTATTGCCATCAACCGGGCACAAATCCAGACTCTGCTGCGGCTTGACTCGGCTGCTACTGAGCAATGCCTGATGGACAAAAACAAATAACACTTTGCCTGACCCTAGAATCGAACCTCACTCGTTTACAAACTGAAAAATATAGATAAAGAACCGCCCGCTCTATATTTACAAGCCCGAACGATTAATCAGTAAGTTTCAGCACAAAATATTCATACTTATCAATACAACACATTATTACAACTAAATTATTCCCTACAGCGAGAAATTATTCCTCTCTCCTACGATAAAAGTACTATAGTTATTAAAATCTACCTCGGAACGTAGGATAGAAATATACAGAAGTTCCATTCTTTACTTAAAAAAAAAACCAAAATATGTAAAAACTATAAAATATGTTTTCTTTTCTTTTTTTTCTTTCTTTTATTCCTTTCCTTATTTTCTTTTCTTTTTTTTCTTTCTTTTCTTGCTTTTCTTTTTTTCTTTACTTTCTTTAATTTTTTAAGCATTTTCGGTTATTCTCCTGTATTGTGGGTGCGTTTACAAACATTTAAACTCATACACAAACATTCTGAGTCTGGGACTCAGAATAACTATCTGTAGGTCATACAAATATTTGTTCCGTGCAGGATCGAACCCGAGACACGCATCGCAGCATTCAATCGCTCAGCCACTGCGCACTTCAGGTAATGTAATGTCAGTACTGTCATCACATGCCTAGCCTTTTCCCAACTATGTTCGGGTAGGCTTCCAGTCTAACCGGATGTTGGAGAGTACCAGTATTTTACATGGAGTGACCTATCCGACTTCCACAAGCCAGTCAGTACTCGGTAATACGCTGGCCCTAGGCAGGATACGCTGGGTAGGTGTGTCAAAATTCGGGTCACTGACTGTCAAAAATCAACAATACAGACAACCTAAGCCAACATAGCTTAACCTGAAATTTGAACCAAGCGACTGCTATTAGTTTGCCACGAACTCCTCTAGCTGCCAGTTCTATGACTGTATTATTATGGACTTTTGTACTTTCTTATACCATGGCCGAAAGCTACCATATTGGTAAAAAAAATAATACAGTACACCTATATATTGCATTAATAATATAGCTGTTATAAACACGTTGTTTACAGTGTTCGACGGCAGCGCCATCTGCCGACGTGCCGTTAACTCAGGGACATGCGCACGCGCAGACTAAGTGAAAACAGATGATGGATACTTTTACTAGTCGAGCTCTTACTTTTGCGTGTTCGGTTATTTATTAATCTTTTAATTTAAGTCCAAAATGGTTTGTTTCGATATGTTGAGAAGGTTTTGTAAGTAATTGCGTGTTATTGTCGGGGTGAGAAATATAGCACTTATTTTTTAGGTCAAGGTCTTTAATAATAATTGTAGTTTGTTGATTATTTTAATACACTACTGTACAGTCAGTAGGTAATACTAGGTAATTAATTTAATCATCATATTATTATTATTCTTGTGAATAAATGTTTTATGTTAAAGTAGCAGGTCTTCTTACTTTAACGTGTGGTTGCTGGTATGACGCTGATGGTTTGGCCTCTGTCTTGGCTTTACATACTGTCAAGACATATATTTTAGACTTGCTGGTTTCCTCAAGCATTGGGAGACCATTTTCTTCAATGGTATAGACACACTTTTACAAAAGTATCATTTAAATTCGCGTGTTTTTGTTTTTAAAGTGGAGCAAATGTTTTGAGTTTTTTCGGATGTTTTTATTTGGTTGGCGCATTGGCTGTGCGATTGACTGCTGCGCTGCGTGTCGCGAATTCGATCCCTGCAAGAAACAAATATTTGTATGACATCAGGTTCCAAGTCTGTTTGTGTATGTGAGTTTAAATAATCACGATTAATGATTAATGTTTTTTAACAAAAAGTCTCTGAAACCATGTCACCAAGTTAGTGTTACCACAAGTCATGGGAAGTGTCGAAACAGTCGCTTGGAGTCAAACACACGCTCAATTCTTCATCAACGAAAAAACTCAATATTATTACATCCTGTCCTAACATAAAAGATTGTAATGATGCCGAGAGTTTTGGCAATAATCGTAAAATTGCAGGAAATCGAACCTGATGAATGTTATTACTTCCTCTTAACAATTACTTATATGGTCAGTAATTACTTCTGAGCACAATAAAAGTTACATTAAGTTATTGTACATTCAATTTTGCTGTAGAAATCTGTTTGGAAATTGCATATAAACCTATGTGATAGGAAGGTTTCATAATTTAAAAAGACGAACAAAATTTTTGGGTATTTCTACTTAAAAAGTATCTAAGTAGAGGATAGAGAACTCGTGGCTTAATAAAAACAGCAGCCAAGTCGATCTTCAAGTATATTTTAGAAGCGCTTGCCAAGGTCGGTCTGTGGATGGGTGACCATCCTTTACATACAGAGTTGCCTTCGTCTCTCGGAAAGCTCGTTAAGCCATTGGGCCAGGTGGTCAGTCGTTACGTTATAGGCCAGAAATTCTGACAACCAATCTTACCAAGGGGTTAACACGGTTGTGGAAGTCAGACAGGCAGTCACTTTAAGTAAAATACTGGTGTTCAGCTGAATCCGGTTAGATTGGAAGCCGATCACGATATTGTTGGGAAAAATCTAGGCCCGTGTAGTTTATAGAATTTTCGGAATCGTATCAGTTATTCCTATGATTATACCGGTTAACATCTAAACTTACGAGTGCCAACCCATAAACTTGAACTCTCTTGAACTTGAAGGACCTAAAACGAGCATGCAAATCAGGTATTCTCAGTTTATCATTTATTTATGGCACAGGTGTTGCGTCCTAAGCACCTGACATAACCCTCCAGTAGTCTAGGATCGAGATACGTCCTTTGCGCTATTTTTAGCAACACAAGTTACAAACTAAGTATCATAGTTATTACGTTATAACCAATAGTATTAGCTTGACATAACATTCTTCTGCTTCGTTGGTCCAGTGGTCACAATTGCGACTGTTGAGCATGTGGTCCTAAGTTCGATTTTCGGGTCAGGCAAGTTTTTTAGCTTTTTGGAGCTACATGAATAAGCATTCTGCAAGGCAGTGGGTTTCCCGAAATTGTATTTCAACATGGCCATTTGCGAATAATATTTTCATGTCCTCTTAATAATTACCCCGTAGACACGGTAGTCATAGAGTAACCCTCCCAATGTTATGTCTTATTCCTAAAAGCTATGTTCAGAACACCTGTTTACCGTTGGTATCGACTAAGCCACGTGGTGATCTAAACACGTGGTTTTCCAAAGGTGTTAGTAAGGTGTACATTACTACTGCGCACAGTAACTACTGTCATTTGTGGTATACACTTTCACTTAAAACAAGATTAAAAAAAACCCTTCCGTAGTTAAAATCCAGTATTTTGGACACGTGTTCGAATTTCTATAGATTAAAAGTAGCAGCTAATCTAACATTTTGTGAACATCTAAATTGCTTTAAACATTCAGCATTAACCCAAAATAACCTCTCCTCGTAAAGCTACTACCCTAGTGCTTTCGTTAACCCTATGACGTCTTAAACATAGATTATATAAGAATGCAGTCAAGCTCCTCCTCAAGAAAGTTAAGGAACTGAGAAAGTAGACACATAAACATCATAGATGAAGCACCTGCAACACCTTTCTGACCAATAAGTAGAGAGAAGACTTAAAGGGCAAACTATACCACATGAACACATGGCCACATAGGAGATCATATCCAGATATAGCCTGTTTGACTTTACTGTCTTCCAGATATCATACTCTTGAAACACTTGGGGCACTTAATATCGTATGCTACGTGTCCTCTTGTTTGTTCACCACAGGAACTGATGGACGCTACCGAAAGGGCCAAACTAGTACCTACCTCAGTTCTGGGTCTACACGCTAAGAAGAAGACAAACTCTTGTGGCATGATGTCTACCTAGTAAACAATAGTCTCTTGTAAGGCCACCGCAAGATTTTGGCGGGAACGTGCAAGGCTGTGCGCCTAGTATGGCGTTCACCTGCGCGTGCGCCACCTGCCGCGCATCTGACACAGATGCAGAGTAGAGACGGGACAGTGGTGTTGTCGATGGAAATATTGTTAGATTTCTATTTGAAATTTAAAAAGTGAACATGAAAAACTTTTCATTTTTGTTGCAACTGATCAGTGATGTTCATTAGGATTAATCTTGCACACGTAAAAACTCCAATTATGTACAGACACCAGATCAGGCTACTGCAATCTGTGTTTCTTTAATAGATTTTCAACTTTGTCGCTCTTTCATTAGGTTGAAGGTCAGGAGGTATAGATGAAGTCGGTTTGTACAGACACCATTTGCCTGATCATAATTCTTTCTACAACATCCACGTAGAAACGTCTGTATCATAATAAAATCATGAATAAGTATAAAAGGTATATAAAAATAAGTACCCACATAAATAACTAAAAAACACGTTAATACAAAAACCAAGAAAACAAGGGAAGTACTTGTGTATGTAAGCAGAGTAGTATTTTACGTGATGTTACTATAAATTGAATATTCGACGAAAAATTTTGTTTTTCTTGATTTACGTCTGTGATTTGCATAGATATCGCACAGTTCTAGACGATTCTAAAGGACACTCAATAAATAAGTCGAGCAATTTGCATTTTGTTCTCAGAAAAATAAATATCTTAGTTTTGCCTTTGTTTTTGCAAGAATTGAGATAAGTAGACATACCATAATTTCCTTTATTTATTTTCATACAAACCTATTACCATCTTAAAATATTCTTTACAATAATAAATACATCATATTATACATTCATACCATGATAGTCGAGTTACTTAAAAAATGTATTTTGGAAGGATTTTTATATTACTCACCTATGCATGGACGGAATGAATTTCCCAACTCAATAATTGCCTGATATTTAATTTCCTTTCTCATAGACCTTGCGCCATTTACTTGGGATCGCTATTCCTTGTCCCTATATTTTAATGAGAATTTCAACCCTTTCTCTGATTAAAAATACAAAACTGTCGATAGAATTTCTATCGACCCTTTCCACCACTATAAACTTCTCTCCGCGCATCTCAACACTTGACGAATGCGCTTTACGCTGCACAACAAGCCTAATTATTACGTCGAGTAGACGATACACATTAAGAAAGCGATGCATCCGCTTTATTGTGTTACACAACGATTGATTAATTGTATTAAGAGTAGTGAATGTTAGTAGTAATATTGTTTTAAAGAGACGTGTTTTTAAAGGACAGTTACGAATGTGTGTCCTTCGTATATTTTTATTGATTGTTGTTTTCGATGCCCCTGTGTTTTAAGGTTAGTTGGGAAGGTGGTAGAACCTTCTCGAACATTTAGGTGCTGTTACAGCTTGCCTATCAAATCACCTTCTATTCCGATTGCGGTACTATCTTCATTATAATTATATGCTTCTCAATAACATAACATCACGCCTGTAATTCTCGATGGGTTAGGCAGAAGTGTACCAAATAGTACATTTCGCCAGTTATTTTTAAGTCTAGTAATATCCTTCCTATGTTCTATCCCTTCTCAATAATAGGTAACAATTTGTCCTCCTAACTTTATTCAATCATGGGGGTTAATTTAGGCGCAGACTATTTATTCATCAACGCAGGAAAGATTTTATGCAGAGCTTTAACCTTAACTTACTTTTGAAGTTCTAAACTCCGAGTTGCCACTGAGAAACCTAACAAGACTTTGCCTAATTTGGGAATTAAATCTAGGACCTCACGATCGGTAGTCACGCTTGCGACCACGAAACCAACGGGACATTATTTAGTGGTTCGAATATTAACTAATGATCTGAGATCGGACAAGACAAAGAAAATCGTTATTTAATACTTGTTACCACTTAGTAACAAGTCGGTAGTATCACACACCCGCTTGTCAGTAAGCATTCGTGTCAAAATCGAAAATGTTCTTGATCAAAATTATTGTGTGAGAAGTCAATGTGTTTTCTTTACAATTTTTTTCACTCTCTTTGGTAGTTAATTAATTAATAGTTAGAGCAAACCAATGCCCGGTCAGGCTGCCGACAGCCTCCTCCTTTGACCTGTGCAATACCAAAAAAGTACAAAATAGCAGGGTAAAAAATCCCGCATCCATGTCGTCACACCACAACTCGCACTTGACCATTACGAAACACAACGTACTCCTACCATCCGATACAGTTTTTTCATTGAATGTGTTGCATATTTTAATTTACTTTGTACACGAGTATTTTAGTTCGTCGTTAATATGGGAATCGTGCTATGCGCAGACGCCAGCCGCATCCAAATGACTTTACAAAGTAATGTTGCCACGCCTAATACGGCGTTTTATATTAAATTATTATCTGCTACATTTATTACACTGGTGAGGTTATTTAAGACATGGTGTGTTTTATTTTAAAAGTTAGAAATACTCGTAAAGAAAATGGTGGTATTAATTTAAGTTTACTTTTTCTTTCCTACTTTGTTCTTTGTCTAGGAAAGCAACTTAAATAAACAAGAAAGTGGTTATCATCTATTAAGTTTTCATTACTGGCTGTTATAAAAATCATAATTCTCCTGGCCTTATCCAAATTTATTTCCATACACTCTTATTAGTTGTTATATACTATATATAACGTATTTATAACTTGGCAACCCCATTCCCAGTAACCTACAGGATGAGTTATAATAACCCACGTGTACAGGGTGTATAAAAACACAAACAGGGTAATTCTGCCTAGATCTAGTGGATGTTACGAATCGAGTCGGATGCCAGTCGTGTCAACTCAGGATATGAATACATAGCACCTATAAATAGGTTCGTTAGAGGGGTTGGGAGGAGGGAGAGGGGGGGTTACACTAGACACGAGAGCTACGGAGACTAGACACCTTTTGAAGTTGTGTTAACCTGTTTAGTTAATTACGAAGTAACACGGGAGTTGCAGATTGACAATCTAGAAAATTGAGTTAGAAATATTATGCATCACGTTAAAGATCCTTAAACTTTGTCGAGACTGTACAAAAAGATTCACTTCTAAAATCCATTTCCGGAAGCGACTTTGTTTTATACTTTGTAATAAAGAAAAAGAGTATTCGTTGTCTATACATCATGTAGTGTCCACACATTAAAACCCTTAAGATTATTTATTGCTCCTTTGTCAGAAGTCACCTTGATTATGCGTCACAAATTTGGAACCCGTGTTATGGCAAATACATAGATCGTATAGAGAGTATTCAAAAAAGATTTATTCGTTTTCTTTGTTTTCGGCTGCGTATACCTTATCATTCTGATAATTACTTAAATCTCTGCAAGAAATTCCATTTACAGCCACTTTTTGATCGCCGCCGGCTTGCTGATTGCACTTTTCTTTTTAAAATTATAAATAACGAGATTGACTGTCCGGATCTCCTGCATAAATTGTATTTCAATGTCCCCCAGAGGTCAGTTAGATTTAATCCACCTATCTCCATACCTTTTTCCTCATCCAACTATAGGCAAAACTCATTCTTAGTGCGAGCGAGTAAGGACTTTAATATTCTTTACAAGAAGTTATCTTTTGACCCGTTTTGCACCAAAACCTATTCAGTACGCACTCGGCTGAATGCAAACTTTTTTAAAAGCGCGTAGTACTCTATTTTTATTTTATTTTTTTTCCCATGTCAGCAATGCCTAACCTAGTGTCTGAGCGTATTTTGTGCTTATTGCTTTCATTAATTCTTTTTATTTGTATTATTTTCGTGCTTGCTATTTAGTGATCTTAAGATTTCTATTACCACCTCTCTGTCTACTCGTGAGAACCTGTAATTGGCTCTGTGTCGTTTACACAATTGTTACTCACATATTTTAGCTGTTGATTCTCCTCTTAATAAATAAATAAATAAATATTTCTTTGGCAAAAAAATCGTGACCGTTGCAGAATTTCTCAATTACAAAATAACATTACGCCAGTATTTTTCAAAGGGGTAAGGCAGAGCTAAACTCACATGAGTCTCACGTAATAGAAGGCGTGCCTATTACCACAGACCGGAAACGAATCCCGACTGCCACAGCGAAAACCACCAGACATCCACAAATCCGTGGGAAACGGTACTTAAGCATATAAATAAACAAGCTCAAGTTAAACGCATAATCCTGAAACCAGTTTGATTCAATAAATTGACGAGAATATGAGACATCGTTAACATTTAGCGTGTCTCTCAGCTGTCCCGCATTCCGAGTATGTAAACGTGCAGTTTTTCTCTTCCGGGCTCTGTAATACTTGTGGAATAACTGCTTAATAAGTCAAGTTTGAATTCGAAGATATGTGTGACATCAGACATGGGATCGCGGAGTTGATTACAGTCGACACTATTTTTTTTTTTGGGGTTGGGAAATCATCAAATAACCCTCCTCCCGCTGTTGGGCAGAGCAAAAGGGGGTGTCAGACTTCTCATCATCATCTGCCTAGCCTTTTCCCAACTATGTTAGGGTCGGCTTCCAGTCTATCCGGATGCAGCTGAATACCAGTATTTTACATGGAGCGACTGCCTATCTTACCTCCACAACCCAGTTAATACTAGGTAATACGATACTCTTTGGTTAGGCTGGATGTCAGAATTTCAGGTCACTGGCAGCCGGGACCAACAGCTTAACGTGCTTTCCGAGGCACGAAGGAAACTCAGTATGTCGGGCGGTCACCCATCCACAGACCGACCTAGGCAAGCACAGCTTTACCTAAAGATCGACCCGAGTCTCAGTTCTCATTAAGCCACGAGCTCCAGGTGTCAGACTTCTACTGACTAAAAAAACCACCCTCAAAGAAAGGCAGAGGAAGCTCGTAGAACAATGAATGGATTGTGTGAGGAATGATATGAAAGAGAAAGGAGTAAATGATACCGTGACGACTGACAGGGAAGAATGGAAGAAGACAACGTGTTGCTCCGACTTCAAGTGGAATGGAACGACGGTAGGAAGATGATGATGACCCTCACAGAGACGCCTGTCCAACAGTGTTTTATACAAAAAACAAACACACACAAACTTTTTCTTTAACAATAATATCCGTGGTGCAGGCAACTGGGCTTCCCGTCGGGGCTGTGGGTCCCGTCCGGGCTGCGGGTTGTTCGCAAGAGATACCGCGGCCTCGACATATAGGGCTAAGAAGGAACATGGGTGGTTTTCTTGTGGTCGCCACTGTTGATTCTGGCTTTCAGGAGTTACAGTGGTTTGGGAATAGTGTGACGGGCATGCACTTTTATAGTGTGACTTTGAAGACACATTGTGTCCAGCATTGAATACCAGCGTTGTGACATTTGTTTTTAATGTTACAGCACCATGCTGAGATAGTTGCCTTTTGGCCTCGTACAGAAGCAATTTTTAACCGACTTCCAAAAAGGAGGAGGTTCTCAATTCGTCTGTATTTTTATTTTTTTAGTTTAACCTCCACAACCCAGTACTGGTTGATACGATACCCCTTGGTAAGACTACTTTCTTAATTGCCCGATGATATCTTGATGAAACTATTAATTAATCGTAATTAATAGTTTCATCAAGATATCATCGTCCTGATCCTGTTATGCCCAAACCCTACCATACCTGATTGCACAAACTCACGATTTATAACATGGAATAAAGAGAAAGACATACAAAAACGTGACTTAACATCACGCCTGTAACGTCCGAAGGGTTAAGCAGACGCGTACCACACCGCCAGTTATGTTTAACCCCCATGTAATAGGGCGCAAGCATTCTGCGATTAACTCGGCACAAAATCCAGACTCTGTGGCTGCTACTGAGAAATTCCTGATCGAATAACCCAACAACACTTTGCCCGACCTGGGAATCGAACCCAGGACTACATGTTCAGCAGTCGCACTTTCAACCACTAGACCAAAGAGGCGTTATAAAGACACTAGTGAAGGTCACGCGGTTTCACCCGCGTAGTGCCCGTTCCCGTGGGAATACAGAGATAAAAAGTAGCCTATGTCACTGTGTGTAGCTTCCCAACGGTAAAAGAATTTTTGAAATCGGTCCAGTAGTTTCGGAGCCTATTCGTTACAAACAAACAAATCTTTCCTCTTTATAATATTAGTGTAGATAAAAAAAGATTATTCAAAACCTTAATTGAGTTCTCGCCTCCACCACACATTGTCTACAATGGCAACATTAACAAATACACCAATTAATCATTGAACAAGAACAGCTATTGTTTGATCATACGACCTACTCGTAGCGAATGCCGGAAGCGCAGACGCAGTCATACGCACCTGACCAAATTTGGGTGACATCTCAATGTGTATAGCAGGTTGATAAGGCGGTATACAATCTACATCTAAGTAGTTTTTACCATCAAAATAAAAACATGTGCTAAAAGACTTTGTTTCTTGCCAATTTTTATGATTCTCAGTACCCTATAGATTTTGATGTCCTTGTGAAATCGCAAAATATGTGACATAAATGGACATATATCTAATGATTGCATTGGACTCACAAGTTTGATTTCATTGCTGAAAGAGACCGTAGACCCGAATCAAAACCAAATATTTTTTTTTTTATTTCAAGTAGGCCAATTATAAGCAACAGAAAAAGGATCTTGACAAACAGACGGACAGTCAAGTAATTCTATATAAGTTTATTTTTCCTTTTGAGGTACGGAACCCTAAACAAGAGGTATAGACGAATCTAGGACCCAATTGACCTGCTGAAAATGTATTAAGGTCCATTCACACCGAAGTAATTATTAAAAATTGTTTACAAGTGTCAGTGGGTCACAGCGTTATAGCAAAAGTGTGTTGCTTTTGCGCTTGTTACTTTGAATGCTGTACAAAAAGTAACTTCACCCTTTACTACGACTAAATATAATAAATTTGAATTTTAGGGCAAACGAAAGTACTTCTTAATGGTTTAATTATGCGCTTACATACGGCTCATCACAAATAATCTACGATGAAACTTTATCAATCAAAGAAAACCCTAGACCAGTAGCTACGCTAATATTATTTTGTAATAAACCGACAGGAACACACAACTTATCTTTACAACTACTACGTAATTCACATATTTTTCTACGAAACCACTGAAATACATCAACAACATAGATATACTCACATTCATAATTTATGACACAAAATTATCTGAAGTTCGATAAGGTTATGTGGTTGGGCGCCAATATAAGACGCAAACTCTTGGTGCGTTGCGCGATGGTTCAAGTATATGGTACTGCAAATATTATCATTTCACGGACATCGGAAGTGACGTCTACGATAGTGTTTACTACATTTAGTCGCATGTTCGTATCTTTATTACCTTCAAATAATTCTTAGAGCGTATCTTTAAAATTTTACAAATTCTTGTGTAATATGTAATATTTTACGATATGATAGAAACTGCTGAATTATGATGATAACCAACTTGTTGTTACCACCTTTGCGTAAGTTCAAAACATTTTATGTGGCACATTTCGACGCTATCGTTGAAATTTCTCAAGTATTTTTGACATAACATCACACCTGCAATCTCCGAAGGGTAAGGCAGAGGTGCACCCATTTTAGTATATGTACACACATTTCGCCAGTTCTATTGCCATCAACCGCGCACAAATCCAGACTCCGTGGCTGGTACTGAGAAATTTCTGATGAAAAAACCCAGAACTGAGCCTCGGTTTAAGGCGTCACTGAGGAGCAAAGCAAAGGGACAGGCTGGATCTGAGTGGGACCAGCTTCGAGTAACTAGATTAAATTTATATCATACTTCAAGGTTTCGAACCCACGCTACTTTGTGCAATTTATTTCATCACCACTGCACTCACAACGGTGAAGGAAATCATCGTGAGGAAACCGGTGTGTCTTAGAACCAAAAATTCGAAGACATGTGACATCTATCAACCAACAGTGGGCCCGCGTGGTGGATTATAGCCCATGCCTCTCCTAGAGAGGAGTGCTGTGTCCCAGCAGTGGGTACATAATAGGCTGATTATGACTTTAAAGTCCATTTCACGAAAGAAGTCCCGCGGTCAATTGTGGAACTAAATTTAACAGATCGGCCATGTTGTCGTTTGTCGATGTTATCAAGGTGCGTTTGTTGTGGTAGATATTTTGTGAGTTTATTATTGGATTAGTGCGTTATAAGGTTTATTTACGATGCCAAAAGTTGTGAAACAACATTATGTCGCGCGACATACAGCGCTGCGTCTGCGGGACTTCTTTGAAATGGACTTTACTTACTGCGAAATATAAGTGTACCTGCATCTGTCACGTATAACCTTCAGGCATAAGACATACAAAGTAAAGGACCAACTTTTATTACATCTAGGTAATCTTAATATAACCCCAGGCAATGTTTTTACCTGAACAGAGGATATAATGTACAATAAAATGAAAAATCGGCGTCGTAGAGGTACTGGTATAATTAATCAGTCATTAATTATCTTGCTGCAAAGGAAGTGCATAATATCCTCATACTGACATAATATAATTATCATAATGACCATTGATCAGCATATTTTATCACTGCGATTTTTACCCGACTGTGCCTGAACACTGAAAGATGGGTATTGTTTTTGACCGAATTTAAAAAAAGGAGGTGGTTCTCAATTCGGTTGTAATATTTTTTTGTTTGTTGGCTTAGTACTCTGTAATTTATAAACCGATTTGATTTCTTGTTTTATACATGAAAGGATATTCTTCCCGATTGGACCCAGATAAAATTCATCAAAATTAATCTTGACGTTTTATACATGACGAAGCTCGAAGTCACAATGTTAGGTACCTTCTTGCTGGGTCTGGTACTGACGATAAGGGAAATTGTGTAACTTACACTAGAAATGCTTTTAATTTTCACAGTTCAACAACATCGAAACATTTATTAATCAAAGGTATATTCCGCAATTAGGAACCCTTTTTTTGTTTTTTTGGGAAATCATTAAATGCCGCTCTGGGCGGAGCGGAAGGGAGTGTAAGACTTCTACTGACTAAAAACCACCCATGTTCTTTCTTAGGCCTTTGTGTTCCGGGGCCGCGTTATCTCTTTCGAATAGTACCGCAGCCCCGGTAGGCGTCGGCCCTTGCGGACCCCTTTCTTGGTTCTGACAGTCCCGGTTTTTAATAACCAAAACATACTTGCATACATGCTTTTCTTAAAAAAAACAAAAACATACTCCTTCCCCACTTAACTTACATATGTAACCTTGCTTTACGAAAGCCTTCGATACTATTTCTGTCCCCTCCCTCATTGCCAAGCTTGAGAAAATTGGTCTAAGAGGTACTCAACTGTCCCTTTTTATTAGTTACCTCACAGGCAGACGGCAATGTCTCAGGATAGGAGATTGGACCAGCGATGAACTCCCAATAACACACGGAGTTCCCCAGGGCAGCATTATCGGTCCCATGCTTTTTCTCATTTATATAAATGACCTTTGCCAGCTACAGCTTCCTAATGCTTCGATCTTTACATATGCCGATGATACTGCTCTAATATTCTCTGGGGATTCGTGGGATCTGGTGTTTCAATATGCACAGTCTGGACTTGCCTTTGTCACCAGCTGGTTGGCACAAAACCTGCTCACTCTGAACGTTGATAAAACGAATTACCTCACTTTCTCGTCTACAGCCGCTGGAAAGCCTTCCTCGTCGTCACTCGCTTTAATCGCTCACTCCTGTAATTCAACTCACAATATAGGCTGCGATTGCCCCCACCTAAATCGCGTAAGTTGCATTAAGTATCTAGGAGTGCAAATAGACGACTGTCTAACATTTAATACTCACATAGATACACTTACTACACGGTTGCGCAGGTTAATTTATGTTTTTAAGAACCTCTGCTCCGTTGCTGACTCCAAGGTGATTAAACTGGTGTATCTGGCTCTTTGCCAATCCCTCATCCAATATTGTATAGTTACTTGGGGTGGTTCAGGTAGGTCCCACATGTTGAAAATAGAACGCGCCCAAAGGGCACTATTGAAAGTTGGTTGGAAGTTACCCTATCGCTTTCCTACCACAGACCTTTACAAAACTTGTAAAGTTCTGACTGTCCGTAAATTATATATACTTAACCTCTTAATGACAACTCATGGCCACACTCCCTACGATCCCTCTTTGATCTCCCAACGACGTAAGCATTCGGTCTGTCCCTCTATTCGTACAAATTCTGCTTTGGCCCAACGCTTCTTCCGCTTCCTTAGCAGTCATGTGTATAACAACACTAACAAAATTTTAAACATATACCCCTTGTGCAAATCCGATTGTAAAGCAAAAATAATAAATTGGCTTCTTGATTTGGATTATTCTGAGACGGAAAATATTCTAGCTGTTTTAAAATAAATTAGATAGTAAATTTGTAGACAACATTTCAAGACTACTTACTCTTACAAATATACCTTCACACACACACACACACAACACACACGCACAACACACACACACAACACACACACACACACACAACATACACACACACACAACACACACCGTTCACTCTCAAGCACACCATTCACTACACACTCGCAGGTTTTGCCTTGATGTGTTCAAATTAGTACCTACTTAATAGTATTGCTTAAGAGGGTGAGAGCCTGGAGATCTGTCATACAGGTCCCGTACCCACTATAGACTCCAGCTCTCACAAAGGTTACAAATTTAATTTGATTTGATATAATATGAACCATTGTCTGTACCTTTTTGAGAGAAATAAATCATTATTATTATATTATTATCATTATTATTATACATGAATTCCGCCAAAATCAACATGGAAACATTCCATTAAAAACTCCATCAAAATCCACCAATCAGCATTCAAGATTACACTCACGTCAACAGCTTAATTTGATATGTAAAGATACACGATAACGGCTATAAAAGTGCTGCATACAAAAAGGAAGAGCCTAATTAAATAAGTATGCACATTGCATATTCAAGGCTCGTTTAATACTAAACAGACTGCGACCAGTGTTGCCAGATTATCCTGAACTGATGGATGGACACACGAAATCCGAGGATTTTTATTGGCAACATTAGTTCCGGTAGGACTGAAAAATTGTTATTCAGAATGGTCAAGTCCTTATTTGATGCTCGCAAGCTGATCTTGTCAGTTTTGAAAATTAATTCTGTTATATTTCCACCACTTTTAGGTCTTGGTGAAAGAACCTGCACCTGCCTGAACCTGGCTGCTGTACCTGACTGAACTGCTTCGTTCATGGTCCCGTGGTCGATTCCTAGGACGGACAAAGAGTTATTGGGTTTTTCCCGCAGGAACTTCTCAGACTGTATTTTGAAGAGGCCTATGTCCTTCTCCAGCTATAGACCGTCAAAGGTTAACTCGATCGATTGAAGTTATAAAACGGCGCAAAAAAAAGTTTTTGCAGCATATTTCCAAATGTGGGAAATCATCAAATAACGAACATCTTCCGCTCTTGGGCAGAGCGGAAGGGAGTGTCAGACTTCTACTGACTAAAAACCTCCCATGTTCCTTCTTAGTCCTTGTGCCGAGGCCGCGGTAATCTCTTTCGAACAACCCGCAGCCTCGACGGGACTCCAAATACCCTACAATTACAAAACCAAAATCACTGCACCACAAAATCCGTCCAAACAGACTAATTGTCCCGCTACGTGTAGATCAAGCCGCTATGCGCAAGCGCACGCGATGCCTGGCGTGGCGATTATCGCGACATCTGCTGGGAACATCGCGTTTCACACAACGCTTGTTATAATTACGCTGCTGCATACAGTGACGGGCAGCACGCGAGGACTTTGAAACATTGTTGGTGCAAGAACGTTGGGTTTACTGAAATTTACTGAGGAAGTAAGGAAACAGCTCCATTATGGCACTTGTAGAACCTAGCTCTTGTGGTTTTAAAATTGGTTTGTAAATAAATGTGTGTAGTTTAGCTTGGACTTCTACTGAAAATAAATGAAAAATAGAATGAACAGAACCAAACACTATAGTGATAATTCTGATAGCCTCGTTTATCCAGTGGACGCGATCGCGACTACTGAGCATGAGGTCCTGGGTTCGATTCCCGAGTCAGACAAATTGTTATTGGGTTTTTCCATAAGGAAACTCTCAGTAGCGGTCACGGAGTCAGGATTTGAGCCCGGTTGTGGTTTCTATGTCACTAGGTATTTGATCGCCGCAAATTATTTTTATTATCAGATACGAGAAACCGCTCCCGGTTTCTCGTATCTGATAATAAAAACAACCTTAAATCTCATTCAAAATTATCATTAGATTCCAAAAGACTTATCTCGCTTCCTTCAATTAATTAACTTTTACGGATGCACATAACTACCAACATTTCCATATTAGTGTGTAATTAATTATTGTAAACGCAGCATACAATTGCCTTTTCAGCTTACCCTCTTTCTATCGTCTGCATAATTATAATTTACCTTATTAGATTCCCAGGGCCTCTAAGGTCGTAGAGAAAGTGTAAAAATTAAATTAACTTAGACACGGTCTTATTATGCCACAATGATCGGGAAGTTGGCAGGTGATGCGAAGGTCGTGGGTTCAAACTCCTCTTAGATTGTTGAGGTGATTTTGTAACATCACATACCGAGTTTCCTCAGTACCTAGGAAAGCCAGGTTAAGCCGTTGGTATCAGCGGTCATTTTGCAGGTCTTTGACAGTCGTTACAGGACGTCAGTGTCAAATGGAGGAGGCTTTTGCCAAAGTTGGTCAAACAGCCGAAATAAGGATGTTTACTGACTTAAAAAAATATGATTCTAATTAGTCCGTCTGTTAGATTATCGAAAAATATTGGATACGTATTTTTCGTTTTATCAAATCAATAAAAAATGACGAAAATAAAACGCGTCAAAGATTTGAGTGGGGGGTTGTGACGTCACTCACCGGTAAAAAATGTCATACTAATGTCTTAGAATATGACGTCACACGAGTTTTCAAAGAACTGTTTGTTTAAGTGAAAAAACAAAAAATACGTGTCCAATATTTTTTGGAAATCTATATGACGGACTAATTAGATTTTTTTAGTTAATGACCCTATTGTCGGTGTCATCGATTTGGCAACGACTTTACGATTTAGCTATTGTAAAAACAAATCTGTCTAAAAGGCTTTATTATTACTAGCTAGCCCACGGCTTCACCCGCGCGAATGTCGGTTAACTTAATATATACCTTCCTCGAGAACCATAAAAATCGGTGCAGTGATTTTTGAGTTTATCGCGAACAGACAGACAGACGACTTTGTTTTATAATATGTAGTGATACGGGAAGTCAGTAGCCCGAAAGTCTGACAATCAGACTTAGCAAGGGATGTCGTGTTATCCAGTACTAACTGGGTTATGGAGGTCAGATAGGCAGTCCCTCCATGTAAAATACAGATTCTGTTTAATAATCTCCTCATCAGGCAAAGACTAACTCCAGCCAAGAAACTTAGAAACCAGTTTATACCGGTATCATGGTTGTAGTAAGTCGCAGTAGATAAATGTAGCAAAAGGATAAGATAAGATACTGTGATGATCAACATCACCGGTGTAACCCTTCTGTACAATGATAACAAAATTTGGTCTCCAAACTTATCATCTACCTAGCTTATTCCAACTATGTTGAGGATAGCTTCCAATCGATGCAGCTGAATACCAGTATTTTACATGGAGCGACTGCCTATCTGACCTCCAAAACCCAGTCATCATCATCATCATCATTATTGCAGCCAAAAGACGTCCACTGCTGGATATAGGCCTCCCCCAAATAGGGGGGGTTTTGCCATAATCGCCACGCTTGGCAGGCGGGTTGGCGATCGCAGTATGGTTGTTACAAAGGCACAGAGAACGCTGCTGCCCATTCTCCGGTAAGTCCCTTAGTCGCCTCTTACGACACCCATGGGAAGATATGGGATGGTGCTATTCTTTACGATCGACACCATACGGAACCAGTCAGTACAGGTTAATACGATAAACATTGGTAAGACTCGTAGTCAGACTTTCAGGTCAATGACTAACTGTAACGACAGTCAAGGTACTACTAATAACACCCGGGACCAACCGCTTAACGTCCTTTCCGAAGCACAGATGAAACTAGATAACATACAGTATGTTAAACGAGGGACGAAACCCGCAATAGGGCATGCTTACATGCTTTCCGAGGCACGGAGGAAACTCGGTATGTAATGGGCGGTCACCCATTCACAGACCAACCTAGGCAAGCGCAGCTTAACCTAAAGATTGATCCGGGTGGCAGTTCTTATTAAGGCCTGTATTCACGCCAATGACCTTGTGCATAGCTAACTACCCCTCTCGGTCGTAGACTCGGACTTTAAACGGACGCATTTTTAATTTATTATAATTAAAATAATACATGTTTTTAAAAAGTAACAAAACCAAATTATTTTCCTTTGCATTGCAAAGCAGTAGATATTTTTTTTTATATTGTTTTGTAAAAAAATGAAGGAGTAAAATGGTTGAAATCAACGATTTGGAGGTGATTTTGTGGATTTTTTTTCTTATTATGTGATGCCGATAGAAAAATTATGGCTAAACCAAATTACGTGTCATATCTCGTAGAATACTAACAATTTTTCTCAGATGTAATTTCTCTGTAAGTGCCGGTGAAAAGCAGCTTCATCTGCACGCTGGTTTTAAGCTTTTTCGAGAGAGCAGCCTTAAGCCACGAGCTCTTCTCTCTCTTCTCTTCCTCTTTGAAAGACTCCAAACTACCAACCACAAAATATCGCAAAAATATTACCCATATAAAAATAAACCTCAGGTTAACGATAACCAAATTCACGCAGGTTGTCGGTGACCCGTTATATATCCATACAAACTATCTATCTACAGATAAACATATCATTACGCAAACACAACTATTTGCCGACATGCTACTTATGCGTGTTTTGACAATTATTATTGATTTGGGAATTTAGAGATATTATTATAAATGTAGGAAGGAATGTATGGTATCCACTTGGTGAAGATTATTTAGGCTTAGCTGTGACAGGTTGCTGACCGATCGTTTGTGTACTCGAAGTTGTTATAGGATCCACCGCCGCAAAGTTGCATGTCTATCGGTCTTCTACAGACTGTACTTCGGAGAGTGTGCGCAGGAGCTCTACGGGCTGATTCCACCATCTCCCTTCTTCCATCGGGAGACTAGGCGTACTGCAGGCTATCACCCATACCTAGTCGATGTTCCACACAATCGAACGAAGCGCTTTGCCAAGTCCTTTATTATGCGCACAGCCAAGGAGTGGAACTCCCTGCCTGCGTCGGTTTTCCCGAGTTCATATAACCCCAATCTATTTAAGTCGCGAGTAAATAGGCTTCTTCTGGGTAAGCTCGTTCCATCGTCGACCTCATCTCTGCCCTTAGGGCAAGATTGAGGTCAAGAGCAAGCCCATTCCAAATAAAAAAAAATCTTTCTGTAGACCTCTTGGCACCTGAATATGTGCTTCCAAAATATTCAATCACACGTTTCCATGGTCATTGAAATACTCGTAGAAGGTGGAGGGGATATCGACGTGTAGCAACGTAATCATTAACACAGATATGAGATATATACCATGTTTACTGTTTGTTTTGAGTTCCCCATATTTCGGCGCTGTTACAAGCACCATGGTCACTGATAAACTGAAGTTATTGCGGTAGGTGTTTGTGGTTCAACTGTGTAGAAACCGAAAAAGTTCGCAAGCGGAAACAGTAAGTTTCGACAGTGGTAGCGGTATCGAACGCAAGAAGACGCATTCAAAGTTCCTATGTTGTGGTTCAATTAATGTGCTGGAATAACGTGCTTAACGTTTTCATATGAACATAATTTGAGTAAAATAAACCCCAACACACAATACACAGTCTTCACTCACGAAGTCGCATTCATCTTAAGACACGTTGCAGAGAAAAATAAAAGTTAATAAGTTACTATGAAACTTATGTCATTATGCAAGTGAATTAACTAACCATTACAAGTTCAGAAATTGTGCACAAGCACAAGATGAATCTCTTCATCTCCCCGGCGATCAATCAAGATGGCTGACCTTTGCGAAACCGCGTCACTTCACATTATTATGCCTTTATTTATAGATTAAACACCACTTATGTTGGGTTTCGCGTTTTTTGTCAAAGGCCTGTGTTTTAAAATAGCTTAATAACATTTTGAAAGGGTGCATCTTTTTTTTTGATGGTCAGAGTAAGTTGAAGAGACGGTTTGTCCTTGAAAGACTAATTTCATTTAGAGCGCTTCATAAGGTTTTCACTCTAGTTCTCACCATCAAACGATGTAGCGATAACATTATCGGGAGCACTAGATTATTTTTGTTAATTGGATCGGACTTAAATCTTTCTGCTCTTGTCCCATTCTACCAGGGGTCAGTGCAAAACGTTATCTTCTTCCATTCTCCCCTGCCAGACGGATTAAATCGGACTAAACACGTGATTTGTTTTATTTTTAACGTTAAACTTTGTTTCAAAAATAGTCAGGCTCCTTCAAATGAATTTAAATCTTCTTAAGAGAGGAATAACATGCAATTTCTACCTGATTCAATCGGCAACAAACCTTGCAAGAACACGAATAATAGAAATACGGTGTATTTAAAATGTGAGCGAATAAATTATAATCACTTTCATAGTTTAATTCGGAAAAATCAAAATAAAAAGTCATTTATTCAAAGTAGGCTGATAATTAGCACTTTTCGAACGTCAAAATTTGCTTTACTTATTTACAAGAGACAGTCCCCCAAAACGCCCACCCTTCGACACTTCCTAGTGTTTTAGCTGGAGAGAAGAAGTGGCGGAACAAACTCCCCAGCACAGAACAAACTCCCCAGCAAATCAAGTCAAGTACTTATAATTTTTTGTAATCTCCAACCCATTATTTTCCCATTACAAGGAAAGACCTTTTCTCATACATAGAAGGAGCACTGAACACCACGCTTGCTCATGACGTAGTGGTGTTTACAGACTTTTTTTTGGAAAGGGGAGGGGGGTGGGAAATCATCAAATAACCCCTCCCATCCTTGGGCATTCCACTATTTAGCTATTTACCATTCAATTATTTAGACTGTATGCTGTCTATCAAACAGTCACGAAATTTTAGTAGAATAACCTTTACCATTGATTTGTTTGAACTCTAACTAGGTCTAAAGTTTGAAACAAAGGGCAGAAGCGATGCATTTTAAATTATCCACTCCTTGTTGCCTTACCCGTGTTTATTACTTATTTAAGAGTTTTTAAAGTGGAAACCTAGCCTTCAATGAGTTAGGCAACCTTAGCCTTTTCAGTTGAATTCAAGGTCTGGCTTACACGAGGCAGTTTAAAATTGATTGGAAAGTGTTTATGTTCGAGCTTTGCAGCAACCAACCCTATTACGGTCAAAAGGTCTTAAGGTCAAATGGTTTTGGGCAAAGTGCTATTGGATTTTTCCACCTGAATTTCTCGGTTACGGAGTCTGGATTCGTGTACGGTTGATCAAATTAAATCATTTATGGTGGCGAAATGTGGGTGTACTATTACGTACATTTCTGCCTAGCCCTTCGGGGGTTTTAGGCATTATGTTTAATTTAAAATGTTATTCTTTACCGTCTTCAGGAATACAGGGTTTCAATAGGTACTTTGATATTTAAACTTTGATGTCCTTTTTACACAACAAAACGCAAAAAAGACAAATTAAACCAAAACCATGTCCTTCCACAGACAACTTTTGAAAACTCAATTATCTGTCATAAAAATTGTCCATTCTCTAATTACAGGTTGTATATCCGATACCAATCTCCTTTATCAAAAAATTAAAAACTCCTTGGCACCCCAAGTTTGTTTCGTCTGCTGCTAGGGGGCGTGGCGACATCCGGCCTGTTATCACTTCCTTGGTAGCAGTGTGTAATTATGAACAACTTGTACCAGTGATAAGGTTTTTTTTTATTGCGTTATCTGTTGATTTAAAGAAAGAAAGTTTGGGTAGACGTGATACGATTTTGTGGTGGTGCTTGTTGAAAGAATTGAATCTTGAATTGTTAGTAATATTATAAATACTAAAGTAAGGTCGCGGGGTACCAGATGTATAAACGTGGCCGATGCATAAAGAATATGTAAGGGTCCTAGCAAGTTCTGTCGAGGCTGCGGGTTGTCCGCAAGGGATACCGAGGCCTCGACATGAAGGGCGAAGAAGGAACATGGGTGGTTTTTAGTCAGTAGAAGTCTGACACTCCCTTTCGCTCTGCCCAAGAGCGGGAGGGGTTATTTGATGATTTCCCACCCCCCAAAAAAAAAAAAAAAAAAGGTCGCGGGGCTGCGGACCCGTCGGAGCTGCGGGTTGTTCGCAAGAAATACCGCGTCCTCGACATGAAGGGCTAAGAAGGAACATGGGTGGTTTTTAGTCAGTAGAAGTCTGACACTCCCTTTCGCTCTGCCCAGAGCGGGATTTCCCACGTCCTAAAAAAAAAAAAGGTCTGTTTGTTTGTGACTAAATAAAAAACGCTGCTCGTATCAAACACAGGCAAACTCGCACTTGTCTTAGTTCATTCGTGGATGGGAGACAACCCAATACATAAGTGAGTGTTTTTTTTTTCCTAATGTTCTCCAAGACTCGGAAACTTTAAGCCGTTGACACCGTATGTCAATTGAAGATCTTTGGCAGTCATTACAGGTAGTCAGTGGCCGGATAGCTAGTAAAGTCCATTTCACGAAAGAAGTCCCGCGGACGCAGCGCTGTATGTCGCGCGACATAATGTTGTTTCACAACTTTTGGCATCGTAAATAAACCTTATAACGCACTAATCCAATAATAAACTCACAAAATATCTACCACAACAAACGCACCTTGATAACATCGACAAACGACAACATGGCCGATCTGTTAAATTTAGTTCCACAATTGTCCGCGGGACTTCTTTCGTGAAATGGACTTTAAGCAGCACTTTAAGCCGACCTCAACATTGTTAGGAATAGGCTAGGCAGATTACGATGATCTTATCGAAAATGCGCACATTAGCACTCTGAAATGAAATACAAACATAGGTATATACCAAAGCTGCGAGTTGTTCGCAAGAGATACCGCGGCCTCGACATAAAGGGCTAAGAAGGAATATGGGTGGTTTTTAGTCTTTTGCTCTGCCCAAGAGCGGGATTATTCGATGATTTTCCACCCGACAAAAAAGGTTTATACCAAAAAAAAAACGTTAAAATATTAAGTTGATTTTATTTCTTTAAAAACATTATCCTTCTTCTGAAGCAGTAGGTTAATAAGTAATATTTTTCCCCGTCCTGCTTCTGCTAAAAAGACCTCTCTCAACTGTAGCATTCAACTTCCTTGCGTATGCCTTTAGCCTTCATAAAATACGATAGAGTTTTCATCACAAATCGACCTTGGCTTTGAAAGCACATGTAGATACTCGCAGTAGTAACATTAAGTCCAGACAGTAACATCCGATGAATGATAAGAGACAACAGGAAGATAAAAACGTATCAAACTAAATAGATAAGAATAAGTTCCTGGACAATATATACCAGCCACTTCTCATATTTATTATTATTATTATATTATTATAGCTAGCCTATGTTGTCCCACTGCTGAGCAAAGGCCTCCCTCCATTCTTTCCAACGGTCACGATTCTGTGCAACGTCTCTCCAATTCTCAAGGAAGACATCCATATTATCTCATATTTATATTACTTTGAAAAAGAACAACTCCTCGTTGTGTTAGTGGTCCCCATCGCGACTACTGAGCTGTCCTGCAGGGCTATTACGTATCTTTTTAAATGTCAGTGGCTATCATAGTGTCCATCGATTAACTGTCAAATGGTTATGGTTTGGTACAAAATGGAACCATTTCTTTCTAAATGTCAGTGGCCATCATGGTGTCCATCGATTAACTGCCAAATGGTTATAGTTTGGTACAAAATAGAACCATTTGACAGTTAATCGATGGACACTATGATAGTCACTGACATTTAAAAAGATACGCAATAGCCCTGCTGCATTCGATTCCCGGGTCGCTCGGGCAAATTGTTTTTGAGGTTTTCCATTAGGAATTGTTCAGTAGCAGCCACGGAGTCTGAATTTGTGCTTGATTGATGTCAATAGGCTCTCCCCGAGGGGCTGGGTGAACTTACTATTTAGTACACTGCCTAACCCTCTTTTTTTTTTGTTTTTGGGTTGGGAAATCATCAAATAACGCCTCCCGCTCTGGGCAGAGCGAAAGGGAGTGTCAGACTTCTACTGACTAAAAACCACCCATGTTCTTTCTTAGCCTTTCATGTCGAGGCCGCGGTATCTCTTGCGAACAACCCGCAGCCCCGACGGGACACTGCCTAACCCTAAGGGGATTACAGGCGTGATGTCTAATGTTACACCAAAAAGGCTTATTAATTTTAGTAAACAATAAGTAGGTAGTATAAAAAACAATTCGGTATATGCTAATAAAGGTCAAGGCTTCAGTTACAAAGTACTAAGTGGGTACTAAAGAAATAACACATTTTTTGTAATTTATTCGTCTATCTTATCGGCCATCTTAATCTATATTATATAATGTAGTATATGAAGCTTGAGAGGATTTATATCCGTATTGATTTTACTAAACAATAGATTTGGTTTAAGCTAATTGAATTAATTGAAAACGTGGTTGTTTGGTTTTGGAGCCACTCGGGTCCATCTTTACGATAAGCCGTGCTTGCCTCGGTGGGTCGGTGGATGGGTAACCATATACCGAGTTTCCTGGTAAATTATGGGTGGCTCTACTATGCTTGCTATGCAACCACCTATAATCAACATAAAATAAATAAATTAAATAATTATAAAACAGTTGCCAGAAAGAGTAAAATAAAAATAAATACAACTTTATACTGAGCCCGAGAAATATAAAAACATCGACATAAAAAAATACAATTATCTTATAGCATGTTAGTTAAATTGTATATGTATTGTAACGTATGTGAAACGGGAATTTTTAATTTAAAAATCGACGTATAATTAGTTTACATCGCGCCCTCTTGTTAGGGCCTCTGAATGTAATTAGCCGAATTCCAAAAAAGAGTAGGTTCTCTTTTTAAAACAAACTCAGAGTAGACAAGCGACAAGACAATAAAGAAATGCAACACCATATAAATACAAGTCTGCACAACGTTTCGTTCTAATAATAGAAACAATTAAGAATTTTGTTACGTTTTTTGGAGCCGGTTGGATTAAATTACTTTTTAGTCTGAACTATAATAGAAACAAAATAAATGCGCCACAAGTTACCAAGTTACATTATGGTTTTTCAGACTAGTAACTATACTATGATTTCGAAAAAGCATCTGTAATAAAAGTATATAATAGAGTTTCATTTTGGACAAACCGTATGTAATATAGTTTTATGTAGGTACTATAATAACAAAAAAAAAAGTGCAAGAATCTTCACACAGTTGACAGTGGTAATCTCACCATACTTTATATCATTTGGCAGCGTGTGCTGCCATCTAGCTGCGAGTAGCCGAACTTTCAAAAATAACGCGATATATTTTCTTTAATATAAATGCTTCTTATGCTTCTGTGTTTTGATTTTTCTGTTTTTATGAATTTTAATTATGAGTATAAATAGTAAAAAAAAGTTACAAAATTCTTCCTCCATTGCTTTTATAGGTATCTTACTTTACATGAAAAATCCTAATCCCATGTGACTAAAAAAGTGACATAAATATAAATGTTGATGAATGGAGAGAGGTAGAGGAAAACCAAGGAAACGATGGATGGATTGCGTGAGGAATCATATGAAAGAATAACAAACGTACAAAAAAAATATACATACAGACGAATTGAGAATCTCCTCCATTTTGGAAGTCGGTTAAAAAGGAGTAAATGATAGCGTGACGAGCCCGAGGTGAATGGACGAAGAAAACATGTTGCACCGATCCCAAATAACTTGACGTCAAAAAACCTACGTACTTAACTTGATGAAGTAATTAAATCTATTTCTAAATAACATTAATACACAATTACCGATTGTTGATAGATTGATAAACACCGTTTACGTAGGATGCTATTGAATATGCAATGAATTGTCTTGATTCTAGACAATATATTAGTTTAATAGGATGTCTATTTTAGTTTATGACAAAGTTATTTACATGTATTACGTAAGTAGGTAGTTGTTATGACCTAACTGTGATGGTCAGAGGGTGAGCTGGGCCTGTGGTGAACACCTACAAGTCATAGATGACGGCATCGAGTTTAATCGATTCGATCAAACACGAGTAACTTAGAGGGAACATAGTGTAGTGATGTAATTATTCATACAAAATGTATTGCCCTTTTAGGGCTTTTCTTTCTGAATATTGCCTGTAGATTAATCTTTTTTTTTATGCATAAAATCAAGGTGTAGATACTGTAATTTTAATTTTTTCAGTAACTTATAAGAATAGAAAATAATTATAATATTTCTACGGCCGTGATTGGAGGACTACTTGATAAAATTCTTAGTTTAAAATACAGTGTGAAAATAGCAAGTTTTTTGAAATTAGTGAGTATTAGAGAATACTAAATATTTGAGAAAAGTTATAATGAATTAAATAGTTTTTTCAGACAATACTGTATCATAAAATAAACAACCCCTGCTTTCTCTAAATCGGTGGCGATATTGCACCATTTTTTAATCAAAGCTTTAAAATTCGTAGCAAGTTTCATTAAAATAAAATAACGCTTTGCAAAAAACATCTCGTAAATCTAATTCCTGTAACTCAACGGTAACTACACTTACCCAACAATTACCTACTAACATAATTCCTTAAAAAACAATCTCAACAAGTAAACTAGAACAAATACCCATAAACCTCGCACTAAACTGTCCGTCAGTAAATATTTACGTCCCCATTTCTATGACATCAAGTCTGTTTTATTACAGGAATACCGCCTTTATTGCGTTACAATTGCATGCGTACGATAAGTGAATTGCATGCAGTGACGCACCTGCACGCAATCTGGCCAGGTGAATGCTATGGACATTGAGTAGCTTGGAACAGAAGGTTAGGTTTCACTCGACGAACCTAAAAGCATGCACACGTAAGGTAGTCTTTTTTTTTTTTTTTTGGGGGGTGGGAAATCATCAAATAACCCCTCCCGCTCTTGGGCAGAGCGAAAGGGAGTGTCAGACTTCTACTGACTAAAAACCACCCATGTTCCTTCTTCGCCCTTCATGTCGAGGCCGCGGTATCCCTTGCGAACAACCCGCAGCCTCGACAGGCGTCGGCCCTTGCGGGCCCCTTCCATGTTGCTGACATCTCTTTGAGGCGCGCGTGGAACACGAACGCGCCGTCGACACGGACGGACGGCGAGCTAACCCATCACTCACCGTCCACAGGCCCGCGTCTACGGTGGCCGGAAGCCATCACGTGGCCCCCGACGCCTCCCGCGGCGGACGTAAGGTGGTCTCAAATTATATTTAGTAAAGATCCGCGTGAATCTAATCTTAACGAAATAAGTGACGCTGTTAGTAGTGAATGAGAAATATCTAACAGTACATAATATTGTAAACACAGCCAGTCAGCCAGTACATCAAACTACTACAATTTGTCGAAATTCTCCTTTATCGCTAAACTATTAGGTTCGAAATTGATTGGGATTTTTTTTCAGTTTCGGGTAGCTTGGTGTGCTGGCGTCTGTACTTGCTTAGATTTTTCACAGTCATCTTGTTATTTTCTGTGTGATTTCGTCAATTTCATATCAAAGAAAACATATAAATGCACGCCCACCGATGCAGGCAAGCACCAAAAGTTCCTCTAACATGACTTAATATTAAGCTGAATTTGGCAAACTATTTTGTCCACGTTCAGTTAGTTTTGACTGTTATCTAGATCAAAATAATGCTAGTCGCAACTGCACATTGAGCTTATTCAATCACTGTACGCAAAAGTGTGTGCGTTTTCACTTATTGCATGTAGCTGTCCTTCTCTGCTTCTCTACTCCGTGGCTCCGCGGTAAACGCACGCTTTGGGACGTAGCGTAGGTAAATGCACGCATATTTTACTAGCTAGCTGTGCTCGCATCAAAGGGTTATGTCATTATAATTCGTAGAATGTAACTCTTGTAAAGTGGCTGCATTATTTATTGGGGATGTTTGCCTGGGGTGTGATTTGTGTCAACTGTTTTGCTTTTAATACATATGCAGATGTTTTATAAGACTTCAAAATTACCATGAAAGTTCGAACTAGCTGATTTATCATTATTACTGGGTCTAGTATTAAACACACAGGCATCGAGACAAGATAAAGAAGTCGCTCGACGCACCAAGAAAGTCTGGTAGAGCAATGGTCGATGAAGCAAATAATGGAGAGAACGCTCCCTCTCTCACTTACGAGAAAACTCATAGACATGTTCATTCTTCCCATTCTCCCCTATGGAGCGCAGTAACGCACACAGCCATGATTAGGTACTAACCAAGCGTCAAAAGTTTGATCGGGGTCTGTCGGCGATCAAAGGAGCTTAACATCCATTTAAATAATACTTACTGATCGTATGAGGAACTCAACACTCAAATTGCCGATGTAGGTTACACGGCTGCCAAGCTGAAATGGAACTGGGCTGGATACATCTGTCGCATTCCGGAGGCTTTATGGGTTAACATAAACATACAAAGGTCCCAAACAGCAATAAACGGCAACGCCGCTGGTCAAGACGGAGATGGCGGGACAAACTTGACTCTTTTCACAAGATTGGCGAATAAGGGCTCTGGATATGGATAAGTTGAAAGAGGGACGGAAGGCCTTTGCCCTGCAGTGGAACACAAATGGCTACTAATTAAAAAATCCGTACATAATGACCGTGAAGGTTTTCTTTTATTCCAGGTATACCCCGTATAGTAAAAAATACATTGTCAAAAATAAATTAGATCCCTTTATAAAACAAATCGATCATAAAACTCCCCCTTCAATTCAATACACTTACAAAAAAAGACGTATCACATCTTTCGATAACACCTTAACTATAACATCACTCCTTCAAGACATTAAAAAAAAATATATATAAAATCATAAAGTTATCTGACCATTACCAACGGCCTTTTTTACGACAAATTGTTTATTTCGTCGTTATGTTGTAAAAGACGGCTGCATCGAAAGGGGTAGTGGCCAAATTACCCTTCACCCTTCACGCGAGAATTTGGTGACTGGATTGAACTGAGTTATGCGCAAAGGTGCAAGCCAGATAATATGCAATGTTCCATTTTTTTTATTAAGTTTTATGGTACCGTACTAAATTTTTCATTTTATATAGTGGTTTTTAACGAGCTTTTTAGTGCTGTTTTTATAATCTATTTATTTTGATATTACCACCTTTATCAACAGCTTTTGATAGACTTATAAATTGTCTTTCATTTACGATGTTATATCAGCCTATGGCAGTTAAATGTATGTATGTTAGTATGGCCTATGGTAGTGTGGTTTGCTCCAAATTGTCCAATCGTGCAACTGGACTAAAACTTTATTCATGTTCTGAATGTTGTAGTAAATTACCTTGCCAGCTGTGTAACGTCCAATAATTTAAGAAGTCCACTAATTATAGTGATCAGGGAGCAGTCGTTTACTTCCTTCATCTTATTCGGTCTTAAAATGTGGAGACATGTGGATACAATTATTTTACCTACAATGTCTTTTTTTTTATGGTGGGTGGAAAATGGCAGAGCAGAAGGGAGTGTCAGACTTCTACAGACTAATAACCACTCATGTTCCTTAGCCCTTCAAGTCGAGGCCGCGGTATCTCTTGCGAACAACCCGCAGCCCCGACGGGTACCTACAATGTCTCATATTGTTAATCGGCTCTGCAAGGGTAGCCACCCTTGCAGAGCCGATCAGCCTAACAGCTCAGTACCTATCAATAAAAAGTGACGAGGTTTATGCTGTACTATAAATGAATATATAAATCTACTGCATAATTTTCAAACCATGTGATTTATGTACTAAATTGTATTTACTGAGGATTTAATGCACCAGTCCTTTTCCTAGCTCTTTCTTATGTTCATACTTACTTCTTATGTTACTACTATCTTGTGCCAGCGGCTGCGCCCGCGTGGAGTTGGAGATAATTGACCCACGGGATCCTACTACTGGGATAAGAAGCATCCTATGTGTTAATCCAGGTTATAAACTATCTGTGTTCTAAATTTCAATTACATCCGTTCAGTAGTTTTTGCGTGAAAGATTAACAAACATCCATCCATACATACATCCTCACAAACTTTCGCATTTATAATATTAGTAAGTAGTAGGATAGGATTACTGTTAGCTTGTGTTATCCCACTGCTGGGCAAAGGCCTCCCCCCATGATCTTCAAATCTTTCGATTCTAGGCCAATATGGACCATTGGTCGTTAATTCTGTCAAGCTTGTTCTGTGGTTTGTATTTTTTTCATAATTTTTAACGTTCAAACAGAGCAGTCTCACTACTCTATTAAATTTATGTAACTTTTGATTCTGCTTTTAAGCAGCCTGGTTTCTTACTGAGTAACACTTGTCACATCCAACAGGTTGATGGAAATCTTTTCTTTTTGTCACTCGTAACGGACATGTCCAGTAGCATGTTATTTTGAAACACCTCTTTTTTTTATCAAACATATGGCGTTTTTGATACCCTGGATATTCGGATTATTGAAGGGTTCTAATATCTTCAGAATAATGTTACATTTTTGAAACTGTTGTTTTTTTTTCGCTAGTATTTGGAGGAACTGCTATGAAGAATAATATTATTAGCCTGAAAACAAATACAATAAAATTCTCTTCTCACGGTTCGAAAATCCTAGATTAGTCAATATCTAGATCAAGGTTTCAAATATGTGGGCCACAAAATCATCATCCACAGCTCGAATTCACCCACTGCTGGTTAAAGGCCGCTCTTTGCTTTCAGTAGCTCCATGTTCTTGTGCCAGCCTGATCCAGGATGTTCCCGTAATGGCAACAACGTCATCTGCTTAGCTCCAAGCTAAATCTGGTTAAAAGTCAGTCAAAAAACTAAAACACAAATCTACAAAAACACCAGACCTCAGTAAATTTTTGTGTCCGATTTTTTTATATTGATTTAGCCTGCTCTTGACCTCAATCTTGTCCAAGGATAGAGATGAGGTCGACGATGGAACGACCTAAACCAAAATAAACCTATTAAATCGCGATCTAAATAGATTAGGCTCGTATGAACTTGGAATAGATGGTCATCATCTGCCTAGCCTTTTCCCAACTATGTTGGGGTCGGCTTCCAGTCTAACCGGATGCAGCTGAGTACAAGTATTTTACATGGAGCGACTGCCTATCTGACCTCCACAACCCAGTTAATACTAGGTAATACGATACTCTTTGGTGAGACTGGATGTCAGAATTTCAGGTCACTGACTACTTGTAACGACTGCCAAAGATTTATGTATGGCAGCCGGGACCAACAGCTTAACGTGCTTTCCGAGGCACGGAGGAAACCAACCATATATTTAAACACCTATACGTTTCTCGCAACTGCTAAGGTGTTCGAACGCAGCGCCATCAATACGCAACATCGTGGGCACGTGCGCACGCGGCTGAGCGGCTGCGTATTACCATGCGCGTGCGCACCGGCCTGCACCGGAGTCATAATTATAAGGTCCCATTAAAATAGATGGACAAATTTTAACACAGCGTTCAATACGTCTAACCAAAGATACCGAAGCAAAAAAAATACTGATTAAAGTAATTTTATTATGACCTAAAATGTTGGGTGACCAACATTTTTTGTGTATTTTCGTCTATCTAATGCCTTTTTTACTATTTTCCAAACGATTTAAATTTATTTTGGTGGTCTAAATTATTTCTAAAACTTTGTCCATCTATTTTAATGGAATCTTATACGCCTTTACAATTTCTCGTAACAGCTAAGGTGTTCCATCAATACGCAACATCGTGGGCACGTGCGCACGCGGCTGCCCGGCTGCGTATTACCATGCGCGTGCGATGCTTGCGCCTGCGTCGTCGCCGTGACGCGCGGCTCTAGTAAAATAATAACGTATGCGTTTGTGAGGCAAGCTACGGTCGTTGGGACAGGGAGGGAATTGAGGTGGTTAATTTTACAATGTTTGGATTTCATAGTAAGTATATTTATTTTATATTTATGAATTTCTAGAAACATCTGAAACCTTAGATTCTTTCAATCTTAGCAAGTTACGTGATAAAATACTCATAATTAATTGATGTTTGAAATCGGCAATTGACCAAGCGTGGTCAATGCTCATTCCTCCTACGTGTCAGAAGAGACATTGGGACAGTGTTAAGCTGGTATTATACCGACAAAGAAAAATATTTCTATATTTATATATTTTTCAAATATTTTTTCATCAAAACACATCTTGCCATGCTGATTGGGTGCCTCGTTAGTTGTTCAAATAAATAGGCGGCCATCTTCACGTTTCTTTTTCTGTTTATTTCAAAATAATATCACCAAATCCGTCCCTCCTGAGTCCTAACAGACCAACGGGCTAACAGCGGGCGGTATTATTTTTTCCACAAATTGTAGCACACAATAGGTCGGAACCCGAAGGTGTTAAAGATACAACCCTTTATCTAGCCGATGGCCGATAGCCGACACATGACTGCGACTACAAATCCACACATGTGATCGGAAGTGATAATGACTGGGGCATTATTTGTCTTTTTAGGGATTTTTGTAATGGAGGTGAATTTGTGGAATTTTTAATTGTATTTCTAAAGGTGCAGAAAGGATGTCTATAGTAAGTCTAACTAAAACCTAAACTCTCACATAAAAACGTCTACTTATTTCTTAATATTTAAAAAATATATATATCTAAGAGTCTACTATGGTAACAACTCCACCTTTATAGATCATTCTTCTAAATTAGCTCACAAAAGATCATTGGGAAAACCATACAACAAAATAAAATTCCCAAAAATAACTACCAACTTACACATTCAAAAAGCACATTCGCCATCTTAACCTCCCAAAACTCTAAAGTAACACCCACCAAACAAATGACTTCAAACTGTCCTATCCTTACACTTTTGTGCAACGGTGCATGACATTCCCTTTTCAAAAGGTGCTTGTCAAATGTGCAACTGACGTATAACGCGTGCGCAACAAATCTGCTCAAATGCACATTTTGGCGCAATTATTTGTATTGTATCACCGAGTTTTGGTGATTGTCCAGGAAATGGTGGTTATAAAGGATTGATTGATGGTTTGAAGCAATGTGTTTCTTTTGCGGTACTGTATTTATCTTTAATTTGTAGGCAATGTGACGTTGAATGCACAATGTGCACGGCTATTACCTAATCTGTGGTGCAAGATGCAAAGTATGTTGAGAATACCATCTGTTTCCGTATATTATTTGCGGTTATTTGGGCAGAGAACAGAACATTTATATTGTGACAGAACTGTGATAGAAGGCAATGTCTACGGAACATGTGTTTTGCCTAAATCAAGTATTTTTAGTGCGAAAAGCATCAGACAAATGATTGTGAAAAAAGTTGGTAACGGGTCTTCATCACAATACAGTTTATTATTGATTTCAAAAATAACAAAATTTCTTTTTTAATTATTCGTCATGACCAGAATTGGTACACAGGTGTACATAATACTTACTCCTAGACATTCTCAGTACATCATTGTGATAGGGCACAAAATAAAGTCTTAAAATAACTAGTTGTTTCAAAATCTACTCAAATCTCACCAAATAACTTTAAAATTGTAATTGTCAAAATCCAAAGTTCCCAATTCCTCTGGTTCCCATATAGTTCATAGTGAACGCGCCATAAAGCTTATTACACACGTCAAGCACCGAACATTAGGGCAGTAACACAACGTCTAATGGACTGGCTCGTTACTGAGCCTTAATTATAAAGATTGGGCTACACTGTAATGAGTTATTCTGAGGTATTAAGAAAATATGATGACACATGTGTGTGGCTGGGTGACATTAAGTCGTATGAATGATATCTATAAAATCGTTTATAGCTCTTCTCAATTTAAATTTGAAATATGACGATCCGAATAAACCTATGACCGAGTGGTGTCCAAGGACTGGTTTGTCCGGTGGTAAAATGAGCAGACGACACGGTTGTCATCCCCAGAATATCCTGGATAAGGCTGGCACAAGAACTTGGAACTTGGCACCCAGCCCAGCCAGATGATGGATGATGAATAAAACTAACGACGCGACAGTCCACAAAAGCTCTGAAAGACATTGGACCTTTGCCCAGCAGTGGGATGAAGTGGGCTCGAGTAACCTAACCAGTAATCTACACAATTTCTTAGAAAAAGAAAAAACAAAAGCCAACTTGAAAATTGACGAGCAAAATTACCACGATTTACGCTCTATTGCTATTAAAAACTTCTTGTCATAAATCGAAGCCGAGCATTGTCATAAGATTTATAGAAATTTATTAAGCATCATTTAGCTCAACTTATTTTTTCCCATCCCTTTTGGGTCAAGGACTTCAAATAACTCGATAACTTTCTCCATTACTAAAAACATCACAATATATCAAAGTAAAAACTCTATGAATAAATATGAGTAGTTTTAAATACAAATACATACTGAAGATCGAAATAAATGTCAGAGAGACGTTAAATCGTTGTTTAACAAACTATCGATACACCTTTCTATGGTAGTTTATGGCTGTAATGATCGAAATAAAATCGTAATGTGTAGTTAGTTTCGTAATTATTTTGATTTTGAATTAAAAGGGATAAAATCTACTCTTGGAACCTTATAGTTTGAGGCAGGTAACATAAGCTGTTAAATCTAAAGTAGAGACCACATTATGAAAAGTACCATCTTTTGTTAGCGGATAAGCCCACTTAGAGATCATTATCGAAATTACGAATAATATACACGTATGTATATATTTCAAAATTCAATCATATAAAACATCCTAACAACACTCTAAGTTCATTTAATACCATTGAGTAACTATTTTATGAAAACGGTTGCGAATCATATTATATCTTAATCAACATACAACCTACAACTGTCCTACAAATTGCTAAAACCGTAAGAAAAAGAATTGTGTAGGCTAGCTTATCGCATCTCCCTTAAGACCTCACCGAGACGTGTAATTACAAAGTTTCTACGGCATTTCTTCTGATCCGAACCGAACCTAATTTCCATTCTTAACTATATCACTTCAAAAATCCATGAATAAACATAACATGCGCAAGCGCATCTCTGATTACATTTCGTAACATGTTATCTAAGACCGAAAAATCACCACATATTACTACAATTATAATTCTATAAACAAGTCAATCAGGGGTGATCTGGTGATTAACAAAGTAGGTGATTAAGATGCTAGTGTGGTTCGTAGGCTCGTGCGCCGGGCACATGTGGGCGACGCGTGCGCAGGTTATATGGAAACGTGGCGTTATGCATTTTTTATGAAGAAAGTGTTATTATTTTGTTATGTTAATTGTTTGAACAGGACAGGTTTGAAATAAACTTGGGATTATTGGAATTAGCTTTTTAAATTTCTGTTTGTGAACTAGAGTACCGGTTACTCGAGCTTTTAAGAGACAACGGGGCATTAAAAAATTACCCTTATTCTCCTCGAAAACTTTGAAAAAAAAATTTAGTAAATTAAGTATTATGCTAATTTTCATGTTAAAAACTTTTGAATTTCTCTGGTAGTCCTCTAATCACTCTAGTAGTGTTCAAGATGACACAAAAGACACAAAACAAAAACAAATTCAAAAAAATATTAAGTAGACTTAAACGATTATTTTCACAATTTTATTCCTTTGACAACTTTCGTACCTCAAAACTTTCCTCCATGTAACCCAACCACTTTCCCCAAACCACCGAAAACCAATACATTTTTTATTTAAATGAAACACAAGACTATTTACATTCTGATAAGTCGCGCGTTCATCCAAAAGCTCGCTTAAGTCACGGCGGACATAAGGCACGCGACGTACTCACGGCATCACGACACGACACAGTGTGCGCGTGCCCTTATGTCGTGTCGTTCGTGATTTCTCGAACTATTTATGTTGTATTGTTTCGTATTATTTTATTGCGTGTTATATTGATTAGAAGAAAAAAATGGAGTGTGGTGGTTGAATGGCCTTTCAATGTCGCCGACAGGAACCTTTGATAGAACCTTTGAGAAGTATACTTGTATAGCTCGGAATTATACTGTGGCGACAGCGACATCTATCGCAACACATGCGAACTAAATTGGCAATTCCTACATCGCGCTATCAACATTATCCGCGACATTAGCCTATATAGAAAATCCCGGCTGACATATGTCGGGCAGTTAGCCCACCAGACACAACACCCGTCTGGTCGGAGGATCCTCCCTTTTCTATGGAGGATGAGGAACTTTACATCCTGTTCCTCATACCCCCCCAAAATACAATCGGTTTTAAGTTTCATTTTGACCTTTTCGGTATGTTTTTTAAAAGGGTGTGACACTATTGCCATCAAAATCAAAAAGGGCACAAATCCACCGTGACTGCTACTGAAGGAGAATTTCCTAATGGAAAAACCAAATATGATGGCCTGAAACACAGGTTTAAATAAACCTACATCGGGCAGATAGCTATACAAACATTTGAAGTTAAAATTACCAATACTTGTAACTCTTACATATATTTTAGTTATAGTTTACTTATAAGTACTAATTATAACTTTGTGGGTGAAGCAACAGTACTGTGCCCAAATGTACACCTTTTTGTATTATTTTTTCTTAAATTTATTTATTTATTTAAGGATCTCCAACAAAAGAATACACAAAGCAATTCTAGATCATGTAGATCACAAAGTATCAAGTAGGTGTACTCCTCCACTTATAGGAGACCACAACATTCACAATAATTTTAACAAATTGAGCCCCTAACAATTAAAAAAAATACAATACTAAAAATTACATTTGGGCGATTATACAAACAGAGAAAAATAAATAAAATTATTAATATTGACATAGATTATGACAAAAAAAATGAAATAAAATAAAACAATCCTATAAATAACACAGATATAAATTAAAAATAATATACGATTAAATTCCTAACATTTAAATAGATTTTAAGGGTAGGTATTATACAACTCATTTTGCAAGCGATATGATGAGCATACAGGACAAGAAAAAAAAAAGAATGAGAAATGGAATATCAAACAATACTGTGTTAAATAAATAAATTATTATATTCTATTCTATTAAATAACACTTTGCATGTCACACACAGGAATTCATGCTCAGTAGTCGCTCTAGCAGACCAACAAGGCAGCATTTTCAACACAGTTCATCATCAACATCATCATCATTTCAGCCATAAGACGTCCACTGCTGGACATAGGCCTCCCCCAGAAGGGATTGCCATAATCGCCACGCTTGGCAGGCGGGTTGGCGATCGCAATGTGGTTGTTACGAAGGCAGAGAACGCTGCTGCCCATTCTGTGGTCGCCTCTTACGACACCCACGGGATGATATGGGATGGTGCTATTCTTCACATCCGACATCATAATTATAACACAGTTCACACAAGCCTTTCTGTGGCTTACGTGAAGTAAGAATGATATGTGACCCAAAAGTTTTATAACAACGACGGTATAAGAGGATACGCAACTATGCCATTGTCCTAATTTCAATTTAAATCATTTTCGCTAAAGGTCAATAGTACGTAAACTGAATTTTCTCAATTGGGCATTCAAATAGAGCGTATGGTTTTATGGTAAGTTATTACAAACAAATCCTTATCGAATATGGAACTGGAGTATGTGTAGAATTTAACACAACCTTAGAGCCTTTAATGTCGCGGGATTCTCAGGAATGCAAGCATTGTAATCCATGAATGTAACAAGCATTGTAATTCATGAATGTTTTCTGAATAATAGGTTCTCAAGGCAACTGGAAAGCCTACATCGACATTGACCTAGATTTACAGATTTAGTAAAGTGTGTAGTAAAGTGTCAATGTCGGGCTGTATATTGAACAAAATATGATTCGCGACCGTAACAAATATGACTTTACAGAGTTATACTCATTAAAATCATCAGTCCTATTAAATATATTTTTTAACCGACTTCAAAGAGGAGGTTCTCAATTCGTTGGAACCTTTTTTTACGAAATGGCAGTAGTTGTTGTATTTGTATTATACTGAGACGCAGAACGTCACCCTGTACAATCCTTACATACTCCTTTTGTTTGGCCTTAGTACATACACCTGGCCATACACGCACACTGATTGGCAGTACTACACACCGGACTTTTCGGAAGAACCTGAGCAGAAAGACTATAAATGGAGAGTAGCAATGTTTGATAGCAGAAAAAGGATTGACAGTAATTCCACAGATGATCTCTTTCACCAAAAATCTTAACATGACAGTGATGGCTCTTAACTTATCAGACTCAATGATGTCACCTTTTTATGACAAGACAGGTCTAAGTTCAAATTAAACCCCCTAAATTCCAAGTACGACCTATTTCCACGCATACGGAAGACATCATAAATCTCTTCATCCCTTATGAGGCGATGAAATACCAACTTAACTTTTACAACTCCCACAAAAAACTTCCCATTTGAATTTCAACCCTAGCGCATTAAAAATTGGGTTAGTTTTGCAATTAATGGTAACTACGTTTGTAAGTTTGCAGGAATGAATGTAAAATTTCAAAGATAATTAGGTGTGGCATCAATCAGAGAGGCTCAACATGTGTTAGACGTCATCACCACTGGTGTGGAGTGATTCAAAGGTGAGGGGAAGCTTGAACGGAGGTGAGAACATGGCAGGAATGTAATGAGTACCTACATTTGGGTATAACATGATAGGTTCGGTCGTGCAATATTTAAGTGAGTTGAGTTGATAGGTACAGGTTTTCGGCGGGAAATCAAGCATATTCCCTAACTTTTTAAATGGTGTAAAATTTCTAAACTGAATTCAAAAATGAAATTCGAATTTGGAACAAGCATATTTATAAAATAAATGTTACCATAAAGCAAATGCTCTTCTGGTTTCAGTCTCTGGATTTAATCAATTACAAGCAATGTTGTCATTCAGTCTAAAATAAATTCCAAAATTAAAACTAATGAATTTATACCGACCTAATTACGTCTATGTCAATAAATCTCGCCACAAACAACATTACACACTAAACAACTCCTAAATCTTGTAACATTCACCAACTTTTGACAATATTTACGAGTTTACAACCAATAAACAGTTCACACGTCGTATTTATTGTGTCAGGAAGCAATTATGTAAGAAACGAGCAAAAATATGGGATGCAGTCGATGTAGTCGATGCAGTCTGTGGCAAATCGCTTTCACATTGTGAATCTGTGACACAGTTATGGAGGCAAAAGTTCAAATTGAACAATGGTTGTCTATGCTTCAAGATGGCGTGCCTGAAGATGCGCTCGAGACTTTCGTTGATTAATATTTATGGCTGCAAAAGTTAATCTGCTAATCTACAAAGCATGGTAACTCGGACATTTGCCAGATAGATTTGATTGGAGATTAGACCAACTACCACAACAAAAAATATGAGAGTTCTACCAAAACACACATGGGGTCCCAAAAGTAGCTTGCATAATCCACACCTAATTTGTAAAAACACAATTCGTTCAAGAAACTTATAACAAACAAACAAAACTAAATAAAATCACGTGTGGCAACACCACAGCTGCATATTAGCCAGAAACGGGAAATTACTCACGCGTAATGCCAAAACATTCATATTACTTAAAAACCGACCACAAACCGTCGAAAAATGCGATTTTTCACACTCCAAAAACAAATATGTGGGGCGTACAAAAACTGTTATTTTTTACGGCGACTGTGAACAACTATTAATTCATATTAGTGTTCTATTTGTGGTATTTGGGAAACGTATCCGAACGTGAAAGGTGATCGGCTGACAAGGCGTGCCTTTTGAAATTCGAACGTGTTTTACTAATTGCCAGGATTGAACTACTAAAACAGGAATGTGTTCATATTTTTGTGATTAATTTTAGAAATATTTAAATACGTTTACGTGTTTAACTAAACCAAACACACGCTGTTCTATTCTAATTATAAATTAAATTGATTTTCGATCGTTTTAATTAATCGATTCTTTCTTTACAGGATTCTGCTATTAACAGACTGTTAGGCGCTAGTGACCAATGCTATTCGTCATCTGCGTAGCTTCCTCAACTACCGTAGACCCGTCCTCCAGTCAAACTGATGCAGCTGAATACTAAGTAGGTGCCTTTCATACTTTACAGAGAGCTTCTACCTGCCTTATCTTCAACATCTAGGTACCTAGTTACTGGATTATGGAGATAAGACAGGCAGCGCTATTCTTGTTTTATTCAAAATCAAATCAAAATCAAAACTTATTTATTCAAATTAGGCTGATAATCAGCACTTTTCGAACGTCAAAATTTAATTTACTTATTTACAAGAGAAAGTCCTTCAAAACGACACTTCGACACTTCCTAGTGTTTTAGCTGGGAAGAAGAAGTGGCGAACTCCCCAGCAACACATCTGTCAGTTAGGTTAAAAAAACCCGACTCGATACAATAGTAACGTGCAAGTTAAATTAAGATTTACTTCAGACACAAATCAATAATAAAAATGTATATAATAATAAAAACATAAAAAGACATAACATATCAGTAAACTAATTTTGGAGAAAGAACATAAATAGCAAACATTGTCTCGTGTTCAACTCAGTGACCAGCTATTCTTATCATTTAAGTAGTCGTTAATGGAATAGTAAGCTTTTAAACAAATAATACATTTTACTTTGGCTTTAAACGCATTAAATGGCAAGTCTATTTTATTTTATTTTATTCAAGTGGAACAACAAACAGCTACAGTTTACAGTACAAACTATACTTTTTTTGTTTGATTTATGATTTTTTGTTTATTTTATATTTGTTTTTTTTTTGTATGCTCTATATTTGATCCTATTGCTACTTTTATGATTTTATATGTACCTAATTGTTTTGTAAAATTCTAACACAATGAAAATTGTTTGATGAATAAATAAATGAAATGAAACAGTATTTTATAGTATTTATTTATTATCACATTATGTAAGTATAAAAAAGAGATACACGAAACATGAACAATACCGTAGCCCACAACGCTGTTCACAGATTAACTGTGGAATATAACTTACAAATAATTAAACGCTAGGAAAATAACAATAACTAATACGTAACAAAATTGAAAACAAAACCTACTTGACTATCATGCTTATAATCTATAATTTTAAATATTGTACATAAATCAAAAGAGCTCCTTGAGTATATATATTTGAACTTACTAGGAGAACATGCAAAAATATCGATATGATTGTCTAAAAAAGAAAATGGCAGTTTGTTATAAAATGTTCTGTCTGTCTGAAAATGTCTGTCTGCGGTTTTCTGGTGGTTACACGATTCTGGCTTTCAGGAGTCACAGTTGTTTGGGAATAATGTGGCGGGCTTGTCCCAAATGAAGAACCCAGTTACTGGGCAAAACGTTACCCCTTAGGAAGACTGGCTACACTTATGGACCGTAGAAAAATTGACTGTATTTATGAGGCTGGCAATTATTATTGCAGTATGGCATCCCAACACTATCTTTCAATGAATAGCTGCCGCCGAGGCAGACAGCCCTCTAGTGTGGGCGCTAATTAATTGCACCCGATCTATTCTAGGTATTTAGTACTAACATTATGTTAAGTCATATTTTTCTAACTTGTAGTTAATAAATCAGTAACAATAATTCAAACAGAAGGACAACAAAACATAGACAATTCATTCAATTAAGAAGTTACCTGAACTGAAATTCTCACCTCGAAACAAAAGCTTACAATCTTATTAAAGCCAATATTTCTTCTATAATGTTAGTTTGAACAGGGTTTCTAATCACTCTGTTATGTATGTAGTATTATGCAGATTCTCCGCTAGGAAGAGAGCGCGCGTGACTGCTCCTGGGAGCCGGGAGGCTAGGGCTACCATGAGTTATGTAACATCACGCCTAGAATCCTTGAAGCGTTAGGCAGTACGTCTCACACCAACACTAAAAGGGGGCGAGCCTATTGCCAGTAACGAAATGATGATGAAAAAATCCGAACAACAATTTGCCTGGCGCAGGAATTGAACCCGGCACTCCATGCTCAGCTGTCGCTAATGCGACGACTAGGCCAACGAGGCAATCAACCACCAACACCAGGACCATTAAACGGACGGAACGGGGTAACTCGGTAGGTATTTGAACAGCCAGGTGCACGCTCTAGCTACCATTCATCTGGAATTTATCCGACGTTTTAGGCATGCGTCCGGACTTTATCCGGCCCCGTAGCTTGTGCGGACTTTTCAACTTTAGGAGATTTACTCAGAAAACAAAAAACAAGATCATCGAAAAAGGAAATTGAATCTGGATCTTTTTGTCAGGATTTTTCAAATTGCAATAGGGTAACCCTATTCATGGGAGCGGTAAGGCAAGTATCGACCACTATTGTTGGTCTTGAATAATGTTAAGCGATTCGCTATAACGCTGAACGCTGAACGCGGGCCCTATAAACAATTTCGTGAAATAAATCCCGTGGTCGCCAGGGAAATGTGGGAGGGTTGGTGTGGAGTGGCGGTTAATTTTTATTGTTATTTATTGAGTGATGTTTTTGTGATTCAAACTACCTCACTGCCGCACTCAGAGAGCTTTAATGATTACTTAGACCATCACTTAGTAAAGGTTTTGACAGTTTTGTCATACAAAAGTATGTCAAATCTTTACAAGTGACGGTTTAAGTAATCATTAAATATCTCTGAGTAACGCAGTTATACTCTCTTTAAAGTCACTTACAGATGTTAATACCTACTTTCTACTACTGGCAGTCTATCGGTAAGACTACAGATTGCACTTCTTTGCCTTCAGATCCTGTCTGAGATTGAATGCTGCAGCAAAAGCGTTTGATATTGAAAATGGATTCAATTCCCAGGGTGGTCAAAGTGTTTTTGGATTTTTATTTCCACCAGGAATTTCTCGCTAGCAGCCACGTACTCTGAATTTGTGCCGGGTTGATGGCAATAGGCTCGCCCCCAATAACATGGCTCTAAAACATAACTGGTGAAATGTGGGTGTACACTTCAGCCTAATCCTTCGGGGATTATAGGCGTGATGTTATTTTATACTTATTCAAAATCCTAATAGAACTCGAGCTGTTTTTGCAAATATCCGTCAGAAATTCGAAATAAGTACGACGTGTCCTCGCACTAAGCACTCGGAAAAGAATTTATGAAGCCAACAAAAAAACTCGTGATCTTTGAAGTTTCAAAATGAATTCTGGCCAATCCTCAACTCCCCCACTTCAGTGTAATCCCTAGCAGTACAGATAGCATCGACAGCGGCGTCTCGATGCGACACGAGCTCTCTTTACAATGTACACCGTACTTGTCTATGGCACAGTCTATGGTACCACTGTACCACAGAGTAATTGCTTTTGTGCCGCCAATTGTTATTTATGGGAAAGTTTTTAGGTTCAAAACGGTTTTGTGCAGTAAAGTTAGCACGAACGTTATAGTAATGGAACAAGATTCTAAAAATAACTAACTGGGAAAATAGAATAACAGCTTATAAGAACAAAACATCACATCACGCTTGCGATCCCCGGAGTGTTAAGCAGAGCTAAACCTAATAAAGCAAAAACACCCTCGAATCCACGAGGCGTGGCCTATTGCCATCGACGGAGATGTGGGCACATATCCAGACTCCGTGGCTGCTACTGTGCTACTGAGAAAGCCCTAATAAAACCATCCAATAACACTTACTGCGGTACTCAGAGATATTTAATGATTACTTAAGCCGTCACTTAGTAAAGATTTGACATACTTTTGTATGAGAAAACTGTCGAAACCTTTACTTAGTGATTGCCTAATCATTAAAGCTCTCTGAGTGCGGCAGTTAGCCTGACCTAAGGATCGAGCCCTCATACTCAGCAGACCACTAAACCATCAAAGCGGTCCAGTAAATAGAAAACATTTAGTTACAGAGACACTTGTGTATTTAAAAAATACACCAGAAGAACACTTGGTAAATCAAATAATTAAAATAACTAAGCACGGAACATTACTCGGTCGCTGCTTGCTACACGTGCTTGTGACATGAAGGCTTGTACACCAAGTAATCCTTACAGGAATCGTAATATTTTTAAATGATACTGAAATCGTAAATCAATACATATGCTAAATAAGCCTCAATCTACCGATTGATGAAAACATGCATCTGCGAAGTTTCCTTTTCGTTTTAATCCAAACTGGAATCGAAGGAATTAACATTATCATGTAAAATAATGGACAAGGTGAAGAATTTCTAATGCAGTGCAGACAAGTTGAAACACATGACCACTGTAATAGTAAATTAATAAAAACTTTTTCTAAAACAGAAATGATGACTAAAATATTTATTCATTCATCACAATATCATCAAGAAATAATTATTTAAAAAACATCTCATTCGGTCTCGCAGCATGCACCACAGCTATGCAACAAAACATCAATTAATAATTGTCTATGCACGATAAATAAATACCAAAGACACACAGTATTAGAGTGTCGGTGTTGCCAGCATTATTTATGGTCCGCTGGCCAGCATTTGTGTAATGCTTAATAAATAAACATTTAATAAATAAAGAGGAGTAAGTCGTGTTATTGAAAACGCCTGCGCCCGCGCCGATGACAAATGAATTAATAAACTATAATCCAGTTTGGTTCCGTATTTGTAAGTGGATTGTATAATGAGTAAAGTGCTTTCATAATTATTTTACCTGTGTTACACACCTTGTTACAAGGGTTACTTTACTGTAAATGCAGAGGTAAATTAAGTATGAGCAGACAGTAAGGGACGACTTGTACTGATATAAGTTTGGTAAAATGGCAAGAGTTTATTGTCTCTGACTAATTTTAGATACATTTGTGTTATACAACCTTATTTCTCTCTAAGTTTATTTAAAAGGGTGTTTCAATTGAAACGTTTTGGCCAATATCAAATCTGAAATAAATGGAAAAAATGCTTCTTCTTCTTCTTCCCGCTGGAAAGATATAGTTAGCCCAGATCTCCGTCATCTGCTGGGAAATTGTGGAGTTTGCACTTTTGCCCCCGCACCTCAGCCAGGAGTGGCAGGGAAGAATTGAGGAGGCCTATGCCAATAAGCCATGCATGACATACTTCTTCTTAGCGTGTAGATGACATTTCCAATTATATCAGCCCAAAATTTAGCGACAAGTTTGGCCGTTTCAGTAGCCTCCATCAGCTCTTGTGATGTGCAAATAACAGAACACGATATCAAGTGTCCTAGTTTGTGAGGCGAAACCACATTTACACTCCATGGCGGAGTCATCTTTGATGGATGACATACTTACTTACCTTGAGAGTCGTTAATACAACTACGCCATAACAAGAACAGCGTTATTAATTTATTTAACAAAACCTTCTAACACATGCTTGATAGTCATAAACAATGCCTTGTAAGAACCGTTCGAAACAAAAAAGAACTGACACACAAAATAACCAACCATTCTGCATCCTTCTAAATAAAACCTATGTAATTTATTAATCAGCCCATATTAGGCACTCTAAGAAAACATCTTTGCATGTTTAAAAAATAAAATTAAAAAGTTAGATGTTGGCAGCCGCCATATGGCCAAGTAACCTATGTAAATTGAAATAATAATTATAGTATTTATCATTTTGAGAGTTAATTAAACGTTTTTACCTCATCTTAATAGAAAAACTTATTACTTGGGTTAATAACTTAATATTATTCATGTGATTTGATAAATATGGTATTTACGTGATTTCGGAACGCATGCAATTGAAATTAAGCATGCAATCAATGTCATAATCAGATAATTTTTGTGGGAGGTAAAGGAAACCAAGGCTGTTTAAAATTCTTTGCATATCATGCCTCATTAAGACTAGGTAATTTAAAATATTATCTTCAATTGCAACACGTAAAGGGTGAAGGAACACCGATGCACAAACGGTTACCTCCATTGACTTATATATTACTGCGTAAGGACTGGGCGGACCGCATGTTAAAATGACGCCTCGAACTTGGTCCTAAAATGGTCTTTCCGAAGCCGAAGTGAACTAGTCCACGATCGGCTCTCTTCGGGTGCGGTCATAAATTTTATTAAAAGCTTTATTTATGTTCTTTATACCTCGGAAATACCACGCCGCTCATACAAGGTTACGTTATCGAGCAGACTACACCGATTCTCTGTATGTCGAGCAAATGTTCGGAGGACCGTATCTTTAGTTTTTATATCAATGGTTACCTCGTATTTAGTTCATCATTTTGACGCGGGCCACGGAGAATATCTTCATTGATAATTTAAAAAAAAAACAGCTTTTCTATACTTGTGAATGTGAATGTATTTCATTTTTGGAAACAGCAGTTCTTGTGTCCCTTCCACTCTTTATAGAAAGTCCTGGAAACAACGGAAACGGAAGATATCAAGACGCGAAAAGAAAATAGAAGAGAATAAATATGTCTATTACAGTTTCTGAATTGAGAATACGACACAAAACGTGCCATGTTCTAATTAGGGAAAACCAGGTACCTATCATTAGGTAGTGGTAAATTATAAAATAGGGTATGTTAGTCGTGCTAAGTAACGTATACAGATTTCACCCTTAGTTCTTTCTGTTGTACACTAGTAATTACGTAGTTTAAGAAATACGATTTCTTTGAAGCAGTAGCTTAAAGATGCAGAATTATACTACCATTTTTTTTTTTTTGGCAGGTGGAAAATCATCGAATAACCCCTCCCGCTCTTGGGCAGAGCGAAAGGGAGTGTCAGACTTCTACTTACTAAAAACCACCCGTGTTCCTTCTTAGCCCTTATGTCAAGGCCGCGGTATCTCTTGCGAACAACCCGCAGCCCCGACGGGAATTATATTACCCTTAAGTAATAAATTAATAGTGCTACCCAGCAGCAGGAATCTATTAAATAACTAATAGAAATACATAAAACCCCAAGAAGGGCCGTTAACAAATAATTGAACACATTTAACGAGAACTTATAGTTATTTAAGCCATTTTAAGCGCAAAATTCCATTATAAGCACCTATATAAAATCCAACGTAAAAATGTGACATAAAATTAATTTTACTATCAATAAAGTTAACGCGAGAGGGAGCCACGGTCGTGTCGGATGCGCATACGCGGAGATTAACGCTTTAGTGCGCAATATGGCGCGCGCAAAGCGGTGACAGATCCGAATTTAGATATTGTTGTAAATACAAAAGAAAACTATGAATGGACATAATTTTACGAAGATTTATTTTTATATTTTGTTTGAAAGATTTATTTTATTGCATGGTGATAAGCTTTTGATGTGACATTTATAAGAGTTTAAGAGTAGATCGGTATCGTAAATGTCCATCGCAGTTGTTTTCTTGTCGAACAAGGTAAGTAGTTTCTATAATACGTTTTATTTAAACTAGATATTGAGATCTAGTTAAAATGTAATTATATTAAACTATTGTGGTGCATGACTCAGAATGGCCTGAGTTCCTGCAATAAGAACATTATAGGCTGATGATGATGATGACTGTTGAAATCATCATGTCTTCTTGGGCTCGATTCTTGGGTCAGTCTAAGTGTTATTGGGTCCTGCCACCAGGAATTTCTCAGTAGCAACCACGGATTCTGGATTGGTATCCGGTATGAAATAGGCCCTCTCCCTATTACTGTGTATGTATTTTTCTTCCATACTTGTCTATTACTCATGATCTCAGCAGTCACCTCCTTTCTAGCCATATCATCCTTCACACAGACACAGTCCATCCATCGTTCCTTTGGAACATTCATACTTGGAACTTTCTTCACGAAATTTTCCTCATTCCTCCGTTATAATGAAAAAAAATATAATAGATGTTATCCGTAAAGCTCAGGATTGATGCCCAGAAACAGTGACAAGGGGTCCCGACAGACCACGAAGGTGATGGTGGAACGAACTGGATGTCTTCCTTGAGAATTAGAAAGAAGTTACACTAAATCGCGACCATTGGAAGACTTTTGCTTAGCAGTGGGACAATATGAGCTAGCTATAATAATAAGGTATTGTCTGATTCATACAATCATAACTGAAGATTGCTCAACCAGAAACAATTAACTTAACAAATAAACTTAACTACACCCACCGCTGACAAGCGTACTTAGGTACCAATTATGCAACACAGATCCTTTACTTTCAACATCGTTTTAACTTGACTCTGTTTTCACTAACATTTAATGAATGACTTAATATTATTGCACTGTTGTAATTAAAGCTCTCAGCGATGGTCAGCCATACGTTCAAAAGCTCACATAGTTTTTTTACGCAAATCATCAACCTAATTCTAATAATTATGGTCTTAATTACCATGTATGCGAAAAACCCTTTCTGCCGTACTCAGAGATATTTAATGATTACTTAAGCCGTCACTTAGTAAAGATTTGACGTACTTTTGTGTGACAAAACTGTCAAAACCTTTAATAAGTGATGGCCCAAGGAATCATTAAAGCTCTCTGAGTGCGGCAGTTTGACTCAGTAAAGTTCTTGGAAAATCTATTGCCCATTCGCAAAGGTTCCATTGTGAACAATGGGCAAGTAATTCCATCGTTACTCTTTTTTTACAATAAACAGCATGCTGTTGTTAAGGCATTCGTTTAAGTGACGCGAAGAGTTGGTGATAACTGGTATTACACCAGCATCATTGAAACTAAACAATCCCCACACTTCACACATTTGAAGACCCTTGTCATGTCGCTAATAGAGAGATGAAACGTGTCCAACAATAGTAATCTTTGTATTAACTATTTGCATTTTGCACAATAGTTCTAACGTTACAGGATTCGATGCATTCCCCCTTAAAATTGTGCGATTACCATGAAACTGACTAGGGATACCATCCGTTTGGATTTTTCCAACCATATTTGATTTTTTTAGACATTTTCTTTTTTTGGCGGGCAGAGCGAAAGGGAGTGTCAGACTTCTACTGACTAAAAACCACCCATGTTCCTTCTTAGCCCTTCATGTCGAGGCCGCGGTATCTCTTGCGAACAACCCGACGGGATTTTTTTTTAGCCCTTGTCTGGACTTTTTAACTTAGAGGGCTTTTTACTACGCAAAAGACTGCGTTGTTGGTCTTGTGGTTGCCAGTGCGTCTAATGAGCGTGTGGCCCTGGATTCGATTCCTAAGTAAACCAAACTGTTATTGGGTTTTTTCATCAAGAATTTGTTAGTAGGAAGTTACGAAGTCTGGATTCTTAATTAGTTTCTATAAGTATTAAGATACATCTTTGCCTACCGCTTCAGAGATTACTGGCGTGATTTTAGTTGAAAGATGAAAAGAGATTAAAATTTAAATTGTCCGACGTTTTTGCAAGTTTTCTTTTAAAATTTCGAAATGGTAACCCTACATGCAACTAGAGATTTAAACCACGACCATGACAGATGTTTTTAAAATGGCGTTAATATGGACATTTGTATTCTGGATAGACAAAACTAAAGTATGTGGGCCACAGATGATTTGTTTGTGTGTTGAAAGATTTGGAAGATGTCTCTTTGTGTTATGGTTAAGAGAAACTTTTAACATCAAAACATGGGGTAATGTTTGGAGTCATGTGTAGCATGCATAATTCCATAGATTTCTTATTTTATATGATCTTGTGCAATTTATAACCTCCTTGGGATTTTTTTCTGCCGAACCTTTTCAAAAGTGTCCTTAATCCTGCACATTTGAAGACGTAAAGAACGGTGAACGTCTGCTTGTATGCTTACTAAAGTTACTTTATTTTAATTTATTCAGGAAAACAACCAATTTAGTAAAACTAAAAAGTACCTAATCGCAGTAATTATCGAAATATGGCCACTTACTTTGCCAAAATAATATAGTTAACTAGATTAAGAAGTTTCCTTTGGAAAACAAGTACGAAAAGCCTAGCTTGCATAACATGAACCCAAATATGTCCTATGCCTAGAATGGGTTTAGTTAACTAAATCCGTTGAAAAGCACTGCTTTACATTGACTGTTTTCTGGGAAAACAAATACTTGTTTTTGTCAATTTTTAAAACCAAACTTCCTTCAGAATTATAAATACCTACTATTGAAAATCACCAATCATCTTCCAAGCTTTTTAAACTGTGTTAAAATACACGAACATAACCAATTTCATTCATCCAATTTACTCAAGAATTGCATGTCAAATCTATACGGTCCACGTCCAAGCGAGCCACGTGTACGTTCTTTGGTTTTATGAATATCGTCCATACTCACGCCAGGCTATACTAACCATTTTATTACATGATAAAAAACTTGTTCTAATTCCGTACATTGATATTCATACTTCAAAATTGATTTAGGACCTCGGAAATGTGGGGGAGCCTCAAAATGGGGGTGAATTTCGCTCTTATCTGCAAGATCTATTATGTAAGAAGGATTCTATAAACTATGGTAAATGCAAAGTTTGTTATTGATAATTTGGTTGATGATTTATGGTTAGAACAATCCTGCAATCCTTGTTAAATGTTCTGTATAATTTATTTCGTACTTGGAAGACTTACAGCTAATACTTCCTTACAATAAAAACAAACAAAAGGAAGAAACCATAGTCACCAGAAAGCCAATTACAAGTCCTCACGAATAGACTTCTAATAAAATGAATTTTGTTTTTTTTTTGTTTTTGGTTTTTGTTTTTTTTAGAAGTTAAGTTAACTAGCTTATGTCCGTGGCTTCTACCGTGGGGAGTTCGGTAATTGCCCACGGGATTGTAGTTCCGGTATAAAATAGCTGATGTGCTAATCCAGGCTACAATCTATTCTGTGACAAATTTCATCCCGAGCACCCATTTTGGCATGATTGGGTAACAAACATCTATCCAAGTAACTTCGACTGCTGAGCCGTAAACATTATGGTAGTTTTATGTAATGTCAATCTAAAGCCAACAAAATAAAAAAAAACATCTACTTTCTAAACCAATATTACGGTTTTATTTTCTTGCCGTTTTTGTGAAATCGTAGGATTACTGCTTTACACGAAATCATTAACCTACCAATTTATACTTAGTGCCAGCAGGATCTTTTAGAACCCACGGCCACACGAACCGTGTAATCAACGTAACATAACATCACGCCTGTTATGCCCGAAGGGTTAGGCAGAGGTCCCGTCGGGGCTGCGGGTTGTTCGAAAGAGATACCGCGACCTCGGCACAAGGGCTAAGAAGGAACATGGGTGGTTTTTAGTCAATAGAAGTCTGACACTCCCTAAGAGGTGAACCTAATAGTATATCGACATTACGCCAGTTATTTGAAGTCCCATGTGATGGGGGGGCGAGCCTATTAAACCACACACAAATCCAGACTCCGTGACGGCTACTGTGAAATTCCTGATGGAAAAACCAAATAATCAAACAAACGTATAAATATTTGTAATAAGGTCACTATACAACTTTGTTATAACAGCCTAGCAAACTACAACATAATTCCGCACTCAATCCCCCAAAACCTAACACCATACATTAAAAACAACATGTAAATTCACTCCTAAAAGCGTCCATTAATTAGCATTTTCAACCATAAGTCAAAAACACCCGCCACACCACACATGTTCAAAGTTCGCGTGACAAAAACATATTGCTATGCGCCATACCGTCATGGATGGTCGTTGACCCCTGCCTGAAATAGGCAACCTTGACCGGCTGACGCCCTGCTTACCTCCTGGTGGATACAGACTGGCTATATTATGGCTGATTGAAGTATTGTTTGGTAGTTATATGATTGCTGGTTTCAAAATTTGATGGATGGTGATACTGAACTTGGGTTTTCAGTTGTTTTATTTGAAAAGTCTTTGGGATCAAACATTGTATTGATGTTTTGTCCTCAGACACTTCAGGTTTAAAAGGTTGTGAGGGCAGCTTTTCAATAAATAACTGCCTCGTTGGTCTAGTATTCGCAAGCGCGACTGCTGAGCATGTGGACTTGGGTTCGATTCCCGGGTCGGGCAAAATCTTACTGACGTTTTTCATCAGGAATTTCAGTGGCAGCCACGGACTCTGGGTTTGTGCCCGGTTGATGGCAATCGGCTCACCCCCTTTTACATCATTACATGGGATTTAAATGTTATTGACACAATATGAGTGTACTAATAGGTACACCGCAGCTCAACCCTTCGGGTAATACAGGCGTGATGTTATGTTATGTCTCAATATATCTTATCCTATTTTTGTCCTTTATACGGTGTTGAAGGGCGGACTTTTGAGGGGAAATTCTTATGTATAAAGACTTTCTGAAACTACTGATTCTCAACTTGATTTTAATAAATAACTATTAATCTTCATTTATCTCTTTTCATATTAGGATCTCATATTGAAACAGATTGAAAGTTCACCAAGCGACATTCGTGACTGCAACTATTTTTCCTTTTCGTTTGCTGTTACATGGGACTTCAACATAACTGGCGATATGTTTATGTACCGTACCTTCATAGTACACCTTTGCCTAACCCTACGGGGATTACAGGCGTGATGTTATGTTATGTTCGTTTCATGTCTTTACGATGTTCTGAATCTCCGTAGAATTAGGTGTAGTCTAATATTGTTGAGTTCATGTTTCGTAGCGTAAATATTTGGCCGTAGAGTGTAGTCGGTAGACGTAATTACATTACATTGTGTCGATGGTTTACGCCCAAGTCTGGAATAAACAGCTCCTATGGGAATAAACTAATTCAATTAAACTTATACACTAAATTGCTGTCTCTATAGTAAATTGTCCTGTGTTTGGCACAGCAGTTTGAAAATTAAGACTTAGGAAAGCGACTAACATGAACACACTCACCTGCCTAGCCTTTTCTCAACTATGTTGGGTTCGGCTTCCAGTCTCACCGGGCACAGCTGAATACCAGTATTTACTATGGACGCAGGGCCGTAGCAACCGCCGTATCTGCCGTATCAATTATACGGGGCCCCCGAGCCATGGGGCCCCCGACGAGCTTAAGCAAAAATTAATAAAAACTTTCCATTTTTATTTAATTTCAGAAATGACAAAAGTCGATTTTTTTCCGGCGTGAAGCGTGCGTTCTAAATTGACCATCAGCTATAAATGATTTAATAAATCAGTTTGCCGAAAAAAAGGCAAGGAGAGTATTTAATTTGAATTGTTTGTAAAAAATTATGAAAAGTGACAGATAATAAAATTATGATGAAGAAATATTTCTTTTAATTATAAACAAACATTTTTTTTTTGTGAGAAATTTTTACCCTTCATAAGGGGCCCCAAACAAATTTTTATACGGGGCCCCGCCAAGGCACGCTACGCGGCTACGCCACTATATGGACGACTGCCTACTTGAACTCTTCAACCCCGTTAGTACCTACTGGATACTGATGATAGAAAACCCTTGGTAAGAGTGTTTGTCAGACTTTCGAGCCACTGACTACCACATCAACACACTTCTAAGGTTTATACTAGAATTGGTTTTGGTGTTGGTCCTACCTGAAAGTGGTTGAGAAATCTAAAAAAGAAGCGTTTCACTTATTAATCCTTCCAAGCTTTTGGTAAACCTTTTATAAAATAAGTCAACTAAAATTCGTAACCGTACAAAAATCATTAACATCATCTTAAACTTTATTTATCTCATCATACCTAAACAAAGACCTCTGAAACTCTGCCTACCCACTTCAAAGGCAGCTTAACGATCCTAAAATAACAACATAGGTGCATCAGACTCCTGAAGCAGTAATTTCAGTGAGATGATACGCTTATAATTCTGAACGACGCGTCTTGTTGGCGCCATACAACGGTGCTCCACTTTATATACAGTACAGTGTGTTCAAGTATATAGGTAGGTGCTTGTGTATAGTGGGTGCTTTTCCCCATATGTGGGATGACAGAGCAGTGAGACAGGTCCTAATTATAAGCTGTGTCGGAAATAAGTGGAGGCAAAGGCCTTCACTTATTTAATATTTTATCCACTGCCTCGTTGGTTTGGAGGTCCCAATCGCGAAACTCACATTTCACCTATTAGATTTTAAGTCCCATATAATTAGAGGGCGAAGCCATTGCCATCAACCAGGTACAAATGTAGATTTACTGAGATATTCCTGATGGATCAATCCCAGAATCTGAATCGAAGCCAGGAATGCCACATGGGCATGAGCAAGCGCCACTGCTGCCCAGTAGTGGCGAATACTCGGCCAACGAAACGGTCTATGAAATACAGTTAACGTTAACACCTAAACATCCAAACGTCCTTTCCCTGTTAGCAAAGACCTTACAAACATCTCGATCTATTAGTTATCAACAACAATATCGGGTCAATCACTTCGAATAAAACAAAAACATGTTACTCCTAATCGGGACGCGGAGAATCTACGATAGGGCTGGTATTGCGAACCGATTGACGATTGTTTAGTGTTGAGCAACTTATGATTATTGTAACGTTACAATAATAATAAGTTTGAGAGATTTGCAATTTTTTATGGAGTGAAGGAAAGATAAAAATGTGTTTCACTTCCTTTCTTACCTTATATATGTATGGCTGTATTTTTGTTTATAATAAATCACCACATTACACACACCCACACACATACATGTACATTTATTTCTTTTTTATTTCCTTTAATCATTTTAGGCTGCTTATTTTGTTGATTTTTTTGGAGCTCTTCGTGTTATTTATCGTATACAGCGTCTGTAACAATACACGTAAGTAAAGCATAATTTTTCATATGTGTGGGTTAAAGTCAAAGAGATTTAAGACAGCTAGTAATAGTTGAATGTCTTTGGATAAAGTCCTTCAGGATGTCCTCAGGTCTGGGGCAGGCGAGGGATCCGCCAGACTCTGACAAACTAAAACCACACGATGACTTCATCTACTTTTGACCTGAGTGCTGGCTGCTGGAGCACTCCCGCAGTAAGAAACTACTACATCATAGGGTTTCCCACGTCTTATTTCAATCTTAGAAAACACACCACCACCAATTAAAATCCCCATTACTTAATTACCTCAAACAACTTAATCAATCTATAAATACCTCAACTTCCTCCCAGCCCTGTGGCCAGCAATGTGGAGCAGACAGTCGGACGTGTCGCTACTCGCTGCGCGGGCGCAGTCGCGGTGGTCGGCACGTGGTCGCGCTCCCACGGTCCGCGGGGGTCCGCGGGGGACGCCAGCCAATCACGGGCCACCGCCATTTTTTTCAGATACCCACAGATACTTGAAAGACCTCCACTGATTTTTTGGGAAAATAAACATGTTTGTTTTTGTGTGGCTGGTTTTATTGGTGTTGTTGAGAGCCAGAGGTGTGATGAAGCATTAAAGCATTGTCACTTTTACAGATTTGTATCAGGATTCTTTGACAGTTAACTGAAGTTATACAATTTAATTGCAAGAGACTCTATCCTCGACCCCTGCCACCTTTGTTCATCTATGACATCACCTCGATAACACCCGAAGGGTTAGGCCCCTCCCGTCGGGGCTGCGGGTTGTTCGCAAGAGATACCGCGGCCACGACATAAAGAGCTAAGAAGGAACATGGGTGGTTTTTAGTCAGTAGAAGTCTGACAGTCCCTTTCGCTCTGCCCAAGAGCGGGAGGAGTTATTTGATGATTTCCCAACCCCCAAAAAAAAAAGGTAAGGCCCCAGATTTCGACATTTTATGTTTCAGTCTCATGTAATAGGGAGTTACTGCCATCAACCGGGCACAAACCAACTCCGTGGCTGCTCCTCAGATATTCCTGATGGAAAAATCCAATAAATAGGTACATTGTCCGAGCCGGGAATCGGACTAAGGACCTGATGCGCCGCAGTCGCGCTGGCCACCACTAGACCAACAAGGCAGTCGATGATGACGAGTATCCAGATATTCCATATCAATCAAATGATGTTCTATAACACATAAATAAATCACATAGGTACCTAATATTTATAAGAACGACATTTACAAAACTCAACTTCTTTTTATCCACTAAAACAGCCACTTAGAGTTCACTGAAACTCAGCTTATAATAATAGTTTTTCTACAAGTATAGTTAAAGGCTTCAATAAATCTTTACTAGCACGACGTTATCGGCAGTCAAATCGAAAACTTTTATACGGTCGTCGAACTTTTCTTTAGTAAGCAAATATTTTACTTTACCCCCAAGGCCAGAACTCTAAACTTTTCTATATTCATACTTATCATATCAATCATCACAATATTATAAATAATTAAACTCGAAAAAGCAGGGGTTAAACTTCGGATTAAAAAAAATCTTAAAAAAATATCCTGTATTTCACCAAAAGCCATCACAATACAAGAATAAGGCTTATAAACTAGGACACAATCATTTTAATTCCCTGACTCCTAAACTAGGTGTATGTGCCTGTCTCTGAATTACCGATCCGATTTAAAATTCAAACATGCAACAAGGAACAGGCCGTTCAAATTCTCCAAAATGTGTCTTTTCCCCTAAAGGGAAACACTGCCTGTGAATATTGTAAGTCAATCTTGGTTTGTTCTAAGATTCAGCCAATAGGGAATCGGACTGAGTCAAAAAAATATGACTCTAATTAGTCCGTCAGAAATTCGAATTCATTATCGAAAAATATTGGTTGTTTTGTGTTTTTTGTTTTATCAAATTAATAAAAATGTGCGGGGTTGTGACGTCATATTTTGTAGGTCAAAAATGTAGGTACTGTTATGTGACGTTTTCGAGGAGTTCACGAGTTTTCGAAGCACTGTATCGTCTTCATTTTTTGTTTATGTGAAAAAAGAAAAAATATGTGTTCAATATTTTTTGGAAATCTATCTGACGGACTAATTAGTTTTTTTTTTGTCCGATCCCCTATTTTATAAACAGATTGTTGATCAGATAATCCAGCCTAGAATTTACAGCACAAAGATCATTCAAGATTTCTAGACTGATATCCATTCAGTTTCAACTAATGCAGGAAGCATTTACATGCAAATAATTCACTAAAAGATGTAGTAATAAATCGAATCATTCAACTCTGAACAAGCCAGACCAACCAGGTCGATGAGATAATACTCAGAATTCATAAAGACTAAAACATAAGGAAGAGATTATGAAAGATATTGTGTCCTAGAATATCCGACACAGGATTCTACTAGGAAACTTCTATATTCAATATCTTCGTTTATCCAAACGAAGCCTAGTCATAATATTTTGCAATGCTGAGATCTCTGGACAGATGAATTATTCTTGAAATAATAATCCATGAATAACATTGCATTCAGCATTCGGTAATCCGCGAAACAAGAACGTTATAACAATAGTGTTAGTAGCGCCATCTTGTATCGAATAGTGGAACTTATAGTTTTTAAAGTTAGCACAGATTCCAAACTTCGAAATATTTTTATAGTTTAAAATATTATAAATATTTTGTAAGTTTCAAATAGATTATTTATGATTAGAAACATAAATAATTGAGAATAGACTTCATAATATACAATAGAAGACAAAGCCTTCTATGTCAAAAGTTTAAAAACAACTTTTTGGAAGCACTTTCAGACAATCGGAAGTTTTACCACAGATTAGTTTTACTATAAATCGGAAGTATCTACTTAAATATTAATTCGACTGCATTTCATTCGTCTGTTAATTAATTTTATACCTACCGTTGCTCTGCTAAATAACTTTGAAGAAAAACAAAAACAAAATACTCACAGAATCGTTAACTCCACTGCAATTACTGAAATTGAATCATATCAACCACTTATATAACAAACGCAATCACAAACATGTGTGTGATCACTTAAGCCTATTTATAATCTAGGAGTCATCTTTGCAGCTAAAATGGCCCAGGAATAGAAATATGCCTGCATTTGTCTGTAAAATAACTCCGCGCAATATGTCCCGTATAACTTGACACATCGGAGAGGCGCTGCAATCGCTAGACCGTTTAACAGCTGTCAAAATTAGTACCTACAGAAGTTTTAGTTCCTGATTTCGCCACGGATCAAGTTAAACTGGTCGCAATGTAACTTTACAGCTATGGCGCCAAGTCTTTTTTTGTATGCAATTGTTTTTTATTTGATTTGCTATGTATAAATAGTAGCAAGAATCGCTTCATTTGTTCTAGAATAATTTAGAGGGGTTTAGAACGTAATTGAGGTAGATAAATGAAAGAAGGAAAAAAGGTTATGAGATTCTAATTAAAGGCTATCAAGTAGGTGAATGTCTCTGTTCATAATTATCTTGTTGTAGGTAAGTGTTTGTATTAAAGGCAACCGTCAATCGAATATTCAATTGTATACTTTTAGGGCCTTATCATACTAGCGGATTGCGAGCGTCTTCAAAGCGGAACGGGCGCGCAACGAATACGTTACGGGCGCGCAACGAACACGCCGCGCATGCGCAGCGAATTCATTGCGGACGCGCAACGAATTATATTACTACAAACACGTAATATATATATATACTATTTACTTTATTACTACAAACACGCGACGAACACGTTGCAAAGTTGCCGCACGACCGCGACGTCTTCGCTGAGCAGCCGCGGCGTGTTCGCGACGCATTCGCTGCGACCCCGCTCCGCTTTGAAGACGCTCGCAATCCGCTAGTATGATAAGGCCCTTATTCGCACAAATATTCTGGTGCTGTCTGTAACGTATTTCAAAAGCAGCAAAACTTTTGAGACTATTTTAAAGTCAAGACTCATACGAATTCTACAGTAAAAAAAAATAAACAATTTTAACGCTAACCTATCGTACCTCCGGTCTCTCAAGATATTCAGGGTGGAAGGGACATCGAAGCACAGACAATTATCACTCATTCAGCACATTAATCCGAGGTCTCCTCCAAAATAAAATCAGCAATACATTCCCGGTCAAACGTATGGAATAGCTATTTTATTTTAATTACCGATGAAAATTTATATATGGGGGAGGGGAGGTCGGAATGATGTACTGTATACTGGGTGTAAATCAACCCATCACACAGCCGTCAACCAAGCATTCTGTACATCAAACTAAGTACCCCTACGCTAAAATTTTTGCTGGGAAACGACTTTTTTTTTGGGTAAAAAAATCACATTTTACGGTAAATCTCAATGAAGCACTGTCAAAACATTGTGCTAGTGGTCATGGAGGTAATTTAAGTAAAGTTATAACCAGAAAAACTAGTATTTACAAAAACAGCTGTGAAAAATTTGGAACTTTGGCCCCCAATATCTCCGTAACTAGGAGGTTTAGACCAGGGTAGAAGCCTTTAAAAATAATAAAAAGTGAAAAAAAATAATAGTAGAACGAAACCCATTAGAAAAGGAGGGAAATATTATAAAAATGAAAGGAAAAATAATTTACGGGCGATCTGAGGTCGGGAAGGGGATGGGTGTGAGTTTTTAAGGGTAAAAAACGGTTTTTCTCGATTTCTGGCAAAACTAAAAGTCCTATCGAAAAAAGTCAAATGGCAAAGTTGTAGGTAATAAAAAGATCTAAAACTTTTGAATTTACACTTTTTTCACATAACCTCAAAATTTATGTGAAAAATTCAAAAAACCAAGTTTTTGGTTTTTTATTTTTATCTTTTACAATTTTTTTTTTTTTTTAACGAAATTTGGTGAAAACTTACCTTTTTATGTCCCAAATACGCTGTAATTTATTTGATTAAAAATATTTATTTTTTCACCTTAATTTGAATTAATATCGAAAAAACACCCTAATTTTCAATCGAAAATTCACCCGTCAAAATATCAGCTTTTTTCTAAAAGTTGGTATGGTTTCTGTTCGTGGAAATCTCTACTTTCCGATGGTGAAAAAAAAATATATGTTACTACAGTAAAGTTTCTCAGAAAATGCAAAAAATCATACTTCATACATCGTTAAGCATACTATTTTTTAAAGAAAATATTACGATTTTTATGTTTGAGTTGATTGATACAGATAAAAATAGAGAAAGTATTTACCTTCCTATGCAGATTCGAAAAGTTTTTTTTTTTTAAGTAAACTTGTCACAATTATCTTCAAGAAACTCAGCGTGCACGTGTATTTTTATAAACGATGTTGTATACTGTACTGTATTTCGAATACTGGTTAGGCTAACGGTTGTAACAGCAGAAAAAAACTTGAATTCGAAATTTTTTTTTTAATTATTATAAATAATTTTGAGCTGTTACAAGTACCCTTAACGCAAACGAAGGGCCGTTTGCGTTAAGGGTACTTTTACACCCTTTATACATGGTAATCGTTGAGTCTATAGAAACCAACCAGCATTAAAATAACATAAAAATAAATACCATCCGCAAATAAATAAATGAAAACCACCTGAACGACACATGACGCAACAACGCATTGCACATAAGTTGCATGCTCAAGCGCATCGGTAGTGTATTGGCGCCAAAACGTAGGGAGGGGCAGAAGGTTTATTGCGACACTATTCAGGCGTGAATGTTGTTTTTGGAAATAGATTGATGCTGATAATTATTTTGGCTTTTGATAATCTGAACTTCACATCTCAGTAAGTGGCTAATACCTTAATATTTACGTAAGGCCTTCAAAGACTGGGTGTCAGACTTTAGGGGTACTAACTAGCTAGAGATACTTCTAAGCCGCATCTGTACATTACACTGTTTATTGTCAGGAGATTTTAATTATGTATTTCCTACCTCGCCGCTATTATTTTCTCATTAATGTCATTGCTGGATCCAAGACAGTAATTTTTTATCTGGGACTTCGTCGAGCTTTATAGTCTCGGAACTTTTCTGGAATTCGTCACTATCGACTCTGGCTTTCAGGAGTTACAGTGGTTTGAGAAAAGTGTGGCGAGTTTATCCCTAATTATATACAGGGTGGTGCCGACAATACGACAATAAATCAAACCACTGGTAGTTCTAGTTCATAGGAACATTATTAAACTATCAAATAAATCTTAACACCAAAATAAAAAAGTTGAAAAAAAACAATAAAACTAAGTAGCATAAAATTGTAAACGAAATACATTACAATTTACAAACAAATATTGGTTTACTAACCTTAGGAATAATTTGCACCGATTAATGTGTGGAAATAAAATGTAACAAACGAATTGGGCAAAGATATTTAGGTAGGTTATTGTCGTATCGTCGGCACCACGACGGTGTTAGGATTTATTTGATAGTTTAAAAATGTTCCTATGAACTAGAACTACTAGTGGTTTCATTTATTGTCGTATTGTCGGCACCACCCTGTATAACTGTTTGAGGAATACTGGCGTGATGTTTGACGCCTTTCTTATGTATGCCTTTTGTTTCTATGGTGATTCTACGTATTGTAGAAACTTAACCTTCTCTGTCTTCCAATATTGATGTATCCACAGAACAGATAAAAGAGGTGATGTATCACAGTTCCCGTGCAACCGTTCACGAAGGCCGGTTGCATCACAAACATAACTATTTGACATTATGTAAACTATTATACCAAAGTAATATAAACGACTTTAAGATTGACGTCCTGTAATCATGAAAAACTAAATGCAAATCTGTTTCTCTTTGACGTAAACGTTGCAATTTGTGAGATATTGTGAATGGCATTGTGGAGATACAAACGGCCATCGCATGCGATCTAGCACGCAATAGCTAAGAATGAGATACATAACGTTACGCCTTTGTTTCTCGAGGGGTTAGGTAGAGTGTTTTATATTACACCAACATAAAACATTTTCTTCCATCCCTCGATTCTGCATTGACTTAGCGATTGGCTTGGAAATATTTGTAGGAATTAAATGTTTACTTTAAATTCCGGGTCCGTGAACTTAAATGATTGTAAACGCACACATTGCCACTTCCTAGTGTGGGGCAACGTTTTTTAAAAAAAAAGATAAAGTTTCCTGACTGAAAAACCCAAAAACAGTCTCATGTTCAGCAGCAGTGCTAGATCAGCGAGGCAAACTATGAAAAAGATTTGCCTCTATTTTTGTCATTTTGAGGAAACCAGCATGCCCGAGAGACATTTCACGACGGCATGTAGACCCTATTAAATCTACACTAATAATATTATAAAGAGGAAAGATTTGTTTGTTTATTTGTAACGAATAGGCTCCGTAACTACTGGACCGATTTCAAAAATTCTTTCACCGTTGGGAAGCTACACTATTCCCGGGTGGCTTGTATTCACGCCAATGACCTTGTGCATACAAACTACCCCTCTCGGTCGTAGATACGGACTTTAAACGGACGCATTTTTCATTTATTATAATTAAAATAATACATGTTTTTAAAAAGTAACAAAACCAAATTATTTTCCTTTGTATTTTAAAGCAGTAGATATTTTTTATATTATTTTGTTAAAAAATTAAGGAGTAAAATGGTTCCATTCAACGATTTGGAGGTGATTTTGTGGTTTTTTTTTCTTATTATGTGATACCGATACAAAAATTACGGCTAAACCAAATTACGTGTCATATCATGTAGATTACTACCAATTTTTCTCAGATGTAATTTCTCTGTAAGTGCCGGTGAAAAACTGCTTCATCTGCACGCTGTTTTTAAGCTTTTTCGAGAGAGGAGCCTTAACGGGTACTTTTTGTCCCTGTATTCCCACGGAAACGGGAACTACGCGGGTGTAACCGCGTGACGTCCGCTAGTCAGTTATTAAAAACTCTGACACTAGGTTAAGCACTAATCACACGAAAAATAAAGAAGAGTATTACGCATTTGAAAGGCTATATTGAGAAACTTTAAAATGTTGTATGTATCTATTCTGCCGTATTCCATTCATAAAAAGGTTTCACTTGACTTGGTAACGATCCAAATCTATTACCGACTGAATTACTGGCGAAGGCTACTTATTAGCATAAAAATAACTTTAATAACCCAACAACCACAGACAAAGTCCACCAAGAAAAAAAAAGTCACACGCGTCTAGAAAACATTATGCTGCATAACTTCAAAAAAAGAACACAAAACTCTATGAATCACCGCATACATTAGACTCAGAGCTCATGTACAAAAATTGCAACCTCTCAACTAAATCATGTAGGCTGTATGTTCGTAGTTATGGCAGTTTTGCAACTCCACGGCATTTTATAAGGTTTCCACAATCATTTTTATTAATACACAAACTCGTATGTCTCAACTTTGTCTAGATGATTGTGTGTTTCCACTGTAAGTAAAAACCACCCATCCTCCCTTTGTGTTCCAGGGCCGCGGTATCTCTTTCGATCAACCCGCATCCCCGGCAGCCGTTTTATCATCTCACGCCACAATTACGGCGGTAAGTCCTCTCTTTGAGGAGTGGCTAGAGTGGTGATACGGCGTTTTCACCTTTCGCCTGACGGTACTCACCGGACACGGTTGTTTCAGGAAGTGCCTGTTTCGGATTCGGCGGGAGGACACGAACGGGAATCAACACTGCGAAGATCGCCGCAAAAGACGGTGGAGCATACGGTGGAGGTCTGCCCTGCTTGAGCGGAGCACCGCCATGTCCTCGTCGAGGCGATCCTGCGGCGGTGATCACTCGGGTCCGGCCCTGGTTCAAACCATAGTCCGGAGTGAGTAGGCATGGGAAATGGTTAACTTCTTCTTATGCTAGCGAAGGAGGAAGCCGAACGCGTGAGAGAGAGAGAGGGAAACCTCACGTCCCAGCCACCGCAACAGAAGTCGCCCCGGGCGTCGGGAGTCACAGGGCGATTTCGGGTGTAGACCTGCGGACGGTGAGCGTTGGGTGGTCCGTCGTCCGATCAGAAGCAGACCCGGGTCGGCGACGCGTTGTGTTCTACGCGCGCCTCAATGAGTTATTAGCACAGTAGACGGGCCCACTGTGTAACGTGACAACAGTCTAATTTGAGTCGACTGCCAATCAAATCAAATAATATGGGTAGATAGACGGTACATAAATGCATTACAATAATACAACAATAAAGATCCTCATATTAATTATTTCTGGTATGCAAAACTTAAAATTAAATTACCAAATACATAGGTACACATTTACATTTTGAACTACATACTAACTTAACTAGTTATTATTGCACTGATAGGAACATTGTAAGGCGCTACACTAATTTTCTATTCTTATAACTAATGTATTCCTGGGTCGTGTAGAAACATTTATTGACTAACCAGGCGTACATTTTTTTTCGGAATAAAGGAATAGTCTTTTAGTTCACTAGGTAATTTGTTAAATAATTTAATTGACATAGAGTAACAATTTCTTCTATAGATACAGATCAGTTTTTATGTTCAGCAAGGAAAAACTTTTAGGATATCGGATATTAAAATTACAATAATAACCAAAGGATTTGTATAGATACTGATGTGCTTTGACGGAATTACAAGATTCAAATATATACATGAACTGTTTGTGACCTCTACATGAAGCAACTGGGTAATTAACTAGAACTTCAGTCATGATCAACACTTATCGTACCACATTGCAAACGCGCACAAAATCTGCATTAGTATGCTAGAGGCGGCGCAGGCGCACGACCGAGATTTACTGTTACGACGCCGTGCATCTCAGGCCCGGACGAGAAGACGCGTCTCAACGTCACCACTTACTTATCCTCACTTTAGGACTGGATAGCTAAGCAGGGAGGTAGGTTATCTGCAGTGGACAAAGGGGTTTATCATCTTATCATCAGCTAGCTGAATACCAGCGCTGTAATTTTTTTTTAAATTTTACAGCACCATGTTGAGATGGCCTTTAAGCCTTGTGCAGGAACAACTACATTTTAAATTTGTTTTTTTTTCTTATGTTTACTTTTTATACAATTTTGTTTTATTGGTAATGCCGTGTTTTTTTGGTTTTGCCCTGTGCGAGACTAATATGTACTTTTTATTTTTTCTTTATCATCATCCTGTAGGTCTTGTCCCAGCAGCCATGCATCTCCATTTGTCGTTTCCTCAGCAGTCATACCATTATTAGCCATATTATCTTTCGCAGTCGACATAGAGTCGACGTCATTTGTGTTCGTCTTCAACGCGGTAGACATGTCTAGAAAATTTCTAATTAGGGTCAACTTTAATACTAACTTACTTCGGTGACAGCTGGTTGAATATCAATTTTCAACCAGCTGTCACCGAAGTGAACTAAGGAGCCGTTAGCCTGAGGGTTCAGCGCCCGTCCTGTAAACCGTGGTTCACAAGTTCAATCTTTACCCAGTAAACACTTTCTGTGTTCAATTATTATGTTCTCAATGTTATTATTACCCTAATTTCTAGTGGAACCATATGAGAAATGACCAAAATCTTGGCCAAATTTAGATTTTTGATGACATATAAAGTAGGCTGGATGTGGAAAACTGAATGTAAAACGGCACAATTTACAACTAAGTGTCTAATAGAATAGACGTGTGAGAAATAGACATCACGTTTCAAGACACCAATCCAAAACTGTGATAATGACAATATCATCAAAATAATTTGACAAAGCTGTTAACAAGACAATCATATCTGTTCAACAGGCTGTTAGGAAACACAACAATTTCATTTCGATACTGTATGTAACACTTTTCCCCATGTACCTAATGCCACATTAGACCAAAACATTGTCTGCCTCCAGCAAAATTGTGAAGAAAATTAGACATAATAAGATCTTATACACGCAAATTCACCAATTTACATACGAAACACAACAAATATGAATGTATTTTCAGCCTTTGTTAGAAAATAACAACGTAATTTGGTGTCGCCAAAATTTTCACCGCAATAATAGCGTGGTGGGTGAATTGAGCGAGTCATAAAACAGACTCAATTGAACCATTTGTGACAGACAGCCAGACAGACTGCGGGCACAGTATAAATATGGACAGTAGCGAAACTAAGCCTAGTTGATGCGATAACTACCTACGCTCCATTGAAGCCATAGGGTTGTCCCTTTTATGCACGGTTGCTGAAGTCCCTAGATAACTTCTCAACATACCATTTTTATTCTGTTGTGATCAATCAATCGAATTAAAAAAAGCTAGCTTACAAATACAATCTAAATACCGCGGCTCGCTCCCGCCAAGACTTGTAACAGGTTAAGCCGCGTGCGCCGTTATGACAAAGTTAAAGATCTATAGTTCTACAAGTTGTTGTGTACTAAACTGTTTTCCGTGTTTAAACTACATAAATGTCTTTTGTTGAGATTAACCGACGCCATAAGATAACCTGAAAGAATACAACCCCATAAGATTTTATTTAAGAATTATCCTCCAACTCCTAACCGTTAAGGAGTTATTCCTTCCATCATCAGCTCATCAACATGAGGTAATGACTGCCAGATGTAAATACTTAAATAGCATTAGAAAAAATACGAAACACGTAATACGTGCCTATAAAATTTGAGGGTTGCCCTCGATTTCGTTAAGATTCCATCATCAGATCCAGACATGGTAACAGTGGGACCATCTCGGGAGTATACTTTTTCGATTAAAAAATTTTTTTTTCAAATCGGTTCATAAATGAGGGAGTTATGCGGAAACAAATATGATACAAAAACAAAACCAAACCGACGAATTCAGAACCTCCCTCTTTTTGGAAGTCGATTAAAAATACTTTCTTCTGCTGATGAAGCCGAGTTGACACAGCCGTATACCGCGCAATACATTCGTTGCATTTAAAAAAAATATCGGGAGATATGAACTTATACGTGACCAACTGACCACTCGTCTCGGCGCGGCACGCACAACTGAGCGCACTGCGAAGACTTGCCAAGTGCCCCGTCGATGCGCATGTTTGTGTGAGTGTGCGGTTTCGAGAGTTTGTAGGTAGTTTCCGTACTGTCCATATTTATATTGTGCTGCGGGCCCGCCCATCAGTTCTGGAGGGACCAAATCGACGGGGAAATTTGTAGGACACGAACTACGAAATGTTCGAAAACATTTTGTGCTTTGAAAAAGTAAAATTCTATAAATTAAAGCTGATTTTGTTACATAATGAAATATTCTGATTTGCTAAGGGAGTAGTGATAGCCCAATGGTGGTGGCCCTGACTAACGAGTCGTGGATTCCAACCCAGACAGGCGCATTACTATGTATAATTTATTTCATCACCACTTATTGACTAATTTCAAAACGGTGCAAGAAAACATCGTGACGAAACCGTCATATCCTAGAACCAGAATTCAAAGATTTGTGCCATCTACCAACCCGCACTGGACCCGCGTGTTAGATTATAGCCCATTCCCTCTTATCAAGAGAAGGCCAGTGTCCCAGCAGTAAGAACATTAAAGACTGATTATTATATAGATTTTATTGATTTGTAGAAAAATTCAACGTTTAATATACTTGAGCAGTCTCCTGGAGCAATTTACTTACAGATTTCACTATCTTTGTACCTAAGAATCCTTACAATTGGACGTAGATTCATCTCACATATTCTCTAAGCCTATTGGGCTGTAGCAGCGTTCAAGATCACGTTACAATGGACCATAGATTCGGACACAGAACGGTCCCAAACTAGTGTGGTCACCGTCTGGGAACCACCGTAGCCCGGTTCCCACGGTGACTCATTAATAATAATATGTCGCATAGTACTATTGTACACTGGGCTGGGAAGTAAGTAGCCATCTATAGCCCTATTGTATTCCATGTTATTACATCAAAAGTAAAGTACCTACGTAACTTAAAATTTTGGCTGATTTTCATAGCGGTTCAAAGCGGCCATTAGCGGCTTTGTTTTATTTGTTCCAACTAGTCTCCGGAACGGCTAGACCGATTTCAAGGGTACTTTTAAATACTAGCAGGTAACTGATGTTATGTAGACTATTTTATTTTAAAATAATATTTCGGGTGCTGTGCAAAAAAAATACCCTTGACAGTTTCAAGGGTATTTTTTTAAAGGGAATATTTTTGTAAAATAATACATATAACGCAAACGAAGATCGCGAGCTGGTAAATACAATATTATACTAATATTATAAAGAGGTAAAGTTTACGAGGTTGTAGGGGTTAATCTCTGGATCTACTGAACCGATTTTGATTCTTTCACTAATAGGTAGCTTTGTTATCCCCCGAGTGTCATAGGCTATATTTAAAACGTACCCGTGGGATATTTTCGATCAAAACGCGAGCAAAGCCGCGGGGAAAAGCTAGTATGTATTAAGGTGTACCCTTGTTTCGCAGCCAGAAGTTTCAAAGAATTTCGTTTCTCAGAAAATGTTTCATATAATATTTGATTCTTGTATTTTTGTTTCGAATATTATTGTTTCAAATACTATTTACTTGAATGGAACATGTTTTACAGAAACACAATTCAATGAATTTTATAATCACATTTTTTATTTCATAAACTTATCAAACAGTAGAATTATTTTTGAACGAATATTGTTTGTTCGGTTTATTTTTCCATGGTATTTTATTTCAACGAAAATGTAAATATAGACGGTCTACTATTTATAAATAAATATGGGTAATTGGAATTGACTGTCAGTCGATAAAATGTTATTAGTTGTAAAAAGTTTATAAATATTAAATAAACAGTATGAAAATTCTAAATTGTATCTTTATTTGAAACAAAAATCGATGATTTAAAATTTATGAAACTATGTATTCTGCGTTTTTATTATTAAATGATACTGTACTACTATGAAATGATAATATGAGAAAAAAAATTGTGAAATGAAATTCTATGAAAATATTTGCTTTAAAACAACGCACAACCATGTAATAATCGTCGTATAGAGACGAAGTCGGTTCGGCTGGGCCACCGGAGTCTGGTGGCCCTGGCGGGTGGTGCAATAGATTAAACACGATACCATTTTGAGAGACCTTACCTGTGACATTAGGTACCAGTGGCAAATAATTTCTATAGTTACAAAGATACGAAGTGAATGTGATACTCCTGAAGGCTATGAAAGTATTGCAATTAAGATAATGTGAATCTATTAACAATTTTGTTTGGCAATTAGGTACCTATCAAAAAGGTTGTGCAACCATGTTTTTAATTTTTGATGCATTTAAAATGCATAGTATTTCGTCATAATGCACATGACGAGTAGACATTTAATTATCTATTTCATAATCGATCTTTTGATTTTTTTTAGTTTCGGAATTAATAACAACCTTTTGAAATACAACATTTCAAGTTCATTTGCCTATTTCCAAAAAGTGAATGTTCTTACTTACCGAAGAATAAATATACCGGACAGCGTCTTATTATTTGTAAACCCGTTCATCTCCGACGGATCATAATCACTCGTTTCCTTCATTAACACATTCTTTTGAAGTTTCGACGGAAGACACCTACTTGAATCGGTTTATTTTTAGTTTAAAAACTACAAGGAAATCGCATATCATCATGCAAATTAATCTTATTTAAATAAATTTAATTTAACTTTAACATATCAATGTTAAATTTTAACGACTCGTTGAATAATGTAGAAAAGCTTTTCGCACGGTGTGCAACTTAGCGAAAAATGTGGACAAAAGTCAATACACGTAATTGTATGAATTGTACCAGTGTTGACGAATTAAGCCATTTGTGGGCAATGTGGGCATTGTGTCTTTATTTATTTGTCAGTGGCCAGTGATCTGATAAATAAGTCTGGTTACCAGTTTTGTATGGTCTCAATTTATAATGTAATTCGGTTTTTAATGAGCCATGCATGAGAACCGCTTGTTAAATGTACTTATATCTAGATTTTTTTAACTTTTTGCTTTAGCTGCATAAATAAGGAAGTTTTTAAAATAAAAATGTTGGCTATATTTTATTAATAAGTTAAACGTTTTATAGATGTATCATGAAAATTATAGACATCGTTAACATTAGTACTTGAGTATTGGCAATAAAGCTAGAGCTTTAACATTTTTCAAATGCTGATTTTTATGAGTGCTAAAACCTTGTATTAAGGTCTAATAAAATGAAATCCGTTGTTAGTAGGTTAACAACACTTAACTACAGCATATTTTCAGTAGAATAAAACTTTATTTATTCCGAAACATTTTCTTTATTATGAGCACAAGCTATAATAATGAACGATTCATTTTTATGTATTTAAATGCGTTACAAACGTTTTTAACAAGCAAAGACCACTAAGACTAGTAGAAATACGTAAGTTAATTGGAATTCAATTTAATAAACTACGAAGGTTACACTTCATAGTATGCATATAACTAGAGGCTGTGGGTTACTGGTTGTAAAAACCGATAGGATAAAAACTATCAGTGTTAATTTTAGAATTATTCTTTAGAGTTGTTTTACGTTATACAGGGTGTAAATCAACCCATCACACAGCCGTCAACCAGGCATTCTGTACATCAAACTAAGTCCCCTACGCAAAAAGTTTTGCTGGGAAACGACTTTTTTTTTTGGTCAAAAATCACATTTTACGGTAAAACTCAATGTAGCACTGTTAAAACATTGTGCTAGTGGATGCTTTGAATAGTAAACGGGTTATGGAAGTAATTTAAGGAAAGTTATAACCTGAAAAACTAGTATTTACAAAAACAGCTGTGAAAAATTTGGAAATTTGACCCCCAATATCTCCGTAACTAGGAGGTTCCCAGGTATGGTCTAGAACAAAAAAATATCGCAGTGGTGGGGAGAAAAAGTGCCTTTCGTTTCAGGTTTTAACTTTACTTAAATTACCTCCATGACCCGTTTACTATTCAAAGCATCCACTAGCACAATGTTTTAAGAGTGCTACTTTGAGTTTTACCGTAAAATGTGATTTTTGATCCCAAAAAAAAAGTCATTTCCCAGTAAAAAATTTTGCGTATGGGTACTTAGATTGATGTACAGAATGCTTGGTTGACAGGTGTGTGATGGGTTGATTTACACCCTGTAGGTACACCTATATAAAGTGAATTAATTTTAATTAGGTAAACTATCTACGTACAGCCTCGTTAGTCTAGTGGTCGCAAACGCGACTGCTGAGCATGCGACGCTGGGATCGATTCCCAGGTCGATCAAAGTGGTATTGGATTTCTCCATCAGGAATTTAACAGTAGCATCTACGGAATCTGGACTTGTGCCCGGGTTCTGGCAATAGGCTCGCCCCATATTACAAGGGACTTGAACATAACTGGTGGTTAAACACACCTCAGAATAACCCTTCGGGGATTACAGGCGTGTTGTTATGTTATGTTTATTTACATGTTATTATCTGATATTAGATTTTTACTACATTTAAAAACAAAGTAAATATAAACAATTACGTACAAACTATTTGCTCAAACACTCTCTCTGAAACCAATTACAATCAGAATCATGGACAAGTTAATTGTGTCTGTTTATGTAGTTAATGTGCAGTCAGTGTCCAGCATAATCTGACCTCTCTTCTTACACCACTTGCTCTATTCTTCTTTATACGGGGGGTCAGATAATGCTGGTCACTGACTGTACAACAAGTAACTACACAGTGGGCGTTACCATATCGTTCACGTAATCGACCGTGAAACTACTTTCTCACGCCCTCCTACCTACTTTTGTCCACGTAAATAGAACTGATGGAACACTGTGTAATATGAGTTTACACGATACACATACAATGCTTAAAAATGCAATAATATTCCTGAGTATGAGAGAGAGAATAAGTTTGGGCTCCATTCCCTGGTCGGGCGAAACATTATTGGATTTTTCCATCAAAAAATTATCAGGAGCAAAGCAATCACAGAGTCTGGATTTGTGCCCGATTGATGGCAATAGGCTAACTCCATAGTACATGGGGTCAAGATAACTGGCGAAATGTGTTGTGCTATTACTACTTAACCCTTCGAGAATTACAAGCGTAATGTTATGTAGTGTTGCAATAATATTTTGGGTTTGTAGGCTCAAGGTTTGTAGGTATCTCAATCCAGTAACAAAGATAGACACAGAAGAACTGTGATGAAATTATGTGAAAATAAAAACAAAATTGATTATTTTTGAAAAGTCACACCTTTGCTATAAACTGTAGGTCACGTGAATGTGCTGTTTTGGTTTTTTATTTCTAAGACGTTACTTATGTATTTTTCGAAATATTTCGTAACATGAAAAACACAGACAGAAATGGACATACCGGTCTAGACAAAAGTAAATGTGACTCATTGCATAAATTGGTGATGTTGCTATGCGCATGTTTTAAAGAAAACATTCAATATGCGCAAACAGTGATGGTACCACTATCGACATCGATTTACGAGGTTGTGGGTTCCATTCGAACCCAATCAGCTACTTTGCGTAATTTAATTACTAACTAGTCATATAGGTACTGCTCTGAAAAACGGTGAAGGTACAGTACAGTACCCTGCGATAAATATTGCATATCGACCTTTGGAGAAACTATATACGAACTGACTGTTCGAAACATCTCTTTTCCGCTGTGCTTTTATATATAGGGTGTAAAAGTACCCTTAACGCAAACGAAGGGCACTTGTTCTCCCCACCACTGCGATAATTTTTTTGTTCTAGACCATACCTGGGAACCTCCTAGTTACGAAGATATTGGGGGTCAAAGTTCCAAATTTTTCACAGCTGTTTTTGTAAATACTGGTTTTTCAGGTTCTAACTTTACTTAAATTACCTCCATGACCCGTTTACTACTCAAAGCATCCACTTGCACAATGTTTTAACAGTGCTACATTGATTTTTACCGTAAAATGTGATTTTTGACCCAAAAAAAAAAAGTCGTGTCCCAGCAAAAATTTTTGCGTAGGGGTACTTAGTTTGATGTACAGAATGCTTGGTTGACGGGTGTGTGATGGGTTGATTTACACCCTGTATAACTGCCGCAAGCTAGGTCGGTTCGAAAATGTTTCACGGCAAGCTAAATACAAAATAAGAACTTAATTAACGAATAAATTGCTTTGATTTGTCCAAAGGTCGATGTGCAATATTTATCGCCGGGTACTGTAGTCTGTTTTCTCTGGAACCCAAAAGTTCTAAGACTTGTGACCGACCCACCTTCCACACAGAGGATACAAGGTTCCTCCTCCTCTTCCTGTCCCAGTTGCAGCAGTAAGAGCATTTAAATACAGGCCGTAAACACACCCTTCACAAAACCATCTACCAAGCATTATGTACATCAAACTAAGTACCCCTACGCAAAAGTTATTGCTGGGAAACGACTTTGTTTTGGGTGAAACATCACATTTTAAGGTAAAACTCAATGTAGCACTCTTAAAACATTCTGCTAGTGGATGCTTTGAATAGTAAACGGGTCGTGGAAGTAATTTCAGTAACGTTATACCTAAAAAAGTAGTGTGAAAAATAACGAACTTTGACCTCCTATATCTCCGTAACTAGAAGGTCCCAGGTATGGTCTAGAACAAAAAAAATATCTCAGTGACGGGGAGAACCTTTCGGCTTCGTTCGTGTTTTACACTCTTTATAGTTTTATATGCATTCAGTAAAGAGCTGTTATTAACCGACTTCCAAAAAGAAGGAGGTCCTCAATGCGTATGTATGTTTTTTTTTCGGATGTCTCCGTCATTAAAGAACCGATCTTCAAAATTCTTTTTGATTTCAAAAGAGTATACTCCCGCGGTGGTCCCATTGTCACCAAGTCAGAATCTGATGATGGGATCCCAGGGAAATCGAGGGCAACTCTCAAATTTTATAGGCACTTTTCCATATTTTTCTAAAGCTGTTCATGTATTTGCGTCTGACAATCATAATCTCATGTGGATGCGCTGATGATGGAAGGTACAACTCCTCAACGGTTAGACTAAACAGAATCATATTTTTTTTAGTCAGTCAACTACCCTATTACGTTAACCTGATGATGATGGCATCGCAGACAAATCTAGGGCAACCCTCAAATTTTATAGGCACGTGTTCGTACTTTTTCTAAAGCTTTTCAAGTATTCGCATCTAGCAGTTATCACTTCATGTTGCTGAGCTGATGATGGAAGGTACAACTCCTTAACGGTTAGGAGTTGGAGGATAGGTAATTCTTTAATAAAATATTATGGGCACGTTAGGTATTTATGTTTGTATTCTTTCAGGTTACCTACTCCTCAATAGTTAGGGGTTGAAACTTGAAAATAATAATAGGGGAATCTTGAAGGTTAAGGGTTTGGTTTGTTTGTTGAATGTTAAATTCATATTAAATATTTGTATAGGATACCTATTACAACTAAAAATGAAAAAATAAATTATTTGCAACAAAAAAACCGACTTCAAAAACACAAAAAAAAAATATGATTGTGATTTTGTTTTTTTACGTTTTTTTTTTTTGAAATTACAAAAAGACCACTTATTTACTTGCATAGACGTATATTTGTTAGTTGGGCTTGCTTCCCGGATATAATTATCAGGTGTAGTAACTAGTTGCGATCCACATTATTAACATATGTATATTTTATTACAAACATTTTTGTTTTCGTTTTGTAACTCTTTAATATTATTTCGTTTGTGTCAAGGTGAATGATAATTTGACAAATTATGCTTTCGCAAACGCAAATGACTTAAAATCCGACGGATATTATAAAAATCTAAATTTTAAAGGTTTGGGCGCAGAACGTCAGAAACGCAATATGACAGATTAGCAAATTGTCAGGAGTTAGATTTTTTTCTCAAATGGTCAATATCGCAAAATGACAGATTAGTAAAATGACAGGTTCGCGAAAAGCCAGATTAGCAAAATGACAGATTCGCGAAAAGACAGATTAGCAAAATGTCAGAAATGCAATTTTCTTTTGTGGTGTATGAGTCTACTTGTTTTTTTTGGGTTTGGAATATCATCAAATAACACCCCTCCCGCTCTGGGCAGAGCAAAAGGGAGTGTCAGACTTCTACTGACTAAAAACCACCCATGTTCCTTTTAAGTCCTTTGTGTCCGGGGCCGTATCTCGTTCAAACAACCAGCAGCATGCCTCCTCAATCGCACGCCGCTCAATTCGATTTTCAGCAAGTCCGATCCAGTTACTACCAGTCACCCTGCAAAGATACTAATCCAGTTATTCTAAATATCCCATATCCTTCTAAGAGTCCAGCCACAACTGGACAACAATCCAGATTTCGGATTGAAAAACAATCGTTGCAGAAAAAGGTTCTTTCAAAAGGTTAGGTTAGATGGTCACCCGTCGGGGCTGCGGGTTGTTCGCAAGAGATACCGCGGCCTCGACATGAAGGGCTAAGAAGGAACATGGGTGGTTTTTAGTCAGTAGAAGTCTGACACTCCCTTTCGCTCTGCCCAAGAGCGGGAGGGGTTATTTGATGATTTTCCACCCAACATAAAGAAAAAAAATATATATATGGTCACCTGCCTAGCCTTCAGCCAACTATGTTGAAACGCGGTTAAAACTATGAAGGAAACGCGGTATGTAATGGGTGGTCACCCATCCACAGACATAACCGTGGCAAGCGCGGCTTAACCTAAAGATCGCAGTTATTTATTTCTTCATTAACATTAATTTCCTTAAGCTTTCAATGTCATCCCACACCTACAGATCTACCTACCCCACTACACAAACATCACACATCCCCACTAAACAAACTAGTTTCCCGGCAACAGGCACACTGGTTGCGATCGACGATTACCTCACTACTTTGCTGCACTAATAACTTTATGTAAACCTGCAGTGACGAAACAAGTGTACTTACCCTATAATAATATAGCGTGAAGGTACGGAAGAAAGGTGTCCAAGGCTGAATATCAATGAACTATGTAGCCAGCTTGCGATAGTTTTCAAAACGAGGCTGACTGTTCGAATCCCTTGGGCTCCATTTGATAAGGTAACCAAGATGGTGGAAATAAAAAATAAATTTATTAAAGAGACAGGACCAGTGAGGCTATTGCGTATCTTTTTAAATGACAGTGGCTATCATAGTGTCCATCGATTAACTGTCAGTTTGGTACAAAATGGAATTTTCATTGGGGCAAAAATCACATTTTACGGTAAAACTCAATGTAGCACTGTTAAAACATTGTGCTAGTGGATGCTTTGAATAGTAAACGGGTCATGGAGGTAATTTAAGTTAAGATAACCTGAAAAACTATACTACAAAAACAGCTGTGAAAAATTTGGAACTTTGACCCCCAATATTTCCACAACTAGGTTCCCAGGTATGGTCTAGAACAAAAAAAATGATCGCAGTGGTGGGGAGAACAAGTGCCCCTCGTTTGTGTTAAGGGTACTTTTACACCCTATATAGGGCGTAGGTATGATTTACAGGCCAGTGGACGGTGGGCTATCTTATCGTTCCGTCCGTCTTATGATGAAAGGACAGTGCGTTCGATTTCCACGCTCGTCTCAAAAAGATGTCAGCAAATTGGAAGCAGTCCGCATAGACAGCCTACCGGGGCTGTGGGACTGTTCGGAAGAGATACCACCGCCCTGGAACACAATGGGCTAAGAAGGAAACTAGGCTGGTCTTTAGTCACTACAAGTTTGAAACTCCCTTCCACTCCGCCCAGAACGGGAGGAAAAATCAGACGGGAAATCAAAGGAATCATTTGTTGTCCCGAAAATAAACAGATATTATTATTAAAGATAAAGATATAAATAGTGAAAAACGATGAAGGAAACGGAACGGTGATGAAAGACGATTAACAAAAGGTATTTACAAGGCAGATGTGAGTAGTAATGCCGGGAGGGGACGCCCTAGAAAGACATACACTAATCTTATTGGTGCCGTTCTTCTGAAAGGACAGGTGCGTAGTACTCGTAACCGGCGTGCGTGTATGACCAGATGTATGAATGTGGACGAAGCAAAAGGAGTATGTAAGGATCGTAGCAAGTGGCGTTCTGTGGTTTCTGCCTACCCCCATGGGAAAAGGGCGTGAGTTTATGTATTATAAAGATAGTAGGATAAAACATAAAAAGTAAAGAGTGCAATTAAGTAGCGCTAGACCCCACACTAGGATACCCTGTGTCGTGGAATCTAGTTATATCTGCGTTAATGACACATTATAAGTGCGCTAGTGGATAGTTCAGTAATACATTGGTTACTCTAAACAATATTTAAAGTTACTTAAGTAGGTAATATCTTATTATGCACTATGTAGACACCTGTATTTTACAAGCATATACTTACTGCATTAGCTCGAGCTATCATATTCTTTTGAGCTATAACCACTAAAGAAAACATGCAAAATTACAATTGAAAGGTTTGTGTAGAGTGTATTTGAATGTAGATGTGTTTGTGTTAAAGGGAATTACAATTCTAGGGTTTGTGTAAAGAGTATATGTATGTAAATAAGATTGGAAATAATTGGAATGCGCCAACAACAGAATTTACGCGGGATTTATAGAATAGGAGTCAGGAGAGCTTCAGTCCTTGCATAGTCCTGAGGTGATAGCCACTTATTAACTTTTGCCTTACAGTATGCCTTGAGCAAGCCACTATGTCCAAGATTTTGTTGGCGTGTTGATAAATGTATGGACCCATGTATCTTGGAGCTCTTTGAGCGAATTTAGTGCGAGTAATTGGTGTCTTCCATTTCTTCCGTCTGCACGACCTAGAAGACTTGGATTGAGTTTGGGGTGCTTGTCGGTGGAAGCGTAATATTATAAGACAGACAAAATGAAAAGCTGTCGTATCCTCAGAACGTCACATTCTTGATACAGCCTATCAGTGGGATACCGAAAGGGCCTTCTATAAGCAACTTTTAAGATGCCTCTTTCTGCTCGTTCAAGTTTTATCAGATGAGTCTTTGCTGCCGCACCCCATGCCACTATCCAATAGTTCAGAACAGATTGACACAAAGCGAAGTACTCACCTCTGATGATATTATTATGAGCCGTGAATGTCGATATTCGTTACAAAGTAAGAAATCGAATGTGTTCAATATGTTACGTTTTAATGACCTAATTGAACTTTGATCCTAAGTTACAAATAGTACGAGTAGGTACCTCTACCTACCAATGATCAAAATTTTCCGTAATTATTAGCTTATTATATGATCTAAAATTTTCCATTATTATTAGCTTATTCGTTCAGTCTGACGTACATAAATTAGATTGAAATAAAGTACCTGATCATGCAAAAAAGGTACCTCATACTAAAGGTGGCTCATACTTATTGGTCTGGAAAAATTCATTTTAATTTAACCCTTGTTATGTTTTTATCTTAAGACAGTTTTTTGTAAAAAAGGCTTTAGGCACTAACTGCCGCACTCAGAGAACTTTAATGATTACTTAGGCCATCACTAAGTAAATGTTTTGACAGATTTGGCATACAAAAGTATGTCAAATCTTTGCTAAGTGACGGCTTAAGTAATCATTAAATATCTCTGAGTACCGCAGTTAGTAAACTAGCTGTAAGTATGTAAACGCCTGTTCGAAAAGTTTCTAGATTTCCCTGAATACGAACCATCCGGGTGCAAGTAGAAGATCATCACAGGTAATGTTACATTTAACTCTCGAACCTAAAGCAATTAGAGGACCTAGTTAAAATTCCATTCTATCAGAAATCTTGAATTTTCCCTTTGTTTTTAGGATTCCATTGCCAAATGGAACAGACGGAACCCTTACAGATTCGTCAGTCTGTCTGTCCGTACGTATGTCACATCCATTTTACTCTGAGACTGTTGACACCACACAATTTGGAGAGCAGGTGTCTTTTATGAACCGCTAAACAAAAATGGTGAGAAATAACGAATCCATACTTGTAACTGAAAGCTGAAAAAAGATATTCTACGTTTATAACTGTGTGTGGTATTCTATCGATAACCCTTAGAACAGGGGTCACCAAATGGCGGACCGCGGTCCGGATCCGGACCGCCAACCTATTTTGTGCAGACCTTGTAAACAGTAACTTTTATGCGCACGTAAGTTAATAAAATGTATCCCGCGCTACATCTGTGTTGCCGTCAATTCGACAACAAACAAATAACGCAAAAATGGCAAAAATGTAATTTTTCACATTGATATTTAAAAAAACCTTGTTTTACAGTACATTAACTGCTAATTTAGTAAACTCTAGTAGAAACAGACCGCAATGATATTTTTTTTTAAAAGCCGGACCCCTGTAAAAACTAATTGGTGATCCCTATGGACTTGTTCTCGACTGATTTCATCATCTGCCTAGCCTTTTCCCAACTATGTTGGGGTCGGCTTCCAGTCTAACCGGATGCAGCTGAATACCAGTATTTTACATGGAGCGACTGCCTATCTGACCTCCACAACCCAGTTAATACTAGGCAATACGATACTCTTTACTCGACTGATTTATCAAAAGCAAATTCAGTTTCGCTGTTTAGTGTAAATTGACTTATATTGTCGTTATTTTAGTGTTTGGTGCTGCGGAACATTTGGACAGTTTTTTAATCGCTAACACAAACAAACATCAAGAACCAAATATCTAAAGCAAGATGGAATACACAAAGTTGAGATACCTTTATAATTAAAAAAAACCTGTCGCAATTAAATTATAAGATTCGGTACCCAAGATTAATTTATATTGCCCAAAGCAAAAACAAACAAAACTGAAAACGGACCCTTCATACGGCTGTCAACCAAGAATTCTGTGCAGTAGGTCTGTACGTCAAACTAAGTAACTCTAGGCAAAAACTATTGCTGGGAAACGACTTTTTCTGTGAAAAATGTTTTCGTTTTTATTGTAGAACTAAAAACACACTTAAAACATCGTGTTGTTGTTGGAATGGATGCATTGAATAGTACGAGGGCGGCACTGAAAATTTCGGGAATCAAGGAAGTGACACATTACTATTTAAAAATGTATTTATTGCTTTTCGAAGTATTCTCCGCGAAATTTGACACATTTTTTCCATACGATGCAACCAATCATTGAAGCAACTATTCCATTCGAAAGTTGGGGTCTCCAAAATAGCCGTTTTGTAGGCGTCCACAGCTTCTTCAGGTGATGAAAATCTCTGTCCACGCAATTTATTCTTTATTTTAGGGAAATTATAGAAATCATTAGGGCTTAGGTCGGGGCTGTACGGCGGATGGTCTAATAATTCTATGTTTTCTTGCTCTAAAAACTCTTTTGTTCTGTGCGCGGTGTGAGAACTCGCATTGTCGTGATGGAGGATGATGCGGCGGTTGCAGTTCTCTTTACGGAGTTCAGAAACGACCTGTGGGAAACAAATGCTAGCATACCATTCTGCATTAACCGTTCTTTGTCCCTCAAGAGGAATAGTCGTAACATGACCGGTTTTGGAGACAAACGTGGCCACCATTTTTTTTGCAACACTCCGTGAACGAACAATTTTTGTTGGCTTTAACTCATTTTCGAACACCCAAACTCGTGACTGGTTTCTTGTTTCGGGTTCGTACGCGTATATCCAGGATTCGTCACCTGATACGATGTTGTATACAGCATTTGAGGATCCTGCGTGGAATCTTTCGAGAGTTCTGACGCACCAAGTATCGCGAGCCGCTTTTTGCTCTTCACAGAGCGAATGCGGTATCCATCGGGAAAACAACTTTTTTACACCTAATTGTTCATGCAAGATTATTTGTATTTGACTCATGCCAATGTCTAAAGTTGCCTGAATTTCGCGGTATGTCACATGTCGATCTTCCTCAATCAGCTTACGCACAGCATCAACGTTTTCTTGGGTGACTGCAGTTTTTGGACGACCTTGACGGGGATCATCACTGAGCTTGACACGTCCACATTGAAATTCAGCAAACCAGCGATAAATTGTGGTTTTGGATGGGGCTTCATCACCAAATGCAGAAATCATCCGGTCAACACACTGTTTTTGTGTTAAACCACTTCGAAAGACATAATAAATCATCGCTCTTGAATTTTCTCGAGTCAATTCCATTTTCTCAACGACTAAATAGTAAACAAGTTTGACAAAACCTTGTGACAAGACCGAGAATCTTTTTTTAAATAAATAAATGGTATTCGATTTTTAAAACCAAGGAGTTTTCAATTAAAAAGATTTTAATTTAACAGGAACAGTGGAAATATTCCATTCCCGATACTTTTAGTGCCAGCCTATGTACAGGACCGTGGAGGTTTTTATAGTAAAGTTACCACATTAAAAATCTAATAACTTTTTTTTTTAGTTTAGGAATAGTTGGAAGTTTGACTGCCAATAAATCCGTAACTAGAAAGTTACCAGGTTTGACCTGGAACAAAAAAAACCGCAATGTCGTAGCGGGTACCTTGGCTACGGCTTGATTACGGGTACCTAAATCTCCCGTCGGGCTGCGGGTTGTTCGAAAGAGATACCACGGCCTCGGCGCAAGGGCTAAGAAGGAACATGGGTGGGTTTTAGTCAGTAGAAGTCTGACACTCCCTTTCGCTCTGCCCAGAGCGGGAGGGGTTATTTCATGATTGCCCACCACACAAAAAAAAAGGATACCTATATCCCATACCCCTATTTATACCATGTATTAGTGACTTTTGCCGAAGGTCATAATATTAGGTCACATTAGAATTACCAAGAAGATAGGTATTTATCCATTTCCATAAACATGTATGAAAAACCAAAACCATGACGGAAGATTTATAGTTTACTATTTAATAACACTATAGGTTTTGCTTCATTCTTGCATGACTACAATTATTGGGTATTTACCCGTTTTTAATCTATTAAAGAACTTGTTTCTTGAGATATACATTAATCATTGAAAACACAAAAAAAAATGACCTTCACAATAAGTTTTAGTAACTAACTTTTTCTATTAAAGGTTCGTTCCGTTCTTGTAGCATACAGATTTGAATAAAAAAGTCCAAATGGAATTTAATTTATGCAAAAAGAGCAGTTTTTAATGAAAAGAAGACCACTTGACCCTCTTCTATTTAAATCAAGAAAAACTAAAAGCAAGACCGCGGAAATAACTTGTAAATCGCTTTATTGTATTAGGCACGTAAAATATATTAAAATATTTATAAAGATCTTGATTACTTGAGATGATAAAACAAACAAGACGTACGCAAACGAAAACCCTTAACAAGTGGAAATATACCATCAAACCATCTCATTACCTAATTATACACTTTTTGCTACACCCAAGTAATTAATAATGCATTTGGATTGTATTTCAAATTACTCTGTACGGTTTTTCCTGAGACAATCCGACTTAAATTGCAATGCTCGTCCGGTAATCTTCTAGCCACATTAGACACGTATGTACCACGATGCGTTACTTAACCACTCTTATGCCATGATGATCGAATAAAGGTTGGTCGCAAACAGTTAAAAGCAGAGTTTACTTGGTCTTTGCGATTTTAAAAGTCGCAGATTTATTGATCTTTAAGTTATTGGCGCCCTCGAACTAGACCTTCGTGACAAATTGTAAAAATCTCGTTGTAAAGAAAAGGACGCGATTTTATGGACTATAAAGTCATATTCTGAGTTCATAGATTTTATTGAGTAATAGAAGATTTAATGATTTATGTTTATGTAGTACTGGAACAGTAATCGATAAAGTAAAATAGAAGTCCACAATAAAACGATTTACATAATTATGTCGCAACACAATTGCGACACGAGCTCCGTGCGTGTAGTTACAAACAAACGCGATCGTCGTCGCTGCGGCCTTCTAAGACTCAGTCGTCTCAATGAAATCGCACCTTAAATCCTTGAAGTGTTGTTTAATCACTACGAAATTAAAGATCATTTAGACAAGCGGCCAGCGAACATTCGTGGTACAGCCCTCGTATGCAACAGAAGTGTGGTTGGCGAAAACTGAGGAAAATAAAGTGACATAAGAAAATGTCGTACGGACATTACGTGTTTGTGGTGTTGAGTGTTTGCGTCTATGGCAGTTGGCAGCTGATTCCTTTGCGTAAGTTCTATTTAAAAAAAATATAACTTTAAACAGTGTTCGAATTTCTGAACGTAGTCTAGCGGTAGTGGTCATTGTTTGACGTTTGTTTTGAAAACTACCGTCTGTTTTGGAGGATTGTTGATTTCCCTTGCTACAGTTGTTGCCCAGTTTATTGAAAAGTTAGTAATCATTTATGACAAGTAACAAATGCTAGGTTCTTTAACTGCTAGAGGAACTAATTATTGAGAAAACTTACTTACTTCTTTGACAAAGCAGTGCGTTAGGATTACTTCGCGCGAAATTTAATAGAAGGCGTACTCTTATACATTAAATAATCTCACAAATTGGCAAGAAAAACTACAACGCCGAAAGAAGTGAACATAGGGGGAGAGATTAAATAAAAAACATTTTCTAAAGTTTTTTTACATTATCTAATTTCATTCACAGCTGACTACATCCATCCATGCTCAGAGCTCAGCGATGAATGCTTCACAAAAGCCACCTTGGATGCAATTCCAGGAATTGTGAAGGGAATCCCGGAGGCCGGAATACCCTCCCTCGACCCGCTGTATTTGGACAAGAACATCAGTATGACGCTGCCCGGCAACCTGAGGATGACCTTCCATAATGCAAAATTGACGGGATTAAGTACGTGTATCCCGGATAAAGTGTCGTAAGTAGATCTGCTGTCTTATTTGTCCGCTCCATTTCATATTGTTTCTTATGCTAGGGTGCGGAAAGTGGAAAATTGGATCTATTCCCATCCAATACCAAGAGCTAATACCATTTGGTATTAGTTTATTCCGAATATATTTTCTATTCCCAACGAGTACCACATTTTGAAACCAATACCAAAACAAGTTTGAAGAAATTAGGTACAGTCAGGTTCACTAAAATTAAAATGCTTTGAGTGATTTTAAGTAATGTTTAATCAAGATTAGGGTTGGAATATAAATCACATATTGATCACTGAGTATGCACACTACCGCAAGCACGGAAATGTACTGAACTGAGTTGTCTGTGATAGCAAGACTTATTTTGCACTCAACTCTGAGTGGTTGCTTCGAATTTCAAAACAATAGACAAAAATCGACCCTTTTTCGCAGGTAAAGAGAAATGATTTATTTGAACTACTTATTTGTTAGTTTGGAAAGTTTTAGATTTTTAGCATTCAATTACGATAGTATAGTATGTAATTTGTGTAGCTGAGTGTACAAAAAGTCACGTTTTGGTATTCGTTAGTAATAGATTTTTTATTTTAAAAAATGTGGTACTCGTTGGGAATAGAAAATTAATTCGGAAATAAACTAATACCAAATGGTATTAGCTCTTGGTATTGGATGGGAATAGATCGAAAATTGGATGACGCAATTGGACAGTAGCCCACCAGACACAACACGCGACTGGTCGAAGTATCCTCCATTTCTTACGGAGGATGATGAACTTTACACCATGCTAATTAGATCTCTATATTGTAAAACTTGGAAGTGCCGTATATCCGGCAGTGGACTGCAATTAATCTTTAAGATGAAAAGAAAATATTCAATCGCTCATAAAATTAGAATTGAATGATAATATTTTAAATGGAGTTGGATAATGGATAAACAATACAATCGTATCGGTTTGTAAATTGTAATGTTCTACTAGGTATACTATAAATAATGATCCATTCGATGTACTGCTCTAAACAACAGGATATCCTACAACTCTAGGTGTCATCATCATCTGCCTAGCCTTTTCGTAACTGTGCTTGCATCTGCTTCCAGTATCACCGAATGCAACTGCACCAGCATTTTACATGAAGTGATGTCGGTTTCCTAACGATGTTTTCCTACACCGGTTTGAGAGCAGTGGCGATGAAATAAATTACACAAAGTAATGCGCCTGACTGGGTTCGAACCTACGACTTACTGTTCACAAATCAGGGCCGCAACCACTGGACCACCACTGCTCATTCATTTTCTGCTCATCATTTCCATTACGAGTTCTAAATTTACCGGAAGCAGGAACTTTTATTATTCCATGTTAAAGGTAATATGGACATTGACAACTTCTTCGCATTTACTTAGAAACATCCCGCAATTACGGAAATCAGCAATTAATTATTGCTAAGTTTGCAAAACAAAGAAAACTAGACATCTAAAGACAGTACGGTCATGGTCAAGATGTGCATTTAAAATTTAAATTTTTGTTTGACATCTTAACATCGTAAATTATCGTTGTCGTAATGTCGTAAACTTATATTTCGGAAGCATTGGCGCTTTGTGTTGTATTTTCTATGTCATAATTTCTGTCTAAAGATGCGTATTGATTAACACAGATTTTACGCGTGCTTAAATGTTGGAAATAAAATTAATATTAATAATAGTGGCAATATGGAGAGGGAGAGGAAGACCAAAGAAGAGATAAATGGAGTGTGTGAGGAATGATATGAAGGAAAAAGGAATAAATGATAGCATGACGACCGACAGGGCAGAATGGCAGAAAAAAACCTGTTGCGCTGACCCCAAATAACATGGGATATTAAGCCATGGTCCGGGGCGAGGAGGAATGAGACGCCGTCGCCTCCTTCTGCGAAGCAGTGATGCTAGCGAAGGAGGTAGCGGAACGGGAGCGGGAGAGAACCTCTCGTCCCAGCCGCCGCGGGAGACGCTCCGGGCATCGGGGTCCACGTGACGGCTTCCGGCCACCGTAGACGCGGCCCTGTGGACGGTGAGTGATGGGCTAGCTTGCCGTCAGTCCGTCTTATGACGAAGACAGGCCGCGGGCCGTTCGCAAGAGATACCGCGGCCTCGACATAAAGGGCTAAGAAGGAACATGGGTGGTTTTAGTCAGTAGAAGTCTGACACTCCCTTTGGCTCTGCCCAAGAGCGGGAGGGGTTATTTGATGATTTCCCACCCCCCAAAAAACAAAAAGGGCAGGAAGATGATGAGTGGCAAGTTCGGCAGGTACCTACCTAGGTAGATAAGTTTGTGAGAGACTAGGAAAACCTGTATAACAGATGACCAGGGTCCTACCACTCGGTATATAAAGTTAATAGATTTTAAAACATATTTAAATAATTTATTTAAAGTGTGAAGGGATAGAAAAATTCAAACAGTGGTTAAAATAAATAATAGGCCCAAATAAAATGAATTATAAACCAACTTACATGGTGAGAAAATTAATAAATGCGTGAAGTGTGCGTCGTGGCCTGAATTATTTGAGATGGGAAAGTAATTCTCCAGTTGAAGCATAATCTAATTTAATGAGCCATTGCCAATCAGTTTCCAGACCGAATTTTAAAGGAATTTACAATCCTAATCACACTAGTTATCACCGTAATCCATCCTTATCATCTTCCTACCCTTGTTACGTGGGGTTAGTACAGCATGTTTTATCCTACGGGACCCGAGAAATGGCGCGTAGTAGTTCTCCTCGCCTCTTTACCACGTAACGGGGAGTGTGTCACACCACACTGACCCCGGAACAAGGTCCGCCGGTAAAGCGGGCTACTAGTCCAGGGCAGCGAAAGTCACATTTGATCTCAACCATGTAGTTTTAGTCAGTACGAGTCTGACAGACTCCTCCGCTCTCCCCAGGGTGAAGGATCACAATATGATCACATCCATTAAGGATTTCCACATCAAAAAAATTGTTTTATCTACTTCATTTTCATCCGGATCGTTCCTCACAACATTCATCCATCTTTTCTTTTCAACCATTAATATTTACTTTGTTATTATGACAAACATTTCAACAACACACGCGCTGAGTTTCTTCACCTCTTGCAAAACTCACAAACTCGAGGTCGCAGCTACACGAACCGGCTCTTAAATCAAGCAAAAACATAGATATTTAAGCCTAGTTGCCCAACTCATACATTATTCTAGTTATTTTTGGACACTAGAACAGAATGACTGGTTTGGGTGTATGTATGATAGTAAATAGGCAGCTAGCGGCCAAATTCCAAACGCCTAACTTGATTTTAAGCATGGAGTTAGTAAGTACAATTTTAGGTTTCTGTTTTTTTACTTCCATGGAATCCGTGTACTCTCCTATTACACCGATAAACAGTGACAGTTAAATTGGTCTTATTTAAGAATTCAGAAGTAATGGTCTATCCCCACATGTCAGGGTCAGGGTCTTCCGGATTCCACGCCCTGGGGCTTGAGTCTTCAACTTAAGGGTCATTGACATTTCGAAAGACGTCCACGCCCGGTCCCGGGCGTCTCGCATCCCGCAACCTTCACCAGTTGAAGTCAAGTCAGGGATGGAAACAATCAAATTCAAGTTCTGTAACATGCACTATTATTGATGCATGCATGATACCAACATCAATAATAAAATCCATCAATAAAATCAGCATGCAAGAAATCTTGTGTGACATTCACCTAGTTTTACACAAACCACAAACGCTGAACCCGGAAGACCGTGGCCCGAAACAGTGCAGACATTGCTTAACATAATGGACACACGTCTCCTCCCTGTGAGAGGGAATGGGCTTTGAATCGTAGAACTAGTGGGCAAAAAAAATCCCACTAGTTCTATCGTAGGACTGTGCAGAATGATTCTATAATCCACCAGTGCGCGCTGGTAGAGGTCACATGTCTTCAATTTTTTTATTCTAAGACATGCAGGTTTCCTCACGATGTGTTCCTTCACCGTTTGAGAGCAGTAGTGATGAAATAAATTACACAAAGTAATGCGCTGGCTTGGGTTCGAACACCACAGGGCCACCGCTGCTCTCAAAATCACGCTAAACTTAGCATAATGTTGCAAGTCTTGAAAGATGTCCAAACCAAAATTAGGCCGCCCAGAATGACATTGAAATAATTTAAATATTATTATTATGGTATTTAATACATAGTTAATTCTCTATTATGACTCTAATCTTATTATAATCAAATCTTGCTTAATTCATCTAATTTTATTTATTTCAGTGTCCAATTTGTTAATTGATGATTAACCATGACTGTACAAATTTTGCATGCCTTACGGCAGAATCACTTGTAACATGTAAATTTTATAATACCATTGTAACAGTGTATTCAGCAAAAATAATGATTTGATTTGATTGTATATCTCTATATATATTGTATATATTCTATATATATAGGTTATACGAGAACGTTGTGGTTTAAAAGAAGATGTAGTGACAAAAATTGAAAAGAGTATGCTAAGGTGGTTCGGTCATGTGGAAAGGATGAATGAAAGGCGATTAACAAAAGGTATTTACAAGGCAGATGTGAGTGGTAATGCCGGGAGGGGACGCCCTAGAAAGAGACATACACTGATCTTATTGGTGCCGTTCTTCTGAAAGGACAGGTGCGTAGTACTCGTAACCGGCGTGCGTGTATGACCAGATGTATGAATGTGGACGAGGCAAAAGGAGTATGTAAGGATCGTAGCAAGTGGCGTTCTGTGGTTTCTGCCTACCCCCATGGGAAAAGGGCGTGAGTTTATGTATGTATGTATATCTCCATTTTAATTCTATGACAGGCAAGGTCATGATACCGGTATTCATATGTGAAATACTGATAATGTGCCGTATCTAGTTAGACTGAAAGCTGACCTCAAAACAGCTGAGAAGCCGAGGTAGAATGTTGCAAGTACGTGGTTGCGAGATCCCAATCCTTCGATCAATATCTTCGGAACCGCGTCATTCACAGAAGATTGTGAGAAACGTAGCTTTTTTTTCATCAAATAACCCCTCTTGCTCTTGGGCAGAGCGAAAGGAAGTGTCAGACTTCTACTGACTAAAAACCACCCATGTTCCTTCTTCGCCCTTCATGTCGAGGCCGCGGTATCCCTTGCGAACAACCCGCAGCCTCGACAGGGCCCGCTCTGTACCCTCACTGTAAGACTGAAAGAAACGTAGCTGGGAAGACGTTGGCTTAAATGTGACTGTTCCTAAATTACCCCAGGCTGATAAAATTTTCGTTTTTCCTAAATCATAGGAATATTAGTATAACAGTCGGTTTCCCCATCATTGCTTGGTAACTTTATCATCATCATCATCATCATTTCAGCTAGGAATCACCCACTGTTGGGTTGGCCTCCCCTTTCCTCTGCCACTCTTCTCTGTTCTGTGCGGCTCTCATTCATCCGTTTCCCGAGCTCCTGACGATAACTTAGTAACTTGCGTTATATTATCATAGTGCTACTATGTGTCGGTGCTATCGTTCATATATAATCTGCATTCAGCTCCTAAGACATCGAGTTCGACTGAAAGGGTTAAAATGTTATCATATAATTTCTTGACCAAACATAGTCAATGCATAATGAGATAGAAGAACTTTGCAGTTTATACTCTTTGAGTTAGGAGACGTCAGAAATTGCAATACACCATTGAGCAAGACTGCGTTCCAATATCCTGGCAATGACACACCATATGGTATCTCACAATAAAGAAACCAAAAATAATATGTTGATGTATTTTAGAGCCTCGAGTCATCTACCGACAGCAAAAATGCAATAGTTCGAAATAGCCTGCTTTGTCTAGTGCTGACTGGCTGCTAAGCATGAGGTCCCGAATTTGATTCTCTGGTCAGGCAAAGTGTTATTGAGTTTTTCCATCAGTAATTCTCAGTAGCAGCCGTGGAAGCTGGATTCGTGCCCTTTTGATGGCAATAGGCTCACCCCCTAATAAAAAATGCTCGCCCCCTATTACATAGTACTTAAATATAACTAGCGAAATATTAGTTACACCTCTGCCTAACCCATCGGGGATTACATGTGTTATGTAATGTCGTGTTCGAAATAGAATATAGGAGTTTTTAAGACTTTTTAATAAGACCTTACTTATTTTAGAAACCTAAATAATTACGGTCGCTGCACTTTGCAATCGCGCAACCTCACACAAATCTCCGCTATTATGCACTTGCCATGTACCACCTCTTGCTATAAGATATTTGCTGCAACTTGCAGCACACACTGCGTAATAACGTGCGATTATGTGCGTAAGCGTGCGGTTAGGAATATGCGCGGTTACAGTCGCAAGGTTGAGCCTAAATTGTGACAGAATCGCATTCGTATTCGTTTTATTTGAATATCTAAAGAAACGGTAGATGAACTGTGCAGATGGCAGCACATCAAGCTATTACAATCTGTCAAATTTCTTTAATAGATTTTCAAGTTTATCGCTAAAGCATTAGGTTCAATGTTAATTGAAAAAACATCATCATTAAAACTCTCTGAGTGCGGCAGTTAGTGATTTAATGATGAGTATCTTGCGAGATCCTAGAGCTCTGCTGAGAGCTCAGATCTTGAATCACTCTATCTATTAAAAAAAACCGCTTCAAAATCCGTTGCGTAGTTTTAAAGATTTAGGCATACATATGGACGGACAGACAGCGACAGCGACTATGTTTTATACTATGTAGTGATGACGTAGAGGTACTGCAACGGAATCATCATTTGTTAGTAATTGACGTCATATTCAGTAATAAAGAAAAATAATCAACCTTTAACTACACATATCAAGATGGCGACTAATTAAGTTTAAGATTATACTAGAAGCAGACCTTACATAAGTGCCTAAGTACTCATCAACCATTAATTTATGATGATCAAGTCACCGATTCAAAGACATGTGGCATCTACCAACCTGTAGGTCCTGCGTCGTGAATTTCAGTCTACTCTCGCTCTTAAAAAGGAGGCCTGAGTCCCATTCGACGATGCACTAGTGGTTTTCTAGTTGCTTGAGCAGAGGGAAATTAGTACCTTCTCCTCAAAAACTCAAATCAAAATCAATTAATTCTCGCAGATCCCGTCGCAAGAAGCGTACCTTCGTGTTTGACATGCACTGCAACTTCACCGTCAACGGTATGTACAGCCTGCTCGGAAGACTGCTGCTCTTCAACCTGGACACCGAGGGACAGGCCAAGATCAAGATTTGTAAGTCCACCTATATCTTACTTCTACAGAAACGGCTGCCGCTACTGCTTTGCCGTATGTATGGTTATGAGAACGGAGTTCACCAATTAGGCTGAACGCGATCAGCACATCATAACGGCGTTAATGACAGCTGTTGCATGTCAATATTCTAAAGCTGTTAAGATAGTGATAGCTCTTGAACGCTGTTTTTGATGAGCTGATCACGATCGAGTTACCCATGTTTCATCGAAAAGAAATTTACAAATTATCACTTCGCAAACAATTTTCCTCATAATTTCATTGGCCAAATTATTACTTGGCGAAAAATCTTTTAACAAATTATTGTAACGCAAACCTAATGTTTAGTAAATGAACGTTTAAACAATAACTTGTAGTCAAATATTGCATTCGTTACGGTCGTGCGTATGAGGCCACAAGTTAATACTCTCCATTCTTTTTAAATTAACCTCGTCATATCAAATCATTTGAGCAAATGTTTATTGTCTAATCTAAAAATAAGAAGACACAGAATGATGACAGATTACCAAATGAATGAGGTTTCAACAATTCACCGAAGAATTACCAGAATCTGAACTTATGCAAGGGGTCATTGTCTTGATTGTTTACCATACATTACCGATATTGCTGGTAATACAAATTGACCCAAATGCGGTTGCAATAAAAACCAGTTTCAACCTTCGTTGTACGAGTACTCTTAACCTTGACCACCGATTTTTGCTGTCGAAGTTTCCTTAATAACTTAATCAATGTAATTTTTGGTCAATCAATTTACTGTTGCTGAATTACTGAGATGCGCCCACTAAAGATTCATGATGTATACAGTAGACGGGAGTTCCAAAATACAGGCCTAGGCTTAGTTTGGTTTTGTTTTATGAATTGTTCTTCTGACATTCAAAGGTGCATGTAATGATTTAATTGAAATAAATGCTTTGAGTTCGAGTTTGGACCCCAGATCTCCAACAAATTATTTTATATTAATTATTACATATTACAAGTTTCTGCCAAACTAACAGGTAGTTTGGCAGAAACTTGAACCTATAAATCTACCATATCGATGTAATTTGTGAAAATGAATAAACTTTTTTTTTATTATTATAAGCTTCAGTCTATCGCAGTCTTTTGCTAAAACTTGGTATGTCTCAAACTGCACCACAACCCAACCCTCCGTTTTCTGCATTCAGTCTGACCTCGCCAATTCTATTAAGTTGTTGGTCCATCTAGCGAGGGATATCTAACTCTACACTTACCGATACACAATATCCTCTCCAGAACTGGGACTCTATCGGCCATCGATTTTCCAACAAAAATGACAAGCAACTGCTGCTAGCTTAATTTTTAATAACTCTAAAATCATACAATATTAATTTCTCCATACCCCAGACAACCAGCGGATCCGTCTGGAGGTGATCGAACGAGTGGTGCTGGACGCCAAAGGCGAGGGACATTACAAGATCAACTCGTACAAGTACAAGGCGGACTACGGAACAGACCTGAAGCTGAACCTCACTAATCTCATTAGAGGAAACCCACAGATCAGTAAGTATTAGAAAGTCATACATCTTGCTGAGAGAGCCCTTGAAGAAAAGGATTATTATTCCCGGATCTTTAGTACCGACTCAAGTCCACTTTTAAACTGGTCTTGGGTCGACTGTCTTTGTCATGACAACAGGGAGAGATCATTTCTTGGCTGCAATTGGCGGATCTACATATACACATCGAAAAAGGTAATTCCTCCGTATATACATATTACCTCCTAAAGATGTCTAATGTTATTATATATTGAAAAGTGGGAGTTTATGTAAAATTAACGCAGGTCTGCTGGAAGAAATTTCTAATGAAATAAGCAGTACCTTTGTGCTCTTCTATTTTTCATGTTTTTATCCCTTTTTTGTATTTTGTGTGTACATAAATAAATAATAAATTAATTATAAAGTGTAGCGGTCAATTAAGCAACAAGTAGTAGCAAGTGTAGCAAGTAAATAAATACGTCTAATAAATAAATAAAAAAACTTGAACGACAATGTTTCCAAAATGGACACAACCGGCAAAAAAAAATGCCAAAGCAACTAACTAGCTCTTTCGAAAAAAACAGAAAATATCACAATTTGAAAGCTCTAATAAAAATCTAGCTATAATCAAACACGTCTATCAAAATGTTGAAGTTAAAATGAATATTAATTAACAACGTAAACAATCCAATCATTGCTTGCAAAAATAACGTAATAATTGTTAGCAACTTCCGCTGAACTTGACTATAACTGCTAAACACGATGTGAAATCGGATCAATCATGAACAGTACTTAAAATGTTAACATAACATCACGCCTGTAATCTTCGATAGGTCAGGCAAAGGTGTACCTAAATATTACACCCACATTTCGCCAGTTATGCTTAAGTCCCATGTAATAGGGGGCGACCCTATTGAAATGAATCGGGCACAAATCCAGACTCCGTGGCTGCTACTAAGATATTCGTGATGGAAAAACCCAATAACACTTCACTCGAACCAGGAATCGAACGCAGGACATGCTCAGCAGTCGCGCTTGCAAACACTAGACTAACGAGGCAGCTATAGGTACTTAAAGTACATATAAGTGCTAAAACGTGCAGCGTGCGTCTAAACGTAATGTTTTCCAATCAACAAGATCATCAATAAAGTTATTGAAGCTTGTAAAATTGATAACATTATTCTAAATTACAATAATTACTGCCTAAGCGTTTAAACTATTAATAACAGACCTTGGCCCCTATTTGTTGTATTCTACACGTTTAGCGCCATTGTGTGAAGACGGCAAAAAAGGCGATGAATTTGACACATAATTGTCAAATAATATCCTTTAGAAACAAAGCCACCATGAGATGCAAACAAAGAGATACCAACCATGCTAGTTAGTCAAATTCTGACGGTAAAGGTACTTTTCCGAAGACGATGGCAAATAAAAACTGCAGCGACAAGCTCAAGAGACGGGTTGATCAAATTAAATAATTTATTCACATAAGATGGGTACATAGATTTGATGGGTTCGCTCTTATTAATTATATCTATAGCTCAGATTTGATCTGAGATCTATAGGTTCTCTGTATCTTTTAAATTTTGACAGATTATAGTAGACACGCTGGCGTCTTTCTTTTTTTGGACAAGCCCGCCACACTATTCCCAAACCACTGTAACTCCTGAAAGCCAGAATCAACAGTGGCGACCACCAGAAAAAAGCGCCTAGAGAATGAAGCTCGACGAAGTCAAAGAGAAACAATTTAACTGTATTGGATCCAGCAATGAAATTAATCAGAAAAGAATAGCGGAGTAGGAAAAAACATAATTTCCACTTCTGGCAATGTTTTGGGCTCTTCTGGCTTCGGGCTTTCAATGCTGGCGTCTGTACACTGTCTTTAAAATGGTTAAACACAGAAGCACAAGCTAAAGATTTAGTTCTTGCGAAAATAAGGTTAAATTCTTATACATTTTCCAAAGCATTGTGCTCCGTTACGTTACTTGCAAAAATAATATCCAATTCAGTGTCCTGTCCTTGCATAGTACGCTACTTGCGTTCAATATTATCACAAACTGCCGCCCTTGACCGGCCGTATCCATCGAACTACTAACGACCAAATATTGACTAATGTTCAATGCCGATGCTAAAACTATAGTCAATGTTATCGAAGTATCTGGGTTTTTCTAACGGAATGAGGAAATTGAGAACTTTAGAACCAATATTTGATTGGCTGGGGGCCTTAAATTCGTTCGACGTCACTACAGGATTATAATCCAGTTCAGCAGTAATCCAACTTTATTGAGTGGCCACAACAAAAAAAAACATAGACATTTGAACTAGTTAGTGGTTAGCTATTGTAAACGAGTGTTATAATTTGATGTATGTCAAGTATGTTCTATTGATGTATATCTGGTTACGTATTTGTTAGTTTGACTGGTTTGGTCATACATGATTTGGTTAAATAGTGTTTGAGATTAAGTTTTTGTTGTGGTATAGTATTTCGATACCAAGCATTGGACATGTGATTTTTTAGGTTACCCGAGGAAACATTACACGTTTTTTTTCTATTCCGAGAAAATAATAATATTGTGTCTTGTGGACATGCAGACTTTTTTAGAGATACTCTAGATCCTACGATCCTTTACGCCTGTCTCTTAGCCAAACCTTTTAAACCGTTGAAAACAGAAATACTTATTAATAATAATACAAAAGTTACAAGTCTTACTTGATTTCGAAATATTGATTCGTTAAGTTCATATTTTTTAATTCCTTTCATCTCTTCCAGGTGCTCAAGTGCTCCAGGTCCTAAACACAGACTCTCAAGCCCTAGCCAAGGACTTTGGAGGCCCAATCCTGGACTACGCCATAGATTACGCCATGAACGTGACGCAGAGGTTCTTCGACGCTTACACCTATGATCAGATCTCCCACGTGCCTCTGACTGACGATTTCTTTGAGAAGGAGAAGTAGAAGAGAAGAGGGAAATATTGTGATAGTGTGAAGAAATAAAGTTACCTATAATAAATTAATGGTCACCACAGATAATGAATGCGATCAGGGGTGCCTAAAATGGCCGCTTTAACAGAATTATAATCGGAAAATAGTGTCGTGTGAACACTGTGAACAAAGTGACAATACATATTATTTACAACATTTAAAAATTTTCAATGTCATTCATATTGCTATATTAGTAAGATTCCGCTAAGCGGCCATTTTAAGTCCCCAGTACGCCAAAACTGTGTTTGACAGCTGTCAATGTCACTATTCTTACGGAATATTGACACTAACAGCTCTTGAACCGGGTTTTGTGTATTGTGCCTTTTTGTGTACCTACCTACTTAGAAGTATTTAACATTTTCGGAAAGTAATTTTGACAGGGCAGTTAAAGAAAACTCTTCTGTACTTATTATTAAAATTTATCGAAAAATCTACTAAGGATGGTAACATTGCTCGCAGATTATTTTTTCTACTATTTTTGACTTTAAGACATGTTTAATGGAATAGGTACATGTTTTGTGATAATATTTAGTTTTATAAGTAAGATTAGGTTAAAACAATTTTTATTTTATATCACTACATAGTATAAAACAAAGTCGCTTTCTCTGTCCCTATATCCCTATGTATGCTTAAATCTTTAAAACTACGCAACGGATTTTGATGCGGTTTTTTTTAATAGATAGAGTGATTCAAGAGGAAGGTTTTAGTATATAATTTGACCGACGTCCACGCGGGTGAAGCCGCGGGCATCAGCTAGTTATTATATATATTTATTATTTTATATTTTAATAACCAAAATTTTCACTCACAAACACCTAAATGATCACCGAAATTGTTTTTCTCTAAAAGGCTTAGGTTCATTTAAATATTCATTTGGGTTGTGTACCTTGTGTTGGTGAAAACGAGCAATTGATTTACTATACAAATAATTAGGAAAGTAATGTAAGTAAAGCGAGTTAGAGAGAGACATACAAATTATGTGTAACTTTTTTATAACAATCGTTAACTGGAAATCGTAATCACACTCACTTGAAACGGGATATTTTTAACCATGTTTAATTTTATAATATTAATTTCCCGATATTCCGGCACTGTTACAAGCGTCATGTTCATGGTTGAAGTGTAGTTATTGCGGGTGTTTCTGAGCAGAAAAAACGTTTTTGTTGCTCTAGTAACGCTACCAGTGTGTCTCACACGATCACGATCGATGTGTGTGTGACATCGATTCTACATCAAATATCGGGAACTGACTATAAGTAATAAACATAGTAAATGCCCCGTTTCAAAATCACATGATATTATTGAAATCGTAATGTAATAAGTTGTTAAATTTTGAATATAAACGAAGCAATTTTCACTGCAGTATTAATCGATATGACAGGTCCTGTAAATTATAAAAACCTAAATAGTTTTTAAGTTAGTGAATAAATCATTTTTTACACAAGTAATTTTATTTGTGTCTCGGTGGCGGTGTTCCCAGAAATAAAAGTATGGCTGTATGTACCCAGTTGATGGCAATAGGCTCGCCCCCTATTACATGGGCCTGAAACATAACAGGTGAAATGTGGGTACGCCATAAGATATTTCTCTGTCTAACCTTCCTAATCTTTCGAGGATTTCAGGCGTGATGTTATATTACGTATATATAGGGTGTAAAAGTACCCTTAACGCAAACGAAGGACACTTGTTATCCCCACCACTTTGATCATTTTTCTGTTCTAGACCATACCTGGGAACGGAGATATTGGGGGTCAAAGTTTCAAATTTTTCACAGCTGTTTTTGTATAAAAGTTTTTCAGGTTTTAGCTTTACTTAAATTACCTCCATGACCGTTTACTATTCAAACCATCCACTAGCACATTGCTTTAACAGTGCTACATTGAGTTTTACCGTAAAATGTGATTTTTGACCCAAAAAAAAAAGTCGTTTCCCAGCAAAAATTTTTGCGTAGGGTTACTTAGTTTGATGTACAGAATGCTTGGTTGACGGCTGTGTGATGGGTTGATTTACACCCTGTATAAGCGAAAAATCATTCGTGTCGTTGCGGTGCACAGTGAAGACGACTCGACACCGCTCCACGTCGGACTATATTAGGGAACATGCATTAATTACATACGCGTCCGTCAAGCTGAAACTTGCCCAACCTCACTTGATAATCTCGGCAAACGATGGCAAAATGTTCTTTCTTTCTTTCTTCTGCCTAACCCTTCGGGTATTAAAGGCGTGATTATGTTATTAATCTCATTCAGACCTGCTCAAGCCGATTCCCCATCGATTGACATGTATGCTACAGTAATCAAACATTTCTCAAAGCCTGCCTCCATAGCTCTGCTAGTAAGTAAATCACTCTGTTGCGCAAGCGCAGCCTCAGCACTCCTCCCGCCGTGTTGTTACGTCACAGATATGCAGATATTGCATCTCACGATACGGATGACTCACATTCGTTTGTATTTGTACTAATAATTTAGGCAATGGAATTCATCATTTGTGATTATTTAAATGAATGCATTTTTAATGGCCTGATCGTGACCTCCATCTTGTTTGTTAATTCTTCTTCTTAGCGTGGCGATGACAATTTAAATGGAGTCAGCCCAAACTTTGGCGACGCGTTTGGCTCTTTCAGTAGCGTCCATCAGCTCCTGTGATGTGCAAGCAGCAGGATGCGATATCAAGTGTCCCATCATTTGGCGGGCAACATTACAATTACATGTTGCTGACATGTCTCTGAGGCGCGTTTGTGTTCCACGCGCGCCTCAAAGAGATGTCAGCAACATGGGGGGCAGGGGGCCGACGCCCGTCGGGGCTGCGGGTTGTTCGCAAGAGATACCGCGGCCTCGACATGAAGGGCTAAGAAGGAACATGGGTGGTTTTTAGTCAGTAGAAGTCTGACACTCGCTTTCGCTCTGCCCAGAGTGGGATGGATTGGATTATTTGATGATTTCATACCCCCCAAAAAAAAAAAAAAAAAGAGGCAGTGTTATCTATGAATCTCCACCTGAATAGGTTTTCCTTGCTTCGGCTAACTTGTGTCTGAAGTTTACTCAAATATTTCTAGGTCAGCCACGGCAACTCGTGTCCAGGTGGGCGAGTTCACAAATAGGCTGGGTAGGGAAACACTTTCTCAATCTCGTTTGTCTCAAAAGATATGGATGAGTTCTACGATGGGACAAGCGTGCCCAGAAGTGGCTTGTTCACTCTTGATTCGAAGGCTAGGTTAACTGCGGTTTCTAAGTCTAACTATCCGAATACTGTTAAGAAACAAAATTCAGCACAACTTTAGCGAAACCTCCTCGTATGCCGCACTCAGAGACCTTTACTTAGTAAAGATTTTGACACTTTGGTTAAGGTTTTGTATGTCAAATCTTTACTAACTGCGGTACTTAGAGAAGTTAGAGATATTTAATGATTACTTTAACCGTCACTTAGTAAAGATTTGACATACTTTTGCATGATAAAACTGTCAAAACCTTTACTAGGTAATGGCCTAAGTAATCATTAAAGCTCTCTGAGTGCGGCAGTAAATAATTTAACGGCTTAAGTAATCGTTAAATATCTCTGAGTACGGCAGTAAGTCACACAATGTTCGATAACAAAAAATAAGCTAGATAACAGCAAAGCGAAAGCAAAAAGAGCAAAGAGTTCAAAAGCAACAATCCCACTAGCATCTTATGTCTATTTCAAACACAAATTCCACCTATTTAAATCCCACTTTGCAACATTTGACACAACTGACCCAATTACGATTTCCCACAATCAGCTCACTACAACTCGCTCATCAGACACCGCTGTTCATATCTGAGTCCACCCACGGCACTTTCTCCGCGCATCGATTCGCATGAGACACCGGTCCCATTTCCGACGAGAGGCGATTATTACCGACGATTTTCACCGGCGATAACTCTACAAAACAAAAGACACTCTTTTTAGGGTTCCGTAGCCGAATGGCAATATATAATATGTATTTCTGTTGCCGGAATTACAAGAAATAATACAAATTAAAGGGGGCTTCCTTACTGCGATGGTACGGAACCCTTCAAGTGGAAGCCCTACTTGCACTTGACCAGTTTTAATTGTTACTCGCTCTATGCGCTGCCCCGTTAGTCTCGTAGTGGCTAGCGAGACTGCTAAGCGTGAGTTCCTGGGTTTGAGTTTGGAAATTGGAAGCGGTATGAAACCCCCGTGCCTCTGAAATAAAGCTGCGCCTACGCTAGGCGAGCCGAGCACGAGCGGACCCGTTCTCAGCTTCGTCGTTCGCGGCGTAAATGTGGAAGTACAACGAACCTACAACGATCACTGTCCTCGAACGTAGTCAAATCCCTTTGTGTTCGCCAAAAAACCGACAATTGGCGGAGCACAGCCGAGTACGAACGAAATGCTCGCAGCGCGTTCGTTCGAGGCTTGTAAGTCAGTCCACACTAGACGAATTGTGTTCGGCTCGTGCTCAGTTCGTGCTCGGCTCGTGATGGGCACGCCTAGCGTAGACGCAGCTTAACGTTAAGCCATTGGTCCTGTGTGATCTCTGATGAGAACATGGCACGGCATGGTCGAACTATAAGTAGATTGAGTGAGGGAAGCGGGAGTACCTGTGTCAGTGCACACACTTGTGCACGATAATTATATCTTTCGCTACAATGATTAATCTCCGCCAAGATTGACCGCCGTGATTGCAAATCGAAAACTAATCGCTAATCGCCAGCGGTGGGACATGGGACGCGTGCTTTATGAAAGCTATGTACCGCCCGCGCCCGCGCAATTGAGATCAATTTGCCTGTAGCTATTGTGAATTATTTGAATCTGTTATGGTGGATTTATAAGCTTACTAAACGGCTCATTGGGATAGGTCCTAAGATGGTGGATTGGCGGCGGATGTTGTAATCTAGGTTCTAGATTATTCAGGTACAATTTCATCGAAACCTCTTGGAAATATCTAAATATGCAGTTCTACTCACATGATTATTTTTGATTTATTATTTTTAGTAAGTGTGAAAAATCAATGAAACTATAAAAAAATACCTTTGGAGACATTTTCAGTCAGATCAAAAGGAGATGGATAGTGCGTAAATATTTTACGGAGCGGATCCTCTACCGTATTTCGTAAGTCTCTGAAATCCGACAAGACACGGTTGAGAGTTTTGTAGAAGGAGACTTACTGCGGTACTCAGACATATTTAATGATTACTTAAGCCGTCCCTTAGTAAAGATTTGACATACTTTTGTATGAAACAACTGCCAAAACCTTTACTAACTAATGGCCTAAGTAATCATTAAAGCTCTCTGAGTGCGGCAGATAGTATTGACGATGATCAATGTTCTCAGGCTGTATTTGTTGGCTGCGGGTTGCTCGAAAGAGATACCGCGGCCCCGGACACAAAGGGTTAAGAAGGAACATGGGTCAGATCTTTTTTAGCCACTAGAAGTCTGACACTCAGCCGAGGCCGCGATATCTCTTTCGAACAACCCGCAGCCCCAACGGGAAATCTATCCTTCACTAAAAAGGTTCAATAGATTCCCTTGTACCTAATTTCAACTCAAACTATAATGAAAACCATCTTTATTCGCCGAACAAATCTAATTTCCCTTTAAACTGTCATCAAAGCTAGTTTATTTGTTGTGGCAACATTGAAAAAGCAATTTGTTTCTGTCAACTATTTACTATTGCGGAGTCACGCAAGTCGGGACATTGTCTGAAAACTTTTTAACTTTTTACGTCTCATTTTGTTTTAGTTTGCTAGGTTTTTGCTGTGGTTTCTTGTGATAGGATGGTTTTATTTTATTTTTTTGTTTTTTTTTAATGCCGGGAGGGGACGCCCTAGAAAGACATACACTGATCTTATTGGTGCCGTTCTTCTGAAAGGACAGGTGCGTAGTACTCGTAACCGGCGTGCGTGTATGACCAGATGTATGAATGTGGACGAGGCAAAAGGAGTATGTAAGGATCGCAGCAAGTGGCGTTCTGCAATGTGGTTTCTGCCTACCCCCATGGGAAAAGGGCGTGAGTTTATATATGTATGTTATTTATTTATGTACAATATTTGAGGAGCTCGTGGCTTAATAAGAACTGCCACTCGGGTCGATCTTTAGGTAAAGCTGTGCTCACCTAGGTCGGTCTGTGGATGGGTGACCGCCCGACATACCGAGTTTCCTCCGTGCCTCGGAAAGCACGTTAAGCTGTTGGTCCCGGCTGCCATAATATAGATCTTTGGCAGTCGTTACAGGTAGTCAGTGACCTGAAATTCTGACATCCAGTCTTACCAAAGAGTATCGTATTACCTAGTATTAACTGGGTTGTGGAGGTCAGATAGGCAGTCGCAGATTTATTTATGTACACACAAAATACAAAAACAGGAAAAAAAACAATAAAAAAATAGAAGAACACAAAGGTACTGCTTATTAAGAGAATTGGATTTGTTTTCGTTGAGTTTGTAGTCAATAATTCTTCTTCTTCGCTTGATTTGCTGGTGGTAGCCTTTTAGAATTTCTATCGTCTTTTAATAACTAATGGGCTGCCTAGTCTGTCTAGTGGTCGCAAGTACGACTGCTGACCCTGAGGGCCTGGGTTCCATTCTCGGGACAGATAAAGTGTTATTAGGTGTTTCCATCAGGAATTTCCCAGCAGCAGCCATGGAGCTTGAATTTGTGTTCGGTTGATGGCAATAGGTTCACCACCTTTTTTATGGGAATTAAACATAACTGGCGAAATGTGGGTGTACTTCAAAAGAATCTATATCTAATCTTCAGGCAGATAGATTTTATATCATTGTAGTAACCATTTACAGGCCAAAGGCCTCCCTCTAATTTTTCCTCACAGTTCTGTAAAAATCGTACTGAAAACTCCATAAACTAACTTAAAAAGATCCATTATTCCATTGCAACGATGGCAGTTTATTTTAAAAAGTAAATAAAAAAGACATAATTCAAAGCAAACGGAGGCTGAATGCCATATAACTTGGAATCACGAAGTTATTGCTGAACGAGCGAATAAATCGAGCATTGAACTTTGTGTCACGAATGTTATCAGGATAATGTTCAATGACATTACAATAAGGGGTAATATTTGAGCCTGAATTAATAAGTAAAATATTGTTTACCACGTAAAAGCAATGGGGAAAGGAACTGTGGAACTGTGTTCAATTATTTATTATCAAGACCACCAGTGGTGCACATTGCCCTTAGATCTAAACAACTGGACGACACGGAATAGAATTGAATATTCGTTTATTTGCTTAGAATGTAGGTGGGTATTTACAATAAGGTGGTTACATCATAATATTAAAGAATCCTTGTACATTCCACCATTTTGGCATGCAAATATTGATGCTGTTCATCATCAGCCATGAAACAGCTATAGGGGAGAGCCCTTTGCCCATCAGTGGGATGATACAGGCTAACAGTATCAGTATATCACTGATATAAAGCCAAGTCAGAGGCCCATAGGCTAAGCATAAAAACTCTGTCGTCTCCTCTTTTTGCGAGGTGGTGATGCATGCAAAGGAGGCGGCGGAGAGGGAAAGAGAGCGTGCCTCTCACTCAACCCGCACCAGAAGGGTAGCCGGGCGTCGAAGGGCGTTTAACAATCACCGGCCACCATAAGGTGGGGCCTACGGGTGGCAAACTTAGGGCTGATATGTCGCCCGACCAGCCAGGCCCAAAGAAGTGGCGCGCAGTGGACTTTGTGCGCCTTTATAGAGAACGTGCGGTCGCTGGCCGCATTTGGTGAGGAGGCCCGCCGGGTAGGGTGGGAATGTACTTGTATCTCCCGGGCCCCCGACACAATGACATGGTATTAGTAGGAACAGTGGGTTTTTAGTCGGTTAGAGTCCGACATAACCCCCGCTCGCCCCAAGCGGAGGGTATCCATGAGGATTATAAAAACTCTGACACCAGGTTAGGCACTAACCATACGATAAAGAAAGATAGAAAGTCTGGTGTTGTTCAACCAGTCAAACCAAATATTTGAAAAGCGTGGCCTCATTGGTCAGACTGGGACCTAGCTGTAGACACGCCATCTAGGATCAGCTTTGACCAACCTTCCCCTTTGAACCAATTGAAACACTTCGAAAAAAGAAAGATGACAAGTTTCTTCAAAAACAGCCACGCCAAAGTGGTAATTTACTGGCCGGGAGAGATAGAAAGATCGTCACACACTGGACGCATAACGGAGGAAATTGCCGTCGAGGTAGACCGCGGAAAAGTGGTGTGACGATCTGATCTTGTTTGCGGAGCGAACAGGACTAAATATTACACAGGATAGAAAGGTTTGGAAGGAGAAAGGTGAGCCCTTTGCCCAGCAGTGGGCACATGAAAGGCAAAGGAAAAAGTTTTGTTAAAAAACGACGAACTATGTTATATTGTAGAAATTTTGTAGGGCCTGTTCGAAGCTACTGCTAACGCTGTTGATGTGACGAAATACTGGTCTAAGCTCATTTACTTGAAAATACCAGAATCATTGACACGACGTTGAAGATAGTTTTATAGAAAAGAGAATGGAGTAGAAGAGCAAAAGTGAAAAGAAATAGATAGGCATATATACTAAAGAAAAAATCAAACGTTAAGAGCTAAAAGTTAAAACACACACATACACAAACATAAACTCACGCCCTTTTCCCATGGGGTAGGCAGAAACCACAGAACGCCACTTGCTACGATCCTTACATACTCCTTTTGCCTCGTCCACATTAATACATCTAGTCATACACGCACGCCGGTTACGAGTACTACGCACCTGTCCTTTAAAGAGACAAAACAAGAGCAAAACAGCTAAAACAGAGCAAAAGCTAAAACAGTAATCAATAAATAAGATATTTAGAAGGTATTTATTAAAGTGTTAATAAAATAAAAGTGAAAAAAAGAGCACTTGCATATTTCTTCTAGCATTCACAAAAGCCTTTTTGGGGTTCCATACCTCAAAAGGTAAAAAGGAACCCTTAGATCACTCTCTTGTCCGTCTGTCTGTCTGTCCGTGTGTTACCATCGATTTTTTCAAACTATTTCAACTAGGATCAATAGTTTATTTAAATGAAAACTCAAATTGATTCAGTTTTGACCCAGTTCTAAAAGTATTGAGCTTTCAGCATTGAATTTTATGTTAATAGCTGCATGACTTTTGAGAATAAAATGTCTTATCCATGACATGTTCCTTGGCATGGCATTTTTATAGAGTTTATCGTATCTACTTCATACACTAGTTTAGCTTCACAAATAGTACAGCAAATTGCAGTGTTTTTATCTTATTTTTTTTTCAATGAAGCTTGACATTCGGGGATAATGTAGTTTGTTTAGATTGTGAAAGAATTTTCGAAATCGGAACAGTAGTTCCGAAGATTACCCACTCCACCCAAACTTACAAACTATATCTATTCACAATATTATTATTGATTTTTAACCCCCGACGCAAAAACGACGGGGTGTTATAAGTTTGACGTGTCTGTGTGTGTGTGTCTGTCTGTCTGTGACATCGTAGCTCCCGAACGCATGAACCGTTTTTGATTTTGTTTTTTTTTGTTTGAAAGGTTAAATTTTAAATTTTATTTGACACTTTTTAAACTAATATTAAGGTTTATTTCAATAACAATATTAGTTTAAAAAGTGTCAAATAAAATTTAAAATTTAAAAAACCTCCAACTCAAAAAAACTTTAAAAAGTTATAAATAATATGCTAACATACGACCTAATATAAATGTTAAAATTAAAACTTTGTCATGTCGGGGGACCGCTCCATATTTACATGTACATCAGCTATTTAGTTTGGTATTGGGCGGTCCCACGACACAACGGCCTTTTTTAAATTTTTAATTTATGCTTGTTTTTAAACAAATTCTCCGCATGCCCCTAATTCGGAACATCACGAAAGACATATCCGACGATTATATTTTTAACCGCGTCAATGGGGTGCGAAATTTTGGTGAAGATAAATTGTCGAATGACGATGGATACTTTTTTTGTGGAATCAGCTAACGATCTTTTGAGTTTTTAACGGAAACGCTAAAAAATATAGAGGAAGTATCTTCTCTGATTGTCGTATAATATAACATAAATAGAGGGTCCACGTAGGTGACAAAATAAATACAATGGATGTGTTTCATTCCTGTTAGTGTTGATGTCTCAGTTCCTATTTTACTTTATCTTAATCTGCTACTATTATAATAAAAGCGTTTTTTTCTGAGTGCCTGATCTACTCTTCACGTGACCCAGGGCTGGCCTTTTTTTTTTTTTTTTTAACCAATTCAACCACATAGTGTACATAAAATTAATTTACCTTTAAAAATAAAAAAGTTCACTTCTTGTTAATCCGGAACAATGTACCTATTTGTGTATAATCTTGTATTTCGAATCGGGCGTTGATAGCTGCGCCACAGTATTTTACTTTTGTAGTTATCATCGTTTCTCCTTTGTATCCTGAACGTAGGTTCAGGATACAAGACAATATATTTTTTTATTTGGAACAACTTAAGAGTAGTCTTAAGTTGTTCCAAATAAAAAAATATATATTATTTATTATTTTATTATTGCCAACCAACGTGGCAATAATACCAGCTTTATGGGCACTTTTCCTATTATACACTTGGGAGCAAATAAATCGAGCCACTTCCTTTTTCACGCATTATGGTAATTATTTTTGGTATTATGGAACGCATCGATTCGAAACATATATCGCCTAAAAGGGTATTTAATAACCTTTACAAAGAGGGTAGTTAGTTGTCAAAATTTCATTTTTTTTTAATTTAAATTAAAGTTTAAAGGGTAGAATAAAATTATCGCATTTAATTTGCTTATGACATTTTTATTGTACTCTGTTAAGAAAAGATTAAATTTGAGGTTTTTGTTAATCATACCCATATTACTTGTTATTGTTGTCTTTATCTGTGTCTGTGTAATCAAAATAACCTGATAAAATGGATACTACACCGACGGAAGCTGCCCAAGTTGTAGCTTTACTTGAGGTTGGACACGGACAACGTGAAGTGGCACGCAGACTTCATTTGAGTCGTTCAAAGGTACAGCGGGTATACCGCAGGTATCTGGAGACTGGTGCTTTTGTTCGGCGACCTGGAACTGGCCGACCACGGGCAACAACAGAACGTGACGACCGCTTTATTGCAACCAATTCGTTGCGCGACCGTGGACTTAATGCTGTTCAGCTACAGCAAGCGTTACGTGACGTTCGAGGAGTCTCAATCAGTAGGTGGACAGTGAGACGAAGACTAAAAGAACGAAATTTAACATCACACAAACCAGCAACTGGCCCAAAATTGACTGTAGCTCATCGCCGATCTCGCTTGGAGTTTGCTCGAGAACACATTAATTGGACGTTAGAAGACTGGAGGTCAGTTTTGTTTTCTGACGAGTCAAGAATCTGTCTTTTTAGCAATGACGGGAGAAACCGAGTGTATAGACGTCCTGGTGAAAGATTTGCCCAATGTTGCATTCGAGAAACTGTGAGTTTTGGTGGTGGTTCTTGTATGGTGTGGGGAGGAATTTCTCTAGACGGAAAAACGGAACTTGTCTTCGTCGACCCCGCCAACGATGGCAGTGGTAGACGTGGATTAACAGCTGACCGATACATAACTGACATTCTTGAAAACCACGTAATGCCGTATGCTGGTTTTGTCGGAGAAAATTTCTTGTTTATGCATGACAATGCGAGACCTCATACCGCGCAGATCGTTACGGAATACTTGTCTGCGATCGGGATTCAACAAATGGTATGGCCAGCACGAAGTCCCGATTTGAACCCGATCGAACACCTATGGGACGAGCTAAAACGGAGAGTCCGAGCCAGGGTTCCCGCTGTTTCATCCATTCCCGAGCTTAAAGTCGCTGTGCTTGAAGAGTGGGAGAACATACCACAATATGTCATCGTAACGCTGATCAGATCGATGACTAATAGGCTACAAGAATGTATCAGGGCACGGGGGGGTAATACCAGTTATTAAGAATATTTTTTTTGCAATAATTTTGTTTTTTATTGTTTTTATGGACTGTTTTAGCCCTACTAAATTTTCTATCAAAATTACCATTTTTCTTGCAGAGCCAATAATTTATCATTCAATAATTCAATAAGGTTATTATTCAATAATTTACCCTCATTGTAAAGGTTATTAACTAAACTTTTAGGCGATATATAGTTCGAATTGATACGTTCCATATTACCAAAAATATTTACCATTTTACGTGAAAAAAGGTAGTGGCTCGATTTATTTGCTCCCAAGTGTATATTGTACTACCTACCTACTATATACTGTTGACGATTTTTTTTTGATGCCCTGTAATTCTTTCTCATTTTGATACATGTACATATTTTTATGTAATAAATAAAATGTATTTTTAAATAATCATGTAAGTAAATAAATTATCAATAATCGAAAATATTCTTTTGGATAGTTGTAAAAGTTCGGAAAATCGGTACTTTCAAGTTGACAACATTGATCACAATTTTTTTATTAGTGATCGATGGTTGACAACATTTTTTCCGAATTAAATTGAGAATATTGTTATTTACCACGTAGACATGGCAATCTGTTGAAAAATAACTGTGAATCGGTAATGATATGAGCAGTTAACGAGAATGGTAACCCTTTTGTATGGAAATAACATAACACGAAACATAACATCACGCCTGTAATCCCCGAAGGGTACCTAATAGTAGACCCACATTTCGCCAGTTATGTTTTAAGTTCCATCTATGTAATAGGGGGCAAGCCTACTGCCATCAACCGGGCACAAATCCAGACTCCGTGGCTGTTACTGACAAATTCCTGATGGAAAAAACCAACAACACATTGCCCTACCCGGAAATCCAACCCAGGACCAAATAAAAAAAAATACTATAATTACTAAAATACTATTAAAACTAGCGATCATGACCATAACAAATATTCAAGTTTCCTCTATGGTTCCCATAACATTAGTGGTCACTGTCCCGCCTGCCAAATTATGATCATAACCACAGAATACATAATAGTATGTCATAACGAGAAACATTGCTGCCAAAAGTATGTTGTAATAGGCTATGGAGTAGATACACCATGGTAGTTGGTAATATAGGGTGTAAAAGTACCCTTAACGCAAACGAAGGGCACTTGTTCTCCCCATCATTGCGATCATTTTTTTGTTCTAGACCATACCTGGGAACTTCCTAGTTACGGAGATATTGGGGGTCAAAGTTCCAAATTTTTCACAGCTGTTTTTGTAAATACTAGTTTTTTAGGTTATTACTTTACTTAAATTACCTCCATGATCAGTTTACTATTCAAAGCATCCACAAGCACAATGTTTTAACAGTGCTAACATTGAGTTTCACCGTAAAATGTGATTTTTGACCCCAAAAAAAAAAGTCGTTTCCCAGCAAAAATTTTTGCGTAGGGGTACTTAGTTTGATGTACAGAATGCTTGGTTGACGGCTGTGTGATGGGTTGATTTACACCCTGTATTGCAGTGTTATGACTTGGTCTAGCCCACTGAAATAGATATAATATCTGTGGTCTAGCCATATCAATTAGGTTGGCACATGAAGTTTAATTTACAAACTCTTGCCTATAATTATTTATACAGTATGTTAGTTTAAACGAAGGACATTTTGAAACCCGCAGTAGCCCCATACTTACATGATACTAATAAAAATATGAACTAAAAGAAACACTGATAAATGAAATAGACAGAACCATAGCAATATTGAGGAAAAGTTTCGCAACCCTTGTGCTTATCACAGAAAATTTACTTTTATATTATAATCCACTTTCTCTTCATATTTTAAAACTGGCGTAGGACAATGGCGGAAAAGAAACGTCTAATAAATTATGATTACTTTGCAAATTAAGGTTATAGTTTTTTTTACATATTTGAGACGAGAATCGAATACTGAAACCCTCCGTCAATAACATACATACATGAACATAAACTCACGCCCTTGTCCCATGGGGGTAAGCAGAAACCACATAACGCCTCTTGCTACGATCCTTACATACTCCTTTTGCCTCGTCCACATTCATACATCTGGTCATACACGCACGCCGGTTACGAGTACAATCCCTCAATAAGTCCTTCATTTAACCTAGCATACTGTATATTATGTTATTTACTACTAGGTTGAAGTGACACTGCTATAATTAAGGCGGGTTAGGTTTTGACCAATTAATATTCGATTTATGTCCAACTATTCTATATAAGGTTGAATTTTCAGTAATTATAATGGGCGATATTGATCTAATACCCAGCTATTAGTACTAATAGTTGAACTTATAAATAATTAGCATTTACCCGAGACTTCGCCCCCGTGGATGTCGGAAAATATCCGATATCGGAAATATCAAAAATAACTATTTTCTATACAAACTTTAATTCCCTATTTAACTCCCTGTCGATCTTTAGGTAAAGCTGCGCTTGCCAAGGTGTGTGCCTGTGGATGGGCGACCTCCCATGACACACCAAGTTTCCTCCGTGCCTCGGAAAGCACATTAAGCTGTTGGTCCCGGCTGCATAATATATATATCTTTGGCAGTCGTTAGGTAGTCATGTGACCTGAAAGTCTGACAACCAGTCTTACTAATGGGTATCGTATTACCTAGTATTAACTTGGTTGTGGAGGTCAGATAGGCAGTCGCTCCATGTTAAATACTGGTATTCAGCTGCGTCCGGTTAGACTGGAAGAAGAAAAGGCTAGGCAGATGATGATGAACTCACTTAGGGGTTGAATTAAAAAAAAAAGCTTCCTTGTCTACATTATAAAGGGAACCTCTGTGCAAAATTTAAGACTTCTAGGTTCAGGGGTTTGGGCTGGGCGTTGATGAATAAGTCAGGGCTTTTCTTTTATTTATATATCTTTTGACAAAAAAGAAAAACTAAAGAAGACAATTTATTCGTCGTCAAAACTCAGGAAATTCATAATGAATATTAAACAGTAGTAGTCCAATATCACCACCATTTTTGGCGAGTGGAAAAAAATGTATCAAATAACCCCTCCCGCTCTTGGGCAGCGCGAAAGGGAGTGTCAGACTTGTACTGACTAAAAACCACCCATGTTCCTTCTTAGCCCTTCATGTCGAGGCCGCGGTATCTCTTGCGAACAACCCGCAGCCCCGACGGGACATGAACAAACCTCAAAAACACAATTTAGTGAAAATCTAACCACGACATCCACAGCTTTCCATAACGGACGCAAATTGCTCAATAATCCACGCCGGCAGTGTAAATTTAGCCAGATCAATAGCTCGGAGTCTGGCCTGGCTAATGGCTGTGTAACATCGAGTACAGAGTGCAGACAAATTTAATTAAATATGCATGAAACCTTTTAGCGACTAGACTTTCAGGACTTTTTTATGCGGAAAAGCTTTTAGGCTGTCAGCGAAACTATGTGAGACAGGTACAGCTGAGTTTACTGATGGTCTGCCATTTTTCACCCTTATACCCTAGGTCATAAGGTCGAAAAGTCCTAAAACGTGAGGTTGGGTTAATATGATATATGCGATACTTTTACTGAGTTGTAAAAATATAGCTGAAACATTTTAGTATCCATAATTCTTTCTCAAAAACAATGTAATCAGGTCCTTTGGGTCCACTGGGTCAAATAGCTGACCCAGTGGACAAGGGACTTTTTGAACTAGAAACGTTTTTAAAGCTTTCCTATTGTTATCTTCTATTCTTTCTAACCTTCTAACCCCTACAAATTAAAATGCCAAACTCATCGTGATAGCTAAATAAATGAATTTGAATCATCATCATTCTCTGTCCCGCTTTTTCCAATTCATTTGGGGTCAGCACAGCATGTCTTCTTCTTCCAAACTTCTCTATTTCTCGTCATTTCATTAGACACAACTATTAAAAAACCTAACAAAAACCAAATAAATAAATATGCCCATTATCAATAACTTTTCTCTCTCACAGTACCGATTCAAAACAATATTTCAGGTACATACAATTGTCTGGCGCGTACTTTAATTAATAACGGCATTCAAATTAATTACCGGACAGGTCGGATAATAACCGTGAGTTATGGCACTTTACTATCCGGTTATAACCCGGTTATTACCCCGGCGGGGTGAAGTGGACAATGGACTTCGGAAGCGGGAGATTTAATGGCACTTGTGTAATGAAAATGATTGGTACAGGCTGCTCAGTTTAAGCTAGATCAAATGAATGGTCTGTCTGCTTTTTCCCAATTATGTAGCATCCGGCTGGCAGTCTACCCAAATGCCGCTGAATCTGTTGTAAAATGGCACTGGTGTATACGATAAGTATAATTTTATGTAAGCTAGATCAAATAAACGTGGAAAATAGTCAAAAGGAGTTTTCAGCAGACTAAAAGAACCGTAATCCACTTAATATGTGATGACGCTGTGAAATAGTAAGTAGCTACTAGAATTGTCGATTTAATTAGTGTCCTGTGTGATCACAGTGAAGTAGTGTCCTCAATTTACCTGGGTGCAACATTTTTTTTTTTGGCCAGGTGAATTGAGGACACTTTTATACAACTCAAGATTCGTTATATCATGTTTCTGTGACAATATTATGTGCATTTATAAACCAGACACAGTTGCAACAAAACTGGGTTAACTGGCCAACTTGAGAGGATTCTGAATCTAATTGCTGAAGCCACATCAATAGTAATTACAGATTAGGTACAGAAACTTGTCTCCGCAGTAAAATGAGAGAAAAAATAAGGTCAGCAACATTTATTCTTTTCTTTCAGGGTTTATACAAAACTAGCGACCCGCCAGGTCTTGGCAAGGCAGCATGTATATGTATACTACACATAAACCTTCTTTTTTTGGAGGTTGGGAAATCATCAAATGACTCCACCCGCTCTGGGCGGAGCGGTATCGGGAGTGTCAGACTTCTACTGACAAAAAACCACCTACGTTCCTTCTTAGCCCTTTGTGTCTGAGGCCGCGGTATCTCTTTCGAACAACCCGCAGTCTCTACATTTAAAAACCTTCTTATTGAATCACTATCTATTGCTGATATACGCGTTAAAATCCGTTGCGTAGTTTCAAAGATCTAAACATACAAACAACGGGATGAGGAGCGACATTGTTTTATACTATGTAAAGATGATCAAGCAGATAATAAGTGGTTTTGTTCAGCATCACTTGTAATATCTCATGGTGTATGTATCTGCTCTCTTTCATGAAGAAGGGACCCATGACCCATCGATGGGAACATAATTAACTGATCATGCTTCTTCAAAAACCTTTAGACGAGGGAATTTCCAATGGCCTTAATTCAACGCGTCTCAGGTCTCCATAAATCTTTATGAATCCTTTATTTGATATACTAAGAATCAAAGCAAATATAAAAGAACCATTTATCTATTATTATTTTATCTATTTCTCAATTTAATTTTTATCTTATTTTGTTTCGGATATCCCTAGAAATTCATTGCTTATCCATACACCAATCCCAAACTTCTTCCTAAAAATAACGCTTGAAAAAACATCAAAAAACTAAAGTATCATCATCATAACAAAATCATCACGTAAATGAAACACACGTTTTACGTTATTTTAGTGTTCCGGCACGTGGTACTGACATTTGACACGGCACTTTTTGTACCACGGCACTTTTGGTGCCACCCCTACAGTTTTGATTTCACCGTAAAAAATAGGATGAGGATACACTTATCTTTCGCGCGTACGATATATTATCGGTTATGAAGATGTGTAGCTCAAAGTTGTGCTATTTTTGCCCAATTATTAAATTGATCCTAATTAGGGTAAAAAAGGGTTAGGCGGATCTTATTTCATACGTAAGTATGGCATGTCAGTTTCTCGTCGGGGCTGCGGGTTGTTCGCAAGAGATACCGCGGCCTCGACATAAAGGGGTAAGAAGGACCATGGGTGGTTTTTAGTCAGTAGCAGTCTGATACTCCCTTTCGCTCTGCCCAAGAGCGGGAGGGGTAATTTGATGATTTTCCACCCGCCAAAAAAATAAAAAAAGGCACGTCAGTTTTTTTACCCGACTTCTAAAAATAGAAGAGGTCAAACTGTATCCCACCATCATCTTTTTTTTTCGACCGAACAATTACACCCACATTTAGCCAGTTATATTTGTTTGAGTCTCATGTAATAGGGAGCGAGATTTTCGCCATAAACCTTAAAACCATAAATTCAGACTCCGTGGCTGCTACTGTGAAATTCTTGATGGAAAAACCCAATAACATTTTGCCCCATTTGGGATTTGAACCCAGGACCTCATGCTGAACAGTATTTGCGAACAGTAGACCAGCGTGGTACACCCTCGAGGAAAATATCCTATGCTTTATGTATCATGGTCTAGAAGTATGCTAAATTTTATTTTAATATGGTAAAAGACTTCAACGTCTTGCATTTATAATTTCATAATATGGATTATAAGCCAAATGGAATTTCGGATTTACGCAAATTCTAATCACATGCTAATCTCATTCAGATTCATCATTAATAAATTAAGTTAATCAATAAACTAGGATATAAATAATCCGTTGATTGTTGTAACGGGAGATTAATAATAATTAATTAACTTAGGATTCCTTTCAAAATATTTTTATGAGCATGTTAAATGATTATGTAATCAAAGGCCTTCGCTCTCGTTTCTAAGCAGGTAGTTCAATGTTCGCAACTAGTCATTAATGCAATGACAAAACCTAAACTGATTTATTTTTTAGTATTGACTAGAAACGTAGATAAACTTCCATTCAAACTCTATGTCGTTTCGGAAGTTACCCTGCGCATAATACAGTCAACACGATGCGTCCACTACGCCCCGCGAAAAACTGTGTACGCAGCTTTACGTTAGTTATTTCAAACCACAATAACGTTTGACCCGTCATACTTTTTTCTCGATTTGGTAATCCTGCGCCCTGGAGATAACGAAGGGGTCCGTCAGACTTGTACAGATTAAAACCGCACAGGTGTTCCCTCAGGGGGCAGCAGTGTTTACATCAGGGGGCAGCTGGATCTAATGCGACTTCCGCTGCACTGTACCGTTCCTATTGACCTACAGGGCCTCATCTCGAAGGGAGTATTGCTTTTAGTGGTAATTTCTTTTCAGCGGTCAATAGTCCTACGTCTACTCAGCGCTTATTTGTAGCTATCATCGTATAGCGATAGCCAACACTTCTCCTATCTCTAACAGTTTGCTAAGGATAAAAGTTTGGGAGCCTCAGTCCTTCAATCCCCACTGACAAGTCGTCTAGCTTGTAAAGACATACGTCATTCCTCACGCGCGACTATTTATCCACCCTTGTGTTTTAACATCGCTACTTATTGCCCTACCAGTTTTACTAGACCCCAGCCTTCTTTATGGATTGTTCCGGAATTGTGGAGCTAAGGGAGATCTGTCAAAATTGGATAGTTTAGCATAGGGGTGTAATGTGCCATTTCCGATAAAGATTTCAGTATTTTTGTTTGATTTTATGGATTTTAAAATGTTTTAGCTACGTGAGGGTGTTTCTTGTCTTGTACGATTTTACTGTGAACATACATTTTTACTAACTTCATAATTTCCTTTTCGTTGCATTAACCTTTCGTATGTAGATATTTCGAACGTAGATCTACGCGAGACACAATGGCTTTTTAATTGTGTCTAATTACACGGCATACGAAAGGTTAAAATTATATACGTATTGTAACAAGCGCTTCTGTTTCGCAGGGTTTTTCCGAAATGAAAATAAAACAAGATTTGTTTGTTTTATTTTATTTTTTCATTTAATTACATATAGGACGTACTTAGGTACTCTTCTCCGAAAAGGCATGACCAATTTTGACGGAACTTTACTGCCACTTATCTGATGTTTTAAGAGTAAGTAAGGCGTTTACTTTAAAAAAAAAACTTTCATTTTAGAAAAAGGTATAGGGTTCTGTGCTAAAAAAATAAAGCCCATGAAATTGTCGACTTCAATCTTGTCCTGAGGACAGAAATGAGGTAGTCGATTAAACGACCTAACCCAAAAACCGAGAATATAAGGTATTATAACCCACAGAACAGTTATCTGTTCTGTGGTATAACTATTTGACGCGAACGAAGGTCGCGGGCAACAGCTAGTCTTCAATAAAATCGGTCTCGTGTCGTAGCAATTCAATTAATGTCAATGTTTTACCAATCACTTGAATATGTGATCATTAACCAATAATCATAATTTAAGTCATACTTAAATACTAAAATGTTGCCTACCGTAAGTCCTAGATTAACCGCGGTTTATTCATGATTGATTTAATTTAATCTGATTAGAATTCCAATCAAAGCATTCATCTGAATCAAAAAATTAATTGGTCAAAGTCACACCTGGTTAAATTATTACCTAATGTTTTCTGATTTAGCAATGAATAAATTATATGATAGTGGTCGCAAACACGACAGCTCAGCATGAGGTCCTTGGTTCGATTCCCGGGTTGGAAGTTATTAGATTATTTCATGAGGATAACTGCCACGGAGTCTGGATTTGTGCCCTGTTGATGGGAATAAGCTCGCCCCCTATTACATGGGACTCAAACATAACTACCAAACTGTGGGGTGGGTACACCTCTGCCTGAACCTTTGGGGATAACAGGCGTGATGTTTTGTTACTTATCAAAATATAATACTGCTGTTCCAAAAATTATATTACTACTGTTCCAAAAATGTGTCAACTAGTTTCACGATTTTTGAATCGTGAAACTAGTTGACACATTTGCGAAAGCTACTAATTGCTTACACGCCTAAGGAATTTCAGAAATGCCACAAATACTTGCAAAAACACCCGGAAATACCGGGTTCATATCCCGGGGCGTTCTGTGATGATGAACGACCACAAAAACTGACACATCACCCGTTTGTAGCTGTCATCGGGTGATGAATGGCGAAGAGAGGAGAGGTGGAACATCAGAACATTTGATTTATCTTAATGGGGCTGGTAAATATAGAATTGATTGCCTTTTGCATGTGGTAAGGAGCTGATTCTTATCTAATTACACATATAACATCACGGCTATTATCGCCAATGGGCTTGGCAGAGGTGTACAGTCAACAATATTTATACACGCAGCAACTTTTATAAGTGATTTTGGATCATTCCCACTAGTTCTACTGCACAGTCGTGCAATAGAACTAGTGGGATTTTTTATCCCACACGATTCAAGGTGGTACGAAATCGTAGAACTAATCTACTATATTGATAAACGTTTTACGTTTCCACGAACATAGTGTTTTGGAAGCCATACTATTACGAAATAAAATCATCCTTTATTTCACGAGAAAATTGCTTTTGAATTCTGCTAAGTATTCTATATGTAGGTATCATATCAATAGCTGCTACTGAGAAATCATGATGATCCACAGTACCACATGACCACTAGCCTGAAGGAAGGAAACAGTCCAAAAAATATGGCAGGGCAGATAAAACACATAAAATACTGCTTTAATTCTTATTTTGTGTAATGCAGACATTTGTAAACGCTCATTGCGAATGCCCCTCACTGGTTTTGCAATCGTAATAACAAAACAAAGAGTGTCTTGACCACTGACCCATAAAAACGACATGTGGACCCATGTCTCATGGTAAGAGGAGCGGGTGAATAAGCGTAGCGGTTAGGTTAGAGAGAGAAGAGAGAAACAAAAAGGTGCAGGAGACGCTTCGCGAATGCTGATTCGCATTTAAATCTGGATGGTGCATGATCGATCACTCTCGAATCTCGACCGAGAGCTCTTTCTGTGTACTACGCGTCGCAAAAAAAATTTGTAACCAAGACATTTTCATTTTTTTTTCAGACTGTAGTTCATATTTTTTTTTTGTATTTTAGTTTAATTAACAATGGTGCTTGAGAAATTAGGTTAGTATTGTCACAAATGTTAGTATTTACAATTTTATTATTTATTCAGACCTATGACTGTCCCCACCCAGTGACTCTAGAAGAGGTAGTCCGGTTCGGTCTGGCGCAATCACCTTCAAAATGCTTTTGTCAGTACTCCGCAGAGCCTGTAAAAGGCTGCTTTTTCGTATGGTGGCGTGGAATCTATCTGTGCGAGCCTCCGCCATAGGGCTATGGCGGTCCTAACAGCGCCCTGAAGGTGAAAGAAGTCACACGTCATAATCAAAATTTAATATTTCATGTTTTAGAGATTCGTTCGACGACAAGTTGCATCGTCGGAGAACTTGAGCGAGGCGTATAGTTCTCACTCTTAAAGTTTTTATTCCGCTTCTCCGCTATCTATGGGACTTGGCCCTAAACCTTTTGTTTGCAGTATCCGTAAGTACCTAAGACTGTCGGTAAAAAGCGAGTAATTGAAGGAAACGCGTGGTAGTTTCTCATGGAACTGTGCTAATTTATATGGGTGAGGGGTTCATAGGAGACCAGACCAAATACCAATCGAAATGGACTATGATACCTTTTAGACTGGGCACCGTGTAGAATCAATTCAATTTTCTTGTAAACTTTGACATTCAAAAGTGCTTTTAGATACTACTTGAAATAAATTCATTATGTGAATGATGAATAATGATTATTTAGCAAATAGGTTTTTACAAACGATTTTACACGAAAATGGTTTTAAAACTAGATAAAGCCAGTAGTAAAAAAATAACTGACTACTCTGACAAGAAACCGCCGAAACTACTCAGAGGCCATAGTCTCTTTTAGGGTTCAGACATACTCTTTGTTTAGTCACATGAGGACTATATATGCAGATTAGTATCTGAGATGTTCTTTTGAAGAAATAACCACACAGATTTTAGTAGACCTGTCCAGTCATTCAGTCAGTCAGTCTGTCCAAGTATAGTTATCGTGAAGCTCGACTCATCATAACTCATGTAGTTCAACTTTGACTTCAAGTCTCTTGCTATACTAAAATATTGTGGCTCTCATATTATGTTAGGTAGGTATTTCACTCTGGAAGGTCAACTTGCCATTTCTTTTATCAATATGTGCAGAAGATTTATTTTTAAATTAGAAAAAAATTAGGTAAATCATCATCATTATTCTCTTGCTCTTATCCCAATTCATTCAGTCTTCTTCCTCCATACTTCTCTGTTGCTCGTCATCTCATGAGACACCTCCTTTTTTGTCACATCACCCTCTTTACAGTCCATCCATCGTTTCTTTGATCTTTCTCTACTCTTATAGCCATCCACATTCAAACTCAAAACTTTCCTCACGACAAAATATCTGTCGGTAAAATGGACCCTGTTTTATACATGTATAATTATATCAAACAAGACCATCATCCCAGTTATAATTAGGTCCCTACAACCACACGGGGTGACGCCTAATAGGCACCATCACTATCGAGGTCAGGCCAGCACATTTGCTCACTCATTCGTGTGCCCTCAGCCTCAGTTCACTGAAATCACTCACAAGCCGACGCGACGGCGCTAATGATGTGAAACTGCCCGTATGTGAATCTCGCTCAATCTTATATGTAAGAAATAGGTATAGTTACACAGATGTAATATACTTTATTGTACAGGCAGCAGTGCCAATAATGTATAGATAGGTAGGTACACTTAGCAACGTTTAGAAGCACTTCATTGTATGTTAAGTCACGAAACAAATGTTTTGGAACCCACATAATCATAAAGTAGGTCACATCTCAAAGTTGTAATCGTTATTTCACTAGAATTTGCATTTGAACTTTACTAAGTGGATTTAGGTATATTTTTGCTGTGGAAAATCATCAAATAACCCCTCCCGCTCTTGGGCAGAGCGATAGGGAGTGTCAGACTTCTACTGACTAAAAACCACCCATGTTCCTTCTTAGCCCTTCATGTCGAGGCCGCGGTATCCCTTGCGAACAACCCGCAGCCTCGACAGGAGCTCGTGACTGCACACCAAAATTATTAAGCAGATATTTTACAATATTAAATACTTGGTCTACAGCTATGACCAGTATGACCAAAGTATAAGAACATGCCATGGGTGATTTAAGTATTTAATAAGGTCAATTAGAGAAAGGGTCAGCTTTGATCCATCGTACAGTTTTAAGATTAGTGACAACATAAAATCGCACCTGTGATACCCAAAGGGTTGGCCAAAGAATAGTATTACACATTTTACGCTAGTTAAGACTTTTGTACCTATTGCAGGTAGTAATGGCGAACCTATTTTCATTATCCTGCCCTTGAAGAACGCTGATAGTAAGAACGAGCCTAATCATAACCATACTACTAAACACCCGCCATAAATCTAGGTACCTACCTGCTTACCAGGTACCTATATCTATGTGCAAACCTGCGGGGATTACAGGCTTGGTTTTAAGATATTATCAAATCTGCCACATATGGTTATTACGGCATAATAAGTCCCTGCTACGTGTCGCAGCTTTAGCAAAAACCCTGATAAAGAGCCACTGATAAAGAAAATCTAAACAAACAAATAGTAAACAAAGCCATAATCTCGGAAAGTGTACGGAAGCGATCGTAAACTTAGTTTCGTGGTAGCGCCTGCGACGCGCATCAGAACCATGCGCCCGCGCCATACTGGCCTACGAATTACTAAGTGATAGACGGTAGCGATTGTGACTATCTTACAACATCACCTGCATAGTCGTTTCCTAACTGTTTTGGGCGCCTCCCAATACTGTGCTGGGCTGTGGAGGTCAGACAGGCAGTGGCTCCATGTAAATTACTGGCATACAGCACCACACACACATACTGGTATACATGCTCCATCCGGTTCCGCTGGAAGCCGACCCCATCATAGTTGGGAGTTTGGGAGGCTAGGCAAATGACAACAGAGGATCGTGGAAGGTGCACTAGTTCCCATGATTCCCGGTGAAGTATGTGAGGAAAAACCAGGGTAGTATTTAGTCAGTTAGAGTTTGGTAGACCCCTCCGTTCGCCCCAGGGCGGAGGACATCGTGGGTTATCGACCCTGGAACAAAAAAAGGCTAGATAGAAGATACATTCGTCTAGGTAACTGGATTATTTATTTTGGCCACGGAGGATCACCACGTTGATCTTGGCTTATCCTCAGATATCCTGCACATAGTAGGGAACATTCTAGACACCCTAACAACGCCTTATCTTTACTTTAATATTATTTAAAATGTGAAAGTAACTCTGTCTGTCTGTCGCGGTTTCACGCCAAAACTACTGAACCGTTTTAAATGAAATTTGGTACACAGATAGTCTAGAGCCTGGGAAAGGACATAGGCTAGTATTAAATGCGAAAAAAAAGGTTGTAAGGGGTTGAAAGGGGGGGTTGATCAGCTTGTTCAATTACAAAACCGCAGTACCTTCCACCTTGTCCCACAGACGATACTGAGACGACTGGCAAATTACTCCACGTCGTGTTTTGAGGAAAAGTTACCATTCACACGATGACTCACTTGTATGATGAGAACTATCGGCGTGTGTGTGTGTGTGAAATTCTAATCGGTAATGTTCGTGACAACCGATTTATTTCGACTCATTCCGATTCTGGGGCGGTTTACCGTATAACTGCGATTGCGGTTGCTTATCTGGATCTTTATGCTAGCTGTTTTGTTGGATTGAGGACGATACAACGTTTTGAGGTAAAGGATGTAAGTTATGGGTAAAAAAGTTGGCTTAAAAACCACAAATATCTGGGTTTTGTTTGGGATATTTGTCTTGGTGCTTAATATGTACAGTGGCCTACAGTGACTCTATGGAATACTTACAGGAAAATCGACTTAGCGTTTAACTTGATTTTATATCGTGTCGGCCCATTTGCACACGTATTTTTACGGAAAATCTCCACGAAAGGCTCTTTTTAAATTTCTTTATAAATGTTCTTCTTTCTGTCGATGATTCCCATTTTTTTTTCATTTCTTTCAACCAGAACTCGGCCTCTTTGCAGGTGTTGGTAGTAACTTCGGACAGGTCCCTTAGGTAAAGTGCTGGTGGAGTTGCACAAAGAACAGGTTAGGAGGTGGGCCATGGTTTTATAAATGCTGACAAGACCTGATGCTGTGGTGGTCATGGTAATTATTGTTTGGTTTCTCGTTTTTTGAATTATTTGTATGTATTATAATATATATTAGTTTATTTAATTCCATCTTAATATATATGTATTAGTATGTACCATTTATGTAGGTATATTGATTTATGTTAACAAAATAGTATTCTTCTAATTTATTTATATTCGTACTCTACCACAGTGCTGTCCTATTTGACCCTAAGGTTGACTGGTAGAGAATGCCTTGTGGCATTAAGTCCGCCTATGTACCACGTTTGTGCATGAAGTTTAAATAAATAAATAAGACCTACTAAAATTATACAAATGACATAGGTAATGTCCCAAAATCTACACAAGCCCATAACTCTGTACATATATACAGTATACCTACTTAATATTGACAGCGCAGTGACAAAGGTGCGCTTGCGCATGCCACAAGCGCACCGCGTCAATCGTCACTAATTAGATTGTTTAGCGCCCAGCCGTAACGGACCTCCCTGACTGACAGACGAATATGACTCGGAGGTCCCGTTAAGTTATTTCCTTTCTTTATAAAAAGCAGTTTAGATTGTCGACAATTATGGGTATTAGTAAGTACAGTTGGGTTTCCTTTTATGCCTCTGGATAGGGGTAATAATAGTACCTAACTTGTTTTCAGTTAATCCATCTTCCCGTCGGGGCTGCGAGTCCCGTCGGGGCTGCGGGTTGTTCGAAAGAGATACCGCGGCCTCGTCGCAAGGGCTCAGAAGGAGCATGGGTGGTTTTTAGTCAGTAGAAGTCTGACACTCCCTTCCCCTCTGCCCAAGAGCGGGAGGGGTAATTTGATGATTTTTCACCCACATAAAAAAAAAAAGTTGATCCATCTTTCTGGTCCTGTTTCCACAGGTAAATCAGGTGTACTTAAGGTCAAGCACGATTAAGTAAAACAAATGTAAAATTAAGATGGAATTTGTCATAATTATCTAGAAATAAAACCACTGAAATCCGCCCAAGACTTCCAGTTAGAATTTTTTTATTTTAATATTGAAATTCAACAGATCCTAATAAGTTCCTATGTATCTTAGTCACAAATTGTCCTGTGATTTATCAACGACAAAAGAAGTACTATAATAAAAAAATAAATATCGGACAAACTGTAGGTACAGTTTTTCTCATACATGTGATTTATCGTTGCAGTTTGAACTGTACCGTCCAATCGCAACGATTTTTCGTAACGTATGTAGCGGCCAAACTGTACAGTTTGTCCGATTTTAGCACTACGAAAACTGTGCAGTTTAAACTGTACCGTCCGATCGTTATGATTTTTCGTAACGTGTGGAGCAGCCATTAAGTGATTAGTTTGTCTAAACTTACAAGAAAGGAACTCTACTTAGCTAATTACAAATCGCGTGCCCGCACCTTCGGCTATCCATAACTTTGCGTATTTATTTTACAGGAAAAACAGGAACGACTGCAGAATTAACGCTGCACCCTTATTTTCTAGGTATTTTTTTTATTACGATGCGTTTTCTAACCCCATGCAACACATGCAACATGATGTATGTTGCAGTTAAAAACCAGCGTCGGGCACTAGCCGCTCGGCATTTTGCTGAACTGGTCCTATTTGGCGCAGCCGTGAGATGCACACACTGTTTCAGTTTAGTTTTTTAGTTCATTTTTTATTGTTTGTTGTGTGCACTTGTGGCATGTGCTTAATAAATATGTTTTCTTTCTTTCTATGTCAGCTTCATCATCTGCTTAGCTTGTTCCCACCCAACATGTTGCCAACTGTGTTGAGGTCAGGCTTCCAGTCTAACCAGAATTAACCAGATGCTGAATAATTCCAACTATTTCACATGGACTGACTACCTAAATATGATGTGTCAGACTCCAATGAATGCTGTTACTATAAAACGAAAGTTGAGAAGTAGATTAGTACTAAAATAACGAATGTCCACAAAAAAACAACCTGTATTGTTCGCAAATACACTCCATTATAATAATATGTAAAGAATATCGAGAAAGTTGCATTGTACGTTATAATGTACATAATATAATGAATAATGTCGTGGGAAAAAGAGAAAATATGTAACACTGCATTTCATGTAAGGCACGTAGGTAATACCGGTGCGCGGTGCGTCGAGCGAGCCAACTATTCAAAGATGAGAACTTGATTCAATATTTCTGCTTATCCCCGTGGACAGTGTGCGTTATAATAATTTTTGTATTATTATTCAAATCGTGCGTGTGAACTTTGATAAACTGTTGAATTATGTAGTGTGTTTTGTTTCTTGTGAAGGTTCCTGAGGAAAGCTATGGAAAGCAAAAATAATTGATGAGACGTTTGTTAAAATAAATCACTACATAACATAAAACAAAGTCCCCCGCCGCATGTATCTGTCTGTCTGTTCGCGATAAACTCAAAATCTACTGCACCGATATTCATGCTATTTTCACCAATGGATAGAGTGATTCTTGATGGGAGGTTTTAGTTTATTATTTGACCGACATCAACGTGGGCGAAGACGCGGGCGTCAGCTAGTAAAATTATATTTCTAAGCTTCAAAATTATCCCAGTCTGTAGACATTCTCTGAATTATGATCTTTCTAGTAAATGAAATCCCCTCATCGAGGATGTGACAAGGATAGGACCGCTCGATATTCCAAAGTTTAGGAGAGGCCTATTCGTTCAAGTAGATTGGACATCTACATAACATGGAAAATACCGCTGCACGATGATTTGGCATGACAATCATACGAAATTTTCAATTATGAATCCGATTAATCAGATGCTGTTCCAAATCCTAGACATAGCGATGCCATCTAGCGACTGTTGCAAACAATTTCAAAAAAAGGCGTCCAACCATAACCTTGCAGAATGACCTGAGATTCCAGATAATGTAAAAATGGTAAACAATCCAAAAAACAAATAAATCTTTGTCACATAAAATTAAGAAGCGAACTACTCATGTCTGTACAAAAGTCGACATTTACTTGGTATAAAGTGGTCGTTTTGTCAATAAATCCGTAATGCAGGCCTGCGATGAGGCACTTACTGGAATATTAAGTTATTCTTGCTTTTCTGCGTATTGGTGATATTGGCATGTAGGTATTTACTTACTTAGGAATCTTTATTGTGACAGGATAACACCTACCTATTATATTTACAAGATGTTCTATGGTTACACCTTTTGAACGTTACACTCCTCCATTCGTTCAGAAGTTATTCAGAAAAGAGACTGGAAGCAAAGGGGTCACAGGTTTTAGGAAAAGACTCGAGAGGTTGTGCAAATTTCGTTGATCCTTCCTAGTCGTGCATCGGTCGAGCATTATTGTAGCGTTTTCCGATTCCAAGGCATTTAATTGCAATGGAATGGAAATGCATGCAAGTGTGGATTACCAGCAGTATGGGAGCTATAGGCATGGGTGCTCTTCAAATTAGTGATGAATTTAAACCCGGTCTTCAAGTAAGTCAATTTACGAGAAGTTTTAATATTCAACCTCATCAGCACATTCTGGAAGAAACAATAGCAGAATTTCAATATAAAGCACACCATTAACACCACACCTACGATTTCACACACCTATTTTTAGCCACACCTCATATAAATGCGTAGAAATGGCGCAAAACAAACATTTTTCCGTCGCAAGCGCAGTTGAGGCGTGCGCATCACGATGGCATTCGTATGCGCAACGCGGGCCGTAATTGATACGGTCTTAGTGTGCATTATGTGGTCCTCTTTTGACAGTTTATGGAGTAAAGAAATATAAAGGTCGAGGACAATTGTTGAATAGGATGAGATCACCAAAGGTGCTTTGACTTTTATTAGGGTTCCCAACAGATAAGTATCTATTGTTGACGAAGAAAGTACCTCAGTGTATGGTGATGATAACCCTTAGATAATAATATGGTAACCCTTAGATGGCCACTACTGATTATAAGCCTGCCCTTTTCTGCATGTTTTAAGTTAACTCGCGGAATAGATTCGTTTGTTAATCTTTTGCTCCGGAGAAGCGTCCTTATTGTCTATAATCGATCAGTAGGTGCCCTATACAAGAAAAGTCCGCGGCAGACCACGATAAAGATAGTAGACAACTTGATTGTGCTCCTTTGGAATTGGTAAGCCAAAGCTCAGAAGCGTCGGAAGCGAAGGCAGTCTCTGATGCCCTTTAATTGACATCGTTATTTAGATTTTTTATTGATGATAATGGTTTGAAAGAGAGAGACTCATTAGATGAAGCTTAATAGAGAAGTATGGAAGACGACATGCTGCGCCCGACCCATTGTGCAGCATCTTCCATCGTTTATTAATTTAATTTAATTCACAGACCACACATGGCATGAATATGGCATGAATTCAAGTCTATTTTGATCTTCTTTAATTTTCTCGTAAACCTATTTTGCCGGCTGCTACAGAGAATTAGCATTGCGACCGGGCTGCCCGTATTTATGAAGAACAACAAAATAAACTGGCAACTTTACGAGTATGTTACTGAACAATTACCAAGATGTCACCGTAACACCTTATACGGCGCTTTATTGGGACCATAATGCTTACTTTATTATATTAAAACTTCGAACTAAATTAAAGTTGAAATTACTGAAATGGACATACGGACACCGTTTGTAAATATATCATATCGTTATAGAATTAAAAGGATGTCATCTCAATAGGCTGCCAACAAGACAAACGACTTTGTGAGGCGAAGAATAGATAAAGTAAGAAATTAGTATATTAGAGGAAGTCTGAAAGTGGTACCTGTACAGAAAAAATAACAAGGAATGAGGAGGGAAGAAACGTGTATTACTAAAAAAGTTGATGGATGAAGAGGAAGGCCAAAGAAAAGATGGATGGATTATGTGACGTATGATATGAAACAGAAAGGGATAAATGATGCCGTGACGTCGACAGGAGAATATGGAAGCGCTGACCCCAAGTGGAATGAGACAAGTGCAGGAAGATGATGATGATTGGTACATAGCATAACATATCTTGCAAAAATCATCAAATGACTCCTCCTGAAGGGAGTTTCAGACTTCTACTGACCAAAAACCACCCATGTTTCTTTTCAGCCCTTTGTGTCCGGGGCCGCGGTATCTCTTTCGAACAACCCGCAGCGAGAAAGGTGTCCCTTATGGACTATGGTACAACCAGATCTTTTCAGTTACCTATGTGCTATGAAGCTTATTTACAACTCGAACAAACTAGAACATCATTAGATTATTACATGTCCCCAATATTACGGCGGGACGTGAATCAGGTGCTACGTCGCATTTGATTGCTTGAACGTTCACTTGCTTGACAAATTATTTGTTGATGATAGATGTCGGCCGATTATTGCGTTTATCTCGCTAATGTCATTGCTTGCTTGGTGCACGTATGACCTACAAGATACGCCAATCATAGGTACCTAGTTTTCAAAAACGGGTACGTATTTAGAGCAGATTTATCTAGGTGTGGGTAGTTTGAAAATGATATTGGTCACATAATTGTGTAATATTTGAATATGACAACGTCACGCCTGTAATCCTCAAAGGGTTAAGCAGAGGTACCTAATAGTACACCCAACTTAGCCAGTTATGTGTATGACCCAATCTCATGTATAAGGGAGCGAGCCACTGCCTTCAACCGGGCCCAAATCTAATGTGCGTGTGAACTGAGGGACCAAAAAGAAAAAAAAAAAAAAAGGCTCCGTGCTGGTTCAAAAACTCAATAACACTTTGCCCGCCCCGGGAATCGAAACCAGGACCTCATGCTCAGCAGTCGTACTTGCGACCGGTAGAGCAACGAGGCAGTCACACAGGAAAAGTAGACTATCCCCCGGGATAAATATGACTTCGTCTCGGGCGAGATGGACATTCAACTCGGTCTTTTCCATAAACAACTACAGCATAACAAGGGATATGGACGCTACAATAAATAAAAACAAAAACAATTAATTTAACTCATTTATTTTGTTAACATTTCGTCAAGTTACAGTCAAATAGTTAGAAGGCCAGTCTATTTCATTGAACACTACACATTTGTTCTTTAGGAATCCAATATTATAAATTAATCACTTGTTCGGGAGGCGTGATTCGACCAGCATATCTATTCACAAACAATCGAATCGAAAACGAATCGTATACCTACCTATGTCGTATGTCTGTCTCGCTCACTCTCGTAATGCCAAAAAAGGATTCGATTTCGATTCGATTGTTTGTGAATAGCAATGCTGGCTAGATGCTATATATACACGAGCACACGACTTAGCAATATTTTATAGCAATTATCTCGTAAGATAACGGTTTCTATATATAGATAATACCTAGTTCGTAATAGTATAACTTCCAAAACACTATGTCCGTAAAAAACGTAAACGTTAATCCATATAGTAGATGAAAATCACTTGTAAAAATTGCTACGTGTTTACATTTCATTGCTCGTGGAAAAAGTCGCTCTGTTTGATCTTCAACTGTGCCGAACCGATCGGTAAATGCCGAATGAAGTTTGCTGAACGGCACGAGCTATATTTACGTAGCGATTGCTAACGGTCAGTTTTGTCTGTTTGCCGTCCCTAACAAGTGTATAGCACCCGATTTGAAGTTTGGTTTTGGCAGTAAATGTTTACACATATAATTAAACTATTCAAATAACTTGTATATTGTTGAGGTGAGTGCAATAACTCATTGCAAGTTAAACATGGATGGTATTTAAAGGCAAAAGGATTTCTGCTAGGTTTTTGAAAGCATGGCCCTTAAAAGATTAAGCAGAACCAATGCACAACCATAATTCATTCTATCCATTGCGAATAAGTTTAATATGACCAAGGAAATCTTCCGTTTTCAATTCATTAGCTACAATACCTATTTACAAGCTAGTAGTCACAGTACAGTGAAATATACATGTATATTAGTTATCTACGTTAATTAATATTATTGACATTACACTTCCCCGATTTTATAACAACTACCGAACCAATTTACACAACGCAACAACAGGACCATTCAAACATAATTACATGGAGTGTTTTTTGCCTATCTTATTTGATTTAACTTGGTACGCTACTTTGGAAGCGTTCAAGTATTACGTAACAAATTTGGGGTGAGGGCGGTCTGGTAAAACGTTACGATGCGTTACAGGAGCGGAGGGGGGGGGGGTTACGTGACATTGTTTTTTTAACCCTTCAAACCGGTCGCGCATTCTCTCACGCATTTTTTAAAACGTTTTATTCTCAAAATCTCAAATTTTAGGTAAAAATGATAACGTGGTGGTTACATTACGTTTTACAGAAAAACGTTACGGCGCGTTACATGGAGAGGAGCGGGCTCAAAAATCTCCAAAAATTGCGTGACGTAATACTTGAACGCTCCCTTTTTAAAACATTGAGTTAGGACTTATAAGTAATAATAATATATAAGGTATGATATAAATGACGTAAAAAACTTGAGATTTAACATTCTTGGAACTCATTTGAAATCTCAGCACCCAATATTCGTTTTACAAATCAAATAAGCAAAGATAAAACAAACTTTACATAAGTCATATTAAGATTTTAAATTTTAATAATATCTAATCGTTATTAGTTAAAATTCTAACTATATACAGTGTTACTAAATAACTTAGGGTTCAAAGTTAAACTTTGTCATAATACTTTTATCTAAAAGCGTTATTTGTACATAAACTGTTAACTAGTTTGGCGATGACCGCGTGGCTAGTACTTCTTGACACTAGATGGCGCTGATTGTGAAGGAAAAACGTAGACAGATAATAGAAATATAGAAGTCATTTAATAACAAAACATTAAGACAAGCAGGACACATTATTAAACTAAGGGCCTATTTTACGATGTCGGAATAGCCACTGTTTACCGAATAAATATAAAATGAATTTGTACCAAGTGATTTATTAAGTAATTTAACGAGAACTATGCCGTAGGTTGTGAAACAGTTCAGGAATGACCCAACTAAAGCAGTATATTGAAATCACAATAGCCCGGAAACGGAACAACTGGAAATCAAGGGGGAGAAGCTTTTGCCCAGCAGTGGGATACATAAGCTAACAATGTCAGTATAACAGCCAGATTTTACAAAAGCAGTAACGAGACGAGAAGAGTAAAGATGTGTTGTAAACCACAGATACCTAGTATTTCGTTAATTACTTCTCTCGTATTTGAACCCACCACACCAACACCGTCGAGGTCGCAGAGTTCTGGTCAAAACTAATTTGATTATAAAAAGGGAATATCGACACGACGAAGAAGAAGACTTCTCGTGGTCGGTTAGCTTTATTGGACACGGTTGAGCATCGAGGACAGATGTCTCATATTCATGTCACACGGCACGGTTGGCGCAATGGCTGAGCGTTTGGACTGCTATGCTGCGTGTCGCAGGTTCGATCCCCGCACGGATCAAATATTTGTATGGCCTACAGATAGTTGTTTCGGGTCTGGGTGTGTTTGTGTATGTGAGTTTAAATGTTTGTGTTTGCACCCGCGATACAGGAGAAATTCCTAGTGTGGGGCAATGTTTTAAAATATATATAATATATATTATTTGTTTAGGCCAAGCGGTTTAGCTAAATACATGCTAGCTCCTATACATTTCCTCTCAGCTCAGCTTCGCACATATTTCTACACTTTTCCGCTTTGGTGAAGTATGTGCCTTGTGTATTTCGGTATGTATCAAGATGTATTAGCCACTCGGTAATAATATTAATTGCACTAGAGGTGGGTACGTTGTTATGAGCTGTGAGCGCTGCACCGCGATTTTATGGCTTCTGAAACAATGTAAAAGGATAAATATTTAATTGAGGTGAATCTGTGTAATTGAACGACTGAATTAATTATCATACAGAGCATATAGGGTGTAAAAGTACCCTTAACGCAAACGAAGGGCACTTGTTCTTCCCACCACTGCGATCATTTTTTTAATACAGTAAAAACTAACTATCTATCAAAGAAATCCTAACACCGTCGTGGTGCCGACGATACGACAATAACCTACCTAAATGGCTTTGCCAAATTCGTTTATTACATTTCATTTCCACACGTTAATCGGTGCAAATTCTTCCTAAGGTTAGTAAACCAATATTTGTTTGTAAATTGTAATGTATTTCGTTTACAGTTTTATGCTACTTAGTTTTATTGTTTTTTTTATATTTTATTTTATTTTGGTGTTAAGATTTATTTGATAGTTTAATAATGTTCCTATGAACTAGAACTACCAGTGGTTTCATTTATTGTCGTATTGTTGGCACCAACCTGTATATGTAATTAGTTTATGCATAGGGCATTTTATGGCAATGAACCTCTTCAAATTAAAGGAAGGGGTAATCTATTTTTTTTGATTGGGGACAAGTCCGCCACACTATTCTTAAAACCACGACAACTCTTAAAAGTCAAAATCAATGCGCCCACCGGAAAAGCGTCGAGACAATGAAGCTTAACGAAGTTCCAGAGAAACAAATTAACTGTCTTGTATCCGCAAACGAAGTTAATCAGAAAAGAATAGCAAAGGAATATAAAAAAAACTCAATTTCTGATTTCCTCCATAACAGCAGAACAGAACATGGATTATAGGCACAAAGGGAAGTACAACCAGGATAAGCTTAGTTGCCTAGCACAAACAATCATTTTTTTAACGAAGTTCCTTATCGCGCGTTGGGAAAGTGGGCTAGGCGGAAAAAATTAAGACCAAAAGTTGTAACGACACTTTTTGCTATAGATTTTTTTTCCTACTGATTAAGTTTATATTACATTATATTTGTTTATAATAAAAAAAAAATATTTTAACTTAAAAAAATAAAATTTTATTACAATTCCTTCAGTAATTAATCAAAAGGAACTTCGTTCCATCCGGGTGTCGCTTGACACCTCTCAAGTTTTATTTCTATGAGAGTAATTGAATAGTGACCTGGCAACAGCAGTACAACGTAGCGTCATCAATCGGGCTCGGCATCACCGCGCCCCTCGCTCAGCTACGGCGGCGGCGCCAGCGGCACCAGCAGCGGCTCGCGCGCGCGGCGCGGTCTGCGTGCGGGCGCGCGTGTGCCGGCCGCGCGCAGGCGGGGCCGGCCCGGCCCGCGGCGGGTGCGCGCGCCGTCCACGGGTAAGGGGGATGAGATGGTTTCTAGTGGCGCGTCGGATTCTAGGAGGGCGGCACCTGGAGGAACGTTATACATTTACTTTATAAACATCTTAAATTCACTCACAGGACGAAGTAATCTCTTAATTGGATTAAATAGAGGTGAAATATACGGGAAATCCTATGAGTCTCTCCTAGTGTGTGATGAAATATAAGCGACAGTAATCTCTAGATATCGAATTATATGCAAATGCATATTTTATTGCATACTTCAAGCATTTATGATGCATATGCATATTTCCATTATTTTATATGCTTATAATCCGATCTTACAAATCACATTGTACTCTAAACATTTCATTTTTGATTTTTTACAAGGACAATAATAAATCAGCTGTAATCGTTACATAATAGGGCAGTTGACTAAAAAAATTTTATTAGTCCGTCAGATAGATTTTCAAAAAATATTGGATACGTATTTTTCTTTTTTAAACAATACATGAAGACGACACAGTGCTTCCAAAAGTCACGTGACGTCATAGTTTGGTACATTTTTTACCAGAAAGTGACGTCACCAGCCCCCACTCACGATCTTTGACACGTTTTATTTTCGTAAATTTTTGTTAATTTGATAAATTAAAAAACACGTATCCAATATTTTTCGATAATCTAACAGACGGACTAAACCGAATCATGTTTTTTTAGTCAGTTAACTACCCTATTACTGCACGCCAACATTTGATCTACAAAAACCACCCTTACGGCCTATAACACAGAAGCTAACTTGAAATTTATGAAGCACACTTCATTCGTTTGTTCACTGCAAAGACGACCTGACTCTATTTATTTCACTGGGTTTACAATCTATCCACATCATCATTATCTTGCCCTTATCCCAATTCATTTGGGGTCGGTGCAGCATGTGTTCTTCTTCCATATGTCTCTGTATCTCGTCATCTCGTGAGACACCTCCTTTCTTACCATATCATTCTTAACACAGTTTACAATATATCTACGCTTCAACATAATTAAACAGATAAGTTACCAGCAGCAACAGCAATAGCGTTGTCAGCGGGCTGCGGGTCAGGTCTGCGTGTGAGTGCGTGTCGCGAGCCGCGCGGACGTCCGCGCCGAGCGCCGCGCCCGCCGCGCGACACGCCCCACGTGCCCGCGCGGACTGCGCCCGAGTATGAAGCTGACGGACAGAAAACACAAAAATGTTATTATTGGCTTCTTGAATATCAGCTATGGGAGAACACCTGGCATTAACTAAATGCTTGATATAACAAATATTTTTTATTAGGATAGATAAAATATTCAAAATTATAATGCGCGACGGGTAAGGCAGAGCTGTACATAACAATACACCTTTAATTTCGCCAGTAATGTTTAAGAGCCATGTAATAAACAGCGAGCCGATTGCCATCAACCAAACACGAATCAAGACTCCGTGGCTACTGCTAAGAAATTACCCGTATAAATAGTGTAATAAACCCGGGAATCGAACCCAGGACGTTATACTCAGCAGTCACGAGGCAATGTACTGTACATGAAGTGTTTGCATTTAATGTTTCCAGAAAGTCAATAAATAATTTATTGTGAAATTCTCAGTTCATCGTATTTTCATAATGATTGTACTTACGTATAGGTGCAGGCGAAACTGGTACATCCACCACGAGTTTATCACCATCGTCATCCACTTGTAAGGGACTGCCCGGCTCTGACGCTGAGTCGCGAGGTCGCTTAGCTTCTACCGTCACTGGGGGTGGCGCCTGCTAAATGTAACATTTATATTGGTTAAAAACTTTCATCATCTATTTTGGAGGATAAATTGATACCTCGAACATGTTTTTGAGTTTCCGAATAAAATATTAAATCTCCACTTCCATTATCTCATTTTTATAAACCTTTAGTTTTAATATTCTTATTATACAGGGTGTAAATCAACCCATCACACACCCGTCAACCAAGCATTCTGTACATCAATCTAAGTACCCCTATGCAAAAATTTTTGCTGGGAAATGACTTTTTTTTTGGGTCAAAAATCACATTTTACGGTAAAACTCAAAGTAGCACTCTTAAAACATTGTGCTAGTGGATGCTTTGAATAGTAAACGGGTCATGAAGGTAATTTAAGTAAAGTTAAAACCTGGAAAACTAGTATTTACAAAAACAGCTGTGAAAAATTTGGAAAAAAATGATCGCAGTGGTGGGGAGAACAAGTGCCTTTCGTTTGCGTTAAGGGTACTTTTACACTCTATATACACAGGAACGTATTTTTTAAAAGAAACTTTGCCCCACAACAGGAATTTCTCCTGTATCGTGGGTGCGTTAACAAACATTTAAACTCACAAACCAAACACCCAGACCCGGAACAACTATCTGTAGGCCATACAAATATTTGTTGCGGGCAAGGATCGAACCCGCGACATGCAGCGCAGCAGTCAAATCGCCTTAGCCACTGCGCCAACCATGGCACAATGGGCTTGTCAAATGGCTGTTGATCTGACAAACGGTCTAACCGGACGGTATAGTCTAGTTATTGTGTTTGGTTATACTTACAACTTGTGGCAAAATTCCTAATTTCCGTTTACGTTCCCTTTCTTCCATTAATTTCTTTTCTTCAGATTTTTGACGATCTGTAACAGAAAAACAGTTGTAATAAAATTGTATAAAGCTGGTCTACTCGACGAAGTCCTGGAGAAACAACTGTCTTGCATCCCGCAACGAAATTAAAGAGAAAATAATAGCAGAAATGTAGTTATGATGTATGTCATTTATATAATGTAAATTATGATGTTTTAACTTACATTTCAATTCAATTTCTTCGTCATCTAAGAGCAAAGACACGACTTCTTTAGGCTTCAATGTGTCAGGTTTGAAGTTGCCTCCGCTAATCACCATCCTTTGAATCTGTAGAACAAAAATAATAATTTGGTTCACTTGTCTTTACTTGGAAATTACATTCACAAGATCATATTGAATTAGTTGGCGATACTTCATACACGTAACGCGCAGGTATAGTTATCAAATCAGAATAATAATATCCGCCTAAACGGTTATGGCAGCTCTTTCCGTTTTGGGCAGACTAATTTGATTACGATCACCACACGGTAACACGACACTATCTCCCTCCACTCACCTCGGACTTCTCCCTCGCGCGCTGCATGATCCTCTCCTCAATAGTCCCCTTGCAGATGAGGCGGTACACAGTGACCTGCTTGGTCTGACCCAGTCTGTGCGCGCGGTCCATGGCCTGCTGGTCTACCGTGGGGTTCCAGTCTGAGTCGTAGAAGATCACTGTGTCTGCTGCTGTGAGGTTTATGCCGAGGCCGCCGGCTCGCGTTGAGAGGAGGAACACGAAGATGTCTGAGCGGGCCTGTGGAGGGAAGCAGAAAGCTATATAGTATTGATTGTTTCAGAAAGATTGGCGATTTAGCCCCACTCAACACCACTGACGAACTGTGGCGAGACAGTGTATCCCTTCCTAAGCCATTCGTGCCACCTGCTGAAAACCTCCCACTTGGACATGAATTTCCATGGCCGATCTGGAAGTCATTTAGGAAAAGTGCCAGGGTAGCTTGCTAAATTCAAATTGTCTCATGTTTTTTGAACATTTGCGGGTCACTGACTACTTAAAGACTGTCAAAGAATCACAGTAAAAGAATGGTACATACCTGAAAATCTGCCACCATATCTCGTCGAGCAGAAATCTTACTGGACCCGTCTAACCTCATGTATTTATGCTTTCTATGCCACATGTACTCCTGTGGAAGAGAAAAGACAAAAAGTGGTAATTATTTTCAGGCTGATTCTGGATTATCAGACTGTAATGAACGACGGTACTCGAACATTACTAGAGCTCAGTAGCAGTTCTCGACGTCATAACAACCACGCCGGCGCGGCTCGTTTGTGAATTCCGTCTCGAATACAATGACAAACTTTTCCCCCTACTATCGAAATGTGTGTGTGTGTGTGTGTGTGTGTGTAGGTAGGGTAGGTAGAAAAAGGTGTTATGCAACGCATGCCAGGTACAGTTAGTATAAGTATAAATCATCATCATCATCAGCCTATAATGTTCCCACTTCATAGACTCAGGCCCCCTCTATAAGAGAGGCATGGGCTCGTGCCACATGTCTTCGAATTATTTGGTTCTAAGACATGCCGGTTCTCTTAAGATGTTTTCCTTCACCGTTTTGAGAGCTTAATGTTAACTTACCTCTAACAAATCAATCATCTTGGTCATCTGGCTGTATATGAGCACTCTGTGACCGCGTTCTTTCAGTCTTCTTAACAACGAATCCAAGGCCGTTAGCTTTCCTGCATCGCTTACGAGCTGGTTTTTATCTAAAGAGGAGGAAATTGATTTGTTTGAGATGACAAGTCCATAACGCTAATCAGGCAATGTTTGTTAGAAAATAATAATAAACAGTCAGATAGGCATTTCATGTAAAATACTGAGATAAAATATTCAGCTGCATCCGGTAGAACTAGAAGCCAACCCCAACAAAGTTGGAAAAATGACTTATCTTGGGTGATATTGATGACATTGCTGATTCGAAAGGATTCGAAACGTAATGTTTTTTAAACGTGTACCAATTAATGAAAAAGTTAGTATAATTAACTATTAGAATAAGAAAATTTATTTGCTTAAACATGTGTTTACATACAGAATTTAAATAAAATAATACATGCATGCAAGATAATAAAGAATAGTGGCTCACGACATCATATTAAAACTTGATAAAAAAAGTAACCCATTTCCTTGAAGTTAAGGCCACATTAGCAGTACGTAAATAAGTATTACCTGGAACCTGTAGCTCTGCCCACCCCCAGGGTGGTCTGGCAGCGGCTGCAAGTCGAGTGACACACCGCCAGCCTTCACCCGACTCGGCTTGTTGGTGTCGTGTCACGTGGTACGCGAAACTGCGCGACGCCGCGAATGGCGCGCGACAGCATGTGCACACCTAAATGAAAACTATATGAAATAACTAGAGACAGAATAATACAAGGTTACAAAATAATTAAATAAAATTGTGTCATTCACATACACAAAAGAAAAAAATATCATAAAAAACCTTCAATCAGGGAGCCAGACACGTCACCATGATCCCTGTTACGCATGCCAGACACCACCAAACTCCTGCGCTAGTTTGCCCATATCTAGTGCCCCAACATTACATTCATCCATCTCTGTTGGATTGGGCAATCAGCACGTGAAGCAACCATCTTCAAGATGCCGAATAACCAACGTAGGCAAGCTGGGCTTAACCTGAAGACTGATTGATGGTGCATGCTGAATGCTTGTTAAAAGATAAATTATATGGGTGCTCACCCATCCACAGACCAACTTGGTAAGCGTGGCTTAACCTAAAGATAGATTGATGGTACATGCTGAATGTTAGTTAAAAGATAAAAGCCTACCTTTTGCTGAGCAAAGTACAGGAAGGTGGGCAGAGGTGTAGGCATGCCCGGGTAAGAAATAGGTTGCCGTTCCACAAACGGGACATCTGTCGGTTCCATCTTAGGCACCGCGATCACACCGCCCTCTTCAGTCTTGATTTCACTTAGCATTTCCGTCTGAAAATAATACTGGTTTTTAGGCTAATTTGTGTCATAGAAAAAGTTTAGGGCTTATGGGCCTAACAGTTTCTCTTCTGCCCAATATTACTTTTCAATTTTTTTTCCTAATTATTACAACCTAAAGAAAGGCTACATTGTATTCAGTTTAAGTACAGACAAATATTTGTATTGTTTGTACTCCATTGTTTGCATTGAATAGTGAACTTAGACGGCACGGTTGGTGCAGTAGCTAAGCGATTGGACTGCTGCGATGCGTGTCGCGGGTTCGATCACAGCACGGAACAAATATTTGTATGGCCTACAGATAGTTGTTTCTGGTCTGGGTGTTTGTGTATGTCAGTTTAAATGTTTGTGAACGCACCCACGATACAGGAGAAATTCCTAGCTTTAAAAACACAAAAAAAAAACTCTAATTGAAATAAATTAGAATTCAATCCCAAGATCGCACCGATTTTTATTTAGGCGGTGTTTTAGGTACACATTGATCTTCAACTCTCGGAATCGAGGAGAGCGTTGAAAATACCACAAGGTATGATAATGCGTAAAAAATACGCAGGTGCGGCATTAGTTAAATCGGATTTAAGTATTTTTGTTATAAATTAGGCGAAATTATAACCTTCTCTCCCTTTTGGAAGTCGGTTAAAAATAAAGCTCATATTTACCTGTCCTTCTCTCTCCTTCATGTTCCGTACCCTCAGCGCTTTGTGCTCGATAGTTTCCGGCGTGTAATGTATTGTGTGCTCCGTGTGGGTGTAGAATGGACCACCTAAGAGAAAAACAATCCATGAAACTTTCAGGTTAGTGAGACAAAATCAGTAGAAACGTAAATTGTTTTTTTTTTTTTGTTTTTACGCTAATAAACATGAAACCTAAGAACCGGGTGCCGCTACAAAATCACTCCTTAAAGCTCATTGCAAAATATTTACAAATAAATACGTCCGTCAGTGAATATTAATTGGGAATTAATTGTCAAATTACCCACTAGTAATTGGGTTGTGGAAGTCAGATAGACAGTCGCTCCATTTATAATACTGGTATTCAGCTGCATCAGGTTAGACTGACATAATTGGGCAAGGCAAGACCGATGATGAGTGAATATTGAAGCATTTGGCCTAATTTGGGGAATTAATTGTCCATCCTTGAGTCATCTCAAAGCATTAACACTTGAACGTTGAACTTTGCAGCCTATTCAATAGTTTAAAAACAACCTCAGATTACCTTGTATCCACAACGCATCAGTGAACAGCATCTCCCTCCACATTAAACTATCCTCTTTCCTCTTCGCCAGTGTATCACCTCTGGGACACACTAACAGCATATCTTTCTTATTCACTCTATCGTAGTAGTCTGTACATATCTCTGTCTCTGTCTCCTCCTGTTTGACGTCACAGATAGGCTTTGAGTTCCACCAATAGTGTCGATGACGGAGTTTCTCGTATTTTTCTAGACATTGTTCTATGTGCTGCATGCTAAAATTTTAAAATACTATTTATAAGATGGTAAAAATGTCAAGAAATTGATTATGTGTAGTTTTTCGTGAATGTATTGTATTTTTTTGGGATAAATTGAAGAGACTTTGTCAACGAGTTTCGAGATTTATGTGGTCTGAATTCTGAAGTTATAGCCAGCACTCATTTTATTAGTTTAAAAATAACGCTTAATGTTTTAAGAAGGTATTAATTGAAGAAAAAACACTTTAGCAAAAATCTGCCCAAATCAACCTAAGTTATTCAGGAATTTCTCAGCAGCACTCATGGACTCTGGATTTGTTACTTGATGGCAATAGGCTCGCCCTTAATCACATGGGACTTATCATAACGAATTGTAGGTGTACACCTCTGCCTAACCCTTCGGGGATTACAGGCGTGTTGTTATCATGTTAATTTATTAAAAGTTACTAAAAACCACAAAAAATACTCACGCAAAAAGCCACCCACACAGCATAATCCTGTACACTTCTATCGGCGATAGATCCATAAACCTCGTAAACGCGAAGCACCCAGTATCACTCAACACCCCCGTTTCACCCCTTTCTTCCCCATTCACACTACTCTGTACATACTCTGGGGTAAGGATAGATAACTGGTTGTACAGAAGATGTCGGTTTGAAGGAGTTGAACGGATGAGGACGCATTCTTCTGCGACAAGCTTTGGTATGTGGTAGTCGTCGACTTGCATTGAGAACGGAGAACGGACGTCTCGACGTTCGAATAGTTCGGGATGGTTGCATACCTGTGGAAAGTTACTTTATGAAGAATTGCATATTGATAGGGTCGAAATACAATTAAAACTAGGCAGCAGAGTCTTTGTTTCACGTTGGGGATAACCTTATTGCTCCGACATTTGGGCAAAGATCTACCTCAGGTTCTGCCCTGAAACCGGGCTGTAGCACGCAATGCAACATTCTCCGTTATGTTCGCGAACACATTAAAATGTATGGAAAATGATGCATTGCGCGTTGCCCTGCAAGTATTAGTCTATAACTCGGTTTTATATATCTGACAATCTTTGTTAAGATTTAAGACAATGTGATCATGTAAGCTAACCGAAGCCAACTTTTTTTAGATTGGAATTCCTATTATTATTATAAGCCTATATTGTCCCACTCTGCAGGACAAAAGTCGCCCCTTTCTCCTTCCTTCCACTTTTCGCGTTCTAGTGCGATTGTGGGCCAATCCTAAAATAATGCAGAATTATGAAAATACATGATTAATTTCTCAAGAAAGGTCAGGGAAAAGTCCCTGATATCTGGAAAAATGTAAACCGTTTGTTTTTTAACACATAGTTTAAGAAAATGGGTGTGCACTCACCTTTCTAAATTGCATAACTAAGTTCATAAGATTAGACGTAAAGTTTTTATCTACATTGTGACCTGACTCCGCCCCCACTGAGTAATGGAGCAGCTCCTCTATTTTTATTTTCTTTTTTAAAGCTGAAACAATATTATTCAACAATAAAACAACAATAACTATCAAAATCTTGCATATCATACATAAATATCTCAAAGGGCGGCCTGAGGCTGTTTGGCATACTGGCAACACTCATAAAAAAATATGTTGCCAGGTAGAACAATAAAATGAATTGTTCTACCTAGCAACATTATTAATTGTGCTATTTTAAACAATAACTTATTTATTTATTTATTTATTAATATAGGTTTACCAACAGCTTCTGTGTACAACATATCATAAAGTATATAGGTTTTTTAGTCTCAAACTTACACAGTCGCCAATAACTGGTTAACCAGCATTCATAAAAATAAGTGATAACATAATATAAAACACCTAAACAACTAATAAACCAAACAACTAATAACTTACCTATATACAATAATTTCTGCCTAATAGTAAGTGGACAATGCACCATTATCTCAATTTTGTCCGACAGTTCATTTTCTACATCTTTCTTGATCCTCCTCAACATGAACGGCTTTAGAATCATGTGTAAACGTGACAAATGCTCTGAAAACCAAACGCAAACGTAAGCTGTCACTCAGTACACAGGTGTAAAATCGATTAAACTACATACGTGTAGTTTAATCGATTTTACACCTGTGTACTGAAAAGTGGGAAAAACCGACCGTGCTTTCCTCAACTACTGCAGCTCCTGAAAGCCAGAATCAACAGTTGCGCAGTTGCAACTACCAGAAAAGCAGTGGGCACAAAAATTGAATTGTATACTATAAATGAGATATTTGCTAAAAATGAGATAAGATTTTTCCATTCATAATGTGAAAATAGCGTTCATTTGGATTCAAAAGTTTTATATTTCTAATACACAAGTTAAACATAGCTTACAATTAAAAAAACTAATTCATATTTTCGACATGGCACGGATGCACCCGTACCGCAAAAACCGGCAAAGATCGTCGCACACTGGACGCCATCGAGGTCGACCGCGGTGAAGGTGGCGTGACGATCTGAGCGTGTTTGCGGAGCTAACATGGTCAGAGGATATAGAGGTATAGAAGGAGAAAGAGGAGGCCATTGCCCAACAGTGGAACACCATGGCTAGTAAAAAAAAACCATCGAATACTCACTTTCATCAATAGTACTTTTATTTTCAGCATGACTTTCAATGTCCTTAGAGAACCACTCGTTGAACTCATCGTGCGAGTCGAACAGTGTCGGCATTATGAAGTGGAGTAGAGCCCACAGTTCCGCCATACTGTTCTGGATTGGAGTACCTGAAAAAAGAAAATTTATGAGACTAACTGCCGCACTCAGACAGCTTTAATGATTACTTAGGCCATCACTTAGTAACATACCAGTTTTGACAGTTTTGTCATACAAAAGTATGTCAAACCTTTACTAAGTGACGGCTTAAGTAATCATTAAATATCTCTGAGTACTGCAGTTACCTATTATATTTGTGCTATAACGAAGCAAAAGTATGGGATATAGACATTATTTCAGCCAAAAGACGTCCACTACTGGACATAGGCATATCCGCTAGACATAGGGATATAGATATTTAGTTTTAACTATCACTGACTACTACAAAGTTGTAACACAACACAGTTATAAATCATTATCTGATTCTGCCTAGCCTTTTCCCAACTATGTTAGGGTTGGCTTCCAGTCTAACCAGATGCAGCTGAATGCAAGTATATTATGTGGGGCGACCTCCTATGTTGGACCCGGGTATGTCCTTCAGCTGCGAGCAGCCATCGAGGGACGGGCAGCAGCATCCTTTAAACTTTTGGTGACCTCACTGCGATCCCCAAGCCGTCTGCCAAGCGTGGGGATTATGGCAGTGGACGTGTTCCGGGTGATGATGACCGATCAGGTATCTGACCTCCACAACTCAGTTAGTATTGGGTAATACAATACCCCTTGGTAAGACAGTCGTCACTGACTACCTGTATCAACTGTCAAGATCTTGAAATGACCAACCTGCCTGACCAACGGTTCAACGTGCTTTCCGAGGCAAAAAGGAAACTCGGTATGTAATGGGTGGTCACACATCTTTTTCTTTCTTCGTTCTTTCATCGATTCAACATCGATATTTAAAATCGACAAACGTAAAATAATCATAAGATCATCTTACCTGACAACAACAACCGATTCCTACAGCTGAAGCCAAGCAGCAGTTTCCACCTCATGCTTGCTGAACTCTTTATAGCTTGCGCCTCATCCAGGATCATGTACTGCCACGACACGCGGTTCAGATACTTCAGATCTGACACCACGATCTGGTATGACGTCACTACCACGTGGAAGGCTGCCTGGCGAGTGTGTAAGTCTTTGCGTTCCCAGAATTGACGGAGGATTTTACGTTCGCTTGGACTGCCCCAATATGGTACCTGGAAGACAAGTTTTTAGTAGATTAATCCACTTTCTGGATTAAATGACCGATAACAAAATTTTTATTTAAAAGAGTGTCCATGCAGTTTCTTGCCCATTCTTCTCCATAGACATTTACGCTTTGGAAAGGGCATCTACAGTACTTTCACAAGTGATTATACCTTGTGACTGTAGCTCCACTTTCTTTGTTTTTCTGACATTCAAAAGTGCCTGTAATGGTCTAATCCACTGCAGTTTGATTTTAAGAATTATGCTAACTTCAAGGGTTTAAATTATTTTTAATGTAACTACGCAACTTTGAGTTGCCTTTGAATAAAAGTAAAAGTAAATATGTAAGTGGTTGGGATGCAACAAGTAAACCCAAATATACAGGATGGAAGGATACACAAGTTAAACAGGATATATACAGGTTCTCAAGTTATTAAATTACCCATGAAAAACTTCTGTTTTGGAGCTCAGAATGATGTACTAAATATATGTGGTAACCGTAGATTGGTGTCCCTTCCACCTTGTATATTCGTTTCTATCAATAAAAGCTTTTTACTATGGGTCATATAACTCACCACTTTAAAATCCGGCACGAATCTCTGCATCTCCTGCTGCCAGTTATGTAGTGTAGACGCAGGAGACACCACAAGGAACGGTCCCCACACACCGAGTCGTTCAGCCACGTGGCACAGAAACGCTATGCATTGCACGGTCTTGCCTAGACCCATCTCGTCTGCTAAGATGCCGCTGATACCCTGGGAAGGAAAATGAAAGTTGTAATGTTGATGTGATGGGCAACAATTTGAAGAAACAAAACAAACAAACAAAACAATCGAAACAATCAGTAAACATGGTAAATATCCCGTTTTCAGTATGAATAATAGTGCTAGTGACCATGTCAGTTTAAAATCTTGTAATTTGAAGAAAAACATTGAAAATGTGGTTGAAACGGGCTTAGCCACCAATAGACTGTGATAGCAAGTATAGCTTGTGAATAGCATATTTCAACTCGAAAGGGTACTCACAAATCATCCTGAGACTGCTTTAACTATCAGCTGATAAAACCTTGACTTCTATCAGCTGATAGACACAGCAATGAGCGCTCAAGTGCTTTAAAATTGTCTAAAAGTAATCCCTTTCTGATAATATTTTCAATATACCCTCCAAACAGACATTTTAAGTACGCTTAAAATAGTTATAAAAACCCAAAATTGTGATCAGTCATACATAATGAATATCACGAAAGCTCACCTGATCATACAAATTAGCCAACCAATTCATGCCCTTCAGTTGGTACCCCTTCAACGTGCCCCTGAAGATATCCGGCTGGTCATGGTCCCCATTCCTCCTGTCATGGCCGTCAGTAACGTCGGCGCCGCCATCCGTGTCGGTCGCGTCGCCTGCGCCGGCGTTGGAGTCGAATAGCTGCGTACGCGCACGTTCGGCGCGAAAAGCCTCGCGAGCGTTTCTGGATGCGCGAGCTTTCATGGCTTCGCTGTCGGAAGAGGATTTTTTTCAAAAAGATCAACAGTTAGTTCGTGGAAGTTAACAAAATGGCAGAAAATCAAACCACATAGGTAATTTATTTTTGTGGTTTTTGAACAATAGTCCGTCTACCTTCCTATAAATAAATTATAGATTAAATTTTCACCTGACCAGTTTCAATTATATAAAACACTAGCTGTTCCCGGCATGCGTTGCAATGCCCTTTTTCCTACCTACTACCTGCCTGTGTACGAACTACCTACCTACCTACTACCTCCTACCCTACCTACCTACTACCCTACCTACCTACTGCCCTACCTACCTAGTACCCTACCTACTTACTACCCTACCTACCTACCTACTACCCTACCTACTTACTACCCTACCTACTACTCTACCGACTACCCTACCTACTCTACTACCCTACTTACTACCCTACCTACTACTCTACCTACTACCCTGCCTACCTACCTACCACTTTCTCACCTTTTAAACCTTCCCTGGACTTCCACGAATAATTCAACACTATAATTAGCCAAATCGGTCCAGCCGTTCTCGAGTTTTAGCGAGACTAACGAACAGCTTTTCATTTTTATAATATAACTAGCGACCCGCCCCGGCTTCGCACGGGTGCAATGCTGATACTAAATTAAATACACTACAGAAAAACTATGAACGTTGTATATAAAAACATAGCGGCCCGCTCCGACTTTGCACGGGCATAAAATATATATGCCTATGTCACTCAATGAAAACATGATTAAAATCGATCCAGTATTTTTGATTCATCCATTACTGCCCTTGGCCTGCACGCATTAAATTTGGAGTAAAACAATTCCTCTTTCCCTATACTTACTATGAAGATTTCCTGCTATCTTTGGAATATCTAAATTCATACAATTTTTATTACATTACACATTTTTACTTATTTACTTTTTACATTTTTACCTAGGTATTTATTTTATTTTTACAACAATTAATATAATACAGGATGTCTTTATACACAACGTTCACAGCTTTCTTGTCATTAGACAATACAAACATGTTTTCCCTTGAGGTTACTCTTGAAAGAGCGACATACAGTTGGCCATGTGAAAAACAGTCAACGCTCAAATCTAAGCCTGCAACGTTGAAGGTTTGACCTTGCGATTTATTAATGGTCATTGCAAAAGATGTCTTTACCGGAAACTGTAAACGTTTAAATTGGAAGGGTAAATCCGATGGTATCAGAGGGATTCGGGGAATCAATACACCGACCGGTACCGCCCGCCGCAAACGCAAATTTTAAATTTGTAATATGTCCGAAAATATTTGTTTAATTTACATGCTGTAAGGAACCATATTGATCTATATTAATTGCACACTGTATTTAAGGTACTTAATTCGATAAGGATTAATGTCGTATTGCTTAAAATAGCTTCGTAAATAAGCCATTTTTTCACGTAAAAAGTAAACAATAAAAATGGTTAATGTGGGTTATCCCTAAAATATAAACATATACCATCGCGGACTTTTTTGTAGACCTTTTTATGGTGTACAATACTGTAGTACATTAATTTGATCTAACTCGTAGGGTTTAGGCAGCGTTTTTGCTAAATTGCTAAATAAGCCCAAAAAAATAGGTTAATTTACGACATCACGTTAGAAACCTCTAAAATTAGCAATGTTGCCTTAGTATATGATGCATGAATTATACATATAAACCTTCCTCTTGAATCACTCTATCTATTGGAAAAAACCGCATCAAAATCCGTTGCGTAGTTTTAAAGATTTAAGCGCACATAGGGATATAGGGACAGAAAAGGCGACTTTGTTTTATACTATGTAGTGATAGTGATATAATATAGCTGTACCCCGCGTGCGTTGCAATGCCCTTTTACCTGCCTACGTACCAACTACCTAACACCTACCTATTACCTACCTACCTACATACTACTAATTTCTCACCTTCTCTGGACTGCCACAAATGTTTCAAAACCAAAATTAGACAAATCGGTCTAGCCGTTCTCTAGTTTTAGCGCGACTAACTAACAGCAATTAATTTTTATATTATACGCAAACACCATTTGAAAAATCGTTTTTCTATTGGGAAAGAAACAGTAATTATTTGTGATTATTGTGATAATGTCGTATGGTCTGTTTGAAGTTGTCATTCGTTGACTGAACAACTGAACGTCACTCAATTGTTTTGCCTTCCCGGAACCTCTCCACTAACACTTGAACTTTATGGGTACGGTATTAAAGCTCAAATTGATTTTACGTTTTAGTTAGAAAACGTTTGTATGGGAAAAAGAAAAGGGCTGTTTTTAGGGCTTTTCCGGTCATTATTCGAATTTTTCTCGCCGTAAAAACCATCCTTGAACTTCAACGAACATTTAAAAAAAAAATCAGCCAAATCGGTCAAGCCGTTTTCATGCCAAGTCGTGACAACGGAAAACGGGTTTCATTTTTATATATAAGAAAGATAAGAAGAAGATAATGTTACGTCGGTCATCTAGAATCTTCAAGAAACCTCGCTTATAATTGTGTAGTGTCTAAAACACTCCAGTACATTCTGTAGGTATAGTTCCATTATGTTTACAAGGTCAGCACGGCGGGCGTCGGCGACATAATTGCCATTGTAATTTCGACCGTATGCCGAGTGCGTAACGTAACTTCTTCCTTGTTGGTTCTTTTATCTTTAAGTTTATTTTTTAGTTATTTTTCTTTGTGAATATTGTATTCATTTTTAGTTAATAATAGGGAATTTTCTCGAACTTCTTTTGTGTGTTTGAGTATAAAAGGACCAACAGAGGTCGGAGCAGGCAGTCTACTTTTAAAGCGAGACAACGAAAGGTTCGAAGAGTTATCTAGTGCGATAAAGTGTTCAGTAGTGTTGAAGCGATTGTGTATTTAGTGTTTTGGAGTAATAAAGTTATTTCGTGTGTTTAATTGGTAGTGTTTTTATTTATCTCATACCCAGCTCGTAACAATAAGATACAAAAAAAAAACATACAGACGAATTGAGAACCTCCTCCTTTTTGGAAGTTGGCTAAAAAATTTGTGCAGGCTGAAGCGAAAGCGCCTCATCTAATTAATTATCGGAATCGCATTTTTTATCCTTGTCTGTCGCTTAGAACCGTCATTTGCTAGAGCGAGAAACAGAGTACTACAGAGCGCATCGTCGACGCTGAGGCGGGCTAAAGCACTCCCGCTTTAGATTAATAGAGAAGTACCTATGGAAGAAGACATGCTGCGCCGACCCTTAATAAATTGGGATAAGGGTAGGAGTATGATGATGGTAAGTGAGTTTACCTACTACAGCTAGTTTTACCCGATTACGGAGCAACAAAAGAGGGTAACGCGTTCCGTTTTTTTTTTGGTGCTGGGAAACTGGTGGAGGTGGCGGTGAAGCCACCATTGTCCTTATAAAGGCCATTCGAATGATATAATAAGCTCCAGCAGCAGTAAAAAAACAGTAAACAAATTATTACATTTCTTACCTATCATAATGATCAATAGCAGCCAGCCTGGGATCTCGATCCTCATCCAGCTGCCTCAGAATCCTGTTAGCTCCATATTCGCCATCATCAACAGAATTAAGCTTCTTTTGCATAAAATGCGCGTACAACTCCGTTTGAGTGATCAAGAAGTTTAGTTTGCGACGTTGCCGCTTGGCCTCCATTAGTTCTACGTCCATCTGGGGTAAAAGTTCTGTTAATCAATTAAACACTGATGCTGGGTAGAGGGGGGGGAGGAGCTCGTGGCTTAATAAGAACTGCCACTCGGGTCGATCTTTAGGTAAAGCTGTGCTTGCCTAGGTCGGTCTATGGATGGGTGACCACCCGACATACCGAGTTTCCTCCGTGCCTCGGAAAGCACGTTAAGCTGTTGGTCCCGGCTGCCATATATAGATCTTTGGCAGTCGTTACAAGTAGTCAGTGACCTGAAATTCTGACATCCAGTCTTACCAAAGAGTATCGTATTACCTAGTATTAACTGGGTTGTGGAGGTCAGATAGGCAGTCGCTCCATGTAAAATACTGGTACTCAGCTGCATCCGGTTAGACTGGAAGCCGACCCCAACATAGTTGGGAAAAGGCTAGGTAGATGATGCTGGGTAGAGGGGAATGAAAAATAAGTTTAGAAATACTGTGGACAGTCGTAAATACAGGGTTTAATTAAACGAACACTTCACGAAGTCGTCAGCCAAGCATTATGTACATAAGAAACTAAGTAACCCTACGCAAAAAATATAGCTGGGAAATGACTTTTGTTTGGATGAAAAATTACATATTACGCCAACTATATGTGGCACACTCAAAACATTGTGCTAATAAATGCTTTGAACATTAAAAGGGTCATGGAGGTAATTAAAATAAAGTTATACGCTCAAAAACAAGTACAAAAAAAAAATGTGGAAATTGTGGAATGTTGACCTCCAATAACTCCATAACTAGAGAGGTATCGTCTAGAACGATCGAGAAGAAATTGATCGCAATGACTGGGAGAACAAGTGCCGTTCGGCTTCCTTAAAAGTATTTTTACAACAGGCTATATATTACAAAAGGAGGGTATTAAGTTACCTTCCTCTGTTCCTCCGCCTCCCTCTCCATTCGTCGTCTCGTCTCCCTCTCGGCGCGGTCGTATCGCCTCCAATACGCTTGCATCTCCCGACTAAGCCGCTTACACCGCCATACTGTTTCCTTCATGTTTTTCTGAGACTGTGGGCAGAGATATCTAGTCATTGTCAAATAATGTCATGAAAAATTAAAAATGAGTATTGTTTGTACTATAATATTTACAAGTGTTTTTACAAGAACAAAATCGTTTCTGTTACATCTAAATTGATGACTGCGTATCAAACAAACATATCATAACATATCTAAACTAATATTATAAAAAGGAAAGATTTGTATTTTTGTATGTAACAAATAAACTTAAAAACTACTGGACCGATTTGAAAAATTCTTTCACCGTTGAGAAGCTACACTATCCCCGGGCGACATAGGCTGCTTTATATCACTGTATTCCCATGGGAACGGGAACTACGCGGGTGAAACTGCGTGACGCCCGCTAGTTTTATATACAGGGGAAAAGGGTCACCGACGCTGAAACGGTTACGACGTATTCAGAATATCATTCGGTCGGTTATAAACGAAAAAAACAGATGTTTCCCACTATAATGCAATACCTACCCGATACAGCTGAGTAAAAAAAATAACATTATCATCTGCCTAGCCTTTTCCCAACTATGTTGGGGTCAGCTTCCAGTCTAACCGGATTCAGCTGAATACCAGTATTTTACATGGAGCCACTGCCTATCTGACCTCCACAATCCAGTTAATACGATACCCTTTAGTAAGACTGGTTGTCAGACTTTCAGGTCACTGACTACCTATAACGACTGCCAAAGATCTATTTATGGCAGCCGGGACCAACAGTTTAACGTGCTTTCCGAGGCACGGAGGAAACTCGGTATGTAACAGGCGGTCACTCATCCACAGACCAACCTAGGCAAGCGCAGCTTAACCTAAAGATCGATCCGAGTGGCAGTTCTTATTAAGCCATGAGCCAAGAGTAAAAAAAATATACCAATCAAAAATGATTGATGATTAACTGATAGCCGTTTTAGCGTCAGAGTCCCTTCTTCCTTGAATATAACGCTTTCGTAGAATATCGCAAAAAAAATTACTGTAATTTTTACGTGAACTATTTTAGGAGAAAATTATTTAAATTATTTTTTTTTATTTAAAAAGTCGTCAATTTACCTGCATAGCAATATGTCGCCAATGCTTGCAGCATAAAGTCGCTAGTCGCTTTCTCTGCAACATCACCTCTCTATGCGTTGCAGTGCGGGCTCTTTGAACTTTACCAAGCTCTTTCTTGACTAGTAATAACCAGTGACGTCTTCTGCGAGCAGTTAGGGCTTCCGGACTCTTTAGTGTTGACATCTTCTTGCGGCCTCTGGTGAACAGAAGTTATAAGATGAACATTAAAAAATGACGATGATAAGTATTACGCACAAAAAATAAACAGCTGTGCTAAACAATTGAAACAAACCATCCATTTTTGTAAACATTAGACAGAGCAATCATGAACTTTGTATTGTATAAAGGGCTGGGATAGCAAGCTAGCATCAGTAAGCTAGTACTTCTGGCTTCGTGTAGACAAAACTAGCTTCATTTTTAGCATGTTCCAAGCCGGGCAGTAAGACAGGACAGGTTCAGTAGAGAACTAGCTTACTGTCCTGGCTTGAAAAACTGGCCTCGTTTATCCCGGGCATAAAGCGCGTATTTTGCGTTAAGAATTTTACAGGACTATCGATTTACTGAGACAGTGACTGACGATTCTACTTGTCCTCTCGACTCACAGTTGCCATGAGTCAATGTCTCAGGTAAGTGGTAGGCCTGTAGCACTCCGGAGCTAGGGGTTGTTCGAAAGAGATAACGCGGCCCCGGGCACAGATGGCTAAGAAGGAACATGGGTGGATTTTAGTTGGTAGAAGTCTGAACACTCCCTTACGCTTCGCCCAGAGCGGGAGGAGTCATTTGATGATTTCCCACCCTCCAAAAGGCCTGTAATACTGGTGATAAAGTCAATGGTTTTCAACTAACCTGACTCCTGGCTTTTCAGCAGACATAGTACTGTATTCATCATTGTCAGGTTCTTCCTTTAGATGACGTAATTGTTCTTCCCAGTCAACACCATCGGGCTAAAAAGATAAATAATTATGTTATTTCAAACTTTGTTTTATTGCTTTGGATCTGTGCTTGTTTGAGGTACTTTATGTCAAGTCACATCATAACTGCTTCTGATCAAAATAATAGTCCGAAAAAATACTCTTTATTGTCAGCCATCAATGCAAAACTGAAAAGTAATTTTCTGGGTACACCTGTTTATTTATTTATTTAAGACCTAGTCATTCTTCTACAGGCGAGATTGTGATCACGAGCATGCAAAAGGGTGTAATGGAAAATCTAATAATAGCTTCCTATTCTTTCTATAATGTTGGCAGTGCTGCGTTGATCACAATCCTTTTTTAACATTCTGTTATAAGTGAAGACTTGTCATTGGCTGTCAGTCTCACCCAGTACTAACTGGGTTGTGGAAGGCAGATAGGCAGTCGCTCACCAAACTCAAACCCCAAACATGGTTGGTAAAGGCTAGGCAGATGATGATGATGATCTGTTCATCCCTATGTATGCTTAAATCTTTAAAACGACGCAACAGATTTTGAAGCGGTTTTTTTTAATAGATAGAGTGATTTAAGAGGAAGGTTTTAGTATATAATTTGACCGACATCCACGCGGGTGAAGCCGCGGGCATCAGCTAGTAGCTGATATATAAATAAATAATACTTTTAGCTTTACTCACCATATCCCCGCCCTCATTCCTGCCATCTCTGACCCTCCCTCGTCTGGCTTTATGTAGACCTCTGGTAGAAGAGCCCCTTTCCGCAGGTCTACCTCTACGCCCTCTAGTGGAGGGTGGAGGTATCGGTCGGCTGATACGACGCTCGGGGTAACGGTCCACGGTGGATAGGAGACCAGCGCCATAATACATGTAGCGGGAATTCTGCGGTGATTTGAAAAATCATTTATGAGTGAAATTGAGATGGAGGTTAGTAACCTTTAGGGTTGGTGAACTCAGGCAGGTTTGTAGTTCTAATAAGAAGTGACTCTCTATGACCTGAATGATCTTGTATGTTACTGTTTTATTACCTAAATATATAAAAAATGGTGTGTGGGTAATTTTTCATAAATTATTTGTTTTTAAGCTATTGCATAGCTTCTATCGCGGGCCTTGAGCGTGGGGACCGAATCCAGAAATTCCGTAACGAAAAAAACCTAACACTCATCTATACTAATATTATAAAGCTGAAGAGTTTGTTTGTTTGTTTGTTTGTTTGTTTGTTTGTTTGTTTGTTTGTTTGAACGCGGTAAACTCTGGGACTACTGGTTGGAATAGAAAAACTCTTTTTGTGTCGGATAGTCCATTTATCGAGGAAGTCTTTAGGCTATATAACATCACGCTACGACCAATAGGAGCGGAGCATAAATGAAAAATGTTTCAAAAACGGGAAAAGATATTCCTTTTTGAGAGCTTCCGTTGCGTGCGCTGCGAAAACGGTTTAAGTTACGAAAATACCATGTATGAAAGAATTGTTCCTCTTTAAAAGTTCTAAAAAAAAGTCCGCGTCAGCATATGTCTATCTTTTAAGATTGACTCACTGTAACCATTTTTAACTATTAAAATGTTAGGTTAAAAAGAATGATATTTTGCGAAGCTTATTTAACCCATATGGTATTAATCTATATCTAAATAAATGTGTTTGTTAGCACAGAAATTTAATATAGAATATTTGTGCCCTTTACTCTATACAGTTTAAACAAATATCTTAGAAGATATCGCAATGTAAAAATATCCGCGCGACAAAATAATTAAGCGCGCGGCAGTCATTCGGTCCGGTGCGGTAGGTTAGTGGGGATTCTGGCCTCCGGGGACTCCGGAGAAATTCATATTCAAAATATTTACTGCACCATAATGTTTACAAGGTGTTACTGTATATTTAACAGTAAGAGATACCAATAGTAATTCACACTTTAATATAATCTAAACTAATATTATAAAGAGGAAAGATACATATATATAAGATTTTTTGTTTGTTACGATTTAACTCAATTTATGTTGTCATTTTGTTATAAGCTATATTATGTGACGCAGACGAAGTTGCATGGGTCAGCTAGTTTATTTAATAAAAGAAAAAAAAATGATTTTTTATCGGTCACCACGCTCAAAGTGTAACTTGAATTAATATCAAAGAAAAAAAAACAAAGGAAAAAAAATACTGCATTAATAAAATAAATAAATAATTATAATTGCATAAGTTGATAAAAATGCTATGCAATAGCTTTACCGCGGCAGCCTCCAGTGCCACACGTCTTTTTTTTATTCAGATAGGCAGTCCCTCCATGTAAAATACTGGTATTCAGCTGCATCTAGTTAGACTGAAAGCCAACCCAAACATAGTTGGGAAAAGGCTATGCGGATGACGATTTTGTTTCAACTTGTATTTCAAAGAATACGTGTGGGATAAGGGAAAAAGAATGACGACGTGCCTCTACACACTAAGACACAAATATAATTTTCAATCCAGCCTGAGTATTGTTAACAAAGTGGCATAACTATGAATCTAAATGTATTTTCTTTCGATCTTTAGTCTATTGCTGAATAATGCATAAATCGCCTGTAAAAATGTACAGAGTCGAGTTTTCAAATTGATTATAGTTATATGAAACCAATTTGCAAATGTTTTGCAAGTCAATGCCAAGCCATCCTTGAACATCATATTACTAAAAGGGCACCATTTATTGCGCACTTATGGATCAAATTGGCCCTTAACAATACGGTAGTTGACAAAACAAAACGAATTAGTCCGTAGATTTCCAAAAAATATTGAACACAATTTTTTTTCTTTTTTCACTTAAACAAAAAATGAAGACGATACAGTGCTTTGAAAAGCCCTGTGATGTCATAGTTTGGTACATTTTTTTACCAGAAAGTGATGTCACAATGATTATTGTAGTGTTAGATACACTTTTGTATGTGTAAAGTAATGCAGCCTATTTTTTGTTTAATAAATCTGAATATCTGCTGTACATAAGAATTGAAAAAATAATTCAAAAGGCCTCTTTTCTGTGAGAAGGGATGGGCTAATCCACCATGCAAGAATAGTTAACACAATACATAATTATACATAACTAAGTTAAAAACTTCTTGATCAGAACTATAAAATTAACTAAAAATACTCTAAAAACATTTAACTCACCCCTTGATCTTTGTAGTACTTCTTTGAATATCTATTATGATATTTTCTCTCCCTCAATAGCCTCCGTATTCTCATCTCCTTATAACTTGGAGAATCATCATCACTGCTGGATTCTGATCCTGATGATAATAGGACATCTCGGAGCCATTCCCTTTCCTCACCTACTGAGCTGAAGTTGTATAGTCTGAGACGGTCACTTTGGCGTTCTGAAATGGAAAAGAGAATTAGAAAAGAACTAAAACCCTTTATCTTTTGGTTTATCGATGATAAGTTCTGGAAATGATAACTGATTTCTTCTTGTTTCTCTATTGATAGAAAATTTTCTATACAAATTCCGCTTGCTGACGGAGCCATAAGATTTGTTCTCACGTATTATAAGTATGATCATTGAGATCACATTGATTGATGTAACCAAGATTTTGTAACAATATTATTATTAATTTAAAAAGTGTCCATGGATGTTCTAGCCCATTCTCCTCCGTGGAATGGAGATAGTTATAATGCCTTGTGACTGTAGTTTCGCTTTCTTTGTTTTTCTGACATTCAAAAGTGCTTGCAGTAGTCGAATTGAGGTAAATGCTTTGAGTTTGATTGTCAAATGTGAACGGACGGCCATTGTATGTGGAGATATGCTGCTTACAAACTTTATTGGTTGAATTAGAGGAATATGTTTGGGAGGTCTTTGCCAAGCAGTGGGACAGAATAGGGTAACAAAAAAAAAGTATCTGTAAGGATCCCAGCAGGTGGCGTTCTGTCGTTTCTGCCTACCACCTTGGGAAAAAGGTGTGAGTTTATGTATGTATGTTTAAGTATGGAACTCTAGTACATAATAAATTTAGATTATTATCAACAAAGAATAGATTATTATAATCTTGCCATTATTCAAAATTTAGTCATTTATTCAAACTAGGCTGATTTCGAATGTCAAAATGTACTTTACTTATTTACAAGAGACAGTCCTCCAAAACGCCCACCCTTCGACACTTCCTAGTGTTTTAGCTGGAAAGAAGAAGTAGCAGAACAAACTCTCTAAAACTATTTTATTTTTTTAAATGATGTTTTTCGTTTTTGAATGGTGTGATAGTCATACCACATAGGATACAGAACAACACTAAATCTTCTAGAACCCTTAACATAAGACATCTTTTTAAATTTATGGTTGAAGGGTCATGTAAAGTCATATTAGATTTTTTTTAAATATATAGTTTTGGATCACCGTCTCATCTCCTATTATTTTAGTGAAAAAGTTTGAAGTTTTTTGAGTTGACAGAATTTATTAACACAAAAGGAAGAGCCTGAACACAGCAGTGGGGGAAACCAGGATGTTGATTAAGCATATTCAAAAGGCAAGCAAGTTTGTGTATTGAATGAGTAAATAAAACCTTGTGTAGTTTCTGTCTCTTTCTGCAGTGCTTACTGCTAAGCATGTTTTCCCTAACTCGTCAGCAAGTACAAACAATTCAAACTGAAGCACTTATTACCAAACAATACATTTGTAGAGATAGTACTAAATGTTATCTGTTATGAAAATGTTTGAGATACTGTTGTTGACTAGATGGTATCATTATCATGGCTTACCTTGCTTAGTGGTCACAACCCCATGAATCATCCGGTCCCCCTTTGACATCTCATTTCCAAAAGACTTGGCATCAGAGTCGTCTTCACTGTCAGACGCCGCATCAGAGTTGAGGATCCTCTCCACCTGACTTACGAACGGGCGCACGTCTAAGGAGGCCTCCAGTCTCTGGATATGAACGGGCCTGGCAACCTCATGTCGTTGCAGCACCGTTTTCCCCACCAACTTCTCAGACATTGTAACTAAACCTGAAAATAAACCCAGATTCTATGTATCGAATGGAGCGATGAATAAGCGACCATAAATAAGGACAAATTGCATTTTTTCGCTCGCAAAAAGAAACAAAACAGAAACGAATAAACGATAACCGTGACCACACTGCAGATATCATACACGACTATCGAATATATCGAATATCATTTCATATGTGAAGGGAACTTGGTGCAAAGTTGGACTTACACGAATTTTTATTTCCTCGCGTCGATTACTTAACACAAAATTCCATAGCATTCACAAAATGGCGCACGAGAATATTCGACAAATCGCTGTCAATGTCGCCGCCCGAGCGGCGCAAATAACTACTCATTTCGTATTTGAGCTTGAAAAAACACGAACCCGCCATAATTGAGGAAGTTAAACAACTTACTGAACACATTTCTATAACGCTATTGGTCCAGGAATAGAATAGTTAAATACTGACCAATGGCAAGCGATATACACAAATTAATAGCCAATAGAAATCGTTGAAATCATTTGATGATTCAAATGGTTCCTGAGAACAAAACCGACTAGAATCAGCTGTCAAAATTAGTCGCGTTCATGAATTCAAGATGAAAAAAAAGTTAAGTTTATACTATAATAAACTTAACTTTTAGGACAGTTGGGTTTTAGCTTTATACTTTATAGAGCTAAAACCCAACTGTCCTACGAATAAATCGCAGACTAATAAAACCCCGGTCTTAAAAAAAGAAAATAAGAAAAATATCCTACAATACCCCAGACCTCCCAGATGCTTGTGTCCACTGGTTAAGCCGCGCCCCACAAGAGTCGCGCGGCCGTGCCTCGTTAATGTGGACGTGAGCGAGGCCTGAGCTGCGCAGTCTAACAGAAAGATATAGCGGTATCCTCACTTGGCCGCGAGGCTCCGTGAGGCCGAGCCGCGAGCCTAACTCGGGTAACGTAAGTGGGGACGCGGCATTACAGTTTTTATTGGAAACACCGACAGAAAACAACAAAAAGGTACGCGTAAGAAATACTACATCTATAGTAAAACCAAAGAATATCAAAAAAGAGGTTGTATGCGTCGTGCTACAGCAAGTATACGTATAGGTGAGTATAAGCAATTTATCTACGAACAAAAGTAGCCATCAGGTGGTCGCTAAGGACTAGAAAGGTTGCTTTCAGAAACCTGATACCATGACAGATTCAAATGACTTTAAACAATCATTGAACCAAATTTTATCGCTGAAAAAACTTTCGTTAGGCCAGGCTAGTGGACTGTATATTATAAAGGCTTGGTGTATTGGCGACTAGATCACAATATAATAACCAATTAGCTAAGTGTTTGAGAGTATCGGCCGTCGCAGTAGGCTCCGAGGAAGCGAGTGGCTGGTGTGCACCAACCAGACCCTCAAACTGATGCTTGAAGATGGTTTTGAAGCGAACAATGCCACAGCTGTTGTATTCACCGATCTGTCAGCAGCCCATGATACAGTCAACATCAAGCGACTTCTACTGAAAGTCAGTGAATTCACCAAGGACTCTGGTTTCCACAAGGTAGCGTATTAGTTCCAGCTTTATTTAACATCTATACAAACGACCAACCATGCTCTCCACAAACAGAACGCTTTTTAGGGTTCCATAGCCGACTGGCAAAAAACGAAACCCTTATTGATTCGTCATGTCTGTCTGTCCGTCCGTATGTCACAGCCACTTTATTCGGAAACTACTAAGACTACACTGTTGAAACTTGGTAGGTAGATGTATTCTGTGAACCGCTTCACGATTTTTATACAAAAATAAAAAAAAATAAAAGATTAAGGGGGGTCTCCCCATGCATGTCTTTAAAAATTAAATGAAGGTTCAAAAACCATTTTTTCTCAAAGTCAATCTTTTGGAAGATATACACTTCCAAAGTAATAAAATGTGTGTCCTCCCTGTAACTAAGAAAGTGAAAAATCTAATAAAATATATGCTATAGATCGCAATGTAAACTTTCAACCAAAAATTGGTTTGAACGGTATATAGTGAATAGTTTTTTAGATATAGCACATTTCAAAATCGCAATTAAAACTTTGTTTCATTCCTAAAAACACTATAAAAAACAAACTTATCACAAAATATGTTTTTCAGTTGCAGCTTTATCCCTACTATGATGGTACGGAACCCTTCATGTGCTAGTCCAACTTGCACTTGGCCAGTTTTATATGGAGACGATCTTACTCAAGCCACCCAGACCCCTACATTCAAAGAAGCTGAAGAAAACTGACAGTAGCTCTGGTATCACTCGGAAAATTCTACGCTGAAAATGCCTTACGGGATATCCATCTAAAACCCAATCCTGTGTTTTCCACCTTTACAACCGTCATTTGTTTTATCATTAAAAAAAAATTATAACATTAGTCGGTACTAGGAATAATATCCTTCGTCGCCTTACATCATCCATCACACCAGCTGGGGAGTATCGTCACTGGTTCACCGCACAACCAGACTATGTCTTTCTTTTACTGCTGGGGAGTTCGCATGCCCAATGTGGCATTGATCCGCCCACAGAACAGAAAGGATCCGCCCATGCAAAAGAGGTTGACATAGCGCTAAACGATACCTGTCATCGTAATGGGGTGTTACTAATGACCTAGGTACCCCCCTTGCGATGTTGTATCCACTTGCACGTATAGCTCCACAATAGAAGTACGACGCGAAATAGCAAGTCGTATCGAAAAGGGAAAACAGGAACGAGACAAATGCTACCCCCCGTAATGGCATCAACTACCACTTTACGCTTAAAGAGGCGGAAAAGCTTATGACATACGATCCCCTCAGAAGATGCGTCGGATGAGAGATGCGAACTGTGGCGAAAGAAACATCCTATCCCTCCACAATTCATCAACCCGGAAGAACACCTGCAGTGCGGAAACGAACTACAGTGGCCAATCTGAAATCTGAATCTCATAACCGATAACGAGGCCAAGTTGGCCGCAGTAGATAAAATCTGGCTAAATGGGGTATATTCGATCCATCCCAAACAAATTGCATTTGCCACCTCCTATGCTGCCCATCCTGAACAAAAACTTGCAACTTTCAGGATTTACTTGAAGCAAATGACAGAGCTGTGCAGGTGGCTGCATAGTGGTATGTAACACGATTTGAGATCATCAACACGTAAAGTCAGATTGATCGTCTAAAGTCTCCTTTTAATTAATGTGAAATGACGGTGCGCTTTGTTCCAAAGCGAAAACAATGATGTCTGTGGTTTTGTCGATACCACCTGATTTTTTTTTTATTGCTGATTTTAATTTCCAATGATTTTTTAGACAAACCTACCATCCTGGCTCATCCTTGTGTATTGATGTTGCGTGAAAAATTATAATAAAACCCCGTAAACTGGAACAGACTGGGAGTTAACAATGTCAGAAGAGGAATCTAAAAACAGGTAAGGAATTGCTTCTTCTCAACTGAACATGTATTTAATATTGTTTTTCACAATATTAAACAAAATAATCGTCCCAGTCAGCCATCATTTGTATTTGAAAAAAGAAAACGTCACGCACACTGTGAAAGAAATGAAAACTGGGATTGGAAAACTAATAAACAAAAAAAACCGATAAACACTATCACATCACTAAACTAAGCGTCACCTTGTACCAACTTTACCGCACGAATTTTAAAATAGTTTTAGGTCTTTTAAAATTTGCTTGTCGCTTTATTGAATCAATCATATTATTATCACATTTAAAAACAAATAAATGTTTATTACAGAATTTTTCATGACTAAATTTAAGAGTTCATCATGTTTAAAATTTAATAAGATTATTTTGACAGCTAATGCATTTCCGCAACAATTTGGCAGGGGCAAGTTGATTCCAAAATGGTGGCCGTTTGTTGTGCTTATAGTGATTTGTGAACAATTTTATATCTAAGTAAGTCTTATAATTAGTTTATGTTGGATTATTGATATTTGTGAACGATTAAGCATTGTGTAGGTGTCCGTTCGATGGATGTTTTGACAAATTAGCACCTGAATGACCTTTCGTTTTTCACTGCTTACAAAGGAATTTACTTGACAGCCTTGTTGTAGTAATATCTGATAATTCTACACATTTTCTACTGTAATAGAAATGCCGCCAACGCCTTCGGTAACGCCGCAGTACAAATGTTTTATTTCCTCACATATTATCACGTTATAGTGTCCTGTATTCAAAGTCGAAATAAGCGCGGGACGTGTGGCTTGGCTAATGATTGGCGTCGTAAACCATGAATTACATTTTCTGTCACGAGCAATAAACTCTTTTCTTAGTTAGTTTTTATGGCGGTACAGTATTTGAGTAATATTGGCTTGGAATTAATTTCTCTGTTTATTTAGTGTCAAACTGAGCTCGTCTAGTAGTATCATAACCTAGAAACTATTCCGCCGGGTGCGGCGAATATTATGAGAGAGAATTCTTGTTTCGCGTCCTCAAATTGTAATGCAATGATTTCAGATGTTAATTGCCTGTTGAATTGACAATATATTTCCAATTGGATTGGAATTATGGATGAAAAAGAGAGTTTACCTGAGAAAGCAAGTGAAGATGTTAGTCAAGGATCTGGCGACGTTGCGACTGCTGAGAACCTATCTTCAGCGGATCCTGAAGTTAGTGCTGAAGCCTCAGACTCCAGTAGTGATGTTAAATCTGTCAGTGATGTATCTAAGAGTGCAACAAAACCAGGAGATTGGGAGAGTGAGTTACAGAATCATGTAGACAATGATGTGATCACAGAGGACAGTGGTAGTGTTAAAAGTGATGTTGGTGACAGTAAGAGAGATGTAGCAGATACCACTGATGGGGACAGTCAGGAGGATGCTAAGGATGAAGGTATGTTTATTTTTTTATTTTACATTTCAACTGACCTTGAAAAAAAAAAAGTTGTTATGTATTTGTCATCCTTTTTATATACATACACCGATTTCCATGTAAGTTTTATTAACTTTGTTTGGCTAGTTATCTTCTACACTATTTTCGGATCATTCCCACAAGTTCTACAACTAGTGGGAATGATCCGAAATTCCTAGTGTGGGGCAACGTTTTTTTAAAAAAGAAAGAAAGAAGAAGAAAAACTGTATGTAAAAAAATGTTTCGTTTTTTCATGATCATCATAGTTACCCAGTTGCCCAGAATTTTAGTTGTTTTGGTTTTAAAACAAAATTCTTGGTAAGTAAATGCAAAGAGAACCTTTCAATCTTGACTTCAATTTTCTAACCTTCCTGTATATAAAATGTTTTTCTTTCGAGTAAAATACAGCCATTTATTTTCAGTTGACACACCAGACAAAGAAGTATCACAAGACAGTGGAGCAATTACTGAAGAGGATAAAACAAAAGATGATTTGCCACAAGAGTCAACCTCCCAAGATGAGCCAGCAGCTGAAACTAGCCAAGAAAGTTTAGATGAAAGTCAAACCTTCACTCAACAAAGCGATGAAAGTCAAACCTTCACTCAACAAAGCCAAGATCTAGATGAGAGCAAAGAAACTCTTGACGAAAGCCAAACATTCACCCAACTCAGTCAAGAAGACACTGAAGATGCAGCTAATGATGAAAATGACACAAAAGATGAAGAAGGTGCAAAAGATGAAGATGTAGAAAATGAAACTGTAAAAACTAGTGATGTTGTAAATATAGATAATGTTAGTGATACAGTAGAAACTAAAGATGAGAAGGTAGAAGTTGTAGATAAAGATGAAAAGAAGGACAATGATGATGATGGCCAGCCTCAGTTTGAGACGGCACCCAATGTTTCTGTGGATGATCATCATCAAGAGGATCATACACAGGTAAGTTATCTTATTCATCCTATTAGAAGCTCTGTTGAAAGACTGCATTAGACAATTCATCTAATGTAACTGTTACCTTACCTTTCTGAGGATCTCCTCTCAAAATTTTTAAATTTGATAATATTATTTTATTAGACAACCTGTTTCTAGTAATATAATTTTTAATGCCCTGAAAGGTCAATGAAGCTTGACCTTGAGGTTCTTTCTGGGGAATAGATTTTGATTTAAGACAGCTATAAATACCCATAACTTGAAACAATTTGTAAAACAAACCTCTATATTAGGTATCAAGATTAAATTCTATTTGTTATTGTGTGGAAAATTTTAGAGAAATAGTGGTAATTTGTGCATAACAATCAATTTTAAAATGCATTTGTATGTTTACTTACATGAATATTTTAGATTTCTTTTTTTATTTGGTAATCATTGGGAGACCTATCCGCCCCTTTCGCATCGGACAGTTGTTTTTCAACAAATATGTATTTAATTAAATCATTTTTACAGGCCCTTGACCCCTTTGATGCCCTCCTGAAAGATATAACAGATTCTAGTCAAGCAAATGAAACAAGGGAGAAGTCTGACATAGGTGTAACAGTGAACATTGACGACGATGATGATGATCACCAAGCTGATGGAGATGTACATGATGATGATGAAGAACATAATACAGGTAGCGTAAAATATTTTTGTCACATACTTTTGCTTCCATAGTACTTTTTTTTTTTTTTTTTTTTTCTTTTAACATACAGACAAAAATTAAAATAGTACTGTGTAAGCTATAAACATACATATTATAATATACTTTAATATTCATTCAATAAAATATTCTGCTATTTTGGAATTACAGACTTCAATTATATTTATTTGTATAGATTTGTGTAGTTTTCAATGAGGATAGAACCAATGTGAAATAATCAATCTGCCCGCCACTTTGTTTTTTTTTTTTTTAAATCGCGGCCCACGGTGAAAGTGGTATATGTGGATAGATGACATTTAGACGAACAAAAATGTCCTGAAACACGGTACCGCAATGTATCACATTACCGAGATATTTGAAGGTAAAGATGGACACGATGACATACTAATGTCTTAGAATATGACGTGACACGAGTTTTCAAAGCACTGTATCGTCTTCATTGTTTGTTTACGTGAAAAATTAAAAAAAAACGTGTCCAATATTTTTTGGAAATCTATCTGACGGACTAATTAATTTTTTTTTAGTTAACTACCCTATTTCAAGGATTCCATGTAACCTTGTTCTAAATTAAACTTTTACAATTTTATTTATTTGTATAAATTATAGTCATCCATTGGTTTTATAACCAATGTTTAACACTTTTATTCTTCTTTCAAGTGTCTGAACTGGTAGACGAACCGGGGGCTGACGAGGAAGTGTGCCTCCTGCCAGACATTGAGAGAGAAATATCCGAAGCAGACAAGGCTGAGGCAGAGAAAGTTTTAGCTGAGAAGAGGAAACAGGCTGAAGGTAATGCATACACTTTAGTTTTAATGCCAGTTGGTACATCTAGATAGGCTACTGGATCATTCACATAGCACGGAATCGCCAATGAGCCCTGGAATCTTGGACTATTTCGCTGGTGATAGTAGATATTGTGTTTATTATCTGAGGTTTTGAGGTCTTTATTTTTTTAATATTGAGTTGAACACCGCTACTCTCAAAACATTGTGAGGAAACAGGCATGTCTTAGAACCAAAAAATTCGAAAACATGTGACATCTATCAACCAGCACTGGGCCCACGTGGTGGATTATCCCTCTCCCTCTCCCTAGAAAGGAAGCCTGAGTCCCTGCAGTGGGAATAGGCTGATGATGATGATGAGTTTAACAACATAAGGTTTGAACAACATATTGATTGTTGCTACAATCACCTCTTATAGTTTAAATCCTGACATTTGGGACTTCATCTTTTGCAGAAGCAGCAGCGGAAGAAGAAGCTAAATTGCCTGTAGATAAGACGGAACCGGATGCTGCAGAATCCAGCAAAGATGAGCAGACAAACAGTGAGGTGGCTGGTGAACATGCAGAGGCTGACGTGGCTAATGAAGAAACTTCGCATGAAAATGGTGGAGGTGAGTTTAAAAATCCTTCTTTTTGGGTCTTTATTCATGACATGGATTTGATGGGAGACTCACAATTTTACACACAACATCGCGCCTGTAATCCCCGTAGAGTTAGGCAGAGGTTTACCGTAGTATACCCACATTTCGCCAGTTATGTTTAATTTCCATGTAATAGGGGGCGAGCCTATTGCCATCAATCTAGCACAAATCCAGACTTCGTGGCTGCTACTGAGAAATTTCTATTATTCACAATTTGAACATAGTTAAAAGCGCTCTTCTCCGCCGACACCGACCCAGAAAGAGGTGGCAAGATGACCTGGACGACCGCTGCGATAAGCTGGTTAGAAGTGGCCGGGAAAGTTATGCGCCTTTGCCTAATAGTGGAACATTCATGAGTCATGACATGACTAAAGAATTTATTTCATCTATGAGTCAAATTACCATTAAAGTGTTCCTATTCTCCTTAAAAGTATTTACGTACCTGCGACTTTCTAGTGGTGACCTAATTAATATTTTAATTTTCAGACAAAGAAGTTGAAAACGAACACGATGAATCAGCAGAAGCCGAAGTAGAAGAAAATGTCACCCCTCACATTATTCAAGAGATCAGTTCCTTCGACAGTATCTGCGCACAATGTATGACAGAACAAGCATGCACCTACCGATTCTCACCCAAGGAGAGCGAGACAAACTACTTGTGTGGCGAGACGTGCGTCAAAGCCTTCCAAACTGACCACCCAGGGCAGTACACAGTCACACACAAGAAATATCTCATTGAAGAAATATCACCTAAACCCTTGACATGCTCGGAATGCGAAGAAAAAAAAACTTGCTACTTCTATTACAACTATGACGGCGAGGATACCAACTACTGCTCAATGACCTGCCTCAACAGTATGATGGCCGACGAAGCCGACAAGTATGTCTTCAAGAGACGAAGGATAGTCGTCGAAGAAATCGCGCCTACAGAATCAGAGTGCTACTTTTGTAACGAAAAGAAAAAATGCCAGTTCACATTCAACAGATACGGAGAATCCCATCTTGTCTGCAGCAACGTCTGTATAAAGAGCTTAAATGGCAAAGAAAACGGTAGATATATGGTTAAAAAAAAGAGAGTATCCAGGAAACAAGCCCCGCAACAACCACAGAACCCTCCATTACTTAAATTAAAAGTTATTAGCAATGCAACTGATAAATATTTAGACGAAGCTTATAAAATACAGGCGAAGACGCCCGCGATGGTGCAGGCGGCAAGGGAAGAGAGAGAACGGACTTTTGTCAGAAAGTGTAACCAATGCTCACTCATACTTACCGTCGACGAGAAAATATTGACTTGGGAAACTATGGACTTCTGCGACGAAATGTGTTTAGGAAGGTATCAGAACAAAATCGGCTCAAGATGTGCGAATTGCAAGAATGCAGTCCAACACACAAGTTTAGGGAAATACTGCGTGAGATTCGGCTTCGATATCCGACAGTTTTGTAACTGGGCGTGTTTAGAGGAGTTCAAGAAAGGTTTAAAGATATGTTGTTATTGTCAAAGGGATATATCTGTGGGGCATCAGGGCTTCCTAGCTCCAGTGGGAGATAAAGGACAGTTTAAAGACTTTTGTTCACAAGCTTGTATGGAAAAGTTTGATCAAATGAGTAAAAACCCTGTACCTCAGCCTGTATGGGCGAAATGTGCAGTGTGTTCTTTAGAAAAAGCGACGGCAATAGAAGTTGAAGTGGGTGAGGAATTGTCGCAGAGGTTATGTTCCGATCCGTGCTTTGCAGCTTTTAAATTCGTCAATAATATATTCCCTGGTGAGTTGCTTTTGAATTTTGTTTTATCGTTATTTTGGTAGCAGCCTTGTAAGCGAGCCCATTGTAAAATCCTGTAATATTTCATCGCAAATGAATCTTATATTGTCTGTTATCTGTTATTGCATTATGTTTTTTATCAAGCAAGCAATTAACTCCATATTCCAACAATACGTAACACTTCTTAATTCTCATACCGCTGCCAGAGTTATACCATAAAACTTTTACTCCATTCAAACCTACTCCTCATTCCTCAGATCAATGCCGCTGGTGTAAAAAATACTTCGAGCGCAAACAAAGTAAATGCTTCACTATCTACGAAGGTGCAAGTCCGAACTGTTTCTGCTCAAAGTCTTGTATGAATGTGTATATAAGCAACTCGAGGCATATAGTGCCATGTAACTGGTGTAAAGTCAAGAAGTACAACTTTGATATGATCAGGCGGGTGCAACCGAATGGTCAGGCGATCATGATGTGCTCACTTAACTGCTTGAATCTCTACCAGGTTTCTGTTAACGCTGTGTCTTCCAGAAGGTTAGTAAAAACGTTTTTGTCACTATCTCGTCACGTTTGTAGTAATATTTTACGCATGAGTCTTCGAACTTAAGGACTAGTCCGACGCGATGTCTAAACGAGTCTAATTACGTCTTTTTCACAAGCAAAAAGCTTTTTCTAGACGGCCCAAGCCGATTCAGCGTCGTTCTTCTCTTAAAGACCAGTTTAAAAAAAGTTAAAAAGTAAAATTATTAAAATTTTAGACAATAAATATCATTCAAACAAAATTGCATGTCTTCAAAATTGAGTTTTTGGCCTCCTTGGTTATTGTATATTGATTATGTACTTGTTGTTGTCTAAGTACTAAAAAAGTCATTGTTTTCAGAACAAAATGTGATATGTGTAAACGGACTTCGCTTGCTCAGTACCATTTAACGATGTCCGACGCGACAGTAAGGAATTTCTGCTCCTACCAGTGCGTTATGACATTCCAGGTAAGTCGGCTTAGTTTTACGTAGGTGGTCCCAGATTCTAGTCTTTTTATTTTGAAGTCAAAACTAAGAAAAGAAGGGCTTTGGAAATTAAGTCGAAATTCAGAGCCACATTACCATCTACTGTATCGTTGGTCTAGTTGTCGCAAGCGCCACTGCTGAGCATTTGGTTCTGGGTTCAATGCCCGGGTCTGGCAAAGTAATATTGGGTTCTTCCATCAGGAATTCTCTGTAGCAGCCAAGGAGGTTAGATTTGTGCCCTGTTGATAGCAATAAGCTCGCCGCCTACTACATTAGACTTAAATATAGCTGGCGAAATGTAGGTGTCCACCTCTGTCTAACACTTCGGGGATTACAAGCGTGATCTTATGTTTATTACCATTTTCTTTATAAACCATCATCAAAATACTAAACTGTTATAAAATGTGCAGGGACAATACTCAAAACATCCACTAATGCCGGGCGAGTCTATCGACCAGCAAAAGGCGGTACCCACTGGAGCGCCCCGGCGGACTTACCCCACTGCTGCCAAAAACAATGGTAAGTATTTTTAGAGAAATTGTTATATTTATGTTTATAAAAGAATAGGTACACTTAAAGTACATACAGTTTAGATTCAAACAAAGATCAAGAATCTTTTAACGTTTCACCAAGATCGGAACTAGCACCACCGTTTTTATTTTGAAAAGAGCAGTAGAATCTTGTATATGTTCAGGAGAACATATACAAGATTCTACTGCCCCAAATTGGAACAAGAGCAGGAGCTCTTGTTCCAATTTGGGGTCGACGCAGTATGTCTTCGCCTTCCATAATTCTCCTACTAGTCTACTACACTAGTCCAAAAAAATAAGGCACTCATTTAGAAGGTTCTTAGGTGTTGGTAAAAACGGGCTGGTGCCCGCAACTCCACGTCCAAAGCGGATATTTTGCATAAATAAGTAACGTTACTGTTACTTCTAACTGTACGCAAAACGTATTAACGTGACTCGGAAAGTTAAAAATAAAAAAAACCCGCCATGCAAATTGGCATGAGATCATAGGTTTCTAGAAGGGGCCTCAAGTGTTAAAATTCAAGTCTAATGTGTATAATTCTCCTCTCACAGCTACAAAAGCACAGCAGCGAACCGGCATGCCTGTCATCTCAAGCGTACAGTCCCTCGCCACACCACCACCCCTCATGCCGTCCATGACGCGGCAGAAGTCCAAGCGCCTACAACAAGTACAACAACAACAACCCCCGCCCGAGCCAGAACCCCCCGCAGCTCCCAAAACCCCCCCTCCACCTCCCAAACCACCTACACCCCCTCCACCACCTCCCCCCAAAATATACAACCATGTTATAGTAAAAACCTTACCTCCAGTAGAAGTAGCAAACAAAGCCACCATGTCCAAACCCATGATGGTCTCAAAAGGGGTTTCTTGTCGACCGCATCCTTGCACGAAGGAGTGTCAGACAGATCCTAGTTTAGAACGTCGAGTACTTATCCCTGTTCCCGTCCCTATTTATGTTCCTGTACCGTGTGCTATGTGGTCGATACCTTTTCCTGTACCCGTGCCTATTCCGATACCCATCCCGACCCCAATCTTCATTCCCACGACTAGGAATAGTGCTAAAGGCATCATGAAGGAAATTAATAAGATCCATGATAAGATGCCGACGGATCCGTTCGAAGCTGAACTGTTGATGATGGCGGAGATGGTGGCTGGGGACAAGAAGAAGGATCAGAGTGATTCGGATACGGATGACGATAATGGTATGTTGAAATATTTTTATTGTTTTTATGTACAAACTCGAAACGTATACTGTCACTTTCGGGATATCTTCCGTGATTATCCATTATTCGTGTTCACGATATTTCGACACTGTTGCAAGCACCATAACCGCGGGATGATTCGTAATACTCCTTATAAAGCCCATAACGATACGATACCCCATGACGTCGCATCGTGGCATATTATTATGTGTATTCACACTTCCACTTCATGTCTTCAAAACTGAAGATCCAATTCTGCGCCAATGATGGATAGAAATGGATGGACTGGTTCATCCATTCTGTGATATGCAGTACATTCTATCGTGAAACATCGCATCGCGCCGCGGCGTATGTGTTTGTACAAAATGTGTTTAGTCTCAAACACAAAGTTTGCGTGAAAGCGCGGTATTCGTGATAACAAGCGATGCTAAGCTGTCAGAGAGGTGCAAACATGCAATGTTGAAGTGTCTCGCCAATACTTTTGTAAGCACTGATAAAGATGGCTTGTAAAATTTTATTGAGGTTCAATGTGGTACCCAATTTTTGCCGAGGTTTATGTCAAAGAAATGATTTATTCGCCGCATTTGCATTAGTTGGTTGCTGTTTGATTATGATCTTAAGTAAACTCGAGTTCATTGCTTTGAACTTGGGTCGACTGTCGTTCTCCTGACAACGGGGATATCGCTCACTAAAGCAATCCTAGTATTTCTTGGCCGCAATTGGGGGATTTTTGAAGGTAATTCCTCCGTAAATGGACGTAAATGGGCCTAAGTAATCATTAAAGCTTCCTGAGTGCGGCAGTTTCTCTCTCATTTTCATCCATCACTTAAAATATGTATCGTATTTGTAGAAGAAAGCTTCAGTCCCGTCGCCACCATGGATGGCAACAACGCCTTCGGTGAGGACATGCTGCAGATGGCGCTGAAGATGGCCACGGAGTATGAGGATCAGCCGGTGGACCTGGAGTCTGCTATGACTGCGAATACCATCACGCCAAGCTCACATCCTGGTATGCCTGGTGAGTTTAGTGGACTAAAGCTGTTTTTTATTCATAATTTTAGTAATGTTAGTTTATAACTGGGTAGCTACAAACATTATTGGCCGACATGCCCGATTTCCGAGTAGTAGTTGTAGAGGTAGCATAGTTTTGACAGTAGCGGGGGCCCAGTGGTGTCGGCCCCGACTTACGAACAGTAGGTCGAGGGTTCGAACCCAGGCAGGTGCATTACTTTGTGTAATTTATTTCATCACCGCTGCTCTCAAAACATGAAGGAAAACATCGTGAGGGGTTTCCTCACGATGTTTGCCTTCATTTCTTTTTGTCTGTCATGTCTTAGAACAAAAATATCGAAGACATTCAGTATGTGACATCTGCCAACCCGTACTGGGTCGTGGTGGATTATAGTCCATCCCTCTCCTAAAGAGGAGGTTTGAGTCTCTGCAGTGGCAACATTATAGGCTGATGATGATGATGATAGTTTTGATAATGCTTAGAAAGTTAAAGTAGATCGTGTTTATACTGTTCGTTTTGGGAGTATTAACAAGAGGGATGGTGGCCTTCACTGTAAGGATTTTGTTTAGATATTCTTTTCTTATTATCTATAAGTTCTAGTGCGTATGGATGTTTTTTTACTGGAGATTTCAACACGTCTCGTCACGGCAACGTACTGCTTGGCGCCGATAGTTGAAAATCTAACAGTGATCTATTTCAGGGCGGTTGGCTATGCTTTCTTGGATTTTTAAAACTTGTCTCAATATACCGAGAACCCAGTTCGCATTAACCAGTCATCGATAAAATGGTCTGTTTGTAATGAAGTGTGGTCCCCCAGGTCTGGAAGGCGACAGCATGCACCACCACCACATGATGGTGCTGGAGCAGCAGCGCGCCGTGGCCGCCCTGCGCGCGTCCGCCGCGCCCCGCAAGCGTGCGCCCGCGCCGCCGCCCGCCGCGCGCCCCGCCCGCACGTCCAAGCGGCGCCGCGCCGAGCCGCCGCCCGCGCCGCTACCCGACCCGCCGCGTGAACCCGCTGAGAAACCCGACGCTAACATGTGCCTTAAGGTATGCTACTATCCCGTCGGGGCTGCAGGTTGTTCGAAAGGGATACCGCGGTTTCGACACAAAGGGCTAAAAAGGAACATGGGTGGTTTTTAGTCAGTAGAAGTCTGACACTCCACACCGCTCTCCCCAGAGCGGGAGGAGTCATTTGATGATTTCCCACCAAACAAAAACAATATGAAACTATAATTTTCGTGTCAGGCCCCATCATATGGGTACATGCACCCTTTGCGACCTGAACAGCGAATCGACACGAAAAGAAGAAGAAAAATATGGGTCGAACAAAAATTCTTTTGTGTGGCCCAACCACGAGTTTTTGCTATACCTATAGATGACTTGCTCTCACACATCATACAAATAAAAATAGATTTTGATCTTGACAGTCGTAACAGGTAGTTAGTTGCCCAAAAGTGTGACCAGTCCTACCAAGGGATATCCATATTACCCAGTACTAACTGGGTTATGGAGGTCAGATAGGCAGTCACTCCATGTAAAATACTGGTGCTCAGCTATATCCAGTCAGACTGGAAACCGAATTATTCCTTTTTACCCACCAAGTCAGATGGTACATGGTGGTATGGACAAGCAGATTCCACAGCAAACTTAAGACATTCCACTTTGCCCCACCAGTAGGGTGGCTTGATGGAGCAAAATGCAATTCTGGAAGACGACCCCAACTTAGTTGGGAAAAGTTTAGGCAGATGATAATGCTTTGTAAAACGTAACCTTTCCTAAACCATCACTTAACATATTCCCAACCACTTCCAGTACACATTCGGCGTCAACGCATGGAAACAATGGGTGATGACGAAGAATGCCGAAATAGAAAAGAGTACAATACGACGGAAGCCATTCAAGTCTGAAATCCTACAGTTAACTGCCGACGAGCTCAACTACTCCCTGTGTCTGTTCGTGAAAGAAGTACGGAAGCCGAACGGGAGTGAATATGCGCCGGATACTATTTACTATTTAGTTTTAGGTGAGTTTATTTATGTAATTAGTTTAAAATTCTGCTCCTTCCAACCCGGCTCTATTTTGTGCGTTTTCTGGCCTTGTTTGCCCCGCAAATAAGATTTCATCGTCACACCGCCTTCGCCGCGGTCTACCTAAACAGTGATTTCCTCCGTTAGATGTTCAGTGAATGACGATCTTTGGCTATCTCTCCGGGTGCATTTTGCACTAGGGCTAGCTATACCTTTGCCCAGCAGTGGGACACATGACAGACTAAGAAAAAAAAATATATATCCTTCTAAGTTTTTTGTCCCAATATGGTAATTGACCTCTTGACATTCATTTTGTAAGACAGACATGAAATAAATGATGCAATCTAATTAATTTAGATGTGGATTTAGATGTGGAAATCTATGAAATCTAAATGATTGTTTATTTTCCTTCCGCATAATACTAGATCTAGGGATAGTTGCTGCTGTGGGTTGTTCGAAAGAGATACCGCATCCCCGGATACAAAAGGCTAAGAAGGAACATGGGTGGTTTTTAGTCAGTAGAAGTCTGAGTCCTTCCGCTCCGCCCAGACCGGGAGGAATCATTTGATGATTTCCCACAATCCAAAAAAAGGCATAGATGCTGGGTGCAAATGTGCGATAATCAGCATGCAACTCTCAATCCAAACAATGACACGCTGTTGCGGGGCGAAACATATCGAGTATCGATATGTTGTTGTTTCGGCCTGCCACAGCAGAAATTGACTCGACTACGACTTGGGCGCGTTTGACTAACGACTTATTGGAAGTTCTTGCGATACGAATTAAGCATAATTATTTCTCAAATGTACAATTTTTGATTTTCAGGTATACAACAATATCTTTTCGAAAACGGTAGGATAGACAATATATTTACGGACCCATACTACGAGAAATTCACGGACTGCTTAGACGAGGTCGCGAGGAAGTTCTCAGTTTTATACAATGATTCACGTAAGTATTGCTTAAGATTTTACTTTAGTTTGTTGCCTCTCTCTTGTGTGTTACATAAAGCAATATTATTGTAAAGTATATTAAATTTAACATTGTTATTGTTTTACATCTTTAGAATAAATATGGATAATTTCATCTCTTACGTTAAAGCCCCATGTAGAAGGAGGTGCACCTAATGCCCTCAGCCGAATACATATTTAGATTCTGAACTACTACTGTGAAACTAATTTTCCCGACGACCTTGATTAGCTTTTTAAGGGACACATTTTTTGCAAATACGGGTCCGTTTTTTTTCCAAACACTGCTTGTAATTACGAGTACCGACACATCAAGGTGATGAAGCCTTTTAATCTTTATCCTCTATTTCCAGAATACATAGTAACTAGGGTGGAAGAAGAACATTTGTGGGAAAGCAAGCAGCTAGGCGCGCATTCACCGCACGTCCTACTATCTACACTCATGTTTTTCAATACAAAACATTTTAATTTAGTGGTGAGTTTTAGACGTGTTTATGTGTGTTACCTTGACATAGTCGTCTTATTGTATAATTGTCAATTGCCAGTACCACCAGCATGTCTGAGTGATATTTCTCGACGGCATGTAATGCCAAGTCAGAGGCCCATGGGCTTTATAAAAATTCGGACATCAGGTTAGGCGCTAACCCGTCGGGACTGCGGGTTGTTCGAAAGAGATCCGCGGCCTCGGCACAAAGGGCTAAGAAGGAACATGGGTGGTTTTTAGTCAGTAGAAGTCTGACACTCCCTACCGCTCTGCCCAGAGCGGGAGGAGTCATTTGATGATTTTACGTTAAAGTAAAAGATAGTAGTTGTGTACATTATTTCATCACCATCCACTGTGAACGTACAGTGGACGGTAAAGTTGAACATCGTGAGTAAACGGCATGTCCTTTTTGTTTTTGGGAGGGGGGGAAATCATCAAATGAGGAGGAGGAGTTGAGGAGAGCGAGAGGAGTCCCGCTCTGGGCAGAGCGGTAGGGAGCGTCAGGCTACTGAAAAATAACCACCCATCATCCTTCTTAGCCCTTCATGTCGAGGCCGCGGTATTACTTGCGAACAACCCGCTGCCCCGACGGGTACATGACTATACTTATGATCACTTTGGGCCGTAGGCCTTTTGGCATTAAGTCCGCCTATGTATCACTATTGTGCATAAAGTTAAAATAAATAAATAAAAGCATGTCAGAAGTGACTACTTTTAGAACATCTCATAAAGATTTTATTCATCATCATCCACAGCCCGACTTTACCCACGTCTGGGTATAGGCCTCTCTTTGTTTGTGCCAAGTTCTACGCTCTTTGTGTCAGCCTCCCGCAATGGCAACAATGCCGTCTGCCCATCTCGTCGCTGGACGATCAACACTTCTCGTGCCATTCCATAGACAGCCACTCTGTCACAGCTTTACTCCACCTACCAACATCACGACTTGCTAGGAGTCTTGGCCAACTCCATTTGAGATATTTTTCACCTTCTTTAAAATAAACCGAATGTCATGGTAAACTTGTGTTTCAGACAGTGGAGGAGCATATGCAGCTATCGTTCTCTCACATAATGAAGCATTGGAAGAGGAACCCCAACCAGCCCGGCCAGGCGAAGATACCTGGTTCAAGGAATGTCTTATTAAGGTTTTATCCCCCACAATCCGCGTTAGGTTAGTACTGCACTTATTATTTTCCATGTCCTAGTATTATCCTTTTTTTCAAGGAATATGATAGTAACTACAGATAGCTATCCGTATTAATTCCTTATCTGAATGTTCTTTTATTTTCCCCCATATTGCTGCAGAAACAATGCAGATCATTTGTCATTTGCAAATTCCTAAGTTCTGTGAAGATTCTTCATCTCATACTAATAAGACCCATATCGCATTGCAGAAGCAAATTCAAGAAAGAAGAAGGTGTATGAACAGCAAGAAAACGAGGAGAATCCACTACGGTGTCCTGTCAAACTATATGAATTCTATATTTCGAAATGGTATGTTATTTTCTTACATAAACCCGGTTTCTGAAAGACTGGTAAACACTGATTTGTAAATAATCTGCCGTCGAATCTCATATCAACTTTTATGATTAGTGCACATTAACCATACATATTTAAAAAGCCTTTCAGAAACCGGGACTGCGTGGCTAGCCAAAGCCGGTGTTTTAACATTACAGTTGAATATCGCAAAAAGAGAGGCCTAGGTCCAGTTTAGGACTGCAATCAACCAATAAACTTGGTTCCCTATGATATAAATTATTCATGCACAATAGCTTTCCGTGCCCACCTTATTGCTTCAACACCAGGACGCGTAGCATGGCGATTGGATCTCTATTCTACCAACGGTAGACAAAGCTCTTTCTATACAAGTCGACATGAAATCTTTCTACAATCTGTCCATTCTTCCGTCCACAAATCCCGGTTCTATGGTGGTCATGCTACGCGTGTTGGGGTAGGATTAGAGCAGCCTTACCTCTGAACACTGTCTCACTGTGTAGAAACGTACCTCACACTAGTACTAGGGTACTTTGGCGGCGTTTTCCGTCAATGGAAATAGTTCCCTAAATCATTTCAATCACCTCTTCTTTAGAGGTGTATTAGGAGGCTTACATTCAGCAGTGCACTTTCATAATGCTTGTTAGTTCACCAGAAAGCGCCGGGGTAGTGCAGTTAGTGACTAGCTTTTACCTACAGTGTGTAACAGAAAAGGTATTATACTTCTTAACATCTAGTGCATCTAGTGTTTATCGCGATTACGATTATAGTCCCATAGAGAAAATCGGTTTGATGGTCTGTATCACACTTATACTCTTTCTGTTATTCACTGCAGACTTAAATTTTAGGAAGAAATCCCCCAAACCCCGGCACAGGGTGGTTTGCACCCACAGAATACAAAGTAAATTCGAACAAAAGTAAAGTTATTTTTGTCTTAGCTTTATTCCTTCTCAAGTCTCGCTCTCTGTCAGCATGGGTCAGAAAGTATTTTTCTCCCAATTTGACTGTTTCAGAGTAATTAAAGTGTCCGTTAATACAACAATCGCTTCTTTGCTGCTTACTAAGATCTGTTCTGACCCATACTTTCAGTCGTAAAGTTTGTAAAAGGGCAGAGCTAACACAAAATAACAATAGTAGTCACATAGTTTAAAGCTTTAAACATATACTCCGTGGGTGCACCACCCACTCCCAGTAGGGCCTACCCAGCCCACCACTCCACTACCAATGATATTATAGTCTATTTTCCAACAGTCCCGAGTCGGTGCGAACACGCAACGACGTATTCTACTTACAACCGGAGCGGTCGTGTGTGCCAGACTCGCCCGTTTGGTACTCCACGCAGGCGCTCAGCAGGCAGGCACTGGCGAAGATGCTGCATCGTGTCAAGATGGTCAAGGAGATCAATATCGCGTTGCTGACCAGCTAAGGTGAGCGGGTACGGTACCAGGAAAAAAGAGGAAGCTTTCAACAAGATGAAGAAGCGATGACCAGGATGTGACGATTATTTTCCACTAACTTGTTCGTTTTGTGTTTTGTTTAAATGTTTTTTCGTTCTTCTCTTTCTAATCAGCTCCTGAAGTCACCGCCATTTTGTCGAGATAAGATCATCATTTATGAACAAAAAATATTCTGAAAAAGAGCACTGGTTTCAGCAGTTCAACAACCCTCTGGGTGCGAATGCAACTTTGCCAATCACCCGTATGCTTCATTTACCCTGATTAAGATGGAAATGAAGTTTCTCTTAGTAACGTGTACGTTATTATTTTCAATTAACGACCGCGTCAACTAGATTCAGTGTTACAATAAAACCATTTCATTTTGTTTCAGATTACACCCCCAGTCTGCAAACGGCTTTGAAACGAATGCAGCAGTGCGACGCGAATCACTGGCACGGTCCTATAGGCTTTGTTTACCGGACATTTGCGAGCGTTGGCGTCAGGTGACGAAGATGAATACACCCGGCCCAACGTCAGTAAACACTTATCAAATCTGTTGTTGTGGTGACATGTATATTTTTTCTACTTTGTATATCAGTCTGAGTTACAGACGGCAAACATTACTTTAAAATAAATAGTTTATATTAGATTACTTTTTATAATGTTGCAATGTTTTAGCGGTAAGTTTCTGTGCGGGACTGTTTTTGTATGTACAGAGGTACTAGTTGTATCGTTCAATTCACAATTAATGTTTTATTTATCATTATTATCCAATTTTGTAATGTAGCGCTGATAAAGGTCTAATTGTGTTATTCGAATCATAAAGAAATTGTAAATAAGCCAAGCGAAACAAAAATCACAATGAATTGTTTCTGAAATGTGTGATACGTTCTCTCATAGTAATAATTGGCGACTCGGGCAACCTTCCTCATTATTAGGAACTAAGAATTTTATAAATGCCCTTGTGTAATATTTGAATATTAATATTAGCTAAATATAAGTTATAAAATTCCAGTTTTAGTGGCAAATGCACCCATTTGTTATAGTAGTATTCATTTATAAATTGGGGAAATGATATAATATCTCTCAGATAGAAATTTTTATTGAAAATATAGTTTTAGGAAAAGAGTCAGATTCGTATTATATTTTAAGTATAATGGCGTCAGTTGTAAGGTTTAGGTTTAACGCTGTGTAAAAAAGAATACTGATTCTCTAAAACTGAGTCTTTTATTTTGAAATAACCTGAAAGAAACGGTCAGCTATGTAAGGCGATTGATGCATAAATTGGCACAAATTCAATGCGCGTTTTCAACATAGCGTGTTTATATTTTGTGCTAATTGAATGTTACCGTTTCGTTATAATGACATTTTATAAATGTTGATGGATGGAGAGAGGGAGAGGAAGACCAAGGAAACGGATGGATTGTGTGTAAGGGAGGAATGATATGAAAGAAAAAGGAGTAAATGATAGCGTGACAGTTGACAGAGAAGAATGAACGAAAAAAAAGTGTTGTAGTGTTGCGCCGACCCCAAGAGTAAGATGGGATCGGACAAGGAAGATGATATGGAACAGAAGAGTCAATCAACTCACCTACTACGTGAATTCGAGATGTAGATATACACTAAACGCGTAACCACTACCACTACACACAAGTTCTAAAAAAACAATTTTTCTTTCTGACAAAAGGTCACAAGGGCTGCCTACCCTTCGATGAAAACAGGCGTGAGTTTGCAATGTAGGTGTACCTGTCAATGTTCTCCAGTCGGACGTAAGTATTTGCGGAAAAATAATAAAAGCCGCTCGGGATGATCCTTACGTTAAACCAATTACATACTTTCCTCTGTGCCTCCGATAGCATGCTAGACCCGGCTGTCGTCATTTGTAGATCGCTCAGTCGACAGAGGTGGCACTATCAGTGACCGAAAGACTGACAACCAGCAGGGGTATAAAATCACCCAGCACTAAGTGGGTTGTGGAGGTCAGATAGGCGTACACTCCATGTCAATATTGGCATTCAGTTGGGTAAAGGTTATTTACAAAAAAACTACGGTAGTACAATGTGTTACCGTAGTTTTTGACATGTGTTGTATTTACCCACTACCTTTACCGAATTTAAAAATCAAAACCTTTTTTGAGATCGGAATTATTTGAAATTCATTTAATTTTGCAGGAGCAAGAAGACTAAAGTTGATTCCACAGATTGTAGTAGTTCTATGTGCTGGCGTCAGCACAAAACCCGCGTGGTCCTATTCTGGAGTTACGTCGTAGAACAGCAATTTGAAATACTGTAAATTATGAAGGATGTTTAGCAAGACCAAGCCACTGTTATCAACTTTTCAGTCATTTCTGTCTTGACTAGTAGTGTGATCATCATAATTTTAGGACATGGTCTAGGATTTGCTTGATCATCCTATCCTCACACAATCCAATCATCTACGGTCATAGTTTCATGGCAATCATCTTACACCATACAAATAAATTGACATAAATATTTTCGTAAGTATCGAGTATAACAAGAAGATATTCTCGACATGCTTTCTCTTACAACCCTATTCTGTGTGCCCGGGAATGACGTGAACGTGAATCTTTGATCTATCTATTGTTTGTAAACTGCTCTCATTCAAGGTTTGAATACTATTGAAAGCTTTTTTTTATCTAAAAGGATAACAAAAGAGAAAATCTTTTAAAAATATATCTATTAAAATATTAAAGACTTTTATAAGGTGTTTAGTTATTATTTTGAGGCCAGTAATAGGTTTAAAGTCAAATAAATATTGTAAGAAAGCTCCTCCATCCACCAAAATCTTCAATGAAACTCGTATTTACCAACCAAACAAATTCAAAAATACTTGCGGCAGCACAGGGAACTAATGGTATCTCTCTTTCACACACATACAACAAGCATTGTACTAGAAAGTGACAGCACAAATCCCCAAGCAACGATATTTACTAGTCAAGCTATAATAATGTGTGATGTAGAAAAAGAAATAAATTATCAAGTGTTTTAAAATTTCTTTTCAATATCATTTCCTAGAGATCGATATTACATGCGACGCAATTTCGCAATATTCAAACCCGCAGTAAATCAATACAGTAACCTTCGACGGAATCACGCAACGTTTGTTGTTTATAGAAATAGGTAAACAACAACTGAAAAATACTAGAGGATTTGACTGTATCATGATCGCCATTACTATGGGCATTATTAAATTAACGGTGCAAAGTGTGTGACTGTGTCAAGGCGTAATTCATGTAGGAGTGTCCTATCTTGAAGGTTTGCAAATTTATTTATAAAAAGAACGTAATTTTCTTTCATTTTTGGCGGGAGTCCTGGCACGTTGTATTGCGGTTGTCGAATGGCGATCTGTCACCTGTCGCCTGCTGGCCTCGTCAATGCCGATATAAGTTCATGTTTCAGTGGTTCTCAGTAAAATTAGCAGTGTAATAGTGAAATTCCTGGTGCGCAATCCATGTGGACATTCGACGATGCGTCGCGATTAGGCGGGTCGGATATGGATAGTAGTCGAGCGTGCCCAAGCTACGAAGCCGGGTTCGACGTGTGCGATCCTTTGGGGTCAGTGCTGGATTGGTCTGGTCGAGAGCCAGCGCGTATACTACGGCGTCGCTGCCGCAGCGAAGGCGTAGACCGCTCGCCGTACGAGGATGTGAGTCGCGAGGTGAACCGCTACGCGGACGGTAACTGCCGCTATCACCGAGCCCTGCCCAACAAGAGCCATTTCACGCTAAACAACAGCGAGCCGCACTACACGACCGCGAGGTTTCGACAAGAGTGCTCGCTGCCGGCCGCCGAGAACGGCGACTTCGTTATGGCCCATGAGCAGGACAGGTACCATGGGTGAGCACCACAACATAACCTATAAGCTTGTAGTGCTTGGACACTGCTCGGTTATCTAACCTAATGTCAACAACAGTTAGGTGAAGTAAAGGAATGCATGCTATTTAGATCTCTTCTATTTCTGCAAACAGGTGTTATACTCTGACCAAATGACAAAATTGCAATGACAGCATAATGCAAATCAAAACATTCCAAAGATAACAATAACACTACAAAAATTTCTTTATTTATTCACAGTTACCAGCCAGGAAGATCAAAATTATACCCAAAAAACCCAGGCCGACCTTTATTAGTTACAACACTCTCCAATACTAAAGTAGATGACCGTTTGCCCAAAGTTGAGGAACTACTAGAAAAAGTTGACCAGGACATGATGGAGCTACAGGCAATGAAACAGCCTTTGAAATCAATACTCAATAACCCATTACCAAGTTCACCACTTCACGGTATTCTCAAAAAACCCAAGAACAAACAGGATGTGAAAGCTAATCTAGAAGGTCGTAGAAGGCAAAGGGCTGCCAGTGAATCTGACAACTTGTACTGCAATTTTAACATAGCGTCTCCGATACCAGGATATGATAAGTAAGTTGTTATTCTTATCTGTTATCATTGTTTGTGGGAACCATATAATCAGCTATGAAAACAGCAATTTGATTTATTCAATAACTTGATTTTGCATGTAATGGAATACTTGATGTTACAAATTGAATAAATTGATTTGTCTTTCCCAATTATTGGAGATATTGTGCATGTTGTAGTGCAATTTATTTTGTGATTAATGTGTCAAACTTGTTTGTTGTGGAACCAGAAAGAATAATTGGTAATACTTCATTGTTGAAATCAACGGTTCAAATTAATATTTGACTGTAATTTTACTATGAGGGAATGAGTCTATTTATTTGGCAGAAGCAATTGTTTTTTTAGGTTATACACATGCTCACATACTCTTAACAATATTATTTTATGAACCAGTATTTATATACTGCGTGTCACCATGCAGAGTATCTTATCAATGGATCAGTTATTTTAATTACATCATGGGTTTTTCGGATTAGCACAGTTGGTTTTCATGAGACTTAATAGACAGATAGATGGCCAAATTAAATATTAAATGAAACCAAAGAGTTAGGATGGTGCTAAAATTTTAAATTAGAGTATGTATATGTTGAAAGATCTGTTCTTATTTTAAAAGGTCAAATGGTTGTAACCATTTTTTATCTATCTAGAAAGGAGGGCAGATTATTTATCTATATAGGAAGTATGTTTATATACCTAAATATTTGCAAAATATTGCAAATTATTATTATGTTACCCGAGTATGACCTTTCGGTTATTGAAAATAGATGATATTTTAATGTGTAGGGAAAGTTGATGATTTATTTTAAGATGGTTACACAGGGTGCTGTCTATTATTAGCTGTTATGTAGGTCAGTATGTTAAAAGGATTATGTTAGGTGCTCAGCCACTGTATCGACTCAGTGGATCGGAAACAATGTAGTCTTCACTTTATTGCTAACATTACTTGATCCATGCATATTATGTATGGAACTACGAATTTTATAAATACAAAAGTAACACGATATTTTGTTGAGCAAAGTGTTATTGGGTTTTCTTTCAAAAATTTCACATTAGCAGCCATGGAGTCTGGATTTGTACCTGTTTGATGGCAATAGGCTTGCCGGCTTTTTACATGGGACTCAAACAATGTAGTATTTGTAGTGTAATGATTGTAGACAATTAAATATCAGCTTTAAGATGTTACCATAAAATGTAATGTTTAAATAATTTTCATAGTGCTTCTCTTTACATCAATAGAAAGCTATAGATGACAGTGACGAGGCGTGCCCTGCCCATTCCGTTTTTTTCGTTTCATCGGCTTCCCCTTTCTTATATTTCATGCCTCGCCAATGTTAGATACACCTCTATCTAACTTTTCAGGAATATGGGTGTGATGCTATGTTTTTGTTGAAACTTACACTCATCTGTTTGTTACCATGTTATGCAAAAGTGTAGCCATTTGCTAGTAATACATAAGATCACCAAATTACTCTTTCCTGAAATACTTCATTTAAAAAGTTATCGTTTTAATATTTTTTTCAGTATGTATTTAATTTCCATTTAGGAATGAAAAAGTTTTTAGGGTTCTGTACCTCAAAAGGAGAAAACGGGACCCTTATAGAATCACTTGTGTGTCTGTCTGTCTGTCCGAACATTCCCCCCCCCCCCCCCCCCCGATCTCCGAAACTACTGACCCTAAAATTCTGAAAAAAATACAGAAATTAGTTCAACACTTATAGATTACAGGAAAACCTATAAGAAGTCTAACTGCCGCACTCAGAGAGCTTTAATGATTACTTAGGCCATAACTTAGTAAAGGTTTTGACAGTTTTGTCATACAAAAGTATGTCAAATCTTTACTAAGTGACGGCTTAAGTAATCATTAAATATCTCAAGTACCGCATTAAGTACGGAACCCTTCATATGCAAGTCTGACTTGTTTTCTTATGATTTTACTATAACAAATAACATAATACATAATATCACGGTTGTAATACCGAAAGGGTTAGGCAGAGGTGTACCTTATAGTACACCCACATTTCGCCAGTGATGTTACAATGTATCATATTAAACTGTATGCATGATGAAATCATAGGAGGTAACATACTTATGATTTGTGACAACAAATCATCATGATTCTGTCTGTACCCACAGAATGACGAATGTTGGGCAATGACGCGCGTAGTTTGAAAATAATGTTGACGCATGCGATATAACACGCTGACTTGAGCTCTATTTATACAGAGACTAGGTTAAAAGTCAATATACTATTTTTGTGAAATTTTAGAATTAACCAATAACAGGGCTTTAATGATTTTAAACCTATTTTAGTTTTGCTACCTACTTCTATATCAGGCATGGTTTTATACCTCACGTCTATTAGTAATGTTTTAAGAAGCGCCTAGTTTGTTGTCAATACGAAAATTAAGAGAATTATTTTAAGATTAATGAGTGCTAGCAATAAAATTAGCTAATCAATCATACATTTTCCACAACTATCACAAAATTGAAAATAAACTACGTCTTAAAAATAAATTGCTTAGTTTCACTCACTAATTCAACTTACATTCAAACGCCAACTGACTTGTGTCAGCCGCCGTCATACAATGCGGAAACGAGATGACAGCCTAGGCATCGAGTTTTAGAGCATTTATTTCATACTAGCTGATGCCCGCGGCTTCACCCGCGTGGATGTCAGTTCAATTATATACTAAAACCTTCCTCTTGAATCACTTTATCTATTAAAAAAAACCGCTTCAAAATCCGTTGCGTAGTTTTAAAGATTTAAGCATACATAGGGATATAGGGACAGAGAAAGCGACTTTGTTTTATACTATGTAGTGATAAACCCGTGTCAGGCACATTTGCATAGTCAAAAATAAGCTATCTACAGTCCAACCATAGGCATAATAACTGAACGAACTGGCAGTTGCCCATTCCAATATCGTAGATCTCATGGATTAGAATGAGTAAGAAACTCCATGGACACTCTTTTCAACTGAAGTTGGATATTATATAACATAGTACACGCACATTTTACAACCGCTGTGCTGTGGCTTGGCTATATTGGGACAGTTGCAGTGTTAACATAAATGGTGCCGGTGTTAACATAAATAATAAATGGTGCCTACCTGTCGCACCTAAGATTTGCTGACGACCTCGTTCTATTTGCTGAAAACTTCGAGGATCTTCAGAATATGCTCCAAGACCTACATGATGCCTCTTCCAAAGTAGAACTTAGGATGAATATGGCCAAGACGAAGATTATGGCAAATATCAACAGCTATTCAAATTCTTCTGTCAAAGTTGAAAATGAAGAGTTGGAGATAGTTGATCAGTATGTCAATCTTGGTCATAATGTTTTCAAAGAACATCAACAAAAGGAGATATCCCGAAGAATACAGCTTGGGTGGGCCGCGTTTAGCAAATTGGACGACATTTTAAAATCAGCCAAAATTCCGCTATGTCTGAAGTCCCGCCTCTATAACCAGTGTGTTCTGCCCACAATGACGTACGGTGCTGAAACATGGACGCTCACGCAGGAGGTTGTGTACAGATTGAGAGTGGCACAGAGAGCCATGGAGTGTTCCATGCTCGGCATAAAACTAATAGATCGAGTTCCTAACGTCGAAATCCGAAGACACAAAAGTTTTCGATATTGGGAATCGCGTTACGGAACTCAAATGGAGTTGGGCAGGACACCTAGCAAGGCGCAGTGATGACAGGTGGACTAGGGCTGTCACCGAATGGCGTCTAAGAGCTGGCAAAAGAAGTGTGGGTCGTCCGGCGGCAAGATGGGCAGACAACATAGTTGCCATCGGGGGCAAAACCTGGATGAGGCTTGCACAGAACCGTGGAGATTGGCACAAGAAAAGAGGCCTATACCCAGCAGTGGGTGAGTTCGGGCTGTGGATGATGATGATGAAGTGGCTTGGCTTAGTCAAATTTATTTAGTCAGCGAATTCCCGAGTAGTGAACAAAAAAAAGATTGTGGTCAATGACCGCTGCCTGTAATCTGCACTACTTACAGTCATGTCTACGAACTTCCTCTAGTAGCTAATAAAATTTGACACGGTACATTTATTTTTTGCATCTCTTATTCACTATTCACTCTCCCACTAAATTCACCATCCTTTTGTTCTAGCCGGCTACCCTTTCCAGCAACAAACACGAAACGTGCGAAAGACAACGCTGGATTTGGTTACTCTTACGGTTCCGCCGTTGCGAGCCTTGGACACACACACACGGCCACACACAATAAGAGCCCTCACCGGGGCTCCGCCAGTGCTGGGCCTAAGCACGTCCGTTCTAGGAAAGAGTTGCTGATGAAGGAACATGAGCATGATATGCATTTGCTGAGGACTACGGCTATCAATGATACGGTTCATATTGAACCTATGATGGATGTGGTGAGTGTATTTCATTGTTTTGTATATGGTGTAAAGACGTCAGCACATGAAGCTTCTAAAATCTGCCAAATAGGGTAGTTGAAAAAAAAAATCTAATTAGTCCGTCAAATAGATTACCAAAAAAAAATATTGGACACATATTTTTTCTTTTTAGACGTAAACAGACAATGAAGACGATACGTGCTTTGAAAACTCGTGTGACGTCATATTAGTAAGCCTTTTTACCGGCGAGTGACGTCACAAGCCCCTCTCATGGTCTTTGACACGTTTTATCTTCGTCAATTTTTGTTGATTAGATGAAACAATAAATACGTACTTATCCAATAATTTTCGATAATCCAACTGACGGACTAAACAGAATCATATTTCTTTTAGTCAAGAAACATCCCTATTGGCATGAGGTCAAGGTTGATTCGGAAAATTTGACAGCTTCGGGTATCTTGATGTGATAGCATTTGTACGTCAGTGGTAACAAAAACAGCCTGTGATTTTCCCACTACCGGGAAACAGCTCCTCTCGGTGAGAGGGAGTGGTCTGTAGTCCACCTACGCGGGTACAGTGTGGGTTGGAAGTTGTCACATGTCTGCGTATTTCTGGTCTGGGCCAGCATAAATATATTTACCTTTTTCTGTGCTTAAAAAAGGGAGGGACGGGGGGGAGTCTGATGTTTTTTACTATTGATAATATAATGATGTTTCGAACAAAACTTTTTTATAAGCCTTTATAGTGATAGTTATTAATGCGTAGCTTACTACGTCAGAGTAACGAACCGATATCATAGTCGAATAAACAACTTCCATTCATCTGCCACATTGATAATATCACAAAATCATACGTAAGCATGACGTGTTTTATCCATCATCATAAAATTCTCAAATTGCATTTGATTGCTGCCTTATTGGTCTAGCGGCCGCAGGGTTGGCCAAAGTTTTCCTATCTGGAATTTTTCAGTAGTCTGGATTTGTGGCAATAAGCACGGCACTTATTAAACGGGTCTTAAACATAACTGGCGAAATGTGGGTGTGTTATCGAATGATACACTCTTCGAGCAAATAAGCGCGATGTTTTAATAATGTGAGTCACCGGAATCAGTGGCGCCTGCGTCATGTGATTCTGTATTAGCGTCGACGTTAGTGATGCATGAGCGTAGTGGCGTCATAATGTGTTAATTTAGGGAGTAAAACACACGTATCATCATCATTATCCTGCCCTTATCCCAATTTATTTCTTCTTCCATATTTCTCGATTACTCGGAATTCACCTCCTTTCCAGCCATATCACCCTTCGCACAGTCCATCTATCGTTTCTTTGGTCTTCCACTACTCTTATAGCCACCTACATTCATACTTAAGGTTTAGGGGACAAGGTAGCCCGCGAAATTCGAATTTTCTTACTTTTTTGCAATTTCCCGGTCAGTGTCAAGTCGTATGTTAAATAAAATGGAATTCGCGGCAATGACAAATGTCTATTTACTGAGTAATAATGATTAAAATGACCAATACAACCGTCTCAGTTCATAAAGGTCTCTTGAGTGACTATTTCATGAAAACGGCATTCTTGAGACCTTTATGAACTGAGACGGTTGTATTGGTGATTCTAATCATTATTACTCAGTAAATAGACATTTGTTATTGCCGCGAATTCTACCTTGTGCATCAACCTTAACATTTTCCTCATTCCTCCGCATCACATGTCCATACCACGATAACCGATTACCACATAACTTTTCAGTCACCGGCGCGGCGCCTCAGTACACACGTAGGTATGTTACGAGGAATCGACATGAGCCAATAAAAAAAAACCTTTATATTCACACGATAAAAGCTCTTCGAATAGTTTTATGCGGTGTCGAGTCGCGTCATAGAACTGAAACGAGGCGAATGACGTATTTTTTTTAGCATACGAAATGTGCGCTTCTCTCGCGAAATCATGAAAGCCATGTGCCAAGAGTAAATAAGCCGTTATCTTGGTTATATTATCGAATACGAATACATCGGCTTCGTAAAATTCCTAAATTCATAGGCTTATTGACAGACATCTCACAGGGTTGCGCTTCATCTAGCAGAATGGAATCGCATTTTTCCATGCTCCTATCCTTTTCCGTTGCTCAGAATTGTCATTTGCTAGAGTGATAGAAGGCACGATAATGCTTGAACCGCTGGGTCTAGAAGTTTAAAATATTGCGCAACAGGTAGGATACAGGATATTTTTTTCAAAAAGGGGTAGATCCAAATCTGAGACTATGAGGAATACTGAAAAATACTCCAGGTTGTCTGAGGATTCTGATTTTGATGAAAATTAATCCTGCATCACTGGATTTTTGAAAAATCAATATCGCTATTACTCATAGTTTCGAATTAGCCAACCAGCAGGGATATTGCGTATCTTTTAAAATGTCAGTGACTATCATAGTGTCCATCGATTAACTGTCAAATGGATAAGGTTTGGTACAAAATGAACCATTTGACAGTTAATCGATGCACATTATGATAGCCCTGCAGGGTGTGATTGGCTAATTCGAAAAATTCTACCTCTACAGAGGTTTAGTAGGATCCCCTATTAAACCTCTGAAGAGGTAGAATTTTTCTATGGAAGATCTTTAATTTTTCTGACAGGACTTTTGTCAACTATCAAATGACATTTGACAAAAAATAAAAAATGTACATGACACACCAAATTTAGCTACAATAATCTTCTTTCTTCATCAAACACTTTTCACATTGTATAAACCACACGCAATAATCGAAACATGTACAGGTACAATGACTAATCAACTTAATTTTCAGTAAAACGAATAAAATACTGTTTGATGTATATATTAATTGCGTGCCATTAACGCATGATATCGTTATGTTATTTTAGTCGCAAACGCGTTTTAAGCATGAAAGCGCGGACATTATAAACGAGGTAACATTAACCTGGCTGAAATATGTTACGAATATTTTCCGACATTGATTAGTCTCTGGACGAACTCCTGAATTTCATGGTTCACTCGATCATCTTCAGTACGTGTTTTTCTTCAAATAAATAAATCATTGGAATGCTGTAGCAATTTTGGCGGTTATCTTATGAAGTTATAACATATCATCACGCTCTGTAGTGCGCTATGTCGCTCACTCCTGTGAGATGTAACAGCTGCAATGTAGTGATTAACGAGTTGTTGGCGTTTCTGCGCAACGTATTGGACGTTATGGACGAAGGGAGGGTGCAACAGTTGTGTGCTTCATCTTTCTCGGCCGAAGAAATAGTGATAGCTAAAACTTTGTTAAATGAGTCGATGCCTACCGGGAAGAAGATGCCGCGAAGAAAAGATGGCAAAAAGAAAATAGCACGAGACCTAGATGACATGATTTCTTTATTAAAAGGATCAAATCCCGATCTTCTCCCGATATTTGTGGCGAGGGAACTACACAGGCTCCCTCAGGTCTCCTTCGATAATGTGGATGTCACCCGACTTCTAAAGGACGTTGCGAAACATCAAAAAAAAAAGGTTAGTGTTTTAGAAGAAAAAGCTGTCACATCGGTACAATTTGATCGCTATATGGTAGAAGTAGAAAACACTGCTCCCATACATTATGTATAGGAAAATATTTTATACAAGTACATTTTATAAATTGGTCGACTATTACTCGTAAACTTGTAAAGCCTACTTAGCTGTGATAGTTTTCCTTTTAATTTCGTTATATATTTTTCGTAAAAATTTGTATGAATCTATCATACAAATTTTTCGTAAAAAAAATATAATACCTTCGTTTTTGAGCAGAATTAACTCGGGTGCCATTTTTGTATATAGTAGTAAGTAATAGATGCGATATCCGGCAAATAAACTGGCACTTAACATTGAGATCTACAGTGTGGCGGAGCGAGAGGTTCAATGTGCGATTTTGCGTGTGAATCGAATGAGTAGAGACCAAATGGTAGGTGGTTGAGACTGGAAGTTAGTGCAACATAAACGACAATAAATAGGATTTCTAGTCAGAAGGGAAGGGCTTTTACTGCGCCAGAAGTTCCTCTCCCCCATGAGTTCCAGTTGTTTCGGTTCAGGGCCAATGTGGACCACTGGTCACTGCTGGATTTTGTTGTAATATTTTTAATCGCTCGCCATTTGCCTCGATCCTCGGCTTCACACACGCAGCTACTACCAGCAACCCTGCCAAGATCGTTGCTCCACTTAACTCGAGGGCATCCTAGCTTACGCTTGCCAATGTCACGGTCCACTTATGCCTTACAATTTGGATGTAGAAACCAAATTGATTCGTATCAACTCTAACTCATCATCATCATCATTTCAGCCGAAAGAAGTCCACTACATAGGCCTCCCCTAAGTGTCGGCACATTGACCGGTCCCGTGCGTCTCGCATCCCCTCGAAATAAAAGTCAATAATTTTATGCAAGCGATTCCCTTCATAGCTTCGACTCTTCATCAAACTGAACCAGGTCGGAGGTACAACTTAATGAGACGGGGGTATTCCCATCAAAAAACAAATCGTTTCATAAATGACGGAGTTATGCGGAAACAAACATACAAAAAAAAAATACAGACGAAATGAGAACCTTTTCCTTTTTGGAAGTCGGTTAAAAACGAAATGAGACTGCGGAGCTCCATCACAAGCGATGGCCTAGGTACCTTATCTGTCCGCCTCTTGGAATAACTAGCTGCACTTAGAGGGTCCTAACCGAAGCCCCGAAGCCCCGAAACCCTTGCTAACACGATTGAGTTCTGGTCGAAGTTCATTAGACCTCAATACGTATAAAGAGTATCTTGTCGTATATCTTGATATGGGATGTAATGAGGAGGGATGAAACACATGTGACTAAAAAAGTTATAGATAATAGTGTTGTGTTGATGATGGACGGATTGTGTGAGGAATGATATGAAAGAGAAAGGAGTAAATGATACCGCGGCCTCGACACGAAGGGCTAAGAAGGAACATGGGTGGTTTTTAGTTAGTAGAAGTCTGACACTCCCTTTCGCTCTGCCCAGAGCGGGAGGGGTTATTTGATGATTTCCAACCCCCAAAAAAATGGTATGACTGGGAAGAATGGAAGAAGAAAACGTGTTACGCCGACCCCAAATATGAATGTGACAAGGACAGAACGATGATGATGATGTATAAGGAGTATGTAAGGATCGTAGAAAGTGGCGTTCTGTGGTTTCTGCTTACCACTATAGGAAAATTATTCATCGACAAGACAAAGAAGAAATAGTTTAACCGTGTAAACATTGCCAGTAACGCAGTAGTTTTCAGTTTTCCGTGTTCTTTACGTCAGTGCTACATTTTAGACGTAACAGACACATTGTTTCCGTCGCATATCTATCATCGCCATACAAAATCTATTCATAATTTGTCTGAAGAGATTATTCAGTCTCGCGAGATTGTTTATTTCACCTCAATGACTCATGTTGAAATTCCTCCGAGTTTATGTATAGGAGTTCGTTCTAACTGAACCACGTGCTTTGAATCCTATGTGTTAATTCTGAATTTGTCTTGGAAATGTGTCAAAGGAGTGCTTTTCGAAGATAATTTCGCGAGTACGTCGTTTTTGTTATGTCTAGTCGCACGCGACTGTGAATTTAATCGAAAGCTTTTCATTTCTTCGGTGAATAGTTTTAAACGGTCTTTGATTTCTGAGTTTTTTTTTAACACGCACACGTCTTTTCAGTAGTGAGTTTGCTTGTGTTTTATACGGGCCTGAAACTTCGTTTACAGTGCCATAAAAATACAGTCATAACATCCTTGTAATATAAACCAAACTTTCCACACCACACGCATTCATAAAACACCAAAAAATCATAACTGTCCCCCTTTATCATTTCAATCATGTAAAACACAATAAAATCAAATATAATTATAAAGTGCGCGACTATAAAAAAGAAGTTTACGACCAGCCAGCTTACATCACTCGAATAAAAAACGATTGTTTACATTTTTCAGTATTCACGGAAGTAGTGGAATTCTTTAACAGAAGATATTTTCAGTTAAATGACGAAGTTTTCTTTTTAATATTGTGACGTAGGTACTAGGGGTGTATGTTATGCAAGAAGTGGCCAAACTCTATAATCGTGCAACGAAGTTATGACGGGATCGCAGTGGCTAGTCAGTGACGCGGTTCCGCTCAAGACGCGCGTATTTCTTGGGCATTAGGCATGGGTTTCCTTGGAAAAGTTTGGAAGAAGTTTTCTCATAACGTAAGTCGTGAAAATGTTGTTGTTATTACTTAAAAATACTGTTTACTTTGTCAGTTTTGTTTGAATAGTGCAACATCAGTCAACCGGTGTAAAAAAATTAGTATAGTTCATTGAAAAGAAAATCAATGGTTGTCATCACATAATATCACCAAACAACACGCACACTGAAACTTTTTCATTCACAAAATATGAAACATAAATTGAAAAGTTTACAATTAGTTATTGATCCTCAAGACTTGGCGGTGGCGCCCGTGTGTCTGTGCCTTTTGGCGCGGTTTTCGGCATAACTTGGCGAATGTTCGAGGAAAAATGTTGATCACTAGTTTACATGTAAGAACACATAAAACCTTCCACAAGGTATAGTAAATTATTTGATTACTATAGAAACAGTGGACGTGGCAAAATTATAAAGTTACAGTTTTAATTTGGTATTTTTTAATGTTTTTTTTTGGATCTCCTACAAAGGATACACAAATACAAAATTTTAGACTTCAAGTTCTTTTAAGTGTGTTCCTTCAATTTCACAAGACCACAGGATGCACTACTATTAAACAAGGTGTTAACATAAAAAATAGAAAAAAATAAATTCATTTCAAGAAACAAAAACAATTTATAAGATTTGATGATAAGAAATCATAATTAGTTTTAAAAATTATAATAATTATTCTACATTTATTGCAGTGGTCAACTTTTGTAATAAATGTTAACACAGGTTAAATTCTAGATGCGTTGCCGCGTAGGTGTGAAACGTTTAATGATTACTGGTTACATCTCGCCTAGCCCTGTTTTATTGTCTGTTTAATTCTGTACACTTTAAATTTTATTGTGGCATCGGTTCACGCGACCTGGCCTCATGCCAGAAGTGTACAAAATGTCAATACGATGCATTATCACTGTTACTACCGTACCGTTTCCATCTCCTGTCAATTTGTGCATATTAATTAGAGGATTACTCGATAATTATAACAGAAAGTGTAAAAGAAATTACCGGTTTCGAGTATGTAATTGAATCAGGTGTTTCAGTTCAAAAGTTGACCTTTGTATTGGCAGCCTTGACATGTTTTGTGCGGTTATATTTGAAAGCAATCTGTTTCGTTTGAACGAAGAAGAAATTACAATAAGTGTGGGTTAGTTGAGATACCAGTGATGCTTGCCAAAACGATTTTCGCAAGTACTGAAGAGTGTTGGTGCCGGTAAATCTCTGAATTCCTCTACTTATTTCTGTCGACCTATTTCTATGACTGGAATATCCTAATTAATGTGGCTGATATTTACTTTGTAACTATATCATAATATCCTTTAATATCTCTAAAATGCAATTTACAAATTAAACTTCGCATCATTAACCTTTCGGGTTCGTATAACGCACTATACGAAATACGAAAACGTGCTTTCTGTTCATCAAAACTTTATCTATTAAAGCTTTGTAAATCAGGTTGTTTCTGTGTAATTTCCTAAAGTGTTGTTCCGAAAACACTCTAAAACCATTAATGAATTGAGATTCTAATCTAAAAAGTGAAAAAAACTTTTATGCTTCTTATCAATCTCATTTACTATACGTTGGACCAATAGTCTTACCCTCTCTACACGGGACTTCGCTGCATCTGTTAAACAAATACAGCCCTGACGTTATTTTTACTTTAATAAACGTTTGTTAAATAAAAAAGTGATGGATATAAATATTGATGGATGGAGATGTAGAGGGAGAGGAAGGCCAAAGAAAAGATGGATGGATTGTGTGAGGAATGATATGAATGAGAAAGGAATAAATGCCACCTTGACGTGTAACAGGGAAGAATGGAAGAAGAAAACGTGTTGCGCCGACCCCAAATAGAATGGGATAAGGGCAGGAAGATGATGAAACGTTTGTTAAATATAATCAAATCAAATCTAATAAAACAAGTAATCAAGAATTGAAGACTATTCCCGCGTATTTTCCATGCAGCTGTATTTTTTCCGATCTTTTTTTCGCGGCCTCTATACAAGGCTTTCGAAACTCTAAGCTGACAAGCTAGTGAGCGAAGACTTAGCTATTCTTAAATCCTCTTACATAGGCTGTCTACATGTGTGTTCTAAATCTGAAACATTTCTTAGAACCTTGACCCAATGGCTGCTTTGTTATTGCACCTGCCAGATGCGAAGTTTTAATATTTAAAACATTTCTGTATTTCTTCCTTGTTAAAAATGTAATAATATTACCCAATTATTTACATGAATAAAGTGCTTTCTCTACATTGCCACGCAAAATATTTGAGAATACAGGCGTTTGCGATGCTTAGAAGTTTTTATATACAATTCGTTATATTGTAAGTATTTGGCTCATCGTACAATTATTTAGAGAATTGTAGCAGCAATCGTGTTACAATTTAATTTGGAGTGAGGTGTAAATTGAATTTAGCCGTTTCGAAGCCTCTCAAAGATCATCATCTGCCTAGCCTTTCCCCAACTATGTTGGGATTGGCTTCCAGTCTTACCGGATTCACCTGAATACCAGTATTTTACATGGAGCGACTGCCAGTCGGACTTCCACAACCCAGTTAGTACTGGATAATACAATACTCCATTATAAGACTGGTTGTCAGACTTTCTGACCACTGTAACGACTAGCTTGCGTCCCAATTACGGCACGGTTGGCGCAGTGGCTGAGCGATTGGACTGCTGCGCTGCGTGTCGCGGGTTCGATCCCCGCACGAAACAAATATTTGTATGGCCTACAGATAGTTGTTTTGGGTATGGGTGTTCTGTGTATGTGGGTTTAAATGTTTGTAAACGCACCCACGATACAGGAGAAATTCCTAGTGTGCGGCAACGTTTTTTATTAAAGAAAAAAAAAATAACATTTCCAATAAATGTAGTTTACGATGGGAAATTTTATCGGAAAAAATTAAGAAGTTCTAAACTTTGTACAGCTTTCATCCCTTATTTAAGAAACGAAATTTCCAAAATATTTTATTTATCCACCTTCGTTGCGAAAAGAACTTCTAGGTGTGAAATATAATTCTGCCACACCCAACAGTTAACACAGTGCGTGCTTTCAAAAACGTTATCCAAAACTGGAACACGCTACTCAATTAACCCATAAACACTTCAACAACTTCCAAAATGTTTAAAACACCTCTTTATTTCCATATAGCCACGCCAAGACACACCCACGCCTACGTGCCCAGCTGTGAGCCCGGCCCTCCCAGTAAGTTCGGGGACCGCTGTACCGCTAGCCAAGAAAGTCAAGACCAAGAAGAAGATCAAGAAGCCAAGCACCGCCAAGATGAAGTCTGACAGCAAAACTGATAACCGCACTGTTGAACTGGATACTGAAGAGTGAGTTTGATTTTGATATTATTATTTGGAAGGAAGCATGTGTGGTGTAACTCTGAATGATAAATTGAGGAATGAGGTTATACAAGAACGTTGCGGTTTAAAAGAAGATGTAGTGACAAAAATTGAAAAGAGTATGCTAAGGTGGTTCGGTCATGTGGAGAGGATGAATGAAAGTCGAAAAGTCGACGTACCTACGTACCTGACCTTACTGAAGAACCTCACCAATAAGAACGGTCCAACTGCGGTACTCAGAGATATTTAATGATTACTTAAGCCGTCACTTAGTAAAGGTTTGACAAAACTGTCAAAACCTTGCATGAATGACCAGATTATTAACGTGGACGAAGCGAAAGGACTATGCAAGGATTCTGTCGTTCTGTGATTTCTACCTCTTTCTTAATCGTATGGTTAGTAACTAACCTGGTGTCAGAGTTGTTATGCCATGGGTCTTTGACTTAGCTATAAATGCCGTAAAAAATATATCTCAGGCAAAAACAAGAAATATGGCATGAGTTTACATTCTCTTTTTGTTTTCTTGGTGGGCGTGAAATGTCAACTGTCTGTCTGTTAAAGAAAGTTCAAATAATATTAATTGGTTTCGTTTCGCTGGTAATTGACGGATTTTAATACTAAACTCAATATTATGACCCAAACATGAACTCACGCTCTGTAACTAATGGCAGCGTTCGGTTAATAATTCCTATTTTCAAATGAAGTCGGTTAAAAAAAAAAAATGTCTCTTGAAGAAAAGTGTTATAATAATATTCCGAAACTTGACTGTAACATAATTTGTCAAGACAAAGTAATCTATAACTACAGTACTGTCAGATTATTGATTAATTGGCTTGTTGAAATCGACGTCTTCTCAGTTCGTTGGCCGCATCCACAAATATTTAGCATTATATTATCCTAGTCGCGCTGTTTCCTCCTTCTGGTCGCACAAAAATACAAAATATGTCACAAGCAATTTGTTATATCGAGCACAAAGTTCTGTTTTACCAGCGTGACCTGTTTCCATGTCTAATATCCTTGAATTAAAAAAAACGCAAAAAAATAAAACAAACATGTACAAGAATGTTATGAAAACGATACAATAACAGCATTTATTATTGTATTCAGTATCTAAAATAGTCAAAACATGAAAATCACACGTGTGTTATTGAAAACTTTTATCTTAGTGTGGACCTCGTTGTTATTCTTGAATATACAACGGTTTTTAAAGAGGTAAACCCGTATTAGAGTCGATAAGGTTTATGTGTTCAATGTAAAGAAATCTCTATGTTTTGTCAACTTGTAAAATACGTACGAACAAGAGGGGCGGGTCACTTGTTCAATCAATCTAATATTATAAAGATGAAAGATTTTTCGATGGTCGATTTTAAAAATTCTTTCACCATTAGAAAGCTACATCTTTACTGGGTAACATAGGCTATATTATATTTTCAAAAAACACGCGGGCGAAGTGCTAGTTAATAAATAAATAAATCAAGTCGAATTCTCCGTTCCTTCATTGCGAATCAAAGGCAGTGTAATTACAGCATAAAACCCATTAAACATTAAAGTCCTGTCTCGCCATTTTGTACCGTATTTCACCTAGTACCCCGCAATGCGGACTGCGACATGCCTCCAGCGCGTTAATAGCCTACTTTCAGGATATTTTCCTTTTCAAAGCCTATTCGCTTGCTACCTTAACGACGGCCCATTTTCCGGTTTTCGCTAGATAGGTCGTTATGAACTATTTCTTGCAACATTTTAAAGAAGACAAAATGTAGATTGTCAATCATCATCATGGTTTTGGCTGTAGATTTCGGATACATGTTTTGTATTGTATAATTATCACTTGCATTGGTGAAGGAAACATCGTGAGGAAACCAAACTAGCATGCCTGAGAGGTTTTTCTCGACGGCATGTAAAGCTAAGTCAGAGGCCAATGGGCGGTATAAAAACTCTAAAACCTGGTCCTAACCAGGTTTCAAGCTTTATCGTCTCGTTAGGGCCTAAAACAAAAAAAACATAAAGCTTAAAACATCCTGAACATAATATACCTCACCCAAGCGTTACCACTTCCGTAGGTGCTGTGCCTCTCACGTGGACTGCGAATAGTTAAGATAAAAATCTTTATAAGATGATGAAGATTTTGCTTGTCTCTAAAAAAAAACATTTACCAAGTATTCTTGGTTACAGACTAAAGATTGGATTTGTACTTGGTTGATACTGATAGCAATGGGCTCGCCCCTTATGAAATAGGGTCTAAACATAATTGGCGAAACGTGTGTGTAGGTACAATCGAACAAGCTAATAAGTATACAGTAAAATTATACACATACACACCACAACACACACACGTTTTATACATTTTTATTATTTTGTACAGTATGATTATAGTACACTGAAAATATTGATTGCAATTTTGTTTTATAAAGCGTTTCGCATTAAGCAACTGATGTCAAACACTGTTTCATTTCATATCAGTCTCTAAATGTGTCTGTAATCTTAAAGTAAATGCAAGTTAGCTGGCTGTATACTTATTAGCTTGTTCGACTGTACTATAACATAGTATACGTCAGCTTTACAACAAGTCATCATCTGCCTAGCCTTTTCCTAACTATGTTGGGGTCGGCTTCCAGTCTAACCGGATGCAGCTGAGTACCAGTATTTTACATGGAGCGACTGCCTATCTGACCTCCACAACCCAGTTAATACTAGGTAATACGATACTCTTTGGTAAGACTGGATGTCAGAATTTCAGGTCACTGACTGCCTGTAACGACTGCCAAAGATCTATATATGGCAGCCGGGACCAACAGCTTAACGTGCTTTCCGAGGCACGGAGGAAACTCGATATGTCGGGCGGTCACCCATCCACAGACCGACCTAGGCAAGCACAGCTTTACCTAAAGATCGACCCGAGTGGCAGTTCTTATTAAGCCACGAGCTCCTCCCGCCCCTCTAGTTATATTTATCTTATAATCTTCACCATAATATCTTATTGATTTTTCATTGTCCTCAGTGCGCACAGCAGATCTCCCTCACCAGACCCACTAGAGTACTGGCAAATGGAGACAGACGCAGCTATAGCGGAGATGGATAAACTTGAGAAGCCGGCTCTCCCTTCCACAGAGAAGGAGAAAGACAGGAAAAAAGAGGAGGAGAATCTCGTGCTGGTCACCAAACTGTCCACTAAACTAAACGGCACAGTTGTTACACCTAAGAAACCTGGTTCGTAGTTTTTTTTTTAATTCTTTTATTTTAATGGAGGATTTTATCCTAAAAAGCAAGTCAGCCTCATCATAACTTGAAACTATTTTTCACCAAACTAATCATACAATAAAAATTTTGAAAAACATATCAGCAAGGAGAATCTCCGGTGACGGCTGCGCTAAAACTGGAACATATTATGAACCGGTATCATATTTTATTTTGTTGATGCATTTCACGATACTAAGTCTTCCGTGGTTGAGACTAGAGTTGTTTCTCAGGGTTCGTCCAAGTTATAAGAGCTCTTGAAAATTAATGGCTATACCCATTGTAAGTAAAATACGCAGATTTTCCCCCTGGCGCGAGGTAGATATGAATTATTGAACGTGGGGAAAACGTCCAGAACGGGGATAACGATTAAGCTTACTTAAAAGATAGAAGCGTTCGTAAATCACTTTAACTTGAACATTTTTGCGTTGTAAAAGTTAAATAAAACAAACTACATTAGGTTACATTAAACCAAAGTGATTTATTTAGCTCTGTTACAAAGTGTTAGATTTTACTAAGAATAATATTACGATTCACAACCTAAGTTAGTCACAACTCACAGACCAAGTTGTTTAAAATGAAGCTGGTAATGCAAAGCTAAGGATATCACAATTACATTGTATGAATTCATTTCAATTGTATACTTTACAAAACTCTCGAGTATTTATCGACGATGATAGACGCACTTGATGCAAGAGACCACGGACCACGTTGTGTTACTGTTTCATAACACGCACAAAAGTGCAGTGCAGTCTTCAGGCCGCGAAATGCATTGCATGTATTTTAGAGAGATAGTAAGGCTTTCAAGCCGCCGTCGTTGCCCCCTGCTGCCATATACAGATCTATGGCAGTCGTTACAGGTAGTCAGTGACCGGAATGTCTAATAACCTGTCTTAACAAAGCGTAGCGTTTACCCAGTGCTAACTGGACTGTGGAGGTCAGATAGTCAGTCGCTCCATATAAAATACTGATATTCAGGTGCATCCGGTTAGACTGGAAGCCGACCTCAACATAGTTGGGAAAAGATTAGGCAGATGATGATGAGAAATGATTTCAAACAGCTTGTATGCGGTCTATGACAACTCCAAATATCTTTGTGTTGAGTAAGCATTTCAGAACGTTTGAACATGTTTACATCTTCAGCATTTTCTTGCCCTGATTCCAATTAATTTGGGGTCGGCGCAGCATGTCCTCCAGACCTCTCTTTTACTCGTCATCTCATGAGACACAACTCCTTTCTTGCCATATCGTTCTTTACTCAGTCTATCCGTTGTCCGTTGTGGTTTGCTGTTGTGTCCCAGTTGTATACGTCCCTGTGTGCCTATTGGCCTTGTTCTGTCCTGTCTCCTGCTGATATGGAGGGAAGTGGAAATTATGATTTTCCTACTCCTCCGCCGTTCTTTTCTGATTAATTTCGTTGCGGGATCCAAGACAGTTAAATCGTTTCTCTGGGATTTCGTCGGGCATCATTGTCTCGGCGCTTTTCTTGTGGTCGCCACTGTTGATTCTGGCTAACAGGAGTTACAGTGGTTTGGGAATAGTGTGGCGGGATTGTCCCAAAAAAAAAGTCTATCCGTTGTCTTTGGTCTTCCTCTACTCTTACACCCATCCATGTTTATACTCAAAACTTTCTTCACTGACATTTTCCTCATTTCTCCGCATCACATGCCTATAACAACAACCGATTATCACCGAACTGAACATGTTGACATCAACTTGGGACTTTTTTCCATAAATACAAACGTCAATTCAAAAACATTGTTCTATTTGTAGCACAATGTCATTACATTTCAACCACAATTCACCCTTCAATATATATTCTAACGTTGTTTGCAGACAAAAAAATGAGCAAGGACCAAATGTTTCTGACAAGTTTGCACACGACAAATCCGTTTAAATACGCTCCGGCACGCAAAGGCAAGCCTTGTTCAGATTTTACGTCGTGTTACCAAGTCGATAGATTTTGTATGAAAAGACACGCTATTCCGTAATAACTTCAATTAGGGGAACGTAACTTTGTTAAGTTCCGTTTGAGTTACGTGACTTTAATAGGAGTTTTTGAAAGTTTTGCTAATGTGTCTTTTGCGTTTTTTTTCTTTGTATTTTTCATATTATTTCCCGTTTTCACTGACACTAAGCTACACTTCATTGAATGATTAAATATTAATGCACTGTTGCAATTTCATCTCCATCAGTGTGTTTCATAAATGTGTAACTAAATACAACGACAATTAGTCGCAACTGCTGACCATGAAGTCTTGGGTTGAATTCCTAGGGGCAAAGTGTTATTGGGAGTTTCCATCAGGAATTTCTCAGAAATAGCCACGGACGATTTTCTGCCCGATTGGTAGCAATAAGCTTGCTCCATTCTACATGGGACCTAAACATAACTGAAAACTGGGTGTACTATTAGGTACTCCTTTGCTTAACCCTAAGGATTACAAGCGTCCTGTCGGGGCTGCGGGTTGTTCGCAAGAGATACCGTGGCCTCGACATAAAGGCCTAAGAAGGAACATGGGTGGTTTTTAGTCAGTAGAAGTCTGACACTCCCTTTCGCTCTGCCCAAGAGCGGGAGGGGTTATTTGATGATTTCCCACCCCAAAAAAAAGTATTACAAGCGTTATTAAATAAAATCACAATGTCGGTGCTGAGACAAGCGTAGAAAATCCATCAGAGCACTTTAAATTAGGCATTCATTTGAGTATCGTCTATTGTTGGTGAAAACGGTGAAGTAAGTCGTTGTAATTTCGGTGTCACGTAGATGTAAACATTATGCGTAGTATGCGGATATTTTTTTGAATTAAATCTTTGGCACTAGTTCAGTATTTCGTCACTTCTTTGTTTGTTCACCTGTTTTCTTTCACTTCTACACTGTAAGCAATTTTGGATGACACCTACTTTCTCTCGTTTTTGTGTCGTGTCTTATTTCCGGACTTGAAAAAACTTGCACGTTCGACATTACAATCATCATGAAAATAAAAATGTAAATGCTATGTTTTATTTTATTATTTTAAATGTTTCGAACACAAAAACTAAGTTTCTTCAACATTTTATTGACTAGATTTACAGTTTTTTAATTTCATATTTTGATAATCTCATCTGCATTGTCACTAGAATTTGGTTAGTCTTATTTTAATTACAATAGCATACAGATTGCAAAAAGGTAACGTAGTTTTTAAAACCTTTTAGAGAAAGACTTGTCTCATTTCAACTATTTTAATCATCGATGTGAACTCGTAGTTACTCGTTCTAAAACGAACTTTCTTATTTTCAGAATCGCCACTCCACCTACCCGAATCAGTGTCAAGTTGCCTCCGCCCCTCTCTGTTCCCTCGCGTACCTCCCTACCTCAAGTTCATAGGGCAAGAAGAGAGTCCCTGCCTCAAACTGCCCCTGCCGATACAGAAACACCTCAAATGGAAGTGGACTAACATCACGCCGATAGTTGTCAGGAAAACGGTGGCAAACTCGGGCTTTCGATTTGTGAAGAGCGACTGTGACACATCTGAATGTCCTCAAGAAGGTATGTTCTTTTTTTCTGTTGTAGATAGGGTGATGCTTTTTTGTTTTCTAGGTTATGCCCGTCGGGGCTGCGGGTTGTTCGAAAGAAATACCGCGGCCTCGAAACAAAGGGCTAAGAAGGAACATGGGTGGTTTTTAGTCAGTAGAAGTCTTGATACTCCTTACCGCTCTGCCTAGAGCGGGAGGAGTCATTTGATGATTTCCCAGCCCCCCACAAAAATAAAGGGGGTGGTCGGTAATATTGGAGCTGAATATCAAGAGTTTGTAAGAATTAATAAGTTATTTTGAAAATAGATCAGCACACGTAGCATGACCACCGCAGAAACGGCTTTTGTCGACGAAAGAATCGACAAAATGAGAGATTGTTGAAATATTTTTTTTTTGTATAGAAAGAGCTTTGTCTATTCTTGGTAGAATAGAAATAAAATCGCCATGCTATGCGTGCAGTTGTACGGTAGAAAAAACGAAAAAAGAGACAGTTTAACGAAAATGGGCTTTATAAAAGTTTGCGACAAGCTCTTCAAACACAATTTCTTAGATTTTGTAACTTGATTTGTTGTTTCTTAACGCCGTCCAGTTTGAATATAACTTTGTATGTATTTGTTAATAAGTATAGTATAGTAAAGTTAAAGTAGCTGAGATTTAAACAATACTGATGTTTCCTGTCTAAAAATAAAAACCGTTTCGTCCGTCAGTTAGATTATCGAAAAATATTGAATACTTATTTTTTGTTTTATCAAATCAAAAAAAAATAACGAAGATAAAACGCACCATAGATTTGAGTGGGCCCTCCCACTCAAATCTATGGTGAAGTCACTCGCCGGTAAAGAATGTCTTATTAATGTCTTACTAACGTCACACGAGTTTTCAATGCACTGTATCGTCTTCTTTCGTCTTCGTCTTCTTCTTCGTATCGTTTTCATAATTCATTCATTCATTCATTCATTCATTCATTGTTTGTTTACATGAAAAAAGAAAAAAATATGTGTCCAATATTTTTTGGAAATCTTTCTGACGGACTAATTAGATTTTTTTGTCAACTACCCTATTATTGTGAATCTAGGAGAACCTATTAGCACACATAGTAATGGCACTATCTCCATTATATTATTACAATAATTAAATATACAATCCTACTTAAACCTCTAAACCAGATCCCTTCTATTTAATTTCAGAAACGGTAGAATGGATTGGCATGTGGGGCAAACACATGAAATCAATAATGTTTAGAGCCATCAAAGACGGACAAAAAATGAACCATTTCCCGGGCACGTTTCAAATCGGTAGGAAGGACCGATTGTGGCGGAATTTACAGAAACTGGTCACTAAATACGGTATATGTGAGTTTGGCATCATGCCCAAGACTTACGTGTTACCTCATGATATTAAACTTCTGAAACACGACTGGGATAAGCACGCAGCTAATAATGAAAGGTGGATTATTAAACCGGTATGTATCTTTTGTTGTTTTTATTATACTTAACTAGCTGATGCCCTCAGCTTCGCCCGCGTGGTTGTCGGTCAAATTATCCTCGAGAACCAATCTATCCATTGGTAAAAACAGCATGAAAATCAGTGCATTATTTTTTGAGTTAATCGCGAACAGACAGACAGAAAGACGCGGTGGAAGACTTTGTTTTATAATATGTAGTGTTGCTTAGACCCCTTTTTATACCCTTAGGCTTATTCGGGCTCAGCAGCTGGAGTGTTATAATATAGGTGAGGGGTCTGCTCAGTTTCATAAATAACCATTGTCATTAGAAATTAAAGTTTTAAATATAAAAATATGCAACAATGTATTGTTGCTCTAATGTTAAACTGCTGTTACCAAGATAAACCGCAGCAGTGATTTCATTGGGCAAAAAAAATAAAATCGACAATAATATCGTTTTGCCTAGTAAAAAGTGAGATTTGGACGCTAGATGGCGGCACTCTATTTAAAATACTGGTATTCATCTTCATCTGGTTAGATGATCATAAAAACTAGGGCTTTAAGTTAAATATTTAATTGAGTAGTGATCTTGCATACGTATAGTCACGAGCAATAATATGTATACGCTTGTCAAAGTTCAAACACGAATTTCTCGTTAAATAACGATTGCAACTGAGATAGGAGCTACTTTATGGTAATATGGGTTCCAAAATATTAGGTTCGTTAGTAACATGAAATGAAATCAAAAAAGTAGGCGAAAATTGCTTCTTAACGTAGCTATGTGTATATATATTGGCTGCTGACTGTACACCTGTTTTATTCTAACAAAGTTCAAGCAACTCCAAAAACAGTTGAACTCCACATTGGCGTTGCATATAAAGTTCCATACTTACGAGAATATCGATATTTACGACAGATTTACGACGATATTCGAAAGTCAATGCCACGTTTTTATTTACGTATTGTCTAGACAACGTAAAAGAGGGGTGCATAAATATACATTGGTTTGAATGACGTACCCTTCATTTTTGAATATCAAGGACAACATCATGTTTGAGTGCATGATCATAAAGTACTTCATTTTGTCGCCGTAAGCAAAAGGGGTGCTTCCGAGAAGGAATGTGAGGAAAATTAGACCTTACTTAGTAAACAAAACAGACCTATTCGCTTTCCTCATATGCGCCCCTTTTAACTAGGGCGGTAGCACTTCTGTAGTACTACCTAGTTTCCGCAGTTACTGGTAGCGTATTCATTATGTTTTATAGTAAACAAGAGGAATGATGGCAGCTCCTTAGACAGATAGTTCGAGGTCATAATCATATACCAGCCAGAAGTTAATTAAGAAATAATAGTAGTTGTGATTTGCTTGAATCTAACAGTTGTTGAGAATTTTCTCAGCGACATAGTCAACCTGGCAACACAGACGGCCAGAAATAAAATCCCTCCATTATTAATATTAACTCTCCACGAATTCCAGCCAGCATCAGCTCGCGGCTCAGGCATCAAGGTCGTCTCCAAATGGACCCAGATCCCCAAGAAACGGCCCGTGGTAGTCCAACGCTACGTGTCCAAGCCTTACCTCATCAACGGCAACAAGTTCGACCTCAGGCTGTATGTGTTGGTGACGTCAGTTCACCCGCTCAGGATATATCTCTATAAGGACGGGCTGGCGAGATTCGCTTCAGGTAATTTTTTATTTCTGCCAACTTTAAAATTAAAGCTACGCGACTAAATAATAACAGACACACCTAATGAACAGAAGTTAAGCTATTCTTACCCTGGTCAGTATGGATTGGTGACTATCCGTGTCATATTGAGCACGCTCTGAGCTTCGTTGAGCTTGTTAAGCCGTTCCATCCACCTGTGATTTGTAGATCTTTGTCAGTCGTTACGAGAAGACAGTGGCCTGACAGTCTGCCAACCAGTCTTACGAAGTGGTATCGTATTTCCCAGGACTAACTGGGTTGTGGTGGTAGTTAGGGACTCGTTCCATGTAAAATATTGGTATTCAGCTGAATGCGGTTAAACTGAAAGCAGACTCCGATAAAAATAAAAGGGATTTAAGTCATTTAATAACTATATTTCTTAAATGAAAATCGAAGATATCTAATATCAGAAGATTTTTTCCTATGCAGCTCTAATAAAACTATTCTCATAATATATTTTTTTTTTATTTCAGTAAAGTACAATGACGAGATAGAATTTTTGAACGATAGGTATATGCATCTGACAAACTACTCCATCAATAGACTATCTAAGAACTACACGCCAAATGAAGACTTCTCAGCTTGCGAAGGACATAAATGGTAAGTTCATGTGAAGTCATAATTATAATAATTATGTATTATCTTTACGTACTTGATTTTCGATATTGAAAATCGGGTTACGGAACTCAAATGGAGATGGGCAGAACACCGAACTAGGTGCAGTGATGACAGGTGGACTAAGGCTGTCACCGAATGGCGTCCAAGAACTGACAAAAGACATGTGGGACGTCCTGCAAAGAGATAGGCAGATATAGTTGCCATCGGGGGGGGGGGGGGGGGGGACCGGGATGAGGCTAGCAGGACCGTGAATATTGGTACAACAAAAGAGACGCCTACACCGAACAGTAGGTGACTTCAAGCTGTGGATGACCCCATCGAGGCTGCGCGTTGTTCGAAAGAGATTCCGCGGCCTCGACACAAAGGGCGAAGGAACATGGGTGGCTGACACTACCTACCGCTCTGCCCACGCTCTGAGCGGGAGGAGTCGTTTGATGATCCCACCATCCACAAAAAAAGGCAGTGGATGATAATGATGATCTTATGGCCAGATTTCATAAGAAAATTGTCCATGACCCTATGTAACGTTAATATTGTATGTGCTTTAGATATTTTCAATGAAAAAGGTAATTCAAAAGACTTTTTTGGAAGGTAGGAAATCATCAAGTGACTCCTAAGGGAGTGTCAGACTTCTACTGACTAAAATTCATCCATGTTCCTTCTTAACCCTTTGTGTCGAGGCCGCGGTATCTCTTTCGAACAACCTTCAGCTCCGACGTGATTTCAAAAGACCTGTCTTCGTAAATCTCCTTTTTAACCGACTTCCAAAAAGAAGGAGGTTCTCTTTCGATTCGTGTGTATGTATTTTTTTAACGTCGCTAATCTATTTTAAAATACTGTTTCAGGACACTCCAAACCCTATTCCAATACCTGAAAACCGAGAAACAAGTAGACACGAACGCTCTATGGGAAGCCATAAAGGACTTAGTCATCAAGACTATCATATCTGGAGAAGCTAGCATCAGCTCGTTGACCAAAGCTAACATTACTTCTAGATATAACTGCTATGAGTTGTTTGGTATTGATGTGTTGTTGGATGAAGATCTCAAACCTTGGTTGTTGGAGGTAAGGGTTTTTTGTGTAGACAGAAATAATTAGCGAGAAACTGTGGTTAAATTACATTCCTGTATGCATGCTAATAATATGTCAAGCGCCCAAAATCTTTTTAACCTTAAAAAATGATACAACTTTTCTCAGATTCTTTGACTGAAGAACTCTTTGTTTGGATTCTTTGACTAAAAAACTTGTTCTATGGCTTGTCGAAATTAATAACTTTTTTTTAGTTTTACCAGTCTAAAAGAAAGACCAATTTATTTTTGTGAAGTTCAAGATGTAATGAAACTGAAAAGTTTTTCAGCTTTGTGGTCTTGAGAGGCCTCATGAGAGGTCTTGTGTTAATAGGGTAGCTTTACATCAGTGGCAGAATTTCAATCATGGTATGAATCGCTTCGGAGACAGCCAAACTTATCTTTTAAAAACTAAACTTTACTTTTTTGTTATGCTATTGTTATAAAAAGTTAATGTTTTGGTAGGGATTGATTCACACGTCTCCTTCTTACCAGTTATTAAAGCTTTTACTTATTATTTTGCAGGTGAACATATCCCCAAGCTTACACAGCGCGTCTCCCCTGGACATCCACGTGAAGGGTCCTTTGGTCACGACAGTGCTGAACCTGGCACAGTTCCAGGTGCCTGTCAAGACCAACCTCGAAATGCTGTGCAAAGACAAATCGCAGAAACTGGTGAGTTTTAATCTCAGTTTTATTAATTGTGACGCTATATGGAGTCGGTAAAGCTTGATGGTAAATGAACAAGTGGTTTGCTGCAAGTCACTGTTCTCGATTTGCAGTCTTCTTAGCGTATCGATGAAAATTCTAAGAGTCAGCTCTAAATTTTGTGAGGAGTTTGGCCCTTTCAGTAGCCTTCATCAGCTCCTGTGATGTGCAAGTAACAGGACAAGCAGGACATGATATTGACATCAGAGAAGGCAAAAAAATCAGGAAAAATTGGAAAGGAATGGGGGAGGCCTTTGCCTAGCACTGGGACAAAACAGGCTAGTAAAAAGTGTCCCGTAGTTTGTGGTGTTTCTCCACATTTTACGGTTGATTAGGTATCGTCATCATTTCAGCCAAAAGACGTCCACTGCTGGACATAGACCTCCCCCAGCACGCTTAGTATGGCGATTCTATCTCTATTCTACCAAGAATAGACAAAGCTTTTTCCATACAATTTGACATGAAATTTTGCTACAATCTGTCATTTTGTCGATTCTTACGTCGACAAAACCCGTTTCTACGGTAGTCATACTACGCGTGCTGGTGTCGCCACATTGACCGGTCCCGTGCGTCTCGCATCCAGCGGGTCCCCCCAACCTTCACCAGGTCATAGGTCCGCCTAGTGGTTGTTGTTGGTTGTTTAGGTATATCCAGAGATTCTAAATGAGGATGGCATAATATACTGTACTATCTTTTATCTTAATTTGCACTTCAAGTTAAACATGGTTGTGCAATAGTGTCAAGAAAAAGACTTTTTATTTGGACAAGCCCAAGCCTTTTCCAAAAGTAGTGTAACTCCTGAAAGCCAGAATCAACAGTGGCAACCACTAGAAAAGCGCCGCGATAATGAAGCTCGACGAAGTCTCGGAGAAACAATTTATCTGTCCTGGATCTCGTAACGAAATTAATCAGAAAAGGGAATTGCTTAGTCCACAGATATAGATAGACCTAGATGGTGTTGGCGAAACAGTAGACGTAGATTGTGTGATGGAAAACCTGTGTACAAAACTAAAACTAAAACAAGATGAAGTCGTCAAGGTATACCGTAAAAAAGGGAATCGAACTGAAGCCAAAACAGGAAAACTACCCCCGGTAATCGTCGTGACTCTGAAGGAGGGCTGTCGGGATTCATGGCTGCAAGTGGCTAGGTCCCATAATATTACTGGAAGGGATATAGGTTGCGATGAGGATAACAAAATATACCTCAGAGAAAGTTTATCACCCACGACAGCCTACCTTCTTTGGGCAACGAAATCGGCTCTGAAAGAAACAAACTTATGTAAATTCGTCTGGTGCAAGAATGGACAAATATTAGTAAAAAGGTACGAAAAGGGAAAAACTCACAACATCAGATCTGAGAAGGATATACAAAAACTGGTCTCTGAATTTAAAAATAATGAGAACTAATGAAGCCCCTACCCCCCTCATCATGGAAGTTATACGCAGTGTCCTCCTTACCAATCTAAAAACCACCACAAATGGATGACACATACGATAATATAATTGAAAACACATACAAACATTGGAATGAATACACAGATGATCTGCCACAGATATACAACTCAATAACTATGCTTCACGTAAATATCAGATCAATGCTGAAGAACTTCTCTCAACTTGAATACATCATCATGAACTGCCCTCAAACCATTCACCTGGTCATCATCACTGAGGCAAATATCTCCGACAGGAATAAGTCATTGTTTGAACTCGCGGACTACGACATGAATACTCAGTTGCGTACTTCTAAGAAGGGAGGCGGAGTCATCGTTTATGTGCATAAGAGTGTTTGCTTCACTAGACTATCTACGTGTACACGATTCTTTGAGTGCGTAACCGGTGAACTTAAAACGGACTATGGTTCATCAATTGATTTGTGTGCTGTGTATAGACCACCTGATACTAACAAGGCCCTGTTCGTCGAGGAGTTGTGTAATGTAATCAGTAAATTTCCACAAAAACATAATTTTGTTCTGTTAGGTGACATGAACATCGATTTAAAACAAAATACTTCGCTAATTAAGCATTACCTAAACTCACTGTGTGCAATAGGTCTTGAATGCGGAATAAACCAGTTTACTCGGATAGATAAGCGAGGTGAGTGCATAACAAAATCATGTATTGATCATATATTTATACGTAGTGTCGACTGCCGCGTAGCACAAACAGCTGTTATTAAAAATGCCTTAGCCGACCACTTCATAACCGGTTGCGCGCTAGTCGACAATACGTATGTAAACAAAGCCAGTCAATATAAAGTCATTAGTAAACTGGATAATAGTAAGTTGCAAAGTGAATTGAATACAATTAACTGGAGCTTGGCTTTGGAATACGACAACCCTAAAGATATATTATGTTTTTTATTAGATAAGTTTTCTTATGTATATCAGAACTGTAAGTCCGATGTTAAAATTAAATTAGGTAAAAGACAATCCTGTAAATGGAAAAGTGCTAAAATAGAGAAAATGTGTGAAAAAAGAGATCAACTACTGGATATTTGGCTTAAAGATCAAAGCAATATGGCAAATAGGCTATTGTACAATAAATATAGAAATAAAACAAATAAACATATTAATAATGTAAAAAATAACTATTTTCTGAAGGAAGTAAAAGCCAATTTTCATAATTCTAAAAAAGTCTGGGAAACTATTAATAACTTATGTGGAAAAATAAATAAATCTATAGATGACATAATTACAAAATATTTTAAACTTTTACCAAATATTGTATCGAATAAGTTTGCCACCGAATTTAGAGACAATGTGAAGAATACTTGCAAATTTCAGTGTAACACACCAATCCTAGATGTTAGTTCATACATAAATAATTGTAGCTCATCAATGAGATTACAGAAAGCCACAGATGACGTTGTTTCCTCTATAATAAAACACCTAAACGAGAAAAAGTGTCCAGGTGTCGATGGCATCCGAGTCAAAGATTTAAAATACATATATAAAGAAATTACCCCTGTCATAACGCATCTAATTAACACATGCATTACCACATCCTTGTACCCCGATCAACTAAAGGTTGGAATAGTAAGACCTATTCATAAGAACGGTTCGTATACAGATGTCAATAACTATAGGCCAATTACTATTTTATCATGTATTGATAAGATAATTGAGAGGTATCTCGGACTACAAATTAACAAATATTTGACCAAAAATGAGGTTATCAACGATAAACAATACGGTTTTCAAAAAAACAAAAATACCTCGCAATTATTATGTAAGTTCAGTAATGAGGTCAACAAGTGCCTGAACAATCGTGAACACGTACTTGTTGTCTTCATTGATTTCAGCAAAGCATTTGATTGTTTAGATTATAAGACGCTTTTCAATAAATTACAGCAGAATGGTATACGGGGTCCATTTTTAGAATGGTTTAAAAACTACCACAAAAACCGTTTCACGTCGGTGAGTGTCGCAGGCTCGTTAAGTACTAGGATTCCAACCGATAAAGGCACAGCACAAGGTTCGATTCTCGGGCCGACCGAATACTTACTGTACGTGAACGACATGTGTAACATCTTCACGGAAGGCTCCGTGTACCAATTTGCTGACGATACATGTTTAATTGCTGCACATAAAGACATACGTGAGGCTCAGAGAGTGATGCAGAGTAACTTCGACTTATTATGTAAGTGGGCTCACGATGTTGGTCTAGTTATTAATGCAAAAAAAACCAAACTTCTGCATATACACTCGCCTTACCTGACGGTGTCTAGTGTGCCTTCTGTCGTTGCCCATGAGCATCTGTGTTTACATCGCCCGGCCCAATCATGTTGTTGCCAAACATTGGAGTTAGTGACTCATCACATGTATCTTGGTTTGATAATCGATAGCAACTTCCACTGGCGGCCGCACATTGATCATGTATGTAATAAGCTTAGATCTGTATTGTCAAAGATATCAATTCTTAAGTATAAGCTTCCATATAAAACACTTAGAACATTGTATTTGGCACTGGCTGATTCCGTGATTGACTATGGCATAAGTAGCTACGGACTTACATACAAAACTTACGTCGAGGACATTTACAAGTTACAGTTGCGTATTTTAAAAACTATTGTACCCACAAAAATAAAACAAAAATTCCACGATCATGATACGGGTCTATTTAATTACTGTCAAGTTGTAAATGTCTTTGACAAGGTACGTATACTCGCTTTAAAAGAGAATTATCATAACATAAGTAACATTAAAAGATACGTGAGGCCTGAGTCGTTGCGTTGTTTGGCATATCAGCCTACATTTAGGATACCTAGGTCTAACAATGTTTATGGAGCAAGGACGTGGGAATGCATGCTTCCCGCTATCATGAACGAGCTACCGTTGGCTGTAAGAAACAATATTAATGTAAACAATTGCTCAAAGGTGCTTAAGAGGCACTTCCTGGATTGTGTTGCAGTACAGGAGGTGTCTATTTAGTGCATTCTTATACTTATTCTATAATATTATACCTTATGTACTGATAAATAATGTTGTGGCACCGAGTTGCCGTGTCTGGCATACTACTGTTAAACCCACGATGGTTTGTGTGGTATGTTTACGTCTTAAAAAATTGATTGTAATTCTGTGTTTTTGAATAATAAAAGGAAAAAAAAAAAAAAAAATAAACGATCTGTATGAAAACCAAGTGTGACATTTTTTGACTGCCTATTGTGACGTCACAAGCACTATTTAGTGTTGGAAAATCAGAAAATGAAATCGATTCAAAAACGCCGCTGTGTACGGCGCCCCCTTCGCCCAAACCCCCGCCTTGCACCAGCGCCGACGTCCGACTAGCGCTATATACCGATGCAGACTGAGCGCGAAAGTGGCCACTTACGATTTTTGTACGTAAGCTAGGCACGCGAAATGGCACGCGAAGTGTTGCTCTTCCGTTATCTACGTCTATCTATCTGTGGCTTAGCCGAATCTCTCCCTAAACACGGTTTTTTCGGCCCATGTCCGTTAACTAGTAGTTAGTTTAAAGGTCGATAGTATAACGTAGGACCGTTAGTGGTATTCAACAGCACTCGCAGTTCCAGGTGCCCGGCCACACTGATATCGACACGCCACCCAAGCCGAATCCTAGGAAACTGGTGATTCTATTCACATTATTATAGTAGTGTTGGAAGAAATTGCGTCAAAGAGTTTTTCTGTAGATTAGAGTAACATGATATATCGTGGGTTGTGGCCACTTTTGTGTGAACTTTCGAAGAGTAACACGATCCGATGATGACGATGCTCCCTTTGTAGCTGTTTTAAGTTTTATTAATGTATCTCGTAAATAACAAAAGGAAGGAAAAATGTACACTTACGCAACACACGACACATGTATCGTTACGAAACTGAATAATTTTACGGCGACGAATCATCATGATCATTTCAACCGAAAGACGTTCATTGCTGGACATGGCCTCCCCGCGCGTGTCGCCACATTGGCAACGTTGAGCAGGCGCAGGCTCCACCAAAGCGCGCGCGCAACGTGTTCCAGTTCACGGTCGAATGTTCCCCATCGCCATCCGTTCTGCGAGCAATGTGCCCTGCCCCCTGCCACTTAACTTTGCCAATTCTTTGGAGTACGTCGATGTTGCCAATCTATTACTAAATATAAAATGAGGTAACATCGTGTGTCGACGGATACAGTATTTACTACTTTTTGTTGCTGTCCCAAAGTAACTTGTTTAATTTTAATGTTATTCCAGGCCGGGTTGCCATACGATAGCCGGTTATATACAATGTACCTGTCGAAAGAAGAAAGGGATAAACACATCATTTATACTAATATGGATGACCGGGATATGGTAAGTTCTGTAAAAGTTGATAAGATTGAATTGTTTAGAAAGGGATAACCCATAAAGTAGGATTTTAATTAATTTAGGCTTACTGTTGGTTTTTGTTTAGAAAAATTCTTTATGAAATAATAAAAATATACGCAGCTGTAGAATTTTGGCTAACCAATGATAAAGTCGCCCAAAATTCTGACAACCAGTCGTACCAAGGGACTTTCGACTTCTTATTATTACCCGTATTATCCAGTACTAACTGGTTTGTGGAGGGCATCCGGGATTCAGCTGCATCTGGTTAGACTGGAAGCCAACTGTAACATAGTTGGGAACAGGCTCGGCAGATGGTGATATTGGCTAACAAACTGGTTATTTGAATTAAAGAGCGTTTCGGAATCTGATTCTATACGATTTTGCAGCCCTAACAAAAATCGCCTATTTGTGTACCTGATATAATAAACACAAAATCTGTCCACAGTACCTCCGCGACATCCTATCAACCCTGACATCAGACGACGTCCGTCACCTTCTCCAGTCAGAGGACGAGCTGACACAAACGGGAGACATGGAGCGAATATTCCCCACGTACGCGACACACAAGTATCTAGGCTTTCTCGCGGGGCCAAGGTACTATAACCGACTGTTCGACGCCTGGGAGGCGAGATATGGACAGAATCGGGATCCTGGTGAGTTGATGGTCTTTTTTTAAGGGAATACGGAATGTGACAATTGCTGTCGACATAATCATTATCACCTTGTAGCGTTCTCACTACTGGCACACAGACCTTCCCTACATGAGAGCAAGTGGGGCCTGATGTACGGGCTGGTGGTAGTCACATTCATGTAACAGAATTCATGGTTTTAGGATAATATGCCGCCGGTTTCTTCGCGGTAAAATGTCATCATTCTTTGATCAAAAATAAATAAATTAGGTGTGAATTTTGTGCAGAAAGCAATAACGTAACCGTTAATGTTAGTTGCGGTGTTTGCTATAATTATGTAAACTTTTTGTACAACGGCACATACGCGCTTTGGACGAGAAATTGGGAACATGAGCCCAATATAGTCTTCCTTGCAGGGCATTCAGCAATCCTTACTTTTTTACATGTTTAAGTTGTTTGTAAAGTTCATTGAACTACGCTGAATCAACACGTAGAAGTTTTACTTGTTGTTCAAATTATGTTCTAGAAAGCTTTATACTAAGTCACATTTTCCCGTGTTCCAGGTATAGAGCTACTTCGCAACCTGTGCGACATAGGTTATCACCTGGAAGTGCCTCCGGTGCCACTCAAGGTAACTACCCGTCGCGTCGCACTCAGGCGCATCCTACACTACATACTCGCTTTCACTTCGCTCATACTCACGCTCTTCACCTTCTGGTGAATTTGGTGTTCACATGTTTTTAATTAAGACGTAAGTAGTTTTGAGATATAAGGCCAGTTACACTGCTTCACCGATTTATCAATGTGTAGCGTTGGCGACGAGGCGCAGTAACCGAACATCAGTTTGTAGTATTGTGTGCTCTTCTGAGCTAGAAACACAGCGCGCTTCGCTCAGGATTCTAATCTAGAATCCCTTGCTACGCTCGAAATTCTGTTCTAGAATCCTTCACTGCTCTCGGGATCCAACTTAGTCCCTTGAATTAAATTCTATCTTTTTTCACTTGCTGTATTAGTAATCTACTATTGCGCAATGGTTGTTGTTTCACCGGTCGGTGCAACCCTGAATGAGTTCATTCTTTTTATAGCGCATCGATCGATCGTACATAGTAACTGTAACGTTTTAAGAAATGCTAAAGAAATTACAAACGCGACAGACGCAGACGTATCAACGGTCAATGAAGCATGGTTACCGGTCTTAAAACTCGATTTCTACTTAATCTTTTGGTTTGTTTTATTAAAAGAACACTAATTATTTACAAATAACATGTGGATATCACACGCATTTCCTCACACAACTATCATAATGATTTTGGGTTTACATACGGTTGACATTAATTTCTTATATTATGTGTAATTTTATATGTATATATTTTTTGTTTGTATTCCATATTTTTATTTAAGCATACCTATTTATCTTATATTATAATCATATTTATGAAATAATGATAATTAATTAATTTATATCTAGCTTTAAGTTAAATATTAATAAAGTCGGATTTTCACTGCCAAAGTGTGCATAGGTTTATTAGGTTTGTTAGTCAACAAATGTTGTAATTGCAGGCAAGGCCTGGGATAAGCGTGGTGAGAATATTTTGTGTTAAGCATGACTTTTCTTCTCTAGTCAATAATAATAATCATTTTCAATCTAATTTGGCAACCATTTTACGATTTCTCTCATACAAAAAATATCTCATAAACTTTTTTATAATATACTCTTGAGCTTCTGTAATTTTCTTACTGATTTCCGTAATTTGAAACGCTCTGCTGATCAAACTTCTAATTTTATTCTTATTCGCAATCTCAAACTTTATGATTGGCTGACTTTTATTGTGCTGTCCAATTTTCTCTTTATAAGAAAGAAACATATTGCATTTCATATTTTAGTTGAAAGGAAGTTATTCTCAAGCATTTATTTTTGTCAAAGTCGGTGTTATCTCTTATTAAACTATCGGATTGTGACTGATTGTCAGGGCAAAGTGACAAGTGCGCTCAGGAGAGCATACTTGGGTTGTAAGAACGTCGCTCACAGTAAGTGCGTAGAAAAAAAGAGAAAGAACAAAGTACAAAATAGTGTGGCTACGACCGACTGTCCCGATATAGTGTACAAACCTCGTTGGTCATAGTGATCGAACCTCCAGGATGCTATAGACAAAATAGATGAAACAATAGCGGTTTTAAAAAAAGTTGACGAGCTAGAAGGTTTTATATGTGCTACCTGTATGTAATGTGCAATGAAATAGCGCTAGATTTTTGTATTGTGAGGAGGATTATGGTTATAGCTATTATGTATGTGTTCACTCCACGGTATTTACTTTAGAGTAGACTTGTAAGGAAAGTAAGATCCGTGATTCGAATGTAAATAAGAAGAAAGTCGCATGAAACCGATGTTTATCCTAGATGTTTATATGAAAAAGATTTTATACTCGAAAGTTGGTATTTTTGGATCCTAATATTTATACGAATAGGTATAAATGTTTCATTGTTATTAAAATAATGTTATGTAGGTAGTTTTTATATTCGATGGCGTACTGTATCGTGAAAATAGTAATAAACACAACATTTTGATATTAAATTTTATCATCTAGGTTTCGTCTTCGAACCACAGGTATTTGTAAGTTTATATGTACGTAAATTTTAATTGATATGTACTTAGTATTTTATTGTTATGTAGAAGTATTGTTATAGCCCCGTATATAAAGCATTCTTAGCAAGATTATTAAGCTATGAGCTATCCAGTTATAAACATTGTAAAAACCATATACTATTAGAGATGTAGTGACTACCAATTTTATAAGTGTCGATGTTCTTAGGTAAAATTTATCGATATTTTAGATTGGTATGTATTATGTTTAGTTTTCCGTTAAAATAATAATATGTTTAAAAATCACTTAGGATCGTATATTTTTATTTATTTACATAATTATTGTTATCATAGTCGATACATCTCTACCAGAAATCATCGCTAGAAATAATGTTGGCATATATTTAAATTCGCTGTTTTAGACGTAAACCCATCTATAATTATAACTAGGTAAACTATCATACTTTTAAGTAATATTAGTACGTATGTTTTTGTACTTAGATTTTAATTTTATATATTTCTTATTTATGATTTCTTTGTCTCGCTATATTATTATGCTATAATATCTATCATTACACACTGCATTTCTAATCTACTTCTCAAATCATATTATGCTTTCAGCTTTCTTTAACACACACAAATTCTTGATTAACAAGGTAACACAATCATTAGTCTATAAGATAAACAATCGGTTTCTTAAAGGCAAAAAATAAAAAGGTAGCTAAGGCAATTGGCTGTTTGACTACTGTTCAAAATTCACGAAAATGTTATTTCAAAGAACTAACAGAAAAAACACGATGTGTGAAAAAGTAATAAAATCGATTGAAAAATGGAGTAGCTACATGCTTTAGAAGTTTTTGGTGGGGGCTCTATCCTTGTCGCGCGAAACGGCCATTTAATTTTGTACTTCGTAATTTTGGTGGTATGAAATATGACGTCGCTTTTTTGTAGCACTGTCTCTGTCTAGCACGTCATTTAAAATCGGTTAAAACTAAGCCATTTTTTCAAAGTGCATAGTTTTAGTGAAGGAGTGTTTTACGCAGAAATCGGTGATCCCAGGGGTCTGTCGTAGAAACCATTCAAGTATATATTACGTATTCTTTTGAAATTTTAATCAGCCTCCCCTTTTGTAAAAAAACCTCTAATACCCGCCTATGGTTTTAGTAATCATTTTTAATCGTTTGTTCAGGTTTCTTAATTGCTATTCATGAGTTATCTCTGAACATATTTTTCGTTTTCGAGCATTGACAAGTAGGTTTGCCATATTTGTTGAAATCTACTATATTATTATTACAGAAAATCAGAAAAAGTTATTAAATAAATATTGCTGATTAAATCACCATCCAGAACCACCAATCCACATGTCATCAAAATTATAAAAGATACGGGAGGAGAGAACTTAAATTACCACATTTATCTGCACTTATTATAGCAAAGCCTTTCAGAAACCGATTATAAATTAGACTTAAAACTTAGCCTAGTCAATCATTGGGTTAAAATCAAAGTCGTGTTGTTTCAAAATATTTCCTTGTTCGTATGATTTTTGAATATGATCCATAAAAAAGTCATGACGTGCTCGTAAGGACGCTTAAGGGGTTAAACTGCAGGACTTCTTGGCTTGTATCCTCTGTAGTCTATAGCACGCTTTGTCATTTGTCTCTGCGGTGGGAATCACTTGTACGCACCAATCGCTCGCTAAATGTGCTGTCTCTTTCCATCTGTCCATGTATTTTAAATCCATCCTTTTCTACATAGAATTTTACATCCATCCTCTCTGTGTAGAATTTTACGAAAAAAAATTTCATCTCGCAGTTGTGTAGAAAACAAAAATCAAATAAAACAAAAAAAATGCATTGAACAATCATAAGCAAAAATCGCTAAGATTTTTATGGATTTAGAATATTAAAGATCACCTAATGTCATTAATCAAGGGCTTAAAATATGCTACTTCAATATCTATTCGATCTATGGAAGATCCGATTTAGAATCAGTTTGAGAAATATAAAATAATTTCACATCACTGGCTTTCGCAACTAAAACGATCAAGTACTATAAGAATTAGAAAGTAATTCTAGTCCACAATGTAAAGCAGTTAATCCAAATATATTTGTTGACACGACTTTTTGTTTCCATAATAAAGTTTAGTTCATCAGTACCTACCATCATCAGCCAGCACAGTAATTTAGTGAACGCGTGATACTTCTCAGATGTCTGTCGACTGTCTCACGTGATGGCCGCTGACAAGTAAGCAAATGGAATAGTAATAACTATCGATAAACTTCATAATTTCTGAGTTATATCACACAATAAAAAAAAACCATTCTCACTGATTTGATTGTAACTCCGTTTGCTCGCTTCAACGCGGTCTGCGGTGATGAGAAGTCAGCCAAAGACAGTGGACCGTCGTCTGCGAGTGTCACGGTATGCGAGTGAGTAACGGTGCCCCCCGTCCTCCCCCCCACCCGTGCCCCCTCCCTGCCCCCCGTCCTCCCCCCCGCGGCCTCGGTGTGTTGTAGCCGGCGCCACAGCTGAGCGCGTTGGATCGTTGCAGAATGATGTGGACGCGCCGTCGCCGGCCCCGTCGGAGCGCCGCTCTATGCCGTCCGTCACGTCGCTGGAGCACGGAGGCAGCAACGGCTCGCTCGGCAGCCTGGGCCGCGCCGGGGGCCCGCTCGAGCTGCCCGGCCTGGGGCCCGGCTTGGGGCCCGGCCTGGGGCCCGCGCCGCTCGCGTGCTTGGGCCCGGCCGCGCTGTCGCCGAGCGCCTAGCCCCCGCCGCAAGCCCGCCACCGACCTCAACGAGAACTGCTGCGTCGCCTCGCGCGCCTCGCCCGCCCCGGCGCAGTGCTGATCGTGCACAACCCTAAGGCGGCCGGTCTATACTGATAGCCATGCGAGCTTGGCTCTTAAAGGACTCGTCGTACTAGTTGTCGTTTTAGCGTGTATCCAATGTGGTTCGACAACTTTGATGCTATCGCTTGTGTGGATGGTGTTGGAGCTCGACCGTCCGTCGCAGTGAAGATATATTCATGTTCCACGAATGTGCGATGACGGTCTGCTCGGAGTTGTCGACTGATATGTGTTAGTTCTCCAGTCTTTGTCGTCGTATTCTTGACTCAATATTACTCAAATCACATTCCTGCTCACGACCTTTCACTTTCTTAGGTAAATCCTAACGTAAAAAAAGTAATTTGTAAAATCGGAAAAAATAGAACAAATTATAATGTAAATCTTTAGAGAGGAGTGATATCGATATTGGTGTTCAAAATTACTGGCCCGTGAAGTGTAGGCATTTATAGTTGGCTACTATTTACGTAATTATTGTAGGTTTAAGTGTATTGAAGCCTGCGGGACGCGGGCTCAAGTGGAATGTCTACATTAGTGACTAAAATATTGAAGGTGGAGAAAATTTAAAGTATTTATAAGGAAATGTAGCCTTATCTACCTATTTGTTTTAGGATGACTGAAATAAGATTTCTGATATGCTTGTTCAGTACAAATTGTAATGTTTCATGCAAAAAAGCGCGGTAAATATCCTGAATAACATTTATTCATACCGCCAAATTTAATTATAAATATTGAGGTTTTACATGTAGACCAAAGCATTCAGAAACTATATTTTAGTCAGTACTCCGAGACTGATAGAAATCTTAGCGTTAATTAATATTTTAATTTTGTCGTTAATTAACTTGAATATGTACGCATACCGACACATCAAGCTATATACTTCCAGTATAAAATAGCCTCGCTTTGTATCGATTTCAAGTAAAATGAGAGACTCGCATAAACTGGCTATAAAGCCTGATTTGTCGCCATCCGTACGTTCTATCGGTCTTTTAACTATGTACGCCAAGGTAAACTTATTTAATAAAAATAGTTCAAAATTTAAATGTAAATTTAAATAATTGTAAATTGGCTAACGCTTGAATGGCCTGCTTAATCAGTTTAACCTGCGTGTATAAACTCGATCATCAGGAACGTTTCCCTTCTGATCAAACTGATGCGAATCCCGCAACGGATGCTGACGAAATTAGGTAATTTCTATTTTGTAAATTGAATTGAAATTGTTTATTGAAATACAAAAATATTTACATTAAGGTCTTTAAAACCGCGTCGGAGGCCATGTGATTGCTTCCAGCCACCGTAGGCGCGGGCCTGTGGACGGTGAGCTAGCTCGCCGTCCGTCCGTCTTATGACGACGACAGGTCGTGTCGACGGCGCGTTCGTGTTCCACGTGCGCCTCAAAGAGATGTCAGCAACATGGCCCGGTTGTTCGAAAGAGATACCGCGGCTTCGACACAAAGGGCTAAGAAGGAACATGGGTTGTTTTTAGTCAGAAGAAGTCTGACACTCCCTACAGCTCTGCCCAGACCGGGAGGAGTCATTTGATGATTTCCCACCCACCAAAAAAAAAAGGCCTTAGAAACCATAGTTATACAGTATATTGAGTTCTACCTGAACTAGGAATAAACCTGTATCTCTAAATCAACTAGAAGAAAGAAAGAAATGTAATATTGTACATGGACCTTATGAAGTCGTGAATGTTACAAGCTTGCTTGTTATAACATGGGTTTTAAAAACTGGCCAAGTGCGAGTCGGACTCACGCACGAAGGGTTCCGCACCATTAACTATCAAAATCGCGTTTGTTGTTTGGGAGACCCCCTTAAATATTTATTTTGTTCTTTTATTTTAGTATTTGTTGTTATAGCGGCAAAATAAGTACATAATTTGTGAAATTTTCAATTTTCTCGGTTCTTGAGATACGGCCTGGTGACAGACAGACGGAAGGACATACACACAGACAGCGAAGTCTTAGTAATAGGGTCCCGTTTTTACCCAGTGGGTATGGAACCCTAAAAACCACTTTACCGATGAATTAGATCAGCTAAATGGAGCTAGTAAAAAAATAAGTCGAAGCACTGTTGATAAATGAATTTTTAGTGCAGCGCATCCCGCACGGAATACGCATCAGTTTGATCACAGCTTTAAATTTAATGAAAAAAAGTAAAAAGGAGATTCTAAACGTAAATATTGTAGGTAATTCCCAAATTACAATGTGTTCATTGTATACCTAGAGTTTGCTAGTTTAGCGCATATAAGCTCGTAATGTCTTCGAGTCGTGTTCAAAAGTAAAGAATCGCGAAAATTCGATGTATATAATCTAAAATGTAATCGATTTGCGAGTAGTATCGATGAAGTTTCCATTCCTTTTAAGAAAACTTAATATTATTAATTCTCTCTGACAATTATGAAACATAATTTTAGCAGTGTATTTTTTGAAAATCTAAAATTTGTTGTTTCTAATGAATTGCGGATACAATTTTATTGTAATAATTAGTAAATTATTTTCAGTGTAACAATAAATCGGTTGACACGTCTTAATTATTTGATTACAAATATCCCTTGACTTCGACTGCAGGATTTTTTATTCATTTTATATTATGATAAATGAAGGCGTTTTTTAGCTGTATTTTTTTGTTACTTTATTGTACTACTCAGACAAATACAACAGAATGTGACAATGTGTTTTGTTTGGTTTTCTTATTTTTAAATCAAATATATCTATATTTTTTGAAGCATACTCCACATTGTCTAAATTTCCATCAAAAAAATCTCCAGATACAGGCTCATGCAGGACACAAATAATTCTATTATTACACCATCAAATAGTGCGGATAAAACGCCACTTTCCGCTTAGCAAATAATAAATTAAACACTTATAAATACACAATTCGATAAAACAAGTGTTTGTGCAATACAGATATTTCCTTATCGAGTAAAAACACTAAAAAGTGGTTTTGGAGATGCCGGGGATCGAACCCGGGGCCTTTCACATGCAAAGCGAACGCTCTACCACTGAGCTACATCCCCGTGTGTCTACCTTTGCCAATTACCGAAGTATGTTTGAAGTTATGTCGCCAAGTGAATTTTTATAACGGTGACAAATTAAATTTGTTATAGTTGCGATATAAACACTTGTGTACATAAATTTTCATATTTGCGTAACGCAATGTCTTGCGGCATTGGTTGTGTCTTGTGTAATAGTAATACTAAACTTTATGTTTTTAAAATTCTATACGCCTTTTTAGCAGTTGCTTACTCGCTAGTAAACTTGTGATTTCCGTATGTGAGGGTTCGATTGAGTTAATCATCTACTGTATACCTAGCTTCTCTTGATGCAATTTTCTTCTTAATAACATCAACGATTCAGACCATTTATTTGTGGAAGACACATAGCTATGCAATTCATATAGCTAGTCGTTTTTTTGATGTTACACCAGGGAATGGTCAAACCAATTAATTATTTGTCCTAATCCAGATAGACAGGCATTACTATCATGATTAGCAATCGCCACATTTAATTAAATTATGAGAGAGAAAAATATGTTTCTTTACTCTTCTATAATTCTTTACTCCGTTGTAAAATTAGTATGATTCGGATTTCTTATCTTCATACTCGTGATTGTATCCGGTTATTTATACAAGATAGAAAATAAAGATTTCCCATAACGAAACCTGACTAATTCCTCGTAGGTGGTTGTCATTGATCTAAGTTTGTTTTTCTGCAATAGATAGATGGCATTAAATTACTACTTTACTACCTACTGTGGACAGTAACAACCGTAAAAATACATATTTATGTGTTACAAAAACCATGTAGTCTTGTCTTCAAATACGTCTTAAGTTTTTACAATACTAGGACCATTAGGAAATATGTGACCGGTATGTAAAATGTATGAAAAAAAAGTAACTATTCCTTGGAATCTTAAGTGAGGAGGATGTTATAAGGAAAGTTATAATCAGACTTGCAGATGACAACCATTTACTAGCAAATGACTTGTCTCGTAAATTCCGACATCCTTGTCTATTTACGCGAGGAATTGAATTACAAAACACATTTATACGATAAGCTTGTAGAATTAACTGGTCATCCAATAGAAAGAGACATTGTTGAATAGGAAAAACAATGAACCATGTTAGGTGTTTTCAGTATTAGTATACAGGAACTAATATATCTTGATAGTTCAGGTAGGTACTAATTGTTCTCATTTTATTTGCACGCCTGATTTACTATAAAGTAGGCTAATCTAGAAAATAGTTGAGAGAGATTACGAATGATATGGCAAGAGGTGTGTTTGATGAGATGAGCAGTAATAGAGAAGTATGGAATAAGATGACATACTGCGCCGACCTCAAAATAAATTGCGATTAGGGCAAGAGAATGATGTTATCCAATACTGAGCATTGGACATCTATCGAACAACGTCGACTCGAAACTTCGATCACATAGGTAATAGAAGTTTATTAATGCGTGTTTTTGCACCATCGCAGCAGGGTGTCTATCTGTAATCTCTCCTAAGATCCTAGGATTCAACTAGGTAGGTAATGGCACGTGCCATTTTGGTCAGGCCTCACTTATCGGATTAACGAGAGAATCATACTGGTTTACGATCTACTGAATATTACATACATGTGTCGGAACAAAAAATATTTCTAATTGCCGATGTAGGTATTCTCGTATCCAGTAAAAAGGTTTTATTTATTTATTTTTAATTTATACTGTTTGTTTCATTGCATGTGGTGTTGAAGGTAAATAAAATTAATGTGCTGGGTATATATTTCCTTTAATATTTCTGAAATAGTAAGTACTTTGTTCTCTAGGTATAATAAAAATATAACAACAATATATTTCGCTATCGATAAAAAATATTCGGAAAGCATTGACTAGGTAGCACTTTCAAGATAATAAAATCCATAACATCAGATAGATATAAGAGATTTCAATGCAGATAACACTTAGATTAAGTACAGTATTGTATAGTATGGCAACGTTTAGACAATTATTCAGAAAACCATTTCATTTTATACAATATCGAGCACATTTACCTAACATAATATTCTTGTTCACATAATATTTTCTTATTTCAAGCAGAAAAATGACCTTTCTTCAATAACTCTCATTCACAAACATCGATACAAATCAAGACAAAATCGAGACTTCGTAAACAGGGAAACATGATTAAAATTTTTGATCTTACGCAACGTTTTCCAAATAGAAAAAATCGAATAAATATTTGTTACAGTTCTTACAATGCTAGTTAAGTTTTAATAGTTTTTTGTGATATTCCGTGTTTGCTATTTTAACATTATACCGCCATCTATAACGTAGGTTGACCCCGTAATACTTTTTGCTTTATCACTGGCCAAAAATGCAATCAAGGCTGCCACTTCATCTCCTTCCACTGCCTTTTTCAAGGGCATGTTACCAACTACATTTGAGACAAACATAGCTAATTGCTCTTCGTTCAGCCCAATATTGTTCAACAAATTCGTTTTCACAAATCCAGGGTTTACAGAATTCACTCTTACGCCATCTGAGGCCAATTCTAAAGCAACGCATTTAGTAAAATGATCTAATGCGGCCTTCGAAATGTTGTACGCTAAGGCCATCGTACTAGGCTTTGAGCCGGCGATACAAGAAATGTTCACAATACAACCTTTGCTTTGAATTAGATGTGGAGTAGCCAGCATAGTCAAGTGGTACACAGATCTCATGTTAGTGTTCATAACTTTGTCGTACGTCTCCATGGACGAGTTTTTGACTCCGCCCATCGCAATAACTCCGGCATTGTTCACTAAAACGTCGAGTCTTCCATAGTGTTCTATTGTCTCTTTAATTATTCTTTCAGCATCAATGTCTTCTGTGACGTCAGCGGTAATTGCAAGAGGTTTTATACCTTTAGTTTTCTCGCAGTATAAGGCTATTCTTTTGAGGTTTGGGTCTTTTCGGCCTACAAGGGCGAGTTTGGCTGAAAGCTTGGATAAGTAAATCGCTGTTGCTGCGCCGAGACCGGAACTGGCGCCAGTTATTAGAAACACTTTGTCGTTGAAGTCCATATTGTATGGTTTGTTTGGATTTTGTTTGTTAACTCAAGGTCGAACAGCTATTTGACTACACGAGTACACGGACAAGCGTCGAGTTGACGCGCCTGTGTAACCTGACAAACTGATGTAGAATGTTGCCAACAGGTTTTCAAGAATATTACCTTAAGTTTAGATTCCACTGGCATGCATGGGTATTACTACTACATTATCTTAATGATAAATGATGCATACAATGTGGCGGCTGATAACGTCAGTCGTTCGTAATGCTAGGATTATGGTATTTGCTTTCATTAGCAATACGATAGCTTAGGCGGCCTAATGAATCGATTCGTCAACCTTCAAATACTCATTCTGATAGGTATTAGCAATGGATTAGATTGACATAAAAGTGTCTGACTATGGATAACATTGAGAGTTTGGTAAGGTAGGAATTGCGAATGGTGAGAATAGTAACAAAAATCATTATGCGTCTGTTTAACCGAACTTAAGCTGAATTTGTTGTTAAGCTCTACGTAGGAGTTGGGGGATAAGATAAATTATGTACATTAATTAGACAAAGTGTCTTTATATGGCTAAATATCGAAAGAAAAAAATAACTGATAGGTTAATGAGAGTTCTACCTCCGTCTCACCAGTTAGGGGAGTACTACATATTTTACGCGTGAAGTTTTGCAGTGTGTGTTTTATTCCAACATCGCCCATAAACCTTGACAAAACTGTTCATTGATGTTTAACTGACATTTGAGAACAATTATTGCAAGTAACCAAAAAAACTAAAATATTACCAAAATAGTAGTTTATTTATGGTGTTGCAACACAGCCGCGATCAAAACTACCGCAGCCAGACTCAATACCGCGGAAGCGGCACGTGGAAATGTAATTTAATCGCGGTTTTTTCCAGCCCAAGTTTGTACGTGCACAAAACGTGATCCTCTCATGGATCACATTTTGTTGTGAATGTTATATTTTAGGATCAAACGTTCGCTGTCATACTTCGCATGTTTGTTGTTGTTTTCTGAAAGATTATCTGCTAATAATAACGTCATGAGATTTTGTCTAGACTAGCTAGACCATTCTAGTCATGCCTTTTGCGTTCACTGAGATCTGGGGGTCTAAAATGGCCACTTTAACAGATTAGTAATGTAATCATAATATGAATTGCGTTAAAATGCGTAAAATGGACCATTCACAATAGTAACCGCGCCTGTGACCATTTTGGTCTGCTAAAGTGGCCATTTTAGACCCCCTGAAAGCAGTCATTTTTGATAGTGGTTTTAATTGGAAATAATAGTTTGGTCCCAATCTTCCTATCCTACGTAATTTTTAATAATTTTATAAACCGATTTCCAAAAGGAGGAGGTTCTCACTTCGTCGGTACTTTTTTTTATCCTAACGTTGATATTGATATGATGCGATATTCAGCAGCCTATTTTAGTAGTACCTAGAGGTAAATTATTACATATTGCTATCTTTGTTTGTGATCCTAATCTCCTACGTTCTTATTTACTATCATAATTATCGCTTCTATAGTAGCTCCGTCGATTGCTACCGGCCTTATGTGTTAAAATAATAATTTTGGTTGTGTAAAATATTACCGTCTAGTTCGTACTTTCGTAGTATCAGACCTATTTGAATAAATTAGCTTCAATTAGTAATGAGCAACGACTGTGTGTCTGACTTACGGTCTAGTAGTCGCACGCAAACGCCTCTGTTGAACCACGGAGGGTTTGATTCTGATTAGGGAAAATATTTTTTTTCCAACCAGACACAAATTTACACCGGTAATTTCTGCCCCGTTGATGCCAATAGGCGTGCCTCTAACTATTCGGTGGGTTGTATAGATTTTACATGTTGTACGATGTTATATGGATGTACGTAAGTGCTTACTTATTCGGCTATAAACCACCTTGCTCGACTATGTAATAATTGTTTTGAGTGTCATGAATTTATGACTTAAGTTTCCGTATTATCGGTGTTATATCACTATCATTTAATGATTATCTACAATTGTACCTTAAAATATTTATTTGATTCGGAGAAGCTACGATAAATAAACAAAAGTTAAACAAGCAAGTTTAGAACGGTACAAAATTGCGCTCAAACCAACGAACCAAACCCTAGAAACATTGCCGGTTTCTACATACCTCACAGGACCTCCGACGAGGATATTTCAACAACTAATCTACAATAGGTTTGTATTGATACATAAATTCATCTTGTCATTTATCGTGAATAACGGATTGGCCCGTGTGCACCACGAGCTTGACCCCGGTTGACATAATGATTTACCTACAGAAACTAAACTATCGGCCGCAAACGTGACCGCGGCAAAATGTGAATTTAAATGTGGTTGTATTGTTTTTTTTACGTAGTGGTATTTGGATTTGGAGCAAGGAAATCCTTCTAAAAAAGAAATAGTTTAGCTAGTAAAAAAGGTTTTATTTTCGGACAGTTAGGATTCGTAAATGTTATGAGGACTGATGTTTCTATAGATAGGTACTATAACATAAATGGTTCGGTCTGTTGTATTGTGTGTTGTTTTCTGTATTTTGAAATGTGTCATGCCTGTTAAATTAGTAAGAACTAGGTATAGGTACAATATAAATTACATCATGATTGTTCATTTAGCAAAGTGAACGAACGGGCAGTATTAAAATAATAGTTTAATTACACGCCCTACATTTGCCGATACACTATTCGCTATGCTGCTGGCGCTAACGTCCGGTTTGCAATGTTAGGAAAAACGATTTAAACCTGCATTATAGTAACAATCTAAATCATGCGATATCCGTTTCTGGGCCAAGCCATTCGTCTTAGGACTACATTTACATATAAAACATTCCAATATATCAATTCGGCCTCGAAATGCAATTTGTGAATGGTGGCCATAAATAACTATTTTCTATTTGACACATGGCGACCCTTCGTTTAGGCTTGCAATCCCGAGGTCTGTTTTCCCGCCATTATTTGACAGATGCGTTTTCTTCGGTTGGTAACGGTGAAGGATTTTTCAAGCGGCTTCGAAATCAAATCAAGTGTGAAATTCAATTGGATGCCCATAAATATTGTTGCTTTGAAAAATGTTACCTACAGTGGCTGGGATTTTAGTTTGACAGATTTTCTGTTTCGTGAATGTATTTGATGCAATGGTCGATAATGTTTTTGTGAAGCCTTGGAAAATGTAAGGGAAGTTTTAGGTACCTACCTAAAACTTCCCTTACATTTTCCAAAGCTACTTTAATTTTGTCGAGTGAAAATTTGGAAAGAACATAGCAATAAACGTCCTACGAAATTTATACCAAAAAGTAGACTAATCAAAAACACAAGTTGGTTTTAACCTTGAGTCTCTCGTTTAACCTGAATTGGACTCAACTGGATAAGCTACGTAGCGCCCACAGCCCACAGGCCACAGGTCATCACCACCATCCCTATGAATAGACAGTTATGCCTATGTTTAATAAGTTACTAGAGATCATCATCTGCTTATCCTTTTCCCAACTATGTTGGGGTCGGCTTCCAGTCTAACCGGATGCAGCTGAATATCAGTACTTTACATTGAGCGACTGCCTATCTGTCCTCCACTTCTCGGTTAATTCTGGGTGATAAGATACCCTTTGGTAAGACTGGTTGTCAGACCTGTAATGACTGCCATAGATCTATATATGGCAGCCGGGACCAACAGCTTAACGTGCTTTCCGATGCACGAACGAAACTCGGTATGTAATGGGTGGTCGCCCATCCACAGACCACCCTAGGCAAGCGCGGCTTAACCAAAAGACCGACCCGAGTGGCAGTTATTATTAAGTCACGAGCTAGAATAATAAGCTATAATAAGTTACTAATGCATCATAACACGCTTCCTGCCTAAAACTATAGTTAGCGGTTTAACAAAAAAAAAATTAAATCCACTTAACATAAGTACGTTTACGTAGCTGCTCTACCTTTCCAGTACACAGGTAACTTAAAAGTGCTCTTTTATCTTCAAAACGGGCTCAATCTCTCACAGGATTGACAGCGATAGATCGTCGCAGGCAGCCTTTATATCTAGTGGCGGTGTAAGTATAAAACATTCACCTTAATGTGCGTTCGCGAAGCATGGCGCAGTTAGCAGGATGTATAGCGAGCTGCAACTGATCTATCGAGTAATCAGTGGATTGCCGACCAATGTGCTGTAAATATGGAAGGAAAAGGAAATGGTTTCAGGTTTTAGATGTTAATTGTTTAGGTAAAGGTGGCGTTAATTGTTTTATTTATACTTTAAGAGGATTATTCGTTGATCTAGTGGTGGTGGTCGCAAGCGCGAGTGTTGTGAATGAGTTTTGCGTTCGATTCCCAGGTCGAGCATAGTGTTATTGGGTTGTTCCATCAGACTAAATATGGGAGAAAACACATCTTCGCTAGTTTTTGAGATATAAATGTCGCCCTGCTGGGGAGACTCTCCAGCAGGGCCACCTATAAACCCTTATATCTTTTGAACCAGTGACCGACAAATTCTGATATTTGGTGACAAGTTTGGACAAATTAGCGACAAAATTTTTGTGTTATCAAAATTAAAATCCTTGATGGTGGCCCTGCCAGTCAGTGACACGCCGACCCCAAATAAATTGAATAAGAGCGGGAGGATAATGTTTATGATATGGCACTTGGGCATGTTGTATAAAATAGATACCGATTTATCTGTTGATTTTGTAGTGAGATATATGACCTACTACAAGTTTCAGTGTACTTACCTACGAGTACATTGTGCAATCCACCAACCATAAAAGCAATCTGTAGTAGTAATTACTTACATCGGTATGACAAGCTTTAAAGCTTCCTCCTATAATTTTAAGGAATTCTCCAATTTGCCAATTCCTGAGGGGCAGCAAATTAAATGTAAATAATATACAATTTGTAATTAAAACAGAGCGCGAGAGAATTTTTCTCAATTCCGCCGCGATCCAATAAAGAAATGCAAATTAGGTGTGGCCAAGAGTTATTGCTTCGTAGGGATGTGCTGAGCTCAATGTCGACATCGATGAATTGTTATGTAGGAATGCGACAAGGTGACGGCTTTTATAACGTGTATTATCAAAAAGTCTAGAAATATAAAATAGTTGTTGGACAATGACTTTTTTTTGTTGTTGTTGTAACAGAGCTATTGGTTATTACATGAACGATAAAAACACTCGTAAAAACTACCACCTATAAAGAGAGATTGGTAATTATTGGTGACCGATATACTTGAGAACAAAACCCTCTAAAACATCGTGAGGAAACCAGCATGCTTGAGAGATCGTTTTCGAAGGCGTGTAATGTCAAGTCAGAGGCCCAAGGGGGGCACTAAAACTCTGACACCAGGTTAGGTAACCTAACCTAACCATATGACGAAGAAGAAGAAAAACCCTAAAAAAACATGCCCCACCGATCTATAAATTTATTGTCCCATAGTCAAAACTGACTGAGACTATGTTTTTCAAGCAATGTAAACAATGTGCCTCAGGTGAGTATCGATAGCGATACTTTCTCATGAATTCTCCCCATCACTAAACAAAGCCCCTAGTGTCGATTGTAAAAAAGTTTTTACAGCTAATTCGGGGTGCTCCCGGTACTAATTCCACACTTTACGGCCACGCACCGACATTGTCAATCTATCCGCAAATGAACAGCCATCTTTGTTTTACTGTCAAACTGTTTATAGCATTTGATTAGCTTTTTATTTCCTTACAAGATTTGTTTTAAAGTTTATCGTGGGAGAGCCTTTTTTGGTTTTATTTTTTGTTTTATGGAGCGAAAATGTCTAGGTTACAACACTAGAGGTGCAATAATATTTTCTCGTGGTTGTTTAATTAAAATATTTGTTACGGGTCAGAAATTAAAGTAAGATAACCTTGGGACAAGAGTAACTGAGTAGTGGACATCAGAGAGGTAGTCGTTGAAATACCGGTACCTATTGAGCTGCACCCATAGTTGGGAAAAGGCTGGGCAGTCTATTAAACTAACTGACAAAATATAGGACTGCAGGTACACCTCTATCTAACCCTTAAGAGATTACAGGCCTAATGTTATTTTATGTTTATGGAAAATAATGTAGGTACAATACCAAGCTCAAAAAATATAGTGTTGTGCCGTTCATTCAAACTTTGTTTTTTGACGAAAAAAAAATCTAATTTACAGACAAAAAAGATAAATTAGAATTTAAATCGATAATAAAAAATTGGAGATGCCGGGGATCGAACCCGGGGCCTTTCACATGCAAAGCGAACGCTCTACCACTGAGCTACATCCCCATGTTACAAAAGTATTAAAGATTGCATCTAGAGATTCTAGTAGGGTGACAAATACTAACTTACGTAGGTACCAAGGTAATAAAATTAAGCGTATCTAAACAATTCAAACCATGCTTTAGTAATAATGTTAAATAACTCCTGTTCTTCTTGTTCTGTGAAATAACTAAAGATTTATAAACTGCCTGCTAAACATGAGGTCTGGGTCTCGATTCCCGGCTCGTGCACAGTGTTATTGGGTGTTCCCAGTGGCAGCTACGAAGCCAGGATATGTGCCCGGTTGATGGCAATAGGCTCGCACATTACATGACCGGGACTTGAAACATGACTGGCGAAATGTGGGTGCACTAATCGGTACTCCTCTGCCTAAACCGTCGGGGAAAACAGGCGTGATATTACATTAAATACAGACTTTGGCAGGCAAGGGCCTCGCTCTCTAAAAAAACCCAAATAAAATAAAAATAAAAACCCGTCTTTCCTCAGTGAGCTATATTATATTCAAAGGGTACCTATCGTATTACCCGTCGGGGCTGTGGGTTGTTCGCAAGAGATACCGCGGCCTCGACATGAAGTGCTAAGAAGGAACATGGGTGGTTTTTAGTTACTAGAAGTCTGATCTCTGATATCTGGTGAAAACGGGCACTGACACTGCCTTTCGCTCTGCCCAAGAGCGAGAGGGCCCGGGTTATTCGATGATTTTTCACCGGCCAAAAAAAAAGGGCCTCTGACATGGTTTGACACCATAAAAAAAAAGGGTATCGTATTGTTACGAGCTGGGTATGGGATAAATAAAAACACTACCAAATTAACACACGAAATAACTTTATTTAACACAAAACACTAAATACACAATCACTTCAACACTACTGAACACTTTATCGCACTAGATAACTCTTCGAACCTTCCGTTGTCTCGCTTTAAAAGTAGACTGACTGCTCCGACCTCTGTTGGTCCTTTTATACTCAAACACACAAAAGAAGTTCGAGAAAATTCCCTATTATTAACTAAAAATGAATACAATATTCACAAAGAAAAATAACTAAAAAATAAACTTAAAGATAAAAGAACCAACAAGGAAGAAGTTACGTTACGCACTCGGCATACGGTCGAAATTACAATAGCAATTATGTCGCCGACGCCCGCTGTGCTGACCTTGTAAACACAATGGAACTATACCTACAGAGTGTACTGGAGTGTTTTAGGCACTACACAATTATAAGCGAGGTTTCTTGAAGATTCTAGATGACCGACGTAACAATGCCCCCTCCTTAGACATGCTCGTCCCGAGCATCATTAGTCCCATAGTATCGCGCCAATCGGTCTACATGCACAATCTTAGGCGCACCTCGCGGACCCTTCTGTATTCGGTAGGTGACATCGTTGATCCTGGTCACAACTCGGTATGGTCCATCCCATTTTGCTTGCAATTTCGGAGACTTTCCCTTGCTCCGCACTGGGTTATGCAACCACACCAGCGAACTTTCGTCGAAACCACTACTGTTTGCCTTCCGGTCATAACGAGTCTTCATCTTCTCAGACATCTGTTGTCCGGATTGTCTGATATGCTCATACACATCATTTAACTTGTTACGCAGGTCATTCGCGTAATCCGTTACACTGCGTGGGACATCAGGGGGAGTTCCAGTGATTAAATCTGCAGGCAATCGTAATTCCCTTCCAAAGTTTGCGAAAGCTGGAGTTACGGTCGTACTTTCGTGAACTGCACTCCGATAGGACAGAAGAAACGGCTGTATGTGCTTGTCCCAATCCCTTTGCCTACTTTCCACAACTTTTGCCAGATATCTTTCCAACGTCTGGTTGAATCGTTCCACCATTCCATCAGATTGTGGGTGGTAAGAGGTGGTTCTGGTTTTGTGTGTACCCATCAATCGACAAGTCTCCTGGAAAACTTGCGATTCGAAATTCCTTCCTTGATCGCTGTGAATTTCTAAGGGTACTCCAAAACGACAGAAGACTTCTTGAACCAATTTGTCTTCGACTGTTGTAGCTTCTCGGTTAGGAATGGCGAAGACTTCTGGCCACTTTGTGAAGTAGTCCATGACAACCATGAAGTACTTGTTTCCGTTATCACTTTCTGGAAATGGTCCCGCAATGTCCAGCGCTATCCGCTCCCAGGGGGCTCCAACGTTGTACACTTTTAATGCACCTCTGCTACGTGTGTGGGGTCCTTTCACAGCCGCACAACTGGTACATTTGCGACACCAGTCCTCCACATCATCTCGACAGTGGATCCAGTAAAAGCGCTCTCTGATCTTCAATAGAGTCCTTTTTACTCCCGTATGTCCACCTGAGCATCCATCATGGTAGAGCCGTAAAACATCCGGTACCTTAGCTTTAGGGAGAACCATTTGTAGATGACAGCTGTCCCCTCGAGCGTTTTCCCATTTACGGCACAAGACTCCATCCTGGATCTCCAAACTGTTCCTGTAAATGGCGAGCCTGCTCCTCTTGACGGCGAGCCTGCTCCTTCTTGTCCCGTTGCAACTGTTCCTGCAACTGGCGAGCCTGCTCATCTTGACGGCGAGCCTGCTCCTCCTTGTCCCGTTGCAACTGTTCCTGCAACTGGCGAGCCTGCTCCTCTTGACGGCGAGCCTGCTCCTCTTGACGACTAGCCTGCTCCTCTTGACGGCGAGCCTGGTCCTGTAGCAGCGCCATTAAGGCAGACAAGTCAGGCGTCGCTAATGCAGGAGTAGCTCCAGATGGGCCAGCGACTGGCTCTGATGTAGGCTGGACACCACCCGGTGTCTGTGTCGGGGAGTCTCCAAATCGCCTCTGGTCCATACCCTGCTGTCGTTGACTCCTCGTACGGATACTATCCGTGTCATCCTTTGGTAGAATCGGCATTATTTATCCCTCACTTCTGACACCAAATTGTTACGAGCTGGGTATGGGATAAATAAAAACACTACCAAATTAACACACGAAATAACTTTATTTAACACAAAACACTAAATACACAATCACTTCAACACTATTGAACACTTTATCGCACTAGATAACTCTTCGAACCTTCCGTTGTCTCGCTTTAAAAGTAGACTGACTGCTCCGACCTCTGTTGGTCCTTTTATACTCAAACACACAAAAGAAGTTCGAGAAAATTCCCTATTATTAACTAAAAATGAATACAATATTCACAAAGAAAAATAACTAAAAAATAAACTTAAAGATAAAAGAACCAACAAGGAAGAAGTTACGTTACGCACTCGGCATACGGTCGAAATTACAATAGCAATTATGTCGCCGACGCCCGCTGTGCTGACCTTGTAAACACAATGGAACTATACCTACAGAGTGTACTGGAGTGTTTTAGGCACTACACAATTATAAGCGAGGTTTCTTGAAGATTCTAGATGACCGACGTAACAGTATTACCTAGTATTAACTGGGTTGTGGAGGTCAGATAGGCAGTCGCTCCATGTAAAATACTGGTACTCAGCTGCATCCGGTTAGACTGGAAGCCGACCCCAACACAGTTGGGAAAAGGTTAGGCAGATGATGTTTCCTCAGTGAGCTAATTTTTTTCTATGCATCGAAACTCGTCATGATATCTACCTTTTTGGTAAGACCTCAACATCATTGCTCATTTGAAAGTAGATACTGACTGGACTGACTGATGGTTCAGACCAGTATGCTGCTGGCCTAGTCAACCCAGACAGAGAGAGTAGGTACACAGAAAGAAACGACCCAAGTCACAGCACACGGTTATAGTAATAAAATCATAAAAAAAAAACCTTTGGTTACATAATTAGGTATAACTTTTATATTTAGAGTTTTCTGTTTCATAAGTAAGATTTTCAAGCTAATTAGAGAAACTGTAATTGCAATAAATTGTATGGAGATGCCGGGGATCGAACCCGGGGCCTTTCACATGCAAAGCGAACGCTCTACCACTGAGCTACATCCCCTTGTACTGAAACCAAGTAATTTTACAGTGTAAGCTGTAAAATGAGTAGAAGCAATTGTTTAGTACGACTAAATAGTACGATTGTGTCATTGTTTAAAGTTACTAATGAACTTATTCATGAGAAACAATGTACCTACCTACTAATACAGATGTTTTCAATTAATTACTTGATTGTATAGAAAATTGTTTCACTCGCCTTGCAAAAGTAAAAAGTTACAACATACAAAGACGTATATAGTTTCCCACTCTATTTATCATTTACTATTTACATTTACAAAATATTATAAAACTAAATCCTCCGCCGCGTCTGTCTGTCTGTCTGTTCGCGGTAAACTCAAAAACTACTGCACCGATTTTCACACTGTTTTCACTAATAGATAGAGTGGATCTCGTACATAGGGTGTAAAAGTACCCTTAACGGAAACGAAGGGCACTTGTTCTCCCCACCACTGCGATCATTTTTTTTGTTCTAGACCATACCTGGGAACCCCCTAGTTACGGAGATATTGGGGGTAAAAGTTCCAAATTTTTTACAGCTGTTTTTGTAAATACTAGTTTTCAGGTTTTAACTTTACTTAAATTACCTCTATGACCCGTTTACCATCCAAAGCATCCACTAGCACAATGTTTTAACAGTGCTACATTGAGTTTTACCGTAAAATGTGATTTTTGACCTAATAAAAAAGTGGTTTCCCAGCAAAAATTTTTGCGTAGGGGTACTTAGTTTGATGTACAGAATGCTTGGTGCCTGTATATAGGAAGGTTTTAGTATATAATTTATCTCTGTAATAGGTTCCCATGGGATGCGGGAACGGGATTAAAATTTCATGATTACTTTTGGTTGCGATAAACGACGTCCACGCGGGCGAAGCCGCGGTCATCAGCTAGTTTTATTATAAGTTATCCTTTACTTGCACCTTGTCTATCTGGAGCCTTTAACAAAATAATATATTTATAGTATTTTTTATATTATTATCCTTGTAGTATACAGGCTGTAAATTAACCCTTCACCACAGCCGTCAACCAAGCATTCTGTACAAATTGTACATCAAACTAAGTACCCCTACGCAAAAAAAATTGCTGTGAAATGACTTTTTTTTTTGGGGTCAAAAATCACATTTTACGGTAAAACTCAATGTAGCACTCTTAAAACATTGTGCTAGTGGATGCTTTGAATAGTCAACGGGTCATGGAAGTAATTTAAGTAAAGTTATAACCTGAAACTAGTATTTATAAAACAGCTGTGAAATATTTGGAACTTTGACCCCCAATATCTCCGTAACTAGGGGGTTCCCAAATATGGTCTAGAACAAAAAAAATATCGCAGTGGTGGGGAGAACAAGTGCCCTTCATTTGCGTTAAGGGTACTTTTACACCCTTTATAGTATGTCGTAGTATTATTTAAAATTATTTTCAGATATATACACCTACCACTGTTTGTCTGCATTACCAAAAAATGGGAAAAGTTGACTGGTTGAATGCCGTTAAGTCCATTTCTGTAAGTACTTTATGCTTGAAGTGTTAAATAAATAAATACAATATATATTATACTAACCAAGCAATACAATTATAAAACCTATTCACAACCAATTCACTCAAAAAAAAAAGGTAAAAAGCATAACCGGCAGTCCGATAAAAACACTGAAATTCACCGATTTTCTTAAACTAAAAAGGTTCAACAACCCCGACTGAAAATCCAACCTATTTAATACGCACAGACCATCCTTAATATAAGAAATTACCATAAACCCATAGCCTTATATAGTGCAGGGTTAAGTCCCTCATTGAGTCCGTGAAGATATTTTTATGGTGCTACAAGAATGCCATGAGGTTCCCCTTGACGTGAACATGATTTACTGAAGTTCTTCGTGATAATTATGACTTAATATACGTGTTAATGTTGGGTAGTTATAGATTTTTGGGGTAGCACTGTCTGGGCAGGAATTGTGGGTCTGTTGTATTTAGTTATAGGTAGGTATTGGTTTATAAGGGTTGTATATGAAAATTACCAAAGTATCATTATAGGTACTGTAGCATCTGAGCCGAAGTTAAGGTTCGTCAGGGTGATTGCTTAATCAATTTTAACTGTCTACCTATAACGGTTAAAGAAAGATTTGGCTTATTAAATTTAGCTAAATTGGGTACCTACTTGACTAATTTTACAAGTGATCTGAAAACAGTTAATAAAAAGATAGACAAAAGTAAAAAAAATGTAATATCTTAAAAAAATATTTAGTTTTAACACTTTTAACCGATTTAAAATGAGTTGCTAGACAAAGACAGCGTTATGAAGATGTGACGTCATTACTCATAACACCATAGTTACGTAGAACAGATGCCCCACTAAAAACTTTTAAAGCTATTCCATTTTTTGATTGAGTTTATTACTTTTTTTATACATCGTATTAATTCTGTTAGTTCTTTGAAATAACATAACATTTTCGTAAAATTTTAACAGTAGTCAAGTACGCAATTGACGTGCCATTTTAATTTACTACTTCATAAGCTAATTAACTGAATTCAAATAAATAATTGGAGATGCCGGGGATCGAACCCGGGGCCTTTCACATGCAAAGCGAACGCTCTACCACTGAGCTACATCCCCATATGACTGTACTTATCTATAAACTTGCTAGTTCTGCACGGTTTAAGTAAAACATCTGTTTAAACATAACATTACATCACTTTGATTATCATTATGTTTAAGTCCCATGTAATAGGGGGCGAGCTTATATTGCCATCAACCGGGCACAAATTCAGACACCGTGGCTGCTACTGAGAAATTAAGCTTCCTACCATTTAAGCCATGTTTTCCTGGTCTGCCTGAATCTCAACTAAGTCTATTCGCGATCTTCTAAACTTGCTCACTAACTAATATTTTCACCTCAGCATGAGCTATTCTCCCACCATCATCTGCCTAACCTCTTCTCTAAGTATGTTGGGGACGGCTCCCAGTCTAACTAGATGCATCTGAATACCAGTATTTTATACGGAGCGACTGCCTATCTATCTTCCACAACCCAGATAGTACTGGGCAATACCGCAATCATCTTCCTGCCCTTATCCCATTCTATTTGGGGTCGGCGCAACACGTTTTCTTCTTCCATTCTTCCCTGTTACACGTCAAGGTGGCATTTATATTCCTTTCTCATTCATATCATTCCTCACACAATCCATCCATCTTTTCTTTGGCCTTCCTCTCCCTCTCCATCCATCAATATTTATATCCATCACTTTTTTAGTCACATGCAATACCGCAATACGATACTTAAATGATAAGAATAGCTGGTCGTTGAGTTGAACACAAGACAATTGTTTGTTATTTATGTTCTTTCTCCGAAATTAGTTTACTGATAATATTATGTTAAGTCTTTTTTATGTTTTATTATTATATACTTTTTTATTATTGATTGTAGTCAATCGTAATATTAACTTACATCTTACTCGTACTATTGTATCGAGTCTGGTTTTCTAACCAAACAGACAGATGTGTTGCTGGGGAGTTTGTTCCGCCACTTCTTCTTTCCAGCAAAAACACTAGGAAGTGTCGAATACGTTTTGGGGGACTGTCACTTGTAAATAAGTAAAGTCAATTTTGACGTTCGAAAAGTGCTGATTATCAGCCTAGTTTGAATAAATGACTTTTGATTTTGATTTTTTTGAGTTGGAAAGACTTGGTTATCAAACTTCCAGGCCACTGACTATCTGTGACGACTGTTAAATATATATAAATGACAGATTCAAATTCAAATTCATTTTATTTGCATAAACACGTGTAGATAATTTACATGGTAAATAATGTAATTATAGGTGTTCAGATATGTCTTTGGCTCAACATGTTTGACCATGGCTGGTTGTACAAATTAGGTCGAAAGACCATAAAATTTCATTAAAATTAAAATACAAAGAAGAATAATAATATAAATAAATCAACAATTAAAATTATAATACAAAGACTAATAATAAAAATAAATCAACAATAAAAATAAAAAAATAGTAAAATGTCATGCGATTCAAAATTAATGGAATAAATTTAATTTGCATTTTCAGAGCGATTTGTCATTTAAAAATTCATTAATATTATAATATGCTTTTTCCGTCAGTATTTTTTTTAATGCTTTCTTAAAGTGGTCTGTGTTTAGATTTTTTAGGCATTTAGGGATCTTATTATAAATTATCGGCGCTCTGCATACAACACTTTTATAAAGTAGCGCTGTCTTAGATGGCTGAACACGAAGCCATGAATAATCCGCGGCACGGGGGAAATTCTGTACGTAATGGGCGGTCACCCATCCACGGACCAACCTAGGCAAGCGCAGCTTAACCCGAATATCAACCCGTGCTGTTATTAATTCTCATACAGCCAGTTTAAGAACTGATAAACAAAGAACAATTTTCTTAACAAAATCCGTCCATAAATTCATTACCCACTTAATATTATACCAATCTACTACCAAAATAATATCAGCGTTGCTCCTAAATCTCGCTACGTCTACGTATAACGGTATACAGTGGGTAATTCAGTACGAGCTGGGCACGTAGGCGAACGTGACCGGAATACTGCACAACCTGCGTTGATCACTGTACGCAGTACATATTGAACGGAAGAAGGGAAATTTTCGTAGTCTCGTGGTAGCGTAGTATAGTAGCCGATCTTAATATTGTGATGTGGAGGAATATTAATGTTGGTGCGCTTGATGGAAAGAAAGTATTATTACCTGCTACAAACTGGGTTGTGGAGGTCAGATAGGCAGTCACTCCACGTAAATTACTGGTATTCAGTTCCTTCCGGTGAGACTGGAAGCCGACACTAACATAGTTGGAAAAGGCTAGGCAGATGATGATGGAAGAAGAGGTTGGCACGGTTGGTGTTAGTCTCGCCAGCGGTTGCGCAGTTGTGCGTTTGATTCCTGGCCCAGGTGAATCTATTTTGTAATCGTTCCAGGTCTAGATGTTTGTTAGTACACACGGGGACACATCGAGCAAATTTCCAATATAACATGGCCTCGCTTGGTTCAGATTTCCCGTACAGTGAGAGATCCACATTAACTGGGTCTGTATAGCTTGGTTGGTCCTCGTGGGCTAATAGTAGTATTCCAGCGTAGATGATCATATCAACAATTTTCCATGAGGAACTAATCCTAATCGAAGTCCACGAAAACTAACCGTTGACGTTAATGTTGTGATAGTTATTAGTGTAACGCAGATAACTAATAATAATAAGTTATTAATCGTTGTTACAGTAAATTCTTAATCTAACTTAACGTTAATAAAAGATGTAACAAGTTATATTTTAACATGCTTACAAAACAGAGGTCCCTAAACTAGGCTGTGCCTGTATCTTGGGGACCGGAGTAGCGTTAACTTTAAATTAATAAGTACTTATTATCTACGAACAAAACATAAAATGATAAAACTTTTTCTCAACAACACGCACAATATAAGTTACTAGTGAAAATGGAGCAATACCCTTTCTTTCCTATTTATCCAAGCTTCCTTCGTTCCCACTCACATTTGGCACCATAACATCACGCTTGTAATCAGCGAAGGGTTGGCTAGGGGTGCCGTACCCATTAGTATTCTCACATTTCGCTAGTTTTATTAGGTCCCATTTAGCAGAGGGCTAGCTGTTTGCCATCAACCTGGCACAAATTCAGGTTCCGCGTCTGCTACAGAGAAATTCCTGTTGGAATAAACAACAATAACACTTTGCTCGACCTGGGAATCGAAGCCAGGACCTCTAACCAGCAGTCGTGCTAGCGACTACTAGACCAACGAGGCAGTCATACTACCTTTTTTTATTTTTTTGGGGGCTGGGAAATCGTCAAATAACCCCTCCCGCTCTTGGGCAGAGCGGAAGGGAGTGTCAGACTTCTACTGACTAAAAACCACCCATGTTTCTTCTTAGCCCTTGCGCCGAGGCCGCGGTATCTCTTTCGAACAACCCGCTGCCCCGACGGGGGAGAGTCATCCTACCTTACTTTGTTGTTTACTTTTCTATTCTTAATTTTGAAAGACAACACACCTAAATCTTTATCCCACTTTCTCCGAAAAAACAAAATTCATCACTTCGCGAAAAACCCCGAAAACATATTATTTTCGTGTAAAGTCAACGCAGGGCCGTATAGATGGCGCCACGTAGCGACTACGTGACTAGAATGTCGGGGAAGTAGGCGCGGTGATTAGCAATGAAAAACTTTCAGACGATGCCCGTTTGTACGGAAACTCCGTATAATATAAAATTTATATAAGTGTATAGAAACATTTAATTATGTTACATCATAACATTTTTTTGCAGGCAACATTGGCCCATAGATATAATAATATTTACAAGGTGCAGTTTTGCATCCGCGTCTTTCAAGAGGTTGTCACAAAATACATAAATATTAATTAATTCAAATTAAGATACCAGGTCAATAATTAATTCAAGCTATTTTTTTAATTGTCAAAAATGTAACGGTAACATACATAGGTAAGGTAACACATAAAATCACGCCTGTAATCCCCGAAGGATTAAGCAGAGCTGTGCTTAGTAGTAGGTACACCCACATTTCGCCAGTTATGTTTAAGTCCCATATAACAAAAAAAAAAAAAAATATAATGAAAACAAGTTTTCAGCCTATATAGGGTGTAAAAGTACCTTAAATACTTGTTTTTCAGGTTATAACTTTACTTAAATTACATCCATGACCCGTTTATTATTCAAAGCATCCACTAGCACAATGTTTTAAGAGAGCTACTTTGAGATTTACTGTAAAATGTGATTTTTAACCCCAAAAAAAAAGTCATTTCCCAGCAAAAAAAATTGCGTAGGGGTACTTAGTTTGATGTACAGAATGCTTGGTTGACGGCTGTGTGATGGGTTGATTTACATCCTGTATAGCAGGCGAGCCTATTGCCGTCAACCGGGCTCAAAACCAGACTCCGTAGCTGCTACTGAGAAATCCCTAATAAAAAACCCAATAACACTGATATATCCGGAAATTTAAGGACCTTATGCCTAGCAGTTTGTCCTTGCGGCCACTAGACCAACAAGACAGACGGCACGGTTGGCGCAGTGGCGTGGTTCTAACAATTGACTACTGCGCTGTGTTCGATCCCCGCATGGACCAAATATTTGTATGGCCTACAGATAATTGTTTCGGATCTGGGTATTTGTGTATGTGAGTTTATACAGGGTATAAACGAACCCTTCACGCATCCGACAACCAAGCATTCTGTACATCAAACCCTACGCAAAAATTTTTGCTGGGAAATGACTTTTTTTTTGGGGTAAAAAATCACATTTTACGGTAAAACTCAAAGTAGCACTCTTAAAACATTGTGCTAGTGGATGCTTTGAATAGTAAACGGGTCATGGAGGTAATTTAAGTAAAGTTAAAACCTGAAATACTAGTATTTACAAAAACAGCTGTGAAAAATTTGGAACTTTGACCCCCAATATCTCCGTAACTAGGCGGTTCCCAGGTATGCTCTAGAACAAAAAAATGATCGCAGTGGTGGGGAGAACAAGTGGCCTTCGTTTGCGTTAAGGGTACTTTTACACCCTATATGTTTGTGAACGCACCCACGATACAGGAGAAATTCCTAGTGTGGGGAAACATTTTTAAAAAAAAAGAAAAGATAAGTATTTTGTTCTCGTTCAGTAATACTTAGCCAGATAAACTTAGTTCCTAACCCATTAACATATTCAGAAAGCCATTAATTCGCCATAAACTAAGTATAAACAGGCAGTAGCTGGTGTATTGTACTTTTATACAAGTTTATGGGGTCTACGCGATACTTAAAGGGACATAAACCGTCCGACGGTTGCCGGCACGTCCCGGCATCGATCCGGCTACGTGACGTGTCGGACACGGCGTGCGACGGCTTTGGAAAATGTTTCGAGTTATTTTGGGTGGGAAATATGGATTTTTGCTGGCCGTTTTGGTAGATTTATGGTTTGACAGGTTTTGTCTGTCTACCTTCTAATAAAGTGTGAAGATTATTTTGTTTTCTTAGATGAATAATCACGAAAAGTACAATGAACCTGGTGTTTCCAACCAGTTTTTTAGGAAAGACCTAGTTTACACTGAAAAAATACTTGATACGAAATGCGAAATAAGTTAACATGATAACATCATATTTATCACTCCTGCAATTCCCGAAGAATTAGTCAGTACACCCACATCTCGCTGATTATGTTTAATTCCTGTAATAGGGGGCGAGCCTATTGCCATCAACCGGGCATAAACCCAGACTCAGTGGATGCTACTGAGAAAACCCCATGGAAACACAAAATAACAGTTTGCCCGACCGGGAATCGAACCTAGGACCTCATACATAACAGTCACGCTTGTGAATACTAGACCAACGAAGCAGTCATACTTATTTGCTATAAACTGTGTGGTTAGTTTCATTCGAACTTCCAAATTTCTTAATTGGCGCCTGCCAAATACCATAAAATGTGCATTTTTTTTAATATTCTTTGAACTCCTCTGTCACCAAACATAGTATCCATTTCTTTCTCGACGTGTTGACAAAATCTTATTTGTAATACTTATTTGAACTAGAAACAAGTTGAACTAATTATATGTATTGGTAATTATGCAATGTTTCCCTTTATCTATATGGAATTCGTGAGGCGCAGCGACGTCAAAATTTTATTGTTTAAACATTAATAATTTTAACAAATTTACCTAATTAAACGTACTTAACCATTTTGAACCGCCAAAAAATCTCCTATTAAAAACTCCAGTCAAACGCCAGTTTTTGGCTACAACTGCCAGGTTAAACCCTCATAATACAGGTGTTACTATGCGGCCCACGTGCCCTGCTACCGGGGGAAAAGGGGACACCCCTGGGGTATTGGGGGCGAAGGGGCCTATTTTTTATTTCATTACCACCCCCCGGAAGTAGGTGATAGTGCCTTGTCGATGTGTGGTTGATTGTATTTAAGATTTTGTAATACGTAACGTAATATGACGGCACGGTTGGCGCAGTGGTATTGACTGCTGTGCTGAGTGTTACGAGTTCGATCCCCGCGCGGAACAAACATTTGTATGACCTACAGATAGTTGTTCCGGGCCTGGCTGTGTATGTGAGTTTAAATGTATGTAAACGGATCCTCGATACAGAAAAAAATCCTAGTGTTTGTCGTGAAAAGGAACCTTTAAAATAACGAGAAATACGTCTAAGTCTTTCTTCAAATCTTTGGCTAATCTCCGAAATGGCTGGACCGATATTGACGGAAGTTTTATTGGCAGATAGCTGATGTTATAAGGAGCCACTAAGGCTGAAATTTATTTTAGGAAAACGATTAGGCTTCCGTCGGTAAGGTAAGGTAAATGTAATATAACTTACGTGTATCTAGATATATCATGTCTACGATCCCACACGAACTTATCAGTAATCTAATGTCAATCAACAAGACGACCGCTTAGCACTCAATCGAGTCCTACCGTTTTTTATCTCCCATAGCATAGCAATACTTTGTAAGTACGAACTCCAAGAAATATTCCTCCTTACCACAATACAAAGATACATTTCTGAATAAGAAACTGCAATCGAAACTTTACCATACAATATGACAAAAAACAGCGTGACTAAGGCCAGAGCACAAATTGTTTTTGCCCAAAAGTGGGCAGTTTTTGTGGGAGTGATATTAAAAAAGCGACAGGGTAAGTGTTATACGATTGAGGATTGAGGTGACATGTGTGTGGACAATGCGTGGTGGCCAGGAGAATTGAGGGTTGGGGAGTGGTGGCGATTTTCTTGGCTTAACCATGACCCAAAAGTGATAAGAAACGCGTTTTATTGTTTATTTTTCTGGCATGCCTAACTGGATTCAGAATGTAAAGCAGTGGCTGCCTTTGGGTCTATATTAAGGCAACTTAAATAAATTCTGTAAGGCAAGCAGATTAGCATACTGTTCAGAAATCTTAGATCATGAAGAGTAGAAGGTTTGAAGCTGTATGAAAGCATCGCCACTAGTGTAAACGTTGATGAAAACAAACATTTAATTTGACGGCACGGTTGGCGTAGTGGCTTAGCGATTGGACTGCTGCGCTGCGTGTCGCGGGTTCGATCCCCGCACGGAACAAATATTTGTATGGCCTGCAGATAGTTGTTTCGGGTCTGGGTATTTGTGTATGTGACTTTATATGTTTGTGAACGCACCCACGATACAGGAGAAATTCCTAGTGTGGGGCAACATTTTATATTAAAAAAAAAATTAAGCTTCCAGCTGCTAAGTTTGGTGTTATTTATTATCCTTGTAAATGCTGTAGGAAGAATTGGAATTCTGACATGGCTTTACTGCTGTAATGTAAGTTCAGAGAAACCACCACCATTGAGACTACTATGACCAATTCTACTTATTTCCTTAGCTAGGACTTGGTTTAAAAAAAAACCTTCGTCTTTTTCCTTGTAAACAAACCGATATGAGCTGTCCACTCTCTACTCAGCGACCAGCGATTTTAAGACAAATCAAGCTAGCGCAAAGCTCGCTGTTTTCGTAGCCCTCACTAATGGCCGGACACAAAGCAGGGAGGTGAGTTGTACAGTCGGACTTAAGTCGCGTTGCATCGTAAATCATATCATAAGGCTAATCCACGACACAAGATGAATAGCTTCATATTGATTGTGTGGGGATCACTGCTATTAGTGCCACTTTATTGTCGTTATTGTGTTAGGGAAGTTGGACGGAATTGTGATATAGAAATGTGGTACTTTTTGTTAAAAAAACCAGGCAAGAATTAGAAGTATGGACGTATAGGTTGGTACGGTCAGCAGCAGAAGTAGCTTAACATTTCGGAATTTTAATTATTTGTTGTACAGGACTCAAGTTATTATTTTTAATGTTTCAGAAGATTATTCTTTAAAATATTCATTACTCTTTAATAACTTGTTAGTAACTGTAATATCTAAAAAGATTTTATTAAAACATCTGCTTTGAAACTGTGTGTAGTGTTAATCTACTTCTGATGCTGACTGTGCGTTGGTACCCTTTTGCAGCCTTTTCCTGCACAACCACCTTTCAGGATAAAATACATCTAGCTAGGTCTAACACAATTTGATTTTCGAAGACACGTGAAGAAAGAGAGAGTGAGATTGCACAACATGCTATGGTCTTATGTCATGGCTAATATAATATTTTAACGTTCTAATTACGTGTTACTTGAGATACTTTTGTGTCATCAGCCTATAATGTTCCCACAGCTGGGACTCAGGCCTCCTCTCTAGAAGAGGGAATAGGCTATAATTCATACGGGCCCACTGCGGATTGGTAGATGTCACACGTCATCGAATTTTTGGTTCTAGGACATGCCGGTTTCCTCACGATGTTTTCCTTCACCGTTTTTGAGAGCAGTGGTGATGAAATAAATTACATAATTACTATGAGTCATGTTACTTGAATAAATAATTGAATTATTATTATTATTATAAAGTAATGCGTCTCTGCCTGGGTTCGAATTCACGACTAACTGCTCGTAAATCGGGGCCACCACTGGGTCACCGCTGCTCTCGTGTGTTAATGCCTTTCCTGGTACGGTCAGCAGCAAAAGTAGCTTAACACTACTTAAAGTTACAAAGCAGGCTTTTTAATAAAAAACTTGTTAGATATTACTCGGTACTAACAAATTATTGAAGAGTAAGGAATATTTAAAAGAATAATGTTCTGAAACATTAAAAATAACAGCTGGAGTCCTGTACATAAAATAATTAAAATACCGAAATGTTAAGCTACTTCTGATGCTGACCGTACCTATCTATGCATAATTGTACACAACATTTAAAGCATCAGCACAGCACCATCTGCTTGTCGATCTGCATCTGCCATTCAGCTATATGGTCATCATTCGCGCTAGTGCCCTTCTTTCATTTTCATTTCTTCATATAATTTTTTTGGACCATCTTCTTTTTGGCAGTCTAAATTGTGTCAACCCAGAACTGAGCCACAAGTTTGGCCCCTCCAGTAGCTTCCATCAGATCCTGTTATAACAGTCAATAGGACACGCAGGACACAATATTAAATACTCCATCGTTTGTGGAACAGCACCACATTTACACTCCAAGGCAGAGTCATTAAAATCAAAATCATTTATAAAAGTCATTTATTCAAACTAGGCTGATAATCAGCACTTTTCGAACGTCAAAATTTACTTTACTTATTTACAAGAGACAGTCCCTCAAAACGCCCACCCTTCGACACTTCCTGGTGTTTTAGCTGGAAAGAAGAAGTGGCGGAACAAACTCCCCAGCAACACTGGGTCTTTCACACAGCAATACAAAAATGTAGCTACCTGAGCAGGCTTTCCTTGCGACGACCAACCTGGGAGTATATTTTAAAGACCATGATTCGTATGCTTGCTTTGACGAAGCTTCAAATGTAAAGAAATCAAAGCCTTAAAAAACAATAATCAATTCCCCGTTATTCTCCGAACGGATAATCCCTTAAAAATGTCCCTACAAAGCAAAAAGCTCCGATCAAATTCCCTAAACCGATCGAAATCCAATCTCGAAAATGGCTATAAATAAAAATGGCTACAATGAGATCCTTCGACAATTGGCATGTTCGTCAAAGGCGCTTAATAAGTTTCTGCTTACTTGTCCATCATCACTACCGTTTTTATAACTTAGACAGGACCCTTCTTCAAAGAAAACTACACCTCATTCTTTCTTCCTTAAAGTTTATTTCTATTTGAGATCCATCTGCTGGAAATTTCAAAATCACACAAGGTGATTTCAACTCTGAAGTGGGAGATCTAAGGTTGGGTTTCAAGTGGGTAGGGCGTACATCAAAGGGTTAAGACGAGTGGAGAAACGGCTTCTTACGTGTAGTTCCGACTCACTTATTTTGTCCATACTAAGACAATGTATGCGGTGAATTCGCGGTTCGGCGGTAAAAAGTTACGTGTTGATGTAGGGTTGACAAGTGACGAGTGCCAGTAACTAGAATGTTTTTTTTTTACTCCAGTACAGTTATTTTTAGTGAGGGTTTTAGGCACTCAAATAAGTTTGAAGCTTAATGCTTGCAAAAGGTTAGGCGATCAACATGTAAAAAGGTAGACCGGTGCAATTTATAAAATATTATTCGTTCATTAATTAATAGTCATATTTTTCATACTTATTAATAAAAAATTAAAATATAAAAATAGGTTTCGTTCGGGTCGGGAGCAGGGTTCAAGCTGGTTAGGGCTCCAGAGACAGGAACCTCCTCACAATGCGAGATTTATCAAGGAGCCTTACTGCCTTCTGAATCAGGCCCTATTTCCAACCGCCTAATGACCCTCCCTTTTACATGGAGGTGAAGAACTTCACACCCTGTTCTTCATACCCCCAAAACAACAAAGCTTTGGAAAGAAATGATAACATGTTCAGTCACTTTTAATAGAAGTGTACTATTGCAATCGAAGAGAAACTTCATAAACAGTCAATCACTGTAGGTTCCTCGTGGCAACCCTACACCCAATAGCAATATTACAGTGTTGTGTGAGTGAATCCATCATGTGCAGCACATAGTCGTCACAGCTTATGATGATCTATTGTGAACCAACCTTATATTGACATACACTTAACAACTGGGGCTATCATGGCGCCGTCAATGGATGGGAAAGTATTTTTACACAGGAGTTTGTTCTTTTGGTTTGTTCAAGAAATGATGATAGAATAGGAATGTTTACTGACTAAAAAAAATATGATTCTAATTAGTCCGTCTGTTAGATTATCGAAAAATATTGGAAACGTATTATTTGTTTTATCAAATCAATAAAAATTGACGAAGATAAAACGCGTCAAAGATTTGAGTTTTGACGTCGCTCACCGGTAAAAAATGTCATACTAATGTCTTAGAATATGACGTCACACGAGTTTTCAAAGCACTGTATCGTCTTCATTGTTTGTTTACTTGAAAAAAGAAAAAATACGTGTCCAACATTTTTAGGAAATCTATCTGACGGACTAATTAGATTTGTTTAGTTAACTACCCTATTGTCATTGGATTATGGCTTTGTTTCACTTGCCAACAGCCGCTTTCCTACTCCTCTGATATTCTTTTCTGATTAATTTCGTTGCAGGATCCAAGACAGCTAAATCGTTTCTCTGGAACTTCGTCGAGCTTCAGATGCTTTTCTGGTGGTTGCCACTGTTGATTCTGGCTATCAAGAGTTGCAGTGGTTTCGGAATAGTGTCGTGGGCCTGCCTCAATAAAATGCCAACAACCAGCTACCAATGTTATTGTAGCATCACGCCTGTAAAGCCCGAAGGGTAAGGAAGAGACGTAGCTAATATAGTACCTACACCCATATTTCGCTAGTTATGTTTAAATCCCTTGTAATAGAGGTGAGCCTGTTGTTTCCAGCCAGGAACAAATACAGCCTCCGTGGGTAATTCTGAGAAATTACTGATGGAAGCCCGACCTGGAGCTAATGCTTAGCAGTCGCGCTTACGACCACATAAATTGTACATACCTATTGCCCATATAGACAACTCACTCATTCCATTTGCACAAAAACTAAAAGATATGTCTTATAAAAAAATAACTCGCACAACAAACAACTTTTATTTCAATTAGACCAATACATACACAATGTCAGAAAAGCAAAGAAAGCGAAGTTACAATCACAGGCTTAATAACTTGTTAAAGTACTGTAGTTGCCCATTCCAAACCGTAGATCTCTATGGAGAAGAATGGGCAAGAAACTCCATGGACACTTTAAAAAAACGTTTTTAAATGGATAAATTCTAGTCATTTCCTCGCTACATTTTGCTTGACTTGAGGTAAACGCGTCATCCAAGAAAAAAGGGCATAATAATATATTTGTTGCATTACTTTTCCGTCAGCATAACTCGTGCGCGGGCACGCAAAGCGGCGTAAGTGAGAAAATGATAAATATTTTAATTGAACATTTAGTTTTTGTACATTTTCACGGTATATCGCCTTGTTTGGTAGCGCGATGAGCTGGCGGAAAGTTCAAACAAAAAATGTTAGTAATTGACAGTTTATAAAAATAATGATGATGGTGCAGGAGGACATTCTTTACAAACAAAACAGTTTTTATGTTAATTATGTAAAGTATTTGAGTTTATTTTTAACAAGTAGTAAGGAGTGTTGCCACTGAGACGGTATGTAGATGAGTTTAAAATAGGGGGGGGGGGGTACCTAGTGTTAACCGTGACCGTTTCAGGCGATCTACATCTGATCCTCTCATGAGTCTAGTCTTGGAAAAGACTAAAACACTACACTACTTGGCTTTAAGTTTATTTCTTGTTATATTAATCAGATAGTAAACTAAAATAAAAACTAAATTAACTAAATTTCAAATAATTATAAATCACACAAAAAACATTATTGCCTAACCTTTTCCCAACTGTGTTGCGGACGGCTTCCAGTCTTCAGGATGCAGCTGAATACCAATATTTTATATGGAGTGACTGCCTATCTGACCTTCCACAGCTCAATTAAAATTGGTACAAAATCACACAAAACATTATTTATAAACCCACTTACAGAAGTAAGTTTCATTGTTCAAACAAAAAAGACAAGAACGATATTTTAATAATCTGTGTCCTAATGACTACTCCCTAAGTTCTTTTGACGATCTTTATACTGCAATAGCAACTCAGAACCATAGCTTTCCTATCTAAAATATGATCACCATACTATTTCTAAATAAAAATATAGACACGTAACGACTATTTTCATACATAATTCACATCTAATTAGTAAGGACAGGCACTAAACCTTTATCGTCAGTCCGTTTGCAAAGTGATTGAAATAAATCGGACGTGAAAACAAGAGTTTTTGTCTTATGTCTTGTCGTTAGCTGGTCTTATACGGTGTGAGTGCAAGTTGTGACTTAAAGAGATGGTTAAGAATAAGATTCGATTTGTTGAGAATGGAATGGGTATTTGTAGGTAAATTTAGTGTAATTTTAGATTATTTTTATGCTGAAGTCTGTACACACATTCAAAATTATCTAATTAATATTTACTAAATCTAGTATTCCAGACTGGCTTCTAACTATAATCCCTATGTTTAAGTTAACAACTTATTCCTATTTTTTGTAATGTTTTAAATTTCATCATTCATTATTTCAGCCATAAGGGGGGGATTTGCCATAATCGCCACGCTGGGCAGGTGGGTTGGCGATCGCAGTATGTTTGTTACGAAGGCACAGAGAACGCTGCTGCCTATTCTCTGGTAAGTCCCTTAGTCGCCCCTACGGAAGATATGTGTTGCTAGCAACACAAGTTGTCTATGATGGTAGAATATTAATAGTCTGTATTGAAGAGCTTTTTTTGTCTCTGTATCGTTCATTTTCTCTTCCTTATACGCTGCGAAGACGAAGACCTTGTGTCCGTGTAATCAGTGTATAAAATTCAAAATTTGATAATAAATAACTGTGCCAAGCTTGGACTTCTCATTAAAACCGACCTACAACAGTCCACAAAAAACATCGAAGAATCTAATAACATGGGTAGGTGGTATTCTTTACGTCCGACACCATACGGAGCAAAGTTTTAAATTTAAGTTGTGGAAAATTAACCTTGGCAAAAATGAGGATGAATACGACTATTTCACATATAGTGACTGCTGCCTATCTAACCTCCACAATCCAGTACTGGTTATTAAAATACCCTTTAGTAACACTGGTTCTCAGTCTTTCGGGCCACTGATTATTCCATTTTACATACAAGGTGAATACGGGCCACAACCAAGTTTTAACAAAATAGGTCACTACAGAAGACTTAGCTAATTACGGTTTTCGATGTTAAATAAATAAAGCTTGGAGATGCCGGGGATCGAATCCGGGGCCTTTCACATGCAAAGCGAACGCTCTACCAATGAGCTACATCCCCTTATGACTAGTACAAGATATGAAGGCTTCTGTTATCAATAACACTGATAAATAGAAAAAAACTAATCATGATACACTTGAAATAAAATTGGAGATGCCGGGGATCGAACCCGGGGCCTTTCACATGCAAAGCGAACGCTCTACCACTGAGCTACATCCCCGTTGGTTATCTATAACATAAATCGCATTGCTTTATGAGTTGTCTGTGTGATACAGTTGTTCAAACATACAATTAAGTATAAGTATGATGTGACGAAATAGAGATTCAACAAATATCATGGAAAAACCGAAACAACTGACATTTTTTTTATTTTTAACCGTCTTCCCGTCTTTTTTATGTATGTCTGATAATCATAGTCTCATGTAGCTGCGCTGATGATGGAAGGTACAACTCCTCAACGGTTTGAAGTTGAAAGAAAATTCCTTTTAAATTATACGTACTTATGGACCGATAGTTGTATTCTTTCAGGCTATTAGGTTGACCTGATGATAGAAGGTAAATCTCATTAACCGACTTTAAAAAAAGGAGGTTCTCAATTCGTCGGAATCTTTTTATATGATCTATATTCACTGATTACTTGAAGACGTCTGAACCGACATAGGAAATTCTTTTTTTTTTTTAGAAACGAGATATCCCAAGGGTGGTACCATGATAAGGAAATTAGGATCTTATGATGGCATCTCAGAGAAATCGAGGGCAACCCTCAAATTTTATAGGCAATATTACGCGTTTCGTGCTTTTTATAAAGCATTTCAAGTATTCGCATCTAGCAGTCATCACTTCATGTTGATGAGCTGATGATGGAAGGTATAACTCCTCAACGGTTAGGAGTTGGGGGATAATTCTTTAATAAAATATTATGGGGACGTATATATGGTTGTATTCTATCAGGTTTTCTAGGTGAGCTGTTCATGAAAGGAGTACCTTTCATGCTCCTAACTGTTGAGGAGTAGTAACTCCTCAACAGTTAGGAGTTGAAAGCAATAAGGGTTAGGTTTCTTGGTTCAATGTCAAATGCATAGTAAATATTTGTATATGTAGCATATTACTATAAGAAACCGTCACCAATCATTCTGTATATTAAACTAAGTAACTCTAACCAAAAATTATTGTTGGCAAATTACTTTTTTTTCTGGAGTGAAAAAACTCGTTTTACGGTAGGACTTAATGTAACGTACTCAAAAACAACATTGTGATGATGGATAAAATGAATGTTACGGGTCGTGGAGGTTTTCAGGTAAAGTTATAAAATTTATTTTTATTTATTTATTTAAAAATACCTTACAACTATCATTACAGGTGTTCACCTAATGCGATAGCGCAGTTTTAAAACTCATTTTAAATAATTTAACTTATTTAAAATTTAAAAAACAATGAAAAAAAAACAATGAAATTGAAAAAAAAAATTGAACTCTTGTATTGAAAAAAAAAAATTTTATGAAGTTTGAACTAATGTTTTTGTAACTTGAACAAAACAGTGATCGCAACGCCGGAGAGAAGAAAGTAATATGTTTGTTTATACATGTGGTCATCGCACATTCAATAAAAGAAAATCATACGTATATTTTAATACACATCTATCTTATTTCCTATTTAGTGTCGAAGGAGAAACAATTGAATTAACATAACACCATAATCAGGCTAAAGATAGCCGTATAACTAGTACTCGATGCCTTTTCTATGTAAACTAATGACCGCTAATGTCAGTCTTTTATTATTTAGAAAATTTAATACCAGAATTACATAATGTATTTATTTCAATTGGACTACTTACTTTAGATTTAAAAGAAAAGATATGGATTCGTATCTAGACAAATAAATTACAATTTTGTCATAAACATCTGCTGTGAGAATAAAGTTTGCATTAGCAACAATCATAAAAATATACTCAGAAATGATCGCATGGAAGACACACATCAAACTTAGAGCAGTAATTTAAATAACAGGCACTATCGTTAGTCAGAATAACAAAAAAAAGTGAAGTTACAGTCACCGTAACAGCCTCTTAATTACTTGTGAAAGACTCCATTCAAATGGCAGCTGCGTTCTCTGCTGGTTGGTTGGATCACCAGCACAAAATCGTCAGCTCAATAAAATAAGCTTCCCGATATACGTCCCAATAGGCACATGAAACATCATTAAAATTCTGCTCTAGTAGAATCAATTAACTGCGTGAAACCTCAAGATTCCTAAATCTATACAAAAAAGGCAGTCTGTCTAACAAACTTTTAGTGACAAAATATTTAGCGTTCTCTAAACCAGAAACAGTGGACAAATATCGAGATTTCCCAACATATTTGACACCTAGCCCCGCGGGGGCGAGGGCATCCATACTGCGCTCAACGACATATCTCCTCATTGTTCAACTTTTTATCCGCACAAAGGCACCGATGAATCGGACTTTGGAGCATCCCAGAGATCCAGCATCGATCCTATATTGAACCAAAGGAATGGAAACACATTGTCATATACAATGTAATTGTATATAATTGGTATTTCTTAAGAACAATGACGCCAAATTACTTCTCAACTGAAATAATTGCGTTATTTTTTTTCGAGTTCATTGCAAGCCCCGCTTTGATGAACGCCGATTGTTTTGCGCTCGTGAATCGATTATTTCGTATCGATGTATGAAATGTCTGTGAACATGTACCAATGGTTATTTTAAGGGGTTAACAAAAAGTGTTGTGTGAATTCTCGTGTAAAGTGGTAATTTTGATCTGATAGCGACATCGACATTTGGTTTTGTTAGTACGAGTTTAATTCGTAATTCTTCGCAGAAAGCGTTGAATTAGTAAGCTTTTGAGAAAAAATGCACCACTCACGTCAGGTGGACTGTCGGATCACCTATTTATGAGATCGATTTTGATAATTTGACAGTTGCGCTATGTCTAGAAGATGGACTGTCAGTTTGTTTCCTTGATCATTATCGTCATCGACCACACTATAAACAATTGCTGGACAACGTTGGTTATCCATTAGTATTTCTATTTTAGTTTTTGCTTCAGTTTTATCAATCAAATTCTCATCACATCCCACAGTCTACTTCAAACAGTACACAGCAATGATTGTAACTTCAACGCGCAATAATAGAGATTTATGTCCGTAACTTATGGCCATTGCTTTCCCCATAATGATTTCCTCTCCTCAAAAATAATAGTCCAAGATCTAAAGCTCCGATCTTTGCTCTATCTCCCAACATCTCCGTAATCTTAGATCTATCTTACGCATCTCTCAAATCGGTACCACGCAATCTTTATACCAACTTAAAGTTGGTCTAAGGAATTCAATTTTTTGCCTTCAAGCGGTTTATGTCAGCCCCCTATCCTACTGGGCTTCTTCCATTTTATTTGAAGTATTAATGAATAACAATAAGAGTGAAAAAGTAACGCGGTTTGATTTAATACTTTGTGTTATCTTTTAGATGGCGAGATTGCGCGGGCAATGGAAGCCGGTGCGCGGGTACTTGCCGTTTTAGATTTTCATTTGTTATTTTATTTATGTGTTCGGTTGTGGGTGCCGACTGTACTTGTGTTTAGAGTTCCTCGAGTTTATTGTGGAGGATGAATTCAATTGAATTGAATTATTTACTGCATATCACATGTGTTTTAAAAGATCTTTAAATAGTAATAAATTTCTCATGGATTCTGTCAGGCACACACAACAATAACAAAAAAGAATAATAAACAACAACATTATACAGAAAAGAAATAACAGATAATAAGAAATGATTTGGACTTAGTGGTATGAAGAGTGATCTGAATGCACTTGCTTTTCTGACAATGTATAAAGTTTTGACCACTAGCTCCTCTCGATATTTTAAGTTTCTCTTTAGTAATTACAATAAAAGGAAACAGTATGGTTTATTAAAGTAGTACATTATAGCGTGGTCAGAGTTTTCTTTTTCTAGTTCACTCGCTTCCTTCGCCCAGAGATGATGGCTGATAAGTAAGTAAGACCAATCGATAGAGATATCAATTAAAAAAAAATGCACTTCGTTCTCTTTTAATTCTGCGAGGTTACTTGGGGTCACTTTTCTAGGATGGGTCAGGAGAGATGGCCCAGAACCGACACACAGTGGGTACCTGAAGACGGTCGTCATCACCGATGCTGGTCCAGGAAAAGCTGTCGTAACAATTTAGACTCGTTCTTCAATTATTGGTCAAAGAAGGCAAACCCCAGGAGAGTTGGAAAGGAATGGGAGAGGCCATACTGTCCAGCAGTGGGAGAGAAGAGGCTAATTAAAAAAAAAAAGTACCCATTGACAAACATACCAAAAAATCTGAATTCTGCCAATCGCAGGCATTAAGTAGCCCCGTCGGGGCTGCGGGTGTTCGCAAGAGATACCGCGGCCTCGACATTAAGGGCTAAGAAGGAACATGGGTGGTTTTTAGTCAGTAGAAGTCTGACACTCCCTTTCGCTCTGCCCAAGAGCGGGAGGGGTCTTTTGATGATTTTCCACCCACCATAAAAAAAAGGCATTAAATAGCGACCGAACCTTATAACTAATCTATCAAGTACACCCAGTACATTGGTTTTTAATTGGCGCATTAATAAGATGTGGGTACTTATCTGATGGTTCTAATTAAACCCTACATTAATTACATTATAATTACAGGAGGACAATGACGCCACCTGTCGGAGGAATGCCGAACTAACGATCGATACGTCGATCGATCGATGGGTATAAAATGTGCGCCGGCGCAACGACTTAAATACGTCAGTTTGCTCCGATTAAAGTGTCTGGATGTTAAACCTATATAATTTTTGCGAATTATTTTTAGTTGGCGTTGACATATTTTTTTAAATGTTAGGTACGTTTCTGAATGTTTTCGTTTGACAGGATGAGGTGAGCGATGTAAGGAATTTGTGCTAATTGGATTTTTGTTTCATGAATATAATTTATAAGTAAGCAATTGTTTCGAACTTATTCACAAATACATGTTACCCTTATTGACAAGTACAAAAATTCTGATCTGTTTGAATTTCTGATCATTCATGTTCCATGTGTAATTTTAAATTCATGATTTTAGATATTTGGCTCTAGTGGTCCGTACGACTGCTGAGCATGAGGTTCTAGGTTCGATTCCCAGGTCAGGCGAAGTGTTAGTGGGTTTTCCCATCAGGTATTTCTTAGGAGCAGCTAACGAAGTCTGGATTTGTTCCTGATTGATGCAATAGGGTCGCCCCTATTACATGGGACTTAAACATAACTGGCGAAATGTGGGTGTGTTATGGGTATACCAGATACCTCTTCACATGAAATTACAGACGTGATGTTGTGTATGTTTTGGTATTTTTGACAACCAACTGTGAAGTCGTTTTTTTTTCCAAATCAACAATATCCCGCTCTTGGGCAGAGCGAAAAGGAGTGTCAGACTTCTACTGACTAAAAACCACTCATGTTCCATCTTAGCCCTTTATGTCGAACCCGCAGTATCTCTTGCGAACAACCCGCAGCCTGGGAACTGTCAAGTTTTCGAATAGCCTTTATGATACCAGATGAGATAAGAAACCGGTAGGCCGTAGGTAGCTGTCCTGGTCTAAAATTGCATTTAAAAACATCGCTGTGATTAAGGTTTTTACTAGGCTATCCAGAAATGGTCTGGTTTAACGTCTAACACCACCACACTCGTATTTGTATAAGACTAGCGCCTCTAAATCAGAATTTAATCTTCTAAAATTAACACTCCAATCGATCAGTTCGACACACAAGCCAAACAGCTCCAAACACATCGCAATTTCATCCTTATTCCCTAGAAAATACAAAACAGATCACCCGCAAGTAAAATAGTGCATTAAAAGCTTCTAATTTTTCCCCCCGCAACGAAAAACAAAGGAAAATCAGTCTTATTGAATCCGAAATAAGAAACAAAACAACGGTAAATAAAAGTTGGTACTTCAAAAGTTAAATATTGCAGTGGCGGGTGCGCGGGCGCACAATAGCAAGCAACGCCATCTGCCGGCGCGCGTCGATCATGGGCCGCGCGACGAAAAAATCGCGTCGTCGAGCTCTATTGATACGACATTGACGGATTCGGGGGATCTCGGCTAGGGTTACCACCAAAGGAATTTGGAGTTTGAATTTATTGACACAGATCATAATTTTGATGTTTCCTGACTAAAAAAATATGATTCTGTTTAGTCCTTCAATTAGATTATCGAAAAATATTGGATACGTGTTTTTTGTTTTATCAAATTAATAAAATTTTGCGAAGATAAAACGCGTCAAAGATCATGAGTGGGGGCTTGTGACGTCACTACGTGGTAAAAAACGTACTGCAATGTGACGTCACACGAGTTTTTGAAGCACCTTCATTTATCGTCTTCATTTTTTATTTACGTGAAAAAACAAAAAATAAGTGACCAATAGTTTTTGGGAATCTATCTGACGGACTTAATAGTTTTTCTGTCAACTATCCTATTTAGTGCTGTGTGTATGATGGTGGTAGAACCATAATGCTTGTTGTTGAAATCACAAATCAGCGGTATTGATGGCTGGTTGACAGAATTTCAGAAATTACATGTTTGGTGGAACTGAGCATAGTCCCTCATCTTATAGACATATTTTGTCCTCAGGTATTTGCTTAGTTCTCACAAATGCGTTTTCTCCGCATAACTGACACAATAAAAAATTAAACTAATACATAATGTTGTAATAGTTTAATTTTTGAGCATTTCATGAATCATCTTCCTGCCCTTGTAACTTGGGGTCGATGATACACGTTTTCTGTTTTCATTCTCCCCGTCACGATATCATTAATTTGTTTTTCTTTTATATGATTCTTTTACACACTTCATCAATTCTTTTCCGTCGGTAAATCGTATAATGTTATTGGAGTCACAAATTCAGTATAGTCCAAAAATTGCCGACGTGCTCCTGCCAACCCTAATATAATATACATGGCACAGACGCCGCCATGACATGTTTACGGGCCAATTATTTGTATGGATTCCGCTGCAATAATGATTTCTTGCGTCCGCTCGTCTGTCCGTTCGCCGTCCGTCCGTCTGTGTGCCCCCGCTTCATATATTCCAAGCTTTTTATCGACATTTTGAATTTTGATTTTACGCAACTTTGCGCCAGAGATTTATTGACGATTTACGTAAATTGTGACGGTTAAAAAGTTCGGTTATGCGGACTTATGCGTAAGTAGAGCGGCAGTGAATCAAATTGAGTGGGGCACTGGAATTATAGCTTAAGACTGCGGTTTGCCTGCGTGGATACGTTTGTTGTGTGGTGGGCTCGTATGGTGGTCAATTCAATGTCACGGAGACGAGGCCTGTGTCCCGACAGTGTGAACGCTTGAACAAAGTTTGCCAGTTAGTCACTTAGGTCCGCACGCAAACACATGGTACTGTTCCGTTGAGGTATTCCCTCTCAAGAGTTAGGATTATATCTTCCCAGTTGAGTCCAGAGGCTAACCATACCGATCAGCTCTAAAGTTTTGATTACGGCATGAGCCACCACCATAACCATATCCTTCGCGATAATAGGGAAGATATGAAGCCATTGAATCTTTTATGTTTTGTTGACTACTTTAAAATGTCAGAATTGAAGATTAATGACTGTATTAGATGCACGTTTATGCGTTTCGATTTGATTAGTTTCGGCATCACACCTGCATAACTTGTATGTATGCACATCGCCGCATATGTTAACCTGCGTGAATGCAATCACAATGTTATAAAACGTTTATTTTATTATACCTTACTTAAAATATGTTACTTTTACTTATCTGGATTGGCTCGTTCCATCGTCAGCCTCATTTCTGTTCTCAGGACAAGATTGAGGTCAAGTGTAGGCCGATTTCATATAAAATAATAATAATTAACAAATGTAGTTGTAGGAGCTCGTAGTTATATGATAACAGTCAGCTGGGTCGATCTTTAGGTTAGGCGACGCTTGCCTAGGTTGGTTCGTGGATGGGTGACCACTCATAACATATCGAGTTTCCTCAGTGCCTCAGAGAGCCCGTGGAGCCATTAGTTGCGGCTGTCGTAACAGGTAGTCAGTGGCCCAAAAGTCTAGAACCAATCTTACCAAGGAGTATCGCATTAACCAGAGCTAACTTGGTTGTGGAGGTCAAATAGGCAGTCGCTCGCTGTACAATACTGGTATTCAGCTGCATCCAAGTAAGACTGGATGCCGACTCCAATATACAGGATGGTTCCGACGATACGACAATAAATGAAACCACTGGTAGTTCTAGTTCATAGGAACATTTTTAAACTATCAAATAAATCCTAACACCTTCGTGGTGCCGACGATACGACAACAAACTACCTAAATGTCTTTGCCAAATTCTTTTGTTACATTTTATTTCCACTCGTTAATCGGTGCAAATTATTCCTAAGGTTAGTAAACCAATACTTGTTTGTAAATTGTACTCGTAATGTATTTCGTTAACAGTTTTATGCTACTTAGTTGTATTGTTGTTGTTGTTGTTGTTAGACTGCCTCGTTGGTCTGGTGGTCGCAAGCGCGACTGCTGAGCATGAGGTCCTGGGTTCGATTCCCGGGTCGGGCAAAGGGTTTTTCCATCAGGAAATTATCAGTAACAGCCACGGAGTCTGGATTTGTGCCCGGTTGATGGCAATAGGCTCGCCCCCTATTACATGGGACTTAAACATAACTGGCGAAATGTGGGTGTACTATTAGGTACACCTCTGCCTAACCCTTCGGGGATTATAGGCGTGATGTTATGTTATGTAGTTGTATTGTTTTTTTTTTATTTTGGTGTTAAAACTTTTTTGATAGTTTAATAATGTTCCTATGGACTAGAACTACCAGTGGTTTCATTTATTGTCGTATTGTCGGCACCACCCTGTATATATATATTTTTTTTCTCTCTTGTTATTGCAATCTGTCCAGGAGACATTCAACAATACTTATGTGGTGATGGATGGTATGTGAGGTACCAGGTCCAGTGACATGCCATCTTAAAAAAAAGAAAAAAATATATACTGGAGTCGGCATCCAGTCTTACTTGGATGCAGCTAAATACCAGTATTGTACAGCGAGCGACTGCCTATTTGACTATATAACTTAAATGTATTAATAATGCATAGTCATTAATTACTATCTATTGTTAAAATCACGAACTAGCGTTATGTTATCTATTTATTCAATTGTTTTGAATGGTCATCGTTTAATCAACTCGATTATTTTGCAGTTGTTATCATGTGGGGATGTAGCTCAGTGGTAGAGCGTTCGCTTTGCATGTGAAAGGCCCCGGGTTCGATCCCCGGCATCTCCAACTTTTTTAAAGTTCTATCATTATTTTCCATTATTATTTTTTATTTTTATCAGTAGGCATTATTTATTGATATGATGATAACACGGGGATGTAGCTCAGTGGTAGAGCTTTCGCTTTGCATGTGAAAGGCCCCGGGTTCGATCCCCGGCATCTCCAAACTTTTGTTTTTATTTATTATAGGTACTTGTGAGTATGCACTGCTTTTTTTATATTTCTATGTTCTGCACATTACAATAAATTTATGCCATTTTAAAAATCAGCCATGATTTTGCTGAATCGCGGGAGATAGGTACATAATATTTATCAAGTTTTGCCTTAAATATTTCATAATTATATATTAGTGGTTCCGTATGGTGTCGGACGCGGACGTAAAGAATAGCATCATCCCATATCTTCCCGTGGGTGTCGTAAGAGGCGTCTAAGGGACTTACCAGAGAATGGGCAGCAGCGTTCTCTGTTCCTTTCTAACAACAACCTAATAACAACCATATTGCGATCGCCAACCCGCCTGCTAAGCGTGGCGATTATGGCAAATCCCCCCTTTCTGGGGGAGGCCTATGTCCAGCAGTGGACGTCTTATGGCTGAAATGATGCCTTAAATATTATATCGAAACATTGAATGATCCATTGCTAATGTGAAACACTGCTCTCAAAATCAATCAAGTCAGTAAATGTTTTTTCAGCTACTTAACATTTATTTCCTTTTTTCGTGTCTTTGGTGCCTAACCCTAGTATCAAAGTTTTCATGCCGGCCATGGGTCTCTGACTTTTCTTTTACATGCCGTCGAGAAATATCTCTATGATGAAAAAATCTATGATCTAGTCTAGATCTAGTCCTCTGCTGGAAATAGGCGTCAACACCTCCAATCATACTCCATTCTGCTTCTACATTCGTATGTTTAGCAGTCCTGGGTTCAATTCCCGGGTCAGGCAAAGTGGTATTGCCGTTTTTCCATCAAATATTTTATCAGTCACGACATTGTTGCCATTGCGGGAATATTCTGGGTGAGGCTGGCACAAGAGCGTGGTACTTAGCACAATCTAAGGCCCGAATTACACAGAAGCGGCGTAAGGTGAAGGCGCGGCGGACTGCTATTAACGTGGAGCATTCGACGTGCCAGCGTCACGCCGCTTGAGTATAATTCACATCGTGTCGCCTACCTACATTTTGTATTGAAACGTTTTGAAGCGGCAAGATGCCTGCGCCTCGCCTTCACCTTACGCCGCTTCTGTGTAATTCGGGCCTTACGCCGCTTTTGTGTAATTCGCGTCAAAGAGAGGCCTATGCCCAGCAGTGGGTGAAGTCAGGCTGTGGATGATGATGAACAGCCAAGGAGTCTAGATTCGTGGCCGGTTGTTGGCAATAGGCTCGTCCCCTATTACATGGGACTTAAACATAACTGGCGCAATGAGAGTGTAGGTACCTTCTATTAGGAACACCTCTGCTTAACCCTACGGCCTACAGGGTTTACAAGCGTGATGTTAATTATGTTATGTTTTATTTAAGCAGATGTTTTACTTATAAACTGTGCTGAACTAGCAAGTTATATTGATTGGTACATTCACACGGGGATGTAGCTCAGTGGTAGAGCGTTCGCTTTGCATGTGAAAGGCCCCGGGTTCGATCCCCGGCATCTCCAATTATTTATTTGAAATCAGTCTTAATTAATTAGCTTATGGAGAGATATATGAATGAATTTAACGTAAAATTCAGCTATCTATTGTTAATTTGATGATTGGTTAAATAAAAAAGTAACTATTTCATCGGTATATATTTCAAACAAAGTATTTTCTAAGTCAAAAAAATATCAAAACGCGGTGAAGCCCAAAAGGAGGGAGAGTTTTTTTAAATTTAAATAATCAAATACACAATAGAAAGCGAATTTAGCTAAGTGTTAAGGAAAGTGAGGCCTATAGGTACCCAGTAATGGGTACGTATGGTACACGTATGGTGTCGGACGTAAAGAATAGCACCATCCCTGATCTTCCCGTGGGTGTCGTAAGAGGCGACTAAGGGACTTACCAGAGAATGGGTAGCAGCGTTCTCTGTGCCTTCGTAACAACCATTCTGCGATCGCCACCGAGCGTGGCGATTATGGCAAATCCCCCCTTCTGGGGGAGGCCTATGTCCAGCAGTGGACGTCTTATGGCTGAAATGATGATGATGATGAATGGGTGAATATCAGTCTGAATGGATGATGATGAATCAAATTCTGATGAAATAGTTCCCTGATATTGATTGATAGTTATTTTATTTTAGAAGAAAATCAATGATACCGCTGAAAGCCCCAGCCAGAATGTCTCGATCCAAATTCAGGAGGCACAGTATGGGAGCTCGAGACAAAAATCTGTCCAAATTTTTAATATTGGTATAGATTTTTGGCCAGAAGTCAGATCAGTTTAATACAAAATAGTAGGTATTTTTGTACGTTTTATTTCTAAAGGAGGTACATACATACAACATAACATAACATTATGTCTTTTATTTACCGAAGGGTTAGGCAGAGAGGCTGCGGGTTGTTCGAAAGAGATACCGCGGCCACGGCACAAGGGCCAAGAAGGACCATGGGTGGTTTTTAGTCAGTAGAAGTCTGACACTCGTTACCACGCTGCCCAGAGCGGGAGGAGTCATTTGATGACTTCCCACAACCAAAAAAAAAAAGGGTTAGGCAGAGTCTAATAGTACTCCCCCTCTAAAAGATGTGTCGATCATTATACAAACTATCTTAAAATCTTAACAAAATTGTAGCACTAGATAATTATATACTTCTTAGTTCAATAAATAGATTGGAGATGCCGGGGATCGAACCGGCCTTTCACATGCAAAGCGAACGCTCTACCACTGAGCTACATCCCCGTGTGACTATTCTTACAAATACATGACTAGTTTGGTTAACGCTCACCTAAACATCTGTGCAAATAAACTACTTACATAGGTTTAGTGATCATAAAAACAGAGTGCTTAATGTGCTTACAGAAGTCTTTCTCTTCTAAGCGTGTCGATGATAATTCAAATTGAGTAAGCCCCAAATTTTAGCGACTAGTTTGGCACTTTCAGTAGCGTCCTTCATTGCAGGCTTGAATCACCTGATTGTCTGACAAAAAATTGATTCCGTGCCTCGGAAGGCACGTATAAGCCGGTGGTCCCCTGACGTCAAACCATGTCAGAGGCCCTTGAGGCGGTTTAGAAACTCTGACACTAGAGTGTGTGGGGTCGTTAGACCTTACTGCCCACACGGTAAGAAGTAGCGTTCATCAGCTCCTTTGATATGCAAATAGCAAAACAGGCAGGACATGATTTCAAGTGTCCCATCGATTATGAAGCAATACCACATTTGCACTCCAGACCAGAGTCATTATGAATCTCCACCTGAACAGGTTTTTCTTGCTTCAAGTCGGCTGACTTGTGTCAGGTGTCTATTTAATGGCATCTAGGTCAGCCATGGTCACTCGAGCCCAGGTTGGAGATTTTCGTCAAGTGGCACAAATGGGTTGGGTAGCAAGCGGTCTGAAAATAAGAATAAACAATTGCAAATAAGTAAGTGGAACCTTGACACAGCCAGAAGGCGACGTGGTAGACCTCGTAGGAGACGGCGGGACGAGCTGGACAGAACCAACGACCAGTGCTCCACATTGGCCCTGGATCGCAAAATTTGGAAATCATGGAGGGAGGCCTTTGCCCAGCAGTGGGATGACACAGGCTAACAGTAATTACAAATAAGAATTGCTTTCATAGCGTTTTATTTTTTTACTTGAGTTAAATTTAAGTAATTAGTAATGCAACCATTTTTATGCAATGTCATCCGGGCACAGTTTCAAAACATGAACTGCCGAGAAGTTTCTGATGGTAAAACGCAATAACAATTCGCCCACCCTAAAAATTCAGCCAAGACAGACATAGTCAGTATAGTGCCCCTGCGAACACTAGAACAGTAAGACATAATTATGTGGACAAATTTAACTAATAATAGAAGAAAATTGTCATCAGTTTCGGTTTGTCCACGATAATTGTTGAATCTCTATTTCGTCATATCATACCTAGACTTAATTGTATGTTTGAACAACTGTATCACACAGACAACTCTTAAAGCAATGCGATTTATGTTATAGATAACCAACGGGGATGTAGCTCAGTGGTAGAGCGTTCGCTTTGCATGTGAAAGGCCCCGGGTTCGATCCCCGGCATCTCCAAGAATTATTTATATACCTGAAAGAAACGTAATTAGCTTAATCTTCTATAGTGACCCATTTTTTTAAGAGCAGGTTTGACTGTTTTTGTCAACGCTTCCTTAACAAAAAACTTTTTCGTCTATAAAGGAGGTTTTTCTCGACAGTTACATTAAAACAATTTAAAAAGGCAGTTTCACCCCATTGACAGAGGCCATAAAACTAGCTTTTTTCTTCTCACCAGATATCACATGATCGACTTTGGTTTAATTCTGTTATGTCACTTGTCAAAATTCAGTAAGGAGGAGCTCGTGACTTAATAAGAACTGCCACTCGGGTCGATCTTTAAAGCAACTCAATCAATAAAAGAAAAAAAACCTATAACTCTCTTGTGAATAATGGCAATGAAAAAGTCACAGTTTGATTACAGGTGTCATTATGTGCCTAAGTGAAATTAGAGCCAATGTATGCCAATGTTGAAAAAGTTTATTATTATTTTTATAATTATGCGAATGTCAGCTGTTTCTCAAGTTGGACAAAGACGTTTGTTTAATACTAATTGTTGTTTATTTTGTTATGAAACAAACCTAGGCTTGATTGGGTGTTTAAACAGCTGTAAAGCCCAAAACATTCGTAACGCATAGTGCTGTATTAGTAAAAGATAATATATGGGGATGTAGCTCAGTGGTAGAGCGTTCGCTTTGCATGTGAAAGGCCCCGGGTTCGATCCCCGGCATCTCCAAAAACATTTTTTAATTAAGTAAATGCTAAGCTTTCTTACTGGTATCGGTCCGAATTAAGTGGTATCCTGCTGCGAAGATACGCGATCGTGCGTATTACGGGTAAAAGGTGATGTTTTTTTTCATGATGTCTGTGTGCGGTATGATACGTGAAAGTGACCGTATCAGGCGTGAGAGAACGTTTATTTTTATGACACGACATTCAGTTGTTACTTGGTTTATTTTGGGCATGAGATAGTTGTTGCAGTATTCGTTTGAGATGATATCTTTTGTTTCTTGCGAATAAAGATCGGCTACGGCCGATCACACATGTTTTTCCTATGCGGGTGGAAATTATTGCAATGACGAGGAGAACAAGTGCCTTTCCGCTTCGTTAAGGTGGAACGTCCCAGGTAGCCCGCGAAATTCAAATTTTCTCACGTTTTTTGCAATTTGCTGGTCAGTGTCAGGTTTTATGTTTATTAAAAGATGATGCACACGTTAAATGCGTTAGTAGGTATTTATAGAGATATCATGAGTACAGTCCTCTTTTATTTTATTTTTTTGGGGGGGTGCGAAATCATCAAACAACCGCTCTTGGGCAGAGCGAAAGGGAGTGACAGACTTCTACTGACTAAAAACCACCCATGTTCCTTCTTAGCCCTTTATGTCGAGGCCGCGGTATCTCTTGCGAACAACCCGCAGCCCCGACGGGAGTACAGTCCTCTTGAGTTAATTTAATTCCATTGAGTGACTATTTGATGAAAAAGGTTTTCAAGGAAGTTATATGAACTGAGAGGGTTGTATTTGCGATTTTAATAATTATTACTCAGTATAGTTACATTTGTTACGTCGCAAATCCTATATTATTTAACATACAACCTGACACTGACCGTCAAATTGTAAAAAACGTAATAAAATTCGAATTTCACGGGCTAGGGTGAGTTCCACCTTAAGTGCTTTACATCCATTAAAAAAAAATCTTTGAGGATTGAAAATCGTGTATTTAAAATAGCTATACCATCTCTGCCTTTAAAAACACCTTAACCGAACTCAATTTGAAATTACGCGAGTACCAAGGCGGCAGGAGACGAAGGAATTACAATATTCCTCGGAAGCTCGGAGGCCCGGCCCGTTTGTAAACGGATCACGCGCCCGTATCGATCCGTGGAGAGGTGTCGCAGGAACGTGGGTCGAGGAGGTTTTGTTTAGATCGTGGTGATGGAACTGAAGATATTTTTGTAAAAAGCTGTTATTAATGGACAATATTTTCATTGAAAGCTTTTTTGGTAAGTTCTGTTTAAGTTTTGGGGAAACTAAACGTCAAATGGCTTTTTTTTCGTGTTGCCAAGCATTGCTCAATAGCTCGGTTGTGGAGGGCAGATTCGTGGTTGTTCCGTGTAAAATTCTGGTGAGAAAGGAAGGCTAATGATGAAGTAGTTCTTGAATTCAGATTTCAATTATGATCTGTCCTAATGTGGAGTGTTTTATGAGCACCTCTCGGATCTTACGAGTTACGTATAAAGAATTGGGATTATTCAGGAATTTTGACAGTATTATGAAACAGAAAACAGATGATTTTGGCGTTTCCGATAAAAGCTAATTAACAAACGTATTATTTTCAATAAAACAGCCTAAATCTCTATGAGAGGGAGCGGTTGGTAAGTCCCCGTCGGGGCTGCGGGTTGTTCGAAAGAGATACCACAGCCTCGGCGCAAGGGCTAAGAACATGGGTGGTTTTTAGTCAGTATAAGTCTGACACACCCTTCCACTCTGCCCAAGGGCGGGAGGGGTTATTTGATGATTTGCTACCCCCCAAAGAAAAAAAAACGGAAAGGTCTGCAAACTACCAAGCGGGCTCAGTGAGGGTTGGTAGATGTAACATAACTTTGAATTTTGAATTCCAGGATATTCCAATTTTTCACGAAGTTTTACATTGCCGTTTAGACAGTGGAGGTGAAATAAATAAATTACAAAAAAATAAAGTGCTTCGCTGCAAACGGTAGACATGCAAACCTCACTAGGAAGCTTTTCCTGTCATGCCGGTTTTAATGCATACTTGTAAGTACAGATACCAACATACAAGTTAACCGAAACTGTAAAATTTTCCCAATCAACATTAAACGTTATGCTTTAACGATAAAGTTGAAAAACAATTAAAGTTTGGCAGACTGTAGTAGGTTCATGTGCTGGCGTTTGTACATCCAATAATAAAATATACATCCTGCAACAAATGCAACATACTCTTCAACAAAACCTCCTGTTTCCAGTACACCGACAAGTCTTCTCGTCTCCATTTCCTCGTGCCATCGATCGACCAATACGCTTGCCGCATACGTAATGCTCAATTTTCACACGTCGTGCCACACTGCTGAAATAAACCTTACCGTTTCGATGATAAGGTAGAATTTAGCCTGGTGGTGTTGTTCTTTAGGTTTGGACCTTCAAAAACCAGTCAAGGACGCGTGTGAGGGTTTGCAGTAGTTTTCTAATAAGGAGGTTAGTTATGTTTGTAAAGAATTAGGTTCAGTTATTTCAGAAGACCTTGGTTTCTAAAAGTGGGCACCTTTTTTTTTTCGGTTGTGTGAAATCATCAAATAACCCCTCCCGCTCTTGGGCCGAGCGGAAGGGAGTGTCAGACTTCTACTGACTAAAAACCACCCATGTTCCTTCTTAGCCCTTGTGCCGAGGTCGCGGTATCTCTTTCGAACAACCCGCAGCCCCGGCAGGTCCCTTAGTTTCTGTTTGAAGGAAATTGCTATCAAAATGTATAACTGTTGAGATCTGATGGAGGAAGTAAAGTCTCCAAAGAAATAAATTAGGAGAGAAAAAGAAGAAAAACATTATGTGTACACTAGGTAAGTGCTGAAACTGAAACAATTATTTACCAAAAGAACAAAAAAACTTAACGAGTTCCTATGCGCTCCAGTTAACATACAACATCAACATATCATCAACATAACATCATCATCATTATCAGCCTATAATGTTCCCACTGCAGGGACTCGGGCCTCCTCTTTAAAAGAAGAATGGGCTATAATATAATCCACCACGCGGGCCCAGTGCGGATTGGTAGATGTCACATATCTTCGAATTTTTGATTCTATGACATGCCGGTTTTCTCACAATGTTTTCCTTCACCGTTTTGAGAGCAGTGGTGAGGAAATAAATTACACAACAAATGCGTCTGCATGGATTCGAACCCACGACTAACATCAATAGTTACTAATGGACGGCACGGTTGGCGCAGTGGCTCGAGCAATTGACTGCTGCATTGCCTGTCGCGGGTTCGATTCCCGCACGGAACAAATATTTGTATGGCCTACAGATAGTTGTTTCGGGTCTGGGTATTTGTGTATGTGAGTTTATATGTTTGAACGCACCCACGATACAGGAGAAATTCCTAGTGTGGGGCAACGTTTAAAAAAAAAAAAAAAAAATAGCAATAGTTATTTCTTGGTTACAAATTTTCGTTAGAAAAACCTTACAATAGAGTTTCTCTCAGTAAATCACCATTCCGCCTTGTCTCAGCCGGGTGCCATTACAGGCACGTGAGACCTTTCAGCGTCGGCTCCGGGTGACGACAAGGTGCGATGACGCGTAGGGCACGTCGTGGGTGAACGTGACCTTCCATCAATTGCACTAGTCGAAGGGCAAAGGTTAACTAGCAGTATTGTACTTAGTATTGTTAGCTGCTTAAATTAAAATTTGTAGGCTTTGAGATTTTTTCTTAGCAGCAACTCGGAATCCGAATTTGAGGTCGGTTAATGCTAATAGGCCCGTTTCTTATTACATGGAAGTTAAACATAGCCGGCGAAATTTTGTTGGGTGTCGTCACACTTCTCCTGAGCCCTGCATCGATTACAGGCGTGATGCTATGTGCTTATGTACCATTATTACAGGCACGTGAAACCTCAGCGTCGTCTCCCGGTGACGTCGCGGTGCGATGACGCGTAGGGCACGTCCTGGGTGAACGTGACATTCTGTCAATTGGACAAGTCGAAGGGCAAAGGTTAATTAGTCGTATTGTACTTTATATTGCCTGTTGGTTAAGTGTTAAGTCAACCCAATATGCACTGAATGTGGGCATCAGACTTTGACAGATATTTCAGTACAGCATCTGTTAAATAAGGTCCCGGGTTCAATTTCTCAGTACATAGGGTTTGGATTTGTGCCCGATTGATGGAAATAGGCTCGCCCCTTATTAAATGGGACTTAAACATAACTGGCCAAGGAAACAAATGGGTGGTAGGTACTAATGGGTTTACCTCTGCCTAACCCTTCGGGGATTACAGGCGTGATGTTACGTTATCTGAAAAAGTCCGGTCCGCAATGGCACCGGGTCAAATCTTATATGTGAAAGGTGTAAAGTAACTGACACTGAAAATTAGACAAAGAAATTGTAGGTATTTAGAAATTAATCAAAGATTCCTTCAGTATGTTTCCAGCAACTTAGTAGGCACTTAGTCTGATCAGTACTGCTTACGACATAACGACAAAGCATTACCCTAATGATAGTACCTCTATCAATAAGAACTCCAAACATTATCTTTCTACGTAACCCGTAGCGCTACGGCGTAGCACCGCTACGCTCATAAAACAGGCATATTCTATAACGTTCAAAACTAATTTATTAGCATCAGTGACCCAGAATGCCCCGTTAGCACCACGCCTTCCCGCCAATCGCCGCGCCCCACGCCTCGCGAGCCCCACAACCGGCCAATCAGAGCGCGCTGTTCGAAATTTAAAACGTCGCAGTAGACGTATACCCGTTTCTGTCACTCTCGGTCCGTTCGCACCTCAGAGCGGACGTTTTTTTGTTCGATAATGTTTTATTTGTATGAAAATGTAATTTGTTGTAAAATGTTTTTATTTTTTGGTTCTTTTATTCGTAGCTCCTTCATTACAAATTAGTATACGTTTCATAATTAGTGGTTATTAACGGCTTCCAATTAAAGTTAAATTAAAAAATAAACTTTACTGTGCTTGCAATTAGTATTTTCGTCATGGTATGATAATTGGTCCTAGTTATGTAAATTAAGTTTCATAAATAATAAATAAACTGAAGCATTTACGGTAAAGTTATTAATAATTTAATAATTAAATACTTTATGACGTAAATAAATCATTTCGCTGTCACTATACGTCTACAATTTTTATTTATAGCTTCATTAGTTTTTTGTAATGCAAAAATATAAGCAAACGTTAAGGGGTATACTTCCCAATATGACACACTCACTTAAGGGGAGTGTCACGAGACGTCTTCTTAAGGCACTAAATCAGAATTACAACCTTTTAAGGTGACCATCACTGTAATACCACCAGTTTACAAAGGCCTCTGCGTTTAAAACAATTTACCCAATGATGTTTAACTATGATGGGTCTTGGTAAAGTGGTGATGCCCCCCTCTAACGAATATGAATTTTACAAAAATATGTGTTAAGTAGTTGAATGGATGCGTAGTCAGGGATGAAAGGGGTGGGAGAGAGTTATGATTTATCTCATTGGTTGTTTTTTGGGATAAAATATATTCTGAAATATTTTTGTACAAATTCGCAAAGTGGAATTAACTTCAAGAGTGGATTCAGATAGTATTATTTTGATCTACTAGTATAAATCAAGTTCATGTTGAAAAAATACAATTTTGAGTAACCAGTTGTTTTAAGTTAAACTTGAAAATTACTTCTAAATGGCCGAACAAAAAACATAAGCTAACTTGAAACTACTTTACTCTTTTGAATATACACTTAATTACGTTCTTCGAAAAAGAGAATCGACGAAATTGCACTATTTCTACCAATACAGTTTCGAAACGGCAATTATTCGCCATTTACACGAAAAAAGAAAACAATAAAAGACAAAGTAGTCTCAATTACATCTCATACAACATTGAAACAAAGTCAAAACACCGTTATGGCTTACTCACACCTCTGCCATTTCTGTCTGCAATTATTATCACCATAACCAAATCATTTTGACCCCTTCTTGTATTACCACCTTCCCCCAATTACACCTGTATTGTTCAAGACCAGAGAGGATGGGAAGCTCATGTTGTACTGGCCAGTCATCTTATTGCGATGACAGTTAGAAATGTCAAAACATGCTTAGGTCATAGGTTAGAATGTAAAGCGTGAGAGTATTTTACTTTTATTTTTAAGTTACGGTACAAAAGTAATAATAAAATTGTCGTTGGATTTTTGCGTAATGAAGTAAAAGCTTAGTCATCGGTGTAATGTTCGTTGTTTGAATTATTTTTAGAGTAATAGGTACGATTTTTTTTGCTGTCATGTCAAAATGTTTGCTTAGTAATCCTGTATTATTTCATGTTTAGCCTCAAATTCTCATTTTGAAAAAGAAATAATTTCGGGAAGATCGGAATTATGTTTTATTTAAAAGTAATAAAGGCCGATTTTTTTTAATTTGATTAGAAATCGTCTGTTCGCTGTCAAAATATATATTTTTAGGTACGTAAAGATGTAGTACCTAAAGGAAACCTAGATTATTTTTATGAGTATTTTTGGAGTAAATATTTTAATAAAGATTTTTCAGTCAATCAAAGCAAGGGCTGCTATTGTATTAAGATAAATATATAAGCATCTAATTTAAGGCCCCCAAGAGCCTTTGCCCCACATTCCCGTTAGAAAAACCGCATTTTTTCGCACACCTTACATTTCGGCGTACGTAATTAGGGCACACCCCATAACAGCGGGACGTACTAGGAACGTGCCACGCTCCCGTGTCACGTAAGCCTAACCCAATTACAGCCGACGTGATGTTCAGATATTCGACAGCACGCTCGGAGCGGCGTAGTCGGGGCTTGTTTCGTATGCCCGCCGTATGGCCGGGCCGGTTCGGCGCACACATCCACCCGCACGCCGTATAGTTTTGATACCAGATCCTCAATGACCGCTGGACCGACAGACCCGGCACACGTGTTTTTACCTCCGGCGACGTATTACCAAAATGCATGTAAATAGTGACGCATGCACTCGCGCGTGTATCCGATCGTGTTGTGGCGCGCGGGAAAAGTTTGGCAGTTGACATTCGCGCGCTTTGCCCTTTTTACTTTTTTTTTCTAACGCGTGTGCGGCTGCGGTAGGCCGTTTAGTGACTGTGGCTGAACTGAAAAGTGAAAAGTGGGGAAAATTTTAACTAGATTGTGTTACTACGTGGTTGTTTAACGTTTATTGTGGATTTGTGCTGTATTGCGACTTGGATATTTTAAATTAAATTGGTAATTATTCTCGCTTTGGTTAGTGTTGCAGATTATTTAACAAAAAATAGGCGGAACGTTGACATATCTAAGTCTAGCTATTAATGAAAAAAATAATTAAAAGTATTTTAAACATTTCCAACATAAAAATAATTAACAAAGCTGTTTAATTTATCTAAACATCATAAAACCTCACTAGACCCGTCTCTTGCGCATGCCCAAAACAAACAGCTGTTATTACTTAACAAACAAAAAAACCTGTTAATCTTAAATCCCTTGAGGTTAACAAAACATTAACGCAATATTTAGGCTCTGTGTCAATAATGATCATCGTTCACTAATAAGTGCCGATTTGACAGACGAAAACAATCATGGTGGTGCGTATACGCACTTGTGTCAATATATCGAATGTTCGTTTGTCGGTTGTGTACATAATGTAGGATTTTCTAGTCGTGTATGTAGTGTCATGGGAATTTATTGTTCACTAATTGATAGTGCATTTTTTTGTTCTTAATGGATGCTTGCTTTTGACATCGTTTCTTGTATGAATTACTAGAATGTAATACTTTAGTTTTTTGGAAGCTCTAATATTCTAAGTTCTTTCGTTAATATTTTTATTTCAATTATTATCTTTTTATTTCATTTGTTGGAGCGACATCCGATAAGCATTTAATTTTGATTTACTCACTCCGAAAACATCAATTCTTTAATAATTTCTAGGGCATTTTAATAAGGATTGATGTTTTCTTTAACCTTTGATTTTTTTTCGATATGAAAGACTTAACTTTAAAATGAGAGTTCTATGAGATGGAAGCGAGTTATATAAATGTAATTAGGTATTGACTTAATTTCTCGTGATATATCTGTTTATATTAACTTTTCTTTCTGTACACCAATTTAACCTCATTGACTAATTTCAAAGGGTTTTTTAGTTCGTTATCTCTTGTTTTCTATCGTTCTTTAAGCTACCAGTAGACGTTCCTTTCCTGATGATTTCTTGAGCAAGTAAAACGTCAAAGGTACATCTTTCCCGATTTGATTCCCGGGTCAGGCAAATTGTTATTTGGTTTTTCCATTAGGAAATTCTCAGTACCAGTCTCGGAGTTTGCATTTCAGGGCACTAATGCAAACTCCTACTTCTTGGCAATCTCGCCTTCTATTATATGGGCGAAAGGCGGGTGTATTATAATATTAGGTACACCTTTGCCTAACCCTTCAGGGATAACAGACGTTATGTTATGTAGGTAAACAATCATTGTGCTTTCTTAAAAAACTTGTCTCTACCTGCAAACTAATCTTACCATCCAAGTTCTGATGTGTTAGCATTTTAAGGACATTCCATTCCTTCATAGATTTTGCAACTATCCTATCTCCATCCCTTTCCACACCACTAATATCCCAATATTCCTATCCTCCTCTTTCCTCGTCATCCCAGTTGATTAGTTTGTTATCTCAGACATTAGCCCTCACGACAGTCTGCCAGAGGACCCGTCCCTCCCGTGGAGTCACTCCGGGAACCCCAGATCAACGCGTAGCTTGTGTTTTTGCTTTGTTAGTTACAAATTGTAGGTTTTAAAAATAGGTTTAGACTTGGATTAAAAGTTTGTAGTATTTATTTTACAGATAGATGAAAAGATGTCGCATTTCAAATATTTCTTTCCTTTTTTCGATAATTATTATCCAATTCCAATGCCGATATTAAACGACTCGATTGAATTGTTCGACCACCAACAATTCGTTTTCGTAGTTCAACTTTCAATTTTGATCAATTTTGTGTTCAAACTAATTCAAACGTTTTACACAAAAACAAATGAAAAATGTGCTACTTAAGTCAGGAGGAGAGTGGGAGGAAATGAACTTTATTTTAGAGGTGAGAAGCAATTTTGAACAGTTGAAATTGGTTTTGAACGGAGACCTGGGAACGTTTCTTACAATTCTTACTTCTTTTAATACTGACTTTCTGCGGTAGTCAGAGATATTTAATGATTACTTAGTAAAGATTTGACATACTTTTGTATGATAAAACTGTCAAAACCTTTACTAAGTGATGTCCTAAGTAATCATTAAAGCTCTCTGAGTGCGGCAGTTTGAGTACATCGTGCTGATTAAATCACGAAGGGTTTTATCTATACTAATCTATACTTAATATACTTAATACTTAATAATATTATAAAGAAGCAAAGTTTGTGTGTTTGTATATTTGTTAAATTGTAAGGGGTAATCTCGGGATCTACTGAACCGATTTTAAAAATTCTTTTACCGTTCGGAAGCTACACTATCCGCGGGTGACATAGGCTACTTTTTATCTTACAGTTTAACTATATTTTGGAAGTTCTAACTCTATTGCTGTTCTTCTTAGAGTGTCGATGGCAAATTTTCATTAAATATATCTAGCACAGAATTCAGCTATGGAGCTGATGCAGTCTGAAGATTGTAGATGTCAAGATAGAAGATTTGCCATTGTCTGTGGAGACACGCCGCATACACATTTGAGATCTGAGCCGTCCTTATGAAGAGATTGTCTTTGCTACGGCCGACTTGGGTTCGGAGTATATCTACTTCCAAGTCGGGCACGCCAAAGCATGCCTATGAGGAAGGTTTTCAGAAGTCTTGATGAAGCAATCAGGGGGCTTAAGCAGCTCCCGCCAGAGACCACATCTTGCTGTGGACGCATTGTAAATAACTGGACTGTGTGGGCCAACGTAGTTCTATTAAACAAAATAAAGTTAAAAGTTTTCTTACTATAAATCAAGTGAACTAAAATACCTATATGTCTATTATCTAAGTATTTGGACGGCATCGCTCAAAGTCACGTACCAAATGTAAGGTGTTAGGTTCAGAGTTCAATTCCGTGCAAAAGTAATGGCGGGTTACTAGCCTATCATCTCAATTCTGAGAGCGATGCTGTGATCTCTTATTTTATTTGCAAGTTTGTCAATTTTACTGTCGAGATTATTTTGCAACATAGATTAGTTCCGTTATAATTATGACGTGGGTGCTGAGATGACGAGTAATAAAGAAGTATGGAAGAAGAAGATATTTCTCATAAATAGGGATGTTTCCTGATAAAAAAAAACTGTTTTGAGATTATCGAAAAATATTGGACACGTGTTTTTTGTTTTATCAAATTAATAACAATTGAGGAAGATGAAACGCGTCAAAGATCATGAGTGGGGGCTTTTGACGTCACTGGCCGGTAAAAATGTACTGCAATGTGACCGCAAACGAGTTTTCGAAAGACTAATATATTGTCTTAATTTTTGGTTTACGTGAAAAAAAGAAAAAAAATATGAGTCCAATATTTTTTGGAATGTAGAAGGATATACGAGTAGAGGAAGACCAAAGAAAGGATGGATGGACTGTGTTAAAAATGATATGGTAAAAAAGGAGGTGTCTCATGGCATGACTAGAAACAGAGGAGTATGGAAGAAGAAGACATGCTGCGCCGACCCCAAATGAATTGGGATAAGGGCAAGAGAATGATGGTGATGATTTTTTGGAAATCTATCTGACGAACTATTTAGATTTTTTTGTCAACTACCCTATTGGGATAAGCGCAGGAGAATGACGATGATGATGAGATTAGGTCTTTGATTTTGTTTAGTAATAGTTTCGTATTCTTAATACATGGAAGGCTTACTATAGGTCATATTTAGATAATATAATATTAACAACTGGACTCTTAATTAACTCTCCTGTTCTTGGAATTATTTATAATGAATGCACAAGAAAATATCTCGTATCAGAAATAGTATTAAATGTATTTTTTGGAATATTTCAGAGTAAGTCAGTTAGTTTTAGAGATTAGTCAGTCGGTTTCATGATAAATAGATTGTTTAATTAGAACTTAAATATAGCGTATTTCTAGCTTTTGTAAAGGCGCGACTTAAAACTCTTTATCTGAAAGAATGATTAATAATGCTGCAGTGCTTCTTCTTTGGTGCCTGGTTCCCAGGCGTCATCGTCACGTGATGATTGTAAAGACAATCAATAAATTAGTTTTGGGTCAGTGCAGCCTTTCTTTATTTTTAACCGACTTCCCAAGAGGAGGAGGTTCTCAATTCGATCGGTATGTTTTTTTTTATGTATGTACATAGATTACGTTGAGATTTATGATCCGATTTACGTGATTCTTTTTCCGTTTGATGCGGAATAGTTGCCATTTGGTCCCATGAAAATTTAACATAGTTTGGCCCAGTACTTTTCATTTTACGAACATTTTTATTTTATAATTAAAAAAAAAACTTTTTTGCAAAAAAAAAAACAACCGACTTCAAAAACACCAAAAAGTGAAAAATAAACTTCAGAAGAAAAATCAGCTTCTGAAGTCGGTGGCAAAAAAACGAAATCAAACAATCAAATGAATGTCACCGACTTCAGAAGCTGATTTTTCTTCTGAAGTTTATTTTCCACTTTTTGGTGTTTTTTCTATCTGGTCTATTTCCGCCATCATCATCATCCGCCATCATCATCTCCCTCAATCCCCGTTTTCTAGACCTGATATGTCGTCTCTAACACCTCCCGTCTTTCGTTCCATTGGTCATTCCAACTTACATCCCATCCACTTCAACAGGATTCTCATTTCGCCTTTCTATAAACATGTTACTTATTTTGGCCGTGGGAAGTGTAAGTTGTCAGAACCAATAAGGAACCATCGAACACGGTGTTCCTGCGCTTGCAGTTGTTTTTTATCTTCACTCCAAATGTATTTTGATAAAATGTCGAAACGGTGTTTCTTGACTGAATATTGGGAATGTAACCTTTTGACTGATGATACCGCATCTATTTTTCTTCTTAGCATAGATGGGAATCTATATTTAGTCCACCTAGAAATTCACCACGAATTTGGTTCTATAAATAACGTCATTCAATAGTGATGTTTACTGACTAAAAAAATATGATTCTAATTAGTCCGTCTGTCCGGTTATCGAAAAATATTGGATTTGTATTTTTTGTTTTATCAAATCAATAAAAATTGACGAAGATAAAACGCGTCAAAAGATTTGAGTGAGAGGTTGTGACGTCGCTCACCGGTAAAAAATGTCGTACTCATGTCTTAGAATATGACGTCACACGAGTTTTCAAAGCACTGTATCGTCTTCATTGTTTGTTTACGTGAAAAAAGAAAAAATACGTGTCCAATATTTTTTAGAAATCTATCTGACTGACTAATTAGATTATTTTTTGTTGACTACCCTATTCTTGTAGAGTGCAGGCATCAGGGTAACTCATAATGTGTTTCTACCCTCATCCAAACTTGTTTGCGATCACCTACCATGCCTACGCATGCTGCGATGTGGTGATCGCAAACAATGAGGAATGAAGTAGTTCATTCCTTCTTTATTAGTGGTACTAACATGACCCGGCCTCGCCCCACATTTCAATTATTTCTTCTTTCATTCTGTCCTTCTTCCTCTACTCTTCTCAAAACTTTCCTAACGATCAGGGCAACTGTTCATATAAACAGGAAAAAATACTCAGTCTCAGTGGTGTTGATACTGATTTTATAATAAAATCAAAAAAAAAAAAACAAAACTCATTTATTCAAACTAGGCTGATAATCAGCACTTTTCGAACGTCAAAATTTACTTTACTTTACTTATTTACAAGTGACAGTCCCCCAAAACGCCCACCCTTCGACACTTCCTAGTGTTTAAACGTTAATAGTATCTAAACTTAAAGCTTGACTCACAAAACTGAGGGCTCTAAGTAGAAATTGGCCAGACTGCGACAAAGACATGTAGAAAGATGAAAAACAAATACTTTGGAACATTGTCAATTGAAAGATTCTCGTTTAGGATCTTTCAGTCAATGTGAAAATAAAAAAATAAAAAAATGAAATGAACGAAATTAGAGTTTTTCCGAATCGAATTTGGAGGCTGTTTTATAGAACGACTACACATGTAGGCACTAGGAAATTACCGTACAATAAATTGTCTTCAACATAGGTATTTGGTTTGCTGAAATTATCACCATTCTCATGCCCTTATCCCAATTCATTTGGGGTCGGTGCAGCATGTCTTATTCTCCCATATTTCTTTATTCTCGTCATCTCATCAGACACCTTTCTTGCCATATCATACTTACGCAGTCTTTACACGGTCCATCTGTCGTTGCTTTTATTGGTTTGCTGACATACTGGCTAATCAATTTAAGACCAAACCTATTTGGAACAAAAAAGAAAAAACTAGGTCACAAAATTAAATGAAAAGTATCAACCATCTTATTTTGAAATATGAAACCATTTTAAAAATGGAACAGTGAAGTTTAACTTGTTGTGTGCCGTGTAATTATACACAATTAAAAAGCCATTGTGTCTCGCGTGGATCTGCGTTCCGCCACACGAAGGGTTAAGTAGGTTTATTTATTATATTCAAATAGAATAGGTATTTAACAAATTATTTAAACAAGTTTAGTTTTTGAGCACACGTCACACCATGTTAAGTCCACACCACGTCAACGTCATGTCATTTATTTGACGATGATATACGATGTTAGCCGAACATCAAAGTTCGTTGCGCTAGCGCAAGCGGGCACTCGGCAGAACAAATAGACAGCCGTTATAATAATATTTTATTTGCACACAGATTGATTGCATATCTATTCAATTTCGATGGCAGTCGGCTGGAAAAATTGGTTTAGGTATATTTAAATAAGGTTTTTTTGTGATGAAAAGAGACGTGATATTTTCTGAAGTAATGAAAACGTGCTCGAGATGACTACTGTCTAGTGTGAGTAATTGGTCGAGTAAATTAAACAATAATTAAGTGAGTGAAAATCAAGCGGTTAGTTTGTGTAGTTAGTGACACCACCTTAGAAACAAAACATACGAAATATAAAATTACAGTAGGAGGAATGTTTTCCGGCGTGATGTCAAAAATGAAAAGAAAGAAATAAACTCAAAGCATTTATTTAAATTAGACCATACCAAGCACTTATGAATGTCAAAAAAAAGCAAAGTTACAGTCACAGTCACAAGGTATAATTACTTGTGAAAGTACTGTAGGTGCCCATTCCAAAGCGTAGATCTCTATGAAGAAAAATGGGTAAAAAACTCTATAGACACTTTTTACCCGACTGCGGTGAAGCCCAAAAGGAGGGTTATGTATGACTGTTACTTTGTTGATAAGTCGAAAGTGTAGTTATTAGTTAATTCGAAAGGTAATTTGAATGCCTTTGGACTTATCTTATATTTAGGAACAGTAGACGGAACAAAACGAAAAACATTATACTTAATTCAATACCCGTAACTTACTCGTACTTTTTTGAAACAAGTCGGTCGTTCTATTATCACACACCCACTTGTCGTGCGTCAAAATGGAAAAGATCAAGGTTAAAATATTTCCAAAGTTCGCTCTATACATAAATAAATAAATAAAATAAAATAGGCTACTTGCACCTTCCAGTAAGAAATTTGGTTTTACTCTGCTACTGTTCTATCAACTTCTATCATTCTTTTAAATCTCTTTGGATTAGTCTTTAAATAGGTAATTTGTAGAGTTGCATTTAGGCATATATTAATATGTACTCTGGTTTCAGTAGAGACTTGAAACCATTTTACATTTTATAGTGTTGGTTTTCCACGCCCACGTCAAGTTTGTGATTTTTGACTAAATAAAAACTGCAGCTAACAAGAGACCAACTAAAATCAGGTCATCATTGTCGATGCTGACTGACTGCATTAAAAAGAAGGATAATTAAAAAAAATGACTGGCTTATTGGAACTTGTTATTTTTTTCCTGACAAATTATCTAAAAATACAAGGTAATATAGTAGTTCAAATTAACTTCTCAAGTCCCCTACATAGGTGTCAACGCCATTATCATATTAATGAGCTAACTACATATTTCTGAACTTATTAGGCTTTGCCCATAAAAACGGACACGAATTTGGACCAATTAACATATTTTCCACATCTAAAATATTTTAATTGCTGACATATGACTTATTAATTTAACATTACCACTTTATAGCCAAACCTATTTGGAACAACACATAAAAAAAAAAACTATTTAAAAATGGAACACTAAAAGTATTAACCATCTTTGTTTTGAAATGTGAAACCATTTGAAAAATGGAACAGTGAAGTGTAAAATGATTTTGAATGTGGAACTAACAGTGATTTTGAAAATGGAACAATAACTAATGATGGAGCACCCTGGTGGATTCGCGTCTTCACCGTGGGCGGCCATGTTGGGCCACGGCATGCATGGCATGATGCAGCACGATTACTCCCATGCTCACGCGCATGCATCGATGCCCATGGATCTGCATGTGCCGCAGCCATTTCCTTATTACCGGTGAGTGATTCATTGATTATAATTTTCTACTCTACATTTATACTATTTTTCATTATTGTATAATTTTTTAAACAAAATTGTTTCTATTTTTCTGCGTCAAGGGACTAACATATTCTAAGTAATTAAAAAACTAGTTTTTAAGGTATCCTACTCGTATGTATTACTATTTTCATCTCATAGGCTAAGCTTGTGGGAACAATTTCTAGAGGTCGTTAAGCAAAGCAGTTCTGGATTTCTATTTCTGCATAGCCAGCCTTTTTCCTGTTCTAGGATGTCATGGGCTGGCAGTCATCACCATTTTAATCTAAGACAAAAAAAAAACTAGCTCCAATCCCTCCCCCACATTCCAACTCCTCAACGAGCGGTTTCCGCTCATGGATTGGTACTTTTTTGACGCGCACAGCAATTAAAGCTTAATTAACAATTATAACACTATCCAATAAGCATAGGGAATTTACATGTTAATAAGGTTGAGTTTCGCTTGAAAAAAATGTGTGTGGTTAAAAAGTGGTGAGTCAGATATGGTTAGTTATTAGGGCTGGATGCCGTCGGCAGCGCAGGCGCAGGTTTTTGTGCGCGCGCATAAGTTACGCGGCATAGCGCACGCTTGTGGAAATTATTGGAGTTCTGGTGAGTATGTGTGGGTTTATCTGGCGGGGTTTTGCATTTAGAAAAGATCCGAAATAGTTTCGTTGTTTTATATTTACAAAAAAAAATAAAAAATGTAACTTGAATGTATAGGAAAATAATTCTAACGCCCTGGGAATGGACGCCCTAAAGAAGGATAGACACTGACATTATTGATGAGGTTCTTCAAAAAAGACAGATGCGCTGTACTCTCAACTGGCGTGCGTGTATGACCAGATGTATGAACGTGGACGAAGCGAAAGGAGAATGTAACGATCGCCGCAGGTGAAATTATTTGGTTTCTGTCTACCGCTACGGGAAAAAGGCGTGAGATTATGTCATTATGTGTCATTCCCAAAATGAAATCTAAAGCCAATGTCTATTCTATTTGGGCACTCTTGTCAGGATTTTAAAATAATCACCGCCACCAAAATTGGGACAGTTCACATTTTACTAACATCTACCCTTACTTCCTCTGTCCGTACTTTACGGATTATAGTTTAATCAACTAAATTTAGAAGTCACATAAGGCAGTGGTCTATGTAAAATACTGGTATCTAACTACCTCGCTTAAGCTGTATATAAATCCCATGGTTGAGAAAAGGATAGAATATGATGACGTACATCAACTTTTCTTTCATCGTTTTTTTGGCTGTAACTGTATCATTCTTTTATTTATTTGGGGTCGGCGCAGCATGTCTTCTTCTTCCATTCTTCTCTATTACTTACGATCTCAACAGTCACATCCTTTCTTGCCATATCATCCTTCACATAGTCCATCCATCGTTTCTTTGGCCGTCCTCTACTCTTATTTGGCTTTTTTGACTGTAACAATAAAATAAAATTATCAACAAGCATAATAACAATTTAAACCTAGTTTCCATAATCAGCAAAAATAATACAACCAAGATTTCGTTTTCAAAACCGACCCAAAAAAAGATCATAAAAATACATGCATATGGGATAAAATTGCAAATTCCCATGTAGAACCATTATGTTATAGGAGCAAAGTAAGGGCAATGTGCCACTAACGCCTTTCATGGCGCTCGCTTGTCATAAATAGAAGTATTAAATACAGCCCTTAATGCTCTTGTAACTACTAAGTGCACATGGGGACACATAAAGTTATACATTTCCAGTATAACATGGCCTTGCTTCGTATAGACTTACCTTACAATGAGAGAGCCGCATAAAACTGGTTTTGTATAGCTGCTTTGTTGGGCGTCATTTGTACTAACAACAGATGATATCAAACATTATGGAATTGCGAGATCGAAATAGAATGTTTATAAAGTTTTCTTATGTGAAGGTGGGATTCTAAACTTGCGGTAAATTAGATCTTTAACTAGTTATGGACTAATTGTCTTTGTTAATATGTAGTCATTCGAGGTTCTACACGCCGCTAGCGTTGGAGTATATAGCAATAGCTGGCTGAGAGATGCCAAGGATTTGAATGGTATTCGAATAGAAAGACCTTTGTCTAGCAGTTGTCTGTTACAGGCTGATGGAGTTACTAATCTTGTAAACGAGAAGCGTGTAAATATTATTGTTGCAATAAAGCCAAATGAAAAAACCCACATACACTGCTGCCGATGTTGTAGAAACGAATTTTACGGAACAGAGCTGAAAGCTAACATAGTTACTTTCTGGAGCACAGTCAGAAGGCGTCGCGGCGGATAACGTAGAGACGGCGAGTTGGACAAGATCAGCGACCCGTGGTCTTCGTGAACCCTGGATCGAAACAAGAGGGAGAGAGGCCTTTGCTCAGCCGTGTGATGAGGATTACACTATCAGTACATTATACCGTATTTATATATAAAAAAAGTAAATAAAGAAACACTCTACAGCTCAGCTGTGTTTTTGGTGATATGTGTGTCTCATCTCTCAACACTAGATTTTTGGGATTCCCAAGTAACATTACTTCTGTAAATTGTATATTACATCATTCACTTTCAACTTGTTCTTTCTTTGTACGTACCCAGTCCATACGTTCTAAGAATTGTTGTTATAAGTCAAGTCAATGATGAGCTAATTAGTCTGTTCGCTTGTTGATTATGTCATTACGTTTCGTACAGATATTTTTGGATGAATATCATTTTGAAATCCGGGTTTTACAGTTATTGTTTGTATAGCAAGAAAAAACTAGACGCGATTGGTGGATTGTGTGAAAAATCATATGTCAAGATAAGAATGGGAGTGAATATTAATCATTTTGATGGATGGAGGGGAAGAGGAAGGCCAAAGAAAAGATGGGATGGATTGCGTGAGGAATGATATGAGAGAGAAATGAGTTAATGATGCCATGAGGTCTGTGAGCAGAGAATGAATATTGAGATCTAATAGAATTGTCATACAAAAGAACTGCTGAAAGGCTGCGCCAATCTAAAATCAAGGTAATCGAAGTAAGATGAATAGGATTAGTGTAGCTTATCTAACTTAAAACCATGAGAAAAGACACCAAGACTCAAACAGCAAAATATTCAATCTCCTCTTCCATTATTTCTAAAAGAACACTCATCGATCTCATACGAGGCGCAAATCCATCTAAACCACAGGTCCGCAAGAAATCGATTTCTTTTTAATATCGATCCCCAATCGAATGGGTTTCCAATGACAGTGATCTCATGTCGTCGGTCGCCACTAATGTCCGTTCGCACTATAATCTGCGCGTACGCAGACCGAAATTACGGACCAAAATGGCGGCTGGGTTGTCATTTGGCGCGTTCAGTTTGTAGTCGCGAGCCTTAATTATATAGTCGGGTTTAGTAAAGTGCGGTTCCGATGTTTACTTCCTTTGCTCTTTTTTCGGATGAGGTTAATTTTATAGGTTAAAAAAAAATACAGTTCCGTGTATTTGGTGATACTGGTCAATCAAGCTGAAGATATCTTTGTGGTTAGATGTTTTATTGTTTTGGTTTCTTTGATTGTTATGATGACTCTGACAGAGAGGTTTAAAGGATTATTTATGGATTTTAGTTTAATTCTTTATTCTCATGTCTTTTCAACGTCTCGACTTTGATCGAATCCTGTAGAAATACCAATATACGAGTATAATAGAAATACTAGAAACAGTAACACTCCTCAAGCTTGCTTACAACTTGGTACCTTCAAGCTGAGGTAGGTGTCTAGAAGCACTCCCAGCAGACTTGAGGAGGCCCGTAGACGTGGGCCGGCACTAGCCGTGGATCGTGGAAGGTGCACTTAGTTCCCATGATCTTCAGTGCAAGTGTGAGAAAGGAAGACCGGGGTAGTTTTAAGTCAGATACCGCTCGCCTCAGGGTGGAGTGGACATCCATGAGGATTTTCCAACCCGGAACAAAAAAATAGATGTCTAGATGTAGTAAACCTCTCTATTTCCATTACGTATTTCATTTATTCCTTCCCAAACCAAAAACATCTTCACCGTCTAATTGTAACCATATTTCTTAAACACACAATCATTGAACATACAAACGTACAATTTTGGCTCACAATTGACCGCGGTTAGTTTTTCTGTAAACCAGCTTGATTAAGTCAGCAGAGGTCCATGGATGCTGACTTAAGGCTATCTATATTCGCCTTTCCACGAATGAGAGGCATGAGGCATGCCTCGCTTTATATAACTTGTTTGTTAATTTTGATTAATTTTATTATTATAGGAATGTTGGCGGTGTTCATGTTCAAGTGTCGCAAATTTTTGTATGAGCCTACGGCTACTCAGTTGTTTTGGAGGAAATTGAGAAAATGAATAATAACATTGCATGGCCTGTAATCCCTGAGGAATTAGGCAGAGGAGTACCTAAATAGTACACCCACATTTTGCCAGTTATGTCAAACCTCGGACACTCCATACAACGCTCGCAAAATAATTGCCTATTACTACTACGTAATCAAATAACGTGTGTGCACACTTTGCACGTGCAAATGTGTGCGTAAACTCTAGTAGGGTTGTCGTAGCGTAAAAAATGGCGCGGAAAGTGCAACGGTTTGCGTCGCGAAAACCGAATGAGTTCTTACGATTGCGAGCGCCCTCTCAAGAGTCGGCGACGAATACCTCGAAGTGCGGGGTGAGGTGCGGTATTTAATATGAGTGCGGGGAAGGGAGTGTCCCTTCAGTACGTAGTACTATTATGTATTCTGTGGTTATGTTTAAGTCCCATCTAATAGGAGTTACCTAGTACAGTTACTAGGTTTGACAAGGAACAACTGTTAATCTGATCACCACAACCCAGTGGTTGTGGAGATCAGGTTGGCAGTTGTTCCGTGTCAAAATCTTGTATTCACTGCATCCAATGCGGAAGTCGACGATAACACAATCGGACAACGCTTCGTAGGGAAGAATCATGATGCAGGATTTCCAAGCCTTTAGAAACTGAAGATTTTGACTAAATCCTTTAAAAGCAAAATGTTTAAGATAAATTCCTACACACAAGCCACTGTACCTTTATTAAGATGTTGTGAAACAGGTCTCTAATCAGATTCTGATCAGATTACATCATGTATGTGTCGCCGGCGCAGGCGCACGCAATCAATTACCCAGTGTTTAGCGAAAATGTTCGATAGTTGGGTAAAATCAATATACTTACGGTAGACGACAACCAACGTGGACAAATTAGTAGTCTACTTTGTAACGATGCTGTTGTGGGTACAAAGTTTGACTCGTGTATAACGAGTCAAACTTTTTCAAAATCAAAATTCATTCATTTTGCTTTAGGGTGCTTTTGCACCAGAGACGTGCAAACAACATGGAAGGGGCCCGCAAGGGCCGACGCCCGTCGGGGCTGCGGGTTGTTCGCAAGAGATACCGCGGCCTCGACATGAAGGGCTAAGAAGGAACATGGGTGGTTTTTAGTCAGTAGAAGTCTGACACTCCCTTTCGCTCTGCTCAAGAGCGGGAGGGGTTATTTGATGATTTTCCACACACCCAAAAAAAAAAAAAAGGGATCAAATCGTATGATATCGTCTTTAATCAGACACTGGAAAACATTTAAAACTTACATGTTAGATCACCCATCGCCGTATAATTGAGTATAAGTTGGGTTTATTAGGTCAATACTTCTGCGGCAGGATCACTTTTCGCATAGCATCGTAATAGATACGGAACACAACCCCTAAAATGAGTACTAAAATTCACTTATTATGTGTTATGAAATCCCAATTTTAGCTAAAAATCGTAAATAATTCACATTATAGCAACTTAAATTAATAATTTTAAATGTACGCGTTCACTAATCCCAACATTATAATTTCCAAGGAGTTCTTATTTCAAATGTAGCTCAAGCTGTATTTGGCGTGTTCGTTTTAGGACCACTTCATTAGTGGCTGGTGTCGATTGGCCGACCCACGGGTGCGTTCGTTCCCTTTCTCCTTATCATCAATAATTAATGATGAACCTCCTCGGAAAACGTTCGACAAATTCCAGTACCTATTTCGTATTTAGATAATGCGTATTTTAACAAAATTTTGAAATTGTCTCCGATTCTCTACAAACTTTTTAGAACTTTAATTAGAGTTTTTGATTCGTTTGTCATTCGTTGAATTCTATTTTGTGTTAATTTTGGAAATCAGGTGATGATTTTTAATTGGCTCAGTAAAACTACGTGGAATGATTTAAAGTCAAGCTGCTGAATCTATCACATGTAAGAAGTAAGAGCTTTTTATCTTAATAATTATACTGCACACTTATATGGATGGAGTATGTAAGGATGGCGTTACGTGGTTTCTGCCTACCCTCATGGAAAAAAGCCGTGAGCTTGTTTGTGTATGTACTTCACATTGTTGTTTAATAAAAATAATTGTCAGTAACCATAACAATACAAATCGTTTATGCCTATTAAACTATCCTCTACTAACAATGACATTCTCATGACGTTCAAAACCAACAGTTTCACTTTTTACCCTCTTCCTGTAACCACACATTTGCGGCAATTCCACTGGGCACTTAACTTCATAAGGACTGACTGACATTCACCATAAAAGGGCTTCAAAAGAGTCACAAGCGTCATAAATCGATGGCCGATACGAAAAACTGTACTATCTACAATTGCCCCTTTAATTCCTCTTACTGTGCGCTGATCGTAAAATACGTCACAATTAGTCAACTAAAGACCTGCTTTATTTATATAAAAAAGATTTTTATTTGTAAAAAAAGTATTCAAGTCTAATATATGGCCCGATTTTATTTCCAAATGAGGGTTTATACGTGTAGATAAAAGTGGAGCGTTGTTGATTTTTTTTTTTTAAAAATCCAATTTGCCGAAGGAATTGATTGCGTTCAGCCTAATTATCGGTAAGGATATTTCGTAATGAGGTTCGATAAAAAATAGATAGATAGGCTGCGCTATGGGTATCTTTAGGTTTACTTTATGGGTGATTGTAGAATGTAGAATTAATTAGACAGCAAAAATAAGATTAACGAATGGAGCTCTATTTAGCAAAAATAGGTAAGGTGCCTAGTTGAGATTTTGAACCTTAATGTGTTAAACCTGTCTGTTCCATTAAGTGAGTTTTAAGTTTACATTGTAACTTTGTTAAATAGTCGTTTGATTTTAAGCCCAAATCATTGTTATTGCATTAACTAAATAAAATTTTCAGGTATTATTTTAAGGTTTTCGTATTTTAATGCAGCCTTTTTTGTGTTATTTTGTTAATTATGGATTTTGAGGTATGTCTTTTAGCAAGAGTTATGGTGAAAGTTTTCATTCTCATACTCATTAGTTAAAATAAAAACAACGTGAGAAAATGCATGTGCTAGCAACCACAACATCATCATCATCATTTTCCTGCATCTATAACAATTTATTCTGGGACCGGCGCAGTCTTCTTCTACCATACTCATCCTCCTTTTAAGACATACCATCCTTCACACAGTCCATCCATCCTGCCTTTGGTCGTCCTCTATTCTCATAGCCATCTACATTCATACTCAACATTTTCCTTACTACATTAAGATGTCAATAGCGTTCATTAACCCACCTACATTTATTAAAGTTCTTAACTTTGAAATCCAAAAATAAGCCAGTTCATGTCTTGAATCGTCATCTATCGTGATCTTCAACATTTTTGTAATGAAAAACGATACAATGATTCATTTGTTTTGGTACGTATGAAGAGATATTAGGGTAAGGGCAATGACCGCTATTAACAACTTTACTGGCCGCAACCATAGTAACTAAGTACATACATCAAAAGCAATATTTAAATTTTCCAACTTTTGTCCAACATAACGGCTAGTCCACACTACCGATCTAGCGACGCCAGCCCACGGCTTAATTGCTCTATAGAAATTAATGTTATAATATCGCTACCTTGTCCACAAGATTGTCAGTGAATAGCCTCGATTAGTGCTAAGATACTGTGTAATAAGCTCGGCTGCCCATTCATAGGATAACGGAGAGGTTGGACGGTTTTTGAGTTTCACTTTGCCTTGATTGGGGACTGGGTTTATTATTAGAATTGGAGTTTTAGGGCTTTAGAAACGACTGTTTTGGACGATTGTGGGTACGTTACGGTTGGTTTAACTGCCATATAAACTGATTTCTACATTATTTAATCTGACTATGACTGTCTTAAGCAACATTTTTTTCGGAAGATTTTCAATATTAAGGTGAGATTAGGTACTGCTAAGATATTGTGTAATAAGCCCGGCTGATTCATAAAACAGAGGTTGGAGGAATTTTCAGTTTACTTTAGCTTGATTGGGTGCTGAGCTTAATTTTTAGAGTTGGTAATTTTTCGAATGTAAGTATCAAACCAGTTGAATAAGATTATTTTTTGAGGAGAAGTTGGTAGATACAGCCTCTGGATATCTGGATACGTGTTTTAGAGGAACACATTGAAATGATCAAATGTTATTATTTTGTCATTCATACAAAGGGAGGACAAGATCCACTGACAAAACGGGTGTTGTATCTGTCGCATTATTGCCGATAATATAGAGACAACTCATGATTATGTAAAATTAGATACGTTATTGTAGTAGCTACTTCTTTGTCTTTGCCACCAATTCACAGTACCAATCATACAATAAGTTATAAAGGGCAAACTAACAGTAATTTCTCCAGATGTCAAGTCACAAATTACAAATAATTACAACCAAGCCAAGCATAATATTTTCTACAAAATCACGGAAAACAAGAAAGTTTTTAACACAAGTGCTTTAACGTTACTTCACTCACCGCACAACTGATGATTATGTGGTCGCCGACAGTTTTGCAAATAGTCGCAAGATGTTGACATTGTGGTCGGCTCTTAGACCTTACGTTTCCTAGTTAACTGTCATTATTGCAGGGAAAGTCTAATTATTTGTATAGAAATTAAGATTGGATGGGAAGTTTGAAGAAGCGGGATTTTCAATTAGAAATTGTTGGAGTCTCCATCTGCTTTGATGATAAGGTTGATAATACTTTTTAATGTTAAAAGCGTGTAGAATTTAGTTTTCACTGAATAGAAAATCAAAACTTCTTTCGCTCATAATTTTACATATGACTGAATCAAGAATTCATTATTGCTAGAAGTTAAAGAGAAATCTCAAAAAACATCGTGCATTATCTTTCTGGGATTGATAAGAAATCCTTGGACTTTAACTATGTTATCTAAGAAGTTTATTTGAAAGATAGATAATTTTATCCAGAGAATAGTAAACGGTCTTGTTAAAATTAGAGAGAACTGTGGTAATTAACATTGTAGCTGTTATAGTTACGGATCATACTCTGACAAAATAACTGCTCCTTTTTTGTCCTGCTACCTCAATACAATGTCACCATTTCCCCCCCAATTAATTAACCATTTGCCTCTACGGTACCTTAAAAGAAAACTTACTTACGCCACCTACCCTTTACGCAATTTAAAAAATAAATTTCTTTTGCGATAATTACTAGTCGTAGACTTGCGACATTCCTTGAGGGGAGAAATAAAAAGTGCGAATAAAAGAAATGTGCCAAAGGGATGCAGGCAATTGGGTACAAATGAAAGGGCACCGGACTGGGCACGGAATTAGGAAAACATTGGGACTAGAAAATATGTGGAGTGGTTAGTGGTGTTTCAAGTTTTTGGTGAATTGATTGTATGAGTATTGATTACGGAGAAACAGAAAGGACGAAAACATATTTATTTGTCACATGCCAACAGTAAACACAACAAAAAATTAAATAAAAAGCTTTCTAAACTATCTAAACAGAAAAAAGAACAATAATATTGTGGTATCTATACACAGATGTTCAAGTTTCTGTTTGTTTTATTTATTTAGGAGTATTTCCTGTAGATGTAGTATACTAAAGACCACGCAAAATTTATTTTTTAATGAATTTTCGTTATTCCGATTTCCGCCACTGTTGATTCTCCCAAAAAAACATTGTAATGTAGGTGACAATGGTTGAATATTTTACACATTAATAAAAAAAATCATGATTGTTAATGAGTTTTTTTTTATTCTTAGTAAACAAAGAAATTCAAAGAAAAAAAAGGCTACCTAAATTTAAAAAAAAATTTCAACCATACCTCATCTCCACCCCTCTTGTAGTCCTATTTGTACAGACTGCAATGGGCCAGTAAATGGGGTGTAAGAATTAAAAGGTGCTCAACTGCTCAGCGTTCTCCCAGTCGCACTGTCGCCCGTCTGTTCCCGCCTTTATTAGCTCACTGTGCCGAAAACGAGATTTTTAAATGCAGAATTAGGCAAATATAAGTTAAACGTTGCGTTTTTAGCACTGCATTTTTTTGGAAAATATTTTGCATTGTTTACAAGGTAGAACGTTACTTTAAAAAAAGTTTAATAAGAAGAATAAGAATAAGAAAATGGTGTTGAATTAAACGGGTGTCACCAAAGTGGCAGTGTTTAATTTTTGCAAAACATAAAGATATTCAGTTGAACTTCCAGATTTATTGTGTGATCAGCCAGTCAGACTAGCAGTCTGTGAAATTCACTGCTAGCTTTTCTGTTTCCTAATTATTTAAATCTAGATTTCTTCAAAGTTCGAGAAAATTGGTTTCTTCTAGGCAAAAAAAAGTCGTTTTCCAGCAGTGTTTTTTGCGTAGAGTTGCCTTTTGATGTACAGAATGCTTGGTTGACAGCTTCGTAAAGGCTCCGTTAAAACCTTTTTTTAAATTACGATTTTGTTACTAGAAGAACATTAGTAAGTTGTACTAAGTTGTAACGCATCTTATAAACGTACCAGCATTTTGCTAATAAAAGTCCAGCCATAATTATTATCTTAACGCTCATAATCTTATAATCAGCTGATATTAACATTGTCTCTGTAAAGATGTTGGCCGTGGCTTTAATAATGAGCTCACGATCATATCTGTGAGGAAACCGGCATGTCTTAGAACCAAAGAATTCGAAGACATGTAACATCTGCCAAACCGCACTGGGCCCGCGTGGTGGATTATAGCCCATCCTTCTCCTAGAGAGGAGGCCTGAGTCCCTGCAGTGGGAACATTCTATAATGTTTCCACTGCAGCCTATGCTGATGATGATGATGATCATATCTTGAGTCATCTTTGCATAGTTATCCTTAGAAACAACCTCCTTTTTCCAACTTTGATGGGAGCGGAGGAGGTGTATCATGAGATCACGAGAAACAGAGAAGTATGGAAGAAGAAGACATGGTGCCCCGACCCCTAATGAATTGGGATAAGGGCAAGAGAATGAGGATGATGGGGTCAGCTTCCAGAAGAATCGAGTGCAGCTGAATATCAACATTTCTTTACCAATTACTAAAAGTAATTATTCATTTCCAGCAAAAATTATGAAGACCTGTCTGTTTAGTCTTTTCCGAACTATGTTGGGGTCGGCTTCCAATCTTAACTGGTTGCACCTGAACACCAGTATTTTACATGGAGCGACTGCCTTTCAACACAATTGGCATTGGGTAATATGATACTCCTTGGTAAAACTGGTCGTCAGACTGTCGGGCCACTAAAATACCTACTTAGTATTTACTAATTAAATATTTAAAAAAAATACTGAGAATAACGCCTTCGAAAATCGATCAGATTCTGTAAACTATGTTACAATTCATCCAAACCTAACAAAGCCTAATTTCTGCACCGATAAAGTCTAAATTCCCATAGCATAAAGCAACATGCAAAGCCTCGCACGATATTTATGGCCACCATTACTTGTTACAAGGCGACGTGACAAAAGTCACACTTTATTAAAGCCTATTTGTTTTATCGAATAAATAATTTTATTGTGTGCACTCGAGTTAAAGTTTTATTTGTACAAGAAGGTTGGTTCTTGGTTCCGTAGGCGGTTTTTAAAATAGAACAGTGAACTAAATATTTAAAATCGTTAACCGAATCTTTGCTGACATTGACGTTTGCAAACTCTGTCTTCATCTGTCTAGCCAGTCTTTTCCCAGCTATTTTGGGGTCGGCTTCCAGTTTAACCAAATACAGCCGAGTACCAGCTAGTGGACATAGCGCGACTGCCTATCTGACCTCTACAACCCGGTGAGTTCTGGGTAATATAATACCCTTTGGTAAGACTGGTTGTCAGACTTTCGTATTACAAATGACAGCCGGGAGCAACCGCTTAACGGTACCTGCTTTGGGGTACGAAGGAAACTACGTATATAATGGGCTGAACTCATCCACAGACCAACCTAGGCAAGTTACTACTTATTCTGTAGTTCGCTTGTAATGGCTTGAATTTCGAACTGTCAAAAGTTAGAATTCCCAGCTTCTTCCTTCTTCTTCCAAGCGTCGTTACTTCGTTCAAATTCTTGTCTATTGCATGAAAAGTGTTGCCTAAGTAATTTACTAAATTCAATTAATCTTAAATTAATCTGCAGTAAGTAAAACCAAGAGTTACAAACCAGAAGCTTGAATGTGTAAGAGAATCCCGCCTGTGGAACCTTAATTACTTACAGATTTCTCCCGTCTTCCTGCTCTGAAACCCAACCTCCGTATAAACATAATAATAACTAATTTAAACAATAAATATTCAATTAGACCCTATAATTTGTTGTCAAAAATTGAACACATCGTCCAAGTCCCTGGGACAACGAGGGACCATTTATATTACCATAAAACGGACATAAATACCATAATGCTACTAACTATTCTATTTATAATGTTTATAGCCTAAAGCGGTGATTAGAAGGGAGACGTGTGAGGTTCCGTGGAGGTTTTTCAATTATGGCAATCAAAATTTAAATGTAGAATGCATCAGTACCGATAGGCTAGAGTCGGTGCATAAGGGGCCAGAAGACAGGCGTCGTCGCCGAGGGAGGCCTAGAAAACGCTGGCCTGACGACCTAGAGGCGTTTGTGAGAGATTGGCCAGAGTAAACCGCACGCAAGAAGAGTGGAGGGCTTTGCCCAGCACTGTGTCATTAGAGGCTTAGTAACAACTAGTAATTAGTTGAAAAATTTGGCAACGAGTTTGGCACTTTCAGTAGCCTATAATGTGTAAACAACAGGACTGGCAGAGCACGATATGTATAAGTACCTCATTGTTGGTGAGAGTAGGAAAGTCATGAGTTGTGATTCTCTGCCCAAGGCATTGATATAAAAACTAGGCCAAAAACTATGGCCCAAGGTCTGAATTTCCCGTCGGGGCTGCGGGTTGTTCGCAAGAGATACCGCGGCCTCGACATGAAGGGCTAAGAAGGAACATGGGTGGTTTTTAGTCAGTAGAAGTCTGAGACTCCCTTTCGCTCTGCCCAAGAGCGGGAGGGGGTTATTTGATGATTTCCCAACCCTCCAAAAAAAAAAAAAGGTCTGAATTTGGAACTGGAATTAAACTGTTGGAAAAGGGGAAGGCTTCTATAAACGACTAGAACACTACTGTTAAATAATCCATAATTATATTGAATTGGTCCTATCTCCCAAAAACTTTGGTACAATACCGATTTTGTTTAGGTAGTTTCTAAGAAAATATCATAAAGATTTACAGGCATATCAAATGTACATTAAAACACCTTTATACCTTTTTAAAAGTGAGAAGAAAAATTACCATTGTCACCTCGACTTTCGTACGAAATAACACTTTCGGACTGCACCTTAATAAACTAAAGAACACGAATAAAACAATTGCAGTCATTAATTAACTGAATACACAAGTTATAAATTACTTTCGCCTTGTCCAAGCCGATAGCGCTTCCATTCACAAATTATTCAAAATTATTCGAAAAACAAAACTGAGCCTTTGATTAATCGACGCCATTGGTTTCCGAGCTCCTTTGGATTTACAAACTTAATTTTACAGGTCAAAAATTAAAAATCACGCAAAAATGCATCTTAAGTTAACAACGTACCAATTTAAAAAATGTATGACTAATGTTGTAATTCGAAAAACAAATTCGTAGTAAATGTAAGTGTGAAATCAATTCTAGGTTCAAAAAAGCTCAAATTCGAAATACTAGTCATTGCGAATTAAGTCTTAAATTAATACAGGTAGGGTGTATTTTAATTGAGGTATTCACTTTTGAGGTTATGTGTCAAAAGTTTGAGATATAAGCGTGCGCCGCCCGCCGGCAGAAAACGACTCACATAGATTACGTTCGGATTCACGCTGCGTCGGCCGCGTACTTGTTTATTTGTTTATCCTTGTCTCTGGAACGTTTTATTTGTTAATAATTATTTTGATGTCTCTTTTAGTCGGTGGTTGTTCGTCTTAATTTAAGTGGATTAATCTGTATTTAAAAGTATCTTGATATTTTTATTAGTCACAAATCAATCGTTTTATGAGAACAGAATAGTGGAGTAGAGGTAATTAAAACTTACACATTCCAACACAAAAAAGTCTTACTAATAATTTAACAGTGGCAATAAAAAGTATGTAAACATTACCTTAACACGTTTGGATACGCGTCCGAAAAAAAGGCGCCATTTTTCTCCCATAAAACCCGCTAATTACTCCCCAATAACAACAAAAAATCAAACATTATCAGATTTCGCTTTATTTATATCGTGTGTTGGTATCTTTAGGATAAACGGGGAACGCTGTATGTACACTTAATTAGTACAATCTTAACTTTATGCGTTCCAGATTGCTATGGTAATAGGTCCTTAGTGGTTGGCCGCCATAAGTGGCGTCCTTTCGATTTGTTTGTTGATTAGATAAATTAATATTTACTTTGCGTGTATGAATATTGAGAATGTTTTGGAGTGAGCGTGTGCGTGATTTGTTATTGTGACGTGTTTTGTGTTTTTTCTATATGTTTTTGACGGTTTTTACAACCTGCTTCTGATTTCTCGACACCTTATTTGATATTAAAATAAATAAATAAATAAAATTCATTTAATTTAGGTAATATAACCCATTTTAGAAAACACGATTAAAACATTAGATAACGTCACACAAAACAAATACAATTCCACAACACTCACAATTCAATTAATCATAATTCAATTCAATTAAACATAATTCAATATTAAAGAGTATCCATGGAGTTTCTTTTCCTGTATTTTCCACCTAGATCGCATTTCTACGATTATTTTCAATAAGATTACCAGCTTTTAGGTAGCTTGTATTCATTTTGATTTTTACCTCATCTTTAGAGGTGGCTCAGTAAAGAGCAGCGGGGGCCTAGTGGAGAGCAGAGGTGTTGGCGGCCCAGTGGCATGTTAAGACATGCCAACCAAAATTTTGAACACTTGCGCCATAGACACATTGGGCCTGAGTACCTAGTGGATTACAACTACGGCACATTTCAACCCATTCCGTGTCATAGAGAGGAGGCCTGTGTCCCAGCAGTGTTGCCTACTTTAAATAAAATCACCCTGCTCGATTTTCAAGGCTCAACTCAACACCAACAGGACATTTTTATAGCAATAACTCATTTTACTTAGAAATATATTATAATGTATTGCTTAGAGAATCGGCATTAGAAGTAGGTATTGGTTGTTAAGAAATTACATTAAAAAATAAACTTTATTCCTAACCATTAATAATAATATATTTTCCAGAATTAATTACAGCTGCCTTCTTAATCGGTATTTAACAACTCATATAAACATTATACAAGACTAACACCGGCTTTTATTACTACTTAAACGTAGGAACTGCAGTTATTTCAATATTACAGCCTTGCAAGTGTAAAATAAATACTATAAATGCTATAACGAGGCTGTTTTAGTGTGTATAATTAGTTTTATGTGAATATTTAACCTTGAAAGATCTTCTAGAGATTACGCAGGATATTTGAGACTTAAGATATGTTTTTTGTAATTTATAAGTTACTAGCTGTATGCGTTGCATTGCAATGCTCTTTTTCCTACCTACCTACCAACTACCTACCTACTACCCTACCTAGTACCTACCTTCCTACTACCGTACCTACCTACCTACAACTTTCTCACCGTTTAAACCTTCCCTGGATTTCCACGAATATTTCAAGACTAAAATTAGCCAAATCGGTTCAGCCGTTCTCGAGTTTTAGCGAGACTAACATAATTGCAATTCATTTTTATATAAATAGATAGATTAGCTTTGGCTCGCGTCACTTTTTTTGAAATTATAATAAAAACATTACTTCCCTATTTGTGGTTAACAATTTCAAGGGTTTATTTTACGGAACTATAACTTATTTAAAAAAAAGACTAGCCTAAGTTGCTCCCTATAACATCAGTTATCTGGTGGTGAATAAATGTTATAATTTTATTTGGATTGCTGTTTTCTTGAGAGAGCGGAACAAAAATTAAGGCTGGTTTCAATTTACCTAACCTAACCACTTTTTATTTTTCTTATTTGAAAAACATAAAAGTCCAATGTTTTCGATATTGCAGTTAATGGCACATGACCAACTCCAACCAACTTTCAAAAATGTACACAGACGCTGTTTTATCATCATCATTCTCTTGCCCTTATGCCAATTCATTTAGGGTCGACGCAGCGTGTCTTCTTCTTCCATACTTCTCTATTACTCGTCACCACATCAGACAGCTCCTTTCTAACCATATCATACTTTACACAGTCCATCCATCGTTTCTTTAGTCTTCATCTACTCTTGTACCCATCCACATTCCTACTCAAAACTTTCCTCCTACCATGTTTGTGAAAATTTGGACAATGCTGAAATAAAAATCAAACTCATTCAGTTATTAAAAAGACAAAATGGCATGTCATGAAATAATAATTATAGAAAACAAACGCGTGAATATCATACACTTTAAAAACAAATTGTTTCATGGTGCAGTCAAGTGCTGTATCGATAATTTCGAACATAATCTGTCATCGAATGAATCGAAACATAATCGAACGATTTCGCCACACGCAGCCAATCAGACACACCGATGAGATCCGATGTAAGGGAGCGGTGTGAGATGTGAGAGGTAGCGATTTAGACTTTGTTCTGGACGATACAAAGCAGGTTTTTGATAGCGTTGTGGGAGGAGGTATAATACTAGACAATAGTTATGTTTTTTTAGTCATTTATACAAATAAATACAGTGGTATCTATTTATATTATCAAAATTACAGCTTTTTATTGAGAGCGTATGAAAATATACGGACCTTGAAAATAAAAAAAACTTTTTTGTTTGTTTTATTTCGATCTTTATGTTTGTTCTGGCTAATCTCGGAAACAACCTACTTTGAAGGGACTGTTTTTTGCCAGATAGCTGATGTTATTGTTGTGCAACTTAGCTACTTTTATTTTAAGAAAAAAATTGCGTTCAGTGCAAAAAAATTAAAACCCTTGAAATGCTTAACAAAATCCGATTTCAAAAAGGAAGTAATATAATTATGTTTTATCATTTCACGCGGAAGAAGGTCGCAGGGCACAGCTAGTAAGGAATAAATAAGTGAAAGAAGTGGTACAATAAGCAGCTGTTTTTCTTTTTTAATTCCATACATAAAATATTTAAGACTGCATGAACCCCAATCCATTTTCATTGTACGAACTTATAAAAGCAATTGTTCTGACTCAATCTCCGATCGCATTATTCAAATTCAATTGCTCATAAACAATCTCAAATCCCAATTCGCTTCCACCTCTCCCTTACACCACCTACCTCTCAATATGTAGCCAGAAACGCGCCGCCCTGTAATTCCAATACTTACGAACATTACCCAGGGATCGCACTATTATAATGTATTAAGGAATATTATTTTATGGCCAGCCCGACGCGTTATAGCCGTTTTGTGCGCGGCTAAAAATACCGACAGCGAGTAACCACCTTTATGGGTATCGATATCGGTAATAGTGTGCACAAATTATGCACGTCACTAATTTTATTTGTTGAATTTTGGTATGGGGATAATGAGTTATTTTGAGGAAGAATTGTTATTGCTACTAGTAGCAAACCACCGTTATCTATAAGTCTGATCAAATTTAAATCTAAATGTTATACATATTTCACATAGACCTACATGAGCACTTATAAGACTGTGTACTTATAGAACTGATCAAGACAAAGTCATACAAGTCGAACAAGTCAAGTCGAGTCAAGTTGGCTGGTGTGACAGTAGTAATACAGGTAAAACTGCACATTCATAACCTATCTAGATAAAGACTTTCAGAAGTTCGTTGCACGTAATGTCTATTTCAGATTCCTACAAAGCTTTTGATAGCTTTACCTGTATTACTAAGTTCAGGCGATGACTGGTTCACGCACATTGTTTTTTTCTCCTACTGAATTTTTAGCCGACTGCGGCGAGATCTAAAAGGAGGTTTAATATGCTTGATTTCCACCTGCCATTAAAAAAAGCAATGTCATTTGCCCATTCCAAGTGTGATTGCCAGTTAGCCCCAGCAATGACATTACGACTGAGTCACAAATAACGGTATTAGATCTTAAACATTAGTTTAGTTCACATGTGAACGTAATATGAACTGTTTTCTCAGTATTTTGGCAGTAAGGGTCATAGTTTAGTTGACATTTAGACCAGTGGTCTCTGACTTTACTAATGTTTATTGCTTATAGTTGTTGCAATTTTCGGCTTTATTGCTTTGAAGCAGACTTTCAGTGTCCTCAGGTCGTGAGCCGGGCCGTCAAGTAAGCATTTTGTACAACAAACTAAGTTACTCTAAGTAAAAACCATTGCTACTTTTTTTGACCATTATAAATAAATTACGTAACTATTTTTTTTGAATTATTTTATTCAACAAACATATACGACGTTGGCAATAATATTTGTTTGTTTGACAAATTCAAATTTGCAACCAACATAATTATTGTATTTTGTATTCTACACGTAGTGATAACCAATGATGTGTCTGCCTGTTCATAATTACAGTAAAAGTTTTCATGAACTTCTTTAATGCAGATAGTTTTCCTATAGTTTCTTGCGCTCGTTCTAACAGTACAGTCCTGTTCACAAGCGTTGTAATATAATGGTATAATCACGCACAAAACAACTTTATAAGCTCAGTGTTGCAGGTGTCTTAATTTATGTTACGTAACATTCTGCTCAGCTTAGCTTTTATTACAGTTTTGTTCATAAGTGTACAAGACTTGTACAATTATGCGCAAGGAGAATGTTTTCTTGTTATATGAAATGGTTTTTCGTAAGTTTAATTAATGTAGTGATTATTCATTTAGACAGCAAATGAAGTCATAACTTCATAAATCATTTCATAATTTACTTATTTTGTATGAAAAATTGATTGTGGAAAGAAAGAACCATGACGAGCTTTTTCCATGAAAATTGGAATAAACTCAGTACTTCACTAATTAATTATTGGAATTACATTAATGGTACCTATATTAAAATACATTTTTTCCTATTAGAAAAAGTATGGTAGAAGACAGGAAACTACATGAATAGAGAGTACTTGTACAGACGCCAGTACATAAAGCTACCCGAATTAGTCAAATGTTCTCAATCAAGCTTGAACCTAATGCTTAAGTGATAAAGTTGAAAATATTTTCAAGAAAAAAAAACAGATTGTAGTAGCTTGATGTACCTTTGCGTCAAAATGTTTGAAATAGAAGAAGAAGATCAAAATCACAGTTTCTTTTCGCAAAGTTTAGTTTATTCGCAAAGATTACCATGATGCGTGAAGGCATGACTTTTATATGACTGATGCATGACTCACACTGGCCATACAACCCATACACACCATATTTCATAACCTCTATTACCCACAATAATTTCACTATCGGTACAATTACACACAGCTTTACAACTTTTTCACACGATAGTTTCTATCTTTAATAAGTACAATCGTGTTCACAAGTGCTACGTACAGTCGCGCACAATGGCGCGCGCGCACGACTCGAGGTGTGAAAGGTTATGTTGAATGCGCGCGCGCAGCGGATTATGAGAATTATATCGTCGACTGTGATTTTACGCCGCAAACGCGTAAAGTTTGTGTGTTGGGTGTTATGTGGATGTTACTTGTGTTTTCTTATACTAAGTTATTTCTGGATATTTTTTTGAAAAGAAAAGCCTCTCCATAAACGACATTAAGCCCCAAAGGTATTTTAAATCAGTCTCCCATAATTAAGTTTTAGTTACCCACAAAAACCGGGCAAGCTTTGTTAAAAAAATAAAAAATATTATTTATCAAATAATATTTTTTATTTTTTTGAAAACATCCTAATTATTGACTCAACGCTTACTGATACTGAGAAAACATTTAAAAGAAAGCACAAAAATGTATTTTATTTTCTACAAAACAACTCCACCACTGCAATACTAGTCTCCGAAGTCCAATTAAAAAAACGTCACCAAAAACGGCATCTGCAACAAAAACACAGCAACACCAGATCCTTATATTTCTTGTACACACCGAGCCATATAATCATACGTATACAGTTATTGTTTTTTCCCTCTACTAATAAGCGGCCGGCCAGTCATTGATACAAAATTATTGATTGTGCGGGCTTGCGATAATCCAGCGTAGAAATAAAATTATTTTAGCTTTAGTACACATATTGAGATTGACATACAGTATTTCAAGTGCGAACAGAATCGGAAATGGCTCACATTATGTACGTTCAAAGTGGTAATGCGAATTTTAAGCATGCTTTATGTTAAAGATTAAGTATACAAAAAAGTGTCTTTTTGCCAAGAAAATGACACAATACGAAAATAAATTAATCACAAAATATATCGCTCAGCATTATGTTGTGTTAGAGAAACCTGAAGGCGAAATGGAGACACAGCACTGGTTGACTGACTTACTCGTTAATAATTAAAGGCTGTTGCATCACCAGCACTTACATAACATAACATAATGCCTTTAATAGGTTAGGCAGGGGTGTACCCCCTAGTACACTCACATTTCGCCAGTTATTTGTTTAATACCCATGTACCTAATAGGGGGGCCTATTGCAATCAACCGGGCAACAATCCCGCATCCCTGGCTGCTACTGAGTAATTCCTGATGGAAAGATCCAATAACACTTTGCTGAACCTGAAAATTGACCACTAGACCAACGAGGCAGTACCACCATTTAATTTACCACCAGCGTTTAATTTAAGAAACAGCTTAATTTTTTTTCTTGGGTATGACATCTCTCTGTTCATCGTCGGCTCTTTAACCGGGCTATCCTGTGGGTTCCTTGAGTAGTTATAAGGCATCCAAGGGCTTGGTTTACTGGTTATCCTTATACTGTGCCGTACCACTGTTATACAGGGCGGATGTGAGAAACGGGTGATGATTAGATTAGTTTGAAGTATCATCTGCTAGAGTTGGAGATAATAGTTTTATGGGTGTGTATTAGTAGCGAAAACTGGTCGAGTCCATGGTTATTTTCTACGCCTATGGGTTTTTTTGTGAACCAGCACTTTGCCGTTAGAACAATCATTTCACACATGTGGTTTAGATAAAATTTATTATTACAATAATAGTTCTTTGGCGCATAAGCTAATAGCTGCTAACTGGCATAATATGATGTCTGATAATAAATTCTAAAGATGGGGCCACTAGTGGCCACTTCGAAGAAGTTTGTATAATAATCTCGTGTTACGATACTCGTACGTAAAAGGAAGATGTTGAAAATGCAGATGTTTTTAAGAAAAAATCGTCCTGAAACCTTAATTTAAGACCCGATATCGAAGAATACCGATTTTAAGCCTTTTCCAAACTATGTTAGATTCGGCTTTTAGTCCAACCAGGTTCACTTGCATATTAGTATTTTACATGGAGCTACTGCACGCCTGACCTCTACAACCCAATCACCATTTTCATCATTTCAGCCATAAGACGTCCACTGCTGGACATAGGCCTCCTCCTCCTAAAGGGGGGGATTTGCCATAATCGTCACGCTCGGTGGCGATCGCAGTATGGTTGTTACAAAGGCACAGAAAACGCTGCTGCCCATTTTCTGGTAAGTCCCTTAGTCGCCTCTTACGACACCCACGGGAAGATATGGGATGGTGCTATTCTTTACGTCCGACACCATACGGAACACAACCCAATAAGGACTGGGTGATATGATACTTCTGGGTAAGACTAGTTGTCAGACTTTGAGTCCACTGCATGACTTTTTATTGGGACAAGCCTGCCACACTATTCCCCAACCACTGTAACTCCTGTTAGCCAGAATCTACAGTGGCGACCACAAGAAAAGCGCTGAGACGACAATGAAGCTCGACGATGTCCCAGAGAAACGATTTAACTGTCTTGGATCCCGCAACGAAATTAATCAGAAAAGAAACGCGGAGAAGTAAGAAAAATATAATTTCCACTAGTTGCGTGACTATCTGTAATACAAGTAACTATCAAAGATCTTCTAATAACAGCCGGGACCAACAGCTTAAACTAGGTTAATGCGGCTGAAAATTGTCCCGAGTGGCTGTTATTATTCTGTCACGAGCTCCTCTCAATACAAGATCGATGAAATAGCCCTCAAAATACCAATCCCACGACAGATCTATCCCACAACAAACCCTGTTAGCAATAGCAATCGCCCGGCAACCGGTCGCTACCGTTACTACAGTTGCCATTGCCACCGCACTAAAGAAACTACTGTTGTCCATAATACAATTGACTACACAACATGGGCTTGTGGTTTCACTTACCCACCGACGAAATTACGTAAATGTCCGTGGATACAAGTTGCGTATGAGTAAGTATTGACCACAGAGTAGCGATTTGTAAGTGTAGTAAGATTTGGTTGGATTTTGTTGTTCTGTATTTTAGTGTGATGTGGTGCCCCTGCAGAAGTAGGCTGCCATTCTGATTTATTTCACATCGACTATTAATCCCGATGTAAGTCTGAAGTTCTTCCAAAATCTGTCCGTAGTATCATCATCACCGATCTGGTCTCCCCTAACCCTGTGCTTTTGCTTATATCTTATGCAAGTCTTGCAATTTTTACAACGTCATCGGTCCGCCTCGTGGAAGGCTTTCTAAAGCTGCGACGTAAAATCATCAGGAAAAATGCAGGGAAATGTTGACTTTAGACTTCAACTTGAAATCTCAGTTTTAATTGTATGATAGGTTCAAAAACTGTATTTTATTTATTTAAGAGTAAGTGAAACATACAGCCAATTTATTGCAACTTACTAAGTATAAGTTTTATAAAAAATAGACTGTAAAAGAAGTTGTGAACAACACAGGCACAGCTTACAAAAAAAAAACTAGGAAACGCTATGATAAGTGCTTAATCTAATTACATAATATTTTAGTTAGTTAATAAATAATTACAATTCAGTACTTTAGTAATTTTGTCTATTTAGAACAAAGCTGTTTCTCAAAGCCAGCATTTACAAGCCCACTGTAACTTTGTAAGTACAAAGCCTTCGCAATTCGCAGCTAAATCAAGAATAGTTCCCCTAAGTAGGTGTCAGGTATCTTTTAGAATATTTATCTTAATCTTATCGACGCGCGCGCAGTAATTGGCGACTAATTGCGTTTCGTTGTAATCACAGCGTGTAACACTTAGCTGCGCGGGAGTGTTGGCCGACGCAAATGTATGTTTGTTTTCGTTTACATGTGTCAGTTTACTTCTTGTGACTGATGTTGTGGTGTCTTTTGTTTGGGACCGAGTTGGTTCTGGTTGTAATTTGGCTATTTTAATTTAAGTTCCAAAGTATAGACACTCGTAGTCTATCGGTGTGATCGTCGGACTGTCAAGTCATAAGTTTCTGGTCTCTGATTTTTCGAAGTCATTTGCATTTTATGGTAAAATGTAGAATATGAATGTAGATGGCTTTAAGAGTAAAGAAAGACCAAAAAAACGATGGATGAACTATGTGAAGGATGATATGGCTAGAAAGTATGTGACTGCTGAGATGACGAGTAATAGAGAAGTATGGAAGCAGAAGACATGTTGTGCCGACCCCAAATATATTAAGATAAGGGCAGGAGATTCATGATAACGCTATCACTTCTTTTGGTGAAGGAAAATATCGTGACAAAACCAGTATGCCTGAAAGATATTTCTCGACGGTATTTAAAGCCAAGTCAGAAGTCCATGAGCGACATAAAATTCCGTCACCAGGTTAGGCACTAACCACACGATAGAGAAATTAGAAGTTCCAGAGTCCACCCGAAAGTTATGTCGATAGGTAAGTAACCTATTTATAACAGTACCTTAGTATGAATAACAGTAAGTATGAAGAATAGAGTGAAAATATACCAAAAAAATATCACATTGCTTAAAAAAGTGTCAGACTGACGTCATTTACGAAAACAAAAACGAATTAAGTCATTTTTAGTCAAACATCCTGATAGTTAGACTTTTTTTGATGCTTATCTTGATGTTTCATTTACTATTAGACTCGCCGTGTGCAATATGACGGCTGCAAACTAGAGAGTCTAGAGAGCAAACACATGAAGGATATTTGTTTGTCTGTGTGTTTGTTAATCATGAGGTAACGATGAAGTCTGGTAGATCTAGGTGGTAACGTACTCTCGGCAAAATTTTAAGTACCTAGGTTCTAGTCATCATCATCGTGGACGCTGTTTTTTTTTTCAAGAGTGTGTAAGGAAAGTTTTGTGTATGAATGTGAATGACTGTAAGAGAAGGGAGATACAAAGAAACGACGGACTATTTGAAAGATAATAAAGCTAGAAAGGGAGATGGCAAATGGTACAGGGTTCCGTGGTATGGTATTGAAAATGAAGACATGCTGCGCCGACCCTAAATAAATTGGAATGTGGGCAATAAAATGATGTTGAGAGAAGCAACAGAAAACATATAATTTCTAAATGTTTTTTATAGAGGCAATCTCTCTCTCACTCACTCCATATAATATGGAGGATTCCATTACGCAACTCATATGCGCCAAATATCAATTAAACACATAATTGTTTTAATAAAATGACGTGTAATACAATAATGGCCGTGCCGCTTGTGTCGCCCTCTGCCGGCGAATATTGTAATTTTATGCAATAAACCAGCGCGAGTGTCGCCAACGAGACAAACGTGTTCCGAATTTGAAAATTAAAATTTGAAACATGACGACAATATGACGTTCTAGGTGTGACTGTTTTGGCTGAAATTTGATGTTTTGCTGTTTTTGGTTTTATTTTTGAGATTTTAGAAACAGCATGGTGTGCCAAATATTGGGAGGCAGATGACATGAGAGACATGAGGTCATGCATGACCTATTTCCACTGGATAATTCGGCGCTTTAAAATAATTTGTGTCCCACTGTAGGGCAAAGGCCGTTCCCTCTTTTCACTGTTTGCCAAACAAACATTATTTTGTGAGCTTTTCTTTCTCGGAAAGTGGTCCAAATGACGCACAAATTAGGATTGTTACTTTTTCTTCATTGAGTATTCTTAGCGGTTCTCTAACTTCTTCGCATTTGATCTACCGAAATCTGGCAAAATTGGTTTATAAAAAATAGGATAGCACACAAGCCTACCATAATATTAGGTACTATTTGTTTCTCATAATATACAACAAACTAAATAACCACAATCCATTTCCAAGGGTTTAGAATTAGTGACGTAACAAGCGTCACGTGCGTTCTATGGCCGCAAGTTTGTTGTTCGGCAAACTTCGGGGATGGTCGGAGCGGCTCGGTTCAGGGGTTAATCGTAATTAACCGTTTTAGTGCGGTTATGTGGGTTACCGTTGTTAATGGTTGTTTTTTGAGGTTTTTGATGGGCGGATGATTTTTTTGGTAGATTAGTTGAATGAAGATCAAGAGCTTATTGAAAGGTCCTTTGGGATGATTATTTTTCTGTGAGAAGAAGTAACATAAAGATATCTGCAACAGTAAAAACGTCACATGGACATCGTTATATAATTAGATTTTGAAATGTCACACAAATTTTGAGTTTTACATCCCTATTTTACACACAGACTCACTTCACATTTCTAACCGAGAAGAAAATTCCCAATTTATCGCCATCTTCAGTCAAAACTGACATTCAAACAGTGCAACGGAGATACATATTATATTCCTATCTATACAAAACTATTATCCCACACTGTTGACCAAGAATTGATTGGCTTAGTAAAAATGTATTGTGATCTAATTTTTCCATCACATAGACCAATTTTCGGCGAGTCAAATATATAGGCGAGCTTCACTCTGTATAGTTTGTATTCCGGACTACCGGTTACAATAAACGCAGTTTTATAATTCAAAACTATATTCGCCCTCTTCTTTTGTTCTTCAAATAACTCATATGTACAGCCAGGATGAAATTCCTTAAAACTTCCCATTTTAAATCGAGAAGCAAAATTCTCAATTTATCACCTGCATCTGCCAAAACTTACATTCAAACAAGCGCTAAAACGGAAAGCCATAGATCCAGCGTTGTTGAACGAAAATTGATAGGGCTCAGTAAAAATTGATGGTCATCATTACCGTGTCGACAAACGTTCGGGAGCGCGTTATAAAATGCAAAGTGTTCGACGGGTGTTGACAATTGCAGTACGTAGGGGCGCCATCTTGCCGTGTTCGAATTTTTAATTTGTGTTATGAGACTGGCGATATTTTGTTTATGGACGACCCATGGAACTAATAACTTCTAAGTATGACCACGCTTCTAAAAAGTTTAAATACTTTTGGCTATGCTGTTTTTAGCTGGTTCTGTGATCGATCATCAATAATAATAATATGTTATTTTTGAAGAACTCTGATAACGTTCAGCATTCAGAAGATTATCAAAATATTATTAAATTCATAAGTTGCAATTTGTAATTTAATGTGGGGCAATGTTACTTCAAAGAACCTAGTTGAATTATCTAGATATAAATAATATAAAGTATCCTGCTTAAAGATTCCGCAAATTACATTGCAGCAAACTGGTTCCCTCAACCTGTTGGCGATGCATAAACCTATAAGTAGTGAACAAATTAACCTAATTCGATAAGTTTTGCGATAATTTATAGCTTCAACGTAGTTTGTACGAAAAGTTGTTCCTATGAATCGCATACTTGCCTTCAGTCGAAAACAATTGGAATATTTAAGTATTAAGTCTTCGAGCGTCCTTATGATCACCCGGTGGATCATAAGACATTCAAGCAATGTTAGCGGACGTTCAAGAGGTTAATTACAGCAAAAATATGCTTGATTCACTTGATTGGGTTACGTTTTTATTCAGCCATTGTTTATAATCGATTCATTGTGATAGCAAACTTTTTTCTCTATCACCGGTCTTTCTGACAGCCCTGGCAGAACACGGCGTTCCTAAACCGAATTCTATTACTTTTTATGTTCGTTCGAGTTAGGAACACGTTGTAGAATAACACCTTGAGAGTTTGAATGTGATTCTGAACTGTTACAGAATGAGACTTCGTTCTAAATTCAATTTGCGAATTGCGATGTCCTTGCTCGCGTTTTTGGTATTTATGTTTGGAGTACTACCAGATTATTCGGATTTCTGTGAAATTATCGTACTTGATCACAAAATGATTAATGATGTTTATTTTTTACACAATTCACAATTTAAAACGACATGGGTGTTTTATACGCGTACCTGACTACTTACTCTGAGAAGAAACTGCATACTCAGAGGTCTCCTAAATGGTCCAGACATAATCTTGGTTTCTAATACTACTTGGTATAAATTTCTTAGCTACATTGCCTCGTAGGTGGACAAAAAATCGAGTATTTGAATAATGCTGCGATTTGGGAAGAGCCTATTTCCTTGAGAAGACTTCTTCTGGTTGTTTTTGCGGTGACATTGTATCAATTTAAGATGAATGCGGCAGAGTACCTCGATTCAATTGTTTTTGTCTTATTTGTTTTGCAATTTGTTGGTCTGTTACAGCAAATGCGTGATTAGTTACATAAATGTGTAAAATCAACCTTATTGCTAAATTATTTAGATCTATTTCTTGATCTTTAATGTCAATGTTACCGACACTGCGATGCTGCTCGTCCTTATCTTCAAAGAAAAGCTCAATGAACTCTGTCGTAGGTAGTGTATGTACCTACTACCTTCATATCTTTTTAATAAAATATTTTTACACCTTCCATATTTTCCATTTAATAAAACGTTTCATCACGATTTAATAAGCCTTGGCGGTACGATCAGCGATATCTTAGATTATTGTCAGACATACGCGTGCGAGGTATTTTATTAAAAAGCGCGGGATGGAACGCGCGCCATATTGGCAATAGACAAACTTATGAGAACTTTACAACGAATATGTGGGGTATTTGTTTTTTTTTTGGTGTAAATTTATGGGTGTTATGACTGAGAAGTAAGCGAGGGACATTGATTAAATTACTAAGCAAGGTTTTTAGACAGTTTTGTGTAGCCGAAAGATATAGGATGATAGTACCTACAGTAGTACCAATCACCACCTTTTGAAAAAACCCACGTCAATGTATTGTCATGTGTCTATTTAATGACATCATCATTATCATTCTCCTGACCTTATCCTAATTTATTAGAGGCATGTCTTCTTCCCATTGACTTAAATATTACTGCGTAAGGACTGGGCGGACGGCATGTTAAAATGACGCCACAAACGTGGTCCCAATAAGGTCTTTCCTAAGCCGAAGTGAACTAGTCCACGATCGGCTCTCTTCGGGTGCGGTCGTAAATTTTATTAAAAGCTTTATTTATGTTCTTTATATCTCGAAAATGCCACGCCGCTTATACAAGGTTACGTTAACGAGCAGACTACACCAATTCTCTGTATGGCGAACGCGTCGAGCAAATGTTCGGACGACCGTATCTTTAGTTTTTATATTATCAATGCTTCTTCCATATTTCTCTATTTCTCGTCATCTCATAAGACACCTCCTTGCTTGCCATAATCATCCTTCACATAGGCCATCCATGGTCATGGCAAAGTAAAGCTTTCGTTAAAGTAGAGAGGAATGGGTTCATCAGCATCACTACGTCCTTTTGCCATAGCCTAGTTAAATATTGAGCTAAAGGGCCATTACAATTTGACCTTTTTATTACGAAATTAGTTCACTTTTCACTTCAACGTGGGTTCAACAGAAAGAAAAGTACGTATAAACGCGTAAGTTTGCATCGCCGCAGTTCCGCTGGCTGTAATGTTGATCGCATCGCGCATACTGATGACGTATTATCTCTAGGGTTGGTAGAGAGTTGACGTAAAATATTGACGTCACCTTCCTCACTTTTTGACATGGCTGCTCATGAACAGGAAAGAAAGTCTGAACATAGAATGTAATGTAACTAAAGAAATAGGTATGTGTTTTGTTATAATTATAAACACCTGAATCGATTTTGATTTCCCGTTATTAGAAGTGGTTGGATTTATTGACAATATTTAATTTCAGTATGGTTATTTCAGGAATCAGGCAGTCGTGTGTTTTTCATTGCAGTTTATTATTATAATTTTGTAATTATAATAAAAGTTTCGGGTTACGTTCCTGTCAACCCTATTCAGTTACCTGAGTTCTGGTGTTCATCGTGAATCCCTTGAACTGACACTTGCAGGCGTTCTCAACTTCTTGGTATGACGTAATAAACAGTTTTGCTGTTTTTATTTAATCAAACTGTTTGCAGGATTAGTTGGTTGGTCTAGTGGGCGCGATTGCAAAAGCTGAGTATGCGGCCATGGCCCATGGGTTTGATTCCCTGGCCTGTTTAAGTCTTATTGGGTATTTTCCCAAAAGGAATATCTCAGTAGCAAGCAGCTACGGAGTCTGGACTTGTGCCCAGTTGGTGGCAATAGGGTCGTCCCCTATTATATCAGAATTAACATAACAATATTACTTACCTAATAAAATTAAAAAATGGAACAGAATTTGTATGGAATAATATTACTATGCCAAGTAAGTTTATGGGAACTTAATCGTAGGTGCTGGAACAGAGATGGCGCCTACTAGGGCCAGTGCCTGCCAGGGTTATGTAATTTGTTCGAAAGTGTTACCACGGTCCTGGAACTCAAAGGGCATAAGAATGAACACTGATGGGTTTTAGTCAGTAAGAAACTGGCATTGCCTCCTGCTCCGCCGTGCGCGGGGAGGAGTATTTTGATGATATCCAATCGTTACACAGGCCCTAAGTCTCTCGTCGGGGCTGCGTGTCCCCGTCGGGGCTGCGGGTTATTCGCAAGAGATACCGCGGCCTCGACATAAATGGCTAAGAAGGAACATTGGTGGTTTTTAGTCAGTAGAAGTCTGACACTCCCTTTCGCTCCGCCCAAGAGCGGGAGGGGTTATTCCATGATTTTCCACCCGCCAAAAAAAAATGGCCCTAAGTCTAAGTAACACTAAACTACCTACATAATTAGCTACTAACTAACCACTTCAGCTCAAGAAGAATTCCGCTCTAATTACCATGACAGACCAATGTCCTATAATCGAGCATACACAATATTCTATTCAACACATTGTGCGTTTGCGCAGTCAATGAACAAGGTGCAGAACTGCTATTTTACCGAGTTAACGGGTACAAGCGATTTCTCTGCTTATCTCCCTATTGTTGGCTTTATGGCTTAGTTTCAAGGAGTTTCTAGTTTTCACTTGGCTTAGGTTTTCACGTTAGATGAAAGTAACACAACATAACACCACGCCTGTAATCCCCGAAGGGTTAAGCAGATGTGTAATAGCATACACACAATTCGCCAGTTATGTTTAAGTCCCAAGTAATGGGGGCAAATGCAAATGCAAATGCCACTAACAGGGCACAAATCCAAAACGGCGGCTCCGAATCCTTGGCTGCTACTGAAAAATTTCTGATAGAAAAACCCAATAATACTTGACCCGAAACGGCAATCGAACCCAGGAACCTCATGCACAGCAGTCGCTTACGACCACTAGCCCAAAGAGGCAGACCATAGTAACATTTCTTCCAATCATGTCATCCTATAACCTGATATACTTAGCTCCTCATTTCTTCAAGCCTCAAAATAACCACCATTTTTAGCGGTTTCCGTCCGTCATGTTCGGAGGCAAACCGTCAGTTATTAATAATGTAGGCGGCGGTTAGCCGAGGCGTCGTGAATTATTCATTCATTGCCTGGGAGGTCGGCACACTGGGAAATGGTCTAGTTCAATGATGCATGGGTGAATGGAAGAGACTTTTTGAAAGAGGTTTGCGGCGTTTAGGGTTACGAATGTGTATGGATGGTGGTTGAAGAGGAAGAAACAGAGTTGGGTTTTTTCTTAGGTAAGAGTACCTAGAGATTTTTGCTAAACCAATTTCTGCAAAACTATGAATTCACAGTTCCAAATTTTTCCCTAAGACCGTTTTCTTGTAGCTACAACCGGGAACCTTTTATCAGCAAAATATTGAAGGACAAAGTTCCAATTTTTTCACAAGTTTTCCAAAATACAAAACGACCCCCCTACTATTAAATGTATTCATCAGCACAATGTTTTGGGGGAAACGCGATTTTTCACCCCAAAAACAAAGTGTTTCTCAGTAGGTAATCATTTTGGCGAAGAGTTACTTACTGGTAGTTTTATCTACAGAATGCTTCAAATGTTTGTGTTACTTAGATTTAGTAGTCTCTTGATTAGGTATGCTTACACAAGCATCACTGCGATCGTAGGTACCTATGCCAGTGACTTGAGCGGTCTTACTGTGCTTACCGTTTCCATTCCTTTACATCATTGTCCACCTAAGTGTGAGACCGTCAGTCAGACATCTAGGTATAACAATACCTAGATGTCTCGATCAATAATGAGTCAACTCGTCCAGTTATGTTTTTACATACATAATTATGTTTACCACAGCCATGTGATATGAAGTTTTTATTTAACGATGAAATGAACTCGGATGGTTATCGCGACGATTTATTGAGTTTTTAATGTTTTTCTGGAAATGTTGAAATGAATTATTAAGACTATTGTTACTTTTATCGTAATGTCATATTGGAATCGTCTACTGGTCTTTAGTTTTTTTTAATTATCACTCTGTAATAAACTGTCTTATACAGTCGCTCTATGTCAAATAATGATATTTAGCTGTGTCCAGTTAGACTGGAAGCCGGATGATAAACATAAATACAGATTTCGTCATCAGTAATCGTTAAGTTGACGGGTAGATTCACCCTTTATTACTGGTGATTAAATCGCTATTCTGTAATATGAAAAATGTAGTTGATTTGTCATAAAAACTAATTTGCAAACATATTAGTGATCGTCACTGTCCATTGTTTTCTGCCTAGTTTTATAAGCTGATCATATTATGCAGTCTCAACGCCGAGCTTTCGAGTAGTTGCTTGCTTGTCTTCACGCTTCTCTTACTGTAACCTGTAACTGTAAGCCTGTGTCATCCTACAGCTGCGCAAAGGCCTCTGCCAATCTCCTCCAAAATCAATCCTGGGCCAACGTGGACCCCTATCCCGCCATCTCCTGCGAGTCGCCTTCTGGCTGTGTCAGGGCTCCAAAACGTAGTGATTTTGGCCCACAGCTCAGCGAGCATACGGCAGATATGGCTAGCCCACTCCCACTTCTCTTACACACTGATAATATTGTAGTTTGCTACACCTGGCTTAATCCAGGTCTTAGGCTATAGCCCTCAATTCATGTGTTCTAAGGCCAACCTTCCTTATCTCCGCCGAGATTTCAAATATCAAACCTTGTAAGGATAATTGGCATTTCTGTAAGATCGTTAGGTGATAACTGGCACAAATATAATTACATACAACAAGATATAAGTAGTGCCCCTTTTCCTATATAATCAGGAACTGTCGGGTGATAATACCTGTATTTAATTTAATAAATAACTATGGAGCTGTTGCTGAGCCTTGTGTGGTTGAAGCAGGTATGGTTTTAGATTCTTAGGGCCTCAGTTTGAAACCTAAGAAGTGTTAGAATATCTAGTAATATTCCTTTACATATACAGGGTGTAAACGAACCCTTCACGAAGTTGTCAACCAAGCATTCTGCACATCAAACTAAGTACCTCTACGCAAAAATGTTTGCTTGGAAAGGACTTTTTTTTGGAATCAAAAATCACATTTGACGGTAAAACTCAATGTAGCACTCTTAAAACATTGGGCTAGTAGATGCTTTGAATAGTAAACGGGTCATGGAGGTAATTTAAGTAAAGTTATAACCTGAAAAACTAGTATTTACAGAAACAGCTGTGAAAAATTTGAAACTCTGACCCCCAATATCTCCGTAACTAGGGGGTTCCCAGGTATGGTCTAGAACAAAGAAATGATCGCAGTGGTGGGGAGAACAAGTGCCGTTCGTTTGCGTTAAGGGTACTTTTACGCCCTTTGATAGATAAGTTTGTCAATTTTGTTTTTGATAGCCCATATTATGTATCATTGCTGAGCAAAGGCCTCCCTCCAAACCTCTGTGTTTTGTGCAATTTCTATCTTAACAGTTCGTCACGCCACCTCGTCGTCTAACCGTTTGTCTATTAATTCATGATTATTGTCATTTTCAGGTATCGGGACGACGCCCTCTGCTGGTCTGACAGGTAGATATGTTTGATACTTACCTACATTTGTCTGTTGGTGGTGGTAGGTACGGTTCAGTGGAAAAAAATAAAATCCTTGAAATTGTTAACAAAGTCCAATTTAAACGGAATGCATATTTTTATAATAACTTCAAGCGAACGAAGGTCGCGGGAAACAGTTAGTATTAAATAAGAATTGGCTGAATTTTCATCAAAACAACATAGAAACTCATTTTTCAATTTTTCGCTGAGCTTCGAAATGGACCATCCACGCATACTAGATAAATTCACCATGGAAAGCCTTTAGTTACAAGTTCAATAAATCATAATCCTATTGCAAACACCGCAGGGATCTTCGACAAAGCCAAACAAACCAACTGACCACTATAATATTATAATCTGGACGTCAACATGCAAATATTAGATATACGACCCCTTTACTAATCCTATAAGTGTGGCTGACCACTTTACTATTAAGTCGGGTAAGAATATAGGTAGGCGGGTGAAATAACAAGAGGATGAAATTATAGCAGGATATGATATACCTACCTATTTGTAATTTAAGATCGGAATTTTAGACAACTTGACTTACCGTAACTATTAGCTTTAAAATGTTCGGTGTTTAAATTAAATTTGCCTATAAAACAGAGGTGGGTAAATTAACCCTCCGCTACTAGCACTCTGAACTAAGAAGTCATAGTCTCACGTTCAAACCCAAGACAATCTATGATTTTTCAGATTCATGTGCAAATTGTATAATTTTCACTTGCTTCGGTGAAAGAAAACATCGTGAGATAGAAACTCTGACACCAGGTCACGACAAAGAAGAAAAAGACTAGGATTCTATGGGTCTTAACAGGTCTTCGTTCCTAGGAAATCATCATTTCTATGGGCGCAAGTCGGCGCAACCAATGTGTCACAAAAATATTAGAGCAGTTTTGTCTAAAAAGCGTATGTCAATTAATGTGTCACAAAAATATTAGAGCAGTTTTGTCCAAAAAGCGTATGTCAATTAGTTAGCTTGGTTTTAGGTAGAGCTTTAAGTGAAGTGCTTAAATACTAAGAAATTCTATTATTCCTAAAGGATTTGTTGCTAAAAAAATCTATCCTAACGTTACTTGCGAGATGAGGAACTGTAGACCAGGTATTTCTGCCTAGCCAAAAATCTACCCCTAGAAATCTATGAGGAACTAAAGCAGTATTGGTAATAAAAGAATAAAAAAGTGATATATTTTCGTAATGGTGATTGACATTCAATTGTGCGGGGACTGTGAGGGTTGCGGGGACAGCCCTCGGTCAAGGGATGGCTTGTTTTGTGGCTTAGATAACAATGACATGTAGGGTTGACAGGGAACAAAAGTGAGGATTTGTATAGACAGGATACGGTAGTTGCAACCGAGTCTGTCAAGCACGAGGTCATAGTTTCGATTCTCGGGTCTGAAATTTCTCAGTAGCAGCCACAGTCTGGATTTGTGCCCGGTTAATGGCAATAAGGTTCGCTCCAAGAGATGGAACTTGAACATATCAGGTGAAATGTTGGTATACTACTTATAGTATATCTGTTCACGTGTTATGTTTTTAATCCTTCATAGATTACAAAACGGGGGACAACCGGCAAAACATCTTTTCCCACAGCATTTTTGTAATATTGGTCGATCCGAGAATTATTAATTGCTTAACTTAGAATTTAATAGGGAAGTCAACTAAAAAAATCTAATTAATCTATCAGATAGTTTGCCAAAAAATATTAGACACGTATGTATTTTTTATTTTTTCACGTAGGTAAACAAACAATGAAGGCGATACAGTGCTTTGAAAACTCGTGTGACGTCATATTCTAAGACATTAGTATGACATTTTTTACCGGTGAGTGACGTCACAACCTCACTCAAATCTTTGACGCGTTTTATCTTCGTCAATTTTTATTGATTTGATGAAACAAAAAATACGTATCCAATTTTTTCGATAATCTAACAGACGGACTAATTAGAATCATATTTTTTTTAGACAGTAAACATCCCTATTGCAGATTACTTCATAAAAAAGTTTCTATTTAAAAAAAAACTCTTACAAGAATACATCGCCTAAAATCTGGAACAAGAATCAACTATTAAATGACATAAGTTTTTTAACTGACATGGTCCACTAACACTATTAACAAAAAAGTAAACATGATAAATATCCCGTTTTCAGTACCTATTAATAATAACTATTAAATGATTTCCTATACGTACAACCCTAAACACAGCCGGTCAAAATGGTCATCGGATCCGGTTAAGTGAGGGTTAGGGTCACCACACAATTATGTGTAGCCGCTGTGCGGTCATCGCAAACAATGTCCGTTTTGAGGAAGTAGGGATGCAATCGGTTTTGTATCATATGGGAGCTATTGCAGTTTAGAAGTCGTTGTGTATTGGTAGTTAGGAAAAAGGCTTTTCTTGTTTGGGGTGGTGACAATTCATGTGTGTGTGTGTGTTCATGTGTGGCGCAGCCGTGAGATGCACACACTGTTTCAGTTTAGTTTTTTTAGTTTATTTTTTATTGTTTGTTGTGTGCACTTGTGGCATGTGCTAAATAAATATGTTTTCTTTCTTTATGTTTTAAGTTTATTGAAAAAAAAAAAGAATAGTCGTTTTGCCTGCCTCTTTGGTCGAGTGACCGCAAGCGCGACAGCTATGCATGAGTTCCTGGGTTTGATTCCGGATTCTGTACATCAAATTAGTAAATCTATCTAAGTAAAAAATATTACTGAGAAACGATTTCTTTTTAGAGGCGAAAAATCATCTTTTACGGTAAGACACAACGTAACGCACTCAACATTTTTTATTGCTACGGGGGTCGTATTGTATTCAAAGTTGATAAAAAGTACGAACTTTGACCCCCAATATAATGTAACTAGAAGGTAAGAACAAAAAATGTCACAATTTCGGGATGCAAGTAAAACCGAAAAAAATACCTAGTTCTGAATAAAATCATCGTAAACTGCCCCAGGTGTAACATGCTTGCTGTTTGATGTTCACACTGATGTTCTATTACCATAGACTTATGGTCTATGCGCATACACGCATAATACAGTTCGCATAACTGATAGGTGGCGCTTATAGACTTCATAATGCTTATTAATTCTAAACATTGAATTAATGTTTAAATTCTAACATGTTTAGAATTCATTTTGTGTTAATTTTGGTCACCTGATGTTTCAAATTAATATTGTGATCTTGAAATGTCAATGTCAATTTACAGACGCCAGCACATACAGCTCCCCGAAACAACTTTGAACCTAATGCTTTAGACATAAAGTTGAAATTTCCACTAAAGCATCTTTACAGATTGTAGTAGCGTGATATGCTTGCATCTGCACATTTTAAATTACTTATGGGTTTTTGATAGTCTCGAAGAGGATAGTTAATACTTACCATGCCTCAAAGGCTGAATTTTACCTTGGTCAGAGGGGTTTTTCATTGCGATAGGTACTACGTAGCTATACCGCCATCCAGTCTCTGAGGTTTTCGAAGCTATTTTTTCTTAAATTCTGTCTGCTGTGTCTATTTAGTTTAGTTGTTCAGAAAGATAATGTTCAGGATTTTTATTTTAGAGTTAATGTAAACCCATATTTTCAAACTAATTTCTGATACAAAAACTTAACAATTTCCATTCAAAAACATGTTCTTAAGTCCAAAACAAATTACCAACAGAAACTTTAAAACACCAGTCTTATTCAAACTTAATAAATAATAATCTGCGCATCGCATTTTGCATATGCAACAACATCTCATTATAAGACATAAAATCGAAAAAGTTAATAATTATTTCTCATCAATACTGAATTAAAACAACAACCACTATAATAGCAATTGGCTGATAGACATTGCAGCTGTCATCGTGACAGGCACAAATGTCATACGTAATAAGGTAATGTAATTCTTATGACATTGGGTACTAATCAAGTAGGTTTAGGCTTTTCGCACACGGGTCGTAAGCGTAGTTGTCTCGTGCGCGTATCGTAATTACGCTACGTTCACGATACGCGGAGTGTTCTACAAACGAATCGTCGCGTAGACGTATCGTTTTGTAATATCTCAGTTGAAATCATGGCGCCAAGCGTACCAGATGTGTTTGGGGAATTTATTGATGACCTTACCTTCTCTTCAGACGAAGAGGATTTCTTGTCATTTGATTTCGTTAGAAGTAGAAAGCGACGTGCTCATTGGATCCATCCATACATCGCAAATAATTACAAGAAAAGATTATTTGTTGCTGCACGTGAACTAGTACGAACGAGTAATCACTTAATGAATATAGGCAAGGAAATGTTTCGATTAGGCTCACAAATTCTATAACTTTTGCAGTATTCAATATAAATTTATTTTTTTACGCTTCCATTTTTACGCCAGTACGCTACGACTATCGTAATGACAATGAACACCTCTTACGATACGCTGCAACACCGCCTCGTGTGCGGATTTGTTTGAACATGTTCCTGCTCGTATTGCTCTCGTACTACGCGCGTTCTACGATACGCTTACGATACGACGCCATGTGCGAAGGGGCTTAATGTTCGAACTTCATGGCTATTTGGTTTTGAAGCAATATTAGGTATGTTTTGGCTTAAAATAAAATAATAATAGAAATACAAGTCCATCTGCCTCGGAAAGCACGGTTAGCCGTAATTGGTCCCGGCTGCCATATTTAAAATCTTTTAGGCAGTCATTCCATGTAAAATACTGGTGTTCCTGCACCCGGTTAGATTGGAAGTCAACCGTGTGAACCTGACCTTAAGGCTTGTATTCACGCCAATGACCTTGTGCATACAAACTACCCCTCTCGGTCGTAGATACGGACTTTAAACGGACGCATTTTTCATTTATTATAATTAAAATAATACATATTTTTAAAAAGTAACAAAACCAAATTATTTTCCTTTGTATTTCAAAGCAGTAGATATTTTTTTTATATTATTTTGTTAAAAAATGAAGGAGTAAAATGGTTCCATTCAACGATTTGGAGGTGATTTTGTGGATTTTTTTTCTTATTATGTGATACCGATACAAAAATTATGGCTAAACCAAATTACGTGTCATATCATGTAGATTACTAACAATTTTTCTCAGATGTAATTTCTCTGTAAGTGCCGGTGAAAAACTGCTTCATCTGCACGCTGTTTTTAAGCTTTTTCGAGAGAGGAGCCTTAAGTAAGATGACCAGACCTTACTTATCGAGACACCTTTGTGTCTCTCAAACCACGCGAAGTTAGTTCACTTCCCGTAACAACTGATTCACTTTAGAAAATCAATACTTGGGGATTTAATGTTAGACATGATGGTTATTAGTATGTGTTAGGTAGTCTGCTTGGAGAAAATAAGACTAACAACAACAACTAATCACAACTAATTTAAGTTTATATTTTAAAATATGAATGTTAAAAACCGTATTTTTAACACAAAATTTACCAACTAAAACTCAACATAATTCAAGAAGTTAATTATGTGCTAGAACTTTATAACTTAGCGATGAATTATGTATCAACGGTCTATAAACTTTTATAACTTAATTATTTGCCAGGTACCCGTAAGTTATGGTCAAGTTATGTTAAAGCAGTAACTTAAAAAAACTTGCGAAAAGGTGCAAAAGAACCTCCTTAAATGGTCTTTGGAGGATAGATTGAGCAGATATAAAATACTGCTTAAATAATAAGTAAAAAAAAACTTTTTAAATTTATAATAATTTGGCTTAAATAATAAGTTTAAAAAAGTAGGAAGGTAAGTAAGTAGGTTTTATCGCACTTTAATTAAGTTGCGAGTAAGTTAATGAAAATATGCTTATTAAGAATTAATATAAAAAGCTATTATGGCGTTGAAAAGGATTTTTGTTGCAGATAATAATATACTGTTTAACGAGGTAAAACTGTTTTAATTGCAAAAATTACACACACAGTGGTCCTACCAAAAACATTACAGACATGAAACTATACTTTACAAACACCACTATCACCGTCACATAGATAATTAAGACATAAATAAGCAGTAACGGAAGTACTACTCTTGAGTTACCTAGAACCAATCGACTTAAATTGATTAAAATTATTCTAATGACAAATAATACAATTAACTGATGTTCTGGCAACGAACATCACTCCGGCAATGACTGTAAGCACAGCGTTATTGATTCTTTTGGAGCACAACAAAATAAGTATAGCATACTTCTACAGCAAGGAGATCTCAGCATCATCATTGTCATTATCTCCCTGCCCTTGTCCCATGTCATTTGAGTTCGGCGCAACAGGTTTTTTCTACCGTTCTCCTCTGTCAACAGCCAGCCTATTATTTATTCCTTTTTCTTTAATCGTTCCTCACACAGTCCATCCATCGTTTTCTTGGTCTTTCACTTCCTCTCTATCAACGTTTATATACATCACTCTTCTAGACCCACGCGTTTCGTCCGTCCTCATCTCATGTCCATTCCAAGACAGAGAGAGCAAAGAGATCTCAGCATGACCACCTATTATGTATTCTGTGGCATGACATTAAAATCCAATCAATTACGAATTTCCCTGCGGGTGTTTCAAGTCCCGTTTCACAAGCCCTTGGTACAGACAAAGTGACACCGGTTTGACATTATTGCCACCCAATAATACAACAGCAAAGATAAATTATAATTCTACAGTAAGCACACATGCCTGCTATGGCGCCAACCGCCCTGTATTTATTAAAATCAATCATTATCGGTTGCTCTCAGAATACATCGCGCCATTTTGCTCGCAAATAATTTCCTCCTTCTTTTTTCGAAAATTAACGTATCGAACGCGTACGCACCACTTAAGTTAAATGTCCCAAACTGAGAGCAATTTGCGGATCCCTGAGTAAGCTATAAATCTTGTAAAATTATTTTTTCATTATGCTTCACTTTTTCGCAGTCTTAATATTCTATTAGTGGGGACATGCTGTATGTGTTGATTGATGGATATATGTCTTTTGGTCTATAATTTGCATTAATATCGAGTCTTGTACGGGTTATTAATATGATTGTTTTCTATTATAGCGTGCGATCATTTATGCTCTTTTCTGTGTCATTTTGAAATGATCAAAAGGGTAATGGTGGTTTGAATTCAATTTAATTATCAAAAATGGAAAACGTGTGTGAAATTGTTTCTTGACCTACAACGAAAAGATATTTGACATTGCAAACCCGTTCTTTGATCTGGGCTTCGAAAGCTAAGTTGTTCCACCCGCTCTTATAAAATTATCAATTTTGGGAGAATTTATAACGATCTACTGAACAAGTTACACGTTCGCCGCAAAGTTTTTCTTAACTAATAAATGTGCACTAATGCAGCTATGTTTAATTCTCATATGGCAGCGCGCGTAACAGCCAGCCTATCACTGACAACCAGATGCTAATGCAGGCTTCGGGATGGTAATGACACCGATAAATTACTGATGAAAAAGTCAGTCATTCTTTAAGAATCATTACTGAGAATCAAGAGACAATGGCAACCTCATGCTCGGCTGTAGCATCTGCAACTATCAGCCAAACGAACCTGTCAAAAACTTATATCTCCTCCAAAATTCTTCTTCTCGCTTCATCATCAGTGAAATATATTCCTCCGTCAGCACACCATATTAAAAACCATGTAACGAGATCTAGTGTAGTGTTATTAGTTTTTGCTCTGAAACCAATAAGCTTGAAATCCAAATACCGCTTTTTACAACATTTATCCCATATTTGGCTATTGTTTGCTTCTTCATCTTACGTTCTATCCTTTTAAATTTTTCTATGAGAACATTTTTTTTCTTTAAGGAATGTGTGTTATCGATACAGATCTTTATCAGTTTCTAGAAACTTTGTGTCACAATTACCATGAGCTTTAAACCAGTGATCTGTCGATCCGTTCCATGCTTCTTCGGTGTTCCCAATGCTTTGGGTTTGATTTTATTGGTTTAATATTATAATTGCAACAAAATTTCTGTATCCAAAGTTCTCGTTTTGTCTTTTTTAGGAATCTGCAGCCAAAAGGCTAAGTCTAAGTACTCTTCAACATCATCATTTTCTTGCAATTGTTTCATGTTATTTGGGGTCGGCACAACACGTTTTTTTCCGTCATATAATTTCTACACAATCCGGATCATCTTTTCTTGTGTCTTCCTATGATTACAACACACTCGTAAACGTCTGTCTGTCTGTTTGGATAGCACAAAGTAATTTGATAGATTGTAGTTACTTGCTGTGAAATCTTTAAAATTCCGCGTCTAGATGATTCTTCGGTCTTCGTGAATATCTTATTACGGGGAGATCACGGTCTGTTATCAGATGGTAAGAAATTAGCTGACCGCCGGCCATAACAGCGCGGTGCGTACGCGCATAATGTGTTATTATTATAAAACAGCAAGTGTATGACATGTTTGAATATATTGTGGGAGAATTTTAGGTGATGAAGTTTGTAGGTTTATCATAATACATCAAACACAGTTTTAGTAAGTTAGTTTGACTTTTCTGCGATTTGATTTCTCTTAGAGACTTTTGCGCAAGATTGACCGAAGAAAACCGCACGGAGAGAAAACTGGAAGGCTATGGGGGAGGCCTTTGCTCAGCAGTGGGAAAATATAGGCTAAAAAAAGTAAGTAGATCATAGTTAATAATTTCCAATTAAAAATAATCATCAGTTGAAATTAATTTTTTTATTGATTAGAATGCAACCGAATTTACTGTATTAATGACCTTTAATGGCCATCTATAAATACGTTAAAATATTACAAATTGCCCTCTTCTTCGTAAAGTGGCTAGTATATTTATCACGTGTGCATTAATTATGATTGATAAACAATTTAGTAATTAATAACATTGGTGTAGTATCGATTCTTTTTGCTACGTAACCTTTATACACGAATTAATCGATTCGTGTATCGATGTCTCATAATCGTTGGGTAACGAGTACAGTTTTTTGATTGTTAGTGTTAATTGTATTACAATCTAGAGATGGCCTCTGAATACAAAGTGCTGTTTGACGGATAGGGTTCTTAATAAACTGGTTATTTTCTTGACAGGTGGTACTTAGGACCGCCGACTAAGTTTTTTAAAGAATATTCAACCTTCAATTGTCGTCGTCTTTTAATTGTGGAGTTAATCTTAAATTTTTGAATAACTTTGTTGTATCATTTGAATTTATAATGTTTGTTTTGTTAGGGAGAGGGACAAACGCGCAGTTTTCATTACAATACGTAATAACTACTGACATATGTATTGTAATGTAGTCTACAGACATTAAAATATAAATGAATCATTACTTTTCCTATGTGTAGTTGTGTACGATTAAAAACATGTTATGTGTCAGCTGCTATGTTTCTGCGTTCTTTGGAGTTCATCAAATTATTTTATTAACGTTGCATTAAATATGTTGCAACTTGTCATTTTTTTATTTGCTATAATGATTCAAATTGAATTGATGGTGAATGACAGATATTTTACATTTTATTTTTATGTAAAACCATTAGAGCGGAACACGCGATACGTAGTTTAAGCTGTCTTAATGTTTGCTATGTTAATGTCTTAATTTATCTAGTGCATCAGCAAACCCTGTTCTACCAAGTTTGTTCTAGTAAAATTTTTGTTTGTTTTACTATAGTTGTTGCCAGTTAAGATGTCAATAGCGGTCATTGCCCTTTCCCTAATATCTCTTCGTACGAACCAAAACAAATGAACCATGTATCGTTTTTCAGTAAAATAGATCTTGACGATCACGATAGATAGCTTATTTTTGGATTTTAAAGTTAAGAAATTTAATAAATGTAGGTGGGTCAATGACTGCTATTGACATCTTAACTGGCACTATACCAGCGACTTCGCACTCGTGAATTTTGGTATGTTGGGGTATTACCTAGTTTTTAACGAATAGTACAACTCTAATTTCTTTTGCTTCAAAAATTCGGATATTCATAATTTTATTATTGATTTTGTATCTTTAGCGGTAGAGTTCACAAGAAATATTTCATAGTTCATCATCATCTACATAGCCTTTTCCCAACTACGTATGTTGGGGTCAGCTTTCAGTCTAACCGGGTGTAGCTGAATTACATAATAATGCTAATGATGAGCATTTTGGTAAGACTGGTTGTTAAACTTTTGGGCCACTGATTATTTAGCAACTGTCAAAGATCTTCCAATGACAGTACTTACAATAAAGTATTCTTAGTTGACATCTACATAAATAAACCAACACTGTTCTGAATATGATAGCAAATAGGTTGGACTGTCCTTATGTGCGACACTGCTGTGACAGACAAGTTAATAGTGTCGCATGTAAGAGACTACTATAATACGATAACTATTGAATTGAATTATTTTGAATGATTTAGTTATTTTTATTGTATGATTATTTTTAATTATGATGAATTGAATTGTGAGTGTTGTGGAATTGTATTTGTTTTGTGTGATGACGATGTTTTAATCGTGTTTTCCAATATGGGTATATTATATTACCTGAATAAAATGTTTTATTTTTAATTTTAAATTAAAAAGACTTGTGTCTAGGAATTTCTCCTGTATCGTGGGTGCGTTCACAGACAATTAAACTCACATACACAAATACCCTCCTTAGATAGTCACCTACAGATAGTCCTTAACTGCTGGCTTCTTAGAGGAGCTCAGAGTCACGTAACGAGCCACCGAAAGAGCTATCCTCGGAGTTTCTTTGTGCGATAAAATTCAATAAAATCCGGAATGAGGAAATTCGCCGAAGAACCAGGTTCACTGACATTGCTCTCAGAATATGCAAGTTAAAGTGGCAATGGGCAGGCCACATCGCTTGAAGAACCGACAACCGATTGGGAAGAAAGGTTCTTGAGTGGCGACCACGAACCGGAAGACGCAGCGTTGGTAGGCCTCCCTCCCACCAGGTGGACCGACGACATCGTGAGAGTCGCGGGCAAGCGATGGATGCAAACGGCGGTCTACCGTTCTTTATGGCGTTTTATGAGGGAGGCCTTTGTCCAGCAGTGGACTTCTTGTAGTTGATGATGATGACACAAATACCCAGACCCGAAACAACTATCTGTAGGCCATACAAATATTTGTTCCGTGCGGGTATCGATCCCACGACACGTAGCGCAGCAGTCAACTGCTTAAACCACTGCTCCAACCTTACCGTCAAACTGATGATGACGAATCAATCACAGTTTCCATTACCTTCAATAAATATCTAATTGGCTCACAAAGAAGCTTCGCATCAGCAGAACTATTGAATAAAACCTGCACTAAATTACGTCGATCAGTAGAATAAACATAAATCAAATAACATAAATGCGGGTAGCAGTCATAATCTCAAGCGCATCCGATCGCAGTATAATCAACGAGCGAGATAAACATACATCACTCACTCTTGTGAGAAAGAGATAGAACACCCGCCATTTTGATTTACCGTAACACGGGCACAGGTGACGCCATTCGTCTTCTGTAGCGGACGTTTTTGAAGGTGCGCGGGAGCACATTTTTTTGCGAAATAAATTATTATTTTTTTTATTTTGCTTTTGAAGTTTATGTGGTACTAGCTGACCCACGCAACTTTGTCTGCAACACATAATATAGCTTATAACCTTTCTAGATAAATCGACTATCCAACTTATTAAATTGAGCTATATCGTACTCGTAACAAACAAAAAATCTTACCTTTCCTCTATAAAATACCTATTAGTGTAGGTTGACTTCGATTATATTATTAAAGTAACAATTACTATAGGTATCTCTTACTGTTTAATATACAGTAACACTTTGTAAACATTATGGTTCAGTAAATATTTTGAATTTGAATTTCTCCGGAGCCCCCAGAGGCCAGAATCCCCACGTACCGACCGCACCGGACCGAATGACTGCCACGCGCTAATTATTTTGTCGCCCGTATATTTTTACATTGCGATATCTTCTAAGATATTTGTTTAAACTGTATAGAGTAAAGGGCACAAATATTCTATATTAAATTTTCGTGCTAGCAAACACATTTATTTAGATATAGATTAATACCATATGGGTTAAATAAGCTTCGCAAAATATAATTCTTTTTAACCTAACATTTTAATATAAAAAATGGTTACAGTGAGTCAATCGTAAAAGATAAACATATGCTGTCGCGGACTTTTTTTTAGAACTTTTAAAGAGGAACAATTCCTTCCTACATGATATTTACGTAACTTAAACCATTTTCGCAGCGCACGCAACGGAAGCTCTCAAAAAGGAATATCTTTTCCCGTTTTTGCAACATTTTTCATTTATGCTCCGCTCCTATTGATCGTAGCGTGATGTTATGTAGCCTAAAGCCTTCCTCGATAAATGGACTATCCAGCACTAAATGATTTTTTCAATTCCAACCAGTAGTCCCTGAGTTTACCGCGTTCAAACAAACAATCAAACAAACAAACAAACAAACAAACAAACAAACAAACAAACTCTTCAGCTTTATAATATTATTAGTAATTAGTATAGATAAGTAGGGCTTGAATGATTTAATGTGTCATATTCATTGGTACTTTTGTACAGACAATATTGTGATCAGTAGTGATCAATATCCTCGATGAGGCTGGCACAAGAGCGTGGAGCCTATACCCACCAATGGGTGAAGTCGGGTCGTGAATGAGGTTATGACGTTGCCCCATACAAGGAATTTCTCCTGTAAGGTGTGTTTACAACCCGCTGGGGCTGCGGGTTGTTCGCAAGAGATGCCGCGGCCTCGACATAAAGGGCTAAAAACTACCCATGTTCCTTACATGGGTGGTTTTTAGTCAGTGTCTGACACTCCCTTTCGCTCTGCCCAAGAGCGGGAGGGGTTATTTGATGATTTCCCACCCCCCAAAAAAAATAAAAAAATGTTTTGACTCATCCGTTCATATCTCAACCCTAAAGCAGGCACTAAATACTGGGTTTCACATTTTGTAAACGACATGTTCTTAATTTTTCTTCTGAAGATTCCTTCGAAGAAACTTTTTTGTCAAAGAGATGAAATGTCATAAATAGTGACCATTGATAAAAGAGCTGGATATACGCCACTGACAATTCACCCTCTCGCTACCGATTTATTGGGCGCCAGAGTATAGTAGCTACGCGATTTGCGAGTAGCGATTACGTAAAAAAAATCCATATAAATAATTAAGAAAGTTATTGGCAAAAATGAGCCAAAGGTCCCCTCGGCATGACTGAATATAATATATTGATGGCAATAAAAAGATCCTATGATCGATAGTTTAGGAGAAAAATGGTACCTAGTTAGTTACAAAAAGAGAGGCTACTTGTCTTTTGACACACTTTTACGATTTTACATTTTTTATGACTGATAAGCCGTCGAGTCCGACATGTTTATGTCAAGAAATGACAGTATCAAACTGTCCATTTACACAACGTGTCTTTAGTTGGGGTCAAAAAAGGTTAAAAATCTTAAAATACCGTCACATTCACTAACAGCAGGACCCAGAACAACTAAATGTAGGTCATCCGTGCAGAATTCGAATCAGCAACACGTAGTGCAGTAGCCACTGCACCAACCATGCCGTCATAGCTTTTTTCGCCAATATCGTTATGGGTGATAGAAAGGCACTTTTTTAGGGCCCTCAGTTCAGTCCCACCTTAATTTTGGCAGATTTTATTCAAACGCCATATCTTTACCAACTACCAACCACAAATATATTGTTTCAGACCTTGTCTTTACCATTTAATTGTACCCCATTACCAAAGTAATTATGAACACTAACAAAGGCCTACGAATGGTTCAACGACAGTCTATGGAACTATAACCAGTCCCATAATAACCATAGAGCTAAAGAACCATAGATAATATTTTACGAGCCAATATAATGGCACTACATAAATAGTATCGGTGGGAGTTGCAAAACGACATATTTGATTTTGTTTATGTTAGCTTTGTTCTTATTATTTTATTAAGCTCGCAGCTATATTATAACCCCGTCGGGGCTGCGGGTTGTTCGCAAGAGATACCGCGGCCTCGACATGAAGGGCTAAGAAGGAACATGGGTGGTTTTTAGTCATTAGAATTCTGACACTCCCTTTCGCTCTGCCCAAGAGCGGGAGAGGTTATTTGATGATTTTCAACCCGCCAAAAATAAAAAAAAGCTATATAATAACAGCCACTCGGGTCGATCTTAGTAAGGCTGCCACCGAATGGCATCCTAGAACGGGGAAAAGAAATGTAGGTCGCCCGGCGCCGAGATGGGCTGACGATATAGTTGCCATCGAGGGAAAAACCTGGATGAGACTGGCACAAGAATGTGGCGGCTGGCACCAGAAAAGAGTGGGTGAATTCGGGCTGCGGATGATGATGGGTCGATCTTTAGGTTAAACAGCGCTAGCTCAGGTTAGTTCGCGGATGGGTGACCACCCATAACATACCGAGTTTGCATCATGCCCTGAAAAGTACGTTAACCCTGGTTCCGGCTCTCTTTTGTTTCTTTGACAGTCGTTAAGCGGTACTTCAAGTAGTCAGTGGCCTGCACCAGTATTACAAAGGGGTATAGTATTACCCAGACATGACTGGGTTGTGGGCACAGCTTACGGATAGGCAGTCACTAAGTAAAATACTAGTATTTAGGTGCATCCGGTTAGACTGGACGCCGACTCCAACTTAGTTGGGAAAAAGCTGATGATGGTGATGATCTAGGAGTGTGTAGCATAGGAATAACCTAATAAAGTCTGTTCGAAATAAAGCAACAGTGAAAACACTTTGAAAAAATAACAACATAAAGCGTATTTTAGGAAACAATGAGGTGTCTCATGAGGTGACGAGAAACAGAGAATTTTGGAAGAAGAAGACATGCTGCGCCGACCCCAAATGAATTGGGATAAGGGCAAGAGAATGATGATGATGATGATAAAGCGTATTTTATGTCCAACCTTTAAAATCTTCAAAGGAGCAAGCAATTAATAAACTATTGTACCACAGTACCAATAACTGTCTGATGTGTTGGTTTAGAATTATCTTAGGTAAGGTAAGATATCTAATGACATGAAAGTTAATTTAAAAGAAAACACAATAATTTCAAAAATATATTCAGCAGATGCGCAGCGGGACGAATTTTACATAAACGAACCAATTTGCTGACCGTAATAACACGTTAATATTTCCATTCCTCTCATTCATATGGGAAAAAGTCGGTCCTCCCTCTCGCACACCCATCGATCTCCCTTATGTGGCCGCTGCAGCCATAAGGACCAATAATTATATTAATTTCTCACGATATGGTTATTATGACTTGATTGTATATGAGCAAGTTGCATTGTTTTGTTTTGTTCAATAGTTTTTTTTGGTGACTGTACCGCGTATTATACGTTGGTTGATAGTACTCTAGCTTTTTAGTTTTCATAGAGCCCAGGTTACAATATGACTGTGATGTGTGTAGACTATGTTAGGTTAGATTTGTCCAGGAAGTCTAAAATAGCCACTCCGTGGCTACTTCTGAGAAATTCGTGTTGGAAAAACCCAGAATCACTACCCGACCCAGAAATAGAAACTGAAAAAAAAACAATCTTCCAATTATATGGGGTTGACGTATCTTTGTGAATAAAAAAATTAAATTAAAAAAAAAAAACTATAAAGACAAAAAATACTTCAATTTTATCACACACCTTAAAAAAATAAGGAACTTCGTTCCAAAAATAGACATTATTTTAAAGTTCTTTAAAAAACCAAGGAGGAAGAACCTACTATTAAAATTCTGTAGTAATTAACGATGCATAACTAAGAGCAACGTAAATCATCAAAGACAAAAACTAAATATTTCATATTAAAAATGCGACATATCAACACGCGGATTAGTTATTAATATTTAATCGATTAAGATTATGATCTTAATCAGCTCTCAAAGACATTTGTTGCAATATAAAATCAATAATAATAACATAACCAGTTCTAATGACGGACAATCGAACAAAATTGTCACCGCAACCAAAGGAATTATCCCTTGGATAATTACCGGATAAAATGCTTTAAGTCTTCATTATTACAAACTTATTAAAACACAACTGTATCATCGACAATCAATCTTATTGAGAAAGCAGTAGGAACGAGATTGACAGCAAAATGCAGTGGTTAATTCGCTCCTTCATGACGGTGCTTATTATCGAAAAGTAAAAAAATAATAAGCCTTATTCCGTTGTTGTCATATTGATTGGTTTCTACGTATAAGTTTTTTTTTCTGCAATTATACTTGGAAATGCGTTGGGAATAGGACACTGGGCATTACTACCTTTTTTGTCATCTTCAAGAATGGTATTATCTCTCTCTGTAAAGATTTTAATTTCATGTCCTTGTAACATTCTGGTTTGAAAAGTTGTGATGTAGTTTTTTCATTTTCAAATATAGAAATTTCCTGCGTTCAGCTCTAGATATGTCTGTTCCCAGGTATAATGATGGTTCGTGCAAAAAATTGGATCGTTGATGCATTTGAAGAAAAATAGGAATGATCGGTTTCAAAGCATGTATTTGAAAAAAAAACTGTAGCTGTCACTCTATTTGTAGGTTGATTTATAGTTGTTATCTTTTTGAAAGTGAATGACGCAAATGCTGAAGTGGTATCGGATCATGGTCACAATATAATTATCTAAGATGATGAATTGGGTCAGGCTGGTAGATTTCTACGAGAATGAGATTTTTTGTATGCTATTGCTGCTTTAGGTTGACATCAATCATCATTATTTGAATTATTTACAAGAAACGTACAAAATGGAAGAATTTATAAAATTCAATCTATTTTATCATTAGCACTCAAAAACTGATATTTTTCAGTGTTAATGAGCAATCTATTGTAAATAATTTCTTACTGAACTCTATGGTAAAAGTTTGTCTGGTTCAAATGCGGTCGCAAAACCTGGAGATAATAATTTTCTTTTTATCAATTCCTCTTACAAAAGGTACTTGAAGAAGCCAGTTAACTTTTCCCGAACATAAACATTAATCCCCAATACTTACATTAGCACTTATACGACTCCCATCGACCCAAGCTTTTAAATCAGACACCCAATCTTAACAAATCGACAATTAAACGTTTTTACTCTCACTAACACTGTGGACAAACCTCTCATCGGACATACAAATAACAAAATGGCAGATACTATCCATCCATTGTTGCATTCTCAGTTTTTGGCCCCACGTCAGATTCTTCGCGGGGCTGCAATGCTCGCCGTTCGATTTTTGTTAAGACGACAGTTTTTGTACGCAAGCCGGCTGTTTCGTTACATTTGAAGGCTAGATCTAGAATAAATTGGTGTGACACTTCGAATTTTGTGTGTTTTCAGAGGATTTTGAGATCTTTAGATGCGTTGGAGTTTTTATGTGTCATTTTGTCCTCAAATATCTTCTTTAAAGTTGTGGTCTTCATTCGTTATGTTGTCCACGTTGTACATCTATTTTGTGACTTTGATATTCATTGAAATGATGATGTCAAATTAAAAGTGTCCATAACCCATTTAGTGGACTTTGATATTACAAAATTGAAAAGAAGTGGCCACAGATTAACTTTCCGAATAACTGAACCAAACGACACGGTAAGCCCAGTAAGAGCTGAACTCCTATCAAAAGGATTGGGCGCAAACGGAAAAAGGAAAAAAGGCCTTTGCGGGGCAAAAGCTCCCCTCTTTAGGAGGAGGCGTCGCACATAATTATCAGGCTCATAATGAAAAACGGCTGCAGCTTTGCACATACTATCTTGTGACGCCAAATATCGTCCTTCTCTTTATCTGATTCTCTCTACACAATTTGCCTACCCATATTAGTCAGAACCTCATTACAATACCAAGTGCAAACAAACCGTTAATCCTGACCCCAGAGACAAAGGGCGAAGAACAGGTGCCAATAACATGGACATAAGGAGAAAACTAAAGGAGTATGCCAATAAATTACGCAACAACCTGCGTATATATTCTCACGGCCGTGATCCGGTCACGTCAAGCGTAATGACCGCGTTCGGACATCGTCGTTAGTGATCGGCGGTAACAATGCGCAGGAGTTCCCCATTTGCATCGACTGCACTGTGCGATTGACCGGCGGACAGGTGGATGCGTACAGAGAGGATGATACCACCTTATACTTTTGACCAAAGAGGTTTTAACAAGTACACACTCTTCCATATGAAAACACCGTTCGTATAAATGCTGTGTACGTGTGTGTGTGTTTATTAAACAGCAAGTCATAAAAGCCACCTTGTTGTGCTCTAATTTAGAAATGTGAATATTTTATTTTTAAAGGCTTGGAAAGAGCAATGTAATTACAATTATTTTTAAGCACATGTAATTTGTAAGATGAAGATATAAAATGTGTAGATTATTTCGATCATACCTAAATTTTCTTTACGGTGTTTGCGTTATCATTAATTACTTTGTATTTAACTGTAGTAAAGACGCCCCGATGTGTATAGCAGATGGATAATTATTATACCTACACTGCAGAGAGAGAGCAATTGGCAACTCTATATTGTTCCTCAGCCCAGTTGCGCGTGCGCTTACAATATAATTTATTGAAAAGATCGCTTAGTTTGTTAAAATATCGTCAGTCGTAGATAGACATTGTCTCTGGATGGACGGACATCTGTGCATCTTATATGAACATCCACTCTAATTTATATTGTCCTTGCGCTCTTGAATAAAATACTAAATAATAAATCTACAGCACTTATTTCGCAGGTGATTCTATAAATACGTGGGTTCCAAGAGTTGACGCCATGAATTGTACTTCTATGTCAATAGTTGTTTTCTTAACTACGAGTATGTGGTTCTACATTGTGAACTATAAAAATGTGTAAATATATTTTAATGGATGTGTTACTTTGTTTTTAACTAGATTCTTAGTTTTGTTATAGTGTTGTCACTTCCGTATGAGAATTTGGGACATTTGGATTGTTAACGTTTTCGTCACCAAGTACCTTCTACTTTTGCGTTAGATAGAAAACTGGTACAATTTTAATTAATAGATACTAAGTAAGTAGGTAGGTAGTTAGGTAATATTTCGTTAATCGAGATGAGCAAGAGGCCTGGTTTCGATTCACGGGTCGGGCAAAGTAAAAAAATAAATAAAGTGTTTTTGGGTTTGTCAGAATTCTCAGTAGCAGCGTAGTACCCATGGAGTCTGGATTTGAGCCTGGTCGATCATTATCTGCCTAGCCTTAGATAGGCAGACAATGATTACATCTCCCAAAAACATGACTTCTAGTGACATACTCGCGTTGCGTCTAGTCGATTGGTTTTTACAAACTCTGCCGTTTACTCCCAATCTCATCAACATACAATATCTCACCGTAAGTAAATAGTGATTGTTATTTTTAAATAGACACTTTTTGAAATAAGCATGGCTGTACGTAAACCGTCTCGCAATATTTGTCATTGTGTTGTAAGTTGTAATGTCCAATGTTGAGTGTCGTTAACGGGTGAAAGAAATGGTTTAGTTCCGCCGTTGAGGTGAGATGAGCTCGCGGTAATGTTGGTGGAGAAGATACACTGACAGTGTATGATCTGTGTGCAGTGTGTTAGTTGCTGGGGAGTTTGTTCCGCCACTCCTTCTTCCCAGCTTAAAGACTAGGAAGTATCGAAGTTGGACAACTTGTGGGACTGTCTCTTGTAAACTTTGACGTTTAAAATGTTATCAGCTTAATTTGATAAGCCTTTGTCTACCTTTGTAGACAAAGGCTTATCAAATTAATATTGCCCTGCTGGGCAAAGGTCTCCTCCATAGTCTTCTACTCTTCTTTGCGTGCGGTTTTCTCGACTAATCTCGCACAAACACCTGTACTGTAAGTCGTCACGCCATTGTAATCTAAGCCTTATTATAACGACTATTTTATCTTTGTTACCTTCAAGTTCAGTAGTGGTAGAAGTACAAAAATTAAATGTCCTCGAAAATTCAGTGGAACAACCATTAAATTACCTTCAGATTCTCTCCCCCAAAAAGCAGCTCCAAATTTAAAACTCCATTCTACGCACTACTTATTTATTTTCTCTGTCTACAGTATCTAATCCCCCAACATTACTGAACTAACGGCTTTGTTTGGGGCGTCGACCGACGTTTTCACACTGTCCGCCTGACTCAACCAGCTCACAAAGAAGTTTTCTGTACAAATGTAAATCACCATTATGCCTCACTTTACATGCAGATTGGGAACGTTACAACTTTCAAACTGACACACAAAACGTCAAAAGTATTATTAATGTCGATTACTTTTTTTCTCTTGTTTTGGTACTCCAAGACAGGTTTCCGACGTCTGCATATGCATGAGGATAAACAATGAGATTCTTGCAGTTTTTTCTCTTGAAGTTGCAATATTATTGGGTACTTCCGTGTATGATTGGCGTTTTAAAGATTAACAGGTGAATGAATATTTACTAATTGGTTTTGTGGGTTTTTGGTTCTTTGTTGGTAAAACAAAGTATTTGAGTTGTGCATTTATTTTCATGAGTGATTTCTGAAGGACAAATAATAAAATAAACCTAATTCTGCTATTTTCATCCAGCAAGCTTGTCTTTTGAATGCTACCCAATCTTGTTTTACTGTTGTTTTTTCTTAATAAAAAATATATTGAAAGGACCACTCCTAAACATGACTAAAATTAACAGTATTCCTTTATAAAAGCCTGGCTATACGTACAATATGTACCTCTCGATACACAAGCAAGTGCGATCCATAACGTGAGTGAGTGACGGGCAGACTCGACCCCTGAATGCGCCTGCACTTTGCATTTCAAATGCACCCATTGTATGCACATTTTTACCGACTTATTACTTTCTATCTGGGTGCATAAGGTTCGCAAATTATTTTTGTGGAAAGAAGTTTGTTGCGTTTTAACTGTTAATTATTAAGAATGATTTAACCGTAGATACCTAAGTATTTTCTGTCGGAAGATTTCTAATTGTATTCCGCTACTCGACTCATTATTTTTACAGGCAATTTTCCAGTACCTAAATATAGTCAGTATGATGATGGTGATGAGGTAGACACTATTAGGTATACTTCTGCCGAACCCTTCGGAGATTACAGGCGTAATGTAATGTTATGTAATACAGTCACCTTTACCGCGTGTTTCGTCGAATATGCTCGAAAAGTAATGATCATGCTGACTGGATGATAATATTATATGTTATTAAATAACTGGCAGTTACATTCAGGGTGACCATGTCCACCATACATAATATGTAGAATTGTTTACATCTTTTAATGTGCTCTAGTAACTACCACTAGGTTCCTCAAACGACATAGCTATATATAGGAGGTATCGTGCGATTTAAGTTAAGGCTTGTATTCACGCCAATGACCTTGTGCATACAAACTACCTCTCTCGGTCGTAGATACGGACTCTAAACGGACGCGTTTTTCATTTATTATAATTAAAATAATACATGTTTTTAAAAAGTAACAAAACCAAATTATTTTCCTTTGTATTTCAAAGCAGTAGATATTTTTTTTATATTATTTTGTTAAAAAATGAAGGAGTAAAATGGTTCCATTCAACGATTTGGAGGTGATTTTGTGGATTTTTTTTCTTATTATGTGATACCGATACAAAAATTGTGGCTAAACCAAATTACGTGTCATATCATGTAGATTACTAAAAAAATTTCTCAGATGTAATTTCTCTGTAAGTGCCGGTGAAAAACCGCTTCATCTGCACGCTGTTTTTAAGCTTTTTTGAGAGAGGACCCTTAAGTAGAACTGAAAATTTAGTAATAATGAAGTAGTAGATAATCATGTTTTATTTGCAAGTTACTCTGCCCTTCTTTATCCTCTTTCTTACCTTTAAAAACAGTAAATTATTATTTTCCTCTCTTCCTCCTTTATTTGCCAACGCTACCAGTTGAGTAACGAAGCCGTACGGGCTGGATCAAATCGTCCCAAAGCGTATTTTGTTTAAATTGTGACTGATATACCCCATTAGGCCACGCTTCAACATGGCCTAGGTTAAGGGCCTGGATGAATAATGTTTGAGACCTAGCATATTGTATTGTAGGGAGGTCTTATTTCCGAATGGTTATAGTAAGGTTGGGTCCTTAATAAGATTGGAGCTATTCCAGTTTATAGGGAAAGTAACCTTGTTTATTTTTGTCTTTATTGAAGAGTTAATGTTTTATGGTATGGGTTTTGACACCAGCGACATCATCATCTACCTAGCCTTTTCCCAACTATGTTAGGGTCGGCTTCCAGTCTAACCGGATGCAGCTGAATACCAGTATTTTACATGGAGCGACTGCCTATCTGATCTCCACAACACATTAATACTAGGTAATACGATACTCTTTGGTAAGACTGGATAATACCTGTAACGACTGCCAAAGATCTATATATGGCAGCCGGGACCAACAGCTTAACGTGCTTTCCGAGGCACGGAGGAAACACGATATGTCGGGCGGTCACCCATCCACAGACCTACCTAGGCAAGCACAGCTTTACCTAAAGATCGACTCGATTGGCAGTTCTTATTAAGCCACGAGCTCCTCGAGACATCTCACCGTTTTCTTAAGTAAGGGAAGGAAAAATTAAGCATAGGCGTACCTAATAGTACACCCACATTTCACCAGTTATGTTTTAGTCCCAAGTAATAGGAGGCGAGCCTATTGCCATGAACTGAACACAAATCCTGACTCCGTGGCTGCTACTGACAAATTCCCAATATGGCTTTAAATCCACGACACAAAACAGGCAATGATATGTCAAAACCGATTACAATATGCCACCTTTGCGCGGGTGGTATCCAAGGAGAGATATTTTCTGGGATGGTCAGGTCTGACACTAAAAGATAAACATAAAATTAGCGTATCAGAAGACTAACAAAAACTTTCATATTTTATCCTTTATAAAGTTTAAAAAAATTAACTAACGCTACATTAAAATTACGCTCAGAACATTCAGCTGTAATAAAGCTACGGTACCGCAATTAAGACTTACTTAACTACAACTTGACGAAGTTATTTAACTTTAGCCGAAAGAGTTAGCGAAGTAACTTGCCACTTAACTTGACAAACTTATTACTTTAAGTTAGGGTTAAGTATGGTAATTTTATTTATGATATTTTGCTTTTGAGTTAGTATTCTAGAGGTTTTATTCAGTACCTACTTCTTAATAAATTAATAAAGTCACCTTATTTGCTTTGGCGGTGATATATTGCTCAGAAGATCACGTGTTATCATTTATTTATTTATTACATTCAGCATAAACCATTAAAACACTAAATTTTAGAATGCTTTTACTCGGTCTTCTCACAGAACCACAAATATTCTGACATTATCGTCTTCCATTCAATTAGTAAACAAGTCCAATCCAGTTATATCGGACGCCTTACTGCTTAGTAGCCACCCTGGCTTTGATTCCCAGGTTGGACATAGTACTATTTTTCGGGACCGATTGATGGCAATGCGCTGGCCACTTATTGTATGGGTCCGAAACATAACTAACTGTCGAAATCTGGGTAACGCCTGTAAACTCTGAAAGATTAGGTTAGCGTCAGAGTACACTTTGCCTAACCTTTAAGTTATTTCGATGAATGAGACAGATTGTTCTTTAGTTAACTAGGAAACTGAAGAACACAATCGCATTATTAGTACTAAACCCTGTTACATTTGTGTTTAGAATAAATTGCAAAGAAGAACTTTCTCCACTCAATTAAACTAAACTTACCCACCAGAATCCGGACGATACTTAAACTTAATCCTCCACCTTACAATGCACTTCACCGCCACCACAATACCCATAAAATTTCAAAATTTTGCCCAAAAATCCTTCATAATGTCCTTTTAAATCTCCCAAGCACCATTATGGGGTAAACCCCATGTATAAATGTACCATATCTGTTATAAAATTACGCTAAATGGTGGACGAAACCGCAGGGCGGAATATAGTGCACGATTTAACATTTGGTTTGGTTCTTAATGTCATGTTTTTTATTGAATTATATTTGGATGTTTAGGATATGTTTTGGTAGCGAAAAGTTACTTCCTCTGGTTTCTTTCTAAGTATGTGATCCTTCTACACTGTTTAATTCACCCACTGTGTTTATGTAATTATTGTTAGTGTATCTACGTTGTCGGGATCTTCATTGATGGCTCAATCTACAAGTCTCAATCTGTGCGGTGGCATGCCCTATCACATGCGCACTTAAAGATCTATTTTATGAATGAGAAAAACGTCGAGAGGACTGTTTTGAGTATGAATCTGGATGGGAGTAAGAGTGAGGAGGACCGAGGAATCCAGGTAGGGACTGTTTGAAGCATCTTTCAAATAGTCTATCCCTCGTTTTGTTGGTCCCTTTCTAGCCATATCATCATATGGCTAGAAAGAAGGTGACAGCTGAATTGACGAGTAATACAGAAGTATGGAAGAAGAAGACAGGCTGTCCGTAGTGACAGTCCGTCTGTCTTATGACGACGACAGGCTGTGTCGACGGCGCGTTCGTGTTCCACGCGCGCCTCAAACCTAGATGCCAGAAACATGGAAGGACGCCTCCTTCCATGTTTCTGGCATCATTTTTGGAGGTTTGAGGGTTTGAGGCTCTCGCCGCCGCGAGAGCCGACGCCTGTCGGGGCTGCGGGTTGTTCGAAAGAGATACCGCGGCCTCGGCACAAAAGGGCTAAGAAGGAACATGGGTGGTTTTTAGTTAGTAGAAGTCTGACACTCCCTACAGCTCTGCCTAAAGCGGGAGGACTAATTTGATGATCTCCTACCCCCACAAAAAAAAGGCTGCATTGATCCCAAAAACTGGGATAAGGGCAGGAGAATGATGAGTTTGATGTGCTGATGAATTCAAGTCACAGTTCCCATATATTTATATAACAGGTTCATGTCATCCTTATCAGACCTGCAGGTGAAATAGGCACTATTATTTCTCCTTTACATGTGCAACATAATGTTTTTCTTGTCAAAACAAAATAAACTGTCCCGATTTAGTTCGTTAACGAAGTCATTTTAATCAGAAGCAGATGGGTAACCTTAATACGGGAGTCCAAAACTAACGACAAATAAGGCCCAGTTGATTGGTTAAATTACCCGCCGCATCTGCATATCCACAGATATTTTTTTTTGCATTGACAAGTATTTTATACAACACGAGGGAAAAAGACGTACGTATGCACTATAGTCCTCCTGGTTATTTTCGGTCATGGCGGCGGCCGGCGGCCAGTCTTAAGGGAGATTAACTATCGGCGCGGTTGATATTGTAGTGGACAAATGTGTGACCCAGGTGCACTATTCTGTTCCTTTACTGTCGTAGTCCGATGGGGTTCCCGACACGACCGGAGAGAGATCAGCAGGGCTATCATTTTGAGTGTCAAATGGTTCCATTTGACAGTTAATCGATGGACACTATGATAGCCACTGACATTTAAAAAGATACGCAATAGCCCTGCAGTAGCAGGATCAACGGCTGTCCTAGACCTCCACTTTTCGTCCGATCCAGGAATCGAAATCAGGACGCGCTTAGCAGTTGCGCTTGTGACCACGAGATCAAAGTCATGGCGGGGGCAGGCAGTACGTAGTATAGGTATAAACGTATGTCTTTCTCCGTGAGTTTCTGCCTTTTTCACATGAATATTTACATAACATCACGCCTGTAATCCCCGAAGGGTTAGGCAGAGGTGTACCTAATAGAACACCCACATTTCGCCAGTTATGTTTAAGTCCCATGTAATAGGGGGCGAGCCAATTGCCATCAACCGGGCACAAATCCAGACTCCGTAGCTGTTACTGATAAATTCCTGATGGAAAAAGCCAATAACACTTTGCCCGACCCGGGAATCGAACCCAGGACCTCATGCTCAGCAGTCGCGCTTGAGACCACAAGACATGAATATTTAATAGGATAAATATTTTATTATTTTTTATATTGTGAATATGAGGATCATGTGGTGATATATGATCATCTTTTCTTTAGTTTGAACGTTTGTCTGGCAGTTTGAGTACTTTATGCGACCCACCCAAATGTCCTTTCTTTGGTATTGTTCGTCGTGACGTTGAGCTCCTTGGGTTACAAGTCGAGCTCAACGATAACTGACAAATGCTTGCACTGACTGGACGGGTCCACTCATATCCGTGTGGTGCTTTCTTCAAAAGACCAGCTCATACACTAATCTGCATAGTCTTCATGTGTGTATAACAAGATTATGTCTGGACCTTTTTTTTATGGTGGGTGGAAAATCATCAAATAACCCCTCCCGCTCTTGGGCAGAGCGGAAGGGAGTGTCAGACTTCTACTGACTAAAAACCACCCATGTTCCTTCTTAGCCCTTCACGTCGAGGCCGCGGTATCTCTTGCGAACAACCCGCAGCCCCGATGTCTGGACCATAAAAGAGACTTATATGACCTCTGAGTTTGTTTCGGATGTTTCTTCTCGGAGTAGTCAGGTACGAAACACCGGCCCCATCTAGTTTTAAAAAAAGTGACTTGTAAAAGTGTTTGTAAAAACCTATTTGCAAAATAAACATCATTTATCATTTCATTTATTATTTAAGAAACTACAGAGCGCCAACTATTACGATACTCTCATACTCGACTTGCTTCGGTCATGTTCGCCTGTCGCAAATATTAACCAATAATGTCCTCCCGGTGTTTCAACTCACCTCAACCTTATAAATATCTTTTGTGCATTTCTTTCAAAATTTTTGAAGAAGAAGGAAGAAGAAGGCTAGGCAGATGATGATGATGACGGTGTATAAATTGAATTATTAGAAGATGAGCAAGAACCGACCCCAAATACCGAATCTTGTACTTGCAGGATTTTTTTTATTCGTTGTGGACGGGACACTTACGTCAAAAGGTTACTACGTATTCAATACATTTTGAAAAAAAAAATGTAAATGGCAATCGTTTTATGAGTCGGTGTCTCTTCCACAATGTATACTTACTCAATTATCAACTATTATTTAGTTGGAATTCTGATTTTCAGAAACTTCCGATTCCTCCTGATCGTGCAGCATTCATATTTTTAACCAAAACTTTCTTTAAATCGCTACGTAGCAGACAGATACAAAGCCCCGCAGTCGTGCCACCCTGGCTGGCAACACTGGCATACGTCTCAGCGTCCCCGTAAATCCTCATTAGTTCCCTCACTTTACGAGCTCCCACGGCGCTAGTAAAGCGACCCGCAGATATTACGATTGCATTACCCCTGACTTTTCTGAATATTGCGGAATTTATACAAAGTGATTGGCAGGTTTTGGATTTTTGTATTACAAATATTTTTTCCATGTTTCTGGGTGAAGGCTGCCTGAAAGAAACAATAAATGAATACAATAAAAAAAAAATATATATATATTTTGTGAAGGCGAAGAGAAGGTTTTACAAATTTTTGAAAATTATTTTTCTTGTAAAGCCTATGAGTCACAGGAAGTTTTCACAAATTATGATTATTATTCATGTAAATTAAGTTTGACACGTCTTATGTTTGATTTATGATGACTGTATCGGAAACATCAAATACTAATTCAAAACTTCCCGTTTAAAATCTGATTAAAATTGATTTATTAATCAGTAAGTAGATTAATTGCACAAACCCGAGAGGTTTGGAGACAGAAAGGCCCTGCAGTGGGACACAATATAGGATGATAAAAAAGTAGATCCTATCATATTTATCTTCATTGCATTATTTATTTAATACGTAATAAGATCGATCTCAGACCACACAATCGAGTTCACAATTAGTTGTAATGTTACGGATAATAAACAAAAACTAATAACACCATAAAATCATCAAGATCTAGAATTCTAGAATGTTCTAACAATGTCTAGAAAAAACTGCACTTTATCGTCTAATTGATGAGCAAAGTTACAGCCAGTAATAAAAGGCATCAATATTAAATCTTGGCACAAAAAGTACCACAGTACGGTTCCAGTAATCGAACCGACTATCCTTTCGCTATCTAGCATCGCTGAACGCACGCATTGCATTATGGGGTGCCGTTGATGTGGGATACTCGGATGAGGTAAAATCTTAGGCAGCTTCCTTATTTTTAGAAAATCTTTGTTTTGAGACTTCGTTCTGTAACTTCTAAAAAAATGCTTCCCTGTGTATTTTTTAGAAACTGCGGAACATAATAGAACAGTCGAACATAGAACCTCGTCCATATGGGAGTTGGTTAAAAATATTTTAAAGTAACTTACTGTGCCAAACTCGTCGTCTTTTGGGCTGACAAAATTTAAATAGGGTAGTTGACAAAAAAAATCTTATTATTCCATCAGATAGATTTCCAAAAAATATTGGCCACATATTTTTTCTTTTTTTCACGTGTACAAAATATGAAGACGATGCAGTGCTTCGAAATGTCGTGTGGCGTCACAGTTTGGTACGTTTTTTTTACCAGAAAGTGACGTCACAAGCCCCCATTCTTGATCTTTGACCCGTGTTATTTTCGTAAATTTTTATTAATTTGATACAACAAAAACACGTACTAATTATTAATTTTTTAACCGACTTCCGAAAAGGAGGAGGTTATCAATTCGTCTGTATGTTTTTTTTTTTCTATGTTTGTTTCGATAATCTAACAGATGAACTAAACAAAATCATATAATTATATATTTTTTTAGTCAGGTAACATCAATCGTGATCTTGTTTGCGGGGCGAACAAGGCCAGATATGGCACAGGGTAGAGAGGTTTGGAAAGAGAAAAGGTTCGCCTTTACCTAGCAATGGGACACACGAATAGCAAAGTCTTCGTTTAATCCCGTCATAATTATCTAAAGTGAAGAACAAAGACTGCTTTAGATATAATTGTCTTGTCCCATTTTGTATTCCCGAAAATTGGACGTCAATCAACGACCCTTAGTTTTATATCTGAATTTTATAGTGTTTTTCCTATCATTAACAAGAAATAACCCTAAAAAACCGTGGTAAATATTTGTATACAAGTTAATACAGCATTTTCTTACTTCTCTGGCAGAATGATACCAATCAGTCGATGCCCACGGGCGCAGAGATGTTTGCTCTGATAAATATATTACTTAATGGCAAAAAATCATCATCCCATTGCCAACAAGCATATCAATTTGCATACTACCCGGTTAATAAGGTGATTAGCTGGTTTAAATTATCTACAATTAAGTACAACATGGGTACTTATCGTTATGAACCTCGGTAGTGGCTGAAAATATACTAAATAGTAAGCCGTGACCAAATAATAACTGCCACTCGAATCGATATTCAGGTTAAGTGGAAATTATGTTTTTCCTACTCCTCCGCTATTCTTTTTTGATTAATTTCGTTGCGGGATCCAAGACAGTTAAATCGTTTCCCTGGGACTTCGTCGAGCTTCATTGTCTCGGCGCTTTTCTTGTGGTCGCCACTGTTGATTCTGGCTAACAGGAGTTACAGTGGTTTGGGAATAGTGTGGCGGGCTTGTCCCAAAAAAAAAAAAAAAATTCAGGTTAAGCAGCACTTGCCTAGGTTTGTTTGTGGATGGGTGACCATATATTACGTACGGCTGCCTTCCAGCTGCCATTTATAGATCTTTGAAAGTCGTTACAGGTGTGTGTGTGTCTTAGTGGCCCGATAATCTGAAATCTGACAACCAGTCTTACGAGGGGTGTATTATTAACCAGTGCTAACTATATTTTATGGAATGTGAGGAACATTTAATAATTATTAAAAGTAGTTCGTCTTATTTAACAATTTATACCGTTAGTAGACAGTTTTTATGTTCGGATTAAAAGTTTTATATCCATATTACTTCTTTCTGAAATCATATTGTTTTAACGTCTACGAGTATTATATTATTACACAGTTATAAGGATTCTTATTCAAGAACTATAATACATAATGCGATATTATTCAAAATCTTAGACTATGCCCTACATTCCCCAATTCCTCCAAGACATCCAAAAAAAAAACAAAACTACACGCATGTTACTTCCATAATTTGCGTGTAAATAATTGAGCGTACGCACCGCGCGTGTCCCCGCCATATTTATTATTCACACGGTGTTGCCACTGTTGTGTCATATTATTGCCATATTGGAAAATTATTCCCTGGTTGTGAGGGGAATTTTTGTCAAGTTTTGTTCTTTGTTTAGTCAGTAAATGCGAGTTAGTGGCTCCGTGACTGTCATTCTAGTGAAAGATTTTGTTGGTATTTGTGTTATCAAGTTTGATGTAGTTCGTCGTTTTGTTTCGGCTTATTTTTGAATTTATTAAATGTTATCGGGTGTTCGTGATCTGATTTTGAAGTTATCTGCGAATATTTTTGATGTTGCCAAAGTTACCCTTTATTTTTTTCGATGTTTTTATTTCCCCTGTTTTTTTTCCTGACCAGTAGGTATACAGCTTTAGCTCAGCTTTGTCTTATACTCTGGAATCTTCTATTTTTAATTTTTTTCTTGTATTCTATTTTTAATAGAAATATTATTCTTCTACATTCATTATCTTTCTACTAGCCTTCTAATACAGGCATTGTTTGCCTAAATGGGGGCTCCAAACACATTAACATGTAACGTAATACCTAATTTGCACAATAAACTATTTTGTATTTGTATTGTATTGTATTAACACAAAGTTAAAAGCAATCATAAGCAAAACCATCAGTACATTTCACATCAGAAATTTACCGAATAAATATATCTTCCATAAAATTAATCCCACCAAAATTAGACAACAAACTTCACAAACCGCAAGTCAAAAGTCATCGCAACATTCCTCAACACGAATTAATGATTCATTAATAGCGCCCCCAATTACGATTGTTATTCGATTAGGGAGCCCCCGCACACTTCGATGCGTATAAACTTGCAAGGGGGACTTGCGAATTTTCCGGGGTGCGTGCGTGCATGTCACCTCACTAGCACGTGGAGCGCCGCGGAGAGCGCAGGCCTATGCGTTCCAAATTCGAAAACAGAGAAAAGTTTTGACATTCGCGGCCATAACTTTTTTTAATCCGAACTTTTTGCGATTCGTAATCGATTTAAAGTAGTGCGTACTTAATTTAAACCATTTAAAGTTAGTCGATTTCGAAGTTTTTTATCGATTTAACTTTTAACTTAAATTATACCGAATATTTGGAAAGGTTTGTTTTATAACGTATTAAAAATGTAAAGTGATATACGGTGATCGATTGCTTATTCGTAACGTTGTCGATTGTCGACTCCTTATTCGATTAGTAGTGGAATTTGACGTTTTCGAGGAGTTTTCTCGGAAACTCGCGATGTGGGAGTTCTCATTGTATTTATTTCGAGTTTTGTTCGACATTAAGTTAATGAAGACATTTGTATTGACGTGTTGAATGCGTAAATAATTTTTCGGGTTTTCTGTTTACGTGTGTGATGTGGTTAAACTTAATTAGGAACGAGAAAAAGTATCCTGCGATTCTCCTAATTGAACATTGTTAGATTCCTAATTGTAACACTATAAAATCGACAAAATTATTCATAAAGTCTGATTAAACTTAAAAAAATGTATTGTTTTCAGGTTTTTGAATGATTTTTTTTTATTATAAAAGGAGTACAGACTTTATTCAGTAGTTAACTACTGAATATTGTTTTACTTCAATACTTTTAAAAGTATTGAAGTAAAACATTGAAAAATTATCTGTGTGATTGTAAGGAATGTTCTATTTGCCATCAGTTCTATTATAATTACTTTATTAATACCTAATGATTAGAATGAATCGATGAAAAAAGGGTTTAATTTTTTTTTTATATTTTCACTTTAAGTATAAATTAATTCATAGTTTACTGTTCTCAGGAAATTTACTATAAAATCGAACATGCTTTACGCACTTGGTACTGATTTTTGTTGTAGATACTATATACGCGATACCAACGTAGTTAAATACATAGTAGACAGTGTTTTCATCATAAAAAAGCAAAACGCATCAACTCAATGACAATTACAGCTCAACAGTTTTTTCTTTTCTAATTCGCCACTTTACAAAAGGAACTCTTTTAAATAAGTAGGTTCTATAAAAAGTTTTTAATTCCGCCCAACGGTTTCCATGACGAAAGTAGCTCGTCCGTCGTTCGTTTGAACTCGCCGCGATTCGGAAACAATCGGGAACCGAGTAGGAATCGAATCGTGTAAAAGTAAATCGATCCGATTACCAGCATCGATTTGTGATTGGTCAATTTGTTAGTGGCGCGAGAGGTTTTGATACTTGGTGAATTGTTTTTATAGCCGGAAATAATAAATTACTTACTGTTGCTTACTTTGCGTGTTCGAGTAGGCAAAATAATTAATTTTTGATACTAATATCTGAAAAAAAAAACTATAATTATGCAAATCTTGATCTCTAAATTTTTGATACCTACTTATTTTTTTTTGCATGTATTACTTATCCTATTTTAGTCGACTTCTAAAAACGATAGTCCTATGTTTTTTCTTGTTATTTATTGAGTCGAGTGCTAGAAACTAATAGAATTTTCATTTAGGTTTTGTTTTACATAGCGTTCAAGTGTTTAGATGTCCAATACATAAATTATCGTTTATTTTTAACTGTCTAAGTTCTAGGTACTCTTTCTGTGGCTAGAAAGCTAGTTTATTATTTGCCAAAAAATCTGCATTGTCACCCAAACTAGTGATTTCACCAGCTAATTCGGTATTTTCACATTACACATTGATAGCGATGCGGACAAATTTTTGGATGCGCTGGAATTTTCCCTATTAATAGGTACTACGTAGAATGCAAGTATCAAAACTCTCAATCCTCACACGAAGTGGGTACAGTCAAACATCAAAGTGGCTGCGTAAATAATCAAGTTAAATAGGCATCAGAAAAAACATTCGTTCTTATTCGTTTCCTACTTGTGAGAGCTCCAGTTTTTTCACCAATCAGCGTGCTTACCCCCCTTGGTCTTGCTATCACTGTGGTACTTATGTTAAGTAGCTTGTACTTAATGTAACGGATCAATAGGTACATACAGCTGAATACAGTATGTCACACATAATTTGATGAAATGTTAGTCATATTAAGTACAAGTCGTTTGCATGTTAAGTTACATTTTTAACTTTAATCTGTAATTAAATCAATAGAGTATTTAAAATATCAGAAAAAATACTTTCTGAAACGAATGCGAACTAAAGTTAAACTAAATGACGTTGAGTTCCTTGAATTGAAATTTCAGCTACATGAAAACCGGACTGACTGGACAGGTCCACTCAATTCTATATAGTTCTTCCTTTAAAAGACCATCTCAGACACTAATCTGCATAATATCCTTCAAGTGAGTTGACCATGTCTGGACCTTAAAAGAGACCGGTGAGTTTGTTTCGGCGGTTTCTTCTCAGAGTAGTCACGTCAGGTATAAAACACCGGTTACTTCTAGTTTAAAAAACACTAAAAAGTGAAAAATAACTTTACCTTCTGAAGTCGGTGACTTTTGTTTGTTTTATTCAGTTTTTTTGTCACCGACTTCAGAAGGTAAAGTTATTTTTCACTTTTTTGTGTTTTTGAAGTCGGTTTTTTTTTTTTTGCAAAAAAGTTTTTTTATTTTTAGTTGTAATATCCTTTACAAATATTTGATATTCATTCATTTTACGTTGTTAACAATACATGTCACGGTAATAGGCTTATCCGCAATAAAATGGAACTTAACATACCTAACTCTCGAAATCTGGGCGTCCTGTACACATCTGCGTACCCCCTCAGATCATACAGGCGTGATGTTACGTCATGATGTTGTATAAACAATAAACATCCAAGCGATTGCAGCAATCACGACAGATTTGCCGTCTATTTTTGAAGAGTTCTATTGTATATCTCCGAAGATCAGGATCAGATCTTCACCAAATTTAAATGGGACCACCTCAGGAGTATACACTTTCAAATAAAAAAAGAATTTTGAGAATCGGTTCACAAATGGAGGAGAAATCAGGTAACATACATAAAAAAAAAAAATACATACACACGAACATAGAACCTCCTCCTTTTTTGAAGTCGGTTAAAAAATACTAGTGAGAGTGTTTGTAAAAACTTATTCGCAAAATCAACATCATTTATCTTTATAATGAAACTCTTTCAGCTTTCCATGGGCAAAAAAGTGTCATCAATATTCTCATTAAACCAAGGAAAAAACCAATGAAATGTAACAAAATCCGCGAAAGTAAAATGTGAAACCAAAGTAAATATTATGTACTTTTAAAAAGAAAACATTTGCAAAAAAATAAACAGACCACTTTTTCAAACGTAACTGTTGTACGAATACTAATTTCTAATCTCTGCATGTTGCGCGGCGCAGGCGCAGCGGGCGCTAACGACATCTGTGGGCCGCTAAGTGGAACTATTGTCGAATTCGATTCGGTTAAGTTCGGGACTCGTCGGCTTTCTGTCAACTAGAGTGTATTTAGTGACGGTCGCGGCTTTTTCAAAAGCTGTGGAATGTGAAGGTTTTTGTCGTCAAAGCGGAGTCCATTTCGTTAAACTTTGTTGACTATTATGCCTATTTACATAAGCAGTTTTGTAATCGTACGTAACAGTCGTAAGAAGTACTTAAGTTCTCACATAGTTGTTAAAGTGGCATAGTCTTCATGCGATGTTCAATCATAGAGTCAGTCATTATTGCATAATACACTCCTACATCGCTAAAAATCATTTGCAATAAGTAGGTTCACTTCACCAATTATTATAATCGGTATTATTTTGTGTAACATCTCTAGCTTTAATTACGCTTCCAATAAAATCAACCCATTACACCGTGCGTCACTTTACATTTTAATATAAACAATAACAATACGAGTATAAGAAATAGTTTTTCCATTTCCATTTTCCAGCTAATATAAAACATGAAAATCTACAATAGCACACATTTCTAAAGAGTCAATAACAATTCTACCAACAGTGAAACAGTGTCCAAATATAAAATGTATGCAGTTCCAATGGTTAACTACGTGAGTCCCTACCACTTAGCTCCTCACTATGGAGCTTCCACCAGCCTCGCAGATCCGTACTGGATGTAAGTATATCATCATTCTCCTACCCTTTTTTTTTTTTTTTTGGGGGTGGGAAATCATCAAATAACCCCTCCCGCTCTTGGGCAGAGCGAAAGGGAGTGTCAGACTTCTACTGACTAAAAACCACCCATGTTCCTTCTTCGCCCTTCATGTCGAGGCCGCGGTATCCCTTGCGGACAACCCGCAGCCTCGACAGGCGTCGGCCCTTGCGGGCCCCTTCCATGTTGCTGGCATCTCTTTGAGGCGCGCGTGGAACACGAACGCGCCGTCGACACCGCCTGTCGTCGTCATAAGACGGACGGACGGCGAGTTTACCCATCACTCACCGTCCACAGGCCCGCGTCTACGGTGGCCGGAAGCCATCACGTGGCCCCCGACGCAACCCTTAGGTATTTCAATTTGATTGGGGTCCGCGTAGCATGTTCTCGTTAGCCATATCTAATTCTTTGTTATTCGTAATCTCAGCGGTCATGAAAGATACACATACATCTATAGGTGTCACCACTTGGGTCTGGAATCTCTAATAGATTTAGAAAACTATGATGTTAAACAACGTCATTTTCACCTAATTGCAACAAACATTTCATAACATCAGGCCTGTAAGCCCTGGAGGGTTAGGCAGAAGCGTACCTAATACTTAGTGTGTGTACAGTCAGCAGCACCAATATGTATACACTTAGCAACGTTTAGAAGCAATTTTTACCGCCAGTATTGAATTCATTTTCATGTAATGCAACTGAAACTAATATTTTGGAACCCATATTATCATAAAATAGGTTATATCTGAGAATTGCAATCGTTATTTTACAAGAAATTCACGTTTGAACTTTGCCAAGTGTATGCAAATTTTTGCTAGTGACCATCATCATCATCATCATCTTCCTGCCCTTATCCCATTTTATTTGGGGTCTCCCTCTCCATCCATCAATATTTATATCCATCACTTTTTTAGTGACATGCGTTTCATCCCTCCTCATTACATGACCATACCAAGAAAAACGACTTCCTTTCAATTTTTCTGTAACAGGTGCCACTTTCAAACTTCCTCTAATATACTCATTCCTTACTTTATCCATTCTAGTCACTCTGCACATCCATCTCAACATTCTCATCTCCGCTACACCCAAATATCGCCAGTTATGTTTACATCTCTTGTTATTAGGGGCGAGCCTATTGCAATCAGGAATTATTCAGTAGCAGTCACTGAGCCTGGATTTCTGCCGAAATATGGGTGTACTATTAGGTACACCTCTGCCTAACCCTTCGGGGATTACAGGCGTGATGTTATGTTTTCTTTTTTTTATAGTTTTGTTATTGTTATGCTTGACACCAGCTGCAGCATCAAGTTATGTACTTCGATTACTGAAGTGACCAATAAAGCAGATATTGCCATAATCATGGCGGAAGAAGGCATATTGATTGATCGTAAATGTTGATGTAGTCGCAAGGCAGATGTTTTCATTATTTCTGAAGTGAGATTGGAGTGATTTTTGCTTGATGTTTGACTCATTCTGTAGTGGAAACAAAGTATTAAATTAAATTGAAGACATTTTATTGTGATTACAGAACGTGTGGTATAAATGTGGGTGCCACATTCTAGATTCTAGAATTTTCTATAAATTCTAGATCTTTGCCCAATTGATGGCAATAGGCTCACCCCCTATCACATGGCACCATAACATAACTGGCGAAATGTAGTAAACCTCTGCCTAACCCTTTAGGGGCTACAGCCGTGATGTTATGTATTTTGCTCCTTAAAAAAAAACTACAATCACCCATTAGTGTACCTACTGCTAGTACTAAAACAGCAATACTTCATCTCTGTATGAATAATTATTAATTTATTTTATTTCTTTGTTGTTTCAGAAAACCATCAGTAGATGGCGTCTCAAACGCAGCATCAGTCAACAGCCGGTAAGTTCGCAAAATTATTCAAAACTCGACTAAATAATGCTGATCGGTACATTGGACGACACCGCCCAAACCGTGTTATTCGATACCAAATCGATTCTGCCGATCGAGTTTTTAAAATAACCTCAAAATCCTGTGTGGATGTCGATAATCCAATATCTAAAAATGGTAATTTCCGATCGAGTGTTCTCACGAACGAAACAAAGGGTTTAGACGTGAAAAAAGTCAGGTAAACATTGGTTGGTAGGATTGAATTGGTTGAAACGTGGTTGGTTCCGTAGATTTTCTATTTGAAAATGTTTCTTTGATTCTTGCAATCTTTGATGCTTCGTTTTTATTTGACATGCACAATACCATGCTCTTTTTAAGCATGAGGACCTATTTATTTGAAACCAAAGTTCTGATAGTTTAAAGTGACTGTTACATTTTTAGTGTCCCTAATATTGTACAGTCAGCATTAGAAGTAGACTAACACAAATCAAAGTTTCAAAGGTTGCAGGTTTTTTAAAAACATTCCATAGGACTCCTGTGCATCAAATTATTAAAATTTAAAAATGTTAAGCTCCTTCTGTTGTCTGACCGTATTTACGTGCTAACTTTATACAAGATGCAAGAGACACCGACGTTTAAACGGTTACGACGTGTTCATTACTTCATTCTGAACCACCCACATATAAATCCAGCTTTTCTTACAAAACTGTAATAATACACACATATTTTATCATCTCTTATTTCATTTGCATACTACCTTTATTTACCAGAACGTCACCATAATCTGCATAGCTTCTATCGTTTGAATCGGCTTTTAGTATAAAAAACCGGCAGCTGAATTCCAAAACAGTCTTCACCATATTCCTTACACCGAGTGAACCCTAAAAAATGGTAAAAAAGACACAAAATCCAATCACAATTACGCGGCGCAACGTGTAATTTTGACATGGCTCGCGCTCACCACTTACAGAATAAGACAACCGACACATTTGGTCATTGATACGACCAATCTCGATATTAACTGCTATTGGAGAATAATCTATTTTAATGGAGAAAAGGAGCGAGTAAAGTGTAATGGTTTGATGACAAAAAGGGATAAAGGAGTGGGTGGTTTGATTGATTTTGTCTTCGGGATTTTCGTTTTCTCATTCACTAAAATAAATAGTAAGAATAAAAAAAGAAAATATATTTATTTGGCACAGGCCACAAGTGCGCACAGTATAAAATAAAAGACAAAGAAAAACATTATAAAAAAAAATGTTGGCTTTCTTTTATTTTTTCGTGATTTCGATGGTTTTTCAGTTTGAGGAATTGAATCATACAGGCTGTTGTTTTGCATCCTCGTCAAATTCAAAGAGGTAAATAAATACTAATAATTCTCGACCCGAATCAATATTATAATGGGTAGATAATTTTCGGTATCGTAATTTAAATTGATATTTATGTCTTTTATTACAATCTCCTGAATTTTTATGAAGTAGAAAAACTTCACTTAGTATACACGCTGTATATCCAGTAGATCTTATCCTAATCTAAATTAGACGACATCCTCCAAAAACCTAAAAAGACAGACTGAAAACAGCAAAAATCCTGAGTAAATCGAACTTAATATTCAAACCCCGTACTAAGCCATGGCTTAAGACACTCAGTGAAATAATGAAAAAGCGGCACTGGGACTAATCCCGGACAAATTAGATCGGTGTCATGTCGCTGTGTGTGTCCGGCCGGATTCCGGACAGTGGTGGACTCTATGGGGAAGTTAGAAAGTTTGAAGAAGTGTAACATTAACATCACGTTTGTAAACCCAAAAGGGTAGAAGCTAATAGTAGGTAAATCCACATTTCGTAAGTTATTGTGGTGCATCGACACTTTACATGTCGCATGCACATCAAATATTATAATAGCCAAATAAATAATTATATATTTTAGTTATGTACTCGCGCTCGCTGCAATAAGGGGCAAGCCTATTGCCATCAACCGGGCACAAGTCAAGACTCCGTACCTACTATTGAGAAATTCCTAAAACCCAATGACACTTGACCTTACAAGCTGTAAAAAAATATTAATGAACAGGTGTACTTATAGGATAAATATTATTCTTAGGTAAAGTTTAGATAACACATTTATTTGTTTTCTGTTTTAAATATACTTTTCTGTGCTCCTTTCATTTAAGCCAATTCTGTGCTATTGTTAATATCTTACAGTCTTTTGCTATTTGAGCCCAATTCCTTATTAGATAGAGTTTTAATTCGCCACGCCATGAATGTTTATAGTTTCCATGAATATTATTCTTCTGTAATGCAAAATTCTGCATACATGGCTGCTATATTGGCTTTCCGGTCCATTTCATATATACTACAGATGATAATTATAATATATGATAAAAGATCGGCTTATTATTAATGATGTGCGCGGGGAACAGTATGATAGCCATATTCCATCTTTCCTTTCGCCATATTTGCTTAGCCTTCGTGGAGATTTATTTTTGTTTAATTTATGGATATATTGTGTGTGAACTATATTTGGATCAGTGGATTATTAACAGATGTTACCCCAATGCATTGATGTGATACGTGTAGTCGATATTCTTGATTGGTTCAGGACAAGGTCTGGTGTTAGGTTAGCTAGTAAACTTATTATGTTTATTTGTTCTAATTGAATGAGTCCAAGTTTTGAATTCGTTCGTATAATGAAAGTGACCCTTTCCGTATGTCCTTATGCAAACAAATTAGCATTCAATTTCTGTATAAACTTAATATGTAAACAAATTATCTACCAAACTATTGAACACAGGACTACCTTGTTTGGTTCCTAAATAGTGACTGCTGAGATGACAAGTAATAGAGAAGTAAGGAAGAAGAAGAGAAGCTGCTGGATGCATGCGACCCTAAATAAATTGCCATAAGGGCACGAGATTGAACATAATAGGGATGTTTCCTGACTAAAAAAAATATGATTCTAATTAGTCCGTCTGCTAGATTATCGAAAAATATTGGATGCGTATTTTTTGTTTTATCAAATCAATAAAAATTGACGAAGATAAAATGCGTCAAAGATTTGAGTGGGGGTTTGTGGCGTCACTCACCGGTAAAAAATGTCATACTAATAACTTAGAATATGATGTCACTCGAGTTTTCAAAGCACTGTATCGTCTTCATTGTTTGTATACGTGAAAAAAGAAAAAATACGTGTCCAATATTTTTTGGTAATCTATTTGACGGACTAATTAGATTTTTTTTAGTTAACTACCCTATTATGACCTACTTTAGATTGACTGTATTTTCTTTACAAGAAGAAAAAAAAAGAGAGCTTAGAGCTTTTATATCTATTAAAGATAGCATTATTTAGATTATATATGCCCACAATTCCTCACCCTCATACCATCCATCATTAATTCTATCGTCAATTAAAAGCAACAATTTATAAATTATTTCGCCGACAATCTATAAATCGCACAAGACAATAGTACCGAGTAATTACGGCTTACCTAGTAAGGAACAATAATCGTTACGGAGATCGAATCGTATCGGTTCATCTCGAAATCGATGCCTTATTCGATTTTGCTGGTTTATTGTTATTGTTTTAATCAATTTGTATTTGCATACCGTTGTTATGAAGGGTTGTTAGCCTTGGTTTAAGTTATGGGTAGGGTTTATTAAATATTGCTTGGTTATCAATTTTTTGTTTTCTGTTTAGAGGAAGTCTCCAATTAGCGTTTCTGTGCGCGGATTCGATGCTTGACGGTATTCGTATCCCATCATGTTCCTGTCCGTGTCCTATGTTACATGGGGTCGGTGCATCACTTTTGTTTCTTAAATTCTCGAGCGAATGATAGCGTCACGACGCTATCATTTACTCCTTTCTCATTCATATCCTTCATCACACAATCCATCCAACGTTTTCTTGGTCTTTCTCTCCGTCTCCATCCATGATCATCATGCTTGATGGTTTTCGTATCAAATGATCCAATAATATGGTTCCATGTTGGCTATATTTAAATACCGATTTTGACTCACTTGTAGTTATTGTATAGAAGATCACAAGATATAGCTTTATCACCAAATAGAAGATCCCCATTTCAAATGAGGATAACATTTAACGAATGAATTTAAAAAAAACTAGCACTATTCCAAGTACTATTACTGTATAGTCCTTCTGAAAAAAATAAGCGTATTATCAGATATAATTATTTCAGTATCTTCCAACTATTGCTTAAAACTTACAAAAACAATTTCATGTCATGACTCGCCAGAAAACTAATTTGGCCCGCCTCTGGTTCCTGGCCAGGTGATTTTTCATGGGAAATTGCCATAAAGGAGGGAAAACTTCATGCAACTAGTAAGCTGGTCACGTGCTTCCAAGAGTAAGGGAGACGGCAGATATGGGTGTAGTAAGGGGGGTGAAGGAGACAGGGTGTATGCGATATTTCTCACGCCGCCCGGGCTAAGATGGATAACCTTTCTATTTATTACTAAGTCTCGTAGTTTCGTCTGATTTCGATAGGAGTTTCCTTTTACAGGTTAATTTTTGCTATGTTTGTGGTTTATGAAAGATTGGGAGATAGAATGAGAATGAAAGCGTACAGCTTTCTTAAGTTTCCTAGAACTACTTGCATTACTTATTATGTTGAACCCATGTCAAAGTTTGCATCGCTACAAGGAAAGAATGAGATTTAGCACTTGCTTGAATATCTACCATATCCTCCAAAAACATATTTCTTTGTCTTCAGATGAATTATCTTTTGTTATTCTAAGTTCAAAATCTTTTAGTTCAGTGTTTCAGTTCTAATCTTGATAAGATTCAAGGCTTACTCCAAAATTAACCCTTGGTCTATATTGAATAGGGTTTAAAAATTCTTAACAATGCTGAATACGCTTACTATCTACTAACGTTATAGAAAGAAATTATTGTCATTCCAAAATCGAACCCAACAAAGAATTTTTTCATCACTACAAAATGCTGTGAATTTCTCTCCAGAATGCATTTGAGAGTTCATCCTAAAGAATAAAGCGCTTAGTGTCCAGCCAGAAATCCCATTTTAAAATCAAAATGTCTGTGAAAAGGTTTTGAAAAATACCACCGTTCCCCGTTCTAAGGCCATTTGCATATGAAGAGAATCTTCTTTTGTCGCGTTCAATGTATTTTTCACTTTCATTTCTTTGAATTTCTTTTAAAGGCTTTGGGCTAAATATTATTTGAATCTTTTCTTTGTAGTGTGACTGATCGGCTCCATTTTGTTTTAGCGTGATGAATTTTGGGGCTTGTGTTATTCTATGTTTTTTTTTGTTTTATTTTAATGTCTGCTATACAGGTTCCTGTTCGTAACAACCCGTTATTGGTTACATCAAAAGTATTATGTACTATGTTGGGGTTGACTAGCCGCAAGGCAGACGATGACGACACTCAGAAACTATTAAATTGTGTTACTCTTGCACTGTTTGCACTTGCAAGACCTCTTGTTAGTGCAAGAAGTTTCAATTTAGTCTTGATTTTACTTGATGGTAATTTACTTTGTCTTGTCACTTTTTTGTTATCATGATGTATTATTTCCTCTATTCTACAATAACCTGTCAATTAAATGTGTCGTGTTATCAACACGATGAAAACAAAAATTACCATATCATTGATACGTTCAGTAGCAATTAGTGAGTGTTTAGATTTATTGCGTCGATTACAGCGCCGTTTGGCCCTCCGCAAGAGTTCACTTTTAATTTTAAGACGCCCTCGGCTTTGGGTTAGTGTGGATGTTTCTTATGTTTTTTTTATTTGAATTAGAAGGTAGAAATGTGTTAACGAAATAATAGCGTCAACGTAGTTTTTATGCGAATGTTATTTATTTTGGATTACTATCATCTTCCTTCGGTTGATTGATTTAATTAAATGTCCATTCCAAAGCATAGATCTCTTTGGAGAAGAATGGGCAAATCAAAATATTGTTACGAAATTCTGCTTACATGGAGAGATGCTGCCGTGCAAGTTAAAAGCGTCCAGAGTAAGAATCGTCTTTATTGATAACTTAATAGGCTATAGTAGTAACTATAATATATAAGGTATTGTAACCATCTAAATCCATACATCTCACTTGAATCGTAGACATAAAGTGCTCATTGACCTTCAACTTTTCAAATCAAACTTTATTTGCTAAAAAGATATTTATTTTACTGCTGTTACATAATAAACAGTCCCATCCACCGGCTCCTTTCCAGCAGTGACATAATTAAAACAGATGCGTCTGGGTGCATTAATTTATACTTTTTTTTCCCCGACTTTTAATTTGTCCACGCCAAGTGTTTTGCATAAATTCTTTGGACGAAAAAAAATGTTTTAAGGATCCAATTAGTTGAGCGCCGTAATTTATTTGGTCTTAATAAGAGAAGTTGGACTGACTTGGTCAATGGATTCGGGAGTTGAATCTTGGTCTTGTATTTAAGGTTAAAGGTATTTTTGCGATTTGAATGGCGTGGAAATTAATGTGGTTTTACAGGTTAATTAGTAGAGGAAACGTTGCGGTTTAAAATAAGACAGAGTGACGTAAATTGAGCATGCTTTTTTTTTTTGGGGGGTGGGAAATCTACAAATAACCCCTCCCACTCTTGGGCAGAGCGAAAGGGAGTGTCAGACTTCTACTGACTAAAAACCACCCAAGTTCCTTCTTATGCCGAGGCCGCGGTATCTCTTGCGAACAACCCGCAGCCCCGACGGGCGTCGGCCCTTGCGGGCCCCTTCCGTGGTGCTGACATCTCTTTGAGGCGCGCGTGGAACACGAACGCGCCGTCGACACGGCCTGTCGTCGTCATAAGACGGACGGACGGCGAGCTAGCCCATCACTCACCGTCCACAGGCCCGCGTCTACGGTGGCCGGAAGTCATCACGTGGACCAAATTGAGTATGCTTAGGTGGTTTTGGAGATCAGACAAGCAGTCGATCCATGTACAATATTGGGATTCAGCTGCGTTCGGTTAGATTAGAAGCTGACCCCAACATGATTGGGAAATGGTTAGACAGATGATGATGGTCCAGTTGTTTTGGTATATTATGTTTTGACTGATGATTTCATATTAGGTACTTACGAGTACCTAAACATGTAGAAAATCAATTGTGAAATTGATTTTCAAAGAGAAGTTCTATTGTAATTTTTTTCACTTTCTTTCTTCGTTCAGGGGTGCGTAGTTCATAACACAATAAGAAAGAATTCCGGCCGACAACTCTATCTTAACCAGGGGTGGAAAAATGAGGGGATTTTTTTAATAAATCGTCCAAAACTATAAAATATAATGTCTCTAACACCACGACCACTACTTACACCACATTCTCTAATATCATAATCTAACATAGGAATGCTTTCACATTTCAACGGAAGGACTTTTGCGCCCTAAAAATGGTTTCGCTAAACAGCTCCACCATCATTCAAATATAATCTCTATTCCTTGTCCAACAAGATTGTTATTCATTTGGCTATGTCACATTCTTTGCTAAAGTGTAGAGATGCGACTGTCCTGCCATTGTAAATATTGACTTTTTGACACACAATTAAGGTTGAAGTTTCCATGTGCGGTTCTCTCTGTCCGATTCTCTGCTAAGCAGTGATGGGACTGTCCTGCCATTGGAAATTTCGACTTTTTATCACACTGTTAAGGTTGAAGTTTCCATGTCCTGTTCAGGTTTTTTCTAAACGAACTAAGGGTAACCCCGGGCTATTAGTTGAAGGATTAGCAGAGTGATCCAGGATCAGATGACCAACGTCATATTAAACCGGGATTTCGGACACTCGGAAAATTCATATTTCTATTTGTTTTGTGGCGTTTTTCAAATGGATTGTTTTGGCTTGTTGTTTAGATTTTTGCATTTATTTGTTTGCTGATGTTAGAGCCTTTCTGATTGGATATGGGTTTTAAGTACTTTGGTGATGAATTAATTTCGGTGTAACATTCGTTATCTATTCCCTCTGGTGGGAATCTTGGACAATCTGTAATCGCAATCATTAATTTGATACATTAATTATTGGTAGATATATTTACTTTTCTCGTCTCAAAAAAATATTGGTTTCGTTATACTAATGGCCGCTTTATAACGGCGATGTTAAAATTTCAACTCTTAGCAGTGATCTAGCATCGTCATTTCAGCCCAAAGACGTTAATTGCTGGAGATAGGCCTCCCCCAGCTGTCACCACATTGACCGATCCCGTGCGTCTCGCATCCAGCTGGTCCCCGCAACCTTCACCAGGTCATCGGTCCACCTACTGGGAGGCCTTTCAACGAAACGTCTTCTGGTTCGCGGTCGCCACTGCAGAACTTTTCGACCCCATCGGCCATCCGTTCTGCGAACAATGTAGGGTACATTAGGGCCAATGTAGGGCCCTCTGCTACGTTTGGCAATTCTTCAGGCTATGTCGGTAACCTTGGTTCTCTTGCGGAATCTAGCATCATCATCATCATTCTCTTGATCATCATTATTTGGAGTCGACGCCGCATGTCTTATTCCAAACTTCTCTATTCGTCATCTCATTAGTCACCTCATTTCTTGCCATATCATCTTCTTTCATTTACAGTTCATCTATTGTTTCTTTGGCCTTTTACGATAACACATGTTATACGTACGAGTACACAGTCTAAACGAAATCAGTTTTTTCGATGACTGAATATCCTAAAATTCTAGTACTTAATCCACCAATTGCTCCTTAGATATCTTTGAACACAATCCAATTCCACCAAAATTAATCTTCTAAAAAATTCCTTGCAAACAATAGCTCCATAAAAAAACAGGACTAAGGCTCCCGACAACACTAAAGACACACACCGCCTCCAACCATGCGACTTGCGACTTGTCGTCACGACCGCGCCTAATTTACTTATAAATATTCATGTCCTTACAGACGGTATATTGTGATACTTTGATTAAGTGTCTTCTACCCTCTTCTGATAAATGGAAGTCGTTCGTCTGTTCGATCTTGTTTTTTTATAAGTTTTAACCCTTGACGTGTTAAAAAATGCTACTGTAGGCTTTTTTTTGTGTTGTCAAATGTGTTTTTGGTAAAAGAGTATTGATTAAAATGAGTTTAGTGTGAGTTTTGCTTTGTTATCGAGGTTTATGAATGTTTTCTTTATTCAGGTTGAGGACAGAAATGTATAGATTGCAAAAAAAGGATATTATGGTTGATGAGTCGACCCGTTGAAAAGTTACAATACCAGTAGGTATTGTAACTTTTACAATACCAGTAGGTATTGTAACTTTTACAATACCTACTGGTATTGCTAACTTAACTAGAAGACCTCTCATGAGTGGCGGTAAGTCCCCTCTTTGAGGAGTGGCTGGAGAGGCGCCACGGCGCCCTCACCTTCCGTCTGACGCAGGTACTCACCGGACACGGTTGTTTCGGGAGGTACCTGCACCGAATCAGGCGGGAGGAAACGCCCGGTTGTCACCATTGTGAGGATCGGCCGGAGGACACGGTGGAGCACACCGTGGAGGTGTGTCCCGCTTGGGCGGAGCCCCGCCGTGTTCTCGTAGCGGCGATCGGCGGCGGCGACCTCTCGCGTCCGGCCCTGGTGCAAGCCATGGTCCGGGGCGAGGAGGAATGGGACGCCGTCGCCTCCTTCTGCGAAGCAGTGATGCTAGCGAAGGAGGTGGCGGAACGTGAGAGGGAGAGAACCTCTCGTCCCAGCCGCCGCGGGAGGCGATCCGGGCGTCGGGGGCCACGTGATGGCTTCCGGCCACCGTAGACGCGGGCCTGTGGACGGTGAGTGATGGGTAAGCTCGCCGTCCGTCCGTCTTATGACGACAACAGGCCGTGTCGACGGCGCGTTCGTGTTCCACGCGCGCCTCAAAGAGATGTCAGCAACATGGAAGGGGCGCAAGGGCCGACGCCTGTCGAGGCTGCGGGTTGTCCGCAAGGGATACCGAGGCCTCGACATGAAGGGCGAAGAAGGAACATGGGTGGTTTTTAGTCAGTAGAAGTCTGACACTCCCTTTCGCTCTGCCCAAGAGCGGGAGGGGTTATTTGATGATTTCCCACCCCCCAAAAAAAAAAAAAGACCTCTCATGAAATTCTTCTTTTAATGCCTCTCATGATCATAATTCTATGAATACAGCTTACAGCATTACAGTCACCTATTAGAATTTGATCAAGAATACAACCTGATATTGCCTTGGAAATTAGCATTTTTTTTTTCATTAGCATTCTGAATTGGCGGGATATTTGTTTTTCTTGGCGTTTTTGCCTTATTAAAAAAGCTTATAGCGGGATAGACTGAACATACGTCACAACTCTTTAGTAGGCGAAGGACACATGACGTAAATTTACGTCTGCTTGACGTCTTGATATTTCAATTTATTTAAAAAGAAGCAGAGCATATGTTAAGATCCAGTTTGATAAACAGCTTTATTCAAATCATATTCACACGATTAAACAAAACATCAAATTCATCAGCGAGACTCATTTAGTAAACGACATTCATCATACAAATAAACTTCCCTTCCACAAGGGGGTGCGATAAACGAAATGTTTGATTTTAATTAACTCCATCGTTGATACGGCTTATTAATAGGTCTGTGTTAGCTGTCGTGTCGCGCGTCAACAGTAATCGCAGTCGCTTTGTCTTACCGTGTGACTCTCCCCTAATTCGCACCTTCAGTGTTGCTTGTTATGAAATTAATTTGATTAATTGAGTTGAGTTTTTGTTTTTTTAGATTATTACTAAAGATTTTTTTTTATTATGATGTTGGCGTGTGCGTTTGTAACAACAAAGGAAGAGTTTATGTTTGCGAGGTGTACCTAAGTAGGAAATTCGTTTTTTGGGACAAATTAATGGAGAGTTTCCTGAAGTTTATAAGCAATATTCAAAATAATGATATGATGCAAATGTTGACCTATTACATTCACCTATCTAAAATATAATGTAGGTAAATTCTAAAACACACATTAAAATGCACAACATAAAACAAAAATACTAGCAAAATTTACTCAAAATATAACCAGAATTTGTTATTCATATACACAAATTGGAAAATGCTAATACAAACTAGAAATTGGAGTCAAGACATCAAACTTGGATAATCAAAGCGAGTCCCGGCTGCGCTCATAGACGAGGAACAGGAAATCTTTAACAGTACTGGTGCATAGAATTGGGAGTGACGAGTTTGCAGATGTGACATCTCTTTTATAATATTCTTTGATAAGTTTTGTGAGGGACTGAAATAGATTAAAAATTAAACAACGCTGAAAGAAGTCTATCTAAGATTTTTTTATTATGTTGTTTTCTCATGTTTTTCCCTACTTTTTGTGCATAGTAAATATGTAGCGGGGGAAAGCATTCTGTGTCTAACGATATTTTACAAAATGCTGCCTAACTTACTGCTACAATGAATGAGTGAGGGATTTAAGGCCTTTATAATTAAGAAAACCTAGTATATTTTGTAGAATATTTGAATTTTGGTAAGAAAATTAATTGGTCTTATTATAAAATTAGAACATTCTTGTTAGAAAATCTACTGTCTAACTTTTTAATTAATAACTTACCTAAATGTTTATGCCTCCAAGAATTAGAATCTTATGCCGAATCCATAGTGCGTCGCTGTTCTTTACACCCAGTATAAAAGAACATAATTGTGTTCTACCTCGATTTGTACGTACCCAAAAAATGATCACCAATATCACGCACAGACTCAATCTCTCATCTCTGATAATTTATCTAGTCTATGTCAAATCTTACTCGTCGGATTTAGTTAACGTATGTAGTGCGAGGGGTCCGCCCGACCATAAATAATAATTCTAGCCCCGACTCGAGATAAATCGACGTATGCTAATATTGCCAAATTATTTATTGAGGGGCTAACCTTATCGAGTTCAGGGTGAATGCGGGCGAGACTGTGGAAGGATTTTTTTCTGTATCGGTGCAGGTTGTTTTTGAAGTTGGTTTGCTAGAGTTGTTTAAAAACAGAGTTGAAATGAGATTTTTTTATGTTGAAACACAGAAAACTTCTTGATCTTCGTGTTTTTCAGCACGTACTCATCTTGGCCTTTGTCTCCTCAATATTTCAAACCCATAGGTACTAATATCATAAATGAGAAAGTAACTACTTATGTTTGTTTGTTACCTTTTCACGACTAAACAGCTGATCGGAGAGTAAGTAGGTACCGAATGAAATTTGGCAAGGAGATCGATTATAAACAAAATAACCTGGGAAAATACATAGACTATCTTTTATTTTCTCACTCATACACGTCAATATTTGTACAAGATTTGTGTGCAATATCTAGATTGATAGAAGATTAAGAGAAGATTTGTTGTAAGAATTGTGGGTTTGCATTCGGAAAACATCATCAGTACCAAGTTTACTATTTATGCAAAAAAGTCCTTTTGTTTTTGTCTATTTGTCACATATAATTTACATATCAAAACATTAACGATGTCACACAAATAAAAGAATCTTTGTCTCCGTTTTTCGAACCCCCTCTAGCCCCCGTGAGAGAACCAGCATGCAGCAATATGTCACCCGTCGTGGCTGACAAACTGAGCCGCAGCCAATACCGACTGTTTTATTGCACTTATTTGTCAACAACGTGTGTCGATGTTACCTATAAGGCACGAGGTTTTGTTTTATAGTGTCGCAAGCAATAAAAAAGCTTGGAATTTCAGCAATTCATTTAAATATTATGTGAATGGACAAAAACAATAGTGGAATTAAAGGATGAGTGCGCTCATATCGATCTTCAGGTTAAGCTGCGCTTGCCTCGGTTGGTTTATAAATGGGTGACCACCCATTTACATACAGATTTCTCCGTGTTTCGGCAAGTCGGTGACGTTGTAGATCTATGACAGTCGTTATAAATAGTTAGTGGGTTGAAAGTCAGACGACCAGTCTTACCAAGGGGTATCATAATATTTCCCCGTCGGGGCTGCGGGTTGTTCGCAAGAGATACCGCGGCCTCGACATAAAGGGCTAAGAAAGAACATGGGTGGTTTTTAGTCAGTAGAATTCTGACACTCCCTTTCGCTCTGCCCAAGAGCGGGAGCGGTTATTTGATGATTTCCCACCTCCCAAAAAAAAAGGGGTATCGTATTTTAGATTTACAAAAAGTCAGCTGTTTTCGGTTAGACTGGAAGCTGACCCAATCTTGTTGGGAAAAGGCTAGGCAGATGATGAATAGACATTAAGTATGGCTAATTTGTGTGTGGTGAAGTGTGGTTGCGACCCCGATTTACGATTACGGTCGTGGGTTCGAACCCAGGCAGGCGCATTACTTTGTGTAATTTATTTCATCACCACTGCTCTCAAAAACGTTGAAGGAAAACATCGTGAGGAAACCGGCATGTCTTAGAACCAAAAAATTCGAAGATTTGTGACATCTACCAACCCGCACTGGGCCCGCGTGGTGGATTATAGCCTATCCCTCTCCTAGAGAGGAAGCCTGAGTTCCTGCAGTGGGAACATTATAGGCTGATGATGATGGCCAATTTGACAGCTATGTAACTAAACTTACCAACTTACCGTAGTTACCTACCAGTATTTTAATTCCATTGTGCTCGTATTTATTCAACACCAATCAGATATTTTTAAGACATAGACAAAAACAACAAGACAGACAAACATTACACAGACAATGTGTGTTTGTCTGTCAAATGTGAATGTTTGTCACAAACACACACACACACATTACATAGATAAACATTTTAAGTTAGGTAATAAATTTTATCTTTCAGTTACGATTCACATGAATTTAAAAAACCTTTCCCCCAAGAAAAAAGTATGCAAAAGCAAATAAATAAAGTCTTCATTCTAATCTGAATAAGTAACAACTTATTATCAGTTCCTACTTCTTGTTCCTGTTCATTTCCTCTATGTTCCATCTTGTTCACCCCTCTACTCTAATGTACCCGGTTTGTAATGATCCGGTTGTTTATTTTATTTTTGCAATCTGCTGTATGTCGGTGAATTTAATAAATAGACATTATTTTTATGGAAAACTTGGTAGGTGTCGTTTTAACTAAGTATCATGTTGATAACAACATCTGTCTAGCCCTCCTTACTATATTAGGGTCGGCCTAATTTCCAGTCTAACCGGATGCAGCTAAATACAAGTACTTTACATGGAGGGACTGCCTATCTGACCTCCACAACCCAGTTAGCACTGAGTAATACAATACCCTTTGGTAAGACTGGTTGTCAGACTTTCTGACTACTGGGCTACCTGCCTACCTCTATGCAGGTACATAATTATTTCAGCTATAGCTAACCGAAATAAAAAGTAAAGTAGCATTACGGAATGTCCCTAAAAACGTCCGGTTGCACCATAACTCAAGTAAAGCTAACTAAAGTTTAACGGAGCGTCAACTGCTGCCCCATTACAGTTATGACGTGCAGTTTTAATCAGCGCCAAGTTAACTGCCAAATTTGCATAGCGATAACTTATTCCGTTACATTTAACTAGTTGCCTTGAATTGTTGCCTGTTAAAGTTACATGGGGCTTGGCAACGTTTAAATATTTTTCTTAGGTTCTTTTAATTTCAAATATTTTTAGGCTTCTGATGTGTAACGTAATTCAGCTTCATCAGCAGCTGTAGTATTTAAAATCAAGAATTTATTTCATATAAAACATTTACAGGCACTTTAATTGTTATAATAAGTAGTTTGTGGGTTAGGCAGACTGCTTGCAGCGATTTACCCGTTCCAAAACGTAGATCGAAGTAATAAAATAAACCTAGAGGCAAAACATATTTTTATGCTGTACCAGTAACTTAACCTTAGTAGTGTAAAAGCTGATTCTTTATAACTAGAATACCAGATTCTAAATAGAGTTATAAATAATGTAAGGTAATTAAAAAAAAATAAAGATTGGTCTATTTTAAAACACGAATGACATCCTTTATAGCTATGACTTTTAATAAACTACTAGACGACTTGTAAAAATTAAAAATACATTACCACTAATTGATACATCTGATGGTTAACTAAACTCTTATTAAACGGTTGTGCAACACACCTTTAATTTATATCGCTTTTTTTTTTTTTTTTTATAAAAAGTACTGCAAATTACTAATTTATTGCTCCGAGCAATATTCTGTTTTACGTCTGTAATTTCCCGTGACAAACTGTCGGCCTTAGGCTTAAGTGCTGGTAATTAATGCGTCTATATTACCTACTAGCCCATGAACGTTCATTACTGAAGAACATGCTGTTATGTGGCTGTAAATGTAATAGAGCAAAAATTGGATTCATCCGTGGTGCCTTGTATAGTATACGTGGGTAGATAACACAATGATTTTGGTAAAGTCCATTTCACGAAAGAAGTCCCGCGGACAATTGTGGAACTAAATTTAACAGATCGGCCATGTTGTCGTTTGTCGATGTTATCAAGGTGCGTTTGTTGTGGTAGATATTTTGTGAGTTTATTATTGGATTAGTGCGTTATAAGGTTTATTTACGATGCCAAAAGTTGTGAAACAACATTATGTCGCGCGACATACAGCGCTGCGTCTGCGGGACTTCTTTCGTGAAATGGACTTTACGTTAAATGGGCCTGTATAGTATCAATGAGTAGATAGAATACTTGAGTGACATTTAGTGACAGTTAGTCAGATGTATTTATTTATGTACACTCAAAATACATTTATAGGATAAAAACATAAAAAATAGAAGAGCACAAAGGTACTGCTTATTTCATAAGAAATTTCTTCCAGCAGACCTGCGAGAGGAAATTGGTATTTTTAACAAAGTGCGATGGAGTGTACAGTCAGCGCTCTGCAGTAGGTACTAGGTACCTCTTCCCTATTTTTGCAACTGGTTCACTCTAAGGATAGAACTCTGGCTGTACATAGGTATTGTAGCGGGCAGTACAAACAGTAATACAGAGCCCTCAGAGCCTCAAACGAAGAGTTAACATCAAAATTCTGAATTGCGGTGTTATAGTTCTTCGCGTCTCAAGGAACCTGCCTGATTCATATTTTTCTTAATTGCTCCTATAGTGTGAATGACAAGACCTGTAGAGCAAACCTATTGCTACCACTCGTAACCTTTTTAGGTGGTACTGAAAATATATTTCTAGATAAACCCAGTAACGCTTTACCCACACAGGCATCGAATCCAAGCCAGAACCTCTCGACAGTTACACTTACCTGCCACACCACTAAAGAATAAAGTAGTTGAAGAATTAAATACGAAATATTTTCAACAAAATGATGAACAAATCCAGCTATCTTTATTAATAATATAGTTATCCAGTATTTAGATAATATCAGTCGGGTGAATTGTAGTAATGGCGGCGTGCTAAGGGTTACGACATTTATTCATAGAGGCTCGTACCGACCCATGATTCATGGACGATGTTAAGGGGAAGATTTTGTTCTGTTTGGACAGTTTTCGATGTTGTTTACTGGTATTCATTTGGATGGTATTTTTTTGTTCTGATATAGGTAATATCGCAAGCAACTATTAGGATGTACGACATACGAGTTTTATTAATTATCGAGAAAGAAAAGTAAAAAAAAAGAGATTGAAAAAAGTGATTTGGTTAATAGTGCAACCTTATCACATTTTCCAACTGATCTTTGCAAAAAAAATAATTTGTTAAAAACGTAATTTCTCTGACTTTACGTTATGAATATTGTTACTTGCATATACAGCTTTCTTGTGTCAAAACATCTTTTGTACTACGATATCAAATTACAACTTCACCAATACTTACTTTTAAGAAAACTTTATTTTAAACTAACCTACGTCGTGTTATGTCTGCGTGGCAAAGGCCTCCCCTTTCTTCTTCCATACCTCTATATCCTGTACAATCTCTGACCATGTAAGGCCAGCAAACATGATCAGATCGTCACGCCAGCTTCACTGCGGTCGGCCTCGACGGCGCTGTCCATCTACAGGCGTTCAATGTGTGACGATCTTTGGCCATCTCTCTGGGTGCATCCGTGCCACATGGCCTGCCCAATCCCACTTCAGCCTCAATACCTATAAAATATATATTTTTTAAATTATTATTTTTGTTTTACATAGGATTGTAGAGCTGCCGCCTACTTAACCCATTATGAACCCCTAACTTCACTAGCAATTATTAAATTACTACGCACTTACTATTAATAAAATATGCATAGTAATTGGATATTATTACAAACAGCTTGTGAAATATAATATGAGACATTAATTTTCTAATAAAACGATGGCCAATTACAAGTAAAACTGCCTTAAGTTCATAAAATGAGAATATTTTCGGTTTATAGGATCGTAAGAAAAATAATTGTTAATAGCAAAACTATTATGGTGATGATTAGGCAATGAAACAGCAATGGGGTTTAGTAAAAGTACTAAGGTCTATTGGCAATTAAATACGGTTCCTATAAACATAGTATATTTATAGGAATCGTCAAATTGGGATGCCATTAAACTAAACCTTTTTGAATAAAAATACTTAAAAATATACTTTAGTCAGATAGGCAGCCGCTCCATGTAAAGAAGACTCGAAGACGACCCCAATATATATGGAAAAAAGCTAGGCACTCCTGCCTAGTAATTACTTTACCTAGATGCGGAATTGAACAGAACGTTCATTCGCCACTTTAACAACTCTGCGTCACCGACAAAAAAAATAAATATCTTGTGTGATTAGTAGGTTATATTTTTATCTATTAACTGATGAAGGTAAACATAATTTTTTTTTTTGCACCATTTTCTTATTCAATTTCTAGCCACTATCAATAAAGTTCAATATAGTAAATTCCGCTGCATAGGTCTTCTCCTTAAGCCAGTGGGTGTAAGGTCAGCATGTGAACACGAACGCAATGGGAACTTCAAACTGATACTATTTGTGTCAGAGTTCATTCTATTGAACAGGTGGTACTAACGGTTGTATATGTGGGTACGTAGAGTTACCTGATTTGTGTTGGATCTGTCTTGCTTGGGCTCTTGGAGTTACATAAAGGGTGTAAAAGTACCCTTAACGCAAACGAAGGGCACTTGTTCTCCCCACCACTGCGATCATTTTTTTGTTCTAGACCATACCTGGGAACTAGTTACGGAGATATTGGGGGTCAAAGTTCCAAATTTTTCACAGCTGTTTTTGTAAATACTAGTTTTTCAGGTTATAACTTTACTTAAATTACCTACATGACCCGTTTATTATTCAAATTCATTGAGTTTTACCGTAAAATGTGATTTTTGACCCTAAAAAAGTTACTTCCCAGCAAAAATGTTTGCTTAGGGGTACTTACTCGTAGTTTGATGTACAGAATGCTTGGTTGACGGCTGTGTGATAGGTTGATTTACACCCTGTATATCTAAAAAGTATGAATGGGTGTCTACTATAGCATTGTACATTTCATCAAAAAGTCTTAAGATTAGACCAAAATTTTAATTTTTGATTACAATTTTCGAGTTATGTTTTTCTGATTAGGTAAGCCCGATTGTTATCTGGGTTCTGAATTAAGATATTAAAGTTGTCAAACTTTACTGTAAGCTAAACATACACATTTTAAAACTAGGTGTAAATCTGAAAACAAATAACTTATTGAAGAGAACAACTTGTTTTTTATGATCGAATTTTAACGCACAGACCCTTACAAACCCTAAATACAGCAAACCAAAATAAAAATACTTTGTAATCATTTTGTAACTGTCAAGTATAGATTGGACCTACTGATTATTAATGAGATTAAAATGTGTAAAATAAAAAATGACACTCATTCATCCACTAAAGCACTACTTATAATTCAAACTCATGAAAAAAAGTACAGTCACCCACAATAATCTCGAACTTAATTTCAAACAAGTAGATGAACAAAATGGTGGCGCCATCAGCATTAACATAGATCCCCTCGACACGCAATAAAACAATAATTAAATCCCACCGGCAGAGGGCGCTGGAAAAAATCCAATTTTCTTTTACTGCTGTCCTTTAGTCGAGTGTAATGCGAGCTTTATACTGTGGTCTAATTTTATCGAACTGTGTTTTGTGGTGTCAACGTTCTGTTGATTAGTAGTGGATTTGATGGGGCTGTCAATCGTAGAATACAGTAGAATAAACACAATATTCCTTATATGTAGAACACAATATAAATTGCAAGTTTTGAATGAAGAATTGGTTCAGTCATAGGATAACACAATCTGTACATTGCAACTTTTAAAACAGTCTCCGTACAAACAACTATGCAGAAATGTTTCAATAATTTTATCATCTTTTGTTGATCAATGACTTCTGAGGTAACTGACTTTTTTTTTTGGGGGGTGGGAAATCATCAAATAACCCCTCCCGGTCTTGGGCAGAGCGAAAGGGAGTGTCAGACTTCTACTGACTAAAAACCACCCATGTTCCTTCTTAGCCCTTCATGTCGAGGCCGCGGTATCCCTTGCGAACAACCCGCAGCGAGGTAACTGACTTGGCTTTACATGCTACCCAGAAATTTCTCTCAGACATGCTGGTATTGCTAGTTTCTTACCAATTTGTTTCCTTTACTGAAGCAAGTGTTAATTGTATAATTATTACAATACGCACATCATCGTCATCATCATAATTTCAGCCAAAAGACGTCCACTGCTGGACATAGGCCTGGAACCAAGTGTCGCCATATTGACCGGTCTCGTGCGTCTCGCATCCAGCGTGTCCCGCAACCTTCACCAAGTCATCGGTTCACCTAGTGAAGGTGTGTGTAACTTGAGACCTAGGACTTTACAGTCCGAACTTCACAATATTAGGATAATCACTGTTTATACCGTAGTAATGTTACGTATTTAATACATATTAAAAATGATGGTACTAGCGTCAATTCTATTTAAAATAAACCCCTTTTTTAGCACAAGCCATAAGTTCCATCCAAAACTAAAACACCTGAAATAACATCAAAACATATTCCCAAAACGGTCAACTTTTAACCCAAGGAACTGCACCAAAAGTCAAGAAAGTGGAAAGTTGTTAACTCGAAGCTCGTTGACGCTCATTTAACGTCATTAAAACGCCCAAGTACCGCCATTAAGACGCTCGTAAACCGCTCTAGGGGTTACCGAAGTCACTCGCTAGGGATTTTTCGCGTTTGTTCCGTGTCTTAAGTTGGTTGTGAGGATTAGTTAGATATTTTTGTGCTTGAGTGTACTTTGTTATGAGTTTTAGTTTGAAGATGTGAAGGTACGTCTGTAGTTTGTTTTGGACGAAGTTTTCATGGGGTATGAAATTGTTTGTTTGAATTATAAGATTTGACCGCCTCGTTACAAGCGCGACTGGTGAACTTTCCTGGGTTCGATTCCCGTGTCAGGCAATTGTTTTTGGCTTTTCTATCAGGAATTTCTCAGTAGCAGCCAAGGAGTATATGTATGTGCCCAGTTGATGGCAATAAGCTGACTTTAACATGATATAAATATGTATATATGTATATATATTTTATATGTACTATAGTGTAAACCTCTGCCTCACTCCTCAGGGATCACAGGCGTGATGTTATGTTCTGCTATCCTGCAAACTAAGGAAAGAGCCATACCATCATCTGCCTAGCCTTTTCCCAACTATGTTAGGGTCGGCTTCCAGTCTAACCAGATTCAGCTGAATACCAGTATTTTATATGGAGCGACTGCCTATCTGACCTCCACAACCCAGTTAATACTAGGTAATACGATACTCTTTGGTAAGACTGGATGTCAGAATTTCAGGTCACTGACTACCTGTAACGACTGCCAAAGATCTATATATGGCAGCCGGGACCAACAGCTTAACGTGCTTTCCGAGGCACGGAGGAAACTCGGTATGTCGGGCGGTCACCCATCCACAGCCCGACCTAGGTGAGCACAGCTTTACCTAAAGATCGACCCGAGTGGCAGTTCTTATTAAGCCACGAGCTCGCCATACCGTGAGAGTCTAATTTATCTATAGCTCTCAATCTGCTTACAGTTTTATCATACATCTTGTACCTACGTGCAATGTTTCATAAACTGGTAATATTGTCACAAATGTTAATACGTTACCACTTGCCAAGTTTTGTTTATCTTGACAGCCGAAGATTTATAGAAGTAAACTAGCTGATGCCTGCGACTTCGTTCCCGGTAACTTTGATGGGTGACTAAAAAAATGTTTGGTGTGGACAACCCTTAATACTTAGGGGTATGAAAAATAGATGTTGGCCGATTCTCATAGATACCGGATAAGCACAAAAAATTTCATCAAAATCGGTCAAGCCGTTTCGGAGGAGTATGGCAACGAAAACTGTGACACGAGAATTTTATATATTAGATTGTTTAAATGTAGGCAGTTTGGCAGCAGAAGCTATGATGAAGTTATTCTGCTAAGAATTTAGAAGGTGATATGCGAATACACTACATTTAAAAATAGAAATGTATCACGCACAATGGTCCATTTCAAGAACTAAGTGCGGAAACCCAAACCCCATGATGATGAATGTATCAGGACATGGTCCAGGCTGCCGGTGGTCACAGTTCCAGAGACAGAAACCTTCTAATGATGCGTGTTGTGTTCTGAACCAAGCTCTTGACCCAGTCGCTCAAAGAGAGCCACCTTTTTTTTTTTGGCGGGTGGAAAATCATCTAATAACGCCTCCCGCTCTTGGGCAGAGCAAAAGGAGTATCAGACGTTCCTTCTCAGCCCATTCGCCGAGGCCGCGGTATCTCTTTCGAATAACCCGCAGCCCCGACGGGAAAAAGAGTCACCTAAGGTATTAGTCGAGGCTCCTATTTTCAAAATTATTAGTATCTATCAGGGAATCTTAATGTATTTATTAAAGGTTGCCAAACCTGGTGTCGGGCATGTTACTTTGTGCCTTTTTTATACACTACTTTTCTAAACAATGAAGGAAAACAACGTGAGGACATCCATACGTACGAAAAATTCGAAAACATGTGATATCTACCAATCCGCAGTGAAACGGCATGGGAAGGCTCATAATGTATTCAGTATCCGTTATGGCGTTAAAGAAATACTTATAGGTACATACTTTCTTAATTTACTATACTTAACATTTTGAAAAATTAATATGACACTGTCTTTACACTTATGTGGCACTATTGCAGCTTTATGCTTTGTTGATATGATTATGTGGTTTATTTTTATGTTATGTTCCTCTTTTTATTGTTTGCAGCGCTAGTAGTGTTAAAATTTACCAAATTGTCTCATTAACTATCTGTGGAGAACGTGGTTGATTTCACATTTGTATTATTTCTGTATCTTATTTTTCTATGTAATTCTTAATGTGTAATTGTTTGTTTTCCTAAATAAATAAATTAAATAAAAATTGATTTAAAAAAACCCGAGCTTGATCATTTATTTTATTCCTAAAGGAGCTATTTTTATGACGAAAATAAGTATTACTGTCAATCAGGAAAAACTCCGGAAAAACCCAATCAACATTGAGATACGATCACACAGTAACTGTAAACGTCTCACTCACTTCTCTTGACAGAGGGGCGTCATGAATGCATACAAATACAATACAATACACACCGGATGACAAAGACATACAAAATAATAGAAAAGCGCCTTTTCCCTAAAAGGTATTTTCCTATCAGTTCAATACTTCGCATGACAATGCAATCGGTCCATTATAAAGAATCTGATTCCTTAATATGAGATAGCTCTTCCTGATTACACACTCAACAATCACCTTTAAGTCCAACGAAATAAAGTCCATAGATTAATAAACATGTATGTGGAAATATTAGCGTGCAAATTTGAGCTTTTTGATCGGAGAGTTGGGGTTGATTTTTGTGTGAATGGAAAGGAATGCCTTGAAAAGTCAGTGTAAGACGTGTTGTTTAGCAAAATGTGCATTGATATAGAAAACGGATATAGCAAAAAGGTCGTATTATCGGATATTATGCTGGGGCGCGATTGTTCGCGCGATTCCGTGCGAAAAAATTTCGCGAGAGGACTAACTCTCGATTTCTCGTAAGAAATTCGATTTAATTGATCGATTATAAGTAGAATCGAGATGTCGCGATCGGACTGGTGGGATTTTTGCATCGGTTAGTGGTGATGTGTTTGTGTAGGGCTGGTCGTGGGAACGTTGGTGTTATAAATATGGAGGAGGATTTGATTAAGATGATGTTAGGGTTACACGTTGAGATACATCTGTGGTTAAGATTTTGGAAGTTGACCGATGTTTTTGTTTTTCTCATATTAGTCATTTGTATTTCAATGTCAGTATTTACTTATTTACATTGTGCGTAACTATGAGTTAATCTTATTATTTCAAACCACTTGAAAATGCTACCTACATCTTAAGTTAAATTAACTTGCTTTACGAACTTTTCCGCATTTTTAAACTATTGTAAGCGATACTGCCGGTCTCAAAATATTACGTAAGATTAAATTATTATTCTATTTAGAAGCCCTCAATAAAATTACTTTCAGATTTTGTAAGAACAAAAGTTTTTTCAGATTTTGTATTTCATATTTTTACTGGTATTTTTTTTTAAACAAAAAAAAAACACAAAACTACAACATTAAAATGTTATTAATATCTCCACAGTTAACTCATTTCTATCACTTTCCGCACAACCCTAAAACGGTCCTGTCGAGATCATTAGCAGAAAACTTAACGCCCTGTATAAAACCACAAATGATTTAAACACATTTTGTTTTATACCACATTACGCTTCTGTATCACCTCTTGAAGTATAAATCAGCACTTCAAATATAAAATTATGATGCTTACTCTTGTTTATAGGTTGGCAGAGAGCATACTTATGGTGCAATGGTAAATAAGTGGTCGCAACTGGAAACGGTGCTAAAATATTTTTATAATGATATTTTACGAGTAGTTTTTGCTTGTCAAAGGAGATGTAGTTGATTTATTGAGTGGAAGCTGGAAATGGGGTGAGATAAATCGAGATAAACGGTCTTAAGCCTAAGACGATACAAGTTTTTATAAGTGCTAAAGAGTTTCGAGTCACTGTTTTAAATATAAACCAAAATTAAATTATGTTTTTTCCTACTCCTCCGCTATTATTTTCTGATTAATTTCCAAGACAGAAAATTCGTTTCTCTGGGGCTTCATTGTCTCGACACTTTTCTGGTGGTTGTCACTCTTGATTCTGCCTTTCAGGAGTTACAGGGATTTGGGAATAGTGTGGCGGGCTTGTCTAAACAATAAAAAAAACAATACAAACTTAGTTTCAACTTTTCAAGTGTAGCACCGGAGTGTGGCCAGAAGTTACCGAGCTATCCTAAAATAATTTAAATACTTCTAAACTTTATGGACTGCTTATATCTCTGCTCTTAGATCTGTGCTATTTAATCCTACACTTCAGCCCACTAACTACTTAACCACTGTCAAAGATCTACAATTGGCAGCCGGGACTTGACTCGCTTTCCGAGTCATGGAGGAAACTTAATATGTCACCGGTAGTCACCCATCCACAGACCAACCTAAGCAAGCGCGGCTTAACCTGAAGATCGTCCGAAGCGGCTGTAATTATAATGTAACTCACAAATGATTCATCACAACTCACGTTACTTTTCTTAGAGACCAACCATATGCCAGACGATGGTCCCTAAAAATGTCCAGCAAACGCCATAAAATTTCAAAATACCCACACAGAAAAATAAAAACAAAACTATGGCCGCCCCTTCCTATTTATTATTTATCAATTGTATAAATTATTGAATACTTATCCTTTGGCCCGAAATGTCTGAGGGGTCAGTTTTACGAGTGGGCCCGTGTTATGGCGATTTATCGTGGCCCACTGTTTTATGGTCATCATAGTGGCTAGCTTTGAGGGTTGTTTCATATTTGATAAGTATAGGAAGAAGGACATTAGGCATTATCCATAAGCTGATGTCCTGCACGACTCCAGCAATTCGAAAATACAGATACCATTGCGCTATTATGTGCAAAAAATAAATGGTTTTTGAACTCATACAACCACTTATTGAGCTATCAAGTAAGTTATGAAAGAATCGTAAAATGGAACGAAAACTATTCTTGAAGATGATTTTTTAAATATTCCGGAAAAATCATAAGTGAATGGCACTGACCTCATCATTTGCCTAGCCATCGTAGTCGACAGCCCGTCTGACTGCCACAACCCAGTTAGTGCTGGGTAATAAGTACCTCTTGGTTGGATTGGTTGTCAAACTTTCAGGCCACTGACAACCAATACTGTCAATGATATTCATATGACAACTGGCCGACCCCAAATGACATGGGATAAGGGCAGAAGTGATGAACTAGGACCAGCGGCTTAACGTTGCAGTTGCTAGCTGGCCACGAGGGTGTACATCATAGCGCCAACTTCCAAACTCCGGGGGTACTGCTAATAAATGTCTAATGGAAAAACCGATGAGATTCGAACCTAGGACCCCATTATCAGCAGACGTTCTTGCGACAACGAGACCAACGGGACAGACAATCAAACAGTTCCGTATTATATCTGGTAAATAAACACAGTAAACAGTAAACCGAACTTAAACAACTACATTTAACCATATTCGTTCCAGTTTCCTTATGGAATTGAATAAAACCCTCATACGATGTCCTGGATGCCCCTTAAGAGTAGGCAGCATGCCTCCTAATCCTTAAAACAGTAAATTCCTAGTCAATTGCTTTCCTATGTTTGGTGGAAGTTAGAAGCTAAAAGCGATGTATAGAGGCATAGTAAAAATGTTTGAGAAAGAGGCTGGAGGAATAATAAGCATTTAAAATCGTGACTAATTATATTATTTTTTAATGGAATTTGTGCTGCAAGAAGATTGTTTAACCATACTTTTGACAGCAGCATATACATATTATTTTATCACCCTTATCTCCAAAATAGTGTCTAAAATTTTTAAGATTTTTTTATTTGAACATAATTTACCGACACGAAAAAAATCCGGTGTAAAATTACACACCAATTTTTTTTTTCTTCTTTCCGATCATTTAACTTGTACCAAACAATGCCCCCGATTGTCTTAACCCAAAATCGAGTCATCTAAAAATGCATCAGATAGTAGGAGAGCCCGACTGTTATGTCTCATAAACTGTCCCCGGGTAATTCCGATAGCCGTTTGCCTGGCCACGGGCTATCCGGGCTATTAAATGGTAATATCATGTCAATGGAAATAGGTTTCGATTGTTGCTGGCCACTTACGGGGCTTTTGTAAAGTTGTTGGATTATGTTGATGGTTCGTTGTCTGTCTCTTTGACTATTATGGTGGGGGTCTAGTTTTTACGTGGTGGCGATGGCTTATAGATAAATAAAGTTAATGGTATCGTTATGGGCTAAGCAGAAATAGTTATTACTTCATAGGCTTCCATATGGAGGTTTGTAGTCATTTATGCTTTGATTCAAAGTCTGTGTAAACAATTGCCTATAATGGAATTATGGTAGAAAAATAAGATTAGTATGTACTATAGAGCTGATTTGTTGTTGCCAGCATATTGTTGTCCGTTTTCCTAGTGGTTCCCTCCATAGCAACCCGTTGAGTATCTACTTGTAATGCCAGAGTCACTTAAAGGAATGGAAATGACACAACATGGATATTGGATACACCTTTGAGGCAAATGTCAATCCTTTGAGGTTTGTACTGCCAAACACAAGATCCGAGTCAATGATGAAGAATTGTAATATGTCCATGAATGCATCTACTTGGGCCAGTTAGTCTCTTTCCAGTCAAGACAAGACAAGGAAGTCGTAAGACGAACCGAAAATGCCTGGAAGAGCTACTGGTTCATGAAAAAGCTTATGAAAGGAGATCTTCCACTGTCACACAAGAAAAAAATCATGGACATGTGCATTCTTCCCATTTTGACATATGGATCTCAGACTTGGTCTTTGACAAAGATTCAAAAGTCCAGGCTCAAGGTTTGCCAACGTGCAATGGAGCGTAGTATTCTAGGCGTTAAACTAATAGACCGTATACGCAACACCACACTGCGCTCCAAAACACAAATCACTGACGTTGCTCAAAAAGCCGCTAAGCTGAAGTGGGACTGGGCTGGCCATGTCTGCCGTATGCCCAACGAGCTGTGGGCCAAAACAACCACGTTGTGGAACCCTGACACAGCCAGAAGGCGACGTGGTAGACCTCGTAGGAGACGGCGGGACGAGCTGGACAGAACCAACGACCAGTGGTCCACATTGGCCCTGGATCGCAAAATTTAGAAATCATGGGGGAGGCCTTTGCCCAGCAGTGGGATGACACAGGCTAACAGTAATAGTAACAGTAACCGCCGCCCTTTACCATAGTCCGAGCGACCACACGGGAGGTCTTGCCTTTATTATGTTACACCTTGTATAATTTTTTTTCTGTTGGGTTACTTACTCCTGAAAAGCTATTTGGAACAAAAAAAAGTAAGCACTATATAATTTTGAAATCAATTATCAAATCTTCTTTGGAGATCTGTACCTGCTGTTGCCAAAGCTATCAATTATGATTATTACCGTATTATTATAGGCTTTCTCTACGCCCATATTTAGCTTAAATTATATGACATACGAGTTTTAATCATTAATTGTGTTCACACCTTAAAATTATCACATCCCAGTTAATTCCAGTATACCAAAAACGGAGTATCGAAATTGACAAGTGTACCAACTGTCAGGCTGGCTGTAAAAAGGCTCATTTGGTGAATTCCGTCTGCAATATTATTATTATGTTGGTACCGTTTTTGTGTGCGAAGGAGTCGATGGCCGTTTGATAATACTTTGTAATACCTACGTATGGGAGGGTGGTGTGGGCTTGGTGATGAGCGGAGCGAGAGCGATTTTTGTGAGAAAAGAGAATATGGATTTCTAACCGTGTTAAAATGCAGAAGGTGTGCCATTTGATCCTTGTAGATTTCGTAATATATTTAGGGATATCTTTAAAATTGCATAAATTACTGTTAACATTTCTTTGACATTTTGTCTGGCGTAAGTTTCGATCTGTTTAAAAGTGGGTGTTATTTTCAGTCTTTATTTTTGAGCGTTGAAAGTTTGATCTGCCCTGTGGCTTTTCCAGATCTGGCTTTAGAGAATTCTCTAAAGCCAGAGCTGGAAAAGATTTTGGATTCTTAAATAACGTCGTCAGAATTCTCCCAACCCGCCATTCCATCACCACCGTCAACACGAACCAGCACTAGTGCAGAAAAAGTGCAATTTCAATACATCGCGGACGTTGATTGACGGCCCCTGCTGCGCCGGCCCCTGAGTCCACACTTTTTACCTACTTAGCAAGCGTTTTAGCATTTAATTAATTTTTATATCCCCTGCTAAAAGTATGAGTATGGGTACAGACCCACCTGGAAGAATATGTGAATGGTTTTTGCTGAATTCCTTAAGGAGGGAAGTTTTTAAGATGGTGTCAAAAATCGGAGGCTTTGACGGATCGTGACCGCCGCTGTATGTTGAGATGTTGCTAGAGGTAAAAAATGTTTGAGAACTGTGGGTAAATTGTGGGAGTTTTTATGAGAGGTTGCCGTGTGACTACCTATTTTACAATAAGGTAGCATGTCGTGTAAGACTGAAAATAGCGACAGATATTAATTCAATTTCATATTCATTTCCTATTCAGTCTAAGGAAATCAACGGTGAACTTTAGCAACTGAATGTTCAGTCAATAGGTGCGTAAGGCATCTGTTATTTTTTCTTCATAACCTCTTTTCGACAATTGGCCATCGTCGTAAGTATGGCGTGGTCAGAATACTTCTATCTCTCTAGTTTTTTTAACTAATTGAAGTAAACTCTGCTGCAATAGCTTTCGAGTATGTTTTTGTTCTGTAATGGCCACTATTGCATAATCATATTAATCATTGTAGGATAAAATATGAATTGCGTTACAAATCGTAAAATGGTCACAAAGTTTTTATTATATTAACTAAGTTTGTGACCATTTAAAGAATTTTAATATGATTTTTATTATTGTCCTAGTGCGGCCGTTTTAGACCCCCCGTAATCTTGATCGCAAACTGCAAACATAAACTACCGAACCAATACGTACAATTCAATATCCTCCGTTACCCATATTGCTTGGGTACTTGTGTAGCCGCGGGTCAAAACAACATTACTTGAGGGTAGGTTGGGGTCAGTCGATCACCAAATTATGTAAAGTGTCCGGTCATTACGCGACCCACTGACGGCTCTATCTTGTGGTAGTGTGAGCAAGTGGTCTTGATACTTCATTGAAAATGTTGTACTTAGTTGGAAGACAGGAAATTGGTTTGATTTTGTGGAGTCATTAAAAAATCAATGGTTAACAATTTGTTTTAAAAAAGACTGTTGGTTGGTGTTGGCTTCCAGTCTAACCGGATGCAGCTGAATACCTACCAGTATTTTACATAGAGCGACTGCCTGTCTGACCTCCACAACCCAGTTAATACTGGGTAATACCCCTTTGGTAAAACTGGTTGTCAGACTTCCACGTCGATATGGCAGCCGGGACCAACAGCTTAACGTGTTTTCCAAGGCACGGAGGAAACTCGGTATGAAATGGATGGTCACCCATCCACAGACCAACCTAGACAAGCGCGGCTTAACCTGAAGATTGACCCGAGTGGCAGTTATAAAAGACTGAGCTAGCTAAAGCATTGCATTAGGTATAAAAGTGATTGCTTAGTATTATATTGTCTCATCAGTAATGAGACAATACAATTGGTTTTCTTTCGCAAACTACCTCCCCAGGCAAGCCTGATTTGAAGTAGTAGGTATTAATATTATGTTTTTGTTTTTTACGCCTGTTGTTATTACGATTGCACGTAAATTAAAGAAATTAAAATTTCGCTGAGACACTGCGGTGTTCGTCCCTTCCTTCCGCCCATTTTTGGGATACATAGAGACTGAGATAAAGCTCTTGGTCGAGAGTACTCAGCTACCGTTAGAGTATCCTAGTTTCTACCCTCCAAGAGACAGAAACATCATTCCTTGATTAAAGTATCAAAATCGCTCACTCCTCACAAAACTATCGGTAGCATCCACCACGTGCAATTTACTGCCACCGGACTTTGAGGGCAGTTTTATTAAGAATTACAATTATTTATTTACACTGCCCACTACCTTAACCCCCTAGATATATTTGTATGGTAATGTTCCATTCTAGGGTCCGAATGAATAGTTATTGAATGGATAGCATATGGATTGAAGTGGTGATATTTTTGGGTTTTCTGTGATGGATTTTCAGTGGAGGAAGTTTTAAGTTGGTATTTTTGTTTGTTTTTATGCATCTGTTGCCCACTACATAACCATTGTTAGAAAAAACTCGATTTTTCAGATTTTATTTCCAAGTAATGTTACATTTTAGCTGTTTAATAACCGTACTGTCTCTCGTACATTTTATTTACATTAGGTACCTCCACTCAAACAGCAGTGCTACATTTCTACACTTATTTTGGTTAGTTTTTACTGTTTTTTTTTGTGTTTGGAGCCCAATGTAGTTTTGCGTACATGGTCAATCAGATCCCTTTCTGTTAAACAGATAAATCGTGAAATATGGAGCTGGTTTATAATAAGGACCACACGTTACATCTCATGCCATTATTTAAAAAAAAACTCGTTCGTTCAAAGAAAGCAAGTCAACTATTATCTCTGAACTTATCAAAGTAAACAACCTTGTTAGATGAGCTCCCGATATTATGCTAATCACATTATTATTCATACTGTTTTTGCAAAGGGCCCCAAACCGGATCGAACCCCTAATCTTAACTCCGTATTTACAAAATTACGTACTCACCTAAAATTAAATCTGCCATTTGAAATTGAACCTTATGTTTTAACAACTAAAGTAGAAATGCGAAGTAATTACGGAGCTCGAAAGGTAAATGTATCGTGGTTTTTAAAAACGCTACTCACTCATAGATGGCGCTGAAGGCAATGCAAATTTTCGATAATGTAATTTTCTCATGATGAAAAATTGGGGATTCAAGGCTATACGATTAGGAAAACATCTGTAAGTTATTCAACCTTATTATAATGTAATAAGATTAAGGTGTTTCGTTTTATTATTTCTTAATGTTTGTTTGATGTGGGGGACTCGGATTGTTTTGTTTTTTCGCGTGATTGGAAAATGATGCGCGGAAATTAATTTTGTGAGGTGGTGTAGTGATTTTCTTGGGGGAAACTGGTGTTTTTTTTACGGGGATTAGGTTATGTGCATTTTTTTTTGTGAAGCTTATATTAGTGCAGTTTCAAGTTTGTTTGTTCTTCGAGTTCATTTCCCGCAGGAAACCGTGCACAATAAAATTAAGGTTCACAAAATCAATTAACGTACCTACCTACTTGGTTGTTTTTATTGTTTCGTCAGATATGTTTTTAAAACCTAAATGGAAGGTCCTTTGATTTTATAGACCAACCTTTGTTATTACTTATTAGTAGTATCTTTGTCTCCGCTTTCTACATCATTATTTGCCACACAGACAAACATGATTCATCTCGTCAATATTTATTAGAAGGTACACACTACACAGCTTCGTTGGTTTAGTTGCCGCAAGTGCGACTGCTGAGCATGAGGTTCTGGTTTCGATTCTTGGGTCGGGCAGTTTTATTGAGGTTTTTCATCAGAAAATTCTCAGGAGCAGCCATTAAGTCTGGATTTGTGCCCGGTTATTGGCAACAGACTCGCCCCATATAACATAACTGGATGTGCGTGTAGTATTACATATACCTCGACCTAACCTTAAGTGGATTATGTAGGTACGTGATGTTATGTTATTTTCTATTAAGTCAATAGGTACTTAAGTAGGAATAGTATCTTTGTTTCCACTCTCGACATCATTATTTCCGTGGCTGGCGTGAACACATTGACATGTCGATTTCTATGTTTTTTTTTTTATTAGCTTATTACATCCTACGCATTAAGAATTTATATGAAAAAAATTGACAGTTATAGATACACATAATTTTTGGAGCAATCGACTTTGAGAATATGTTGATATCTCGCATTTTGACGTGTCTAACTTAACAAAACCTCATGTCAAATTAACGATTCACATGTTTTTGTGATCGAACATTGATATTTTGTTATATCAACCTATACTCAGTACCCAAAATAATATTCGTAATTTGAAATGAGACGTGCCACAAATCTTGATGACGTAAATAACGCCTTAGTGCAGGTTCATAATTGGTTCACCGTTAACAATTTAGTATTAAATGGGAAAAAAACGAAGTGCATAAGATTTGCTCTACCAAATGTCAAAAGTACTGATTGTGACATAGTATTGAATCAAGAGAAACTAGAATTTGTTGATGAAACTGTTTTCTTGGGGATAACGATTGACTCAAGGCTACAGTGGGGTCCGCATTTAACATCTCTTGCAGGACGGCTGAGTTCAGCAGCATATGCTGTTAGAAAAATCCGTCAATTTACTGACGTAGATACCGCGAGACTAGTCTATTTTAGCTATTTTCATAGTGTTATGTCATACGGTATTTTACTGTGGGGACGGGCTGCAGACATCGAGTTTATATTTATTCTGCAGAAAAGAGCCATTAGAGCCATATATGGTCTACGAAGGCGCGATTCTCTGAGAGAGCTGTTTAAGGAAATTAACATCATGACAGTACCTTGTCAATACATCTATGAAAACATCATGTACGTTAGGAAAAATCTGCATTTATTTAGCAAAAGAGGGGATAGACACCACTATAATACGAGAAATAGGGACCAACTAGTTCAGCCAGGTTTCAGGCTGGCTAAAGTAGACTCATCTTTCATGGGGTACTGTTTAAAATGTTACAATAAAATACCCCCTCACATTCTTCAACTGAATGAGACGAAATTTAAATCTTGTATAAAACGCACACTATGTAGGCAAGCATACTATAAGTTGGGGGATTACATTGATGATAAACATGCTTGGCTCAATGCTGGTCCTGCTCCACAACCATAGGGCAAATAAATCGATAATCATGTGAAGTTATTGTAGTCGCTGCAGTAGATTGTAAAAATAGCACATGTGTGAGTACTATGTACCATAAAGCCACTTTTTACATTTCGTTATATATTTATATATTTTTTTTTTTTTTAGTGACTGACTAGTGGCTGAGAGAATGTCATGCTCACTCAAAAGTCTCGCTGATGGTGGCGCGTGTGTCGGATCATTAAGCTCCCTTCAAAATGGTTGAGCTAAATGGTGCTGATCCATGCGTCATGTTCGTGAACGGGCGCTGTCAGTAGAGACTGGACATCTCTTAGTTGCCATGTTATATATTTTTTATTGGTTTATTGTATCGTTTATTCTGGACACTCTTAACTTGCACGTATTTTTGCATCGTTCTCACATATTTGTAAGATCTCAACATTCAGGCTAGCTAAAGTAGACTCATCTTTCATGGGGTACTCTTTAAAATGTTACAATAAAATACCCCCTCACATTCTTCAACTGAATGAGACGCACTTTAAATCCTGTAGAAAACGCACACTGTAGGCCAGCATATTATAAGTTGGGGGATTACTTTGATGATATAAATGCTTGGCTCACTATGCTGGGTCTGCTCCACAACGACCACAACCATAGGGGTAGATTAATTGATTATCATGTGAAGTTATTGTAGAGGCTGCAGAAGATTGTAAAAATATCTTTGCATTGTATAGATTCAATATTAATATTATATAATTGCATGGCACATGTGTGAGTACTATGTACTATAAAGCCACTTTTTACATTTTCACATTTGGTTACATTTTACTGACGTTGCCCTGGTGGCTGAGAGAATGTCATGCTCACTCAAATGTCTCGCTGATGGTGGCGCGTGTGTCGGATCATTTAGTTCCCTTCAAAATGGTTGAGTTGAATGGTGCTGATCCATGCGTCATGTTCGTGAACGGGCGCTGTCAGTGGAGACTGGTCATCTCTTAGTTGCCATGGTATAATTTTTTTTTATTTGTTTATTGTACCCTTTTTACTCCGGACGCTCTTAACTTGCACGTCTTGCTACATAGTTCTCACATAATATACCATCCCAACATGAATGATGTAATGTACCAAGATTTTGTAACAATATTCTGATTTAAAAGAGTGTCCATGGAGTTTCTTGCCCGTTCTTCTCCATAGAGATCTACGCTAGGGAATGGGCAACTACAGTACTTTCACAAGTTATTATGCCTTGTGACTGTGACTGTAGCTTAGGAGTGCAATACGTCATCCTGGGGGTTGCTGCGTCGGGTTGCGCGTCGCCGGATGTCTGCGGCGGCGAGTGCTGTGGGTGCGGGGGTGCGCGGCGGCGCGTGCCGTGGCGGTGGGTGCGCGGGGCTCCGGGTCGCGGGCGGCGGTTGCGCGTTGCGACGTGCATTCGTTGTTTCGTGATTTGGAGTCTCGTGCATTCGTTGTTGCGGTGTGCGTCGCTGCGTGCTTTCGTGCTCGCGGAGTTCGTTGTTGCGGGCATTCGGCGGCGTGTGGCTCGGCGTGGTGGCTTTCGGGATGACGTATTGCACTCGTAGTTTAGTTTTGTTTTATGAATTGTTCTTCTGACATTCAAAAGTGCCTGTAATGGTTTAATTGAAATAAATGCTTTGAGTTTGAGTTTGAGTTTGAGTTTGAAATCTCAACTTATACACTTAAAAGTTTTCTTAAAGTACTAATTTTAAATTGACAAATTGAGATATCAAGTTATGGCCCACCGAAGTATTTCTGTTTAAATTGCGATATATTGAGATGTCCAGTTACTGACAACGAAGTTCTGAACCCTAAATGTAATAAGTATAGGTATCACTACATGTTGTCCGTTACAAAATCTTTAACGTTAAATAAATATGTTTAGTTGACAACTTATGTACCCAAGTGGTATTAAAAGCCCGTCGGGGCTGCGGGTTGTTCGCAAGAGATACCGCGACCTCGACATGAAGGGCTAAGAAGGAACATGGATGGTTTTTAGTCACTAGAAGTCTGACACTCCCTTTGGCTCTGCCCAAGAGCGGAAGAGGTTTTTTGATGATTTTCCACCCGCCAAAAAAATAAAATAAAAAAAGTTGTATAAAAAATAATCGAGTTATCAACAAACTTTCGTAAGAAGTAATAATTTTTAAAATAACCTCGCTCGTGTGTTGGTAAAAAAACGTCAGTTTAGAGTTCAGAAGCCACGCGCACGCGAACCGCGAAACGAAAGTACCCTTTACTGTCAAAAACCTGGACGATTCTGGGGACAGATTTCTATGGCAACCTATTAAATGGCTGCAATATAATAAAAACAGGGTAGAATAAATCAATTTCAAGATGACCCTGGATCGCGAACCCTCTTTCAACATACATACATAAACTCACGCCCTTTTCCCATGGGGGTAGGCAGAAACCACAGAACGCCACTTACTACGATCCTTACATACTCCTTTTGCCTCGTCCACATTCATACATCTGGTCATACACGCACGCCGGTTACGAGTACTACGCACCTGTCCTTTCAGAAGAACGGCACCAATATGATCAGTGTATGTCTTTCTAGGGCGTCCCCTCCCGGCATTACCACTCACATCTGCCTTGTAAATACCTTTTGTTAATCGCCTTTCATTCATCCTTTCCACATGACCGAACCACCTTAGCATACTCTTTTCAATTTTTGTCACTACATCTTCTTTTAAACCGCAACGTTCTCGTATTACCTCATTCCTCAACTTATCATTCAGAGTTACACCACACATGCTTCGCAAAGAACGCATCTCCACAGTATTAATCCTACTTTCATGCTTCGTTTGCCACACCCAACATTCACTGCCATACATAAGAGTAGGCACCAGCACACCATTGTGAACAGCCAGCCGAGCCTCTTTTGACATCGACTGGTTGGTCACCACCGCATGCATAGCACCATTTACTCTATTTCCCGCGTTTACTCTCCTTTCTACATCTGCGTCAATCTTTCCATCTCTTGTAAACATACTGCCCAAATATACAAACTCATTCACTTGTTTCACACTCTTATCATTTATTTCCACATCACACACCGATATATCCTCTTCTCTTTCAAATACCATAACATTCGTCTTGTTTACATTTACATTCATCCCTTTTCTCTTAAATGCTTCATTCATAACAGTTACCATATCTTACAACTGTTCCGCTGACGATGCAAGAAGAACTTGATCATCTGCGTACAGAAGGCATTTGACAGGCAACTCATTCATCCATAATCCACAGTCATTCTCTTTCAAATCTGTCGGACAACTATCCATGTATAGGTTGAACAGCCAAGGGGACGCTACACAGCCCTGCCTAACACCTTTTGAGATGATAAACCAGCCAGTGTATGCCCCATTTATCCTAACACAAGCACTAGAATCCTTGTACAAAGATTTTAGTGCTCGTACCAAGCACCTGTCCACACCATACATAGATAGAGTCGACCACAGCTCTTCCCTCCACACACTGTCGTAAGCCTTCTCCAAGTCTACGAAGGCACAGTAGACCTTTTTGTGCTTTGCCAGATGTTTGTCAGATGTTGTTGACCCTCTTTCAAGTCAGTAAATTTTCGGAAAAGAGGAAAAACCACCATAAATGTCTTTAGGTTGAGCCAAATCTCCAAGGAAGCTTTGCCAATCAGTGCAGAAAAAAAAGGATTTGATGGACATGATTGACCTGATTGACAGAGTTTTATATTAATATAAAAACTGTCGGTGACGTCTCTGCATCTACTATTCCAGATTTGGACGAAAACAACCCAGATGAAGAGGATTCTGAGGTCCAATAAAACATGAATGGTCTGCGACGAGGTTGAGGAGTTAATGTATGGTTATTTTAGTTGTTTCAATTTTTAGTTGTGTTAGTAACACATTTGTGTCTGTATGATGACGTTGTTTGTGGTCCAATAAAACAATGTTTTTATTACAAAAATACTAGGAAACTGATAGTTTCGTGGTGTTTCAATTAAATATTTGTTCAGTTAGAACAACATTACTTGATTTGAGTGAGTAGTATTTCAGCAAACTAAATATTTTTTATGTTTGTCATCTGTTTGCTATCCAATTAAAATAATGTGTTTGTCATTAAAATAACATTGTTTACCTAATAATGAGGTGAATAAGTTGAAAACTGTTGGTGAACAAGTTGACAACTCGGTGAATAAGTTGAAAACTGTTGGTGAACAAGTTGACAACTCGGTGAATAAGTTGATAACTTTTCGGTGAACGACTTGACAAGTCTATTATTATGCAATCTATGGGAAATTTTGATTATTTATTGTCGTCATTTAAAAGATGGCATAAAATAACCTTTAAAACAACTAAAACATATATGTTAAACTAATTTACCGATTTACCAGAAGACGCCAAAACTTTAAAATGGCCGCCCTGACAAATTACAATTTTAGACATGTCAACATATTCACGCCAGCCACGGATTTGACACAGACAATCGTGATTCATCTCGTCAATAATTTATTAGAAGGTACACAATGTATGTACGTAGGTACGAATTCGCGTATAATTTCCATGATTTCGATTGCGTTGTGACCGGAGAGTGCGAAGGTCGCTGTTTATTATGCGAAATCGTGGGAACGTATTAGACATAAACAATATTATGGCAATCAAATTATTGAGTTTTGAGAGGCTCGTGGTTAATGACAATTACATCATGAGATCTCTTGCACCTTTTTGAGGGTTCTGTATCCAAATGGTAAAATCAGAACCCTTTTATTTTCATATTTGACAGTCGTTTTACAGTACATCAACTTAAGTTATTAACTTGTTATCGGTGTGCCAAATTTCATTTAAATCTGTTCAGGAGTTTTATCGTAAAATTGATTAATTTTGAGTAACAAACATCCATTCATCCAACCATACAAACTTTGCATGGGATTGGTCGACATTGACGTCCACCGCTGGACATGGGCCTGCGCCTACGTCCAGCAGTGGACGTCTTTCCGCTGATATGATGATGATTACCGAGTAAGTAAGACTCTCTGAGTTATCAGAAAGAAACTTTCTTCTCGTTTTATAATTTCCTATGTTTTAATCGATTTGAAAGAAAGAAAGAAAGAAAGAAAAAGTATTTATTGGTCTCACACAGGACAAGAAATCAATAATAAAAGATTAACAAAAAAAAAAAAAACAAGAGGAACAGACTCAGTGTAGTTTTTGGACTCAGTGTAAGGTATAGCTATCGTCCCGTTGGGGCTACGGGTTGTTCGAAAGAGATACCGCGGCCTCGGCGCAAAGGCTAGAAGGAACATGGATGGTTTTTAGTCAGTAGAAGTCTGACACTCCCTTCCGCACTGCCCAAGAGCGGGGGGGGTTATTTGATGATTTTCCATCCGACAAAAAAAAAATAATGGTATTGTTATCGTGCGAAATACGTTGCATGTCGAACTTAATCGTAGTTCAATAAGAGCCAGTTTCGAGGAAGTGTATTGAAAAAGAGTTTTAAAGAAGTTTGAAAGTGGTAGGTAGGGTCTGGTAGTGGCTTGTACCTACGCATGAAGTAGCGCTAGCGACGGTCCTAATTGCTCTTTGGACTAGTCCGGACCTCCTTAGAAACATGGTCCCTTGTTCAATTGTTCATGACACTGTGAATCTTTAACGTTTTATTTAATCTATGAACATTTTATTCTATTGTGGTCTAGGCTTCAATGCCAATTATTCAAATAAATAAGTACCTAGGTACCCAGTAACTTAATATATGAATGCTAATGGTACCTAGGTATAGCTAGCAGAGGTGAAACTAAACTACATACCTAGCTGTCGTCTTGGTTTGTAATGTTTAACCGGTTGGTTATTTTGGGCGTTTTATCCTGGTCTTCAAGGTAAATTAATAGGATTGGGCTAGGTCAAGTGCGGAACGAAGTATCGATAACCGCACAAAGCCAATTAAGAAATAGGTACTTGGATTTGCATGTCCAACAAAGTTTTAGTTTATTAGGATCTATAAAGTCTTCGCTAAATCTCAATATGCTAATCACCTATTTTTAAATCATAATAATAATTTATATTTCTCTTTTGTAACGATCTTCATGCAATTTTCCTAAAATATGTTATGATTTCATTTGGCGCAGTACAAAGTAGCGCCATCTGTTGATGACTTGAACAACTATACACTTAGTGCGTGTAGTTGCGCTGTTCACTCACAGATGGCGTTTGCTGTCGGTTTCATTCTAGTGTTGTTTTTGTTTCATACAATTATTACTTTAATCATTTTTAGATAATAACTTAATAAAATATTAATGAATTGAATAACTTGTTTCAGATACTATGCACAAGAGAACTGGTTAGTAAATTTTATACCTACTTATTTATGATAATAGTAATTCGATTTTTGACGCTAACTATTTTCAACATTTTATATCGCTTGTGCAATTTAGTTTTATGTCATTGATTCCTTATTTTACACGGCTCTTAATTGTATAAATACATCAGAATGTTAATTCCCTATTAGTAGGTAGTAGGTACCTAGGTACTTGTCTAGGTACCTAAATGGGGTGTTAGGTAAAGAGGTACCTACCTAAGCCTAACCTACCTATCTGTATGTTATTAGGGCACGTAAGGGCAATGTGAATTCCTCAGAATTAGAATAGGGTAAGGTACAACTTATTCCCGTCGGGGCTGCGGGTTGTTCGAAAGAGATACCGCGGCCTCGGCGCAAGGGCTAAGAAGGAACATAGGTGGTTTTTAGTCAGTAGAAGTCTGACACTCCCTTTCGCTCTGCCCAAGAGTGGGAGGGGTTATTTGATGATTTTCCACCCGCCAATCAAAAAAGGTACAACAAGGAGTAAATTTAGCGACTAAATATAGAAATTTATGTCTTTGTTTATTAATACATTAAATACCTACCTTTATTAAATCTGTCTATTTCAATAAAACATAAAAATGGGAACAAAACAGTACCTTTTTCTTATTGTAATTTGCTATTCACTGCAACATAATTACTTTAACCCGTAGACAAAACCTTATTTCTTTTATTGCCTCAAGAAGGCCAAAGAATTTTATTTCAGGGGCCGTTAAGCGTTAACCCTTGCGTTGCTAATGAGCGCCACACTTAAGGAATTAAAACTACGATTCGTAGGTATTGGAGGGTTAAACATTTTATGTAATGTTCTGGTACAAATTGACCGTGTAATGCTTTTTATTGTGGGTTTAATGTTGTATTTTGAGGGTTAGAGGTTACAGACAGGTATATTTTTGGCTTTGGAAAATGGGGCTATTTTTGAGCAGTGGGTAGTTAAATTTAAACAACGTACTCCATGATTTTTATTTACATAGGTGATAGATTAAAGATAAAGATGCCAGACTTTCTTAGAGATTTCATTCATTTATTCAAAAATAAATTATACCTCTCGCCTCTAATAAAAAGTCGATGGTCGACTACATTAACAACAACAATAACTGAAAAATGTTTTTTTTTTCTTTCAATACTATCTAACAAAGGGAGAGACGGCCACGACTTACGAACAGTAAGTCGTGGGTTCGAACCCAGGCAGGCGCATTACTTAGTGACATTTATTTCATCATCGCTGCTCTCAAAACGGTGAAGGAAAACATCGTGAAGAAATGTCTTAGCATCAAAAAATTCGAAAACATGTGACATAAGTGTCACATGTTTTCTGTCATCCCTCTCCTAGAGAGGAGGCCTGAGTCCCTACAGTGGGTACTGATGACTATCTAAAAAATAACAATATCTTTTAAATTTTCGTATTCATACAAAATCATACATTACTAGATAAGACCTCATCTCTACGAACACTGAATACTATTTACCACCACAAATAATAAGCCTAAATTGGCTAAAGTTCAATAGTTCAACCCTCAATTCGCGAGCTATTTGTTATTCTAATACAGTGGCGCCCCCTGACGTTGCTCATATTAGTCGTGACAGACTGGGGTTGATTTATAGTAAGATAAGACTACATGTCGATTTGTCTGTGTCTGTCTTTATTGATAATGTTTGCTTATTTGTTTTTTCGTTGGTGGATGTGTGGGATTGAGCTTAGTTGCTGTTGTTGCACACATATGTACTTACATAAAGGTTGTATTAGCCAGATGGGAAAGTCAAGTCGTAGCATAACATTACATCACGCCTGTAATTACCAAAGGGTAAGTCAGAGTGACTCCTAAGACACAGGCACATACTCGTACACCTAGTTTAGGAGTCAGGGAATGTAAATGATTGTGTCCTAGTTTATAAGCCTTAATAAACTCTTATTTTTGTTTCTTGTATTGTGATGGCTTTTGTTGAAATAAATAATAATTATTATTTATTATAGAGCTTTTTTTTGGGAGGTGGGAAATCATCAAATAACCCGTCCCGCTCTGGGCAGAGCGGTAAGGAGTGTCAGACTTCTACTGACTAAAAACCACCCATGTTCCTTCTTAGCCCTTTGTGTCGAGGCCGCGGTATCACTTTCGAACAACTTACAGCCCCGACGGGAAGACCACTTTCCCTTACGATCTCTTTTACAAAGAATTGTGAAGTAGCAGAGAACTGCTAATTCTATTGTACATACTTGTGAAAGCGGAGGCATGTGTCCTAATTACTAACTAAAACCATACACAAAACAGTAAATAGCCTAACTTAGAAACAAGGATCAAATACGGATATCAAACAAGGATAGAAGCTAAGTCTCCAACGCTTCCTTAACTTTAAGACCTCCTACTGCCACTCGATAATCTACAGCGTTCAAAACAACGTGACTTTACGATATTTTGCTATACCTACCTATATTTATATCCAAGTGTGCCAACCCTAATCCACTCCTCGTAGACGGATTACCTAGAGGCGGCTAAACTTCAAAGCAAGCGAGGGATGTCGCGCGCCGTGTGAATTTTAAGTTTTTAACACTTCTCTTGTTTGTTCCATGGCTTTATGATCTTGATAATATGGCCAGTAAAAATATCGTAGTTGCTTGAACTTTTGAAGGTTTAGATCTTTAAGATCTTGAGAGGAAAGTAGGTTCGGCCTATTCTTTTTAAGTTTTGAGAATGTATATTAATACAACAGTTACTTAGAACAACTGCTCGACTTAGGTATCCATCTCCATCGAACACAATTGTGGCAAATCAACAGAAAACATGATTGTGTTTTCTCCCGCTTTGGATAGAGCGGTAGGGAGTGTCAGACTTCTACTGACTAAAAACCACCTATGTTCCTTCTTAGCCATTGTGCCGAGACCGTGGTATTTCTTTAGCAAACCAACACAATGTGTCTTCCTACCTTCGACTGACAGCGTTGAGGAGCAGTTTTTTGATGCCCTTTTATAGTTTCTTGTTAGTTTATTTATTAGTATTTAAACGGGGAATAAGTTTCGTTTTTTGTAATATCCTTCTAAAGAATTTTCTTAACATTTTCAGGCTTTCTAAAAACACAAGATGAATGCACTCTTCATATTTAAGCTTTGGGCATTATACTAGGTATACATACTATCAAATATGTATTTGATAGTGAACCGCTTCCCTTCTGTACACCGCGATAGTCGTCAACCAAGACGCTATGAGGTACCTCACTTTGCCAGACAATTTATATGTAAATTAGAACATCGTGGCTCATGCTAACTCTACCTGTCTCCAAATTATTTTGAGTATGATTCAGATTTAAATTATGGCAGTCTAGATTGAGATGAGATATAACTTTTTTTTGGAGGGAAATCATCATTATGATCGTCCTCCCCCTCTGGGCAAAGTGGAAGGGAGTGTTAGACTCCTACTGACTAAAAACCACCCATGTTCCTTCTTAGCCCTTTGTGTCCGAGGCTGCGGTATCTCTTTCTCTTTGGTAGGCTCCGCCGGGTTGTTTACCTCAGACCGCGATTATCTAAATGAAAGAAAAGCGAAACATGTTCATCTGTTTTCGGCCTAGTTAAGACATAGGGGCAAATATTTTACGACACTGTACCTATTACAGATAGTACCAGTGCCATGTGCCTGTTTTTTTTTCATATCATCACTCCGGTATTTCCCGATGGTTAGGCAGAAGTGTATCCATTAGTAGGTACACTCACATTTCGCCAGTTATGTTTAAGTCCCATGTAATAGGGAGGGGGCAGCGTACTGGCACCAGGGTGGCTTAAATCCAGACCTTGTGGCTGGTACCGAGAAATTCCTGATAGAAAACCCAACACCCCCCCCCCCCCCATGTACAGCATGGACCCCATGGACCCCATGTAGATCACTAGACCAACCAGGTTTATTTTTCATTAAAAAACTTTTTGGAAAATATCTCACCCTTCAACTGCGCACCGTCAAAATAAAACACAATAAGAAACAAATAAAATAGACTTTAAAACTTATTAAGGGGAACATAAAGTACCAATATGGAACTGATGGAGACTTAATAAGTCCATTTTTATCAGCTATTTATTCACCATTTTTACAAGAGGGTGAGGCACCATTAGTTTTAATTTTCCTATGACAGGTCCTTGGAAATATGTTTTTACGATTATTAGGAGGATAAAAACAAGATTTTTTTTAATGGGTGTATTTATTGACTGAGATTTTATATATTCATCCACAACGAGTCAATGATTTTAAGAGGTAGCCGCAATTTGTTTTTTTTTCTGTGAAAAATCTCAAGATGTGTTTTGTTAGTAGTTTAAAGGTATTTGAAACGAAAATTACTCGGCTCGCCCCCGATTGACTTTGATTACTTATGCCAAATGTGGGTGGTACTAGTAGGACTATCTCTGCCTAAACCTTCTGAGATAACAGACTTGATGTTATATTGTGTTTTTCAAGTTATTTTCCGTGATTTAATTTTGAATTATTGTCTTATTTTCTGCATCATCCCCCATTTTAAACAACATTAAAACAATTTAAAATTGTCAATTTCGCGACCATTGAGGCGTTGTGAACGATCGCAATAAATAAGGCCGAGTGCAGGCAGGTGGGAAGCAAGACTCCGGGGACGCAGTGTGAACCCACCCTTAAGAACATAAAGAAAAAAGGATTGCCAGCTTTATTATTTTTATTAGCACGGGAATCTGTTTGGTTGATAGGGTAATGTTTTTGTACAGCGGGATTCAGTTGGCTTTTTTTAATTTCTTCTTTTAGTGTTTTTTTCTGTCTTTGGGGCTTGTTTCTGGATAGCAGTCCTTTTAATAAAATGAATGGGCAAGTGTAGCCTGTTAAAGGTCTTAGTGAGAGAGCTAAGAAACAGAGAGGTATGGAAGAGGAAGACATGCTGCGCCGACCCCAAATGAATTGAGTTAGGGGCAAGAGAATGAATGAGAAAACTTAGTCCTCTCAAGTTTATAATAGGATAAGTCTTTGCAAATAGGGCTATCATCATCTGCCTAGTCTTTTCTTAGCTAAATTGAGGTCGGCTTCCAGTCTAACCGGATGCAGCTGACTACCAGTATTTTACATGGAGCGACGTTACTGCCTATCTGGCTTGCACAACCCAGTTAGTACCTACTTGGTAATATGATACCCTTTGTTGTCAAACTGTTGCAAATAGGACTTTAGAGGCACTAATACACCCCGTCGGGGCTGCGGGTTGTTTGCAAGAGATATCGCTGCCTCGACATGAAGGGCTATGAAGGAACATGGGTGGTTTTTAGTCAGTAGAAGTCTGACACTCCCTTTCGCTCTGCTCAAGAGCGGGAGGGGTTATTCAATGATTTTCAACCCGCCAAAAAAAGGGGCACTAATACACTACACACATAATATACACTAATTTCAATGATAATTTTATATCATATGGATCAAGTTATCTGAATTAAATGTATTTTAATTTATTTATTTTTATTTTAATCAAACGAATAGCAAAGAGACATATCTTAGCAACTAGACCACTGCAACATTCCTACTCAGGATTATTACAAAAAACATCGCAATGTTAAACTCAAAACACCCTGTAGGAACCCCACGAAAAACGGAAAAATATGTTCATCTAAGCACCTTACTGCCGTACAATATAAAAACGCCGTAACCCGTGTAATGACAATTTTAAACTCCCTGAGACTCGTTCTGAGCCATTTGCCTTTCTGTATAGTCCTCAAAACACTCACCATTTTGTTTTGACCTCTGACATTGAAAACATCAAAGATTGAAATGACACCAGTGGTGTTAAAATTAAGAGAAACATCATATTTGCTAGCCAGGAAACTACACAATTTTAGGTCATTATTATGTGTTATTCTTTTTTTTAAGAAAGTACTTTTTAGGCAGAGAAAACTAAGGAATGTTAAAATTCACAGTAAATGCATGGGTCTTCTTACACTGGTCGGTTGGTTTACGATTGTCCCTTATTGTCTAAGACATAGACAACCGTTTTTATTATCTGTGGGGGCGTTTTAAAGTGGGGGCCCTTAAGGGCTGTAACTTTTTCCTCTATCAAGGGGTTGTGATGCGCCAAGAATGTTTGATTCCTTGTTCTACAGATGTTTTCTTGTATTGACGTCGTTTTTGGTTATGTCATTTTGTGTGGAGTTTAAAATGAGGGTGGATTTTTTGTTCTTTCGATGCGTGGTATTTTTTTCGAGTTTTTTAAAGAAATGTTGGAGTTATAATATTATAACTTTGACAGTCGTTATTGGTAGTCAGCGGTTCCGACATTCTGACAACCAGAGTCATACCAAGGGATATCATATTACCCATACAAACAGGGTTGTGGTGGTGAGATGGGCAGCCGTTCTAACTGCAACCGGTTAGAAGCCAACCCCAACATGGTTGTAAAAGCACTAGGCAGATGACGATGTTAGATCATAATTATTATTCTCAGTCATTTTAGGTTGATGATCAGTTTGACTATCCTATTGGTTGTGGATGAAATGGCTACCCATGACAGCCACCTAATGTACTCATTACACAGGTACCCATTTCAAAGTCCATGGCCTGGAAAAACCCTCAACAAAATTACCATACAGATTTTACGACCGGCGAATCTCAATTGTTTTTCCAGCAAACGCTCCCGAAGATATATTTAGCCACCTAACTAATACGGGATTTACTATTCCGCGCCATATTTTATAGTAATGTATGAAGACAACCATGACATCAATCAAATAATATATTCAACTCAGGATCGAATCAACTACCGCTTCCTGCCAATCCGACGGTTGGGCAATAGGTACCTTGGTTGTTGCTATGTACTAATGAAGATATTTTTATTGAGGTCGACTTGCCATGAGTAATGGAAAAGTATTTGTTTGTGATCATTCTTTTAATAATGAATGGATATGGAAAGGGTTAGAGGATAGGGTTGACCCAAAAAGTACAGGAAGAATCGAAAAATAATTAAAATTACAATATAATCATAGAAAGAGCTTTATGCGAAAAGGACAAAATGTTTGTCCAATCCAAGAATCTAGAAATTAAACAAAAATACCTGATTAAACATATATTCAAGTATGAATGAATAGGGATGGCTATAAGAGTATAAAAAGGCGAAAATAAACTCAAACAACAAGTAAATGTAGTCTTGATTAACCCTAAGGTTGACTGGTAGAGAACGCCTTGTGGCATAAGTCCGCCTATGTATCACTATTGTGCATAAAGTTTAAATAAATAAATAAATGATATGGCTGAAAAGAAGGTGTCTGATGAGATGACGAATAATAGAGAAGTTTGAAAGAAGAAGGCATGCTGCGCCGACCCCAAATAATTAGGATAAGGGCAGGAGAATGATGATGATGAATAAACATGATTGTGTACAAACAACTCGGCCGGGGAATTGATGAACGGATCTTGAAATTTTGGATTTAAATTATTGCAAAGCATCTAAACCACAGATAAATCAGGCAATTTAAAAACTAAACCAATGACAAATGTTAACCCTAAAAAAATCGAGTCAAATCTCGAACTAAATCCCTGTCAAAATTAACACAAACAAATGTTCTTTCGATAGTCTCCCTATCGAAAAAAATCTTCGCGACTACCCCTCAGTAACAAAATCATTAATATTAACCCGTATCAACCCCATAGCAACATAAATAAACATTAAAAAATACAACCGCAAAGAGATGTTCTAAAATATTCATTCCGTTCGGAGTTTTTTCAAACCACTTTGCACCTCTGGTCTCTTAGTCAAGGTTCCGCATATTTTTTCTTTTTCTCTCCCGAATAAAATTTACATTTTTTATTCGCGAATTTATTTGTCTATCTTGAAGATTACGAGTATGGAAATTGGGTTGTATGATCCTTTTGGGAGTTGTGGTTTTGATTTTAATATTTTTTCTTTCTTGGTGTTAATTTTTCTGTTTATTTTTGCCAATAAAGACACGTAAAAGGCTAAACTAATTGTAAAAAAATACTATGGTACTCATATTTAATCTTTTCTTGTTATAGCAGCATTTGTGGAACAAAAACATGAGTTAAGTAGTTTCAAAAGAATAAATCAATAAAAAAGAAAGTATAAATGGAATCTCAAAAACGGTGAAGGAAAACATCGTGAGGAAAAAAAATCGAAGACTTGTGACATCTACCAATCCGCACTAGGCCTGCGTGGTAGAATAGCCCATTCCCTCTCAAAGAGTGGAGGCCTGTGTCCCAGCAGTGGAAACATTAATAGGCTGTTGATGATGATGATCAATGGAAGCTGAATAAATCTCCATAATTAATTTCTCTGTTCATTCCATTCCTTATTAAATTTAACTCAACAGGAAAAAAAGTACCTACACAAGAAACAGCATATATCCCAGGTAAACACGATAAAAAATATTCATAGTCGGCAATACACAAATCTGTGTCCATCAGACGACTGACGGTATATCGCCCTCATCTGACATGACAAATGATTGTTTCATACCACCACCAGCTACCAAAGACCTTCCCTTCCCCTTCTTTCTCTTTATAGTTGGAAAATAGCAGAGGGGAGTAGAATGTTCAGAGGGATCAGGGTATAATGGGCAAGTGACATCCGTCTTAAAATAAGGGACGATGACAAACGCTTGTGACTTTCGCACTCAAACCAAAATGATGAAATGGTTTTTATTAGGTTTCAGAATTTTCTGGTACTGCAAGTACATTAGAAGTTTTTGTTATGAAAAGCAAGTTTTGGGACGAAGTTCCATAACTCACTTTATCATTCTGATTTGTTTGCGGTTTGAGGGGCACCGACAAATGTGTAACAATGAAAAAAACACCAAAAACTTTTAGCAGTGATTTTTGGGGTCCTTCGCGATCTAGGATTCCGCTTGCCGTCAATTTTGAGATTATGCAATAAAAACGTTAAAATACCTTTTATTATTATAATAAAAAACTAACCCCGTTCCAATCGGGTGTCCATAGGATACCGTTCTATTTTTTTTTTTAATTCTAGAACGTACTGTATTTTACCGTGCGCCAACTTCGAATAGGCTAGCTATTACCGCCGCTAGAAAGTGCGAAAAACATGCTAAAACTTTTCTAAAAATACCATTTTGATTCGACCTAAATGTAGGTACATTGTACATTGAAGAGTATTTAATATAATACGCGTATATGATCAGGTTGTTAATGTGTCTGTCATTCAGTATTATTGTCGGGAATGCGCGGTGTAGTTCACGCTTCTTGCATTTTTATGACAGTACAATGTTGACCGTGTATTACATGCAAACTCATTCATTGGTCAATTTATTTTCGCATGCAAAACTTTTATTGCGGAAAAGCTAACAGTTTTTTTTTATTAATATCCTTTTAAATGTTTCACTTTTATTCAAATCGGAAAAACAGACGTTTTTTTAAATTGTTTAAGAAGATTCGTAAATTGATAAATACTTGATTTGGTTTTGACATAACAGTAATGAAATTGTACTTTTTAATGAATGACAGACTCCTCAAAAATTTAAGAAAAGGACGCCCTTAGTAGGGTTAAACGTGATACTGAAAGTAATAGATAACTTAAAAAAAAACCGCCTCGCGAATGGTGGCACTACTGTATAATAATTTAAAGTCTATGTAAGTTGAGTTCGTGGGTTTAAAAATACTTATACATTTCATTCAGGAAATACTGTAAATACCTTCAAAACTATTTCTTGTGCTGACAGTACCTACTTGTTTTTTTCTCGAAACAAATATTTCCATTGCACAATTCCACTAGCACCTAAAATAGAAATTTAACAATTATATTTACGATTACCAAGAACCGCAATAAAACCACCAAGTGCTGCATTAGTTTTTTATGGTCATTTTATTGAAGAATGTATGCGCCCTGACTGCGCCTTTTGAATATTTTATATGCAATATAAAATAAATAGACTGATTAATAAGCATATCATGATTCGCTACTGTCAACTGTCCACCTACTCAGTATGGCCGGCGTGTTCTATTTTTGAAATGTGCAGTAACGGTCCTCGTGTGCGTGATTGCGTTACAATTCGAATTTTGACGTTCGGAGAAATTCGGCCGATCTAACTCGACCAATAGGAATCGCAGAATTTAAAATTTGCATCGTTTCTCTTTTTAAATATTTAAATGTAAGTTCTTTTGTTGCAATTTCGCGTGGCGCCTCACCAAACATCTTCGCTCAAAGCTTCCAAATTCCTAACTAGATGGCGTTGTAGTCGAATTAGAAGTCGCTATGGTTACGTTACATCGGTTTGGTTGGGTTCGGGCCGCGACTTTCGTCAAATTAACTTTGCGCAGAGGCAATATCGTAACCAATGAGGTTAATCCGAGGTGCGATTATTGCTATTTGAAAACTTTACCAATACCCCGCCGTGTGGACGTGAAATACCGTCCGCGATGGCAATTTTTGAGAGGCCGTAATTGGCCTAAGAATTCCCATGAAACTCTATTTCGCCATGAAGTGAAGTGACAGATACGGAAAATAATTATAATGTTATTGTTATTTATTTTTTATAGTTATTGTCGTCTATGTTCTGTACTCAGTCCATTCGAAAATAATGATTGCTCATTGCAATAATTACGTCGCATCCAACGGGTTAACAGGAATGGCGTGGAGTACTGTTATAACTTCATTTATTTTAAAGTTAATTCATTGATCATATCATATCTAGATGTCCGGTTCTTTGTCTACCCACTATGGAATCTAGCGGTTTATTATCTAATGGTGGTATTACTCATATTTTTGTACAGAGAATTATTAATAGATAGTGGCGCCCTCTACGTTTTTGCGTAGTGGAAACAGGAAGAACTAATGTATAACCATAATTATGTTGTTGTTTCGTTTTATATTCGTTTATTTTATTTCGTGAATAACGATAATAAACGAAAAAAATAAATATATAAATATTAATTTTTCGTTTTGACTAATAATATTACTAAGAATAATCTACTTATATAATTCTAGGTAGATTAATTTTAAATGTCACTAGAATTAAATAATTTAATTTTAAATAATGGTTTTATGAATAACTTACAATCTGCAATATATTATTATTAAAAAAGAAAACATTGATATCAGCTAAAATAATACAGCAAGCAAATAGCTTAAATCACCTTGAAGAGATTTGAATGATCTGTTTAAAATATCGAAATATTAAGACATTTCAAATTAAAATATATAAATGTTGGTAATGTCATTACCCCGCACTACTCCACGCCATTCACATTTTTTCCTCATGGCAAAAAGCCAGGACAGGGTATTTTCTATGGAAATGAGAGCGATTGTGAACTGAATCGCGTGTAATGATCGCTAATCGACTATTTAGCGCGAATATTGCAATATTGCATGCGTCCATTTTTATGATTATAGTTCAAGGGTGTTATTTTACTTTTAAGTTATATTTTATTCAATATATGTTAATTCGTATTTATATCGTTTATTGAAGTAGTTCGATTTGGTTTAAATCATGAATTAAGTAAGTATAAGGAATTTTAACACTAAAGTATCACCGGGTTACGTGTATACGGTGAAAAAATTGTTTGTATTAAAATAAAAACAATTTATTTAAAAAATCATTGGCTCATTTTTAAACTTTCTGGTTAGTTAAAAAAAAAGATTGCGTATTCTATTTGTTTTTAGTAAAACCTTTTTAATCAAACATCAAAAACAAAACTATAAATAATTTTTATTACTTCATCCAATCGAAGGTCTATTCAAAAATCAAAAACATTTCGTTTTAAATTCGACAAAATATCCCTAAGATGTCATTATAGGGGTTATCTCGCTACCGTTCACATTGTACTTTATCCCATAAAGTGTCAAAATTATGGGAAACTGAGAAGGTATCTATCAATAAGTGTTGTTTTTTTGGTTCAGTTATGAACAGATAGACGGAGATTATTGAACTAATGTCATAAGACTCATAAGTTTGTGGTGGGTGAAAAATTTGGTAGGAGTTGTGTGGATGCGGCGGCAAAATTAAGTATTTTTATGATATTACCATTTTATTCATTTCAATGAATTATTTTATATGTGTATTTTACCTTTTACATAGTACACATTCTTGTTTTTGTGCAAGATCTCGGACTTGGCGTCAAAACTATGAATTGAGGAATAATAAAGAGAAACGATAGTAACTGCTCCAAGATGTTTTGTTCTTCATGCCGCTGACACGACAGTGTTAATTTTTTGTTGCCTAGAACGTCACGCTCAGAACGTCCCCACTTTGAAATTAAAAGTAGTATGACTACCAAAAATAAATGTAAAAGATGATAGTTTTGGAAACCGTGTTCACCTTTTAGAACTCATGGTAAAGGCGGAAAAAAAACAAGTAGATAGGAAATACTTTAAAATTGCCTTTAAAACTACGATTTAAATGAATAATCAAGTACCTGTCGGTGATTTTATATTATTATTATAAGTCAAGTCATAGTAATTGCCTGTTAAGTGTTTCGTTTTTTTATTTTTTTTTGGTATTATAAAATAAATAAAAACAAATAATACACATATAATTATAATATAAACTAATAAATATTCAACAAATACCAAAATAAATAAAAACAAATGTGTATTATATAAAAATAATATTATTATTTTTATATATGTATTAGTAAATATAAGTATATACTTTTTTATTCTATTAAAGTTGACATTGTTATTTTTTAAAGTTATTTTGTACCCTACCACAATGTTGTCTTGATTCACCCTAAGGTTGACTGGTAGAGAATGCCTTGTGGCATTAAGTCCGCCTATGTATCACTATTGTTCATAAAGTTAAAATAAATAATAAATATATTAATAAATAAAAATATTATGTCAACTATTTCTTCAAGCATGTCCTTACCATTCCACCACATACCATAAACTAAAGGGTCTACCAAGGGCGCTACTCGCTGGTCCGTTTTGTCAACAAGCCATTGTGGTGCGCGGGCGCCGCTGTTTACGACGTCGTAAATCTGCGCACGCACATTATGATCGCTCGATAATCAACTGTCAAAACTCTCAGGTGTACAAGATTTTTTTCTGTTTTTTTAGGAGAAATTGTGTGATATGAAAAAAATGTTATAGGATTATTCTATGAATCGTGGTTTTGTGGGTTGAGGTTGTTTAGCTTGTTGGGATTTAAGGGAATGGGAAAGACTTGGTGGTTGGTTAAAAAGAAAAATCTGTTGTTCTATACATCGGGACCGCGTAGGAATTGCAGGTATTTTTAGTAACTGAAAAAATAAATCGCAGGGGGATTTAAAAAATCATGATAGGTACCTGAATTATGGTCCACCTGGTTATGCGTCGATATCCCGCGGTATTAATTTAAACACTGTTATAATATTACAACAAAAACCATTTTTGTTCAAGAATTGCAATAAAGTTGTGGGTACTAATAAAAATCTTATTAGTATGGAGGCACCTTGCAAATGAAATATATAACTTTTGACCCATGCCTTTAATTATAAAGATGAAAATGTATTTAGCAGATTATTTCTTTAAAAATAATATTTTATTAGTCCATTATTAAACCTACGCGGTACTTACTTGACCGCAGTCAGTCGGTAATAAGACGACACCTACACTGCTCTTGTTTCAACAAGATAAATATAATCAGCCCTAGATCTGAGGACATTCTGAAACCTACACAATACACCTACAGATGAGGCGTTTTCATTCAAAACTTTAATAAAAGTGTTACGAAAGACCAGTGGTAATTATGTAGTAGTCATTAAACGTTGTATAAGCCTCAATGTGTAAGCCTTTAAAATGGTTATGCCTTCAATTCAATTCAATTCAATTTATTTGTCAAAAACACGTGTAGGTTCACAATCAGTTGGAATTATTACATTAAAAAAAATCGTTTCAACATGTTTTGCCTATAGAGGCGTACAAATAATAACAATAACATAATACGACACACAAAAATTTGTCAAAAGTTACGTAATAATTAAATAATTGAAAACGTTCTCCTTCTTTTAAATATTTTGGTCTTCGACAGCAACTAAAACCTACGACATAAAAAATCTCTTTGGTAAAAAGTTTTCAAAGTAATTTTTATTTGAGATTCCAAAGGATCGTAGCAAGTGGCGTTCTATGGTTTCTGCTTACCGCCATGGGAAATGGGCGTGAGTTTATGTATGTTTTATGTATGTTCCAAATTAATGAAATTCAGTCAGTACAATATAACTGCCTGGTTAGAGCCTAGAGCCATAAAGACTTGCTTTTCATTAGGTTTGCGTGACATATAATTTGACATCAGCGAAAAGATGTGAAAAAAATTCGTCAGTGAATAAGTCAAATTTTTACAAGTGCAAAAACAAATTTTATTCCACAACAACATTCATATAAAGTAGAGCAAAGCAACACGTGCGCTTAAGTGTTAACATTCATGTAATTACGTCACGCACACAAACAAACTCTCGCACACATACACATTTTCCGACCTAACCCTTCAAATGCGTACCTACTCGGAAATTACGTAAGTAGATACTCCGCTTTAGATCGTCATCTTAGATTTTTCTTTGAAGTGGCAGCAAAGTTTTGGGGGTAAAATTGAATATTAATAGCAAAATTATACCCTTAGCCGTCCTTTCTCGGATTTTTATTACTTTATTAAAGCTCCTTCTTGTTAATGTGATATAAACAAATCGTTGTAGATTTTATGTGTTCGAGGAAAGGGACTGGTGTCAAAAAACAGTAGCCATTTTTATTGCTTAATCGCGTGTGTTTGTTTTATATAATTTATTTTATGTTAGTGCTGAGGTTTCTTAAAATTACACAACAATAAAAACTTAAGATAAAACTTTACTGATTTTGATGAGACGTTTTTGAAATAATCTAGAAAATAGTTGAGATTGTAGATAATATTTTTGTAGTTAAAATATTGTATAACAAAAAAAAAAACAATTTATTATAATAAGAAGGTATCAATGCATTAGGTACATAAGTACTGTAAAGGATATCGTTCATAGATCAAGAAATTATGGCTAAGCGAGTTATATTTTCTGCCTTTAACACGAATATAGGTATTCGTGTTAAAGGCAAAAAAAAAAACTAAAAACCAAAACGGCACTTGACAAAAATCAATCAAAACCAAAACTCCAACCGTTTTTTCTCTCATTCACACTAAAACACTGCAATAAAATTAATCACAAACAACAAAGGTAAAACAAATTGCTGATAATATTAATAGCGACCATTCTATGATTTATAATGTTTTTTCTACAGTAATAAAATCTTTGTTTGAGTAGTCCACTTGCAAACTCCGCTAAGTTAAAAAAAAAAAGAAAATCAGATAGTGCGGCCATTTTATTTGTTGTTTAAAATGCTTTCATAAGCAACTATCGATCTCGATCAAAACTCCGTATGTTACGCATAAATTTAGGTTAAATATTCAGTACTCCTGCAAAACTTGCTATATTGATTGATAGTTAACTTTCAAACAACTCTAAGTTACAGTTCACTTTCAAAACTCGCCATATTACGCAGTGACTCGTGCAAACGCCGCCATCTTGACTATCATTGTCAGTTCGCATAGTCCTATGGAAGTGCAAGCACGTGCAACGTGACAAAATTGTTCTTATTCTGTTAAAATTCTGCTTGTTTAAAATGGAAATTCAAGAAAAGGAAGTTATTTATAAAATATTGAAAGGGCTACACGGCCTATAGAAGTCATTGCAGAACCACAGACCTATTTTGATATTTTTTAAAAATACGGTACGGTGCTGAGACTTGGCAAAGATTTCAATTTTTATGATTGGAAATCAAACACCAAAGACGTACTGAAATTGCCTGGATTTTGGCATTTCCAATTTAATGCCTCCAAGAGGTTTTTTTTGAGAAAAGACAGGAATGGCAAAATCGCCGTTATAGGGGAACCGCATTATGTATCGGAGGTGGTGAATTACGGCAATGTTTGTAAAAGAGGTAAATCATTTGAACACATTCAACCTGCTTTGATCAATAAAGGCGTTCCTGTAAAACCAGCAAAATTAAATGATGTGAAAAATCTCCTGATTAAACATTTTGGACAGGATTGGGCTAAGGTCGATAGTCTAAAATATTACAGATTTCTTCAAGAAAACCAAACTGAAGCTGCTTTAGACGAAGATACCGATACTGAGGAAACTTTAATGGATGAAAAAACAGAAATAAGAGTATAATATTATTGTAAAACGATTATTTAGGCTTAGGATTTAATTTTGATACTGTTTCAAAACTCTTCATGTTAATTTCATACTATTGCAAAACTGTTTATGTTAAAAATACTTTTGCAAAAGTGGTTATGTTCAATTTTTAAATACTAATAAAAAGATAACTATGGTATTGGGATTTCATTTACTATAAGAAATTAATTCTCTGTGACAATAATTTTCTGTAATATGTTGTAATATGAATTTTCATAACTCCATTTTAACACTAAAGGTTTTAATCGATTTTCCAAAATTATTATTCTTTTAACATAGCGGACCTTGCAAGTGGACTACTCGTTTGTCCGTTAGTTTCGTTCAGATTAAGTCATATATTACTGCAAATTGCTTTGAGATAACCATCGAGGTTTCATATTGTGTCAACTATAAAACCTTTTTTGCTCACGTGTTTTTGTTGCATTTTAAGTTTTTTTTTCGTTTATGTGTATGGAAATATTGTTAAAAAGATAATATTATTAAGTCTTAAAATTAAATAATCAGCGTAGAACAAAATTATATATTTATTCCCACGTTTCTTTTGGAATTCTGCAAAAGACATTTCACTCCACCTGTCACAGTATCCTGCCGCAACAAACCATTCTTGAACTGCACCATAACACTCTCTCCTCAGACTTTCAAATTCAGTCAAATCCACCTTTTTGAGGTTATCCATCTTCTGGTTGGGAACGTCACATACTGCACAGACTGAAAAAAATCCTTAAAAAAAAACAAAATTACCGAGGTATTTAAAAGAACATCTTTCAAGTCTTAAGTCGCAAAAGTAAAAAATAGAAGAACTTACCTATCTGTAATTTATTCCTAAATTCTTTCTTCTGTTCACTGAAAACTCGACCCTCGAAACTGTTTTACAACTTTTCCAGTAATTTTTAACATCTAATCGTTTCGTAAACTGTGTTGACTTTCTATAATAGCCAAGGGACCGCATGTTTACTCTATAAAGTCCCTTAAACGTTGTCCACGTTCTGAACCATTTTTCACTAGCTAGACTTAATTTCTACTATGTCGTTTTTCATCCAACCCTTGCCTCGAGCGTGGAAAGGAAACAGGGTAAGTCTGAATGTTAGGAAAAAGGACATTAGGATGTATTTTATGTTTTGTTTATTCGTTCGCTTGAAATAATTATTTTAAGAAAATTTTACTTCCCTTTTTTAATTGGTTTTTGTTACAAATATAAAATATCAAGGGTTTTTTTTGCACGGAAACCTATTTATTATTATATTTTCTAAATAAAGGTATATAATAAGTAACCTTATAATATCAACTATCTGCTACTAAAAGTCCCTTCAAAATCGATCCAGTCGTTTCGGAACGTTTGTTACCGCTAATAAAAAAAAAGTAAAATACAAATATTACACAGACAAAAAAAAAATATTTTTGTTACATTTTGTGTTTTTCATATGCATTCAGTAAATACATAAAAAAAGATGCCGACGAATTGATAACCTCTTCCTTTTTGAAGTCGGTTAAAAAGCCGCTAATGTGATATCACAAACAGACACTTCAAGTTTATATTTTTTTAATCCACCGATAAAAGGTCACGTTGAGAACATCACGCATAAATCAGATAGTTAAAACTAAAACACAGTTTAATAGTTCCAAATAGCAGTTTTTTAGCTACAAGGGTAGCAAGTTGGGTTCCTAAATTTGTAATTTTGTACTTACACCACTTTCCTTCCCACACGTAGAAAGGTCGCGTCTTGTCCGTGCCTCGAATATCACGACATACAATTTGTTTAGGGACCAAATATCCCTTAAAAAGAGTCCCTTCAACCTTTGGCAAGGAGCCCACATCATCTTGTTTATTGAAAAAATATATTGCTGTTTTTAGTAAAGGCTAACTTAGGCTTCTAAAAGGAGGCTAACTTGAGGCTTGACTTTTATTTGCTTTGTATAAATGGCATTAATAACACGAAAACTTCATCCAGTGTGCGCTTATATCTTGGTTATAAATAACCTGATGCATGAACATGGCCGAAACAGTAGTAAGGAAAAAAGCAAGCGGCATTCTGAACCTATTTTCTGCCTACGTCCATGGAAAAAGGTGAAGTTTATGTATGTATGTAAAACTACATCACCGTATTATTAAACTAGTAGTCATGTGTAGTGCATGCATTCTTAGCCTTTTCATCCAAACAAATGTGTGTGTTTTCAAAGGAAAAACGAATGTGTACACAATAATATCCATGAAGCCTCACAGACTGAGATGCACAAAAAAGTATTACTACGAATCTTTAAAAATGAAAAAGATAATAAAGTTAATTTCTCCTGAAAAAATATTTTATGTACGCATATGGTAAAATACTTATAAATAAAATGATTATGTAACAAACAAAACTCCAGAACACTAATAGGCCTGTCACCCAGTATCACGAAATCTACATTCAACCCTTAGAATGCAGCTGCAAATTAAAAAGTACCCGAGCTCAAAATAAATGGGCTCGCGACACTTCACAGTGCTATGATTAATGCCGAATGAAATTAAAATAAGTGCGATAATGTAAATTTTTATCTCACGTTTTTATTTACGACTTTCGCGTCGTGAAGCGAGACTTCCTGCGATTTACTTACCGTTGAGTTTTGTTTGTTAATGATATTTTTTGTCTGTATTTCGTATATTTCAACGATAAATTCAGTTGTAAGGAAATTTTGATTTATTCGTTAAGCGGGTGGTAATTACTTTAAAATCAAGGAATTGCCGCAAAATTGTCCATCCGTGAAAATGTGTGCCTATCTGTAAATCCAAAACATTAAATTACTAATGTACAAAAAGATCTAATTTAAAAACTTTTCTTTTACAACAAAAAGCTTGCCTGGCACCCGTATCGTATTACTTTACCTCGCAAAAAATATTCTGACTTCTTAAAAACATCATCACCGTATTTTTTATTAGCATTTTCATTAAAATAGCGACAAAAAAGTCACCTCCTTGGTGTAGTTAAAAGAATCGCGAAACGACGCCCGGGGGCCTGCTAGACCCCGATGTTGCGAAAATTCGCGAGATTTATTTGAATAAATTATTTTTCACCCACCTGCAGTGAAGGGTTGTTAAGAGAATTTATGGTTTTACATCTCGACTGCAAAATGGTAGATGGTTTTTGAGATCGGAGGTTAATAAAGTATTTTATTTTATCATATTTTCATGATGAGCTGACAAAACATTTCTAGAAGAGTCACAGTCTAGCAGTGATCACTTGATATTGTCACATTCAAAAGTTTTAAGGTGCGCGCCTTCTAAATACCTTTTTATTGCCAACAACTTCCGTGTGACTCATTTAAATATCCGTATATATTTTTTTTTAAAACATTAAAAACATTTACGATTCCTTTGAAAACATCACATGACATCATCGTTGGTTCAGAGAGAAACCGAAACAATGGGCGAAAGAGACCTTTAACAGGAAATAGTTTATATTCTTAAAACAATTGCAGTAAAATGTTAACGTATTAAACTCACATAAACAAACAAAATTCAACCCTATCTGAACAAAATTAAGTTAGTATTCAAATAGACAAAGAATACAGCACTTCAAAATTCGAAAACACAAATCGGATCCGTAAAACAAAAGTCGTTTGATCGAATTTTAAATATTCGCTTGTTCGGCTTTAAGTCCGTTTGAAATCAGCGTATGCGATTGGTGATTTCGAATTTCGCATTTCGCATTCTATACGCGAACTTCGTTGATAGATCGGTGATGTTCGTGGCGGCCCGTTGCGTTTCGTTCCGAGTGCATTTGACCAGAAAAATCGGAGTACGTGGTCTCTTAGACCGGCGATATCTAAGGGTTGGGAGTGGACGCGATTTTTCTTGGCATTGTGCTTTTGCTGGAGCCATTTATTCGTATAGACTTTGAGGAATAAGCCTGGCTTCAAGCGAAATGATAGCAAAGTATCAGTACCAATTTTTCCCGGATCCTTGCAAAATCTGATCCAAAAACGTTTTTTTTTTGTATGTGAAACTTCTTCGATGTCTTTATGTTTTCTTCGGTCTCTCTTTTCACGGTACTAACTAAAATACTGAATTAAATAAAGATATTTCTTCGTACTCAATTCTTCACCCTTTATCTTGGTTATAATTTCTTGCTAGTTTCAAGGTTCTATTGAATGTTTTCGCATACTACTATTATATTTGCTATACAAAACGAGGTGTTTCCCCGTCTTTTTCCCTTACTTCGACTCATTCTTGGCTCAAACTCCTTTAAAACCTGATGATCTGCTCACATCATAAGTCTCCTTCTTTATCGTGTTTTTCTTCCGTGGAACATACCTAAATATAAGCCTTTTAGTAACGTCTACAACAGGTGCATTGTGATACCTGTCCCGCATAGCGATGGTGACTGAGGGCAGTACTGCATACCAACACCTTTTGTGTACAGACGCCAGCAAATTAAGCTACTGTAATCTGTCAAATTTCTTTAATAGAGTTTCAACTTTATCCCTGAAGCGTCAAAGTTGAAACTCTATTAAAAAAATTAAGGTTGATTGAGAAAATTTGACAGTTTCGGGTTGATTGGTGTCTGTCCATTCAGGTCTTGATGGTAGTAGAACTGCCTGTTTTGTTGTTTTTGCCGTAGGCTGTGTTGTGTTGTATGTTTTAGTAGGCCAATTTAGAAACTTAATTTCAACACAAAAATACTTCTTTAAACAGACTTCTTTCGTGAACGGCATATAGCAGCGTGATTATTTTTGCATAATAGTGACTTTGGAGGACGCATCTAGATTGAGCGTCGTTGCATAAACATGCGGAAGTGAAAGATCGAGGATCGTAATAATCTTCTTCTTCTTTCCGTATTGATTCAACTTCCATATTATACAATAACTTAGGAACATAACTAACAATTTAGGAACTGAAGAACAAATACAAAAAAGTCACGCTTTTTTGCTGTTGTAGATAAAACGTCACATGCTACTGCTACGGGTCCTTACATAATTCCTTTTGCTTTTTTCTTTTGGTTGCGATAACTAAAGAAGAGTTTTCTGTCTCTTTTACGTCTCAAAAGGTATACTTTTTAAGACTGAAAAGAGTAGGTAAGCTGATCCAACTTAATCACAATCACAACACACCAAATTGATTCCTTCTCTCTGGCAAACGATAATAACTCAGAATCGATAAAACAGTTTTCTAACATAAAAAACCTCGTATAAACAAAGATGTTAATATCGTAAAAACGAATGTCTCTGAATGAGACGTAATTGCTGCTAATGTTTATGATGTAGTAACTCGTGTTTCAGTAATTACAAGTCTACAGATTAGAAATATGGTAACTGTTCGTTACGAGTTTTTGCATGATGAGATTTGTTGACTCATTATTCTTTTACGGTCTGAAGATTTCGTATGAGATAGGGTTGATAATCAAGAAGACTCGGATAAAACAGTAAGGTTACTAATCTAATGATTACCATCGTTTGAAGATTCAGTTTGCAGAAGAGGTCATCATCATCATAATTATCAGCCCAGAATCACCCACTGCTGCATGTAGGCCTCTCTTCTATTTTTGCTACACTTTGACAATTTCGTAGTTAGGACGGCCTTAGTTTTTTGACCTAGCCTTGGCCACCACTCGGTCAAAGCCCATTGATCTCTGCGTCTAATCAGATGTCCTGCCCAGGTAGGATGACTAAATATTAGGAACTGGTTTTTGGAGTGTATGATCAGAAGCTAATTACTAGAGATGACGTTAAAAAGATTGAGCAGGTTCTTAAACCAACTCATAGAATGGATGCAACCAAAGAGAAGTACGCTGAAGAATTTCCAAATAAACCAATATGTTTAGAATCCGTGAAATCGATTCAAACTCCAAATAAGATGACATAAAGAAATTTCAATGTCATTATCAACATACAAGTCATCAACCTTGTTTGTTACTTAAATTACATCATCACTGTTTACCGACCAAGATTCTATAAGCAAAAAATAATCCAATAAACACTGAAACGACAACGAGACATTCAAAATATTTCAAAAATCGAACTGACGCTATCACTTTTACTCCAATAAAGATTGTACATGACAGAAAGAGAAGAGCTAGAGACGATAGCTTAGAAGCACTCGTGCGTAGTCCTAACGGAATGGAACTGGCTGTATTGTTGAAAGTGACGGCTTGCAATGCAGGCCCTTAAGATGCTTTGGATGTTTATAATGTAACTGATTTTCCTGTAAGGGGGTGTGCAGAATACGAAGCAGTATCGACTGAGGGAGGGCTAGCAATTGACATGGCAGTGATTTAAAATCCAGTGATGGAAATCAGAAATAAAAATAAATTGAGATAAACGTTGAAAATGCTCAAGAAAATTGTTGAACAGAACTTAAAGATTTAGAAACGAATGCCATGAAACGGGAGACTTAATTTGACCGATTGACTGATACAAATATCCTCCTATATCTATTCATCAAAAACAACTGTGGAAAACTTTTCCAAACTAGATTAAAGGCAATCGATTGTGAAAAATAAAAATAAATTGTTGTATTAGCAACAGTAATCTCCTGGAATGGTTATGTCAATCAATCCTCTTTCCTCTACCTACTAAACGTAGCGTCTTCTCAGTTTCTTTGCTATGTCAGATCTCATTTGTCTTTGGCCCTTTCATGTGTATCGAATAAGTACTTAATTTACCTAATGATTCAATTTTAACAATTCATCTTAGCCTTGTATCAAGTCACATTTACGGACCCTTTACTTTAATTCCGGGCTTTGCAAGTCAGTTTTCAAACCAAACACAAAATCATATCTACCTGATCCTTCAGACTATTAATAGTTTTCTCACCAAAGTCTACCTCAGCAAAACTATCACGAGTCCCATAAACGAAACTTTTCTCTCCCTCAGCACCGAAGAAGGTTCAAAGAAAATCTATCAACGCCTTACAAAGTAATGTCAAAGCACCTAATTCTACTCCATACTATTCAGATTTCCCGACGGATTCGTCGCGAGGGAGCGGGATAGTGATTCCAAATTTGGTGTGGGTGAAAGAGATGGGTATACGGTCACGGGCTTGGTTTAGATGATTGGTGAACGTGCTGCCTCGACCGCCGAGTTACGTGACTTCTGAGTCTGTCTTAGATAGATATATGATGTGAGACGTTTTGATATTTGATGTATGTGGTGAAATTTTTGTGGTGAGGTTGAGAGTTTTGTAACTGAAGTCTGATAATCTATTAAGTGCTCAAAATGCGTTACTGTTACATCCATACATCAAATCGATGCAAAAAAATCTATTTCTAAAACTAATTTTCGGAATGGTGGTAGGTATTTTAAGCATCTTTTCCATTGTATTTATCTGTCTGAACGTAGTAGAATTCTACGGTTATTTTGCCTTTTTCAAAACCCTCGATTAAACTTCTTCTTCTTCTTATAGTGTGGGCAGTGTGGGCAAATATATTGCTGTTTTTAGTAAAGGCTCATTTTAGGCTTGACTTTTACTTCTTCTTCTTATTGTGGGCACTAAGGTCTAACGACCCCATACACACTAGTGTCAGAGTTTCTAAACCGCCTCAAGAGCCTCTGTCATGGTTTGATAACCGCCATGTGGTGACCGGGACCACCGGCTTATTGGTGCCTTCCGAAGCACGACATCGTCTTTTTAATCATCAAGCGATAGTAGAAAAGAATTGTTTCTATAAAGTATCAAAACTATTCCCGTTTTGATACTTTATAGAAATAATTCTTTTCTGTCAGTGTCTTCTTGACCAACCTGTATATTAATTCTAATCAAGTATCAAGATCATTAATGCCAAGTTGTGAATCGTTCGTCAATACAATCCCAGCTACTACTGTCTGCGCCCGTCGTTGCTTCAGTATTCATTCATTGTTTTAAGAACTAACGGTACCATCAATAAAGTATCAAAATTGCTTGATTCGAGTATAGGCGTCAGTAAGAGGTATTTTACCTACTGTCTGCTTCCGGAGACGCCTCGATATTGATTCATTGTTTTTACGAGGAGTATTAACATGCAAATGTTAAAATTATTGAGGTATATGGACGTCTGTTCATGAAAATGTATGAAGTTTATTTCTATTGTCTTCCTTGTTTAGCAATTTTGATTTTTCCTGTGATTTTTACTATAGAAGTTCTCGTTACAACTAATATTGATTTTCTTATCAAGCTGTTTTGCCAGGACCTTTATTTACTTCTTCTTACCTTTCTTTCTACCTAGTTATGTCCTTATGATTTCATAACTTTTTGTTCTTCTCATTGTCATACCTTGTTATGATGGAAAAGGGTTATGTTGGATTTAAGTAAGTAATTTCTACTTTAATCTCGGTACTTGCACGTTGCAAGGACCAAGATTTTCCCATAAACCTAAGAGCCCAAAGTTTATAACTATAAAGCCGTTTACTGCCCGTGGTCCACCCGCCTAGTCCACCTGGGTGTACTGCAGGCAATTTTTTTTGCCCATGGTCCACCTGAATGTCCATATTATGTTTTTATCGTAGTAGGTATTACGAAAGAATAATAGTGATAATAAATTATAAAGCCAGTGTGAAAATGTTGCAATCTATTTAGTAAGTCTCATTATACGTCAGACATCAAAAAAATATTAACGAAATAAATTATATTAGCATTAATATTAACAAACATGATATAAAATTAAATAAACTAATAGACTAAGTACTGTAAAACACACCATATCTTCACCCTGGTGTTTTTCTCAATTCATATAACAGAAGATTATTGTTTCATTTCCATGCAAGTATCAAAACCGTTCGGCTAACAGGTGCTATTCGTATCAGTGGAAGATATTACTACTGTATACTCCTGGTATTGGCTTTATTGTTTTATTCTAGCGGTATTGGCTGATGCATGCTATTTTGAGCTTTATGGTTTAAAATATATTAGGTATTAGTTTTAGGTATTTCTGTGACCTCTATGATATTGCATCTTTCGGAAAAAACTCGTTGAGTAATGTTTTCATATTGACGAAAAAACATGCATTTAGATTGACAGGGTTTTTGTTACTACACGTACTTAAACGGATCTTGAAGTTGGAGCTAATTTATAAACATTATTCTAAATTGTCTGGGTTTGTCCGTGGATGGATGACCACCCATTAGATACCAAGCCTCGGAAAGGACTTAAAGCCTTTGGCATTGACTGTCAATTGTTCATCTTTTTCAGTCGTTAAAGGTAGTCAGTGGCCTGAAAGTTTGACAACTAGCCTTGCCAAGGAGTATCACATTACCTAGTACTATCCGGGTTCTGAAGGTCCTTGGCAGTCGCTCCATGTAAAACACTGGTATTGAGCCGCATGCGGTCACACTGAAAGCCAACCGTAACATAGTTTGGAAGAGGCTAAGCAATAGGGTAGTTAACAAAAAAAATCTAATTAGTCCGTCAGATAGATTTCCAAAAAATATTGGACACGTATTTTTTCCTTTTTCACGTTAACAAACAATGAAGACGATACAGTGACGTCATATTCTAAGATATTAGTATGACATGTTTTCCCGGTGAGTGACGTCACAACCCCCCACTCAAATCTTTGACGCGTTTTATCTTCGTCAATTTTTATTGATTTGATAAAACAAAAAAATACGTATCCAATATTTTTCGATACTCTAACAGACGGACTAATTAGAACATTGATATAAAAACTAAAGATACGGTCGTCCGAACATTTGCTCGACGCGTTCGCCATACAGAGAATTGGTGTAGTCTGCTCGTTAACGTAACCTTGTATAAGCGGCGTGGTATTTTCGAGGTATAAAGAACATAAATAAAGCTTTTAATAAAATTTACGACCGCACCCGAAGAGAGCCGATCGTGGACTAGTTCACTTCGGCTTAGGAAAGACCTTAATGGGACCACGTTTGTGGCGTCATTTTAACATGCCGTCCGCCCAGTCCTTACGCAGTAATATATAAGTCAATGAATTAGAATCATATTTTTTTAGTCACTACACCCCTATTGATGATGCTTCTGAAATTATGTTAAAATGCCTTATCTTATTTGGTTAATGGAGAATTAAGTCGAAAGAAATTTATCGACAACTATTCCAAGAATTGAAGACGTTTTATATTGTTGCCACCCTCTCAAAACTTTCTCATTTTTAAATACACGCTGTATATTTTAGGCCATCAATATTTCAACAGGAAAAATCAATCAATTATGTCTCTGTATAAACACACGAGACAGATGACATCATCTGCCTAGCCTTTTCCCAACTATGTTGGGTCGGCTTCCAGTCTAATGAAATACAGCTGAATACCAGTATTTTACATGGAGCGACTGCCTATCTGACCTCCACAACCCAGTTAATACTAGGTACACGATACTCTTTGGTAAGACTGGATGTCAGAATTTCAGGTCACTGACTACCTGTAACGACTGCCAAAGATCTATATATGGCAGCCGGGACCAACAGCTTAACGTGCTTTCCGAGGCACGGAGGAAACTCGGTATGTCGGCCGGTCACCCATCCTCAAACCGACCTTGGCAAGCACAGCTTTACTTAAAGATCGACCCGAGTGGCAGTTCTTATTAAGCCAATTATTAACACAGATGACATCGAACGATAATAATTACCAAATTAATATAAACATTTTAATAAAATTATCATAATAATTACCTATGATAATATCGTCCATTATCATTTTTCCAGACGGATTGGCGATCGTAGTATTTTATTAGCACCACAGAAGGACGTTACTGTCTACCCCATGTATTATTTTTCTAGCCATATTAAGACAATGACTCTATGGTTTGGTCATGTTCAAAGGATGAGTGACACACGATATTTGAACTTCTAGTCTAGAGGGACATAAACTGACCTTAATGATGATGTTCTGCACAGAGGTCAGGTGCGAGCTACGCATGTTTGTATGACCAGCTGTATGAATGTGTATGTCGCTAAAAGAGAATATAAGAACAGGCGACGTCCCATACAAAATTGGTTATTCTCTTTTAGCAACTTTCCGTATCTACCTCAATCATTCTGTACCTAAAGAACTCAACAGCGCTGTATTCATAACTTTAAAAAAATACACAATTATTCCATACCCTCGTATAAGAACCTCTTTAAACTCAGTTAAAAAAAGAACAGTCCCCTTCACACTTTTAACGAATTACTTCAAGCAACTTTAAAATAAGAACTATTAGGAGTTCCCCTTATGTTTCTTCTTTTTTCTTGGCGTGGGCGTGGGCACATTTTTTCCGGCCTGTAATAAGGGCAGGGAGAATTCGCGCCAAAACCTAATAATGCGAAGTAATTTTTCAATTGGTCGTGTTAACGTTTTTGAACGCATACACCTTGTTTTTGGACGGTTTTATGCAGAAGATAAGTAGTAATTCGAAAGAATTTCTATTTGTTATACTTAGTAGTCTTCTTTTTTGACATAAATGCATGACAGACTATGAAAATGTCTATGGTATATGGTACCTTTCAAGGTTCTTGCAGTTTTTTTCTACTTTCGTAAAAACATTGTCAGGATATGGAATTATAATATTTTGTCCCTTTGATATCATCTTAAAACTATAACTGAGACCAAACATAACATTTATCGTTTAATAACGCAATGCAGGAAAATATGTAGATAGTGATTTTTTAAGTGATACATGAGTTTTTTGTAACACCGGTAATTTTGAGGCTCCCCGTATAGAACATTTGATTTTTAAGAATGATTTTGCAGTTTTGCATAACACCATCCACTTGTTCTGCAATTTACATACAATTTTTTCTCCCGTGCAATACTTTGCCTTTTGTCAGACGTCTGCGAAACTTTTACAAAACGTTTCTTTTATTTAAACCTTAATGTCTTTGGAACTTAATGTTTAAAAGATCGATCGAAGTCAAAGTTGAAAAGAAAATTAAATAATGTAATGTTTTTTTTCAATGAGTCTGGAAGGATATTAAAACTTCCAATTAGTAGTACGAAAAGTTTCAGTTTGCAGTACTTACTTTACCCGTGCTATTGACTATAATGTGCTGGAATAAGACTTCAATTTTGAGAACAGTGATCTTTATTCCACCTTTTTTTTTTAGGCGGGTGGAAAATCATAAAATAACCCCTCCCGCTCTTGGGCAGAGCGAAAGGGAGTGTCAGACTTCTACTGACTAAAAACCACCCATGTTCCTTCTTAGCCCTTTATGTCGAGGCCGCGGTATCTTTTTCGAACAACCCGCAGCCCCGACGGGATCATCTTCCTACCCTTATCCCATGTTGTTTGGGGTCGGTGCAAAACGTTTTTTCTGCACTTCTTCTCCATCAACCACCCGTACCAGCGAACAACCCGTAGCCCCGACGGGCGAACAACCCGCAGCCCCGACGGGATCTTTATTCCACCTTGGACTTTTCAAAAATAGCCGCAAAATACGTCTAGACAGACAAAAGTTATTTTTGGGTTTTGTAGATCCATTTGCTAATTGTATAATAAATTATCACTTGGTTTGGTAAAGGGAAACATCGTGAGGAAACCAGCATAAGTGCATGCAAAGACAAGTAAGAGGCCCAATAAAAATTCTGACACCGAGCTAGCACTCTCTGGCACTAAGCACACGATAAAGAAATATTACGCCTGTGAAACTTTGTTACTTTAGGAACCATGTAGTAAAAAACACTTATATTTTTTTTTATTTTTTGCTTTAGCCTACACTGTCCCACTGCTGGGCAAACGCCATGGCTTTCCAAGTTTTTTTACAATTTGCCTTTACCGTCCAATCCGTCGAGAATGAGTCACCGATCGTCGACTTATAATTTTATAGTAGCATTTTTTAAACTTAACTTTAGTAAGTTAAAAACTGCATGTCTTTGACGTGTTGACAGGCACAGAAATGTAACAGACCCACAATTGCACGCTTCAATGATTTGTAACATAGACTTGCACCCTCTTAGAATTGCCAGGGGAATGCAAAGGGCAAAATTGGCGAAAATATGCTCAAATCCAAAGAAACAGTGTTTTAAACTTAGCCGAGTGTTATGGAAATACAACACCCAGAAATGCCAAAAAATAGGAAAACTGAGAAACCAAGCCTTGACTAAGTGACTGTTTTTTTTAAACTAACTTTAGCGCGAGAACGTTTTAATAGCAAAACTAGCGGACGTCACGCGGTTTCACCCGCGTAGTTCCCGTTCCCGTGAGAATACAGGGATAAAAAGTAGCCCATGTCACCCGCGGATAGTGTAGCTTCCCAACGGTGAAAGTATTTTTGAAATCGGTCCAGTAGTTTCGGAGCCTATTCGTTACAAACAAACAAATCTTTCCTCTTTATATTATTATAAGTGTAGATTCAAATAATATGACCGAGTAACTAATTTAATATTTTTAGAATTTTTAAAGAACAATTAAGTCATTCATGATTATTGTTTGAAGTTTGAAATTTAACCATCTACGCAGCGCACGCAACGGATGCTCTTAAAAGGAATATGTTATAATTATTTTTACCCCATTTTTTGAAGAATTTTTATTGATGCTCCGTTCCTAATGGTTATACCTAGCGTTATATAATTATAGCCTTTCTAGATAAATGGGCTATCTAATAATAAAAAAAAAATCAAATCGAACCAAAAACCATTCCTGAGGTTAGCGCGTTCAACCAAACAAACTCTTCAGTTTTATAATATTAGAAAAAATAGATGATAGAATAAAACCTACCAAAACGTTTTTTTTTTACTTCTGAGCTATCTATAACATTCATAGCTCCCGAGCCCACCCCTCAGCGAATAACAAGAGCAATCTTGTGGGTGACTTGTAAATGAAAAGAAAAAAAAAGTTTGAAAAAACGGCCGCTTTTAAAACATGACTTTTGCATTATGCCGTCCAACGTAGAGAGTACTAAACACAATAATGGAATTATTGAAATGAAAGTGTTTTTATTAATGTGAACATTTTTGACCAACAAAATGCCTCTTTGGTCTAGTGGTCAGAACCGCGACTGCTGAGTATGAGGTCCTGGGTTCTTTAGGAATTTTAACAAAAACATCAAGCCTGTAAGCCCCAAAGGGTGAGGTAGAGATGTGCCTATAGAACACCCACATTTCGCCAATTATGTTTCAAGTTCCATGTGATAGGGGCAAGCCATTGTCATCAACCGGGCGCAAATTGAAAAACCCAATAAAAAATTGTTCGACTGAGAAATCGAACCCAGAACCTCATGCTCAATAGTCGGGCTTGCCACCAGACCAACGAGGCAGACATCTATCTAAATGCGATCTTAGTCTCGCAAAGTGTCGGATGCTAAGCCGTTGATGAAAACATAATTTATCTTAAAATCATCATCTGCCTAGCCTTTTCTCAACTATGTTGGGGTCGGCGTCCAGTCTAACCGGATGCAGCTGAGTACCAGTATTTTACATGGAGCGACTGCCTACCTGACCTCCACAACCCAGTCAATACTGAGTAATACGATACCCTTTGGTAAGACTGGTTGTCAGACTTTCAGGTCACTGACTACCTGTAACGACTGCCAAAGATCTATATATGGCAGCCGGGACCAACAGCTTAACGTGCTTTCCGAGGCACGGAGGAAACTCGGTATGTCGGGCGGTCACCCATCCACAGACCGACCTAGGCAAGCAATTTATCTTAAAATAAGAAGCAATATTGCATTTAATTTCGACTTAAAAGAAAGAGTTAATAAACTCCTTATTTAAATTAATTATTGATTGATTATTAATTGAAACCAAATAGAGGTATATCACTGTTAATGATAAAATCGAATTATAATTTCAATTAAATTTTGAAATATAAAGGTTAAGTTTGACCAAAATTCTACGGTAGCCACCTTAACATACCATAAAATGTTGAAACACAGGAATTGTTAAACTTTCTAGGGCGGAATAATTGTTTAACCGACCGAAGCTGTGACTTCGACACTTTGATGAGTTGATCAACAGAATATTCAAATCATAGTCTTTGATGGATTTTTGATTTTTTTGATCGAAAACGATTAAAATATTGTTGATATGAAAGTAGCTAGCTAAGGAAGAGAATAAAAGGGCAGATTTATTTCAAGTCCTTAATGGGGGTCTAAAATGGCCACTTAAGCAGATCTTATTAGGATTATGATTATGATTTGCTTTAAAATTCGTAAAATGGTAATAGACGCAGTAACTATTATGAATACAAGTTTTTAAACTGACATGGTCACTGACACTTAACGGCGTTACTTTTAATACCGAAAACGGGATATTTACCATGTGTACTTATTGTTTCGAGTTCCCGATATTTCACGCTGTCAAAAACCTTCTTTTTTCAAAATTTGGTTAAGTAGGTAAACCATTTTTTTTTTTGGCGTGTGGAAAATCATCAAATAGCATAGCATAGAAATCACCCCTCCCGCTCTTGGGCAGAGCGAAAGGGAGTGTCAGACTTCTACTGACTAAAAACCACCCATGTTTCTTCTTAGCCCTTCATGTCGAGGCCGTGGTATCTCTTGCGAACAACCCGCAACCCCGACAAGGTACCATTAAGCCTTAGGAACAGACAGCAGCACATCAAGCTACTACAATCTCTCAATTTTTTTTAATTCGATTTTCAACTTTATCGCTAAAGCATTAGGTTCAAGGTTGATTTGGAAAATTGGAAAGTGCTGGTGATGGCTATTTCCATAATCAGTTAATCACTTAAAAAACTAAACAAATCCGTTACCTACGTGACAGTCCACATGTTACTAATTAAATATTAATTAATAATATAATTAAAGTGAAGTGTGCCATCGACCTAGTAAAGAAAGTTAATGCATGATATCATTAAGTTAATTGTTTGTATAAACATGCGATTTCTCACGATTACATGGCGATATTTACATGCTTAAACTCACATCTTTTTCCTTTAGGGGAGGCAGAAACTACAGCACGTCTCTTGCTAGGATCCTTACATTGTGACTTTGCTGAATCCTCGGGAAAATGTAGGAAATATAGCCTGGTTTATGTAAATGAAAAATCATTAATATCGATGGGAGTTTTTATAACGCCAAAATCACAGCCAAAAAAGAAGGAATATAATCCTTTTGCTTTCACAAGGAGGTTTAGTTTGATAAATAATAAATTGAAAGATTTTTGCATAAAAATTGAAAAGACGCATTACAACCTGCTCTATGGCATTTTCCTTTTTGGAAACAATCTGTGGAAATTGTTTAGGAAAAACATGAAGACGTAGCTATTTCTGTTTTAACCACACGTCAAAAAATCCATGTACATTATAAAGGCTCCCATAAAGAAGATGAAATATATTTTTTTTTTAAAACTTCAGGCAAAGATGCAAATAAACATTCCTGCGCACAGTTAACATAAGAAACACATATTGACATCAGCATTGTATAAAATTAGCAAAGCAAACATAAGCGTTAAGCATCTTATTTATTCATTCATTTGGATGTTAATTTTAACAATGAACATTGTAGGTGGTGTGATACTTACAAAGAACGTACTACCTACACCCAGATAAGGAAAATTACGAAGATTCAATTAAGTTGTAGTATTTTGTAGCATTCAATGAGTAGTTTGACGCTGAATCACCACGAAGATAAAATAATGTACAATGTAAAGGTGGAAGCGCTAATGGCCTAAGAGCCGGTGAAGATCGACCTTCACCGCTCTTATAATCGGATGAGACGTATTTCTTATCAAATATAATTTATAAACAAATATGCCTATGATAACTTGCGTAACAAAAAGTGCTTATAGCTAACTTCACAAAGTAACGATACTGGGTACAGAAATAAAGACGTTATGGTGGACAAGCTCCTTCAAAATCATGGTTAAAGATGATTACTGTGCAATTAGGATTTTACATAACACTTTTACACGTCATTTTTTTTAACTAGATGGTGTACTTAGATGTTTCTTACCTGACTACTCTAACAAGAAACAGTCAAAACAAACTCAGAGGTCTCTGTTAAGGTCGAGGAGACGACATCATTTTGGTCAATAAGTCATAATTATTATGAGGACTACAGATTGGCACAGAACCAATCTCCTGGCTAAAGACACCTCTCACACGTACGATCCGCATGAGAGAATCGATGATTTTTCGTGCAATTTGAGTGAATTAGTTCTGTTATAGTTACTGTTATAATTAGTTTGTGTTGTTCAATAATGTTAATAGATAATTGTTTGATTTAGTTAAGTATAAAGTAATTTGTAGATTAGTAGCCGCACTATCGAATTATTTTAAACCTGTTGTAAGGTGATAAATAAATAAATACTTCTCTTAAACTCATGACAACATCAAACAATTCGTTAAAGACGTCTGCGTACCTATCCTAAACAGCATCACACAACCCCATACATTCACACAAACTGTATACATCCTCAGAAGCTATAAGACTTAGGGGGCCGTCAACGCGTTCTGAATGCTGATGAACTTCTACTCTTAACTCATATCCTGTCTTGTTCGGTATTATTTTTCTTGACACCGACTTAATAATGTGGTAATTTCGTTGGTTTCCAAGAAGAAGGAAAAATTATGTGTGCACGTGTATTTTTATATACGCAGTGCAGTATGTTTTAGATGTTGTATAAGATTAGGTACATGTAAGTATACATTTTTAGGTGATTGATTATTCCTTTGGTTCATTGAAAAACCTGGGAAAAATCACATATATAGTTGACATAATAACATATAACACCATCACCCCTGTAATCCCCGAAGAGGAGGCAGGAGCTGCGGGTTGTTCGCAAGAGATACCGCGGCCTCAACATAAAGGGCTAAGAAGGAACATGTGGGGTTTTTAGTAGGTAAGTAGAAGTCTGGCACTCTCTTCCGCTCTGCCCAAGAGCGGGAGGGGGTTATTTGATGATTTTCCACCCGCCAAAAAAAAAAAGAATAAAAAAGGAGGCAGAAGTGTACCTAGTAGTACACCGACAGTTATGTTTAAGTCCCATGGACACATGGACATGTAGGGTACGAGCCTATTGCCATCAACCGGGTACAAATCCAGATTCCGTGACTGCTACTGAGAAATTCATGATTAAATTCCAATAACGCTTTATTGCACTTTACTTTACTGTTATAAAGCAGTGGTAGCGGGCACGACTTACGAACAGTGAGTCGTGGATTCAAGCCCAGGCAAGCGCATTACTTTGTGTAATTTATTTCATCACCACTGCTCTCAAAACGTTGAAGGAAAACATTGTGAGCAAACCGGCATGTCTTAGAAACTAAAAATTCGACGACATGTGACATCTGCCAACCCGCACTGGACCCGCGTGGTGGATTATAGCCCATCTCTCTCCTAGAGAGGAGGCCTGAGTCCTTGCAGTGAGAACATTATAGGCTGATGATGATGATGATGAACACTTTACTCGACCCGGGAATCGGACCTAGAACTTCATGCGCAGCAATCGCGCTAGAAATCACTAGACCAACGAGGCAGCCAAAATTAAATTAATACCATAATAAACTATTTAGTCTAACCCAATCGTTTCCCTGGGACTTCGTCGAGCTTCATTGTGTCGTCGCTTTTCTTGTGGTCGCCACTGTTGATTCTGGCTAACAGGAGTTACAGTGGTTTACCAAAGAGTATCGTATTACCTGTATTAACTGGGTTGTGGAGGTCAGATAGGTAGTCGCTCCATGTAAAATACTGGTATTCAGCTGCATCCGGTTAGACTGGAAGCCGACCCCAACATAGTTGGGAAAAGGCTAGGCAGATGATGAGGAGTTACAGTGGTTTGGGAATAGTGTGGCGGGCTTGTCCCAAATTTAACCCATTCTACAATATATATAACTGCCAAACATACCAAAACTCGAGCCCTAATACCCTAAGACTACCCTCAAAATGTATTAAACGTAGATAAAATCAAAATGGTGACATTAAACTTTGCATATGGGGCCAATTATAGCGGTATTTGTAGAATAATGCCTGATACACGCGTAAATAAATTAATAAAACCACCCCTGTAAAGGGTTAAGATTTAAACGGTACTGATATGATCTTTTAACCCTCGTAATGCTTAGTGTTTTGAGATGTCGTGTTATTATTTTATTTTTTGTAGGAATGCTTTTTGATGTTTATATAGTTTTATTTTTACATAAGTGTGGTAATGGAGTACCATATTAAATTAAATAAACAAGCTACCCATATTGTTTGCTACTGAAAGTAGACACATAACATAACGTCTGTAAGCTCCGATGGGTTAGGCAGAGGTTCTGTGTAAGCCCCATGTAATATGGCCTGTTACTATAGAAAGAAATTCCTGTATGGAAAACTCAATAACACTTTGCCCAACGCGGGAATCGAGCCCAGGACCCTACGCTCAGCAGTCGCACTTGCAACCACGAGACCAATAGGACAACTCATGAATTCAATAATAATTGATTGATTGATAATTATTAATTAACTATTAAGGTCTCAATGCTTGTTAACTCAATTAAAACTATTTTATATTATCTTGGAAATATACCACCTTCAATGTTCTTCAAAACAACAAACAAAATCCCTAAAACAAAGGAAACTGGCAACACCCAGCATCTAACACAGCGACCAATTAAAATTAGAATATCTTAATTCATATCAAAGTATCAGGGTTGGATCTTAATGTGTGTTGCTACCCTAATTCTGGGGTAAGTAGAGATAAACTTACCAACTTGGACATGTTTATTCACCTTAAGTGAATGTGTACCAACATGTTGGTATACACCTTTATGTTGGTGTGTTTATGTTGGATTGTATCTTGTTGTTAGTAAATATGTACCTAATGGTTTAATTTGTGTTGAGACCTGGTGGGAGTTAGTTGTTGGAGCCAAAGACATTTAAATATTAACGAACGAAAGCAAAATACGAAGAAAATGTCCATTTCCTTCGTATTTTATTTCGCTTTCGCCTATTCGTGTGTCAGAATCGTTAATGTTCGGCATCAACATTTTTGTTCAAAAATATTCATCAAGTCCGCCTCTGTGCTTGAAATGCTAAATAAATACAATATAATTTACTTTCTCCACTGTTTTCTGGGACGAATTCAGTTCCAATTTTGTGTTCGATTCGCAGGGTACTAATTTTCAACATAGTAAGTATTATGGTTTCGAGAAGTTTTGTTAATTTTAAATGCAAGTGTTTTTGGCTAATCCTGCATTTATACCCGATAATGCATTTGAAAAAAAATATAAACAACATACTAAAATTATCGAATTTATTACATCAGATCCAGAATCAAAAAGCTAACCTTCAAACGTCATTACCAAAACGTCCACCACACTTCGATCGGCCTACAATCATATGGCCGAAGATTTATACCCGCTACGCTACCAATAAACTCAACCCGAGGGTCATTGCACGTTCGCATCTCTTGGAATGTAGGGCAAGCCAATCGATAATGTTTAAAATTCAGTATAGAACGCTTGCTCAGTACGGGGGCATCGAGGCCGTGCGAAGTGGGAAGATCTTGGAGAATTCATTAAGATTCATCATCATCAGCATTTCAATCTTGATGGCTGGTGTGTCGTGAGTTTTGGCGTCTTAGGTTCAAAACTTAGTAAGCAATAATGACTCTTATAACATATCACACACTGGTAAGTGCCTAATAGTAGGTACAAATATTTCGGCAGTTTTGTGTAAGTCCCTTGTTATAGAAGGCGAACCTATTGCCATCAACCGGGCACAAATCCAAGCTCCGAGGTTGCTACTGAATAATTCCTATTGGAAAAACCAATAACAATTGGCCGCCCCGAGAATTGAACTCAGAACCTCGTGCTTAGCAGTTGGTATCCGGGACCATTAGACCAACAAGGCAGTAATGACGCTTATGTGATTCATAAGTCCGGGAGAACTCATAGAGGTTCATAGCTTGATCTTTTCAAAAATAGAGTGAATCGGTTTCTTCTATGAAAGTGTGCTCCACTCTAGGTCGCATCATCGGTTCACATCAGGTGACTTGCGACCAAACGCAAGCCTCTTTAGTATAATAATTTTGGTCTTTATTTTGTATGGTTGAAATCATCAAATGACTTCTCCCACCCTGGTTTGAGCGGAAGGGAGTGTCAGGCTCTTACTCTCTAAAACCCATCCGTGATCCTTCTTAGCTCTTTGTGTCCGGGGTCGCGGTATCTCTTTCGAATAACCCGCAGTCCCGGCAGGAACATTTTGGTCTGGAATCGCTTACCAACAGTCCCTTAGCAAGATTTTGTTATTTAAGCGGTTAGAGCACCTAGAATAGACCAAGCTGTACAGAAATCATAAGAGGAAGATTAGTTATCATATCAGAAAGAAAGAAAAAATATTTATTTGTCGCAGAAACACAACAAGCATACAAAGAGATACGAGTATATAGGAAAAAAAATACACATACAACGCATAACAAATATTAAAAAATACAACAAGCAGGGATTATATAAAGATAGTTGCACGTCGTGACTGCGACAAGTAGGTTGCCACTCAGCATGATGCTGTACTATGGGCACTCACAGCACAGCGCTGGTTTTCAGTGGTCACCCGTGACAAAACGTTCCAGATATACTAGGTAGGTACGTCCACTTGTGAGCAAAGTGCTCGATCAATTAGGAACCTCTCATGGCATATTTCTGTGCCATACCACTAAGGAAGTTGCTCTCAATCCTCTTAACATAAGAAACCTTTAAAGACTCCCTTCATCGTCATAATTATCATATGCCCGGAATCACCCACTGGTGAGTATAGGCCTCCCCTATTTTCTGCCACACTTCGCGGTTCTATGCGTACCGTACACGTGTTTCCAGCGACTTTGGCGATATCGTCAACCCAACGAGCTTTAGGACGGCCCTGGTTTCTTTGGCCTAACCTTGGCCACCACTCGGTCAAAGCCTTGCTCCATCGGTCGTCTCCGCGATGTCCTGCCCAGGTCCACTCGAGGCGCACAGCCCGGTCCCCGACATCGTAGACTTTCGTCTGACATCGGATTTCGGTGTTAGGCACTCGATCTAAGAGGGTTGAGGTAATCTTTTCTCGTCCAAGAATAAAAATATTAAGTACTAGCTGTACCCGCATGCGTTGCAATGCCCTTTTTCCTACATACTACCTGCCTACGTACCAACTATCTACCTACCACCAACCTACCTACCTACGTACCAACTATCTACCTACCACCAACCTACCGACCTACCTACTACCTCCTACCCTACCTACCTACTACCCTACCTACCTATTATCCTACCTACCTATCTACTACCCTACATACCTACCTACTACCCTACATACCTACCTACTACCCTACCTACCTACCTGCTACCCTACCTACCTACTACCCTACCTACCTACTACCCTACCTACCTACCACCCTATCTACTACTCTACCGACTACCCTGCCTACCTACCTACCACTTTCTCACCTTTTAAACCTTCCCTGGACTTCCACTAATATTTCAACACTAAAATTAGCCAAATCGGTCCAGCTGTTCTCGAGTTTTAGCGAGACTAACGAACAGCAATTCATTTTTATATACTCGTATATAGATACGAAGGCAACTCTCAGGCACCATGGCAAAACATGTTATCTGCAGATTGCACCGAATTTGGAATTCCTTTTTTTCATGGCTTAAAAGTGCTATTGGTAATCTAATTTTCATGAAGACTTTCAGAGTTTTTCCCGCAATTCAGTAACAAATCTAGCCATTATCTCGTTTTTACCGAATTTCTTATTGGAATCAATTTGGTGGTTAAACAGAGGGTCAATATGTCAACCAGTCACCGGTCTTAGCAAAAAGTTTTTAATGCGTAGCTTTCATAGATTAATTGTACTTACGATCAAAATTTAAAAATAGAATACTTAACTGCCGATAGCCGTTTTTCTGCGGTTTTTACATGGTCAACTTAATTGGTATGTATGTGCGGAAAAATAAAGTAATAAACTACTTACATTCTAATTTTTTTTCTTAGTTGCCTTCGCCACGATTAAACCACTCTAATAATATAGATATTTCTCTTCCAACAAAAAAACTTGCACATTCTATTATTACAGTCGGTTAAAAATATAAACAAAAAAGTGAATAAAATCGATCGGCGTCATTTTATGGCGAATTCTCGAAATAGAGATGCAACAGTTTGATTATTCGGAACGATAATCGATTACCCATGTAACTGTACTATCGAGTGTATAAATCGAGTTCATCGAACTGGCTTCTGATTGGTGCAGCCCTGGTCTCCCAATGTCAAGTCCGTGAACAGGTTCAAACACCTGTCACGGCGAGTGGGAGAAAAAAAACATGAAAATCACGAATTATCCAATAAGAAGTGGCGAGTTTTCTGACTGCCTTTGTACGGAATTTGAGCCTAGACGCACACGAATAAGCGGTAGCGGGTTTCTAATCATCTCCTTTAGCGCGTGGCCATAATCGAAATCACTACCGCCATATTTTTTTCTTCCAACCAATCTCCATTAATCGCCAAACTATCGTTGACTGAAAAAAAAGTCATGTGCCTTAGATTGATGCACACAGATATTTGGTATATCGCTTTCAACGGGGATGTAACTCAGTGGTAGAGTGTCTGCTTCGCATGCTGAAAGTCCTGGGTTCAAATCCCAGCATCTCCAAATCTTCTTTTTGTCGCTGAAAATAGCATTTAAATTATCATATTTTAATAATTCTTACATACACACAACAAATATTCATGTCGAAAACAACTTTTATTTGTTTTCCTAATACTTTACTTATACTGCCAATAGCACTTTTTATTATTGCTTCTTCCTCTATATTGATATATCCGTATTTTTCCCACATTATTTTTCCAACATCACCTTTTCCCGAAACTGTACAAAAGAAACTCATTTCGAATTTTGTTCCTTACAAGCTGCCCGCAGCTTCACCCGCGTCAAATTATATACTAAAACCTTCCTTGAGAATCACTCTATCCATTGGTGAAAACAGCATGAAAATCGGTGTATCCGTTTTTGAGTTTATCGCGAACAGACAGACAGACGCGGCCGAGGACTTGATATTATAATATGTAGTGATGTCAACAACAACACTTGCCCGCTCCGCTTCCCGCTACCTCCTATCACCATCCCCCAACCCTGCGTAACTCCGCGTCCGCGCTTCATCCTCGTGACCGTGTCAGAACGATCACTTTATTGATTATATCCGAACCCCGGACTCCGGGCAATACCGTAATACTCTCAAACAATCAGACCATCTTCTAATACAAAGTCTAGATTCTTTTAAAAGAGTCCAAAGTCTTTCATGAATGGAATTGAAGCTGAAAACTAAACGTGAGTTTTTGGGAACAGTTTTGTCACGAGGTTCTTCTTTGTGAAGCTTAGTAGGGGTTAGGTTTTGTTAGAGTTAGATAGTTTTGGACTTATTGCTGGCGGAAATAAAGTAGATTTTGGGCTGGTTAGGACTTATATGATTTAGGACTAGAGGCGGTGGAGAATTTTGACGATGTGGCAGGAACAGAGGAGTACTTAGCTATTAAAAGTATGAACGTTTGTTGCCAGTACGTTTTCAATAGCAAATTTAGTAATACACTGTTTAATGCTTAGTGCTTAATGCTGCTTGCTGTTTAATGCTTAGTGCTCAATTGTAAGGGCGAGAAAGAACTCGCCCTTACAATTAAGCACTGAAAATCTAAACCCCTTTGGAACTTTTGTTATCGTTCACGGATTTAAATTCTAATATCGTGATAAATGTAATTTGAACAATGTGTGTGTGTGTAGATTTTTGAACAGCATAACCAAAACTGGTCATAATGTAGCGTTCCAAAACGATGTTTTGATTTAATATTTAAAGGCAAAAGTATCAAGTAAGTGTACTCCTTCACTTACAGGAGACCACAGCATGCACAATGAAATATAATTTCAAGTCAGAGGCCCATGCTGCCTATGGGCTTCTGACTTCAAATTACATGCCGTCTAGAAATATCTCTCAGGCTTGCAGGCTTCTTCACACTGTTTACCTTCACTTCGGTGAAGTGCAAGTGATTTATTATATTATACAACGTATTGTATAATATAATTATCACATGTTATATTATACAAATAAACATTATGTATCCGAAAAACCAGAGGCGCGTATCTTGGTTTCGTACTTGAGACCTTGATAGTCCCCGTCGGGGCTGCGGGTTGTTCGCAAGAGATACCGCTGCTTCGACATAAAGGACTAAGAAGGAACATGGGTGGTTTTTAGTAAGTAGAAGTTTGACACTCCCTTTCGCTCTGCCCAAAAGCGGGATGATTATTATTATTTGATGATTTTCCACCCCCCCCCCCCCCCCAAAAGAAAGACCTTGATAGTCCGAAAGTTATACCAGCTAGGTTATTAATCATGATATGTAAGCCCAAATAACTACCATATCTAACACAACAAAACGAACCTTCCGCATTTCAAACAGCCAATCCAGAACAACTGGTATCATGTCACAAATACCATCTAAATCCCATAGACACACCATAGAGGATATTAGCACATAAATAGGCGGCCGGTCACCGGAAGCCGCAACAATCCACCTCCGGTCGTCGGCCATCTAACTGGACACCTACGTATAATTTGAACGTGAAATTATATCTAAGCGTTTGGCCACGACCTGGACGGTCAAGCATTATCCGTGTTTGTGGTGGCAATTGTAAATATATTTTCGATAATAGTAGCAGCGTATTTTCTCTTCTTACTTCGTACTTAATTGTTATATTTATTTTATTCAACCAATAAAAGAAGTTGCTTAGAACACGCCTTGTGTCATGACGACTTGCGACGCCGCGTTACTCGTGCGAAGTTACTGGCGTCTTTTCTGTTTCCCTGTCATTATAATCTAAAATTCTTCCAAGTTTGAGAGAATTGGTTTCTTCTAGGCAAGAGTACTCTACCCTAGGCCGCATCATAGCTTCACATCAGGCGCGTTGCGGCCAAAGGCAAGATTTATTGTTACCCAGCATTTGAAGCGCATGTAGCGTTGTAAGTCGCATCTCCCGGGGTTGTGAACGTGGCGTTAACGATTAGTGTTTGAACGTGAATTATCTAAGCTGATCGTTTTGTGTGCTCTGTTACGGTTTGGTTGTTACGGTTTGTTTAACCATTGAAGGTTAAGATAACAATCGAGAATATTGTTTGAGGTAGGCACAAAATTGGATTTTTTAAGACCTATTGATTCGAGACTGTCTTTTTAGCATGAAGTTGTAGCTTCGGTATACCTACTCAAGCTGTTCATTGGTCTCGTTTTCATGTACGTATTTATTGCCTGCAGGTCTCCTTCTTTTTCTGTCAGAGTACCTTCGTCTTGGTACTTCCTCTGGCTTCAGGCTGTCAGTAGCAAATCTTTATAAAAGAGTCCATTATCCGGTCCTCTCCGTCTAACATAACAGCGGCGATTGCTATACTTAGGTATTGCTTGTTAGTTAAACAAACTAGAAATCTCTCAAATGATGGCCGACATTGATGATGTCATCATCAATTTTTGTGGTAGCTTCGTACGACGCAACTATCCAAAAGATTCCCCAAAAACAGCCAGTCATTCTACGCAGAATCTAACGGCCATTGAGCTTCCATGCTTACCGTAAACAATGGACGATCTATAACTTACTACGTTTTTTACTACGCTGATCTTTTAACCCACCACGATCGCTAGCACGGTTGTCTCGTGGTTGCTTGTGGACCAGGTCTGATGGTGTTCTCTTCAGCTGTTTGTTTTGTAGGGTTTACGGGCATGGAGCAAAAATAAAAGAGTTTACGACGAAAGTTTCTGCCAAGATGGCTAGTTGATCACGTTTTAGAAGCTCTTCGTGTTCGGATCTGAGTAGCTCGTGTCATTATTCGAATCAATACGGATGAAATGGCGGCAGATCACTGGAACAATATACAAATAGAGACCTGTTGTGCTGTATGGATCAGAATGCTAGGCTGTGAAGAAGATGGATGCAAAACGATTGCATGTAGCCGAGATGAAAATGTTGAGGTGGATGTGTATGTGTGTGGCAAGAATGGATAAAGTAAGGAATTAATTTATTAGAGAAAGTTGGAAAGTGGCACCTTGTACAGAAAAATTGGATGGATGAAATGTTTTTCTTGGTACCTATGGACTTGTAATGAGGTGGGAGGACACGCATGTGACTAAAAGAGTGATGGATAGAGAAGTAGAGGAAGGGCCAAAGAAAAGATGGATGAATTGTGTAAGGAATGATATGAAAGATAAAGTAGTAAGTGATACCGTGGCTATTGACAGGGAAGACAAGGAGAAGAAAGCTAGGAACACGTAGTAAAAAAATCTACTACACTATTATGGTCATCCTAAGAACGTGGTCGAGAACAAAGTCAGCTGTAGGATTCGCGAGCGGCATACAAACTGCGAGCAAACGATCTTGAACCTTAACCGTTAACAGTTATTGATTATTTCTGTGCTAGCTCTATTTATAGGAAGCCATCGATTGGAGACTGGATTAGAAAGCATGTGTTTTTTTAGAACAACAATGATTTATTGAGTTTTCACGCTAGTGAACGCTTTAAGTTCTTAGTGCAAAGATTTTTTCTGAGTGGATTATGTTCTTTACTTAATAGCAGGGGGTTGTTTCTGAGTGTAAATAGCTTTAGATTTTGGATGTTTATGAAAATAAATAGGTGTTTATTATGTGAGTAGGTAATAAGCAGTTCAATATTAAAGTGACGATGTCTGGGGCGAAGAACTGATATGCTACTCTTTGGTCCTTCAGTCTTTCTCTGCTTTCTTATTGGAGTCTTTTAGTAACATCTTATAAGTTTTAGCTCATCCCTAAGCAGCTGGTACTTAAATCTATAATTTCCAATTATATTCAACAAGAGTTCATAGCTTCAGACTCCTAATCCCGATTACAACATGTCATCAGCAGAGTAGTGTTTAACGCTAATTGTGGATCCAATCAATCGCACGTGTAGCCACGCCCACAATATTCAACACATGTCTCATTATACTAGTAAACACGCAATGTTCACCTATTAACGGTCCCAGACGTTATAATTAAAAAGCATTATGCGAATCGGGAACGAAACCGCAACAGGGCCCAGCAGAGGCAACTGGCCGACATCCAACCGACGAGATACTTATTATATTCTATGAACACCAGCTATAAACGTATTTCTGAACATATCACGTACACTACTACTAGCAATTCCAACCAATCAGCGCGCGACAATTCAACTTAATAGCTTAGGCCACGCCCAATCACGTAACCGCCTATTACGAGCCGTGTAACGACGCAGGCTTTTAACTCGGCGATGACATCCGATCGATGGTTACGCTGGTCGTTCGTGGCGCGCTGTCTCGCTCTAGGGCCCGAGCGGCGCCGGCTCGGCTGGTGTCCCGAGTGCGATAGAGTCGCGTTTACCGCGCGTGTCTCGTCTCAGTTGCACGTCCGAGGTCGTAGGAGGGGGTCGCGTGCAACTGTTTTCGATAATCGGCCGCGCGTTCCGTACGTGAAAATCGGACAGTACTCCGTCAGTCACGTCCACGTAAAAACGGATATATGCCCAGAATATTTATTAAGTGGGTGGCTGTGCGTGACTTTTCCCCTGTGAATAGCTCGCCCCGTAAATGATCGCCCGAAAATAGAGCGTTTGTTTGATAACTGAAACGTCTTCGCTGAAATAACGGGTACAGGACTTGTGAATATTTCAGCTGCTGACACTCTGACAACAATGTGGACTTTGAGATGAAACTTACCAAAAATAAATGACATTATTAATTTTTAAAGTGGACGCGTGTGTGTGCTACAATGATAGTTATTTGAGAACATAATAGACAGCGGCCGAACTATTTTGATCATTTGGTAATTAATTCAAAATGAAGTGTGAGAAACCGCGGGAACTTTCCTGTGGAACTGTATCGTACTTGTTTTAGATTAATAACAGTGTTAAGTGACAATGTTGCCATATCAAGCGGTAGCTATGGACTACGCGGTGGCTTCAGCTGGTTTCCACCACCAGAGGCCTGGAGGGTTGCCCGGCGTGATGGGCCTGCCCGGGCCAGGGCCTGGCCTCAATCCTGGCCTGAACCCGGCCTTCACCCATTCCTGGTTCGTACAGACAAGCCCGGATATCTGTCGGCAGCAACAAGCATCCAACCAATCGCATCTCGAACCTGGGCACGTTTCTTTTTTCTTTATATTTTTTATTTTTAGTTAGTTGTTACGTACTTTAATATTCAATAACACTTTGATATTCCAATATCAGCAGTGAATACATTTTATTGCTAGTTTTTATTACAAAAACAATAGAAAAAAAAAGTTTTCATCTGTACCTAATTGAAAAATCAGTGAGTTATTGAATAAATATATTTTATTGCCTTAATATTTTTTTTTGCTATTACTTTATTTAATGTGCTTCTTAATTTGTGCTTATAGATATAATGTACCAATAATTGTTGTATATCTCTTTAAATGTACATAAATAACTATAAAAATGTGAACAACAGAATTTTGCGCTTTAAAATAATCTCTACAGCTTTATAGCGAGGAATGACTTAAGTAATGAAATAAAACAAGATAATAAAATGTTTTAAATGTCCACGCGACAGCGAAATGTCTGTCGAATATATTCTGATTACATCTACACGGCATTGTTGTACTGGTTTCTAGCACGATTATATTTTGTGCCCTCTTGCGTCATTTTGGGCAGGAAGTAATTTTATCATAAGTAATATTCTTAACATCTGGTCCTAAGGTACTTCATAGAGACTATCGGGTATGTTTTTTTCTTGATGGGTTCTGAAAACCGGATTTTTTGATCTTATCAACTCTTTGTTCATAAGTAACTGTCTTTGGGATTATTTTTAGGACCATTTTTTCATCTGCAATCTGCAGCTCATAAACTCAAAAGCCCTAAATCCTGGCCCACCATGTTTGCATTACCTTCATAACCAAATGGTCACCTTCCAGTGTTGACATTTCTGAGTAATTTTTCTTTTAAACTTGTTCTGTAGTTATGATAATTCAAGTGGAAAAAATAATGATGCCGAAAATTGAGAAATTGACTACCGAAACCAATCAGAATTTTCACTTAATTGAAATTGATGAGCTTTAAAGAAATCAATTAAGCACCCAAGTATCAAGATTGTTGCTTATACAACATCATAATTAATTGAGATATTTCAGAAAATGATTTCTAAATTAATGACGCAGAACGAAAGGCGTTAAAAAACTATAAAATTATGGCAATCTGCTAATTATTACCAATTTCATGGTTTGGTTAAAGCGAGACAGTTTAGGATGATGTCTCTTGTTAGAAAGCTTTCATGTTTTGATAACTTCATCATTAATTTATCTAGTTTCGCTATGTTAAATATTTTTTTATGGTAGACCAAAGGGGATGAAGTAAAAAGCGCTGCTGAGGGGTTAACTCAGGGCTGAAATAACGATGATGATTAACAATTTGAATCACTGTAATTAATCAATTATTTGATTTTTCTTGAGAAGGTAAAAAAACGCACTATTCATTCATTTGTGGTCTTCCTTTTTCAATGAATTATTTTATTCTGAAGAAAAACAAAAAACGCATCTTTTTGGCATTTGTTTGGTCAAACTCCAAGTTTTCGGCCATCCAATTTGCTGATGGCAATTTTTTCCATTTCAATGTTTTATTAAATCGTGTACAGCCTCTAAAACATTTTGCCAAGTAAAACAACAGTATATTAACCGGCGCGGACAGAACAGGCAACACAAATTAAGATTTTATCATGTCATGACGTACGCCATACTCGTTTGTGCCTAAGAACATAAAGAATTAGGTAATTTATTTATTGTTGTAGTTTAAAAGCATAAAAAATAATGTAGGATGAGGTACAAAAAATAGTGTGTGGAAATTATATGTAAAATCACCATAATTTGAAAATCTAAAACTTAGCATTTAAGCAAATATTCTTATAAACTGTATAATTTCATGAAGAGTTACTAAATTTATAGCAAATAAGTTCTAATTATTATAAATTATTTAATAGATAAGATGTAGAATTGATGAGATTTAGTTTTAAATAGAATTCGACTAAAATGCTCCTGTCAGAAGCATTATTGCAATGAAAACACTGAAACTGTCTTTTACCGATCACGATCAAAACACATAAAGAAATCTTAATATTTTTTTAACCTGCGACAAATCTAAGCATCTCATAACTCTACAACTTGAACAATATTACAGCATCATATCATAACATCAAGATCACCTTCGTAATTTGTCGTTTTCCCAGAAACAAGAAATATGGTCGTAATGAGGCTGTTGAATAAAACAATAATAATACAAATAAATGCTAAAGCTTTTGGTCTTTTGAGTCATAAGCTAATTGGTATTGTTCTGAAGAGTTTAGTTATAATTTATGAGGTTCTCACGGTGAAATGTAAGTAGGTTATTATTAAGATTTGAAGTTCTTATTAGAGTTTTTTTTTTTTGAGTAATTTTATTAACAACGAAAGGAAAGTTTGAAGCTTTTATATGTGTTTGCGGTCGATGTAAATCGATTTTGAAAGTAAGATTTTTTTGCAGTGAAAAACGGATACAGATAGTTGTCTGTGTTTTTTTTTAATAATAAATTATACGGTAAAGCATTTTTTTATTAATCAGTAATGGAAAAGAACAGAATCATTTGCCCAAAACTTTAGACCCGAAAAAGTATCACGACTTCTAATTCTTACTAAGCCGCGAAACATCAAAGCAATATAATTGAGTACCCGGTTACATTAACCCGCACCGTGAGGTTGCTCTACATCAACCAAAGTAACCATAAACTTGAATACGCAACAACCTGACTTGAACCTTGAACAGTGACTGTTCGTAATAATCACACTTTCGTTGATGTAATTGCAGAAAAAATGAGGTAAACAATGCTATCTTAAATGTTGAGAAATTGTTGTAACTATTATGTACAGTTACATTACAGGCTATTTTATTTTTATGTAATATTCATTTCCTAGGGGAGAGTGAAAAACATTAAAACGTTGGTAGATGTTGATTTTTATTTAATTTTAAAGCAAGCAGTATTTAACTAATTATATTTTTCCTTCAATCGTAATGTTTAATATGGGTAACGATTTAATTTGTGAAAAAATAATAAGCAAAACAAAATGGTATAGGTGCGGCGGGGTATGTTGTCCAAACTAATTATAAAAAACCGTGAAAATTATCAGATAAAAGCCTCTTTTATCTTAACAATTTTAACTCTTTATACATTTCATCTCCCCAAACAAAAACTTCTTTGACTCAATCACAAGACAGGAACCCTTTCACACCTCATCAAAATTTCTAAAGAATACCAAAAAAGCGTTGAAAGGAAAAATGTAAAAAAATCACATCCGTAGACAAAAATATTTTGATTGAAAAATAAAGAGCGTAACTAAATAATGTAACACGCGTTTTTGTTAAACATAACATGCTGGTGAATGTCTGTAACATATTTAAAATAAAAAAAAAAACAAAATAGTAAAAGGGTCAAGATTAGTTGGGCGCTCTTGGTTATATTGTTGTAGTGTTGCTGTAACAAAAATTAATACTTAAATAGAAGAAAATCTTAAATTCCTTTGAAAAAAAAAACAATACTTACCTGCTAAAAACACACTCAATATATTTTTTTTTGCAATTCTGTTTTATTGTTAAGGTGAAAAACAACTTTCACAAAAAGGTGGTCTTTATTAAATAACAATATTCTTTTATAGCCATTTATTGCAGTAATCAGAGTTATCCTTTTTAAAGGGTAATGGTCAACAGTCATTGCCTCAATAATAAGACGTTTCTCATTTCAAAAACTGGCCAAGTGCAAGTCGGACTTGCACATGAATAGATTTATCACTCTCTTAGTTTAAAAGTTATATGGGACACACATTTTAGCACTTTGGAAGTGAATATCTTTCATACGATGGACTTGAGAAACAATGGTTTTAGGAACCTCAATGTTATTTTTAAGGACCTGTATAGACACCCCACACGTAATAGGTTTGATGAAAAAAGTTTTTTCCCTTAATCTTTATTTTTTTTATTTTTGTATGAAAATCGTTTTACCGGTTCACAGAATACATCTACGTACCAAGTTTCATCTGTGTAGTCTTAACAGTTTCCGAATAAAGTGGCAGTGACATACGGACAGACAGACAGACAGACATGACGGATCTATAAGGGTTCCGTTTTCTGCCATTCGGCTACGGAACCCGAAAAAGGACATCAATTTCGAAAATATTCATAATTATGTTGCATTGGTCAATACCAACGCCAGTTACAAAAATACCCGATATTTATTGTAAAAGTTCATATACGAGCAGCTGAGCTTATAAAACGGTGCTCAGACCGCAGTCAATTCAATTGAAAAAGAGAAAAAAGTCGTATAGTTTCGTGTGATGAGACCGCAATTATATTTTTGTCGATTACATTATTGGTGCAGACGAAACATATTTTGTTTAACCATTTTGAAATATTTCTCATTATCAGAATACAACATTAAATTAATACACACAAACACACACTGATTAAATTGATTAATAATTACTTAGTATTCTTGTATTTTAATTAACAATATAATTAAAATACAAGAATGATAGGTAATTTTTATTAAATTTTATATCTTGAACTGACTGTGTATAACTTTGACATCAATTAATTAATTAATTTGTTCATTTAAATCCATGCATATTTTATTGTTGCGGACTATTATTATTTTTTATTTTTGTTTAAAATGTAACGTCATGCAGGAATAACATTGTGCGGGCTAAAACAAAATATATGCACACTATAATTATGTAATGATAGAATGTATAGGAGCCATTATAGTTTTAAGTCCAAACCCTGAAAACCTACATTCTGGCAAATAAATGGATTTGATTTGATAATCCATGAAAACTGCGCGCCAGATAGTTGAATTTCTATTCGTTATCTTATTATTAAGACTATTGAACGTAATTTTGTTAACGTTCAGGACTGGTTGAATTTAATTAAAACGAATTTTTTTTTGTTAACGTTCAGGACTGGTTGAATTTAATTAAAACGAATATTTTTTGTTAAAAGTTCTGCTACCAACCTGATTTCTTTCTTAGAAGGTAGCAGAATTAGTAGATTTTCAAAATAATTGATAAAACTATAAGTTAGTTGCAAATGATCCAGACTACTAAAACTTTGATTATTTAAAATATTTAAATAGGTAAGCAACCAGTTGTAGCTAAAAACTAGTCAATATAATCGGAGTCCTGACATTACGCCTTGAAATTAACAATGTCTTTTAAAGAAAAAAAAACAAAGATGGTGTACAAAAAAGTCAATATCAAATATCCGGGCTAATATTATGAAGTATTATCTCCTACCTACTACCTCATTTTAGATGATCTAAAGCTTCGGTTTTGCGGTTGAAAAATCTTTGGCTGAGCAATTTTGATCTCTAACTATTTATGATAAAGTATGTTATTAGATTAGTGACTGGCAAATAAGATTGGTGGTTCTGCCGGCCCTTCTGAATGTATGGATCTATTACAGTTTGTCTCTTTTTTTAATTTAACAGAGGTTGATGTTATTTTGGCAATGAATTTGTTATAATTCAAAAGTATGTAATCTTAATTTTAGTTATAGTATAATTCAGCAGTTATTGAAAATAAGATAGTTAAAAATGATTAGTCTTTAGTAGATACACTTTAGTAATATAAAATACGTCAAGACATTGACCACTGTAAAAAAAAATACCAACCCAAAAATTGCACAGAGGTCAAAATATATAAAACTGACGCCAAAAAATCTCTCCATAATATTTAATGTTAAATATTTGATTCAAAACAGCCTGTACACCACAGTAGTCAGCCTCAATCGGCTACCAACTGCTGATTCACTACAATTCGTCACGCCCTCTATCCATTCCAGTTTTTACTACCGACAGACAAACTTTGATACAAGATTGTAAAATATATCTAGCAACACATTTTATAAGTGTGTCAAACAATACCCAGAGGTTCAATGTGTAAAATAGTTGGACAAAAAACTGTAAAAAAAGAGCTCACTGTATGAAAGGTTTAAAATAGAATTTACTTCGGTATTGCTTAAAATAACGTTACTGCTGCAGAAAAAGGCAAGTTTTCGTTAAGATGCGGGAATCATTTAGAAAATATTATAGGTTATAAATATATTATGTCATTTTTATGTTTAGATGTGACTAAAGAAATCAATAATTTAATCGCCAAAAAACTACTGCAGTGATATACAATTTGGATTTTGAGACAGGAAATAAAGAAGGAACTCGTGTAGAGAAATGATACTTTTACAGCTATTAAGTTGAACAATAATCATAATGAGTTCGTCCCCGAAAACGTCGAGTATCGATAAAACAACCGGACTATTATCCGTCATTAGAGAGAATCGAATAAAAGTGAAAAAACGATTCTTCAAAAACAACGATCGTTTTATGTCTGCGGTTTCAACTCGAATCTTCTTTCGCTGCAGGTGTTTTTGTAATTTCTTGATGTTACAAACAAAAAAGTGAAATATCGATGTAATATTCTATAAAATTGCGATCTTTAATACGTATCGAATGGAGTATTGACACTTTTTTTAATAATTTGGCCGAAGAATGGATCTGTCGATATCAAAGACATTTTTCTGAATATAATATTGAATCAATTTCTATACTTTTGTAAGCGAATGTAAATATTGTACGAAACTGTAATTATTTGTCATCAAAAGATTTTTTTCTATTCGATATGATTTTTTGAACAATATTTCTTTACGAACGCTTATTTGAAAGTAGATTATTTTCTTTTGCAATATTTAGAACTCAATTTTTATTCAGTTTTATTTACAAATAATAGCGCAGTCTATTTTGAAAGTGGCCTGCAAAATACCAAGTTTAATGGACATTCCTACAGTAGGGTGACTACAATCGATCACTAGCTGGACCAGTCCGGATTAACAGCGGGACAAGTGTCCCGAAAATGATCTATTATATCCCCCTTTACCTCATCAACGTACTTTTGTGCTGACCCCTGTTGTTTTAATTCCTTCTTTTAGGGTTGATTTGGTACTAGTAGGGAAGGGTTCCCTGGAAACGGTTTTGAATGACAGAATATTTTTTTCTAGTGAGATCAGTAGGTATTATTCATATAATGCAAAGAGCGTGTAGATAAATATATTAATTCCATTAATGCTAAAAACAATTCAAAACAAATACATGACACGAACAATGAGAATAGTAAAAGATTAAGTTAGCCGATGTCGTACCTATATAATTCAATTTAAGGCAATCTATGCTAAGCTCAATGATTATTCCAAATAGCAGCAAAAGCGAATAAACTGAAGAATTTATAGTTAGCACTAACGAACACTCGACAGTAAGTTGGCAGACAAAAATACGGGAAAAATTTCCTCGCCGGTGCCCCGGGCGCAATCAGCCGTCCCTTCAGTCGATTATTGCAAATAACTATTATTTCCTTCTCCTTTCAATTGGCTGCGAATGCGGCCCCGACCTCTCTTTGTATTGCTAATTCAGCTAGCTAGTTTTATTTACTCAGAAAACGATCGATACAATACGATTTTCTCACTAAACCGAAGAACTTTTCCGTCCAAACAAAATCCAATCTCATAAACGATTATCACAAGCATTTGTCCATCTGACGTTTTCAAACCGCTATCACATGGGGCCGCATAATCCTCACTATTTTATTCATCAGAAAGCTATCCACGCAAATCCCAACTATTGCATTTATGAATGAAACAATTTTCCAGTTTCGTTACGATTTTGGCAGGCAATTTGCTAAGCAAGCGACCACCATTAGTCATACCCGTATCGACGCGTCTAGCAGATTGGTCATTTTTTGTCCGTAAAAGGCGGGATAGCGCCCACTGGGGTGTGTGGGTATGCGATATCATCTATTGTACGATTATTTTCATGCGTCGACATTGCGTTGTCATAGTGGGATGCAATTTATTAAAGTTTTACATTTTTATGATGTAGATTTTTTGAGATTTGTCATTGTGATAATATACTTTGATCTTTTTTTTTTTACATTCACATTTAAAAATGTCGGCGTTTAAAGAATATTCTGAAGTGCATGGAATTATTATGGATTCTTGCCAAGACATTGTATTTAAATTCTTTAAAATACGTCATCTTAAGCTTGAAAGCTCTTTAGTGCTTTTTGTATTACTTTTTACGTTCAATAAATCAAAAATCGTTTACACAATTACAAAATCAATGTACAGCCAATAATAACCCAATCACTAATTACAAGTGTCAATACACTAATAAACAAGTGACATATTCAATCAACGCGTTGCTCAATTTGTATTCGTACAGCGCGTCAAACGAAAATTGGATATGACGTGATTATTAAAGTCTACCTAAAGAGCGGCAATTTGGCCGGCGAACAAATCGCCCGTCCCTATGGGCCGGCCGGGACGGGACGGTTGCCTTTATTTATTTTTGTCCGAAAATGTTGTGCAATGCACCACTCTGCAGTGAATTTTTGTGAAGGGATGGTTTTGATGATTTTTGATAAATAAAAGTAACAAATAGATGTGATTTTTTTTAATATTATGCATATAAAAAGTCGAGGATGAATTAAATAAGCAAATATATGACTCAGCTATGTATGCATTAAGAAGATCTCGTAAACAATAATTACGTCAGACAACCTTATCGAATATACATAAATCTGATTCTTCATTCTAGTCTCAATGGACATTTTATTTTCACAAGCAATAACCTCTAAGTAAGTTCTAGCAACTCAAAAGAACTCTTTTTCTCCATTTTAAACTATTAAAGTTAAAGGACGTTGCCCAAACCTAAATAACCTTTATCCCGCCTTCCTGATCTGTCGGGCGTAGTGTCAGATTGTCGGACACAGTCGGGCATCTTCGGAAATTCGCCGAGTCATATTAACCTCATCACCGGGGGTGCTATAGTAAACGTTCCCGGGACGTTTGACTGCCTCCTGTCATTATTCCCGAATAGTAGCGTGAGCAGTCTTGATACTTTCGTTTTTTGAATAGGTAATGAATTTTCAGAAAGTTGTTTTTGCTGCGGCACTAACGTTTTAATAACAATTTAAATACCATACAGACGGCACCTCTGGATTAGTTTTGTTGTGAACGCAGTCTGGATGAACTTTTAGTAGAAAATGGCCGTGTCTTTTGTCATGATTATTTATCGATTGTGTCTAGTCTTTAAACGTTTAGCCTTAGCCTATTGAGAACGCTGTTCTTTTAAGCAATGTTAGTAACTAAACAAACAATTCCCATTTAATTTCTTTTCCCAAATAATTACACACAAAGCAGAAGCACAAACACTAAATGACACCAAAACGAATGCCAAAATATTACTGCATAGTTGAAGTATCAGTTCTTGGGTTTGAGCCGAGCCTTAAAGTAACAACAAAGCCCTTTTATTTAATTTAGCATTTAGCTAGTTGTACAACCACCTTAGAAATCCATCGAATATGATCGCTATAGTCGAAATCGGCTAGATGGCATCATCAGTGTAGTGAAAAACAGGCATCATTTTTTCAACGCTCAAATCGTATTACTCTTAACACTCACCTACTATACTGCCAGTCACCTTTTACCGGTATGCGTTAACAGGCCTCGTGATCTTACCTTTGACACGCTTGTCCCCACGATCGTGGACCACGACTTCTTGACACTGGCTATGTTTTTGCGAAGAAAAAATGTTGTACCAAAAAAAAATGTTCATAAAGTTACTTGCAAATATTAATCCAAGAATTGAATTAGTAATTTATATCGAGAATTGAGAAAAGACAATATTACCCAAAGAAAAAAATACTTAGCTGAGGACCATTTTCGAATAGACTGGAGTTTCGAGTGCTGTTAAGTTGTTCCAACTAGCAAAAGACGAGTATAAATATTCGAAACTGATAGTCTACCATCAGTGACTGGGAGAGCGCTAGAAGTAAACACAAAAACAAATGCATGCAGAATTAATATAGTCATACTGATGAAAATTTCTATGGTACCTTAAGTAAATGGAGGACCGAGAGTTTTCAAGTGACTTCTCATGCGTTATAATGTAGGTTCTTATCATTGTTCCACGAGACAATGATAGACAACAGGATGATTCACAAAAGTCCGAAGCAACTAAACAGTCTATTTAGGACTCCTTGACGGGAACCATTACTCAGTAGCGACTCTTGAGGGTTTAAAATGTTAGCAAAGCATCACAATAAATTAACAATTAAAAGCTAAGCCGACACGCAATAGTTAATTGCTCAACTAGTGAGCAATCGTGTCTACAGTATCTTATAAATGAACAATCGTCTCAACTGTAGTTTGGTCATCAAAAGGTTTGTCTATCTTTCTTGGAGCTATATCATCATCTGCCTAGCTTTTCCGAGCGCTGTTGGGGTCGGCTTCCAGTTCAACCGAATGCAGCACAATAAGTGGAGTGTCTACCTATCTGACATCCACCACCCAGTTATTGGGTAATAGGTACGAAACCCTTGATAGGACTGAACTTCAGGGGTCTGACTATCCGTTACGACAGCCAAAACACTACAAATAATAGCCGAGATTTACGCAAACGTATGTTTCGAGGCACGGCACTTCTTCTTTCTATTTTTTCTTCTAAAATCATATTCTAATCTTTATTAATATCAGCTATCGTAAATCGTGCAATATCAATAATCCTTAGCATACGCATTAAGCCGATGACATTTTCATTTCCTATATCAAATATGGTGTCAACTGTCCCCTCCTCTTATTTGCTCGTATAAATAAGATGTATCATTACGGGTGGACTTCTATTAATTCCGACTGTATTGTCTGATTATCCTGCTAGGGGTTCGGGTTGAATATGTATGGAAGTGTGACTTTGAGCGTAATAATGGGTATTTGTTTTCTCTTTGGGACTAGCTCCACGGATGTTTTTGAAATTGTTCTTGCTAATTGGTGCCGCATGGTGGTTTTTGGAATGTAAGATTTTTGAGGATAGACTGAGATTAGACAAAGCGATTTTATAGTGATAGTTGACTTGTTAAGCAGATATGAGACAAAACAGGATTTTTTCCTCTCGATGCTCTACTTTAACTCTTATCTAGCCGATGCTGAATATAAATCCTGCTCCATAGCACGCTATTTTGCTCCTTTAGACTAAGTTGTTTCTCCACATAGCTTGTGGCCTACCATCGCTTTTCATCTCGTGTGAGTCTCCATTACAAACGTGAGAGAATAACCGTTAATGTCTTTGTGAATGGCAAAGACTGACGCACAACGACTAGAAACCCTAAATCCACTGTCGTTAGAGTGAGAAGACAAGACCCAACGGGTGATGTCGATCCTTTCACGAAAGCCAGTTACGGTGAAGTCTTGCATTAGCATCGTTTTAAACCACGATTACTACAAACTAATTAGAATATTAATGGAGTAGAAAACAACAGAGGACTGGATGCTTGGAATGCCAGGAATAACCTCGGTGACTAACATCCACGTCTGATTAGTGTCTGTCTTTTTATGCACTACGGTTTTTCTTTTTATTCAGCTCGCGTACTCTCTAGTCTTTGCTAAGTATAGGTGCTTCTGCTTTGCGCTATCGTCTTTGACAAGTTTGAGTTGCTATTTATTTTCTCTCACGATCATTACTGGCAGAAACTTTTTGTATTTCATCAAATCTTTCTGTCGCTTATCACCAAAAATACTTGAAGCTAGAGAAATTATTTTACTAAAAGATATCTCACCAAAAACACACTGTAATGGAAACATCGGTTAAGTGAATTTATCCTGGATTCAATTAGTAGACGGAGCTGGCAACGTGTCAATACTTACTGTGGTTGTGTTACTTTGAAACGTACCGTCATTATGCCATACGTGATTTCCATTAGCTTTAACAGACAGTTATTTAAACTCCCTACATTTTACACTCTCTAAATGGATTCCTTTACCCATCAAGAATCATGACATTTTTAAAAGGATCTATGGAATATTTAACCGTATTTTTAAAGTGAAGTTCTTACTGAAAAGTTTTACAGTCTCGGTTACTTACGTAGCAGCACAAACACTAACCACTAGATACTTATCCACTTCTAAATCTGGTAGGATTCCTTCAATGTAAGAATTTCGTTTTTCGTTTTCGTTTTTGCGCAATGAAGTTTGAAAATCAAACGTAATCAACTTCATTTATGCAGCTACCAGGTGTTAAAACATGTTCAAGTTAAGCGGTTGTTCAAGTTGTTGTCGGTAGCGAATTTGGAGGGAACTAAGTACATCATCATCAACTTCCTGCAGTTTTTTTTTTGTGGGGTGTGAAATCATCAATTAACCCCTCCCGCTCTTGGGCAGAGCGGAAGGGAGTGTCCGACTTCTACTGACTAAAAACCACCCATGTTCCTTCGTAGCCCTTTATGTCGACGCCGCGGTATCTCTTGCGAACAACCAGCAGCCCCGACGGGATCATCTTCCCACCCTTATCCCATGTTGTTTGGGGTCGGTGCAAAACGTTTTTTCTGCACTTCTTCTCCATCAACAGTCACGCTATCATTTGCTACTTCTTCATTCATATCATTCCTCACACAATCCTTCATCGTTTCCTAATGTTGCCATATCTACAGGGTGTAAACGAACCCTTCACGCATCCGTCAACCAAGCATTCTGTACATCAAAATAAGTACCCCTACGCAAAAATTTTTGCTGGGAAATGACTTTTTTTTTTGGGGTCAAAAATCACATTTTACGGTAAAACTCAAAGTAGCACTCTTAAAACATTGTGCTAGTGGAGGCTTTGAATAGTAAACGGGTCATGGAGGTAATTTAAGTAAAGTTAAAACCTGAAATACTAGTATTTACAAAAACAGCTGTGAAAAATGTGGAACTTTGACCCCCAATATCTCCGTAACTAGGAGGTTCCCAGGTATGGTCTAGAACAAAAAAAAATTCGCAGTGGTGGGGAGAACAAGTGCCCTTCGTTTGCGTTAAGGGTACTTTTACACCCTATACAGGGTGTAAACGAACCCTTCACGCATACGACAACCAAGCATTCTGTACATCAAACCAAGTACCCCTACGCAAAAATTTTTGCTGGGAAATGACTTTTTTTTTGGGGTCAAAAATCACATTTTACGGTAAAACTCAAAGTAGCACTCATAAAACATTGTGTTAGTTAATGCTTTGAATAGTAAACGGGTCATGGAGATAATTTAAGTAAAGTTAAAACCTGAAATACCTACTAGTATTTACAAAAACAGCTGTGAAAAATTTGGAGCTTTGACCCCCAATATCTCCGTAACTAGGAGGTTCCCAGGTATGGTCTAGAACAAAAAAATGATCGCAGTGGTGGGGAGAACAAATGCCCTTCGTTTGCGTTAAGGGTACTTTTACACCCTATATAGTCATTCATGCAAAAAGTATGTGACTACAGTCAATTTATTCGAATTTCTTCCGACTGACCGTGGGGTTAGCAAGGCTCTTGGGACCAAACGCTTGACTAAATTCCAAGGGTTCAAATGTCCATGCTTTTAAAGAAAACTAGCCGACCTGAAGCGGAGGGTGCAAATATCTCTTTGAAAAGTTTCCTAAAGAAAGTCCGGTGAATACCTTCAGCTGATTCTGTGAGATTAGATGCTTATTGACTCAAGTGACTTGCGCATTCACAATTGAAATTTTATCATGGTACTCTTTGAAATGCAGTTTTAATTTTGTAAAACGAAATTCACCTACGGATTGTAGGAAAATCGTTACTTAACTTGGCACTAACCCATATCAATTGAATATTTAGTGCAACAGCTGACACATTCAACGTACTTGTTGTGTGACCATAAAAGCTTATAAAAGGTGTCGCAATTGAATAACCCAGCCACTGCATGTTGACATCTTTGCCACCTTAAACGGTTGCACTACAAAGCCAAACTTTTATCCACCAAAAGAAAAAGATTAATCTTTTAAAATCGAGGGTTGGTTCCAACCCTGCACCTATCTTCCCAAGGTAGCAAGAATATTATTATCGTTCAATACCCACTTATAACCCTAAAATATACATTGTAAAAATTAAAAATCATATTGTCGGGCATAGAAATATGAAGTGGTCATAAGGTGGCAAAACCACTTGATATTGAATATGGTGTGTCATATTTGGTATTAGAGAAGGTTATTGTGTACTTTAAACAGGGTGTAATATATTAAAAACAAGAGCTTTCGTGTGATGTCTCAGACTATGAAACTGAACAACTTTACTTTGAGCATTATAGTGGTGTTACTTAAAAATTTTATAAGTTTTAAGTTGGTATGATTTCTTACATTCTGTTAAGGTATATCATATAAATGAATACTACTTATAATAAAGAGGTAAAGTTTGGATAAAGAATATAATTCGTAAAAGTACTCAGCTAATTTCAAAAATACTTATACGTTGAAAAGCTACACTATTGCCGAAAGCCAAAGAAGCGTTATCACGTCTGTAAGCTAGAAAATATAGAGGCTGTTGTCTAATTATATAGCAATATTAAAGCTAAGACACTAATGTAGAAATTATACAAGATTTATCTTCAAATTACATCTTTATTAAATAAAACAGATAATATAAACAACATTCTTACAGATGCATCTTCATCTACATAGTTATGTCATATAAACTACAATTTAAATCTATGACAACTTAATGCACTTCATAATAAACGGAAGACATCATTACAACCTCATTTTATTCATCTAAATAATAAAACTACCCGCCATTATCTGTTTATGAACCGTTAACATTATCTTCAATAAACTCCTATAAACCGCAACAAAGAAACCAATGTTTAGATTCGTAACCATTCAAGGGGAAAATGCACAGAAATTCCCATGGTCTTCACAAAAGCGGGGTATTAAATACCCCGTTTTAGGGTTAATCGGGAAGTGTTAACCTTTCAACGATAACCCTAAAGAGGTGACGGGTGACAATTTAACAAGCACGGATCTATTGACATGTTGGTACATTGGTACATTGCGGATAATCTTTTTGTCAAAGATTTCGGGAGCGGTATTTTAGGGTTGATAAAGTTCGGCTTCTCTGATGCTAAGTCTGATTGTAAGTGATTTTTAATGGGGAGATTGGGAAAATATTTATGTGATAAGCGATAACTGTCAAATGTGATGTTTAGGTTTTACCAATAGTTTTCCAAGATCCGTTTTGTTATCATAATATAATCATCATCATCATCTGCCTAGCCTTTTCCCAACTATGTTGGGGTCGGCTTCCAGTCTAACCGGATGTAGCTGAGTACCAGTATTTTACATGGAGTGACTGCCTATCTGACCTCCATAACTCAGTTAATACGTAGCCCTTTGGTAAGACTGTTTTAATTGTCATCATAATATAATATCGATTGAAATATTAAGACTAGCAAGACTTGAATAAAGAGTCTAGTATTCGTAAATGCGACTGCCGAGCACGAGGTTCTGGGTTCAAGACTTATAGCCGACCTCAATATAGTTAGGAAAAATCTAGGCAGATGATGCTGTAAATGAAGAGCCATGTTAAATACATAGTTCTGACAAGAATATTGCCCCTCTAGTGAAGCCTCGTCTTGCATCCATTTTGTGACATATCTGCTTACCAAACAAAATCAACAGCAAGGTGATATCCCGAATCGATGACAATAAAATGCAACTCATAAATAGTCATGTCATATCCGTCACTTATCCCGGAGTCCAGGAAATATCCCCGATTCCCGGGGGACAGCTAATTTTCCTACTCGGGCACAACTCAATTTGTCCGGGACACATTAACCGTAACTACTGCGACACGGTTGCGTACTAGGCTTTTTACGACCTTTCCCGGGTTCGAATCCCGGACGTTTTTTCTTCGAGTTTCTCGTATTTCAATTTGCAGGAAGATTCTTTTTTGTTTCTTTCTGACTTATGATTCTAGATTTTATTTCGCTGTCATAGAGTTTGGATTCGTATGACGGATTTAGGAGATAAGTCCTTTTCAGAATATCGCACTAATCATCACTGACCAATGGAACGATTCGAACGCTGTACAGATTTTGAGCTCTATCTTTAAAGGTCCACGGTTGATTTTCGGTTGAGATTTTCAAGGGTGTATTTGTGGAGGGTCAGACCGTTAGCTGCGTATTGTGGGTTTGATTCCCAGGTGTGCAGGGTGTTGAGGCACGTACACGGACACTTAAAGACGGCCACTTCTAAGATGAAGGGAGTTTCGTCATAAAAATTGGACAGAACAAAAAGCATTGGAGTGTCCTGCTTTTATATTTATTTTGGTTTTACTTTTGTGCGTAATATTTTCTTTTTACGATTTGGGATAAATAGACGAACTCCAATGACAGGATTGCCTGAGAATTTAGTTACTTGTTACCAAAACGCCAAATATGTTTGAAATTAATGGGACTTTAACATAGCTAAAATTCTTTAAAAGAAAACATAAAATTATTAACAAATGGTAACCATCTCGTTGGTCTAGTGGTCACAAGCTCGACTGCACAGAAAGAGGTCTTGGGTTGGATTCCCAGGTCGAGCAAAGTATAATTGGGTTTTTTTCTATTTGATATTTCTCAGAACCAGCCACGGGATTAGATTTGTACTTGGTTGTTAACAGTAGGTACACCTACCAATTACGTGGGACTTAAAAATTATTGGCGAATTGTTTTATTAGGTACCTACACCTCTGCCTGACCCTTCGAGGATTATAAGCGCGATGTAATGTTATGTCCTGCATTTTTGAGTTTTGTTTAACATTAAACACGGTTATTATCATGATAAGAGCCGTCTCATTTCTTAATATGGTTGCGAAACCATTTTGAATAATGGTAAGTCAAAAAGTACCGTTTTATTTATGAGCTAACGGTTTTTGAAAATGTTATAAACTTATGAAGTATGAAGAACAATACCATTTTTTTTTGGTGGGTGGTAAATCATCAATCAAATGACTCCTCCCGCTCTGGGCAGAGCGGTAGGGAGTGTCAGACTTCTACTGACTAAAAACCACCCATATTCCTTCTTAGCCCTTTGTGTCGAGGCCGCGGTATCTCTATCGAACAACCCGCAGCCCCGACGGGATGAAGAATACCTCAAATTAATTATTTGATGTTTTACAAAACATCCAGAATTAACGAAATTTTATTAGAAATTATATGAAACGTGTCAATATTCTGTAGCCAATAACTAATTCAATAGTAGCTTTGAGTAGAAGAAAACCATAGAAACGATGGATGGACTGTGTAAAGGATGATTTATGTAAAGACACCTCCTAGTGTTCGTTGAGATGACGAGTAATAGAGAAATTTGGAAGAAGATGACATGCTGCGTCGATCCCAAATAAATTGAGATAAGGGGAAAAAAAATTATAAACACTGACAGCCTTTGTTTTTTTTTTTTTGGGGTGGGAAATCATCAAATAACCCCTCCCACTCTGGGGCGAGCGAAAGGGAATGGCAGACTTCTACTGACTAAAAACCACCCATGTTCCTTCTTAGCCCTTCATGTCGAGGCCGCGGTATCTCTTGCGAACAACCCTCTGCCCCGACGGGACCCGCAGCCCCGACGGGAACACTGACAGCCTTTGAACGTGATTTAGAAGTACTGAATACGTTCATTGTTATTGGTAAAATTCACCCCAAACCATTTAGCATAAAATTATCCAATCAATTATATAAAAAAGGAAATTCTATCAAATCCATAATTCACCCTAATCTTGGGGCGGTCAAGACAGGGGGCGTTCAACCCTCACTGTAAAGTTATTTTAAACAATGTTATACCCCTAACTGACCATTGTAACCCTTGGTTTAAATCGGACGTGGTTAAGCTTGGTTTACATAGCGAAACTTCCAATAAGCTTTTTAATAAAACTTGAAAAACTGAATGAATTTTTTCTTCAACAGTATTTAAAAGGGAATTAATACTAAAGGATTATTTAATAAATAACGCAAGTTATCAAAAGTAAACCATTAAACATTTATTTTGTTGAATCAATGATTTTTGCTGAACTAACTCTTCCGGTACAAGTAAACTTGTGGAGGTTTTTTAATTGTTATATAAATGTACAGTCAGTTTTAGCAATTAGCTGACCTACCTTTGCAAAAATAGTTGAGATTTTTTAGAATACGAATCAAAGAATTTTATGATTATTTTCGGCCCCAAGTAAGGTTTAGATTGATTGTGGCATAATTTAATTACTCAGTTACACCATAACCACAACACCTACTGACCTTATTATGACTCAAAGGCTAATAATACTCCTCCAATAATCCTCCTTGGTATGTGTCAATTCTTCGAATCAATCAACCACATATTTGCGTATCGCTTAGCACATCAACTTATTGTTTTATACCTACATCAGTTGTACTACAATGGCGAATTGTCTAGACAAACTTTTTACGTACGAACGCAAAATGTGGTAATTGTTATTGACACACAATTCAAAATAAATGCGTCAGGAATTCTTTTCCCATTACGTTATATGGTACACACTTCGATGACTTTCAAATAACATTAATTGGCGGTTAAGCTTTTTTTTTTCAATGTACACCGCGACACATTAAGCTATACACCCTAACCATGTATGCGTATCTTTCATTGTACGCGAAATCGATACAAAGTGAGCCCATGTTATACTGGCTGATGATGACTGGTGAAGATGATGGTGATGATGGGTAGTGATGGATGGATGTCTGGCTGATGTATCGCCGTGTGTACTGCAATCAAGTCAATTGAAGTGAACTTCATTTCTCTACATCGAATTTGCTGACTAGAATAAAATGTTAGAGGACCAAAGAAACGATGGATGGACTGTGTGTAAGTTGATATGGCATTCGAGCATGTAACGATTACGAGTAATAGACAAGTAGATAATTATGGAAGAAGAAGATTTATGCTGCCCCGACTTCAAATAAATTGGGATAAAGACAGGAGAATGATTAATAAAAAAAAAACACATTTTTATTTACTTACATTAATTTTTACATTGTTATGATCTATACTAATATTATAATTATAAAGAAAAAAGATTTGTATTTTTGTATGTAACGAATAAACTTAAAAACTACTGGACCGATTTGAAAAAATCTTTCACCGTTGGGAAGCTACACTATTCCCGGGTGACATAGGCCATTTTTTATCCCTGTATTCCTACGGGAACGGGAACTACGCGGATGAAACCGCGTGACGTCTGCTAGTGGGAAAATATTTCTTCTCCAACTGACCAACCGCATATAACCCACCCCTTAACTCTAACAGTTTACTAGCGTTTATCGGAAAATCAGATTTACGAAGGGGTTGTTTCACATTTCTTTATATTTTTAAATGCTATTAGTCCCTTAGGCGCAGTTATTTAAGATAAGGGTTAAGAGTTACGTTTTAAAATAAGTATAGTTGTTGTAATCTTGATTGGTTGATGTTGCTTTTGAATTGGAAAAAGTAATACTTTACTAAGTATATTATTTTGGTCTTTTTTTTGCTTTTTTGGGAATTTCAAAGCAGTTAATAAACACAGATTTGGTTGGTTATTTTTAATTGACTTAAGACGAGGATATTTCTTTGGTTTTAGGCAACATTATGTGATAAATAAAAAAAAAAAAAAATCCATTATAGAGGAACTTCCACAATTAAATCAAAATTTTCTTTAGGGTATAGAAGTGACCATCATCATCTTCACCTTCCTGTCCTTCATCATCATCATTATGGTACTTAGGGTATACCTAATAGTACACCCACATTTCGTCAGCTATGTTAGAGTCCAATATAATAGGGGGCAAGCCTATTGCCTATTTCAACCAGGCTCAGTTCCAGTCTTTATGGATTTTACCGAGAAATTTCTGATAGAAAAATCCAATGAACCCAAACCCAGGACTCCTTGCTCATCAGTTGCATTTGCGACCACTAGAACAACGAGGCAACCGAGAAACAAAAAACAAACGAATCGAAAAATACAGTTGCCTTCTAGAATAAAAACATTTCAACTTCTATTCTTTTTTTAAAAGCAGGTGATCAACCTCGTTAAGGAACATTCTAGACCATCTCACATCCAGACTATCTCTATCCGAACAAAGAATGGAAAACCTTTAAAAAAATCGTAAAAAAGAGCACCAATTTTCAAATGGTCTTACTCAGGTGACGATAAAGCCGGCTCTCAGGGAATGGCCGGTAATCGGACCGGGTAGTAAAACGGACACTTCGCTTAGTTCGCACCTTCGGTTTTAGACCCGGTTGTAAACTTTCCGCTGATGTAGACTGAGCTTAATGTTTCATTATGGGTCTCGTTTTTATTAAAATGTTGAGAGGTGGTCAACCTTTTTACAGTAGGTAAATGTTTGATTTAATTCATAACTTATCTGCAATTTTACATAATAATAATTATTTTAAGCATTTAATATTTCTCATAATGAAAAAGGATGTAGGTAGCGTTCTGTGGTTTCTGCATACCCCCATGGGAAAACGGCGTGAGTTTATGTATGTGTGTGAAATAAAAAAAAACATAAATAGTTAGTAATGACTTAAAACTATGTTAGTAAAACTAATCTAAAATTAAAAACTGTTGGCCAGGGCCCCGAGTCTGCTATTCAATAGTGTCAGAATGGTCTATCATTGATCTCATAATTGTTGATTTTGACAAGTTTGGTGTTGTCAAAATCAACAATTATGAGATCAATGATAGACCATTCTGACACTATTGAATAGCAGACTCGGGGCCCTGGACTGACCCGTAAGTACACTGTTCCAGCACCACATTAGAGAGCAATCAACCCTTTCTATAATGGTTTTTAAGTTGCTGCTACTGCTGAAACAGTCGCGGACTCGAAACATCAAAGAGATTGTGTTTGCGTGCTTTTCCATGCTTTTGTGCTCAAAAAGTACCTTAAATTTTGGTAGTATCTGCGTTTGTGGTAATTCTATTACTACAATTTTAATAACAAGTTTATATCCGTTACTTTTGACTTAGCAGATATTTAAATACACCGATTTGTAAAAGTTAACACAGCTTTAAATCATCTTGCGATCGTACTTTTATGAAACACTTTTAGTTGAAATCAGCTTAAAATCCAAGTTAGTAAATACCATTTAATTGTACCTAGATGCTCTTCAGATCTTAAATTAACTTAACTTTACTACCACACCTACTCATAAAAACCCAACTTTATTACCAGACTTTTATATTAAAATTTTATACAAAAACATGTAAATTAAAATGTAATTATACAAAAACATCTTTCGGCTGTAACTTAAATGCAAATGTCAGAGTTTTAAATGTATAAGTATAAAGCGTTCATTAGTAACCCCGCCTTTGGGCGGGCTGTGGGAGTGTACGGGACCACACCCATTGATGGGCTAGAGATTTGGGCGGATTTTCTTTATCAAACGTTTGAGGATATATTTTTGAAGGAAAGATGGTAGTTTTGTGGAGGAATATTTGAGCATGGTACGGAAGAGCCTGATAGAAACATGGCGTTTATGGAACGGTGTAAACGAATCGGTAGAATAATTACATTCAATTATCGAGAAACTAGCAATTCGTAAATCTTTTTTACTTACGGAGGAATTATTCATAATGATTGCAAACTATCGTGTGTAAATGCAATACAATACATGAATCTCTGTCCCTGAATTTTGGTTCTTGTTGCTAGTTATTGTTTAGAAGCAGTACAAAATCGGTTGATAACTGTGTTGTCACAGTAACATAAGTAGGTATGCTAATAACAGAAACTTCCAAAAAGCATATTCAATGCCTTTTCATAAACATCTAGACAACAGAATAAATAGGTTTGTTCATTACAAACCCTTCTTCCGCAAAAAAATGTAATAGCTCGATTAATATGAAACATATTATATAGGCATATAACACCCAAGAATAAAGTATCTTTCTGAAAGTGAAACATTTTTAGAATTAGTTCATTAGTTCCGGAGGTTACTCCTTACTTACAAACAAATTTTACCTCTTCATAATATTAGTATAGACAACTACCACAATCTTCTTCTTAGCGTGTCAATGGCAATCTAAATTGTGTCAATTTAGAACTGATCTACTAGTTTGGCGCTTCCGGTAGCGTCCATCAGTTTCTGTGGTAAACCAACAACAGGACACACAAATATTAAGTGACTAATACACCAATCTAACACCGCCCTTTCTTTACAGCATCCTCGAGCTTCGAAAAGAGAAGAGCAGAGACGCAGCTCGCTCCAGACGAGGCAAAGAGAACTACGAGTTCTATGAGCTGGCGAAGATGCTGCCCCTACCAGCTGCTATCACCAGCCAGCTGGATAAGGCATCCATTATAAGGCTGACTATAAGCTACCTCAAGTTAAGAGATTTCTCTGGACATGGGGATCCGCCGTGGAGTCGGGATCCGCCGCCGTCGAGTAAGGCGCTTAAAGGTAAGGAATTATCTTATTTTAAAGCACATTAGAATTGGAGGTATCATGAAAGGGGTTCCAGAAAGATGTAGAAAAGAATAAACTTTAACATTTAATTAATTACGAACGAATTTTTAACACTAGTAAGTACAGTCAAAAATGGAACCATTTCATTGCCTACAACCATTATTCCATAATTATAAAGTATCCGGCCGAAACCTCCTACGGTTTTAGTGAAATGAAATGTTTACTTTGTTTTGTAGCTTTACATTTAATACACAATTTAGGAATAATGCATTACCATAAAAACTTAATTATTGTTTTCCTCGGGAATATTACTTTTTTTCTGAATAACAGGTGCCGTATGTCCGTTTCTGTACACCTGACAACATATACATGCAAAATTTCAGGATGATCGGTTCACTGAAGTGAACAAACTTACTATCACATCACTACATAGTATAAAACAAAGTCGCTTTCTCTGTCCCTATATCTCTATGTATGCTTAAATCTTTAAAACTACGCAACGGATTATGATGCAGTTTTTTTAATAGATAGAGTGATTCAAGAGGAAGGTTTTAGTATATACTTTGACTGACATCCACGCGGGTGAAGCCGCGGGCATCAGCTAGTTCATAATAATTAGTTAGGATTACGATGTCTTAAATTTTAGCCTCCCAGCTCTACCTACATATAATAACCATTTATCAGACCACCACCGTATATCTTATAAGTTTCAAGAACTAATTGTATTTAATTTATGTCGGTTTTAATTCATGTCGCTAACACATTTGCGTCTACGCTCCCGGATCTTCTATCAATCGTCCAACATTGCTATTTAAAGTTAAAACTTTCTTCTCTTATAATATGAATGAATCAATATGTATGCGAATTCAATACAGAAATCGGTGGAAAACATTCGGTCTTACTTTGTTTTTGAAACTAACATGCCTCTGTGAATTTAAAAAGTATTTTGGGCCCGTAAGTTTTCTTATGCAACTTTTTCTATTTGTAACAATAATAATATAAAATTTATTTTCTCCACACAAGTTACTTAAAGCTAGGGTTACAATGGAGCACGAACACGGAATTAACATTGTAAGAGACTGGTGCTTGACGTAGGTATCTAAAAAAAACCTGTAATAAGGGCTAGATGATTCTCATGATTGGCATTGGCATTTTTCCCCGCAATTTCGCGTGTGGTCTTGCTGGGAGCCTAAAATGGCCGCTTTAGTAGAATCACAATAAGATAATAATATGAACCACGTTACAATTCTTAAAATGGTCACATCCGTATTTAATATTATGAATTGTCACCATTTTACGAATTGTGCCCGGATGCAGAGTAAGTAGATGCTGCAATCCAGCAAGCCTCATGACCACCTGAAGATTCACAGACATAATTTTTAACTGACCTCACCTCGGAAACTAGGAATCGAATCAAGTCTGCATACACAAATATCACACTAACGTATTCATGGGGTCCATTTCAACAAATTTATTATAAACACAGGCCCCTACACACAGGCCTCTACAGGGCCTTAAAGGTCTTTAGGGCTCCAACTCTAGGATTTTTTCCGAATCGTGGGTGCAAACATTTAACTCACAAACCAGACACGGTACAACTACCTGTAGGCTACACAAATTTTTGTTCCGTGCGGGAATCGAACCCGCGACACACAGCGCAGCAGCCAATTGCTCAGCCACTGTTCCAACCGTCCCATCAATTATGAATTCACAAAAGACAAATAACCCACCTTAAATAAGCCATAATCCTTTTCAATTCCTATTAAGTTTATACCTCTAAACTTATATATAGTAAATATCCAATTGTTCAACCCTCCATTGCTATGCAAAATGATAGACTAGCTTTAAAATAACGTTGGAGGGTTCGCAAATCAGATTTGCCTTCGTCAAGTCATTGTCTGGCTAACCACGTTACCGCGCCCCTTGTAGTGACAGCAAAACAAGTGTTGGGTTGTACTGTCGGCAGAATAGGTTGGGTGATTGGCGGTTATTAGTGAGGTAACTTCGTTTGGGATGGAGTTTATCTTATTCTGGTATTTTAGTTTTTTTTTTGTGCAATTGTTGAGCTTAGAAAGAAGTTAAGATGTTTAAGCAAGAAGAAAGAAATTAGTATGAAAAACAAAAAAAAGTCAATCAATATTATGTTCTTTAAAAAAAAAACTAATATTTTAATCTAAGTACTGATAATACACATCATACTGAACCTTAAAATCATCAATCAACACCAAACAATTGCACCAGAAAACATGCACAGTGCGTCAAAATCAAATCTTCTTGGATAAAAAAGCGCCACTGCGGCGTAAATCAAAACAATGTGAACCGAGGCGTATTCACAAATAAATGCGCCTAGGGACACTGATTCACCGCGATCTGTCAAATAAAATGCTTCCGATGCAGTCGGGTGAAAAAACACAAACATTTGTTTTAGTGATCTACATGCACATGTGACTGATTGAAAATGTGAGATAACTTTGTGCTTTTTTGTTTGTAATAGAAAATATGGAAGATTTTATAGTTTTTGTTTGTTTGTTAGAAGTTATAGGGTGAAAATGTTAAGTTTTATTGCTTACAGAAAATACCACTTCATTATCAAATAAATTAATAAAACTAAAGACCAGAAAAATGGGTAATGCCAAACAACTTAGGCAAAGTCAATGCAAACAAGAATTTAGTACTTACCAACCTCAAGAATGTTATACAATTAAAAGTGTTTGATCTAAGGTTCTATAAATAATGTCTATGTAAATGTTTGTCCAAGTATTGCGCAAATCCTCACATCACTTACTGATCTATGTCAGTAACTAATTAACAAGTTAATAGTAAGACAATATTAAAATATGCAAGGGTCAGATTAGAATATCTTAGAAATAGAAGTGAGCTAGTAATCTCTGCGTGGATTGAATTTGTATTGATTACATGGTATTGTATTAATTGAATTCGTTGACACAATCTATTACAGTAATATTGTAACAAATATCGGAAAATATTGAAACGAAAGTATCGTATCAGTTTTTTTTAAGATCTTCATAACAAAAATGACTTCCTAAGGGAAGTCATTTTTGTGGCATTCGGGTAAAAATGTGCCAAGTAGACAAGAGTGAAAAATGCAGAAAATATTTTGAACTACCAAAACAGAGGGAAAAACACAACTTATTAGATATTGGAAACGCAAAATTTTCCAATATAAACACAGTACACATACCGTCACATTGACAAAGAGCTTTTTTAACGCACAGTGTTCCTAAATTCGTAACAAGTGTACCAATAAAACGCCCCCGACAAATCCAATTTTGGCCCCTAATGCGCTTAATGCGACCACGGGGCGAATCACTACGTATGCCACTGTCATTTTAACTCAATTTTAAAGGTGGGTACTACGTATTCAAATAAAAATATTCAAGACAATAAAACATGAGTGTTTAGGGGTGTCAAAATTGTCTTACAAAATGTTATTGCAGGATGAAATTTTGTAGTTCGAATACACTCGTGTATGCAATAAAGATTTGGAAGGGAATTTAGGGAAATGTACTTCATGTCGTAAAAAATTGTGCGTTTTTTCTTGCGTCGTCTCATGTGTTGCATGAGTATTGTGAGAATTTATTGGATACATACATCACTTACTTGTTTTGGGGGCAAAAAGAGCTTGTAGTATAATAAAATGAGGTGTATTAGTATCAGACAAGAGTATAGCAATATATGGGACCATTTAAGGGGTTTAAGTTTGAAGTTGTCCCTTTTTAGTAATGCTAGATATAAATTACATGTTATTAGGGTTACACAATGTAGGTACTCGATGATGTGGAGGAATGAGAAAAATGTTGGGTATGAATGTAGATGGCTATAAGCGTAGAAGAAGACCAAAGAAACGATGGATGGACTGTGTAAAGCATGATAAGGCTAGGAAGGAACTGGCTAGAAAGAACTGCTTCGATAAAAAGTAATAGAGTCGTATGGAAGAAGAAGCATGCTGCTTGAGGCCGGCGCCCAAATAATTGAGAAAAGGTTAGGATAGTGATGATGTAGGTACTCGTAGAATAGAATAGAATAGAATAGAATTTATTTATTTGTAAGAATGCAGTAGTGACAATCATCATGTAACACTATTTAAGCGAAATGATCAATGACTTCTTCATGATTAGCGTCATCAGGAATTAGGTACCTACTATTATAGTCATTACACCACTTTTTCCAACGAAAGGTTTTATTAATACTTTCCGTCTAATCTGATTTCACACCTCACGCTATCGCAACCATCAAACATTTTACCCCACAATCGCGTAACAAGATCAAAGTTTTACTCCACAAAGAAAACCAACAGGCTTATCTAATAATCCATCTGTCAACATCCAAATTGTAAAATACACCTTTACCATTAAAAATAACTAATTAATTCGTTAGGGCAGTCCCCCAATGTAACAATACGCGCTGAATTGGGACAAAATTTTTAATCTAATCAATTAACAATCAGTGCAAGCGATATACCGCTTGTTACTGCTGCTTATTTGGCGAACGTGACTGGCGTATTCAAATTTTGTACTGGGGTTCGTTTGAAAATTTTGTCTGGCCCGTTTAATTGGTGTTACCAGTGTGCACTGTACGTCTTGCGGTTTGAATTTAGAAATTCGGTGGGTTTCGTTCTTTGATTCGAGGTTGAGGATGACTTACAGTGGTTTTAAGACCCATTGTGTTTTATTGATTTTTATTCAAAAGGTTTATGTGTGACGCATAATGTGCTACTGTAATCTTTTGATATTTGTATTGTATTACGTAATACAATACGTATAGTTTCGACGATGGCATACATAAATAGGCGTTGTGAGTTCAACATTACCTCATTTTGCCAGTATCAAAAAGTTTCTGAAAACAGGAACTCGGCCAATTCAGTATGACACATTCTTAGTTAAAACTTTTCACCTTTTAAAAAATCCTCATTTAAAAAATTACTGGAGATTAAGATGGGACTATCATCTCCATCGCGATAAATATTATAATACCAACTCGACTCAAACGTGACGGCAGTTTTTTTTTACAATTACGATGTATGACCATACCTTTCTGATACGTACTATAGATTAATTAAATTATTATTAATAGCTTTGGTGAAGGAAAACATCGTGAGGAAACCAGCATGCCTGAAAGATATATAGGGTGTAAAAGTACCCTTAACGCAAACAAAGGGCACATGTTTTCCCCACCACTGCGATCATTTTTTTGTTCTAGACCATACCTGGGAACCTCTTAGTTACGGAGATATTGGGGGTCAAAGTTACAAATTTTTCACAGCTGTTTTTGTAAATTATACTAGTTTTTCAGGTTATAACTTTACTTAAATTACCTCCATAATCCGTTTACTATTCAAAGCATCCACTAGCACAATGTTTTAACAGTGCTACATTTAGTTTTACCGTAAAATGTGAATTTTGACCCCAAAAAAAAATCGTTTCCCAGCAAAAATTTTTGCTTAGGGGTACTTAGTTTGATGTACAGAATGCTTGGTTGACGGCTGTGTGATGGGTTGATTAACAGCCTGTATATCGACCTATAAAGTCAAGTCAGAGGCCCATAAAATTCTGCCACCAGGTTAGGCACAAAGTACACGAAAAATTATAAATAAATATTAAAACTTAAAACATAACATAAATAACCCTCCAATTTCTGCAATTAACCACTTCTGACATTCTAATTTATTCGGTTGACACAAAATGTCAACGATGTCAATTCGATGGCAATTAAGTTTAGTTGATGACGATGTAATTGAGTGATAGGCATTTACTGATAACCGGATTAGCTTGACAAATTGAGCTCAGACTTATTACCTCAGTATTGATAATGTTTTACTTAACAAATTAAGTTTCGGAGGGGGCAAACTATAATAAGACGTAAAAAGAGGGAAATTTTGATTGCGATAATCTTTGCTGACGACCGTCTAAAGGCAAAGTGCAAAGAAAGCAGTGCTATTTAAATTGTGATTGTGAACAAAATCTGTGATTTGATTGGTAATAATTTGAAATAAATACACAAAAACGGCACTAAATACACGAAAATTTATTATAATCAGTGCTTTTTTTCTTTGACCACCTTGATTTTATTTAATAAAACCCAATTTTGTTTTAAAAAAAATCGTATCAAGTAGATAAAGCATTTTCTTTTAAATTAGGTATTAATTCCGTTCCAAAAACAAAAACTTAAGCCTCCACTTGCTGTACACGTCAATCTGTCACATTTAAAAAATCTAGAACAATAATATTCGCAATCCAAATCTACATACATCATACGTTTAATCGAAACAGTAAGAAACAAAACACAACACGAGGCAATATTTCTCAATACGGACACAAGACAAGGTAGATAAATTCGACAAATTAACTTCGGTGTAAACACATGTTTCGTTCCCCATATTGCCGTTTGGTGGCAGCACGGTTGATTTATGGCCATAAGGGCGTTGGATCTCGCGGTGAACAGACGTGTGATTTTAACTGGTTTTCGTTCGATGTTAATGTTTTATGAGGTGGTATTGGTTTTGTGTGGGAGATTAATAAAACACGAATGAATCTTCTGATTATGTAGTCTATTTTGTTAGACTTATGACAGCACGCTATGTAATGACAGCAAATTACATTGACATAGTGAAGCGAAATTCAAATACATTAATTTAGCTTGCTCATGGGTGGTTAGTTAGAATTAAAAGAAAACTGACGTTTAACATTTTATTATAGTTGTCGCTGGTGATTAGAAAAACTATTTCGCAAAGAATTTTTCAATACATCATCTCACGTAATTGATATTCTTATTAATCTTAATTAATGTATACAGATCACAAACAAACAAACAAATTTGACAAACAAACACATTGATGATGATGATTGAGACAAATTTTGTAACTGTGAGAGCATCCATGTTTTCTATCAGGTCACATTCAGATGCTATATGTGCAGCTTTGTCTTCACCTGTGAGGATATCAAGCACGATCTTTCTTATATCCATCTAAAAGGGTATAAACAAATAAAATTTCAAGAACCCTTTCTCAAAAATCCTACCATAAATCCGAACCAAATCAATAAATCACGCAAAAAACACACTTTTCACACTGTAAAATACGAAAAACAAGTTTTCCCTGACCAGTAGCGAGTTGGTGTTATAATTCACGTCCGTTCCTTAATACAAGATGGCGGTAAATCATAGCGTGGCACATCTGCCGGCGAAATAGAAAAATAACAATAAATAAAGGAAATAGTACCGAGCGCGACACACGGGTTACTACAGACAGATATTTTGTTGCAGACGTTATTTGTTTGTATCTTTTGGTAAGGATTTTTCGTGAATTTGGTAGAAAGGAAAATGTTTTGTGTGCATCTAGATGATCTTTATTGAAAAGCGCACGTTATTTGATTGCAAATAGGTGTTAAATGATGATTATTCTGTACATTTGCATGTACGGTTAACTTTTCGTAGTGACGCACATTGCTGGCGTCACAACGAAAAACTGCCCGAGACTGTAATTTTTTCGGAATCAACCTTGAGCTTCAGTGCTAATTGTGCTAAAGTTAAAAATCTATTAAAGAAATTAGAAAGATTTTAGTATCTTGATGAGGTAGCGACTGCACAATGTCTTTACACTTCTTTATTATAACAAACTAGATTAAGTCGGTGATTTCTATCCCAATACTCTGGCCAGAATCACCGATACAAAGTCAGAGGTTTGGTCACTCAACTTATAAGCATTTAAACGAATAAGTATGTAAAAGTGCCTTCCTTAATTTATTTTAATGAAATTAATCATCGTATTAGGGGCAGGCTAAGAACGAACCACACCACTGCAGTCAACCTTAATACCCGCATCAACAAAAGTAAATAACAAAACTGCCTTAAGAAAAACGTATCCCCTTATATCCTTGCCCGGATCTTGCCCGCTCAATAAGCTAACCCTTCCGCTAATCCGAGCAATAATGAACTGCGTGCTTGCCCGGCATTGCCCGGTGCCGACAATACCGGGCATAATTAAATAGAAGCCGGCTTATTAATATGTTAAAGACTTTTGTATGGAACTCGTGATGTGTTTGATGATGCGATTGGATTGTGTGTGAATGAAGAAATTAAGTGCTATTATTGAATGGAAATTGAGTTATTAGAAGGTCGTTAGTTTCTTGCCGTGTGAGCTGTATTGGTAGTCTGTGGTGATTGGTTGTTATTTCTTTCAATAAAAATATTAGTAGGTGTTTTATTTGGGCATTTTTTTTGAAGTAGTAGTACTTACCTACTTCATCCCGACAAACCAGATGTAGGTGTGTTAAATTATTTCTGTTTTCATGTAGTTTTTCATGTAATTCACACAAATTCTTTCCACATCTTACTTATACATCATCTTCCTACCCTTATCCCATGTTTCTTGGGGTCGGCTAAACATTTTTTTTCATCTACTGTCCTCTGTCAACCGAAACGCTATCATTTGCTAATTTTTCTTTCATATAATTCCTCACACAATCCGTCCATCATTTTCTTGGTCTTCTTCTCCATCGATCAATATTTATATTAATAGTTTTACTATACATCGTACAATATTAAATTGTAATAAATAATCATATTATTGCTTACTCGCACTGGACCTAAAGAAAACAGTTCACAAAGAATCATAATCATAACTTTTACCGACACAACAGTACCACTAAACGAACACACCATTACTTTCAATCTATAATAGTCACCGTCGCCATTTTTGTCCGTCCCTCAGCCGGTGCATCACAATCATCACCCAGCTATTCTATATTGACACTACGTGTTCCGAATCCCGGATCGTTTTCCGGGATTTTGTAGCTATTTTTATTTGGTATCGACCGTTTTCGGACTGTCGGGCCTTTTGGACCCCGCGTCGCGAATGAAGGGTTGGCCGGCCGTGTAATTGGCTAGTTACAATTCATTATTGTTTCGGAATTGTGATTTTTTTTATATTTTCGGGTAGTTGGGTGGACAGATTTTTCGATTTAGTTTTCGTGAACGGATCGTTTGTGGTTTTGAATCGTGGGGTGGTATCTTGTGGTATATTTTTATTAGTTTTAGGAACAGATTGAATGGTCGAAATTTATTAATACACTTTGTTATCACACAGAATTTTAGTGATCTCATTCTGTAAATATTTTGGTATAAGATTCGGTGGCTAAATGTATTTTTATCATCGTTTAAACTCAATTCGAAAAAAAAATTAAAAAAAACTGATGAAAAACAAACATCACACCGTTAGCCATCAAATCTAATATTGAAATACTTGCAGAATGATATAAGTAAAATTCTGATCTTCATCCTGTTTCTGTTTGCTCTATGTTTTTTCACACTTGGTGAGCATTCTCGTTTGTCTCTTTTTTGACAAATTACTCAAATAACCAGGTACCGTCTTCTTAAATCAATTGAATAAACTCCCTCTGCAAACTAAACTTTTCTCAAAACCGCTCTATCGCTGTCAAATAAAGAGGTTCAGACACAAAGGGCGGTAATTCTTCATTAGAGGTCCCAAGTTCCGGTCAAGTGGCGCCCCCTAGGGGTTGGTAATCAACGCTTCTAACTTGTGTTATTTTTGAGGGAGGCGGCAAGGTATTTGGATATAACTTATAGGTAGTTTTATCTATACAAGAAGAAGAACGAATGAAACATTTAAAAAAACTTGTCCTAGATCGGAAGCATAAAGATAAAAATTTGCTTTGAGTAAACGTTTAACACTTTTTTAATCTTATAATGGAAAGCTTTTTCTTAAAAGGTAGATAATTAAGTAATAAAAACAGCAAGTAAGATTTTTTAAATAAAATACTTCAGCGAATTTTGCAATATATAACTTATATCACTCATATATTTCAGCTGTAATATTGCTGCATTAAGACAGAATAAAAGAGACGTAATTCACATTTTTTTCAAGAAAATCTCAAAGCTATTTACATTTTTATTCAAAGAAAAACCGAGAAAAAAGTCCATCTTTTCAAGTCCTTATGACCCCTACAATATTAGTCCGAGTTTTATTTAATTTTGGCTCTATGCTAACACTCCAGTGTCAATGTTAGTGGTCGACCGCACATGTCCAAACGGGCAAATACGACCAAATAAGACCAAATTATTGCTCTCGCCGTCGATAAATATAGCCATGAGCATTTGTGGGTTAGAATTTGCACCGTGACGAATTTATTAGAGTGCAGTTTGGGGTTTTTATTGGTGTTAGATGAACGAGATTTTTTTTGGGGTTGAAATAATGGAACTTGAATGGATAGTTTTTTAAAATAACTGAAGGAGGTTAAATTGAATTTTAGGTCCTCTTTACGTATCGGTGAGACTCAAATTGTGTTAAACCAGTAAGTATGTAGCCACCAACCCGCATAGTTCTAAAATTAGCTTCGGTTAAATCCTGTAAGGTGCAGGATGACCAGTACCAGAGGTGGAGCATTTTAGTTTTCAAGTTTGACAACAGGATGTTTCCAGCATAAAGTTTTATTATAACCTTAATTAAATGTTTCAATGAGCTGAGAAAGTTCTTATTAAGAGTGTTTAGAATATAAATTGCAATTCTTTTGAATCTAAAATTGGAAACTGAGAAATGCTCGCATTGTCCCCACTTGCACTGATGACCATTCATCATCTGCCTAGCCTTTTCCCAACTATGTTGGGGTCGGCTTCCAGTCTAACCGGATGCAGCTGAGCACCAGTATTTTACATGGAGCGACTGCCTATCTGACCTTCACAACCCAGATAATACTAGGTAATACGATACTCTTTGGTGAGATTGGATGTCAGAATTTCAGGTCACCTGTAACGACTGCCAAAGCTCTATAAATGGCAGCCGGGACCAACAGCTTAACGTGCTTTCCGAGGCACGGAGGAAACTCGGTATGTCGGGCGGTCACCCATCCACAGACCGACCTAGGCAAGCACAGCTTTACCTAAAGATCGACCCGAGTGGTAGTTCTTATTAAGCCACGAGATGACCATTGTCAAGTGCAAATAATAGAACTACCGACTCCTTGTTGTCCTTCCATTTTCGACGTCACTTAGGTGTAAGTAACGTACCTAAGATATATAAAAAAAATACATACACACGAATAGAGAACCTCCTTCTTTTTGGAAGTCGGTTAATAAGCATGTGTTACGCATCGGTGTGAAAACGCCCACGTCTTTATTTCGTGTCAAATCGATAGCTTGTAAGTGTTGACCATCTTAGGGGTGCTTATTAAATTTGCCCGACTGGACGCTGCGTTTTACTGAATTAGTAAGGGGTATGCTTTTTCTGTTTTGGTAAAAAAAAACTTTTATTTTTTTGGGAAAATTCTGACCCTTATGTTTTTATACAAGCATTTTCCTACAAATATAAAAAAATTGTCATAAACACTGAAAAGGGGATATTTACCATGTTTGCTATTTGTTTTGAGCAACAAACTGTATAATCGTGGAGGTCTCTCTGACCTCCACTATCCAGTTAGTACCTGATACTACGATACCCCTATGTAAGACCTTTGTCAGACTTTCGGGTCACTGACTACCTGTAACGACTTCCAAAGTTCTACGAATGAAAGCCGAGACCAATTACTTAACGTGTTTTCTGAAGCGCGGAGGAAACTCGGTATGTAATGGGTGGTTACCCATCCACGGACCAACCTAGGCTAGTGCTGCTTAACCTGAAGTTCAATCCGACCGACCGTTTTTATCAGCCATGAGCTCTTCTTGGAAGATGTAGCCACCTACTTTTCTCATATTTTGTAATGTACAAAACAAAGTTCTGATTGATCTCAGAACAAAATGGCCGCCGACATACTAAGACCCTCCCTACAATATCGAAAAAAAACCAGCATTAAAAGCATATAACCTAACTTTATTAACTGCTAATGCCCTTACAAATTACGGTCGTGATGGCGACAATATCTGACTTAAGGGCAAGTCGGTATAATGAGAAAATTATACGAAGTCTTAGGCGGCGTTAATAAAAATTTGTTCGCTAGGGGCTGATGAAGCTAAATAAATGGTGGCTACTGTATAGGGTTTAGGTGCTAAAGTAGATTTATTTCTAGAGTTTTTTTTATTTTATATTATTCGGGGAATTTACAGCTAATAAGTACAAATAGTGTTCTTAAATAATATGTACTATTGAACGCCATTACAAGTTTCCACTGACAAACACACGAAACAATAAGAAACAACATTGCAAAACAGCTATAACATATGTACATTAGACAACAAATTAACACGATTGATTAATACAAATCAACAATCAATCAATAATTACTGACATAAATATCATCATTCTCTTGCCCTTATCCCAATCTATTCGGGTTTGGCACAACATGTCTTCTTCTTCCATACTTCTCTATTTCTCGTCATGTCAGCAGTCACCTCCTTTCTAGCCACATCATCCTTCGCACAGTCCATCCATCGTTTCTTTGGTCTTTCTGTGAGGAACTTACAGGACTTATATCAATAATTATTTATTTCGGTAATTATAGTACTAAATGAGCAACACCTCTGCCTAAACCTTCGGGGGTTAATGTCGTGTTGTTGTTATGTTTCTTCAAAAAAGTTCAACCATTTGATTCACCAAATGGACGCTAAAAACAATTATATCTAAGTACAAGGCTAGATTTTTCATCCAACAGTACTAACTATACTCTCAAACTAGTATTTTCACATGGTCAGATTTAGCCGGTGGGACATATTTAACCCTGCGATGCCGAGATAGCCTCCGCGTGTTCTTTATTACGATTTAATTCAACAAAACTGACTCGAGCCCGCTTTGATATGCCGACTTGCATGACTGTAGGGTGACTAGATGTCTAGGTATAACTAGCGAAAGGATAGACAGAATAAAGCTTTTTGGCTGTAAAAGTTTTTTATTTAACAAATATTGAAAAAATGTCGTGTTTTAAAAGTAACACTTTTAAAATACGACCTTTTTTACGTTTTATATTCAACTCAACTCAACTCAACTCAAAGCATTTATTTCAATTAAACCATTACAGGCATTTTTGAATTTTTATTCACGACAAGAATTACTTTTATTACTTAATTTTGGTGTTGTGTTTTTATTTTTGTATTTTTTTTTACACACACATACATACATAAACTCACACCCTTTTCCCATGGGGGTAGGCAGAAACCACAGAACGCCACTTGCTACGATCCTTACATACTCCTTCCTCCTTCCTTTGTTTTTTTAATTGAATAAAAATAATAATTATCTATATATATAAAAATGAAACCCGTTTTCCGTTGTCACGACTTGGCATGAAAACGGCTTGACCGATTTGGCTGATTTTTTATTTTAAATGTTCGTTGAAGTTCAAGGATGGTTTTTACGGCGAGAAAAAATCGAATAATGGCCGGAAAAGCCCTAAAAACAGCCCTTTTCTTTTTCCCATACAAACGTTTTCTAACTAAAACGTAAAATCAATTTGAGCTTTAATACCGTACCCATAAAGTTCAAGTGTTAGTGGAGAGGTTCCGGGAAGGCAAAACAATTGAGTGACGTTCAGTTGTTCAGTCAACGAATGACAACTTCAAACAGACCATACGACATTATCACAATAATCACAAATAATTACTGTTTCTTTCCCAATAGAAAAACGATTTTTCAAATGGTGTTTGCGTATAATATAAAAATTAATTGCTGTTAGTTAGTCGCGCTAAAACTAGAGAACGGCTAGACCGATTTGTCTAATTTTGGTTTTGAAACATTTGTGGCAGTCCAGAGAAGGTGAGAAATTAGTAGTATGTAGGTAGGTAGGTAATAGGTAGGTGGTAGGTAGTTGGAACGTAGGCAGGTAAAAGGGCACGCACGCGGGGTACAGCTATATTATATAAAAATGAATAGCTGTTCGTTAGTCTCGCTAAAACTCGAGAACGGCTGGACCGATTTGGCTAATTATAGTGTTGAATTATTCGTGGAAGTCCAGGGAAGGTTTAAAAGGTGAGAAAGTGGTAGGTAGGTAGGCAGGGTAGTAGGTAGAGTAGTAGGTAGAGTAGTAGGTAGGGTAGTAAGTAGGATAGTAGAGTAGGTAGGGTAGTCGGTAGAGTAGTAGGTAGGGTAGTAAGTAGGTAGGGTAGTAGGTAGGTCGGGTAGTAGGTAGGTAGGGTAGTAGGTAGGTAGGGTAGTAGGTAGGGTAGTAGGTAGGTAGGTAGGGTAGTAGGTAGGTAGGGTAGTAGGTAGGTAGGGTAGTAGGTAGGTAGGGTAGTAGGTAGGTAGGTAGGGTAGTAGGTAGGGTAGTAGGTAGGTAGGTAGGGCAGTAGGTAGGTAGGGTAGTAGGTAGGTAGGGTAGGAGGTAGTAGGTAGGTAGGTAGTTGGTACACAGGCAGGTAGTAGGTAGGAAAAAGGGCATTGCAACGCATGCCGGGAACAGCTAGTTGCTTATAAGATCCTTAATTGTAATACCTACCTGTGTTTAACAAATAGATGATTCTGATGCTGCCGACAAACTGTCCTGCAGTTTGGCAGAAGATCTGGTATTATACCCATTAAAAAAAAAATATGATATTAATTACAAAATCATTTTATCGTTATAAAAAATGCGCAATACATTTTATAAGTTCAGAATCCTTTCAGCTCAAGAAGATTTTTTAAGAAACTAAACTAACCATATTTTTTTTATTAAAATAAAAATTACTCCACCCGATAACCATGACATTTTAATCCAAAACAGATAAACGAATCCGATACTCCATATCACATTTTCATTCATAAAAACCACATCATAAACATGGCACTATCTGTGCCATATATAGTACATTATTCTGAAGCCCCTATCTTACGGTAGGCCCCGGTAGCTTTGAAACATAAGACGGGACAGTCTGCTGAAAGCGTTGAGTTATGGACACCCTATAGCTGTATAAAGTTGTAGCGGAATAGTTTTTTGTTTTTGTTGTTCAAAAGTTAAGTTACGATCGTCGGATATGACAACGATATTATTTTATTGTATTTTGTGTTGTTTAATATGAGATATATAGAAAGGAAATGGGGTTTAAAGTTTAAACAATTTAAATATAAAAAAAGGCTAGCCCTTTTCCAACTATGGTATACCTACTTCTGTCAGCCTAACTGGATGCAGCAAATTTACCAATATTTAAGATGGAGCAACTGCCTATCTGACCTCTACAGCCCAGTTAGTACTGGGTAATACGATACCCTTTGGTTTGACTGATTGACTACTTGAAACGACTAGACTACTTATGGTTAAAAAAACAACTTCGGGGCTGCGGGTTGTTCGCAAGAGATACCACGGAATCAACATGAAGGGCTAAGAAGGGTGGTTTTTAGTCAGTAGAAGTCTGACACTCCCTTTCGCTCTGCCCAAGAGCGGGAGGGATTATTTGATGATTTTCCACCCGCCAAAAAAAAAAAAGGTATCCTTATAGCAGACATGTTCAAGCTTCTTCAAACCATCATCTATTTTTTATTTTTTATAGCCCGCACTGTCCCACTGCCGGTTAAAGGCCTCCACCAATTTCTTTCAAAAGCTCTTTTCCTGTGCGGCCTCGAACCATCCCTCGTGGTACGCGTCTAGATCATCACGCCACCTCTTTCTTGACCGGCCTCGGCGGCGCCGTCACCATTTAAACGATTAAATTCTCAGGACATTAATAATTTACATTACCTTACGTACGACCTAAGCGCCATTTTCCATACCAACACCACAAACTTACACCAATACCTAAGAAAATCCATTAATTTGCGCTAACACTTCGTGCGTGCGCAATAAAGTGCGCATACGCCGACAGATAAGTTAGCCGGTCACGACTGCCATGTTTCCGCTACAGGTACAATGAGGTATCTTCACCCGTCAATCATTGGCGACAAATTACATAATGTAGCGTGTCATTTTTACATATTTCTTGAGAAAAGGGGGGTGAGGTAATTATGATTGCGTTCTGTAAGAATTTGTAGACATCGAGGTATGCACAGGTCAGGTCAATTTGAAAACTATTTTAACTTTTTTTGTACTTAATTAATTGTTTTGAAATATGTCAACATAATTATCTTCTAAGTATGTTGTGACGTGTTTTGTGAGGTACCTACTAAAAGTTTTCTGAAAAGTTGGAATAATTAGCATCTAGTTTGGCCCAATAAAACTAATTGTAGAATCATACCAACTTTTTTTATGGTGGGGCCCTCCTGCTCTTGGGCAGAGCGAAAGGGAGTGTCAGACTTCTACTGACTAAAAACCACCCATGTTCCTTCTTAGCCGTTCATGTCGAGGCCGCGGTATCTGAATCATACCACCTTCATCACTTAAAATTAAATGATACCACCGGCAAACGGAGCCTAAAGTACTTATAATGTTGAAACTTTCTTTACACATAGGTAGGAATTACAGTTCATGATCACGCTTAACATTTACTTACGCCAAAAAAACAACAACAACTCAAATCAACTGACAATATCCGCTATCTAGACGTTGAAACTACACACGACACATTCATCCACAATTACAAAAAAAGAACAACACTCAAAATTACTTCATTGGCAACTCACGAACCACGTAGAAACACCAAAAATTTTACACACTTTACCTTACGCAACACAAACCTGCGACAATTTCCACAACACCTTTGAACTGACTTGTCACAGAATAAATCAGATTCAGAAGATCAGCTCCACGTGACAATCGAAAACCAGGCACAAGCACAGGTAGACAACCGGGACTGCGGGTTATTCAAAAGATATACCGCAGCCCCAGGCACAAAGGTCTAAGAAGGAACATGGGTGGTTTTTAGTCAGTAGAAGTCTGACACTCCCTTCCGCTCTGCTCAGAGGGGAAGGAGTTATTTGATGATTTTGCACCGTGAAAAAAAAACCACAGTTAGACACATACATGCGGCGACGTATGCGAAACGCACGATTATACGTGCTTTTTCACTCGTTTTATGGTGGTGGCCTTCAGTTATCATCATCACTTTCCTTATTCCGATTTATTTGGACATAACATATTTTCTTCTTCTTTACTTCTTTGTCGTTTTAGCCATATCATCTTTCACACAGTCCATCTATCGTTTCTTTGGTCTTCCCCTACTCTTACAGCATCTACATTCATTCTCAAAATTCATTCCTTCGTATCACATGCCCATACAAACGATTACTACAAAACTTTTCAGTCACCAGTACCGTACTATTTCAGACTTCCTCTTCTAGGTATACTTATTTCCCATTCGGAAGCTGACCTTCTGTATCGATCTACTCTGTGTTCGCAGTAAGCGGTCGTGTCTGTCCGTCTGTCTGTATGTCCGCCGACGTCACGAACTTCGGTCACGACCGGGTACGCGTGTCCTTGCGCGGACGGGCAGAACACATTGTCGAGATGATCACCACTTTCGTTTGGTAGTTTGAAGTTTGAGGATTTCATAATATCTTGTTTAGATCTAGTACCAAAATCTACAATTAAGTTTCAGACATTACTTCGACTTCTACTGTCTGCTAAGAAGTACAGCTACTTAAGAACCGTTGTCACACTTGTACCTACATTTCATATTTACAGAACCAGTCATTGATGGATATTTTTATTCCATAAAAGAATTAGATTTTGATATTTTATTAGGAGTTCATTCACAACGCTATGGAACTTGTCATAGATAAAAAAAAACTCAGAAAATTTTCTTGTAAGTTCCTGTACCACCTACACCTTTCAATATCAAACTCTGTTCAATTTGCTTTAAGAACTTAATTCTATTGCAGCAACATTTGCTCACGCAGTATCCATTTAACAGAAACCACACAACACATTGTTAATATCTTTATTTTGAAATTCGTCACAGTTTTTGACTGAGTCATTGCGTCTAGACCAACACTGTTCTTTTTCGTCCTAGATTGCGGTATACTGGTTACATATTAGACTATTAGGATAGATTTCACTTAGCTTCGTGTGTTGTTTCTTTTTGATGTCAAAAGTCTGCATAGAGTCATTATCATTATAGGTTGATTCAAATTGCTACTTGCTTCAACTGTAATTTGCTGACCAATTTGCAATCTATTACTGATCAATAGCTTCAAATTAGAAACTTCAACATTCCCTATTGAACGAGATCAAGGAGATAGTCGGCATATTATTGTACTGACTAACTTGAGAAAGGGGATGTCTACTGAGCTGACTAGAGAAGTTAGAAAGCAGAAGACCACAAATAAATTGGGATAACACAGGATGAAACGTGATTTGCGATTCTAAAACATTTTGTAGTTTCTCTTACTCTGCTTACAGTTCAAGCTGAGCTAAGTATAATTATTTTAAAAGTATCTGAGTACCAACTGAATTCACCGGTAACATTTACAATATCGACGCAACAATAAAAGCCTTAGCTACCGAAATAGCCAACACTCTATCATTTCCCGATGATTCACCAGCTCAATAACCTCAAATGACTTAAAATTCAACTTAACAATAATTTTACATCTTCATTTCATCCAGTTTAAGTTTAAAGCGGATGATCGTAATAAAACACACGTGGACGTCATCGTAAAGAAGTCGTAAGCGCAACCTGACACCGTTGATACGATCTCAGGGATACAGACAACAGTAGCTACAGAATTATTGTGGTCTGTAGACTTGTCTGGAGATGGTGTAGTAACTACTGGGCTAGATTTTGCTCAAGTTTTGATAAAGATGGGTGAATAGAAATACGAGTCCGTAGACGTTAAAAACTCCAGTATGATTCAATATTTGTTTCCTTTAAGCACCAACAGTAGTTCCGATAATATTGCGAAATGGAACCTAATCCGTAGATTTTGTATTAGATACTGGCCTAGTTTTATAAATTACTAGCTGTGCCCGCGACTTCGTTCGCGTGCTTGTCAGAAACTAAAATGCGTCGCTTAGATAAAAGTACATTAAATCATTGCCCTGCGTTAACTTACTGCCGCTGTAGAAAATAAGAAAAGGGTAGTGCAAAGTACATGTCTAATACTAAAGTTTAGATGAATGGGTGTTTGTTAATCAACCACATCAGAACGGCCGAACGAATCTTGAATAAATTTGAAACAGGTACATTATAGTCGACAGGCACTGTCGTTGCGCGTTCGTGTTCCACGCGCGCCTCAAAGATATGTCAGCAACAATTAAGGGGTCCTTTGGGGCCCCTTAATTGTTGTTGCCGTCGTCTGCCGGGGCTGACGGTTGTCCGCAAGAGATACCACGGCCCCGAAACACAAAGGGCTAAGAAGAAACGTTGGTGGTTTTTAGTCAGTAGAAGTCTGACACTTTCTTCCGCTCCGCCCAGAGCGGGATGAGTCATTTGATAATTTACGAACCACAAAAAAAGGGGGGATTAGAGGCTGTTTCGAGAGGTACCTGTACCGAATCTGGGACATCGAATCTGAAATGGAACGCCGTCACCTCCTTCTGCGAAGCCATAATGCTAGCGAAAGAGGTGGCGGAACGTAAGAGGGACACAACCCCTCTTCCCAGCCGCCGCGGGAGATGCTCCGGGCATCGGGGGCCACGTGATGGCTTTCGGCCGCCGTAGGCGCGGGCCTGTGAACGGTGAGTAACGGGCTAGTTAATCGTTCGTCCGTCCTATGACGATGGAGGCGCATTCGTGTTCCACGCGCGTCTCAAAGGGATGTCAGCAACATTGAAGGGGCTCCCAAGGACCGACGCCCGTCGGGGCTGCGGGTTGTTCGAAAGAAATACCGCTGCCTCGACACATAGGGCTAACAACACACCACATCTATATAAAGACATGTTTGGCGCAGTGGCTGGACGATTAACAGTAGCACTGCGTGTCGCAGGTTCGATTCCCACACGGTACAAAAAAAATATGTCGTGGGTTTTATCTAATTTTAATTTAGTTTAAAAAAAATAGTCTTTTGATACTGTATAATTGGTAAATCTTTATTTGTTGACTATTCACGAAACATATGTTTATTTAATAACACCGCGGTTCAGAAAATGACATCAAATGAATAACGCCATCTGTCGAAGACGAAGATAAACTGCTAAAAATGAGCGATCAAACACACTATAGGGTTTAGGCTATGTAGATTTTGAAAGCAGCGTCATTTAGACTAATATCTACGTACCTTTTGCTATCGTAACTTATATAAAGTTATCTTGTGAAGGCATTTATTAATAAGTACCATATTCGTTCAATAGATGTCGTTGCTTGTCTCATTTCTTGACTATAATGATAAGTTCTTCTTGAAAACTATAAATGCATATATCTTTTGATAGAAAGCACCGATTACGATGAAACAAAGACTAAGTAATAGCCCAAGTTACGCACAACATTTATGTATAAAAGTTACCTACATTCGTTTCGTAAATTTGACGTGATGCTTAGTCATCGAAACAGACAAACAGACAAACAGACAAAAATTCCAAAAATGCTGGAAATGTGTTCTGTTGGTTATACTTTAATACCCTGACAATTTTTTTTAAAATATTTTCGATGTACAAAAACGATTTCTCTACAGATTTATTATATGTATAGATGATGATGGATGGTTCTGATAGAAAACACTGATTGATCAAACTACTGAGTATTCAGCTGCATCTGGTTAGAGTGGACACCGGCGCGAACATTGTTGGGAAAAGGCTAGGCAGATGAGGATAATGGAAGGCTTTGATTGAGAAAAATGATTTACCAGAAAATACTGATATTTCAGTATTTTATTGATCGTGTTATGGAAGTTTGGCTAATGATGTTATATAAACCACTGGGCTAGATTTCGTTCAGATTTTGAGAATGATGATTATAGTAGTTTCACTTATATTATCAGATTAGATCGCTAATATTATACGTTTACTTTATTAGGTAAAAAAAACATGATTAACAACATAGCATTCAGGCCTCTTTAATTAGAAAGATCAGCTAACGTTAACCATGGTTTATTTTTAGTTGATCCAGATTTAAATCATAGCACTTGACTGATAAAAACAGCTACTCTATTTCGAGTATTAATTGGTTCATAAAAAGTGCTGAAACTTGCATTGTCATGACAGACAGTAGTAGCTCATGTCAGGTAAACAATAGGTGGCTTTGCTATTGTTTTTTTAAGCCAGATAACTTGAGTAGACCGAATAACTTTTTATGCCCGACTTCAAAACAGCTCCCAAAGTAGGTTACAGAATTTTTGAGAGTTATTATTAGAATCCGTAGTTCCGTATGGTGTCGGTCGTAAAGAACAGCACCATCCCATATCTTCCCGTGGGTGTCGTAAGAAGCGACTAAGGGACTTACCAGCAGCGTTCTCTGTGCCTTCGTAACAACCACACTGCGATCGCCATCTGCGGCGATTATGGCAAATCCCGTCCCCTTCTGGGGGAGACCTATGTCCAGCAGTGGACGTCTTATGGCTGAATTGATGATGAATAATAGAATCGACCAAGGAGATGTATGGCGACGCTTGGGAGAGACGCTAGCAGTAGTAGTTTTGGTTTGTCTAGCATATTTTTGTGGCTTGTAACTGTTTCTGAATCTAGTTTTATAAAAATGTTCCTATTTAGGATTTCGTTTTCTACACCATCATCGATCTTCTTCATATTGATAAGACGAGACTATTTATTATTTTTAAATATTATATAAGGCTAAGTAGGTTATCGGTGTTGATGGCATTTTTATTGCGTCAGACCAAAACTTGGCAACAAGCTTGGTTCTATCGTTAGCATCCAATTCCTGTGGCATGTGACATGATATCAGGTGTCCCATCATTTTTAGAACAGCACCACAAATATATTCTAAAAAATAATATTATAAAATATACTAACTACAAACACAACTAAACGTTTTTTCCTAATTGTTGCAGGTGCACAAAACAGACGAACGGCGATAGGGCTGGCCATGGAATTGTTCGAACAGCACCAAGGAACACATATATTACAGGTAAATACGAATATATTATAGTTGTATCGTTATCTGAGGCAGCGGAACTGCCTATCACTCGCTTAACATTTGTGACAAACGTGGTAAGTGGGAAGGCTTAATTTTGTTAGTAACAAGAACGGTTTTGAACCGTAAACATTTCTGTGTATTTGAATTTAAATTAGATTTCCATAATTTTCAATACTTCAAAGGCTGTCTAAAATGATGTTCCAGAGGATCTTGATGAAAATACAGCGAGTAGTTAAAGGAATCCTTAATTCCCTATTCTAATTTTGTTTAGATTGTCATTGTGATAATTAACAAACTCTACAAGCTAATTCGTTCGATTAAGATTCGTAGCATCAATATTTTGGTGCCGTATGGTCAAATAATAATTCATTTGTGTGCCCACAACTCTCCTCCAAGTCGTTTCTATGCATATCTAAAGCAATCCAAATATTTTAAACTTGGCAGTGATAGAGTTAAGCTATAGCAACTTAGCAAGTTTTAACAGTCGTGAAAATTATTAAGTAAAAAATGGTCGTGATATAGGTAATCCTAGTGACAACGAAGAATCTCAACGTTTTAAAAATAATAAAGCTGAACAAGATCTCATAGTAGAACTGTTACTCATACTAAAACAACAAACAATACAAACATCTACAGCCAATTCTCAACAGTAATGATACTGATAACAATGACGAAAAAAACTTATTATAGGACTCAATGTTTGACAGCTGTTAACAATGCATCAAACTTAGTCATCACGACCTTGCTATATAAATCACTTACATAAAATCATCTGTAAACGATAAAAGAGTTCACGAATTTATAACTCTTTCGTCATAGTAAGAAAAAACAGTTCAAAAGCCTCAACATATTCAAAGTTGACTTTCCATTGAGCAATTTCTTGGCCGACTTAACGCTTTTTTACTAACAAAACATACAATGGAAAGTATACAATAGACACTGCAACACACGAGACAGCGAATTTGAAAAAAAAAACTCAATTTAATATTTCACAGATTTCTCGAAATTTCATAACAGAATTTAATTGAACATATACTTTGTCGCAAGCCGAGAGGGTTAAGAAAAAAAACTTGGTCAAGATCGAATAGATTACAATACATCACGTTCCGTATACAATATCGAAGTGCATAAAGATAATTTGAGCGTTACATATTTTGATACCGTTGGGAGGTTAAAACGTATATTAACATCTTCCTGCTCTTGTCTTATGTTATTTGGGGTCCCTCCCGTAATTCCTCCCACATTTCTTTCTCATAATTATATTCTTTGTTTTTTCTCTGCCCTATCTATTCCTCACGTGAAGATGGTCTCAAATTATAGATCATCTAAATCTCACTCACTGTAATTTTAACAAAGCTTTAGCCAATGTACCTCCTTTTTCGTTCGGGTTTTCTACTGTAAGACTGAACTCTAAAAATTCAATTCTACCTATTCTATCACGTAAATTATCATTTTGCAATCGATTCTGTGTCATTATAATATTGTGGGCAGTGCGGTTTCTACTCCCAGCTGTAAAATAGCATTGTACGTGATGCCTTGTATATTTTTTTCTACATTATGTAGAAAATCAACTATTTTGCGGGACTGTTTGTACGTTTTTATGAAAAAAATTAAGGACGGACATGAAGGAACTTCGGGTTTCTAACATGTTTTGTTGCAAAACTTCGAATTTGTTCGTACCCATTGTGTTGGTTTTGTGATTGTCTGCTGTTTACAATCTAATGTTTGTTGAGGAGTGTTTAAGGTCAATAGGTTGACTAATTGGAGTCAATCAATCTGCTTAGTCTTTCTCAACTATGCTGGGACTCCAACATTGTTAACTTCCAGTCTAACCGGATACAGCTGAATCATCATCATCTGCGCAGCCTTTTCCCTAGATGAAAATCCGTATTTTATATGGATCGACTGCCTATCTAAGCTCCACAACCCAGTTATTACTAGGTAATACGATACACCTAGGTTGACGAATTGGAGTATTGTACTTTAAAAAGAATTTGATAGATTGTTTGTTGTGTCAATTTATATGGACTTATAAATTGTACCTATTCTGAGGTCGAACTGTTGATGCAGATTCCTTACGTGATCGCATTGGATAATATTGCTTAACGCTGCATTTGTTCTTCATCATTGAGAATGGTTAATTGTTATCCTATAATAGCTTACGTTTTTTAATTATCTCGTCAAATCATTTCACACTGGTGTTCATGTCATTCGTATTCTAGGTACAATTCGTAGTGACATACAATTAAGTAGTTGCACCATGCTTCGTAGGTAGATTCTTCATTTCATAATTCATTATGATGATCATCGAAGCTCATAGGTCCATTTCTTAAACAGTTCACATTAAAATTGAAACTTCGATCAACAAAAAGCATCTCATTATAACTTAATTTTTTAGCTACTTTCTCCAAGCCCTTAATTGAAACTCCCTACGAAAAAAGTTATAAAAGAAAATTCTAACAAAAAAATAATTTGGGAAGCAACCTTTAAAATAACTAGGACCACGTCCCAATACTTTTTAAATAAAGCTTGGAACACACAATAGTCTATTAAGTTTATAATCCACTCTTTTTACTGCCCTGTACCGTTTAAACGCGGATTTATGATAAAAAGTTATCCAACACGATGTATTTTGTCAACCGTGCATCTCATTATAATCTTGGATTGAGTTGTGATGTAAAGATGCTGGATGGGACATTTTGGTCGGAGCTTTCGAGCATGGCGTTAAAGAGAAGATGTGTTTCAATTGATTACATTATTCATATTCCATTTAGTGCGCACATTGTTATTGGGTTTTTCATCAGCAATTTCTCAGAAGCAGCAACCGGACACAAGTTCATACTCCATGCATTCATTGATACTCGCACCCTATTGGACTTAAACATGACTGGTGAAATGTGGATGCGCTATTAGGCACACCTACACCAAGACATTTACACATTGATCTGTCGGTACTTGCCTCATCATCTGTTTCATCCATTTCTTCGTCACCTCTTTCTTTCGACGGCTGGGCCTTCAGAAGTCCCTTGTTCACAAGTCAAAGTTTCATTTCTGCCACTTCTAGTTTTAGTATAACTATAATCAAGAACTTGAGTTCATTCATTTTGGCTCGTGGAGTTTTTCATCAACTAACTTCTGTTTGTTTACTTTTTTTGCTGACCGTCACAAAACTGATGTGGAACTATTACTTTTAGAGGTACCTATGGTGTGCAAAAAAATCAGATCAATTTATTCTTTAATCTGGCATGTCGAAGGTTTAAATAGAACACTTATGGGCTCGATCCGGTAGTGTCTGATTGTCTGTGAAACTGTGATATTTTTTTTGTTCCATACTGTTACTTGTTAATTTTTGTCTTTTTTTCCCGATCTGCTTACCGTGAATAATCCAAGTGATTGCCAATAAAGTTGCCTACGTCTTCGGTTCAATATGTTCCTCTTTTCCGGATACATCGCAGCTTAATTCAATTTTGGATGGATGCTTTGGTTTTTATCTTATTTTTGTAATCTAATCATGATTGTTCTAATAGTGTTTTTTTTGTACTGCCTCACCTCCCTGGGCAGTGGTTTTTCACATATATTGGAGTTAACTTCCAGTGTAACCGGCTGCAGCTTGTCTGAGTTTTCTTAAATAATGACCCCAATTAAACTTTCATAAAAAAACAATTCGCTGTTACAGAAACATTTTCTGGTATAAATAGGAAAAAAATAACATTACAAAAAAATTATCGACTTTCGTCATAAGTCACAATAAAATTATTATATTGTGCTATATTGTAGTTTTCTGCTGACCGTACTTGTCAAGTTGTTTCACGCCTGCGCTTGCGCACGAACCGTGACCATTTTTAATACAAAACTATTGTTTAGCTATAATGAAGCGTGGTTTTTCAATACATTACACACTATTTGTTGAAATTAACAAATATTTCGATATAACTGTCAATTTGGACTGTTAAACGAGTTATTGTATTTTGACATGTTTGACAGATATCTGCCAGTATTAATTTATTTTTGACACCGATTTCAGGACTTGCATCAACCTGGATTTTATTTCATATTTATCTGGTTTTTTATGCAATTTTCTATTCAACATTTTTGATATTTATTATCTTTGTAGAAAAGCTAAGAGTGCTATTTTACTACATTTTCGCAGTAACAAAATTGTGACAAGACTCAGGTTAAAATTACCTTGTTGTTGAGACCTTTGTCCTAATGTATCCTTCATCACTACACTTATCACCCACTGCTGGGTTATAGGCCTTTCTTTGCTTGTGCCAAGCTCCACGCTTTTGTGCCAGCCTCATAAGAAAGCATATAGGGTGTTCCCTGTATTAATTAATATTAGTAAGGATCCCTTATAGGACATCGATGTAATACGTTGATGAGTGTAATGTCATATTGTGCTTAAAAGTTTGCGCTTTGACACCCCTCACACCGTTTAGATTCAGTAGCTTATTCTTTTTCACATTGTGCCATCTCATCATTAATATCTTACCCTTATCCCAATTAATTTGAGGTCGGCGCAGCATGTCTTCTTCTTCCATACTTCTCTATTACTCGTCATCTCAACAGGCACCGCCTTTCTTGCCATATCATCCTTTATACAGTCGGTTTCCCTCTACTCTTCTCTAAAAAACTCCCAAAAAAACTTATCAAAAAAATTGTGCCTTTCCACAACTTTAGACTCGTCTAACTTCGATCTATTTTGGGCTTTTTGAGTACTCGTTTACCTTGCTATAATCAAAATATTTGGAGGCTGTGAATGTTGCGGTGGCTACTGCGGTGGGTGCTGCTGCCCTTGCATTACGATCTACACCTGCTGTACGAAGATTTGCTAGTGGCAAAGAGCTAATGCAACTTCCACGCAGACAAGCCATGGTGTCTCCGTTGATGATGCGCACTACACTCCCTCGATGTTTGTCACTTCCGTGCCGTTTTGTGGGAATAAACTACTATAAATAATTCATACTCAAAACTTTCCACGCGACATTATCCATAGTGTGTTTAGACGAATTATTAATTTCTGTTTTCCTTTGTTTACAGTCCTTGGACGGGTTCGCGTTATCCGTAGCAGCAGATGGCAGGTTCCTGTACATATCTGAAACTGTTTCTATATATTTAGGATTATCACAAGTAAGTGTTGTGTTATCATCTACTCCTTTTGCTTTTCCTTCTACTCTAGCGTCTTCTTCTATTACTTGAGTATCGCTGTTATACACTAAATCAACATTATTAATAAATAAACTCATCCTATCATAGTCCACAGCTGGACATAGGACTTTTCCAGTGTGCACTACATTACTCTGGTGTATGCCAGTCCATTTGAGGACTCGTTTGTAAATACGAGATGGCGAATAGTCCAACCATTGGTCATCGCATATTTTTAAAATCACCAGTACCTATCTATAAACTTCACAATAGGTGCAGAAATTTACATTTGCTTCAGACATACAAATTAGAAGGATGTTAGAAAACTCTGATTTTATGACTAAACCTAGTAAAATAAAAAAAAATCTTGACTCAGCGACGATTCCAACAATTTTTGAAAATTTGAGGAAAGGAAAGGAAAATTTGAGGAAAGGATGGCATTGAAAAATTTGAGGAAAATTTTTGTCGAAATGACCTAGAACTAAGCGAGCAAATTCCATGAGCACGAAGAGGACAACGCTCCAAAACGTAACAAAATTTTCTCGCACACTTCATAGAGTTTGCTGCTTCAACATACCTTAAACCTTCTTGATATTCTACCCACCTCTTAGGCAAAGCACACAACATACCTAACTACATACGTACAAACAAACTCATTCACACGTGCACACAAACATACACGATTTAATCAGTTGATATTCGGCGCCGCCGCTAGAAAGACGTAACTGCACAAGATGGTAGATAAATAAACACGTGTCGCCTTATGTCTCATACGTGGCCAGGATTTTTTTCTTGACTATCTATTTTCGGACCATCTCTAAAGGGTTAAGTTTCGACAAAACTTTTTTCGATGAAAGGGTTATGGTTTCGAGTTAAGTCGGTCAAAGTTCTTTTCGCTGACGGTACTTTTTTTGCCAAACTTTTTTGTTAAAAAACGATTTTTCACTGTAATGGATTTTTGCAGTGCAGCTTTCGTTTTAAATAATAAAATAATATCGAAAGTATAAAAACTTTTATAAAGATACCAATGCAATAACTATAAAAGAGATTATTCTCAGAATAATGAAAAATGTTATGAGAAAAAATTAATTAACCCTCAAAGTAAAAAATGCTTAAAATACATGTACAGCGTGCTAGACTAAAACAGAAAATAACAAATTCACAAAAACTGACTCCGAAACAAAAACACAAGCAAAATTAAATAACATTACAAAATTAAAAGGCGCTACGAAAAGAGCCGAAAACTGGGAAATTCGTTTCCAAAATGGCTGCAGGGGGTGGTGCGAGCGAGAGGGCAGATGGGGGGAAAGGGACGATACGATATGCCGGTCACGTTCCGGGCAAGGCGCGCGCGTGCTCTTCATTCTAATGCCTGAACACACACATCGCCGAACGCACGCACACATAACCGAAAAAAACATCGAAACACTTCACATACGTGTGTACGGACACCTACGCGCGTGTGTGTAACATAAAATACATAAACTTCCTGGTAAATAAGAGTAGATACAACTTTCTTATAAGTAAAGCCCGTGTTAGACGTTTCGGCTATATTAAATTCTGTCTTTTTCTCTTTTGCCTTCACAGGCTGATAGCAATGGGAAATCATATTTTTCTGTTATAAGCAGTTTTTTGTTCATCTCGGTTTTTATTAGGAAATCATTTATGTTTTACGTTCTTGGTAAATTGATTTCGTGGACCTGAAAGCGGATGAATCTTATGAGCACTGAAAACGTTATCATCGAGAATTCTAGATCCATAATTTTGCCTTTTAACATTTTATCTTTTCAATCTATCTTATCAAGCAAGAAAGCAAGAAAAATAAACTCAAGTTCAATATCTGCCGCATATGTTTCATGACGATGGCAAGAGTTATAAACAACAATGTTATGATCTTCGGCTTCTTTAAACCCACCTACCACACTTAAAGATTCACCATACATCTTCTCACCAACAAATCCACACTCAATTTCCATACACTTAACACAATCAAGATACGCATCTCTCTCAAGAAAATTTTCCACCATAAATATCCAACGACGAAAAATGTGTGTCCCATCAATCGGCGAATCGGTAAATACCATAAAATCCTTAGCATCATTCTCAGAACCGACCACCATAACGTCACCATTGTCTTGGACTATTTACATGCAGGTCCTGACTGCGGATACACGCCTCTTGAATGTGTAATACGGTCTCACAATTATATTTGATAAATTTATTTAAAGATGCATTTGAATAACCCGTGAAAGGGTCATCGTGAAAGTTCTGTTGGCACCGTTTGGATTTTGGATGGATTTTTTATCGTTTTTCTTTGGGTTATGTTTATGGTTTATGTTTGGACGTTTGATTAGTTTATGATGTGGTGGAGTTGGCAATTCTTCAGAAAACCTTTTTCTGTTTTCTAACTCTAAACTTCATGGATTAAATATGACAAACTATTGTTTTTTTTTTTTAATTAGATTTTGAATTTTACTCCTCTTAATATTATCGTCCTTAAATAATTTTACTCAGCCTTCATTAAAACGATCTTTAAGCATTATTCATCCTTCCTCACTATCTTTTCACCACAAACTACCAACATCAACCCAGACAACTTAATTGCTATAAACCCAAACGATAAGCAAGACCTTATCAAATCTTAACAACCTTCTGTCATCACATGCGTCAGCAGCCTCCTCTTTTAAGATAAGCGCATCAAAGTCATTTCTCATAGGCAGTTCTTCTGAAAATGTTGTAAGTCTTCTAATATTTTACTTCATCTTCAGTCCCATTGCATGACACTAAAAAAGAAAAATTTCTGATTGATACTATCTTACCATTTCATTACAATAATTGTCCTCAAGTTTTAAAACCTTTAATTTATACTCTTTAGTTGTAGCATTGGAATCTTGTTCGTCTCGGTACTCGTAGTGTAAAAAAACAATCCCTACACAAATCTTGCCTCACTACCCTTTCTACACAAACCACAACAGAAGCCCAGACATCTTCAAAGCTATAAACTCACGCGATAAGTAAGACCTTATCAGCAACTTTACAACCTTTTGTCATCGCACACGTCAGCAGCCTCCTCTTCTAAGATAACCACATCTGCATCCCGTTCACCATCATTGTCATCAATCGCCTTGTAAACATCATCTCGTTAGCCATTTCTATGAAAATCACCTGCTATGAGATCCGAGATATCTCTTTCATTCATAATAACGATACTACGTACGTGACGGGCCACCATTCAGCCTTCCTCCTTCCTTGGGTTTGAAAGACTGGTTTTTTATTGGCTAATAATTTTTAAACGTGTAGTGTGGTTGAATGAAAATCTGCTTCGTAAAAGTTTTAAGAACTTTTTGGATGGCTTCGTTATCTTCCTTGTAATAACTTTTATTAAAAGATGTGCTTGTTTTATAAGTTTTGCATTTTCGTATCTTTTTTGACATCAAAAACACTTTGTTCCCATGTCATCGTTTTCCTAGCCATTTCCTGTATCGAGGATTGGCTGCCAGTCCAACTAGATACAGTGGCATCTTTGTTCCCATTCGTACTACTTTATTTTTTGCAGGATTTATGAAATTCCGACCTAACTCCATAATCTCGTTCACAGGTAGAGATGACGGGTAGCAGTATATTTGATTACGTGCACCAAGCTGACCACGCAGAAATAGCTGAACAGCTAGGGCTGTCCCTCACTGGAAGACCTGGTCAAGCTGGATTGAACAGTCCAGCCTCAGGGAGTGAAGAGGGCAGTCAGCATGGAACTAATAACCCTGATGGTGAGTTGAATGTAATTGTAATTTAAATAGTTATCTGAAATCTGTTAGCTTTCAGAATAATCCCTTAGTAGAGAGGATCATTCGAATGGAAAAGTTTTCACTAAACATAAAATAATTATTTTGATTAAATCCCCTTTTCAAGAATTCAGAAGCATATTAATAAAGGAATTTTAATAATAAATTTTAATTTTCAATGTTTCAATCAAAACTTTTTTTGGCTTTTTACCTAATTATTTATCAGTCGGCTGTTCCACTTTAGATTACTTATAATACCGTTTAACATCATTTAAGTCCAGCCATTGTGGTAAAAACTCTTCAAAAAAGCCACTGAAAACAGTAAAGCGAAGACTTTTTACCGTTATTCATTCTAAACAGGTGTCACATTGGAAACGAGAAGCAATAAGAATTATCGAATCTTCGTTTCTAACAAAAAAATCTGTTCGGAATTCAATTAAACTCGACTTATTTCGGAGGCCGTTGCTCCATCGACAATCGGCGACAATACCGATCTAAAAATTTCACTCGGTATATCGAATCGCCCAATGCTGGCACTAATAAGTTGTGGATCAAATTGAAATTAGATTATGGAGCGTTCACGCCGTGTTGGGAGCTTATGAAACGGTCAATGGGGTGTCAGCACCAACCTTTACAGAACAAATTATAATTTCATTTCCAACGCTATGGGAATGTGGAAGGCTGACGATGATAACAACTGCGCATCAAATCAAGGCGCCGATGACGGCTGTGCCATTAAATCAGTCATCTGTTTAATTTTCTAAAGAGATGTGGGTGCCGACTTCAATTAAACGCGAAGATAGGCAAAAAATTCATTCGTATCTTTAATAATTTTCACCGTCAATGTTATCCGGTCGAATGAATTCAGAGTTTTTATTATTGTTGTGGCTTCGGTCGCTCTGTTGTCTGTTGAAAAACTTGCTTTAAATGCACACAATTCCATTTCAATATTTTCTTTTGATTGTTTTGTGTAATTTTTTGAATTCCTCGAATGAAATGAAATGGAACGAAATAAATTATATTGTTACAACCTTTGCACGAATACACTAAGGAAGTAAATCAATCAATAGATATAGTTTTCAGAGTCGGTGCACTAACTACTTTATTATTTTGACTTGCTTTATGAACTAGTATGAACAGTTTTTCCCTTTTCGAAGTCAAATTAGCAACTGTTTACTGATGAACAGAACAGATGCGATCAGATTTTTCCAAAAACTCCTTCCGTCTTAATCGTTAAGCGTAAGGATCCCAATTTTTGCCACCACAAGGTTACACCAATTATGTCAAACAAAAAAAACCGTTAACACATCAGACGTTTTTTCAAAAGCCACCATCAGTTTCACATCGAAGGGCTAGAATCGATTTCAATTTACACTGGGCTGCTAAAAAAACTCGATAAAAAAATCAATCAGGATAGAGAATCGAGATGGTTTGACAGTGCACCATTGTGTGGTGACGGGCGTGGTGAAATGACTCACAGAACAGTGGCCCATGTTGAAATCGCCACATTGTCACCGTGATGACCATGGCTTGATGTTTTCTGAAGTGTCAGACCTGTGGTTCTAAAAGTTGATCCTGGTTGGGGGTTGGGAGATCAGGCTGCAAAACTAGACTCATGAGAGGGATTCTGTTATAAGGAAGGGTTTTCCTAAAAGACGATGCCGCTGAAGTTTGCTAGCAAACAGTTATCAATGATTGATTTATGACAGACTCAGTTAAGAATAAACAATTTTAAGTCACAAAACAATAATAAAACTAAATAGCATTTTCCAATAACGAAATCACAAAACCTCTCAATAATATAAGAATTGAACGTTGCAAAGCAAAAACTCCAAACGTTTGCATAAAGCATGAATATTAAAGAAGTAATAGAAATGTTGGAGCCATTTAGATAATATCAGACCGTAAACGTTTTGCTGAGTATGCGACTCTCCCACATACCACTACAATGATATCTTGGGATATTGCCATAATGTGCTGTGCTGTCGCGGTATCGTAGGTGGTAGTAGTGACGTCAGAAGTATGCCTGGCATTATCCTTAAGAACATAAATTTAAATTCTCATCATCATTTAGGCTAAGAGGCTTAAAGTTTTTCAGAAGACTCTAATGAAAATTAAAGTAGGTACTTGATATAATTACCAAAATAGACAATAGAAAACATAGTCTTAACCTAAAAGTTAAGGAATCAAAAAGAACAACACACAACATGTCGAAACACAAGACATGATGCTCAATTTCTATGAAAAACGAGCCACCGTTTTTGTCCTACTTAAAACAGCCTGATATATCAAGGTTACACAAATATTTGTCCGCTGAGTCAATCTAGTTAAGTATTACAGCAACGTGATACAAATCGACATACCTTTTGTCCACTATAATGGTCATTGTGCCTATTGCCAAAGATTAAAACTTGCAACAGAACCACATGCGCGTTGAATTTCAAGTTGGTTGACAGCTGTTTAGTTTTCAATGTGGTCTTATTTGAAATGTTCAAAAAGGAAATTGATTTGGGCTGATTCGTAGTCTGAATCTTCGTGCAATATTGGGGATATTATTGGTTTATTTACGATCACAATACCCTGATGTTAGCAAGAAAGAAGTGTAAATGTACTGGCTATATATGCCGCAGACCAGATGATAGATGAGGTAAGCAGGTATTGTGCTGGAGACCCAGTACTGATCATAGGATTACGATCCTATGATCAGTACTGGAGCACACACACAGGAGTGTGTGTGCTTCCATTCTACCTCACTATAGTAGGTTCAAATCCTTTGTCCACTTTCTCAACGGTTAAACGTTTTCAAATGAAATTAATGATTCTCATTTTATGCTCATGGTTTACAAAATCTTTGCGATAATATACTACGTACACCCAGCACTAGATTAAATCTAGTGAACCTTTGTTCAAACCAAAAATAAAAGAAACTGATGACAAAACTTTTTTGTGCCAGATCGGAGCAAGGAAATAAAGGAACTGCGATGTATCGATCTATGACTAATAGTAGCAAAAATTGAAATAGGAACTTAAAAAATGTTATAAAAACCGCAGAGTGGACTATTGAAAAAACTACGATAAATGTATGATCATTTTCCTTAACCTCATCAAAAGCTTTTTGAACTTTAAACGCTTCGAACTTTACCTTTTCAGATTTATTTACTAATACGTAATTTTTTGTCGTATTTTTTTATTTTAATTTTTTGGGATCTGAAAAGACAAGATATGGTTGAATAAGGCCATACAACAAATTGGAACAAGTTACAGTAAAACTTCTTGGTCTAGTCTTGCATACAATTTCTTACAGTAAGGCTCTCGAAAAGTTTTAGAACCATCGTTAAATAACTTAGTGGCTGGTCCAGTGAAATCAATTACAGCGTAGTGTCGATCGTCCCGGTCTCATCGGAGCACAGATCTTATAATTAGCTACACGTCCATCCAATCAATCAACTCTCTCACTGATTGATTCACTTTTTAACTAAAAATTGACTCTATTTGTGTTAACATTTGGTCTATTTCGTGAATCTTTTCATTGCTTTTTTGGGTATGATATGTGTTTATTAGGAAAGGAATCAATTTAAAGTTTCGAGAATCACGGAATCAATCGTTGGACACTATTGTTATGTTTAAATTCGTTTTCAAGAAAACACCTAAAATAATTCAGTGTTTGGAGAAAAAAATATGAGGAGCAAATTTGCTACTAATGAACGTGATAAAAATAGGTATAGTGTCATATCAAAAAGATGCTATCAATAAATGGAATGAATCTTTAAACGGTTTTTATTAACATACATTACAATACATCAGTCGATATCGCATCATCTACACGTAGACACAATACCTACTGTACGTATAATATTTACGAAAACTACCGTTAATGTGGAAACAGTTGACAATCGTTATCAAAAGAAGAAACGAAGGAGAAGAGAAGAGAGAAGATCCAGTAATGACGTTCACCATTGAGAGCATTATTATTGAAATTGTTTTTTTTCTATTGTCCACAGTATCAGCACAAATGAGTCTAGCGGCTAGTGGGTCACTATACCGGGGGATGGACCGTGCCTTCTGTATCAGAATGAAAAGTACACTGACGAAGAGAGGGTGCCACTTCAAGTCTTCGGGATACCGGGTAAGGACACCAGTCTTCATGACGTGTAAAGTGAAGACGTAGTAGAATCTCAAATTACAATAGCAGAATGATATGTTTTTCATGTAAACAAAAGTCTCTATACCTAAACAAAATAAAGAGAAATACGCAATTAATTGGCAAAATTTAACCGTTATTATGCCGTGCCGTTAACCGTGTATTCTACTTTATCTCCACTTTATGCGTAGATATTACTGTCGATTAAAACATACTACCTATATAATTATTTTACCTGACATTAACATAATAAATTATGAAAATTCATAAAATAATGATTTTTAAAAATAATTTATTGACCAAGAAGACTATGAAAGTTTGTGGACATTTTTCTTATCTAGTAACTTATAGAGAGAAATATATGGACGCTGAATTTTCATTTTCGATCTAGGTTGGAAGAGGCAAGGAGGGTGAACCAACGAGGTCCGAGAGTGGTAACTGGCGGGTGGGTATCATGCAGAATGTGATAATTGTCAAAATTATAAGTTTTTGTCAATATTTCCAACATATTCTTCCAGCGTCTGTACTTAGACCGAAAATCCATGGTAAACAAAAGCGTTTCAACATCACCCTTTGATACTGTAAATCACCTTTTTCTCCACGTATATTCATGAAACTGTAATCTCATAACTCCATATCTACGCTGCGAGTAACAAATGGATTCGAACGACCTCTTTATCCGTCTTAGATCACAAATATTATTGGTTAGAATTATTGTTAGCTTGGGGTGCCTCAAGGCAGCATTATACGGCCCCATAATTTTTGCCTTAACTCGGTGCTAGGTCATAAAACGTGATTATATCACAAGCGACTTGCGAATACCGCAATAGCTGAGCGAAATTGCCGGTAGATTGTTTTCGGGGTGTAAATTCTCATTTTATTTTATAAGCAGTTTCTTGGTCACTTCCTTTTATATTTAGGGAGTCGTTCATTTCTTTATTGCTTGTCGATTGCTCTTTTATATCTATTTTAAAGGGTTGTTAGGTACTAAAGTAAAAGTAACAACCATAATTTGTTTTATCTTCATCTTAATAGGTAATATAGCTCTGTTTTAGATTCAGTAGAGCAATTAATACTGAAACGCTTTCGAGTGTATGTTACGCCGAAGGCTACGGTTTTATTGGGAAAATTGCAAATTAGTTGATCCTCCTTATATTTGATCTTCGAATTCGATTACCTGGTAATATGTATTATACGTGCCTCAGAAACATTACGGTTTGTAACAAATAGCTTTTCAGTTTCTCGTTATGTTTGAAAGTTTAATGTTCTTACATGAGACACGTTCCGAGTTTTCTATTTTACGAAAACGAAGTAAATGTGAAAGTTTTAATGATGTTTTTTATTTTGTTTGTGTTGAGTTCGTTTCTTGTTAACATTTTTATCAAAAATGGACTTCTGCTATCAAGGTTTGGCAGACAAGTAGGCATTTTATGTTTCTTTTGACATTTTATAATCGTTTCAGATATCTACTAGCTTCCTTTTGCGGAAGTTTTGTTTTAATTGTATTATTTTATTTTATTATTTACATCTCCTTCGTAAACCGTGACTATCAAAACTATCTTTTCAATTTGTTTCTATAAGCAACTCTTCAATGTCTATGTCTTTTATTCCAGGTGGTTCTGATGCTGTGCCGCCTCCGACCGCAGTATTCCTTTTCCCATAGTCGCAAGTCTCCAACAGTACTCCTGGGCATGGTGGCTCTAGCCATAGCATTACCACCACCATCAGTTCATGAGATCAGGCTGGAGTCTGACATGTTCGTCACAAGAATCAACTTCGACTTCCGAATAGCACATTGCGAGCCCAGGTAAGACTCAACATGATTTACTTTATAAAAAATCGTGAAAAAATATTAGGCACAGCCTTTTTAAATATTCCTCGACAAAAAAAAAGTTTATGACAATTGAATCTCGAAACACCCTAAAAATTCTCCAACTTACTCTTCTCAAAAAGATAGTCGAATTAAAAAGAGTCTTAAATTATCCCTTTTTCTTTTACCACATTCTGAACCATTATTTCACTGTCAATGATTTTGTCGGTTAATAAGGTGTGATTTTTATTTTCAGCCGAGTATCAGAACTGCTGGGCTACACAGCTGAAGAATTAACGGGGAAGAATCTCTATGCTCTCTGTCATGGGGAAGATGCCAACAAACTTAGAAAATGTCACGTAGATTGTAAGTATTTCTTCATTTTTGTATCTATCTCTTCTACTCCTTGTGTCATTATTTTCAATTGCAATTTCAGATTTGAGGTCTTGATTATGGTCATAAAAAGCAGCAAGTCTTGTTTTTTTTCTATCACCGTTAAACGGTTGATTATTTTAAATTGCTTTATTATATGCGTAGGTAGTCTTACATTCTAGAATACTGTTTTCACCTCCTCATTATTCGTCTACTTATGGATTCCGTTAATGACTTCCTATTATTAATTACACCTTTCAACATTTCTTTCAACAATTAATCAATCCAGTTAGGCAACATAAACTGTCACCTCTATTTCTAATTAGCCTTGCGAGTATCATCAATTGTCTATAAACGATGCATCGTCCACCCATGACCCAATATATGTGGTGAAATCCTTCGTAGGTTACTGTCGTAACGACCGATTTGTATTCAGTTTGTGGTCTATAGAAATCCATGTCAAGAAGACAGGCAGCTCAAGGCGCAAAGCGTTACGAGGAAAATTTATGAGACCAACGTTTTGTGGGAACATTTCTTTTATAATGATTTTCGATGTTACAGTTTGGTAGGCTTTTGGTTCTTGTTTTATAAGGAAAAATGTTTACTGTTCTCCAAAAATATTTTCTTTCTTGTTTGGTACTAGGATGTGTCGCATACCTACAGAGTAAATTATTTCAGAGCTGAATATGAAAACCTAATATTTCATTGAATTCAGAATTCCCTCAGAAATACGTTGTCATTTTGCGTTCGCCGCTTTGGCATTCTTTCCTGACATTTCGCACAGGATCATAAGTATACAGAGGAATTCCTTTTCAAGTAATGTAATCTTCTCGTATATGATATTATTACTTTCCTGCGCATCCGTCAGTGGAATACAATTTAGGCCTAGCGCCACGCCGGCCCGTCTCTACTCAAGTTGTGATTTGAATAATAATTTTTATACCACCATTTCGGTTTCCTCTCCCTTTACGTAGACGTGGGAAATGTCATGTCTTAATGTCCTACGAGATGGCTTTTTCTGTTTTATGGTTATTCCTACCTGAATTATTGTGTGATTCATGGTTTTTGTTGTTTTCAACTTCCTTGGTTTTTTTTAGGTTTTCTTGCATCTTTTAAAGTATCAATTTCCTTATTGAATTCTGTTGCTTCATAAGTTTCATTAGTATTGTGTGCATGTACTGTTTTATTTAACTTCTGCGAAGCTGCTTCTATGACATCCTATGTTGAAATGCTTTAACGTCGTATCAAGCGCCTGTGTTAATTCATCGATGAGGAAAATTCGTGACGACCTTAATGTATCTTTGTCATCTGAACTCAATCCGATCTAATACCGATAGCTTCACCACGAAAATACACGACTTCAAGAACAAAGATGACATGAATGGAAGGACTCATAATCCTGACGTAATCATTCAACCAATCATCGTACATAACAAGATGGCTGACATTTTGAATGCCAATCACGGTGTAGCGTTAACGTCATGCGGTTCTAGCACCTTACCATTTGATAGCTTTACGAGACCATCAATTTGAATTTAAAATGTACATCTATGTAGATGCCGGTCAAATGTGGACATTCCTGGTCTGGAATAACAATTGTAGATATTAGCATAAAAGTCCGGGTGTTTGTTAGAAAGCGGGTAATTTGGTTACAACTGTATACGCGGTTTGGTTACGAGATGACTTTATTGACGATCGCGAAGCGTATGATATTCAAATTTTGTGCATACGTCCAATAAAATTAAATGATTATGTTTGGGACTTCCGACAACAGTCTGTGACGCTTTGGCATTTGTTTGGTGTTCGCTGCCTGAAAAACAAGTTGATTTATTATTTATTGTGTACGATTAAACATAATGGCCCTCTGGCTGCTTTAAAGATGTCGTCAACAGCTAATAATATTATTATCACTTTGGCTCTGTTTTATTCCACGTAGACAATTGTAAATTCATCGTTTTGACCATATTTAATGGTATTGTTGTGAGCTTTCTGTATTTTGTCATACAACTAACTGCCGTACTCAGAAATATTTAATGATTACTTAAGCCATCCCTTAGTAAAGATTTGACATAAAAAACCTTCACGAAACTGTCAAAATCTTTACTAAGTGATGGGCATATGTAATCATTAAACCTCTCCGAGTGCGGCAGAGAGAACTGCTTTAGTTTTCTTATTTTATTATTATTCGAAAATTGTTTTGATTAAACTGATTTGTATATCATTACAAATACCTTTTTTAAAGTACTGCAATTGAATCTGCAGTTTTTTAACATGACAGGTGTTAAAAAACAGCATCAACATTCTCTTGTCCGAAACACCAAGTCTTTTTCTTCCATACTTTTCTATTAATTGTTATCTCACTCACTCTTAAGCCATATTATCTTCCAACATCCATCGTTTTTTTGGTAAACCACAAATCTTTAATAATTTGATGAATTCACGTAACATCACACATCCCTCTTGAAATTCTCTCAGCTGATAGCGTTATTGCCTTTCAGTTGTCCTTTGACGCATGACATCGACTGTTCCAATCATTACAACCATCAATTTTCTTCACCGACTTTTGAACAAAATAGACAACAAATACTCCATCAGTTTCACTTATTGGCTCTCCTCCAACATCAAATGCATCATAATTAAAAATCCACTGCCAATACAATACATCAACAATGCCAAAAAACTGTGTTAGTACTAATGACTCACGTATCACTAACACGTGTTCACTATGTCCTTTGTGTAACGAATCTATTGAATATAATGACGATAGTACTTATACGTTTACATTTTTGTTTGTTTCATGCTATTGTTCTAATGATCACGCTGAAGGTCAGATGGTTTAGGTGATCCTATAGTCCTGTCGATATCGAAACGATCGATGCAAAATCGCGAATTTACTACTTTGACTTCAACCAAAATTTTGCCTGACCGTGCAGTTTTACCCATACACTTAGTACGTACATGCTATACTTCACAATGCGTTCTATCATTGCATTAATTTTCTCCAGCTTCAATCGCGTGAGACACTCAGTTCCACATCTTCTTTTCTTCAGTATCTAAAAATTACTACCGCTAGCAGCCGGGCGGCAACATTCTCGTATACATTCGGCTTTGGCACCAGGCTTGTGCTGAATCAGGGCTATCTCAACATGTGTGCAGCACAGTGCGCTTATTAGGAAAAAGAAAACTCCGATTGATAAACGAGCCATATCTTTCTTATACTAAACGATAATCTCTTTTGTTCCAGTAATGAACAAGGGTCAAGTCCTGACGCACTACTATAGGATAATGAATAAGCTCGGTGGTTACACCTGGATGCAGACCTGTGCCACGGTCGTCTGCTCCTCCAAGAATGCTGAAGAACAGAATATTATTTGCGTCAACTATGTTATCAGGTAAGTTTGGTATTGAGAACATGATCACACATCTTACAAAAAGTGATTTTCCCGAAAATCTCAAACCAGAGACCTAAAATTTTAAAGACTGCACTGGTAATTGTAGTGATATTTTATGATCATATTACTAATCATCACCCTTTATTCCTTTTCAGTGGTCGCGAATACCCAAACACAGTAATGGACTGCTGCCAACTAGAAGAAAGCGTACAAGGAGTAAAGAGAGAAGAAACAACTGGGGACCCAGAAAACGGTCCACCTGATACCGACAACTCGGGAGCACCGCCCGCTCCCCCGCGTCATCAAGCCGAACGAACCGAACCTCCAACGAACACTGACTCGGCATCATCGGCTCCAGTACCAACCTCTGACGTCACTCACCTCACAAGACTGAGCGACGCACAACCTTTACCTGTACACACGAGCATAGAAAGAACTTCACCAATGCCAGCCAGAAGACAGAAGAAACGAAAGCATACGACTGACTGTGATGACGAAGCGGAAAGAGATGAAGAAAGACGAAAGGCTGCTTCTAATCCTGGAGCTGCAATTTCTCCGGCAGAACGAGACATTTCCAAAACCAACCTAGCAATACCTGAAGGTGGGTCTGATGCGACATCAGTGAGAGACTTAGAAAATGCAATGTCGAAGCACTTACCATCAGTAGCGATGGATGGAAAGGAAATCTCCCATAGGCCGACAGACTTCTCAACAGATGCGCTCTTAAAACAACAACAGCAGAAATCCACGATACAGTGGATAGGAACACAGAACCATCACTTGAACCCTCTAAACAGGCAGATACCAACTAACCATACTTCCACACCAGCGTCAGCCTTGTTGAGACAACTTTACGCAAATAGAGAAAGCGTTATCCGAAGCAACTTCTTAGGTGATGGCAGAAGTGGTGGTTACTATTCCGGTGACGGCCAATCAGGGCCCTTACCGACCCCACCGGGCAGTGAAGGCTCTGGTTACGGTGAACAATTAGGACATAAGGGTACAGACATAGGATCACTAGCATACGGAGGATACGCTGACTACCATTCGGCTATGACGCCTCCAGGCTCAGTATCCCCAAGAGACAAGCAACAATATGCGTTGCCGTATGACAATAGTGCTTATTCCGAAGCGTTAAGGCACTCTTACTTAGGCGAAGCTCCTCTTCCGTTGAAACCTCAGGCGTATTCAGCGGTTCCTGGAGCGTTAGATTATGCTTCATCGTTAGATCAGTCGCAGTTCTTCCATCCACCTTCATCTTTCCATTTGTATCACCCTCAGGCGCACTCCGCGCATGCGTCACATTCGCACCAGCCTGTAGATAAGTCCGCCCCACCAAATACAAACTGGTACTCGTCAGGCTCATAGCCGAATCTTCAGTAATCTTCGTCTTTTGTTCGCAAGCTTGTGTTAAACCGATCGTTGTTAAGTTTTCACGTTCTGTTGTTTCGGGGCTCAATTAGAATTAATGGGAATATCCCTGATGCATTATCATCATCGGAAAATGTATACGGATAACAAGACTTCCAATACTAAAATACTCAAAACGACAGTTTAAATGGAGTTCTCTATTTTATTGGAGTTCATATTTTTGAATACTCTTAGGGGATGTGCCAAAAACTGTGCTTCGGGCACTGACCTTGCATTTATATCAATCACATACTCTTACATATTTTTAAAGACGGAAAGCATTTTCTAAAAATATCGATATGGATAATCGATGTCATTTACAAATAATCGATTTTCTTTTAACATGACTTTCGATTAAAATGATTTAATCGTTGGCCAGAAATAAACACAATGCAGATCAATATTTATCGATAGAATATCAAAAATGTTGTGTACTTAATTTTAACAAAATTAAATAGATTTTTATTTAATAATTCAGTGAAATCATAAGCTATATCAATAGCTTCTTGCATATCATTTATAGTTAAGCTTTTTGTAAATTATTGTACAATAGTTTATCAACATGACTGTATTTAGGCGATAATATAATCATTTAACATTGTAAATTGTAGAATTTAAGTATTGTATATTATTTTTATTAATCAATATAAGGTTCCATTGTAAATAACTACTTGTCATCTACACTACTAGAATTAAATCGAATTTCAAACAAACTATCGACAAAATCTTTATCGATATGTTACTTCTCTTATTTTGACAGTTGAAATTCACGCCGCCATTTTATATTTAAATATCGTCACAATTTTTTGGAAATCAGTAAAGATATCATCCCATTATTGTCATTTAATTGATCATGACAAAATAATTTATTGTAGCCAAAATACTCAAAACATTCCAGTTTTTTTTATTATATTCAAGCCAAATACAATTTATTATTTTTATAAAGAAAATTGTAATTTTTATATTAATTCGATTAGGTGTTATTACAATAATGATAATTGGTAAATATTTATGCTATTTTTAACTGTGCAATACGAGTGGAAAAAGTTGTTTATTTCAATTTTTATAAGGCTTCGTTAATGTATCGTAATTATAAGGTAATAATTATTAAAATTGTAATAAAGTTGTAATTATATTATAATAAAATTGGGATAGGCTTGTCATGCAATTATCTGTTATGTTTTTTTTAAATATTTTCTTCTGAAAATTCAACGTCATGTATTTGTTTCTTTGGATCATGATTGAAAAAGGGAGTTTATTTGTCCGAATAAATAATTAAGAATTTTCAATGGTTTTGTTTTAATTATTCCGTGTTACAAAAGAGAGGTCAGGTCAGTGACAAAAAGTCAGTATGACCGACGTAACATTTATAATACAGGAAAGTATTTCAACTATTTCAAGTAGGCCAGTTACAGGCTCAGCGAAAGGGAGTGTCAGACTTCTACTGACTAAAAACCACCCATGTTCCTTCTTAACCCTTCATGTCGAGGCCACGGTATCTCTTGCGAACAACCCGCAACCCGACGGGGATGTGGGGCTTCGAGTAGTGTTTATACGTGTATCGAATGCCAGCATACCTGCTAAGTTGGTTAGACGGCCAATTCACAGATACCAGCACGCGTAGTATGGCGATTCTATCTCTATTCTATCAAGAATAGACAAAACATTTTCCATACAATTTGACATGAAATTTTGCTACAATCTGTCATTTTGTCGATTCTTCCGTCGACAAAACTCGTTTCTACGGTGGTCATGCTACGCGTTAACAAAAATAGGGTTAACTTTACTTAAATTCTAATGGTTGATTTTTATACATAATTACATAAAATATTATTACAAAATAATATTGAGCATTGCCAGACACTTTCCGACGACCGAAGGGGTCATAACTTCCGCCAGACGCTATATGCTTGTAAAGTTAGAGCGGCTGTTCAATGAAGGCAAGCAACTAGTAGCAACTACTGTTTTTTCGTGAAAAAACAAAGAGAGATCATAATCGGATCATCGGACGCGAGAGGTCGCCGCCGCCGATCGCCGCTACGAGGACACGGCGGGGCTCGGCCCAAGCAGGGCAGACCTCCACGGTGTGCTCCGTGTAATTCGGGCCTTAGATCATCTTCTCTCGTGGTTTTTTTCACGAAAAAAGTCTTAATTGCTTGCCTTCATCGAACAGGCGCTCTAACTTTACGAACTTCAAAGCGTCTGGCGGAAGTTATGGCCGAAGGAAAGTGTCTGGGAACGCTTAATATTATTTTGTAATATTTTATGTAATAGGGGTACCTATATAATATGTATAAAAATCATCTACGCAATTTTTTTTGCTGAGTAACGACTATTTTTGGTATACACACACAATCGCGGTTTACGGTAGCGCTCAAGAATAGCACTTTAAACACTGTGCTGATGGATGCATGCAAAAGTACACCATGGTTATATTTAAACCTTTTTTTAACCTTTACTTATTTTAAGTGCTAAAAAATTGAAACTTTGTAAAGATTATCGTCTAGAACCAGTACCTACTTCTCGGTGTTTAGTTTTGTTTGACGAACATAAGCAAACAATATGTCGGGTTAAAAAAAATAATTTATAAGAAAACAAAAAGGTTTGTTTAAATTCATTTATTTATTCAGTCATAAAAACGTCAGTACATTAGTCGATCGGAATGGTAATTAAAATAAGTTATTAAGTAAGTCATTTTCATGCAGAATTGGTAAAAATAAACTTCTCCTCATAAGATGTTGGCGAAAATTGTAAATGTAATTCTAACAAAATAAAAACTAGTTTGAAGATTCTTTTTTAAGTGTGGCGTTTGTTATTTTAAACATTTTTTTTTATATTCTCAATGCAACGCAAAGTCTTGAATAAACATTAGCTGAATTACTTAAGTTATTTAATTGCCAAGAAAATATGTACTGGTCGCATTTATAGCGAAAAATCGATGTTCAAAAATGTATGAATATGCAATTGATTTAAAAAATCTTTTCAATAATATCAAAAGTATAATAAGGTTAACGCAAATACTTATTTAATAACACAATAGCAAATGCAAAAACACTTGAAAACGTGATTAATAAATGTATAAAATTGTAGGTTTAAGATCTTTGAGTAAAATAATATACATAATTGGACGGATATAATCAAGTGGATTGTCTTATAACTAAACTAAAAAAAAACGATATACAAAAGCACATGAAAATGTCTACTGATTCAAATCTTTTCAATGATATAAAATGTATAATAAGGCTAATCTAATTAGTTATTATATAATACATAGGCGACGATAACGAGATTCAAAAATGTATAAAAAGTGTATGTTTAAGATATTTGTATAAGTAAAATATAATTGGACGGAAATAAACAAGTCAATTCTTATAACTAAGGCCAAAAACAAAACAGGGTAGTGCGAACACCTCAATGGTTTTACGGGATTATTAACGTGAGCCAGAAACGCAAGTTCATTCGAATAACGCATTCTTTTTATGCATTGCTGGTTCACTCAACGTTAAGAGGCATTGATTGATGAATGAAGTATGCAATTATGCATCACTATCATCCTGCTTTTGTTCCATATTACTAGGGTCCCGCCCAGTAGTGAAAACATTGTAGACTGATTACATTAATCTAACTACAATTCCTTGCTGTGCTCAGACTGCTCCGCACTAGACAGATTTGTTTTTGTCTAAATTAAAGCTAAATACACTAAAGATAAGCTAGGCACACCTTATCAATAAATGCTATTTGATTTAACAGCTGCTACAGGTTCAATTTGTATAATATAATCTATCTGAAAAACTTTGATGAAAGTGTGAACATGGTTCAGGTTATATTCTAACGCAATTTCTCGCTCGCAACTTTTTTTTTTTAAAACATGGTTTTTTTAAGCTGCGAGATTAAAATGGGACTGGGCAGGCCATACCTGCCGGATGCACAGCGGAGGATCCGAATATGGCCCGTCGGGGCTGCGGGTTGTTTGCAAGAGATACCGCGGCCTCGACATGAAGGGCTAAGAAGGAACATGGGTGGTTTTTAGTCAGTAGAAGTCTGACACTCCCTTCCGCTCTGCCTAAGAGCGGGAGGGGTTATTTGATGATTTTCCACCCACCACAAAAAAAAGGGTCCGGAATATGGCAAGATTGGAGGCCTGACATGCGGGGTCGCGGCAGACGGATGAAATCGCGGGAAGTCTTGGATAGCTTCCTCGCCAGTTGGAGAGAAGACGCATATCGTGAGAAGTAGAAGAAATGTGGAGGCCTTTGCCCAAGAGTGGGTCAATACGGTCTAACTAAAAATATGACTCACTCTCACCTCAATATTGTCGAATATAAAGCAACTATATGGGTACCAGAGGACTAGGACATCGCACTAGGCTGCATGATGACATGCTGGAGCCCCTGGCTGCAGCATTCATTAGTACGTGTATGATTGCACTGCAGCCGAATGGCTTTGCGCAGTCAGAGCAAGCCGAAGCGAATTTATTGTGTTTCGGAACTGTTGGTTCTAACAATATGAGGTTGTCACCTATTTAAAGAGATCATCGACTGGCTGGTCAATTTATCGGTTGCAGCAGCCAGGATGCCCAGTGCGACGGGCCTTAGGTGATTTAAAATTAGAAATTCATTAGATTTGTTCACATTTTCATCAAATAGTCTTGGTAGAAAATGTGTATATGTTAAAAGTTAAAATACAATACAAATTATAAAATAATATGTTACATCATTTTGAACACAATGAAAGATACACATAACAGTCAACTTGTGAGCCTTTTAGAAAGCATTTAAAACAACTGCTTTTAGGCACATTTGACATAATATACAACTACTTACATATACAACAAATATATATAAATCTACTTCATAAATTCTACTTATATATTAAAAAGGTTGTGCAAATCTAATAGTCAACAGTCATTAATTTCATTTCATACTAACTTTACTGTGTTTTAATTTACGTAAATACAATACTTGAATCAATATGCCTGATTTCTTTTTTTTCATTGAAAATTCATTGGTCAAGCGAGTGATATTCATATTACCTTACTGCAAAACATTAGTTTTAATACTCCACTAATATTTCTATGTTTGGCGACTGCATCTCCAAAATGATTTGGTATTGGGAGAACACGCAGAGCCAGCAGTAGATCTGAAAAAATAACAAAGAATAATTCATTCATTTTATTCTCATCAACCTGCCCATAATATGAGCAGTTTATGGGCCGCTTTTGGCACCAATATGAGCCCCATATTGAGGCCAAAAGTGGTTAAAACCTTTATATTGTCAAATATAAAGCAACTATATGGGTACCAGTGGACTAGGATATCGCACTAGGCTGCATGCCCATGATGATATGATCCATAGGTGTCAAGTTCGATCGCTAGCTTTAGGTTTTCGGATTTATGTGCGTATTGTATAATTATCACTTGCTTCGGAGAAGAAAAACATCGAGAGGAAACTAACATGCTTGAGAGATATTTCTCGACGGCATGTAAAGCCAAGTCCGAGGTCCATTGGCGGGATGAAAACACTGACATAAGGCTAGGAACCGACCCCGTCGGGGCTGCGGGTTGTTCGCAAGAGACACCGCGGCCTCGACATGAAGGGCTAAGAAGGAACATGGGTGGTTTTTAGTCAGTAGAAGTCTGACACTCCCTATCGCTCTGCCCAAGAGCGGGAGGAGTTATTTGATGATTTTCCACCCGCCAAAAAAAAAAACTAGGAACCGACAACACGATAAAGATGAAGTAATTTTATATTTATCATTCTCCTTTGAGTTAGTTTAGTAAAGTTAGTGTAATGCAGTGCAGTGAGTGCTTCGCTACGCTTAAATAACACGAGAACAAAGTGTCTTCAACTTAATAGAGACTATAAGAAAAGTGCCAATGGACACATTCTTAATTTTGTAAGTTTTAGCAAATTAGGTTAAATTTAAATTACTTATTAGCCTCAAGGTCTAGATTGTAATTGTATGAGTAACCGTACTTCATAATGAAAAAAAAAATATCATTCTCCTGCCCTTATTGGGGACCAATTTATTTTCGGATTGGTATATCGATACCTCCACAGTCACCTCCTGTCTAGCCACATAATCTTACAGTCTCATAAGTCAGACCTATATTAAACTGACCATCAGTGACACAAACAACGATTTCCACATCCACATTTGTGGAGTGGTAATTATGTTTTCCCTACTCGTTGGCTATTCTTTTCTGATTAGTTTCGTTGGGGGATCCAAGTCAAATTGTTTTTTTTAAGGTTAAGTAAGTTTTCTTTGATACATGATAAGAAAAAAATATATTTCTGTAGTACTTACGTTGTATGCCATCCACAGAAAGTCCACAAGGGCAGCAAAGGTGGCATCCAACTGAAATGACAAACAAAATAATTAAGCCATTGAAATTATAATAATGCAGTATTCCATATTTAATGGAATTGAAATTAACAGAACCAACATGATTTTTTTTGTCATTAATAAGCGGTGGCCCAGACTTACGAACAGTAAGTTGTGGGTTAAAACAAACTTTGTGTAATTTATTTCATCACCGCTGTTCTTAAAACGGCGAAGGAAAACATCGAGAGTAAACATGTCTTAGAACCAAAAAAATTGAAGACATGTGACATCCACCAATCCGCACTGAACCCTCTCCCAGAGAGAAGGCCTGAGTTCCTGCAGCGGGAACATAATAGGCTAATGATGATGGATGATGAATTGATAAGAGATTTTATTCCTCGAAATGGTTTTGCAATAAGTACAATTTTTTAATACAGTACAATCCCAATTATCAATCTGCAAAGTAAGCTTGTAAAACAGTTGAGATGAGGAAAGTGTGGAGAGTTGTCTTTCCTCTATTGAAAAGGGAGAATCTGTTTGGAAAACTAGTCTGGTGGATTCTTATAAATATCGTAGTCTGACAGATACTGCAAAGATTTTTTCAGGTCGGCATGATGCCCAGTTCATATGTGGATATACAAACACCGCGACACTGTCGGACCCATGTTTACTCTCTGACAATTATGAAAGTAACTCACGTAAATGTAATATCCTCCAAGAAGCCAGAGTCCAAATAACAGCTGGAACACGATGATCAGTCCCATAGTGGACAGCCATGGTAGAATGAAGCCTCGCATCCAGATGTTGATGCCAACCACCTGGAATTTGATGAAAATACTATATCAGTTTGGCAAAAACTACAGTCTAAGTTTGGCAAAACGTCAGTCATTATTCAAAGTTTACAGTTTAAAGCAAGTAAGAAGTTTAATTTATAATCGGTTTACAACCAAGATATCTTCTATTTAATAACATTATTATTCTCTAATACAACAACCTGTGCTCTGAATTACTAGGTCAGCCACTTACAAATACAACCCAGCATGGAAGGAGGTGGGCTGTGGGTTGTTCGAAAGAGATACCGCAGCCTCGGACACGAAGGGCTAAGAAGGAATATGGGTGGTTTTTAGTCAGTAGAAGTCTGACCATGGTACATAAGCGTGGTTTCGTGCAAAGACAAATAATTCCTCCATCGAAACTAGCTACGTACAAGGACAAATCATTCCTTCATCGAAACTAGTTACGAAACTACGGTGTCGTAGACACAATATAGAGGGATATACCACATTTTCTGATGTGATATTAAATTATTTAACATTGTAATACCAGAGACAGATGCAGGAATGATTGAGCTTATAACAGTTTATTGAACTTGTTTTTATAAAACTTACCATCAATATAGAGAAGATGATTAACAGTATGAATATTACAATGAATATACTCCCAAATACTTGCAGAGCTGAAACATAATAATTAAATGGTTAAAATAATAATTAAGTTGTATTTTTATTTTACTAAGCCATGTTTACACATAACGGGCAAAATGTGGGTGTTCAAGTACTGTAGGTACACCTCTGCAGGTAGTGCATGATGTTATGTTTCTGTTACATTTTGTTTAATTTCTGTTTATCATAATGAAAGATGTTGATGATTGTATGGACAGACCCACAAATTCCTATTCAACAATTGATTTTAATATTATTTTTTCTTAATTTTAATCTTGTGTTTGTAGACGGCATGATACCCAACAACAACTTTATTGATTTTTAGAAAGTAGAAGCTGTTACAATTAGCAGTTGTAACTAACTACTGTAGTTTAACACTTACATTTTTAACAAAGAAACAGGAAAGCTGCATGAATAGAATTGTAATATATAAGTTTTTAAACTGGCATGGTCGCTAACACTAAAAGTAAACATGGTAAATATCCCGTTTTCAGTATTAATAATATAATTTGTGTTGTATAACGGGCTTGAATAGAACTCCTGACTGATTGAATGCTATAGGTTCATGTGTACCTATGTAATCTTGCTACTGGTACATAGAAGTCTAATAGGCACTTTAAAAGGTCTCTAAGTAAGATGACCAAACATTAGTTCGTTGGAACCAAACGTAAGCAAAGCGTGAATGACGTAAGTGAAAGTATACTCACATCCTCTAACATCAGCTTCAAACAGCGGGTTCCAGAGCTGTGTAGAGTCTCCGCCATCCATTTGGTAAGCAATAAACGTGATCAAGATCACACTCATCGCAACTGTATAGACGGCAACAGCCCGACTTCCACTCTTCACGCTTGAAGACCAAATACATGGCGACCAGCATGATTCTAGTAATGGAGCCATATTTTGTACTTTTAGAACACTCTTTGGTATTCACAAGCTAGGTTTTTGTAACTATTTCACACGTATTTTGCGAGAAATTCGCACGAACAATAGCCACAGCCACACCTAGAAATTAACAGTTATTTTTATGAAGGTTTTTTGACTGAAAACTTTGTAGATTTTGCTTGTTCCAATTGTGTCGAAGTTTTAAATTGGTGGAATGTCGTGTATTTTAAGTTTATTCTTTTACAACATTAGAAAATTGATATATTTGGGTCATTAAATAACGCCCAAACAACTTCGTTGTCGAAAACTTTTGAATTAGAATAAAAAGTGTCAAAGTTAGAAGTGTTGTCAGTTTTCTTGCAAATCTCTAGAATCTTTCTCGTTCTAACTATCGGTTCGAGATGAGAAAGAGCAAAATAGATACGCTCAATATGTAGGCGTTGTCTGAACCCGTGAATGGAACACGCCCTCACGTACCACAGATAACCTATAATTACGTTTTCTATAGTGCAAGGAATTAAATAAGTTTAGTAGAGGGATATTGTAAATTTTTAAAAATATCCAGAGAAATACCATTCGTAAAAAGGTAATACTACAACAAAGATTAGCTAACAAATTATACTTGGTTCAGTTATTGGTTATTTATTATAGTCACAAACCGAGCGGCGGCAGTGCCATCTGTCGAATAAAGCAGTGAAACACTGTATTCAAGCTTTGAAATGTAGTTTCTGAGGGGTGTACAGAGATAACGGTAAAAATATACGAACGGTATGCTGCACTTTCAGGCAGTTATTAGATAATCATAATTATTAGAGTGTGTTCTGGAATGGATATCTACCCAATAATGGATTTTCTTCTTACCTACCTTGTCTCTTGATTAAATATTTTTTAACTATTTCTGTTAATTGTCAAAATATATTACAAAAAAAGAGCTAGATAAGTAGGTTTTTGCCATGATCCAAATGATACAGCACATTCCTCAGGGATTTCTCGACTTTCCAGTGCACTTCCTTCCTATTGATATTGATTAATTTGCATTCAATAGACACATTCGTGACTTGTTATCAATAAAATAGAAAGTTTATAAAGGATATCGGTACTATAAGATACCTACCTGGGTATGCCTAATTAAATAGAGGTCAGTGACCGTAAACATGCTTGTAAAAGTACCTACCTAGACTTTCCTATGATATGATTTGCTAGGGTACCTACCTACTGTCCTCAGATCTAAGACGTAGGTAAATTAAGTGAGTAATGGGATGTATCCATGACAACAAGTCGGTGACTCGTTTGTTTTCATTGTCTTTCTTTGTGACTGAAAGTAATGTACCTATCAAAGTTATTTTCAGCTTATTATTTAGTGTTTTTTGGAAATTAATTGTTTTTTTTTTTTAAAAACACTGTCTTCCGCATCCAGACTGTTCCAAGCTCTTTTTGCAGGTCTTCGTCAGCTCACCAAGCCGGAGATAGTCCCATATCACGCTTGCTAGCGCTTGCTTGCGGGTCTCCACTTCAGGCTTCATTTTTATAATTGGCCACCAGTCCTTTGACAAACATGGCCGGCCCATTGCCACTTCAGCTTGCTTACCTGTTCCGCAAGTTATGTATGTCGGTTCAAATCCAGTTCTTTTAGGAATAGGTACATTGATTTTGGATTCATCTTAGCGTGTCGATGGCAATCTACATTGTGTTGCCCCAGAACTGAGCCATTACTTTCGATAAATTGAATTGTACATAATTCTTCAAACAAAACATACTTACTCACGCCCTTTTCCCATGGGGGTACGCACAAACCACAGAACGCCACTTGCTACGATCCTTACATACTCCTTATGCCTCGTCCACATTCATACATCTGGTCATACAAGCACGCCGGTTACAAGTACCTACTACACACCTGTCTTTTCTGAAGAACGGCACCAATAAGATCAGTGTATGTCTTTCTAGGGCGTCCCCTCCCGGTGTTACCACTCAAATCTGCCTTGTAAATCCTGTTACCTTTTGTTGTTGTTGTTTAGTTTAAATGTATGTGTCTATGTGTCTTCAAAGAAACTTCAAATAAATAATAGAAACCCAAATTGGCCCTGGAAATGGGCTTTATTTTGGTTTTGGCAGAAGAACTGCCGACAAATTGACCTAAACCAAACTTCGATCGTAACTTTTGGTAGGCCTAGGTGGACCAATGGCCCTAACGAAGATTGCAAGGATCCGCTGAATTCAAGAGGTACGGAACCATTCAATCAAATCAAATCAAATCAAATCACTTTTATTTGTTAACACAGGTATAGAGATACAGATCTTGAGTTTGGTGAAGAGAGCGCTATGTTATGCCAAGAGGCGTACAAATATGGTGTGCATCTAGCTCAAATATATATTTTTAGTTTTTTTAAATATGGAATACAGCTATCTGTCGTTTTTAGACCACACATAGACCTCACACAGCGTTTCTGCATCCTAAATACAACTTCCCTATTAGCCGACTGCCCCCAGAAAATAATTCCGTACCGTAAAACAGAAGCTACGAGTCCGTGGTATGCTACTAGTAATGTCTCAATATTAACCTTTTTTGAGAGTTGGAATAGTGCATAAGCAGATTTACTTAGTCGTTTACATATTATGTCAGTATGAGTGTTCCAAGTCAATTTATTATCAATAGTTATTCCTAAAAATTTAGCACTATCAACTTCCTGAATTTTATGGTCTTTATAATTTATATTAATGTTAATATTTTCACGACGCTGATGGTATTGCATGATGTTGGTTTTGCTTAGGTTAATTTTCAAATTATTATCATTAAGCCAGTTTATTATTTTAGTTAAAGATTCATTAATATCATTTTCATAATTATTTATGTCATTGCATTTTATTATAGCGGTGCTGTCGTCTGCAAAAAGAACCATCTTATGTTGAATTATTTTTGGAAGATCATTGATGTAAATCAGAAATAGAGGTGGTGCCAACACGCCACCTTGTGGTACGCCATATTTTATGGCTCTTTGTTTTGAGTAATATACAGTTTCTAATTTGGTTTTCGGACATAATCGAGAGACTTCGGTGCATTGAACTCTATCAGTTAAATATGATTCTATCAATTTTAGGATATTTCCCCTTACGCCGTAGCCATATAGCTTTTGTAGCAATATCTCATGGTCAACATAATCAAAAGCTTTCGTCATATCACTAAAAATAGTACAAATTGGATTATTTTTATCAACTGATGTCATAACACTATTTATTAAATCAAACAGTGCCAAGTTAATATTTATGTTTTTGCGAAAACCTTTCTGTTCATTGCAAAATAAGTTATATTTTTCAAAATATGTATACATGGAGTTGTATATAACGTTCTCAAAAATTTTGGACAAGACGGAAATTTTTGCAATGGGTCTATAGTTTTTCTTCGTTTTGTCACCTTTTTTAAGTAAAGGTTTAATAATAGCTTTTTTTAAGCTGTTTGGAAATATGCCATCAGCAATGCAGAGGTTAATAATGTGAGCTAATGGCTGTGCTCAATGTGGCGACACTTTGTGGACGCCTCTGTGAGCAGTGGACGTCTTCGACTGAAATAATGATGAAGTTTCCGGTAAATACTTTTAGTTTCAATCAGAAACTAAATGCATCTTTACCACAATGCAATTTTTTTTTTTTTTAATTTTTTTTTTTAATTAAAACGTTGCCCCACACTAGGAATTTCTCCTGTATCGTGGGTGCGTTCACAAACATTAAAACTCACATACACAAATACCCAGACCCGGAACAACTATCTGTAGGCCATACAAATATTTGTTCCGTGCGGGGATCGAACCCGCGACACGCAGCGCAGCAGTCCAGTCGCCCAGCCACTGCGCCAACCGTGTCGTCCGAATTAAAACGTCATTCCTCCTAATAGGTTGACACTCCACCAACCATGCATGAACTAAAACAAAAGAAAATCTCACATTGATCTCTCAACTCCGTCACGGCCATCCGTCCATCAAGCAGTACCATACAACATTCATCAAGCAAGCTTGTGTAGTTGTGTGTTGTGTAGGTACTGTAATCTGTAAAAATAAAACAAACATGACATTACAAAAACAATGACCGCGCAACAACTGGGAGTTTCTGAGAATCGAAGAGCCGTTACGATGTTCTGGTAAAGTTGGGGTGTCATTAAAAGCGGGTTTAAAGGAAAGTTTTATTTCTGCGTCTCTTTCCCGCGTTCTAGGCTGTTCAGCTGTGAATGTGTTCTCTAGGCCCTAGAGAATACATTCTCCAGAGTCGGGGACATTCGAATTAATAATTCGAATTAATAATATTCGAATAGGTAATTAGTCATCTCCAAAGCATCGTGAAGGGCCAAATAGAATGTGCCGGTGTGGAACTGAAGATGTGATAAATAGGAAATGTGTTATGCGTTTTCACAAACCCAAGGGGTCCTCTAAAAAACCTTAGGTAATTACGCCCTAAATCTATTGGATATCCCATGTTAGGATTAGCGATAAGAATTGAAATGTCAGCAGTGCCATAATACTTCAGCATTCTTTTCATTGACACTTTGTATTAATGCAAACGAGCATTCGCTTAAAACGTGCGGCTGACAGCTTCCCACTTTACCAAATATTTAAATTCTTGTCAACAATCAAAAACGCGGGCTGCGTCCCACACACAGTGAGACCACACATAAAAATATAAACGAACGAGATTTCTACTTCATATTTCATTTTGTTATTGGCTTACAGTGAAATAATATCAATAGTCTATATTATAATATGTAACCGTGACTGCTGAGATGACGAGTATTATAGAAGCTTGTATGGAAGAAGAAGATATGCTGCACCGAACCAAATAAATTGCAATTAGGGTAAGAGAACGATGACACACTAACCGATGTTTTTTATGAATTTCTAGAAGTTCTTGTTGAATTTATCGGTAACTAGCGGACGTCACGCGGTTTCACCCGCGTAGTTCCCGTTCCCGTGGGAACAGGGATAAAAAGTAGCCTATGTCACTCGGGGATAGTGTAGCTTCCCAACGGTAAAAGAATTTTTTAAATCGGTCCAGTAGTTTTGGAGCCTATTCGTCACAAACAAACAAACCAATCTTTCCTCTTTATAATATTATTAGTGTAGATTTCATCCTGGTTAGATTCATTGAGGATTGCCAGTTAGCTGTTAGGTACTTTTTTTTTATGGGACAAGCCCGCCACACTATTCCCAAACCACTGTAACTCCTGTTAACCAAATCAACAGTGGCGACCACAAGAAAAGCGCCGAGACAATGAAGCTTGACGAAGTCCCAGGGAAACGATTTAACTGTCTTGGATCCCACAATGAAATTAATCAGAAAAGAATAGCGGAGGAGTAAGAAAAACAATCATAATTTCCACTTCCCTCCATATAAGCAGGACACAGAACAGAACAAGGCCAATAGACACACAGGGACGTATGCTAATTCTACTGCTTGTTATACGGTTGTTCTTAGTCTTTTGCAATAGCCAAAACAGTTTGTCTCCGACGTCGTACTTGTGAAGTGTAAGTACGACGTCGGAGACTGGACCACAGGGCCATACGCATCATGTGGAGCTGGGCAGAACGTCTAGTTAGAGGCGGAATTTGAACTGATAAAGTATAGCTTTGACCTAATGGTGGACAAGATAAGGCCAAAGAAACCAGAGCCGTGTAGAAACGCGTTCAGTTAACGATAATGCCACAGTCGCAGAAGACACCTGAATGAGAGGTCCACGTAACTAGTAATGGAAGAGGACATGGTAGAAGTAAGGAGAGCCTTGTATGGATACAACAAGGGGTGTGGCGACAGCGATATCTATGGTAACACATGCGAAGTAATTGGATAATCCTACATCGCACTATCAATTTATCCGCGACATTAGCCTACATAGAAAATCCCGACTTACATATGGTCGTGCAGTTAGTCCACCAGACACAACACCCGTCGGGTCGGAGGATCCTCCCTTTTCTATGGGGGATGAGGAACTTTACACCCTGTTCCTCATAATCCTCAAACTAGTGACCCCGAGCACGAACGTCAGTGCAGCCTTCGTGCACCTACTTCATACGTCACTTCCTCAAGCTTTCAAGTAGCGAGTCATACCGCCAGCCAGCAAACACAACACGGCTTCATAGGGTATCCTGACCACCAGCAAGCAGTGGAAGCGCGAAAACCTGGTCATCACCCTCAGCCTCATCAGCGACCTTGGCACAGCATACTGATCTTCGGCCGGTCAGCATGCAGGGTCACACTTTTCTTCTGGTCGTCCTTGGTCGATTCCGGGCTCAAATGAAATTTATTTGATCGGCATTAGCTTAATAAGCCTCTAATATTTCCACTGCTGGAACACCGGCCTCCTCTTCATGAGCGGAAATAGAGTATAATCCACCTAGTAAACACAGCACGGGTTATTGGACGTCATAAGTCTTTGAAATGGTACTAGGACATGCCGATTTTTTCACGATGTTTTCTTTTGTTTATAGAGCAGTGGTGATGAAATACCTACACAAAGTAATGCGGCTGCTTGAGTTTGCATTGAACCCATGATTTACTGATCGTAAGTCTGATTCGCCACCAATGGGCCACCGCTGGTCTCTCCTGATCGGTACTGAGCTTCCACAATACCACAGCTAGACAAAAGGCTCCTCTATCAATATTTAACAGAGCAGGCACCATCTTATTTACTGCCTCAATTCAAGTATTGGCCTGTTACGCCTATTACGAAATTAGTTTATTATAAAACAATAGTCAGTTCTCACCACAGCACGCATGGTTTAATTTGAAAGTGAGTTATCGGTATTGGGATAACAATCCGGTTTGAGTTCAATTAAAAGTTGCAATTTTTCTCTTTGTAATTGCGTTGTAAAGTTGGGGTGTCATTAAAAGCGGGTTTAAAGGAAAGTTTTATTTCTGCGTCTCTTTCCCGCGTTCTAGGCTGTTCAGCTGTGAATGTGTTCTCTAGGCCCTAGAGAATACATTCTCCAGAGTCGGGGACATTCGAATTAATAATTCGAATTAATAATATTCGAATAGGTAATTAGTCATCTCCAAAGCATCGTGAAGGGCCAAATAGAATGTGCCGGTGTGGAACTGAAGATGTGATAAATAGGAAATGTGTTATGCGTTTTCACAAACCCAAGGGGTCCTCTAAAAAACCTTAGGTAATTACGCCCTAAATCTATTGGATATCCCATGTTAGGATTAGCGATAAGAATTGAAATGTCAGCAGTGCAATAATACTTCAGCATTCTTTTCATTGACACTTGGTATTAATGCAAACGAGCATTCGCTTAAAACGTGCGGCTGACAGCTTCCCACTTTACCAAATATTTAAATTCTTGTCAACGATCAAAAACGCGGGCTGCGTCCCACACACAGTGAGACCACACACAAAAATATAAACGAACGAGATTTCTACTTCATATTCATTTTGATATTGGCTTACATTGAAATAATATCAAAAGTCTATATTATAGTAACCGTGACTGCTGCGATGACGAGTATTATAGAAGCTTGTATGGAAGAAGAAGATATGCTGCACCGAACCAAATAAATTGCAATTAGGGTAAGAGAATGATGACACACTAACCGATGTTTGTATGAATTTCTAGAAGTTCTTGTTGAATTTATCGGTAACTAGCGGACGTCACGCGGTTTTACCCGCGTAGTTCCCGTTCCCGTGGGAATACAGGGATAAAAAGTAGCCTAGGTCACTCGGGGATAGTGTAGCTTCCTAACGCTGAAAGAATTTTTGAAATCGGTCCAGTAGTTTCGGAGCCTATTCGTTACAAACAAACAAACCAATCTTTCCTCTTTATAATATTATTCAGCTTTATAATATTAGTATAGATTAGTGTAGATTTCATCCTGGTTAGATTAATTGAGGATTGCCAGTTAGCTGTTAGGTACTTTTTTTTTATGGGACAAGCCCGCCACACAATTCCCAAACCACTGTAACTCCTGTTAACCGAATCAACAGTGGCGACCACAAGAAAAGCGCCGAGACAATGAAGCTCGACGAAGTCCCAGGGAAACGATTTAACTGTCTTGGATCCCGCAATGAAATTTCAGAAAAGAATAGCGGAGGAGTAAGAAAAATAATTGCCACTTCCCTCCATATCAGCAGGCGACAGAACAGAACAAGGCCAATAGGCACACAGGGACGTATGCTAATTCTGTTGCTTGTTATACGGTTGTTCTTTGTCTTTTGCAATAGCCAAAACAGTTTGGAACCCATCAGAAATCCGCTAATCCTGTCTAGGCTAGACTGGGCCACAGGGCGTCTAGTTAGAGGCGGAATTTGAACAGATAAAGTACAGCTTTGACCTAATAATGGTGGCCAAGATAAGGCCAACGAAACTAGAGCTGTGTAGAATCGCGTTAAGTTAACGATAATGCCACAGTCGCAGAAGACACCTGAATTAGAGGTCCACGTAACTAGTAATGGAATAGGACATGGTGGAAGTAAAGAGAGCCTTGTATGGATACAACAAGGGGTGTGGCGACAGCGACATCTATCGCAACACATGCGAACTAATTGGCTAATCCTACATCGCGCTATCAACTTTATCCGCGACATTAGCCTACATAGAAAATCCCGATTTACATATGTCGGGCAGTTAGCCCACCAGACACAACACCCGTCTGCTCGGAGGTTCTCCCCTTTTCTATGGGGGATGAGGAACTTTACACCCTGTTCCTCATAACCCTCAAACTAGTGACCCCGAGCACGAACGTCAGTGCAGCCTTCGTGCAGCTACTTCATACGTCACTTCCTCAAGCCTTCGAGCAGGGAGTCATACCGCTAGCCAGAAAACACGGCTTCATAGGGTATCCTGACCACCAGCATGCAGCGGAAGGCGCATACCTGGTCATCACCCTCAGGCTCATCAGCGACCTTGGCACAGCACAATGCACTTCGGCCGGTCAGCATGCAGGGACACACTCCTCTTCTGGTCGTCCCTGGTCGATTCCCGGCTCAAATGAAATTTATTTAATCGGCATTAGCTTAATCAGCTTCTAATATTTCCACTGCTGGAACACAGACCTCCTCTCCATGAGCGGGAATAGAGTATAATCCACCTAGCAAACACAGCACGGGTTATTGGACGTCATAAGTCTTTGAAATCTTTTGGACATGCCCATTTTTTCACGATGTTTTCTTTCGTTTATAGAGCAGTGGTGATGAAATACCTACACAAAGTAATGCGGCTGCTTGAGTTTGAATTGAACCCATGATTTACTGATCGTAAGTCGGATTCGCCACCAATGGGCCACCGCTGGTCTCTCCTGATCGGTACTGAGCTTCCACAATACCACAGCTAGACAAAAGGCTCCTTTATCAATATTTAACAGAGCAGGCACCATCTTATTTACTGCCTCAATTCAAGTATTGGCCTGTTACGCCTATTACGAAATTAGTTTATTATAAAACAATAGCCAGTTCTCACCACAGCACGCATGGTTTAATTTGAAAGTGAGTTATCGGTATTGGGATAACAATCCGGTTTGAGTTCAATTAAAAGTTGCAATTTTTCTCTTTGTAATTGCGTTGTAAGCTTGGCTTTACTGCGTAAGCTTAAATGGAGTTTGTAGATAAATTTTATAATGGAACAACTTGAATGGTGTAATAGTTGATTATGGTAGAACACTGTAGGGATAGGCTGCTATATGTAAGTACCACTGAGTTTACTGAGGGTTGCCAATTTTCAATCTTATTACTTAGGGTGTATGGGTAGAACAGAAAGAACAGGTAGACCGTCACGGACTCTGTACGTCTAGACATCGTTTACTCCTTTCATCATATCTAGTCTCACACTGTCCATCCATCTTTTCTTTGGCCTTCCTCTCCCTCTCCTTCCATCAATATTTATATCCATAACTTTTTTAGTTACATGCGTCATCCCTCATCATAACATGACCATACCAAGATAAACGACTTCCTTTTAAATTTTCTGTAACAGGATCAGAATACCGGGCTGAAAAAAGATTGATGAAAAACGATTGTATGTAGCGGAGATGAGAATGTTGAGATGTCACTGTTCTTATAGTGACAAGAATGGATAAAGATGGAATAGAGATGTAGTGACATCTCAACATTCTCATCTCCGCTACATACAATCGTTTTTCATCAATCTTTTTTCAGCCCGGTATTCTGATCCTGTTACAGAAAATTTAAAAGGAAGTCGTTTATCTTGGTATGGTCATGTTATGATGAGGGATGACGCATGTAACTAAAAAAGTTATGGATATAAATATTGATGGAAGGAGAGGGAGAGGAAGGCCAAAGAAAAGATGGATGGATTGTGTGAGGAATGATATGAATGAGAAAGGAGTAAATGCCACCTTGACGTCTAACAGGGAAGAATGAAAGAAGAAAACGTGTTGCGCTGACCCCAAATAGAATGGGATAAGGGCAGGAAGATGATGATTCTGATCCTGTTTGGATCAGAATACAAAGCTATAGTGGTGATGAAAGAAGTTATACTAAGTAAAAGTACTTGCTGGAGTACCACTCGACTCGTAACCAGTCACCACCACTGTCGAGTTCTGTAACACAGGACTTCCTAGCTCCCGTCGGGACTGTGGGTTGTTCGCAAGAGATGCCGCGGCCTCGACATGAAGGGCTAAGAAGGAACATGGGTGGTTTTTAGTCAGTAGAAGTCTGATACTCCCTTTCGCTCTGTCCAGGAGCGGGAGGGGTTATTTGATGATTTTCCACCCGCAAAAAAAAAAAAAAACTTGAGAGGTGTCAAGGGACACCCGGATGGAACGAAGTTCTGAAATTAACTGGCTTGCTTTCTATGAGAGAGAGAGAGAGAGACAGACAGAGAAACACGCGCACGCCGCACGGCTTACAACTATAGCAAAAAGTGTCGTTCCAACTTTTGGTCTTAATTTTTTCCGTCTAGCCCGCCTTTCGCAACGCGCGATAAGGAACTTCGTTCCAAAAGGACTTCCTAGCTCAGGCGTCAGGGTTTCAAATGAGAATGTAAAAAATAGTCAAAAATATATCATAATTATCTAACACCTTTGAAAAAAGGTGCTCAATTTACGCAGCATTTTTCTCTAATTCAGCAGAAAATAAACAAGCTACACTAATTAACAAAGTGGGAGTTTAGATCGAGATGTGGAAACGCGGGCTATTCTCAGATGTTTCCGCTATCAAACACTACATTAACCTATTTGGTGTTTAACCTCGTTTTCTTTCTTTTATCGGAATTGATCGGTGACGACTGAAAGACATGTAGCCCACATTGAATTAAGGGTCCTCTCTCGAAAAAGCTTAAAAACAGCGTGCAGATGAAGCGGTTTTTCACCGGCACTTACAGAGAAATTACATCTGAGAATTTTTTTTAGTAATCTACATGATATGACACGTAATTTGGTTTAGCCACAATTTTTGTATCGGTATCACATAATAAGAAAAAAATCCACAAAATCACCTCCAACTCGTTGAATGGAACCATTTTACTCCTTCATTTTTTTACAAAATAATATAAAAAAAATATCTACTGCTTTGAAATACAAAGGAAAATAATTTGGTTTTGTTACTTTTTAAAAACATGTATTATTTTAATTATAATAAATGAAAAACGCGTCCGTTTAGAGTCCGTATCTACGACCGAGAGAGGTAGTTTGTATGCACAAGGTCATTGGCGTGAATACAAGCCTTAAGTGTATTAGTAAGCTTATCAATGTAGCTAGCGTGTCTGGGTTCACAGATATATTATTAAGTACTTTCTTATGTAATATTATGAGGTCGGTGCATGTCCCGTCGGGGCTGCGGGTTGTTCGCAAGAGAAACCGCGGTCTCGACATGAAGGGATAAGACGGAACATGGGTGGTTTTTAGTCAGTAGAAGTCTGACACTACCTTTCGCTCTGCCCAAGAGCGGGAGGGGTTATTCGATGATTTTGTAGCCGCCAAAAAAAAAGGTCGGTGCATGTGCCAAATAAATAATTTTCTAGCACTAATATGATTTTTTATTTTGGCTGGTGCAGTCAAGTGAGATCGGTCATATGCAAAACATCATGTCGGTCACCGTGGATTTTTTTTAAAAGACTTTTTATAGCTTTTTCCTGGTTCTATAAACTCCTGCAGTTTTTTGCCTGAAAGTCGCTATGATGTAGGTACGTCTTTACTTGGGTCTAGATTTTTTCGGGTAATTTCCATCCCTTTGCAAAAGAAGGTTTTGGAATTAATAATTCGTACCCGGTTGATAGCATAGGCTCGCTCCCTATTACATGGGACTTAAACATAACTGGCGAAATGTGGGTGTACTTTAGGTACACCTGCTTAACCCTTCGGGGATTATATGCATGTCGTTTAATCTAAAATAAAGTCAAGTATCTGCTACTACATTTCACCTGTTTATTTACTTTAGCCTAAATCCACAGATAGCATGACCCATTTCACAAAAAACTCCACGGCAAAAAAAAAGTCTTCATATCGTCATAATTGCTGCAAAATGAGACCGTAATATCAAAAAACAGATTAGATATATACCAACGGCACAGTTTAATTGTATACTATCAGTATTATCACATGTTGACATTGCATCGGGCATTGTCGGGTGTTCTCGGGTCCTTATCCGAGCGATATGCGCACGATTGCAAGAGATATGAGAAGATAGTGGTTTTTATCGGTCAAATATGTTTATATCGAAGTCGATAGGCCTCAATTTTCTTGGCGAAGGTTTTGTGCCAATTTTGGAAGTACATATTTGGGTTATGTTACAATTTGAGGAAGTACAAATAGATCTTTGACTTGAGAAATCATGTCAATGCAAAAAAATACAAGGCCAGTTGAGTTGAGAAAAGCCAGCAATTTAGCCAGGCTAGTTTTTAAAGTTAAATGGGAAGACAAGGGGAGACAGTCTTTAGAATATAAATATACCGGAGTATTACAAAATGCACAAGTATTTGACACTACTGAAACAGCTGCTTTTCTTCTTGTTTTCATTTAAGACTTATTGACGACTTTGTTGCTTAGTGTTCATCTCTCAAAAGCAATTTAATGAAACTTCTGTCTTTATTATTAACGGTGCAGCTGGTCCTTCAATATTCAGAAATAAGATCTTCCTCTTACACTCCAACAGCAATTTTATTGTACACAGTCATTTGTTTTTAAATTGTTTTGTTTGTCTTGCAGTTCAGTATTGTAATATTCATTTGTTTTGTGTTCTTTCATTTAAATCCACAGAACAATCATCGTTTTCTATTGTTTTGCAAGATGATGTCTGCGTATTTATTCTGTTAAACCTCAATACTTGACTTTAATTACTGCAATAAAAGTTTTACACAAAACAGTTCTGCCGTTCTTGAGCAATACTTGTACAAACAAACCAAAACGTTTTGTTTTCTATTCGTACCTTTCTGTTAGTTTTATATCTTCATTAATTAACGTAGAGACGTTTATACCAGAAATGCAAGCTACCAGCAATTTATCTAATTAAAATAATATTCTCAACATGACAAAGATTGTACTATCTTATATTTTGAAAGCGTCATATCGTAAAATGAGACATTATCTACATGCAGGAGCTATTTCGAATAATTAGGATCTAAACGTAAATGAGAAGAAACAAAATGACAGAGACAGAAATTTCTATGAAGATAAATATAATGACGTGTACAATAGTAAAAACTGTTGTCTTATTAGAGGAAATGTTCAAGAAATCATACATAACAATGATTAAGGTAAGAGTAACGTTAACAAAAACTCACGTACACAGTGAAGTGAGCGTGTATCGGCTCCAATGGCGGCCGGTCACGATCCTTCATTCGGAGACTTCACGACGACGACCGGTTCGGTCAGTTTTAGATCGGCCTGCGCCGGCGCGCCGCACCACGACCGTTCGCCTTCCACGCATCATCGAATCATCGTTTTTTAATCACAAAAACATTCTACAATATAAATAAAACAGTGTACCAGTGCGTTTGTGACGTTTTCAAACAATCGTGTCTACAATTTTCGCTTCATGTTTTTTCTACGAGTGACTTTTTGCATTGCAACTTTGCATCCTGTGTTGTGCTAAGTTTCGGTACGGTGAAATTGGTATCGGTACTGGCTCCAGCATCTCGTGTCGATTAGTACAACGATTTATCTTGATTCAACAAAAACTGGTAAGTCGATTTATTCGTACGCTTTCTTTATTGTTTTCGTTTTGGTCCTGCTGTGGCCTGTAACTTCTCGTATCGCAATATGCATACGTACAAAAATATAGGCGTTGGTAAAGCAAAGACCTCTTTTATTGAAGTCATTGTGGCTTAATTTCCATATCTGATATGAACTCGGTTGAATAAGACTTTCTTTAGGGTTCTTGTTTTACTGTTTTGTAACAATGCAGACTTGAGGGAAATAGTAACTTGAATTGTAAAGCCCTGCTTAAAGTTATAGACGTGTTAGATCTCTCAAAGCATTGTTAAAGTTACGAGCGCTTTCAGACTAAAAAAAAAACAATGCGCGATCGGAGATCAAATCGTTGAGCTAAGAGTTTTGAACTCTTGAAGAGGTAGAGATTTTTGACTAGTTATGAAGAACTTTAATCCTTTATAAATCTGCTTCTAGTTTAGTTATTTTATTCACTTAGTTAGTATTCTCATTTGAATCTTATTGGTTACAATAGGATCAACAATGTACATTATGGGATAGTGCAGATGCAAATTTTAATACATTTGTTAAAAAAAATATCATTCGGACATGTAAAGGTTATCATATTATCACATAAAAATAGATACCGTTGTTAATATTCTTTAATTTCCGAACTCCTTTTTAAAATCAAGATTAAAGGGACACGGATTAATTAAACACAAAACGGATCACGAAACGCTCAAAATAATGATGCTGAACGCAAAACTAAATAAGCAAAATTTTCGTTGTAATAGATCTTGAAGCCTATTTGAACCCTCACTCTAGAATTTATTTTATTTCCATAGACTTTGAAACGGATTGATCAATCAAAATCAATGAAGAATAGATTAATGAAAACCTTGTAGATTGATTGACTTCTACACATATAACGTTATGTACATACTTACAAGTACATACGAACATGATCTACAGAGTATCTCCTTCGGATTTGAGTTCATTGACCCATAAAGTACGCAGATTCATTCATACTAATCTGATGCCAAACATAAAGCCGTGATTAGGTGTCTGATTAAATAAATTGTATTGGTTTTTTTCGTAACCTATTAATTTATTTTGGGAGGGCCCTGTTGTTTGTGCCTTTAAGATCAAACATAGATTGTGTATTGTGTTGTACTCTATACTCTACATTATAGCTACTAACTGCGTCGTTATAGTAACTGATTGGTCTAGTGGTCGTATTACCAACTGCTGAGCGTGAGTTCCTGATTTTGGTTCACGATTCTGTCCCCGACACGAGACTCACTGTGTCCGTTTGTGAATTTTTTTTTCGGTTTTTATACAGCTTTAATGTTTGGAACCATGTCGGTTTAAAAACTTTTATTAAGTTGTCGTCTTTCGTCTAAATCATCTTTTTAATCAGATTGTATTGATTTATACCTTGCTTCTTAGTGCTAACCAAATCTTCTCTCTTATGATGTATATTTTTTGATTGCTTCAATGTCATTAACCGAATCATTTAGATAGGTACTGGCTGAACTGTGACTTCTTTGAAAATAAGTTCAATTGCTTTTATTATTGTTCTTGCTTTAGCGTTTGTTTCTCATCTTCTAGTGTAAACAGAGTCTGAATACCAGTAAATCTAACAGTTCTAGAATTGCTGCATATTTACTTAGCCACATTATTATCTAATTTATTCTCGTTGCTTTCGGTGTGCAGTAAGGTACTGTCTGAACATGAATTGTCATTTTCGTCTATTCCTAAGTTTTGTTCTGCTTCTTCTTTTTTCTTCATCGTTGTGTAAGTGCCTTATTAGCTAGGGAGCTGGCGAGCATTTAAGTATATGATTTGCTCGTACTTCGTATTGATAGGCATTAAAGTTCGGATCAATACGACAAAATTTTCTTAAGGAAATAAGGTCCTATGTTGCTGCGTTTTTTAGCTACAGGGCTTTGAATCTGTCAAAAAAAAAATCTGTACTAAATCATTTGCTCGTGTCTGCCTCTGGGGTTAGCGGTCAATACCATTTTGATAATGAAGAAAATCTATGAGGCAGACATCCAGGGCTCTGCATTATCACAGGAGGTAGATATGAAAATGTAAAATAAAAAAGCTCTACTAAATCATTTGCTCGTAGCTTTAATTAGGTCAAATCGATTTATTAGAACCCCCTGAATACAAAAAAAAATTGGCAGACATTTTACTTACTGACTTTAACCATTACAGCTCGTTGAAGTCTGCGAATTTGAGGAAAAGCGGGTATTACGGCTAATTAATGCGAATATCTCCGTCATTAATGAACCGATTTTCAATTTCTTTTTGTATTCAAAAGAGTATACTCCCGAAATGGTCCCATTGTCACCAAGTCAGGATCTGATGATGGAATCTCAGGGAAATCGAGGACAACTCTCAAATTTTAAAGGCACTTGTTACGTTTTCCATATATTTTCCAAAGCTGTTTGCGTCTGATAATCAAAATCTCATGTGGATGCGCTGATGATGGAAGGTACACCTCCTCAATAGTTAGGAGTTAAAAGCAATAATAAGGAAATCTAGAAGGTTGAGGGTTTGGTTTCTTGGTTGAATGTTAAATGCATAGTAAATATTTGTATAGGATACCTATTACAACTTAAAATGGAAAATAAAAAAAAACCTTTTTTCAAAAAAAAACCGACTTCAAAAACACAAAAAAAGTGAAAAATAAACTTCAGATGAAAAATCAACTTCTGAAGTCGGTAGCAAAAAAAACGAAACAAACAAATGTCACTGACGATTTTTTATTATACGCCTATGAAAATAAAGTCGAGAACGCAATGATTCAACTATATTTTTTGATAAAGTCACTCGTCGTCGTCGCGTCGTCGTGCGTTGTCCTTATCCATTCCGCGCTAAGTTGTAGTTGGTTGCGCGTTCGTCGTGTAGGTACAATAGCGACTGTATTACCAGTTGTCAATGCTGTCGTTTGACGAACGACACCAGTTGCAACGAAGACCGTTTTCGTCGTCGGGAAAACATTTGGGTTTCGTCCGTGAAAAATTCGACAACGACCTACCACTAGAATGTACCGTAGTTGCCCATTCCCTAGCGGAGATGTCTATGGAGAAGAACGGGCAAGAAACTCCATGGACACTCTTTTAAATCAGAATATTGTTACAAAACCTTGGTTACATTATTCATGTTGAGATGGTATATTATGTGAGAACGATGTAGCAAGATGTGCACAATAAAAGTGTCCACAGTAACGTCAAAAACGACGATTCAAAAACAAAAAGTGTTCCCAAACATCTTTACAAATCTGTGTACATAATACAAATACGTATGTATGCATGTGTGCAGCTGCGACGATCCCGACCGCCATACACTAGCGTCTTAAGTTTCGATGGTAGTGTCATCTTTAGTTACTGTGTGCGAACGTACAAAATACCCGTAGTTTCAAAGCCTTGTGCGTAGTACGTACAGGGTACTTTGAGTCGCACGTTTTGCTAAAAAAAGATTTTAATGAAAATATAATTCAAATGGTCTGCCTTCGGAATATCAGTGGCCTGGGTGTCTGCCTCATTTATGTTCTCTTTTTTATAAGCAATACGAACAACGGTCAAAGAGGCAGACACGAGCAAATGATATAGCACAGTTTTTTTTGACGACATTTCTGAAGCGCTGTTAATTGAAAACGCAGCGCTACGATGGTGGCAGACTATTTTTCTGCGGTTGTTCACAGGGTTTTTAAACGAACATTGCGAGTCTGCCAAGCGAGCAAATCATATATTTTTTTTTAAATCATAAAAAAATCTTTAAAAATTCATAACTTCAAAAGTCAGAGTCCTAGATGTCTGCCTTTTCGATATTTTTCATTTTGACAAGGTTCCTAAACATCAGCCTTAGAGGCAGACACGAGCAAATATAAATATAGTATACCTATTATTTTTTACATTTTTAAAGGGCTGTAAATTGACAACGCAGCGCTACCATGGTGGCAGACGCGGCTCTTAATATTTCTTATCATATAATTAACGCTATTAATAAAGTCTGCCACACGAGCAAATCATATAGATTTTTTGTTCGCCAGCACCCTAACTATATCTGTTGTCAGAGTTTTATGCCACTTAAAGGCCTCTAACTTGGCTTTACATGGCGTCGCAAAATATCTCTTAGGCATGCTGGTTTTCTCACGACGTTTGCCATCACCGAATCATGTGATAATTATGATAAAACAAATACGCACATGAATCTGAAAAGTCAGAGGAGCTAGCATGAAAGGTTTATCGTTTGGCAGGTCAAATAAGTCTCTGAAAGTTTATAATGTTGAAGTTGTTTTGCGTAGGTCAAAGTTATCGTTAACACATGCATACTTGCATAGACGTACACAGATAGATGGTTACAAAAATACGCAGTCAGCAACAGATAGATGTTTCGTAGAAAAATAGTCACGTTCTCAGAATTGAGTGCGTATTGACATGCAATCGTTTCGTTTATAACAGTATATCATGGCAATAGTTTACGAAATAAAAGTTTCATTGTGTAATATAATGTTATTGAACGAAGATAAATATGAAGGTCTTTGTCTAGTTCACTAGATACGGTTAGTTAAGGAATTATCTTTACCTAAGCGTTATTAACACCTATGAAGTTGGTGATGAAACCACTTCACACTGCATTTATTTCAGATAGATATATATCTCGTGCCATAGTTAGGTATTTATGTCTTAAAATAAATGGGAAGATTTAAGAAATACTTCTTTATTTAACTAAATAGTGTCCATTATTGCTTTACAACAGTGTTTAACTAGTTTCGCTAATTTTGTTACTTTATGGTTTACGCAGTGTTATAATAAGACTTATAAGCAATGCACAAGAGAGCATCGCCTCAACTTGAGCCGTCTAGGGTTCTTTCTGCAAAAGTTTATACTGCAGATTTCAGTGTCGATTTGGCAGATAACGAAACTTAAAAACTTCGATGATGGAAATACACAACACCTTTACAGTACAGGTGTTGTGTAGTGTCTTCGAATTAAAACTTAACTTAGCTTTTTTCATAAGTCATTAAATTTGGTTTAAGTCCCGTTATGTTTAAGTCCCAGTTAGCAAGTGGCGAGCCTGTTGCCATCAACCAGGTACAAATGCAAACGCCGTGGCTGCTGCTGCGAAATCCCTGATGGAAAAACTCAGTACCTACCTACCAAGCTGGACCAGCAAGGCAGTACATTTATTCCGCAAATATAATAAAGAGAATGGAAGCTAAATTCCTCATTATCACCAACAAAAGAGGCTCGAAGACAACAATGAAATTCCAAGATGCAGTAAAAATGCAAAAAGAGACAGAACCAATACAACCAAACCCAAATATTTGAACGAAAACATAAGACGTAGTCAGAATAATGAACCAAAGGGGTCACAAACCTTCGGAGAGGCCTAGATTTTATCAGGCGAGTGAGTTACAAACATGACAGGAGATTAAAGGCTTATTCTTTAGATCATCCATGATTCATTTTGGATTTGTAAGAAAAAAACATACAATGTCTCTTTTGAGTGGAACACCAACGCAAAGATACAAGCACTTTGCAATTTGTTTACTAAATTGGTAGTGATGGGAACATTGAAGTGTCGATTTGTTAACGAATGATTTGTGAACTAGATATTTGGAAGGAACTATTCTTAATACTTCATCTTCTCTTTTATTGATTTTAGATAGATTGTTGGAATTTTATTATAAAACTAAATTGTATCAAAATTCTTTTCAAATCTCGGTAATTTTGGGGATACTACCGATATATATCTCCCAGACAAACTTTGGGATTAAACAAATTTGAAATAAAGTAAGAGGATTTGTCAGTAGCTGCTGCTTATAAATATAATGTTGTGAAAATCATTGCATTCTTAAACTTCTGCTTTTTCCATTTTTATAATGCTTTGTCTATCTGCGATTGATTTGGCGTTCATTACAGTTATTATGAAATTAAGTATTAGGTCTTGTAAGGTCTTCTAATGATTGCAGTAAACTTTTATTTTTACTGCCTTCACATTTATTTAATAACTTGATTACTTCCAGTTTATTATTATTGCGTATTGATGTCCATGTGATATTTCTCTTGAAACTGTCTTCTTGGTGGTCTTGATTGGTAGCTACGAAGTCAAATTATTTACTTGATACAGACAAGTAAGTAGTCCAGCCTCAGGCATAATGATTGTGAAAGAGCTGTAGTTACCCATTCTAAAGTGTAGATCTATCTGGAGACAAAAATATTATGAGGAAACCGGCGTGTACTAGAAGGCTAGAATCAGAAATTGGAAGATATGACGTCTCATGCCGAATCACCAGCTGTATCGGCATACAGCAACGCTTCTGGTGATTTTATTGCTTACATTCTCTGAGAGACAGGTAACATCTTCTTCTTAACGTGTCGATGACCATTTAAAATTTGGCGACAAGTTTAACACTTTGAGTAGCGTCAAGCACGAGGACTGGTAGGACAGTGTCCCTGCAGTGGGATTATTATGCGCTGAATTATGTTAAATGGAATAAAATTGTATAAGTCAATAGTCACATATCTAGGTAGATAGGAAAAATACTTGACGCTATTAACTAAATGCCAATCAATAATGATTTTTAAATTGTAAAAAAGCTTAAAACTACCAGTTTTAACAATCAAATTCGCTCTACCTCCTTAATTAAAACCCGTGAGAAACACAGAACTCGCTCATAAAGTTACGACCACCAATGAACTCAAGTAATCAAAATACATATTATAACCCGTAACGCCCAATTAGTTTAACACACAAAAAATCTTGAACATATAAAACAGAAACAAATTAAGACAAATCTATATCAAACATTTAGAATGATATATGAGATGGGAAACATCATTGAGGCTATTAAAATAAACATATCTATGGAAGGTGTGATTTTGAGATAATTTTAATGATGACTTGATGTTTGCGGTCTATAAACCAACGAAAAAACACCTCTAGTTTGAGGCCCATAGACACCTTTTTATAATGTATGGATCTAATTCCATAATTTGGCCAACCTGTCATTTCTAGATCTTTGACGGTCGTTGCAGGTAGTCGGTGACCCGAAAGTCGCAGCTGCCCCCGGATAGACTTGAAGACGACCCCAACATAGTTGGGAAAAGCTAGGCAGATGACCATTCCATAAACTATCAACAGTGAAACACTTGATATTTAATGTTTACTTTTTGTTTTAAGCTCCCGATATTTCGGTGCTGTTACAAGCACCATGATCACGGATAAACTCCTCAAAAAACATGGTAAACATGATAACATGGAAAATACCCTGTTTTCGGTGTTAATGATAGTGTTAGTGACCACGTCAGGTTAAAAACTTATATTCCATGAACTGCTAAGAACTATAGTATAGTCTAGCTAGTAGCACACACTTTTTTCCGTTTTTTTCTGTTTCACTTTCTTTTGGTCTTTTTCCTCAAAATCATGTTGAAAAATACTCCACCACCTAGTCAGGTTCATTGCAAATTACTTAACACCTACGGAGTAGGAGGTGGTTTTTTTACTACCATGAAATAGGGAGCTAGCCTATCCAGACGCCGTGGTTGCTACTGAGAAATCCCTGAACCATAATGTTCAGGGGTTGCGTGCGTCGCCTACTCACATGCATATTGCCTTGCGTAAACCACCACGTCCACATTTTCACAGGAGGAATTGATCAAAGAGTCAAGAATGAACGGGCCATTACGTATCAAAAACTTTTCGTCAAACAAAAAAAAAAGTTTAAGGGGATCACAGCAGTGGATGACTTTGACGATTTGACCTCTGTACTGGCATTTGTTTATTTTTCGGCCCCTACCGGCAAACGACTGTACTACAGAAAAACGTAACAAAGAACAGAAATGTGTCGCAGAGTGGTCATCGTATTTGCCTAACATATTTTGTTTCTCTACATCATAATGTATGAATAAAATATTTAATAATAAATTATACACTTTGACTAATGAAGTAATAACCTAGCTTTCATTAGTTATTTCACTAATTTCACTGAGCACAGGTACTCCTACGATACATTCTTAAGGTCTGATAAAGACCAGGTAACTGCTTATCGCTTCTCAGTCACGGAAATAGTCAGAATGCTCCAGCTTTCAGCTAACTGAGCACGAATGCTACTACTTGATACATTTTGAAGGTCTGACGATGACCACCTAAGTGCTTATCGGTTCTCAGTGACTGATGTAGTTAGAATGACCTAGCTTTCAAATTTTATCTGTCTGAGCACGGCTGCTACTACTTAATACATTTTGAAGGTCTGATGATGACCAGCTAAGTGCTTATCGGTTCTCAGTGACGGATGTAGTTAGAATGACCTAGCTTTCAAATTTTATCTATCTGAGCACGTATTCTACTACATGATACATTATGAAGGTCTGATGATGACCAGCTAAGTGATTATCAGTTCTCAGTGACGGATATAGTTAGAATGCTCCAGCTGTCAGCTTTTATCTTATTGAGCACGGATGCTACTACATGATAAATTTTGAAGGTCTGATGATGACCAGCTAAGTGCTTATCGGTTCTCAGTGACGGATGTAGTTAGAATAACCTAGCTTTCAAATTTTATCTGTCTGAGCACGGATGCTACTACATGATACATTTTGAAGGTCTGATGATGACCAGCTAAGTGCTAATTGGTTCTCAGTGACGGATATAGCTAGAATGACCTAGCTTTCAGATTTTATCTTATTGAGCACGGATGCTACTACATGATACATTTTGAAGGTCTGATGATGACCAGCTAAGTGCTTATTGGTTCACAGTGACGGATATAGCTAGAATGACCACCATCAGGTAAATGGCACCATCAGTCTCCAAGGCCTCTTCGAGCTCTTTCAAATGAGTCCACAGACGACGGTTCTACGTGGTGCTATCAATGAGATCCTATAATTACCTTCGGAGTCTACCATCAGGTAGCTAGTATCATCACCCAACTAGCACAAACTGTTGCTTAAGAGCTTTGGAGCTAATCCGATTATTCCTAAAGGCGCCAAGCTCAAGCGCCAGAGCGTGCACTGCAGACCTTGTGCAGCCGCTTTGCAGCCAAAGGGGCACAACTTTTTGCAATCTACAGTTCCATTAGAACTTCATAATAGTGGCATAAAAATGCTACAGGAGCTGCAACTAATAATTAACACCACACTAAAGCTCTTGTGGCGCTTATTGAATGAATGACAGGTTTAACTGAACGAATAAAGGATCACTGATCATTCACCTTGTCTCTCATTTATTAAATACATCTGTTCGTCAGACATTACTGAATACAAATAGGTAATAAGTGAAATGAAGGTAAGTGTTTTTGAGCTATATTTTGTATTATATGCAAGTGGCTAAAAACGCAGATCAGTTTATCGTGCATATAGTTGATATTATTGAAGTATTTTTAACGCGCCTCAATAATTACCTCAGAATATCGTAAAATATGTAAAATATTATTACATAAATATTATTAAATCTACTGGTACACGATATTGAAATTACATACTTGACTACATTTGTGTTTAGTAAGTTGCTGGTTCTATATTAAGTTATATTTTACTACAAATTGTGATAAAAACCTATAAATTTCTCAAGTAATGATAAATAATTGTCTTGTAAACATGGCGTCTATGAGAAGCAGCTTTAACTTGCAACTTCAACCTTAATACTTCTTCTCTGCGCGTCAAAGCGCTATGTTTCACTCTTCTGAAGGTCCAAGTAATACCTGTACCACTAATGCAGTTCAAGCCTTTACAATCACTTTTATTTCGTACTTACTGCAGATATCGAACCACACTAATGGTTATTTGTTTAGAGATCCGTAGAACTCGTTGAAAACCCTAAAATACGATGATCGTTTGTAGCTGCTTCTATATTTTTCGCTCTTTCCATTGTTTGTCAACACTTACTATGTCTTACCATGTTTTCAGAATGCCTTTCAAAATAATCCAAACTTATAATGAACAACAAAATAAACAAGAACTTTGCATCTTACCGGCTTGAGCTGGAAACCCAGCCAGGTCCGAAAGTGGTAGTCAATGGAAATGACAGGAGTTTGGCGAGTTTTAGTCCAAAGAATGGAAAAGAAAATGCTACGCTGCCACCGTAGGTGAAACTTGGATGAAGCCGACCAGGCAACATAGAGATTGGCAGAAGCAAAGATAATCACAGCAACATGCTAAGATTCACGGATTTAGTTAAATTTGTCTTTGTGCAAATATTGTTTATACTGTTGTTGTTTTAGAATTTACCTAATTTAATAATGTCAATTATGGGCCAATTTGCCAATAAAACAAGTTGATTTTATCTCAAATATTTTTTTATTTCAATTCACCAATACAATTATACAAGAGGCGATTCGATTGTACTCATTATAATGTGTGTAGTAAAGGAACAAAATATAAATCCGATTCATATCGAGTGACCACAAGTTTACATTTAACATCACACGGCGAACACACGTATTCTGAACTTAAAACTGATGTATAGTTTTTGAAAATATTTAGATAAGAGGAGAAGATTGGAAGGTCAAAAGCATTTACAAAATTATCAAATTTCTTACAATAAATATATATTTGATTTTTTTCAACTTTGATACATATCACCTCCATCACTTCTTTTTTAATAGTTAAAAAATATTTATCTGCCCTAAAAATACTGCACAATATAGGCCAAAATTGTTGTTTGGAGCTTCTGTAAATAGGTACTCCGTCTATGTTTACTAAAATCGATACATGTTCCAGTATAATATTAGAATTTTCTAAATTTATTTTATACTATTTTTCAAGTTATTGTGCCAGTATTCACCTGGATCGACGAAGTTTACTGTAATTTCTCTTGGTGTACCAAGTAGTGAGCGTAGATCTCTAGGCATAGCGTTAGGAGTAATTTGATTTAAAATTTGAAATAAGTCTTTTAAAGCTACATGACTACATTTGTGTTTTAGCGCCCAAATTCGTATTTGCTCGCGATAGCTCCATTTTCTTTCACATTCGACATACTCTAGTTTATATTCAGTATCGCTGTCCGAGTCCAGTCTAGAAGAAAAAAACAAAAAATTACGCAATGAAGGTTATTTTACTTTATTTTTATAATATGCCACACCAAGCTATAACTTACTTTTCCTCTGTAACTGGTCCGTTATCAGCAATTGAGAAAACAAATTCTACGGGACCCTCGCTTGTGTTTGTTGAACTCGAACTTGGCGCATTATTTTTGTTTGTTTCCAATGAATCCCTTAAAGAATAAATTAAATGAATAGAGTTCTAAAAATAAAAGATAAATTATTCTCGCGTAATTGAGTTAAAAAAAACTTACGTGTTATTTAATATAACAGAATTCTCACACACAGTTGCCTTTTTTAATTTCTGCATATTCTGATAAACTCTCTGTACTTTCTTGCGATATCCACGTTCATTGATTTCTTTGTTTGAACTTCCATGCTTTCAGATCCATATTTCTTATGAACTGGCTCAAATATTTTATAAAATGTGATTTCTCCAATAAACATAGCAGAATGTATCCAAATGAGTAGGCAATGTCCATTACTCTCCTGCTTCTATTGTGAAGCCTTAATGTCGCTATTAGTAAAACAGTCGATCAAATTCCTACTTAAGTCTGCGCAAAAGTACAAATCACTTCTGCAATGAAACTATCAGTGGCAGAACAGTGATAAATATATCTTTTATACAGTTCCGTTAAAAAGTCTGAAATTAATGTCTTTATGCAGTTCTGAAGCGTACAGCAGCAGCAATAGAAGCTTTTTTGCCGCTTTAAGCTTTAACATACAATGTTTAACTCTCTTCTAAAGCTATAGACGGCAAATGGGTTGTAAAATGAACTCTTATAAAACCTAAAGTGGCATTTGGTTCAGTTTCTGCTACCCCTAGTGATATTTACAGCTATGAGCAGATACGAAAGCAATAGTAGAACTTAAAACCACTGTCTGAACCCATAAAGCGCTACTGTACAGCCAAAAGTTGCAAAATAGGCTGCTATTTCCACTAGTGTGCTAGTTGGGCAGTCTCCAAGGCCTCCTCGAGCTCTTTCAAATGAGTCCAAACACGATGGTTCTACTCAGTGCCGTCAATGAGATCCTAAACCCACCTTCGGAGTCCACCATTAGGTACGAGACATCATCAGTAATCCAGATCTCCATCTTCCATCAAACGAAATTCTCAAGACAAAATAATTAAAACGATAAAACAATTTACACCATTAAAACAATAACATACATTAAATAACATCACGCCTGTAATCCCCAAAGGGTTAGGCAGAGGTGTACCTAATAGTAGGCGTGATGTTATGTTATGTATGTTATTATTTTAATTGTTTTATCGCTTTTAGCGATAAAACAATTGTAGCAAAAAACAATTGTAGTCGTTCTTGTAGCGCGGATGCTACTACATGATACATTTTGAAGGTCTGATGATAACCAGCTAAGTGCTTATCGGTTCTCAGTGACGAACGTAGTTAGCATGACCTAGCTTTAAAATTTTATCGATTTGAGCACGGATGCTACTACATAATACATTCTAAAGGTCTGATGATGACCAGCTAAGTGCTGATTGGTTCTCAGTGACGGATATAGCTAGAATGACCTAGCTTTCAAATTTTATCGATCTGAGCACGGATACTACTACATGATACATTTTGAAGGTCTGATGATGATCAGCTAAGTGCTTATCGGTTCTCAGTGACGGATGTAGTTAGAATGACCTAGCTTTCAGATTTTATCTTATTGAGCACGGATGCTACTACATGATACATTTTGAAGGTATGATGATGATCAGCTAAGTGCTTATCGGTTCTCAGTGACGGATGTAGTTAGAATGACTTAGCTTTCAGATTTTATCTTATTGAGCACGGATGCTACTACATGATACATTTTGAAGGTCTGATGATGACCAGCTAAGTGCTTATCGGTTCACAGTGACGGATGTAGTTAGAATGACCTAGCTTTCAGATTTTATCTTATTGAGCACGGATATGCTACTACATGATACATTTTGAAGGTCTGATGATGATCAGCTAAGTGCTTATCGGTTCTCAGTGACGGATGTAGTTAGAATGACCTAGCTTTCAGATTTTATCTTATTGAGCACGGATGCTACTACATGATACATTTTGAAGGTCTGATGATGACCAGCTAAGTGCTTATCGGTTCACAGTGACGGATATAGCTAGAATGACCACCATCAGGTAAATGGCACCATCAGTCTCCAAGGCCTCCTCGAGCTCTTTCAAATTAGTCCAAACACGATAGTTCTACGCAGCGCTGTCAATGAGATCCTGTACCCACCTTCGAAGTCCACCGTCAAGTAAATGGCATCATCAGTCTCTAAGGCCTCCTCGAGCTCTTTCAAATGAGTCCAAACACAACGATTCTACACAGTGCCGTCAATGAGATCCTTTACTTACCTTTGGAGTCCACCATCAGGTAAATGACATTATCAGTCTCCAAGGCGTCCTCGAGGTCTCAACACCATTAAAATAATAAGATACATAACATAACATCACGCCTACTATTAGGTACACCTCTGCCTAACCCTTCGGGGATTACAGGCGTGATGTTATGTAATGTATGTAATTATTTTAACGGTGTTAATTGTTTTATCGCTTTTAATTATTTTGTCTTGAGAATTTCGATTGATGGAAGATGAAGATCTGGATGACTGATGATGTCTCGCACCTGATGGTAAACTCCGAAGGTCGGTATAGGATCTCATTGACGGCACTGAGTAGAACCATCGTGTTTGGACTCATTTGAAAGAGCTCGAGGGGGCCTTGCAGACTGATGATACCAGCTACCTGATGGTAGACTCCGAAGGTGGGTATAGGATCTCATTGACGGCACTGAGTATTGGATATACAAACTTTCTGTATATGTGTTTATGGTGTAAATTTGAATTTAAAAAGTAGTACGTTCTAAGGTACTTGTGTCACCTTTGATTTTTCTGAGATACTTTTCGTGTGTGCTTTCTTATAAAATAATCTCCTAATATATTTACAACAAGTTATTCCTTTTTCATTTCTTTTATCCTACATTGGTTATGGGCCCAGACATTCAGTCACTCAAAGCTACGAGATCGAAAAAGGGATAAGAATAACGAAGATCGTGTGAAAGATCTTAAGAGTTACGTAAGGAGAGTAAATTTTATTTTTTATCCAGTAAAGTAATTATTTGTGTAAAAAGGAGCGACGATGAGCAGTCTATTTAGGATCGAGCCCCTGAACAAAGAAAATTATGACAGCTGGAGAATTCAGGTCCAGGCGATCCTAATTAAAAATGATGGATGGAAATTTACTAGTGGTAAAGTACTGAAACCGTCAGAAATAGGAGAAGCTAAGAATTGGGAAGCAGAGGATGAAAAGGCCAAAGCGGATCTAATTTTGTCGATGTGTGGTTCTGAACTTCGACATATTAGGGGCTGTAACACTTCCAGAGAAGTTTGGCTGAAATTAGAGTCGATTTATGCTTCGAAAGGACCTGCTAAGAAGGCTACACTTCTAAAGCGGCTAATGTTATACAAGATGTCGGAAACAGGTGATGTACGAGATCATTTAAATAGTTTTTTTCGACGCTGTTGATAAACTGGCAGAAATGAGTATACATATCAACGACGACTTGCTGTCTATAATGTTGTTATATAGTTTACCTGGAAAATTTGAAAGCTTTAGATGTGCCATTGAATCAAGGGACGACTTGCCGAAGCCAGAGGCATTGAAGATTAAAATATTAGAAGAGCACGAATCCAGAGAGATACATAGATCTCAGAATGAAGGCGTAATGCATACATATGCGAAAAAAGGTTTTAAGAAATGGAATAAAAGCGGAAAAGTTGGAAACAAAATTAACTCAACTACCAGAGGAGAAGGATTTAAATATAAATGTTTTAAATGTCACGAACAAGGACATAAGGCATCAGAGTGTCCGAACAAAAAGAAGGTACTAAAAAATGTTGTAACAACACATCATGAGGACGTGGACGAAGCACTAATTACTTTTAATGTTTCAGATTTAGAAGTATGTAATGCTGTAAATGCACAAAAAAATGACTGGATTTTTGACAGTGGGTGCACGTCTCATCTTTGTAATGATGCGAGTATGTTCAGGGACACTTTAACTATTATTACCGGAGAACTAAATTTAGCTACGCATGTAAGTACTGAAATAAAAGGTAAGGGTACTGTATGGTTGTCGGCATGTAACATACATTCAAAGACCGCTATTGAATTACGTGATACACTTTATGTTCCGAACCTAAGAACAAATTTAATATCTGTAGCCAAGTTAACCAACGATGGTTGTGATGTCACATTTAAACATAATGTAGCAAATGTGATTGACAAAGAGGGTAATATTAAATTGAGTGCTCATCGCAAAGGGAACTTGTATTGTCTAAATAGATCTGAATATTCATTTAGTTTAAGTAATGCAAATGTTGACATACGTAGTTGGCATGAACGCTTAGGACATTTAAATGGTAAGGATGTCGATAAAGTTTTAACTAAATTGGGTTTCAAAATTGACACAACCAAAGTACAGAGCTTACTCGATTGTGATATATGTGCTAAAGGAAAAATGACTGCGTTACCTTTTTCTAATTCCGGGAGTCCTTGCGCTGAAAAACTTAAAATAATTCATTCTGATATTGTAGGTCCTATGAGATGTGAGTCTGTAAGAGGTGCGAAATATTTTATTACTTTTATTGATGATTGTACACGTTGGTGTGAGATATATTTTCTAAGTACGAAATGTAAAGCCTTAGAAGCTTTTAAGGTATACAAAAGTCAAGTTGAGAATCTAACCGGATTAAAGATCAAGTATTTTCAAAGCGACAATGGAGGTGAATATTGTAACGCTGAATTCGACGAATTTTTAAAACAAGCTGGAATAATGCGAAGACTGACAGTTGCTCGGACACCACAACAAAATGGAATATCTGAACGAATGAACCGGACTCTAGTAGAAATGGCTAGGTGTATGTTGCTAAGTTCAGATCTTTCGGCAGGTTTTTGGGCAGATGCAGTGGATACCGCGTGTTATATCAGGAATCGATGTCCTACAAGCAGTCTACATGGTGATATTCCTTATGAAAGATGGCTAGAGAAACCAGTGAAGATTCATTACCTTCGAAAATTTGGAACTAAGGTACATATTTTAAATAAAGATCCAAATAAAGATAAATTCACAGCAAGAGGAATTTCTGGTATTTTTGTTGGATATCCAAAGAATGCGAGAGGATATAGAGTATGGATTCCAGAGCGAAGACAATTTATGGTTGCAAGAGACGTGAGATTTCACGAAAATGATAATTTATGTCACGAGATCTCGACGCAAGAGCTAGGACTATCGAATGTTAAAGAGAATACGGATAAAGAGTTAATTGAAATCGAATTTTCAAAGTATACACCGGAAGAACATGATAATCAAATAGAACAAGTAGACGATGAGATTTGGAGCGAATGTCAAGAATACTGTGTAGAATCGAGAGAATGTGAACAGAACGCAGAGACAAACTCTTCAAATATTGATCATCATCTAGAAGAATCAAGAACGCTTGGAACGCGTGGACATATTGATCAAGAAAGGATGATGAAAAGAGCTCCTGGTAGACCCAAACTATTACGCACAGGTAGTGCAGGCCGTCCAAGGAAAATCTATCGAATGACCGAAGTTGAACAACCAATAAATTTTACTGATTCAAATGAAACTGCAGATTTTGTTGGTTCAGCTGAAATGAGTTTGAAAAATGCTCTCAAATGTGAAGATAAAACAGAATGGGAGGAGGCTATACTATCTGAAATTAGGAGTCTAGTTCAAAAAGAGACATGGGATATTGTTAGAAGACCGAAAAACAGAAACTTAATTGGTTGCCGTTACGTTTTAACGATTAAACAGAATGTCGACAAGACTTTTAGGAAGAAAGCTAGGCTTGTGGCTCAGGGTTTTAGTCAGCGATATGGGGTTGATTACGAGAAAACCTTTGCGCCTGTAGCTAGACTGGACACCGTCAGATTATTAATGGCTCTCGCTGTTGAATTGGACTTGGAAATTCACCAATTAGATATTAATACCGCTTACTTGAATGGTTCATTGGAAGAAGAGATTTACATGGAAGTTCCTGAATTATTAAGAGAGAGTTTAATGAAGCTTATGAATCGTGAGGGAGAAGATCCTATCGTTAGAAAGCACGCGCAAGACATGCTTAGTAAATTGGATAATGGTTGCGATTCATGCTTATTGCGGAAATCATTGTATGGTTTGAAGCAAGCTGGACGTCAATGGAATCTCAGGCTCAACAAGAAACTCACTGAAATGAACTTGAAGCAGAGTCTGAACGAACCATGCCTTTATTTTAAGCAAAATGGAAATACTATCTTATTTGTATTAATATATGTCGACGATATTTTAGTTGGAAGCCAAGAAAGAGGTTTGATCATCGATTTCAAAAATGAGTTGTCGAAGGAGTTTGACTTGAAAGATTATGGTCAGGCGAAATATATTTTAGGAATAGACATTATAAGAAATGCCAATGTCATTATATTGTCACAAGAAAATTACATTAAAAGATTATTAGAACAATTTAATATGGAAAAATGTAATAAATGTGCAACTCCTATGGAAATTAATTCAAAAGTGAAATCCGAAGAAAATTGTGATACAGAAAAGGATGAAACATGGCCTTATCGGGAACTAATAGGTTGCCTAAATTATCTGAGCAACGCAACTAGGCCTGATATTGCAAATGCGGTGAGTAAACTAAGCCAAAAGTTAACGAAACCGGAAATATGCGACTGGAAATCAGCGAAACGTATATTACGTTACCTTAAAGGGACAATGCGACACAGTCTCGTATACAAGAGGACTGGTGATTGTGTTCAAGGTTTTTCGGATGCTGATTGGGCTAATTGCTTGTTAGATAGGCGATCATATTCTGGATATGCTTTTATTTTAGGTGGTGCAAGTGTATCATGGCAATCAAGGAAACAACGTAGCGTGGCTACATCGACTTGTGAGGCTGAATATGTAAGTCTATCTGAATGTATGAAAGAAGCAGTTTATTTGAATAGTCTTATGAGGGAGTTAGGAATTGTGAGGTACACTCGAGTAGTTGTTCATGCCGACAATCAGGGAGCAATATGTTTGGCTCAAGACCCAATGTTTCACGCACGCAGTAAACACATTGATATAAGGCATCATTATATTAGGGAAGTGCTCCGAGATAACAACGACATCGAACTGAGACATGTACCCACTGAATCAATGATAGCTGACGTTCTCACTAAATCATTATGTAGTGCAAAGCACTTTAAGTGCATTACTGGTTTAGGTGTTAAAGATTATTGATTTGGATATATTTTAATGATTTAAAATTAAAATTTATGAGGGTGTATTGGATATACAAACTTTCTGTATATGTGTTTATGGTGTAAATTTGAATTTAAAAAGTAGTACGTTCTAAGGTACTTGTGTCACCTTTGATTTTTCTGAGATACTTTTCGTGTGTGCTTTCTTATAAAATAATCTCCTAATATATTTACAACAAGTTATTCCTTTTTCATTTCTTTTATCCTACACTGAGTAGCGTCGTGTGTGGACTCATTTGAAAGAGCTCGAAGAGGCCTTGGAGACTGATGGTGCCATTTACCTGATGGTGGTCATTCTAGCTATATCCGTCACTGTGAACCGATAAGCACTTAGCTGGTCATCATCAGACCTTCAAAATGTATCATGTAGTAGCATCCGTGCTCAATAAGATAAAATCTGAAAGCTAGGTCATTCTAACTACATCCGTCACTGAGAACCGATAAGCACTTAGCTGATCATCATCAGACCTTCAAAATGTATCATGTAGTAGCATATCCGTGCTCAATAAGATAAAATCTGAAAGCTAAGTCGTTCTATCTACATCCGTCACTGAGAACCGATAAGCACTTAGCTGATCATCATCAGACCTTCAAAATGTATCATGTAGTAGCATCCGTGCTCAATAAGATAAAATCTGAAAGCTAAGTCATTCTAACTACATCCGTCACTGAGAACCGATAAGCACTTAGCTGATCATCATCAGACCTTCAAAATGTATCATGTAGTACCATCCGTGCTCAGATCGAAAAAATTTTAAAGCTAGGTCATTCTAGCTATATCCGTCACTGAGAACCAATTAGCACTTAGCTGGTCATCATCAGACCTTCAAATGTATCATGTAGTAGCATCCGTGCTCAATAAGATAAAAGCAGAAAGCTGTGGCATCATAACTGTATCCGTCACTGAGAACCGATAAGCACTTAGCATCATCATCAGACCTTCAAAATGTATCATGTAGTAGCATCCGTGCTCAGATCGAAAAAATTTTAAAGCTGGTTCATTCTAGCTATATCCGTCACTGAGAACCAATTAGCACTTAGTTGGTCATCATCAGACCTTCAAAATGTATCATGTAGTAGCATCCGTGCTCAATAAGATAAAAGCAGAAAGCTGTGGCATCATAACTGTATCCGTCACTGAGAACCGATAAACACTTAGCTGATCATCATCAGACCTTCAAAATGTATCATGTAGTAGCATCCGTGCTCAATAAGATAAAAGCAGAAAGCTGTGGCATCATAACTGTATCCGTCACTGAGAACCGATAAGCACTTAGCTGATCATCATCAGACCTTCAAAATGTATCATGTAGTAGCATCCGTGCTCAGATCGATAAAATTTGAAAGCTAGGTCATTCTAGCTATATCCGTCACTGAGAACCGATAAGCACTTAGCTGGTTATCATCAGACCTTCAAAATGTAATAGCATCCGTGCTACAAGAACGACTACAATTGTTCTTTGCTACAATTGCTTTATCGCTAAAAGCGATAAAACAATTAGAATAATAACATACCTAACATAACATCACGCCTACTATTAGGTACACCTCTGCCTAACCCTTCGGGGATTACAGGCGTGATGTTATGTAATGTATGTTATTGTTTTAATGGTGTTAATTGTTTTATCGTTTTAATTATTTTGTCTTGAGAATTTCGTTTGATGGAAGATGAAGATCTGGATAATAATAAATAATAAATTAATAATAATAAATTTATTTACTCAAACACAGATTGGATGACTGATGATGTCTCGCACCTGATGGTAAACTCCGAAGGTGGGTATAGGATCTCATTGACGGCACCACGTAGAACCGTCGTGTCCACACACGACTCATTTGAAAGAGCTCGAAGAGGCCTTGGAGACTGATGGTGCCATTTACCTGATGGTGGTCATTCTAGCTATATCCGTCACTGAGAACCAATTAGCACTTAGCTGGTCATCATCAGACCTTCAAAATATATCATGTAGTAGCATCCGTGCTCAATAAGATAAAATCTGAAAGCTAGGTCATTCTAACTACATCCGTCACTGAAAACCGATAAGCACTTAGGTGATCATCATCAGACCTTCAAAATGTATCATGTAGTAGCATCCGTGCTCAATAAGATAAAATCTGAAAGCTAGGTCATTCTAACTACATCCGTCACTGAGAACCGATAAGCACTTAGCTGATCATCATCAGACCTTCAAAATGTATCATGTAGTAGCATCCGTGCTCAATGAGATAAAAGCTGAAAGTTGGAGCATTCTGACTATTTCCGTGACTGAGAACCGATAAGCAGTTACCTGGTCTTCATCAGACCTTCAAAATGTATCATGTAGTATGAGAGACCATCATTAGGTACGAGACATCATCAGTCATCTAGATCTCCATCTTCCATCAAACGAAAATCTCAAGACAAAATAGTTAGATAACATAACATCACGCCTGTAATCCCCGAAGGGTTATTTTTATTTTTTTATTTTTATTTATTAGGTCTACCAACAATTGTTTACACTAATTCACAAGCAGAAATAAGACATGCGTTTATACTTTACGCAGTGCAACAATTACTTATAGGTAAACACCACATGGACAAAAAGAAAACAATAATAACTAAATTCTTAAGCTATACATTGTACAAGGTAAACTCAGTAAAAATATTAAATTTGGTTAGGCAGAGGTGTACCTAATAGTACACCCACATTTCGCCAGTTATGTTTAAGTCCCATATAATAGGGGCGAGCCTATTGCCATCAACCGGGCGCAAATCTAGACTCCGTGGCTGTTACTTATAATTTCCTGATGGAAAAACCCAATAACACTTTGCCCGACCCGGGAATCGAACCCAGGACCTCATGCTCAGCATCGTGCTTACGACCACTAGACCAACGAGGCAGTCCAAAATTAAAATAATATCATAGATATATCTATATACCAAAATATCTACTAAGAAACGTGGGTAATTTACCAATAGTTTTGGAGAGCTCGGCCACGCGTCACTTAACGTTTATTAGGCATAGTCAGCTTAGTCTATGATAGGTGCAAACAACAAAACGAAATTACAAACTACTTTAAATATATTTACAAACTTATTTTCTGTTCTTATTTTACGAAATATTGATAACTATACAATTTACAATATGTTTTAATTCAGAAAACATTAATAACGTGAACTTTTGAATTTTATTTGTGAAGTAATGACATGCGTGCAGTCCACCCGTGACAACAGTCATCGAGACACTGGCGCAGCGCGTTCCGAGTATGCGCGACGGGTCTCGCGCCGCATTTGCCTCAAAATGTCGGGAATTAATTTATTATTTTAAAATTTTATTAAAAATCAGAGAAAATAAACAATACGGATTGATAAATACATCACTACGTATTTTTGGGTATAAAATTCATACCGAACTATTCAGCCGTTACAGAGACAAAATTCGATTTAGGTTAAGACATACTACGATTTTTTATTAAATAATGTGAAGGTTTATTAAAATTTTAAACAATACGAATTATTTGTGATGACTTTAAGTATAACATATATTTTTTATATGGAAATCGTACGGAAGGATTCCTCAACAAATTTCTTTAAACATACGTCGTTTTTGGGATTTTAGCAACGCAACGGCCTTAAGGCAACATTGTAACGTAAAACGTAGTAAGAGATGTCCTGGCTTAATCTCATGTACTTCCTTATACTAATCTTTATGGCGGTCATTTAATTATTTAATTACTAAAGATACTTAATTAAAATAAGGTGCGATGTTTTTATTACGGCATAAAACAAGTACGGTCTCTAATTCTCCACTTAAATTTGTTTTTTTTTTTTTAATATACTGAGATTATGCCACTGCCGCTGTTCTAATTAGCAAGAGACTAAAATAAAAACAATTTTAAATGGAGAATTAGAGACCATACTTGTTTTATGCCGTATTATAAACATCGCACATTATTTTAATTAAGTATCTTTAGTAATTAAATGAAAAAAAAAATACTAAAAAACCTAACCTACTTAGGGCAAGTTTTACCTTCTCAATGCTATTCATTTTGTTCTTCTTAGCGTGTCGATGGCAATCAAAATTGTGTCGGCCTAGAATTGGGCTACTAGTTTACTATTCATTTTGTCAATATAACAATATTTATTGCGTAATTTAGGTTCGACGACGAATCACTGACAAAATGAGCAATGGAGTATTTCCTTTAGAATCCTTCGGTATGTGATAGAAATCGGTTTTTCTATAAAATATCTGCAAGACAAGTTAATCATAACATTACCTAATTTAATTAGATTTGCTAAAATAGGCTGTTGTGTAGTTTATTTTATTGTCTTTTGGTGACTGCACACAGCACAGCAGTTGTACAGCAGTTACAGCTATCTATCTATACAAAAATGTATAGTGTGGCAATTAACGAAAAACCTAAAACCGTAAACTATCGTAGCACAAACTTATAACAAAACATAATAATTGTCAAAAACTAAGTAGGTATAATATTATAATAACAAAGAATAGTACTAAACTAAATATTTAATTACGTACCTGCACACGCTAAGGCAGAAAAGTAGACCCTATTAAAATCCACCAGAAACAATGCAAATTTTAGAGTTTTAGACAAGGCAGCACTACTTCTCTCTAAGTGACTGGGAGAAAATATTGAGGAATAACAGTACATTTACAGCTAAACGGAATATTGTTTGTTTGTATGAGTCTGTGTTATACTCGTAAAATGCTAACTTAATAGTGCGGTGTTGGATTACAAAGGAGGAAATGGGAAACTTTAAGTCATTATATTTTTATAGCGGCTATAGGAGAATTTGATGGTTGCTCGTAAGGATACCAAATATGGGAGATTACATTACTAGATAATTGTAATTTTAAGTGTTTTTTAAATATTGAGAATTAAAGTGGGTGACATAACTTTAAAGCCATGGTCTGTGATATCATAGTTCATGACATTTTTATTATTTTAATGAAAGTTTCATCAAACTTAGAGATCTTCGATCAGACATACTTTTCTCTAAATCTTCCGCATCCTACCAATGTATTGGTCCCCATGCCATAAGGTTATCGCTCCTATGGCTATGGCTGAAGGTAAGGCTCCTAAGGCTGACTAGGGCTTCACTAGGCTTCCGTTCAAGGGCTCGTCTGCTCGATTAATCCCGTTGCCTTTACCATAGTCTTGGACAACCTTCTAAGAGGTGGGAGGTTTGCCATCATGAATGCATAAGTCCCGTTAATGGACTGGCCTGAAATTAAAGTTAATTCATCATTGTCGATTGTACTTGTCAATATCGTTATTCATAATTATCAGCATAGGTAAGTGGTAAGTTCCAAAACAAATCACTACAGATTTGAGGAAGGAAACCATTATATTAAAAACAAATCGCATGCTAAACTCAGTCGTTGACGTTGATTAATTTCTCAGTATTTACGAGATGCAGTCTCTAAAATTCTTAGAAAGATAAAGCGACTTACAATAGCGTCACTTTATATTGAGTTCAGCCGGTTATTGTTAATTCTTTTAAATTAAGCTCTTCTTATTATGTAAGTGAAACCTTTTATAAATGTCTGCGATGATATTATGAGTTATTATGACATTAAATGTCGGAGTTTTTCTGTGGTTACGTAAAGTTCGCTCTTGCTTTAAATGTCAGGGAAATGTGTTTTTTTTTAAATTTGTGACTGGCAACCAAGTATTCATTGCTTGACACAATTATATAAAATCGTAGTCTGTTTGTAATTAAAAATAACAGCTTATTACTAATAAAAAAAGTGTGTGTTTCTTCCGGTTAATCTCCGGAACGGCTGGGCCGATTTAGATAGGATATTTTACTGGCAGAAAGCTGATGTTATAAGGAGTAATTTAGGTTACTTCTATTTTTGGTTTCCGTCCAAAATAAAACTCATGCTTTTTTACAAAATTTGATTCCAATAGGGAATAACATTTTTATAATATTTCACGCGGAAGAAGGTCACTGCTAAAAGTAGATTTACATAAAATAAAATAAAAAATCTCCTCTTTACGGTTATTTCTTCATACAACAGCTTGATTGATTGAAACTTTTTTTTTTTTTTTTTTAAAAACGTTGCCCCACACTAGGAATTTCTCCTGTATCGTGGGTGCGTTCACAAACATTTAAACTCACATACACAAATACCCAGACCCGGAACAACTATCTGTAGGTCATACAAATATTTGTTCCGTGCGGGGATCGAACCCGCGACACGCAGCGCAGCAGTCCATTGCTTGAGCCACTGCACCAACCGTGCCGAAACTGTAATTGAGGAAGCTCATTATTCCTGGATTCTTAACCTCAAAAAGCACAACAATTTTTATTCGCTTCTTCCAGAGAAGTGCAACATTTTCCTTGTACAGGCAGCACTTGAAGCTACTTGAAACTGACAAATTAATGTTCCCAACCTTGAACCTAATAGTTTGGCGATAAAGTTGAAAATCCATTAAAGAAATTTGACAGATCTTAGTAGCTTGTTGTACAGACTGGCATCTGTACATTATTCAATTCTTTAATAACCAGTCGAGTTAAAAGATTGATCACTGACGTTCAAAAAATTACAATTAAGTGAAAGTTTAACGAAAACGGGACATGTAAATCACAATTTAATGCCAGTAGTCAGTTAAGTGTTGCCAGTTAAAGTATTACGGTGACATTACTTTAAAAGTGGGCAAGTGCGAGTTGGACTCGTTCGCGAAGGATTCCGTACCACTGTGCAATATTTTACAAAAACGCGGAAAAGTCGCAAAAAAATGATTCTTGAATGGAGATCTTTTTTTGTTATACTTGCTATAATATCTATTAGTAGTAGCTAGTACTGTAACTGTGTACTGCTTCGACTTACGAACACTAAGTCGTGCAGGGTTCGAACCCAGTCAGGCGTATTACTTTGTGTAACTTATATCATCACCGCTGCTCAACCAAAAATTCGCAGACATGTGACATCTACCAACCCGCTCGGGGCTCGCGTGGTGGATTTTACCTTACCCCTCTCCTAGAGAGGAGGCCTGAGTCCCTGCAGTGGGAACATTATAGGCTGACGATGATGATGATTATAAGATACTGTATAAATTCAAAAGTCTTTTTTTTACGGTTACAAAAATAAACCATGAGAACAAAAAACGTAGCCTTAGTGTGACAAAATTTTGGGTACCGAACCCTAAAATTGTGGGTTTGACAGAAGGTATGGTTGGGCGTAAAAATATTGGTTGGTGGCAATTTTGTATTAATGTATTTCAGTAGTTTACAGAAGACGCCTACATACAATTAAATAGCACCTCATTGATTTTTGGAAAAGGTCATTATTAATTTTATACACTGATTTCTGGTCATTTTTGAGCCCACTATTTTTTTTGGAAAACTGGTTGTATTGGGTAGTTCAGCAGGGCAATTGCGTATCTTTTTAAATATCAGTGGCTATCATAGTGTCCATCGATTAACTGTCAAATGGTTCCATTTTGTACCAAACTGACAGTTAATCGATGGACACTATGATAGCCACTGACATTTAAAAAGATACGCAATAGCCCTGCTGGTTGGTAATAATTATTAACTAAATGTTATGCAAGCACTAAGTACATAGCAGTAAATTAGAAGTTCCGGAGTGAAATTGGTACTCTCTCTATCTTTTCCGTGGGTGTTATAGAGAGAACTTATCAAGAGAATGGTCGGGAACATCCGTTCTACAATATTTGTAATTAATTTATTTTAATATTTCTAGTACTAGGTATAGATAGATAAGTAACTGGAAATTTTGATAAGTATGTCCCTTCCTTTGCCCAGACGTGGGACGATTCAAGCTGACATTTATCTCCTACGTGAAATGTACCTCATATTATTATACTATTGTGCCGTATAATTGTATATCACTGGCTTCGGTGAAGGAAAACATTTGTGAGGAAACTAATTTTGGTTTTTCACAATGTTTTTCCATTTGCCATAGACGGCATAAAAACTCAACACCACAATATCTATGAAGAAAGAAGAAGATGCAAAGGTCAATTCCACAAAAAAAAAACTTTTTTGCAATAAAAAACTGACTTCGTTTTTTTGCCACCGACTTCAGAAGCAGATTTTTTTTCTGAAGTTAATTTTTTACTTTTTTGTGTTTTTAAAGTTTTTTTTAATGATTTTTTTTAATTTTCCATTTTTATTGTAATATCGTATACAAATATTTACTATGCATTCACCACTCAACCAAGAAACCTACCCCGTAACCTTCAAGATTCCCTTATTTTATTGCTTTTTTCAACTCACCGTTGAGGAGCCCTTCCATAATCAGCTCACCTAGATAACCTGAAAGAATATAACCATATATACGTCCTCATAATATTTTATTAAAGAATTATCAGCTCATCAATAAAATCAAGGAGTCGCATATAGCATAGTCATTATTTTAAGCTTTAGAAAAAGAACAAAACACGTAATACGTGCCTATATTTGAGGGTTTCCCTCGATTTCTCTAGGATGTAATTTTCAGATCCTGTCGGTTAAAAATCGGTTCATCAACGAGAGAGATATCTGATAACAAATATACAAAAAAAAAACCTCCTCCTTTTTGGAAGTCGGTTAAAAATTTAGGACTTTTTTTTGAAGCCAAATAGACTTATAAAAAAAAACGGGCCCTTTTGTCTTATCGCTTAAACAAAGTTTAATTTTAGGTTCGAAATGTTGCTGCAACAACCATAAAACTTAAAAAAAACCTATAATGACGTCACGGCGGCCATGACAGTGGGAGCGGTTGGAGCTGTCACAATAATTACCACAAATAATGTCATAGTGACAGCGATATGAACAAACAGACACGGTGGAATGTGTAGAGCTGTGAACTGTTTAGAGTTGATGTCGAAGTGTCATGTTTCAAACAATGTGATGTTTTTTTTGCACTAACTAAAATTAAATATATTATCATGATGTGGAGCAGTGAGGAAAATGTCGTGAGGAAAGTTTTGAGAATGAATGTGGATGGGTATAAGAGTAGAGAGAAACCAAATAAACGATTGGTGGACTGTGTAAAGGATGATATAAAGATGGCGGCTGATGAGCTGACGAGTAACAGAAGAAAATGATGACGAGCAACCATTATATAACTTGGAGAAGTGGAGGATTAGGAAAAGATGTTTTTCTTTATGTAAAAGTATAGCTGATGCCGCGGCTTCGTCGGCGTAGATGTCCGCTATCGCGACTAAAAGTAATCTTTTTATCCCCACTTTCAACCCCTTACAGCTCTTTTTTCGCATTAAAAAGTCTATCTGTGTACCAAATTTGATTTAAATCGGTTCAGTAGTTTTGACGTGAAAGCGCGACAGACAGACAGACACAGAGATCGGATTTATGACTGTTACCACGCAATAGTGATGCCAATTTGGCATTGACAGTGAAAATTATGGCATAAATTTTATATTCAGTACCATTGTATGATTTTTTTCTATGGATTTTATTTTATTTTAGTTTATTATATTTTATTAAAAGAATTTAATTTTTAAACCCCATAAAAACTATACACGATGTTTAAAATAAATTTCTATTATGTAGGGATCTCCAAATAATGGACCATTTAGTTTGATATATTTGTATTTTCCAATACCTATATTGTTCAAAAATATCTCTAAACAACATTCTTAATTCACACGTGTTTAGTATAACAGATTTAGGTCATTGTCAACTTATATTCAATCTTATTTGTGTACACAATAAGAATGCTTATCCATGTTTATGAAATAAGCACGAATGCCATGTTATTAATGTTGACAATGACATAAACTAAACTAGACGTCATAGATTTAATAGTTGCGATATCGAATTATTGTAACCTAGTTTTGATCTACACTTACAAATAAGTAAAATTGAAGAGTCTGTTTGTAATTTCAAAATTACAGATTTTTATTGCATGCATAATTTTGAAAAGTCTATACTTACGGTACGTTATTTTTTTTACAGTCTGTCTGTTTGGTCCGTCTAATGTCCGAAACAGCTGAATCCATTTATTCGGGATTGTTACTGGCGGATAGATAGCTTCAAAAAAAAAAAGATTAGGGACCTATGCAGAAAACTAAAACCCTTGAAATTGTTAACAAAATCCGAGTTTTATACATAATAATATCCTTATAGTGAAAGCATTTGTTCGCTTGGATGTTGTAAGATACGCCTCGAAAGTATAACCGGAATAAAAAGTATTCTATGTTCTATCTACTTCTAACCCTGACCATTTTCTGCAATGTAAACAATTTTGTTCTGTACTGTCTAGATAAGCATTATATCATATGATTATATCTATCAAATTCCTGACTCTATATCCCAAACAACAAATATGCAGATTAGCACACAGTTCACCTATGTAAAGTACCGTCAGCAAAAAACTCTCATTACCAACACTCGCTCGACGTAACGCGGGCACTTTTTTGCTAACTGTACACGGAATAAATTATAAGCTATTACAATCATTTAAGATACAAATCTCGCATATTGATAATGAGTTAAAAAATTAGATGAATGCTGTGTCAAGTACTATTTGTAGTTGTAGGTACATAGCGAACGTTTTAGATACACACGTAGAACAATGAACGAAAAAATTTTATGTACAGCCACGAGCACCGATATGTATGTGTTACGAAACGAAACTAATATTTTGGAACCCATAGGTATCATAAAGGCTTAATAAGAACTGCCACTCGGGTCGAATTTTAGGTAAAGCTGTGCTTGCCTAGGTCGGTCTGTGGATGGGTGACCGCCCGAAATATCGAGTTTCCTCCGTGCCTCGGAAAGCACGTTAAGCTGTTGGTCCCGGCTGCCATATATAGATCTTTGGCAGTCGTTACAGGTAGTCAGTGACCTGAAATTCTGACATCCAGTCTTACCAAAGAGTATCGTATTACCTAGTAGGTATTAACTGGGTTGTGGAGTCTATCAGATAGGCAGTCGCTCCATGTAAAATACTGGTATTCAGCTGCATCCGGTTAGACTGGAAGCCGACCGCAACATAGTTGGGAAAAGGCTAGGCAGATGATGAGGTATCATAAAGTAGGCCATATCTCAAAGTTGTCACGAGATATTAGCGTTTCTTGAATTTTTCCAAGTGAATGCAATAAATTGATGCTCGTGACTTTACGAATCTATGTTCGTAAAAAATATTATGTATTATATTATGAAGATTAGTTTGATAAGGCAGAGAGGAATTTGATTACTCTTCAAACAAATAACAAGCCTTCCAGAAAATGCTTTTATACAAAAGCTTTTTCACATACGAGTCTTTGGTCAACTGGACCCACTCGAAATGGACCCACGGGATCTGTCGACCAAGTCACAGTATGACTTGAACTGTAGATCCGCGGGTCCAGTAGCAAGCTGGTCCTGTTGACCAAAAACTTATACCTAAAACATAGACATGAATAACTCTCGATTCCAAAGTATCTTCCAAGTGATAGAACAAAACAATTCTTATGCTCATATAGTACGGAATGCAAAGAATGTGATGTTATCAAACAATATTTCTTCAACTGATAACACGTTCAAATATTTAACATCAAATGATCTAAACAGATTGCATTTCTGCAGAACTGTAATCTAAATCCTCGTCAATTACCCTGGGTAATTATGTACCCACCTATAATACTGTCTTTGCCACTTTTGCCTTTGGGAAATCCTATTCCTATAATGGGATTTCCCATACACAAAAAAGTCTTATTTTCATATAAATTGTCGTCATCTTTAACAATCTCCTGTATGAGCGGACAGAGGCTGCGAATTCTCCGTTCAAAAGTATTTCTTTTTTTTTTCTGCCAAAAATTGCTCCATTTAGAGGCATTATTCATGCCTCTAGAATACTCTAGATGGAGCAATTTTTATATAAAATTGGAACCCAGTCATACCCTGCTTAAAATTTTAATGTTAAAAATAAGTGATTCGGCTCAGTTTTCGAAGAGAAAAAGAAAGATACGAAACGTCGATCTCATCAGTTTTTTGGAATATAATCGGTCCTTATCACACTATACAGGGCAGGCGTTACGCAGCGCTTCAGCAATAGTTTCTTCAAATACCCATTCTTCTGCTCTGTTCCTCATCTCTGTTAACTCCTGGGGTATCTTGTAAACCTGGGGGTTATAAATGTGAATTGTCTGCTCGTGTATTTTAAATGAAATAAAATTTTCCAGCGATACTCCACAGTTCTGAAAGATATTCATATCTAAACACGATAAAACATGTAAACATTTTTTTTGTTTAGCGTTTTTAAAAAATAAAAATAAAAAAAAATAAATAACATAAAATAAATAAACAATTAATTCAAGCATTTATTTTAATTAAACCATAACAGGCACTTTTGAATGTCAGAACAGTCAGTTTTGTAACCTTATTTTATTTAACCCTGTATAATCGAACCCGCGACACACAGTCACCTATTAGTCATTATGTGGCGCCAACCACCAAACAAAGTCGTTAAATATTTTCTATAGGTACTAGTTTTATTAATACTGAGTCTATATTTATGTCTGTATTTGAAATGTACTAATAAGTCCATATTTGTCAGCCTTTCAGCTATACACCAACGGAGTTGAGAATAACCAATTTGTACTAAAACCAAACATTTGTTTAACTTCGACACCATTTGCCTTGTAAAGAATTCGCAGTATTTTGCAAAGACTACAAGGTGACACAAACTGTTATCGACCGACTGGGAAATTATATATTTAGGACTTATACGAATTTTATTGAAAACACATTGGTGTTGGATTACTTATTTAATTAGATAATAAAAAATATTCGTACCTTTACAAGCGCTAGGGTGGCCCGCGAAAATTATCTCGGTCAAATCATGACATGATTTAGTATTTACAAGGTACATATTGTGAGTGGCAACACCGGGACGACGCACTATGGGACGAAACTGTGCGTTTCATCTCAAAAATCTGTAACTTTTTAGTTTCTTGACATTTTGTATTGAAATTTTGTGTACGTATGCCTGAATAGTTATGCTATTAGATAAATAAAACAACGCTACTTTAAAAATTAGATTTATTAAGGAAAAAAAAAATCAAATATAAACTTTTGAAATTTTTCATACAAAAATTAAATTAATTTTTTTTATGAATTATTTGCTTACGTTAATTTAAAATAAAATTATTAAGAAGTTAATAAAAAGATTATGACATAATTTTAAACTAAAAAAGAAATCCTATTCGTGACAAAAAAAACATTAATCTACTCATCACTTGTCAATATTAAAAGCTCCTTAGCTTCGTTAAGTAGTTCTTTTGGTATCATAGTACTGGTTCTATTTAAGCTAGATATATAGGGATCAGAAGTATACAACAGTATGTGCAGAACGTCTTCCATTGTGGCTGACCTGGAAAACTTTCTAGCGTGATTTAACCGATATTTCTTATAGTCTTTATTACGAGCTTCTTGAGCATCTTCCGATAATTGGCCCATTGGCAAAACTGCAAAATGCTCTATTATTATTTAATTTTTTTATAAAATAAAATGTTTATTGAAACTCAAAACTTACATAATATGCATGAGTTGAGACAGCACCATTAAGTAATTGAAAATACTTGTGTTGGGGCTGACTCGCTACATTCCTTTTTTAACACAGTATTGAGACTAAATTAATACAAAAGAATACAAAATAAAACAAGATAACCAAGATAATTTTGGCACCATGTATAAGAATTTTGTGGACTGAAGATGGCATATAGTACCAGTTATATTTACTCACGTATAACTGTGCAGTCCCCAGCGCATAGTCACCAAACTTAACTGCGTTTACAGAAAATCCCGATGACATGGTTTGCAGAATGATAATTATTATAATCAACTCTTAATCGATACTTGTAATTTCTGCAGAACATTGATAGTTTTGGAAAAATCTCCTTGCCGTATTTCCGTCATTACTATTTCCAGAACCTTGACGAGGTTTATCAATGTGTAAACCAAGCAATTTCCGGAAACGAGTTTGAACATACTTCTTTTTTTCTTCTTTAATCTTCTTGTTCTCTGGACGATGCAGACCACTTTGAAATCCTAGATTATAAGAAATATGCAGAATCGTTTCCATACATCTTATCCACGCATGTAAGATAGACAGTCCGTATTTAAACGCATCTTCATTCTCAATTCTCGCAGTTACTTTTGTTAGATCTGCAAAAAAAAATATCATTAGAAAATATTTTTCGGTCGACATTTCGGCTTCTAGCTCGAAATGGCGCAGTAATGACGCAGGTTTTTTTTATTTCCCTGTAACACTGAATAAGTAAGGTATCTTAAAATGTCATTAACTCGACATCGGGAGCCATCGATAATAACAAAACCTCGACTTGAAAATTAAAAAGACGTAAAATTTCCTTATGACGTTTAAAAATAAAATAAAAAAACAGAAAAAAATATATGTCATGAAAACAGAACGTAGTCGTAAACTAGACATTTTGAGCATTTCAAAAATGTATAATACTAATATATTCCCTTGAAAGACATAGAAAGTATCTTAAGTTGAACTTCTATAACGAGTAGTCTAGTTAATATGAAATTTTCAAAGTAAAAAGTTTGAATGTAATTTTATGCAAGTAAAACATTTTTTTTATTTTTTTTTGCTTTGCTTTCGGATAGTTCTATTATCTATGAATGTAAAACCATCAAAACGGTTTCAGTAACACGACTTTTGTCTAAGCCATTTATGAGACGGAAAATACTGTTTGGTCCCATAGTGCGACGCCCTAGAAAGACATACACTTATATTATTGGTGACGTTCTTCAGAAAGGACAGGTGCATTGTATTCGTAAGTTCGTAACCGGCGTGCGTGTATGACCAGATGTATGAATGTGGACGAGGCAAAAGAAGTATGTAAGGATCGTGGCAGGTGGCGTTCTGTGGTTTCTACCTACCTCCATGGGAAAAGGGTGTGCGTAGGGGGTATGTATGTGTGTATGATTCAGTAAATCCATTCTCTCATGCTATCCGCAACGGTGAAACTGACTGTTTCATATAAATAGAGGAAAAGCTATTAATACCTACAAATCAGTATACAATAGAAAATTAATATCCATAAACGCAACTATTTGCACAAGGCAATAAATTAATTATGAATCTGAGGTAATTTAACAAACGAATCTGTTCTTAATTAAGATTTATGATTATTTTCAACCCATTAATTAAAATGATATAAAATTTTCCATATTTAAAAGATACAAACCTTCAATAATACCAATCGATTAATTTCATTACCATAAATTAAGTTCCGATATCACTTAATTTTCGAATTTAATCGATTTTAATTAACCAATACTTTTTATGGGTTGTTAACTGGGTTCTTTGCCTCTTATTTTGTCAATAATCTTTTAGTCAGACATGAAAGTAAATAGATCGTAATGTCTCGGTTATATTTAGTTACTTTTTAGGTAAACTACTTTATATTCAAGTTTAATGATGATTGTCTTTCAAAAGGCAATGTACTGAGTAAATAGGTAGTATGTACACTGAGTGTAGGCGTTGATAAATAGTTACTAAGAATCGGAAGTAGAGAAGTTCATTTCAATGGCAAAAGTTTGGTGAACTGTTGGTATAATGTTATGTTCCACAAACCAGGGACTGAATTACCCAAAAAACACGGTGCCTTTAAATTTCGGTATGACATCATACCGTTAAATAAGGGTTACCGAAATATTTCGATAAGTACCGTTATTTTTTTCGGTAGCGGAATTTTGAGGTTTGAAATGCATACCGGTATATTTCGGTAGAAGTACCATAACCGTTATAAATGTATCGGTAGCGGTACCTAAACGTAAATAAATAAGGGTTTTCTTTGATGCACCGCCTTGCCACTCTGTCTGTCGTTCACTTGCCGATTGTTGCACATTATTATATTATAACTCAGTATTGGTTTTTATTTCCGATATATACGACTGTGCGCCGCGCCCCGTCTCGCATGCATTTCGGTACCGAAATCGTGTAAGGGTTAAATAACGGTTTAGCCCAACCTTTATTTATAAAGGTACCGGTATAGCTCAACCTTTATCTTAAACCGGTACCGGTATATTTTTGAGGTATACCTTTAACCGTAACCGCTTTCCGTCCCTGCCACAAACGATGGGGTACTTTATAGATAGGGTACTAATCGTGTCCTTCCTTTCCTGCTGTTTACACATCCCAGAAGCTGATGGATGCTACTCAAAGTGCCCAATTCGCCGCCAAATGGCTGATTTAGATTCAGATTGCCATGAACACGCTTAGAAGAACTGATGTAGGTAGGTATACTATCTCTCACTATTACCCAGTCCCATAGGGTGTGCTTGTTCGACGTGGATGAAGTCGCGGGCAGAAACTATAGTACGTTTAGTTCGTGCTGATACGAGAAGAAATTGAAGCACTTACTACCTAATCTGTTGAATATTATGCTGGCTTTAGATTCGAGATGTTTTTATACTATCTTTGCCAATATTAGAAAAAATGGGAAGGATATTGACATATCCTTCCCATTTTTTCTGTAATACTTGACTCACTTGATAATTCATGATTGCACATTGAATTTTCGAGTGTCGGCGGCGGCGTTACCCCGACCAGTGAACATCTAACTAACAGTACATTTTGTATAAGCGTTGTCTATACTAATATTGTGAAAATGTAAAATTTGGAAATTCTGAAAATTCTTTCACTAACGCAAAGCTCACTGCATCTATAATACGAATAGTCTGCTAGAAAAGATTTTTCACGGCACAGCACGGTTGGCGCAGTAGCTGAGCGATTGAACTGCTGCGCTGCGTGTCGCGGGTTCGATCCCCGCACGGAACAAATACTTGTATGGCCTACAGATAGTTGTTTCGGGTCTGGGTGCTTGTGTATGTGAGTTTAAATGTTTGTAAACTTACCCACGATACACAAGAAATTAATAGTGTGGGGGCAACGCTTACAAAAAAAAAAATAAGCGGTAGCTTTGAGCTCTTTGGACTGTATTTTTATTTTTCTTTTTCTTTTCTTAAACATGTTTTGTGTTTATTTAAATGAATATTAGATTAAGTGTGCCAGTGAAATCGGGCATCAGTTTCTGATGCAACAATAAATGTAAAATGTTTTGTTTTCAGGCCATTACAATTTATTGCTAAACGCATTAGTTTCCTTACTGTTGTTAAACGGGGCTTAAAATAGATTTTATTTGTGTAAGCTGTCTATTTGCGTTTAAACTAAACTGTTCTTGGATTAACTGGTCTAGGGAAGTACCTAAGTCCTAAGTTTTTATTGTTTTCAGTTTCATGGCGATTAGAGGACATCTGGATTATGAACGTTCATAACAAATGAATTAATTGAAAAAAGGTCTTTAATTATCCATCTTAATTTGAATCATAAAACTCCAACAAAAGGTATAACATAATTGCAAATTTCTCAGAGAATGAAAAGAGTCCTATTGAAATTTCAAATCTCGGTCCAGCGTCTTAAGATTAAAATCTAACGGCACAATAATACTTCGTCGTTAATTAGAGTGTAGCCTATGAAAACGGTAATTAATGTCCTTAAGAAACATTAGTTATTTACCCGACTGCTGTCACAAAAAGGAGAGTAACGCTATTAACACCGTTTGACCGCCCTACATACAGGAATGCGGCTGTACAAAGAAAAGGTATGATTTAACACTAAAAGTATTCGCATTGGAGTTCCTTTGTCAGATAATGTTTGTGCTGATAAGAGTTAGTCAATATTTGTTGAATGTAATAAAAGAGAAAAGTGTGATGGGTAGGAATGTGTGTGTTTTGTTGTTGTTTATGGTTTTTAACACGCTTTAAATAGCTTCACTTGTAAAAAATCACCATACTTAGCTAAGTAAAAATCTTAAAGTAAAATTTGACCCACTTCCCGGTTTCCGATTAAGCTGAAATTTTGCATAAGTTCATGTTTAGTTTGCAAAAGAAAGCATGGTCAGCTAAATGATGCAATCCTAGATAAAATATGAACTCGAAATATGGCAGAATACTTATTTTTATGCGTTTCCTTATTCCGGAACCAATGAAAGGGTTTGCTAAAAAACATTCGAGAAATATGTAAAAAAAATTATAAAGAGTGCCAATTTGGCAAGCCCTGTGATTCGGGCATGTTGCATGTCTTTATTATTAGCCAATTGCGTTAGGTATAGTAATTACAATACACATAGATGGCGTTTATAAATGGAGAGACTCCTTTTGGAAAATTAAACCTTTGAAAACACGTATAAAGATGTTCCAAACAATGCGGTAGATAATTATGTAATTCAATTAAAGAGCAAAAACCATAAAGGTCAAACCATAACTTTTTACACACACTTGATCAAATCAATTCCTTAATCACCAACAAAGCACCTAATGACAACATTAGGCGTAAAGATACATTCAACAACAACAAAGATATTTATCTTCATGAAAAGAAATTAAAATACACACAATAGAACGTAAATTAAACCCTGTGGTTTAATTACTAGGATATTTGCAGAGTCAGCGCTGTGCACGCGCTTTCAATAGTGCTTAATTATTATCTTTTGATGTTTTGTATAAATATGCCAGTTATGTTTATTGATGTTTAACATTGGAGAAAGTATTGGTACAGTCGAACAAGGCATTTGGTGAACAGCCAGCTAGATTGCATTTAAGATTACACTGAAACATTAAGAGATTGATGTCAAATATAGCCTATTTTCTGTTTTTTTTTGAGTTTATTAAATCATCAAATGACTCCTCCTGCTCTTGGCAGAGCGGAAGGGAGTGTCAGACTTCTATTGACTAAAAACCACCCATATTCTTTCTTAACCCTTTGTGTCCAGGGCCGCAGTATCTCTTTGGACCAATCCGCAGCCCAACGATAATGCGTCTGACATCAGTCTCTTAATGCTAAACGCTTTGTTAAACAAAATTGCAGTCAATAATGTCAGAGTACTAGAATATGAATATTTCTGGGTGTATACCAAATAGCTTGTTTGATCGTACCTTGGTAGTGGGCTGAATTAGTGGGAGGTGCAATGTGATGGTAATTTTCTATTAAGGTAACTGTGGGTCACCGTTTTTGTGTAGGCTTGCTATTTTGTTGAATATTCAAGAGATATCAATATCAGAATCTGCTACAATGGTATGACCGCGGCTTAGCCCGCTTGAACTTCGATCATTGTACCAAGGAATCGCATTATTGGAATAAAAAATATATCATAATTCTGCTTAATAAATTTATCCAAAGCCATTAAGTAGTTTTTGCGTGAAAGAGTAACAGACATCCAAACATAAATCCATTTATCGTCACAAACTTTGGTAACTTTGGGCAAAGTGTAAGTAATCAAAATTGGGTTTTTCATCAGGAATTTCTCAAAAGCAGCCACGTAGCCTGGACTGGTGCCCGGTTGAAGACCATAAGCTATCACATGGGAATTATATAAACCTACCTAACTGCCGAAATGGTTTAGGCGCGCCTCTGCCTAACACAACAGGGTTTGCAGGCGTGTTGTTATGATCAATCTCCCAAACACATCTTATTCCCGTCTTTATCAATAGCAAACTTGGCACGAAGTCAACGTGTCAATATCAGTTACATATAAAGTGTATTACAATATGTCACGCAATATAGAAAATGAGACGTTACACAGAGTTGGCAGCCATTTCAGCCGCATTCTGTGGTGGAGAGCAGAAGTTATTATTGGGTAAATATAGGCGGGAAATGTGGAACTGTGGTGGAAAACTGCTAAAGGTTAGGAGGGAGAAATTTGGAAATAGTTGTTTAGGGCCACAGATTTATAAAACAATGCTGAACTACTGTCTTGTATGGATTAGAATGTTGGGTCACAAAAGGAATGAATGTTGAATGACTCTTTTTTTTTGTTGAATGTTTTTGTAGTATATTATATTTTTTTTGGCATTAGTAGTCATTTTTTTTTAATTTTTATTTATTTGGAATAGGCTTGCTCTTGACCTCAATCTTAGGGCAAAGATGAGGTCGACGATGGAACGAGCTTACCCAGAAGAAGCCTATTTACTCGCGACTTAAATAGATTGGGGTTATATGAACTCGGGAAAACCGACGCAGGCAGGGAGTTCCACTCCTTGGCTGTGCTGTGTGTATTTATTGGTTTAACGGTTTCACCGTGTTATAAAATATGTGGCTCTCATTCGATTTTCACAAAAAAAGAAGAGAGAAGTTCGTTTTTGACATACGTGGTTTTCATTCTACAGCAACGATAAAAGGATGTCCGAAAGTGGTAATGGTGACAAAGTTGTGTGGTTATCGGCTGTCGTGGTATAGAGATGCTTCCTCTTCGAAAATAAGAGTTTTGTTAATGGAAATATTTTTTTTTATGTCTATTGGTTCACTTGACAAAACCTTAACCGAGCCTTGGGTTCTACCTCTGCAACCTTCAATAGGTATGTCAAGACCATTCATTAGATCAAATAATATATTTTATTCTAGCTGTGTCCGCGAACCTTCGCAAGCGTGAAATTATTTAAAAAATTACTTCCCTTCTAATTTAAATAGGAGTTTGGAAACATTTTCAAAGTTTGTATGTTTTTTTTCTTAAAGAAACGAATTAGCTACTCCTAATAACGTTATCAGCAATTTGCCAGTAAAGGTCTCGTCAAAATCGGTTCAGCCGTTGCGGATATTAGCCGAAACAAGCAGACAGACATTATATATATTTTTTGTTACAAGTCCCGTACATATAGGTACTTTCATAATATTTCGGTAAAAGCTTTTATTTTGAAATTATCGATGGACACTTCATTTTATTTATTTTCAACGTCTTTTATCAGATCTTATCAGATCCCATTCACTCTTTCCTCCTCCAATAAACCATTCTGTCAGTCACAGTCGATCTATCTCACATCTCTCATTAACATTAACATCACGTTTTACTAATTAACCCACAAAATACCTACAGTTTTAATGTAAATCTCACAAAAAGCTGACAGACAAATAAAAAACGTTGACAAATACCAGCCATTAGTGCCGCACTACTAGCAAATTGAAACACATCAATTATTATCTAAAACTGTTCACCTGTTGTTGATTTTTTCAACAATTTGACCTCAACTTGACAGTGGTGACAGATGGGAATTTTTATGGTACCATCGTCCGCCTGGCCTTTTCGTAACTATTTTGAGGTCGGCTTATATTCTAACAGCTGAATACCAGTATTTAAGATGGAGCGATTGCCTATCTGACCTCCACAACCCAGTTAGTACTAGGTAATACGTTACCCCATGGTAAGGCTGGTTCTCAGACTTCTGGGCCACTGACTAGCTGTATCGGCTGTCAAAGCCGAAACTTTCGTGATTTCTGACACGAAGGAAACTGAGTATGTACCTAGTGGGTGGTTTGGCTATTCACAGACCAACAGTGCAGCTATAAGTTCTGTCAGAAAAATCATTTTAAAATACTGTTTGGACTGATACAACCCCAATCAAACACTATATTTTGTGTAAATTGTGTCATCAAGTCATCACTCTTAAAACGGCCAAACAAACCGATATAAACAGGTATTTGCTTCTCAATGAGGCTTTACATAATAAATACAGTCAGATATTACTAATTAACTGCATGCGATGGTGTCACAGCAATTTAACACATCCTGCAAGCTATTTCTTATCTACTTATGTAAAAGAGGTCTAGAAAATCGAGATAGTATCGCTCACTATCATACTAACATTACTAATAGTCGCATCATTATTAAGTGTATCCTGGAGTATGAGTAAGACAGTTGAAGTACGGTTGGTTACTATACAGTATACAGTACCCGAATGAAAATAATTGAGATTTTATAAATATTTTAGAACTAGACTAGTTTTTAACGGTGCTACCACGAACGAATTACGCATTTTTACAGATGAGAATGAACAAAAAAAATACTTCGTTGATAATGATATGGACATACCCAATCTAGAAACATAGGCTATAATATCTATCATAGATTACAGATTACAAATTGCTAGATTGTAAACGTGTATTTCCATCTAGAAATTTAGCTCAATAAAAGCTTTGTTTTTTTTTTTTTTGATATTGTGACAGATAAAGATATTCGCAAACACTTTTACTACTGCTGTTTAATAGTTCTGAATGTATAATTTAATTTAATGTTTTGTTTTAGTTTTTTAACTTTTTAGTTTACTGTTAATAAAAGCAATAAAAATCTCATAAATATTTCAAACAGTTTTATTTTCTTAGCCCATAAAACACGAAAGTCTTAATTAATAAGACATTGAATACAAATCTATAAATTATCATGCTCATTAACAGATACACGAATAATTTATGGACGTAGAAAAAATATTCAGAATTTACCATAATTGTGTGCCGCTTTTATTGTATTTTTATATCAACAAAAGAAGGCATTAATATAATTTGCCTAATTGTATGTGGTGACAGCGCAACCGCGGAGTGAGGAGCCTTATAAGTGAACGAAAGGAAATAAACGAATAAAAGTGACTGATATAAAATTAAATGACAAGAAAAAGTGTTTACTCCGGGGATATTCATATCAAATATTTTAAATAAATTGATATTTTAATTCAATTGGTTAAACTTTACGTGGAATATATTTGTCAATGGCATTCAAATCCTTAATACCACATAATGTCAAACTCATTTCCTTCATAACGAAATTCAACTCAACTCTAGTGTCAGTCAGGTAATATTATTTAAAAAAAGATACCTATAATTATAACATGTTGAATTTAAAACAAATTTTAAAGAGTTACACAGTTAGTACTTTTTGTGTATCAAACGGCTACTAAGAAAAACTTACTAACTATTGTAATGTTCAGAAAATACTACGATACTAAAGTAAGTGTAAAATTATTGCTAAGTGAAATAGCACGAGGATAAATATTTACGTCTCTATTTATAGGCTAGATAATCTTCGTATAAAAGTAAAGCGTGAAATTGTGTAACGTCATGCTTTTTGCCGGTAGCTAATAGCTACCTACCTATTGACATCATTTGGTCGGTTCACGTTCATAAGTAGCCGTTGTCGTCTCGTGCAGAATCTCGATTTTAGTGAGTGAAGAATAAATCTAAGACAAGAGATATTTTATTAAATCAAGAAGTTGGATTGATAAAAAATGCGTGGACATTTTTATAAAAAAGTGTCCCACTGCTGGGCTTGGGGATTGGTCTCTATACTGTCTTTTCACTTTTCTCTACGAATAAAGGACCTATAATTTTATTCAGCTCATCCTACTATCTCCTGAAGGACTATGATATTAATTCATTAAAAATATCACTACATACCACTACATAGCGCTACTTAACGCCTTTTTATAGCCTGTATTGTGTCACGATGCAAGGCAAAAGTCTTCCGTTTCTCTCACCAAATCTCTGGTTATAAATGTTACAGTTTGGGAATAGTGTAGCTGGCTGTGTCGATGTCGATGTGTGATGTCGCCACACTTAAAAATTAAATACTCGGGGAAAAAAATCTCATAAATAACATTATAGCTAAACATAATTTATATCGTTCATAAATTATGTCAAATGTAAATCAATATGCTTTTCCTATAAATCCTCTAGTTTTAATGTTTCATGCTCTCAAAATTAGTTTGCTTAATGTTATTTATCGGTGTTTTTATTGAAAAGAACTCTATTAGCTTTGATTTAATTTTTAAATATGTAAGGAAACATTAGTTACGTTTATTTGTATTTTAATATTTATTTTGTATTAAAGTTATATTATTCATTGCTCGTTAATAATTTGATACTGATTAGTATTTCCTTTTTGGTAATTTTAAGTTTTTTAAATATTAAAAATATCGTAAAATAAACTATCTTCCGGAAATCATTTAGATTTTAAATAGTCGTGTTGACTTACTAAACTGATTAATATAATTTTATTTCTTAAATAGCCATGATATTAAAATTACAGTTGTCATCAGTAAACTTTACATTACATTTAATTAAAAGTGGCATAAATATTATATGTGTGAATGGGAATTAGCTTATTTAATACCTATTCATAAAAAAAAAACAGTAAAGATAATCTTCAATTGTGTTTGCTATTTCACATAGGTACTTGAGTTATCTATACTTTATATTAAACTAGCTGATGCCCGCGGCTTCACCCGCGTGGATGGCGGTCAAATTATATATTAAAACCTTCCTCTTGAATTACTCTATCTATTAAAAAAAACCGCTTCGAAATCCGTTGCGTAGTTTTAAAGATTTAAGCATACATAGGGATATAGGGACAGAGAAAGCGACTTTGTTTTATACTATGTAGTGATAGTGACTATGTAGTGATAGTGATAGGCAAAGTTTGGGTGTACATTTAAAACGTTTCCGTGGCTACGCTATTTAGTTTATCTATTTGTTTATCAGCCCTTGACATCAAGAAAGTCTTTTATTCTCAAGTACAATATCTATTTCATATGTGACTAGTGAAAACCTGGGTTGGTATTCAATATTAGCAAACAGATTGATTAGATAGAAATATTTCGTGACGAATCACACGTCATTATATCTATAAAATGTTAGAAAAATATGTAGTAGATACCTACGCACAAACGCCAGCACATCAAACTACCCGTAACTGTCAAAACTACTACAAACTGTTTCCTTTCTCCTTTCTCCCCTATCAGTTGTCACGGCATCATTTACTCGTTTCTCAACACACAATCAATTCATCCATCTTTTATTTGGCCTTCCTCTCCCTCTCCATCCATTAGTTTTTAAAAAAATGCGTTTAATTGCTTCTCATCACATGTCCTTACCAAATCCTAGCTCTACCTCAATCATTCTATTCTAAAAGGAAAGGTCCCATAAAGTTAAATCCAAAACTGTGAAATTCACATAAGATGTAAGTACCTCAATAATTTGAATTTTCTCTTGAAGAAACAGGTAAAACCACAGCAGATATAGTAATACCTAGACAACGCAAGAGCACCTACTTCGCGTGCCCGGCTTAAGTATTTTATACTAAACGATGTTACTGTCGCAACAAATTAATTTGTCTATAACAACAACGATACACCGTCACAGCCCAAGAACTCTAGACATATGAACAAAAATATAAGTAGGTATAAATTGGGGGTTCTGGATCACTTGCTCTCGCGTCGCTCGAGCAAGTGATCTAGAACTCCCCAATTTATACCTACTATCATGATGGGAGTTCTAGATCATTGTACTATTAACTAATCGATGTCTTTTTTATCCACGGCGGTTTTTTAACTGATGAGCGAATGTTGCTACCGGTTCGTTGTAATTGCCTCAACAGTTCACGGCAGTTCGCTCGAACGGATGACCCAGAACTCCTCAATTTATACCGTCGTGTACCATCGTGATCTGTGATTCGGTCTACGATACAGCTGAATGATTGAATAATGTGTTTCGATCACTGGCGCGGCGTCGAACTACAGTGGAGCAAAATTATCGCGTGTAATTTATAAACAACAATATCATGGGTCGATAACTGCACCGCGTTGAATCGAAACGATGTGGTGCACCTGGCACACATAATGTATTAGGCTTTTTTTCCGTTAATGAGAAGTTAAGGACTGTTTACTGGAAATTATAACTTGGTGTGCAAAGCCGTGTGTAAAAGTACGTCGCGTTCAAATAAAAACATTAATAACAAAACGTTAGCAGCATATTGCATCCAATAAATGTATTCATCAGCAATGTGAAATGATGTCAACAAACTTAATATTTAATTTATTAAGTTTTTTTTGGGACTACAAACATAATGTAACACAGCAATTTTCTAATTCCAGTGCAACAAAAAATTATAGATAAGCTTTTGCTTTGGACTTCAATTGTTCCAAAATAGATCTAATTTTTACAAGCTTATAGTTCATATTGCTTACGAAACAACGAAACGGCGATCGCGAAGTAGACAGTGTGGCGGCAAGACGCTTCGTAAAATAACATTAGATAAACATATTTGAGAGTTATAGCGGGAACAGTGGTGGCCTAGTGGTAACGATTGCGACTTACAAGTTGCAGGTCGTGGGTTCGAACCTAGGCTAGCGCTTTACTTTGTGTGAATTATTTCACCACCACTGTTCTCTGTGAGAGAAGCCTTTGTGCCAGTAGTGGGGGGGGGGAAAAAAGAGAAATTGAAATCTTATACGTAATCATAAATTAATGTAATCATATTAGCCTATCTGACCGCCTTGGTCCTCTGGATCAACCAGGATCCGCTCATGCAAGCTTGTGAGCATATTGATATAAACACATTTTTTATGACGACCAGATGGTTCTTTTATAGTCTTACGACGCGGAAAACTTTGCTTGTGAGATGTAGGATTTGAGGTTTTTAGTTCATCCGATGTGTCATAGATGGCGGAGCTTATACTTTTTGTAATTACACTAAATTCTGAATGTTTAATTTCCCAACGCTCTTGCAATCTCTTTCCATTAATATTAAAAATGAGCAGGATAGCTATATCTAACACAGCCTTTACGACTTGAGAGTTTAAAGAATAATAATAATATATAATAATATTCCACAACTATCACACAACGCCATCTAGTCCCAAGCTAAGCAGAGCTTGTGTTTTGGGTACTAGACAACTGATAAACATACTTATATATTTCTAAATACATACATATTATAGATAAATTACACCCAGACACAGAACAAATGATCGTGCTCATCACACAAACATTTGTCCTGGGTGGGAATCGAACCCACGACCTCCGGCATAGCAGTTAGGGTCACTAACCACTAGACCAACAGGCCAGTCGAAGCCAGTCGTAGAATAAGGTAGCGTTTCTTTATACATGACAAATAACTACCAGAGACCTCATTTTATTGGTTTCTTATATGTTTGTATGTATTCCGCCAGAGTTAATGGACACCTCATTCCTTTTACGATGTTCGTCTCAAGTCGCCTCCAAAAACTCTAATAAGGATAAAGTGCTGTGAAAACACTTTCCTTAACTAGAGTATTCGGATGCATTCACATTGCGATTTCAGTACGAGAAATGAATAAAATAAAATCTACTTTAAGTGCTCAGGTGTTAGAGATGAAATTCTAATAACAAGTATTGTTTTAAATAAAATTTCGAAGTAATTATTGTTGTAAACTCACTTATGACTAAGGCTTTAGGATTTACGTCTATAAAATAAGCATCTAAGATATCATTCCTTACATCTTGACATTGTTGTGCTGAAGTGCATTTCACTGGACAGTGAGTTTAAATTTGTTTGTGGTTGTTCATAAGTGTTGCAGTTGAAACAAAGTATGTGAGTATTCTATTTTATTTATTCATTTTTTTTTTCAGCAATATATACGACTGTAATAGTTAATTGTTTTACGACTGAAATTAATTAAGTTTAGATAATATGTATTTTATTCGTTTAATATTTCAAAAACTATTATAGGTTGGTACTTGTACTGTATTTGTTGTTTCATATTAATATTTTTATTACAAACGTAATAACTCTTGCTTCGTTGCTATATCATGCAATAAACATAAGACCTGGGGTTCGATTCCTAAGTTATTCAAAGTATTTTATTTTTCTGATACTGTAAATATATTATTCCCTATTCGATGAGATTTCACAACGGGGGCGAACAGTATACCTCTACCTAGCCTTTGAAGAATACGGGTGCTGTTGTTTCATGTTGCTACGAACTTTGGTAACAAAAATATTTATTGCATTTTTAATAATGTTTTCAGGGCTCAGTCGATGAATAATCCTTTTTGGTTTGAAGAAGAGGACATCGAGCCTTCAACGTCTCGAGCAACAAAAGAAAAGCCCTCGGCGGCTCAAAATAAAAAAAAACCTGTGAAGAGAGCTACAAAAGTGACTCAGAAGAAGAAGGCTTTGGTTTCTAAAAACCCTTTCGCTTCAGAATCGTCAGATAGCGACACCCCACCAGTTGTTACAACACCGGTTCCAAAAAGAAAACGAAATACCATCGTTTCAGATTCTGAGGTAAGATTTTTTTTTATAAACATATCAAATTTTCATTTCATTATAAAACATTCATAAACTATCAGTATACTTATTTTTGCAGACATAAGTTTAAATAGACTTTTCTAATACTTAGATTATTTATAGTAATGGTAACGGTAGATAAAACAATGTAAAAGTCTCGAAATTTGCATAGGCAACATTTATAGAAACGTTTTTAGTCGTTTGTCGGTAGTGCTCATTTTAATAAGTGCTCATTTTTGAGAAGTGCACATTTTGCGTTGTGCACATACTGCGTCAAACCCTTATTTTAAATTTGTTTTTAATTACTTGCTCTCGCGCTTATTATTTTTAGTTAAAACTAGATATCTTATGTATTTCAGGATGAATCATCTCGACCGCTGATCCGTGCTGCCACTCTGAAGAACTGCTTCACTCAACGAGTCGCTGATGGCTATACCTACCAATCAGACCCGGGCAGGGTTGGAAAATATTATTTTGAATTAAAAGTTTATAACACGAACGAAGTGGAAAAACTTGCTCCAAACGAGCGTTGGAAACAATCGCTTGCAACGTTAAAATTATCAACTGATAAAGATAATGTTGTGTGGAAGGCTTTAACACACCTTGTGAATACTGGAAAAGCTGAATTTATAGAAATTCAGCCTATTCTATACAGTAAACCTTCTTAAATTAAATTTCATTTTATTCAGTTTTTGTAACCACACTTCTTTTGTGCAAGTTTTTGTAATTTGCTAATAACTTTAATATAAGTCTGTTTAATCTTTTTTTTTTATAAGTAGTAAACAAACTGAAATATTTTATAATAATCTATACAAAGAAATGTGAGAGTATTTTTTTGGATTAAAAATAATTATTTTACATGTACTCTTTCAGAGGCTCGAACTATGAAATTTGAAACTTCGAAACTTTGAAATTTGAAAAACACGAAATAAGAAATTCTGAAATTAAAAAAACTGAGAAGTTTATATTTTACATGTACTTTTTTCAGAGGCTCGAACTATGAAATTTGAAACTTCGAAACTTCGAAACTATGAAACTTCGAAATTTGAAAACACGAAATAAGAAATTCTGAAATTAAAAACTGAGAAGTTTATATTTTACATGTACTTTTTTCAGAGGCTCGAACTCTGAAATTTGAAACTTCGAAACTTCGAAACTTCGAAATTTGAAAAACACGAAATAAGAAATTCTGAAATTAAAAACTGAGAAGTTTATATTTTACATGTACTTTTTTCAGTCTCGAACTATGAAATTTGAAACTTCGAAACTTCGAAACTTCGAAATTTGAAAAACACGAAATAAGAAATTCTGAAATTAAAAACTGAGAAGTTTATATTTTACATGTACTTTTTTCAGTCTCGAACTATGAAATTTGAAACTTCGAAACTTCGAAACTTCGAAATTTGAAAAAAACACAAAATAAGAAATTCTGAAATTAAAAACTGAAAAGTTTAAAAACCTGAAATAAGAAATTTCGAAATTGAAACTTTTATTTTACATGTACTTTTTCAGAGGCTCGAACTATGAAATTAAAAACTTCGAAATTTGAAAACACGAAATAAGAAATTCTGAAAATAAAAACTGAGAAGTTTAAAAAAACCTGAAATAAGAAATTTCGAAATTGAAACTTGAAAAATTTTAAAAAACCCTAAATAAGAAATTCTGAAATTAAAAACTGAGAAATTTTAAAAAAACACAAAATAAGAAATTCTGAAAAAATAGTTTTTTTTTTAAGATAAATTTTAAACATGTTTTTTTGTAAAGACTGTAATATTTATGTTTCAAAATTATCAGCACACAGTAGAACAAATATTCATAAATCTAATCGATTGCTCTGCTCCGAATTCGAAAATATTCAAATTATTGCTACAGCGTTTAAAAATAGAATCATAAGTTACAAAGTGAATCCACCTAAATCTAGTGAAGTAACAATAACTCCAGAAACGTTTTTAAATCAAATTTCCAAATCTGTATGTGATATTATCAATCTTATGATTCAAAAACATAAAGCAATTAAAGTCAATTTTGAATTATTTGTGTCATATGTTTTGCCAAAAAATAATGAAAGCTCTATGAAATCTTTCAATACCAAATATATGATAGCAGTTCCGAATACAAATATTTATAACATGTATTTTAAATGCTCTGAAAACTTAATATCTAAATGTTTAGAGTTTGAACTTGCCGAATCTGGCTGGACTATTGTTTGTATAAACCATTTGGAAATAAACATAAATAAGTACAATCCTTTAAGAGCTGGAACATACTTAGAATTGCCTAAGGTTATAAAAAACACAAAGTCATGTTTGAATATACGCAACAATGACAATCATTGTTTTTTGTGGTGTATTATTGCCCATATGTTCCCAAAAAGACTAAATGCTAATAGAATGCAATCGTACCCACACTATACGTTGCTTTTAAACATAAATGATATGTCTTTTCCACCAAGTTTCGATGATATTAAAATCTTTGAGAAAAATAATCCTTCTATAAGTGTGAATGTGTATGGTCTTGAAGCTAATAATCATGTAACGGGTCCTCTATATTTGACACGCAAACGAAAGCTTACACATGTCAATTTGTTGTACATAACGAAAGACGATAAAGCCCATTTTTGTTTAATAAAAAACTTTAGTCGCCTTGTGCATAGACAATTAACCAAACATAAATCTAAAGTATTTTTGTGTGATGAGTGTTTTTTGTATTATGACAATGAAGATAAATTATTAAATCACAATTGTAGTAGAATAAAAACAGTTTTGCCTGATGAACATAGCAAATTAAAATTTTCAAACTTTGAAAAAACCCAAAGAATTCCAATTGTTATATATGGAGATTTTGAAAGTTTGCTTTGCAATTACTCAGACAAAAATAAATCACTTTTTACTGAATCTGTACAGTCACATCAAGCATCGTCGTATGCTTATTATATTTGTTGCAAATCTAAACCTGAATTAAATGGTTTTGTTAGTTATAGAGGTCCAAACTGCGCACAAAAATTTGTTAAAACCATTACAAATGACATAAAAAGGCTGTATAAAATTTTACAAAATAAAGTACCAATGCTACCTCTTACTTCTGATGAGTTAAAATCATTCAAAAAAGTTCAATTCTGCCACATATGTAAAACCAAGTTTGCACAAAATGATATAAAAGTTAAAGATCATGATCATTTTACAGGTAAATATAGAGGTCCTGCCCACAATGCTTGTAATTTAAATTTGAAACAATGCCAGTTCATACCTATAGTTTTTCACAATCTATCTGGATATGATTCTCATTTATTTATAAAAGAGCTGTCGGATATAATTGGCAAAATAACTTTAATTCCGAAATCGAAAGAAAAGTACATATCGTTCACTAAAATCATGCCTATTGATAATAAAAATATAGTTCAGATGAAATTTATTGATTCGTTTAACTTTTTAAGTACTAGTTTAGATAAATTGGTAATAATGTTACACTCGGATGATTTTCAACACATGCGCTTGTTTTTTAATCAGGATCGTTTATTTAATTTAGCGTGTAGAAAAGGCGTATATTGTTATGATTATGTAGACAAATGGGAAAAATATGATGAAACCCAACTGCCAGAACAGTCAAAATTTTTCAATAAACTAACGGGAGAAAATATTTCAGCTGAAAATTATCAGCACGCTTTAAAAATATGGCAAACTTTTAAAATAAAAAATTTAGGAGAGTATACAGACCTTTATTTAAAATGTGATGTGCTGTTATTATGCGATATTTTCGAAAAGTTTCGAGAAATGAGTTTACTTTATTATAATTTAGACCCATGCTATTATGTTTCATCACCATCGTTAAGTTGGGATGCTATGCTAATGTATACTAAAGTAGAGCTTGATTTAATATCTGATGTAGAAATGTACCAAATGTTAGAAAATGGAATTCGAGGAGGTCTTGCCCAATGCTCATTAAGATATGCCAAAGCTAATAACAAATATCAATCATCGTATAATAAGGACAAGGCAAGCACATACCTTATTTATCTGGACTGTGTGAATTTATACGGCTTTGCAATGATGCAGAAACTTCCAATGCGTAACTTCCGATTTCTTAATGATAATGAAATAAATAACTTCAATATAAATGATGTTGACAAAAACGATGATATAGGATACATTTTAGAGGTAGATTTATATTACCCACCTAACATTCATAATGCTCATTCGGATCTGCCATTTGCTGCCGAAAAATATTCTCCTATGCAAAACAAATGTAAAAAATTAATTGCAAATTTACACAGCAAACATCGTTTTGTTATCCATTATATACATTTACAAGAGTGCTTAAAAAATGGTTTAATATTGTTAAAAATATATAGAATATTATCATTCTATCAAGATAAGTTTTTAGAACCATACATTTTATTAAATACTTCTCTTAGGCAAAAAGCTAAATCGGATTTTGAAAAAGATTTTTTTAAGAAACAAAACAATTCTATTTTTGGAAAAACAATTGAAAACAAGCGGAAACAAGTTGATGTAAGGCTCGTAAAATTATGGAAAGATAAGTTAAATACAACCAACAAATTGTATGGCGCTGAAAGGTATATTAGTGCACCGCATTTTAAAGACTTGTCAATTATATCCGAAAATTTAGTAGCTATTCAATTAAATAAGACAAAAGTTATATTAGATCGTCCTATTTATATCGGATTTTCTATTCTTGAAATTTCTAAAACACATTTATATCATTTTCATTATTCTGTAATTAAGCAAATGTATGGAAATAATGTAATTTTATGTTATACTGATACTGACAGTTTACTTTATTTTGTAAAAACTGATGATTTTTATGAGGATATGAAAAACAATATTCGTTATTTTGACACAAGCAATTTTGAGGATAACAATATATATGGGTTACCTAAAACCAACATGAAAATGCCCGGCTATTTCAAAGACGAATTGGGTGGAGAGATTATTTCAGAATTTGTAGGTTTACGAGCTAAGTTGTATTGTGTACGCACTGAAAAAAAAACTATAAAGAAAGCAAAGGGAGTAACAAAGCCGATAACGAAAAAATTGGATATTGAAAAATATAAAAGGGCATTAATGTTTAATGATAACCTGCGAGATGATATGTATGTTATAAGATCTAAAAATCATCAAGTATTTACACAAAAATTAAATAAGCTCATCCTTAATAGTGATGACGATAAAAGGCAGAGAATTGAACGTAATTTTCACACTTTACCTTGGGGACATTATAGTTCAATACTTTAGTACTTGTAGGGTTATTCTATTTGTTCTACTGAGCTGAAACTATGTTGTAAGTTACAAAAGCTAATAACAATTGAATTAAATGTGTAATAAGTGTATAATCGAATAAAAAAATATGTAATAAATGAATGTAACTACATAAAATTAATAAATATACAATCAATATTTATTTGTTTTTTTTTTTTCTTCCTTTCCGAAAGATTACTTTTATATCTAAGACTAAGCTTGTCATAACTAGCTTATGCCTTTTTTTATTTTATATAAACTGGGAATAGAAATCAAACTACAAATAGTTCATATTAAGGATTTATTAATAATAGTTATATTATAATGCTCTTTCAATAATTAGGCTGATAGGAGTTTCTCATTAAGTTTCTAATTGTCAAGACTTACAAAGAATTAGGTACACTTAATTTTTTAACTATCTTACCAACTAAATGTTCAGTCTCTTGCATGATATCATCATAGTCACTTCTTACTAAATATTGCACATTTACACTTGCACTATCGGGATCACTGCAGTTTATTTCACTGTTATCATCCAAATCATGTATTATAATTTTGACTATGTGACGAATGCGTCCTGTATCTCTCTTCATGATATAAGATGTATTTTGCAGAGACTTTGACTTGTTTTTTTTCTTTAAAGTTTGTTCCTTTTGTTTATTTATCCGACTCTCCTCACAGGCCTTTGCTGCTACTTCAGAGTACCAAGTCTCCCTATCTTGAGCATAATAAAATGGATTGGTAACTGGGTCTGAGTCGTCTATCAAATTCTGAAAGAATACCAAGAATATTATAACTAAACAGCATTAACTATGGATTTAATGTTTGATTTAAGATAATCCTAAAAATTACATACCCTTAAATGTTGCGGGTCGACGGGGCTGTAGGATGGCGAGTGTGACATGATTCTGCATAACAAAAAAAAGATGCAATACTTAATTATTACTATTACTTTAAATAATTAATTTAACAAATTAAAAAAAAAAAACTTACCTTGAAAATATAAAATCGTAAACAAAATGACCTGCTAATGCAAAGAACGCCTGCGAAGTGATCGCTTATTTTATGATAGGTGCATACATAAGTTATTTGGCACGCGATGTGTAAACAAGATGAGACTAGAACCGTTCCTGTAGTGACAAGTCTAAAGATAGTGCAAAATGAACTATATATGTATATGTTAGGTAATAATTAAATTAATTGACAAGATGAAGTTGATCAAACAACCCATATCACTAAACGTTAAGAATATACATTTTGGCGAGTCTCCTCAAGAGATTAGACATAGTGCTTTGTTGCCAAATACGATTCGTTGTATTATTTGCGGTCCCTCTAATTGCGGTAAAACAAACGTTGTGATCAGTTTGTTATTGCATGAAAATGGGCTCAAATTTCAAAACCTTTACCTTTACTCGAAGACTAATTTTCAGCCAAAATATTGTTTTTTACGAGAAGTAATAAGAAGAGTACCTCAGATAAAATTCAATGAGTTCAATGACGATAAAGATGTCATATCTCCGAGTGAAGCTTTACCAAATTCTGTGTTTATATTTGATGATGTCGTGTGTGAAAATCAAATAAACATCCGGAATTATTTCTGTATGGGTAGACATAAGCAAATTGATTGCTTTTACTTATCGCAAACCTACTCAAAAATTCCGAAACAGTTGTTACGCGATAATGCCAACTTTCTTATAATATTTAAACAAGATGATGTGAACTTAAAGCATATCTATGAAGAACATGTAAATTCTGATCTACTATGGCATCAGTTTAAAAACATTTGTAAATCTGTTTGGAGTAACCCTTTTAACTTTCTTCTTATTAACAAAGAGTCACCATTAAACAATGGAAGGTATAGACAGAATTTTGATATTTTTTTAAACTTTGAATGAAGGTTCATACTTAAATATGAATTACATGCATGAATGCCGTTAGTATTATTTCTTTCTTAGCTGAATACAGTTGTTATTTTTATTGAAAGATGGAGACAAATATTAAAATGGAATTAGTGAAGTCTGTCGACTCCATAAAGAACAAAATAAAACAAATGAAAAATCAGGAACATACAATGAACTTGTCACTTGATAAAATGCTAAAACCTGTCACAGATCCTCTAAAAACTCTAGTTGATTCCAATAGATCTAAAGAAAAAATGAATCAAATTGAAAATACAACTCTAAATAACTCTGAAGGAATCGAATCCGATGAAAATAATACTAGTTCATCTACAAAGATCGATGACTATTACGATGCAAATCTAAATTCGGCCCAATTCATTGAAGAAAATGATAAAAAGGAATCTATAGATCATTTAGAAATGTCGTTAGAGGGTGATGATATCTTTGGTATTTATGATGGTGTTAGTATACCATTTGGAATTAGAAGTGAAAACAAAACATTAATGATGGGTAACTCAGCGGTATCATTTTCTAAAATTGATAGTTTGAATAACGATACTATCATTTTGATCAAAATTGGCGACAAAGCTTACAATTTAACAACTGGTCTAAAAGAACTTTTACTTCGAAGAAAACCTGATTTAAAGGTAATATCGAGCGAAGATAAAATTGTCTATAAAGATATGTTACATTATACAAATGCGCATAAAAGAGATTTTAATCCTAAAGGTCAAATAAGAGGTGACAAAGGTATAAAATATTGTAAAATAATTAAACCCCTATTTTCTGAATCGTCAAACGATGATAAACTTTCTCACACTAAACTTGGTGGAAACTTGCCAACGCTAAAAAAATACAAAAACAACACCGACTTGGTATATTGGGATGATCCTAACGAATTAGTCGAGAGATTGAAATTATTAGTAGCTTCAAGAGATGCTGGCAATACGAACCATGATAATGAAATTTTATCAATAATTGAAGAATTAAAAGAAGCCGGCATAATTCAAGAATAAATAGTCGTAACAATATGCTTTACATTCAGTATTATACATGAATTCAAGACAAATGTACTAAATTCTGAACATGGGCAAAGCCGATGTGGTAAACGAAATTCATAAAAATGTAAGGGTAAACTTTCCTCGAAGACATGTTATTTTGAAAGATATAGACGACCTGTGGCAAGCAGATTTAATTGATATGCAATCAATTTCAAAAGAAAATAAAAATTGTAGATTTATTCTTGCTGTTATTGATACATTTTCAAAGTACGCTTGGGCCTTTCCTCTGAAAACTAAAACCAAAGATGATGTGTGTAACTGTTTCAAAATTTTCCTAGTTAAAGGACGTGTTCCTAAAAATCTGCAAACAGATAATGGGACAGAATTTTATAATAATAAATTCCAAAAGCTTATGAAGTCAAATCAAATTAATCACTATTCAACATTCTCAACAAAAAAAGCTTCGATAGTTGAACGATTTATCAGAACATTGAAATCTAAACTTTATAAGGAATTTAGTTTAAAAGGCAACTATAATTGGGTAGATAATACCCTTAATGACGTTATTTACAAATACAATCACACTTACCATCGGACAATTGATGAAATCCCCGCTAACGTGGATAACAGTAATAAACAACGAATATTAGAAAGATACTTAAGGTTGGTAAAAAATGATAGTATAAGAAGCAAGTTTAAAGTAGATGATTATGTACGTATCAGTAAGTACAAAGGAACATTTGAAAAAGGATATACCCCTAACTGGTCAACGGAAATATTTAAAATTAGAAAAATACAAAATACAACTCCTATCACCTACTTAATTGAAGATACAATCAGAGGTCAGCCTATTTTAGGGGCATTTTATGCGCAAGAGCTTCAAAAGACAAAACATCATAATGTTTATCTAGTCGAGAAAGTTCTTAAAAGAAAAGGAAACAGGGTTTTAGTAAAATGGCTGGGTTTGTCTTCTGCTGAAAACAGTTGGATTGATAAATCGAATATAGTATTATAAATAAAAAAAAATTAACTCAGAAGTTAGTCATTTGATTGATGAAGTGTGTAAGTATTTATTATAGCGCTCGATTCAGTTTTATTAGTCTTATGATGTGTATTGGAGAGAGTAGTCTTCTCAATTGGCTTATAAACAATTTACCATTTGAATTACACTTACCCGGATACAATTATTGCGGCCCTGGTACAAAATTAATTAAAAGGCTTGCAAATAGAGATAAAGGTATTAATAAATTAGACGAATATTGCAAAGAACACGATATTGCCTATCACAAATCATCAAACTTAAAGGATCGTCACAAAGCTGATTTAATTTTGTTAAAAAGGGCAAAAGAGCGAGCAGTTGCCTCGGATGCGAGTGTATGCGAAAAAATCATGGCACGTTTAGTAAGCAAGGCAATGTCTGCCAAAATTAAAACTGGCTGTGGCATAAAAATATGCAACAAAAAGCGCTCTCGGAAAGTTACATCGGGAAAAGGGTTAAAAAATAAATTTAAAAATATTGTTAGTAAAACGAAAAGACGCTTTAAAAAATTAAAGCCAAAATGCAAAAAAGTGGCGATAGAATTAGCTATGGCGGCCGCCAGAGAATTAGCTGACGATTCATCCATTAAACTTCCTCGGGTTATTCCAATACCGAAAAGTGGTGGTGTATTACCTTTGATTCCTATTTTTGCTGGATTATCGGCGGTGGGAGCATTAGCAGGCGGTGCAGCTGGTATTGCCAAAACTATAAATGAATTCAAGATAGCTAAAAAGCAATTGACTGAATCGAAGAGACACAATGAAAAAATGGAAGCTCTTTGCATTGGAAAAGGTTTACACCTTAAACCGCATAAACATGGGCTTGGAATCTTTATATCAAAAGAAAAAAACTAAGATATCGGCTACCCAAACGAGCCTTAACTAACTTTGACATTTTGAAGTATGGAAATAATATTCCTTATTTTCGAGGTGTATTTATGAGAGATGAGCTCCCTAAAAAACCTTTTAAAAAAGAGTGTGGAGTTGTTAATTTAGATAGTTCTAAAAATCCAGGTTCTCATTGGGTAGCCTATGCAAAAAACAATGATTATATTGAATATTTTGATAGTTATGGAAATCTTAAACCACCAAAGGAGTTTATAAAATACATCGGTGCTAAAGTACACTATAATTTTGATAATATACAGCGCGATCACCCTTACAATTGCGGACACCTATGTTTACATTTTTTAAATAATTTTTGGTGTAGTCCAGGAATAAAATGATCAGGATCTCCTAAAAGTGTTCAGTCTACTAGCATGTCTATAACGGTAACCATCTCTGGAAATAAATCAGAATTGGATACATTTTTTCAACCACCTCTGTATTTATCTGGTCAATATGAGTGTGGTTTGTTATACTTTTCAGTATTAAATTCAATACCAAATGTGCGTATTAATCACGACATTATTCCGGTGATCAGAATCGAATGCGATCTTATACACGGCTCATACTCTAACGGGTTACCAACTCATATAATTCATGAATTTGTATCTAATGCTGCTACAGGTCAGCAAATCATAGAAATACCGCAAAACCTTATTTACTTTCCAGTGAACAAAAATACTATTACATCGATATCTATTAAGATAGTTGATCAATTTGGGTTCTGTATTAACTTTAGAGAAGAACACAAAAATATTGAACTACGCCTTCATATAAGAAAAATAAAATGATATTATATTATAAAAACCCTGTAGTTAACAAAAAGCGTCCTATTTCTTATACAACCACTAAGGTGCAAAGACGTAAGAAAAAAGTTATAAATTTAACTAAAGCAAATAAAGATTTTCTTAAAGCCCTAGGTTTAAAAGTATGAATATGCTACAGATTACTGAATTACCACACTTCGATACTTCGATTGAAAGTTATGAAGTCCATTCGTACAATCCCTACAACAACAGCTTTCGAGAAAACGATGAAATCAGAATTCCCATACACCAGCAAGACGTTTATGTGTTGCCATCAGCCAGCTCAATTTACGTCGAAGGGCAAGCAAGGTTCTTCGGTAAAGATGGAAATCCTATTAAGAAAACTATTACGTTCAGTAACAACCCTGTTATGTTTTTGTTTCAAGATATCAGATACGAAATAAATGGTATAGAAATAGATCGAATTAAAAATTCTGGAATAACATCAACAATAAAGTCATACGTTTCAATGAATGATGGAGAAAATAAAGTCGCTGCCTTGTGGGGTTGGAACATGGTTGGATTTAAAAGCGATGGTTATTTTAGTGCTATTGTTCCTCTTAATAAGATTTTAGGATTTGCTGAGGATTACAATAAAATTGTAATAAATTGTAAACATGAACTTATTCTGAATAGAAGTAACTCTAACTTAAACAGTTTTATATTAACTGACGATGTTGCGCATTTTCAAATAGATATGCAAAAAGTGCAATGGCGGGTGCCGCATATAAAAGTATCAGATCGGGAACGACTGACACTACTTAAACATTTAGAAAGAGATAAATCTATTCAGATAGCCTTTAGAAATTGGGATTTATACGAGTATCCTTTGCTCCCTAAAACTACAAAACATTGCTGGTCTGTTAAGACTGCCTCACAATTAGAGAAACCTCGGTATGTAATATTTTGCTTGCAAACCAGTAGAAAAAATAGTAAAACGAAAGACAGTTCTCTTTTCGATCACTGTGGGGTTACTAACGTAACTTTGTTTTTGAATTCACAATATTATCCTTACGAGCCTCTATGCTTAAATTTTTCCGAGAACAAATACAGTATATTATATGAAATGTATGTGAAATTTCGTCAGTCATATTACAACTGTCCTGCAGACCCCTTGCTTGACTTAACCGGTTTCAAGGAGAAGGCTCCTCTCTTTATTATAGACTGTTCAAGGCAAAACGATAGTTTAAAAAAAGGTCCCGTCGATGTGCGCTTGGAGATTGAATGTTCAGCACCAATACCAGACAACACAACTGGTTATTGTTTAATTATTAACGATCGACTTGTGGAATACAAACCTTTGAGTAACATAGTGCGCAGGTTATCATGACTGCCATTGTAGATGTTCAAGGGTTCAAAACAGAATCAAATTTATTTATCATTAAAGAAATTTCTATATTATGTAATAATAAAATTCAGGTGTTTTTAATTAAGCCCCCATTTCCATTTCGCGGTTTGACGGAGGCAGAAAAACGTCAAGTTACTTGGATTGAATGCAATAGGAAGATATACTGAGATGAAGGATTTGTGTCTTACGTAAATTATCAGAATTTGATTGAAAATATTTTAAAAGATAAATGTGTTTACACCAAAGGTATAGAAAAAGTATTATGGTTAAAAGATATTTCAAATAATAATAATGTAAATAATTTAGAAGATAAATATTGTCCTAGTTTGATAAGCTTGTACAAAAAATATGAAGATTGTCATGATTTGTATAGTTGTATTTATCATGATTCAGTATGTGCTTTAAAAAATGTTTTATGTTTAAATAGATGGTGTATAGATAATAAAATTTTGATATAAATAATTCCTTGTTTAATTTTTCTTATCCCTCCCAAACCCATAAATGTTAATCTATATAAGTTGATAGCAACAACTTTACAACCCCATTATGCTTTTATAATTATCTACAGTAAGAAGTAGAAAATAAGTAAACAGAACATGTCGCAAAATAAATACAATCCGCGCTATGACATGTATAACACGTATAAAATGCGCGAATTATCATTTAATCATTATTGGGCAACGGTTGATTCGAGGAGAAGATTAGTGATGGAAATGGCTGACGCAGGATTTTTTTATTGTGGAAATGGTGTAAATGATAAAGCAGCTTGTTTCTCATGTGGAGGTGTTATAGAAGATTGGGAGATTTACGATGATCCTTGGTTGCAGCATGTTCAAAACTTTCCTGATTGCTTTTATTTAAATGCTGTGAAAGGAAAATACTATGTCGAAAATACAACGTACCGGTAGCAACATTCGCTCATCAGTTAAAAACCGCCGTGAATAAAAAGACATCGATTAGTTAATGATAGTACAATGATCCAGAACTCCCATCATGATAGTAGGTATAAATTGGGGAGTTCTGGATCACGCGCTCGAGCGACGCGAGAGCAAGTGATCCAGAACCCCCAATTTTCGATTAGTTAATGATAGTACAATGATCCAGAACTCCCATCATGATAGTAGGTATAAATTGGGGAGTTCTGGATCACGCGCTCGAGCGACGCGAGAGCAAGTGATCCAGAACCCCCAATTTATACCTACTAATATAGTCTATTTTATAGAGTAACTTGTTTGTATAGTAACTTGTTTGTATAGTAACTAAATAGTATTTATGTCGTTAAAGTAGGGAGTCAAAAACGACACGCTTGGTTTACTCGGTGATACTTGTGGTGAAAACCAATCGCTAGTTTATAATTAGATTAAGTCCTAAATCATTGATATCGGAAAACATTTATCAATATGTCCAAACACTGCCAGAGGAACCGGCTTAGCTCTCAAACGGGCATGTTTTACATAAAAGCTTAATGTACAGCGCTTTATTTAATTTGTCGTAATCTATCTCTTAATGTAAAGTAGCCTTTTTAGGGTAACACCGTCATTTGTTAAAAGTTCATTCGTTTTACGGGTCATAATTTGTTATTCGGATTTTTGTGAGCAAAACTGGCGAAGAATGTGGCCATGTTCGGCCGTATAACGAGGAAGACTTGACCTCAAATTCAAAGTCACTTAGCATGCTGTAAAGTTGCTCGAAGTTTTTTTTAAAGCTAACGTCTGAAAAAGAACCAGTTACCGACACAGAAAGCAGTCAGTTGCAAAATGGCAGGTAACTAGCCAGCCCTGAAGGTCTATGAAGCAAACAATGAATACAGCGTATCAACAAGCGTACACCGACAAGTTTAATAGGGTGGCAAGGGTGGCAGATGGAAAAATAGTTCCAACTGCCGCCACTGGTGGCAAATGGGAATAAAGTTAAATGAATAGGTTTTTTTTTTTTTTTTAAACGTTGCCCCACACTAGGAATTTCTCCTGTATCGTGGGTGCGTTCACAAACATACAAAGTCACGTACACAAATACCCAGACCCGAAACAACTATCTGCAGGTCATACAAATATTTGTTCCGTGCGGGGATCGAACCCGCGCCACGCAGCCCAGCAGTCCAATCGCTTAGCCACTGCGCCAACCGTGCCGTGCATTGCCTTGGGGCTCAGCTTGACTAACTCTAGAAGTGGCCTGCGACAGAAACAATGATACTCGACTCCATACTTATTAAATTATACTTGCCATACACCTTGACCTCGCATAAGCAGTTTTTAACTGTTACAAGATAAGAATTTGACACCTTCCTTTAACAAATAATCTTTCTCGACAATAAATTGAAAAATATTCTCTTAAAAGCTTTAAATTAATCATTCAAGATCATGAATACTAATAAAATAAATGAGTAAATAGCTAGAGGGATTTTGATGAAAGGCGCATGGATAGATTTGGTTAGGATCAACTAGGATCGGCCTCGGCTTTTTCAAACTATGTTGGGGTCGGTTTCCAGTGTAACCTAGTGAAGTTGAAAACCAATATTTTTTTTTATACAAGGTGTAAATCAACCCATCACACAGCCGTCAATCAAGCATTCTGTACATCAAACTAAGTCATCATCTGCCTAGCCTTTTTCCCAACTATGTTAGGGTCGGCTTCCAGTCTAACCGGATTCAGCTGAATACCAGTATTTTACATGGAGCGACTGCCTATCTGACCTCCACAACCCAGTTAATACTAGGTAATACGATATTCTTTGGTAAGACTGGATGTCAGAATTTCAGGTCAGTGTCTACCTGTAACGACTGCCAAAGATCTATATATGGCAGCCGGGACCAACAGCTTAACGTGCTTTCCGAGGCACGGAGGAAACTCGGTATGTCGGACGGTCACCCATCCACAGCGACCTAGGCAAGCACAGCTTTACCTAAAGATCGACCCGAGTGGCAGTTCTTATTTAGCCACGAGCTCCTCATCAAACTAAGTAACCCTAAGTAAAATTTTTTGCTGGGAAACGACTTTTTTTTTGGGTCAAAAAACACATTTTACGGTAAAACTCAATGTACCACTGTTAAAACATTGTGGTAGTGGATGCTTTGAATAGTAAACGGGTCATGGAGGTAATTTAAGTAAAGTTATAACCTGAAAAACTAGTATTTACAAAAACAGCTGTGAAAAATTTGGAACTTTGACCCCCAATATCTCCGTAACTAAGAGGTTCCCAGGTATGGTCTAGAACAAAAAAATGATCGCAGTGGTGGGGAGAAAAAGTGCCCTTCGTTTGCGTTAAGGGTACTTTTACACCCTATAGATGATGATGATGCTAGAGGGATTTGGATGAAAGGCGCATGGATAGATTTGGTTAGGATCAACTAGGATCGGCCTAGGCTTTTTCAAACTATCGGTCGGTCGGTTTCCAATGTAACCTGCAGTTGAAAACCATTATTTTTAACCGACTTCAAAAAAGGAGGAGGTTATATGTTCGTGTGTACCTATGTATTTTTTTTTTTTTTTTTTTGTGTATGTTACCTGATTTCTCCTCCATTTGTGAACCGATTCTCAAAATTCTTTTTTTATTTGAAAGAGTATAGTCCTGAGGTGGTCCCATTTAAATTTGGTGAAGATCTGATCCTGATCTTCGGAGATATACAATAGAACTCTTCAAAAATAGACGGCAAATCTGTCGTGATTGCTGCAATCGCTTGGATGTTTATTGTTTATACAACATCATGACGTAACATCACGCCTGTATAATCTGAGGGGGTACGCAGATGTGTACACCCAGATTTGGACAGTAAGATATTATGTAATGTTCCATTTATTGGGGATAAATAAAACCTATTATTTGTTTGGGAACAACTAAAAATGGAAAAATAAAAAACTTTTTTGCAAAAAATAAAACCGACTTCAAAAACACAAAAAAGTGAAAATTACAAAAAAGTGAAAAATAAACTTCACAAGAAAAAGCAGCTTCTGAAGTCGGTGGCAAAGAAAACGAAATCAAACAAACAAAATGTCACCGACTTCAGAAGCTGCTTTTTCTTGTGAAGTTTATTTTTCACTTTTTTGTGTTTTTGAAGTCGGTTTTATTTTCTGCAAAAAAGTTTTACATGGACTGACTGCCTATATTATGACCTCCGCAACCCAGTTAGTTGTAGATAATACGATCATCCTTTGGTAAGACTGGTTGTCAGACTTTCGAACCACTGACTACCTGTAACGACTGTCAATAATCTACAAGTGACAGCCAGGACCAAAGGCTTCCCGTCGGGGCTGCGGGTTGTTCGCAAGAGATACCGCGGCCTCGACATGAAGGGCTAAGAAGGAACATGGGTGGTTTTTAGTCAGTAGAAGTCTGACACTCCCTTTCGCTCTGCCCAAGAGCGGGAGGGGTTATTCGATGATTTTGCACCCGCAAAAAAAAAAAGAAAATAGGACCAAAGGCTTCGTGCATTTCAAGGCAAGGAGGAAACTCAGTATGTAATAGGCGGTCATCCATCCATGGCCCAACCTAGGCAAGCACGGCTTAACCAACAGATCAACCTTCGCGTCGGCAAAGTAAGCAAAACACAGTAATAAATAAACTACAGAATTATCAACAAGAATCGATCAAAGAAATCGATTCATCATTCGATGCTAATGTATTCGAATCAATCGATTTGAAAACCTGTTCAATCGATGACCGCGCGGTATTTTTCTAATAAAGAAATTTAATTTTTTTCTTCTAATATTATTATTTTATTGTACTATTAGAGGTTATAATAATGTCATTAGCATATATTAGCGTTATCATTATGGTAATCTTGGAGCGATTTTGTGTAATCGATTTTTATGGTTCTTTTATTCTGTTCCAATTTATTTTTAAATTGTTTGTTTATGACGTTTTGACAGAAGGACCTTTTGTAAAAGGGTCAACGATTAGGAGGCTCTTTTCTTAATAAGTTATTAATACAGCGTGTATCAGAAAACCGTGGTCTTATTTTTTGGTTTCTCCACGTTCATTATTTCTCCTGTATCGTGGGTGCGTTTACAAACATTTACTGCCGCACTCAGCAGAGAGCTTTAATGATTATTTAGGCCATCACTTAGCAAAGGTTTTGACAGTTTTGTCATGCAAAAGTATCACAAATCTTTACTAAGTGACGGCCTAAGTAATCATTAAATATCTCTGAGTACCGCAGTCTATCTCATATACACAAACACCCAGACTCGAAACATCTACCTGTAGGTCATACAAATACAAAGCATATTTGTTCTGTGTAGGGATCGAACTTGTGATTGTGACACGCAGCACAGCAGCTAATGAGCGACTAGCTACAAAAGATTATGAGGTAATTTGTGAACGAGACACGATTTTGAGATTTTTACTTACTTCAGAAGAATCACGGAAACAAACATGAATTTAATGCGTCGTTCGTCTAATGGTCACGATTGCTGAGCAATGAGCATTAAGATTTTTTCAGTAACTGTCACGGAGGCTGTATTCGTGCCCGGTTGATGGCAATAGGCTCGCCTCCTATTACATGGGACGTAAACATAATTGGCGAAATGTATGTGTGTGTAATGTAATCTGTAAAATGTGGGTCCATCTCTACCTAACCCTTCGGAGATTGCTGGCATGATGTTATGTTATGTAAATTAACAAGACTACCATAAAAATGAGAAATATACCAGGTTTTTTTCCCATCATTTTTTTTCTTTTTTACCTACTATCATAAAATCTCAGAAATTGTTGAAGGATATTGATAATTTGGACAGTTAGATCCTATTTGTATATTTTTATGGCTCTTCGAGTCATAAACTAATTTTGTTGCCAATTTGTAGTCAGTAAAGAAGTTAAGAAACCATAAATGTATTATAAAATAAACAAGCTTTGCCAGTAGCTGTTAGTTATGGGTATTCGGTACCTACTAATAAAACTATTTTGCCGACTAGGTATCACAAAAAATAAGATTGAATGAAAAGTGGCGGTTGCTACCGAACCATTTTTATTCATATATACTTGGGGAATATTCTAATGATGAGGTGACCTGAAAATGACCAACTCCTCAGTAACCAGATAAGTGGATAAATCTTTTTAATAATTTAAGGAGTGCACATAATTGAATTGACGGCACGGTTGGCGTAGTGGTTGAGTTGATTGACTGCTGCGCTGCGTGTCGCGGGTTCGAATACTGCACGGAGCAAATATTTGTATGACCTACAGATAGTTGTTCTCGATCTGGATATTTGTGTATGTGAGTTTAAATGTTTGTAAACGCATCCACGATACAGGAGAAATTCCTAACGTGGGGAACCTTAAAAAAAACGAGTACATTATAACATCTCATAGGGGAAATCTAGGATAGTTTCAAATGTAACATTTTGCATTTTCGCAAAGGTCAATGGATAATTTTCAGAAATGTCTTGAAGTTTCATCAATATCTTTGCCTCGGTATTTAACCTATATTATACAAAACAAGGTAGTAGACGTATCGATAAGAGCTTTTTTCTTTCTTTATTGTGTTTAGTGCCTGTCATGGTGTCGAGGTTTTTACGTCGCCCATGGGCCTCTGACATGCTAAGGCCTAAGGACAGGAGAATGAATGATGATGACCCAAATAATTCATCTCTTCTCTAAATCTTTCTAAACAAGAAAGGTTACGAAACATTTGGCTACATAAAATAAATAACTTCAAGAAGAATTCCTTCCACAGAAGCAGTCAAAATAAAAAAAACAGCAACAAAAAGAAACCCGATGATTTTGGTCTTTATTGGAAGACCATCAATAAATAAGTAAAAACAAATTGTACTTCATACATTAAACAAACGTAAAGGTCACACCGCCAAGTTCGTTTAACTCTTGGACTAGTGATGAACGATCCGGTTCGATATTTTGCAGTATCGATACTACATGATGCAATACTCCATTTTTTTTATTTGTATCGATAAAAACGAATACCATAATAATTACTTACATGCTTGGGTGGTATGGTGTCACATTGTTCTAAATTGTATTATTAGTACCTAATCACTAATCATACAATTTAGGACAATGACAATTGACTAATCAGTCAATTCAAAAGAAAGACAAAAGTATTACTGGAGTTTTTCTTACACTTTTGATTCTTGAAGGGACTAATAATAAGTACAAATGAGGCGATTCGATATTTGGCGGAACGTTATTTTTTTCTTATGTTATTTGGGGTACCCACGATTGTATAGTGTATCTTAAATAAATACATAATGATAAATGAGAAAATGTATAATCCGCTACGTTTCCACACATTAATTTAGAATGTACAAAATCAATGCAAAAATCGTTATGCACTGTGCGATCCAGATCGATAAAAATTATCGATACAAATGTGATCATCGACTACAGCATACCTCCCTATCTTGAGCCCATACATTGTGGTTGTGTTCATATGCGATCACAAACATGTTTTTGACAGCCCTAAAATTAGGAACCATTCAATATTCAATCTAATTTATAACAGATTCAAATTAAATGAATCAATCCTTGTTCCAAACGCAAGTGTGCTTTGTTTCTTATTTGATAGGTGGTAATGATAATCGAATTTGAACTTAACAGCGTGTGAAATAAAGGTGTTATAGCGGTAAAGCTAACGTTGTGATTACGTGAACATTAATTATATTAAAGGCAGTTGAAAAAACCTTTCATAAATCATTTTGTTTTGATCGCATTTGATAATGTAATGGATGACAGTTCGGCTACCGGATTTTCTTTACGATTATTTTTATTCTTGGAGGAAAAGTAAATACTTACTTATTTTAATATTTTCCACTGTTTATTTTCATCACTAAAAATTTACTGTAACCTATGTATTATGCACCTCTGTCCCTTATATTACATTAAACAGGTGCACCTTCGCCTACCTCTTAGGCTCGCGCCTATTGCCATCAAATGGGCATCAATCCAGACTCCGTGGTTTGCTACTGAGAAATTCCTAATGGAAAAACCCAATAACACTTTGCCCGACCTGGGAATTGAACTCAGGACCTTATACACAGTAGTCGCGCTTGCGACCACTAGACCAATAAGGCAGTCTAGTCGAAGCAAATAAACGATTATTATATTTCCACTGTGTATTTTCTTTAAAGAAAATTGACGAAAAACTATTCGTAGTTTTAAAATTGTATGACTAATTTTCACAACAAACATCTATTTATATTTGACAAATGATGCGGTATTATGTTTTTTCGATAGCAAGTCAGTTACTAGGTAAGATCGCAAATAATACCGCAAAATGATATAAAATTGAACATCTGGAACTCTGGGTGTATTCATTACTCTGTGACTCAACTGTGTAAATTGACTTATTTTATGCGTTGAATGACAAGTTGTTTATGAATACTGACGTTTATTATGTTCAATAGACCGAGCTAATAATATTATTTTAGCTGCATATTTATTCGTCTCAAATAAATGCAAATCTAAACAGTGTGGTTCTTTTTTAAAACTACCACTCAAAAACTAATCTGCAATCTTCATGGTTCCTTATATGACTTGACCAAGTTTATACGTTTAGACTTAGAGACTGTCACCTCTCAGATAAGTCTTTTGGGACAAGCCCGCCACATTATTCCCAAACCACTGTAACTCCTGTTAGCCAGAATCAACAGTGGCGACCACAAGAAAAGCGCCGAGACAATGAAGCTCGACGAAGTCCCAGGGAAACGATTTAACTGTCTTGGATCCCGCAACGAAATTAATCAGAAAATAATAGCGGAGGAGTAGGAAAAACATATTATAAAAAAAATAAATATAATAGTTATTATTTTTTATTTTTTTCTCAGTAATCCTGGAAGATGCAAGTGAATGTGCAGGTTGAGTTGGAAAGGAGGTTGGGCATATTCGGTAGGCTCCCCATCGGCATTGAATTTTGTATGGACCGAGGATAGACACTTGCCGTCTTCTTCTTTATACGAGTGGTCAATTGATGCTATGCACTGACTGTACTAACCTAGACGATTGGCTAATCGTGTGACAGCTTATTACAAAACATATGCTAAAATCTCTCGCAACTACCTTTTTTTTTATGGTGGGTGGAAAATCATCAAATAACCCCTCCCGCTCTTGGGCAGAGCGAAAGGGAGTGTCAGACTTCTACTGACTAAAAACCACCCATGTTCCTTCTTAGCCCTTCATGTCGAGGCCGCGGTATCTCTTGCGAACAACCCGCAGCCCCGACGGGAGGATAGACACTTGCCGTCTTCTTCTTTATACAAGGGGTCAATTGATGCTAGGCACTGACTGTACTAACCTAGACGATTGGCTAATCGTGTGACAGCTTATTACAAAACATATGCTAAAATCTCTCGCAACTACCTCGACTAGAATATAATAGAACAAGCCAAAAGTAAAATAGCTTTGTAAAAGTAAATGAACGCCGGGTGCGAAATGTCAGACACATTGAGTAATCAAGTCTTTCTTAATTAACAGTTAATTTAAGAATAGATTCACACGCTTTTTCCTGTTGTATTGTTTTAGACGGAGGTATTTCTTAGTGTCTGACCAGACAGAAAGTTACTGAAATAATTGAGAAAGATTTATGAATGTTAAGAAGTTGACGTACTTACCTAAGTACGTCAACTTCTTAACATTACATTCATTCTTACCAAAGTATGTAAATCTACCTATTTGTGTAGTATGTTTCTAAGCTCAGTTCAAAAAGTATTAATTTTGTTTTTAAATAGATACCATTTAAAATTAAAGCCGGTACGTAGGTACCTGCTTTACTTTTTTACTGGGTCGTAGAGGCCAGCAGGGCTATTGCGTATCTTTTTAAATGTCAGTGGCTATCATAGTGTCCTTCGATTAACTGTCAAATGGTTCCATTTGTACCAAACCATAACTATTTGACAGTTAATCGATGGACACTAATCACCACTGACATTTAAAACGATACGCAATATCCCCACGAATCGGTTTTAGTCTGTAAGAGTTTGACTCTCTCTTCTGCTCCTATGAGGAAGAGGAGTCATTTGATGATTTAACATCTTGAAAAAAAGGTATTAGCAATCTATTTCTTTTTATTTTATAAATGAAAATGTTGCCCCGCACTAGTAATTTATCTTGTATTGTAGGAGCGTTTACAAATATTCAAACTCACGGGCTCTTGGGCAGAGCGAAAGGGAGTGTCAGACTTCTACTGACTAAAAACCACCCATGTTCCTTCTTAGCCCTCCATGTCGAGGCCGCGGTATCTCTTGCGAACAACTCGCAGCCCCTGGAATACTACCTTAAATGTCATACAAATATTTGTTTCGTATGGGGTTCGAACCCATGACGCCGCCGTGAAACCAATAATCATACACGATTATACCTACCTACCTAATACCTATTATATTTTTAACACGATCATCAGATCTTGCGAAGAATCGAGAATACACAGCGGCCATTGACACTCAAATACCTAAAGTGTTAATTAACTCGCTATAGAACGATAAACATCTAAACATTCATCTAATTACTAGATCACCGTATAAAGTATCATATTAACTGACAACTATATCGATACAACTATATCGATTCGATTCGTTTCCGCTCCATAATCGATATGAGAACTTTAAATTAATCACCATCACCACAAAAAATAAAGGAAACACGAAAATTATAATCAATTAACCAGACCCCCCATAATTTAAAACCGATTTACATCTGATCAAGACATTATTTAACATAATATCGATATTTATATGTAAAATCGATGATAATCGAGTTTTAAATTGAATTAATCCGTTGATTCCGAATAATCGATTTTTGTTAATTTTTCACACCAATAAATCTAGATGTCGTAAATCTGGGTTTTTTGGGTCATTGAATTTATTTGCGGTTTATTCATAAATGCTTTTTCGAACACTTTTTTTGACTCTTCCATTCAGGAATTGTGTAGATATTAATTTGAACAACTCGAGTTTATAACATTGAGTGGATATAATAGAGTTTTATCAATACAAATAAATAATATTAGAGTGTCAGCTTGAAATATCAAAATAACAGTTTTTTACTCAATGCATATAAAAATATCGTATTTAATATTTTCTTAATAATTTAAGTGTAATGTAACGGATTTTTAATGAATGCATATTCATTTAAAAGCTGTTACATTACACTTATGAAAAAAAACATTTCTTGTTTTAATTGTGTCTGCTTGTTCCGGCTACTCTCAGATACGGCTGGATCAACTTTAACAGGACTTTTTCTGGTAGATAGTTGATTTTAGAAGACCTAATAATAAGGGTTCCGTGCAAAAAATTAAAACCGGGTTAGTTTTCAATATAAAATTTTGCAGTTGGTCTGGCTCACGGGTCCATGTTTTTAATAAACAACAACTCTTTGTTAAAAATTATACGGAAACTTGAATATCTAGTAGTAATACCTAAATAAAATTAAAATTGAACTTTAAACCACTTAAAATAGGACACATATTCATTATCCAGAGCACTAGACACTCATAAAGATTCTTGCTGTCTGATTTTAAACACTTCAACAGTGCACTTGATGTCTGCTACTTATGTAGTGCTTCGCTAAGTACCGTGTTTAAACACACAGATTTACACAGATTTAGATGTCAATAATCTTGAAACTTTATGAGCGTGTCAAATGGCGATCTTCATCGGTCAATGAGTATATATTATTATGTACTTGAAAGTAATTGTCACTTCCTACTTAAATTTTAGATACAACTGCTGTTGTTTAGGACCTTCCTTCGCGTGAAATTATTGAAAAAATGTAACTTTGTTTTTACCCGACTGCAAGGAAAGGGTTATGTTTTTTTTAAATCGGATTTTGTTGGCAATTTTTAGGGTTTCAATTTTTTTTTGCACGGAATACCGGTTGTTTATCTTTTGTTCTTTTTTATAAGAGCCATCATTTATTGCCCTGTTTTCTTCCGATAAAGCTTTTGGTAAAAAAACAACCCCTTACTGGAAATATAACCACATACTAATATATACATCGCAATTTTTTTTTTTTTTTTTTGGGGGTGGGAAATCATCAAATAACCCCTCCCGCTCTTGGGCAGAGCGAAAGGGAGTGTCAGACTTCTACTGACTAAAAACCACCCATGTTCCTTCTTCGCCCTTCATGTCGAGGCCGCGGTTTCCCTTGCGGACAGCCCGCAGCCTCGACTCACATCGCAACCCTTGCAATGAATTCTTATTATGTAACAGACAAACTATGGCATATAAAATGCACGCAAATACATCCGGAGAACAGGTAGCATAGCAATTCTATTTTAACATCAAACAACAATAGAATACAGTTCGAAATAAAGGTGAAGGCCGACATTTTTTGGCTTGATGACTAATGTTTCTTCTCAGTTCGTTTACATACATTATCCTCCAAAAATATATCTTTCACAATTATTGTCGACACGGATTTACACTTCATTTCATATTTAACGACCCACTTAGGAATATTTTATTTTTATAAACATTAAACACCCACTTCATTTAATATTAATAAATAACAAACTGATTTATGTTCACGTAAATCATAATTCATATCGTAAGTGATCCACATTTCTAAAGTTATTCGTTAATCATTTGGTTATTTATTTAAATTTTTCAGGTTTAAACATTGACATTTTGGGATTTTCATCACTAAATTCTGAGTACAGTACCCGGCGATAAATATTGCACATCGACCTTTGGAGAAATTATATACGAAATGACTGTTCGAGACATCTCTTTTCCGCTGTGTTTTTATATATAGGGTGTAAAAGTACCCTTAACGCAAACGAAGGGCACTTGTTCTCCCCACCACTGCGATAATTTTTTTGTTCTAGGCCATACCTGGGAACCTCCTAGTTACGGAGATATTGAGGGTCAAAGTTCAAAATTTTTCACAGCTGTTTTTATGAATACTAGTTTTTCAGGTTTTAACTTTACTTAAATTACCTCCATGACCCGTTTACTATTCAAAGCATCCACTAGCACAATGTTTTAGCAGTGCTACATTGAGTTTTACCGTAAAATTGTGATTTTTGACCCCAAAAAAAAAATCGTTTCCCAGCAAAAATTTTTGCGTAGGGGTACTTAGTTTGATGTACAGAATGCTTGGTTTACGGCTGTGTGATGGGTTAATTTACACCCTGTATAACTGCCGCAAGCTAGGTCGCGGTCGGCTCGAAAATGTTTCACGGCAAGCTAAATACAAAATAATCTAACTTAATTAACGAATAAATTGCATTGATTTTTCCAAAGGTCGATGTGCAATATTTATCGCCGGGTACTGTAGTAGCGGTTGATGGAAATAAGCTCTTTCCTATTACCATAATATCATTATCATCATGTTCTTGCCTTATCCCAATACATTTGGGGTCGGCGCAGCATGTCTTCCTCTTCCATACTTCTCTATTACTCGTCATCCCAGCAGTCACCTCCTTTCTTGCCAAATTATCATCCTTTACACAGTCCAACCATCGTTTATTTGCTGACCTTATTAAAACTGGCGAAATATTGCTTTAGTACATCTCTGAATAACCTTTCGGAAATAACAAGTGTCATGTTATGTAATATCCTTATGTCAAACTGAAGTGTTAACAAGAAATATTTTTATTTTAAAATTATGTCGAAGTCATTTTCATAGTGTCTATTTGTATCTCATGTCGATCGGTATTATTGTTTTGGCTTTTGGCCAAATGTCAAAAATTATATTATCTACACTGAAATAATTTTGAAGCTGATATTGGAGAATAAACAATTTAGATTCTGATTGATTGGCTGATTATCTTTAGAACATTTAACATAGAAATTTATTCCAGTGTGCCTACCCAGTGTAGTCGGCTAGGATACAGCCAAGGGTAATTTTATTACAAAATATAATTTTATTAGAGCAGATAGTTAATAGGTCATGTATTGATAAATCGGGTGAAGAGCTAGTAAAGCATGAAAGAAGAAATCTGGCTGGTAATTTGAATTTAAGGTTGACTGGTAGAGAATGCCTTGTCGCATTAAGTCCGCATATGTATCACTATTTAATTGTGCATGAAGTTTAAATAAATAAATATGAAAAATCTCCTCATAGCCTAGTAATCACAGAAATAAATGTAAAGACATATCTATCATATAGGTGACATATTAACTTTCTTTTCCGATGATCAATAATATTAAGAGCTACTCTTTTATCTCCAAAATTATCATGACAACAATACTACAATCGATTCTGTCAACCCATCCATTCACCGACCTCATTTAAAACTGCTTAACAATATCGTTAAGAGTAATAAACATGCCAATAATACAATATTCGGAGCACATAAATGTACAATTTATATAAATGCGAATTGGGTAGAAAATATTTATGAAGAACTTGGACTGGTTTAGAGTATTTTATTGTTTCCGCTGGTAACTGCCTTCTTGGTCACAAGCACAGGACAGATTTTTGGTCAGTAAGCTTGAGAGGTAACACGGTGGAGCGATTCTCCTTAGAAATGTGTTCCCCTTTTTCTTCCTGAATAATGCTTACTAGCAGTATCAACAATAATAATTAAATCAGCTTAGTTTTCGAGGAGAAAAAAGAAAATACAAAGCTTTGATCACGGTAACTTATTTCCCGACTGCGGCGTAGCCTAAAAGAAGGGTTTATTTGTGAAATAATCAGTCGGAACTGCAGCTGTCCCATATCACATTCTACGGGAGCAGGCTTGACTTCGAGCAATTATTATTAAATTAATTAAATTGAATGCCTTGATTTAAATACTTCAAATCTCGATAAAAATGTTTAAAAATCCATAGAAAATCTTTCATTTATTCTTCCTTACCACTTTTCAGACAGAGACACACATATAAAACCGGACACTTACCTGTTTTACTTTAGTTCAAGTAAATATTTTACAATTTTACATCGACCGCGAGTGACAACCCAGTGGGCGGACTGTAGGACGTGTCTGGGCAAAATATCATTAATCTTCAAAACTATCGTAAAACAATAAAACGGTCGTTGGATCATTGTGGGTAGGATAACGGTTGTGAGTAGGTACTGGATTATAATTGGTGGTGATTTTATTTGAATGGATTTTTGTGTAAGGTGTGTCCATTGTGTTATTTGATTGGATCAACAAAATGAGAATCGAGAAGGAACTGTACCTGTTCTATTTTGAATAAAATTTTGTTTTAAGGTCTTTTTGCATGGAATCCTTATCCTTTTTCTTAAATAAACGTAGTCTATGTAACTCCTAACATCAGCAATCTGCCAGATAAGATCCCAAAATACAAAATAGGTTAAAATAAAAGTTTGTTTTGTTACAATTACCGTATTACTTTCATATGCATTCATTAAAAAACTGTTATTTCGAATTTACAAACAGACACTTCAATATTATTTATTTGTATAGATAATAAAACTAGGAACGTCTAGAGACATAGCTAGGAAGAAAATAAAGATGCCGCTTGTTCACTCGAACAATTTTCCTTTAACCAAAAGCAATGTTTATTCAAAAAGCCGTTCCAAGCTACCCAGCCCTGTAAAAAAGCAGCCACTCAGCCACGTGCAGCCACTAAAACCAGCCATCAATAGGTTGCCACTCTGTCTACAAGCTCTGCCATAACTCATTTACCTCGGCTCGTTACAGAGCGTGCGCATGCGACGAAAATAGACGACAATAATACGTTAGCTTTATTAAAGAGTTCTGAAGTAATAGATGTAATGTGTTAATACTAGAAATGGATCTGGTGATTATGGCTAGATTTATATGATTGAAATAATTATACGGGTCCATTTATTTCAGGTTTTTTTTATTGAATGTTTGTCTAAAACAATGTTGGCATTTGATTTAAAATATTCATTTTTCAAAGCAAGCAAGTACGTAAGTTCACTCGAACCGAACTTAGTAGCACGCAGTTCGAGATATATCATACCTATTTCTAGCGTTTACAAACTCCTGGTGGCTGATTGACAAATTACACAATGATTGCTTTTGAATTCCAAACGTATTAATACTATGAGGAAAAATCAAAAAGAAAGGATAAAAATAAGATACGTGAAATAGGAAACTAAAAATATAAAATTACTCATAAAACCCAAATTCTGTTATAAACTTAAGTACCTATGAAAGTATTTGATGTCCAGTTATTTTAATACATTAAATACTTAAAAAATATTCGTAAATGTATCCCAACAGATTTTGTAGGTCGTCAAAAGATTTTCAATCCATCACTGAACCATTTTCTTCCTAAATGCTGAAGGAGTAAGGTTGACAATTGTCTGAAGAGGAGTGTAGGCTAAAATTTCTTTTTATAATCGTGTTTAAAAAGAAAAGCAATGCATCCTCGCCCACGACTTTCGAGGCCAATATTAGACAGTGAACACGCTTTACTACGTTCAAAAATAAAACGGAACAAAGTGTAAATGAAAATGCTGAGTCTGCCGCCATTTTTGTTTCCAACGGTCCTTTTTTGTCCACCTTAACGACGAAACTGCACACGGTGCGGTAATTTATGCGTTGAGGACATGATTGTATGTTTTTTAAGAACATCATTTCTTTTCCTCGTAAATTAATGTTATTGGTAGTAAATATATTTTATTTCTGTAACTTAATCATGAAAATGTTGGTATGGAAGAAGATTATCTTCCTACGCAGTAATGTCGGTTTTATATTGCTGAGATACATAATACGAGCTTGTAGGCGACTTATAGATCTGTTATTAGAACATATTATTAATATTTTAGATGAGCATTTAAACATCTGTAATCGCATAAAATATGTATTATAATCTAAAGTGCACAGGAGGTGGGTTGAAGTGCAGGGGTCACTGAAGTGCGGCTGTCTCAGGTCCAGCTGTTTTTGAGTTCATTCGACACAAACATACAAAATACAAATCTTTCCTCTTTGTAATATTAGTTTAGATCTATTTGTGATAGTAATGGACACAGTTACACTTTAAATATGGCTTCAGTATTTGGCTTCAAAATTTAAGATAGATAAATAAATAATCTCAAATATAATAAAAAAAACAACAAAAGATTGGTTCTGGTTCATCAATGGTGATAAATTCTAATTTACGAAACATAAAAATTTGCATAATCCTTTGAATGTATCGCAGTTTATTGTTCGAAAAGTTTTTGAACTAATCCTTCGAGAATGCGGAATCCAAACAACGTTATTTTTCTTTTCTAGTTTTTAAATTATACATTTCTATTATGTTTTATTATTTGTTCAATTAAAGAATCTTTTTTTTTCTGTTTGTTTTCGGGTTAACCGCAAAATTCATCTTTTCTGGTACCTATTTAAAGTTGTCATCATCAGACTCTTGTAATCAAGTAAAATCGTATTAATGAGACTAGTCAAGTTTGTAATGATTAGGTTTGTAGTGGTCACTATGATGACAACTGTTGATAAAATAAACGACAACTTAATGATATCTTGGTCCCTTTGGTAGTAACTTATGACCAGACACTCAATAGGGTAGTTAACAAAAAAATCTAACTAGTACATTAGATTTCCAAAAAATAATGGACACGTATTTTTTCTTTTTTCACGTAAATAAACTATGAAGACGAAACAGTGCTTTGAAAACTCGTGTGACGTCATATTCTAAGACATTAGTAAGACACTTTTTACCGGTGAGTGACGTCACAACCCCCCACTCAAATCTTTTACGCGTTTTATCTTCGTCAATTTTTATTGATTTGATAAAACAAAAAATACGTTTCCAATATTTTTCGATAATCTAACAGACGGACTAATTAGAATCATATTTTTTTTAGTCAATAAACATCCCTATTCCAAGACCCGTCTTAAGTCAATTGCTAAGTTTATTCTTAGACTCACTGCCGCACTCAGAGAGCTTTAATGATTACTTAGGCCATCACTTTAGTAAAGGTTTTGACAATTTTGTCATACAAAAGTATGTCAAATCTTTACTAAGTGACGGCTTGAGTAATCATTGACTGCGGTACTCAGAGATATTTAATGATTACTTAAACCGTCATGACAACTATATCTCTAAGCACCGCAGTCAGTCGTCATGACAACGGTTTAAAACGCCCACCATTTCATTTATCGCAGTTGGTGGATCCCTCAAATTGACAGATGATTTCTCATGAAAATCTCTAATCGTGGGCGTTTATGTCGATTTATAAACTGACTATAGCTGTCAATGTGTCTGATGGGGAGGATTTAGGGCGTATCAAGCTTTAATTGAGCCGAGTCAATGACCAAAAATATGAGTATTAGTATTTTGAGAGCGTTTGCCGAAACATTGCTATCTACACAAAAAGGGATTACAAACTAAAAACTGACGAAACGAAGACATCATCATCTTCCTGCCCTTATCCCATTCTATTTGGGGTCGGCGCAACACGTTTTCTTCTTCCATTCTTCCCTGTTACACGTCAAGGTGGCATTTATTCCTTTCTCATTCAAATCATTCCTCACACAATCCATCCATCTTTTCTTTGGCCTTCCTCTCCCTCTCCATCCATCAATATTTATATCCATCACTTTTTTAGTCACATGCGTTTCATCCCTCCTCATTACATGACCATACCAAGATAGAAACGAAGACGAAACGAAGACATAATGAGCATTTATTTACCGCATGCCGCCGCCCCGGGCCGCTTCCCGGGGCCTAAAAAGTGTTATAGGGTGTTTTTCACTAGGAATTTCTCAGTAGCAGCCACGGAGCCTAGATTTGTGCCCGGTTCATGGCTTTATGATCGCCCCATCACTGCACATTATAAAACAAAGTCCTTCGCCGCGTCTATCTGTCTGTCTGTTCGCGATAAACTCAAAAACTACTGCACCGATTTTCATGCTGTTTTCACCAATGGATAGAGAGGTTTTCGAGGAAGGTTTAAAAATATAATTTGACGTGGGTGAAGCTGCGGGCATCAGCTAGTATAACATATAACTTTAAACAAAACTGGTGAAATATGGGTGTGTACACCTCTGCCTTCTAGGATTTCGGACCTAACGTAATGTTATTTTACCACTGCCTTCTTTTTTTGTTTTTTTGGGTGGAAAATCATCAAATAACCCCTCCCGCTCTTGGGCAGAGCGAAAGGGAGTGTCAGACTTCTACTGACTAAAAACCCCCCATGTTCCTTCTTAGCCCTTCATGTCGAGGCCGCGGTATCTCTTGCGAACAACCCGCAGCCCCGACGGGCCGAATCCGCCGAATTCTATCTTAAACTCCGGCTTCTCCGAATCAGTTTATTCTAAGCCCGTCAAACGTATAGCTCAGCAAGTCGGAAGTTTTACCTGTGAACGACATAAATCGGTCCCGATCTCACCAAGTCACGATACCGTGGACTCTTGCCAAGTCTTGGAGTTTCCGCGAAAGACAACTTTATTGGTCCTTTGCATCTTTCTTAGTAGTCTGTTAGTTATGATATTTTTTTCTGGGTAACTATCTGTTTAATATTCGTTGTTTAGTGGCTTTTGAGGTTGTGGATGTGACGCGAATGGATAAAATAAGGAATGAGTTCATAAGAGGAAGTCTGAAAGTGGCGCCGGTAAATGAAAAGTTGTGTGGTAATCGATTGTCGTGGTATGGACATGTGATGCGAAGGAATGAAGAAAATGTTGTGAGAAAAAGGTTAAGTATGAATGTAGACGGCTATAAGAGTAGAGGAAGACCAAAGAAACGATGGATGGACTGTGTGAAGGATGATATGGCTAGAAAGGAGGTGACTGCTGACATGACGAGAAATAGAGAAGTATGGAAGAAGAAGACATGTTGCGCCGACCCCAAATAAATTGGGATAAGGGCAGGAGAATGATGATGAGGTTGTGGAAGTCGCTTGTTACATTCTAGAGTAAAAGTGCTTTGTTTTTCTATTGCTTGAAGTGGGATAAGGGTAGGAGAATGATGATCCATGTTATAATATTAACAGGCTATTCATTTCCCCCTGCTGGACGGAAGCCTCCATCCTGTGAGAAGGAGAGGGCACAAGTAGTAATCTATGCCCGTCGGGGCTGCGGGTTGTTCGCAAGAGATACCGCGGCCTCGGCATTAAGGGCTAAGAAGGAACATGGGTGGTTTATAGTCAGTAGAAGTCTGACACTCCCTTTCGCTCTGCCCAAGAGCGGGAGGGGTTATTTGATGATTTTCCACCCACCATTAAAAAAAAAAAGTAGTAATCTATCACCAAGTGCGCCCAATGCAAGCTGGTAGTTGCCCACTACAACAAAACCATGGCTGACGTGTGCTACCCGGATGGTGCCGATGCCACTACGAGTTCATTCTGGCGCAGCATCTGGTCGGTGCCAGTTTGTCATACCTGAATAATTAATTTCAATAAAAACAAATGGTGACATCAGTTTATAGAGTTAAAAATTGCATGACTATTTCTAAGAATTTCAAAAATAGTGGAACTAGCACAAATTCAATGACATACACGAAATGAATGGATTTATATTTACCAGATGTTTGCAAAAGTGACGCTCTCACACAAAATAAAATACAATAAATTCTTGCGCAATTGACGATGTGAGTTAACTACACATGAAACGAATCGCGTTCTAGTATTTTTACATAAAATGGTGTGCAAGGGCCACATACTGTGTAGCATCAGTAGCATGTAAGGTATGGATAAGTTTATTTTAATTTAAGTTTTTTTGTCGCATTAGATCTATTTTATCTGTAATGGCAAGGAAAACATATTGTGATAATAACAAAATAAAATAAAAAATAAAAAAATAAAATTATGCATAGGTACATAGTAAAACTTTTTGCAAAAAAAAAACTATAAAAAAGCGAAAAGTAAAATTCAGAAAAAAAATGAGCTTCTGAAGTCGGTGAGCTTTGTTTGTTTGATATCGTTTTTTTTCCACCGAATTATTTATTTTTTCATTTTTAGTTGTAATATCCTATACAAATATTTACTATACATTTAACATTCAACCTAGAAACCTAACCCTTAACCTTCTAGATTCCCTTATTATTGCTTCCTATTCCTAATCGTTGAGGAGTAGTACCTTCCATAATCAGCCATTCAGCTCACCTAGACAACCTAAAACAATACAAAAATATTTTATATGGAATTATCATCCAACTCGTAACCGTTAATTTGTTATACTTTCCATCATCAGCTCAACAACATGAAGTGATGACCTAATACCCTGAAAGAATACAATTATCGTTCCATAAGTACGTATAATTTTGAAAGAATTTTCTGGCAACTCCTAATCGTTGAGGAGTTGTACCTTCTATTATCATCAGTGAATCCACATGATATTATGATGATCAGACACAAATACTTGAACAACTTAAGAAAATATAATAATATGTAAAACGTCATAAGTGCCTATAAAATTTGAGGGTTGCCCTCGAATTCCCTGGGATCCCATCATCAGAACCTGACTTGGTGACAATGAGACCACCTCGGGTCAACCTAATACCCTGAAATAATACAATTATCGCTCCATAAGTACGTATAATTATGAAAGAATCTTTTTTCAACTCCTCACCGTTGAGGAGTCGGCCAGGCTCAGGGTCAGGCTTCCAGTCTAACCAGATGCAGCTTAATACCAGTTTATCGATCTGACCTCCACAACTCAGTTATTTAGAAACACGGCTTCGGGCCACTGACTACTTGTAACGGCTTTAAAAGATATGTAAATGATGGCCGGGGCCAAAGGCTTCTCATGCTTTTCGAAGAACGGAAAAAACTCGATTACAAGTGATGGTCACCCATCCACAAACCAACCTTGTCAAGTCAATGTTTAATTTATTAAGAAAACTCAAGATACTTTGTAACGAGAAACCTTCTTATACTTGTGCTGTATCTGTAGCTATGGGTTGTATTACAATAATATTATTATTGTCTTATTTTGCATACAAAGGCGATTTCTTAGTAACATACACATAATTATATACTACACTGTTTATAAACTAAACGTCAGATATATAAAAGTAGTTCTTAGTACTCCAAGAAAATAATTTTTGATTAAGTTAGTATTATTAGCTTTTTGCGTCAAGAATTTCTCGGTAGCAGCCACGGAGTCTGGATTTGTGCTCGGTTGATGGCAATAGGCTCGCCCTCTATTGCATGGGACTTAAAACATAACTGGCGAAATGTCGGTGTCAGTGTATCTCTGCCTAACCCTTCGAGAACTACAGGCGTGATGTTATGTTATGACACACTACATCAACTGCCTAGCCTTTTCCCAACTATGTTGGGGTCGGCTTCCAATCTAACCGGATGCAGCTGAATACCAGTATTTTGCATGGAGCGACTGCCTATCTGACCTCCACAACCCAGTTAATACTAGGTAATACGATACTCTTTGGTAAGACTGGTTGTCAGACTTTCAGGTCACTGACTACCTGTAACGACTGCCAAAGATCTTTATGTGGCATCCGGGACCAACAGCTTAACGTGCTTTCCGAGGCACGGAGGAAACTCGGTATGTAATGGGCGGTCACCCATCCACAGACCAACCTAGCAAGCGCGGCTTAACCTAAAGATCGACCCGAGTGGCAGTTATTATTGAACCACGAGCTCCTTATGACACACTACATTTAAAACTAAAAATTTACATTGAAGACTCCAAACAGTATTACTTTATGAGCTAACCCTAATCTAACACAGTGATCAAACAAACTTGGACGAAAAATTCTAGTTCAACACTAACTAATGTCAATTAATCTTATTTTTCAACGCATTTCTAATGAAATTAGATCACAACTACATCTACTATCCATTATATTTATTTCCTTTGAAAACTGAGACCGAATGTGATCAACTCTGCTTAAGTGGCCAGTGTAAAACGACACGTGGCAAAATGTGGAACTAAGAGGTGTTGGGAGATAAGCCACCTGAGTTTAACCTGCTGGCGACAAATAAGTGAAAATGAAAGGAAATTAAGTAGAAAATTGACCTTCGACTGACTACGATATAATCTGCCTAGCCTTTTCCCAAAGCCTATGTTAATTATGGTTTGGTGTCCGTATACCATGATAATATTGTATACTCAACCATATACCATGATATTATTGATTGGACCTTTTATTTCCTTTGAGTAATTTTATTAATCAAAGATCCGCGATTACCGATATAGCCCGAAGAATTGCCAAACTTAAGTGGCAGTGGGCAGGGCATATTGCTCGCAGATCGGACGGCCGATGGGGCCGGAAAGTTCTGGAGTGGCGACCGCGAACCGGAAGACGTTGCGTTGGAAGGCCTCCCACTAGGTGGACCGATGACCTGGTGAAGATTGCGGGGATCCGCTGGATGCGAGACGCACGGGACCGGTCAATGTGGCGACACTTAGGGGAGGCCTATGTCCAGCAGTGGACGTCTTTCGGCCGAAATGATGATGAATTTTATTAAATATAAGACGAAAAAGTGAAAAAGATGTTTTCCATGTTTGCCAAAAGCTAAACTTTTTATGAAATCGTTAGACACTGCACTGTCCTTTGATCATGATTATTGTCCTGCTCTTATTCCAATTCATTTGAAGTAGGCGCAGCGTATCTTTTTCTCCCATCTTCTTCTTTATCTCTTATCTATATAACTTCCATATTACACAGTTTAGGTTTAGGTGGCCACGTTTATTGTAGCGTTTATTCTTCTTCCATAATTCTCCATTTATCGTCATTTCATCATACACCTCCTTTCTTGCCATAATATCCTTCGCCGTAACTTCGTATCGTAACTATCCTATCAAAGTTAATAAAAAAACTTTGGTGGTATTCAAGTCAGCGCCACCATGAAAGGTCAAACTAAACTGGACAGTTAACATTTCAGATCCACGTTTATAAACGTAACACGTCAAGCGAGATTCTTTTAGTGGTTCCGTATAACAATTTATTATAGCAGAACGATGTTCTAAATAGGTTGGAATCATGATTTTCTGCTCTTTGGAGCCGTTTTCAAGGTGATTGATAGTTTGTTGGTTTTTTTGATGTTTTGTGAGAAGAAAAGTGTCTATAAAACTTTAAGGTGTTATGTTTTAAAAAAAATGTTTGTTTATGGTTGTAAAAAATAGTTTATAGCATCACAATATGGGTAAATAGGTAAACATTTTAATAGATTAAAGAAAAGCTGAATTTGTAATTAATTGAACTTAGAATGTTTATATTTTCGCAGCCTACTTTCGGAAATATGAGGGACTGAATCCAGTGCTAACAAAACATGACTATTTCAGCCGAAATACGTTCCATGCTAGATGTAGTTCTTTCTAAAGTGTCGTCACTTTAACGGATCCCGTGCGTATCGCTTCTAGTGGAACCCCGTAACTTCACCAAGTCATCGGTCCGCCTAGTGGGAAGTGTATTAAACTTTTCAGCCCCATCGGCAATCCGTTCTATGAGCAATATGACCTGCCCACTGCCACTTTTGGCAATCCTTCGGGATACGTCGTTGGTAACTTTGGTTCCCTTGCGGATGTCTTCATTCAAAAAAATATAACAAACAAAATATTAAACTCACATCTTATAGAGTTCTTAATAAAGTGCTGATCTTCTACCACAATAATAATACTCCTTAATTTGGGAGTATTATTATTTTAAAACCCTACGGAACCCAATTACCCAACCTACCACTCAATACTGACCACGTAAATCAATCATCAGAGTAATATCGAATTCTTTGAACATGTTACAAATGTTGCCAGCTCAACTTTTGATGTTTTGTTATTATTAGTTTATAGACGGAACCCTATTTATATAGGATGTTGTTTTATTATTAGATTTGAACTGCATTGACTGTTTGTTTGGATTACGTAAAGTCGGTTTGGTTTATTTAAATGTTTAGTGTGGTTAATAAATAGCATTTAATGAAGTGGCAGGAATAGATCGACACATTTTGTTTTGTTGGACTGCCTCCTTGGTCTATTGGTCGCAAGACTACTGGACCTAACGTCTTAACAATAAGATTCCGAATGGCATAAAGGAATGTAGCAATATTCATGTCTTTAAAAATAAATTGTTCAAATTTCAAAAATCATAATACTCTGTTGCTGAATTGTTATCGACTGAGATGTTTTAATTGTTTCATGTACGCTTGACGGTATCTTATGTTTGTTTTTTGTATTGTGTTTCTGAATTTAAATGACATGCAATTTATGTCAATTCTTTATAATTTTGAATCACATCTTATTGGATTATTTAATCATTTGTATGCCCAAGTGGCTGATCATGGTATGAACATTAGAAGTTTAAATGAATGTAATGAACAACTGCATGTAACCCATGTATCACAAATAAACGATTTGATTTCATTTGCGTTTTGGAGTCCCCAGATGCGGGTCCCAGCCCAGGTCGGATAAAGTTTTATTGGTCTTTTCCTTGAAAAATTCTCACTAGCAGCTGACAATAGGTTCGCTCCCAAATACAGTGAATTTAAACATAACTGGCAAAATGTGGGAATACACCTTAGTCTAGCCTTTCGGGGGTTACAGGCGTGATGCTATGGTAGTGAAGTTTGCCTCAATGACATTGGCGGAGACGTTTTCCTGGCTGCAGTATAATGAAGATGTGCACAAATAATATAACAATATGGGTATCCATCCACAGAGACTACAGGGTGTAAATCAACCTATCACACACCCGTCAACCAAGCATTCTGTATGTACATCAAACTAAGTATCCCTACGCAAAAACTTTTGCTGGGAAACGACTTTTTTTTGGGTCAAAAATCACATTTTATGGTAAAACTCTATGTAGCACTGTTAAAACATTGTGCTAGTGGATGCTTTGAATGGTAAACGGATCATGGAGGTAATTTAAGTAAAGTTATAACCTGAAAAACTAGTACATATTTACTAAAACAGCTGTGAAAAATTTGGAACTTTGACCCCCAATATCTCCGTAACTAGGTTCCCAGGTATGGTCTAGAACAAAAAAATATTCACAGTGGTGGGGAGAATAAGTGCCCTTCGTTTGCGTTAAGGGTACTTTTACACCCAATATAACATTTTACAGTGAGCGAGCGAGTGCGTGATAGCATGTGCAGGAGCGCAGACGAAAAGAAAGATTTTAGAAATAATTTTCATTTCGACCGCTAAAAACCCATAACTTTGTTTGCTACCAGTACCTACTTTATGCAAAAATGATGTAATGACGACTTGTGACGAATTTACACATATTTTTTATGCATGTGGCGAATACACTTTCAATGTATGGAGTTTAGAAAATTCCATTTTCGAATTCGTAATTTAGATAACCAATTCTTAGAAGTTAATTTATGGACTACTAGCTGACCCATGCAACTTCGTCTGCGTCACATAATATAGCTTATAACAAAATGTCAACATAAATTGAGTTAAATCGTAACAAACAAAAAATCGTATCTTTCCTCTTTATAATATTAGTTTAGATTATATTAAAGTGTGAATTACTATTGGTATCTCTTACTGTTAAATATACAGTAACACCTTGTAAACATTATGGTGCAGTAAATATTTTGAATATGAATTTCTCCGGAGTCCCCGTAGGCCAGAATCCCCACTAACCTACCGCACCGGACCGAATGACTGCCGCGCGCTTAATTATTTTGTCGCGCGGATATTTTTACATTGCGATATCTTCTAAGATATTTGTTTAAACTGTATAGAGTAAAGGGCACAAATATTCTATATTAAATTTCTGTGCTAACAAACACATTTATTTAGATATAGATTAATACCATATGGGTTAAATAAGCTTCGCAAAATATCATTCTTTTCAACCTAACATTTTAATAGTAAAAAATGGTTACAGTGAGTCAATCTTAAAAGATAGACATATGCTGTCGCGGACTTTTTTTTAGAACTTTTAAAGAGGAACAATTCTTTCATACATGGTATTTGCGTAACTTAAACCGTTTTCGCAGCGCACGCAACGGAAGCTCTCAAAAAGGAATATCTTTTCGCGTTTTTGCAACATTTTTCATTTATGCTCCGCTCCTATTGGTCGTAGCGTGATGTTATATAGCCTAAAGCCTTCCTCGATAAATGGACTATCCGACACAAAAATAGTTTTTCTATTCCAACCAGTAGTCCCAGAGTTTACCGCGTTCAAACAAACAAACAAACAAACAAACAAACAAACAAACTCTTCAGCTTTATAATATTATATATTATATTACTAGCTGACCCACGCGACTTCGTCTGCGTCACATAATAAGCTTTTAGCCTTTCTCGATAAATCGACTATTCAACTTAATAAATTGAGTTAAATCGTACTCGTATCAAACAAAAAATCTTACCTTTCCTCTTTATAATACCTATTAGTTTAGATTGGCTTCGATTATATTATTAAAGTGACAATTACTATAGGTATATCTTACTGTTAAATATACAGTAACACCTTGTACTTGTAAACATTATGGTGCAGTAAATATTTTGAATTTGAATTTCTCCGGAGCCCCCGGAGGCCAGAATCCCCACTTACCTACCGCACCGGACCGAATGACTGCCGCGCGCGTAATTATTTTGTGGCGCGGATATTTTTATATTGCGATATCTTCTAAGATATTTGTTTAAACTGGATAGAGTAAAGGGCACAAATATTCTATATTAAATTTCCGTGCTAACAATCATATTTTTTTAGATATAGATTAATACCATATGGATTAAATAAGCATCGCAAAATATCATTCTTTTTAATCTAACATTTTAATAGTAAAAAATGGTTACAGTGAGTCAATCTTAAAAGATAGATATATGCTGTCGCGGACTTTTTTTTAGAACATTTAAAGAGGAACAATTCTTTCATACATAATATTTGCGTAACTTAAACTGTTTTCGCAGCGCACGCAACGGAAGCTCTCAAAAAGGAATTTCTTTTCCCGTTTTTGCAACATTTTTCATTTATGCTCCGCTCCTATTGGTCGTAGCGTGATGTTATATATCCTAAAGCCTTCCTCGATAAATGGACTATCCAACACAAAAAGATTTTTTCTATTCCAACCAGTAGTCCCTGAGTTTACCGCGTTCAAACAAACAAACAAACAAACAAACAAACAAACAAACAAACAAACAAACTCTTCAGCTTTATAATATTAGTATAGATTAGTTTATGGACTATATTCATCCAAGGCCTCCTAAAATACTTTGAAATCTAAAACATCGACACTGTCAAGTCGATATCACCACGCTATAGACATTAGATGCTAACATAATGTGTGGTTAGAAGCCGCAGCGCAAGGCCACTGGTTCAACGGACAGTGTTGGCTTACAATGTGATATCATGCAGGTGTATGTTTACGATACATTGAGCATGTGGTGTAGGTAGAAGTGCAGGTTTATTGTGGGAAGGATGTCTAAGACATGAGTGGTAGTTTCAACGATGCTAAAAACTCCAAAATGTTTTGGTTCCAATGAAAATATTGGTTTTCGTCCCACTGGCCCCAGCATATTTCAACTTTTAACCATGTACTTATCTTATATAGGGTGTAAAAGTACCTTTAACGCAAACGAATGGCACTTGTTCTCCCCATCACTGTGATCATTTTTTTGTTCTAGACCATACCTGGGAACCTCCTAGTTACGGAGATATTGGGGGTCAAAGTTCCAAAAATTTCACAGCTGTTTTTGTAAATACTAGTTTTTCAGGTTTTAACTTTACTTAAATTACCTCCATTACCCGTTTACTATTCAAATCATCCACTAGCATAATGTTTTAACAGTGCTACATTGAGTTTTACCGTAAAATGTGATTTTTGACCCCAAAAAAAAAGTCGTCTCCCAGCAAAAATTTTTGCGTAGGGGTACTTAGTTTGATGTACAGAATGCTTGGTTGACGGCTGTGTGATGGGTTGATTTACACCCTGTAAGCAAGCTACTACCACAGCTACTACTAATCTGTTAAATATTTTTAATAGATTTTCAACTTTATCGCTGAAGAATATTAAGTGAAAGGTTTATTGGGAAAATTTGGCAGTTTTGGATAATTTGATGTGCTAGCGTTTGTACTATGCAGCTATGGAATGGTAGTAGGACATGAAGAGGATAATTATTTTGTGATGACGTATTATCATTTCACGCCCGCATGGTGTCAGATGTAAAGAATAGCACCATCCCATATCATCCCGTGGGTGTAGTAAGAGGCGACTAAGGGACTTACCAGAGAATGGGCAGCAGCGTTCTCTGTGCCTTCGTAACAACCATACTGCGATCGCTAACCCGCCTGCCAAGCGTGGCGATTATGGCACATCCCCCCCTTCTGGGGGAGGCCTATGTCCAGCAGTGGACGTTTTATGGCTGAAATGAAATGATGTATTCAATCTCATTCTATTGCATGCATGTCTTCTTCTTGCATACTTTTCTATTCCTTTGTCATCTCATGGGACACCTCGTATGTGATATCAAAATTATCAATACTTTTCTAAATTGACGATTTATAACACTATCATCATAGTTTGTATGTATCAGTTCCTATGAGTAATTCGTACATCCGAAGCTCGCGATACAATGAACTGAAACAAAAATCATAGGAAATTCTTGGTTGGTGCAACCACCACATAAAACAATTGAATTAAGATAAAAAATATATTTATAAAATCATGAAAATGCTTAAAAAACCAACGTCACGCGGTGTTCCCAGGCGGTCACCCATCCAAGTACTGACCGCGCCCGATGTTGCTTAACTTCGGTGATCGGACGAGAACCGGTGTATTCAACGTAGTATGGACGTTGGCGAAAGCAATGGCGAAATTATCAATCGGTATCTGACGCGGCGCCAGTGTGCATTCGTGAACTCAAATTTAACAAACTGTATATATATTTAGGGTTCCGTACCTGAAGGATAACCAACGGGAGCCTATACAAAGCCATGCTGTCCGGCCGTCCGACTGTCTGTGTTAGCCATTGACTTATATTTTACTGCGTAAGGAGTGGGCGGACCGCATGTTACAATGACGCCTTGAACTTGGTCCTAAAATGGTCTTTCCTAAGCCGAAGTGAACTAGTCCACGATCGGCTCTCTTTTTAACTGAATTTTTGACAGCAGGTGTATTTCTGTTTAACAATTAATTTAAAAAATATATTAGCTTTCAGATTTTTAAGTATCTATTACAAAATAGCACTTTTTTTTTTGAACATCGTTTCACAAAAGTTTTTTTCCAAGGATAGATAAGACCCTAAGGCTAATTCCATTACCCATTTTTGCTAAATTCTGTTTCTAAAGACATCCACAACACAAGAGCAAAAGAAATATATTATTTACAAATGAACACCAAGAAAGCTTTATTTGACCCATAAAATTGTCACAATATTTCCGTATTTTCAATTATTATTACCCTTCAAGCTAATTAATTGATCAATAAATAAACAAGTCTTGTGATCTTACTAAATTGTTATGAACGAATATTGTTTTGTGATCAAGGATAGGGGTCAGCACACACCTATCAGCTCTACACGGGATTAGTATGGACTCAATCCGAGCTCATTGGGATTGTTTCAATAAAACTTCTTACTGCAACGCAGTCGCTCAGTTTGTGGTGGGATTTAACCCCATGGACCACAGTCTGAGCACAGCTGGCACACAGGTCTCCTATTTACGGGTAACAGTGGGTGGGTTGGTAGATCATGTCATACATCTAGGACGATTAACTCACCGTGTTTTCCTGCACAGTCTTCGAAAGATCTCGTGATGGAATACGTTCGAAAGAGTAATGTGCCTAACTTACAAGTTACAGGTTCACACCCGGTGAACCCAGAACCTGTAACTTGTAAGTTAAGGCCGTTACCACTTCATCCCAGCCGCCGCGGGAGGCGCTCCGGGTGTCGGGGGCCACGTGATGGCTTCCGGCCACCGTAGACGCGGGCCTGTGGACGGTAAGTGATGGGTAAGCTCGCCGTCCGTCCGTCTTATGACGACGACAGGCTGTGTCGACGGCGCGTTCATGCTCCACGCGCGCCTCAAAGATATGTCAACAACATGAAACGAGCCCGCAAGGGCCGACGCCCGTTAGGGCTGCGGGTTGTTCGCAAGAGATACCGCGGCCTCGACATGAAGGGCTAATAAGGAAAATGGGTGGTTTTAGTCAGTAGAAGTCTGACACTCCCTTTCGCTCTGCCCAAGAGCGGGTGGGGTTATTTGATGATTTTCCACCCGCCCAAAAAAAAGGCCGTTACCACTGGGCACACAGCTGTCATTTATAGGTGCCATCATCATCAATCAGCTAAAAGACGTCCACTTCTGGATATACGCCTTCCCCCAAGTGTCGCCACATTGACTGTTCCTGTGTGTCTCGCATCCTGTGGATCCCCCCGCAAGAGTCACCAGGTCATCGTTATAGGTGTGCGTTAACCTTTATAATCTCAGTGAATTGCAATGAAGGTCGGTTGTACAAAAGTGCAGCAATGTTAATCTATATATCTATATCTATATACATACATATAATAAATCTGTAGAGAAATCGTTTTTGTACATCGAAAATTTTTAAAAAAAAAATTGTCAGGGTATTAAAGTATAACCAACAGAACACATTTCCAGCATTTTTGGAATTTTTGTCTGTTTGTCTGTTTATCTGTTTGTCTGTTTCGATGACTAAGCATCACGTCAAATTTACGAAACGAATGTAGGTAACTTTTATACATAAATATTGTGCGTAACTTGGGCTATTACTTAGTCTTTGTTTCATCGTAATCGGTGCTCTCTATCAAAAGATATATGAATTTATAGTTTTCAAGAAGAACTTATCGTTATGGTCAAGAATGAGACAAGCAACGACATCTATTGAACGAATATGGTACTTATTACTAAATGCCTTCACAAGATAACTTTAAAAATGTTATGATAGCAAAAGGTACTTAGATATAAGTCTAAATGACGCTGCTTTCAAAATCTACATAGCCTAAACCTTATAGTGTTTGATCGCTCTTTTTTAGCAGTTTATCTTCGTCTTCGACAGATGGCGTTATTCATTTGATGTCATTTTCTGAACCGCGGTGATAGTAAACATACACACATTATGTTTCGTGAATAGTCAACAAATAAAAATTTACCAATTACACAGTATTAAAATACAATTTTTTTAAACTAAATTAAAATTAGATAAAACCCAAGACATATTTTTTTTTGTACCGTGTGGGAATCGAACCTGCGACACGCAGTGCTACTGTTAATCGTCCAGCCATTGCGCCAACCATGTCGTCATATAGATGTGGCGTGTTGTTAGCCTTATGTGTCAAGGCCGCGGTATCTCTTTCGAACAACCCGCAGCCCCAACGGGCGTCGGTCCTTGGGGGCCCCTTCAATGTTGCTGACATCTCTTTGAGACGCGCGTGGAACACGAACGCGCCTCCATCGTCATAGGACGGACGAACAATTAACTAGCCCGTTACTCACCGTTCACAGGCCCGCGCCTACGGTGGCCGGAAGCCATCACGTGGCCCCCGATGCCCGGAGCGTCTCCCGCGGCGGCTGGGACGAGAGGTTGTCTCCCTCTCACGTTCCGCCACCTCTTTCGCTAGCATTACTGCTTCGCAGGAGGTGGCGGCCATTTCAGATTCGATGTCCCAGATTCGGTACAGGTACCCCTCTCGAAACACCCTCTAATCCCCCCTTTTTTTTGTGGTTCGTAAATTATCAAATGACTCATCCCGCTCTGGGCGGAGCGGAAGAAAGTGTCAGACTTCTACTGACTAAAAACCACCCACGTTCCTTCTTAGCCCTTTGTGTTTCGGGGCCATGGTATCTCTTGCGGACAACCCTCAGCCCCGGCAGACGTCCCTTTGGGGCCCTTTAATTGTTGCTGACATATCTTTGAGGCGCGCGTGGAACACGAACGCGCCAACGACAATGTGTCTGCCTGTCGACTATAATGTACCCGTTTCAAATTTCTTCAAGATCCGTTCGGCCGTTCTGACGTGGTTGAAACACCCATCCATCCATCTAAACTTTAGTATTAGACATAGTCAGTACTTTGCATTACTCTCTTCTTATTTTCTACAGCGTCAGTAAGTTAACGCAGGGCAATGATTAAATGTACTTTTATCTAAGCGACGCATTTTAGTTTCCGACAAGCACGCGAACGAAGTCGCGGGCACAGCTAGTAATTATTAATAACAAAGTGTTATTATTTATTGAATACTTTGTCGTCTGTGTTTTATTGATAATATTGATGTTTGTTTTGCTTCCTTGTTGAGGAGGAATCAATTAAAGAAATAAACAAAGGACAACCATGTGGCCGATAAGAGCCTTCTTTAAACATTGTTTATTATTTATATTTTACTTTTTCACGTTTTGTGTCTATTTTTGATATGTTTTTGTTACTTGACTTGTCAATTAAATTGCTTGACGGAACAATGGATTTTCTTCGGATTGTAATTTATGTTCTTTCTCCAAAATTAGTTTACTGACATGTTATGTCTTTTTTTATGTTTTTATTATTATATACATTTTTATTTTTGACTTGTGTCTGTAATCAATCGTAGGTAATATTAAGTTACACCTTTCTATTGTATCGAGTCTGGTTCATCTAACCAAACAGACAGATGTGTTGCTGGGGAGTTTGTTCCGCCACTTCTTCTTTCCAGCAAAAAACACTAGGAAGTGTCGAAGGGTGGGCGTTTTGGGGGACTGTCACTTGTAAATGAGTAAAGTAAAGTAAAGTAAATTTTGACGTTCGAAAAGTGCTGATTATCAGCCTAGTTTGAATAAATGACTTTTGATTTTGATTTTGATTTCTTTTTAAGAACTAGAAAAAATAGCAATATCCATTATTTTTAGTAATATAAGTTCAAGTTCATTCAGATATAAAAGCCATACAAATTCAATAAAAACTTCAATCTTATTTTTGCATTTTGTGTCCCACTGCTGGGCAAATGCCTCCCTCAGTTTTCTACCTGCTCTATTCCAGTATCAGCTAAATTGTGGACCAAAATAGCAGGAAACTGGTGCCTTAAGAGAGAGAGGCGGGGTCACGGCAGGACAAGAAGAAGATGGTGGGCTGAACTAGACAAAATCCGTAAGAACTGGGAGGTTCGTTCCTACTTTGAGGTACGGTTTGGACCAAGCAGGAAAAAAAGAAACAGGGGTTTAATAAAATCTTAAATCAAAAATAAACACAATTATAATTTCGTCATACTATTCAAAACCAAGATCAGCTATTATCTAAATCAGCGACCTCTATCGAATCAATACCGTATTATGTTCCCGCCCGCCCAGTTATAACATAGTTACACCATAAGATAAACGTAAACCAACCGCTCGCCGCCCGCCCTGTTGGAGAGTTCCGATGAAATCCGTCAGATGTCGGTTGTAGTTCAATCGTATGCAAGTGAAAATGTTGAAGATTCAATGAAGATTAACAATCTAATTTACATAGTATAAAACAAAGTCGGTCTCGCTGTTTGTACGCTTAGATCTTTAAAACTGCGCAACTGATTTTAATACAGTTTTCAGCAATAGATAGAGTGATACAAGAGAAAGATTTATTTGCAGGACATTGCACCTGTGCGAAGCCGGGACGGTTCGCTAGTTCAATATATATGATAGACTAGGAACTCGCTACAATTTGAAAATTATCCCACGGGAAGATAAAATCAGGATAAAAAAAATATCCTATGTGTTAATCCAGGTTATAAACTATCTTTGTACCAAATTTTATACAAATCCGTTTAGTAGTTTTTGAGTGAAAGAGTAACAAACATCCATCCATCCAAACAAACTTTCACGTCTATAATATTAGTAAGAAAGAAGTAATAACCCGCCTGCCAAGCGTGGCGATTATGGCAAATCCCCTCTTCTGGGGGAGGCCTATGTCCAGCAGTGGACGTCTTATGGCTGAAATAATGATGAAGAAAGAAGTAAGATAAGATTTGTGAGGAATCTGGAATTGTAGAGGACCTTCAACACTTTTTGATGGAATGTGTCCAATATGAGTGCAGTAGAAACAACTTAGTAAAGGTCCCTGAATTTGAACAGAACTGATACAATTCTGTATCCCAACCAAATGGTGACGATGCTAAAGGTTATCGTCAGCGTACGTTGTAGTTGCAGTCTCAGTTGTGTTTTTGTGAATAATGCCAAATAAACACAATTTTCTTTCTTTCTTTCGCGATAGATAAATAAAATAACTTGTACTGTTTCAGCCCCGAAGCTAGAGTTATTGCAATCAAGGCAACTATACCCCCCCGTCGGGGGTATAGTGCGCGTTGTTCGCAAGAGATACCGCGGCCTTGACATAAAGGCTAAGAAGGAACATGGGGTTTTTAGTCAGTAGAAGTCTGGCACTCCCTTTCGCTCTGCCCAAGAGCGGGACGTTATTTGATGATTTTCCACCCGCCAAAAAAAAAAAGGCAACTATACCCCCGGGGCGACTATCCGGGTTTTATCCAAGACTATAATTAGGTACACCTCTGCCTAACCCTTTGAAGATCACAGGCGTGATGTTATGTTATGCCTATTTTAAAATTAACCTCTAAACCTTTCATTGTAATAATGAAAGTGTCTTGTCTCGTTTAATCACGTTTTAAACGCACAGCTTCCGTTGTACGAACCAAAGTCTAATTACAATCGACTTCTGGAAATTGCGGCAGTCATTAGTATATACAGGTATTGAGTTTAACCACAGATAGTACAGGACTAGCGTAGCTAAACTAACTAATTGGCTTCTGCGCAGAAGCTTCAGGATTCGAATTTCGGTCTGAACAAATTGATGACTAGTAGTTTTAGTTTGTAGTTGTTTTTTTTTTATAATATACGCAGATAAACAGTTGCTCCATGTAAATACGGGTATCAGCTGCATCCGGTTAGACTGGAAGCCGATTCCAACTTAGTTGGGAAAAGCTATACAGATGATGATGATGATGAAAAGGTAGCTTTTACAAACATAAGCTTATCCTTTTTTTTTTTTGGGGGTTGGGAAATCATGAAATAACCCCCCTCCCGCTCTTGGGCAGAGCGGAAGGAAGTGTCAAACTTCTACTGACTAAAAACCACCCATGTTCCTTCTTAGCCCTTGCGCCGAGGCCGCGGTATCTCTTTCGAACAACCTGCGGCCCCGACGGGACATAAGCTTATCCTCAGTTTAGAACAACGGCAACGTTTCAAAAATATAGAGCCTATGTATAATATATACCTTTCACGATCAATTTTGTAAAAGCTTAAAAGTTGTTCAATCTTTGGCACAGTAACAAACTAGCCTACTACTAAATTGTTCAGTCACTTGCCTACTACATAACATTGTCAGCACAATATAAACAACAATTTTATCACCAACCAAAGTCCAGTACATCCACACGCCGTGGCACTAAGCTACATGTTATTATTGTTGCAGAGCGGGCGACGCGGGCGCAGTATGCGCGGGGTCACGTGACGACCCATGGCGTCCGACGCACGCGCCACCGAGCCCACAGATGGCGCTAGGAGACGAAGAGAATACTCCAGGTATAAATGATGGCGATGTTTTTTAAGACGAAAATTTAGTGATTATAATGAGGAGAATTTAGTAGAATAGTGAAGTTAGAAACAGGGTTTTAGAAAAGGAAAAGTTAGAGTATTAGCTGGAATATTTTCAAACATCACCCACAGCAACAAAATTGTAAACATTGTTACGAGGTCGGTGTGTCGCCAAATCGCCAACGTTAGACTATTTATAGTGCACGCGTCTTCCGTCTGTCTGTCCGACACCTGCTCTTACCCAGACACTTACTAATGTTTGCACTACATCGTTAGTATGTGGATCTTTTAACGCGCAACTGTCAATTATAGCAAGCGTTATACGCTTCAAAGCAGCACGTCTTCAGACACGAGTCATCTGCTCCGATATAACTGTTGAACCGTGGCGGAGTGGGTCGCGGGGAATCCTCCCGGAATTCAGCGGCGAGTCGCGGGGAAGCTCGCGCACTCTAAATCGGTCGCACTTGCCGCCAAGCTTTTCGGCGAGTCGCGCGCGCCGTCGTTCTCGCTTCTAAAATTATATCGGCGTCGTGTGCGCAGGTCCCCGTACGTGACGCTGGGCGCGGTGCGGTACGCTGTCCGCCGAGCACCGCCGCCACGGGCCTGCCCCTGCCGCTGCTGCTCTGAGGAGGCGGTGGCGGCGTGCCTCGGCCGCGCCAAGCCTGATCGACGCACGCTGGATCGTATCCAACGCCGGCTGGGCCGCGGCGCCCGCGACGAGCGGCCCTCGCGCCAACAGCGCCTGCAGGCCCTCACCGAGCGCCTCCTGCCGCGCTCGCACCCCGCGCCGCCTCCGCCCCCACCACCACCGCCGCCGCACTCAGCCCCGGTGCTGCCGCCGGTGCCTCCGCCCCGCTCCCGGCATCGACACAGCCCACCACGCGGCGTCTCCGTGGACCGCTATGATGACTTCGACACCGACAACATCACCCTCGTCCGCGTAGAGCCACGCTCTATCGTCGGATCCTACGCCCAAAAAACTATACCGTACCGTAGTGCGTCGTTCTCACAAGGTGATTTTCCACAGGATAAATATTCACAATATCGCGGTCCTAAGCATCCGTCGATTTTTGATTTTGGGAAACGTCCCGCAAAGTCAGTGTCTGAGTGCGCGAGTGCTAAACGTCGCGATGCCGAGACCGTAAGTCTTGCAACCGATGAGAACACTACAGAAGGCGGGTCAGTGGCGTCGGTTGACTCCGCGGTAGGTTCTGATGAGGGGCTGCTTGCGCACGCGTCGCCAGCGCCAAGATCCCCGCCACCAGACACTCTTCATAAGCAGCTGGGTTCTCGCTCGTTGACGCACCCACTGCCGCGACGCATCCCTCCAGTGCGGGAGGAGGGTCCGGCCGAGGCTGGTGGTAGTCTGCCAGCTTTGATGGCACCGCGCGTCTTACACGAACTCCGCGAAGAAAGTGACGGCTCGCAAGCCGACAGTGCACAAGCACACAGTGAAGGTACTTCGCCATTAGAACAACAGCCTTTCGCTTTCCCTCCCCTTCCTGAACCCCCTACGAACGCGTGTGCTAATGTGGACTGTGATTGTACAAATTTTCCTAGTACGATAGAAGAGTGTCCGGAAGAAAATCTAATCCCTGTGCCTGTGTATGAGTGTATAGTGAAACAGTGGTCGAAGGAGTTACCGCTCGAGGAGCCACACAAGTCGGACGCCGCGTCTGACGGCTCATTGGATCGCGACAAGGAGGATGAAACGATAACGAGTGAACAGGTTGCCCACTTACTGGCTGCAGTACAGAATCCTTGCACACCTGCCCCTATAGTAGGTGCCAGAGAAAGACGTAGGCCGCTAGACAAAACTAGAAGAAGGAAAGGAATATACATCACAACACCAAGTGACGATGGTGGGGAGGAAGAAGACCCACCTTCAGTAAACGGCTGCAAACGTGAGAGCAGTGAGGCATCACTACAAGATATGCGTTTGTCAGCTGAAACGCGGACATCATCGTTACTCGGTGACAAATCAGACGACTCGTGCAATAACGGACCGCCGAGTCCGTGTGAAGGAGTGGCACCAATGTGGCCGAGGTCTGAAGAGTTAAAAGCGAGGCGGGCAAGGTTTTATCAACAAAGTTCGGACGAGAGAGATGATGACTCGTTCCGAGCGAGACGGAAATATGGCGACTCACCTTCTGAAGCCGACAGTGACACGTGCTCCAGAGACAGAACAGCTTCGCCTTCTCCATTTAGTCCATCAGATACTTCAGATGTAGAAGCAAGACGACATCACTTTACTAGAGGAGTGCCGTATGGTAAAAATTTGGAGGCACCGTGCAGCCGGTCAGTGGAAGTGGGCAGACGGAGTCTGTCAGACGCAACTGTACCTTGTCGTAAAACTAGTGTTGGTGCGATGACGTCACCTCGACCTACCGGTCGTGGTCCGACACACGTCAGAGCGACATCATCGCCTTCGAAGCTGGTTGGAGTGAAGCCCGGAGCTGACTTGCTGGCCGAGTTGCTCCGAGGTAGTTCTGAGGCTCTCTCGAACTCATCCACCTTCGACAACGTGGTCCTGACGCTACATCAACACAATGTGAGTACTTTAAAAACATCCTTTGTAGTTGCTATTGACCCCGATTACATCCGCAAAAAGAGCAACAAAGTGAAACACTGCAAATTCTGTTATGATGTTTATCTCAGCAGAAAATAGCTTAAGAACAAACGATCTTGTGTTATTGCCAAAGTTTATTTGAGTTTATACACTAAGATTTTTGTCCGTTGTGCGAGCGAATGCTAGTAGAATATACGATTTCGGTCGCAGTTTTTGTTAATCCGCGATCATATTCATGGTCGTGTTGTATTTAAATATATTATTCGTGTTCCCCGGCGTTCTTCGGGCCAATGTCACGTGAATCATGCAACAGCTGTTCCAGGGGCATTAAAAATCGTAAGGGCAATCGTGTTTATTTTAAATCACTGTCACTAAACTCAGATTAATCGTAAAGGACGGATGCACAAATGTGCGCCGGAATATTGGCCAGAGTCAATTTGAGATGACAAGACATCTTACGTGTTTTCATGTTTAATTATTGTGGTGGTCTTAGGCTATGTGCAGACCTGAGCCAAGACTGTGTTTGCGCAGACTATTGCCTAACAGAAACCATGATGGCGCAGACTCTCGACAAAGTGATAATAGTAGGTATTCATAGCTGTTTTGTCGACGATAGACCAAATTGTTTTGATTTCTAAGAACACATTAGTTTTGCGAATAGGGATACCTTTTTGAAAGCTCTAACACAGATAGACCGTATCTGACTTCACCTTAAGCAATGTTACTTCAAAATTGACAAGATCTTCTTTATAACACTTTCATCTCCCAACAGCCTAAACAAGATACAGGTTTCAAATAATAGCTACACGTACCACAATCTTCAGTTAAGTTAACGTAGGTATTAAAGATTAAAATACCGCAAAGGAACATCTCTCATATTCCTCGTGATTCTGAAATGTTTATAACAAACGTCAAATAGCATGTTCAAAAACATGGGTAATTTGGAAAGGAATTTTGACAGCATATGCATCCCAATGTATTTCCAATGGGTGAATCAGTATGCTTATACATGCTCATAATATCGGTTTAAGATCTTCGTACAGTTAGCACTTGTCTGTTCAGTATCGTCTCAACTGGATTATTTGCAAGAAACTTCATTCTGTCTCTCAGTCTGATCTTCTTCCTAATTTCATCGTCAGCCTAATCTTTTCCCAACTATGTTGAGGTCGGCTTCCAGTCTAACCAGATGCAGCTGAATATCAGTATTTTAAGTGGAACGACTGCCAATCTGACCTCCATAACCCAGTTAGTGCTGGGTAGTACTATGCCCCCTAATAATACAGAATATCATAATTGATTTTCAGGGAACTTCACTCACACTTGACACTTGGCCACAGCAACATGTAAAATACTGGTATTCAGCTGCATCCGGCAAGAATCGAAGCCAAACTCAATAGAGTTGGGAATAGACTAGGCAGCTGATGATGTGTGATGCCAATCTGGCAAAGTTCTTATTAAACTGCGTTCAATACCTTAGACAGTATCAATATTACACCTCACACTTTGGATACCTTCTTGAACGTAGCTTTGATTTGCTGATATCGTTCAGTTTCATTTGCAAAGTTTGCCCTAAGTGTGCTACGAGCTTTAGGTTTGAAAACGATTTGGCGTATCTCGCGAGACGCCGAGCGATTGCTTGATCATTACCGTAGATCCTGGATTGCAGGAATTACAGCTGTGGAAATGTTTTGGCTGGCAGTGTTAGTAGCTCAACCTATTTATCATACGTTTCTAAGTAAAGATAACCTATGTCTAGTTGCTGTTTGTTTAGACTCGAACTAGAAAACTCTCGGTTTTTTCCCTTCTTCTTCCTTACGTGTTGATGATCTGAAATCGTATTAGACCAGTATGTGACCACCTGCACAGCTCTAAAATTTGCTTCGAATAAATCCTGATAGGTGCAAGTGATTGTGCAGGATAGGAGGTGGCGCATATCCTGCAGAGGGGCTCCACACTCCACAATTGGGATTGGGAGCAGGAGAATGATGATGATATGACATAACTTATGTATGTGGGCCTTTTTTTACATAACACCACTCCTGTAATCCCCGCAGGGTAAGGTAGTGGTAGGCCTAATATTAAGTACACCCAGATGTTTAAGTCCCATATTAATAGAGGGAAAACCTATTGTCATCAACCGGGCACGAGTTCAGACTACAAGGAATTCCCGCTCAGTCACGCTTTCAAACACTAAACCAACGAGGCAGCAAGCTTTAATTTTAGTAAAAATCAATTAATGTCGGTTTTTAACGAAATTATTACTGGGAATAAAATACTCTACTTTTTCAACTATCCCCTTAGTGTTATTAAGAGGTGTTTCTAACCGACTTTCCAAAACGGAGGAGGTTCTCGATTTGAACGGTATTTTTTAATTTATTTGAACTTCATGCAATATGCGGACTTAATGCCACAAAGCTTTCTCTACTAGGCAACATATTTATTTGTACACTTTTTATTCGCTTTGGACCACATTTTCCACTTTTAATTATGAAAACATCAAAGAGTCACGTACTGTTTTATCTCGTCCCGAGAAAAATCAAAGCCTTTGGCGTCGTCCTTTGTCATGTACTCGGAGCACAAAAATGAATAAAAACGAACTAGTGGAAAAATTGGGGCTGCTGCTATCCATTTCACGCTGTATTTTTTACTTCTCTTTTGCATTCGTGCCACGTGCAAGAGAGGCTTCAGAGTGAACGCGCGACGAAACGGACCTAACGTAAAATGGAACGATTTACGGTTTTTTTTTATGTATTAGGTTTACAAAATGGTTTTATTCCTATTATTTATTTTTTTGTACTCTACCACAGTGCTGTCCTATTTGACCCAAAGGTTGACTGGTAGAGAATGCCTTGTGGCATTAAGTCCGCCTATGTAAAACTTTTGTACATGAAGTTTAAATAAAAAAATAAACGATTTTAAATCGAAAATATAGCTTAATTTAAAAATCATCATCTTGGGGTTGACGTAACGTTTTTTTCTTTCATTCTCCTCTGTGAACCTTCACGCTATCCTTTTCTCCTTTTTCTTTCATTCCTCACATATTCCATTCACCGTTTCCTTGGTCTTCCTTTATATTACTATCACCCATAAAGTTATCGAAATAATTCCAAAAATCAATAAAATGCGGATTTTGTTTTCAATTTTATTTTAATACCCTGTATGATACCACGAGTATGAGGTCCTGGTTATCTAATAGACTACAAAATGAATTCGTAGTTTATTACATGGGACTTAAAACCATGAAATCTGGGTGAACTATAAGGCACACCTCTTTTTGTTTTGGAAGGTGGGTAATCATCAAATGACTCCTCCTTCTCTGGGCAGAGCGGTAGGGAGTGACAGACTTCTACTGATTAAAAACCACCCATGTTCCTTCTTAGCCCTTTGTGTCGAGGCCACGGTTTCAAGGTACACTTCCTCTTTTAATTTTTTTTTTTGGAGGGTGGGAAATCATCAAATAACCCCTCCCGCTCTTGGGCAGAGCGAAAGGGAGTGTCAGACTTCTACTGACTAAAAACCACCCATGTTCCTTCTTAGCCCTTTATATCGAGATATCGAGGCCGCGGTATAAAGGTACAACTCTGCATTATTCTTCATGTTATGTACGTTTAAATGAATTTACTTTTAAGTCGCGGATTCATGCTAGACCCACATTTGTTTTATAATTTACGTTTTGCTTTCCGTCATCGTTAGTGCGTATTCGGTTTTCTATGTGTTCAACATTAATTACACTACGTCGAAATGTTATGAAAATCCTTGTTTGGAAACTCAAACTAGGAACTACCAACATTGAAGTTTGCTGAAGCTTTAGTTCGGACTACGTTTTAAATATGGAATATAATGTTATGTAAAATAATGGTTTTAACTTTTAACTAACCCAAATATCAAAATCCAGCTAATTTGGAGACTTGAATACTCATTTGAAGTTTCTGCTGCTTTTCTAGTATGAATCATGGTGGTGGTTAATTTGGCCTTTTCCAAACTATGTTGGAGTCAGCTTCCAGTCTTGCCGGATGCAGCTGAATACCAGTATTTTACATTGAGTGACTGTCTGTCTAACCTCTACAATCCAGTTATACCCTTTGGTAAGACTGGTTGTCAGGCTTTCGGGTCTCCCCGTCGAGGCTGCGGGTTGTTCGAAAGAGATACCGCGGCCTCGACACAAGGGCTAAGAAGGACCCGTCGGGGCTGCGGGTTGTTCGAAAGAGATACCGCGACCTCGGCACAAGGGCTAAGAAGGAACATTTATGGTTTTTAGTCTGTAGAAGTCTGACACTCCCTTCCGCTCTGCCCAAGAGAGGGAGGGGTTATTTGATGATTTCCCACCCCCAAAAAACGGGCTTTCCGAGGCACGGAGGAAATTCGGTATGTAATGAGTGATCAACTATCTACCTACGTACCAAGTCTGGAGTCGTTCTCGGTTGATGGCGCTTGCCCCTCATAACTTGAGAACTTATGTAACTGGCGAAATGTAGCTGTAATATTAGGTACACTTCTGTCTAACTCTGCGGGATTACAGGCGTGATTAATGTTATGCACACAAATGTCAAAGCGCCGCCAAGGTAAATGATAGTGACGCTTGAAACTCTACATACCCCAAAAAGGTAAATACGATAAAGATTTAAAAGGCGTTTTACCGTCGAAAGTTTACATGTATTTTAGTTTTAACACTGTTTTACCGTTACGAGTATTATGGTAACAATCACGCAATCATAAATAATTTACGGTTCCGATAAACATTCGCAAATCTCGTTATTTAACGAGATTTTTTAAAATAATTCTGAATTAAAATATTGGAATTTGAATACGTAAATTCGAAAATTCAAAAGTCAGTTTCTATTAGAACTAAAATGAACTTCTATCAACCTAATGAAGCGACAGTTATTATGTCATCATAGAGTTATACACGGATCGGTCACGCAAGAAGGCAAAATATAGGGAAGATTGGAAAGGTGTAGGTTTTTGCCCAGCGGTGGGAAACTCACACAACTGGCTAACACTAAAGGCTATTAACTGCTTTCTAAACTAGGATTTAGCAGTTAAGACTTTGTCGAACTCTTTCTTAGCGTCACTCAAGATTGTCTGTTTTGAAATTCATAATTTCGCAACTCAACCCAAAAACATTTTTAGTGTACCTAAACAAACGAATTTTAAAATCCATCGCGTATACTTAACTACAGTGCTATTGACCGGAAAACAGAATTTCCTGCACAGAAACTACCGAACCATCAAACGTTATATCGTGCAGGACCACTTAACTATGTTAGTGTCGTCGAGAAAATTAATTTTCCGTCGAAAACCTGCGTTCGACGAACGACGTCAGCGAAACGAAATTAAAATCGCCCGATATTGACTTTTTTAAGCTCCAATTCACGCGATATTTACATACAGCACTATGCGATTGGATCGTCTATTTTTTTTTTGTGTGTCTATGCTATTGGGTTTGCATTTCATATCTCCTGATGTTGTTCGGTGGCAAACAGGGTAAAGTAATTGTAGCAGTTTTCTATAGCAAGCTTCATATTTTTGAATCGAGTAAACCGAATCGCTATCATTTCTCTTATTTATTTAACAGTATAACATAACATCGTGCCGGAAACACGGCTTAGGCAGAGGTGTACCTAGTTATGTTTAAGATCGATGGCATAGGGGGCGAGCCCCCCGTTTAATAGATAATGTACACATAAGAAAAGCAAAAGAAGAAAGGAACATAAAAAATAGATGCAAAGGTGATGCTTATTTAAAAAAATCTCTTTCAGCATACCTGCGAAAGGAAAGTTGATAACAAGAGATGAGTTCGTATTTCATTTAGTATTATCTTTCTCCTTTTTTTTTTCGCGGGTGGAAAATCATCAAATAAACTCCTTCCGCTCTCGGGTCGCTCTGCCCAAGAGCGGGAGGAGTAGGAGGCGGAGCGGAAGGAGGAGCAGCTCGAAAGGGTGTGTCAGACTTCTACTGACTAAAAACCACCCTTGTGCCGAGGCCGCGGTATCTCTTGCGAACAAAAATTTTAAGTAACGAATTGTCTCTTCAGTTAAGTCTCTTAATATCTTAGAGGCTGGTCTGCATGCAGTAGATTGCCTCCTCGATTCACTTGTGAAAAAGAACACTAATTGTGTTCCTACATTACAATCATGGCCATTAATCTATGTTAATAAAGTAAGTGTTATCTAATAGATTGTGATATTCAATCTTGCGAAGCACTAAAGAAGTGCTGTTAATTATTATTATTTTCGACTATGCTAATTTATTGCGGTATTTTAAAGGCTCTAAAAGGAACTTCCGTTGCTCACAATATCGCATGATGTCACGCTGAAATATAATATTGATAATAAATTGTGAGTAGTCAAACATCTATGCATTTAAGATGTTCACAATTTTTATATGAAAGTAAATACGCACAGACTAAAAATGCTTTTCCTTAGCTATTGCCTTTTTGTTTTTTTTTTTTGGGGGGTGGGATATCATCAAATAACCCCTCCCGCTCTTGGGCAGAGCAAAAGGGAGTGTCAGACTTCTACTGACTAAAAACCACCCATGTTCCTTCTTAGCCCTTCATGTCGAGGCCGCGGTATCTCTTGCGAACAACCTGCAGCCTCGACGGGCGTCGGCCCTTGCGGGCCCCTTCCTTGTTGCTGACATCTCTTTGAGGCGCGCGTGGAACACGAACGCGCCGTCGACACGGCCTGTCGTCGTTATAAGACGGACGGACGGCGAGCTAGCCCATCACTCACCGTCCACAGGCCCGCGTCTACGGTGGTCGGAAGCCATCACGTGGCCCCCGACGCCCGGAGCGCCTCCCGCGGCGGCTGGGACGAGAGGTTCTCTCCCTCTCACGTTCCGCCACCTCCTTCGCTAGAATCACTGCTTCGCAGAAGGAGGCGACGGCGTCCCATTCCTCCTCGCTCCGGACCATGGCTTGCACCAGGGCCGGACGCGAGAGGCCGCCGCCGCCGATCGCCGCTCCTTAGCTATTGCCTCACTTACCTATGTAGTCAAGAGATAGTTGATGACTGCGTCTTGGTTTTCTTGACCTTCAAATATCGGTTTTTATTTTATGGACCAGATAGTCAAGATTCTTTTATCTTTCATACGAAGAAGTAAATGAATTTGATAATGATTGCATGCATTAAAATAAGGTTGGCGCCAATATAACTACATAATTTGCGTGTGAAAGTGAACACTTTCATTTATTTTAATTAATTTGGCCTCATCAATGAAGACAAGTGTGTATTACTGTTTCAAGAGTAATAATTATGGTAAGCTTTAAAGTAAAAGGGAACGGCAGTTGGTGATCTTCTCCAAGGGATTCTTAGGTAAACATAATATAAGCAACTTCACGCCTGTAATCCCCGAAGGATTAGCCAGAGGTGTACCTAATTAGTAAATCCACATTTCGCGTAATATGTTCTAGTCCCATGTAATGAGTGGAAACCGCGACCCGCGCGGGCTGGGTGAAGCTACGATCTTCCCAGGGTAGTTGGCAGCAGCTGGATAAGAGTTGCCAAGAATCACCTTAAATTGAAAAGGTCAAGCGATCCTTGCTCGCTGCAGCCCGCGATGCTGAGCCAGTAGTTTTAAATCCGCCGCTAAATAATGATCCCTCATATGGTCCTTTTCTACACGAGTTTTTGCAAATAAATGAATTTGAATTTTGAATTTGAATTCGAATTTCAATTTCCGCCCTCCCTAGTGCCCTAAGCCGAGGCTCGTGCCCCACAGAGGATGCCTTTAGCACGCTCTCACTTGGTTTAAAAGTTTTATAACTTGATTGGAGACCTTACCCTCAAAGAAGTCAGCCTCTGTTGACCTGGAGACACAATAGGGTAGTTAACAAAAACAATCTAATTAGTCCGTCAGATAGACTTTCAAAAAATATTGGACACGTATTTTTTCTTTTTTCACGTTAACAAAGTCGTGTTTATTAACGTTAACACGTTAATAAACACGACTTTTCAAAGCACTGTATCGTCTTCAACGATACAGTGCTTTGAAAAGACGTGTGACGTAATATTCTAAGACATTAGTATGACATTTTGAACTCAAATCTTTGACGCGTTTTATCTTCGTCAATTTTTATTCATTTGATAAAACAAAAAATTACGTACCTATCCAATATTTTTCGATAATCTAACAGACGAACTAATTAGAATCATATTTTTTTTAGTCAAAAAACAACCCTATTTAGAATAAAAAAAAAACAGTAATTGATTACAATATGTGATGGTGATAATGCACGCACGGAACAAATATTTGTATGGCCTACAGATAGTTGTTTCGGGTCTGGGTGTGTTTGTGTATGTTAGTTTAAATGTTTGTAAATGCACCCACGATACAGGAGAATTCCCAAGAATGGGGCAACGTTTTTTATAAAAAAAAAGAAAAGAATGATACAGAAATACATAGCCGAGCACTTTTCTTAAGCACATGAAACATTCTTCACATTTTCTCTACATTTTTCACGCTGCGATTTTCTTAGTTTTTTCACTATTCCTGTTTACTAGTTGCACAAAGTACGTCAGAGTGCTAGTGACGTCATCATTGCCTTCATGTGCCGTGAAAGTAGGTACAGTAAACACGTGAATTTATTATAACTACGTCACTAGTTTGGTATTCCGTGAAATTAAGCGAAAATAGGTTTTATTAGTTAGTGTGTTAGGTACTTGTTATCTATACTAATACTAATATTATAAAGCTGAAGAGTTTGTTTGTTTGTTTGTTTGTTTGAACGCGGTAAACTCTGGGACTACTGGTTGGAATAGAAAAACTCTTTTTGTGTCGGATAGTCCATTTATCGAGGAAGGCTTTAGGCTATATAACGTCACGCTACGACCAATAGGAGCGGAGCATAAATGAAAAATGTTGCAAAAACGGGAAAAGATATTCCTTTTTGAGAGCTTCCGTTGCGTGCGCTGCGAAAACGGTTTAAGTTACGCAAATACCATGTATGAAAGAATTGTTCCTCTTTAAAAGTTCTAAAAAAAAGTCCGCGACAGTATATGTCTATCTTTTAAGATTGACTCACTGTAACCATTTTTTACTATTAAAATGTTAGGTTAAAAAGAATGATATTTTGCGAAGCTTATTTAACCCATATGGTATTAATCTATATCTAAATAAATGTGTTTGTTAGCACAGAAATTTAATATAGAATATTTGTGCCCTTTACTCTATACAGTTTAAACAAATATCTTAGAAGATATCGCAATGTAAAAATATCCGCGCGACAAAATAATTAAGCGCGCGGCAGTCATTCGGTCCGGTGCGGTAGGTTAGTGGGGATTCTGGCCTCCGGGGACTCCGGAGAAATTCATATTCAAAATATTTACTGCACCATAATGTTTCCAAGGTGTTGCTGTATATTTAACAGTAAGAGATACCAATAGTAATTCACACTTTAATATAATCTCAACTAATATTATAAAGAGGAAAGATACGATTTTTTGTTTGTTCCGATTTAACTCAATTTATGTTGACATTTTGTTATAAGCTATATTATGTGACGCAGACGAAGTTGCATGGGTCAGCTAGTGATTAATATTAGTGTGAGTGTAAATGTAATATTTAAAGTAGTCTAGTGGTTGCAGGCGAGGCTGTTGTGCCTGAGGTCATGGGTTCGATTCGTTTTGCTTTTGCAGGAATTTCTCAGTAAGACACGGAGTCTGGATTTGTGCTCGGTTAATGGTAATAGGTGAGCTCCCTTGGTGTCCTAATGGGTATACCTCTCTGGTGGTACAATCCTCAATATAGGATTGAGTCAGGACATGCGGACGGCAAATTCGAATACCATGTAAGGTACACATTTGGGGAAATGCCGCTCCACTCTACATGAATTGTCCAAAGCTAACCCATACTTTATTCCCGTCGGGGCTGCGGGTTGTTCGCAGCGATACCGCGGCCTCGATATAAAAGGCTAAGAAGGCACATGGGTGGTTTTTAGTCAGTAGAAGTCTGACACTCCCTTTCGCTTTTCCCAAGAGCGGGACTTATTTGATGATTTCCCTACCCCAAAAAGAAAAAAAACCCATACTAGGTATATGCACTGCGAAAATCAACCTTACTATTGCAACATATAGATGCTGTCAAAGACAAATTGGAACAGCTGATGTGCAGTTGACTGCAGTAAACTAAGGACCAGTTTGCATGGAGGAATCCTTTCGTAGGAAGTTCTTTGATATATATTTTTCTATATCTTGAAGGAGATGTAGGTAGTAGTACTATTTATTTAGTTATTGTACTGGCTTTTATCCAGAGGCTAAGTGTTGCCATACAACGTGGCAATGTCGCCAGTCTTTTGGGCACATTACCGGCTGACAGCGTTGAGGAGCAGTATTTTGATGCCTTTTTTATAGTTTCTTGTTAGTTTATTTAACCGTTTTTAATTAATGTAGGAACATAGTTACTTTTCTATTAAAAGAAACAGTTTTCTTATTTATTTATGTACACACAAAACACAAAATAAAATAGAAGAGAAGGAAAAAGAAAAAAAATTGCTGGGAAATGACTTTTTTTTTTGGGTCAAAAATCAATGTAGCGGTGTTAAAACATTGTGCTAGTGGATGTTTTGAATAGTAAACGGGTCATGGAGGTAATTTAAGTAAAGTTATAACCTGAAAAACTAATATTTACAAAAACAGCTATGAAAAATTTTGGAACTTTGACCCCAATATCTCCGCAACTAGGAGGTTCCCAGGTATGGTCTAGAACAAAAAAAATATCGCAGTAGTGGGGAGAACAAGTGCCTTTAATTTGCGTTAAGGGTACTTTTACACCCTATATACATAAGTGTCTTACCGAACGAGATTGTGATTGATTTTAAACATTGCTTAATTAAATCGTTAGTCGAGTGGTTGCAAGCGCGACTGCTGAGCATGAGTTTCTGGGTTCTATTTCCGGTTCGGGTAAAATGGTATTGAGTTTTTCCAGGACATTTTTCTGTAGCATCTACAGAGTCTGGATCTGTGCCCGGTTGATGGCAATAGGCTCGCCTCCTATTACATAAGTCTTAAACATAACTGGCGAAATGTGGGTGTACTGCTAGATGCACCACTGCCAAACCCTTCGGGGATTACAGGCGTGATGTTATGCTAATTAAATCAAACAATTTTTTAAAACAATTTCTTTCTCAAATAAACAGCGGGCCGTACTGTAACATCGGATGACTCACTAGGTCAAGAAACTATGTAGTACTTCTTTATATAGATCCTAACGGGCCGTGGATACATACGTAGTTATATTAAGTATCGATCGTGTGTTTAATTATGATGTGTTAGTAGCTGTGGAGATTTTGCGGTTCATAAGCTTCTGGTGTTTTGTTAAAATTTTGCATTGGAAGTCATGTAGTAAATGTAAATGAGAAATGACTCGCCTCTGCGAGCATACATTCGTTGTGTGTTCTTGTTACGCGACGAATATTCTTTCGTGAATCAGACATTTTTGTCAAAATGATGATGGAATCACACGCTAAAAACTGATGGTCTCAAGTAAACTGTATAATTATTTAGGGGAATTGATCTGTATTGCAGAGAGATTTTACTGTTCATAAGCTTCTGGTGTTTTGGTTAAAATTTTGCATTGGAAGTCTTATAAATATAAGAATAAGAATAATTTTGTTTAAGAAAAAGTAGTACAACAACAGTACAACATTTAGGCACAATAGTGTTGTTTCTAATACAATGGTATAATTAGTGCTTATAAGTAAACTACAACTAAAATATATTTAAAATTTGCAAGTAGTGATAGTTTAATAATTTTTTAATTTTATTCAAATGTATGGTAGCGACCTGCCCGATGTAGGTTTATATAATGGTGCACTACTCACGGCGAGCATAAATAAATGGTTTTCAACACATTCGTTGCAGGATTTAAATACGCGACGAACATTTGGTCTTGATACGGATACGAATGTTCGTCGACATGATGAATTGATGATGTAATCACAATTATCAAAGTCTAAAAACTGATTGTCTCGAGTAAACTATATAATTTTGAAAACATCATTCTCTTGCCCTTATCTTAAATCATTTGGGGTTGGCGCAACTTGTCATCTTCTTCCATTCTTGTCTATTACGCGTCATCTCATTTGACACCTTTCTTGCCACATCATTCTTTTCATTATTGAGAGCATTGATCTATATTGCAGAAATCTGTACCATGGTAGATCTTTTTCAGTGAGTTTATAACCCATTTCCTAGTTTTTCCGCCGTAAAACATGACTAGATTTCTTTCAAATTGTAAACCACCGAGCTCATTATCATTTGTCTAGCCTTCCCAAATATGTTGGGTTCGGCTTCCAGTCTGCCTGTGTGAGCTCCAAAACCTATTTACTACTGGGAAATACGATACCTCTTAGTAAGATTAGTTGTCAGACACTTAGGCCACTGATTTCCACCAAAGCATCGAAAATCCCCAAAAATCGATCAGAAATTCTTTTATAACGATTTTTTAATGATTCATCATGTAAGCTGCTTAAAAAGGGGATAAACTTTAAACATACTGGTCAAAGACCTTAGAAGGTGGAAAATTGCTCCTGAGAGGTTGCTGACATGTAATTCCATCGGTCAAACGGCTTGTAAGCGTATAAACCAAACAATAAATCTATCATAAAGATATCGTGTTTAATGTTCTTTTATATGTTTTCGAATATTTTCACCGTGAGTCTATCCTATGCTTCTGTTATTGCTACCCCGGGGATTCCCAGGTTACAGATATCGTAAACAGTTCATAAAAATTAATCTATATTAGTTCTGAATGATTGAACTTTGGACTTATTTCAATAAATTATTGCAAAGATCGTTGGTGAAGGATTTGGCGTAAGTGAGTTTCTCCTTTTTATTATTTTAGGGATGTGTTACATCTGAAACATCATTTAGTAAAGTTTTACTGTTGGTAAACAATATTCCATTGCATTAAAATGTGATATTCATGATCATCTGCCTAGCTTTTTCCCAACTATGTTGGTGTTGCTTCCCGTCTAACCTGATTCCGCTGAAGACCAGTATTTTACGAATCTCCACATAATTCAGTATTAAGTATTGGGTAATACTTTACCCATTGGTAAGACTGGTTGTCAGACTTTCGGGTCCCCGACTACTTTTAACGACTCTCAAAGACCTTCAAATGGGATTTTCACCTGGTTCGAAGGCTAGGCTGATGATGGTGACTTACAGGAATCACAAACGTCGTCAGTTTCTCATTATTGTGTGCCGTCATAATAGCTCCAAGCTTCCAAGCTACTCAAAATAAAATCTAGATCAAAATTTACCTTGAAAACTAAAGACCTACACAGAATCACAAATAACTGGTATTAGCCATTTAATACATCTCCGGTATTGTTTGCTTATATCGTGCTAACAATAATAAGTACTTACATGATTCATTACTAGCGTTTCGTCTGTTTAACAGCAATGGTTTGTTGAAATCTTCGATTGAATGACATTGAGAGATTGGTTTTGCGTTACTATTAATACAGTATCTCATTAGGACGTAGGTGGTTGGTCTTTGGTATGTTTTGAAGATTTGATTGCAGAGGCTCTGCGTGTTTGAACTTCCTATTGTTCCTCTCAATCTCTTTTTTGTCTTGTCTATGTCTTAAGTCTTTGACAGTCGCAACATGTCAGTAGCCAACCAGTCTAACTATGGAATACAGTATGACTTATTACTAACAGGGTTGTGTGTGGTTTTAGTATTAAAAGTTCCACAATCTTGTCCTGAGGACAGAGATGAGGTCGATGGTGGGAGGAGCCAACTTAAAAGAAGCCCATTAATTCGTGACTTAGATAGATTGGGGATAATTACCTATTTATTTAATAGTATAATATTGGGACTAAATGCCGCCAGAGTGCACCATCAATATACAGGGTGTAAATCAACCCATCACACAGCCGTCAACCAAGCATTCTGTACATCAAACTAAGTACCCCTACGTAAATTTTTTTGCTGGGAATAGACTTGTTTGGGTCTTAGATCACATTTTACGCTAAAACTCAATGTAGCACTGTTAAAATATTGTGCTAGTGGATACTTTGAACAGTAAACGGGTCATGGAGATAATTTAAGTAAAGTTATAACCTGAAAAAATAGTATTTACAAAAACAGCTGTGAAAAATTTGGAACTTTGACCCCCAATATAGTGAAAAATTTTAAACTGAATTTTCAATTTTTCAACGACTAAAACGAAATGTTTCACGAATACTTTCAAATCTAAGATCCTCTCAATATGAAAAGCTGTCAGTAACACTAGTTTTCAAACAACATCTTAAGTGCACTTCGGGATCGCAGTTCGAATGCTCTGTAGATGTCGGAAAATGTCAGAAAATCACGCGAGAGTGGAGGCGACAGGTTGTTAGTGCGATCAAGTGTTAACGTGTTTACAACTTTACCTTTATGATGATCTAACTTTTGCATGCGGTTTTGCTCGCTTGGATGTCGGAATTTTTTCTATAGTTACGTACTTTCGGAATAGGGATGTTTACTGACTAAAAAAAATATGATTCTAATTAGTCCGTCTGTTAGATTATCGAAAAACATTTAATACGCATTTTTTTTATCAAATTAATAAAAATTGATGAAGATAAAACGCGCCAAAGATTTGAGTTGTGACTTCACTTACCGGTAAAAAATGTCATACTAATGTCTTAGAATATGACGTCACACGAGTTTTCAAAGCACTGTATCGTCTTCATTGTTTGTTTACGTAAAAAAAGAAAAAATACGTGTCCAATATTTTTTGGAAATCTATCTGACGGACTAATTAGATTTTTTTTTGTTAACTACCCTATTAACAGTGTTGTTTGTGCTAAGGGCTTTAATATATCCAATGGCAACAGTATATAAATAGCTTTGCGTTAGAAAGAACTTTTCAAATTAGATGATTCAGGACCTTGTTTCGCAGAGTACCTTCTACTCTCTACTTATCTGCCGCCGCTTCTCCGCTGTTAAGTCAGGGAGGTGGTATCCTACTATCTAATCACTAATATGCTTATTTGCCAATATAGAAATCTACGCAGCGGTGGCCCTGTGGTCGCGGCCCCCACTTATGAACAGTAAGTCGTGGGTTCGAACTCAGGCATTACTTTGCGTAATTAATTTTATCACCGCTGCCGCGCTGCTCTCAAAACGGTGAAGGAAAACATCGTGACGAATCCGGTCTGAGAACCAAAATATTCGAAGACACCTACCAACCCACACTGCCAGCCAGCCCATCAGTGGGAACATTATAGGCTGATGATGATGATGACTCAGAGGTGGAGGCATGCTGCCCGGTTCAGTAGCAATCCATCTGTATAGAGATGCACTGCGAGAAGCCCTAACAAAAAAAAAGGTGATTCCGTGGAATGATACCTATTGTTAGGAAAAGACAAAAACAGATACAATTACTTTCCTACTTAAAATATCAGTATAAATCAAGAGTCATCATTCTCTACGTCCTAGGTCCACTTGACAACAATCGTTTTAGCCGTAAAAGCATGAAAGATATGAGACCAGCGGACAGACAGATTTCGGCACTTCCACATTCATAAAATTAATATGGCTGAAGAGTACCTATCCTCCATCGTTTTCCAGGTCCCAGATTAAATGAACAACGATCATTTCAGCTGTGAAAAGCTAACAAGTAGACAGAGGAAAGTTACTCTCGCATACAGTATTAGTATGGATATGGATATTTTATGTGATCTAAGTGCATGGCCACATAAAACAGTGGGATATCCCTCGTTAGGTTTAATGGTGATGATAGTTAAAGCCCTAACTTTGGTTGGGGGAAGGTGGACGGAAAATCCTGTTAAAGCATTTCATTATTTAGAAATACGTTTCCGTAGGAAATCAAAGCTCTTATTTAAAGTAGGTCAATTATAAGCACTTTTTAGTTGTAGAAACACAGACACCGCCTAAATGAAACTACAGGTTTGGTCATAGGGCGAACTACAGTCTTGGTCATACGACTAAGAAAGTGAAGCAGTTGGCCATTCTAAAGCGTTGATCTCTATGGAGAAGTACGGGCAAGAAACTCCATGGACACTCTTTTAAATAAGAATACATAACATCACGACTGTAATCCCCGAAGGGTTAGGCAGAGGTGTACCTAATAGTACACCCACATTTCGCCAGTTATATTTTAAGTCCTATGTAATAGGGGGCGCGCCTATTGCCATCAACCGGGTGCAAGTCCAGACTCCGTGGCTACTACTTAGAATTTCCTGTTGGATAAACCCAAAATCACTTTCCCCGACCCGGGAATCGCACCCAGGACCCTTATGCTCAGCAGTCGCGCTTGCGACCACTAGGTCAAATAAAAACATAATTAAATATTGTTACAAAACCTTACAAATCCAACAAAATATGGCTGTGAATTTATACGACATAAAACTTTCATTTGGAAGATACAGAGAACAGAGTACCTACGCTTCCGTGCCATTATTAGATCGTATGGTTGTAACTATGCACATATACATACATGTATGTCATGTATGTGTGTATGCATTGTATAAGACGCCTGTCGTCTTGAGAACGTTATTAAGGTAGCGGGGAATTTTGAATTGGGTCAAGGGCTCTGTAGAGTTGTTAGGATTTCGAATGTAATTTGTCATCTGTATATTTTCGACGGCTACAGTTTTATTCCATTTTTTTTTTTTGGAAGTTGGGAAATCATTAAATGAGTCGTCCCGCTCTGGGCAGAGCGGTGGGGGGTGTCAGACTTCTACTGACTAAAAATCACCCATGTTGCTTTGTGTCCGAGGCCGCGGTGTCTCTTTCGAACAACCTGCAGCCACAGTTTTATTCCTCAAGTTGCAATATTATTATTCATGCAGCTACTGTAGCCTAATGATGATAATATTGACATATTATTAGAAGGGTTAGGTTAGGTGTACTTTTTAATAGATTTACATTTCACCAATTTTGTTCAAACCCCATGGAATAGGGGGCCCGCTTATTGCCATCAACTGGGCACAAATCTAAACTTCGTAGCCACTACTCAGAAATTCTTTGTAGAAAAACGACTTAATTATTAAAGAAGCCGAAAGGTTTCCATCATTGCATTATTCTATACCATAACTTATGGTTCGAAAGGGGGTTAATGTGGTAACTTTTTTTTATAATTTTTTTAAAAAACAACTTTTTATTGACTTTACTTTAAATACCTTTACGATCCCCGTACTATTCAATGTTCCCATCAGCACAATGTTTTGAGTCAAATTTCTTCATGAACGGCCTGTTCACACCTTGTATATGTCGTAGGATAGTTTGATACTTCGAATCTTCGCGGAAATCCTAGGGGTTTTGCGAAAACGCGGATAATTAGACATAGTTACCAAAATGGATTAATGGTCACCAAATACGTCGAAAGCAAAAGCTTTTTCAACGCGCGCTCGCTTCGCTCGCATATTAAATAACGCTAATGTCTTCTGTCCCCGAAGTGCCGGGCCTCCACCGGCCTCCTTCGTCGGCCTACGGCCCGGTGCCCATGCCGCCCCTAAAAAAATTTTTCGCCTATGTCTAATTATCCGCGTTTTCGCAAAACCCCTAGGATTTCCTAGGATTTCCGCGAAGAATCGAAGTATCAAATTATCCTACGACATATACAACTCCGACTTTGATATAACCGACATTGGCAATGATCTTACCTTGGCAAAGTTTCCTCACAAACTAAAACAGTTGCTAAGGAAATTACTTCGCCCCCTCACTTGTTTCAACATATTTCCGATACACCACACTCGGTACACCATTTATTAGTTCATAGCCCACACGAAGACACGTGTAGATTTGTAGAGAGGAGGGTCAAAGCTTAACACATTACTAAACTGTTTATTGGAGAACATTGGGTTATGTGCACTTTTGGCTGCAGTGGAATGGCTGGATATAGAGTCTTAGGCTCGATCCCTAATTTGGGTATTTCCTTTAGTAATTTCTGGGTTAAAAATATTTGATTCTTAGGTCAAGCCTAAGTCAGTTTCAGGGTAGAGAATCTCCCGTTGGGGCTGCGGGTTGTTCGAAAGAGATACCGCGGCCTCGACACAACGGTCTAAGAAGGAACATGGGTGGTTTTTAGTCAGTAGAAGTCTGACACTCCCTTCCGCTCTGCCCAGAGCGGGATAACCCCTATTTGATGTTTTCCCACACCCCAAAAAAAGGGTAGAGAATCTCTTTTCATTTAGGTTTTAACATCATGTAAAATAATTTATTCCCTCGGAAGGTAGTCCTGTAAGGTTGATTCAAAATACATGGCACATGATGATGATGCATTATTCATCAATAAAATTGTGAACCATAACACGAATAACACTGACTTCCAAGAGATTTCCATTGAAGTATGTAGTATTAATGGTGTTATTCTTTTTAATGCCCAAACTACATGTTTGATAAATAGTTTAGTTTTCATAGTTGGACGGACTACGAGTGATAATAAAGTTTTCTGTTGTCAAACTATAGTTTCACGACACTAGTTCTCTGTAGTCTAAAGTCCACTAAGGCTAGCCACAAACGAGCTCTTTTTGATGCGTTTTAAATATAGTTTGCATGAATTAACGCCGAAACATGGTGTATCTGTGCTGGTAAAATGTTCTAAGTAGCAGTTTGGCAATGTTTTTGATTCTGCCAAATATCTCATATATATCTTAAACCTTTCTTTAAGAAAATGATGGCAGTCAAGTAAATGATGATTATTCTTGACTGACTCTAATCACGCCATCTTCTTAACACCCATACTTTAAAACTAAATGATAAAATAATTAAATTCACGATGGACCATCACAAAACGACTGCACCGTAGTGTTTTATTTACTTATTAGTTGCTGAAAAAAAGTAAAATTACATGGACGTGTCTACAGTAGACCTTAATTTTATGATAAATTGATTGCTCTAAGGGCCTTATCATACTAGCGGATTGCGAGCGTCTTCAAAGCGGAACGGGCGCTCCGGTTTGAAAACGCTCGCAATCCGCTAGTATGATAAGGCCCTAAAGATATTATTCAGGAAGAAAGGAGAATACATTTGTATGGAGAATCGCAGCCCATGTTCCGTCTTAAGAGAAAATGCATAAAAAAATGTCTTTTCTTTCTTCGTCTCTCCATCATCATCATCATTTTAGCCGAAAGACGTCCACTGCTGGACATAGGCCTCCCACTCTCTCCATGTTTCCACGGTTTCTCCAAATATCTAATTTACAACAATTTCTTCGCTCGCATTTCATCTTGATATCTTTGTTCTCAATAACAGATAGGCGCTCGTGTACAAACAGCCTAAACGCGTGATTCATCGGTGAATCAGGTCAGTGGCGAGCGCCGATCACTCGGCTTGTCTCTTGTTTCTGGGTTATGTAGGTAAATCCGAAGCATTCCTAGAAATTGGAGTGATTCGATTGGATGTTAGTGTAACTATTGTTAGCGTAGGTTCAAATAGTGTGGAATAATACGTTGTTGAGAGATTTAGTGCTTGTTTTAAGACGTGTAAATTTTACAAACGATGGGGCACTTATTACTGTGTCCTGTTATTTGTGCATTATAGGAACTGGTGAGCGCTACTGAGGGCGCTAAAGTGGGTTTACTCGTTCCATCGTCGACGTTCCATCTCTGCTCTTTTATTTAGGGTGGGTAATCATCAAATGACCCTCCCGCTCTGGGCAGAGCGGTAGGGAGTGTCAGACTTCTATTGACTAAAAACATTCATGTTTCTTCTTAGCCCTTTGTGTCGAGGCCGCGTTATCTCTTTCGAACAACCCGCAGCCCTGACGGGACCTCATCTCTGTCCTATACAGATATATATATTAAAAAAAATACTCAGTTTTGTGACTCCATTTAGGCAGCCACACGTTAACAAGATCTTTAGAAATATTTTATACACGAAGTTAAACTATGCAGGCAGATACTACAGAAAGAATGCCTGAATATATTTGTGATAAAATGAAACAAACCATATTTGAAACCAACTAGCATTTCAAAGCATTGTAAAAACCACTAAGGTGCCAAGCAAATTTCGAAACTCTGTCTGTAACATAGGGTAGTTTTTGCACAGCTTTAATACTGCGCACTCTTGTTTCTGTATAAATGTAGGCAAACTTCATGCATTCCTGGAAAATGGTGTGATTTGATTGAATTAGCGTAGATTCAAATGGAAAAGTAATAATATATAATAATAATAATGTATAATAGTTGGGATGTTATATTCTGTATTCCAAGAATTCGGACATGCTGAGATTTGATTTTCGGTTTGTCCTCGTACAGGACCAATTTAGTTTAATGTATTTCTTGTTTTAATTTTTTCCTTTTGTTTTATTGTTAATTTAATCATTTTGTTTTGTCCTGTGCCAGGCAATTTCTTATTGCCCTTGATTGAGTAAAAAGTGTCCACAAGGTAAGCAAAAATAAAGTACTATTAGGTAATAGCCTAATAGGTAACAAAAACCAAAGTTACTTAAATCTCCTACCCGTTACAATAATACATTGGAACAGGCTGTTGCCACTCAACCAACATAAATCGCTACATCAAACAGTTTGGTCGATAGTCGAGTCAAAGTTCTGAATGCTTTGAACCATTCTGCCGTCCTGACGAAAAGTGCAATAACTCGAGTTTCACGCCGAATTGAGCTAAATGATAAATGATGTTTATTTTGCAAATAGGTTTTTACAAGTCACTTTTTTAAAATGATGATGATGACTTTTTTAAATGGGGCCGGTGTTTCGTACCTGACTACTCTGAGAAGAAACATCCAAAACAAACTCAGAGGTCATAGTCTCATTAAAGGTCCAGACATAATCTTGGTATACACACATGAAGACTATGCAGATTAGTGTCTGAGATGGTCTTTTGAAGAAAACACTATACAGATTTGAGTGAACCCGTCCAGTCAGTGCAGTTCAGCAGTGAAGCTCGACTTGTAACTCGAAGCAATACCAAATAAAGAACATTTGGGTGTGTCGCGTATACTCGTACGTAGTACCTACTCAAACTGCCAGACAATGGTTAAAACTAAAGAAGAAGTTAAGTAGGGTACATATTCGGAATTTGCAGAACGAGATCTATTTATTAGTTTTAGACAGTTTTTACGTATTTATGACGTAGCCGGTTTTAATACTGCAATATCTTTTTTTTTGGGGATGGGAAATCATCAAATAACCCCTCCCGATCTTGGGCAGAGCAAAAGGGAGTGTCAGACTTTTACTGACTAAAAACCACCCATGTTCCTTCTTAGCCCTTTATGTCAAGGCCGAGGTATTTCTTGCTAACAACCCGCGGCCCCGACGGGAATACTGCGGTCGTAACATAACAAAAATAATCCATAACCGTGTTTACCTCGAAATCAGGTTTAACCTAGTTATTGCACTTTGTCTAAGGACGGTAGCGTTGCACCGAGCTTCCTACGAACTGTATCGATCAGGTGTTCCAGCTATAGGAATCAACATTACTAGGGAGCTGTATTTATTGGAAGAAATGTGATATCCTTGTTAAATAGAACTGCTCGTCGCAGTATTCGAGTTTTTAGAAATGTTTTATTTTCGTTTCTCTGCGTAATGATTTCTTGTTAGTTGGTGATTGTAATCGGTAATGAAATAGTAAGTGTTCTGTTATCGGATTAGTGCCTCTATTATTAGCGTATTTTTTATAATAATATAACATAGCGCCTGTCTTCCCCGAAGGGTTAGGCAGAGGTGTACCTAATAGTACACCCACATTTATTCACACACAACACCACACTACACACAGTACCTTCTACATCAAACACACTACTTAACAAACACACACGCATTTTATTTTATTTTTGTTTGATTGGAACTTGTTTTGTTGTCTCTAACTTACAATAGTCCTTACATGTCCTACGTTTCACAATTGTGATAATTAAAATCTCGGCGTGGAGGACCAGGATTCCATAGCACAGGGTATCCTAGTTTGGATTCCTGACTCCCACAAACCTTGGTACCTCCAATATTTATAACACCTTTATATTGTAATTGTACTGTGTGGGAGAAAAATAAAATACTATTATTATTTATGTTTAAGTTCCAATTAATATGGATTAGGCTATTACTTTTATGTCCATCAACTGGGCATAAATCCAGACTCTGTGGCTGCTACTAAGAAATTCCTGATCGAAAAGCCCAATATCAATTTGCCCGACCCGGTACTCGAACCTGGTACTTCATGCTCAGCAGCCGCGATTGCGATTACTAGACCAACGAGGCAAGACTACCAAAGAACGAAGGCTTAATTAACGGGGTTGTTCGCAAGAGATACCGCGGCCTCGACATAAAGGGCTAAGAAGGAACATGGGTGGTTTTTAGTCAGTAAAAGTCTGACACTCCCTTTCGCTCTGCCCAAGAGCGGGAGGGGTTATTTGATGATTTTCCACCTGCCTAAAACAAAAAAGGTTTAATGAACATGTTCCATAACTAACGGAGAAATCTTTTGTTAAGAACAGTCACCCATCCAAGCTTAACCTCGTGAAACATAGATAACATAAGGAACAACTTGATTAACAGCAGCAGACCTCCCCCCCCCCTACTCACCCTTCAAACAACACCGTGATGACGATTACATACAAATAATTGCATCCCGCCCAAACCAATCAAAACCCAACCTTACTCAAATGGCGATATAACACAAATTCCCCTGCGGCATTTCTCTGAATAATTGAGGCGTATAACATTCATCAAAGTTTGTGCATGTGTGCAGTATTAACACGAGTGTATGTATATGCAACGTAGGACACCTAGCAATGGTATTGATTTGCTCTGCGTTGCGGGACTGATTCGAGGAATTTCAGGGATTCTGTGACCTAGCTACCTATATAGGTCGTGTACCTAGGTTCTGCTGTAAATTGGAGAATTGTGGACCGTTGGATAGATATAAAGAAATGTTCGAGTTTTGTTGAACTAGTGCTTTTCAATATTCTGTGTTTGTTTTATCTTTGTTTGTTAAATTAAATTATAAAAGTTGTGGTTGCTGCATCATAAATGTACTTTCATAAATGGATTATGTTTATCCGTATTTAAATTAATAATAACATAACATTACATCACGTTTGTAATCTTCAAAGGGTTAGGCAGAAGTGTGTTATGTTTAAGTTTCATGTAATAGGGAACGAGCCTATTGCCACCAACCGGGCACAAAAATTCCTGATGACAAAACCTAAAACACATTGCTCGACCCGGGACTCGAATCCAGGACCTAATACTCAGCAGTCGCGCTTACGACCACTAGACCATTTTTATTCTAAGGATGAGAAATCATCACATGAATCTTCCCGCTCTGGGCAGAGCAGAAAGGAGTGTCAGGCTCAAACCCATCCGAGTTCCTCATAATACCGTTTGCGTTACAGGGCCGCGGTGACTCTTTGACACTTTCGAACAAAAGGTAAAAAAAATCCGTGGCGGTTTTTTTTTTTAGAAACGTTGCCCCACACTAGGAATTTCTCCTGTATCGTAAGTGTGTTCACAGACATTTAAACTCACATACACAAATACCCAGACCCGAAACAACTTTCTGTAGGCCTTACAAATATTTATTCCGTGCGGGGATCGAACCTGTCACACGTAGGGCAACAGTCAACAGCTTGAGCCACTGCGCCAATCGTGGAGTCAATCCATCCCGGTGATACAAATTCTCTACCACGTGCTAATATTATTTTATGATTCAAATTGTAGTTATTATAGCATTTCTCGTATCGGTATGTTTACGTGTATTTCAGCAAAACAAATTCACAATCTGAAACAGACAAGATTGCCAGTCGTATTAATTTAAATCTAGGCGCCATTTAAAAATAATTAGGCGTGCTATTGAAGACAGAAAAAAGTATACAAAGAGCTAGTTAGCAAGGATAGAGTTTGTTTCCCACAGCTGGGCAAAAACCTTCCCTTTCTCCTTGCAAACCTCTCTATCCTGTGCATATCTTTCCAACGTCATAATCATTATAGTTATTTGTTCAGTAAGTCTTTCGTTCAGGGTTCATAAGTTTCAACGAAGGCGCACCATGAACTGGCCCAGCGTAGTACGGAGTTTCAAAAGAATAACAGGCCAGTTTATACTGGGTTTTCACCACTGACGTGCAATGTATCGCACAAACATGAAAAATTGGAATTGTAGGAAGTAGGAAAGCATTTCACTAATGCTCTTCTTTGATCTTTAAAATTTAACGCGTGTCTGGTCATTGAAGAAATTGATGATTATTTAAGTTTTTCCATGATTTACGTCGGTAAGATTTTCTCTTTATCTCGTTTTATTTGACCTTGTGTAGTAAGGAAGTACTAGTAGATCAAAGAGGAATTAAAAATGATAAGTGGAAGCTTTTGACTTACGTATAATCATCATTTTTCTCTTACCCTTATCCCAATTCAATTGGGGCTGGTGCAGTGTGTCTTCTTACATGCTTTTATTTTACTCGTCATCTCATCACACAGCATCTTTCTTGCCATATTATCATATTTAGTCTTCCTTTCTAAGAGTAAAGGAACCCAAGGTCTTATACCCGTTACATTTACTCTCAAAAAAAGGACAGGTGCGTAGTACTCGTAACCGGCGTGAGTGTATGACCAGATGTATGAATGTGGACAAGCCAAAAGGAGTACCTATGTAAGGATCGTAGCAAGTGGCGTTCTGTGGTTTCTGCCTACCCCCATGGGAAAAGGGCGTGCGTTTTTGTATGTATGTGTACCTTACCATATTTTCTTCTTATGTCTTTATGACTAATATCTCACGTTGCTAAACCGATGACTTTTTAGAGGTCTTCTTCTTAGCGTTTCGATAACAATACAAATTGACTCAGCACAAAATTTGGCGACGACTTTGGCATTTTCAGAAGCGTCCATCGGTTCCTGTGATGTAAAAAACCGACTTCAAAAACACAAAAAAGTGAAAAATAACTTTAGCTTCTGAAGTCGGTGACTTTTGTTTGTTTTATTCAGTTTTTTTGTCACCGACTTCAGAAGCTAAAGTTATTTTTCACTTTTTTGTGTTTTTGAAGTCGGTTTTATTTTTGCAAAAAAGTATTTTATTTTTCCATTTTTAGTTGTAATATCCTTTACAAATAGGTACTTGATATTCATTAATTTTACGTTGTTAACAATACATGTCACGGTAATAGGCTTATCCGCAATAAAATGGAACTTAACATACCTAACTCTCGAAATCTGGGCGTCCTGTACACATCTGCGTACCCCGTCAGAACATACAGGCGTGATGGTAAGTTAAGATGTTGCGTAAACAATAAACATTCAAGCGATTGCAGCAATCACGACAGATTTGCCGTCTATTTTTAACCGACTTCAAAAAAGGAGGAGGTTCTTTGAAGAGTTCTATTGTATATCTCCGAAGATCAGGATCAGATCTTCACCAAATTTAAAAGAATTTTGAGAATCGGTTCACAAATGGAGGAGAAATCAGGTAACATACATAAAAAAAAAAAAAAAAATACATACACACGAACATAGAACCTCCTCCTTTTTTGAAGTCGGTTAAAAATAACAGGACGGGCAGGACACGATATCAAGTGTCCCTTTGTTTGTCTAAAGGTGACCGGAGCCGACTGTGTGAGGAAATTGCAGTTCAGCATTTTGCGCTATTTAGGAAGGCCTATGCTCAGTAATGGGCTACGCAGGGCATAGCTGACCGTCTCAACAAATAGAAAAACCGCAACTTTGCACACGACGTAAAAAAAAACAAAAATGAAAATCGTAAACATCCAATAAAATTATAATGTAGTTGACATTTTTCTAACTGGCGCATAATTCGTACTAGTTCGTACCAATTCGTGCCGCCCCGCTTGTTACGCTTTCGTAATACTCAAACGGGGACGGCCGAAATAGTTTTACGTTTTTTTGAACTTATTATTTACGAGGTATAATAATATTATGATGTGAATCTTTATTTTTTTTATTATTGCGTTTATATTACCTTTAGGTGTATGGTTTAATGTAGTGAGATATTTAATGGTAACCCAATTTTGCGAACTATTTCTCGTAGCTGAAGCTGAAATATTTGCAGCAGAACTTTGTTTAAGCTCTCGTATAGCAGATTGCAGTAATGAGATTCTTGTGAAATTCCCGAATTATATTCTCCTTTAGGAAAATGCAGGTGTATTTTACAATATTATACGGCATTCTATTACATGATCACATCACGCCTGTAATCCTCGAAGGATATGGCAGGAGTGTACCAAATAGTACACCCATATTGTGCCAGTTATGATAAGATCCCATGTAATAAGAGGCGAGCCTATTGCCATCACCCGGGCACAAATCCAGACTCCGTTGGTTGTTATTGAGATATTTCTGAAGGAAAAACCTAATAACACTTTGTCCGACCTTTATTTTGACTTTTGGAAACAATGGCTGATGGAATCTTTTTTTTTTAAATAAGACACCAATTAACCGATGAGTAAGAAAATATTCCTTGTCGAACACCCATAACATTGTAACTCCATCAGCAAAAAAGTATCTTGTAATTTCCCCATAAAAGGTAAACTGGCAACACCTTCGATGTTCCCGACGATTTATGGGGTAATTTGTCTTTTCTATAGTGGCAACTTTCAAGCCATTAGTTTGAAACCTGTCATGTTATGGGCAGAGATTAGTACAATGGTTTTAGAGATAAGTGGATATTTGTGATAGCTTTATTATTACTGAGAAATAGGCTTTTATAGCGATTTTAATGATAATCAAGTAGGTACTTGATTTGGTATTTGGCCGTGATTTACAAATCAGGGTATAAAAACATAGGAATTCGAGTGTGTTAGATAGCCTATTTTTTTTTAGGCGGTGGGAAATCATCAAATAACCCCTCCCGCTCTTGGGCAGAGCGGAAGGGAGTGTCAGACATCTATTGACTAAAAACCACCCATGTTCCTTCTTAGCCCTTGTGCCGAGGCCACGGTATCTCTTTCGAACAACCCACAGTCCCCGATGGGGTGTTAGATAGCCTTACCTTCAACAGAGCAAGCTTAACTTTATTATTTAGGCTACATCGCAGAAGTATTAATTGATTTGTTTCATTAATACCGATTGACATTTCCAAAAAAAAAAACCAAAATAAAAGATCTTCTTTTTGAAGTCAGTTAATAAAAATAACAACTTCAAAAAATGATCTACAACATAATAATAATATGAACTCAAATGTATCCAAATAAATGATTTTGAATTTAGATTTTTTAACAGTTTAAATATTTGGCGTGCTCAGGTTTTGTATGACATGATAATTATAGGTAGGTACTTGTATGTATATGATTGACTAACTGCCCACATTGCATCAAGCAGAGTTCAAACCAATTTGTAGTCTTTATATCAAGATGGTGTCCCTTGTGCTCGGTCGTTATCGGTTTTTATTCGTCGATCGGAACGGAAGAGGTGTTGGCACGCATCCAAGTGCGGAATCGCCCGCACTCAGTGTCCGTAGATTGGGGAAATTTTCCCCTTTTTCGGGGAAAATATCTGTGTAGGGAAAATTTTGGGGAATTAAATCCTTGGACGGATTTATGTGAAAAAAAATTACTGGGATAGTTACAACAACTCTCAAAGGTAAAGGAAAACTTTATATAAACTTATAAATCTTGCCTATAAGATGTCGATTGCAGGACGTCGTGCGTGAACAGGAACGGGCCATTTATAAGCAAACACAAATTGAATACCAATGTGAATGAACATAGTTTATCATCTCTCCTCTGTGTTGCATTTCTAAAACGGAATGGGAAAAATTGGAAATACGTTTCACTTCGATAAAAAAAAAAGATTAAATTCGGGGAAAAATCAGAAAATCAATCTAGCAACCCTGCCAGCACTACATTTTACCTCATCTTTAAACTAGTAATGCCCGTGGTTTTTGCCGGATTTTATGTCCTTGCTTAGTTTATTTTGAAAATTCCGATGTTTAAGATGGTTTTCTATTTTAGAGTGGTATGATATATTTGTTTTTTTTTTCGGGATTTCTTGAAAGTTCCGGAATTTCGTTTAACAATATTTTTTATTAAGCTCAGAGTTTAAGATTTAACGCAATGAATCACAATGTGATATATAAATGAAAAACATAAGGCGGATGTGTATAATATTAATTTTCTCAAAGGAAGAAAGCTACATCATCATTCTCCTACCCTTAATATTCCAATTCATTTGGGGTTGGCGCAGCATGTCTTCTTCTTCCATACTTCTCTGTTCTCCGTCATCTCATCACTCCTCATCAGACACCTTCTTTCTTGCGATGTCATCCTTTCCACAGTCCATTAATCGTTTCTTTGGACTTCCTCTATCCATCCACATTCATACACCAAACTTTCCTCACGACATTTTCCTCATTCCTCCGCATCTGTAAACCTGTACCAACATACAATTTTCTTTACTTATTGAAAGCCACATAATTTCCTAGCTTATAATAATTAGCTACCTGCTTAAAATATTTCTCAAAGCCAAATAGTACTGAAATTAATGTGTCTTCACTGTTTAGAAGAAGATTATATTTAGAAAACAATTAATCTCGCCCGACGCGGCGTCTAAAAACACATGTATGAGTATGAGTACATACGCACGTAAATATTCTCAAGAAATAATGTTTCAATCTTTGCCAGTCCTACGCTACGTACTCACAAAATAATTCTAACAATGCCAAGTCTCTTGTTAGCGTAACCTTTGTTAGAAGTAAGAGAATTTCGTAGAAGGTTGGAAGGCACTTCGACAATGTAAGGATGCTCCAACCTGCTATGAAATTCTGTTGTGTTATTTTCAATATAATAAAATATTTGCATACAAAAGCAACAACATCATTTGTTTCAGGCTATAACAGCCCATATAATAGTACATTATGGTATAAGTGTGTAACGTTGGTGATTACCGCTGAGGCGCCTTTGAGACCCGAGCCGTTAGGTGAGGGTCTTAAGAGAGCCGAGGACGGTAATCATCAATACACACGTGTATCATACGACGTTTTTCAACACACTTGTGAAGAAAATAACACAAAAAAATAATTTTTAACATGTTTTCAACAGTTAAAATGACGCATCTAACAATGGCGATCGGCCATAGACTAAAAGGATGAGGTTTCTTTTTTTTTGCTTTTTGCGGATAGTGTTTTAGCCACGTAAAAAATGAGGATTTCAAAGTTTTTTTATTTCAGAGAAAACAAAAGTTTTATTTATTGAAAACGTATACACAAGTTGAAATTATCTATTTAAATTAATAAATTATCCTGAGCGCGCATCTAACAATGGCGATCGGCTATAGACTAAAAGATTAAGTTTTTTTTTTGGCTTTCCGCGGATAGTGTTGCAGTCACGTACAAAATATAGAATTCAAAGTTTTTTTTATTACAGAGAAAACAAAAGTTTATTTATTAAAAACGTATGTATAAGTTGAAATTATCTATTTAAATTCGAAGTTGCATGAAATGAGCAAGGAATAGGTACATTAATTTATTTGTAGTGTTGAACACAATCTTTTTAGTATCGAAACTTTTTTAAGAACAGAGCAACTCAACCAAAAAATTAAAAAAAAACCTATAACTCACTTGTGAATAATGGTAATGAAAAATTCACAGTTTGATTACAGGTGTCATTATATGCCTAATTGCGGTGAAATTAGAGCCACTTTATGAGCAAGTGTGTTGAAAAGTAATATACATAAAGTAAAAACATCACTTGTGTGTTATCAAATAAAATTTAAGACTATGTAAGTCTAGCTGACCAGTGGAACTTGTCCGCGGAAGCGATGGAACACCACGTCCTGCGGCTAAAAGTCTTTCTCCATCACTAGGGCTAGTTAACAATGCAATGACAGTTTTGCTGTATCACTATTGACTAGAGCAGTTTTGTAATTTCCATTTTTAGATGTACAATTGTACAATACAGATTTCAATTATATTAGCTAGTACATATAAATCAATTCACTTGACAGGCACCCTTGGCTATCTTCGATGATAGAAAATAAAATAAAAAGCTTTATTCTTAATGCCAAGTAATTACAGTTAACTCCGGGGATAACATTCTTGCTTCTTATTTATACCTCTTAATGTGTATTATTCTATCGTTTGCTTTTCTTATACATTGGCTTCCATAATGATTAACAAAGATTCATTATTTGTTACCTTCTGTTATCTTCATTTATTTTGTAATTAAGCATCTGTCACTCCTCAACTCAAATATGCATGGTTAGTCAAGGAGCTATTTTCAGAACAAAAAGTCCAAAGCGGAAATATCAACATATTTAAAGACGGTAGGATCTTTTTTAACAATACACTTTTCTTGGAAGCACCTGTTGAATCGTTTGTAGTCAGCATATTCGGTGTTAAATATATAAATGTTTCATTCTAATTGAAAAGCGTCAAGGCAGCTTGCGAAATTCAAATTTTCTTGCGTATTTTTGCGTAGGTCAGTATCGGGTGGTCATCATCCTCTGCCCAGCCTTTTCCCAACTATGTTAGGGTCGGCTTTCAGTCTAACCAGATGCAGCTGAATACCTGTATTTTACATGGAGCGACTGCCTATCTGACCTCCACAACCCAGTTAATACTAGGTTATACGATACCCTTTGGTAAGACTGGTTGTCAGACTTTCAGGTCACTGACTACCTGTAACGACTGCCATAGATCTAAATATGGCAGCCGGGACCAACAGCTTAACGTGCTTTCCGAGGCACGGAGGAAACTCGGTATGTCGAGCGGTCATCCATCCACAGACCGACGCAGTTAAGCGCAGCTTTACCTAAAGATCGACCCGAGTGGCAGTTCTTATTAAGCCACGAGCTCCTCGTCAGTATCGGGTTGTGTATTGATTAAAATATAAGTCGCGACCAGCAAATGACTTTATGAAAAGCTCATTCAATGAGATTTTATTGACGAGAGACGAGATTGTTTGAAGGCTGTATAGACGTTTTACGGTCGCATATCATATTTTGTTCAACATACGGTCTAACACTGATGAATAATTTTAAAAAAACCTGAGAGGATTCGAATTTCGCGGGCTATCCCGGCGGCGCTTACATCTTAATTGACAAAATCATGGGGGAAAATTATGGAACAGACATTATTGGGTTTTGGAACTGTTAGTGGTATGGTTTGAAAGTTTTGGACTTTGTAATTGCTTAAGGTTGATTATTAGTTTGGTGTGGAAATCAAGTTATGCCTGAGACAGTACCGAATTATATGAATTAATTATTCTGGTTTACCATATGGGGCGTTGTTCTAATTGTACTTTGATTATATATCTACCCACATCAGTAGGTTCAAAGATCTTGACAAATTAATTTAAAGTTAAACAAAAATAGAGAAAAAAATGCATTTGGTAGAGGATCTATACTAATATTATTTTCATAAAGTACCGGAGCAAAATTAATGATAAAAGCAGGAGCAAAATATATGGGACCACTGAGCTCTACCAAACGAATTATTCAAATTCCTTCATCCATTTAGGAGTTATGAGGGAACAAAGAAACGGACATACAAACATACACGTCAAACACTTAACCATTCTTATGGGCTTCGCCACAGTCGGGTAAAAAAGAATCACAAGAATAATGAAAAGATACTGAAGAAAAAGATAATGTTCTCCTTTTTTTAGAGGCCTGTTAAAAAATGGACTGCATTTTTTTTCTTATCCATGAGATCAATGTGATCTAAAATGTCGTAGTTCGTTGACCTTTCATTTCAACACATGGTTAAGAAGGACCATGGGTGGTTTTTAGTCCGTAGAAGTCTGACAGTCCGTTCCGCTCCGCCCAGAGAGAGGAGTCATTAAAATTTGATGATTTCCCAACGACCGAAAAAGTATAAGTTTTGTGGATTCTGCTTATCCCCATGGGAAATGGCGTGAGTTCCATGTATGTTTGCGATCTTCACAGTTCTACCAAATTGTATATACATTAATGTTATGACTACTTGTGGAGTTGTGACTGACGTCAAACGTCATGATTGACGTCACTGGCCTGATGGCAATTGCTTTACGGTTTGTTTTACTTGTGGAAGCGTTTACAATAGTCTGATTGCCATTGAGAGAAGTTTTTCATTGTGAATGACATATTGAAATATGATGTATTCAATGTTTTATGTAAACGAAACCTTCACAAAGCCGCTAATCACCACGCTCGTGACCACTAGGGCAACGAGATGGTTTAGGCCTATAATGTTCCCATTGCAGGGACTCAGGCCTCCTCTCTAGGAGAGGGATGGGTTATAATCTACCACGCGTGCCCAGTGCGGGTTGACAGATGTCACAATCAAATTTTTTGGTTCTAAGACATGCCAGTTTCCTCACGATGTTTTCCTTTTCCGTTTTGAGAGCAGCGGTGAAGGAATAAATTACACATAGTAATACGCCTGCCTGGGTTCGAAGCCACGTTTTACTGTTCAGAAGTCGAGGCCGCCGACACTGGGCCACCGCTGCGCTGGTCTCAAGTAGTCTCTATAATCATGTATAAAACGCTAAAATAAGGCAATTGATAGTTTTTCCTGACGTAGGTAATCCTACAACAGCATTGGTTACAAGAATAAAACAATACTACCCACTAACAATGTAGGAGAATTCAGTTAAATTACTGGTGTAATAAATATTCCTTACTCTATTCCTAGTTCTTATTGCAGGCGGAGAATTTATAGACTCGCTCAGATAAAGCTGTGGATTTTTTGCTTTTTTTATTCGTAGAAAGAAAAATTGTGTTAAGCGAAAGAAATGGTGTAAAATAGAAAATCTATTAATACTTTTTTATTAAGCCCTGTGTTTAAAATACCATCCTCATTATCATCACCTACCTAGCCTTTTTCAACTGTGTTGCGGTTGGCTTCCAGTCACACCGAATTTTGACGGCACGGTTGGCGCAGTAGCTGAAGCAATGGACTGCTGCGCTGCGTGTCGCGGGTTCGATCCCCGCACGGAACAAATATTTGTAAGGCCTTGTTTGGTAAGGTATTTGTGTATGTGCGTTTAAATGTTTGTGAACTTTCACAATGGTGTAAAGGTAATCCTCGTAATAACCTAAAGTACTGTAACCCCTTTTTTTTTTTTGGTGGTGGGGAAATCATCAAATAACCCCTCCCGCTCTTGGGCAGAGCGGAAGGGAGTGTCAGACTTCTACGTGCTTTCCGAGGCACGGAAGAAACTTGGTATTTAATGGTTGGTCACACATGTATGAACCAACCTTGGCAAGCGCGGCTTAACCTGAAGACCGACTCCAGCAGCTAACAATAGTAAGCCACGTAGTTACCTACAGTACCCGGCGATAAATATTGCACATCGACCTTTTATTTACCTTTTATTTTATACAAAGAATTATCAAAAGAAGCAAATTATAATAAAATTATTTTAACAGCTCCTAATAGATACCGGACTGTTTGTATTTCGTGCGACAGAGATAACGCTATACGAAGCCGAAATTAGCCGATTGTCTCTTTCTAAAAGTGGATGTGCAATATTTATGGCCGGGTACTGTACAACTCGTAGTTCTTAAACTCATGTCACTTTAAGTACCCACTGCATTTGACATTTAAACAGAATAAAAAGATTTTCTCGGCAAGAATGAATGAAAACAATAAGATTTTATAAGGAAAGCTTGTCAAGACCTTTTGTTCGTGAAGGCATTGTAATGTCTTGTGTCGGGAACAGGAGACGTGAATTTCAGCGCAACGTTTTGTCAGTTACAGGTTGTATAGCAGAAGATATGCTTTTGTTTTTGAAATTATTTCTAGCTTTATATTTAGGTAGGTACCTAGTTAGCTTTTAAATAGGACGTGGTGATCATGTTCTTATTAACATAACGGTGAAGGAAAACATCGTGAGGAAACCGGCATGTCCTAGAACCAAAAACTCGAAGACATGACATCTACCAACCTGCACTGGGCCCGCGTGGTCGATTATAGCTCATCCCTCTCCTAGAGAGGAGGCCTGAGTCCCTGAAGTGGGAAAATTATATGGTGATGATGATTAACATAAGATCATGGCTGTAATCCCCAAAGGGCTAGGCACAGGTGTACCTACCTAAAAGTACACCCACATTTCGCCAGTTATGTTTAAGTCCCATGTAATAGAGAGCGAGCCTATTGCCATCAACTGGGTACAAATACAGACTCCGCGGTTGCTACTGAGAAAATCTTACTGTAAAAAATTACACTTTGTCCGACCCGTGAATCGAACAGGAATCTCATGCACAGGAGTTGATTCTAACATAGTGTGAATTGTAACTAAATAATTTTATTGAAATTGAACACCTCCGTGGATTTAAAATAATCTTAGTGTAAAGAGAAGACTTTTTTAAAAGCTTTATAAAAAAACTCTCACCGTCATTCTGATAAACAAAAGACACAATCAATAGGTAGTGTTTTCATCAATTTGATTGGCCAAACAATGGGTATCTTAAACATGATTTGTAAGCGTTAATTTTGTATATAATAATAGCATAATTATTTAATACACCGGTTTGGTTCACTTACCTATTGTCTCGGTCGAAGTGAGGCCACTAAAATGTATTAGCTTGTAAATGAAATTCTTTTTACGGTAAAACCATTTTGAGAGCACTGTTTTATTAATTTCTAAGTATAACGATTTTGGCATAATTATTAACAAATTACTTTTGTTCAAAGCGAAAAGTTATCACGTAAGTATCTGAAGATCATTAATTACACTGACAAGTTTAACAATATCGTAGGCTTGTGTTATGGCTATTACCCCAAAATGTATAGCCCAATTTTCTTTGTTTCTTTATTGAAAGTGATTCGTTTTTTACTAATTTAGCAGAGTTGGAACTTTAGAGTATGTCTTGTGTTGTCTTGTGTGTGTAAGATATTTGGGAGTAATCTCTCAGTTGTTTAATAATAATATTCATTAAATATGTATTCTGTAGTGACAACTACAGAAGCGCGTATGTGCTAAGCGATTGGACTGCTGCGCTACGTGTCGCGGGTTTGATCCCCGCACAGAACAAGTATTTGTATGGCCTACAGATAGTTGTTATGGGTCTGGGTATTTGTGTATGTAAAAATTAAATTAAATATTTGTAAACGTACCTACGATAAAGGAGAAATTCCTAGTGTGGGGCAATGTTTAATCCATCCACACGTATACAGATGTTTCAACTCTACAACTGACTTGTCAAACTTCACATTTTACAAAATGTCATAGTCATAAGTTATAGTTTTACCAATAATTTCTAAGCGCCATCTTACTGGCCCAATCAGCGGGTGGTACAGGCGCGGTCCGCGTGACTTGACTACAGTCGCCCCGTTGTATAAGTACTATCAATGTGTCATTACCACCGATACTCCGTGTCTTTGGTACCTACATTCTTAGATAGGTAGGTACATCTGTTTTGTTGTCACGTGACTGAGAAAAAAATGGAAGTGATGTGAAATGGTGAATAATAATATCCTGGGGCTGTAAGCTTGTGAATTTTATAAGTTCAGAGCAATAGTGAAAATATTGGAGGGGCTTGTGGCTTTAATAAAAGCCGCTCGGGTCAATCTTGAGATGATTACCTAGGTTGGTCTGTGGCTAAGTGACATCTCATCACATACCAAGTTTCCTCCGTGCCCGATTGTCATTTGTAGATCTTTGAAAGTCGTTATGCAAGTAGTGGCTCGTAAGTTTGACAGCCAGTCTTACCAAAGGGTAAAGTACGTTTTGTTTTTTCGAAACTAATAATTTGGAACCCATATTTTCGTAAAGTAGTTTATGAGAAACTCTCATTAAATTAGAAATCTATACAGAGCGAGGTCATGTTTTACTACAAAAGTAAAACTTTTGTCACCGTATGTACCCAAAGACAGAAACAAGACAATTTAAATGATTATGCTGACATTACAAAATATAGCTCTTTAAACACTTTCCCCTTTTAATCAGAACCGGTCCTTTCCTTATCGTATTGTAATAAAGCAATTAAAAATAATTATGCACACCAATTATGTCTGGTTAATTGTGAGTTATGGGGCTAATTAATTTAATTTATTTTAAAACTAGTGTGTTATTTGGATGTGCTTACTTTTTTTGTAAATAAAGCTGTTTGTAAGGTTCTAGGTTATAAATTATGGTAGACTGTATGGTTGGTGTCATAGGTACATGCAGGCTAAAATGAGGAAGGAAGGATACATTTGCTGGGTGAGTTTTTTATCCTTATTCTTATTGCACAAAGCATTAGAAATATACACACAAAATTGCAATAGAAAAGATGATGTACAATGACGAGGATTAAGCTCAAACCCTATTAGGTACCCAGAATTCTGGGAGAATGACAATTTCTAACAGTAAACCTTGCGTCCATTACGAGATCTTAATCTTTTTGATGCCGGTTTTTCCTTGAAAACAATTTATTTTGCAATAATCGTGCTTAAAAAAACTAGTAAAAAAGAAATAACAGACGCCAATAATTTTTAAAACACTCTCTTCAGTCTTCTCTCTCTCTCTCTTTTAGGCAGAAAATGCCTAATAAATACAGCTGCAAAGAGTAAAATATTTTTTAAAATACATACAGAAGAACCGACTCCACGTATTATTGTAATCAATTAATTAAATCTCTTTAAACTTGTAGACAGCACGCTTATGGAAAGAAAATTCGAATCAGGTAAACTTTAAATCGATTATGAGATCACTGAATTGCGTTTTTTAACTGTCGTAAAATGTCATAATTTATTAAAATGTCAGAGAAGGGTCACACCAAACAGTATTTTTTTTAAGAAAAATTAAATTGGGTCATGGATTTTTAAAGCATTGTTTTTCCAAGGTTTGTTTGTACTTACGATTGTCAGGTGTCTGTATGTCCTTAAATGGTTAGCAAAGAATTTACGTTTGTCTCTCGTATTTTGTTATTTATTTAGACTTTTATGGAAATTCTTGTTACGTAAATATTAAACAAGAGCCATCTCCTGTGCTTACCTCTCCTGCGTAGGTGGTAGGTGCATCGTATTTATTATGTAAGGGCGAATTTCACCCATGACACTAAACGCAATTATTTAAACTTCGATCAAATGCTGTCAGTGTCATTATCATTTTCGAATATCGACACTCTCCTCTGGAACGCAGTTTAAATGTGCAGCCGCGTTCAGTGGTACTTTATAATTGGGGAATTTTTTCTCTTTGTTGTGGGTTGTTTGAAAGAGATACCGCGGCCTCGGACACAAGGGGCTAAGAAGGAACATGGGTGGTTTTTATTCAGTAGAAGTCTGACACTCCCTTTGGCTCCGCCCAGAGCAGGAGGAGCGATATGATGATTTCCAACCCTCCTTTCTTTCTTCTTTCTAAATTCCTCACCATCTCTTTCTAACCACCATACAATAACATTCAATCATCCTTCAATAAAACAAAAAAAAATCTATAATAATTTAATATTTCCTTTCAACATCAAAGACGCACCACGGAATTACATCTCCACCTTTTTTTCTCCAAACCTTTGACACCAATTTGTTACACACGCTCCAACCTCACATTACCATAAATAAAAAAAAAACAAAATATCAAAATCCCTCCCTCATATTAAAATTCCAACTTTCATCTTCCTTTAGATTTGTCTATGTGTCAGCGAATTGTCAAAATCAGCTGACGGTAGTATGTTGTCTTAAGAATTGCGTCAAAAATATACCGGGTAACTAAAATAGAATGGTGTGTCTACGTATTTATTTCTCGGTTCTATTTATATCGGAGTCTGAGTGAAATACGTTTCGTTTCGTTTTGAGAAAAGTTCACGTGTTTGTACGGGGATAGGTTTGGACTTGAACTGGTATTAAATGGTTTTGGTTGGGCTTTGGATAGTGTTTTGACTGGTTCGTGGGTTGTAAAGGGCTTAAGTAGGTATATATTATGTTGTAATAGGGGATCGGATAAAAAAATTTAGTCCGTCAGATAAATTTCCAAAAAATATTGAACACATATTTTTTCTTATTTCACACAAACAAAAACAGAAGACGATACAGCCTATAGTGCTTCAAAAACTCGCGAACTCCTCGAAAATGTCACAAATGTCAGTACATTTTTTACCTACAAGTGAAGTCACAAGCCCCTACTCATGATCTTTGACGCGTTTTATCTTCGTCAATTTTTATTAATTTGATAAAACAAAAAACACGTATCCAATTATTTTTCAATAATCTTACTGACGAACTAAACAGAATCATATTTTTTTTGACTCAGTCCGATCCCCTATTGTGTTTTTATTAATTACGGAACATTACAACCTGTTGTTCTTGTAGGGTTATACGAAATAGCACTGTTTTATTTAAGTTCCACGTAATACGACCCTATTGCCATCAATCGGGCACGAATCCAGTCTTTGTGGCTGCTACTGAGAAATCCCTAATGGAAAAATCCAGTTGCACTTTGCCAAACCCGGGAATAAGACCCAGGACCTCATGCTTTGCAGTCGAGCTTTTAGGAATAAGCAGTTTTAAAGTAATTTGACATACGGTCTACCTGCTTTGGTAACAAACTAACATTTAAGATAAACAACAACACAGGCGACTAATTCAAACGAAATCTATGGTAATTCTTTTTACGAACTTTTATCACTGAACTGCAGGTACAGTTTGTGAAAATAATTGAAATACTGTTAGGAAAATACGCCATCCACCCCGGGAGTAGATTCTACTCAAACCCGATTCTACTAAAAGCCGTTAAAAACTATTTTAATTAAAAACACATTTCATAATTTAGTTCGATATGCCTAAATACTTTTTTTATATCGGCAAAATTTCGAAATTCAAAAGCTGTGACGTCACATTTCATAACAGGCAGTTTGAATTCAGAACGTTTACACATTTCAAGATTTCAACGTTCGATTCGTATAAATTATGACTATTCGAATAATTTTCCCGCCTAAATTATCCAAGATGGCATCTAAGTATGCACTGTCTATTTCAGGCGAATGCCATTGCCAAGGTATTCGGCTGAAGTATTACGCAAGATTACTGAACGGTTTAAAATGCGGTAAAAATGTATTTCAATATTAATATTTCTTCACTACACTGGATGCCAATAAAGGTTTCTGGATGTTAAAACTCTCAGATGCTGCATCCAGTGTTGTGAACTTGTGATGACTCATGTTTTACTCTTTCTGTTTATGTAATGTGACATTGAATGGTAATGAGGGAACTTTGTTTTATTTTTTAAACCATGTTGCCATGATTTTCCGATTGTTTCTCTTTAATATGAATAAAATCAGGTACCACGAGCTAGTGCAGATAATTGTAACTCCAATAAATAATGTCAGAAAAACGCGCGGTGCCATTTTCTTGATCGATTATATTGACGAAATGTTATCATCAATGAAGTTGGAAGGGATACAAAATAAAAGGAATGGTGATGTTTTCTTTCATCATCATCATCATTCTCCTGCCCTCATCTCAATTTATTTAGGTTCAGCGCAGCGTTCCTTCTTTTTCCATACTTCTCTATTACCCGTCATCTCAGCAGTCTCCTGTCTTGCCCTATCATCATTCACACAGTCAATCCATCGTTTATTTGAACTTTCTTTACGCATAAGCGTAGAGAAAGCTATAAAGCCATCCACATTCATACTATGATGGAGTTGGCGGGAGGCAAATCATCAAATAACCCCTCCCGCTCTTGGGCAGAGCGAAAGGGAGAGTCAGACTTCTACTAACTAAACCACCTACGTTCCTTCTTAGCCCTTCATGTCGAGCCCGCGGTATCTCTTGCGAACAACCCGCAGCCCCGACGGGATGTCAGTTGCCCTTAAGCTCCCCTGAGAATCCCCCCTGTTATCCAGTCTTACAAAAGGTTATCATAAAACCCAGTACTAATTGGGTTGGGGAGGTCAGATGGGTAATGGTAATCAACATTTTAGAGAAAAGGCTAGGTAGATGATGACAAACGTTTTCAAAAAAACAGATGACCAAATAATCTCGTTACAATAATGATCAAATCATTTACAATACAACGGTGATCTCATTGTGGCGACCACGTCGTCAGGCCGAGTATACACCGCCCTAAAATATTTATAGCCAACTAATAATGTACTGTAATATTATTTTATGATGCTGTTGCGTACACGGCTTTATTAGCAAATTAAATTAATTTGTGAAAATGATTAATATTGATATCGATCAGGAACCGTCACATCATCAAATATTCTAATTCATTTGGGGTCCGGCGTAGCATATATTATATGTCATTATTCATCATCCCATGAGACACCTCTTTTCTTGCCATATCATCCTAGTCATGGGGCATGGTAATTATGTCGGGAGATGCAGCTGTACGGCATTATAACATTAGCGTCAATAGTCATCATCTGCCTAACCTTTTCCCAACTGTGTTGGGGTTGGCTCGCAGTCTAATCGGATACAGCTGAATATTAGTAATTTACCTAGAGCGACTGCCTATGTAATCTCCACAAACCAGGTACGGTTATACGATAACCCTTAGTAAGACGCCTGTCCAAGATTGTATCGAAGCTATATAGGGTGTAAAAGTACGCTTAACGCAAACGAAGGGTACTTGTTCTGGAATGGGACGCCGTCGCCTCCTTCTGCGAAGCAGTGATGCTAGCGAAGGAGGTGGCGGAACGTGAGAGGGAGAGAACCTCTCGTCCCAGCCGCCGCGGGAGGCGCTCCGGGCGTCGGGGGCCACGTGATGGCTTCCGGCCACCGTAGACGCGGGCCTGTGGACGGTGAGTGATGGGTAAGCTCGCCGTCCGTCCGTCTTATGACGACGACAGGCCGTGTCGACGGTGCGTTCGTGTTCCACGCGCGCCTCAAAGAGATGTCAGCAACATGGAAGGGGCCCGCAAGGGCCGACGCCTGTCGAGGCTGCGGGTTGTCCGCAAGGGATACCGAGGCCTCGACATGAAGGGCGAAGAAGGAACATGGGTGGTTTTTAGTCAGTAGAAGTCTGACACTCCCTTTCGCTCTGCCCAAGAGCGGGAGGGGTTATTTGATGATTTCCCACCCCCCAAAAAAAAAAAAAGGGTACTTGTTCTCCCCACCACTGCGATAATTTTTTTGTTCTAGACCATACCTGGGAACTTCCTAGTTACGGAGATATTGGGGGTCAAAGTTCCAAATTTTTCACAGCTGTTTTTGTAAATACCTACTAGTTTTTCAGGTTATAACTTTACAATGACCTCCATGTCCCGTTTACTATTCAAAGCATCCACTAGCACAATGTTTTAACAGTGCTATACATTGAGTTTTACCGTAAAATGTGATTTTTGACCCAAAAAAAAAATGTCGTTTCCCTGCAAAAATTTTTGGGTAGGGGTACTTAATTTGATGTACAAAATGCTTGGTTGACGGCTGTGTGATGGGTTGATTTACACCCTGTATACGTACTGGTCTAACACAATTTGAGTCTCCTCGTCACGTAAAGAAGAAGAATCAATAACAATTGCTACATGTTTAAGAAGGTTCTAGAAACAACATAATTGAATCTACATACCTACCTACAACTGTATTTTATAAATTATACCTTTCCTACCTTTAGTTTAACTCCGGGAATTCGATATTAGTTCGCATACATTGAATAGGTTTCCCGACATTCCGGTTCGAATTGAACGGACATCGAAGCGGAATCGATGTCGTACAATAGTCCCTGGAAATCGAGAAATAATTGTGTGGAAAACTGGAATGTTGCGCTCGACTATTATTCAATATTGCAGCAGTTTCGAGACTTCCTTCTTTGTCGTGTAGTTATTTGCCTATCCTGGTATCTTATCTCGAAGTTATGATGCCCAAGGGCCTCTGAATTACCATCTGGGGTTGCGGGTTGTTCGAAAGACATACCGCGGCTCCGGACACAAAGGGCTAAGAAAGAACATGAGTGGTTTTTAGTTAGTAGAAGTCTGACACTCCCCCCGAGTCATTTGATGATTTCCCACCCTCCTCAAAAGAAGGGCCTCTGAATTTGTTTTACATGCCATCGAGAAATTTCTCACAAGCATGCTGGTTTCCTCACGATGTTTTTTCTTCTCAGAAACAAGCAATTAAACAATACGCACATGAATATGAAAAATCAGAGGTGTACAGCTGAAAGACAAGATCAAAGTTCAAACTTATGTGGAAAACATAAAACGGGAGGAAACCTTTTTTAAAGAAATTGGGGTTTTGAAGAACAGGGTATTACGATCTTCATCTCTCACAGGAAATGAAGAATCATCCGACAGCAGAGATAGATTATTACAGTCTGGAATTGTACATAAGCCACTTTTTCACACATATAGGTACTTTAAAAGTTGCACGAGAATGAAATCGCTGGCAACAGCTAGTTTATTATAAGCTGACCTCTTCAAATGTTGCTCTTACTATTTATTATAAGCTGACCTCTTCAAATGTTGCTCTTACTAGGTACCTTAAACTGTGGCCTATAATGTGTTTTACCCTGAACAGCAGCCCGCCTACAATTATTGGAAATAATCCGAAAACTAGCATCTGACAACATGTCAAACGGTGAGCAAAATATTCGCATGTAAATCGAAGAAGCTGGAAACAGCTGTTTTATCATGACCACGTTAATGCTATGTGGGTAAATTCCTTCAATAGAACAGTTCTGTGTCATAAAAAGTAGGTGAGGCTGTCATTATTTTTCTTCAATTCACAGAAAAGCTGTTAACCTACTGGCGAGTTTTAAAGTCCTCCGTGGCAAGAGATAATTAGAGCAAAAAGTCGTGCAGAGTATTTCATATACGGTAGATATAGTGCTGTTACGTGAAGCCTGAAAATATTTGTTTCTACGGAATATAGCGACAAATTCATCGTCTCTTTTAGAGACAAGAAACGGAAACAATAATAGGTTAGTCTGTAAAATCTACCATGATAGTGAGAGTGTGCTGTAATACACCGCACACAATAAAATGTTTAAATCTCTTTGAAGCCTGAAAATATTTGTTTCTACGGAATATAGCGACAAATTCATCGTCTCTTTTAGAGACAAGAAACGGAAACAATAATAGGTTAGTCTGTAAAATCTACCATGATAGTGAGAGTGTGCTGTAATACACCGCACACAATAAAATGTTTAAATCTCTTTGAAGCCTGAAAATATTTGTTTCTACGGAATATAGCGACAAATTCATCGTCTCTTTTAGAGACAAGAAACGGAAACAATAATAGGTTAGTCTGTAAAATCTACCATGATAGTGAGAGTGTGCTGTAATACACCGCACACAATAAAATGTTTAAATCTCTTTGAAGCCTGAAAATATTTGTTTCTACGGAATATAGCGACAAATTCATCGTCTCTTTTAGAGACAAGAAACGGAAACAATAATAGGTTAGTCTGTAAAATCTACCATGATAGTGAGAGTGTGCTGTAATACACCGCACACAATAAAATGTTTAAATCTCTTTGAAGCCTGAAAATATTTGTTTCTACGGAATATAGCGACAAATTCATCGTCTCTTTTAGAGACAAGAAACGGAAACAATAATAGGTTAGTCTGTAAAATCTACCATGATAGTGAGAGTGTGCTGTAATACACCGCACACAATAAAATGTTTAAATCTCTTGTATGGTCAAGGAAAGAAATTTATAATAAGTCCATAGTGTATGTGGTACAACACGGATTCATGTGTGTATTGTACATTTGTCAATTAGTTCGGTAAAGAAAAAAATCGTGAGGAAACTTCGACAGAATAGCCAAATTAGAGACCCCATGGGCGGCATTACAACTGACACCTGATTAGGCTCTAATCACACGTTACGGAAGGAAGAAGTTCTCTCTTTTGTCTATTAGTTGAGGCTCTGTCTTAGTTCAAAGCTGCGAAATACATCTTGCAAATCGGCTTTTTCCACTTGGCACAACTGCTTTAAAATAACAAACACACCCTATTTCAGACCTCTTGTTTATACATGAGGAAATATCCAACCTATTTAAGGAAAAACCAAAAGAAAGGTCCAAAAATAATCAGAATTACTCCTCCTATCCCTAATTACTACGGGTAATGGTGAACCATTACCCCATCGGTCTCCTGAATCAACTTCAATATCAACACAATGTTTATACAGCGGTACGTTTGACTGGCTGCCAAACATTTTTGGGTCATGAACGCGTACGGTTAAGTATAACTAAAAGTTTAACGATACTGACTGTCCGCCGGTTTGTTTTGAAGGTGATAAAAAGATAAACTATGGGTTAAGATAACTATAAGTATGATTTATTCTGAACCAATGCTAGCACAGTAAGGAAGCTCTCGTGTCATTTGACTGTTGCCCGAAAGTTTCACAAATATTTAGGACATTTTGTTAAGCAATAAATTCAGCCTTTTTTGGTTTTGTTACACAATTTGGAAGACACCTATGTCCAGACATAGGCGTCTTCCAAATTGTGTAACAAAACCCTCCCGCTTGCTGACTGGTGTCTGTCTGATGATCAAAAGATGATTTTAATCACCTTTCGACATAAACGGAATAATCTTCTCTTAATTTGCTGAGTGTGGAAAACTTTGTAATCGTTGTTGTTGTTTTGTTTAAGAACTATAAAGTCAAGCGAAATGGGTAATTTGTTGACTAGTGCTACAATGTGCATGCTCATCATCATTTCAGCCAAAAGACGTCCACTGCTAGACATAGGCCTCCCCCAGAAGGGGGGGATTTGCCATAATCGCCACGCTTGGCAGGCGGGTTGGCGATCGCAGTATGGTTGTTACAAAGGCACAGAGAATGCTGCTGCCCATTCTCTGGTTCCTTAGTCGCCTCTTACGATACCCACGGGAAGATGTGGGATGGTGCTGTTCTTTACGTCCGACACCATACGGAATGCTCATTGTCTCTCTTAACAAGCTCACCGTCACAATATAGTTTCTCGACTAGGTTAGATATCGGATAAAAAAACAGGAACTACGAGTACTACTAACACAATATACAGCAAGTAATTATAATATTAACAGATCGAAGTTCAAAAATGTGACACCTATATCTCTAAGGCAGTATCGTCCTTTAATTTTAACTGCCAGTCACTATTAGCTCCACCCCGCAGCTAATTTGACAAGGGTTCCACACCAAAGAGAAGCCAAAACAGAAATCTTCTGACATAACTGTCCGCCTGTCTGCATTACGGCCGTTTCCCCGAAACTAATAGCCATCAACTGGTCTTGTTTATGTGCTCGTCTAACGCAATCGTAACTAGAAAATCAATCAGCATGTAAGACACGTGATTCAATTCACAAATTTTCCCGTACACCCACGCTGGGGGTGTATACACCCACCCACACACTTGCATCATCGTGTTAGACGTTACGTAGGAGTCTGCATCAATATCCCGTCATATGCCCGTTGTCTGATTGCTCTTAATTCTAAAGCTGCGAATACACGACCGATTGTTGCTTTATTATATAGTTAGTTTATGCTTTGTATTGGTGTGGTGTGGTGGCTGATAGTAATAGGCTCTCTCCTTGTTACAAGGGACTAAAAGATACTACTAATGTTACATCTCTGGCTTACACTTCGGTTCGGGGATGTCATGTGTATTTTTAAATTTAAATTTTTTATTAATTGTTGGTTTTAATTTTTGACATTATTTTTTTACTTTTTGACTTTAATTTTTTTATTTTATTTGTTGTTTTGATTTTAATTTTTGTATTATTTTAATTTAATTATTATTGTATCTTTTTCAATAATAATTGGTACTGTATCTCTGTTTCCTTAGATTTAAATTTTATTGTGCATGCTGTAGTCTCCTGTAAGTGAAGGAGTACACTTACGTGATACGTTTGTCTTTCACTATATATTTCGCATGATTGTGTATATTCTTTGTTGGAGATCCTAAATAAATAAATAACTTGCTTCATATCGCCCAAAACGGTTTGATGTTATCTATCATCATCTATGGTTTGATGTTATCGGCATCCAGCCCTTGTCCCATATTATTTAGTGTCGACGCAGCAGGTTTCTTTCTTGTATTCTCCCCTGTGCTATTATTTACTCGTTTTCCTACATATCATTCCTTACGCAACCCATTCATATTTTCTCTGGTTATCATTTCTTTTTCCATCCATGAACATATTTTTATATTATATTCATCACTCAGTGCTATCTATGCTAAATATAATTAATGCATATTGATATCGCAGGTTTATTTATTAATCACAAACACTACTATCTATACATTGCATGACTTGTCCTGGCATTCACTCATGTCAATCGAGCAATTTCAGTTTCCCGTGTAAACGTACCCTAAAAGTATTCACATTCGAGCTATTTGCAGTGTTCATTCTTGTAAATTGTTGTTTTTTGACACCTACGCAGAATAAGGGAGTTTTGCTCGAGGTAGAAATAGATTAATATTTTGGAAGTTTGTTATTTGGAGCTACTTATAGATCTTCTTCTTATCGTGTGGGTAGTAAGGTCTAACGACCCCACACACTCTAGTGTTAGAGTTTCTAAACCGCCTCAAGGGCCCGTCGGGGCGGGCATGCCACGATAGTGGCGGTAAGTCCCCTCTTTGAGGAGTGGCTGGAGAGGCGCCACGGCGCCCTCACCTTCCGTCTGACGCAGGTACTCACCGGACACGGTTGTTTCGGGAGGTACCTGCACCGAATCAGGCGGGAGGAAACGCCCGGTTGTCACCATTGTGAGGATCGGCCGGAGGACACGGTGGAGCACACCGTGGAGGTGTGTCCCGCTTGGGCGGAGCCCCGCCGTGTTCTTGTAGCGGCGATCGGCGGCGGCGACCTCTTGCGTCCGGCGTTGGTGCAAGCCATGGTCCGGGGCGAGGAGGAATGGGACGCCGTCGCCTCCTTCTGCGAAGCAGTGATGCTAGCAAAGGAGGTGGCGGAACGTGAGAGGGAGAGAACCTCTCGTCCCAGCCGCCGCGGGAGGCGCTCCGGGCGTCGGGGGCCACGTGATGGCTTCCGGCCACCGTAGACGCGGGCCTGTGGACGGTAAGTGATGGGTAAGCTCGCCGTCCGTCCGTCTTATGACGACAACAGGCCGTGTCGACGGCGCGTTCGTGTTCCACGCGCGCCTCAAAGAGATGTCAGCAACATGGAAGGGGCCCACAAGGGCTGACGCCTGTCGAGGCTGCGGGATGTCCGCAAGGGATACCGAGGCCTCGACATGAAGGGCGAAGAAGGAACATGGGTGGTTTTTAGTCAGTAGAAGTCTGACACTCCCTTTCGCTCTGCCCAAGAGCGGAAGGGGTTATTTGATGATTTCCCACCCCCCAAAAAAAAAAAAAAAAGGGCCCGTCGGGGCTGCGAGTTGTTCGCAAGAGATACCGCGGCCTCGGCGCAAGGGCTAAGAAAGAACATGGGGTGTTTTTAGTCTGTAAAAGTCTGACACTCCCGTTCGCTCTGCCCAAGAGCGGGAGGGGTTATTTGATGATTTCCCACCCCCCAAAAAAAAGGGCTTCTGACATGGTTTGATGACCGCTATTAGGTTGCAGTCATTTAAATGTACTTACTGTTGAAGAATGGGGAGGAGCTCGTGGCTTAATAAGAACTGCCTCTCGGGTCGAAAGCTGTGCTTGCCTAGGTCGGTCTGTGGATGGGTGACCACCCGACATACCGAGTTTCCTCCGTGCCTCGGAAAGCACGTTAAGTTGGTCTCGGCTGCCATATATAGATCTTTGGCAGTCGTTACAGGTAGTCAGTGACCTGACATCCAGTCTTACCAAAGAGTATCGTATTAACTAGTATTAACGGGTTGTGGAGGTCAGATAGGCAGTCGCTCCATGTAAAATATTTGTATTCAGCTGCATCCGGTTAGACTGGAAGCCGACCCCAACATAGTTGGGAAAAGGCTAGGCAGATGACTGGCTGCCTGTAACGACTGTCAAAGATAATAATTATGGGTTACTTATGGACAGAAAAATCAGAGTAAACGCGTCTTTACCTACAGATCTACCCGAGCGGCTGTTATTATGTAGCCACTAACCTTTTATTTCATTCTTAAAAGTGATATAAAAGTCAAGAATCTGCTGTAAAGATCTTGCATACCTACCGTACTTGTTTTTTGCGTAAATAATTATTTATTTATATACTTTCGTTGTGGCGCCTAAATTATTTATATAAAGGTGATTAATGGGCCTTCCTCTTTGAAATCTCGTTTTTAATAGTCTGTAAATATTAGATACATTTTAACGCTACTGATGTGATTTTGAGTTATAGGCTTTTTAGTTTCTTTTTAGAAGTTTCACCTCTAAGAAAAACTGAAAGACGTTCCTGTTTAAAAAATCAATTTGTCTCTGAAATTCCTGAAATATAGATAACCGCTGGTAATTATTTATTGCTTGAAAGCAACAACTGAATACCAGTATTTTGCATTATAGCGACTGAATATTTACCCTTCACAACCTTATTGGTACTGGGTAATACGCCCTTAGTACGACTGGCTGTCTTACTAAGGGCAACCAGCCGCAGCACAGCGCTGACTAACGGGTAACGACAGTCAAAAATATTCTAAATGGCAGCCGAAACCCACGGTTTACCGTGCTTGCCCAGGCATGGAGGAAACTCGGTATGTAATGGGTCACCCATTCGTATCGACTTTTTTCCTCATTCATAAATGTGGAAAAAAAGCTATAACTCCCATCTTTTCTCTCACTTCCTCTCAATAATCGGATCTCAAACTTAACCCTGCTACCGCTGCGCGCTGCGAAATTCCCGAGATATGATGAAGCGACCCGAGTTTATTTTCAGTGTATAATTAATTACCTTAATGATTTGTATCTGTCAAAAGTTTTCGACTTTAACGTCTTAGTAATAAGGGATATATAAGAGTGGGTCCGTTTGTGAGTGTTATAAATTATTGTATGAGAGATGAACGGTAAGTTTACTACGTGTGGACGTGTCGTATTTATGAGGGGAGTTGACTTTTCTAAAAAGTTTTTGAAGATTATTTTTTATATTATTGTGTAATTTTTATGCAATTCGCAAAACCAGCGTCTATTTAAGTTGTATGGAAACAATAGGTAAGTTCCAGGGGAAGGTAACATGCCATGAATAGACATTGTAGAGTGGAACTACTGTATTGAGATACAATATAGATACACCAAGATAAGAGCATAAGAATCATAACAATACAATACTGCAGAAGTTTTTTTTGGACTTTTAAAAACTTACAAAGTAGACTTTTTTTTTGACAAGACTAATATAGTTGACTGAATTAGGCGTATATTTAGATACTTTATTACACTAATAAATAAATGCGAAAGTTAGTATGTGAGTGTCTAAGTATGTTTGTTACTCTTTCACGCAAAAACTACTGAACGAATTTGGATAAAATTGGTACACAGATAGTTTATAACCTGGATTAACACATAGGATAGTTTCTATTCCGATTTTATCTTTCCGTGGGATAATTTTCGAGTTGTAGCGGGTGAAGCCGCTGGCAACACCTAGTAATTATTAATACTCAAAACTAAGTAAACTCTTTCCTTATAAGTAAATAAAGTTCAAAAAGAAGCTAGTAATTAACTAATTAATATTCAAAAAGGGCCAATAGAGTCCGTGTATCTAAAGGATTGAATAAATTGAAAATTGAAGGATGTTTTAGTAATGAACGGACCTTACTTTTAATTAATATTCATTAAAAATTCAGAACGGAACGAAACACGAAAGGAAATAGCGTGCTTGGAATATTAATTATTATATAGGGTCAATACCTAAATGTGAAATTTTCAATTTTCAATTTATTTTCAGGCATCAAGGCCCATAGATAAATACCTTACAGACTAACATAAATATGATAAAATACAATTTGTGTTAGTTAATAGAGCCTTAAAACTACGTTGGTAACACTTCACTAGCGCACTAAGTCACTGCGCGTTCTTGTGGCACTTGCCCGCGGAAGCGACTCCCTGCGGCCAAAAGTCCTCTTCCAAGACGAGATGCAGAAAATATGTTGGTATTCGCACCACGAACGCCCTAAAGTTGACGTTGCGGCGCGACTCGAGCAACTGCACAAAAATATGAATATGAATGTGGATGAGTAAGTATAACAGTAGATGAAGACCAAGGAAACGGTGGATGGACTGTGTTAAGAATGACATGGTAAAAAAGGAGGTGTCTCATGAGATGACGACAAACAGAGAAGTATGGAAGAAGAAGACATGCTGCGCCGACCTCAAATGAATTGGGATACGGGCAAGAGAATGATGATGACCTAAATATGCTTAAGGGAAAGTTTATGAATAGAATAGTTAACAAAAAAAATGTAATTAGTCCGTCAGATAGATTTCCAAAAAATATTAGACACATATTTTTTCTTTTTTCACGTAAAAAAAACAATAAAGACGATATAGTGCTTTGAAAACTCGTGTGACGTAATATTCCAAGACATTAGTATGACATATTTTATCGGTAAGTGACGTCACAAGCCCCCACTCAAATCTTTGACGCGTTGATTTGACAAAACAAAAAATACGTATCCAATATTTTTCGATAATCTAACAGACGGGCTAATTAGAATCATATTTTTGTAAATCAGGAAACATCCCTATTATTTACTTGGGAAAATATTTTGCGTGCTGAGCAGCATGAAAAACCGGGACTCAAAACCAGGACGTGAACCTCCAGTTCCAGGTCGAGCAAATGTGATTAGAATTAATGTCTAAGCTACAGCCTCGGAGTAGGATACCTATGTGCCCGGTTGATGGCAAAAGACTCGTCGTCTATTACATGGGAAGTAAACATAACTGTCGAAATGTGGGTGTACTATAAGGTACACCTCTGCCTAACCCTTAGGAGATTACAGGCGTGATGTTTATGAAAATACTAGCTGTTGCCAGCGGCTTCGCCCGCTACAACTCGAAAATTATCCCACGGGAAGATAAAATCGGGATAAAAACTATTCTATGTGTTAATCCAGTTTATAAACTATCTGTGTACCAAATTTTATTCAAATCCGTTCAGTAGTTTTTGCGTGAAAGAGTAACAAACACACACACAAACTTTCGCATTTATAATATTATAGTGTGATATTTAAAAGAACACACACATAACATCACGCCTGTAATCCCCGAAGGGTTAGGCAGAGGTGTACCTAATGGTACACCCACATTTCGCCAGTTATGTTTCAGTCCCATGTAATAGGGGGCGAGCCTATTGCCATTAACCGGGCACAAATCCAGACATCCAGATATTTAAAAGAAGTTTTCTATTATAAAAGCTCTACCTTTGAATGAAATAAACATGCTAAGGAAAGTTTTCGTAGAATCTTTTAGTAAAACATATTCTAAACTCCTTTATGTTTGCTCTCGAAACGGAATTACATCTACCCGCACTGGTTCAAACTCTCTGAAAACATTTCTAAGCTTTGCTTGGATCTTACGGATCCGTAAACATTCTTAAAACCACCTTTGTGCAGTATTTCCTAGTGCATGAAGCATTGGTGAACATTTCTTATAGGAAGGTGAAAGAAGACGTTGTGCAGAATTTATAATGATCATCATGTTCCTGCCCTATTATTATCGTATTACCTAGTATTAACTGGGTTGTGGAGGTCAGATAGACAGTCGCTCCATCTAAAATACTGGTATTCAGCTGCATCCGGTTAGACTGGAAGCCGACCCCAACATAGTTGGGAAAAGGCTAGGCAGATAATGATGATGTTCCTGCCCTTATCCCATTCTACGGATCTCTGACTTGGCTTTAAATGACGCCGAGAAATATTTATTTATTAAAACTTTATGCACAAATTATTGTACAAAGGCGGACTTAATGCCTTTTTTTTTGGGGGGTGGGAAATCATCAAATAACCCCTCCCGCTCTTGGGCAGAGCGAAAGGGAGTGTCAGACTTCTACTGACTTAAAACCACCCATGTTCCTTCTTAGCCCTTCTTGGAGAGGCCGCGGTATCTCTTGCGAACAGCCCGCAGCCCAGACGGGCGGACTTAATGCCTCTTAGGGTGATGCAGAGACAATACACAGTAGGTGCAAAACAGAAAAACAAATTAGAAAAGATATATACCTAAAATATAACAATAAATACATATTATTATATACAATTATACATACATAACAAATCCAAAGTTTTGAAAGATAAGCAAGAAAAACTATAACCAACCCACTTGCTGCCAACTTCTTGTGAATGTGTTCACGAGCTTTCATTTTGAAAGTGAACCGACTGTTTACCGTCATTATATCCTGAGGGAGTTAATTCCAAAGGAATACCGCCTGGACGAAGAAAGAAGATTTTATGAAGCCAAAGCGATGAGAAGGACAACGTAAAAGACGATTATTAGCAAATATCTCTTAAGCATGCTGGTTTCCTCAAGACATTTTTCTTCACCGAAGCAAGTGATAATGACATTTCACTGAAGTTTAAAAAATCGAATCTGCTATGGCGTTTAATAGTCTGAAACTGTTAAAATGCAATAGCCAACCATACCGCCCAACACACGTTCCTTCTCTATCAAAGATAATTGCTTTGCAGTTGTCCTATAGCCAAACAATATTATCGCCAATAAAACATACTAACGACTCCTTTCACAAATTCTAAACACATTAGTATCAAATAGACTGTAAATAGATCGAACATTTAATAATAATGAATATTCACTGTTAAACATGGATAGATTAATAATATGATTTGACAGGTGGGTTTGTGAAGTAGGTCGGAGTTATTAATAAACGGAATTATTAAAGCTGGGTCTTTTGTACCACGGTTAGTTGGGAAAGGGTTAATGAAAATTATAATAACATAACCTCATTTATTTCAGGCTACAATGGTCACAACGGATATTGTTAGTTTTGGCATATCTTCCGTGAATATCCATCTAGAAGAGCTAATCCACTACTAGTAATTCAGTGCATTTAGCAAATGGCGTATATCTTCGATATTTTGATACTAGGATTTCCCAGTTCTCCCACGATGTTTTTGATAGAAAGTTTTTTAAATTATTTTGTTTGCATCCATTATGCGCAATTTCTTTAAATTATTCCTGTTTTATGACCCTGAAAATAAAAATGTTAAAAACAATGAATGAATCACTAATCTGTATAATAAATATTAAAATATAGGACGCAAAACATTATATTTTCGCAGCTAGTATTTTGCACGCCATTTTCTTTTTCACACCTACTATTTGAGAAGTAACACTTGTAGGCGTCAATGCATATACTCAGATGAACAACATACATATATAATGTATGTATCGTACTGGATTACAGTGGTGGATTACGGCCCTCGCATAGAAACGGAGCTCTTGTAGATTAAACACAAATGTCTTTGCCCATGGTTGTTACAAAAAACTAACAAGAAGCCTACCACTTACAGTTATAACTTACAATGTAAAAAGCAAAATCAAAGTCATTTATTCAAACTAGGCTGATAATCAGCACTTTTTGTGTCTTTTGTTACGTCAATTGAAATGTATTTCCAAAGAGACAGTCCCTCAAAACGGCCACGCTTCGACACTCCCTAGTGTTTTAGCTGGGAAGAAGAAGTGGCAGAAACCAGTATTATGTATCCTCGTTCAAAGAAAGAAAGAATATTATTACAGGATTCTTTATGATGTTCTCCTTCGTTATTATTTAGAGGTTTCCGCTTCAAAGCATTCATCTTTCAGTCAACATTCAAAAAGCTCTTTAAAATACTTTTCAGCATTTAAAATTACGTTCACCTAACACATAATTAATATCATCATACCCATATTTCCCTGGAGGTTTGTACCTACCTATATATGACCAAATTCTGCCAGTCCTATGTTGGTAATGGGGGCGAACCTATTGAGTCGTTTACCTGTTTACGGAGATTTAAGTCTGAAAATATATACATAACAAAACCGTTCTATACAAAATATAAACATATTATCTTTTAGATGTATTTATTTATAAATACGAAAATATTTACTGTTTATGTTACTAGTATTTTATTCATCGAATAAACTAAATTGAATTACTTACATAATTACAAACACAAAACAAATGAGTCGAGAGAATACTAGACATAAATTAATGTAACGATTATATACTGCCCAAATAAAACGGAATCTACTCAAATGAGCGGAACAAGAACGCTTCGAACAAAAGGGACATCCTGATGCCTATATAGATACATATAATATTACATATAACTGTCAAAATAAAGTAAAATCAACTCTATGATAATGACAGTAAGGTTGAACGACAATGAAAATGTAAATTTGTTGGTGAAATGGAACGTTCCTGTTGCCCGAAGCCATTTCATTTCGCGTCAGTGCCGCGCGCGGCGCCACTGTCGACGGTGGGCGCGTCGTTACGCGCTTCCAAACACAACCCCGCGCTTTTTTCTCTCGCCATCTGAGAAAAATATCATTAAAATTAAAGAACGCCGCGTTTAAACATCGATATATAAATAAAAATTCTTCAGTGATCCCTGCGATTGGTGATTATTATCTGTGTAACGTTTTTAATCGATTACGTTTACAGAATAAGGATACAAAAATAGTGTTAATAAGCGTTTTACCGTGCAGATCGGCATGGCGGTCGCGTACTAAATATTGCGTGTATTTTCACCGAATAGCCGATTATTTCGTTACATCGGATAAGTGCGTAATATGCGTTCCTTTATGTTTTCCAAAGAATTTCCCCATAATTGGTTGTCAGGATGGATAAATAAACCTAATTTGATTCGGAATACGTTTTGACGACGCATATGATGTAAACATGATTGAATTTACGTATGTATGTATGAGATATGGTTTTATTTTTATATTTTGTTTGCGTGAATAGAAGGAAAATTAAAACGTAAAATTGTAAGCGATAATAGTGTTGTAAATCATTGTTATCATTTCAATGGTTCTGATAATTTTATTGTATTTAAAATTTCAATAACATTCTTTTGTGTTTGTTTTGCTATGTATTTAGGTGGGACTTCCAAATATACATTTTATTGACCTAGATTTCAATAATATTTAGTTTTCTCAAAACAGATTGATAAGAACGATATTACATTGTGTTCAAAGGCCTCACATGAATCTTTTCACCGTATTTATTCACATTATGTTTAATCTACAGCTGATTCAGACTCACCGTCTTAAATCCATATCAATCGCATGTCTCGAGTGTTTAATACTGTCAAATAAAGATGCCCTTTAACCCAATAAACAGCTGCCACCCACACCAATTCTCCAACAGACCTGCTACACCCCTTTTTCCAACAAAACTGAGAGCATAAAATCGTATATACCTACCTTCGGAAACTCAGTTAAAATAACAAATGTCCTTCAGAACATACCCGTCGGCATTTTGTCGAGAATCTGCCAAATTGCAGCCGTTTTAATACGAAAATGTGTTTGGTTTCCATCAAGTTAGAGAGAAAGAAAACACGTAGGATGCTATTAATTAAATACTACCCTCTTCAAAAAGAAAGAGGATAATTATATTGACAGACATTGAAAAGAGTCCACCAACCCGCACTGGGCCCGCGTGGTGGATTATAGCCCATCCCTCTCCTGGGGAAGAGGTCTGAGTCCTTGCAGTGGGAACATTATAGGCTGATGATGATGATGATTGAAAAGAGCATGCTTGGTAGTGTGGTCATATGGAGAGGATGAGTGAAAAGGGACTAACAAAGGTGTTTACAAGGAAAAAGTGAGTGGCTTACACCGACCTTGTTGGTGAGGTTCTTCAGAAAGGACAGGTGCGTTATACTTGAAACCTGCGTGCGTGTATGACTAGATGTATGAACGTGAACGAGGCAAGAGGGCTATTTAAGAATCTTAGCAGGTAGCTTTCTGTGGCTACTACCTACTCCCATGGGAAAAAGGCGTACGAGTATGTTAAAGCATGCATAATATCCTCATCTAGTACTAAAAAGGTCAGAGGTCATTGCAGGTTCTGAAAATATTTTCCAACTAGGTTTTGCCCACGTGGACGACGGTTTTTAATTATCCTACGAGAACGTTAACTCCCAAGATAAAAATAATCGTCCTAACCTAGGTCAAAACGTGTGTCACTTCTGGGATTAGGGCATGAGTTTATCTCACTTAAAAACGTCATTTTGGGCCTAATGGCCTTCCTCAGGTCAGTCTCTTGTTGCGGGATCCTAGTCAGTTAAATTGTTTGTCCAAGACTTCTTCGAGCTCCATTGTCTCGGCGCTTCTTTAATTCTGGGTTTCAGGAGTCATCGTTGTTTGGGAATGGTGTTGCCTTTGCAAATATAATATTGTATGTACCTACGGATAAAGCCCAATCATTCCTTTGGTACGGGCCTGTGGGTAGATTATTTTGCAATCTCAAAGTAACATTTTTCCTTTGTTGTACGGAATTAAAGAATCTGGGAAAGGAGTACCTGAGGTTTGAGGTTTTAAAACGTAATGAGGATGATAATTATTTGGTTTGGTTTAAGATTGAAATAACTTACCCTTGGAAAAGGCCTTTCCCGCTCAAAAATCACTTGGGCTTTCTTCAAATATTTTAGTGCCCATAAATTTTCTAATCTGATTTATTTACACTTGTATCCCTGTTTCAAAAGCTTTGCTTAAACTATTGTTATCATTACTCTTAGTCATTGCGTCTACAATACTTTTCGTATCAAACTCAGAACATTTGAATAATATTTCGTTGAAAAACACTTATCTACTAATATTTTAAACTGTTGATTTTGCTGGGTGCTTTAAATCTATTCCATGCGTCTTTGGAAGAATTTAACTAAACACACAGCGTAATCACAACAAGAATATCAATAGAATGCATTAACAGTACCTGGTTTTGAGTATGAGGATTGTGGATGGCTATAGGAGTAGAGGAAGACCAAAGAAACGATGGATGGACTGGATGATTAACTAGAATGAGAGTGACAATAAAATGACGACTAATACAGAAGACATCAGAAGATAACATTGTGTGCCAACCCCAAATATATTATTATAAAAGTAGGACAAAGACCCGGCTCTAGAATAGTCAAGGGACCGATCTTTCTCCTACCTACATTCATCGAGCTTAAAGATGATGACTCATTCGATATTAAAGATAAAGTCACAGTGAAGGTTTCACTCATACATTGTGTGATAATCTTCATGTGCCTTTAATCATCATTCTCCTCAATTATTTGGAGTCGACACAGCATATTTTTCATCCTTCTTTATAATAATTGCACTTACAAAACCAATAAAATAATAATTCATGATCTAACACGATGTTTCGTATTACAATCTCACATTTTCCATTTTATCTTTTCCTGGATCGATATCTTTAACATTGTCAACCGTTCCCTTTTGATTTCCAACTGCTGTTCCTTTGGGATTACTTACCTAACCCTGTGAATAATTTAGCAGTCAAAACCTTACAGATGTTTAAACTAAGTTTACATTTGCATGTTTGGTCACGGTTTGTTCAGTAAAGGAATTAATTTTGTTTCTAATATGGCTCTATATTGATTGTTATGATAAATCTACTTGAATTAAACGTCTATTTTTCTTTAATCATTATAATGTCAATGCCACGAGACGTCATCAAAGGTCCTGGTAACCATCGTCATGTTTTTCAGTCTGTAGTTTCACCAATTATAATATTTTCGCCGAAATTGTTCCCATTCTAAGAATTCATCGTTGGATAATTTGGATGTTCTCATCCCAATACCGAAGACAAGGAGCCATATAAATTATTCAATACCTTTTCTGTCGAGGGTTCATTTAAAATATTGAGGAATCCTTTAAGAAAATGTTTTGAGCCCCTGTTGATAGGAAGCCCCGGGTATGAGCTCGCTGGGCTTATTTCATAATCCGTTGATCGCGTTTATACGATAGTCTTTAGCTATGTTTTGAAAGGTTGTTAGGATATTGGCCTTTATTTCTTCAGCAACTGAGAATCCGTAATGATACCTGATAGTCATCATCAGCATTATTTCAGTCTCTGCTGTACATGGCGTCTCCCAAGCTTCATCACTTTGACCGATCAGCCCAATGACATAGTCAAGGTATTAGAAGATATAATCTAATACTAGGTTCTGCACTTTCCAATTTTCATTTCCTACTACGAATATATGAATAAACCAAGCAAGTTTCAACTGTAGCACAATCTGTTGATATGAATATCGAAACAGACAATCGCAGAGAAAATTGAAAATATGGGTGGGCGTTATGTGGGGTGACAAGCTACCAATGTGGCATTGAATTTGAAACTGTCTGAAATCCGTTCTTTGACTTGCAAAGTGGGTGCGTTATTGTATAATATTCGCTGTAGCTTTTTCTAATAATTTTTCATCCATAAGAAAATAAAACCGACTTCAAAAACACAAAAAAAGAAAAATAAACTTGTAAAGAAAAATCTGCTTCTGTTGTTGCTACTTTTGATTGATTTAGTTTTTTTGCCACCGATTTCCACCTTCTCCTTTTCAGAAGTCGGTTAAAAAGGTACACTTCTGCATCAGCCTTACCCTTCGGTGACTGGTTCCCTCATTGCGTTATTTTCCAATTCCACATTTCGCTTATTTCGCAGCTCAATTTATCACCAATCTTATTTCCCTCAAGGTAAACTATAATGCAGCCATTACTTTCGCATTGGCGTCCCCATCCACCTGCTTCCAATCTAATCCAGTCTATGATATATTGCTTAGTAATTCACCAAGACCACTTGATGAGTGTGTTTCAACTCAATAACAGCTACACCGTATAATTTTACGATATACTATTATATTTAGAAAGTCCTTGTACCATCATTGTTATGCCACGCTAAAGTATCTTTTCTGGTAGATTTTATAGTTTCAGTTTCCTCAATGAGGACAGTAGTATTTACATTTTGCATTCCTTAGTTTTAATTATGTGTATCAAGATTGGTGTTGTTCATGATTTATTTTAAAATAATGGGTGTTTTATAGAGAATAAATGTGACATTTATTGTGTGTTTCTCATTTCTGTTGGAACAATCTTATGATTCATACTTTGGCATCTCAGTGCTGTTGGCTGCATAATATTATATCTGATAAAGTCTTAAATTCATTCTTCATTCACTTACAAAAAACTAAAAGTTCCAGGCCTACTTTTTTCACAATTAAGGTGAGCACTAAGGAAGGGTTTTGGTTCATTTGTTTACTAAGTATGTTCAGTAGGGTATAGAAAACCTTATTAGAAACACAGTTTCTTCCTGTATTATTCAATTGCTTAGCAGTGTGCTTATGACATCTAACTTATAAAAAAAAAAAATGGTTCATTCAAAACATCATTCAACCAATTTTTAGTGCAGCTGCTAAAATACAATTAAATGTTATCAACGCTACTGCCAGTTCTATACAGTAGATGTAAAACACTGCCAAATGGATTTAGACAGCAGATGGTGAAATTTATACAATTTTGTTTGTTGGTTGGCAGAGAACATTAAGAGTAATTTCCACGCTTAGAGACCACAAAATATACCTAAAATTACACCGGTAGTACTTGAAGGGTTAAGTAGAGGTGTGTCTTAGTACTACAAAATTTCACCCTTTATATTTAAGTCTGATAAAAGAATTGATGGATGGATTGTGTAAAGGACGATATGGCAAGAAAGGAGGTATCTGATGAAATGATGAGTAAAAGGGATGTATGGAATAAAACAAGATAATTGCAAGAGAATGACGATGATCATGATATATTTTTAAATGCCTTGTAAATGCATTTTAGCCTTTTGCCTTACACTTGCTACCCAGACTTCTAGTAGGGACTGAGCTTTTCCTGATCGAAAAAAATAATAATAACATAACATCACGCCTATAATCCCCGAAGGGTTAGGCAGAGGTGTACCTAATAGTACACCCACACTTCACCAGTTATGTTTAAGTCCCATGTAATAGGGGGCGAGCCTATTGCCATCAACCGGGCACAAATCCAGACTCCGTGGCTGTTACTGATAATTTCCTGATGGAAAAAGCCAATATCAGTTTGCCCGACCAGGGAATCGAACCCAGGACCTCATGCTCAGCAGTCGCGCTTGCGACCACTAGACCAACGAGGCAGTCAAAAAAAAAATAACTCTTTGGTAAAAAAAGATTAATAATCATATTAAATTACAGCAGTGGCGTAGAATAAAATTAAAACTGCAGCAGATTTCGCAGTATCAGAAATAGAAAACTGTAAGCAAAATTCTAGCTTCAGTATTCATTTAACCTCTTGAACGTCCGCTAACATTGCTTGAATGTCTTATGATCCACCGGGTGCTCATAAGGACGCTCGAGGACTTAATCCATTTATAGCTGTTTTTCTACTCGGAGATTTTAATAATAGAGTTCCGGCTTCCAACGGATTTTCCCGCTCGGAATTAATAGATGGAAGCGGATTGTGGTGCTTGAAACTGACAAACGGTATCGAGTACATTGTGATCGCTTCATCCAATTATCTAATTGTCTTTCTGGGGATTTGATGGCACGTGTTTTTGAGTATGATGCCTACTTACGAATACTATGTAGAGATAATAGATTTGAAGTTTTGGGCCTTATTGCATAGTAACTCAATCGTATTATAGTTGCACAGTATTATAAACAGTGATTTAATTCTGTAAATGGTTTGAAGATTTATATAGAAAACCAGTTGAGGTTTTAAACAGTTTAGCATTATTATTATATTTTTTTTTTGTGTTTTGTGGTGAAACTATACTTAGTTTCACCACAAATTTAAATAAAAAAAAAATGCTTTATCCTACTGGATAAAGCATTTTTTTTTAAATTTAGCTAATTAGAATGGTTCTGTTTTGGTCAATTGTTTAAAGAAGACAGGAACAGAATCACAGTTTAATTATTTATAGCACTTGACACATTTTATGAGTTATGGTACAATTGGGCTAAAGTAAGGAAATAAATTAACTTTTGAATGCTTACTTTTAAATGTTCTTGAGAAAAAGCATAAAGCAAAGTATTTATTATGTAGCAGTTACGGAGTCTGGATTTGTGGCCGGTTCATGCCAATGGGCTCGCTCCTTTTTACATGGGACTTAAACATAACTGGCGAAATATGGGTGTACATTTAGGTACACCTCTCCCTAACCCATCGGGAATTACAGGCGTGACGTTATGTTATGTTCCTAATAAATCTCTGTTCTTTACTCAGAAACCTTATTCTTCCTAAGATCTAGCCTAAGATTTTTCAAAAAGAAATTGTTTAAACTCCCTTCTCGTAAATGCTTCACAATTTTGCATAACTTATTTTCCTCTAAACATACTTTATGTCTAGCGCTGAAGAATCTACCTACTTCCAAACTAATTTTATTTTCATTACAGCGGAAAGTGCTAGGAAATTGCACTTCTAACTTTGATTAACTTCTACGAAAGTAAAAAGTGGTTTATTTTTGCAAATGACAAGAGAAAATATAGGAGCTTGGTTAATAGCGCGACTACTCTTTTTGCAAAAATTGCAAGCGAAGAAGGAAGTAACATTAAAGAATTTTCTTCCCTAATAAATTATAGTGCTTTTCCGGAACATTTTACATTAATTTTTAGATGAGCATTGATCATTTAGTGTTTTCAGTTAAAGAGGATTTCCTGGCTTAATAATAACTGCCACTTTGTAGGTTAAACCGCACTTACCTAGGTTGGTATATGGATGGGTAACCACTTATTACATACCGAGTTTCTTCCGGGTCTCGGGAAAGCACGTAAAGCCGTTTGATCCGGCTACCATACATAGATCTTTGGCAGTCGCTTCATGTAAAATGCTGGGTTTCAGCTGCATCCTTTAAGACTGGAAGCCGACTCCAATATAGTTGGAAAAGGCTAGGTGGATGATGAGTGGGTGTTTTGTGTCATAAGTACAGTCACGAGCAATAATACAGGGTGTAAATCAACCCATCACACACCCGTCAACCAAGCATTCTGTACATCAATCTAAGTACCCCTATGCAAAATTTTTTGCTGGGAAATGACTTTTTTTTTGGGGTCAAAAATCACATTTTACGGTAAAACTCAAAGTAGCACTCTTAAAACATTGTGCTAGTGGATGCTTTGAATAGTAAACGGGTCATGGAGGTAATTTAAGTAAAGTTAAAACCTGGAAAACTAGTATTTACAAAAAAAGATGTAAAAAATTTGGAACTTTGACCCCCAATATCTCCGTCCTAGTTACGGTTCCCAGGTATGGTCTAGAACAAAAAAAATATCGCAGTGGTAGGGAGAACAAGTGCCCTTCGTTTGCGTTAAGGGTACTTTTACACCCTATATGTAGGTACACTTGGCAAAGTTTAAACGCACATTTCTCGTGAAATAACGATTGTAACTTTGAGGATACCTTCTTTATGATAATACGGGTTCCAAAACATTGGTTTCGTTACGCTCTACAATAAAATTAAATTAAAACAGTAGACAAAAAATGCTTCTAAACGTTGCTAAGTGTATACATATTGGCGCTGCTGACTGTACATGAATCCATCATCATCACCTTCCTGCCCTTATCCCATTCTATTTGGGGTCGGCGCAAAACGTTTTCTTCTTCCATTCTTCCCTGTTACACATCAAGGTTGCATTTACTCCTTTCTCATTCATATCATTCCTCACACAATCCATCCATCAATATTTATATCCATCACTTTTTTAGTTACATGCGTTTCATCCCTCCTCATTACATGACCATACCAAGATAAACGACTTCCTTTCAATTTTTCTTAAGTACATGAATCCATTACTCGAAAATAAACAAATGATGGTGAAGTCCTAAAAATATCAAGGTTTACCACCTGTTCCTGAAAGATACTGTTGAAAGCTATCAATCAGTCTAAGATTTTAGATTGACAGCATGACAAGCAAATTCTCCAAGGTCGAAGTCTGTTCTAGCTAGTTCTAGCTAAGTTTTAGCTGGGGTCAGGTTTAACCATCGTCCCGTCGGGGCTGCGGCTTGTTCGCAAGAGATACCGCGGCCTCGACATAAAGACTAAGAAGACACATGGGTGGTTTTTAGTCAGTAGAAGTCTGACATTCCCTTTCGCTCTGCCCAAGAGCGGGAGGGGTTATTAGATGATTTTCCAACCGCTAAAAAAAAGGCTTAACAATCATTCTCCTTCCTTTATCCTAATCTAGCTTTTGCTAACGGTTTCATTTTCGTTATAAATGTATCCTATGTGCACTTGGAGATAATATAGTTTCCCCTTAGTGAACGATTTTTGTAATCGGATCAGTAGTTCCGAATTTTGCCCTACAAACAAAATTATAATTCTTTATATTAGGAAAGATAATTTGTAGTTCGCACAAATTGGATTCCTCTTCCATTAAGCTACTATCATCTCGATAGTCACTTCTTCTCAAGCTATAAGATTGCACACGTTCCATCTACCGTTTCTCATTAGATTTATGCCACGTTTAGTGAGTAGCAAATTAGTATTTAACAGTGCCAAATTAGTCATACAGTGAGCGACAGTGTGGCCATTGCAATACTAAAACCATGTGCTAGTTTGCTTGGAGCATGTCATCTGGCACGCTTGGGTGCAAACTCATTTAGGATTATTTGTTTCTCTTTCTCACCTGTATCCACTACATACTGACGTTTGGCTCCTTCATTGCTTAACATTATCTCTAGTCTTAGACTTCCCGCATCCAACTCTTGCATGCTAAGCTGATCAGGCCCCATATTCAGAAACGTTTTGGTTCGGAAAGTGTTGTATCTCGCTCGCTTCCGTAATATAAAGATAGAATCGAATCGAATCGAGAGCAGGTCCTTGGTCCACTAAACACGTGGTCTGCCAATTCTTCTATGGACATCAAAGTAATAAAACTAGCCTCCAATTTTCATACTACTGAGATAAAAGCTTCGCCCCATGAGTAGGAGTGGACTATTATCCACAACGCAGGCCCAGTTTACTTGTCTAGCATGACTCATACAGCTCCCAAGTTCTCACGGGTACCTGAACCAAAACACTCAATTATTTCTAGACATTTGCCAATCCTGGTTTATTTCATTCTAACATTGTATACAAAAGGGGTATACAGACACATTTGCGAATCAATCGGGAGTAGTTTATATTTCAATTTCTGTGTTTACGAGTCCTAATTGATCTTGGAGTATTTCATTGAAATGAACTAGATGTGAACTGAGGAATTGGCGGTTGTAAACTATATTTACTGTCTGTGTATGCCGTATTTGAATTTAGGCCTTATAATGACACGGTATTGGATCAAGATTAAACATAAGAAAAAAATGGTAATTGCAGCAGTCAAATTAGGTTTTATTTTGGAAAATTAAAACTAAGTGCACTGAATTGATGAGATACTTTTTTTGGTCATTGTTAATTCTTAAAACTGTAGCAAAAAGAATAGAAAATCAAATAGAATACAGCCCTTTATGATGAAAAGATATATTGTTTTCACAATAGCTTCAGCCACGTTTACTAAGATATCCAAGAATTTAAATTACAATTGTTGAAATCAGCTTAGTACTTAGCGAATCGGTGTTTACGATTCGAGACCAAACCGTTTCTATACGCTCTAAATACTCCAAATATCAGAAATACTTTACAAAGTAAACATGACAAAACTATAATTATGCTTGCAAATAGAAATACCAAATGCTCTAAAACATAAACATAAAAACAACGATATTGAAGAAATAAAAGTTGAAACAATTTCTCTTCATCTTTCTGATGTTAAAAAACAAATGTTTTCTGGAGTAAAACATGTTATTTTGTTTATTAAGAGAAAAATCTTGGAAAGTAAACATGTGCTAACGAGCACGAGTCGCAATAAAGCCGGTTATACAAGTGCGACAATGGAAGGACGCAACAGAGTCCTTACGTGGTGAGGTGTCGCATTACGTGGGCGTAAGGCTGGGACACATCAGCGAATACCGACGGGTTTACTTTGATTTATGAATGGGGAAAATAATGGGTGTTTTGTGAATATTATTGAATGAGACAGAAAATGTGTTCGGTGTATTTGCTTTAGCTGCTCCCATTCCTGAAATGTTTGATGATAACATTATTTGAATTATTGAAACGTATAATAAACTTTTCTCGCATAAAGCTTACGCGTTGATTCGTTTTCAGCGACCGCCTAGTCGTTTTGCAACACACATGTGACTTTAAAATCTAATTACTTTTCCTATTCCACAGCGCCAAATATGATCAAAAAGCTATTTAAAACCAAATAAGAAAAACTCAACCAAATAAAACGAAACATTCCCAAAGATAAATCCAAAGACATGTTTTAAAAAAAGTGCTAAATTAAAAAGATACTGAAAAAGTTCAAGATGCGTCGCGACTGCCTCAAGTTGAGACTCAGTGATCCCAGTCCTGGGTCCCTCTCGTTTCACGCTTCGGACTCGGAGGAAGAGAGTTCCGATAGAGGCAGTAGGAGTTCCAGGAGTGGGATGGAAGAACCACATGTGTTGCCTATTACTGTCACAGCTGCTCAGGTAATTTTTGACAATAAATGTATTTTGAAGGATGATGACGTGGCTGGTAATATAGAAAATTACTCTATATCGAATGTGTTGAAACAAAAAATCCTCTTCTGTTTTACGAGGATTGTCAATGTTATTCGTCTGAGTAGAATGTGGTCCTTCGAGCCGGATGTTTTTTTTTTATATTCCTGAATATGTTACGTTTTTTAGTTACAGTTGTCGATAAACACACATAGTGGTAGTTTAATAAACTATACTATTTTGTAATAGAACAAAAAGGTTCTCATTTATGTTACTCACTGTGTGAGCAGTGTTGTGTAAAACCTCAATACTAACCTTTTTGTTACCCAATTGAACGCTGTTGATTTTTATTATGAGTTTTATTTTATTATTACTACCATCATAAATTATCCAACATAAAATATCTTGATCGTCAGTCCAACACTTTAGCTATTAACGCCCTCAGTAACTGTTACAATATTAACCTTTTCACTAAGTAAACGATATTTTCTTTTGCTAATCAGTGAGGAAGCAATTAAGCTACCGCGGGGCAAACGGCTAAACAAAATATACTTTTAGCTTTATAGGGTTCCGTAGCGAAATATCGAACTATGATATTTTATTTTCATATTAACCGACAGCTGATTAGACTATCTATAAATTTAATGTTCCCACTGTTAGGACACAGTTCTTCAGGCTTTAAGAGTAAGTGGGGCCTTCGATGTTTGCCTCTTGGAGCTGCCAATTTCTTCTGTCCTTGAATTAATAATCTAAATATTCAATTAAAGGTTTCACTCGTGCAATTTTGAAGACGCAATTTAGATTTTGTTTTTCTAGTTTTGGTGATGTAGAGTAGTCACCTTATGCCTTTTAATCATTATAGATGTAGAATGTAGTTGAATAAAACCTTACTAGACGCTGTTGTTTCAATATGGCTGTAGCCACATTTTTTTTACCATATCTTATTCCAAAAACGAATTACAGTATTCTAATAATGGTCACTACAGAATCAAACCTATCACGAGCCAACACAGACTTTACCATTTTTTAATAACCAAAAACCAAATATTTTACGTTATCACGGCCGGGTAAAATTAAAGAATAACAAAATGCAGGGTTCGCGTTGTGAGTAACATTTGTTTGAGAAAAGGTTGGGGAAAGTGGTAATATCAGAGTGGGCGGAAAAGGTATTGCGTGATTTATCCATAGGTAGCTACTATAGGTAGCTGTTATCGTTAGAGTGACGAGAAAAATGGAAAAAGGTGAAGGTGAAATATTTTTGGGTTGAGAATGATTGTAGTGTTATGGAATGGCTCGATATTGGTTACTTACAAACTGTTTTCATTTCTGTATGGATGATTATTAAAGTGGTAGAGGAAAGGAGCTTGTAGCTGGATAATATCACATTAGTTGATAAAAGCTAGAAAAATTGAGATTGAGAGACATAACGTCGACTTATGTAAATCGATGTAGGTATATGTCTAAAATATTGATATTTCTTTAACTAGCAGCGGTATCTGAAAATAATAGTCAGGATATTAACTTATCCAGATTAATCTTCTTTGTAACGAATGAAATATGGTGTAACACAAAATCAGAACTCAGTATATTCATTTCTATCTTTCTAATTCACCCCATTTTATTTAAAATTCTCATTCCATTTTCTCATACACGCGAGCCTCCAAACCGGGAAATGAAGACCGTCTACCCCAAAAATATTTCCGTATAGAAATACGATGTTCAATCATTTTCTGTCGTTTTTATGTGCGCCATAAATTCCTTCCGTGTATACCGTCTTTACTCTTTAGTGATCGATCACACGAGACCGTTAGTATTTGTATCCAATGCTTATTGATTGGTGTTCGACTTTGGCAGTTCAGGACTTACACGGAAGTTGTTTTATTGAGATGAAACAGTTTTTTGAGAGGATCTCCAAAAATCAGTTTCGTCTAGGTTTCATTTTCTAAAGCATTAATAAAAGTTCGTGTGTTTCAATTTACAAAAACTGCCGCATTGCATGATTTACTGATTCTAAATATGTTATTTTTCTGTATAGTGAAGCTGTTAAATCTAGATTTGACAGTTAGCTGGTAGATAGCTCAAAAATCGTCATCATCTTCCTTTCTGAACTGCTTTTCCAACCAGTTGTATAACTACATAAATCCATATCTAATGAGTACATATTGGGTGATGATACCCTGTGGTAAGACTGGTTGTCAGACTTTCGACCTGCTAACTCAAAAATATCACCGTTAGTAACAGTTATATAAATTGAAAGCATATTTAATTGCAAGTTTAATTGAAAAGGTCTTCAATGTAAGTACTAACCAATGCCTCATTCATCTTTTGAGACACCTACGGGCTTATAAAAGACAACCTACACTATACTGAAAAAGTAAGTACAAACTTTTAATTTAAAAAGCTTTCAGTGATTAGAAAATAAAATATGAAAGCACTTTTCTAATAAAAACTACCCACGAACTCTTTGCGTTTCATATCGAAGTCTTTTTCTTCCTACTCATTTTATATAAAAATATAAAATGCAAAGCAAACGAGAATTTCTCATTCGATGAAATCAATTTGCATCTAGAAACTTGTTGGAAGAAATCTTAGAATCTGATTACTTCGTTGAAATGAAAAAACTCTTCGTATTTTAAAGTTTGATGAAAACTGTCGTCGACTTTTTTCTTCTTTTGAAGGAAGGAGAAGGATTTTTATTTTATTCTTTATTGTAAGGTAATTATGACTGTGTTAGCTAAGTTCCTTGAGGGGTAAGAGAACCCCCGTCGGGGCTGCGGGTCCCGTCGGGCCTGCGGGTTGTTCGCAAGAGATATCGCGGCCTCGACATGAAGGACTAAGGAGGAACATGGGTGGTTTTTAGTCAGTAGAAGTCTGACCCTCCCGCTCTTGGGCAGAGCGGGAGGGGTTACTTGATGATTTTCCAGCTATAAAAAGATATGAAATTTTATGGACAGTTATTAGTTTGTGTAGCGATTGCTACAGTTTACAAATTGCGAGTTTTTGGTACAAGTTCACATTCAATTGTTTTTCCAACTTAAAACGATTCTTCAATACACACATGACGTTTGCATGCCAAAGCCTTTTGTTGTTCAACAATAACTTAAAATAGGATTAACAAAAATTGTTTTAGTAGCTTATGTCAATCTAATAAATTATTGAATTTTTCTTTATCGTTATCGCTAATGACCTTGACCTTTCCGTATACATATATAGAAAATTTATACGTTTCAAATGGACAGTTTACCTCATTCCATTTGTGTTTATTATTAAACTGACGCGTATCAATCGTAGAAATTCGTAGAGAATTAATTATCATCTTTACGCAATAATTGATAGATCTAAGAATAAGAATGACAACTTGTTCTACTTTTGTGTAAGCCCCGATAGATAGTTTACCGTCATGATTACAAAAATATCTAAAAACACCAATTTCGAACCTGTTTCAATATAGGTACAGTCAGTGCCCAGCAATATCTGACCCCTCTTTTCACACCACTTGCCCTCTCCTTCTTTATACAAGGGGTCAGGTAATGATGGGTACTGACTGTACCATGAAATTTACGTTAAGCAGACCTTGTCAGCGTAGACATGCTCACGCAATGTGAATTGTACCTTCATTCTATTACGCTGTCAGCTGTCAACTGTCAGACTGTCTTGGTAATGTCAAACTGTCCGACTGTTGAGAATTCATTACTTTTAATGACAATCAATTAAGCTTGCCTACTGACTCTGCTAAGGGCATCATAATGATTTAATACTGCGGTACTCAGAGATATTTAATGATTACTTAAGCCGTTACTTAGTAAAGATTTGACATACTTTTGTATGACAAAACTGTCAAAACATTTACTAAGTGATGGCCTAAGTAATCATTAAAGCTCTCTGAGTGCGGCAGTAAGAGGAATTGTTTTAGCACGCGTCTCGGCTCGCATGGAGGTCGTATCTCACGGGTATAAAAAAATCTTACGTCCTTACCTCAGTGTGATAATTTCATTAAAATAATAACTTATAGTCAAAGTTTCAGTTCACGATATTAATATGGATAGAACAGCCGCTCGCAGGTCGCTCTTCAGGTTCAGCCGAGCTTACCTAGGTTGGTTAGTGCATAGGTGACCACCTCATACCAAGTTTCCTTCGTGCCTCGGAAAGCACGTTCATCTGTCCTGGCTGTCATTTGTAGAGAGGCTTTAACTGCTGTACTCACAGATATTTAATGATTACTTAAGCCATGACTTAGTAAAGATTTTGACACTTTACTGAAGGTTTTGCATGTCAAACCTTTACTAACTGCCGTACTCAGAGATGATTACTTAAACCGTCTTTTAGTAAAGATTTGACATACAAAAACCTTCACTAAAGCGTCAAAATCTTTACTAAACGATAGCTTAAGTAATCATTAAACGTCTCTGAGTACGACTGGTAAGTGACGGCTTAAGTTTTCATTGAATATCTCTGAGTACGGCAGTAAGAGTCGTTACAATAATATTAAAGATCTATTATATTTAAGATATATTACTAACTGGGTTGTGAATTTCAGATAGATAGAAGCTTCTTGTAAATAAAATACTGGTATTCAGCTGCATCTGGTTCGGTTAGAAGCCGATAATTTTTTTTTTTTTTTTTTTGCCAGTTGGAAAATCATCAAATAACCCCTCCCGCTCTTGGGCAGAGCGAAAGGGAGTGTCAGACTTCTACTGACTAAAAACCACCCATGTTCCTTCTTAGCCCTTCATGTCATATAAACGTCATAATGGGTCAAAGTCTGAAATAAAGTTTTTTTGGGCGGTCCAAAGCTGAGATATAAAATCGCCAAAAGAGTCTTAATTGAGTCTGAACCTACACGGTTTGTTCCAATTCAGACTCTTTTGGCGATTTTATATCATGACTATTGCCATCATCTGCCTAGCCTTTTCCCAATTATGTTGGGGTCGGCTTCCAGTCTAACCGGATGCAGCTGAATACCAGTATTTTACATGGAGCGACTGCCTATCTGACCTCCACAACCCAGTTAATAATAGGTAATACGATACCCTTTGGTAAGACTGGTTGTCAGACTTTCGGGTCACTGACTACCTGTAACGACTGCCAAAGATCTATATATGGCAGCCGGGACCAACAGCTTAACGTGCTTTCCGAGGCACAGAGGAAACTCGGTATGTCGGGCGGTCACCCATCCACAGACCGACCTAGGCAAGCACAGCTTTACCTAAAGATCGACCCGAGTGACTATTGCCATCAATGACCATAAATGCAGGCTCCGTGGCCTATTTGTTAAGAAACTTCCTTTTATAATTATGTTCTTACAAACACCTGTAGAAAAAAAGATTTATTTAAAAACAGATCTGCAAGCAGCCAGGATGTCTACAAAAGCATTTACTATGCCTTTTAGTGCTGTCCCAGAGAAAAGCTGAAGTTTTAATGGGTTTTTATGTCAACGGTACTAAGAAGTTCGTGCTTTTAGAAGTAGGAACTAAAATATAAGTACTAAGTAGGTTTCTGGTAGTATATTATTGAGGATAAATGGGACCTTTTTTAGTAAGATTTATTCAGTTTGAGGGAACGTAACTCTTCAAATAAGTTCCCAAAAGAAATAAGAAATTCTTCATCAATGAATACAGCATAACATCACGCCTGTAATCTCCGAAGGGTCAGGCAGAAGTGAACCTATTAGTACCTACACATTTTGCCAGTGATGTTTAAGTCCCATGTAATATGGGGCGAACCTATTGCCATCAACCGGGCACAAATCCAGACTGTGAAATTTTTAAAAACGGAATAATGCTTTGCCCGACTCGGGAATCAAACTCAGGACCTCATAATCACCCTCGTAATAGTGATAAGAAGAGCTCTTATGGTCAAAATGATACCTTAGTCAGTACAAATCTCCAAACAATACTTCACTCACTACTTTATACTCCCTACAAGCGAGAATTTTAAAGACGGTAGCACCTTAATACATAATCCATTTTAACCCCCAAACCCGATATCTCAAAACCACTTAACCTTGATCCCGATAATTTATAACCCCAAGCCGGTTCTGACTTGACATATTTCACACTTAATTTACTCCGTTAGCTGATTCAGCGCTTTTACGTGCTTAGTCACCGCTTCACGAGTTTTTTTTTTATAGGAAAGTAAAATGGTGATGGTATTTTGTTTGAGTTTGGTTTCGGGACGAAAATTCACGAATTCTATCAAATAATAATATACTAAATATAATAATATTATATAAATAATTAATTTTCTCATCAGTAATTTGAGATATACCTACCTACATAGTATTTTTTATAAGAATGGCAAATTATCAAATGACTCCTCTGGGCGGTGCAGAAGGTGTCGACTCTTACGACTAAAATATTTATTATTCGTGTTCCTTCTGCCCCGCAACCCTGGCTTGCACTGGCTCTAGTCCGGCTCCGTCTACCGATGTTTCCGAAATAAAAAGCAATAGGGGATCGGAAAAAAAATCTATTTCGTCCGTCAGATAGATTTTCAAAAAATATTGAATCTATATTTTTTCTTTTTTCACGTAAACAAAAAATGAAGACGATACAGTGCTTTGAAAACTCGTGTGACGTCACAATCACGTCAGTACATTTTTTACCTACAAGTGACATCACAAGCACTCATGATCTTTGACGCGTTTTATCTTCGTAATTTTTTATTAATTTGTTAAAACAAAAAAACACGTATTAAATATTTATCGATAATCTAACTAACGGACTAAACAGAATCATATTTTTTTAAGTCAGTCCGATCCCCCATTCTTTACTCATATTCTCTAAAATTTTACTAAATTAAATATTGTTTCATTAAAAAACTTTGTATTGAAGTGGTTAAAACTGACGTCAATTTTTATGTACATATTATGGACGTAAATATATAATATTCTAAACCTCTTACACCGTCCTCTTAACAGCTTTGCAATGTAGTAAAGCAATGTCCGTCGTGTCTTGTAATACAAACGAACAACGTGACCATTACAAGACGATCGGATTACGCGTCCAGGCGTGAAAGCCAGATTAATTCACTTTCACACATTAGCGAGGATCTCTCTATTGCTTATTACGTTTAACCATGGGTGGTAATCTAAGATTTTCGGTAGGATTAGATACTACAAAAGCTTGTCAATTCGTTTGTTTCTTTAGTTCAAAATAATAATGTGGCCCTGTCATATTTGCTAATCTGTCATTTTGCGTTTCTGACGTTCTGCGCCCAAACTTTTATTCATCTTTCTTATGGCGAGGCCAAACGAGCGAAATTTTGTGAGTCGTGAGTCGCAAAATTTCGGTCGCAGAAATTCTGCTGCATTAGGTTTCATAAAAAAGTCCTATTTGATTCACACGGCGACGCAAAATGAGTTCTTCTGCGCTTGTCTGGATCCCAATAGAATTTCTGCCGGGCAGAATTTCTGCGACTCACGACTCACAACCACACCACTCACTTATAAATTATGTATTTGACTGCAATAATATAAAAAATAGTAGCCCACCTGTATAAGTAACAGGGTCTAAGCTACAGCGGTCAAAGCAAACGTAGAGAGAGGAACCTCCTAACAATGCGCGCGTGTCAAGAAGTATAGTTTTCTGAATGAGGCTCCTGATCTAACTGCCTTACGAGAGCCTCCTCAGGTTTTCATAAAGGATCTCTGATTCGCCCATAACCATTATAGTAATAATTCGGTCATTATATTATTATTATTTCGGACAGAATCCATATAAGTGTTAGTAACAATTTTCTAACGATCTATGTTACTACTAACATAGATCGTAAGAAAATTGTTACTAACACTTACACAACATCACAATTTTCCCGTGACTATTCCCACCCAGTGAGTCTGCATGGGACAGTCGTAACGGGATGCAATCATTTGCAAAATGTTGTCTGTACCGCGCAGTCTTTGCAATAACGAAAAATAAATTAAAACAGTTGTACCACTACCAAGATTACTTCTCTTTTTATGTCCATCCATTACATACCGAGTTTCCTCTGTGCCTCGGAAAGCAAGTTTAGTTGCATGTCCCGGCTAGCATTGTAGATCTATGTCCGTCGTTTCAGGTAGTCAGTGGCCCAAAAATCTTACCGATGATGAAAAATTAATGATTTAAGACGAATAGGTACCCAAGAGCGCACGAGAGGTACGCGAGAGCAGCGGTGGCCCAGTGGTGGCGTCCCCGACTTACGAACAGCGAGTCGCGGGTTTGAACGCAGTCAGGTGCATTACTTTGTGTAATTTATTTCATCACCACTGCTCTCAAAACGGCGAAGGAAAACATCGTAAGGAAACCGGCATGTCTTAAAACCAAAAATTTTAAGACATGTGACATCTACCAATCCGCACTGGGCCCGCGTGGTGGATTATAGCCCGTCCCTCCTAGAGAAGGAGGCCTGAGTTCCTGCAATGGGAACTATATAGGCTGATGATGAGGTACTCAAGAACCTGCACTATACTAACAACCAAGCTATGTAGAATTCGTTTTCTCCAGCGTATTAGTAGACCGCTACTATATTACATATTTGACGACATATTCACTAGTACAGTAACCCCCTGAGGGAACGAATGTTTGGGTAGTAACCATATTTGTTTAGTCTAGTTATTTGCGATTATGAAGGCTCTGTGAAGGTAATATCCATACACTAGGGAGTACATATTTTTTTATTTTACGAAGCACACATGAAGTATACTTATGGAGTTACCAAATAAGTCTATGTATATTTCATGTATTATAATACTACTATTAATGATAAAATATGGCATAATTCATTTGTTTGTAGCTGTTATTAAAGACTGGGGCAAGGCTAACTGAAATTATACAGACCTTCTGAATAATCGAAAGGTATGTGATAGTGTTTTTAGGAAATTACAGCCATTACTTTATTGTCATATTGCCAGAAAGTACAAAAAAAAATAATGACAAAAAAAACCTAATGATATTACAAATTGAAAAGTTGGTTTTTATCTCTTTCACGCAAAAACTGCTGACCGGATTTCGATGAAACTTCAAAAACCCATAAATCCGAAAAATCAGAGGTGGCTTGTTAAACTCGAGACTGGTCAATGGCTAGGCAGTTCAACGGTTACAGAACTAGACTATAACATCGTCTCTATTTGATTTTAACCTGTTGACACGGGAAAAGAAATTAAATGGAAATACATTTTCAAGGTTTTTACGATTTAAAACACCAGTAACAACATAACTAACCTACTCTTAAACCTTTATAACGTTCCACACAGAACCGTTACATAACTTTTACATAACTTTCTACATCATACACGTAGTCTCATAATTGTTTCAGGCATGTGTTGAATGTTAAAAGAAGGGTCTTTCATAATTAAATATGTAGGCACTCCAGTTAATGATACCGTTTTGGACGCTCTCTTTTATTTGTGCTGACCAAATTGTGGCGAGAAAATTGATCGTGTTTTTTGAATTGGGGGCTTTAAAATTGAAGGGTTATGTGCGTTTTTGTGAAGGGGACGGTGGCTGAAAATAATGTATTTTGGCATTGTACACGCAAATAAGTTATTTGTAACAAGTTTGATATTTGCACGTTTTTCGGTGTCAAAATCAAAGTTCTTTATTTGTTAAACACAAATTAAAAGAAACAAACCGCTCTTCCTCTTTCTACTTATATAAATATTTGCTGTGCCCGACAGGGTCCATAATTGTGTCTAGAATTATTTACCCTATTACCTGAAAATGTACATTATGGATTGCAATAAACAATTTGAAATTGTTTAAAGGGTGTAAATATAAGGCTCCGAGATATCTATGTTTTTTGTCGTCAACGGCGTACAAAAACAAAAAAAAAATGCCTTTCTAGTCTTCCATAATTTCTTAATAATATTTCTAATTGTAGTGTAGTACTTACTACTAACTTTCTGAACTGTTAAAAAATGCAGTAATCTGTCAATTTACTGATCGGTTATTTCGGGTTCTTAGTTCCACTTTCAGCAATTCTCACTGTACATTACAAAAAACAGACGAGAGACAAGGGTAGGTCAAGGTTAACCAATTTAAATTTAATGGCCGAAACATCCATTTTCATCAATCAATGTTGCTACTATCTTGGCAGTTGTGCTAATGTTCGACATGTAATTTTTACATTGCTAGTTTAGACTATGAGTTATGATTGGATGACGTCAAGAAGCGGTCCTTGGCATTCAAATCAATTTTATTTACCAACGAAATGCAATTTTTTTTTCTCCTTCTTCTTTTGTATCGATGGTACGATCAGCAGCAGAAGTAGCTTAACATTTCAGAATTTTATTTATTTGATGTACAGGACTCTTTAATATTTCAGAATATTATTCTTTAAAATGTTCCTTACTCTTTAATAACTTGTTAGTAACGAGTAATATCTAAAAAGATTTTATTAAGACACCTGCTTTGAATCTTTGTGTCGTGTTAATCTACTTCTGATGCTGACTGTACCACTTATTCGTTTTCTTGATCTGGCCTAGAAGGTAGCCACGGCAATCGCAGAATTTGTAGCATTGTTCAAGTGCACTGATGTGCAGTTGTAGGGACATATAGGGCACTCCAGCAAGCAGGCCCTGGTTTGGAGGGCATCGCATTCACACTGAATGTTGGAAAGGTCACCTATCAAAACATCACGCCTGTAATCCTCGAAGGGTTAGGCAGAGCTGTACCTAATAGAACACCTATATTTCTCAGTCATGTTTAAGTCCCATGTAGAAGGAAGCTCGAAACTAGGAATTCGATGGAGAGACTGGTAGTTCAGGGCCAAGTGGAGGGCAAAAGATCACGCGGCCGATCACCGACTCGCTAAACTGACTTGATCAAAAAGGCTACTGAGTCTACCATGGTCCAGTGTACTCGCAACGTCTCCAACCAGCAGAAATGGAAGCACATCGCTGAAAGAGCAGTCCTCGGGGAAGTCCCCAACAAACATCTCGCCGTGTACCTCGTCTGCGCAACCACGACCACTCTGACAAGAGCGTATCGACTAAGAAGAGAGAGAAGGAAGCAAGTCTATTGCCACTAACCGGGGACTTATCCAGAACCCGTGGCAGCCATTGAGAAATTCCAAGTAATGTTTGCGTATTGATTTGTTCATTCGTTAATATGCAGAGACGCTGGCATTCATTACTTACTATGCTTTGTAAGGTGTATAACCGTTGGGGCTGTGAATTGTTCGCAAGAGATACCGCGGTCTCGACATGAAGGGCTAAGAAGGAACATGGGTGGTTTTTAGTCAGTAGAAGTTTGACACTCCCTTTCGCTCTACCCAAGAGCGGGAGGGGTTATTTGATGATTTTCCACCCGCCAAAAAAAAAAAGGTTCATTTTCCATTATAACATGGCCTCCCTTTGTATAGATTTACCGTACAACGAGATCCGCATAAACTGGCTTCGTATAGCCTGATAGGTCGTCGTGCATACCTATTCTCTTGAAATAAGTCTTTCACCACCCACGAGTTTGAAAGGGTTGTTACTGAACATACGGTTTGCCTTGATGGGAAACAAAGGAGGTATTAGAACAAGGGGGAAATTGAAGGGAGTTTTTTTTAGTCGGGAATAGGGATGTTTATGAGTAAAAAAAATAAGATTCTAATTAGTCCGTCTGTTAGATTATGCAAAAATATTGGATACGTATTTTTTGTTTTATCAAATCATTAAAAATTGACGAAGATAAAACGCGTCAAAGATTTGAGTAGGGGGTCGTGACGTCACTCACCGGTAAAGAATGTCATACTAATGTCTTAGAATATGACGTCACACGAGCTTTCAAAGCACTGTATCGTCTTCATTGTTTGTTAACGTGAAAAAAGAAAAAATACGTGTCTAATATTTTTTGGAAATCTATCTGACGGACTAATTACATTTTTTTAGTTAACTACCCTATTGAAGGCCAGTGACAATAGTCATTATTAGCAATGAGGTCGATGGAGGAATGCTAGCTATAAACTCATGGGTATCTGACCCTAGAGGGTTTTACTGCAACAGTTATGACGGCCGATAGAGTTTATGTTCAACGAGGGACAACTGAAATTGAAGTTCACCGAAGTGTCGATTTAATTAAATAGGAATTGTCAGGTAACACATACATAGTATCTGGTGCCTACGCAAGGTTTCGAACTCAAAATCTTTGTCAAAATCAGCTACTATTCACCACACGGACCCAGTGCGGGCTGGTAGATGTCACGTCTCCGAATTTTGTGCCAAACTCGGCACGTCATGGTTTCCTTCACCTTTTTGAAAGCAGTAATTATGAAATAAATTATGCCAACAAAGTTACACTGGGTCACCACCATCATCGATACATAAAAAACATTTTCCAAATCTCAAATAAAAATGCTAATTCAAAAAAACCCATGAAGCCTCAAACAGAACAGCCATAACGCGAACAACAAAGCCTCAACACAAGGTACGTTCACGAAGTATGTCATAACAACGTAATTTACGGCTCGAAGGCTTTCGGTTCAACCTCTTTACCTAAATCTAACCTCGTAAACGGAGTCAACAATACGAGTTCTCAAAACGCTTTGTGGATTTAAAATCTGTGAACACGGGTTCTCTTCTTGTGTGATTAAAGGTACTTTTTGAAGTGTGTTTTCGAGTGGAAAAACCTTTATTACAGGTAACTTTGTGCACTGATGTTAATTGCGGTGTATGAGTCTGGGGTATGAGAAGTTAAATGGAAATTGTGAGGAACAAAATGTGAGATATGTGATACTTACGCCCCTACATTAAAATAGCATTTTGTTATGTGGAATTTAATGTAAAATCTTTCACTTCAGACTCATCTTTCTGTCCTTGTACCATGTTATTTGGAGTCGGCGCAACACGTCTTTTCTTTCATTCTCCCCAAGTCAATCATTGCGCTATCATTTACTCCCTTTTCCTTCATATCATTCCCTACACAGTCCATCCATCTTTTCTTTGGTCTACCAAACAAATTTCTTAACAAAAAAGAAAATAAATACTTTATAGGCAGTCGCAGCATTACTTTAAATCGGATTTAACTGGCAAAATGCAGATGCATTATTACAGTTATAGTTTAGGGAGTGTCAGACTTCTACTGACTTAAAACCACCCATGTTCCTTCTTAGCCCTTTGTGTCGAGGCCGCGGTACCTATCTCTTTCGAACAACCCGCAGCACCGACGAGTACAGAGTACACTTCATCCACCTAAATTACGTTTACGTTTATTTGTAAAAAAAAACGTGATCAGTAAAAGGTATTTCGAAAAGCACAAAGTTGTTCAAAGTTGACCCAGTTTTAGGGTTTCCTACATGAATGATTAAGGAAGTTGCTTTCCAGTTCCTGTTGAAATTACTTTTTATGGGTTCATAACTTTTGACTTTTCCATGAAAACTGGGAGGAGGAAAACTCGTTCAGGAAAAAGTTTATGCTTCGTTTGTTTGTAAATAGGTCACGGGAAAGTTGAGGTTTTTGTAACCATAAGCATTCTGGCAATTCTGGCATATGTATTCAAAAGTCACAACAATAATTTATTAATAACACTAGCTTTTACCCGCGACTTCATCCGCATAAGTTTTTTTGTTTTCTCCCGGCTGTAAGTCCCCCTGCAACAATGTCCCACTATCGTGTTCCAGTCCTCAACTTCAAAATTTGTTCAAAAGCAACCTAAGCTACATAATGGATAGCTCCGAATGTTTCCTTAGTAAATATAAAAAGTAAATAATGTAAATCGGTTTAAAATACTACTAACTACCTACCTGCCAACCCCCGATGTTAGACAGTGTGACATCCGCAACATCGTCTGCGTAGGAAGTACTAACTTAATGTAAGTAGTATAATAATGTAGGAAGCTAAAAATAAGAGGCCTTATTACTGTAGTACATTTTTGTAAACTATGTTCTTTGTTTTTCCCTCTCTGGCCAACACATGGAGATTCTGTGGACTTGAAACACGTGAGCAAGCCACGTATAATTGTCCGTGAGAAAAACAACTCTTTTCTAAAGAAAAGTGATCAAATACTAACTTGAAGTCTTAGTAACACTCAGTTAAAAAAAAACATCAAAATCATTTCAGTAGCTATGGCGTCATGCGCTTCTTGACACGATCACGCTAGATTTCCGCGGGAATGAGGTATTTTCCCGCCGTAAAAAGTAGCCTGTGTCCGTGCCTAGGATCCTATCTTTATATTAACCAAGTCTTATAAAAATCCGTTCAGACGTTAAGGCGTGAATGAGGTAAACTTTTAAAACAAACGATTAAAAATCACTATAACTTAATTAGTTTTCTGCCTACTGCCTACGCCTTAAGTACGATAGCATGAATATTAATAGCCCATATCCTTTTCTAGGTTACTATCTATCACCTAACTAAATTTCATCAAAATCCGTTCAGCCGTTTAGGCATGATAGAGCAAAACTCCCAGCAAAAACCATAAAAAATCACTAACTCAATTCAGTTTTCTGCCTACTTCCTACCCCCTAAGTACGATGACGTGATAATTTTGATCTTTTATCCGTTTTTAGGTAACAATCTATTACCTTACTAAATTTCATCAAAATCTGTTCAGCCGTTTAGACGTGAAAGAGCAAAAGTCTCAACAAAAACGACTAAAAATCACTAACTCAATTTAGTTATCTGCCTACTGCCTACCCCCTAAGAACGATGGCGTAATTATTTATAGCCTATGACCATTTCTAGGTTATCATCTATCACCATACCAAATTTCATCAAAATTTGTTCAGCCGTTTAGACGTGAAAGAGCAAAAGTCCCAACAAAAACGACTAAAAATCACTAACTCAATTTAGTTATCTGCCTACTGCCTACCCCCTAAGAACGATGGCGTAATTATTTATAGCCTATGACCATTTCTAGGTTATCATCTATCACCATACCAAATTTCATCAAAATCCGTTCAGCCGTTTAGGCGTGAAAGAGTAACAGACAGACAGAGTTACTTTCGCATTTATAATATTAGTATGGACTAGTATGGATGGATTAAAATTTATGGAACATGGGTGGCTTTTTGTCAGTCGAAGTCTGACAGGAAGGGGTTATTTGATGATTTCCCACACCCCAAAATAAGAAAAAAGGGTGTTTTGTTTTATTTATAATTATGTATTTGGCACGAGAAAATGATGACTGTCATTCTAAAGGAGCTCATGGCTAAATAATACCAGCCACTCGGATCAATATTCAGGTTATGCCGCATTTGCCCAGGCTGGTCGTTGGATGGGTGACCACCATATACATACCGACTTTTCTCAGTACCTCGGAAAGCACGAAAGTCTGACTAAAATAGTTATATTAAAGGGTATCACGTTACCCAGTACTAACTGGGTTGTAGAGGTCCGATAGGCAGTCATTCTATGTAAAATGAGCTGCAACCGGTAAGACTGAAAGCCGACCCCAACATAGTTGGAAAAAGGCCAGGCAGATGATGATGTCATCATAATTTTAATTGTAATTGCAGTAACTAGCATATGAGCAGCGTTGTCCCAGTGGTGTCGGCCCCGACTTACGAACAGTGTAATCATAAGCGCATTACTTAGTGTAATTTATTTCATCACCGCTGCTCTCAAAACGGTGAAGGAAAACATCGTGAGGAAACCGGCATTTCTTAGAACCAAAAAATTCGAAGACTTGTGATTATAGCCCATCCCTCTCCTAGAGAGGAGGCCTGAGTCCCTGCAGTGAGAACATTATAGGCTGATGATGAACTAGCATATAGGTGAAATTCGCACTAGACCACATTGATAGTAATAAAACGAAGATGCCAATTTTGTCTAGAAATGTTTTGATGGAAGCAGATTGTCATAAACCAGCACTAAGTAAGGCTGGATCAGAAAATCTTCAAAATACCAAACAACGTGTTTGAAGTAAAACCATAATAATTATCTTCCTTCAAAAACTTCCCGTACCATTTAAGACCCCAATACAATTCTAAGACTACCCTCGTTATCATTTCGTTCAGAAACTTTATGATTTATTAAACGAGAGGGTATCGAGTGCCGAACTCGAAGCTCTCGATAATCGATCGAGTACCGAATTGGATGACCGAATCGGGAATGGCTAACACGTCCCGAGAGATTTCGGGTTTCCCACCATTTCTAAGATTGTCCGTTATTCTGCAAAATTGGATATTGGGGATTTTCTCACACCAGAAAGATGTTAGGGGCAGAAATTCTTTCGGTATTTATTGGACATCGATTGCGGGGGTGAATTGGAATGGGGTCAATGGACTGCTTGATGTGAATGTTTGGAAATGGAAGCTTTATATCCTAGCTATATTTCGCCTACCTGGATTATTTCATACCATTTCAAGGCAAGGTTTTCTGAAGTTCTATCAAGATCTAGTTTTTCAGGTTACTATTATTTTTAAATAAGCAGTAAATACACACAGTCCAGACAGTTTTTTTAAAAACGTTGCCCCATACTAGAATTTTCTCCTGTATCGTGGGTGCGTTCACAAACATACAAAGTCACATACAAAAATACCCAGACCCGGAACAGCTATCTGCAGGCCATACAAATATTTGTTCCGTGCGGGGATCGAACCCGACGCAGCGCGGCAGTCCAATCACTTAGCCACTGCGCCAACCGTGCCGTCTTTTTGAGACATTTGAGGCCTGTTTTGGGTCATTCGAAAAAGTGAGAGTGAAAGTATATAATAAAATTATGAAAGAGACAGAGATATCAATTTTTGACGACGAAATTTGTTTTATCTGTCACTATCACTGCCGTTCTTCTTCTTAGCGTGTCGATGGCAATCTAAATTGTGTTGGCCCAGAATTGAGCTACTAGTTTGGGCGCTTTCGGCAGCGTCCATCAGTTCCTGTAGTGAACAACTAGCAGGACAGGCAGGGCACGATATTAAGTGCCCCATTGTTTGAGGAATAGCACCACATTTACACTCCAGTGCAGAGTCATTTATGTGTCCCCACCTCAGCAAGTTTTCTTTGCTGCGACCAACCTGGGTCCGGAGCCTGTTTAAAGACTTCCAGGTCAGCCACGGCCACTCTTGTCCAGGTGGGAGATGTTCAGCAGGTGGAACAAATGGGTAAGGTAAGGATGCACTACCTTGCCACAGCTTCAATCTTTCCGTAGACCGCTCGCCAGTGAGTGGGGTGACACACTTCAGAAAGCTGTTTCGGCTTTTCAGCCTTTGCAATACAAGGCTGTTTAGGTGTAATGGGTGTCGTGTGTCTGAAGCCATTTTGGCTCTTTCGCCAGAACTTGCCACTGTTCTGCGAACTTCAGGCGGCGCTATCCCTGCCAGTGGGTACAGCATCTGTACCGGGGTCGGTTTAAGGCAACCAGTGATGATCCGGCACGTTTCGTTTAGAGCTGTATCCACCGACTTTGCATGGGCTGAGCGGCTCCACACGGGGCACGCAAATTCACCAGCTGAAAAAGATAGCGCCAGCGCTGTAGTCCGCAAAACATGAGGCGAAGCACCCCACCCTGAAGAGACTAGTCGCCGTAAGAGATTGTTGCGGGTGTGCACCTTCTGCTTGATGTTATAGCAGTTTTTGCTGAAGGTCAATGATCTGTCCAGAGAAACCCCAAGATATTTTGGAAAATCACTGTGCTCAATAGACACTCCACCCCAGACGATGTTAAGTCTGCGCCCAGCCTCTCTGTTTCGCAGGTGAAAAATGCAAGACTGTGTTTTGCTCGGATTTGGTTTGAGTGAATTAGCGATGTAGTATGCACCTAATTCATCAAGAGCACCTGATAAGTGGACCTCTAACTCCTCAAAGGTGGTGGTTTGGGATCACTGCCGTGTCAATGTGCGACGTTTACGTAGTAATCAACTATGAAAACCATCCAACTAATATTATAAATGCGAAAGTTTGTAAGGATGTTTGTTACTCTTTCACGCTAAAACTACTAAACGGATTTGGATACAATTTGGTACACAGATAGTTTATAACCTTGATTAACACATAGGATAGTCTTTATCCCGATTTTATCTTCTTGTGGGATAATTTTCGAGTGGCAACACCTAGTAAATGATATTAGGTTTATTCATTCATTATTTTCTACATGCTACCCTCATTTCAGCTAAGTAGTAACAATGCATGTATTTGAACTTTGTAACAACAGTTGAAATGGCCATTCAGCCTTTACTTGACTGTACCCTAAACAATAAAATGTACATATTGAAGGTTCACCTTGACCAACTTTTGCGTTTATCGGTCGGGGCTAAGGGTGTGAATGTAGGGCTGCGGGTTGTTCGCAAGGGGCTGCGGGTTGTTAGCAAGAGATACCGCGGCCTTGACATGAAGGGCTAAGAAGGAACATGGGTGGTTTTTAGTCAGTAGAAGTCTGACACTCCATTTCGCTCTGCCCAAGAGCGGGAGGGGGTTATTTGATGATTTTCCACCTAACATCATTCGTGTGGGTACACCGAAAACCGACAGTGCTGGCTCCGTATATTAAATTCATTTTAAAAGTAAACATTGAGTTATATGACGTAAAAACTACTAAATACATTACCAAAATCAGTAAATAGTGTGTGACAGTGTTATCTAGTAGCTTAATACACGTTTTGAACTAAAAAAAACATAATTAAAAAGTGACTATTGTGTGCTTCAAGCCAAGAAACAAAACAGTTTGACAAGCAGTTATTTGTGAGTTACTATTCGGCTAATTTAACTGCTTGCTAGTGCGTTAATAATTATACTGGAACTATTTACGTGTAATTAACTATTGGCAGAAAAATTAGATTGAGTACGTTATAAATATACTGTGAAAACGTATAAACTTATCAACATTTAGTGGTCTACCTACATCCTAAAATAATAAACAAAACTTAAACAGAAGCAAAAATTTCGACCCACAGTTATACCCACATTCATTAATAATCTACGATACGTTTAAAATATTATAATACTGACAATACGAAATAAGGATGACAGAAAACTCAAGGCAGTTATTTCATAATCGAAGCACCTTAAATAATGAGGTTCACACAAACAATGTTACTGTTCGAAATAAACGTAAATCAGTTAATTCTAACAGTTCATTAGATTTATCAGGAAAAGAGGAAGATTATCGATCACTCACTTCGACCGCCTCTTATGAGTTGAACCGTAGCTATCCTGACTTATATTTAAAATCAAATGACGATGTGAAGGAACTGAAAAGCAGAATATGTATACTTGAAGAAAAGTTAATTATAGCAGAAACTGAAATAGAGAATTTGTTGTTGGAAAATAGTTCTCAAACCAAAATAATAACTGATTACAAACTAAGAATTGACAAACTGACCCATATTTGTGTAAACACTTCCTCGAAAAAATCTGAGGCCAAAATAAAACGCAAATGCCTTATCAGAACCAAGCTTGACTTCAAAAATACACAACAAAGCCCTATTCAACAAACTGAAATAGATAAAATGTCGACGAAAGAAACAATAATAGGACCTAATTTGATGCATGATGACTTAACACAGCGAGCAACACTAGAGGGCACCACTCATTTAGACGCAACCGGATCGAGTACACAACGAGATATTGTAAAAAAAACTCACTCAAATAAGATGTGTATATTAAGTGATAATAATGTTAATGCTGTATTAGGGATAGCCCAAAACACCTTTCCAAATTATAAAATATGCCACTATTGTATGCCGAAGGCAGGTGTTATGAATCTTCTTGGAACATTAGACAAAAAACTTGTAAATTACACTCTTAATGACTTTTGTATAATCTTTCTAGGGGAAACAGACTTTTTAGTTTCCAAAAACTATGCAGAATTAGTAGATCATATTAAATTCAGACTCGAAAAGATATTGCATACAAATATTATCCTGTGTTGTCCGACTTTTAAATTAAAATCGAATACTAGTTTGTTTAATACCAGAATAGAATCTTTTAATCGACTATTACACCAAAGTAATCAGATTTTTAATTTTACATACACTTTTGATACTAACAAACAACTAGATTATTCGTATGAAATGTTTTCAAAGTTTACTGGCAAAGTCAATAATACAGCAATAAAAAATGTCTTCGGAAACTTGAAAAACTATTTGAAGCTATTTAAACTTTCAGACCATGAATATACCTGTAGATATAATAATTATATTAAGACGCAAACTTATGAAGATAGTGGAAAGTGTCGCATGAAACCAGGTACTATTCCATATTACTTCAGCAAAATGAACACAGACCAACTTTCATCTAAAGTTGTGTCTAATAATAGCATAGGTTTTAACGACACTGATCTTTTTCGTGAATAATGAATCAAATACAGTCTGTAAAAACACTTTGATGCAGAAAACCTGTTTAAGGATTTTTCATCAAAATGTATGTGGAATTAGTAATAAAACAACTGAGTTAGAATTATACATTGCATCCACGAGTATTCAGTTAGACTACTTGTGTATAACAGAGCATTTCTTAAATGAACAATCTGCTCATGTCTTTAACTTTTCCAATTATAATTTAGTTTCATACAATACAAGGACAAACAAAAAAAGGGGAGGGAGTCTTATTTTAGTACATTCAAATAAAGAAAGTGAAAATATTGATTTTGTAAAAAAAATGTATAGATCTGAAAGTTTTGAAATATGTGGGGTTAAAGATCTTGAAACAGGTTTATATCTTTGTTGTTGCTACAGAAGTCCATATGATAGAAATTTTGAGAGTTTTATATCTAGTTTAGAAAAATTATTGGAACATTTTATTAACAAGAAGTGCATTATTTGTGGTGACTTTAATATTGACGTACTTGTTGACAGTAAGAAACATTCTGAACTTTTAAGTATACTGACATGTTATAATTTTCGATACCTTATAAATACTCCTACTTTTATACGGAACAACGCTAATTCGTGTTTGGACAACATGATTACAAATCTCGCTGATGATGACATAGATCTTTATTTTGTTGATCACAATGGCTTGGCTGATGGTCATGGTGGACTTTTCTGCAATTTAACTCTTGAAAAAACAAATAGTAAATCTAAAAAATCAAATCAAACTGTAATAATAAAAAAAAGAATATTTAATGATAAAAATAGTATTGCTTTCAAGAAAAAAATAAGTAACCAAAATTGGACGAATATGGGAATAAATAGTTTTATAAGCTGTCTTGCTAAAGTATTCCAAGATTGTTACCGAAAGAAATCGATTAGAATAAAGCCATTTAAAAATACCTCTATACAATGGATTACTAAAGGGGTTAAAGTTTCAAGTAAAATGAAGAGAGTACTATGCTCAGGTACAGTAAATAATGCCAGCCTAAAAACGTATAAAAACAACTATGTTCGAATTTATAGAAGAGTTATTCAGCAAATCAAGAAAAAGGCTATAATAAATAATTTAAATATGGCTACAAATATAACTAAACAGACGTGGAAACTTGTTAATGAATGTACTAAGAAAACAACTAACAGGCAATGTAGAAACTTTATCCTAAAAGTGAACAACAAAGTGACAACTGATCCACAGCAGGTCGCAAATCACTTCATTGACAGTTTTGTGTTCAAATCGACTCTCGCTAGCAATGAAAAAGAAAGAGCGATGAGTTTTCTAATAGAGAGCACAAAAAGAGTAGAAAGTGATTTAACCTTTTATACAACAACACCATCTGAAATTACAAAGATTATTAGTAAAATGGCCAATAAAAAATCTTGTGGTTTTGATGATTTACCTATATCTATTTTGAAAGAGAATAAAGAAACTTTGGCAGTTCCACTATCTGATTTTTTTAATAAATGTCTCAAAGAATCTGTCTTTCCAGACCAGTTGAAATTGGCTAAAGTAGTTCCTATATTTAAAAAGGGAATTAAGACTGATCCGAAAAATTACCGACCTATATCCCTCTTGCCAACCCTATCAAAAATATTTGAAAAAATCATTAAAACTAGACTGATGGTACATTTAAATGCAAATAAAATAATTAATCTAAGACAATTTGGGTATCAGAAAGGCGTCGGTTGCTCAGATGCAATAAACACTCTTATAAATGACATAATTAATAAAATAAATGACAAAATGAAAGTGGCAGGGCTTTTCATCGACCTTAGCTCCGCTTTTGATACAATTGATTACGAATTATTATTAACTAAACTTGAATATTACGGCATTAGAGGTAAATCCTTACAACTTTTAAGATCCTACTTACAAAATCGACGTATGTTTGTTGAAATAAAAAGCATCGATGAAAGTAATCATGAAGTCATATATACCTCTAAAATTACAAATATAACACGTGGTGTGCCTCAAGGCTCCATTTTAGGACCTATATTATTTATTATATTTACAAATGACTTGCTTAACTTTATGCATTATGTTCAACCTGATGTAAAACTTGTTGTATTTGCAGATGATACAAATATAATAGTTGGGGCGAATGACTTAAAAGAATTGACCAAAAATGTTAATAAAAGCCTACAAAATCTCTGCGAGTGGTTTACAGCCAATAACCTTTTGCTAAACACAAGTAAGACGAACATCATTTTATTTAAGACCACAACTCGCCATAATGACAGTTTGGATGTAAAAATAAAAAAAGACAAGATTGATTTAGTGAATGAGGTAAAATTTTTAGGGATTACTATAGATATGTATTTAAATTGGAAACAGGAGCTAGCTGTTATTGACTCTTCAATATCATCAGCATGTTATGCACTCAGGAGCCTTAGAGATATGTTAGACATAAAGCAACTCAAGGCTATTTATTACGCGCTGGTAGAATCTAGATTAAGGTACAGCATAATGCATTGGGGAAACAGCTACAGTTATAACTGTCAGAAAGCGTTTATCTTGCAGAAACGTGCCATACGGACTATAGTCAGAATCTCACAAAGAGACTCATGTAGAGAGCACTTTAAAGAACTGAACTTTTTAACTGTACCTAGTTTATATATATTAGTGATCCTGAATCACTTTGCTAAGTATATTCATGAGTATGAATCACAAGAGGAGCGTAGGTTAAGAGAAAGTACAAGAAGGAAGGAATTTAAACACAAGATGGCACCAAAATTTAACATAGCTAAGCATTGTTCCAAATACCAAGCAGTGGAGTTATTTAATAGGTTACCAACTGATTTAAAATTATTAATTTATAGCTCACATTCATTTAAAACCAAATTAAAAGCCTTCTTGTTGGAAAAATGTTTTTACTCGGTATCAGAATTTATGTCAAATGATAAAATAAATAAATAGGTACTAGCTTAGATTTTCTAAATTATATTTCAACTTGCACTGTGCTTATTACTAAGACCTTATCGAAGTTATATACTTAATATTTTTGACATTGAATCTGACATTATACCTGCGAACAATAAGACATTGCATTTGACATTAAACCTGCTAATAATTAGACATTGTATTATTTTGACATTGTACCTGCTATTACTGAGACATTGTATTAAATTTCTGCTATTGTATTAATTTTCTGACATTGTATTAATTTGCTGACGTTGTATTAATTTGCTGACATTGTATTAATTTGCTGACATTTATTATTTGAAACGAAATTAGTCTTTAATTTTAATAATGTATTTGTTTCTGCATGTGTTATTTCTTTCTTTTTTTTAAATGTAATGTTCAACACAATGTAAATTGTTAATGAATAAATAAATAATAAAAACATAAAAAAAAGAGGGTGTAAATGTATTGTCGAAGCTACATGGTGTATTTGGATGGTTTTGTAGATTCCTTGTCATAAAAACAGCTTGTAATTGTTTTGTGGTGTGACCGTTGGACTGCCAAATGATGGATCTCGAGTTTGAACCTCAGACCTCGCCCGTTGGGGCTGCGGGTTGTTCGAAAGAGATACCGCGGCCTCGGCGCAAGGGCTAAGAAGCAACATGGGTGGTTTTTAGTCAGTAGAAGTCTGACACTCCCTTCCACTCTTCTCAAGAGCAGGAGGGGTTATTTTATGATTTCCTATCCCCCCCCAAAAAAAAAAGACCTGCACCTCTGATTTTTCAGATTCTGGTGTGTAATTTTTTTTTTTCGCTTTTTTGTCAATGTTCTACATCTGACTGCGAATATGATCAATCTGCACATCACATTCTATGGGAGTGTAGTCTTTGGCAGAATGAACGCAAAATTTATGTGGGTAGTGAACAGTTACACGTAACACCGGGAGTTATTTACTATACGGATCTTGTAGAAACTAGAATAAATTTCTGTGCATATTATTGGATACCTTTGATAGGGTAGTTAACTGGAAAAATCTAATTAGTCCGTCGGATAGATTTCCAAAAAATATTGGACACGTATTTTTTCTTTTTTCACTTAAACAAACAATGAAGACGATACAGTGCTTTGAAAACTCGTGTGACGTCATATTCTAACCCCCCACTCAAGTCTTAGACGCGTTTTATCTTCGTATTTTTTTATTGATTTGATAAAACAAAAATACGTATCCAATATTTTTCGATAATCTAACAGACGGACTAATTAGAATCATATTTTTTTTAAGTCAGTAAACATCCCTAGCCTCTCTTTCTTCACATAAACATCTACCATTTCTAAGGCCTTCATCACCCGTCCTATTCATCAAACTTCACATATAAATCTCATCTCTTCACTGCTCGTAATAACAACGTCATCGTTCCAATTTCAGAAAGAATATTCACAACCACAGAGGAGCAGATCAATATCTGCACTAATTACGTAGTAATTAACTCCCGCTCGTGAACTCACCGCCATTCATTGCGCGCTATACAATTACCTTCTCTGCCGGTCACATCATTAAAAGCAGCATCCACTCTCATTTCTTTGCAGGGCTGGGTGAAATCCCATTTTTCTTTTTGAAACATAAAATGTAATCATGTTGGTTTTTTCTGAAGAGTCGAAACCTGTAACGGTAATGCTTTATGTGACAAAATATGGTGCCTTGAATAGTAAGTTATAACATTTAATATATATAAAGTAAACTAAATTGATGGATCTTCGACTTTCAATATCTCCTTTACTAAAAGGTTCCCAGGTATGATCCATAACATAAATAAATCGTAATGTCAAACGGGAAAAACAGGCACACAAGCACGGGATAAAAGTATTCTAATAACCTCGGAGATGGATCGTCATGGGAACATTTATATTTTTAGCATGAAGTTCCTTAACAATAAAACCTTTTTTTTTTAAATCAGTATCTACATGACTATATTTACGGACGAGTTATTTATTAGACAGATAGACTTAATTGATTCACAAATACATTACATTTAATTCAGAATGCAATCAAAGACTGTCTCGTTGTTCTAGTTGTGCAAGCGCGACTACTGAGCATGAGGTTCTGGGTTCAATTCCCTGGTTCGGAAAAGTATTACTGGGTTTTTCCAATAGAAATTTGAGTTCGCTTCATGGCAATAGGCTCGCCTATTACATGGAACTTAAACTGTTAAACATAACTAGCGAAATATGGGTGTACAATAACACCTCTGCCTAACCCTTCGGGGATTACAATCGTGATGTTATATATTATATAGCAATTAAATTTTAATCAAGCAACCCTGATCCAGCATGTAACACAATATCGTGGCGAAGTTTCCAGTGGTTACAGTAGCCTACAGTAGGACATAATTAATGGCATATCGATCGGACGGACCGAGGTCAGCGGCTGCCCTGATAACGTGTTAATACATCAGTTCAATGATAACAGGGAACAAATGGCGGTTTCGGGAACATTTTTTGGGGATTTGGGATCCTCTTGGTTTGCTAAACACGGTAGATTTCCTGTAATAGCTTAATCAAGTCATTTATTCAAATTAGGCGGATAATAGGGGATCGGACAAAGAAAACTAATTAGTCCGTCAGATAGATTTCCAAAAAATATTGAACACATATTTTTGCTTTTTTCACATAAAAAAAAATGAAGACGATACAGCGCTTCGAAAACTCGTGAACTCCTCGAAAACGTCACATGTCAGTACATTTTTTACCTACAAATGACGTCACAACCCCCCCACTCATGATCTTTGACGCGTTTTATCTTCGGCAATTTTTATTAATTTGATAAAAAAAAAACACGTATCTAATATTTTTCGATAATCTAACTGACTAATTAGAAACATATTTTTTTTGACCCAGTCCGATCCCCTATTTATCAGCACTTGAATCTCAAAGTTTACAAGAGACAGTCCCCCAAAACGCCCTCACTTCAACACTCCCTAGTGTATTGGGATGAAGAAGTGGCAGAACAAACTCCCTATCTGCCTGTTAGGTTCGAAGTAAAGAAAAAACGTTCGTACAAAGAGGATCGTGTGAGATCGAGCGGTGGCGGTCTATTGTTGATGCCTGACCCGATCAGATAAAGATTATTTCAAAATTATCAACAAAAATCTCGTTAACATACCAAAAAACACAAAACTGTAATGACAAGCCTTTTATTTCGGCATAAATAACTATCCCCCATACCTCTTTTTTTCATGGTGGGTGGAAAATCATCAAATGACCCCTCCCGCTCTTGGGCAGAGCGAAAGGGAGTGTCAGACTTCTACTGACTAAAAACCACCCATGTTCCTTCTTAGCCCTTCATGTCGAGGCCGCGGTATCTCTTGCGCACACCCGCAGCCCCGACGGGATCCCCCATACCTCTTACGTCCAAAACTAAACTTATACTACCAACAACAAAGACAAAACAGAGTAACAAACCACTCGATACACGTAAATTAATATTGCACGACTCTAATGCCCTGAGAACTTCGGACAGCCGTTCACCTGTCAGTTACCACGATAAGGCATTAACAATTCACTGATACCAGGATAACATATTAGTATCAGTGACCGAAGCTTGTTATGTAACATACAAACTTGCTACAGTGACCTACTTGATTTACTAATGCCCTGGTTCTTAAAAGTTACCGATTGTTAGTATGAAGTCTAATAAAGAAAGGAAGAAAAGGTATTTATTGGTTTCACACAGGACAAAACAAATTGACAAAAAAATTAAACATTAAAAAAGTAAACAAATGAGAAACACTTAAAATTAAGACATACATACATTAAATTTAAATTAGTCACGTACGAAGCAAAAAGGCCACTATCAAATAATCTAATTTAAAAAAATATTTAAAAAAAATATCAAATAAAATCTAATTATAATCCGTTAATTATTCTGCAGTTATTTTATATTTACAATATTAAGGTAAATCTAATAAAATTCTTGTTTCAACTGCATCTATGCGTGCGAGACATGCGGACTAGAAGTAGTCTCCTATCATTACATGCTTAGCCTTTTCCCAACTACGTAGGGGTCAGCTTCAAGTCTTACCGGATGCAGCTGAATACCTACCAGTATTTTACATGAAGCGACTGCCTATCTAACCTCCACAACCCAGTTAATACTAGGTAATACGATAAGGCACTTATAGTGCATGCTCCCTAAATCTAGATTCGACTTCACCATAAACTACAATTTAATTTTATGATATTCCATTTGTAAGATTGAGATGTTTATGGTTGCTTTTACGATCTCCATATTCCATGTGAGTTTAAACTGCAAATAACGCAAGTATTATCATTGCAATTTGGCCAAATCACCACATTTTGCTATCACTACTAACTTCATAAAATCGGATATTCAACGAAGTTCTATTTCGAAATTCCCAATGATATTTTCCTCGTCCATACTTCGACACCGCTACTGATATTTGCATCACCTAATTTCACTTCAGGGAGCAACAGGAAAAACTATTAATATCACTTGGAATTTTGCAACGTTCAAAAATATCTAAATGTTTTCACATCATTGACAGCAGATGCATTAATCTATACGGTTCTGTTGTCAGCACCTATCTACTTAACAGAAATCATAAGTCCAATCACAAACTGACAGACAACGTAGTATACCATCTAAACTGGTATAGAAGCATGAAATTTTGCATAAGTATTTCGTGATACCCACATAATATCACGCCAATCCCTGAAGAGTTAGGCAGAGGTTTAAATAATAGCACACTCACATTTCGACACAGATGTTTAAGTCCCATCTCGTCATTCGACCTACATACTTGAAACGGCTGTCAAAGATCATAGTGATAGTAGCTTATTAGTAACAGTGATGATTTTTTATTTTTTTGGAGGGTGGGAAATCATCAAATGACTCCTCCCGCTTTGGGCAGAGCGGTAGAGAGTGTCAGACTTCTACTGACGAAAAACCACATACGTTCCTTCTTAGTCCTTTGTGTCGAGGCCGCGGCATCTCTTTTGAACAACCCACAGCCCCGACGGGAGTGATAGTATCCTTATAAATTATTATCATCTTTCTGCCCGTATTCCAATTTATTTGAGGTCAGCATAGCATGTATTACTCGTCATATTATCATGCGTTCACACAGTTCATGCATTGTTTCTTTGGTCTTACATCTAATTTACCTTCTAAAGCAAACACGATACGCTACTACACTTATATTTAAAACAATCTTTATTTCAAGACCGTTCGTTAGTCTAGATTTAAAATACAAAATTGAGTCACAGAAAACTTTTTAAACTCTGAATTTAGCGTAAACAGTTTAATTTTAGACATTGCAAGAATACGTATCATAATAACGTAATGATATCGTTTGATCACTCTGAAAGTGAGTCACGATGTTCACTTTAGTCGAACGTATGCGTTTCAGTAATCTTTTTAACGTAGTTCTGTTGATGTTTTGGTCAGGAACGCATATGGGGCCTTCGGTTTGAACACGTGGTTGGTTAGGTTTCATGGCTCTCAGTACACTTTCATCCTACAATTGCGGCACGTTCAAGCTTTGGCTGAGTCACGGACTTTTCAGGGATATCATAGTCATGATGCCAATTTTAACATGTTTTCAGAAACCCTCAATGATCGTACACGTAAACTTACTTACTCTCTTGGTTTCAAATGCGTAAACAGCAAAACAACTAGTTGTGTGTTTGTACCAATTAAAACTTTGTAAAGTCGACTTATTGTCACAGTTATTACGGTGCAATTGGAGCCGAATTGCAAAAGTATCCGTGCACATTTGAAGTTAGTGGAGTCAGCGCTTTGAGAGTGGCCTCTAGCACACGGCGTATTTTCCGCCATAGATGCCGATTTTTGCGTTTTTATAGATATTCAAACGCGCGTGTGTTAAACCGCGTTATACGCGCTTCATCCGCGCGTCGTCTGCGCGTTTAAAATACGCCGTGTGCTAGGGACCTTTTTTTTTTTTTGGCAGGTGGAAAATCATCAAATAACCCCTCCCGCTCTTGGGTAGGGTGAAATGGAGTGTCTGACTTCTACTGACTAAAATCCATCCATGTTCCTTCTTTGCCCTTTGTGTTCCGTGGGTGCAGTATCTTTTTCAAACAGTCCCGCAGCTCAAACTAGGATTACCCTGTAATTAATATACGGATAATTTGTACTTGGCTTTTTCAAATCAAATCAAATCAGTTTATTGCATAGTCGTACATGTTGTACATGAGTTAGAATAATTTTAAAAGTATCAAACATGCACCCTGTAAGGGCACTGCAAAACAAAATACAAAATAATACAAACAAATTAATAGCATTAAATTACATTTCATATCATAGTAGTATGTCTTTAGCTCTATATTGAACAGTGGACGCTGTTTAATATAGATTTTAAGGAACGAGCTGCGCCACAACACCGTAATTCTCGCCTTCTTTACCAATCTATCCACGTTTCAAACTTCAATGAAGTATAATTTCCTATTCTCTGGGTGAAGCCAGACCTGACAGAATTCAGTCGCTTCGATGCAGAAACTGCCAACGCTTCTTGGAATTTCAATTTGTTCAATCCTTTGCCTTCCTAGTTTGCAATCTCATTTTCTTTTAAGGCTGCTCCCTCGAAAAAGCTTAAAAACAGCGTGCAGATGAAGCAGCTTTTCACCGGCACTTACAGAGAAATTACATCTGAGAATTTTTTTTAGAAATCTACATGATATGACACGTAATTTGGTTTAGCCAAAATTTTTCTATCGGTATCACATAATAAGAAAAAAAATCCACAAAATCACCTCCAAATCGTTGAGTTGAACCATTTTACTTCTTCATTTTTTAACAAAACAATATCAAAAAAATATCTACTGCTTTGCAATACAAAGGAAAATAATTTGGTTTTGTTACTTTTTAAAAACATGTATTATTTTAATTATAATAAATTATTACTCTTCTCTCCTTCTACTTCTAACTTCCACATATTATCCAATACTGTGGAGGTCAGATAGATGGTCCCTCCATCGAAAATACTTGTATTTAGCTACATCACGTTAACTGGCAACAGACCCCAACTTAGTTGGGAAAAAGGCTAAGCAGATTATGAAGCTCGATATACAAGGATTGATACTAAAATACGTTACTAAATAGCCCTGGGGGCCTAGACAAAATCCCTTTTCTGTAAGCGTTAACGCCAACGGAAAGATCAAATTGTATGGAGGTGACATTAGAGATGTCACGTGATGTCATCTCTAAAGCTAATATCAACTCAATACAATTTGATCTTTCCGTTGGCGTTAACGCTTACAGAAAAGGGATTTTGTCTAGGCCCCCTGTCCGTAGTTCCTGGCTACATTATTCAAAAAGACTAGAGTTTATATTTGAGCCAAAACAGCTCACACAAGCATAAAAGCTGCTAGCTACGACACTACAGTTTCGCATATCGCCACTAATGCAAGTACATAGAGTACACGCTATGGCGATATGTAGCGCCCGCTGAAAGCTTTAGCACGTCCTCACGTGCGAGAGCTTGTGTTTTGTTTCTGCATTGGCAACACTGCATCATGCGAGATGGGGTACAGATTTTGAATTTGGTTTTGGAATGTATTTGTTGTTTGTCATTTGTTTACGGTGGCGAAGTTTAGATACCTAATCATTGACTTATAATATTACTGCGTAAGGACTGGGCGGACGGCATGTTAAAATGACGCCACAAACGTGGTCCCAATAAGGTCTTTCCTAAGCCGAAGTGAACTAGTCCAGGATCGGCTCTCTTCGGGTGCGGTCGTAAATTTTATTAAAAGCTTTATTTATGTTCTATAAACCTCGAAAATGCCACGCCGCATAAACAAGGTTACGTTAACGAGCAGACTACACCAATTCTCTGTATGGCGAACGCGTCGAGCAAATGTTCGGACGACCGTATCTTTAGTTTTTATATCAATGTACCTAGTATTATTCATTAAGTTTACAGTTGTTTTATCAACCGACTTCAAAAAAGGACATGGTTCTCAATTCGGCTGTATGTTTCCTTTTTTTGTCTTTGTTACGGCATTACTCCGTAATTTATGAACCGATTTGAAAAACCATGAACCAATGTACCACAAACTATGTCCGTATCTGATGATGGGATTACAGGGAAATCGACGGAACCCTCAAATTTTATAGGCATTTGTTACGTTTTTCATGTATTTTCTAAAGGCGTTCAAATATTTTTCTATGACAGCTGCACTAGATATGGTAGTACCCAGTATTAACAACTGGGTTGTGGCGATCAGATAGGCAGTCGCTTCGTCCTCAGTACAGAGTGCAAGAAAGAAAAAAAAAGTGGCTTATCAGAGATTTGTTTTGAACTTAGGAAATACAGACTTGCATAAGCGGATAAACTATTACTTCACAGTACACTTTAACCCAGTTTAAACAAGCTAGTCATACTATCATCAATGAATAACTAACTCTGAATACAAAACTGTTACCTCACAAGGAAGTTACCGATTCATAAATACTGACTAGTGTTTGATTAGTCCTTTGAACCCAGTGAGCTGTTGACAATCATGCCTTTTGACCTGTCAGAATCTAAACGTCTTAAAGATAGTATTCAAAATGGTCGCTTTATGTCAGGAAGTGCTAAACACACAACTTATGAGGACGACTTTATCTTTAGAAAACCACCTTTTGTGTGTATCTTTTTGACTGCCTTGTCGGTCTAGTGGTCGCAAGCGCGACTGTTGAGCATGAGGTCCGAAGCTTGATTCCCAGATTGGACAAAATATGTTCTAATGGGTACACACCTCTGCCTTGCTTATCGGGGATACCAAAGCGTCATGTTATGCTTTGTTACAAGTTAGTTACTGATACATTACTGACGGGAAAAACAAACAAAACAAACCCTTGCCGCAATATTATTAATTCAGTAATCATTAAAACCCTCCTGGGCAAAGGTCTACCCCCATTCCATCCATTTACTACGATGATATGCTTCTTTTCGCCAATATCATTCTTCTCTCTCTCTAGTCAGTCCCTCATCTCTGAGGATCGTGGTCAGCATGTAGGTTGCATCTGGAGCGGATGATCTGCCTCAACCGGTTTCTGGCCAGCGTGTCTCTCACAATCGCATGGAATTTGGACGTCAAAGTTTCTTTTATTTGATCAGTCCATCTAGTTGGTGAAAGACCGTGCGATCTGTTGCCTTCTGTGTTCCCAACTGTAATCAAATTTCTCAAAGTATGTCTACATAATGGTGGACAAGCGAGTTTTTATGTGGAGCTGGCTCAGGATCGATGCATTGGTGCAGTTCAAGGTATTCTCAGCATTCGCCTCCACCACATCTCGAATGCATTAATCCTTTATCTTTCTCGAATATCATAATTGTCAATATATGAAACATAATTATTTGTGTTCAAACAAATGTCAATATATAAAACATAATTATTTGTGTTCAAACAAACGTTAATATTCTGTACTGCATATTATCAGGTCCTCAATCCATCGTCGAAGCGATGCGACACAAAAGCGATGCTTCGTTGATAGCTTTAAACACTCCTGTAAGCTGAGCTAATTCAGTATTTCCTTGTTTACGTTGTATTTTGGAAACAGGAAATGCCGTTGTCATAAATATCTATTTTATTATTGTACTGGTTATTGGCACAATATTGAGACGTTTTGGGGCCATTTTGTAACTAAGTAGTCTTATTTTATTTTATTATCATATTCTGCCTAGCCTTTTCCCAACTATGTTGAGGTCGGTTTTTAGTATAACCAGATGGAGCTGAATATCAGTTTTTTACATGGAGCTGACCTCCACAACCCAGTTAGGCCCGATTTCCACCAAAGCGGAGAGAAGCGGAGACGAGAGGAGATGTGCGGAAATCGGCCAATCACATTAGTTAAAATTTACATCTAATCTTTCGCCCTTCCTATGATTGTTCGAATTTGGCACATCTCCTCTCCGCTCTGCTCGACTCCGTTTTAGTGGATACCGGGCCTCAGTACTCCGTAATGCGATATCTTTTGCCAGAGTTTCGAACTTTCGACTGACTACTTGTAACGACTGGCAAATATCTACAAATGACAGCCGGGACCAACGGATTGGATAATAAAAGTAAAAGCTTTGAATTCTGCTTCGCTTTTAAATCGACTTCCAAAAAGGAGGAGCTGGTCCTCTATTTGTATTTTTTTTATGTATGTCCGCGTATATCTCCGTCAATTGCGGACCGATTTTCAAAATTCTTTTTGTTATACTTGTAGATACATGATCACTGTCCGTTGCTTATTGATGACTACATATTTTTACTTTACTGTGGACACTTTTATCGTGGACACCTTGCTACATCTAATAATAATCTTAGCATGAAAGATGCAACCAAGGTTTGGTAACAATATTCTGATTCGTAAGAGTGTCCATGGAGTTTCTTGCCTGTTGTTCTTCATAGAGATTTACGCTAGGGAATAGGCAACTACAGTACATTCACAGTTATTATGCCTTGTGACTGGGAGTGTAGCTTCTTTTATTTTGAATTTGTTCGATTATTCAAAAGTGCCTGTAACCGGCCTATTTGAAATAAATGTAATAAAAAAATACTACAGTTTTCGTTGTCTATTCCACAATTCTCGCTCTAATACTAAACTGAACAAACCTCTTACGTAATATCACCCACAATCTTAATACCACAAAGTATTCACCAACGAGTTTTTACATCACCCCTGCACTTAATTACGCGAGAACAAAGCGAGTGTCACAATTGTCTACTAAACGTGTTGTGAATGGCTGTAGATGTCACCCTCGCACTTTGCAACACACTGTATATGATAGTAATTGTACACTGTCGTGCGTGCTCTTTAGGGCTGGCTGTCATATTAAATATTTAGGAGTAAAGTTGTAGGGTTCATTTTGTTGGCCGGCTTTGTATGTTACTGTCTCGTTTGATATAGCTTAATGCTGCTCACATATTTATGTAACACTAGCGGGCGTCACGTGGTTTCACCCGCGTAGTTCCCGTTCCCGTGGGAATACAGGAATAAAAAGTAGCCTATGTCACCCGGGAATAGTGTAGCTTTCCAACAGTGAAAGAATTTTTCAAATCGGTTCAGTCGTTTTTAAGTTTATTCATTACAAACATACACACACACAAAAATAAAAATCTTCCTCTTTATAATATAAGTGTAGATAACATCACGCATGTAATCCCCGAGAGGTTTAGCAGAGGTGTACCCATTAGTACATTCACATTTCGGTAGTGATTTTTAAGGTTAATTTAATAGGGGCGAGCCTATTGCAGTCAACCGGGCACAAACCCAGACTTCGTGGATGCTACTGAGAAAATCTTCATGGAAAAAGCCAATAACACTTTACCCTGTTACCCTGGACCTCACCAACGAGGCAGTATGTACATATTTACCTTTATACTCTTAATAATAACTGCGGTTCGGGTCAATCTGTGTTTTTCTAGGTTGGACCATGGATGTGTGTCGGATGCCGTATGACGATCTTTGGCTGTCGTTACAGGTATTCAGTCGTCTGAACGTCTAACAACCAGTCTTACGAAATGCTCAATACTAACGCGGTTGTGGAGGTCAGATAGGCAGTCGTTCCATGTAAAATATTGAGAGGTCAAAATTGGCCTGAACTGTTTCGAGAAAAGGATAGTAGGCCGTGCCGCTTTATTGCTCGACTTGCCAGGTTCACTGCCGTGCCCCCAGATATTCAGCTGCATCCGGTTGGATTAGAAGCCGACCCCAACATAGTTGGGAAAAGGCTAGGCAGAAGCTGATGGAAGATATGCTACGCCGACCAAAATAAATTAAGATAAGGGCAGAAGAATGATGATACGGCAAATTCTCGTCTCGTCGATTTGATAAAAATATTTTGCAAAAAGCCATATTTTACAAATAGGTTGCTAACCTAACAAGTGCCTGCTCTATTTTCCTAACCAATTAACAGGAAAAGCCTCCCGATATTTCCTTTCTTACCTTCCATTATATTTTCGCTCCCAAAATAACAAATGAAGCGGCCAACCCTAATCAAAGAAGTTCTGAATGACACTTACTTAGTTGTCAATAACACTTTTATTACGCTTTGTATGGCAGAATGGAAAGTCAAAGGTAGGGGGGTGATGAGGGGGTGTAAAGTGGGGGTGGGCAGGCGGGAAGGGGATCGGTATAGGCGTTTATGTAACTATGGTTTTAAGGGTTGAAGGTTGCTGGCTTTTTGTGTCTTTGTTCTTGAATAAACATATTGTACGGATCATCAACATGTGTCCAGCTTTGTTACAAGTGTGTTTGGTTCGACGGCACGTTTGGCGAAGTGGCTTAAGCAGTTGACTGCTGCGCTACGTGTCGCGAGTTCGATCCCCGTACGGAACAAATATTTGTATGGCCTACAGATACTCGTAGTTGTTTCGGGTCTGGGTATTTGTGTATGCGAGTTAAAAATGTCTGTGATCACGTCCACGATATAGGAAAAGTTCCTAGTGTGGGGCAAAGTTAAAAAAAAATATTCCCTATTCGATTTCCACAACAACTCTTGAAAAAACTGTTTGTCACATTTTCGTTCTCACAACTGCCAAAGATCTTTAAACAGCTGCCGAGACCAACACTGCATAGACAGTTGGTCTAGGAGGCGGTGGGGTGCTTTCAGAAGCACGAAGGATTCTAGGGGATGGTCGTTAGTTAACCATCTGACGACTAAGTTTATTTATTAATTTATTGTTGGTTGTATTATTGTTGGGTTGGTGTTTGTTGTTTTTTTGTTTTATTTAGACAATCTGTAAAAACATCACATTTATTCCTCAGGTAAAAGTTAACAAGTGATTGAAAAACCGGCCCTTAATATAATGTACTTTGTAGTCCTGGAGGTACTGGCCAATCTTTGCGAAACGCACACTAAATGAATATTTACTTAGGATTTTATGCGATGCGTAGCGCTAGCGCCCACGTTTCTACTCTCAGGAGGCGTAATAAAAGCCTTAACTATTAATAGAATGGTGTTATTAAAGAACATAACGTGCAAGACGAAAATAAGTGAAGAGGCATCTTGAACGGGCCCAGAAATAAAGTATTGCAGAAACTGTTTACGTCTACTTTCAAAGCTCTAAATTCATACTTTCGGCTGAAGTTACGGCCATTTCCTACTCTGTATCACATACTGTTGGATATATTTAAATAAAATGTGACTTCGCTTGAATATTGATTATATTTGGTACAGAAATCGGTTACAATATAAATTAAAACTAGTAGGTACTAGGCGTGCGTTGCTGTCCGAATCTGTAGGCGAGAGTGCGCGGCGCGGCCGCCGACCCGATCAGCTGAGACCTCTCCTCCCGCGTCCCCCGCCGCTGCTCGTTCACGCGTATGATGCGTGAACACATACTGTTATAAGATTAGTTAGATGGCTGAATTAAAAATCAATGACAACAGGATTGGTCAGTTATTCCTACTCCCTTTGTGTTTTCAAACTCATGAATCCGAAAACGTGACAGTGGCAGTGGGCGTTGACGTTGCGTTGGAAGGCCTCCCACTAGATGGACCGATGTCCTGGTGAAGGTTGCGGGAATCCGCTGGATGTGAGACGCACGGGACCGGTCAATGTGGCGACACTTAGGGGAGGCATATGTCCAGCAGTGGACGTTTTGACGATGATGATGATGGTGATGAATCCGAAAATAATTGGGAGTATGCTTTACTTCGAAATTTCGAGTTAGATTCGGAAGGGTCCGTACGGTCTTAGAGGAATGAAATAAAATGTTAATTAATTGTAGAAAACTTTTGTACGTCAAAAAAAGACGTCCAAAAAGACGACAGAGGGAGAGCAGATTGGTCGTCATTCGTACTCGATTCTCCTCGAAAAATCTCATGAATATTTCAATAAAAAAAGAGAAAAAGTGCTGTGAGTTTGATTTAAACTCGTAATGAATACAAAATACACATATCTGGGCCACTACTAAATCACCATAATCTATGAATTTCATACGCATAAATTAATATCCAAAAACGCTTTTCCAGAAACTATTTCAAATCAATCGCACAAAAGATGTTATCTATCCTAATGGACATATTTTTAGAAAGACACGCCATGTTATTCTGTTTTCGTATTTTTCTCTATTTTTTCTAGGAAACAGGTGCTATTGACCGCAATTATAAGGTCAGTGTGATAAAACCTAGACCAAATGGCCTAGTCTAGTAACAAATAGGTCCGTACGTCTGTTCTGACGGGGCTAATACCATTCGTTATATAGATAACGGTTCGGTTTCTGTATCATCATAATCGTTCGGAAGCTTTTCGGGGATTACCCCGGTAAATGGGTTGCGGAGATCAGGTGGTAGTTCAATGTGAGATTCAGATGTTTTTGATTAGTCTGGGAGTTAATACAAACCTAATAATTTTTGTTTGTCTAGTTGTAATTTAGAAAAAGATAAGTACCATATTTTTTTTAATACATTAACTGATACCTGTCTGTATCCTGCTGTTTGTTCCCCACTAGAATCTTTTTTTGCAATTCCTGAGATATTTTTGTCTAGTCGATTTTTAAATTGGTTTACATTTTGGAAAACATCTTTCTGGAGCTTACTCCATACTCTGACTGTTCCGTTGCTTTATATTTTAATTGAAAGAATACGTTTAAAAAATTTAATTACTTTACTTAAATATAAATTTTAAAATGCCGTCAAAAAATTCTTCCTCAACGCTGTTGACATTGTCCCCAAGAGATTAGCAACATTGTCTCATTGTACAACAATTTAACGCTATACGTCTGGCCAAGGTAAAAGCCAGCCCTTTCCCAAAGGAAATTTTAAAATGCTTAGTTGACACTTCTTGTGTCCCACTAAGCATTTTGAAATTTCCTTGCTGTGAGCACTAAGACCCCACGCTTTGAAAGTAGATTTCTTGGCGTTGTTTGTATCATAAATTCATCAGAGATCTATCATCATTCATCAAATCATTATTTAGTGAATTCAACTTTAGCTTGTTTTTGACAAGTCTTATTAAAGGTAAAAAAATAGGGTGTAAAAGTACCCTTAACGCAAACGTGGGGCACTTGTTCTCTCCATCATTGCGATAATTTTTTTGTTCTAGACCATACCTGAGAACCTCCTAGTTACGGAGATATTGGGGGTCAAATTTCCAAAAGGTTCACTGCTGTTTTTGTAAATACTAGTTTTTCAGGTTATAACTTTACTTACATTATCTCCATGACCCGTTTACTATTCAAAGCATCCACTAGCACAATGTTTTAACAGTGCTACATTGAGTTTTACCGTAAAATGAGATTTTTGACCCAAAAAGTCGTTTCCCAGCAAACATTTTTGCGTAGGGATACTTAGTTTGATGTACAAAATGCTTGGTTGACGGCTGTGTGATGGGTTGATTTACACCCTGTATACATAATTAAAAACGTCCACATCTGGACATAATAACAAAAATAATAAGGTATATAACTGGTTTTCTGAAAGCATACAGCTGCTACTTTTCTCAAAAAGCAGAACCTTCTCCTTTCAAACGAAATACAGAATTGCAGAAACAAACTTTTATTTTGTCACACAAAGTACTTAAGAAATTCTAAAAGCAAAGATTTTCTCCGAAAAGTTTCTTTCAAAAGCGTTGAATTTTACCTTAAAATTAAGGAAAAGAGATCGCAGAAAGGTCTTTCTGTAACAAACTTTCGGAAAATCTCGGTAATCCTCGAGTACCCGAACTTATTGCTAAGTATGTTGGTATAAGAAGGCTTTAATTTAATTAAAAAGTATATTTTTCCTCTATTTCTTAGGCTTCTGGAATATTGCTGCTTTCAGAAAAGACACTAATAGATAACACGAAAGTTTTTTCCTCGGCGTTCTTATGATCGTCCCGTTCATATAATGTCGTTCATTTGTTTGGAAAACAGAATTGCGAGCTCTGCCGGTACGTCGATGGATTTCTGGTTTCACCGAACATTCGAATGTGAGAATCGCGTAGTTTTGCGACGATCTCTTTGGCTCATCTTTGGTTTGAGTGTAGTCTTCGAATCCGTGATCAAATATACAATTACTTATGTTGCGTAATAGTTAATATTATATTATATTATACGTTTATATTGTCTCACTGCAGGGCGAAGGCCTCCCTTCCCTCTTTCAACTTTTCGCGATCTAGTGCGATGGTAGACCAATCCTTTGTGAAAGAGTCCAGCTCATCCTTTGCGATGTTCTCATAAGATTCAAAATTCTATCATTGCATGTGCCTAGGAAACACAAACTAACTACCTATAATATTTTCTTGTAGCTAATGTAAAAATGACGGCACGGTTGGCGCAGTGGCTAAGCGATTAGACTGTTGCGCTGCGTGTCGCGGGTTCGATCCCCGCACGGAACAAATATTTGTATGGCCTACAGATAGTTGTTCCGGGTGTTTTTGTTTGTGTATGTGAGTTTAAATGTTTGTAAACGCACCCACGATACAGGAGAAATTCTTAGTGTGGGGCAACGTTTAAAAAAAAAAACTTGTTAAAACAAAAGCTTGCAGTATTGAAGGACTAACACTAATTAGAACTTGAGTCTCGAGTCTGCAAGTAAATCTCGAATTTCTCAAGAAATCTAAGGTAACAGAGATGAACTGGAAAACAACTTGTGCTACTATTTGTTTTCCAATTAGGAGTCACTGAGAGATTTTATTTTTCTTGTTATTTCCTTTTATACTTAACATTATTTTATAAATAAATATTTGCGCATTTAGTATCATCATCATTTCAGCCATAAGACGTCCACTGCTGGACATAGGCCCCAGAAGGGGGGAATTTGTCATAATCGCCAAGCTTGGTAGGCGGGTTGGCGATCGCAGTATGGTCGTTTCGAAGGCACAGAGAACGCTGCTGCCCATTCTCTGGTAAGTCCCTTAGTCGCCTATTACGACACCCACGGGGAGATATGGGATGGTGCTATTCTTAACGTCCGACACCATACGGAACAAGGAGTAAATAGTAAAATGCACAAAAGAGATTACTTACCCTAATTTGGTGTGATTTCGTCATAAATTAAGGTCAGCACTGCTAAAACTAAAAATATTCGTCAATTAACCAACAACAACGCCAACGCCAACTTAAACTTTTTTATTTTTCTTTTTTGTATCTATTTTTTAATATTTTTTGTGCGTTGTATGTTTACTGCTTTTTTATTGTATGTATCTCATGTTTCTGCGACAAATAAATATTTTTTCTTTCTTTCTTATTGGAAGGAAAAAAAGATAATGAGAACACACAGTTTTACAAAACTGACGCGCGTTATGGCAGAAACGTCAAATAACTGACCGGTAACGTGCTAACTGGTGTTTAAAGGGCCAGTTAAGTTTATTCACTGGTTAGAGAGTTTAACTGGCCGTTAGAGCTTATCTGTCTATTAAAAAATTGAGATTCTTGTTAACTGTGGAATTAACCTTATCTCGTCGTTTAACTGACTATTGAAAAATCGGCCTTATTGATAAAGGCAACTTTAGTCCAGCCTACTAACAGCCTATTTACTTGCTTTTGAGCTTTCTTTAGCTGCTTTAGCGTTTTAGGATGTTAATAACTTACCTAAGTGAACGGATTATCCTATATCCTCCTACAGGTCATAGTTTCCCAAATCCATAATAACTGTAAACTCCTAAAAAGGTCATACAGACTTACACATTTGTTGTATTAAGTACTAGCTTATTCCCGAGGCTTCGCTCGCATGGAGTTCGGCAAATGTCCCACTATATCGTACTAACGAGATAAAACGTATTAGATGTGTTTATCCAGGTTAGACAATCTGTATGTCTAAATCCAAATCCGGTTACTAGTTTTTTGCGGAAAAGAGTAACTAACTCACAAACGCGATTCTAATAGTAGTAAAATAAGATAGTTGGGATTAGTAATATATAAAACATACAGTCACTACTATTAATACTGAAAACGGCATATTTACCATGTTTACTTAATAAATATATGAAATTTAAAGGAAAAATATATATTAAATAAAGAAAATAATAATATGTATACAATTATATATACCTATATTATGATATTTATGTTTAATAAATATCGGGAACTCGAAACAATAAGTAAACATGGTAAATATCTCGTTTCCAGTATTAATAGTAGTATCAGTGACCAGGTTAAAAACTTATACTATACAGTCAGTAAGACTTGACAAGTAGATCTCTGTATATATGATCAAAAAAATTTAGTACAATCCACATGGTACAAAAAAAACATTGTTCCCAAAAAATATATATTTTCACAAAAGTGTCCGCAACATTCGTACCTTTCCTTACTTACCTCATACCTTCCAACACCGCATTTAACTCATATGAATATTTATGCTGTCGACAGTACTCACTTAGGAGGTACATCACGAAGCCACAGAGTAGATTTGTACAGAAGGACGACGAGCGTCAAACTATGGTCAGAACCAAATGCCTAATAATCGGCCTATGCGTTTGGTCTCTAGAGTGCTACAAAGGAACAATATACATATAACATATACAGTGTGTTTGGTATCTGTCACCGATATTCATTTCTATCGAAAAAATATTATAAATATTCCTAACCCCACACCCTACGAATGACAGGCATCTTGCCATCAGCCATGCCAGGCAGCTGCTATCCTACTGTTTCAGAGAAAAGCTAGTATACACAATATCAAGGTATATGTTTTAGCTCGGTGCTGACCTTCTGTATCTAATATATTCTGTGGAGACAGTCCACCACAGTATATATATTTATGCAAACCTCATGGCTTCATTTAAATAAATTTCTTTTAGCTCGATAATCCTTCGGAGCTCTGCCTTTCCGTAATATTCATAAATATTTAACTTTTGGGACTAAATGTCGGTTCGAAGTGATTTTGTGGGTTGTATTTCAATTACTTTTGAGTAGTAGGTTTACAATTGTAATTAGGTCAGTACAAATTAGCCGCCTACTCATTTTTTTTTACTTTAACTGTACTCCTCTTTGCGTCGTATTCCTTATTACTGAAGGGCGGATTCCCTGACGTGAAGTCTTCTTGAAAACGTGGAGTTTGGTACAACAAAGATGGACCTAACCCACACAGCAGTGGGTGAAGTCGGACTGTAGATGACGTTTTGCCATCTGTGTGTATCAACGGCATTGCGAAGCGCGTCGTGGAGTATGTATCCAGTGACAAGCTAATTTCACCGAAGATTAATCTTCGATGACAGTCTGCGGCTCTGTAACTTTTAAACACTTTTAGGCATTGGATGAGCATACAAATTACTGAGTCGTTTTTTTATCATTATTTATTTTTAAGGACTTTTATACAGGTGTACATGTCAGTCCCATCAGACATTATTATGCAAATCGTAACCACTCAAACTTAGTTAAATTATAAGCAGCTCCGGAGCTAGGTGTCGACAAAATATGATGGAACATGCAAACATCAGCTCGTCGTAAATAAATGCTTAATCGTTGCAATATAAGTGTCTTTGAGTCAGAAAGTCAAAGCATCAAGACTACGTACTAGGTTAAGCTATCAAATATTATATACTAGCTGATGCCCGCGGCTTCACCCGCGTGGATGTCGGTCAAATTATATACTAAAACCTTCCTCTAGAATGACTCTATCTATTAAAAAAACCACTTCGAAATCCGTTGCGTAGTTTCAAAGATTTAAGCATACATAGGGCCGGACAGACAGCGACAGCGACTTTGTTTTATACTATGTAGTGATAATAATATCATACTTATACTATTTATTTTTGTTACAGGACACAAGGACACATGTGGTTGTGGAGTTGTATGAGACTGAGAAGTCCTATGTGGAAGCCCTGGAGATATTAGTTAAGGTAAGATTTTGTCAATCATCATCAGTAGGTACGGTCAGCATCAGAAGTAGCTTAACATTTGGGAAATTAAATTTTTGATGTACAGGACTCCAGCTGTTATTTTTAATATTTCAGAACATTATTCTTTTAAATATTCCTTACTCTTCAATAATTTGTTAGTAACGAGTAATATTTAACAAGTTTTTATTAAAAAACCTGCTTTGTAACTTTAAATAGTGTTAAGCTACTTCTGCTGCTGACCGTACATAATTATTATAACACGAAATCCTCCGCCGCGACAGTGTGTCGGTTCGCGATAATCTCAAAAGCTACAACACCGATTTTCATGCCGTTTTCAGCAATGGTTAGAGTGGTTCTCGATCTCGAGGGAGGTTTTAGTATATAATTTGTCCAACATCTACGCGGGTGACATTTTTTATCGTGGGCGCGTTTACTGATAGTTGTTCCGGGTGTGTGGTGTGTGTTACCAAACACCCAGACTCGGAACAACTATCTGTAGGCCATACAAATATTTGTTCCGTGCGGGAATCGAGCTCACGACACGCAGCGCAGCAGTTAATCGCTCAGTCACTGCGCCAACCGTGCCATCGACATGATATATGAAAAGAACTTTGAAAGGGGTTTATGACAGTCAAGAAGATAAGAAAGTGGTCGTCTTGTCTGCTATTTCAACTTCTGGAATATTGTGATGGATCAGAGCTTCGCTTAGAGACTATGGCAAAAAATGATGAATAACATTAATGTTGTGAACATTAGGTCTTCTCGAAGATACATACATTATAACATGACGCCTGTAATCCCCGAAGGGTTAAGCAGAAATGTACCTAATAGCACACCCACATTTCGCCAGTTATGTTTTAAGTCCCATGTAATAGGGGGCGAGCCTATTACCATCAACCTGCCACAAATACAGACTCCGTGGCTGCTAATGAGTTTCTGATGAAATAACCCAATAACAGCCCGACCAGGTAGGGAAGTGAACCCAGGACTTCATGCTCAACAGTCACGCTTGCAACCACTACACCAAGAGGCAGTCTTCTCGAAGAAGATTTGAAATTAACGAAGACTGTGGCAATGATAAAGTTATCTCAACGAGTTTTCGCAACAAAAAAGACCAGTCAAGTGCGAGTCGGACTTGCACATGAAGGGTTCCGTACCATTGTAGTACATATTGAGACATTTTCCATATTCTTTTAGCACCATTGACTTATAGGTTTTTGCTGTAATCCTATAAGTGTTGAACTCATTTTCTGTATTTTTATTCAAAATTTTACGCTCAGTAGTTTTGGAGATAAGGGGAATGGTCGGACAGACCGAAAAACACACGAGTGATCCTGCAAGGGTTCCGTTTTTCTTTTCAGGGTACGGAATCCTAAAAATTATGAAAGTATTCTTATAGAAAATTAAGATCCACTGTTCTTTGTTTCAAGCCCTTTGTACAATGGCTGCCATTGGTAGTATGTCATTGTTTTATTGATGGATGGATTGCTGTCTGCCACGATAGAGCTTTTGTTTATAGTGAAAGCTTTGCTACGGATAGGCTTAGATAATAATATCTGCCTCGTTGGTCTAGACTGACAGCATCTAGGCACGCGGTAGGACATTGGGAAAGTCACCTCTAATTAAGGATTTAGATAATGAAATATCATCAACATGTTATTGTATGTTATTATTATTCCCTTTATGTATTTTCATACAAATTTAGTACATTGACTGCCTCGTTGGTCTAGTGGTCGCAAGCGCGACTGCTGAGCATGAGGTCCTGGGTTCGATTCCCGGGTCGGCCAAAGTGTTATTGGCTTTTTCCATCAGGAATTTTTCAGTAACAGCCACGGAGTCTGGATTTGTGCCCGGTTGATGGCAATAGGCTCGCCCCCTGTTACATGGGACTTAAACATAACTGGCGAAATGTGGGTTTACTGTTAGGTACACCTCTGCCTAACCCTTCGGGGATTACAGGCGTGATGTTATGTTATGTTTAGTACATTTTTAAATATTTCTTACAAAAAACAATTAAAAATACAAAAAATTGTAGCTCACCGATATCGGGATTAGGGTCCAAGCTACTGGCGGTCAGGGCTCCAGAGAAAGGAACCTCCTAACAATACGAGCCGTGTCCAAGAGTACCGCTCTCTGCTGCCTAACGAGAGCGACCTGAGGTGTTGCTTCGCTCTCTCTCTCTCTTATTATTATTATTATTATTAATGTCCCCACTGTAAGGATACAGGCCTCCTCTCTTTGAGAGGAAATGGACTGTAATCTACCACGCGGGCCCAGTGCGGATTGGTAGATGTCACAAGTCTTAAAATTTTTGTTCTAGGACATGCTGATTTCCTCACGATGTTTTCCTTCACCGTTTTTGAGAGCAATGTTGATGAAATAAATTACACAAAGTAATGCGCCTGCCTGGGTTCGGATCCACGACTTACTGTTCGTAAGTTGAGGCCGCCACCGCTGGGCCACCACAGAGCCGCCATTGCATGAAATATATTATTATAATGGGATACGAGACCGTCGCTTCTCGTACAACATGGCCTCGTTATGTCGAGATTTCCCGTACAATGAGCGATCTGCATGTAGTGTTGAGGCCTAGCTTGATTGATCTTCGTGCGTACAAACATCATCATCAGCCTATAATGTTCCCACTGCAGGGACTCAGGCCTCCTCTCTAGGATAGGGATGGGCTAAGATACACCACGCGGGCCCAGTGCGGGTTGGTAGATGTCACAAAATGTCTTCGAATTTTTGGTTTGGTTGGAATTTTTGGTTTTCCTTTACCGTTTTGTTGTTGAATACGAGACCGTCGCTTCTGGTATTCCAGAGGCCCAGTGGTGGGCTAAGCACTAAGCATGAGTTCCTGTGTTTTATTCCCAACGGTGGGAAAAAAAGAGCTAAGTGTTAATGGATTTCATTCCGTTCCATCAGGACTCTCTTAGTAGTAACCAGACATCTGGATCTGTGTTTCATTGATGACAATAAGCTTACTCTCTATTACATAGGACTTAAAAAAATCTGCTAAAACTTTCTAGGATAAATAGTTGTAATGTTAAGTTAAATCTGGTTAGGAACTTAAATATCCTGCAAACATAAACTAACATTCAGTACTTCAAAGAATACTTCTTAATCTTTCCAAAGTATTTCTCAATAAATTTGAAATTCTCAACTACATTCATAAACCATGTTTACTGATTGTTTCGAGTTCCCGATATTTCGGCGTTGTTACAAGCACCATGATCACGGATAAACTGAAGTCAAATAATAGTGCTAGTGACCATGTCAGTTTAAAATCTTATACATTCATAAAGTATTGCACCGTTCTTGGAATCCTTCTTTCAAAGATCTTTCAAAGTTTGAACTCAAGCTCTAAAACTCTTAGGTCTCACCAGCGATGTTTATGGTTAACTGAAAGGAATTATAATTATAACATCACGCCCGTTACCGTCGAAGGGTAAAGCAGAGGTTATTAGTTAGTATACCCACATTTCGTCAGTTATGTTTAAGTCCCATGTAATAGGGGGCGAGCCGATTGCCATCAACCGGGCCCAATTCCAGATTCCGTGATTGCCACTGAGAAATTCCTGATGAAAAAACCCTATATCACTTTATCCGACCTGGGACTCGAACCCAGGACCTCGTGCACTGCAGTCGCGCTTACAACCACTAAACCAACGAGGCAGTCTTATCAAGAAATATGATGTAAGAAAATATCTTAAGATATTTTATTAAAGTAAATGTAACATAATGTTGAAATAATATGACACATTTTTCGGTAACCCCTCGCTTAGGGGATTACTGAAATGACAGCTGCCTTCTACGTTGTCTCTCCACGTGTAAGTAAAGCCTTAACCGTAGTTTCAAGACCGAATTGGGTTAAGAGGACGATATTCATTGGAAAAATGTGGCGGTACTCATTTGTAACTATTTGTTTTCTCGTTGGGGCAAGGAAGCATAAGCAATGTAAAAATACAAAAACGGGTTGCACTACGGGAGTGCCGGCCGAAGTAAAAATTTGAACATTAACGTTGTGCATTTTTAAATATTTTGGAATGTTTAGGGAATAATTTGCACAAATTGCTTTATTTATCAGCATAACAGTACTATCATTTATGTGGTTAAATACAATATCAATTTATTGCGCTATCGTACACAAACATGACAATTTATATACTTAACATAAAAATTAACACTTCAGAACTATCTGATCACATACCGAGTTTCCTCCGTGCCTCGGAAACCACGTTATGCTGTTGGTCCCTGCAGTCTCAATTGTAGACCTTTGACAGTCGTTACAGGTTCTCAGTAGGCCAAAATTCTGTCAACCAGTCTTACCCTTATGAGTATCCTATTATCCGGTACTGACTGGGATGTAAAATACTGATATTCAGCTGCATTCAGTTCGAATGGAAGCCCCCCCTTAACATGGTTGAGAAAAGGTTAAGCAGCTGATGATAATGTATCGGGTAGTCCAAACTTTTCTTTTTGTAATCACCAAATGACTCCTCCCGCTCTGGGCAGAGCGGTAGGGGGCATCAGACTTCTACTGACTATAAACCACCCATGTTCCTTCTTAGCACTTTCTGCCGAGGCTGCGGTATCTCTTTTGAACTACCCGCAGCCCTGACGGGGACACCATTCCTGTAAAAGGGTACCGTGGTGCCTAGTCTGAGTCATGGATGTCAGATAGGCAGTCATTATCATCAGCCTATAATGTTCCCACTGCAGGGACTCCGGCCTACTCTGTAGGAGAGGGATGGGCTATAATCCACCACGCGGGCCCAGTGCGGGTTGGTAGATGTCATATGTCTTCGAATTTTTTGGTTCTAAGACATGCCGGTTTCGTCACGATGTTCTTCCTTCACCGTTTTGAAAATGATTGGCAGTAGTTTTATGAAATTTGATTGCATCAGGTTAGACTGGAAGCCCACCCCAACACGGTTGATGATTAGGCAGATGATGGTATTCGATTTTCGTAGGTTCCTTGGTTCTTAAACAGTTGATGTTATTAATATTCAACCAAGCAAACATCAAGGAATTTCGCTAAAACTTTACAAACGGAACTGTCTGTTTTTCCTCAACACTGAAATCAGTATGGAAATTAATTGTAAGTCGTAAAATTATTATAATAACTCAGTAACTCAGGCCGCCAGTTAATCTGGCTGAAATTAGCCGCGGACTGACAAATTCGCTATATTTATGTAGTCGACGAAAACCCAGGGTTGTCGACTTGTCGCCGTAGACTTTCTGATCAATCTTGATGTCTTCTCTGGGTTTCTTTGTTCGTGAATTAATGAGCTGTCGAAAGGTCGTTAATTTGTGAATTTTGGTCCTTTTGTTATGTTTTCAGGGGTGGTAATTGTACTGTCAGTCAGTGGGGGTCTTTATTTTTGTTCATTGAAATGTAGGATTTGAAATATTACAGCTTTTAATTTGAATATTACCTGATGATTTCGTAATTCACGGGATTTTGGTGTTGTATTTTGTGATTAGACAGGTTCGCTCCCTGTTATGTGTGATTTAAAAAGTACTGCCGAAATGTGGGTGTACTATTAAGCACACCTCTGTCTTACCCTTCGTGGATTAAAGTCGTGATGTTGTTATGTTATTTTTTAATTCAACATATTCCTACTGAAACGGGTCCAATGACATCCTACTAACAAAAATTCTCTATCTATGCTAATGTGCATCTTTACAATGTACAGTCAGTACCCAGTATTACCTGACCCCTCGTATAAAGAAGAATAGGGCAAGGGGATGTAAGAAGAGGGGTCAGGTAATGCTGGACGCTTGCTGTTCTTAGCCTCAAAACGCTTCTTCCAGCACGCTACTTCAACTGCACGAGTAATCACCAGCCAATTCAATCTAAAAGTAAAAAAGAACTACCTACCACCCTTACAAAAGGAAACGTCCCATTTAACCGAAAAACGAAGAAAAAATGCAAAACACAATAGCAGCCACTTTTTATTCCCCTTCCTGAATTGGAACGGTTGTATTAAATTGACCAGCCCTAATGCCGCTGTGGTTTTCCCACTCAAATTTTCCGCTCTACCTTTCCATCATGTGGGTTGGACTATTTATTGTCACCGGTGTTCCCCCTTTGCGTTATCCCCCCCCCTATTCCCCTTAAACCCGAAAATAAAGAACAGAAGGCCCGGAATTAAAACACAATGAGAAATCCGAAAAAAAACTAACACACACAGGTTTCTACTGTTGATGCAGAATTCTTACGTGTGGTCGAAGTAATAATAGCACCGCAATATTTAATAAAATGAATATTCTTTGCTCAAAAATCCCTCTAGGTGTCATGTACAACACATAAAGTTACAACAATTTGTCAAATTTCCTAAATAGGTTTTCAAATCCATCGCATTATTAAGTAGGTACAGTCAGCATCAGAAGTAGATTAACACTACACACAGTTTCAAAGCAGGTGTTTTAATAAAATCTTTTTAGATATTACTCGTTACTAACAAGTTATTAAAGAGTCAGGAATATTTTAAAGAATAATCTTCTGAAACATTAAAAATAATAACTGGAGTCCTGTACTATCGCGGACACTCCCGCCTGACCACCACTAAGCTCATATTTGCTTGCACTTACAACATGAAGCGCTCTCTAGCTCCGCCCCGCCTTTGTATAGAAATAATGAATGAAATACAATAGCGTTCCACCGCACTGACGAGTCCGACGCACGCCGAACGAGAGTTATTGTTATTTTCAAACTGCCATTATTAGAAAAAAAACTTAAACTGAATTTGACTTTCGTTACTAATGGTGCGTGTGTGTTGGTTTGGTAATTGTAAATTAAAAACTCAATGATTTCTGTGAGTAATTTTAAATTTATTATAAGAATCTTATGAAATCCCATGCTATTTAACAGGCAATTGTAAGCGTGTTCTCTAAATCGGCTTTAACGATTTCGATAAAATTTGAAATAATGGGGCTTTAGGGGGGTGAAACGTTGATCTAGCCAGCGGGCCTAAAATAGCCGCTTTTGGAGAACATAATATGAATCACATTAAAAATTTAAAATTCTTAAAATGGACTTTATGTTTATGACTATAAAGTCCATTTTAAGAATTTAACATTTTAACGTGATTCATATTGTTTTTTTTATTTTGGGACTCAGCTCAGCGATTTGACTGATGTTAAATCCCTGTCCATGCAAAATTATAATTTAATTTTGTTCTTCGTGTATGAGATTTCTGGAAGACATTATGCACAAAATGTTCTAACACAGGTTCTCAGGAGTCCAATATTATTGCACAGGTTAACGTTTAGTCAATCAAAGGTCAGGTAAGCAGAGCAATGGTCAATAGTCTAGTCGACAAGTTGAAAATGGTACAAAATAGAGATACTGCTCTTAAAATTATGTGCGATAGCTCATTGGATCCGGAATGACGTCTAGAAAAATGTGCCAAAAGCGTGTATTAGCACATAAAAAATTGCAAAAGTTATAAACAATTAAAGATGAAAAGAAAATGGTATTTCGTTTTTTGCCAATATTTAATAAACTATTAATATTTAAGAAATTTCAAAAAAAGATTCTGAAAGAGGAGGAAATTTCCAATAAAAAACTCCTAACTCCCGGAACTCTATCTCCATTATTTATAATTTTAATTTAAGCTGAAAATAGGTCTGCGCGTGACATTTTTAGGATGCGCGCGTGGCGTCAAAAGCGAGTACGGCACATTAATTAATTTATTTAAGGTATTGAATTTTTTTTTTTAAATTTGAAAAAAATATGGTGTGTTCTGAACACTATAATTAATTTATTCCCGTTGGAAATTTTACTTAAAGTTAATTTTTCAACAAGTTAAACAATTGTTAACTAACGAAATTTTCTCGAACGACCGTCTTAATTGTAAGTGAAAAAAAATGTTTAAATGATACATACTTAACAAGATCGTGCCATAAAAGTTAAAAAAATATTTATACTTTGTTTATAACAATTTTTTTACTTAAACAAAAACTTAAAAATCCAAGTAATGTTGTTTAAGTAAAAAAATTGTTATAAACAAAGTATAAATATTTTTTTAACTTTTATGGCACGATCTTGTTAAGTATGTATGTAAGAAAGGCTCTACGAAGCGAAAATTTTTTACGACCATTATTTAAACATTTTTTTTCACTTACAATTAAGACGGTCGTTCGAGAAAATTTCGTTAGTTAACAATTGTTTAACTTGTTGAAAAATTAACTTTAAGTAAAATTTCCAACGGGAATAAATTAATTATAGTGTTCAGAACACACCATAATTTTTTCAAATTTAAAAAAAAAATTTAATACCTTAAATAAATTAATTAATGTGCCGTACTCGCTTTTGACGCCACGTGCGCATCCAAAAAATGTCACGCGCAGACCTATTTTCAGCGTTAAATTAAAATTATAAATAATGGAGATAGAGTTCCGGGAGTTAGGAGTTTTTTATTGGAAATTTCCTCCTCTTTCAGAATCTTTTTTTGAAATTTCTTAAATATTAATAGTTTATTAAATATTGGCAAAAAACGAAATGCCATTTTCTTTTCATCTTTAATTGTTTATAACTTTTGCAATTTTTTATGTGCTAATACACGCTTTTGGCACATTTTTCTAGACGTCATTCCGGATCCAATGAGCTATCGCACATAATTTTAAGAGCAGTATCTCTATTTTGTACCATTTTCAACTTGTCGACTAGACTACAATGTTCAAAAGGTCCGGTAAGCGCGCCAAAGTTCCTCCGTAAAATTCGCAAAAGGTGTACAGAGGATACGTCACTAAGCTGCGCAGTGCAGATTGCAACTAAATACGTTGACGCTTCTCTAATAGGCCTAAACTTTGAGGGGGCGGGGTTTGGCGCCTACGCATGATTTATGCGAAAAAATTTTTAACTGGGCAGGCGGAAAAGACCGCGACTGTACATCAAATAATTAAAATTCCGAAATGTTATGCTACTTCTGCTGACCATATCTCCAAGATGCAGAAAGTGGCGATTACCACATTGATTAACAGTTGAACCACATCCGAAACTCATCATAACCTTGTCACTGCTGTTAGGGTTGGCGTCCAGTTTAACTGACTGCCTACTTTGAGTCTTCGAGCTCAGTAGCTCCGTGATTTCCGAGTCGGGACAAGTGATATCGGATTTTTCCATCAGGAATTTTTTAGTAACAGCCATGGAGTCTGAATTTGCGCTCGGTTGACAGCAATAGATTAGCCCCCTATTACATGGGACTTAAACATAACTGGCGAAATGTGGGTGTACTTGTAAGGTACACCACTGCCTTATATTTCGGTGATTACAGCCGTGATGTTATAAACTACACTCATTAATATGTCTTTAGGAGAGCAGATAGAAAGGTTTCACTTACATTGGGGCTTTTGTTTCTACCTATTCTACACCTCAACGTTGTCAGGCGAAGGACAGATTTAACAGAGGCCCATAGAAATGTGTCGGCTGGGTACTTTTAATTATTTTCCAGGTCAGATTTGTGCTTGCCGGTGAGGTTTTTTCCAAGGCTTGTGCTAATGGTTGGACTGGTAGGAAACTCAGCTTTTTAGTAATGCTTTATTGATTAAAAGTCTGTGTTAAAATGTTGAGCTCGTGTAGTCATGGTTGATCAGTCTTTTTCCTATTCTTCAGATATCTTTTAGGTCTTTATAATCCATTTTGATTGGAATGTAATCAATAAAACAGCGTGTCTGTACTAAGAGTCTCATTCGAAGTAAACTGTATTATTTTTAATCTAAAATTGAACAAAATCTTCAGGGGTTCGTGGCTAAATAAAGTCAAGCAGCGCTTTTGTAGGTCAATTAATGGTTATACGACCATCCATTGTTGATCGTTGATAGTGGTTACAGGTATTCAAAATCCCATCAGCTGGGCAGGGTAACTAGACTTAACAAGTGCAGATGAACAGTCGTTTTGTGTGAAATACTAGTATTTAGCTGAATCCGATCAGTTTGGAAAGCGCCATCAACGTGGTTAACAAAAGTCTGAACATAATATTGCAAAAAAATGGTACAACTGTTTTTCATGTGATAATAGTACATTATGGTATAAGTGTGTAACGTTGGTGATTACCGCTGAGGCGCCTTTGAGACCCGAGCCGTTAGGTGAGGGTCTTAAGAGAGCCGAGGACGGTAATCATCAATACACACGTGTATCATACGACGTTTTTCAACACACTTGTGAAGAAAATAACACAAAAAAATCATTTTTAACATGTTTTCAACTGTTAAAATGACGCATCTAACAATGGCGATCGGCCATAGACTAAAAGGATGAGGTTTCTTTTTTTTGCTTTTTGCGGATAGTGTTTCAGCCACGTAAAAAATGAGGATTTCAAAGTTTTTTTAATAAAGAGAAAACAAAAGTTTTATTTATTGAAAACGTATACACAAGTTGAAATTATCTATTTAAATTAATAAATTATCCTGAGCGCGCATCTAACAATGGCGATCGGCTATAGACTAAAAGAATAAGTTTTTTTTTTTGGCTTTCCGCGGATAGTGTTGCAGTCACGTACAAAATGGGGAATTCAAAGTTTTTTTTATTACAGAGAAAACAAAAGTTTTATTTATTAAAAACGTATGTATAAGTTGAAATTATCTATTTAAATTCGAAGTTGCATGAAATGAGCAAGGAATAGGTACATTAATTTATTTGTGGTATTGAACACAATCTTTTTAGTATCGAAACTTTTTTAAGAACAGAGCAACTCAACCAAAAAATTAAAAAAAAAACCTATAACTCACTTGTGAATAATGGTAATGAAAAATTCACAGTTTGATTACAGGTGTCATTATATGCCTAATTGCGGTGAAATTAGAGCCACTTTATGAGCAAGTGTGTTGAAAAAACTCTAATGATCCTCAATGCTGCTCATAATAATCCCAGATATTGTCATGTCTTTCATCTTTATCTAATTTGATCTCAGTCATTATTTGAGTCAGCCACAATTCCATGTTCATATAACAAGATTTACTCCCAGATTCCGCTTTGCGCCTCCAAAAGCGAACTCAGCTTCTCCAAATAAATTTTCATCTTCAAAATTAAGAACTTCCACTGCCGTATCTTTGTGTGTTTCACTCTTCCCTAACCTAAGGCCTCGAATAGGGTGAGTGAATAAGCGGTTACTCGAGCGGTAGCGGGATCGATTAAGTGTTTCCAGTTATCCAGTATTTTACGTGCAAGTCACTTCCAAACCGCAGTTACTATAAACTTAAGGACAACCAACAAAGCACTAAAAATCTATGTTATTAAATTTCTCCTTGTCAGACTGGTTGTCAGTTTAGAGGTATTTTTTCTTACTGAACCAACCGCTTTACATAGGTACTATTGAATGCATGAAGAGGCTGTAATGTAGCCACCAGCTCTTTTAGAATATTTTTTCCTATGCTAATTCGGCCAGTATTATCGCTAGATGTGCGCCATGTCACTTCACGATAAACACAAACGGCTGTGTCATGTGCTTGATGCTTCGCACCCGCACCAGCTCCACACCCTGCACTAAGCTTTATCCTTTCTTGGATTAGGGTAACCAAACTGTCAAACTTGAGGCACGAAACATCAAAGAAATCCCATGTTTGGCGCGAAACTTTCTCACTCAAAAATGATAAAGATTTTGCCTATATTTTTATGATCTCCAGTTTTTTTGCGGGCAAAAAATGTTTATGGCCTTGTAAGTCTACTTGCTTGGGCTTTATTACGGTTATAAAATTCATAAAATATAAAATAAGTATTTTGAGTTTTATTGGCGAAAGTTGTTCTTGCTTTTATCTAATCGAGCCCTGTTTCGCGTGCCTGTTGGTGATTGTGGTTACCTTATGTTGGGAAAAGTTTTCTCGATGAGGTCGTAAACTGAGCCTTATTTTGTTGTCCTAAATTGTAATGTTCTTCGGTGTAGAATGTTTGGAGCACTTTTTGGTTTATTTTGGAAGAGTGTATCTATAGATTATCAAGCGGCGTAATCGTTAAAAGGTGAGACAGAAGCCTTTCTAATAGAACAAACAAGCTACAAAAAAAACAGTTTATGCGGATCTCTCATTTTAGGGGAAATGTATACAAAGCGAGGTCATGTTAGAATGGAAATGGATAGCTTGGTGTGTCACCGTCTGTACAGCCACATTTCGGTAGATAATACTAATGGAGTGAGCCTATTGTCATCAAGTATCAACTGACAATAAATCGGGAATTCGGCTTCCTACTTCAAAAAAAAATTGTGAAAGACCCAAAACAACTTCGCTCGATGCAGAAACAGAACCCATTCACGATCATAGAGACGCATTATTATTTTTGTGATCCTAAATTTTATTGTGAGAATGACTTGGTGGTTTATTTTGACAGAGTATCTCATTATCACGCTCTTGTCAAAAGGGGTGAGCTGAAGTGTTTGTTCGTAGTCAAGTAAGTGAGGTGTTTTGTTACTGTGTCCGGTAGCTGTTACTTGCCGACTTTTGTTATTTTTCTTCACCTTAGATTGGAGTGGGACTTGTAAGCTATAGAATAGACCCTGCCGGGACTGCGGGTTGTTCCCGCGGCCCCGGACACAAAGGGCTAAGAAGGAATATGTAATATATATTTTTAGTCGGTAGAAGTCTGACACTCCCTTCCGCTGTGCCCAGAGCGGGAAGGGTCATTATTTTGATGAATATCCCACTCCATAAAAAAGAAAGCTATAGAATAGTTTGGTACGGTTAGAATGAGCATTAATTTTTGAGTTAGGTATTTACATTACTATATTAAGGATGTTGATGTTGCCTCGTTGGTCTAGTAGCAAGTACGACTGCTGAGCATGAGGGCTTGCATTCAATTCCCGGGTCGGGCAAAGTGTTATTGGGTTTTGCCATCAGGAATTTTTCAGTAGCAGCCACGGAGTCTGGATTTGTGCCCAGTTGATGACAACAGGCTCGCCCCCTATGTCATGGGACTTAAACATAACTGGTGAAATGTGGGTGTCATCATCATCATCCCTGCCAATTATAGAGGGTGTGAAGTAGCTAAACAGATACAAATGATGAAAAACAAAAATATTAAAAAGAAGCCTACGGTCCCAAGTGCCCAGCAGTTTCCTCCCATAAAAAACCCGGGCAAGCAGGGTCAGAAAGCAAGTATCCAGTCAACTGCAAACCCCATGCAAGTTACCAACATTGGTTCCTACGCACAAGCTGCTAAACAAGGATCACAATCTTTGAACTTAGAGGACAAGATTAATCAGATCTTAAAGTGCATTACCTCATTTGACAAGAGATTAGAGAAATTAGAATCCAGCACTAAAACAGCTGTTTCAAACATTCAAAAATGAATAACACACTAAAAATAATGGCGTGGAATTCCAATGGGCTCCTTAAACATCAAAATGAGTTGCAGGCGGTCCTAGACACAGAAAATATAGACGTGTGTTTAATCTCTGAAACGCATTTCACTAAGCAATCTTTTGTCAAATTTAGAGGATACATGATATATAATTCCCTCCACCCTGCCAACTCTGCCAGGGGAGGTAGCGCGGTTATAATCAAAGACAACATTAGTCACTATATGCAGTGTAAATATGAACAAGAAGACATTCAAGCAGTGGCAGTATCTGTTAAAACTAAATTTTGTCAAGTGTCCATTGCAGCCATATACTCTCCTCCAAGACACATGATACGAAAAGAGCGGTATGTACATCTTTTTGAACTATTAGGCCAGCGATTTATCCTAGGCGGCGATTTTAATGCTAAGCATACGCATTGGGGATCAAGACTTACTACAACTAAAGGAAGGCAACTCTTAAGTGCAGTTAAAGAAACACACTGTGAAGTTATGAGCACAGGCAAACCAACGTACTGGCCCACTGACCACCAAAAAATACCGGATCTCATAGATTTCTTCATTTGCAAAAATATATCCGCCAATTACGTCAGTTTGGAGGAAAGTTTTCATATGAACTCTGACCACTCTCCGATTATGCTAATGCTAAGTCAAAAAATCCTACTAAAAGAAAACCACTTAACCTTGGTTAACAAGTCCACAGATTGGCACAGTTTTGCTCTTGATCTAGATAATATTATTGACCTTAAAACTTCGATAAAAACGCAAGATCAGCTTGACTTAGAAGTAAACACATTTATTGGTATTATTCAACAATGTGCGTGGAACAATACACCTAACTTAAGACGTAAATATAAGGGATTTATCTATCCAAAGGAAATTGTACTTTTACTATCAGAGAAAAGAAAACAAAGAAAGCTCTGGCAGCAAACACGTTGTCCGCGTCATAAAACAACTCTTAATAACCTAACTAAACGATTAAAGAGGAAAATTTTACAATTTGAGGAGGATTCTCTGAATGCCAATCTTCTTCAGCTTACCAATGACAAATCAACGGACTACTCCCTTTGGAAAGCGACAAGAAATTTAAAAAGGCCTATTTTACAAATACCACCTATCAGAGATAGCAACGGAAAATGGGCAATAAGCAATGACCAAAATGCGTTAAGATTTGCTCAACACTTGGAAGAAACCTTTCAACCCAATGAAAGCTCTGTAGAAATACCTGAGAGTGAAAATTTACCACAAAACCAAAGAATTAAGCTTGTGACTCCAAAAGAAGTTATGAGAGAAATTCAAAATAATATTAGCTCAAAAAAGTCTCCGGGTTACGACCTCATTACAGGGGAAGTTCTGAAACGCCTCCCGCGCAAAGCCATAGTAAAGCTGACCAAACTGATCAATGCTGCATTTATATTAAAACATGTACCTGGGCCGTGGAAAGTTGCTGAAGTAATTATGATTGCGAAGCCTGGGAAACCACCCCATGAAGCATCATCATACAGACCCATTTCCCTGTTGCCCGTTTTATCAAAACTATTTGAAAAACTGTTATTAAAACGGTTAAAACCAATAATAGAAGAAAAATCCCTTATTCCAAACCATCAATTTGGCTTCAAGGAAAAACACTCAACGTTAGACCAGGTACATAGAATAACCAACATAATTGAAAAAACTCTTGAAAATAAGGAAGTTTGTGCTACCGTGTTTTTAGACGTCGCGCAAGCTTTTGACAAAGTATGGCATGAGGGTCTTATATTTAAGCTCAGACGCATGCTACCAGAATTTTCAGATATCCTAGAGTCGTATATATCTAATAGAATGTTTAGAATACGGCAAGAGGACGCATATTCCGAGCTAAAAACTATAAAAGCTGGGGTGCCTCAAGGAAGTGTGCTTGGCCCAATTCTGTACTTGTTATACACTTGTGACATCCCAGAGCTGGAAAACAACACCATTGCGACCTTCGCAGATGATACTGCTATTATGGCTACCGGGTCAAGCCACAGAGAAGCAGTAGAAAAAGTTCAACTAGCCGTGAACAAAGTTTACGACTGGACACAAAAGTGGAAGATCAAACTGAATGAGTCAAAATCAGTTCACATTGACTTCACAAACAAACACTGTAACTACCACCCAGTCTACATAAATGGTATGCAAATACCCTATAATAATACAGCTAAATACCTAGGCATAACTCTCGACGCTAAGTTGCGTTGGAAAGCTCATGTCAAAAAGAAAAGACAGGAACTCGAAATACGTTATAAACGTATGTATTGGTTACTTGGAAGGAAATCCTGTCTATCAATACATAATAAGTTGATAATATACAAGCATATTCTGATGCCAATTTGGACGTATGGTATCCAACTATGGGGCTGTACTAAACCAACCAACGTCAAAATAATTCAACAGTTCCAAAATAAAGTACTCAGGGCTGCAGTGAATGCACCCTGGTACATAAGAAACGATGACCTCCACCGTGACCTTGACATGGAAGTCGTCACCTCCATCATTCAAAAATTTGCTGAAGCCCACGAACACAGACTCCATCGACACGTGAATGTTGAGGCAATTCAGCTGCTAGACAATACAGACATAGTGCGTAGACTTAAGAGAACTAAACCATTTGAATTAGTGTAGTATAAGTGCAAAGTGAGTGAATAATAGTAACAATGTTGTGCTATTTATATAACACATGAACATGGTGTTTTTATAATTATATCAGACTCTAAGAAAGTGCTAAGGACTTGTGCATATGTGCATAAATATGGACACTATTCTTAGTTTTAACATAATCTATAATGTAACATAATAAGTCAGATTTAAATTACTTATTAGTCTTTTTTAGGCTAGATTGTAATTAGTTATTAAGAACTTCGTTCTTATAATAATTAAAAAAAAAAAAAAAAAAAAATCATCATCATCATCAGCCTTGTTCCCACTGCAGGGACTCAGGCATTCTCTCTAGGAGAGGGGGATAGGCTATAATCCAACACGCGGGCCCAGTCCGGGTTGGTACATGTCACATGTCTTCTAATTTTTTGGTTCTATGACATGCCGGTTTCCTCACGATGTTTTCCTTCACCGTTTTGAGAGCAGCAGTGATGCAATAAATTACACAAAGTAATGCGTCTGCCTGGGTTTGAACCCACGACCTACTGTTCGTAAGTCGGGGCCGACACCACTGGGCACCGCTGCTCTCCCGTGTGGGTGTACTACTACGTATACCTCTGCCTAACCCATAGATAATTAGCATGATGTTATGTATGTAATATTAAGGTTTATAGCGCATCTCTTAATCTCTTACCCTCCTTAGGTCTGAGGTAACTAGCAGAAGATCTCATTATCATAATTGGAATGCAATAATATTATTCTAGCCAGTTTCTGAATAACGTGTACTTGACCCATCAGTCTTAATGTTTACCTAACCTAATTTAAAAGAATTTTGTATACCTAGGTAGGTATTCGGTGCAGGAATGAAACAGTTGGAATTGATATTGTTTTTCATCAGGAATTTCTCAGTAGCCAGCTTCGGAGTCTGGATATGTTTATGGCCCATGCATGGCAATAGACTAGCCCTTTTTTTGGGTGTTGGGAAATCATCAAATGACTCCTCCCGCTCTGGGCAGAGTGGTAGGGAGTGTCAGACTTCTACTGACTAAAAAAACCCATGTTCCTTCTTAGCCCTGTGTGGTCGAGGCCGCGGTATCTCTCTCGAACAACCCGCAGCCCCGACGGGATATACTCGCCCTTTATGATATTTAAACACATAACTGGCGAAATACGGATGTTTGTGAGCTCTGCCTCTCCGTTTGGGGATTACAGGCGTGATGCTATGTATGTATCAAAACTTAAACCCATTTTTCTTCAACAGAAATATCTCCAGCCGCTGAAAAGTCCAGAGAATGCTGGTCTTCTAGACGCATTCCTGGTGGACGAGATCTTCTACCAAGTGCCTGGGATTCTGAACGTGCACCAAGTATTCCTGGAACAGCTGAGGCGGAGACTGGAACAATGGGACCTGCAGCAGAAAGTTGGAGATGTGTTTTTGGATGTGGTAAGTTGTATTGGCACTTTATGATTTTTTTATTTATCGTTGCACTGAAACGCCATTAAACAAGCCAACGAAACAACAGTAACACAGTCAGGAGCACCAATATGTAAACACTTAGCAACGTTTAAATGCAATTATCGCATACGATATTGATTTTATTTTATTTTACGTAACGAAACAAATACTTTTGAACTTTCCGAAATAAATTTTATAATTGATTATAAAACCACATTAAAATACGTCGATGGTGAAGTAGACCGGGACGTAACGCAACGAATCAACTCAGGATGGATGAAATGGCGACAGGTCACTAGAACAACTTGCGACCCACGGATGCCCCTCAAGTTAAAGGGGAAAATATACAAGTCCGTGATTAGACCTGTCGTACTGTATGGATCAGAGGCCTGGGCTTTGAAAAAGATGGATGAAAAACGATTGCATGTAGCGGAGATGAGAATGTTGAGATGGATGTGCGGAGTGACAAGAATGGATAAAGTAACGAATGAGTATATTAGAGGAAGTTTGAAAGTGGCGCCTGTTACAGAAAAATTGAAAGGAAGTTTATCTTGGTATGGTCATGTAATGAGGAGGGATGAAACGCATGTGACTAAAAAAGTGATGGATATAAATATTGATGGATGGAGAGGGAGAGGAAGGCCAAAGAAAAGATGGATGGATTGTGTGAGGAATGATATGAATGAGAAAGGAATAAATGCCACCTTGACGTGTAACAGGGAAGAATGGAAGAAGAAAACGTGTTGCGCCGACCCCAAATAGAATGGGATAAGGGCAGGAAGATGATGATTAAAATACGTTGCATAGTTCAAAATAAAACGCGTTTACAGAGACAGACAATAAAAGTTTAAAAGTAGATATAGGTTTCAACTGAAATTCTCATGTATATTAAAAAAAATATTTCACATAGGCGTCAAAAAGAGGTGCCCGGTTCGGGTTAGTCTATCCTATGGAGAAGAACCGGCAAGAGACTCCATAGTTACTCTTTTAAAATGATTTCATCATCATCATCGTCGACCTACCATGTTCCCACTCCAGGAACTCAGGCTTCCTCTCTAGGAGAGGGGTGGGCCCAGTGTGGGTTGGTAAGAAGTCACATGTCTTCGAATTTTTTGGTTCTAAGACAGTTCGGTTTCCTCACGATGTTTTCCTTCACCGTTTTGATAGCTATGTGATGAAATAACTTACACAAAGTAATACGCCTGCCTGGAACCCACATCTTACTGTTCGAAAGTCGGGGCCGCCGCCACTGGGCCACCATTGCTGCTCTTAAAATGATTTGCTATCACAATATTTTCAAGTTACATCGTTTGCTACAATGTTGTGTCCCTTAGCAATATCATATGCATAGCTATACAGGGTGTAAACGAACCCTTCACGCATCCGTCAACCAAGCATTCTGTACATCAAACTAAGTACCCCTACGCAAAAATTTTTGCTGGGAAATTACTTTTTTTTTGGGGTCAAAAATCACATTTTACGGTAAAACTCAAAGTAGCACTCTTAAAACATCGTGCTAGTGGATGCTTTGAATAGTAAACGGGCCATGGAGGTAATTTAAGTAAAGTTAAAACCTGAATACAATGCAAATACTAGTATTTACAAAAACAGCTGTGAAAAATTTGGAACTTTGACCCCCAATATCTCAGTAACTAAGAGGTTCCCAGGTATGGTCTAGAACAAAAAAATGATCACAGTGGTGGGGAGAACAAATGCCCTTCGTTTGCGTTAAGGGTACTTTTACACCCTATAGATAATGTCTTCACCCACTGCTCTAGATATAAGTTTCCTCGTGGGGTTTCCGCCTTCATCATTCATTAGCATCTCGCAAAGGTTAATAAAGATTGGCGCCTTAAGTAAAGCAACTTGAGCCGTAACTGAAGTAACCAAATGCCTTCCTTACGTCATTGGGGACTCGTGCTTTTCTTATAACGTTACATTGTTTTAAGACAATACAAATTTCTTCTAAAGTGTTGTATTTCTGCAGTTTTCGGCTCTAAAATTACCTCACTTGCGGCTCGGTTGTAAATTCCACCTTTGTTTTTTTTTTTCTCTCGGATGTCAGACTTCTACTGACTAGAAACCATGTTCCTTCTTAGCCCTTTGCGTCCGGGCCGCATTATTTCTTTCAAACAATCCACCTCGGAATGCAAATAAAACAAATTGAAGTGTCTATTTGTAATATCAGAATAACCAATTCGTTTTTTCAGGGCAATCTCCGAAACGGCGTCACCGCTTTCGATGGGATTTTTACTAGCAGATAGTTAATTTAATAAGGAATAACTTTGGTACTTTTTTTTTTTGGTGGATAGTAAATCACCAAATAAACCCTTCCGCTCTTAGGCAGAGCGAAAGGGAGGGGAGTTGTGGGGGGTGTGTGTGTGACTTCTACTGACTAAAAACCACCCATGTTCCTTTTTAGCCCTTTATGTCGAGGCCGCGGTATCTCTTGCGAACAACCCGCAGCCCCGACGGGATAACTTTGGTACTTTTTTTAGAAATGTAGCGTTCCGTGCAAAAAAACGAAAACCCTTAAAAAAAGAAGTATAGAAAAGTACATGTTATTAACAATATGCTCGCGTTTTGCTTTTTTTCGCATGAGATTATATTTTTTCACGCATTAGTCATACATTTGCTTCCACTAGTGATTGATGAAGATGGAGCAAAGACTTTCTTCTTGATTGTATTTACTTAAGGGGTTTAAGAATTACTCAGGTATCATCGTTGGTAGCAACGGATAACCAGTTTTATCAAGGGTTATTGTATTGACCGGTACTAACTGGGTTGTGGAGGTCAGATAGGCAGTTGCACCATGTAAAGTTTTTGTTGAATCCGGTAAAACTGGAAGTCCATCTCAACATAATTATTAGGGAAAAAACTAAGCAGATGATACAATTTACAATATTACTAACAAAATGACGCGAAATCATACACCCCTACCCGACCCATACCTCTGAGCTCTGGAGAATACAGTCGTGACGTTTACATGTTGCCTCCACACAGTTTCTTGTCGCGAGCTTACAGGAGGAAATTGAATGGAACCTACATTTCCGTAGCAACTACAACATACGTAGTTTTGGAACACGACATTCGTAGTCTTGAAACACGACATTCGATTGGCATGTTCTGATTTCGAATTTAGGTAGTCGGTTGATCCATTTATCATGTGACAGCCCTATTTTTACGAATAAGTTTGCATTGATTTTCTCCGTCTGGAGAAGGGTTAGGTCGGGATCGCGGTTGACACCCTATTTTAAGTTGTTACTTTGAAATGTGGGTAGGAACTCCACTCTACGTCACTTAAAGAAACGCTGGAATTATGTTGAGGGGAGATTTGTTTTAGTTGAAGTTGACAAAATGTTTAAACCGTGGTTTGAGATATCACACTTACATGAGTAGGTATGTAAGTTCTAAGTAGGACTTTTATTTTTAAAATTTTCTTTTAATTTTCTTCTACTTCATGAATCACTTTCAAATTCTTATAATGGTTAGACGCAGTTAATATTGGAAACTGTGACTTTGTGACTATTTTACGAATTATTATTCTATTGTTATTCAACTAAAGCCTTATTATTGTTATTTTATTATTCCCCTGACCTTACGTAGGAAATACCGCGGAAAAATCCTAGTATGCCAATATAACGTTAATCATCATCATCTGCCTAGCCTTTTCCCAATTATGTTGGGGTCGGCTTCCAGTTTAACCAGATGCAGCTGAATACCAGTATTTTACATGGAGCGACTGCCTATCTGACCTCCACAACCCAGTTAATGCAAATATAATGATAATATCACAGAAAATAAAACAATATGGAGTAATACCGTATCATGAAAAGTAAAGTAAAATCCGTTTTCATGTATACAGAATGCGTAAGTAAGATGAATGTGTCAAACTAAAGAAATAGGATTACTGTGACATGCAGAGCGAATATATTATGAGCATATTATGCAGTATTATCGTGTATTATGCGACTATTTACATGGAAAGCTCCGATGCGTAGGGATTTATAAGTATAATAGGTCAAACCCAGGCAGGCTCATTAATTTGTGTAATTTATTTCATCACCACTGCTCTCAAAACGGTGACGGAAAACATCGTGACGAAACCGGCACGTCTTAGTACCAAAAAAATCAAAGACATGTGACATCTACTAACCCGCAATAGGCCCGCTTTGGGGATTATAGCCCATCCCTCTCCTAGAGAGGAGGCCTGAGTCCCTGCAGTGGGAACATTATAGGTTGATGATAATGACGAAAGATTATAGCCTATCCCTCTCCTAGAGAGGAGGCCTGAATCCCTGCAGTGGGAACATTATGGACTGTTGATGATGACGATAGATTATAACTATTTGTACTGTAATTTATTAATTTATTTATTTATTTATTTAAACTTTATGCACAATAATGATACATAGGCGGACTTAATGCCACAAGGCATTCTCTACCAGTCAACCTTATGGTTGATCAAGCCAACATTGTGGTAGGTTACAAAATAACTAAAAAAAAAACAATGTCAACTTTAATAGAATAAAAAGTATGTACTTATATTAATACTAATACACATATAAAAATAAAATAAACTAATAAATATTTAACAAATACCAAAAAAAAACGAAAAACTTAACAGGCAATCGTAATGTCTGTATTCTTGTGAATTACTTTGAGTTTACTCTGAAAGACTTGACTATCAAATAAGCCTCCATTTAAACCATCCTAGTCTATTCTATGTTTAGATTTACGTTGATAAAATCTTTATTGACACAGTCTTTATTTAGTCCATAATAAATTCGGCCAAAATTTTGTCTGTTTTAGTTAAACAAATATTTGTAGTTGTTGCGGATCGAGCTGTTTCTGAATGTGACTTACATTTTTGTAAATGCATTCATCATACAGGAGAAACAACTACTTATAAAAAAAAAAAAAAAAATACATACACACGAACATATAACCTCCTCCTTTTTTGAAGTCGGTTAAAAAACAATAATTATCATTCTAACATATTCAGACAGAAGGCGTCGCGGCCGACCTTGTATATTACTTGATAATCGTAGGACTATCTGAGAAGCTCGTGGCTTGAAAATAACTGCTACTCGACTCGATCTTTAGGTTAACCCGCACTTACCTAGGATGTTCTGTGGATGGGTGACCACCCATTATAATAGATACCGATTGGTTTTTGACAAAAACAACTGAAGTTATGGGGAGAGGCCTTCGCAACAGTAGGATGATGTAGGCTAACTGTATCAGGGTATCACATTCTAACAACAATCGTCTTCCGCAGTTCACCAAACCCACCGTAATCGACACCTACATGTCGTTCATCAACAACTTGAAGAAAGCCAAGGAGACTATTAAGACGGCTTCAACATCCAGGCCAGCCTTTGCCAAGTTCCTAGACGCTATGGCAAGAGACCATAAGGGCAAGCTGTCATTGGACAATCTGCTCATCAAGCCGGTGCAGAAGTTCCCGAGTTACAAGCTGCTGATACAGAGGCTGATAAAGCATACAGGTTAGTTGGTTTTGCGTTAGACATGATACAGGCTGGAAGAGACAACGACGAAAAAAGATTACCGCGTATACATCAGCAAATATATCTGCAGTTACACATGACCCTGAAGATATTGAGCTTTTTTGTTCCCTGGATACAGAAGAACGGACACCGACGTTTCAACGATTACCGCGTATACATCAGCAAATATCTGGAGTTACACAAATTTTGAGCCCTTAGGTATTGCGCTTTATTGTTCACTGGATACAGAAGATTTTGTTTATATTACCTGTATAAAAAGTCTATGTGGGAGCTCCGAATGATGTGCTGAAACATGGTAACCGTTTGTATCTCAATATCCCATGGCATCCACCAAGTGTTGTTTCTACTGGATCACTTAGACCAGTTGTGGAAGCGACCGTCGCGTCGGTAAATCACAAAAGATCAGAGTAGATTGCAATTAATCAAAAAAATCAGTGTTACGAACTGGATTTTTATAATACGCTGATTATTTTTGAATTTATTCACACAAACAATAATAATTTTGTCCATTGCTATCAGGCGGTATAACAACAACAAACCCTAGCTTACCAATTTGGCACCAGAAATCTTTGTGGTAATAGCTAAATATTTGTGGATTTATAACAAAAGGAAGTCCTTTAATATTAACTTTAATCAACAGCTTAATCACTTAGCTTGCTTAGAATAACAATAGGTACCTTCGACGGTGTCAAATAAATTTTGTCCCTGAAGCCATTATTGATGGCAATAAGGAGGTCCCTAAAGTCACTTCGAAACAATATTTTATAAGAGGGGCAGGTGCCAAATTAATTTTCTTTAAGTACATGATTTACTTTTGTAATACGACTTGGAGTTTACTTATAAATGTGCCTTCTGTTTTTGGAAATCCGGTTTTATTGTGTTAAATATTCTCATTTCTATTTAGCACTTGTGATAAAAAATTAGATTGTTTGTTTTGATAGACCATGTTAAAAGTTGGTCTCGTTTCTTTTTCATTGTGCTCATTCTGAAAATCATGGATGTGTACGGTATTTGAAAGTTTTTCAGTAAAGACAGTGTTTACAAACTGTAAGAGTAAACCTTTTATTTAAATCTTCCCATGTTGTGTTCATTAACTTTTGTACATTCCATCTTTATTTTAAGACGATCTTCATTTCTTTGGAAGCCATGTCAAACCAACTTGGACATCTTCGATTTACAAAATAGTGTTTTGTCAAAACAAGCTTTGATACTTTTTTGTTTATTTTTATCATTTATTTTCTTTCAGACCAGTCACATCCAGATCACAAACTTCTACTAGAAGCTCAAAAAGAGATCCATGATCTACTAGAACTGATAAATTGTACTGAAAGGGAGAGCTTAGAACTTGAACTGCAGCAGCAGACTTTAAGGGAACTGGAGCAGATGATCGAGGGTCTATCAAACCTGGTGACCCTGGATAGGATGTTCCTGAGACATGAGATGGTGACAATGCCGTCAGCTCAGGGGACTATTAAAGATAGAGCTCTCTTCCTCTTCAATGACACTCTGTTGATAACTAGTGTAAAGAGGAGGACGGGGACGATTAAGAAGCCTACGCCGTAAGTTATTGTTTGAGATAATTATAAAAATTATCTTCATTGAAATGGTTTACTTACTTACCTGATTTAATTTGTGTGCAGTTGGATTGAAGTACCAGGGATTAAAACCCATATAAGGTAATTAGGAGCATTAGGGCTTTATAATGATGTAATACTGTAGATAGAACCGTATATTTTATAAAAAAAAAAACTTATGGATCGTCATTAATTGATGGTCTTTGCCTAAAGGTGCTTCTAAACGGGCAATATTTTACTGCAATACAATTGCCATCAATACCAGCCATACTATGCATATTGCATGGCCCGACTATATTAGCCACACATACATTTCTGGTATGACCAAGCATTTTCACGTGTTGCCGGTAATATTGCTGAACAATCGCTTGACATTCGAAAATACTGAAATATTTCCGGGCCAGTATTTTTTTTTAAACTACAAAGTTTAAAAAAAAATTGTACAGTCCGTTTAAAAGTACCTTAAAGTCAAGCGCCTATTGGCTGGTACTTTGTGTGTAGTAATTATCTTAATTTAAAGAGTATGAGTTATTCAAAGAAAATTAAATGATGATGACTGACGATGGTTGATAATTGAATGATCTTTTTTAGCAACCTCCTTACTTATCTTTTTTCAAAACTTTTCATTTCAAATCAAATCATTTATTTTTGCTGAATACACTGTTACAATGGGGTTATAAAATTTACATTTTCAGAACATACCAAAGTAATATAGCAAGTCAGATGGAAGGGAACAAGTACAAACTACTCATGAGGATATCGCTGGCCGATCTCGAGATTGTTAAAGGTAAACTCCATTTGGAACTTATCTCTTAATTAAATCTGAATTTTTGGGCAGCTTTTGAAACACCAAAAAAATTGCGAACCCAATTTTTTGTAAGCTGTAAACGAACTCTTTATGAAGCCGGACCATTTTGTACAACAAGCTAAGTAACGCTACGCAAACATGATCACTGGGATACGACTTTTTTTGCGGTGAAATATTTGGTTTTACGGTAGGACTCAAAACGCAATGAAAATTACGGGGGTCATGGAGGTACTTTAAGTAAAGTTTACCCAATATCTCCGTAACTTGAAGGCTTCCAGGTATGGTCTAAAACAAAAATAATATCACAATGACGAGTAGAAAAACTATCTTTCGGCTTTGTCATGAGTATATACATACACACATTTTGTTAAAGCTGACATAGCTGCAAGTGATGCCTTTCAGATAAAGCAGGAAGATTTTATAAAATAAACATCGTGTTTTGGACATTTTAAGAAATTTGCCAATTACTGTGACAAATATGAACCTGTTTAGTTAAACGTTACTGATTGATATTGAAATCCATATTTATAACCATAAAAAACCGCAAGAAATATACTTTCATATAACAGTTCAGGTAGGCACAAAGGGCAAGACACAAGGACAACAATATGCCTCCCACAGAAAAGCAAATAAAAATACAGAACACAAAGAAACAGTCAAACGAAACATGAAAGAGCCGTTTACAAAGGTTATTGACAAATAATATCTTTTATTGAAAATTACTCAGGCAGACCTCAGAAAGGTCAGTTCCCATCTTGGGAATAAACAAACGGAAAGCGAGGAAATTGTAACGATTGCTTTGTAGCGTCTCGAAGTAGGTCAAACAGTAAGGTAGTGTAGAAATATTGATTCGATATCAATAATAAACTTTCCACGATGCTGAAGGAATGAAAAAGAACGATGAAGTTTACAGTGAAAACTATCGTTTGTGTACTAATTGAATTATGCAATCTGGTCTTGGCACTCTGTTTTAAGATTTCACGGTTTTTAACTAAACTTGTATGTCACTTATGGGTGATCTTCCGTTATTGTTTCTGTTTTTTTCGAATTGTTTTGAGCTTCTAATCTTTCGACGCTGTTCCAAGCGCTCTGATTGCGATGATGTCTAGGAGTCATCGGAAGATATCCCGTATCTAGTTTAGTGGCAGTGAAGGTCTAGTCTTGTAAGGTTTAGTAATGAATCGAATCGCTTTTAAGTTGAGAATTTAAGATTCTTTCTTAGCTTCATATAAGGTGTTAAAAAATGGGTTTTAATTAGTCAAGTTTAGGTTGTGTGAGTGTTATTGTTGTTTTATTTGTTTTTGAGGCAATGATTTTGATTATTAAAATACGTCTTTTGGTTCAAAATATGATGATGATGATAATGAAGAAAGCAAATAAAGGCCTTGAGAATGTCTCATCGTTCCTGTAATATTGAAGCAGGAAATCCTGTTTTACTTTTAACGCCGAACGCTTTACTCGTAATTAAGTATACGAAATAGAGTGATTTCTGCTCTGTGAGCGTGAGAATCGCAAATGTGGAATACGTTATTAAATTTATAGTCGTACTTTAGAAAACACTGAAAATTTTTAAATAGACGGATTCATTCTTTTGTAGACTTGTTATGATTCCGTGCCTCGGATACCACGTTAAGCCCTTTGTTCCCGGCTGTCAATTATAGATTTTTTTCATAGTCGTTACAGGTCAGTGGCCTGAAGGTCTGTCAACCAGGCTTACCAAAGGGTATCGTATAACCTAGTACTAACTGGGTTGTGGAGGCCAAATAGGCAGTCGTTACATGTTAAATACTACCTACTACATTATTTTATTTTATTCGACTTTACATTAAACGATCTTGCTACCACGGTAATAGTAATTTCGTAACACATCTAGCAAAAATATTCCAGAAACTCATAATCAAATCAATCAGACTTCCAGAAAAGTAATCCTTGTAACAACTTATGAAAACCAATCCATTACTTGTTTGCCAACAGCTAAGGACGAGAACTTGAGGAGGATTCTGCATGAGGTGGAAACATTGACTGAGGATGTGAACACCCTGACGACGATATCAGACAATGTGGCGGCGTTGCATACGCAGCATCTACAGCTGGAAGAGATAGTGAGGGATATGCTGCATTCGCTGAACAGGCAGCTGTCTGACAGACAGAATAGTGATACACAACTGTGTTATATGGAGATCAGTTTGAATACTTCGTAAGTAATTATATTTTGACTAGCTGTTGCCAGCGGCATCGCCCGCTACAAATCGAAAATTATCCCACAGGAAGATAAAATTGGGATAAAAACTATCCTATGTGTTAATTCAGGGTATAACCTATCTACATACCAAATTTCAACCAAATCGGTCCAGCCGTTTATGCGTAAAAGAGTAACAAACATCCACACATCCATTCTCACAAACTTTCACATTTATAATATTAGTAGGATAGTAGGATACAGATAATATTTTGAATAGAGAGCAGCGCTGGCCCAGTGATGGCGGTCCCGACTAACGAACAGTAAGTCGTGGGTTCGAACCCAGACAGGTGCATTACTTTGTGTAATTTATTGCATCACCGCTGCTCTCAAAACGGTGAAGGAAAACATCGTGAGGAAACCGGCATGTCTTAGAACCAAAAAATTCGAAGACATGTAACATCAACCAATCCGCACTGGGCCCGCGTGGTGGATTATAGCCCATCCCTCTCCTAGAGAGGAGGCCTAAGTCCCTGCAGTGGAAACATTATAGGCTGATGAGGATGATGAAATGAATGCATACAACCATTGTAATATCATGACTCAATAAAAACAAGCCGTGCGAGTCCACTTTTAAGGATAAACCGTGCTTACCGAGATTGGTCAGTGGATGACTGCCCATCATTACATACCGAGTTTCCTCCTTGCCTTGGAGAGTACCTTAAAGTTGGCCCCGGCTGTTATTGTTATGTTACAAAGAAAAGTTCATAGCATAGCCCAAATTAAAACTATGAAAACCAATAGCAAGGTCCACTGACAAGAGGCCTACTGCACATGAAATTAAACACGTGTACACATGACGGAGTATAAAGTTTAATTTAATAATTATCGAAGATAGTGACATTCAGCATTATAATTTTCAGAAATGGTTCAGAGAACATCACAATAATATATCCAAAAGCAGAGAAGAGGAGCAATTGGGAGGAGTTGATAAATGAGACCAAACAGAAGTTATGTAAGTAGTTAACAATAATGAAGTAAGCGAAATATGTGAAGCCTTTTATTTGAAAGTTCATATTTCATGCAATGAGAATTCTTAAATCGAAACCAACGCTTGTTTACTGAAATAATGGTAAATAATTAACAGTACTTAGCCAATTAGATCTTTTGGATAAAATCTATGCAAACTATGAAACACGAAAGATTCTTGATCTACCATTTTGTCATTGTCAATATTAAAAAACAATAACGATGCTGACAGCAAATGAACTTCGTACAGAGTGCTGATTAATTTATTTTTAGGTTATTTTTCTGATCTTTGCATCTACCAGCACCAGTGTGGTGTGGTTTCATCTGAGTCATTTGCATTTGCTCCTATCTCTATCCCCTCTACTGGCAAATGGGGCTTAAATTAGTGGAATCTTCCAGCAGTGGTGGCAGATAAAACGAAAAAAAAATTCGCTCTTAGGACAACTTGCTACTGGTTACACACACACAGCCATTCAAACTTTCTCTCACTGTACTTGTGAGGCCATAATCAGAAGTGGTAGTTTAATACTTAGATTACAATTTAATAAACAAAGAAATAAAACAAAAAAACTTATAGAAAAATCTAGAAACCAATATTACTTTAACCTAATCAATGAAAATAAAATGAATAAAAAGAAAATGTGGGACATATTAAACACCCTATCTGGTCGAATTTGTAAGTCAGTGGACGAAGCAATAATCAAAGCATTCAAGAAAAATAACTTAACTATAAATACGATAGCTAATAATTTTAGTAAGGGATTTAGCGAGAACGTTAATAAAATATTACCTAAATGCAACATAAAACTAGTTCCTGAATTGGAATATATATCTCCAATCAACAAGTCCATGTTATTTAAAAAACCTACCGCTCGTAATATTTTAACTATTATAAAAAATCTCAACGTTAATAAGTCAGCTGGTGCGGATGGCATTCGATGTATAGACGTAAAGGTTGTAAGTGATAAGATAGCTAAGGTCATAGTTAAGCTAATAACCACTAGTATACAAGTTGGAGAATATCCTGAAGAATCAAAATCAGGTATTGTGCGACCAATTTATAAAAATGGATCTCATAGTAACTACGACAGTTACAGGCCTATCACAATATTACCAGTCATAGATAAGGTAGTCGAAAAATACGTCTGTCAGCAAATTCAGAATTTCTACATTAAGAACGATGTCTTATCGGGCTCTCAGTATGGCTTTCAACCTAATAAATCAGCATCAATTCTGCTTTCTAAATTCACTGACGAAATAAACCATCACCTAAATGATAAAAAACATGTTATCCTGTTATTCGTTGATTTTAGTAAAGCGTTTGATACTCTTAGGCATGATACACTTATAAACAAGCTTGACAATACAGGGGTTCGAGGCCCAATTTTAAACTGGTGTAAAGATTACCTAAAAAATAGAACTTGCCGTGTAAAGGTCAGCAATGAACTTAGTGATGTAGCTGTAGTAGCTACGGGAACAGCGCAAGGCTCAGTTATGGGACCCCTGCATTATTTGGCGTACGTCAATGACATGGAGAATGTTATAAACAACTGTTCAGTTTACCAATACGCAGACGACACCTGTCTTGTAGCAGCTGATCAAGACGTTTCTAAAACTGAAGAAGCAATTCAAAATGATTTTAATAATTTGTGTAAGTGGTCTCATGATGCTGGACTGGTGCTTAATGCTGGAAAAACTAAGACTATCCACGTTCGTTCTAATCACTTACTCAACTCTGACAAGCCAATAAAAATAATTGCGCACACTCACCAATGTTTGCATAAAGTTGATAAAATGCAATTATCTAGCCTTGGTTGCAAATGTGAACCATTGGAGCAAGTTACCAACTACAAATATTTGGGTTTACACGTCGACGACAGATTTAACTGGGGCTATCACATTGACTCCATATGTGATAAACTACGAGCAATGCTAGCCAAATTCGCAATAATTAAATACAAAGTACCTTTTAAAATATTAGTTAACCTTTATAATGCACTCGCGGAGTCAATAATTTCATATGGAATTACTAGCTATGGAAGAACGTTTAAAACTTACATAGATAAAATATACAACCTGCAACTTCGTTTATTAAAAATAATTATACCAAATAAAATAAGAAAAACACTGTGTGATGGTGATGACGTAACAGGTTTCTTTAAACATTGTAAAATCTTGCCAGTTCACACTAAAATACGAAAGTGGTTATTAATAGAACAATAATTTACAAACAAAGAACTGCAAATTAAATTTAATCATACCATTGGAACAAGATTGGCAACCCAATCAAAACTGGTAGTACCGAGATATAAGAACTATTACGGGAAGCGAACCGTCGCTTATTTAATACCTACTCTAATTAATGACGTTCCAACAAAAGTTCAATCAGAAATAACAAATAATAATTACAAAACTAAATACAAACAATACTTTGATACTCTTTAGAATGCATCATCCTGTTTAAATTTTATTCACTTAGTTATCTAGTTATTAGCATCGACGCGATGTCCGACCCGTGCCGTGGTTGTTTTAATCTTTTTAAGTTGTTATTTACGAACTACCTCCCATTTTGTTTTAAACTATGTGTGAAATATAAATTAAGTATGTTTATTTGTTACTTACCTACATTAGTATTAAGATAGCTAGATTAGTATAAGATAAGAAGTGTTTCAACATCCGGACAAACCTTCTGAGGTTTTTGTGATGTTTCTGTTTATTTTTGGTTTTGTTCTTTATATAATAATAAAAAAAAAAAAAAAAAAAAAAAAAAAAATAAGACGACATCTCAACTGATTCCAGGTGTATACGGTCAAGAGCGTCCCGCACCAGAGTTTCTGTCACCGGTTCCGATCCGCAAGACTCGCGCTGGTCTGCAGTTTACTTGCGCTGCTCCCACTCTTCCACCAAAGGGACAGTCACCTGATGTTTGGGTAAGAACTGGAAACATTAGACACAAATATATCAGCCTATAATGTCTCCACTGCAGGGGCTCAAGCCTCCTCTCTAGGAGAGGGATGGGCTATTATAATTCTCCACGCGGGCCCAGTGCAGGTTGGCAGATGTCTTCGAATATCACAAAATATTATTGTAATAATATATAATACGTACCTACAATTTGATTGATGTAGATGATAATGTGAAGCCAGAAATATTTTCTTGCTATCAATATAAAGATAGCTTTTGGCTTGCGCCATGTTTATTGTGTGTTTTGTTAGGTTATTGTTGGAATGTTTTCTTTAGAGGATTATATTTATGTATGTAACACTTCCTGGAACTCATTACACGAGGATTCCTAGTCTGAGTTTCAGGAATCAAAGGAAAGATTGTATTTTCTAAAACAATAAATTATTATTGTTTTTAATAATAAATTATTTAGAAACAAACAGTGGAAGGTAGCTGTGAATGTACCAAGGAAAATAAGGATACCACAAACCTATACCTTAATAGATTTCATTTAAATTCAAAAGTTAATAATTAAAATAATTTTAAGCCTACGACCAGCCTTTTTTCCTCTTCTTCATTTTTAGAGGGGTCAGGTACGGCAGTCTGCCTGTTCCCACGAGTAATCATACCCGGAACAATAAACCAATCAATAATTTTACACCATCTTCTAAAAACATTTTTTTTCCTCATTTCAAGGTCTGTAACAGCGATGGTTACGTCGGCCAGGTCTGCGTACTTACGCTGTCACCGAAGCCACAGGTGACGTCATGCAATGGCGTCTGCAACGCGCGTATTTTATGCGTCGCATGCGTACCACCCGCGCCTGCGCTTACTAGGCAGCAGACGCTAGATATACCGTGAGTTTTCAATTTGTATTTTGTTAGTCTGTAGGTAGACATTGCTGCCGGACTGTTCGAAAGAGATACGGCGACCCTGGAACATAAAGGGCTAAAAAGGAACATGGATTGGTTTTAGGTTTCGTATTAAGAGTTAACAAGACTAAGTGTGAATTAAAACCCGAAATCTATGACAAAGTGGCTAGAATTTCAGTCTAGGCTCTGAGATTTCAAAGAAAACGACAACGCATTACGATAAGTCAATAATTTGTTGGATTGACATCAGACATCGAAAAGCCAATACTATTAAAAGTGATTGCAAAGACATGGAACTATTTAAAATAGATTGCCACTCACAAGACATTGCTATTCCAGATGAATCTATCTTTCATTAAAATCCTAACATTTGATCCCATAAATCTTCGTCTTATTTTGTTATCTCATGTTTCAGAAGCACAAGTTCGCTGAGCAGCACAAGTTCAGTAAAGCCCGGTATCAGCATATCTGACCCTGATGACAGCTGCAAGAACATCCGACTGGACAGGTCTGTACCATCATTTCAGTTGTCTTTATTATTCTGTAAATCGGCCAGTACAACTTTTACATAACACAAAATGCTGCAACTTATGTAAATAGTGCTTACATAAAGGTTGATTCTGATGACCGTGAGGGGAAAATAGGTCTAAACATGACAAATTAGGACCCGCAAATGAACAATATACGGTTAAAATGATAGGCAAGGCGATTTAACTCTTACTGCGGTACTCAGAGATATTTAATGATTACTTAAGCCACCACTTAGTAAAGATTTGACATACTTTTGTATGACAAACTGTCAAAACCTTTACTAAGTGATGGACTAAGTAATCATTAAAGCTCTCTGAGTTCGGCAGTTAGCTCAAATCTAAATCTCAAGCCCAATCAGACCTAATGGTCTAATGGTTTGATTGGTTTCGTAAATAAATATAAAGTTAATAACCGAACAAATAATCTATTACATAACTCAAAAAACCTAATGCCTCTAAATCTAACGAACCGGTAATACAGATAATGTATCTAGAGTACCTATATCAAGGACAAACAAAAGGTCATTATGTTCCTTAGTTCCGAATTCCCTTTGACACGGATGCCACTATCCAAACAAATCACGATGGTATACAAACAGGGTTGGACCAAATATTTGTAGAGCATACAAATATTTGTCCTGTGGCGAGGTCGCCATTAGGTAGACGATTTGCTACTGCGACATACACGCGTCGCCTAAACTATAGAATTATTTAGAGTACAAGATCATGATAGGATATAATAATATGAGTTTTTTCACTATTTTAGTAAACATTTTAATTAGTCGTACCAAAAACTGAATACAAATACTTTCACAACTGCTCGAAATTTGCTCATTAAGGTCACGTGTTGTGATGAAACATATTTTGACATCAACAAAATCTTCTTTCCAGCTCATCATCCAGTGACGAAGAAGACGATGGTTCCTCAACCAGCGAGAACCAAGATGCCCAATCAGAGCGCAGCCAGGAGTCTGCAACCATACGTCTGCACAGCAGTTTGACAGCCAGCCTGGGTAACCAGAGGACCACGCTGACTCCTAACCACAGCAAGAGCCTGAGCACCCCACATACTGGACAAAGCATCCAGGTTCACCCTGTGATGAAATCCAGCTCTAACCCAGCGGTGGACAAACAGGCTATGGGGATTAACTCTGGTAAGATTTTGACCAAAAACTTTCGTAATTTTGTTTCTATTATGTGTTAAGTTCTTATACTCACTTGTTCAGGTTTGTGCATTCGATTCGGCAGTTTTGGTAAATCATTGAAACTGACCCAAAGATATTTTTCTCACGAATCCGGGTTTCAGACTGACAGCCGTAATCATTGTACTAAGGGGTATTGTATTAACCAGTACTAACTGGCTGGTGGAGGTCAGATAGGCAATCGATTTATGTGGAATACTGGTATTGAGCTGCACCCAGTTAGACTGGAAGCTGACCCCAATGGGGATGTTTACTGACTTAAAAAAATATGATTGTAATTTAGTCCGTCTGTTAGATTATCGAAAAATATTGGATCGGTATTTTTAGTTTTATCGAATCAATAAAAATTGACGAAGATAAAACGCGTCAAAGATTTGAGTGGGGGATTGTGACGTCACTCACCGGTAAAAAATGTCCTACTAATATCTTAGAAAATTACGTCACACGAGTATTCAAAGCAGCCTGCACTGTATCGTCTTCATTGTTTGTTTACGTGAAAAAAGAAAAAATACGTGTCCAATATTTTTTGGATAATATCTATCTGACGGACTAATTAGTTTTTTTTTGTTAACTACCCTATTTGGGAAAAGACAGATGATGATGTTTTGTTGATCGATATGGCTTCTCACAATATCAGTTAAGTCGAGCGGCTTCTCTTGTATTCTCTTATTTATAATATTATATGCTAATTTATGGTTTTATCGAGTCATGCCAACCCGGGCAAGTGGGTAGAACTCCTTAGGTTCCTCTGTGATATTTATTTATGTCTTAAGTCTTTCTTTCAACGTCATTTTCATTATGTTTATGTGATAGTTATTTCCCTAGCTTGTGTTTTAGATTCTTGAACTGTCGTTTTGATTATCTTATTCAATTTTATAACACTTCGTTCTATGTTCTTTAATGTTTCAAGTTTCACACTGTAGACTTTTATACTTTTCTTGAATATTTCGGTGTTTTCCCCGCATCAAATAGACTATTATTATATTTTCAATGCAGTCCCAAAGATGATGTATTATGTTGTGTAACCAAGGGCAGTTTTCACCATTAAAACTGAACACAGTTAGTGTATCTACAGGCCACATTGAAGCGCTAACTTTTTAAGATGCAGAATCTCGAAACCCACGGGTTTTGAACGTGATTTAGATGTGCTGATTAAATTCATTTTCAATGGTGAAATTCGCCCTTAATTCTATACAAACCACTTATTAAATTATATTGTCATCACAGTATAAATTGTTTCCCTTTAATTTATTTACATAATAAATATTTCCTATTCCAACGCAACTTAGTAACTGGACGTGCAATGTTGGGTAATATAGAAAAATCGTAAATTATTTATATTATTTGCATGATTTAAAAGCGCTTTGTAAAACCTTTGCTCACTGTAAAGCTTTCTATGGAATCCACACCTTTAGCTTTTTCTGAAATATGCTTAGCAATAAAACATGGCTTTGGTTTCAATAATTCATGAATTTTATTACATGACTTGACAATCGACTACACAATGTTTTGATATTTTAGAACTGCTAACAACATTATCCAATAACACGATCAAGTACACGAGAGAGAGTAGTAAACTAGGTAGGTACTGATACTTAAGGCACAAAATAGATAGGTACAAAAAGGGTAATTCCATACAACACTAGCAAAAAATTTGTGCGGTACGGAAATAATATTGTTTTGTCAATTTCGTCCCCTTCCTAAAACCTCTTTTAAAATAATCACATGTGCGAAACCGTTGTATGTAGCTAACCTTTTCTACCTATCTATTTTGTGACTTATGGCTTAAAACTCACATGAACAGGATCTAAAATTTTAAACCAATGCAATGCTTTGCTTTGCCTCACAACCTCCAAACCAGAAAAAAATAGTTTTATTAGAACACATTTCACAGAGCACACTATAGAATACTTTAATTCAATTTTGCTGTTGGTCCACTTTTCTATAGGCTTAATCTGAAATTCCAGGTACTCTGTCTTCGCCTGCCAGTCGTCAGTCTTCGGAAGATAGTGGTACTACTGCGAACCAGCCCACTATGTGGCTGGGCACAGAGGATGGTTGTATACATGTTTACAACTGCTTGGACAACATTAGGATAAAGAAGAATAAAGTGAAGCTGCAGCATAACTCTGGGGTTCATTCCATTGTGTGAGTATATTGTCTTGGTGCCATTAAGGCTTTCTCTAGGTATATCTTTGAAGGTTTAGATAGGTAATAATAAACGGTTTTTCACATACACAAATTACTGACGTTGCTCAAAAAGCCGCTAAGTGTAAGTAGGACTGGGCCGGCCATGTCTGCCCTATAACCGACGAGCTGCGGGCCAAAATGATCACGTTGGAGCCCTGACACAGCCAGAAGGCGACGTGGTGGACCTCACAGAAGACGGCAGGACGAGCAGAAGAGAACCTTGGACCAGTGGTCCGCATTGACCCTAGGTCGAAATATTTGGACGTCATTGAGGGAGGCCTAGATTAGAATAGGTCTAGATTTGGATTTGAGAATAAGTGCATCATTAATATCAGATTTATTGATTGTTAATTTTGTGTAAACTGGTCAAGTGTCTTAGATAGTGGCAGTGCTTGCGCAGTTTCTAGAAAGAACTAAAATGTATAAATTAATATTTTACTTTCAGATACGTGGAGGGCAAAGTATTTGTTGCACTTGGCAATGGCGATCTAGTCGTATATTGCCGGGATATAGGTAAGTAGTACACTCGTAATTTTTCTTAAAATTTTTGCTTTCAAACATTTTATATCATCTTCAAGATTCTGCCCCTATCTAAAATCATCAAGAAAGATCTCGTGTCTGATGGGCTATTTGAAATATATTCTGATTCTCCGTTTTCTCGTAACATTACAAGTAACCCGAACGAAGTCAAAAGGAACTAAACTTGTTCTTCGCGTCATGGCGATAATTGCTTACGTACCTTTTAGTTTCAGAGTTATTGAAGGTCAAAATTCCAAATTATACTCATTTCTTTTTTTTAATTCAAATTTTTCTTATCTTTACTTTAACCCTGTTATTTTTTTTGGGGGGTTGGGAAATCATCAGATAACCCCTCCCGCTCCGGAAGGGAGTCTCAGACTTCTACTGACTAAAAACCACCCATGTTCCTTCTTAGCCCTTAAGCCGAGACCGCGGTATCTATTTCGAACAACCCGCAGCCCCGACGGATTTACTTTAAATACCTCTACGACCCCCATATTATTCAATGCAATAATCAAGGCCATGTTTTGGGTGCATCACTTTGAGTCGTACCATAAAGCCGTAGGTAATAAAACGTGATATTTCACTCTCCAAAAATGTTTGTTTCCCAGCAATAATTTTGGCTTTGCGTTACTTAGTTTGGCATCACTCTCACTTTGACGACAAGAATCTATTAACACCCTATTGATTTGGAGGTCAGATAGGTAGTCGCTCCATGTAAAATACTGGTATTCAGCTAAATTCAGTTAGACTGGAAGCCGACCCCAACATAGTTGGGTAAACTAGGCAGATGATGATGCGATGTTCAGTTCAGGGCAGATTAGTTATTACTTCCACGTCCTCCCCAGATGGGTCCTGGTCGGAGCGCTCCACCATCCCGGTGGGCACTGGCAGCAGCCCCGTGAGTAGCATGCTTCTATCGGGGGGTAAACTGTGGTGTGCTACCCACGCCTCCATCAAGATCATCAACCCGCACTCGCTGCAGGTAAGCGAACTTTATAGATGAATCTGCTCAGGAGTGTGAATGTGGTGTTACCCCACAAACGATGGAACACAACAATTTATGACATCAACACGCTAAGAAGAAGACCAAACTGCTACGAGCTAATGTTGAACTTATAATGCTCCTAGCTGTTTTAATGTCAGATTTAACTCAAAGCATTTATTTCAATTAGGCCATTACAGGCACTTAAGAATGTCAAATATCAAAAATTGCGAAGTAACTGCGGTACTCAGAGATATTTAATGATTACTTAGGCCGTCACTTAGTACATACTTTTGTATGACAAAACTGTCAAAACCTTTACTAAGTGATGGCCTAAGTAATCATTAAAGCTCTCTGAGTGCGGCAGTTACAGTCGCAGTCACGAGGCGTAATAATTTGTGAAAGTACTGCAGATTCCAAAGCGTACAGATCTTTGGAGAAGAACGGGCAACAAACTCCATGGACAGTGTTGTCAATAAACCAAAAAGAACTTAGTAATGAATAAATAGTATATTATGCAACTAGTGAATAAAGGACGGATTTAAAGCGAGGGCCGTAGATGAGTCACGAGCAAGTGAAGGATTCTAATGATTGAATCACGAACGCAGCGAGTGATTCAACTGTTAGAATCCTGAACGACGCGAGTGATTCATGGCCCTCGATATAAATTCGTACTTTATTCAGGAGTTGCATACTATACTTTATATCATGACTACGAGAAAAGACATAATTTAAGCGAAAATAGAAATCTAATCAAGAAATAAGAATTGTTACATTAATTGAAATGGACATTAAAATTAGAGCAATGACTGAAATTAAGCGTAATTTTCTTATTAATATCATTAGGGTGGTCAACTTGTGAAACAATATTTATTAATCTAATGCCAAACTCCTTGTCGCAAATATCGACCAATCAAATCTCGAGAATTTATTTGCACCAAAGAGTTTTGAATTTCGAATCTTAGCGCAAGGAGTTAGTGTAAGCATTGAAATAGAGACCGGATATATTTTTGTGTTCCAAATTCAAACACCAAAATAGTGAATAAAAACAAAACAGTGAATAAAAGGCCTTTTTATTCACTGTTTTGCGTGAATAAAAAAAGCTTTTTAGAGTAGGTATGGTATAAAAAATCATTTTATGACAATTCACATAAAACCTTCGCCTTACGTCACTTCGTAGTGTTTTAGCTGGCAAGAAGACTGGCAGAACAAAGTTTCTGGCTACACATCTGTCTGATTAGACAAGTCATATTGGCATGATTAAGCAATAGAACCATTGAAATAAAAACTAAAGATACGGTCGTCCGAACATTTGCTCGACGCGTTCGCCATACAGAGAATCGGTGTAGTCTGCTCGTTATCGTAACGTTTTATAAGTGGCGTGGTATTTCGAGGTATAAAGAACATAAATAAAGCTTTTAATAAAATTTAGGACCGCACCCGAAGAAAGCCGATCGTGAACTAGTTGACTTCGGCTTAGGAAAGACCGATTTAGGACCAAGTTCGAGGCGTCATTGTAACATGCGGGCCGCCCAGTCCTTACGCAGTAATATATAAGTCAATGAACAGAACACACAAAACTGTAGAGCAGTCTTTAGGACTAAAAGTTCACCCTCCATTTTTGTACTATCTTCATATTCAAATTATAAATTTCAATCCTCTTTCCAGGTGGACGAAACATTCCAGATAAGTTCAGAAACGAAGCCGATCAGCCATATGGCAGTGGCTGGTGGTACTATATGGCTGTCTTTGCACAACGCAGCTCAGCTGAGATGCTATAACTCTAGCACTCGCGAGCAGCTGGCTGAGATCAATATCACGCCGCAAGTTACTAAGATGTTGCATGGTAAGCAGGGTTAATGGACAACGTAGAAATGATTGAATATTTTGTTAGGGCACTTTAGCATCGGGGATGCGGGACTGTTCGAAAGAGATACCGCGGCCCTGGAACTCAAAGCTAAGAAGGAACATGGGTTGGTTTTAGTTTGTACAAGTCTGACACTCCCTTCCGCGCCGCCCAGAGCGGGATTTGATGATTTTCCACCCACCAGAAAAATACATAATTAAGTCGCTTAAAAAAAATGTGCTGGTTCGCCTAACGAAATAACTTACTCTTTACTTGTACAAACTCTTTTCATAGAGGTGCTCATGGAACAATTCTATTTAAATCTTTGTATATCAATTAAACCCAATTACCATTTAAATATCGCCTAGGTACTTTCTTGTCTACTTGTATTGAAATTATTTTTTCTCCTTTTGTGAAAGCTGATGTGAATTTAACAGATCTTTAATTTGTTATCATAATTAAAATAAGTAGCTTCTTATAAACCACACTCATAATTGGGTATGGGTAACACAAGACGAGGTGGCCGAGAGGTTAAGGCGTTGGACTGCTAATCCAATGTGCTCTGCACGCGTGGGTTCGAATCCCATCCTCGTCGGACACTTTTTATATTTAAACTCATGAATCAAATCTTATAATTGAAATGCTGAGACATCCTTCCTTTTCTGAGAAGTGTGCGAAGACCCGACACGACACGATAGATCGACGATATACCCTTAGCGATTAGTCACTCTTTAACTTATGTGCCCTTGGCTGGAGGCCTTAAACTCAAGGCATCCACAGAATTTGGCCGGTTAAGCAGTACCCAGTCTCCTAGACTAAACAGCAAGACGCTATTTCCAAACAAAAAAAAACTCTGAAACTGAAACTGTACTCCTCACCTCCAGGTTGCGACGACATAATCCGCCAGCATAAGGCAGCATGCCTCCGCGTGACTGCACTCCTAGCTCATCGTGACACACTGTGGGTGGGCACCAGCGCCGGAGTACTGCTGACCGCTCCGCTGCACAACTCACCCAACCCCAGGACTGGAGCCTTCACTGTGCCGCATCTTACTGGTAAGGGTACTGTTTCTAATAGGGATGTTTACTGACTAAAAAAAATATGATTCTAATTAGTCCGTCTGTTAGATTATCGAAAAATATTGGATACTTACGTATTTTTTGTTTTATCAAATCAATAAAAATTGACGAAGATAAAACGCGTCAAAGATTTGAGTGGGGGGTAGTGACGTCACTCACCGGTAAAAAATGTCATACTAATGTCTTAGAATACGACGTCACACGAGTTTTTAAAGCACTATATCGTCTTCATTGTTTGTTTACGTGAAAAAAGAAAATACGTGTCCAATATTTTTTTGGAAATCTATCTGACGGACTAATTAGATCTTTTTAGTTAACTACCCTATTATAAGGACTTCTTGTTCATAACTGAGGTCTACTCGACACGATTTGAGCTTAAGTTAGAACATGAACGCAGTTTTTGGTATATTGGACAGTCGTTTGGTAGTCAGTGGCCCAAAAGTCGGACAACCAGTCTTACCAAGGGTTATCTTATTACCCAGGGTACTAACAGGGTTGTGGAGGTCAGATAGGCAGTCACTCCATGTAAAATTCGGGTATTCAGGTGCATTTGGTTAGACTGGAAGCCGACCCCAACATGGCAAAAGGAGTTTAAGTAGGAGGCAAGACGCAGTTTTTGGCCGGAAAGAGGTGCGTTGCTGGTCGCAGTCGCCGTGGGTAGGTTCGGCCTTGTCGAAAGCACTCACTTTCAGCCATACTTGACCGTGTGCTGGACCTAGCCATGGTCATAGCACGGCGTGAAGACGAACTAGTAATAACTATATAGTTTGTCATACATAACTTTTGGCTGGACCAGTGACTCCCTGGGTCGTAACCGGCAGAAATAAGTCGTGAACAAGAGCCATGTGTGCATCGAAAAAAAAAAAATCATCCGTTAGTTTTTTACATACGAGGATTGTAATGAAAATTATAATATGAACCCATTGTTTCCCAGGTATAACCTACGGCCATACCGGCCACGTGAGGTTCCTCACAATCGTTGAGAACCAAGCCGCACAAAAGCAGCCAGCTAAACAGTCACAAACTTCATTGAAGACAAAGGCACTAAGTCGCAGGTCGACAAACGCCGAGAAACTGCAGAAACAAGCGGAGCCCACACAGAATAACAAGGAAACTCTCATCATATCTGGTGGAGATGGATACGAGGACTTTAGGAGCTCCACAATGACAGAAGACGCAGGCAGGGAGGATTCCACCAACCATCTCCTACTGTGGAGAGTATGAACGAATTTTACGGCCTACAGGGTTCTAGATGATTCTGACGCCCACCGCGTCAAGCACTTTTTAATTGAAGTTTTGAATATTCTTCGTACGTTTCCCTCGTCAGTGGAAGCTTAAAGGTTTTTATTTTTAAATGTTTTCGTTAATGAATGTTAGTATTATTCCTGCTTTCATTTCGAAACGTTGATGTATGTTAAAAATATAACAAATCTTTTTGTGTTTTGCGCCTCGAGCGCGATATGAGATTATTAACGTTAGGACATGAAATGTCAAATTTTATCAATTCGCCCCAAATGTATCAAAATTAATTTAAACGTGCAGTATTATTAAATAAATTGGACCATCTGTATTATGGCCTGTTGTACCTTATAGACGTTTCTATCAGTGTTTAGAACTATTTACGAATACATGTATCCAACCCATATCAAGACATATAATGTGTCTTTATAATCTTATCGTTGTCTGAGTAGTAGTGAAACTGTTGTAGGCTATCGAAATAATGATTAATTGTACCTAAGGGACTTTTAGGTCTAATAAATTATTTATTACTTTCATCGTAATAGCTGCTTTCGGATTTTCCGTTACTCGTGCTTACTAGCTCAATTTTGTTTTTTATTAGAGTTTATCTATTAGAGAACTTGGCTTGAAATTATATAATCTAAACAAACCTGCAAGAAGATTTTTGATGTCTATAAATAATTAAAAATCTAGACTGATCTCTTCGTCTATTTAGGTGTAATCTTTAGAACTATCTTTTAGATCAAATCTTTCTAATTCACATTTCACGAAATCTTCTAGAAAGTTGAGAAAGTAATCAAGGGTAACATCAGAAATATGTTTCGGAAACCAAAATCAATCTGTATCCTCCAATTTCTCATTAAAATTAGTAGTAGATATACCACTGTTATTCCGAATGTACCTTGCCACATCATTCAAATTCTGGTCAAAAAAGAATAATTTTATGATTGCTCAAAAAATTTTGACATGTTACCTGATCTGACATAAAGAGCAACAACTTTTTAAAATAGGATGTTTGAACGTTGTATCCTATGTTTATAATATTGCAGAATAATAAAAAGTCGCACTAACATGACTGTGTTTTATTTTACTAAGATTTGTAACTGGTGAGAATTTATTACAAACATTTATAAAAATAATATCAAAGCTAGTCTTGAATGATTATTTCTAAATATTATTTAGTTTTAATATTAAACATATGTTAGTTTTAACATTATATTCTTTCTGTGATGTTTCTTTAATACTTGTATCTGTCTTTGTGTGTAGGAAATGTTGAGTAGTAACAAAAATAAATGAAGCCAGGATAAATAATCTATATTTTATTTGATCAGGTCACAGACAAATTTTATAATTGCACTAGGTACCTACGATTATTACGAAATCACTACTTATCGATTAAAGTTACATCAAGTTCCATAAATATATCTTTGAAAACATCAAATGAGAAATCTTACGTCTAATTTTAGTTACATTTCTCAGCTATATTACTTATAAAGTCTTGAAGATTATCTTTGTCACCGGAAATTTGATTTTTCTTGCCCCTACTTACAAAGTATGGATCTATTTGAAGTTGAGCTGCCAATTTCTTTAGTATAGTGCGCCTGTCTCGATCGTTATCGTCAATTTCACGTTTAACTTTGGCTCCGTCCTTTTTGATCATTATCAAATCAATTGCCGCACAAATTAGTTCTTTAGCTTTGATGTACTCGCTCTTATGCACAGCAAAAGTTCCATTTTTAGTGAGATCAACATCCTTTTTGCCTCTAGCGATGTAATAGGGATCATTACGTACTGATTTTACAATTTCTTCGATAGCTCCACGTCTATCCCTGGCTGCTTGTTCCAAACTGTAATTGATGTAATACTTTTTACCTCTTGAAATATAGTAAGGGTCTTCAGCTTCGGAAGAGGATCGACTGCTTCTTTCAACTAATATGTAATTCGGCTCATCAACGTACATTCGGCTGTCGAACAAAGTTCCAGGTTCAGTTGGTCTTCCCAGTTTGCTACTTCTACTTCTTGCCGGTCCATTAAATAGGGCAGACAGCTTATTATCTCTTCCTCTGCCACTCCAAAAGGAGTTGGGGTCGATATTACTTTTCTTGAGTCGTGAGAGATTTTCGATGTCATCTTCAACGTCATTTATGGCAGTTAGAATTGATTCTTTCAATTCCTGCTTACGAATCCAATTCGGTTCGTTAACCTTTCGTCGTCCCCTATTTCCCCAAAATGGTTCCTCCTCCCTTCGTCCTCGGTTACCCCAAAAGGGTTCGTCTATCTCTCTTCTTCCTCTATTGCCCCAAAATGGCTCTGAATCGTCCCTCCTGCCACGGTTGCCCCAAAAAGGTTCAACGTCATCACGTCTGCCACGATTTCCCCAAAACGGTTCTTCTTCGCGTCTGCCTCTATTGCCCCAGAATGGTTCGTTATCTGTTCTACGGCCCCTGTTACCCCAAAATGGTTCCTGTTCTTGTCTTCTACCCCTGTTACCCCAAAATGGACCATCGTCTGAACCTTCCATTTCTGCAGAATTCCTTCGACCCCGACTACCCCAGAATGGTGACATAAATTCATCTCGTCTATCTTTTATATTTCTATAGTCACCAGGCTTTTCGAAAATATCTGTGCAGTGTTCGCAATGTTTAGATAAATAATCAGGAAAATCTACAGTATATCCGTACGTATTTTCCATGGAACTATCGCGTCTTCCCCTGTTACCCCAAAATGGTTCTTCTTTCAATATTTTATCATTTGACTTGGCGAATTTTTTACTATTTTCAAAATCATTGACGTATTTAGAATTCAAGTAATAGTTGGGATCATTACCGATTTGTTTTTTTCCCCTATTAGGCCAGAATGGTCCGTCATCATCGTCATTGAGGGATCTTTTGACGCGTTCACTATCAGCTTTTTCTTTCAAAGAACTATGTTTCTTGTGACTAGTTTTAAAAGTTTTAGATTTATTTGCTTTGCCAAGGACGACATCGGTGGTGATTATTAAGACGAAGAGGAGAAACGTTTGTACTTTTCTGCGCATTTTGTTAGAATCTGCAAACAAAAAATAATTATCTTAAATTCCTTCATACCACATACTTTATCAAGTACCTGCATCTCTAGGTGCATACATTTAGATAACGTCTGTTATCTCCAACGGGTAAGGCACTGGTATATATAATAGTGCAATAGGAGTTTATTGCCATCAACCGAGGCAAGTACAGACTCCTTGGCTATCTACTGGAAAATTCCGGACAAAAAATCTAAATAACGTCCCGTTACCGATCGGGAAATCGAACCAAGAACCTCATGCTCAACAGACGCGCTTGCATTCACCAGACCAACAAAGAACAAAGACTGTAGTATGGCATCCTGCGGAGATACCATATTATTAGTATTAGTTACAATATAATTAATCTTAACAGAAGTAAGTGCAATTACGAAACGGTAAGCTAGAATTTTTTTATTGATATTATTAGATGGTGTATTTTGACATTCTTTAAGCGAAAGTTAGGATAGAAAAGTCAAAATTACTTTGAACTGATATAGGTCATCAAGGCGCGGTGATAGTAGACGGAGTAAAACTGTGACCGAGTGGTGTCCGAAGACTGAAATGAGAAATGTTGTCGACCAGCGAGATTGGCAGACGACATTGTTGCCGTATAAGTTCAAATGCATTTATTAGCGAAAACAACAGAAAACTGTTTCACCAAAACTAGATACAATCTGTACCTTGGTGGCCCAAACTTTACACAAAGATGTTTTTTTGCAATGTTCTGCTAGCGCAAGATATATCGTGGACTAGGCTGGCACAAAAACGTGGAGCTTGGCACAAGCAAAGATAGGCCTATACCCAGCAGAGGGTGAAATTGGGACTATGGATGATGTTGACGTTAATGCATTGTGAATCGGTGTAACAATTTGGTATGTTGCGTTGTTGAGTGATGAAAATTAAAAAGTAACTTTTACTTTACTACTAATTACAGTCACAGTAAAAATAACAACTGAAGGACTGTAAAAAGGACATTGAATATTTTAAAAGTACATCACTAAGAAATATTTAAAACACAAATACATAGGGATTAACTGATTGGGGGGGAGTATTAACTGGGTTGTGGAGGTCAGATAGGCAGTCGCTCCATGTAAAATACTGGTACTCAGCTGCATCCGGTTAGACTGGAAGCCGACCCCAACATTGTTGGGAAAAGGCTAGTCAGATGATGATGATGATGATGACATAGGGATTAATCAAATTACTGGGACAAAATATTAAAAAATAATCTATGGCAACATTTGATGGTGCGTATTGTAAGAATCTGTTCGTAAATGTCCTAGTAATTCAACTTTTGCATTAATTTAGTAGATAGTGCTTAACTACCTACCAAATGGAGGAATGAAATTTTCTGCCAAATAAATCAACACATGAAACATTCAGAGACGGTTAAGCAATCTAGAAAAAGACAGTCAAGATACTCACATGAATTTTCCGGTTAAATCTACTACCATGTTTCCACAGCCTGTTCAAGAGAAGCCGTACTGACTTCAGGGCTGCTACTTCGTTTGTGAAGACTGGTTGCTCCAGACCCTGCTTTTATAAAGGAAAAGCGAGTAGGCGAGGTCTCAGGGGTGCCACAAGTAATTTTTTCGTTTGCCCTGTTCAATCCTTACGGGAGCGTGTGACCGTTATTAAATTAAAACAATGCTTGTTGCGTATTGCTCTGGACTTTTGTTTAGGGCGGTTGTTTGTTTTTGTAAGGGGTAGTTTCTTGCGTTTTCTTTGATTTGTATTTATTTTTCATCTCTCAGAATCATTGCAAAATTTATTGTTGTTGTCGTGGTGGCGTTGAACCAGCTAGTCCAAGTAATAGCAAAGTGCTCCACAACAAGATGTGATCTCTGACTTCATCGAGCTATCTAAAAGTCTTCCACCATTAGATTTTTTCATTTACCGTGGCCCACGTTTAAATCTCTAAATACCAAGTCGGCCGTAGCAAAGACAATCTCTTTAGATGAGGAGATGGCTTAGATCTCAAGTGTGTAAGTGACGTGTATCCACAAACAACGGTCTGCCCTGACCTTCCACCTATCGTTGCATGTTCCGACACCTGGACAATTGATGATCTTACGACTGCATCAGCGACCGGAGTTTGCATAGATAAATTTTGGGCAAATATATTATATTTAGTTAAAATTTACCATCGACACGCTCAGAAGAATTGTAAAGCATGATTTGTGAAAATAGTGTTATTGATTTGTTCCTAGTATTCAATCCTCTTTTTACAAAGAGTTCAAAGTATTTTTCTTTTGTAATGCTCAATCTCTCGAATTGATGATGTAGGGTAACGATAGAACGTTAGTAAAGCAGTTTTCTTTTAATAACAACTTGAAGACTCTCAGGTTTTAAAACACTGACCACTAAAAAAGGCGTCAACCCTATGACATTTATTTTTCAATATCAAGTCCAGTGTAGGAAATATTCAATGAATATATAATTTGTTTATATTAGGATATTCGTAGATTTTCGACCTTGACGTTGACCGTCCCAAAGTAAATAACATTATCTAGATGAATTTACTATGCATGATATTTTCTGGATCTTATCTTCAATTCATAGATCTGAAAATTACCGTCTCAGCTAACTTCAAACATTGTCGGTTTGGTCAAAGGAGCTTTATAGTTCCAATATTTGGTGCCCTTCTACTTTTTAGCATTAAAAACATTGGATGCATTGAATAGTATAACAGGGGTCATGAAAGTTTCTAAAGTAATGTAATGTTATAAGTTTATAACATTTAAACTTATAATTTTATTCTTTTTTTTTTTTATTGCAGGGACAGGTGCGTAGTACTCGTGACCGGCGTGCGTGTATGACCAGATGTATGAATGTGGACGAGGCAAAAGGAGTATGTAAGGATCGTAGCAAGTGGCGTTCTGTGGTTTCTGCCTACCCCTATGGAAAAAGGGCGTGAGTTTATGTATGTATGTATGTAATTTTATTCCAGTGTTACCAAAGGGTATTTTATTATTTACCCGTACTACCTGGGTTGTGGAGGTCAGATAGATAGTCACTCCATGCAAAACACCGATAATCAGAGCCTGCATTTAAAAACAACTTCAACATGCTAAGTTACCGAAATACAAGAAACTAATTGAAAACAATGCCTTCCCCTTAAGTTCTCCTTTCTTTACCCTTAGTGGTCACAACATGTTTGTTTTGCCGCCTTGATTACATTGCCCGACAGCAGCTGGGTGAGGAGGTTGGGGGAAAGTGAACAGGTGGTCTGGGAAAATGGTTTATTGTAGAGGAAACAATTTTTAAGTAATTATTTCCATAATAAATAATAAAAGAGAAGTACGAATTAAGCCACTTTATTTATGAAGCATTTCCGTAAAGAAAATCCCGCTCGTCTTTTTCTTTTCATCAATATTCGAGTAAGTACTCAACAAAACCCGTCGGGGCTGCGGGTTGTTCGCAAGAGATACCGCGGCCTCGACATGAAGGGCTAAGAAGGAACATGGGTGGTTTTTAGTCAGTAGAAGTCTGACACTCCCTTTCGCTCTGCGGGAGGGGTTATTTGATGATTTCCAAAAAAAAAAAGTACTTAACAAAAACTAGACTTGTTATTAAAACATAAAGCAAAAAAACCTCCTAATAGCATATTGATGACTAATAAAATTAGATGCAGTACAAAATTTGGCCACTAATTTATACCTATAGTAACTTGTTAGTTTATGTATGGAATATGAAAGATATGATGACGCTGTGCCAACTGACAGGGAGAAATGGAATTAAAAAATGGGTTGCGAGGACTCCAAATAGAAAGGGACAAGGGGAGGAAGGTGACTATAATGAGCTAAGTTAGTTTAAATATAAATAACAGTTACCCAAAAAAAAACAGTATCACATTTCCCCAGCCTCCTCCGTGGAGTTCTTGTGTGTTTCACTGTAATAAGATTGCATGTACCTATTTCTTGCTCCGGTACACATTGTTTAAAGTAGAATGATATAAAATGTTGGACGTATGTCCGAGGATGCTATTTTGCTACTACTCCTTGAGCGGACAAGACATTGCAGTAACTGTAAGAAAGTCGTTAAATAACCGTGAGTTTAAAATCGTTTATCATCATCATCATTTTGTTCCCACTGCAGGGACTTAGGCCTCCTCTCTAGGAGAGGGATGGGCTATAATCCACCACGCGGGCCCAGTGCAGGTTGGTAGATGTCACAATGTCTTCGATTTTTTTAGAAAACATTTTATAAATTATTTGATATGTAAACTAATTAATCCTGATTTAATTTTCACTTCAAGATCATCATCATATCAGCCCGCAATTAGTTAACTTATTACTTATTTATTACATAATATGAATTCGCTTTTATGCCATTTGTATTCCCTGTTTTAACTGCCCCATTAGTTTCGTGGTCGCAAACGAGACTGCTGAGCGTGGAGTCCTGGGTACGATTTCCAGGTCGGGCAAAAAGTGCTATAATGGTGCTATACATAGTGTTGATTAATTACAAATTTCTCAGTCGCAGTAGCCCGGAGTTTGTAAGTTGGCAGTATAATTAAACTCGTTGGTCCTACGCACGATCCCTCTCCAATTGTGCTGGTTTTCCTTCCCCATCAGACCATGAGAAAGGAGAAGAGAATACACCTGCGCCCGCACATACATGTGCACTATAATAATTTCTATGGATGGCTATCTGCTGAGTTTAACCATCCGTTAGCCTATCGCTGAGACTGAAAAAAAAGTCATTAGGTATGTTATTAGACGTTTGTATTATAAGGATTCTGCCCATCCTAACCCACGGTGCTCAGACATGGTCACTCACGGAGACTCAGAGGTTCCGCCTTGGAGTATGCCAAAGGGCAATGGAGCGCAGCATTTTGGGTGTCAAAAGGCAAGACAGGATGCGAAACACCACGTTGCCAAGACGGACGGCGCCGCCGAGGCCGACCTAGAAAAAGGTGGCGTGAGGATTTAGACGCGTACCATGAGGGCTGGTTCGAGGCGGCACAGGAAAAGAGCTCTTGGAAGAAATTGGGGGAGGCCTTTGCCCAGCAGTGGGACAGAGCAGGCTAAAGAAAAAAAAAAATTATACGAGTATACCCTGTTTATCTACAAAATAAAATAAACACCTAATATTATTTTCAGGAGTTCTTAATTATCAGCCTGTAAACAATTAAAAATAATACTCAGATTTCAGTAATTCTTACAAGAAGACGTCTCGTACGAAAAAAAATATTATGAGCCCTACATATTTCTTAAAATTAAAAGAACGAGCCGAGATATAAATAGGCCGAAATTCTGAAAAGGCCTATTTTCGACGGAAGCACTAAGTTTTACTGAAACGTTTTTTACCGACAATTTGTTTACTGAAAGTATCTTTCAAAGATGAATCATGTTAATCTGGACGCAAAGTGATGAAAGATTCAGTGAAAAAATATCTTAGAAACACAAAATCACAGACGGCATCAATCATCACTTTTGTCCGAAAACCTGTTTGTTCAGTTTTAATATTATGTTTATAATATTATATTGAACTTGCACCCATATTTGTTTTTGTTATTTTATAGGTACTAGCTGTTTCCTGCAAATGGAAACGCAGCCCAGAAGAAGATGGTGGTGACGTGTACTCTACATTGATTTGGCATGCCCATTAATGTAGCTTAAACTAGCCAATGAGCTATGAAACAGAACATGTTTACCAAAAATAATAATAAAAACATTTTTATTTCTCTTCCACAAAGGTGCCTTAAAAATATGTATATACTACGTCAGATAAAATCTTTGAGACTGGTATCTACACTAGGAAAACCCTGTCACACAGATTACCAGGCGATTATTACCTGCCTAGCATATTTCCAACTATGTTCATGTTCATGTCCAATACCCTAAACACTGCATGGAAACGGGATATTGAAAAGTTCTCGAATCGTAGACACAGTGAGTTTCGTGTGTCGGGAATACAATCGAGTTGTGAGTGATAGTGGTAGTGGTACCCAGTGCGAAAACCGAACAAGAAAGATAGTAGACCGATTTGTCTGCTCATACACATCCACTCGCAATATTATCTGTTTATCCGTGATTATGATGCAGCTGAAAACCAGTATTTTATATGTAGCGACTGCTTATCTGACCGCCACAACCCAGTTCATCATCTGCCTAGCCTTTTCCCAACTATGTTGGGGTCAGCTTCCAGTCTAACCGGATGCAGCTGAATACCAGTATTTTACATGGAGCGACTGCCTATCTGACCTTCACAACCCAGTTAATACTAGGTAATACGATACTCTTTGGTAAGACTGGATGTCAGAATTTCAGGTCAGTGACTACCTGTCACGACTGCCAAAGATCTATAATATGGCAGCCGGGACCAACAGCTTAACGTGCTTTCCGAGGCACGGAGGAAACTCGATATGTCGGGCGGTCACCCATCCACAGACCGACCTAGGCAAGCACTGTTTTACCTAAAGATCGACCCGAGTGGCAGGTTCTATTAAGCCACGAGGTCCTCGCCACAACCCAGTTAATACTGGGTAATACGATAGGTACTCTTTGGTAGGACTGGTTGTCAGACTTTCAGGTCACTGATTACGTGTAAGGACTGCCAAAGATCTATATATGGCAGCCGGGACTAACAGCTTAACGTGCTTTCCGAGGCAGTTAACGGGTAACATTACCCTTGGAGAGCAGCGGTGGCCCAGTGGTAGCGGCACCGACTTACAAACAGTGAGTCGTGGGTTCGAAACCCAGTCAAGCGCATTACTTTGTGTAATTTATTTCTTCACCACTGCTCTCAAAAACGGTGAAGGAAAACATCGTGAGGAAACCCGGCATGTCTTAGAACCAAAAAATTCGAAGACGTCATGTGACATCTACCAATCCACACTGGGCCCGCGTGGTGGATTATAAACCCATCCCTCTCCTAGAGAGGAGGCCTGAGTTCCTGCAGTAGGAACATTATAGGCTGATGATGATTACGCCTTTGTAAAACTGGTTGATAGACTCTCAGTCTTCATTCTTAGGTATGCAACCTTTTAATCTCATTTACCCCTAAAAACGTACCGTACCTAATGGCACGGTATGTTTTCCAAAACTCTGTTAATTCAGATACTTTCAGTTTAGAGTTTTTATAATAAGAAAACTGTAAATGTTCGTACTTCGTTAGATTGTAAGTCAATCATAGTAGACAAATTATAACATCACGCCAGCAATCCCCGAAGTTTTAGGCAGATATGTACAAAGACGTGTGTTATTTCATATTACAGGTTATTTCTTTCTAATAACATTTTGACAAAGTAGTAGTTTTTTGAGTGACCCATTTCTTTACACTCCGTGTAAATACACACACCTACACGCACCTTAAATAAGGTGCCTTTTTGAGGAAAGGTTAAATAAAGCTTCTTGAACTTTGAAGTTTACTTTTCTGTTACAAAGGATTTTTTGTCAGCAACTTTGTTTTCATATACCTCTTTACTAGGTTGCCGTCTGATCCTTTCACGGCTACAGTTTTGAAAACCCTTTCTTGGTGACCACCAAAAAAGTCAAACAAGCTTTGCACTTGTTATTTTGCGGTAATAAAATATTGCAATAAAAAATCCTAAACCTAGCTTAATAAAACTCGTAACTATTACTTATTATAGTAAACAACACAATAGGTTCATCAATTTAGAAAGGTTTGCTAACTCATACAATAACAGATTTACATAATATTATAATTTTGTTTTCTTTCTCCAGCCCAACTCTAAAATAAAACAGAACATTAATTTTAGAATTTATTACAAAATATGTTTTGATTTTGGACCGAAATAGACGGCCTCATGAAACGCTTGCATCGGTAAGGTCGACAAATTAAGCCAAATATTGTATTGGAACGCTGAAATTTATTCTTATTTTTAAAACGATAAATAGTACTCTATTATTAGCATATAAAACCGGATATTTTCAGCCAGTAAGCATAGAAATGACCTGCTATATGAGTAATCATAACTGCTATAGGATTTTTTTGGAGGTTGGGAAATCATCAAATGACTCCTCCCACTCTGGGCAGAGCGGTAGGGTGAGTGTCAGACTTCTACTGACTAAAAACCACCCATATTTCTTCTTCGCTTTTTGTGTTGAGGCCGCGGTATCTCTTTCGAGCAATGCCCAGTCCCGACGGATATAAGAACAATCAAATCATGTTGGGGCGGGTCTCAATCTAACCGGATGCAACTGAATACCCGTATGTTTTATGGAGCCACTCCCTTTTTGACCCCGACAGTCCAGTTAGACAGACAGTTAGAAAGTGGCGCCGGTAAATGAAAAGTTATGTGGTAATCGATTGTCGTGGTATGGACATGTGATGCGAAGGAATGAAGAAAATGTTGAGTATGAATGTAGATGGCTATAAGAGTAGAGGAAGACCAAAGAAACGATGGATGGACTGTGTGAAGAATGATATGGCTAGAAAGGAGGTGACTGCTGACAATGAGAAATAGAGAAGTATGGAAGAAGAAGACATGTTGCGTCGACCCCAAATAAATTGGGATAAGGGCAGGAGAATGATGATGATGACAGTCCAGTTAGTACTAGGTAATCCGATACCCCTTGGTTGGACTGGTTGTAACACTTTTGGGCCACGAAATAACTGAAATTATTGTCAAAATCTATTAATTAGAGCCGAGACCAACGCACACGTCAGAAATATCTTGTTATAAAATGGATGTTTCCACAGGCCGAACTAGGAAAGCAGATTAACCTTAAAGAACGGCCCATGCCACTGTAAGTCTGTAATCATTTAGTCACGACCTTCTCCTGTATTGGATTAATGATATATCTAATATTAGTGTGAAATCATAACCTAATATTAGGTACATCTGTGTGTATCACTGGCAGAGAAAGTTCATCTTTTTGAAAGCCTTAGAAAATTTTCAAAACCAATTCTCAACACCATCTCATTTTTCTCGTAGGTACAGTCAGTAGCAAACATTCCCTAACCCCTCTTCTAACACCACTTCTAGCCCTCTTCTTGTTTATACGAAGGGTCAGATAATGCTAGGCACTGACTGTACTAAAATAGTACAAAAACTATTTACTACATTTCAATAACCTGTGTTACTAAGGAGCTTTCAGTTTAATAAAATCGAAGTGCAATCAGGTAGGTACAGTTTTCTTTTGTCATCATTATCTTCCTGCCCTATTTTTTATGGTGGGTGGAAAATCATCGAACCGCTCTTGGTCAGAGCGAAAGGGAGTGTCAGACTTCTACTGACTAAAAACCACTCATGTTCCTTCTTAGCCCTTCATGTCGAGGCCGCGGTATCTCTTGCGAACAACCCGCAGCCCTTCCATGTTGCTGTCATCTCTTTGCGACGCGCGTGGAACACGAACGCGCCGTCGACACGGCCTGTCGTCGTCGTAAGACGGACGGACGGCGTGCTAGCCCATCACTCTCCGTCCACTATCAAAATCAAAATCAAATCCTCCTCCTCCCTCCCTCCTCCTCCTCTCCCTCTCCATCTATCATCATGTATTCAACACTTTTTAGTCATGCCCCTACCACGACAGTCCCCCTTCAACCTTCCTGTAGCTAGTGTAACTTTCAAACTGCTTCTTATTATGCTCATTCCTTACTTTGTCCATTCTCGTTAAACCACAAATTCACCTCAACGTTCTCTAAGTGAAATCTTTTTTCATCCACCTTCATCACAGCCCAGCATTCCAATCTATATAGTACTTTTTTGCCAGCGATCCTCGAAAAGCTCTCAGCTTTTTATACTGTCTGTACTCAATATCAATGTTCAATAGCGTTTACGACCAGATCAAATGTTTCTAAAATTATCGCCTGTATTATCAATTACTGAAGTTTGAATCAAAAGACATGGTTTTGAGATCAAGGCGCGGTGAAGGTTGCCGTGTTTCCGATTTTTCAACGAATGCAATCAAAATTGTATGTCAAACGTAGATGATGTTTCTTTGGAATTCTGAAGATTCTTGTATAACGCTATCATCATCAGCCTATAATGTGTCCCCTGCAGGGACTCAGGCCTCCTCCGTGATGCTATGGCCAACTTATTGGCTTTTACTACGTAAACGGCTCATTTCAATAACGTTAAAATGTCTGCTGTCTAGTGGACGCAATAGCGGCTGCTGAGCATAAGGTCCTGGTTTCGATTCCCAGGAGGTGCAAAATTTTATTGGGTTTTTTTAGAAATTCCTCAGCAGCAGCCACGGAAGCTGGATTTGTGCCTAGTTGATGGAAATAGGCTCACCCCATATTACATGGAACTTAAGTGGCCAATGCCTTTGTCTTTTGGGGATTACCAGCGTGATGTCATGTAAATATGTTAAAATGCAACAACAAACAATGCAATGCCATGCTTTTACAGTAAAATTCCTAGTATGGAGCAACACACTAGGAATTTCTGTTGTATCGTGAGTGCGTTCACAAACATTTAAACTGACATAATTACACAAATAGGCAGGTACTATGTTTACTATTTCTAAACATAAAATATTCTAAATTGAATCAAGTTCAATCATTCAGATTGTAAAAGTTTCATAGAAAACAGTTTCCTGATTACTTTAAAGTTTAAAAAAACTTTAACAAACTGACACTAAACACAATCGTTTCCTACAAATCTCCGTCGACCTCTAAATACAATATTTAAACATTTAAAACACATAAAAGAAACATAAAATAAAAAATAAAACTACAATCGTTAGATACAAGAAACATAAAACAGCCATTGATTCCCAAAATAAATAAACTATTTTAGTATAAACGTAATGCTTATTATATCATACGTTTTGTATCATTTTCAATATCAAGGCTGAGCCTCTTCTTAAATAACAAGTTTTATGTAACAAATTCTTCTGATTCTGCGGTACTCAGAGATATTTAATGATTACTTAAGCCGTCACTGAGTAAAGGTTTGACATACTTTTGTATGACAAAACTGTCAAAACCTTTACTAAGTGATGGCCTAAGTAATCATTAAAGCTCTCTTAGTGCGGCAGTCACACCTGTATTTTCAGTGCCAAGTCTAGTGAATTTTTAAAGATGAGTCCACTGTCGTTGTCATGACAACAGGGGGGAGATTTTGCCCACCAAATCCTAGAATTTCTAGGCTGCAATTGACGGATCTTCGACAAAGGTACTTCCTCCCCCGGTGGGGGCTGCGGGTTGTTCGCAAGAGATACCGCGGCCTCGACATAAAGGGCTAAGAAGGAACATGGGTGGTTTCTAGTCAGTAGAAGTCTGACACTCCCTTTCGCTCTGCCCAAGAGCGCCATTTTCCACCCGCTAAAAAAAAAAGAAAAATGGTACTTCCTCCTTTTTTTTATTTTTTATTTTTTGGTGGGTGAAAAATCAACAAATGACCCCTCCCGCTCTTGGGCAGAGCGAAAGGGAGTGTCAGACTTCTACTGACTAAAAACCACCCATGTTCCTTCTTAGCCCTTCATGTCGAGGCCGCGGTATCTCTTGCGAACACCCGCAGCCCCAACGGGCTTGGTACTTCCTCCTTATATGCGCATTGCCTCCTCCACCTGTCATCCTTGTCAAACTGCCTTCTGCTAAAATCGATGCTAAAGATGTCGTAATAATATGTCCCTATAATCAATGTTAAAGATGTCTATAATATCATTCTATACTGAAAAGTGGGCGTTTATGTCAACTTATAAATAAAATGTAGGTATCAATATACATATTATGTTTAATGGGAAGGAATGTGTAGGCGTGTCAAATCCGATTCCATGACTAAAAATACCTGTGAATGAGTGTGGCTAATTTTAGTATCAACAATTTCTTCACAGGCTTTTGATGAGTAGATAAGTTATTTATGGGAACTGCCTGAACAGGAATTTAGATTTGTCATGAAAGAAATATGGAACTAAAGGTATGGTGTGTTGTTACCTAGTACTAAGTACACAGGGCGTAAAATTAGCCCTTCACGCAGCTGTCAACAAAGCATTCTGTACATCAAACTAAAAAAAACCCACATACAAAGTTTTTGCTGGGAAACGATTTTTTTTCATGGGGTCAAAAATCACATTTCACGGTGAAACTCAATGTAGCTCTCTTAAAACATTATGATAGTGGATGCTTTAAATAGTAAACGGGTCATGGAGGTAATTTAAGTAAAGTTATAACCTGAAAAACTAGTATTTACAAAAACAGCTGTGAAAAATTCGGAACTTTGTCCCCCATCTCTGAAAATAGGGGGTTGCCAGGTATGGTATAGAACAAAAATAAAAAACTTTTTGACATTTTGTCTGTTTGATTTCGTTTTTTTTGCCACCGACTTCAGAAGCTGCTTTTTCTTGTGAAGTTTATTTTTCACTTTTTTGTGTGTTCCCTTTTTTTTGGGTTTTTGAAGTCGGTTTTATTTTTTGCCAAAAAATTTTTTATTTTTCCATTTTTAGTTGTTCCCAAACAAATAATAGGTTTTATTTATCCCCAATAAATGGAACATTACATAATATCTTACTGTCCAAATCTGGGTGTACACATCTGCGTACCCCCTCAGATCATACAGGCGTGATGTTACGTCATGGTGTTGTATAAACAATAAACATCCAAGCGATTGCAGCAATCACGACAGATTTGCCGTCTATTTTTGAAGAGTTCTATTGTATATCTCCGAAGATCAGGATCAGATCTTCACCAAATTTAAATGGGACCACCTCAGGAGTATACTCTTTCAAATAAAAAAAGAATTTTGAGAATCGGTTCACAAATGGAGGAGAAATCAGGTAACATACATAAAAAATAAATAAAAAAGAAGTCGGTTAAAAATACATACACACGAACATAGAACCTCCTCCTTTTTTGAAGTCGGTTAAAAATGATCACAGTGGTGGGGAGAACAAGTTCCCTTCGGTTGTGTTAAGGAGCAGCCACTCGGATCGATATTTAGGTTAAGCCACACTTACCTAGGTTGGTCCGTAGATAGTTATTAATCACCCATTACTTACAGAGTTGACTCCGTGCCTCGGAAGTACTTTAAGCCGCGGTTGGTCATGTGTAGATCTTTGAAAGTGCATGGCCCGAAAGTATGACGCTGTGCTAACAGGGTTGCGGTGGTCAGATACGCAGTCACTTCATGTGAAATACAGCAGGAATTCAGTTGCATATAGTGAACCTGGGGCCTAGGGCTGGAGATGATGAGGTATGCTCCAGGTTTTCTAACACAACATTGATTCTCTGAAAAAACATCATAATCGCCTTGACGTATTTTTTTTTTTGGGGAGTGGGAAATCATCAAATAACCCCTCCCGTTCCTGGGCAGAGCGGAAGAGAGTGTCGGACTTCTACTGACTAAAAACCACCCATGTTCCTTCTTAGCTCTTGCGCCGAGCCCGCAGCCCCGACGGACGTCGGCCCATCCCTTCCATGTTATATGAGGTCGGTACATTACATTGCTTTCTTCCATTCTCCTCTCACGATATCATGTATTCCTTTTTCTTTCATATCAATCCTTACACACTCCATCCATTCTCTGGCCTTCTTCTCCCTCTCCATCCATCTAAATTGATTTCGCTGAAGAATCAGAGTCAGTCAGTTTGAAGACCGCTTTACCAATGAAACTACTCTTTTAAGATATTTTTAACAAACACGGTAGGTTTTTCCGGACTTCCATTTTGATCTGCTTGTTAGAGTATCGGTGGATGGCGATGAAACCCAAAACTCCGCTCACTGATGCAGAGAATAGATATTGAGTCCTATGATTAGAACAACTGCCTTGAGGATCTTTCACTGGACCAAACACTGCAAGGTCCTGCAAAAAATAGTAGCTTTCAATTTACGACGTGAATACATTTTCCTTGTTGATTTTTGCAGCATTTTCTTCCGGGACAACAGAAATGAAAATGTTGCAAGACCAACAGGAAAAATTGCTCTGTAATTACTACAACCCAATCGCATTCCAATACGATTTAATCAAAACAAATTGTACCTAACTGCGTTATAAAAACTGTTAGAAACGTTTATACGATTTTAGACATTAATTGTGTTTGTATTAGAAGCATTACGGCTTGCGTAGTAGTTACATATGGTTTGTAATGTTTTGTCACTAATAAATTCGATAATTATTTATTTTAGTTTGTTTTTTATTTCTGTACGGCAATAGAGCTTTCACCACAAACACGCACGTAAGCAGTGCGTTTGCTACAAATAATTATTTCAAGAGGAGAAAATAAAATTACATAACATGATTTAATCCTCGAAAAGTTAGGCAGAGTGTAACCCAATGGTTAACCCACCAACGTAACTTGCAAAATGTGGGTATACATTGGTATACCCACATTTCGCATGTGCGTGTGAACTGAGGGACCAAAAAGGAATACGCGAAATGAAAATCCTAAGATTTAGTAGAAGACTTAAAACAAATGTAGAACAAATCCGGGGAATTTGTCATCAAATATATTAAAAACTACGACCCATAAAGTGTGGTCCCTCAGTTCTCACAGACGGTTAGCCAGATCTCGGAAAGTATCTTAAAAAAGAAGGTTTTGTGAATACAGACATTTAGTAAAGAATTTGGAAAGATATTCACAAAATAACAGACCACAAAGCATTAAAGATAAAAAAAATATAACGACTGAACTGTGGTCCCTCAGTCCACACAACAAAGATAAATATTTTAGTGAATATTACTAAATTAAAATGTGCATGTGCTAGCTGCTGGGCTATAGGAATATCAGAAAGTCTAGTGTACTTAACTTTTAGTAGAAAGTTTCTTCTAAATAATAGGTATCTAAAATTGTGCATTTCTTACCTCTTAGCTGAGATAATATTATTTCTTTAATTCTATGAAAGTAAACAGAGCAGTGTGACCACACAATAAAACAAAATGTAGACAGTCCTTTTATACTTTATTTAATATAATTTTCATTTTTTAGACAAAACGAAAACAAGGTTGTACGGTTCCCATCGGGGTTGCGGGTTGTTCGAAAGAGATACCGCGGCCTCGACATGAAGGGCTAAGAAGGAACATGGGTGGTTTTTAGTCAGTAGAAGTCTGACACTGCCTACCCCTCGATGATGATTGTATAGGAAATGGGTGTCAAGAAAACAGCAGCAATTGGTTTGATGTACAGAATGCTTGGTTGTCGTATGCGTGAAGTGTTCGTTTACACCCTGTATAATGCGGGTAGACGCAAAAAGGGTGACATCTTCAAATAATCGGTGGAGGCCGAAGGGACTGCTAACAGGGAGGTATGTCTGGTACGCCTGAGTGGGAAAATGAAATGCTATAAAAAAAACTAGGCCTTCATAATCTTTCTTTAAACTGCCTACCGATATCACTGTTTTCTGAACGAGCTTCTTTTGCTGCTGTGATGATCATTATTTCAAAATTAGTAAGTACGTAAGTTTTTTTTTGCGGCTTGGGAAAGCATCAATCTGTTGATATTTAGTCGATTTTATTATACAAAAATTAATCTTTGGTTTTCTTTATACTGGCAACACTGTCACTAAACGTCTGTTATAAAAAAGACGGTTGCTTTTAGTCGCTCTCTCACTTCTATCGAAACTGTGCTAGGAGGCAGTTACTATAACCTTTCTTGTGGGTAATTTTATATTTGAATAATAAACGAGTCAATGTTCATCGTATTTAAATTCAAATTGCTGCTGTTTTCTTGACACCCATTTCCTATACAATCATCATCGAGGGGTAGGCAGTGTCAGACTTCTACTGACTAAAAACCACCCATGTTCCTTCTTAGCCCTTCATGTCGAGGCCGCGGTATCTCTTTCGAACAACCCGCAACCCCGACGGGAACCGTACAACCTTGTTTTCGTTTTGTCTAAAAAATGAAAATTATATTAAATAAAGTATAAAAGGACTGTCTACATTTTGTTTTATTGTGTGGTCACACTGCTCTGTTTACTTTCATAGAATTAAAGAAATAATATTATCTCAGCTAAGAGGTAAGAAATGCACAATTTTAGATACCTATTATTTAGAAGAAACTTTCTACTAAAAGTTAAGTACACTAGACTTTCTGATATTCCTATAGCCCAGCAGCTAGCACATGCACATATGTCAGTGGAGTGGAGGATTGAGGGACCAGTAATAATCATCGCTATCTTCAAAATGCTTCGATATTTATGCTTCATTTTTTTTACGATGTGTTTTAAGACTTCTTCTAAAACTTTATGTAGAAAAAGAACGGTTTTATTAGTTTAATTCAGTAATATTCACTAAAATAATTATTTATCTTTGTTGTGTGGACTGAGGGACCACAGTTCAGTCGTTATATTTTTTTTATCTTTAATGCTTTGTGGTCTGTTATTTTGTGAATATCTTTCCAAATTCTTTACTAAATGTCTGTATTCACAAAACCTTCTTTTTTAAGATACTTTCCGAGATCTAACCGAGAGGCTAACCGTCTGTGAGAACTGAGGGACCACACTTTATGGGTCGTAGTTTTTAATATATTTGATTACAAATTCCCCGGATTTGTTCTACATTTGTTTTAAGTCTTCTACTAAATCTTAGGATTTTCATTTCGCGTATTCCTTTTTGGTCCCTCAGTTCACACGCACATACATTTCGCCAGTTACGTTGGTGGTAAGCCTATTGTCAACCCAGACTCCGTGGCAGCGACTGAGAAATCCTGATGGAAAAATATTAATAACACTTTGAAATCGAACCCAGGACCTTATGCACAGCAGTTGCGCTTGTGATCACTAGACCAACGAGGTAGTTAAAAAAAGGAGAGATAATAAAGTTATTTTTTTATTTAATGACGTACCTACAAACTGGTTGCAGTCTGCAACCGGTCTTCTTAATCTGTATAATATATTTAAAAAAAAATGCATACACATGGAGAACCTCCTCCTTTTTGTAAGTCGGTTAAAAAGGCAAAACTGACTGACTGAGGATCAACATACAGGCCAAACCGTTAGAGCTAGAATCTTAACATTTCGCACACGTATTCCTCTTATGACGTAGGCATCCAATAAGGAAGGATTTGTCAAAATTTGACCCCCAGGGTGGTGAAAAATGGGGGCAAAGTTTTTTATGGAAAATCGTCAATTTCACGCGGCCGAAACCGCGGGCAAAAGCTCATTTAAGGTAAAATTCATAATAGCAAAGAATAGGGTAGTTGACTGACTAAAAAAAATATGATTCTGTTTAACCGCATTTTAGATTATCGAAAAATATTAGATACATGTATTTTGTTTAAACAAATTAATAAAAATTGACGAAAATAAGACGTGTCAAAGATCGTGAGTGAGAAAAATGTATCAAACTGTGACGTCGCGCGACTTTTCGAAGCACTGTATCGTCTTCATTTTTTGTTTACGTGAAAAAAGAAAAAATACGTGTTCAATATGTTTTGGAACCCTATCTGACGGATTATTTAATTTTTTTTTAGTCAACTATCCTATTGTCCTGACAGAGTGAACACACATAGAGCAAATACAACACACAATTTTACAGGCAGCTGGGTCTAGATAGATGTCGTACGAACCTTCGGGGTCTACGTGAGGGAACGAACTAAAGGGTTCAGACCCCGTCGGGGCTGCGTGTCCCCCTGGGGCTGTGGGTCCCGTCGGGGCTGCGGGTTGTTCACAAGAAATACCGCGGCCTAGACATAAGGGGCTAAGAAGAAACATGGGTGGTTTTTAGTCAGTAGAAGTCTGGCACTCCCTTTCGCTCTGCCCAAGAGTGGGATCCCGAGGTTTTTTGATGATTTCCCACCCCCAAAAAAATCTGAAGACAGATGATGATGAGTAACTTCGTATATTTCACATCTACACGAGATCGAGACGAAAAATACTACATATTTTTCACCATACCATTATTTTTAGCACACCAATCTATTAGAATAGCTATGAACCAATGGCTTTAAAACCCACAACTGAACCACATCTAATTTTATCCTATATCGATTGATCTAACCGCACTGTTACTTCGTTTATAGTCCACGTTGAAAGCATAATTGCTACTCAAATATTTAATAACTGGGGGCTAGGGAATGCAGTGGCGGGTTTAAATTCATGATTCCATTTGTTTTTAGGATTAATCATTTTGTTTGTGATGTAATTAGGTATGATTATGACTGTGCGCTATTTTGGGGAAAGCAAGCTGTCTTGACGATTGACCGGTCTAGTGTTTGAATCATAATCATTGCACTTTATTCTATTCAAAACAGTTATCAAATACGGTATAGGTACATCCGTAATTTTATGTATAATATGTTAATTAAATTATACATATTCAAACATGGCTTTAATTTTTACACTTAGGTACTACACGATTCATCAACAATTGACAATTCTCACCGGTACCAAAATGGTCTAAAACTACTAACCGCCAATTTATGGACTGACCATCCATCTTCAAATCTCATTGCACGCATTATTGGGTACAATAATACCCTACGAATGCCTACAGAAATGGGGTGTGTGTGCCACTCTACGCCAAACCACTTGGCACATACAACCACAAACAGTAATTACACTGGCATTTGCCATACTACACGTTTATACGTAGGTTTAACGGTTGTCGATTAATACCTTACCTTGATTGACTTGAAATTGCAAGCAATTGTCACTGTATTATGATGGATTTATTGTTAATAATGATTGCTCGTGAGGAACTCGTGGCTTAATAAGAACTGCCACTCGGATCGAACTTTAGGTTAAGCTGCGCTTGCCTAGGTTGGTCTGTGGATGGGTGACCGCCCATTACATACCGATTTTCCTCCGTGCCTCGGAAAGCACGTTAAGCTGTTGGTCCCAGCTGTCATATATAGATCTTTGGCAGTCGTTACAGGTAGTCAGTGACCTGAAAGTCTGACATCCAGTCTTACCCAGTGTTAACTAAACACAGATAAACATTTTAAACACCCCACCGTTTTCGTCGAGGATCAAAAATGACCTCAAGCGATGCTTATTCCATGCGTTATGTACATGTAGCTGTGCGCTGGCCTTCCCACCGCACTAAACATTACAGGGTGTGCCATGTCTCAGCTACTACTATTTATTAGGTTTAAAAAACTCCCATTTTAAAGCGATAAATCTCTATTATTTATAGAAGTGTCGGGGTTACACGCGCCATTGTGAATTGTAATTAGTGTTGTAATAAAAAGTTGTTGCTGTACCAAGTTTATGTGCCCGCTGAGGGTCACGGAGCTGATTCTGTTGTTGTGTGGAAAACTGGTGGAAAGGAAAACTTTTGCTATGACGTGTGTTATTATTTTGTTTGAGTAAGTAATTATTATTAATTATTAATCAGTTTATTTCAGATAAAAATAATCCATATAAATTCAATTTCAATCAAATCACAATATTAAATGAAATATATACCTAAAATACAAAAACATAAATTATTTCAACTATTGTGTTAGTAAACTCTTATGTACTATGTTAGTCAACACCCATCATGATATGCATCCATTTGTTCTGTATAGGGCAATCCGCACGAGACACAGCCATCTGCAGGATACCGTTGCCACTGCCTCGCACGCGCTGTAACAAGGAGGCTACCTTCTTTCTTATAACCGCATGGAAGCCGTGACTTAAATATAACTGGTGAAATATGGATGTACTATTGTCTCAGTAACACCTCTGCCTAGCTGCCAAAGGGTTATTATATTATGAATTACAGGCATAATTAGAGGCGTGTTGTGTTTATGCTTTACTATCTTAATTTAAGTTTATTATGAGCCTTAGTGTTTTTCAGCGCTTACAGACTCTTACTGCTTTAGAGCAAAGCACGCCATTCCCCCGAATGGCGTGGATTGCGCTCCAAAAATCGAGCGCGTGTTTGCACGCTTATACAAGCACATAAGCGCATCAACGCTCGTTCTAGTTGAGCTTGTGGCAAAAGGCACGCGTATACGCGTCCTTCCAAATAATCCTAGTAGTATCCAACCACTTACGTTCCCAACTGTACACAAAAGTTCGTTAAACTTTTGTACTAACTTAGTAATTAACGCTGTAATAAAAGTGACCGCAACATTATAAATTTCCCGGGCCGGAGGGACGGTCCGGTCCGGTCCGGTCTAGTCCATGTAATGTGAGAACTGTTGAAATTTTGTTGAACTTTCAGTAGTTTGTGGGTACTTACTCAATAATTAAGATGGAAAATAAACATTTTAAGTTACAATTTGAGTTCTAAAATTCTATTAGCTGGCATGAATTTAAATAAGGGTCTCTTCCTGCATTATCCAACTATGTTAGGGTCGACTTCTACTACCGACCTGACCTCCACAATCCAGGTTCTGGGTATGTTATCCTTGGAAATACAAGTGGCCCAACATTTGGTCTTCAGAGTACTCGAAACGACTGTCAGAGATCTTCAAATGACAGCTGGAATGTGACTTCCGAGACACGGAGTGTCTACGCATGCAATGAATGGTATCCTATTGATCCATCATGGTTGTCTTAATAAATGTTATAGCACCAGACTCGTAGGGTACCCGTCGGGGCTGCGGGTCCCGTCGGGGCTGCGGGTTGTTCGCAAGAGATAACGCAGCCTCGATATGAAGGGCTAAGAAGGAACATAGGTGGTTTTTAGTCAGTAGAAGTCTGACACTCCCTTTCGCTCTGCCCAAGAGCGGGAGGGGTTATTTAATGATTTTCCACCCGGAAAAAAAAAATAGGCTCGTAGGGTATATGGCCTTGTACAGGACCAATTTTAGTTTTAGGTTATGTCTTAGTTTATAATTATGTTTTTACCTTTTTAGGGTTCCGTACTTCAAAAGGTAAATAAAGGAACCCTTATCACTGCGCCGCACCTTATCCCGTGCGTTCAAGCATTTTTGTCATACCTATTATTGGAATCAAATATAACAGCTCACAACTTAGGACCCAGTAATATTAATGACAATAATATCCGTGGTGCTAGGCAACGGGGCTTATCCCAGTTGTATACGTCCCTGTGTGCCTATTGGCCTTGTTCTGTTTTGTCTCCTGCTGATACGGAGGGAAGTGGAAATTATGTTTTTTCCTACTCCTCTGTTATTATTTTCTGATTAATTTCGTTGCGGGATCCAAGACAGTTAAATCGTTTCTCTGGGACTTCGTCGGGCTTCATTGTCTCGGCGCTTTTCTTGTGGTCGCCACTGTTGATTCTGGCTTACAGAAGTTACAGTGGTTTGGGAATAGTGTGGCGGGCTTGTCCCAACCCTTATCACTTTCTTTGTTGATTTGTCCTGTGTTAGACTTATAAACATACTTTTTCGTTATTTTCTTTTACTCTTTCTTTCCATACATGGAACAATCTCGGTAAGTGCTGTGTTACCGTATAAATCAAGCAAATAGTGCAACAATAACCGCCACAGTCATCGTCTGCCTGGCATTCTCCCAACTATGTTGGGGTCGGCTTCCAGTCTAACCATAAGCAGCTAAATACCAGTATTTTACATGGAGTGACTCCCTATCTGACCTCCACAACCCAGTTACTACTGAGTAACAATAACAGCAACAGTGTTATTAACAAATAGGTCAATGGTGATGCCTATCCTTTCAACAATGACACAATTGATTGTTATTATGACGTCACTAAAGGTAAACCCACTGTTCTATTATAGATCGTTGTCCTTGCAAGCCCAAACAATGGTCAGTTCTGGCAAACAGCCAAGCTTATTGAACTTATCATCAATTGGCAGGCTGATTATTATTGATAGTAGGTAGGTATTTAATCTATGATACAATGCACTTGAAACGAGTGTGTTAGATACCGTAATCTTTTAATTAAATTGAATAATCTACTAAATATGATAACAGGGTGAACATGGCCTGATAATGCACAGGATAGAGCGGTTTGGATGGATAAAGGGGAGGCCTTTGCTCAGCAGTAGGATACACAGGCAAAAAACTGGTATTTGATTGTAAGTTTGCTAGTTTCTAAGTATATGTGTGTGTGTGTACAGTGTTAGGATAATCTCCGACTCCTAACGGTTCAATAAAAAAAAAATCTGATAGGACAATATTACATTATTCGTGTGAGCTAATTTATAGCCTACTATAAATTTTATCGTGCCATGTCAGCCGAGCTATCACAATGTTTGCAGATGAAGTTGAGCGGAGGGTTCTGTCGAACTCTGAGTAAAAATACAATGTTCTTACTACTCTCAACGCTAGGGACCTGGGAGATACTATAGTACCTTCGTGCGAATCCCCAAATGGTATTAGTGTGCCATTACCGGCGGGCTCCATCACCAAGTCCTCCATAAAATCACGTGGACCTGTCTCATACACCATCTGCCTAGCCTTCTCCGACCTATGTTGACGTTGGCTTCCAGTCAGACATCCAGTCTATCCGGATGGAGCAGTATACCACGACCCACTAAGGGCTCGTTTAAGGGGACGCGGGGCGTCGTCGCGCGGCGCGTGCGGAAGACTCGTCTCGTGCTTTTTTATATATTTTCTGAGAGGCGGGTCCACCGCAACGAACGCTGCATTTAAAAAAATTGCTTCTCGTAAAATCGACGTTTGAAATCGTTAACTTTTTCATACATCGCCATGTGTTAAAAGTAAAAACGCACAAAACGTCGCGCGACGCCCCGTGTGTCCGTAAACGAGGCCTTATTGAGTCACACAATACTCTTGGGTTCTAGACTACCCCTGTGCTTTACGAGGCGTGTTGCCATCTCAATATGTATAAAGAATAGCCACCCATCCACAAATCAACCTCAGCAAGCGCATCCTAACCTTCGGTCGACCCGTGCAACTGTTATTATTTACACGCGAGCAATTCATATATCAGCAATGTAACAAAATTTACAAATTGTTCACACAATTGTTTCATTATGCATACGTACACATATTGGTTCTACACAGGGCAATACAGGGTGAATTTTTCATGTGGGCTTGGATCGCCCAATACTAAATTATAAGAAATAGAGAAAAATACACAAAGCACTGTCAGGCCCAATTTTGATACGCATGCATGACAATTATGCATTTTTTTTAAATAAATAATTCCTGATCAGTAATCGAGCCCGTTGATTTTAGCCCTTGTTGTTTTTTCCTTTAAACTGTAACAGATTCACTACAGTTGCTTCTAAACTGGCTATATTTTACTGTGCAATACAATGGCCAGCAACATAACCAGCCATACTATGCAATATTGCAATAATGGCCGGCCATATAGCCACCCATATTATTTGGTGTAGCCAAGCAATTTCACGTGTAGCCGGCAATATTTTCGAGATATCTCGAAAATGTGTCTGTAGGTACTATAGTACAGTGTACAGTACACATTACCGGGACAGTAAAGCCCGTTTAGAAGCACCAATCCAAACATTTTATTTTTTTCAAAATAAGGCTCAAGACTTGATCTTTTGACTAATATTCGCTATTCCTCGTAATTTTATGAGTTCCCAACCAAGTTTACTTGAAAAATACACCCTGTATAACTTTGTTTGTGTTTGCCATGTTTTGTTATTGTAACTGAGTGAGAACCCGGCTCCAAAACATGAATAATAAATGGCTTGTGTTATGTATTATACATAGATCTACCTTGTAGATAGAACAATTGTTTCCCGTTTTTCAGAGATTGATGAGGAACCCTAAAATAACGACGAGTAAAAAAAAAGACATATTTTTTGGGTGGATTGCACAGTGAAAGTGTTTCTTGGTGAAATAGAGAAGTTGGCAAAAAAATCTAATTAGTCCGTCAGATAGATTTCCAAAAAATATTGGACACGTATTTTTTTCTTTTTCCACATAAACAATAAACGAAGACGATATAGTATTTCAAAAAGTCGCGCGACGTCACAGTTTGGTACATTTTTTTACCAGAAAGTGATGCCACCAGCCCCCACTCACGATCTTTTTTCACGATCTATTTTCGTCAATTATTATTAATTTGATAAAACAAAAAACACGTATCCAATATTTTTCGATAATCTAAAAGACGGACTAAAAATAATCATATTTTTTATCAGTCAACTACCCTATATTATTATGACGTTTTTCAGCGCTCCTGCTACAGTCATGTTAGCCCACAGCATACGGTGGTGCTCGGGACCAAAATTAGTCAGCATAGTAGACGGGGCCCACTAGAGTCAGTTCCAGCCAAGGTTGCGGAATTTGTTCGAAAGCGATACCACTGTTCTGGAGCGCAAAGGAACACTTTGTTCGAAAGAGTTACCGCGGCTCTAGAACGCAAAGAAGCACGTATAGATTTGGTCAGTAAGAGTCTGGACACCCCCTTCTCCTCCGCCCAGGGTGGGAGAAGTCATTTGATGATATCCCATACTTAAAAAAATCAGGGATAAAAAGTATCCTAAAATAAATCTGCCGCCCCGTCAGTGTGCTCCAATCTAAAGATGCTAACCAAAATTCCAACTACAAACGTTTAGTTATTATAACTTTTTCAATTAAGAACATGCACGATAAATTGGAAGAAAACCACGGTTTCCGATCCAATTTATCGTGCATGTTGTACGTATAGCTCTCTCTAACATAACAGCCAAATTAAAATGTCCTTTTTACTTAAGTAATATTATGGGATTTTAATCAAACGCCACGTGGATACCACTATCCACGCAGAGCTTATGGGTTCTTAACACAATTTATGTTATGAACCTAAAGAGTGTAAAAGTACCCTTAACGCAAACGAAGGGCACTTGTTCTCCCCACCACTGCTATAATTTTTTTGTTCTAGACCATACCTGGGAACCCCCTAGTTAAGGAGATATTGGGGGTCAAAGTTCCAAATTCACAATTCACAGCTGTTTTTGTAAATACTAGTTTTTCAGGTTTTAACTTTACTTTAGCTACTTGACTCGTTTGACCAGCACGATGTTTTAAGAGTGCTACTTTGAGTTTTAGCGTAAAAAGTGAATTTTGACCCCAAAAAAAAAAGTCGTTTCCCAGCAAAATTTTTTGCTTAGGGGGTACTTAGTTTGATGTACAGAATGCTTGGTTGATGGCTGAGTGATGGGTTGATTAACACCCTATAATATAGTGTTAGTAAGTCTATGATATAGTTATACCAATACCAACGCTTCATCGTCTAACTGCCCGCCAGTGGTGGTGACTGACAGCTGTCATTAGTGACAGCTACCGGACTACTTGTGGTTGGGAGACAGTGTTTTCATATCTAATAAATAGATACACTACTACTACTAAAATCCATAGAACATTATTTATCATGTTGGAGGTGACTGCTGAGATGACGACTAATAAAGAAGTATAGAAGATGAAGATATTATTTATTTATTTATGTACACACAAAATACAAAAAAAAGGATAAAAACATAAAAAATTGATGAGCTCAAAGGCAACCCAAAATAGATTGGAATAAGGGCAGGAGAGTTTGGGATGAGTGCAGAGGTTGCCAGTGGTGGCGGCCCCGACTTACGAACAGTAGGCCGTGGGTTCGAATCCAGGCAGGCGCATTACTTTGTGTAATTTATTTTATCACCATTGCTCCCAAAACAGTGAAGGAAAACATCGTGACGAAACCGGCATGTCTTAGAACCAAAAAAATCACATGCACGGTATCTCTTGTGAACAACCCGCAGCCCCGACGGGTGTTGGCCCATGCGGGCCCCTTCCATGGAGATTCCTGCCCTGGGTTGGCAAGGTATAAATTCATTCAGCAAGCAAAGTTGCAAGCATACAGCTAGTTCGTCTTATAAAACGGCTTGGAGAAATAGGTATTGATCAGCCAATAAACTGTGAGTGCCGAGATCATAACAAGGTGTTTATGTTAAGATTTATACAGATGACCTAGTTTCAGACTAGTACCTAGAGTTCTAGCTAGCTTGTTATAAGATTCATTTTTGTGTAAATGCCGTGATACTTCCGATTTCCAGCAGGACTATTGCTTATCTTCCTTTTAGTACCAAACCATAACGATTTGACAGTTAATCGATGGACACTATGATAGCCACTGACATTTAAAAAGTTACGCAATAGCACTACAGGTAATAAATTTGTATCGTTAAGCTGAAGAATAAAAAATATAAAATGTTTGATTTGTTTTTCTGTAAAACAATACTTGAACACGAAAAAGGGTATTAACTAAACACGGGCCACGTAAACTTGGACACAAATTCAGGAGTATAATTTTGTGAAAAATAAATGTACTTATGGTAGTCTAAGTAAGCTTTTCCACCAAATTTTCATTTTCTTTCATTTCTTTTTTCCCCCTATTTTTTATGACTCCTCCCGCTCTGGGCAGAGCGGTAGAGATTGTCAGACTTCTACTGACTAAAAACCACCCATGTTACTTCTTAGCTCTTTATGCCGAGGCCGCGGTAGCTCTTTCGAACAACCCGCACAACAACGTTTGGTCCCCCTTTTTTTTTTTTATGGTGGGTGGAAAATCATCAAATGACCCCTCCCGCTCTTGGGCAGAGCGGAAGGGAGTGTCAGACATCTACTGACTAAAAACCACCCATGTTCCTTCATGTCGAGGCTGCGGTATCTCTTGCGAACACCCGCAGCCCACGTTTGGTCCCCCTGAACCAGGTTTCACAGTATTAAACTATTACTAATATTTATTTTAGTGATTAAACAGTGTTATACATTATTTCTTCTGGTACTATTCTGATACGTCTTTTTCTAATTTAGCACAAACCTAATAAATAATTCCATTCACAAAAACGACGATAGAAAATAAAAATAAAAGATACTCCGTAATCGTTATTATTTTGAACTGTTGCCAATACCTACCTGTGTTCATTGAAATAAACACAAGTATGAAATTGAATGAGAATCGTGGTAAGAATGAATGTTTACCAAAATGGTTCATTCATTGTTTTTGTGTGTTCTTCCCTGAAGAACTGTGGTTACGCCTCCATCTTAAAAGTTTGCGAGTTTAAACCAAGGCGGGCACTGTGTATTTACTTAATTTCATCACCAGGGCGTCTAAAATGGCCACTTTCAGATCATAATAACGAATTGCATGTAAAAGCGTAAAATGGTCCTTTCATAATAGAAACTGCGTCTGTGACAATTTAGGAAAATAGATTGAAATAGGAAAATACTAAGAATTGCGTTAAAATGTGTTTATTGGCCACAAACGCAGTTACTATTATTTATTTATTTAGCACTAGTAATAGCAACATTACAGACAATACATCCAATACGATGCTTTAGGACACAATATAAAACAAAAATGTAAAATTAAATTTAACTATAGCCAAATCCGTAAAACATACACACGAATAGAGAACCTCCTCCTTTTTGGAAGTCGGTTAAAAAGAGAATCATAGGGCTGCGGGTTGTTCGCAAGAGATACCGTGGCCTCGACATAAAGGGCTAAGAAGGAACATGGGTGGTTTTTAGTCAGTAGAAGTCTGACACTCCCTTCGCTCTGCCCAAGAGCGGGAGGGTTTATTCGATGATTTTGCACAAGCCAAAAAAAAAAAAAAGGGCCTTACTCAACAGATTCTTTGGAAATGTTTATTAAATAGTAAACAGCTATTCTATTGAAGAATGGTCATTCAAATAACATTAGAAATATAAATACTAAGGAATTATCTCAACAGTTATCATCATTGGGTTCGATAATATCAACAAAACATGAGGTCACTAATCATCATCTGCCTAGCCTTTTCCCAACTATGTTGGGGTAGGCTTCCAGTCTAACCGGATGCAGCTGAATACCAATATTTTACATGGAGCGACTGCCTATCTGACCTCCACAACCCAGTTAATATTAGGTAATACGATACTCTTTGGTAAGCCTGGATGTCAGTCTGTTTCAAGTCACTGACTACCTGTAACGACTGCCAAAGATCTATATATGGCAGCCGGGACCAACAGCTTAACGTGCTTTCCGAGGCACGGAGAAAACTCGGAATGTTGGGCGGTCACCCATCCACAGACCGACCTAGGCAAGCACAGCTTTACCTAAAGATCGACCCGAGTGGCAGTTCTTATTAAGCCACGAGCTCCTCATGAGGTCACTAATCAATCACTAATATTTCGCAAATTAAAACTCTACAATCATTTTTAGCTTAGCATAGACACATAACCTAACCTATTTGATATATATTACATGTAGTAACATCACGCTTGTAATCACCGAAGAGATAGGCAGAGGTACCTAATAGCACACACACATTTCACTAGTTATATTTCATTCGCATGCCTTTGCCATCAACTGGGCACAAATCTAGAGAAATTTTATCGATGCAAAAGCCAAATAATTCTTTGCCCGACCTGAGAATTGAAACCAGGACCTCTTGCGAAGCAGTCGTACTTCACACACACGACCACTAGAAAAACGAGTTTGTAAAAGGGTCAGCAATGTTTATATTCATCATCATCTTCCTGCCCTTATCCCATTCTATTTGGGGTCGGCGCAACACGTTTTCTTCTTCCATTCTTCCCTGTTACACGTCAAGGTGGCATTTATTCCTTTCTCATTCATATCATTCCTCACACAATCCATCCATCTTTTCTCAATCTTTTTACATCTTTTTTTTTTCCTTTTTTTTTCCTTTCAGCAATGTTTATATTGTTTAGCTTTAAATATGTGTCTGCCCCAGACATCCATTAAAATTTACAATATTGTTTTACTCTACATTTACAATGTATTACATTTAAAAAAGATTTTGTAGATATTACAGTTCTTTTTCTTTGATATCCAATTAGAGAAAACTTTAATTGGATATCAAGGAATACTTATCAACTGAAACGTAAAAGAAAAAACTCAGACATTAGAATAATTTAAATCACATTACATGTTTTTGCAAGAATATTTTCTCAAAGCAAAATAACATTCAGAGATCTACACAAAGGTAAAAATTAATCTCATTACAAGCTGAAAGCCCGTATAATTTTCTTACATACCGTACATTTTAACGTACCTTTCCACCGAAGTGTGCGTAACGTATAATTATAAAATTCTAACCCAAAACCGCACGTGAAAACCATAAAAGCGAAACGATGTTATCCCAAAAAGTGTTTAAAAAAGAGCACCTGGTTTTCGAACTAAACTAAAACTATAACTTACAAAACTATGGGAAAACTAGAACAAACATAGTGAATGAATTATTAATTAAACATAAGCTATACGGTGGCGCGAATTCCTATAGAACACCGCATTTACGTACTTATGTATATTTTGCGAGCTTTTCCGCAGCTGGGAAACGCGCAAAGTGTATATATCTCGCTCTTACTTGTAAGGTTTTCATCGTGTTTTCTCTTTCCAGCCTTGGAGCGGGAAATTCAGTAGCACTGCGGTCAGACCTGTAGATTCTCGTGGCAAGCTAGGACGGTTTCGTACGAGCTCCCTTCGCTCCCAAAGTCGCGAGCGATTCAACTTTTTATCGTCTATCTTAAGTGCTTTTTTAAAATAAGTGCGTTTGTTTTTATTCAGTGTAGTGATGTGTTTTTAGTGTTAGTGTTAAAAAATGAAAGACATATAGTGAGGTGAGTCAATATAAATGATTTATCGAATGTTTTTCTTTCTGTGCAATCGTAACGGACGGATATTTATGATAAGATTTACTGCAATTATAGTTTTGGCCTTGCGGAAATTATATTTGATGATAGCTTTTCTATTTTGGGGAAAATGTTTCTTTTTTTCGTGATCTTTCATTGACTTAGAGCAATATATATATTTGTTAAGGTTTTGATAACAGAGTAATGTAAATAAATGATGTCTTATTTCATTTCGGAGTGAATCCAAATTCGTTCTAATTTTCTATCCGAACAGGATTTTAATTTATACCTAATAAAATCAAAAGGGTATCTACAATTTGTTGTGTAAAGGTAGCAAGAATAAATCAGTATAAAACAGTACCTTTCCCAAAAAAAGGTTAAATTTTCCTCGAAATAATTACAACAATTTTGTAAATATAAATAGGCTTGTTCCAAATAAGCATACCTACCCTTCAACTTTCTTGTAACTGAGCAATCCCTAAATGAATAATAATTTAACATGGACAAAATTAACGTCAAGTATAATTTAATAATTTTCAAAAACACGATGTTGTTATCGCATTAACTCCCAAAGCCCGAACAGGGTTAATTGAAAAATACCTGAAAGCTTTCAGCTGAAATTTTGTATCGCATTAAACTATCAAACTTTTGGCAGGAAAATATAGGTACCACATGCCAAACAAAGACTTGTTTGTTTTTCATTATAATACACACGGTGAGGAAACTTCAGTTACTCTACGTGTATGTACGTGGGGGTTAGCATGAATGCGCAGTAATCTTAATGATTATTATAATTACTAAGAAGTCCTACTGCCGCACTCAAAGAGCTTTAATGATTACTTAGGCCATCACTTAGTAAAGGTTTTGACAGTTTTGTCATACAAAAGTATGTCAAATCTTTACTAAGGGACGGCTTAAGTAATCATTAAATATCTCTGAGTACGGCAGCTAGTCTTCATCATTCTCCTGCCCTTATCCCAATTTATTTGAGCAGCATGTCTTCTTAATGAGGACTCTGATGAGAAGCCAAGTAAGGATATTTCTCCATTACTCGTCATGTCATCAGAAACGTCCTTTCTTGCCATATCATCTTTTACTCAATCCATCGTTTCTTTGCCTACATAATAATATATATTATTCAAAGGTAATTAAAAAAAATAGTGTATTTTTCTCAAAAAATCAATCAAAATATGGTGTAGATGGATTCGAAGTAGGGTCTAGTACTATTATGTATATTTTTGTTATTTACGGGGCGAAAAATTGATCTAGATCGGTTTCACTATTAAATAAATAATTTTCTCACATGATTGGGAAAATTAGTTTTCTCTATTTTCACTCGAGCAGAGCTCGGACGCCCAAGTAGGTACCTACTGTTTATTCTAATCAATGTTAGAAGTAATTAATATTTTTTCGGCGCAACATGCCTTTGCTTCTCCATTACTCTTCATTTCAGCAGTCACCTCCTTTCTAGCCATATAATCCTTGCTTACACGATATTATCCCATATTCGTAAATTTTCCTTTCAAAAAGAAATTGATCAAAATAATTAGTTTTGTTCTAGTTGCTTAATTTTAGATGCACGTATACCAGGAAAATATAGAATATAAATAGCAGGACCATATTATTGTTAAAACAAACGTAGTTTTACAAATATTTTACTTAAATACACGTGGAGAACCAGAATATAAATAATAATAAATAGTCGACGTTCGAACTACGAGCTGTCCTATTTCAATCAGTGGAGTAACTTCTAAACGATTAAATAACGAATACCCATTCAATCAGCGATGAAAATAATGGGAAAGTCAAAAATATAATTGGATTGATATAAGCTACCGAAAATATTAGGTATATGAATCCTGTTGAAAGTTGTTGTGAATATAGGCGATACTTCGAAGGGAGTTGCAACTTGTGTCAGTCCTCAAATAAAAAAATGAATTTCTGTTAAAATACGTGGTGCAAGGGACATCGACGAACCTATAACCTAACATACAGATGTGTTCTTTTAACCTAACAGACAGATGTGTTGCTGCGGAGTTTGTTCCGCCACTTCTTCTATCCAGCAAAAACACTAGGAAGTGTCGAAGGGTGGGCGTTTTGGGGGACTGTCTCTTGTAATTAAGTAAAGTAAATTTTGAAGTTCGAAAAGTGCTGATTATCAGCCTAGTTTGAATAAATGACTTTTGATTTAGATTTTATACCTTTTTCATCGGTAATTTTCGAAAAAAATGGTTATTTTCTTAAAAAATTCAATACACCTCACAATCTCACACCTACGCAACGAACGAACAATGTACACGAGTATATTATTATTGGGATGAGGGCAGTAGAATGGTGTAATATTGAGTCCTGGAAAAGATATTTCACAAGCTAGGGAGTCAGCTTAAGGTGCAATTTCATGGATCAAAATTAATATCTTTAACTGTATCTTAGACATACCTAAAGTACTTTCTAATAGACACAAAACTAATTTCATAATTGTGACCCATATAGGTTAACATTATTTACCAATTACTGTTTGCCAATTATTGTTTGTTGTCTGTTTGTTTATTATTTGTGTTTACGGTTTTATTTTTTAAGTGTTCCTCTTGTTTTTTTTTTTGTTTTTGTTAATTTTTTATTATTGATTTCTTGTCCTGTGTGAGACCAATAAATACTTTTTCTTTCTTTCAATTATTTTTTACCTTTCTATTTAAATATTTACCTTCGCTTTCTATCCTTCGGACGAATGTAATAACTACATCAAAGTGCCACATCATTATAAAATTCCTCATTTCATTTCTCTATCGGTATTTTAAAAGCACCCGCTTTTCATGTATAAAGAACTTATTAAAAACCTCGACTTTTCTTAATACAAGGGGAGGTTTCGCAGGTCTATTGTTGTTGTGACGTCATATCTCATGGTTCATTGTGAGAAAATCTTCTGAGTTCTTGTTTGATTTTATGATTATCTTAGGATTAAAATATTATTATCTCAATATTTCAATAGCATTTATTTAAATGGGGTCGGGTCATGCGCGAAGTGCACGTCTCCTTTTTAATTAATTTAGTATGTAGTTCAAAATGTAAATGTGTACCTATGTATTTGATAGGTACCTAATTCATTATTTTTATAAACTTTTATTTTAAGTTTTGCATACCAGAAATGGTTAAAAGAAATTAAAAAAACACATTTTATTACATACAACAAACTCAGTACCACCTATATAAACAATTCACCCCCAATCTATAAAAACAATAAAAATAATTTTATGAGGATCTTTTTTGTTGTATTATGTAATGCATTATGTATCATGTATTTACTCATATTAAGCGAATAAATTATTTGATTTTGATTTAATTAAACTCGCCGACTGGTTCACACTACACGTAACCAGCCTGAGAAGTATTTCTCGACGGCATGTAGAGCCGAGTCAAAGGTTCATGGGCGGAATAAAAACTTCGACTCCAGGTTAGGCATTATAACACGATAGGTAAAAGAAATTAGCAAAGTAAGAAAAAAGAAAGAAAGAAAAAATATTAATTAAAGTACATATTTCCTTTGATGATTTTCTTTGATTTTGACGCCTTTACAATTATGTATTGGCTGAAACAACACATAACATAACATAACATCACGCCTGTAATCCACGAAGGGTTAGGCAGAGGTGTACCTAATAGTACCTACACCCACATTTCGCCAGTTATGTTTAAGTCTCATATAATAGGGGGCGAGCCTATTGCCATCACCCGGGCACAAATCCAGACTCCGTAGCTGAAACAAATAAATATTAATTTCAAGATTTGCAGGTGTTATAAAATGTAATTTATTCTTCAATATTTTGGGTTTAGATTCCAGTAACCAGACTTACATACATACCCAAAGGGACTATTAAGGCACCGTGACGTCTAGCACGAGTCAAGGGGCATCCCTTACCGTAATTCTTGGGATTAGTACACGGATGACAAAATCCCTTATCGTAAGCACATCCCTAATTCATTTAGTTTGCCATAACATGAGGGTGGATGTTAACAAGATATGGGTCAAGTGCATACTTTTAGGCACAACAATGGCCGTAATATCTGAACTATAATTAGCTATATACTGGTTGTACTGAGATACTTAAGCTAACTATTGAAAGTATTTCCTTTCAGTTTAATTAAAAGAAAAAGGAGTAAATGATAGCGTGGCGGTTGACAAACAAAGGAGAATGAAAGAAAAGCGCCCTTTTTTTTCAAAAAATCATCAAATAACCCCTCCCGCTTTTAGGCAGAGCGAAAGGGAGTGTCAGACTTCTACTGACTAAAAACCACCCATGTTCCTTCTTAGCCCTTTATGTCGAGGCCGCGGTATCTCTTACGAACAACCCGCAGACCCAACGGGGAAACGTGCTGCGCCTAACATGGGACAAGTGCAGGAAGATGATGGATTAATAATCTAAGTTGTAATTATTTATATTTATGTACATAGTATGAGTGTGGCAGAGGAGCTCGTGGCTTATTATGAACTGCCACTTGGGTCGATCTTTAGGTAAAGCTGTGCTTGCCTAGGTCGATCTGTGGATGGGTAACCGCCCGACATACCGAGTTTCCTCCGTGCCATGGATAGTACGTTAAGCTGTTGGTCCCGGCTGCTTTGGCAGGAGTAACAGGTAGTCAGTGACCTGAAATTCTGACATCCAGTCTTACCAAAAAGTACTTACAAAGATTACCTAGTATTAACTGGGTTGTGGAGGTCAGATAGGCAGTCGCTCCATGTAAAATACTGGTATTCAGCTGCATCCGGTTAGACTGGAAGCAGACCCCAACATAGTTGGGAAAAGGCTAGGGAGATGATGATGAGTATGAGCGTGGCAATGGGCAGGCCACATCGCTCAAAGAACCGACAACCGATTGGGAAGAAAAGTTCTCGAACCGGAAGATGCAGCGTTGGTAGGCCTCCCACCAGGTGGACCGACGACATCGTGAGAGTCGCGGGAAACCGGTGGATGCACACGGCAGGATGCCGTTCGTTATGGCGTTGTATGGGGGAGGCCTTTGTCCAGCAGCGGACGTCATACGGCTGATGATGATGATGACTTGGTATGAAGAGACCATTGATTACATTTAAGACCATGTAATGTTCCATACATTATTCGGACAAATAAATGAATTGGAAATAACCTATCAAAATCAATCATAAACCTACTAAACTATAGGTACTGAAAGTTATCGTAATAATTGCAATCACATAACAAAGTCTCTTCAAATCTTACGTCTGACATCCACATTGGTAACTTAAGAGTAATCAAATGACAATCTCCATACAGTATTAATTGGTAGCACTACAGCGGAGCAATCCTCGGGGAAATTGACAAGCATCAATGTATACTGTACAATGTTATGACCTTATACCTAGCACCTACAAGCGACAGGCATTTGTCTTGTGACCCGGTTCGATTCTCACGGGAAGCATACTTTGTAAAGTTGTTTCCGGTTTGGCTAGGACATCGCAGGCTTGAATCATCCCCGGACATAAAGGGATAAGAAGGAAAATGGTTGGTTTTTAGTCATTAGAAGTGTGGCGCTAGGGCTTAGGGTGCTTTCCGAGGCACTAAGGAAACTTGGTATAGATATTTTTATCTATACCAAGTTTCCTTAGTGCCTCGGTGTAAATTAACCCTTCACGCAGCCGTCAACCAAGCATTCTGTACATCAAACTAAGTAACCCTGCGCAAATTTTTTGCTGGGAAACGACTTTTTTTTTGGTCAAAAATCACATTTTCTCAACAAAAACTTAATGTCTCAGCATCCACTAAAACATTGTAGTAGTGGATGCTTTGAATAGTAAACGGGTCATGGAGGTAATTTAAGTAAAGTTATAACCTGAAAAACTAGTATTTACAAAAACAGCTGTGAAATTTTTGTAACTTTGACCCTCAATATCTCCGTAACTAGGGGGTTCCCAGGTATGGTCTAGAAAAAAAAATGATCGCATTGATGGGGAGAACAAGTGCTCTTCGGTTGCGTTAATGGTACTTTTACACCCTTTATAATTTTTTGTCACTCATCCATGGACGAACCTAGGCAGGCGTGGCCTAGCCGGCCGTTATTTCCCCTACTTACCTACGAGCTCTTACACAAAAACACATAATTATTATTTGTAGACCAAAATATTAAGTAAAAGTAAAAAGGCGAAAGCGTCTGTATTGAGAAAAACCCTTCAACATTTCCTCTTAAAATTAGCTTATGTAAATGTTTTGTTTTTTTTTCAAAAAAGAGACAAAGTTAAATCTACATCAAACGAAATCTCGGGTCCAAAAGACCGCAGTGTATTTCTGAGTAACCCTAAATGTAAGCCGTCCCTCTGAGTCCCTTTAGCCCTGAGCCTTGAGTCCGTGACCCACTTGCTTTCATTCAATTTACATGGACAAATATTGTTACAAAGGACCCTTAAGAATTCTGTTAATTTTGCATTTTTAAAATAAATATTTTGATGAAGTAAAATATGTTGATGAAGAATAATTTTTGTCGTCATACGTTCTGTAGTTTCTGTCTACCCCAGAAAGGAAAAGGTCATTGAGTTTACCTATGTATATGTAATTGGAGGGTTGATTTTGTTGCCCGTCGAGGCTGCGGGTTGTTCGCAAGGGATACCGCGGCCTCGACATGAAGGGCTTAGAAGGAACATGGGTGGATTTTAGTCAGTACAAGTCTGACACTCCCTTTCGCTCTGCCCAAGAGCGGGAGGGGTTATTTGATGATTTCCCACCCCCAAAAAAAAAAAAGGTTGCCGTTCTTTATAGCGTTCTATGGGGGAAGCCTTTGTCCAGCAGTGGACGTCTTATTGCTGATGATGATGATGATCCCTTGTTGAAAAGGCTAGGCAGATGAGTATCCCTTCTTAAGACATGTATATTGTGGGATTACAGGCATGATGTTTATGTTTAGAAAAGACATTTTACTTCATTCATACTCAGACACTCTTTTACTGAAATGCAGACGCTTTACCTTAGACTCAACACACACCCAGCTAGCTCCTTACGTCACAAGCAAACAGTCAATCAAACTTGAGAACATTCAATTACGGTAATTCCTCAGCCCTTTTTGTTGTTTTTTTTTTTGGCGGCTGGAAAATCACTGAATAACCCCTCCCGCTCTTGGGCAGAGCGGAAGGGAGTGTCAGACTTCTACTGACTAAAAACCACCCATGTTCCTTCTTAGCTCTTTATGTCGAGGCCGCGGTATCTCTTGCGAACAATCCGTAGCCCCGACGGGCGTGGGCCCTTGCGGGACCCTTCCATGTTGCTGACATCTCTTTGAGGCGCGCGTGGAACACGAACGCGCCGTCGACACGGTATGTCGTCGTCATAAAACTGACGGACGCGAGCTAGCCCATCACTCACCGCCCACAGGCCCGCGTCCACGGTGGCCGGAAGCCATCACGTGGCCCCCGACGCCCGGAGCGCCTCCCGCGGCGGCTGGGACGAGAGGTTCTCTCCCTCTCACGTTCCGCCATTCCTTCACTAGCATCACCGCTTCGCAGAAGGAGGCGACGGCGTCCCATTCCTCCTCGCCCCGGACCATGGCTTGCACCAGGGCCGGACGCGAGAGGTCGCCGCCGCCGATCACCGCTACAAGAACATGGCGGGGCTCCGCCCAAGCCGGACACACCTCCACGGTGTGCTTCACCGTGTCCTCCGGCCGATCCTCACAAAATTCCTGAGCCCTTCATCGATCTTCGTATAAAATGCTCAAGGGACTGTTTAACTTTTGCTTTTAATTTACTACGGACTTAATGTTTTGAGGTCAATAATTAGGAGACATTTTCTTCATTAACACTTGAATACATGAACACGTTGACTTGAACGCACACTTAGACAAGTTTGACTCAACACACACACACGTAGCCAGCTCCTTACGTCACAAGCAAACAGTCAATCAAACTAGAGAACATTTAATTACGATAATTCCCGGGCCCTTCATCGATCTTCGTACAAAATGCTCAAGGGACTGTTAACCTTTTGCTTTTAATTTACTACGGACTTGCTAATGTTTTGAGGTCAATAATTAGGAGACATTTTCTTCATTAACACTTGAATACATGAACACGTTGACTTGAACGCACACTTAGACAAGTTTGACTCAACACACACACACGTAGCCAGCTCCTTACGTCACAAGCAAACAGTCAATCAAACTAGAGAACATTTAATTACGATAATTCCCGGGCCCTTCATCGATCTTCGTACAAAATGCTCAAGGGACTGTTAACCTTTTGCTTTTAATTTACTACGGACTTGCTAATGTTTTGAGGTCAATAATTAGGAGACATTTTCTTCATTAACACTTGAATACATGAACACGTTGACTTGAACGCACACTTAGACACGTTTGACTCAAGTTGACTCAACACACACACACACACAGCCAGCTCCTTACGTCACAAACAAACAGTCAATCAAACTTGAGAGCATTCAATTACGATAATTCCCGGGCCCTTCATCGATCTTCGTACAAAATGCTCAAGGGACTGTTTAACTTTTGCTTTTAATATACTACGGACTTGCTAATGTTTTGAGGTCAATAATTAGGAGATATTTTCTTCATTAACACTTGAATACATGAACACGTTGACTTGAACGCACACTTAGACACGTTTGACACACACACACACGCAGCCAGCTTCTTGCGTCACAAGCAAACAGTCAAACTTGAGAACATTTAATTACGATAATTCCCGGGCCCTTCATCGATCTTCGTACAAAATGCTCAAGGGACTGTTTAACTTTTGCTTTTAATATACTACGGACTTGCTAATGTTTTGAGGTCAATAATTAGGAGACATTTTCTTCATTATTACTTGAACACACACACACACACACACGCAGTCAGCTCCTTACGTCACAAGCAAACAGTCAAATTTGAGAACATTCAATTACGATAATTCCCGGGCCGTTCATCGATCTTCGTTCAAAATGCTTAAGGGACTGTTTAACTTTTGCTTTTAATTTACTGCGGAGTTTTGAGGTAAATAATGAAGGCAATTGTTTTTTTTCGGGGCTGTTGTGAAATCATTTGTTTTTTGGTGATAAGTGGTTTGGGATTTATCGCCGTGTTGTAAAGATTATGTTGCTACTTATTTTGCTAATGACTGCCTTAAGTTTAGGTGTTCGAAATCGCGACTGCTGATTATTGGTCTTGGATTCGATTTTCGGGTCAGGCAAAGTTATTTTTCTATCAGGAATTTCTCAGTAGCAGTCACGGAGTTTGGATGTATGCTTGGTTGATGGCAATAGGCTCGCCCTCTATAATTACATGGGACTTAAACATAATTTGTGGAATGTCCCTAGGTGTACTATTAGGTGCACCTCTGCCTAACCCTTCGGGGATTACAGGCGTGATGTTATGTAATGTGTTATGAAAACATAACTAAAGAAAGAAGAACACGCTTCACTTGCTCGCAAATCGGGCTTCGTGTCGTCGTCGTACAGCGCCAGGCGCGCGCTCCGCTCGCGGTCGCTTTGCTTGACAAAAAAAAAGTACCTACCCTTAACGCAAACGAAGGGCACTTGTTCTCCCCACCGATGCGATCATTTTTTTGTTCTAGACCATACCTGGGAACCCCTTAGTTACGGAGATATTGGGGGTCAAAGTTCCAAATTTTTCACAGCTGTTTTTGTAAATACTAGTTTTTCAGGTTATAACTTTACTTAAATTAGCTCCATGACCCATTTACTATTCAAAGCATCCACTAGCACAATGTTTTAAAAGTGCTACTTTGAGTTTTACCGTAAAATGTGATTTTTGACCCCAAAAGGAGCGACTTGAAATTTTGGTGAACCTTTAACCTTCACATCACCTCAATTTACTAACCTTTTGCATATGAACGAAGCCTGAAAATACAAACATAAATAGATTCTGTGGTTTGTAACTTGGACTTGGGTTTGGATTCAGTGGATTGTGCGTGTGTGTGAAGAGCTCGTGGTTTTATAACTCGGGTCGATCTTTAGGTTGAGTCGTACTCGTCCAAGTTAGTCCGTGGATGGATGACCACCTATTACATACTGAGTTTCCTCCGTGCCTCGGAAAGTACGCCAAACCGTTGAAATGAAAATTCCTGATATGTTATGCATTTTGTTTTACATTGTTTATTATTATATACTTTTGTTTTATTATTGATTTGTATCTGTAGTAAATCTACACCTTACTAATGTATCGAGTCTAGTAGTCAGTGACCTGATATTCTGACATCCAGTCTTACCAAAGAGTATCGTATTACCTAGTATTAACTGGGTTGTGGAGGTCAGATAGGCAGTCGCTCCATGTAAAATACAGGTATTCAGCTGCATCCGGTTAGACTGGAAGCCGACCCTAACATAGTTGGGAAAAAGGCTAGGCAGATGATGATGACTATTGTATCGAGTCTGGTTTTTTTAACCTAACAGACAGATGTGTTGCTGGGGAGTTTGTTCCGTCACTTCTTCTTTCCAGCTAAAACACTAGGAAGTGTCGAAGGGTGGTCGTTTTGAGGGACTGTCTCTTGTAAATAAGTATAGTAAATTTTTGACGTTCGAAAAGTGCTGATTATCAGCCTAGTTTGAATAAATGACTTTTGATTTTGATTCTAAAATTCAAAAGTCTATTGGCGACAACTGGTCTGGCGCTTTAGGCAGTCGTTACAGGTAATCAGTACCCTGAAAGTTTGTCAACCAGTCTGTCCAAATAGGTATCGTATTACCCAGTACTAACTGGGTGGTGGAGGTCAGATTGAGATAGGCAGTTGCTCTATGTGAAATTTTGATATTCAGCTGCATTTGGCTAGACTGGCAGCTGGCTCTAACGAAATAAGGAAAGCTAGGCATCTACCTAGCCTTTGATTATGGTTTGTAATAACACATAACATCACGCCTGTAATCCCCGAAGGGTAAGGCAGAGGTGTACCTAATAGTACACCCACATTTCGCCAGTTATTTTTAGGTCCCATGTAATAGGGGGCGAGCCTATTGCCATAAACCGGGCACAAATCTAGACTCCGTACCTGTTACTGTTGTCTATTGCTGTTTGTAATGTGGACAAGATTTGCAGAGGCCGAAGGACCAAGTATCGCATGTCCGTGCGTGTGAAACCACGCCTCCACAGGAGTGTTCACTGTTCTAATGACGTGCTACAAACTAATTTATGGACCCCACATGATTATTTGGGTCACTGGCAGTTTATAAAAACGGAAACGGAGGAGTAATAAAAAACGACGTTCAAAATCATGACCTCTATCGTAGGGAAGTGACATTTGTGTATCATCTATACTAATATTCTATGTAGTTTTTTTTGTATGTTTGTATGTAGAAAGTAATCTCCGAAACTGATGATTTAACTCAGTTTTTGTTTAATTTTATGAGACCACAGTAGATATGCACAATAAAGTTATTTTTAGTTAAGTGTTCAACAAAACAAAAACTGATAAGTATTCATTTCTATATGAACAAGACCGAAGTGCAAAATGAACTTCAAAAAATTACAAAACCGAACTAAGAGACAAAAAATAAAATAGGTCAATCGGTTTCCCCAAAACGAGGTCAAATTTTGAATTACAAATATACATAAAAGCAAAATTAAAAATAGCACAGAGCTTTCAAAAGATGGCTTTGACATGCATACAAATTATCCCAAAATGGTCGATATGAATGAAAGCCTGCGAAGTCACTAAAACCTTTATAAAATGGGAAGCAGAAATATATTTGAAACGGATACAAATCAAATTAAATTAGAAGTCAGCCAAATCCCAAATTGATTTGGAACAAATCAGGGTTTGCATTTTGAAGTCGTTTCAATATTTCGATTTAGAAGGAAAATAATTTTCAGGGGAAGAGTTTTAGACATAACATAACATCACGCCTGTAATTCCCGAAGGGTTAGGCAGAGGTGTACCTAATGGAACACCCACATTTCGACGGATATGTTTAAATCCCATGCAAAAGCGGGTGAGCTTATTGCCATCAACCGGGCACAAATCCACACTCCGTGGCTGTTATTTAGGAAAAAAAATTATAGAAATTCCAATGTAACTTTTCCCGACCCGGGAATCAAACCCAGAACCTCATGCTCAGCAGTGGCGCTTGCGACCCCTAGACCAACAAGGTAGTCCAGTACCTTTTAATACTATCAAAGTGAACAAAAAATTACATTTATCTACGATAAAAATTATTATGTAATTATTCAATTAGGTAATAAATCTTTTTGCTTGTAATTGACAGCCCAGCTGTGTCGAGCAATTACGTAACAGCTCGTAATCAATGTTAATAAAAATTCATTAAGCATACAATGACACAGTTACTGGCGCCTGTTATAAAGGAGCGCCGAATATTATAAAAAACAACGATTAAAATGTGAATTTATTGTCAACTAATTTTAAAATGTTAATTAATTTACTTTTATTTTATTTTATTATATTTGAGAAACTTACAGCTAATACAAACAATGTACTTGAACAATGATTTGAAAGCCAATCATCGCTACATAGTCTATAACAAAGTCGCTGTCGCTGTCTGTCCGTCCTTATGCATGCTTAAATCTTTAAAACTGCGCAACGGATTTTGAAGCGGTTTCTTTAAATAGATAGAGTGATTCAAGAGGAAGGTTTTAGTATATAATTTGACCGACATAAACGCGGGTGAAGCCGCGGGCATCAGCTAGTAAATTATAAAAAAATATAGCACTAATTAAGCTAGGCCTACTAGCGCGGCGTTTGTACCTAAATTACTATTCCTTACCACAATCGGTGGTCTAACTCAAGTAATTGTGCTAATAATCATTGTTAATTTGACGTAATAACATGTGGTTACCCGGTCAATAAACACGTAATTAGGTTCACAAGTATTAGAAATTATTATTAAATATTAGTTTAATGGCTTTGAGTTAACTAGTAGTGAAATAAGTGGGAATTATCCGCTTTAAAACTGATTACATAAATCAATTAATTATTATTTATTTATCGATGACTAGCTGATTCCCGCGGCTTCACCCACGTGGATGTCGGTCAAATTTATAATAAAATCTTCCTCTTCAATCACTCTATCTATTAAAAAACCGCTTCAAAACCCGCTGCGTAGTTTTAAAGATTTAAGCATACATAGGGACGGACAGACAGCGACAGCGACTTTGTTTTATACTATATAGTGACGATAAACTACTGCATAACATCATCATATAACATCACGCCTATAATCCCCGAAGGGTTAGGCAGAGGTGTACCTAATAGTACACCCACATTTCGCCAGTTATGTTTAAGTCCCATGTAATAGGGGGCGAGCCTATTGCCATCAACCGGGCACAAATCCAGACTCCGTGGCTGTTACTGATAAATTCCTGATGGTTAAACTACTGCTTTTAACTAGTTGCATAATTAACTAGTTGGTCTAGTGGCTCGGCTGCTGAGTAAGATCTTTTTTTCGGCGGGTGGAAAATCATCAAATAACCCCTCCCGCTCTTGGGCAGAGCGAAAGGGAGTGTCAGACTTCTACTGACTAAAAACCACCTATGTTCCTTCTTAGCCCTTCATGTTGAGGCCGCGGTATCTCTTGCGAACAACCCGCAACCCCGACGGGATCCGCAGCCCCGATGAGATCCGCAGCCCCGAGCTGAGTAAGGAGAGTTCGATTACCAGATCGGGCAAAGTGTTGTTGAGCTTTTCCTACAATACTCTCTCAGTAGCAACCATGCAGTCGGGATTAGTACTCCCTTGATGGTAATAGGGGAGCCCCTTTTTATTACATGGGACTTAAAAATAACTGACAAAATGTAGGTCTGTATACTTGAGGTACACTTCTGCCTCACCCTTCGGGGACTACAGGCGTGATGTTATGGTATCAGGATTAATATTTATTAGATTAATCAATATTTATTTATTGAAATTTAATTAAGTACTATTTTAATAAAGTCTTTTCTCTGTGTTCCGTTTCATCAATTAGAAGTTTCAACAATAACTGAATTAACGAATAAACTTTGCTCTTTATTTGTTTCAGGTTAATTAACGAAAACACTTGGCGTAATTGGAAACTAGTCCAGCGAAGTGTTTAAAATTAGTTAAAGTTAAGTGTTTAAGTGGAATTTATTCAAAAAGTGAATTCAAATAAGTGGAATCAACTAAATAAAGTAGAATTTAATCATTTATAAACAAAAGTCCTAAATGTAAAATAAGTGTATTTTGAAAATGGAATCGATTGAATTAAAAGATAAGTTGATGATTAAATGGAAGTTTAAATTTTGAATTCGGAACCATAAAATTTAATCCGAATTTAAATTGTTAAATTAGAATTGAGAAAATTGAAATTATGAGTTTGAAAATGGAAAAGAATTCGGAACCTTCACCATCTACTACGCCTAAAGCCTCCTCCCCGCCCCCTACGGGGCATGCCCCAAGCAAGATGGAAAGGAGAATGTCACATTTCAAGGAGTACAAGTTCTTCAGGAGTTTCAGTGCGAAGGTCGAGAACTGGCCTATGCGGAAAGCTGAGCAACTATGGCGGAAGATGAGAGAAAGAAAAATAGCAGGTAAGTTTTAGAAATAATAGAAAAAAAGTTCTTTTTTGCAGTAAAATATGTAGGAAAATTACAAAAAAAAGCGAAAAAATGTTTCAAAAACCGATTATAGTTGCAAAAAGATTGCGCCCAACGTGGGGCTCGAACCCACGACCCTGAGATTAAGAGTCTCATGCTCTACCGACTGAGCTAGCCGGGCTGTGACTACGATGTTGAAAATACGTTTCCCTATCTACATGCCCGACATAATTTACGATTATGACGTCATTCGACTGTGTAATATAAGGCGGCCTTCATACTTACGTTTTTGTAGACCTTGGTTATTGTTTAAATTATCCGAACAAACAATTTTCTTTGATGTTTTCAAGCAAAATACCTACCTACCAAGAAAGAAGCCAATTAGAGAAGATAAATTATTATCTTTTAATTACATCATTAAAATTCTGTTCTACAACATGTTTATATTAAGGCTGTTGCGTTGCTAAAATCACAAAAACGACGTATGTTTAAAGAAATTTGTTGAGGAATCCTTCCGTACGATTTCCATATAAAAAATATATGTTATACTTAAAGTCATCACAAATAATTCGTATTGTTTAAAATTTTAATAAACCTTCACATTATTTAATAAAAAATCGTTGTATGTCTTAACCTAAATCGAATTTTGTCTCTGTAACGGCTGAATTGTTCGGTATGAAATTTATACCCAAAAATACGTAGTGATGTATTTATCAATCCGTATTGTTTATTTTCTCTGATTTGTAATAAAATTTTAAAATAATAAATTAATTCCCGACATTTTGAGGCAAATGCGGCGCGAGACCCGTCGCGCATACTTGGAACGCGCTGCGCCAGTGTCTCGATGACTGTTGTCACGGGTGGACTGCACGCATGTCATTACTTCACAAATAAAATTCAAAAATTCACGTTTTTAATGTTTTCTGAATTAAAACATATTGTAAATTGTATAGTTATCAATATTTCGTAAAATAAGAACAGAAAATAAGTTTGTAAATATATTTAAAGTAGTTTGTAATTTCGTTTTGTTGTTTGCACCTGTCATAGACTAAGCTGACTATGCCTAATAAACGTAAAGTGACGCGTGGCCGAGCTCTCCAAAACTATTGGTAAATTATCTACGTTTCTTAGTAGATATTTTGGTATATAGATATATCTATGATATTATTTTAATTTTGGACTGCCTCGTTGGTCTAGTGGTCGTAAGCACGATGCTGAGCATGAGGTCCTGGGTTCGATTCCCGGGTCGGGCAAAGTGTTATTGGGTTTTTCCATCAGGAAATTATAAGTAACAGCCACGGAGTCTGGATTTGTGCCCGGTTGATGGCAATAGGCTCGCCCCTATTATATGGGACTAAACATAACTGGCGAAATGTGGGTGTACTATTAGGTACCTACACCTCTGCCTAACCCTTCGGGGATTACAGGCGTGATGTTATGTTATCTAACTATTTTGTCTTGAGATTTTCGTTTGATGGAAGATGGAGATCTAGATGACTGATGATGTCTCGTACCTAATGATGGTCTCTCATACTACATGATACATTTTGAAGGTCTGATGAAGACCAGGTAACTGCTTATTGGTTCTCAGTGACGGATATAGCTAGAATGACCTAGCTTTCAAATTTTATCGATCTGAGCACGGATGCTACTACATGATACATTTTGAAGGTCTGATGATGATCAGCTAAGTGCTTATCGGTTCTCAGTGACGGATACAGTTATGATGCTACAGCTTTCTGCTTTTATCTTATTGAGTACGAATGCTACTACATGATACATTTTGAAGGTCTGATGATGACCAGCTAAGTGCTTATCGGTTAACAGTGACGGATATAGCTAGAATGACCACCACCAGGTAAATGGCACCATCAGTCTCCAAGGCCTCTTCGAGCTCTTTCGAATGAGTCCACACACGACGGTTCTACTCAGTGCCGTCAATGAGATCCTTTACCCACCTTCGGAGTCCACCATCAGGTACGAGACATCATCAGTCATGCAGATCTTCATCTTCCATCAAACGAAATTCTCAAGACAAAATAATTAAAACGATAAAACAATTAACAACATTAAAACAATAACATACATTACATAACATCGCGGCTGTAATCCCCAAAGGGATAGGCAGAGGTGTACCTAATAGTAGGCGTGATGTTATGTTATGTATGTTATTATTTTAATGATTTTAATTGTTTTATCGCTTTTAGCGATAAAACAATTGTAGCAAAAAACAATTGTAGTCGTTCTTGTAGCACGGATGCTACTACATTTTGAAGGTCTGATGATAACCAGCTAAGTGCTTATCGGTTCTCAGTGACGAACGTAGTTAGCATGACCTAGCTTTAAAATTTTATCGATCTGAGCACGGATGCTACTACATAATACATTCTGAAGGTCTGATGATGACCAGCTAAGTGCTAATTGGTTCTCAGTGACGGATATAGCTAGAATGACCTAGCTTTCAAATTTTATCGATCTGAGCACGGATGCTACTACATGATACATTTTGAAGGTCTGATGATGATCAGCTAAGTGCTTATCGGTTCTCAGTGACGGATACATTTATGATGCTACAGCTTTCTGCTTTTATCTTATTGAGCACGGATGCTACTACATCATACATTTTGAAGGTCTGATGATGACCAGCTAAGTGCTAATTGGTTCTCAGTGACGGATACAGTTATGATGCTACAGCTTTCTGCTTTTATCTTATTGAGTACGGATGCTACTACATGATACATTTTGAAGGTCTGATGATGACCAGCTAAGTGCTAATTGGTTCTCAGTGACGGATATAGCTAGAATGACCTAGCTTTCAAATTTTATCGATCTGAGCACGGATGCTACTACATGATACATTTTGAAGGTCTGATGATGACCAACTAAGTGCTAATTGGTTCTCAGTGACGGATATAGCTAGAATGACCTAGCTTTAATTTTTTTTCGATCTGAGCACGGATGCTACTACATGATACATTTTGAAGGTCTGATGATGATCAGCTAAGTGCTTATCGGTTCTCAGTGACGGATGTAGTTAGAATGACTTAGCTTTCAGATTTTATCTTATTGAGCACGGATGCTACTACATGATACATTTTGAAGGTCTGATGATGATCAGCTAAGTGCTTATCGGTTCTCAGTGACGGATCTAGATAGAATGACTTAGCTTTCAGATTTTATCTTATTGAGCACGGATGCTACTATATGATACATTTTGAAGGTCTGATGATGATCAGCTAAGTGCTTATCGGTTCTCAGTGACGGATGTAGTTAGAATGACCTAGCTTTCAGATTTTATTTTATTGAGCACGGATGCTACTACATGATACATTTTGAAGGTCTGATGATGACCAGCTAAGTGCTTATCGGTTCACAGTGACGGATATAGCTAGAATGACCACCATCAGGTAAATGGCACTATCAGTCTCCAAGCCCTCTTCGAGTTCTTTCAAAAGAGTCCACACACGACGGTTCTACTCAGTGCCGTCAATGAGATCCTCTACCCACCTTCGGAGTCTACCATCAGGTAGTTGGTATCATCAGTCTCCAAGGCCCCCTCAAGCTCTTTCAAATGAGTCCAAACACGATGGTTCTACTCAGTGCCGTCAATGAGATCCTATATCCACCTTCGGAGTTTACCATCGGGTACGAGACATCATCAGTCATCCAGATCTTCATCTTCCATCAAACGAAATTCTCAAGACAAAATAATTAAAAGCGATAAAACAATCAGCACCATTAAAATAATAACATACATTACATAACACCACGCCTGTAATCTCCGAAGGGTTAGGCAGAGGTGTACCTAATAGTAGGCGTGATGTTATGTTATGTATCTTATTATTCTAATGGTGTTGAGACCTCGAGGACGCCTTGGAGACTGATAATGTCATTTACCTGATGGTGGACTCCAAAGGTAAGTAAAGGATCTCATTGACGGCACTGCGTAGAATCGTCGTGTTTGGACTCATTTGAAAGAGCTCGAGGAGGCCTTAGAGGCTGATGATGTCATTTACTTGACGGTGGACTTCGAATGTGGGTACAGGATCTCATTGACAGCGCTGCGTAGAACCATCGTGTTTGGACTCATTTGAAAGAGCTCGAGGAGGCCTTGGAGACTGATGGTGCCATTTACCTGATGGTGGTCATTCTAGCTATATCCGTCACTGTGAACTGATAAGCACTTAGCTGGTCATCATCAGACCTTCAAAATGTATCATGTAGTAGCATCCGTGCTCAATAAGATAAAATCTGAAAGCTAAGTCATTCTAACTACATCCGTCACTGAGAACCGATAAGCACTTAGCTGATCATCATCAGACCTTCAAAATGTATCATGTAGTAGCATCCGTGCTCAATAAGATAAAATCTGAAAGCTAGGTCATTCTAACTACATCCGTCACTGAGAACCGATAATCACTTAGCTGATCATCATCAGACCTTCAAAATGTATCATGTAGTAGTATCCGTGCTCAGATCGATAAAATTTTAAAGCTAGGTCATGCTAACTACGTTCGTCACTGAGAACCGATAAGCACTTAGCTGGTTATCATCAGACCTTCAAAATGTATCATGTAGTAGCATCCGTGCTACAAGAACGACTACAATTGTTTTTTGCTTAAAATCATTAAAATAATAACATACTTAGCATAACATCACGCCTACTATTAGGTACACCTCTGCCTAACCCTTTGGGGATTACAGGCGCGATGTTATGTAATGTATGTTATTGTTTTAATGGTGTTAATTGTTTTATCGTTTTAATTATTTTGTCTTGAAAATTTCGTTTGATGGAAGATGGAGATCTGGATTACTGATGATGTCTCGTATCTAATGGTGGACTCCGAAGGCGGGTATAGGATCTCATTGACGGCACTGAGTAGAACCATCGTGTTTGGACTCATTTGAAAGAGCTCGAGGAGGCCTTGGAGACTGATGATACTAGCTACCTGATGGTAGACTCCGAAGGTAAGTATAGGATCTCATTGATGGCACCACGTAGAACCGTCGTGTGTGGACTCATTTGAAAGAGCTCGAAGAGGCCTTGGAGACTGATGGTGCCATTTACCTGATGGTGGTCATTCTAGCTATATCCATCACTGTGAACCGATAAGCACTTAGCTGGTCATCATCAGACCTTCAAAATGTATCATGTAGTAGCATCCGTGCTCAATAAGATAAAAACTGACAGCTGGAGCATTCTAACTATATCCGTCACTGAGAACCGATAAGCACTTAGCTGGTCATCATCAGACCTTCATAATGTATCATGTAGTAGAATACGTGCTCAGATAGATAAAATTTGAAAGCTAGGTCATTCTAACTACATCCGTCACTGAGAACCGATAAGCACTTAGCTGGTCATCATCAGACCTTCAAAATGTATTAAGTAGTAGCATCCGTGCTCAGACAGATAAAATTTGAAAGCTAGGTCATTCTAACTACATCAGTCACTGAGAACCGATAAGCACTTAGGTGGTCATCGTCAGACCTTCAAAATGTATCATGTAGTAGCATTCGTGCTCAGTTAACTGAAAGCTGGAGCATTCTGACTATTTCCGTGACTGAGAAGCGATAAGCAGTTACCTGGTCTTTATCAGACCTTAAGAATGTATCGTAGGAGTACCTGTGCTCAGTGAAATAACTAATGAAAGCTAGGTTATTACTTCATTAGTCAAAGTGTTTATTTTATTATTAAATATTTTATTCATACATTATGATGTTGGTACTCCAAGAGAAACAAAATATGTTAGGCAAATACGATGACCACTCTGCGACACATTTCTGTTCTTTGGTACGTTTTTCTGTAGTACAGTCGTTTGCCGGTAGGGGCCGAAAAATAAACAAAAGCCAGTACAGAGGTCAAATCGTCAAAGTCATCCACTGCTGTGTTCCCCTTAAAGATTTATATTCTGTTTTCTTAATATTATGTACCTACACAATATTATTTTAAGTTAAATAATGAAATTTGACACCGGTAAAATTTGGCGACCACCTTATACAAAACCAGTTTATGCGGATCTCTCATTGTATGGGCAATCTGTATAAAGCGCGGCCAGGTTATACTGGAATTTCATAGCGTTGCTGTGTTAACTAGGCAATTGAGTTGATAGATTTATTTTGACTGATATTGTAATGTGATATTATAATGTTGATATTGTAATGTTGTAGGTACTCTAATATATCAACTACGCATTATTTTGCAAAAACGACGTCCACAAAAATCTTCGACCGTTTCGTTGTCCTTTGACCAATAACATTAAAATACCACAGTGCCCATTTTAGTAAACTCAAATGGCCTCTTTGTCTCCAAACACAAAAGTGTCATAACCTCTAACCCTCCAATGGCCACCTCATTTAACTCGTGACCGACTCATAAGCCGAATGGCCGATTGTTTTAGCTAATATATTTAAATGACGCCTGATTGTCATCGAATCGTGATTCGTGATGAAAGGTTATAGAATTGTGTTGGGTTAATGATATGGTTTTAGCGACAAATATTTGTGTTCTGGTTGTGAATTCATAAGGTCAATGACTTAGGCTTAATTAATGATATGGTATTTTCATCACTGAACAAGTCAAAGTACCGATACCGAGTTGCTTCCGCGCCTCGGAAAGCACGTTAAGCTGTGGGTCCCAGCTGCAATATAAAGATATTTGGCAGTCGTTACGGTTTTACTAAAGGGTTTCGTATTACCCAGTATTAACTGGGTTATGGAGGTAAGATACGCAGTCGCTCCATGTGAAATACTGGTATTCAGCTGCATTCGGTTGGACCGAAAGCCGACGCCAACATTGTTCGGAAAAGGCTAGGCAGATTTATGATAAGGGACTGATCAAATCGGTCTCAAAAAATTGACTGTCAGGATTCCTTGTCATGACGGCTGAGTTTTGAGTAAAAGTAAAGTAAAAGTTTGCTCCAAACTTGCGATTTTGATGGCAACTTTTTAATTGAATTATGTATAAAAGACTTTGAAGCAACTGGTGCCACATAACATAACGTACGTAATATCACGCCTGTAATTTCTGAACGGTTAGGCGGAGGTGCGGTGTACCCAAATGACATCAAATGACTCCTCCCGCTCTGGGTGAAATAGAAGCGATCGAAAAATCTTGACTCCGTGGCTGCTACTGAGAAATTCTATATGAAAAAACCAATCCAGACCTTTATTTTTGTGTCTAATAGCATCATATTGGATCTAATCTGTAATGTTGATAGAATGAGTGGTAGATAAATAAATAAATAACACTGCAAAGGATTAGATGTATCTGAATTAGGAATGAATGAACCTTGAAGCAGCTGATAGTAATGTAATTATAATGTTTAATGGTTTTATAACAGGGCAGGTGATTGTAAATTATGAAAACATAGGCGGAAACAAGATTATCTGACCTCCACAATCCAGTTAGCTCTGGTTCATACGAACCCCCATCGTAAGACTGTTAAAGATCGAATATCACAGTCGAGAGCCATGATTAATGTGTTTTTCTAATTGATGATTACATCCAGCTGAAAAATTCAGGTGTTTCGTACATTTTGGCCGTGTATTACATAAAACTTTTTGTCGGAAACAGTATTTTATTTTTCAAAGTATCGATGTAAAATTTCTTTGTTCGTAAAATTTGTTCGTGTAATTCTCGTTTAAGATTTTGCACTAAAATTCTGGTTTAGAAGAGTGTCCATGGAGTTTCTTGCCCATTCTTTTCCATAGAGACTTGCACTTTGGAATAGATAACTACAGTTACTGTACCTTTTATTTTTTTTTTTTTTTTGGGGGTGGGAAATCATCAAGTAACCCCTCCCGCTCTTGGACAGACCGAAAGGGAGTGTCAGACTTTTACTGACTAAAAACCACTCATGTTCCTTCTTAGCCCTTCATTTCGAGGCCGCGGTATCTGCGAACAACCCGCAGCCCCGACGGGCGTCGGCCCTTGCGGGCCCCTTCCATGTTGCTGACATCTCTTTGAGGCGCGCGTGGAACACGAACGCGCCGTCGACACGGCCTGTCGTCGTCATAAGACGGACGGATGGCGAGCTTACCCATCACTCACCGACAGTTACTGTACCTTTACAAGTTATTATGCCTTGTAGCTTTTCTTTCTTTGTTTTTCTGACATTCAAAAGTGCCAATAATGGTCAAATTGAAATAAATGTTCGGGGTTTGAGTGAAAATAATCGCACGATCTAGAACGTGCGGATAGCCTAAAGCGTTTCATAACATTTTATTTACTCGTTATACGAAATTGAATTTCTTGTGAAACCCACAGCTGTTCCTCGGTTTGTGAAGAAAAGCTTGGAACATTGTTTACTGTTCTTACGTTATTAACTTTAAATTAATTCAGGATTCCGCTGCTTTTTTGGTTAATAGATTAAATACGCCTTGTGGTTTTCCCAGTGAGTGTTGTAAAAGCAACTTTAAGGACGAGGAAATTTAATCTAAATTAATGTTAGCGCGTAGGTGGAAGCTTTGTAAGAAAATGCTATAATATGTTGAGAGCATTAAAATTTTATTACTGGTAAAAAAAGGAGATTTAACATGAAACTAAACTCACGCCTGAAACCCTGAAGAGTTAGGCAGAGGTGTACCTAACAGTACACCCACTTTTATGTTTAAGTCCCATGTAATAGAGGGCGAGCCTATTGCCATCAACCTGACCTGATCAAACCGTCAAATTAAAGGAACTGATTAAGAAGTCGGAGGAGCTCGTGGCTTAATAAGAACTGCCACTCGGGTCGATCATTTGGTAATGCTGTGTTTGCCTAGGTCGGTCTGTGGATGGGTGACCGCCCGACATGCCGAGTTTCCTCCGTGCATCGGAAAGCACGTAAAGCTGTTGGTCCCGGCTGCCATATAGATCTTTGGCAGTCGTTACAGGTAGTCAGTGACCTGAAATTCTGACATCCAGTCTTACCAAAGAGTATCGTATTACCTAGTATTAACTGGGTTGTGGAGGTCAGATAGGCAGTCGCTCCATGTAAAATACTGGTATTGAGCTGCATCCGGTTAGACTGGAAGCCGACCCCAACATAGTTAGGAAAAGGCTAGGCAGTTGATGATGTTTAAGAAGTCGGTTAAAAAACATACCTAATTTAAACATAATCGCAAAATAAATATAAATGTAGCAGGACCTGAATTCATTCCTGCAAAAAAATAAGTTCAAAAACTAAACCACGCTAAGTATGAAATGAATAAGAAAACATTCTCGTCTGAAATTGTTATTTAGGTACATAAATCCATTTAATATTTTATTGTATTTTACTTAAACAACTCGTACGTTATATCTTTTTATGTATTGAATCAACTTTCTTAATGATGTTCAGAGAATAGCCGTGGTCTTGTACCTACGTTTTAATCTATTTGAGAGCAGTGAGAATTTCTTCTTCATAATAGAGGGGGATTATAATTTAATCAAGTCATCTCAAGCTGGATTACTATCCAACTTGAGACAACTTGAGTAGCACGTAATAGTGTAGGGGCAAGGCACATTACTGTCTAACAAGTAATACAAGACAAGTGCAGTTTGTTAGACTTAAGTTAATTACTGCAGTAACTTGAATGGAGAAGGAGTGGAAGGCCAAAGAAAATATGAATACATTGTGTCAGGAATGATCTTAACGAGAAAAGTGTTAAAACTAAAAAGGTGAAAATGACTTGTGTCGATTCTAGGTAAAATGGGACAAGGGCAGAAGATGATAATGACTGAAATACTGCAGTTTTATCTTGCTTGTAGTCTTGTATCTGACCCAGCGGTAGCAGCCTCAACTTACGAACAGTAAGTAGTGAGGTCGAACCTAGGCAGGCGCATTACTTTGTGTAATTTATTTTATCACTACTGCTCGCAAAAACGGTGATGGAAAACATCGTGAGGAAACCAGCATGTTCTAGAAACATATATTCGAAGACTTGTGACATCTACTAATCTGCACTGGGCCTGAGTGGTGGATTGTCTTCCATTCCCTCTCAAAGAGAGGAGGCCTTTGTCCCAGCAGTGGGAACATTAATAGGCTGATGATCCTCCTTATCTAGCAAAGTAAAGTACTTATGTCATTTTCATGTCACAAAACTAACTGGGGACCCAGTGGTGTCCTTGAGGTACCCCTGCCCTAAAATCACGCAATACCTCGAAAACGATGCCTAATGCTAATTTTTAAATACTCATGACCTTCCAAGGTCAATTATCTAGACCCTACCTCTTAAAGGTCAAGTTCATGGTCAGGCCCTTTCCGCATGGCTTTTTACGACCTTTTTTGTTTATCAAACGCTTCTACCAGATTAGATTGGAGGGTCTGCTATAAAAGAGGCTATAAAATCTATTATAGTGGTATAGATAAAGAGTTCTGAATGTCTGTTAGTACTTTAAGGGACGGTTTGTGAAATTGACAGGATCGTTAAGGCTGGTTTAGTACCGAAGTTTAAAATTTCCGTTTTCGGTGATAAAAGTTAGGTTTACGAGCGACGTAGGGATTTTGTTTATTGTGATGGGAGGTTGGTAGCTTCTGTTTCTATAGTATCGGTTGCAATTTTGGAAGGTCTTGCTGCTTCGCCATAGTAGTATGTTGCGCTTATGATCACAAGTAAAAGGCAGTGTTTTTTTAGTTACGATAGGAGTACCTACTGTGTTACTTGCCACAAAATCTGAATTCTCAAACGCATCATTTTAAAGTTCTCATTTAAGTTCAACCGTTTCATGCTGCTACATTTAAGTTATATTGTAGTTGTACCAAGCCATTAGAGATAGTTAACTGAAGATGTGCGCCATTACAAGATAAGGGATCTTCTTCTTTTCGTGTGCTTAGTACCTACCTGTATCCTGTACCTGTACCCAAACCTGTATCAAAGTTTTCATGGCACCCATGAACCTCACACTCAACTTAAGGCTTGTATTCACGCCAATGACCTTGTGTATAGCTAACTATCCGATTAAAGTCCGTGTCTACGACCGAGAGCTGGTGTCTCGGTCGTAGACACGGACTTTAATCGGACGCATTTTTAATTTATTATAATTAAAATAATACGTGTTTTTAAAAAGTAACAAAACTTAATTATTTTCCTTTGTATTGCAAAGCAGTAGGTATTTTTATATATTGTTTTGTTAAAAAATGAAGAAGTAAAATGGTTCAACTCCACGATTTGGAGGTGATTTTGTGGTTTTTTTTTGATACCGATAGAAAAATTATGGCTAAAGGTTTAGCCATATTTTTTTACAATTACTAACAATTTTTCTCAGATGTAATTTCTCTGTAAGTGCCGGTGAAAAGCTGTTTCATCTGCACGCTGTTTTTAAGCTTTTTCGAGAGAGCAGCACGCTGTCGAGAAACATCTGTCAGGCTCAGGTCACGATTAGGGATGATAATATACTAACTTGATTATGTCGATGTCGTGGTGAAAAAATCAGCGGGTCAGCAAGGTTACCTTACTCAGAAGGGCGTACCGTACTCAAGTAGGTATTTTGCATTATAAAGGCTCCCTTCATGAATCCCTCTTCATTAGTCCCGATACTAATTTATTAAGATCGCCAGTGACAATAACCTTCTTTTTGGGTTTCACACTAGTCTCTCGCAGTCTTTCTTACTAGCTGATGCTGAATTATTAAAACCTTCCTCGAGAAGCACCTAAGCATTGGTGAAGACGGTGCAGTCGTTTTTGAGTTTGGCGAACAGACGAACTTGTGTGGCGAAGGACTTTGTTTTATAATAAACTAGCAGACGTCACGTGGTTTCACCCGCGTAGTGCCCGTTCCCATAAACACACACAAAAATACAAATCTTTCCTCTTTATAATATTAGTGTAGATGTGATGTGCAGTGTGTGTGTGTGTGTGTGTGTGATCTTTTTGTGTAAATCGATGAAAGATCATTGGAATTATTTGACTCTTCTAAACTTTATTCTGATTAAAATTATCGTATTACATAATTTTAATCAGAATTATTGTGAAACAATCTTATTATGATTGTTAGAGATTCAAAACGGTGTTCCTGTTAGGAGCCGCAAGCTCTAGGAATTTGAAAGGTTAAAAGGGTACAGAAGAGTTTGAAGAATTGGTATACAAGGAAACTGTGTGTATGTGAATGAATTCAGACGATAAGTCCTTTTTTTTCCGGGTGGAAAATCATCAAATAACCCCGACCGCTCTTGGGTAGAGCGAAAGGGAGTGTCAGACTTCTACTGACTAAAAACCACCCCTGTTCCTTCTTAGACCTTCAAGTCGATTGTCGAGGCCGCGGTATCTCTTGTGAACAACCCACATCCCAGACGATAAGTCCTCAGTTCTTGATCGATTTGTTTGTTTATTTCTGTTATAAAATTTTAATTAGTGTATTTGTGTGACTCCATTTAATGTATTTAATATTGTACAATTTATTTTAATTTAATTTTTGAACTCAAATTTTAGTCCATTGTATTCTTTTAATTTTATTGTAAATGTGTCTGTATTTAGGTATTTTCTATTCCAATTTAATTGATGTTTATTTAAATTTTCGAATTTACTGTATTTTAATTTAATTTAACTACTTGACATTTTCAATTTAATGTAAATTTTGTTATTAACATAATTATTATTTCAGTTTTAGTTTTTATTATTAATTATACAAGTGCTGTGCACACCTATAAGTGACGAATTCACAGCAAAACTGTTGTATAGAATATATTAATGTAAGCATTTAGTGAATAAGTCGTTGGTGTGTCAATAAATAAATAAACTGAATAGTTTCCTAGTCAAGCTTGTCTCCGTTGCGTGCGATGGGGATAGCTGCAACTCAGACCGATTAAAGCACATTTTTTTGACGATATCGACGTTTTGTATCCTTTTTGCTCCTGCTTTCGTTTTGTTTTTGGTATTTGTTAAATATTTATTAGTTTATTTTATTTTTATATGTGTATTAGTATTAATATAAGTATATACTTTTTATTGTATTGAAGTTGACATTGTTTTTTTTTTTTAGTTATTTTGTAACCTACCACAATGTTGTCTTGTTTAACCCTAAGGTTGACTGGTAGAGAATGCCTTGTGGCATTAAGTCCGCCTATGTATCTTTATTGTGCATAAAGTTTAAATAAATAAATAAATAAAACTGAGCCAATCCTAAAGCCTTTTAACTTAAAAACTATTAAAATGTCTACTAGTCCTCTAACGACGAAATTAGTTCGCAAGAGTTACCGCGGCCCTGGAACGCAAAGGGCTAAACTGCATAAACTTAAACTATAAAGCAATAAATAAAAAAAAATAAAAAAAAAACAAAAAGTTGTCAGTTTCTGGAGTTTGAAGAAAAGTTATTCGTATAAGTTTATTATTGTATAAGATAATTGTGTTTATTTTATCTATGGGCCTCAGTATCCTGACTATAAAATTATTTGATTTGATTATTCGATATTGTTGAAAATCTAAAGATCGACCCGAGCCGCTGTTATTATTTAGCCACGAGTTCCTCATAAATCAATCTATAATTACTTCAATTTCGTTCGGAAATAGAATTGAATCTATTGCCCATTTACCGATAGGGTAGTTCAGTATGAGAAGAATGGTAAAGAAACTACATGGTTACACTTTTAAAATGGTTTATAACAATTTTTAAATATATTAATACCTATATTATTGTTAACTAGCTTGTGCCAGCGGCTTCGCCCGCGTCGATTTCGATAATTATCCCACGGGATCATACTACCGGGCTAAGAAGTATCCTATGTGTTAATCCAGGTTATAAACTATCTGTGTTCTAAATTTCAGTTTTGTTAAGTATTTTTTTCCGTGAAAAAGTAACAGACATACATCCATTCATACATCCTCACAAACTTTCGCATTTATAATATTGGGATAGTAGGATTATTACAGAACCTTCCTTTTTATTTCTATTTAATAACGTATTTACTCGTATCACGTTTTTAGTCAAGGCCATAATATGGAACATAAATAACAGCAGGAGCACACATAATAAAGATAAATATACATATGATTAAATTAGTATGATTTTCGATTACCTTCTCAATGACATTCTACCTAATTGCAATTTGATTTGTGTAACGTCTTTATTAGCACTCATAAAACTAAGACAAATCAATTTTACGTTGGAATAGCTATGAACTGCCATTTCGTGTCAAGAGTGCCACAAAGGAACAAACATACATAATTAATTAGATAAACACATTAATGAACCTCTGTCGGGCAAAAGCAGAGTAAAGTCCATTTCACGAAAGAAGTCCCGCAGACGCAGCGCTGTATTAAAATTATCTGCCAATTAAATATTACATTATTATTATAATTATTATTATAATTAATAATTAATATTATTAATATATTATTATAATAATAATTAACAATTAATTAATATTTATTATTACCAATTAAATTAGAATTACCAATTTAGTTCCACAATTGTCCGCGGGACTTCTTTCGTGAAATGGACTTTATATTAATCGTTCTGTATTCTAAGGTTGCCCAATACAATACGTGTTCATGAGCTTTAAAGTCATAATCTAATATTTTTTTATTTCATTATGGCCATTAAACGCCACTTTTGACAGTCAAATATAGAATTTAATAGTTTTTTCAATTCGCAATGGTAGTTCTTATGGAGAATGAAAACTAAATTGCTACGCTTTTAAAATGATTTTACAATACTTTGTGTGAGGTAATAGATATAATTAGGATAGAAAACTTTACAAAGTTTATGTTTTTGTCAATTAAATTACTTATTTTAAATACCTACAGCAGAAAGTTGTTTAGTTCTTAGAGCAAACATAACATTATATTAATATGTAAGTATATTACTTAACATTTAACAGTTGATGAAAATACATCCAAAAACAATTTTTTTTTAATGACAGGGATATAACACACATCAAGAACTTCCTTGTGGAAATCAGTAGGTTCACATACAATTCTTTGCTAGTGCTATCTAGTAACTATAATTTAAATGACAGTAATTTGTAGACAACCATTCGATTCGGGCTCAGACATCGGAACGAGTACAAACGTTCCTTTGACTGAGACTTTGCAACAAACACAATCAATGTCTTATAAAATTTATCATTTTGAGTCAAACTGAATGCATCACTTTAAAAACATTTCATACATCATGAACCTCCACATGAGACTCAGCAGGTTTACGGACAATTCTTCGCTGCAGGTTTAGGTCGTGATTTCTATGCCTTTGATTTAATTTATTTATATAAAACTCATGCCATACTTTTCGATTAGTCCTTAACATGACGATAACAATATCTAATATGATTGGATTAAATGCATCAAGCAAGTTTAAAAATACATCAACTACGGGGTGAAAATCTAAAACCTCAAGTAAAATTGTATAAATCATTAAGATGTCACTTAGTAAAAATATCAAAGTGGCTACATAAAAGCGACGCCAGCCATTAGAAGCTGTTTGTGCACTCGAGTTAAAACTACGACATAGAGAAAAAACAATTATAGTGAAAGAAAAACAGTTTAGTGTCAGTGGTAGGACTTTATGTCCATAGCTCAGCAAAAGTTCTATATTAACTGACAATTGCAAAAATGTCCCATACAGATACACAGAACAAAAACATGCGGTAGTTATTAAAGGCACACCCCAACCAAAGGCCCCGCTTTTTAAATACCTCCATTGTATATTCATAATAAATATTTTTACCATGTCAACGTAAAACATATGACTTATAACTAGCTGCCAATGAGTCTTCGCCATTACAAAGTATTGAACAATGTAGATCTCGACAAAATCATTATAACTATTGAAGTCGAAATTAGTGTAGATCGCGAATATTAAATTGATTAAAAAGTTTGTCAAGATGGCATTCAGAAACACATAGTTTCTGTAGTTTCGGAACTTGCTCAGAATGCACCACGATGTTCCGCCGTATATCAACGTAGCTAGTGAGACCACAACCACAATGTATTCTATGGCCAACGGAAGAGTTTCAGCAAAGAACCAATACCAGGTGGCACTGTCAGCAAAGTGCAAAGCACCATCTTCTTTGCTGGTATCATTAAAGGACATGGCGAACGTAACTTCTCAGTTTCGATAGATTCGCTATTGGTTCCAAGTAGAGGGTAAGATGAGTAAACTAATTAAACAGATCGATGTTAATCACCGCCAAACTCACAGATGTAAGAAAAACAAATATCCAAACCCGATAAACGAGTGTTGTTTAAAATAGACGATATGACTGTGGTTTAATTAAACTTTACAATACTGATTATGGAGGACATTTTATCGCAATACAAAATACATAATTATTTTAATCAAATTGTTTTTTTTCAATATCGCTCATTATTATAATTTGCTTGGTCGGTCTGTTGGTTGAAAGCACCACTACTTAACATTTAGTTCTGGGTTGGATTCCCAAGTCGGACATAGAGTTTTTTTTATATCTATATAATCACCACCTAAATAGGCCTATCACGTAGTCTAAATTCAAGTCCAGTTTTCCCTCCCTATTGCATCATTATCACTTCAGCAGAAAGACGTCTACTGCTGACCATAGATATTCCGCAAGTGTCCCCACATTGGCCGGTCTCGTACGTATCACATTCAGCGGATCCCCGCAACCTTCTCCAGGTCATCGGTCTTCCTAGTGGGAGGCCTTCCAATGAAACGGTTTTCGGTTCGTGGTCAGCTTTAGGATTTTTCGCTCTTTTTCATGATATTTATACAACAATACAGGCGTAATATGGATGTAACATGAGATACAACTCTGCCTACTACGGATATAACTGTCGTGATATTGTTACGAGCTGGGTATGGGATAAATAAAAACACTACCAATTAAACACACGAAATAACTTTCTTACTCACAAAACACTTACACACAATCACTTCAACACTACTAAACACTTTGTCGCACTAGATATTTATTCAAACCTTCGTTGTCTCGCTTTACTATGCGAGCCAACTAAGAATAGCGCTGTCAAGACGCCATTTTGTTCAGCAAAACTCGCGAACTTCATTACCAAAGCGTACAGTGTGCAGAAAAATCAATGAAGAAATTATACTCAGTTTAATTATTTAATGTTCAGTTTTTTAGTATTTCTAATCAATTTTACGTCAAAATACATGAGTAGTATAAATATGAAAAAAAGCATGTTAATAAAAATATTACACGATTTTTTTCGCTTTCAAAGTACTTGTGCACATTTAAACGATTTCTTGTGCTCTAGGATTGAGCACCGCACCTCTCTTTGAACTCATATTGAGTTGAAAATTTATTTTTGCAATTCAATAAATAATATTTTATAAAAATGCACATGATAATAATTAAATTTATGATTAAAAAAACATAACATTTCTTATTCGCATTTATTTTTTTGCTAGCAGTACTTTTCTGTCAGATAAGTACTGCTACCGTGTGAAGTTGGCAGAATGCGCGATCATATTCTTAATTGGCTAGCATAGTAAAAGTAGACTGACTCGCTCCGAACTCTGTCGGTCCTTTTATACCCAAACACACAAAAGAAGTTCGAGAAAACTCCCTATTATTAACTAAAAACGAATAAAGCATTCACAAGTAATATAACACAAAAAAATAAACTTAAAGATAAAAGAACCAACAAGGATGAAGTTACTTTACACCCTTTGGCATACGGTCGCAATTACAATGGCAATTAGGCCGCCGACGCCAGCTGCGCTGACCAGTAGGTACCTATAAGAATGTACTCGACTCTTGTTGGTACTTCACAGCTATTAGCGAGGTTTCCTGAAGATTCTAGATGACCGTCGTAACAATATTATGTAAAGTGAGTTCCAATCCTAAATATCATACTGCAGAGTAGATTGCTGAAATTATCAGACAATCAGAAATAAATAAGGTACAGTGAATCTAACAGGGGTTGTAACCAAATGATTTACTCATCAATCATCATCTGCCTAGTCTTTTCTCGACTTGACGACACAGATGGCGCAGTGGTTCAAGCAATTGACTACTGCGCTGCGTGTCGCGGGTTCGATATAACAAATATGTTCGCGGGAACAAATATTTGTATGGCCTACAAATAGTTGTTCCAGGTCTGGGTATTTGTGTACGTGAGTTTATGTGTTTGTGAACGCACCCACGATACAGGAGAAATTCCTAGTGTGGAGCAAAGAAAAAAAAAACTTTTTGGGAAGACGGATGCTATTAATTTCAAATATAAATGTATATATGATGCGATTTCCTATCTGACATCTACAACGATACCTCTAGTTATTAGAACTAAAATCTGTTACGACTTTTAAAGATGTACAATTGACAGCCGAGACCTACGGCATAACTTTCCAAGGCACGGAGGAATCTTGATATAATTGATGGAAACCCATCCCCAGGCTGACCTTGACAAGCGCTTATTAACCTTGAAGAACGACCTATACGGCATTCATTAATATTAGCATTGGTTTAATTAATCGAGAAGTCTGGTTTGTAATGTCGCTCATTATTATTATCACAAAAAAAAAACATAATGAATTGTCAAATTCCATTTTTACTAAAAATACTTTAGTCCTGTACACATCAGTCAATTAGTTTTATCTATAACAAAGCAAAAATAATTAATTTGTCAAATCAACCTCGGACATAAGTACGTTAAAAACAAGATTTTTTTAAGGGTTTTGTAATTAAATGTTGTAAAGTGTATATTATACAATATTTAATACCAATCTAATGAGTTTCTAAGTCGCCAAAAAAGTCTATAGTCAAAGCCAAACCATTCATTTCAATTAGGCCATTAAAAGGCATAATTATTTGACTGTCAAGTAAGGTTGAATGAATTGCCCATTCGCCAAAGGGTGGTTTCGTATTAAGAAGAATCGGAAAGAAACTTCATGGTTACTCTTAAAAAAAATTATATAATGTTTTATAGATAAATGATACTAGCTGACCCACGTAACTTCGTTTGCGTCACATAATATAGATTAAAACCATTCTCGATAAATTGACTATCCAGCATATTAAATTGAGTTTAATCGTACTCGTAACAAACAAAAAATCTTACCTTTCGTCTTTATAATACCTATTAGTTTAGATTGGCTTCGATTATAATTATTAAAGTGACAATTACTACAGTATCTCTTACTGTTAAATATACAGTAACACCTTGTACTTGTGGCGACAGCGACGGGGTCACCAGTTTGGGGGGATGAGGAACAGGGTGTAAAGTTCCTCATCCCCCGTAGAAAAGGGAGGATCCTCCGACCAGACGGGTGTTGTGTCTGGTGGGCTAACTGCCCAACATATGTAAGTCGGGATTTTCTATATAGGCTAATGTCGTGGACAATGTTGATAGCGCGATGTAGGAATTGCCAATTTAGTTCGCATGTGTTGCGATAGATGTCGCTGTCGCCACATACTTGTAAACACTATAATATTTTGAATTTGAATTTCTCCGGAGCCCCGGAGGCCAGAATCCCCACACGTACCTACCGCACCGAAACGAATGACTGCCGCGCGCGTGATTATTTTGTCGCGCGGATATTTTTACATTGCGATATCTACTGTATAGAGTAAAGGGTAAAAATATTCTATTTTAAATTTCCGTGCTAACAAACACATTTATTTAGATATAATTATATTAATACCATTTTTAGTTAAATAAGCTTCGCAAAATATCGTTCTTTTTAACCTAAATTTTTAATAGTTAAAAATGGTTACAGTAAGTTAATCTTAAAAGATAGACAGACATTATGCTGTCACAATTTTTTTTTTAGAACTGTTAAAGAGGAATAATTCCTTCAAACATGATATTTGCGTAACTTAATCTGTTATCGCAGCGCACGCAACTGAAACTCTCAAAAAGGAATTTCTTTTCCGTTTTTGCCACATTTTTCATTTATGCTCCGCTCCTTTTATTTGCAGCGTGATGTTATATAGCTTAAATATTTCTTGATAAATGGACTATCCAACACTAAAAGAATTTTTCAATTCCAACATGTAGTTCCTGAGTTTATCGCGTTCAAACAAACAAACAAACAAACTCTTCTGCTTTATAATAATATAACACAAACCAAACAGTTTTTAGTCACGTCATATCGTACATAAATATCAGCATGAGCAAATACATAATTATAATAGTAAATGATTAAAACATTACATTTTAAAGTATATAAAAATACAAACAAAAAATAGTAAAAAGGTTTTACTTGAATAACAACCACATTAATATAAAAAAAACATAAAATACATAACATTACATCATACCTGTAGTCCCGAAAGGGTTGGGCTGAGGTGTACCTAACATAACACCCACCTTTAGCCAGTTATAATTATTTATATTCAATATAAAACAGGTTTGAAAATTCTAACGCTAAGAATTTGCCTATCGGGATCAGTAGCTTCACGTATAATTTTTCGTTGAGTTTATTTAATGGCAACAATTTATTATAATACAATAATAAGTAGACAGTTTCATCGATTTGGCCTCAGATATCAAAACGAACATAATTATACATAATCTTATACAAATAATTATAGTAAGTCAAAACATCCACAGAAATCATCCATGGAATCTTTATCATCATCTTTCTGCCCTTAGCAGGATGGTACAATAGAAGTTTGTATCTATTTGAAAACTACTGAAAGGAGTTTGATGGAACTATGCGCTCACAAAGGAGACTGTCCATCGAGTACAAGTAGCACTAAGGGCCATGGAGCGAGTCATGCTCGGCATAACTCTCTTAGATCGAGTGCATAACACCGAAATCCGCCATCGGACGAAAGTCTATGATATCGGGGACCGAGCGTTGCACCTCAAGTGGACCTGGGCAGGACATCTGTCTAGGCGCGGAGATGGCCGATGGAGCAAAACTTTGACGGAGTGGTGGCCAAGGTTAGGCCAAAGAAACCAAGGCCGTCCTAAAGCTCGTTGGGTTGACGATATCGTGAAAGTCTCCGGAAACACGTGGATAAGATACGCACAGAACCGGGAAGTGTGACGGAAAAAAGGGGAGGCCTATACTTAGCAGTGGGTGATTCCGGGCTGATATGATGATGATACAATTAAACAGGCTATGACATAGAATATAACAATAAAAAAAGAATATTAAATCTCTATACATCAAGAACCTCCGCATGGGACTCAGCCGGTTCACGGACAATTCTTCACTGCATGTTAAGGTCGTGATCTCTATGCCTCTGATTTAATTTATTTATATAAAATTCATACCATATTTTCCGATTGCTCCTTAATAAAATGAAAATAATGTCTAACACAAGTGGATTGAAATGCTGAAATAATTTTGTAAAAAAGTCAACTACGTTGTTTATATAGAATATATTCCTAACAAAATTGTCATACAACAATAAGATGTCACTCAATATAAATATCAAAGTAGCTATATACAAGCGACGGCAGATGTTAGAAGCGGTTTGTACGCGCGAGTTGAAATCACGACACAGGGAAAATACAATGGTAATGAAAAAGAAACAGTTAAGTATAACTGGTAAAATGGTATTTCCCCAGTAAATTAACAAGAATAACATATTTTTTATTAAATTATTTCGTTCACTTAATGAATCGGGTAAACTCACGTACACTTGGGCGCATAAAGAATATGCGGTTGTTATTAAAGGCACACCCCAACCAAAAACACTACATTTCAAATATCGCCTTTTGGTATTCTTATTAAATACTTTTACAACATCCATGTAAAACATATGACTTATAACTAGCAACCAGTGGGTCTTGGCCGTCAAAAAGTATTCAAATGGACCATAAAAATAAAGACGACTGTCATCTAGATATGTGTTAGGATTATACACAAAGAGTTGATTGTCTAAATTCTCACTAATATTTAATGATAAGTTTGATAAGATGGCATTAAGAAACACATAGTTTCTATAGTTCCGAAACTGGCTCAGAATGCTCCACGATGTTCCGCCGTATATCAACGTAGCTAGCGTTAGCATAAACACAATAAAGTCAATAATCAACCATTGAGTAACTAATAAGTTCCATTGCAAAGTGTATGCATAACTTCCTGCAGAAATGTCACTGTAAAACGATGCATTAATGACGTCTTCATAACTCGATACATTGTCATTATATTCACTGGTATCATTGTTAGACAAAAACGAATCGAATTTGTCTTCGTAACTCCCTGCAGAGTCATACCGTTCGCTGGTACCAATATAAGACATGGTTAAAGTCAGTACACAGTTTTGATATTCACTTTTGCTTCTTACAACTGAGGTAAGATAAATTATTTGTGAACAGTTTGACGTCAATCACCGCTATACCCACAATATGATGGTACTTTTCTTAGGATATGGTTAAACTTAAAAAACGGGTGTCACTTATGAAATCGGATCTAACAGTCAAACAACAGGGCAGTGCAGTATGAAATGTAACAGTGATAATGTTTTAATTTTACAAAACTAAGTATGAAGCACGTTTTATCACTATTCCAATATCAGCATTAGTCGCTTATTATTATCGCTCGTTATAATAATCTACCGACTGCTTATCATTTGGTCCTGGGTTGAATTTAAGGTTCGAACGAAGTGTTTTTTGTTATCATTAGCTAAATAGGCTTGCGTTTGACTGCACTCCTTTTTTTTGCGAGTGTAGGAAATCAGCAAATGACACCTCCCGCTCTGAGTGGAGTAGAAGGTGGTGTCAGATTTCGCCTGACTAAAAACCACCCATGTTCCTTCTTAGCCTTTTGTGTCCAGGGCCGCGGTATCTCTTCGAACAACCCGCAGCCCCGGTGACTGCAACACCTCACCGCATGATGTGGCTTAAGATGCTTTGCTTAGAAGACACTGATTGACTGAAATTTTTAACATATCCAAAATATTTGGTCAAGGACCTAAAAAGCAGCAGGTTTGTTCAACAAAAGCTAAAAACTAAACAAATTAATGCAATAATGGTCGTGTGTTTTTCTATCAATCGGAAGCTTCTCAGTAGCTACTCCTTAGCTATAAGGAGTCTGGATTTGAGTCTGGTTGATGACATAAATCTTGTACCCTATTTCGTAGGATTTAAACACATATCTTTCGAGTTGTGGGTAAAGTTTTAGATTTGCCTCTGCTTAACCCCTCGAGAAGGCACAAGATGTAGCTAAATTGCTGATTTCTATAGGGAGCGGCTCACTGTCTGACCTTTATATTTCAGTTAGTACTGGGTAATACGACACCCCGCGGTATGTTGAATTGGCAGGATTTTGGGTCACTGCTTAGCTGTTACGACTGTCAAAGATGTAACAGTACCTACAACTTAACGTGCTTTCCGAGGCACGGAGGAATGTTGATATGATTGATGGAAGCCAATCCTCAGAACAACTTTGGCAAGCGCTAAGTAACCTTGAAGATCGTACTGTCCATGAATATAATAATTAACAATTATTTAATTTTATTGAATTTTCTAGTTTGCGTCTTCGCGCATTTTTGTAACACAAAAAACGAATCAAGTCGCAAATTTTATTTTACTAAAAATACACTGAATTAGTTTTACATAAATAACATCACGCCTGTAATCCCGGAAGGATTAGGCAGAGGTGTAAACCCACATTTTACAGTTATGTTTATAATTAACATGTAATAGGGTGCGAGCTTATTGCTATCAACTGGGCATACATCTAGACTCCGTGCCTAGTGCTAAAAAAAAACCTGATGCAAAAACAAATAACACTTTGCCCGAGCTGAGAGTCGAATTCTAATGCTCAGCAGCCGCGCTTGCTACCACTAGACCAACGCGGCAGTCGGTTAATTAGTTCTGTACGCATTAATCAGTATTTTTTTATCTGTAACACAGCCAACGTTATTAATTTATTAAATCGACAATATATTTAGAGGGTTTTGTATTAAAAGGCACATTTGACTGTCAAGTAAGGTAATTGAATTGAATTGTAGTTTCGTATGGAGTGGAATCGGAAAGAAACTTCATGGTTACTCTTTTAAAATGTTCTACAATGTTTTATTAATATAATTATGATACTAATTATTCTAAAATTTCGTGGACAGTGTTTAGTTAAGTCACATCGTACATAAATATCAGCAGGCATATTGGCAAACATATAATTATAATCGTAAATGATTAAAACATTACATTTTAATCAATCAAATCAAACTAGCCATTTATGTCCCACTGCAGGGCAAAGGCCTCCCTTCCCTCTTTCCACTTATCCCTATCCAATGCTCTTAAATGCCAATCCCTGTGAAAAGAGTCAAGTTCGTCCCGCCATCTTCTTCTGGGCCTGCCGCGCTGTCGTTTACTGCTGTTTGGGACCCATTGTGTGGTTTCTTTAGCCCATATAGCTTCTCCGGCATGCGGCAGATGTGGCCAGCCCAGTTCCATTTAAGCTTGGCAGCCGTGTGACCTACGTCGGCAATTTGAGTTTTGGAACGTAGTATCGAGTTTTTTATTCGGTCAGTAAGCTTGACTCCAAGGATACTACGCTCCATTGCTCGCTGACAGACCCCGAGTGCGGACTTTTGACGCTTGGTTAATGACCACGTCTGCGCTCCATAGGTGAGGGTAGGAAGAATGCACATGTCCATGAGTTTTCTCTTAAGGGAGAGAGGGAGAGCTCCTTTCATTATTTGTTTCATCGACCAATAGCTCTTCCAGGCGTTCTCGGTGCGTCGAGCAACTTCTTTGTCTTGTCTTGCCTGGAAGGAGACTATTTGGCCGAGGTAAATGTACTCATGGACATATTCAATCCTCGCACCCCCAATTCCTATATTGCGCTTGGTGCTGTTGGTCATCACCTTGGTTTTTGTCATATTCATCGCGAGTCCGACCTCGAGGCTGGCACTGCTCAGTTGGTCGAGCATTAGGCCTAACTCGGCTGCCGTGGAGGAGAAAAGGACAATATCGTCGGCGAAGCGGAGATTAGTTAATCTTCTATCGCCCACGTTGATGCCCTTGTCGCTCCACTTGCTATTAAGTTTTCTAAAGACTTCTTCAAGGGTGGCTGTGAAGAGGACATATACATTTTAAAGTAAATAAAAATACAAACAAAAAATAGTAAAAAGGTTTTACTTGAATAACTACAAAATTAATATACACACTAAATAAAACATAAAATACATAACATTACATCATACCTGTAGTATCCAAAGTGTTGGACTAAGGTGTACCTAACATTACACCCACCTTTTGCCAGTTATAATTATTTCTATTCAAAATAAAACAGGTTTGAAAATTCTAACGCTAAGAATTTGCCTATCGGGATCAGTAGCTTCTCGCATATTTTTTCGTTCAGTTTATTTAATGGCAACAATTTATTATAATACAATAATAAGTAGACAGTTTCATCGATTTGGCCTCAGATATCAAAACGAACATAATTATACATAATCTTATACAAATAATTATCGTTAGTCAAAACACCCACAGAAATCATCCATGGAATCTTTATCATCATCTTTCTGCCCTTAGCAGGATGGTACAATAGAAGTTTGTTTCTATTTGAAAACTACTGAAAGGAGTTTGATGGAACTATACGCTCACAAAGGAGACTGTCCATCGAGTACGAGTGGCACAGAGGGCCATGGAGCGAGTCATGCTCGGCATAACTCTCTTAGATCGAGTGCGTAACACCGAAATCCGCCATCAGACAAAAGTCTACGATATCGGGGAGCGAGCGGTGCACCTCTAGTGGACCTGGGCAGGACATCTGTCTAGGCGCGGAGATGGCCGATGGAGCAAAACTTTGACCGAGTGGTGGCCAAGGTTAGGCCAAAGAAACCAGGGCCGTCCTAAAGCTCGTTGGGTTGACGATATCGTGAAAGTCTCCGGAAACACGTGGATAAGATACGCACAGAACCGGGAAGTGTGACGGAAAAAAGGGGAGGCCTATACTTAGCAGTGGGTGATTCCGGGCTGATATGATGATGATACAATTAAACAGGCTATGACATAGAATATAACAATAAAAAAAGAAATATTAAATCTCTATACATCAAGAACCTCCGCATGGGACTCAGCCGGTTCACGGACAATTCTTCGCTGCATGTTAAGGTCGTGATCTCTATGGCTCTGATTTAATTTATTTATATAAAATTCATACCATATTTTCCGATTGCTCCTTAATAAAATGAAAATAATGTCTAACATAAGAGGATTGAAAGAAACAAATAGTTTAATAAAGAAGTCAACTACGAAGTTTATATGGAATATCACCAAAATAAAATTGTTATACAGCAATAAAATATCACTCAATATAAATATCAATGTAGCTATATACAAACGACGCCAGATGTTAGAAGTGGTTTGTACATGAGAGTTGAAATCACGACATAGAGAAAATACAATGGTAATGAAAAAGAAACCGTTAAGCATAACTGGTAAAATGGTATTTCCCCAGTAAATTAACAAGAATAACATATATTTTACTAAAGTTTCTCCGTTACTTATTGAATCGGGTAAACTCAGGTACTGTTGAGCGAATAATGAATAGGCGGCTGTTATTAAAGGCACACCCCAACCAAAAACACTGCATTTCAAATATCGCCTTTCGATATTCCTATTAAAAACTTTTACAACATCCCCGTAAAACATGTGACTTATAACTAGCAACCAGTGTGTCTTGGCCGTCGAGAAGTATTCACATAGATATACAAGTATACCATACCAATATTGACCTAAGGAAATAATATAAGACACAAAGAATAAGAGGTTATATAAATTCTGAAATGTAGTGCGTAAAAAGTTTGATAAAATGGCATTAAGTAACACATAGTTTCTATAGTTCCGAAACTTGCTCAGAATGCACCACGATGTTCCACCGTATATCAACGTAGCTAGCGTTAGCACAGACACAATGAAGTCAATAGTAAACTCTTGAGTATTTGATAAGTGCCAATCCCAAGTGTAGTCAATACTGTCTAACATGTCTTCATAACTCGGATCTTTGTCATAATATTCACTAGTATTAGATGGAAACAAATCGGATATGTCTTCGTTATTCCTTGATGAGTAAAACTGTTCGCTGGTATCATTATCAGACATGGCGAAAGTCACTTCACAGTTTTGATAAATTTACTTCTGGTTCTAACAACTGAGGTTGGAAAAAAGATTTGTTTGTGAACAGTTCAACGGTATTCACCGCTACACTCACTATTTTTTGAAGGTAGTTTTCTTTAATTTAGCGTAACCTGATAAACGGGTGTTACTTAGGAAATAGGATTCAACAAACAAACAACAGTGCAGTGCCGTATGCAATGTAAGAGTGGTAATAATAAAATTTTACAAATCTAATTTTATTGAAAAACACGTTTTATCAGTATTACCAAAATCAGAATTAGTTTAATTAACTAGCTTCTTTTTTGTTCGATTGCTCATTAAAATAATCTACCAAGTTGGCCTAGTGGTCGTAAACACGACTGCTTAGCATTTGATCCTGGGTTGGATTTCCGGGTCGTACAAAGTATTTTTTTTTGTTTTCATCAGTTAGGCTTGCGTTAGGCTGCAACTCGCTTAATGTGGAGTGACAATGTGACCGACGCGCGACGTGGGATATTCGCTTTAAATGAAACCACTGATAGTTATAGTTCATAGAAACATTTTTAAACTATCAAATAAATCCTAACACCGTCGTGGGGCCGACGATACGACAATAACCTACCTAAATGTCTTTGCCAAATTCGTTTATTACATTTTATTTCTACATGTTAATCGGTGCAAATTATTCCTAAGGTTAGTAAACCAATATTTGTTTGTAAATTGTAATATATTTCGTTTACAGTGTTATGCTGCTTAGTTTTATTGATTTTTTTTATTTTGGTGTTAAGATTTATTTGATAGTTTAATAATGTTCCTTTGAACTAGAACTACCAGTGATTTCATTTATTGTCGTATTGTCGGCACCACCTTGTATGTTTACAGGGAATTCAAAGTGACAAATCCTATAAACAAACACAAAAGTGAAATAAATCGTCTGCGAAGAATTTTACGCGACCATCAAAAACACAAACACAAAAGAACTACAAAGTTAGAAATAAAAATTGAGAGGTGTCAAGGAACACCCGGATGGAACGAAGTTATTGTTATTATTTTTTATTATGTAAAAAAAAAATACATAAAAAAAAAAAAAAAAAATGTAGAAATGAAAATATCTGGCTTGCTTTCTATAAGAGAGAGAGAGACAGACAGAGAAACATGCGACGCCGCACAGCTTACAATAAAAAAAATTAAAAAAAAACAATAAAACTAAGTAGCATAAAACTGTAAATGAAATACAAATTTGTAAACAAATATTGGTTTACTAACCTTAGGAATAATTTGCACTGATATACGTATGGAAATAAAATGTAACAAACGAATTTAGCAAAGACATTTAGGTAGTCTATTGTCGTATCGTCGTCACCACGACGGTGTTAGCATTTATTTGATAGTTTAAAAATGTTCCTATGAACTAGAACTACCAGTGGTTGTATATTTTTAGGGTTGACTTCCAACCGTACTGTAACTGTATTTTTACATGGAGTGACTCCTTATTTGACCTTCAAATCCCAGTTAGTACTGGGTATAGCGACACGCCTTAGTAAGACTGGTTGTCAGAATTTTAGGGACACTGTATACGACTGTCAAAGATGCAATGGTATTTAACGTGCTTTCTAAAGCACGAAGGAATCTCGGTGTGAAAGATGGAGACTCGTCCCAAGTCTAACCTTGGCAAGCACTAAGTATCCTTAAATATCGACCCGAACATCAAAACAATAATTTAATATATTTAATTTAAAATTCTAGGTTTTTACGTTTCAAATTACATTTTTACTAAAAATATATTTAATTAATTGTACATACATAACATCACAAGGCAGAACAGGACAGGGCAGGCATTTACATAGCAGATGTGAGTGGTAATGCTGGGAGGGGACGCCCTAGAAAGACATAATTATACTGATCTTATTGGTGCCGTTCTTCTGAAAGGACAGGTGCGTAGTACTCGTAACCGGCGTGCGTGTATGACCAGATGTATGAACGTGGACGAAGCAAAAGGAGTATGTAAGGATCGTAGCAAGTGGCGTTCTGTGGTTTCTGCCTACCCCCATGGGAAAAGGGCGTGAGTTTATGTTTATGTATGTACATAACATCATGCCTGTAATGCCCAAAGGATATAAGGGATATGGGACTTCTAGACCGACTCTCAAAATGGCCAGTTACGTTTAAAATTCCCATGTAGCAGGCGCGAGGTTATTGCCATCAACTAGAGAGATCACCGTGACTGCAACTGAAAAATAGCTGACGAAAAAACTTATAACACTTTGTTTGCCCTTTTTTTTTTTTTTTGGCGGGTGGAAAATCATCAAAAAATCCCTCCCGCTCTTGGGCAAAGCAAAAGGGAGTGTCAGACTTCTACTGAATAAAAACCACCCATGTTCCTTCTTAGCCCTTCATGTCGAGGCCGCGGTATCTCTTGCGAACAACCCGCAGCCCACTTTGTCTGTCCTGAGAATCGAATTCTCATACGCAGCAGTTGTGCTTGCTACCACTAGACCAACGAGGCAGTCGGTTAATTAGTTCTGTACACATTAATCAGTATTTTTATCTGTAACAGCCAACGTTATAAATTTTTCAAATCGACTTTGGATATAGGACCGTTAACAATAGGATATTTTTAGGGTTGTGTATCGAAATGTTATAAAATAGATACCTACATTTATTACCCATCTAATAAGTTTCTAAACCGCCAAAAAAACCAAAGTCAAAGCCAAACCATTAATTTCAATTAGTCCGGAAGTAGAATTAAATAGCCGATAGGGTAGTTCCGTATGAGAAGAATGGTAATTAAACTTCATGGTTACTCTATTAAAAAGGTTTATATTATAATAATTTTAAATATATGATATTAATATTAAAAAACTTACGTTTCTTTCTATTTAGTGACGTATTTAACACACAATAAACAGTTTTTAGTCAAGTCATCATAATAGTAAATGATTATTACTACAACCAAGCAACATCTTCCTCCTCTCTCCTACTGTTGATCTATGCTGTGCCCGACAGGGTCCATAATTGAGACTGATGTAACTGTTTCTCTACCAACTGTATACATTATGGTACGCAATAAAGATTTGAGATTTGAGATTTGATTTGAACATGAAATTAATAAGTTTTACTCAAATAACCAGTAAATTAATTTACATGTTTATATACATAACATACCATTACATTACGCCTGTAATTCCCGAAGGGTTAGGCAGAGGTGTACCCAACGGTACACCCTCATTTTGACAGTTATGTTTAAGTCCCATGTAATGAGGGCGAGCGTATTGCCATCAATCGAGCACAAATTTAGGCAAGTGGCTGCTATTGCGAAATTCCTAATGCACCTTCCTAATTCCTTTCACTCAAAAACTATTGAAAGGTGTTTGATGAAATTTTACAATTTACGGTATACATTAAAACATAAAGGATTTACAGTGGCATATTAATGATATATTTTTGTACTGATCCAGACAAATTTTCTAAAATAATACATTTATTAGTACTTTTGTCGACTCTATACATCAAGAACCTCCGCATGGGACTCAGCAGGTTCACGAACAATTTTTCGTTGCATGTTAAAGTCGTGATCTCTATGCCTCTGATTTAATTTATTTATATAAAACTCATACCATATTTTCCGATTGCTCCTTAACAAAATGAAAATAATGTCTAACATAAGAGGATTGAAAGAAACAAATAGTTTAATAAAGAAGTCAACTACGAAGTTTATATGGAATATCACCAAAATAAAATTGTTATACAGCAATAAAATATCACTCAATATAAATATCAAAGTAGCTATATACAAGCGACGGCAGATGTTAGAAGCGGTTTGTACGCGCGAGTTGAAATCACGACATAGAGAAAATACAATGGTAATGAAAAAGAAACAGTTAAGCATAACTGGTAAAATGGTATTTCCCCAGTAAATTAACAAGAATAACATATATTTTACGAAAGTTTTTCGGTTACTTATTGAATCGGGTAAACTCAGGTACCCTTGAGCGCATAAAGAATAGGCGGCTGTTATTAAAGGCACAGCCCAACCAAAAACACTGCATTTCAAATATCGCCTTTCGATATTCCTATTAAAAACTTTTACAACATCCCCGTAAAACATGTGACTTATAACTAGCAACCAGTGTGTCTTGGCCGTCGAGAAGTATTCACATAGATATACAAGTATAGCACACCAATATTTACCTAAGGAAATATAAAACACAAAGAATAAGTAGTTAAATAAATTCTGAAATACAGTGCGTAAAAAGTTTGATAAAATGGCATTAAGAAACACATAGTTTCTATAGTTCCGAAACTTGCTCAGAATGCACCACGATGTTCCGCCGTATATCAACGTAGCTAGCGTTAGCACAGACACAATGAAGTCAATAGTAAACTCTTGAGTAAATGATAAGCGCCAATCCCAGGTGTAGGCAAAACTTCGTGCAGAGACGTTATTATAAGCAGAATTATGATATATCATTACGTCTTCGTGCATAGATACATTGTCATAATGTTCACTAGTATCATAATTAGATAAAACCGAATTTAATTTGTCTTCGTAACTCCCTGCAGATTTATACTGGTCGCTGGTACCATTATCAGACATGGCAAAAGTCACTTCACAGTTTTCAAAGATTCACTTTTTGTTCTAACAATTGAGGTTAGTGTTCGGCACTCGTCAACTGCCCGAGGGAATATGTTTAAATAAAACAATTCTGTTCAAAGCAAGTACCAAAAAATTTTTATTCTCGAAACCTTATATCACATCGGCGGAGAATCTTAACACCGCGATTCAGCGAACGACACAAATTGTACAACGCCATCTATCGCGCTTAGTAGGGAAGCTCGCGGTCAAACATCCCGCCCACCATGGACAGAATGTCCAGAACATAGTTTTTAAAAAACATAACAAAAAATATTATTTGACCGCCCACCATGAAACAATACACAATATTCAGTGGGACGTAAAAAAAGCTAGTGGACTGTATATGAATGACATTAATAACAACAAACCCATGAACACATAAAAAACATCTTAATTCTAAACTTAAATTTAAATCCTTAACCTAACATTTATGGGCTAACAACAGGAAGCACAATCAACCTTGATACAGGTCTTTTGATGGTAGAACCTTTGCAACGCAATGAAACCACTCTTGTGATTTTGTCCGAGCCAGTATGCTTTTCAGTAATAAGTCCGTAGAGCCATCTTGCAGGTGGAAGATCATCTTCCATAACCAACACAACGTCACCCAAGTTTGGTTCTACGGTTTGATGCGCCCATTTGTTCCTTTGGTGGAACTGAACCAGATATTCACGCGACCACCTGCGCCAGAAATCCTGAACCATGCGTTGAGTCAATTGCCATCTTCTCAAGGTGCTAATATTAGAATTTTCAAAATTAATTTCGGGCACGAGAAGCAACGGCTCGCCTACCAGAAAATGACCCGGTGTTAATGGGTCTGGATCTTCTGGGTTAGTGGTAATAATTGAAATGGGCCTGGAGTTCAGACAGGCTTCTATTTGAGCAAGCACGGTCGTCAATTCCTCAAAAGTGAGTGTGCTCGTACCAACAACTCTTTTAAGATGGTGTTTGGTCGACTTCACTCCAGCTTCCCAAAGCCCCCCAAAGTTCGGGGAGTGGGGTGGAATAAAGCTCCAAGTTGTACCATTGGTTGCCAACCAATCGGCAATATCCGGTGCTATGCCGGACCTTTCGTGGGTGAACAATACCTTCAACTCCTTGTTAGCTCCGACAAAGGTAGTGCCGTTATCACTCCACATCTCACCACAATGGCCTCTCCTCGCTGTAAAGCGCTTGAAGGCAGCTAAAAAGGCTTGCGAAGTCATATCACTGACCACTTCCAAATGTATGGCCCGAGTGGCCATACACACAAATAAACAAATATAGCCTTTGGTGGAGTGGTACCCACGACCCTTGGTTGGTCGGACACTAATAGGACCTGCATAGTCCACGCCACTTCTAAAGAAAGGTCGGCTAGCATTGACCCTAGCAGAGGGTAATGACCCCATTAAAGGATGTGTCGACCGACCTGAATGACGGATGCAAATGACACATTTACGTACGAAGTGCCTAACGACACCCTTTGCGTGTATTATCCAATATTTTGATCGCAAATAATTAAGAACTAACTGAGGCCCGCCATGCAATGTCCTCTCATGAGCGTCAGCTATCAAGAGGTAAGTTAAATGTGACTTACGAGGAAGAATGATGGGATGCTTTGAGTCTTCGTGAAGGTTGGCCCTGTGTAACCTACCGCCGACTCTCAATATTTGTTCCTGATCCAGGTAAGGGTTAAGCGAGGTAAGTACCCCCTTTTTATTTATTTCTCCCCCTAACATTAAACTATCAATCTCCGTTCCGAAATGCTCCCTTTGACACAATTTAATGCAGGTAAGTAATGCTCCTTGAATTTCAGAATGTGTTAGAAAATTATCAAATCTTGTAGCATAATTTTTGTTTTTAAATTTTAAGAATCTTTTACAATAGGCAATTACTCTGGTTAATTTTCTAAGAGATGAATATTTCGAAATTATAGAAACCTCACTTATTTCTTTTACTACTGTGTTGCATGCTGCTACCGATTTTCTCTCCTCTAGATTAGTTTCTTTAATTTCCCTTCTATTATAATTAATTTCTTTATTTTTCAGCCAACTAGGTCCCTGTTTCCACAACTCTAGGTTAGCGCACTCGTAAGGATAAACGCCGCGCGATGCGCTGTCTGCGGGATTATCACCGGACTGGACGTGCGACCACTGACTATTCTCCGTTACGGTAAGTATTTCAGACACTCTATTGCCGACGAAGGTCTGCCAGCGGCTCGGGTGGCTGCTCAACCAGGCGAGCACCACTGTCGAGTCAGTCCAGGCATGTATGTTTTCCTTACAGATACTCAAGGTGTCGGAAACTTCACGCAAAAGTTTTGAAAGCAGCACAGAGCCACATAACTCCAAACGAGGTATGGACACCTGTTTGACAGGGGCCACCTTGGTCTTGGCTGCAACTAGACTAACATGAACGTGACCATTGGCATCAATACACCGAACATAGACAACGGCTGCGTAAGCAACATTAGAGGCATCAGAGAATCCGTGTAACTCTAGTAAGACGTCAAGTTGACTCGTGTGAATCCATCGTGGCAGACGGAATTCCCTAAGACAATTAAGGTTGTTTCTATAACTAAGCCATTCCTTTACCAGGTGATCTGGAAGTTCATCGTCCCATTCGGATCCTGCTAACCACAGGCGTTGAATAAACACCTTGGCTGTTACTATCACCGGCGCGAGCCAGCCGAGAGGATCAAATAAACGAGCAATGTCAGATATCACTTTACGCTTTGTTATGGGAGTTTCGGGCGGAGGAAGTTGGACAGTATATCTAAATTCATCTAAATGTCTATCATAATTTAACCCTAAAATCTTCGTAAGTTTATCTATTTTGAATTCTAAGTTGTCCTGCCTAGCAGTCTCCTCGGTTATTTTGGATAACAATTCCGAATTGCTGCTGGACCACTTCTGAAGTTCGAACCCCCCACGACCTAGTAATTCGTTTAATTGGTGATAAATTCGTTCACCTTCAGCTACCGATTGACAACCCGTCAACAAGTCGTCTACATAAAAAGACGTAAGGACTCGTTCTGCTACGAGAGGAAAATCCTTTCCCTCGTCCCGAGCTAGTTGCTGCAAAGATCGGACGGCCAGGTAAGGAGCAGAAGAAGTTCCAAAAGTAACACGCAACAACCGAATGTGCTTCCATTCACCATCTGGATTGTCACGCCACAAAATACGCTGATAATCAGCATCTTCATCTGCAACCTTGACCTGTCAGTACATTTTAATAATGTCTGCAACTAAACTTATGGGATGACATCGCCACCGCATAATGGTTTGACGCAAATCAGGTTGTAGGGTTGGGCCAACCATTAATTCTTTATTTAATGATACTCCATTATGGCCTGAACATGATGCGTCGAAGACGACCCTAACCTTGGTGGTGCTTTTATCCTCACGCACCACCGCATGGTGTGGTAGGTAGCACGCATCATTACCTAATTCTATCTGAGGAACAACTTCAGCATGTCCCAGTTGAATATATTCGTTAACAACAGCACTATACTGTGTTCTAAGTTCCGGATCCTTCAATAATCTATTCTCTAGGTTGATAAAGCGCCTACGGGCAATGACCTCTGACCCCCCAAACGTGCAACTGGGCGAATCGGTTTTGAATGGTAGTTTTACAACATATCTCCCAGCTGCGTCGCGTTTGGTGGTCTTACAGTAGAACTCCTCACATTCTTGTTCTTCTTCAGTCAAGATAACACTACGAACTGAGGGCTCTGACTCCAACTCCCAAAACTTACGCAAAAGGTCATTGACATCCGCTGACTGTACTACAGTATGATAACATACTGGCCTAGAGATTGCCGACGATGGGATCTCACCAGACAAGATCCAGCCTAATTTAGTTTTCTGGGCGACTGGTGATCCCCGCGGACCCTTAACTAAACCATCCATTAAAACTGCACCGACTACACGCGTGCTCAGCAGTAAATCTATCTTACCGGGTGTGTCAAAAGTCGGATCAGCTAATTATAAGGACGAGAACGAAGCCGATATCTGTACGATCTTCTTCTCAGGAAGATGGGATGTAAGTTTGTTCAATACATAGGCATCGACATACAAAACAAAAGTAGGATCTAGACGTGACTGTAGTTTTAAATGAACTATCCACTTTGAGGGCATTGAGTTTCCCTCGTCATCGCCTAGTCGAAATATGTCGGTGTTTGCCGGTTTTTTCCTCAATCCGAGCAACTGTACTGCAGCCTCTGTTATAAAAGAGACTTGAGAGCCCTGATCCATCAGAGCTCTTAAAACAAAAGCAGTCCCAGTTCTCGACTCAACGTTGACCAAGGCTGTGGCTAACAGACCGTGGTTGTGAACATCCGCAAAACAACAAATGGGTTTAGTCTCACTTTGACTGGAAGAGGTAGCTGCATTAGCAGCCACCACCTTCGTTTCTGCTGAACTATCAACAGTTTCAGCAGCATTGGCAGTTGACTTTGGGTGAAGTAGTGTGTGGTGCTTTTTCTTACAAAGGTGACATTTAGTGTTCTGACGACAAGAATAGACGGAATGGTTTGCTCCTAGACAATTGTAACAAAGCTTACTGACTCGTGCAAGTTCACGACGTTCGTCACAAGTTTTCTTAGCAAATGTTTTACAGTGACATAATTTATGATCTCCAGAACATACTATACAAGTTTGAGAAGCGACATGAAAAGATTTGGCATTATTATCACGAGTATTACTCTGTTTATTGGCTTTAGGATCTAAATACTCCAAGGCTCTAAACCTAGACTCCATAAAACTTTTGAACTCATCAAACGTAGCTATGTCATCATTCGGACTAATTCTTAGTTCCCACAATTTACGGGACTCGGTATCTAACTTTTCCGAGCCTAAGTATACAACAAATGGATCCCAAGTGTTGACATCAATTCCCAGACCGCGTAAACCATGCAAACAATCTACCGTCGTGTCTAACAGCGCCTTAACGTTTGTCGATGATTCCTTATTAATCGGCGATTGATGGATAAGCCGTTTGAGCATACAGTTAACTAAAAACCTTTTGTTGTCAAATCGCTTGTTCAGAATCGACCAACACTCATCATAATTAGACGCGGTCACGGGAATATGTCGAAGCAACTGTTCTGCTTCGCCTGAGAGATGACTCTTTAAATAGTGGAGCTTTTGAACGTCATCCAGTGCCTCATTTTTATGAATCAGCGACTTAAACAAATCACGGAACGTAACCCATTCAGAATAAAGTCCTGAGAACGTAGGCAAACTAATTTGTGGCAATTTTACATTTGAGCTATTTTGATTGGAATGTTTAATACTACTTGTATTAGCACTATTGGACGAACTAGTCTGACACAAGTGCTCCTTTAATTCAGACTTATAGGTCATGTACAAATCTTCAGTTAAATCATAAATTTCTGTCGTAAAATAAACATTCCTTTTTAATTCTTCGTCGGTTGCTTTTTCTATTATACGTCTATGAGTTTCAACAAATTGTTTCCACTGTACTTCTAATGATTCTAATCTCGTTTCAATGTAAGTTTGTGTAAGACGATCCTTAGGTGATTTTTTAAAGTTAATTCTACCTTTTTCTATTATTGCTTTGTTGTTTAATTGCAATTTACTTAAGGATTCCATTGTGTACAACAAAACTACAAAGTTGTAATAACTAAAAACAATTCAACTATCTTAACGCAACCGATGAAAAATTACAAGTTACTGAACAAACCACAAAATTTTTGCAAGTGTTTAGAAAAGGTTTACAAATTGGGCATAGAATTCCCGTCGCAACACCTTATCTGTATTATTATTTATAAGTCTAAAATTACTACTAAATCTTAAAGTCTCTAACACTTGAAATTGCACTACGTTAATCTTCAAAATTCACTGACAAATATTCAAGTCTACAAAAATAATAACACTGGTTAACTCACAGTTTTGTCTGCCAAACCTCTCAAAGCACGTCGCTGCTGCGAGTGCGTCGTCACGCTGATGTCACTGCTGATACCGCTGCGAGTGTGTCGTCACTGTTTGTGACGTCACTCTCGATGTCGTCGTTGCTGTCTCGTCGCTCTAGGCCCCAAAGGCCTCTGCTGCTGTCACTCTTGACTCGATGCTGGTGGCGCCTTCTGGCGGAGACGGCCGCAAACCTCGTTGCTGCGCTGCCGCTACTGTACACCGCTGATCACCACACTCCGGGGATTTTACAGGCACTTCAAGGCGATCCACCAGGTTTTCTATGCCTCACCACATACGTCACAAAACTGTCACTTCACTTTTCGACTCGCGATTCACTTTCGCGATCCGACTCGGTAGGACCAAAATGTTCGGCACTCGTCAACTGCCCGAGGGAATATGTTTAAATAAAACAATTCTGTTCAAAGCAAGTACCAAAAAATTTTTATTCTCGAAACCTTATATCACATCGGCGGAGAATCTTAACACCGCGATTCAGCGAACGACACAAATTGTACAACGCCATCTATCGCGCTTAGTAGGGAAGCTCGCGGTCAAACAGTTAGAGAAATGATTTGTAAACAGTTCGTAGTTAATCACCGCTAAACTTGTGAGTTTGCAAGAAGTTTTTTTGTTTAATTAAATGTTTATGTAATTCTATAAACGGGTTTCGTTTATGAAACAGACAGTCTAACAGCCAGTGGTTTAAAACGTAAAACTTTACTAATTTAATCGTGGAGCATAATTAATTATTTTATCGTAACCCCAAAATCAGCATTATTAACTAATTGACTCTTTTGTACAATAGCTCATTACTGTTATCGTTATTATAAAAGCACTGAATTTCAAATATCGCCTTTTGGTATTCTTATTAAATACTTTTACAACATCCATGTAAAACATATGACTTAAAACTAGCAACCAGTGGGTCTTGGCCGTCAAAAAGTATTCAAATGGACTTTAAAGTTAATAAAAATACAAACAAAAACAAGAATAAATACAAAATTTATAATAATATAAACACTAATAAAATAATTACACAGTTATAATTAACTCCAATATAATATGAGATGAGCCTATTGCCATCAACTCGGCACATAGGTACTGAGAAACTCCTTTTAGAAAATCCCAATAATACTTTTCCCGAATCGGAAATCGAATCCAGGACCTCATGCGCAGCAGTTAAGTAATAAAATACAATAACATTTTGAAATTTCCCTATCGAGATCAGAAGCTTTACGCATAGTTTGTCGCTCAGTCTATTTAATGACAATAGTTTATTATAATACAATATAAGTAGACAGTTTCATCGATTTGGCCTTAGATTATATTAATTATCGAAACGAATATAAACATAATCTTTTATGGAATCTTCATTACCATCTTCCTGCCCTAGGTAGGATGAATCAATGATTTTTTGTTTCTCGTTCACGCAGAAATTATTGAAAGGAGTTTGATGAAATTTTACGGTTACACAGCTTATAACATAATTTTATAGGCGATACATTTTTTAAAGGAACAATACAAAGAATTTACGCGAGTGCCTCTAAAAAGAACTAGCGGACGTCATGCGGTTTCACCCACGTAGTTCTCGTTCCCGTGGAAATACAGCGATTAAAAGTAGCCTACGTCAACCGAGGATAGTGTAGCTTCCCAACGATGATCAAGATGGTCAAGTAGTTTTTAAATTTATTTGTTACATACATAAATACAAATCTTTTCTCTTTAAAATATAGATGAAACATTTTTGTACCAAGTCCGTAAAATTTCTCAAAAAATACATTTAGTGCATTAGTTGACTCTATACATCAAGAACCTCCGCATGAGCGTCAGCTGGTTCACGGAAAATTCTTCGCTGCATGTTGAGGTCGTGATCTCTAGGCCTCTGATTTAATTTACTGCTATAAAACTCATACCATATTTGCCGATTGCTCCTTAACAAAATAAAAATAATGTCTAACGTAAGTGGATTCGAAATAACCAACAAGTTTATAAAATAGTTAACTACGTGGTTGGAATTGAATAGCATCCTAATAAAATTGTCATACAACAATAAGATGTCACTCAATATAAATATCAAAGTAGCTATATACAAGCGACGCCAGATGTTAGAAGCGGTTTGTACGCGAGAGCTGAAATCACGACATAGAGAAAATACAATGTTAATGAAAAAGAAACAGTTAAGCATAACTAGTAGGATGGTATTTCCATAGAAAATTAACAAAAATATCATACGTCGTACTACAGAAATTTGATTAACTGATGAAGTGAATAAGTATATATTTTCATACTGGAAGGCACATACACGAAAGGCGGTTGTTATTAAAGACACACCCCAACCAAAAACACAAGATTTTAAATATCGCCTTTCGATATTCCTATTAAAAACTTTAACAACATCTATATAAAACATATGACTTATTACTAGCAACCAGTGGGTCTTGGCCGTCAAAAGATAGAAAATTATAAGAATTGTAATTAAATACCAATAATTATTATATAAAACCAACTCGCGAAGTGACTTGCGTAGTAAATTCTGACTAACATTGAGTAAGAAGTTTGTTAAGATAGCATTAAGAAACACATAGTTTCTATAGTTCCGAAATTTGCTCAGAATGCACCACGATGTTCCGCCGTATATCAACGTAGCTAGAGACAGCACAGACACAATAAAGTCGATAGTAACTGTAAATGATAAGCGCCAATCCCAAGTGTAGTCAAAACTTCTTGCAGAGACGTTATTATAAGACGAATTATAATATACGAGTATGACATCATTATTCGATGCATTGTCATAATGTTTATTGGTATCATTATCAGACAAAAACGAATCGAATTTGTCTTCGTAACTCCCTGCAGAGTCATACTGTTCGCTGGTACCATTAGAATACATGGCGAAAGTCACTTCACTGTTTTGATAGATTCACTTTTTGTTCTAACAACTGAGGTTAGAAAAATGATTTGTGAACAGTTCGACGTTAATCACCGCTATACTCACAAATGTATGAAAGTAGTTTTCTTTGAATTTGGCTTAACCCGATAAACGGGTGTCATTTAGGAAATAGGATTTAACAAAGAAACAACAGTCCAGTGCCGTATGCAATGTAAGAGTGGTATTAAAATTTTACAAATCTAATTTTATTGTGAAACACGTTTTATCAGTATTACCAACATCGGCATTATTTTAAATAATTAGCTTCTTTTTTGTGCGATCGCTCATTAAAATAATCTACCTTGTTGGCCTAGTGGTCGTTAGCACGACTGCTTAGCATTTGATCCTGGGTTGAATTTCCGGATCGTACAAAGTATTTTTTTTTTGTTTTCATCAGTTATATATAGGGTTGCGTTAGGCTGCAACTCGCTTAATGTGGAGTGACAATGCGACGTAAGATACTCGCTTAGAAGAAACTTGTGAATTATAAATATAACTGTCAAAATGCGGGCGTAGTATTAGATTTGCCACTGTCTAACCCTTCAGAAAATACAAGCGATAAGTCTATACAGGCTGGTGCCAAACATACGACAATAAATGAAACCACTGGTAGTTCTAGTTCATAGGAACATTATTAATCTATCAAATAAATCTTAACAGCAAAATAAAAAAAATGAAAAAAAAACATAAAAACTAAGTAGCATAAAACTGTAAATGAAATACAAATTTGTAAACAAATATTGGTTTACTAACCTTAGGAATAATTTGCACTGATATACGTATGGAAATAAAATGTAACAAACGAATTTAGCAAAGACATTTAGGTAGTTTATTGTCGTATCGTCGTCACCACGACGGTGTTAGCATTTATTTGATAGTTTAAAAATGTTCCTATGAACTAGAACTACCAGTGGTTGTATATTTTTAGGGTTGACTTCCAACCGTACTGTAACTGTATTTTTACATGGAGTGACTCCTTATCTGACCTTCAAATCCCAGTTACTACTGGGTATAGCGACACGCCTTAGTAAGACTGGTTGTCAGAATTTTAGGGACACTGTATACGACTGTCAAAGATGCAATGGTATTTAACGTGCTTTCTAAAGCACGAAGGAATCTCGGTGTGAAAGATGGAGACTCGTCCCAAGTCTAACCTTGGCAAGCACTAAGTATCCTTAAATATCGACCCGAACATCAAAACAATAATTTAATATATTTAATTTAAAATTCTAGGTTTTTACGTTTCAAATTACATTTTTACTAAAAATATATTTAATTAATTGTACATACATAACATCACAAGGCAGAACAGGGCAGGGCAGGCATTTACAAGGCAGATGTGAGTCGTAATGCTGGGAGGGGACGCCCTAGAAAGACATATACTGATCTTATTGGTGCCGTTCTTCTGAAAGGACAGGTGCGTAGTACTCGTAACCGGCGTGCGTGTATGACCAGATGTATGAATGTGGACGAAGCAAAAGGAGTATGTAAAGATCGTAGCAAGTGGCGTTCTGTGGTTTCTGCCTACCCCCATGGGAAAAGGGCGTGAGTTTATGTTTATGTATGTACATAACATCATGCCTGTAATGCCCAAAGGATAGGAGGGATATGGGACTTCTGGACCGACTCTCAAAATGGCCAGTTGCTTTTTAAATTCCCATGTAGCAGGCGCGAGGTTATTGCCATCAACTAGAGAGATCACCGTAACTGCAACTGAAAAATTGCTTACGAAAAAATTTATAACACTTTGTCTGCCCTTTTTTTTTGGCGGCTGGAAAATCATAAAGAAATAACCCCTCCCGCTCTTGGGCAAAGCAAAAGGGAGTGTCAGACTTCTACTGAATAAAAACCACCCATGTTCCTTCTCAGCCCTTCATGTCGAGGCCGCGGTATCTCTTGCGAACAACCCGCAGCCCACTTTGTCTGTCCTGAGAATCGAATTCTCATACGCTGCAGTTGTGCTTGCTACCACTAGACCAACGAGGCAGTCGGTTAATTAGTTCTGTACACATGAATCAATATTTTTTTATCTGTAACAGCCAACGTTATTAATTTTTCAAATCGACTTTGGATATAGGACAAAAATATCCTTTTGTTAACACAATAGGATATTTTTAGGGTTGTGTATCGAAATGTTATAAAATAGATACCTACATTTATTACCCATCTAATAAGTTTCTAAACCGCCAAAAAAATTTGAGTCTAAGTCAAACCATTCATTTCAATTAGTCCGAAAGTAGAATTGAATAGCCGATAGAGTAGTTCCGTATGAGAAGAATGGTAATTATACTTCATGGTTACTCTATAAAGGTTTTAATAATAATTTTAAATATATGATATTATTATTATAAAACTTACGTTTCATTCCATTTAGTGACGTATTTAACACACAATAAACAGTTTTTAGTCAAGTCATCATAATAGTAAATGATTATTACTACAACCAAGCAACATGAAATTTATAATAAGTTTTACTCAAATAACCAGTAAATGAATTTACATGTTTATAAATATACATAACATACCATTACATCACGCCTGTAATTCCTGAAGGGTTAGGCAGAGGTGTACCCAACGGTACACCCTCATTTTGACAGTTATATTTAAGACCTTTTTTATAGAGGGCGAGCGTATTGCCATCAATCGGGCACAAATTTAGGCTCCGTGGCTGCTATTGAGAAATTCCTAATGCACCTTCCTAATTCCTTTCACTCAAAAACTATTGAAAGGTGTTTGATGAAATTTTACAATTAAACAGGTTATAACATGCATACGGTATACATTAAAATATAAAGGATTTACAGTGGCATATTAATGATATATTTTTGTACTGATCCAGACAAATTTTCTAAAATAATACATTTATTAGTACTTTTGTCGACTCTATACATCAAGGACCTCCGCATGGGACTCAGCAGGTTCACGAACAATTCTTCGTTGCATGTTAAAGTCATGATCTCTATGCCTCTGATTTAATTTATTTATATAAAACTCATACCATATTTTCCGATTGCTCCTTAACAAAATGAAAATAATGTCTAACACAAGTGGATTGAAATGCTGAAATAATTTTGTAAAAAAGTCAACTACGTTGTTTATATCGAATATATCCCTAACAAAATTGTCATACAACAATAAGATGTCACTCAATATAAATATCAAAGAAGCTATATACAAGCGACGGCAGATGTTAGAAGCGGTTTGTACGCGCGAGTTGAAATCACGACACAGGGAAAATACAATGGTAATGAAAAAGAAACAGTTAAGTATAACTGGTAAAATGGTATTTCCCCAGTAAATTAACAAGAATAACATATTTTTTATTAAATTATTTCGTTCCCTTAAATCGGGTAAACGCACGTACACTTGGGCGCATAAAGAATAGGCGGTTGTTATTAAAGGCACACCCCAACCAAAAACGCTGCATTTCAAATATCGCCTTTTGATATTCTTATTAAATACTTTTACAACATCCATGTAAAACATATGACTTATAACTAGCAACCAGTGGGTCTTGGCCGTCAAAAAGTATTCAAATGGACCATAAAAATAAAGACGACTATCATCTAGATATGTGTTAGGATTATACACAAAGAGTTGATTGTCTAAATTCTCACTAATATTTAATGATAAGTTTGATAAGATGGCATTAAGAAACACATAGTTTCTATTGTTCCGAAACTGGCTCAGAATGCACCACGAGGTTCCGCCGTATATCAACGTAGCAAGCGTTAGCATAAACACAATAAAGTCAATAGTCAACACTTGAGTAACTAATAAGTTCCATTGCCAAGTGTAGTCATAACCTCCTGCAGAAATGTCACTGTAAAACGATGCATTAATGACGTCTTCAAAACTCGATACATTGTCATTATATTCGCTGGTATCATTGTCAGACAAAAACGAATCAAATTTGTCTTCGCAACTCCCTGCAGAGTCATACCGTTCGCTGGTACCAATATAAGACATGGTTAAAGTCAGTACACAGTTTTGATATTCACTTTTGCTTCTTACAACTGAGGTAAGATAAATTATTTGTGAACAGTTTGACGTCAATCACCGCTATACCCACAATATGATGGTACTTTTCTTAGGATATGGTTAAACTTAAAAAACGGGTGTCACTTATGAAATCGGATCTAACAGTCAAACAACAGGGCAGTGCAGTATGCAATGTAACAGTGATAATGTTTTAATTTTACAAAACTAAGTATGAAGCACGTTTTATCACTATTCCAATATCAGCATTAGTTTAATTTATTATAAAAAGTTGTGCTATCGCAGACTATCGCTCGTTATAATAATCTACCGACTGCTTATCATTTGGTCCTGGGTTGAATTTAAGGTTCGAACGAAGTGTTTTTTGTTATCATTAGCTAAATAGGCTTGCGTTTGACTGCACTCCTTTTTTTTGGAGTGTAGGAAATCAGCAAATGACACCTCCCGCTCTGAGTGGAGTAGAAGGTGGTGTCAGATTTCGCCTGACTAAAAACCACCCATGTTCCTTCTTAGCCTTTTGTGTCCAGGGCCGCTGTATCTCTTCGAACAACACGCAGCCCCGGTGACTGCAACACCTCACCGCATGATGTGGCTTAAGATGCTTTGCTTAGAAGACACTGATTGACTGAAACTTTTAAAATATCCAAAATATTTGGTCAAGGACCTAAAAAGCAGCAGGTTTGTTCAACAAAAGCTAAAAACTAAACAAATTAATGCAATAATGGTCGTGTGTTTTTCTATCAATCGGAAGCATCTCAGTAGCTACTCCTAAGCTATAAGGAGTCTGGATTTGAGTCTGGTTGATGACATAAATATTGTCCCCTATTTCGTAGGACTTAAACACATATTATCTTTCGAGTTGTGGGTAAAGTTTTAGGTTTGCCTCTGCTTAACCCCTCGAGAAGGCACAAGATGTAGCTAAATTGCTGATTTCTATAGGGAGCGGGTCACTGTCTGACCTTTATATTCCAGTTAGTACTGGGTAATACGACACCCCGCGGTATGTTGAATTGGCAGGATTTTGGGTCACTGCTTACCTGTTACGACTGTCAAAGATTTAACAGTACCTACTACTTAACGTGCTTTCCGAGGCGCGGAGGAATGTTGATATGATTGATGGAAGCCGATCCTCAGAACAACTTTGGCAAGCGCTAAGTAACCTTGAAGATCGTACTGTCCATGAATATAATAATTAACAATTCTTTAATTTTATTGAATTTTCTAGTTTGCGTCTTCGCGCATTTTTGTAACACAAAAAACGAATCAAGTCGCAAATTTTATTTAGCTAAAAACACACTGAATTAGTTTTACATAAATAACATCACGCCTGTAATCCCGGAAGGATTAGGCAGATGTGTAAACCCACATTTTACAGTTATGTTTATAATTAACATGTAATAGGGTGCGAGCTTATTGCTATCAACTGGGCATACATCTAGACTCCGTGCCTAGTGCTAAAAAAAAACCTGATGCAAAAACAAATAACACTTTGCCCGAGCTGAGAGTCGAATTCTAATGCTCAGCAGCCGCGCTTGCTACCACTAGACCAACGCGGCAGTCGGTTAATTAGTTCTGTACGCATTAATCAGTATTTTTTTATCTGTAACACAGCCAACGTTATTAATTTAATAAATCGACAAGATATTTACAGGGTTTTGTACTAAAAGGCACATTTGACTGTCAAGTAAGGTAATTGAATTGAATTGTAGTTTCGTATGGAGAGGAATCGGAAAGAAACTTCATGGTTACTCTTTTAAAATGTTCTACAATGTTGTATTAATATAATTATGATACTAATTATTCTAAAATTTCGTGGACAGTTTTTAGTTAAGTCACATCGTACATAAATATCAGCAGGCATAATAATATAGGCAAACATACAATTATAATACACACAATTATAATAGTAAATGATTAAAACATTATATTTTAAAGATAATAAAAATACAAACAAAAAATTGTAAAAAGGTTTTACTTGAATAACTACAAAATTAATATACACACTAAATAAAACATAAAATACATAACATTACATCATACCTGTAGTACCCAAAGTGTTGGACTAAGGTGTACCTAACATTACACCCACCTTTTGCCAGTTACAATTATTTCTATTCAAAATAAAATAGGTTTGAAAATTCTCACGCTAAGAATTTGCCTATCAGGATCAGTAGCTTCGCGCATATTTTTTCGTTCAGTTTATTTAATGGCAACAATTTATTATAATACAATAATAAGTAGACAGCAGTGGGTGATTTCGGGCTGATATGATGATGATACAATTAAACAGGCTATGACATAGAATATAACAATAAAAAAAGAAATATTAAATCTCTATACATCAAGAACCTCCGCATGGGACTCAGCCGGTTCACGTACAATTCTTCGCTGCATGTTAAGGTCGTGATCTCTATGGCTCTGATTTAATTTATTTATATAAAATTCATACCATATTTTCCGATTGCTCCTTAACAAAATGAAAATAATGTCTAACACAAGTGGATTGAAATGCTGAAATAATTTTGTAAAAAAGTCAACTACGTTGTTTATATCGAATATATCCCTAAGAAAATTGTCATACAACAATATGATGTCACTCAATATAAATATCAAAGTAGCTATAAACAAGCGACGCCAGATGTTAGAAGCGGTTTGTACGCGCGAGTTGAAATCACGACATAGAGAAAATACAATGGTAATGAAAAAGAAACAGTTAAGCATAACTGGTAAAATGGTATTTCCCCAGTAAATTAACAAGAATAACATATTTTTTATTAAATTATTTCGTTCACTTAATGAATCGGGTAAACTCACGTACACTTGGGCGCATAAAGAATATGCGGTTGTTATTAAAGGCACACCCCAACCAAAAACACTACATTTCAAATATCGCCTTTTGGTATTCTTATTAAATACTTTTACAACATCCATGTAAAACATATGACTTATAACTAGCAACCAGTGGGTCTTGGCCGTCAAAAAGTATTCAAATGGACCATAAAAATAAAGACGACTGTCATCTAGATATGTGTTAGGATTATACACAAAGAGTTGATTGTCTAAATTCTCACTAATATTTAATGATAAGTTTGATAAGATGGCATTAAGAAACACATAGTTTCTATAGTTCCGAAACTGGCTCAGAATGCACCACGATGTTACGCCGTATATCAACGTAGCTAGCGTTAGCATAAACACAATAAAGTCAATAGTCAACAATTGAGTAACTAATAAGTTCCATTGCCAAGTGTAGTCATAACTTCCTGCAGAAATGTCACTGTAAAACGATGCATTAATGACGTCTTCATAACTCGATACATTGTCATTATATTCACTGGTCAGACAAAAACGAATAAAATTTGTCTTCGTAACTCCCTGCAGAGTCATACCGTTCGCGGGTACCAATATAAGACATGGTTAAAGTCAGTACACAGTTTTGATATTCACTTTTGTTTCTTACAACTGAGGTAAAAATAAATTATTTGTGAACAGTTTGACGTCAATCACTGCTATACCCACAATATGATGGTACTTTTCTTAGGATATGGTTAAACTTAAAAAACGGGTGTCACTTATGAAATCGGATCTTAAAGTCAAACAACAGGGCAGTGCAGTATGAAATGCAACAGTGATGATGTTTTAATTTTACAAAACTAAGTATGAAGCATGTTTTATCACTATTCCAATATCAGCATTAGTTTAATTTATTATAAAAAGTTGTGCTATCGCAGACTATCGCTCATTATAATAATCTACCGACTGCTTATCATTTGGTCCTGGGTTGAATTTAAGGTTCGAACGAAGTGTTTTTTGTTATCATTAGCTAAATAGGCTTGCGTTTGACTGCACTCCTTTTTTTTGGAGTGTAGGAAACCAGCAAATGACACCTCCCGCTCTGAGTGGAGTAGAAGGTGGTGTCAGATTTCGCCTGACTAAAAACCACCCATGTTCCTTCTTAGCCTTTTGTGTCCAGGGCCGCGGTATCTCTTCGAACAACCCGCAGCCCCGGTGACTGCAACACCTCACCGATGTGATGACCTCATGATGTGGCTTAAGATGCTTTGCTTAGAAGACACTGATTGACTGAAACTTTTAACATATCCAAAATATTTGGTCAAGGACCTAAAAAGCAGCAGGTTTGTTCAACAAAAGCTAAAAACTAAACAAATTAATGCAATAACGGTCGTGTGTTTTTCTATCAATCGGAAGCTTCTCAGTAGCTACTCATAAGCTATAAGGAGTCTGGATTTGAGTCTGGTTGATGACATAAATCTTGTACCCTATTTCGTAGGATTTAAACACATATCTTTCGAGTTGTGGGTAAAGTTTTAGATTTGCCTCTGCTTAACCCCTCGAAAAGGCACAAGATGTAGCTAAATTGCTGATTTCTATAGGGAGCGGGTCACTGTCTGACCTTTACATTTCAGTTAGTACTGGGTAATACGACACCCCGCGGTATGTTGAATTGGCAGGATTTTGGGTCACTGCTTAGCTGTTACGACTGTCAAAGATGTAACAGTACCTACAACTTAACGCGCTTTCCGAGGCACGGAGGAATGTCGATATGATTGATGGAGGCCAATCCTCAGAACAACCTTGGCAAGCGCTAAGTAACCTTGAAGATCGTACTGTCCATGAATATAATAATTAACAATTCTTTAATTTTATTGAATTTTCTAGTTTGCGTCTTCGCGCATTTTTGTAGCACAAAAAACGAATCAAGTCGCAAATTTTATTTTACTAAAAATACACTGAATTAGTTTTACATAAATAACATCACGCCTGTAATCCCGGAAGGATTAGGCAGAGGTGTAAACCCACATTTTACAGTTATGTTTATAATTAACATGTAATAGGGTGCGAGCTTATTGCTATCAACTGGGCATACATCTAGACTCCGTGCCTAGTGCTAAAAAAAAACCTGATGCAAAAACAAATAACACTTTGCCCGAGCTGAGAGTCGAATTCTAATGCTCAGCAGCCGCGCTTGCTACCACTAGACCAACGCGGCAGTCGGTTAATTAGTTCTGTACGCATTAATCAGTATTTTTTTATCTGTAACACAGCCAACGTTATTAATTTATTAAATCGACAATATATTTAGAGGGTTTTGTATTAAAAGGCACATTTGACTGTCAAGTAAGGTAATTGAATTGAATTGTAGTTTCGTATGGAGAGGAATCGGAAAGAAACTTACTGTTTTAAAATGTTCTACAATGTTTTATTAATATAATTATGATACTAATTATTCTAAAATTTCGTGGACAGTTTTTAGTTAAGTCACATCGTACATAAATATCAGCAGGCATATAGGCAAACATATAATTTTAATCGTAAATGATTAAAACATTACATTTTAAAGTAAATAAAAATACAAACGAAATATAGTAAAAAGGTTTTACTTGAATAACTACAAAATTAATATACACACTAAATAAAACATAAAATACATAACATTACATCATACCTGTAGTACCCAAAGTGTTGGACTAAGGTGTACCTAACATTACACCCACCTTTTGCCAGTTATAATTATTTCTATTCAAAATAAAACAGGTTTGAAAATTCTAACGCTAAGAATTTGCCTATCGGGATCAGTAGCTTCTCGCATATTTTTTCGTTCAGTTTATTTAATGGCAACAATTTATTATAATACAATAATAAGTAGACAGTTTCATCGATTTGGCCTCAGATATCAAAACGAACATAACTATACATACTCCTAAACAAATAATTATCGTTAGTCAAAACACCCACAGAAATCATCCATGGAATCTTTATCATCATCTTTCTGCCCTTAGCAGGATGGTACAATAGAAGTTTGTTTCTATTTGAAAACTACTGAAAGGAGTTTGATGGAACTATGCGCTCACAAAGGAGACTGTCCATCGAGTACGAGTAGCACAAAGGGCCATGGAGCGAGTCATGCTCGGCATAACTCTCTTAGATCGAGTGCATAACACCGAAATCCGCCATCGGACGAAAGTCTACGATATCGGGGACCGAGCGGTGCACCTCAAGTGGACCTGGGCAGGACATCTGTCTAGGCGCGGAGATGGCCGATGGAGCAAAACTTTGACCGAGTGGTGGCCAAGGTTAGGCCAAAGAAACCAAGGCCGTCCTAAAGCTCGTTGGGTTGACGATATCGTGAAAGTCTCCGGAAACACGTGGATAAGATACGCACAGAACTGGGAAGTGTGACGGAAAAAAGGGGTGGCCTATACTTAGCAGTGGGTGATTCCGGGCTGATATGATGATGATACAATTAAACAGGCTATGACATAGAATATAACAATAAAAAAAGAATATTAAATCTCTATACATCAAGAACCTCCGCATGGGACTCAGCCGGTTCACGGACAATTCTTCGCTGCATGTTAAGGTCGTGATCTCTATGCCTCTGATTTAATTTATTTATATAAAATTCATACCATATTTTCCGATTGCTCCTTAATAAAATGAAAATAATGTCTAACATAAGAGGATTGAAAGAAACAAATAGTTTAATAAAGAAGTCAACTACAAAGTTTATAAGGAATATCTCCAAAATAAAATTGTTATACAGCAATAAAATATCACTCAATATAAATATCAATGTAGCTATATACAAACGACGCCAGATGTTAGAAGCGGTTTGTACACGAGAGTTGAAATCACGACATAGAGAAAATACAATGGTAATGAAAAAGAAACAGTTAAGCATAACTGGTAAAATGTTATTTCCCCAGTAAAATAACAAGAATAACATATATTTTACTAAAGTATTTCGATCACTTATTGAATTGGGTAAACTCACGTACTCTTGAGCGATTAATGAATAGGCGGCTGTTATTAAAGGCACACCCCAACCAAAAACACTGCATTTCAAATATCGCCTTTCGATATTCCTATTAAAAACTTTTACAACATCCCCGTAAAACATGTGACTTATAACTAGCAACCAGTGTGTCTTGGCCGTCGAGAAGTATTCACATAGATATACAAGTATACCATACCAATATTGACCTAAGGAAATAATATAAGACACAAAGAATAAGAGGTTATATAAATTCTGAAATATAGTGCGTAAAAAGTTTGATAAAATGGCATTAAGTAACACATAGTTTCTATAGTTCCGAAACTTGCTCAGAATGCACCACGATGTTCCGCCGTATATCAACGTAGCTAGCGTTAGCACAGACACAATGAAGTCAATAGTAAACTCTTGAATATTTGATAAGTGCCAATCCCAAGTGTAGTCAATACTGTCTAACATGTCTTCATAACTCGGATCTTTGTCATAATATTCACTAGTATTAGATGGAAACAAATCGGATATGTCTTCGTTATTTTTTGATGAGTAAAACTGTTCGCTGGTATCATTATCAGACATGGCGAAAGTCACTTCACAGTTTTGATAAATTTACTTCTGGTTCTAACAACTGAGGTTGGAAAAAAGATTTGTTTGTGAACAGTTCAACGGTATTCACCGCTACACTCACTATTTTTTTAAGGTACTTTTCTTTAATTTAGCGTAACCTGATAAACGGGTGTTACTTAGGAAATAGGATTCAACAAACAAACAACAGTGCAGTGCCGTATGCAATGTAAGAGTGGTAATAATAAAATTTTACAAATCTAATTTTATTGTAAAACACGTTTTATCAGTATTACCAAAATCAGAATTAGTTTAATTAACTAGCTTCTTTTTTGTTCGATTGCTCATTAAAATAATCTACCAAGTTGGCCTAGTGGTCGTAAACACGACTGCTTAGCATTTGATCCTGGGTTGAATTTCCGGGTCGTACAAAGTATTTTTTTTTGTTTTCATCAGTTAGGCTTGCGTTAGGCTGCAACTCGCTTAATGTGGAGTGACAATGTGACCGACGCGCGACGTGGGATATTCGCTTTAAATGAAACCACTGATAGTTATAGTTCATAGAAACATTTTTAAACTATCAAATAAATCCTAACACCGTCGTGGGGCCGACGATACGACAATAACCTACCTCAATATCTTTGCCAAATTCGTTTATTACATTTTATTTCCACACGTTAATCGGTGCAAATTATTCCTAAGGTTAGTAAACCAATATTTGTTTGTAAATTGTAATATATTTCGTTTACAGTGTTATGCTGCTTAGTTTTATTGTTTTTTTTTATTTTGGTGTTAAGATTTATTTGATAGTTTAATAATGTTCCTTTGAACTAGAACTACCAGTGATTTCATTTATTGTCGTATTGTCGGCACCACCTTGTATGTTTACAGGGAATTCAAAGTGACAAATCCTATAAACAAACACAAAAGTGAAATAAATCGTCTGCGAAGAATTTTACGCGACCATCAAAAAAACAAACACAAAAGAACTACAAAGTTAGAAATAAAAATTGAGAGGTGTCAAGGAACACCCGGATGGAACGAAGTTATTGTTATTATTTTTTATTATGTAAAAAAAAAATATATATAAAAAAAAAAAGAAATGTAGAAATGAAAATATCTGGCTTGCTTTCTATAAGAGAGAGAGAGACAGACAGAGAAACATGCGACGCCGCACAGCTTACAATAGCTTACTATAGCAAAAAGTGTCGTGACAACTTTTCGTAAGAATTTTTTTCCGTCTAGCCCCCTTTCACAACGCGCGATAAGGAACTTCGTCCAAAAAAAAAGTAGTTAAAAAACTAAAAAACCCGACTGAAAAAGCTTTGGGAATCAAACTCTCATACTCAGCAGCCGCGTTTGCTACTACTAAACCAACGGGGCAATCGATTAATTAGTTCTGTACACATTAATCAGTATTTTTTATCTGTAACATTCAACGTTATTAATTTATCAAACTGTCGTCGGATAAAGGAACTTTAAAAACAGAATATTTTTGGGGTTTTGTGCCTGCACTTTTTAACTCATCTAATGAGTTTCTAAGTCGCCAAAAAGTCTTCAAGTCAAAGCCAAACCATTCATTTCAATTAGGCTATTAAAAGGTACATTTGACTGTTAAGTAAGTTACATTGAATTGAATGAATTGCCCATTCGCCAAAGGGTGGTTTCCTATTAAGAAGAATCGGAAAGAAACTTCATAGTTACTCTTTAAAAATGTTCTATAATGTTTTATAAGTATGTGATATTCATTATTACAAAATTATTTTTTTAATTTCGTGACGTATTTAACACACAGTAAACAGTTTTTAGGCAACTTATATCGTACATAAATATCAGCAGAAGCTAACACATAATTACAAAATAGTAAATACTTAAAACATTTTAAAGTTAATAAAAAACAAACAATTAATAGTAATACGGTTTTACTTGAATAAAAATAATATGCATACTAAATAAAACATTAAATACATACATTACATCATACCTGTATTCCCCGATGTTTTGGTTTGGGCTGAGGTGTACCTCACATTACACCCACCTTTTGCCAGTTATAATTAAGTTTTCTTTCATGTTTGAAAATTCTAACGCTAAGAATTTGCCTATTGGGATCAGTTACGTAGCTTCACGCATAACTTTTCGTACAGGCAATAATTTATATAATGCATAATATTATGTACACAGTTTCATTATTAGGCCTCAGATGTCGATACGAACATAAACATAATCTTGTACAAATAATTATCTTTAGTCAAAACACCGGCAGAAATCATCCATGGAATCTACATCATCATCTTTTTGCCCTTAACAGGATGGTAAAATAGAAGCATGTTTCAATTTTAAAACTATTGAAAGGAGTTTGACGGAACTATACGATTTATCAGGTTAACTTTACCATGGGATTTAACAATAAAAAAAAGGAATGTAAATAATTTACGCGATTGGAGCCGTGAGCATATTAATGATACCCACTGGTTCAGACAAATTTTCTGAAATAATACATTTTTAGTACATTTATCAACTCTATACATCAAGAACCTCTGCATGGGAGTCAGCAGGTTCACGGACAATTCTTCGTTGCATGTTTAGATCGTTATTTCTATGTCTCTGATTTAATTTATTTATATAAAACTCATACCATATGTTCCGATTGCTCCTTAACAAAATGAAAATAATGTCTAACAGAAGTGGATTTGAAATAACTAACAAGTTTATTAAAAAGTTAACTACGTGGTTGGAATTGAATAGCATCCAAATAAAATTATCATACAACAATAAAATGTCACTCAATATAAATATCAAAGTAGCTATATACAAGCGACGCCAGATGTTAGAAGCGGTTTGTACGCGCGAGTTGAAATCACGACACAGGGAAAATACAATGGTAATGAAAAGTAAACAGTTAAGTACAACTGGTAGGGTGGTATTTCCGCAGAAAATTAACAAGAATATTATATTTCGTACTAGTGCAAAACTTATTTTTGAATATATTTTTTGTTCCAGTAATAAAGCGAGTGATCTTAGATACTGGTTGGCGCATAAAAAATAAGCGGTTGTTATTAAAGGTATACCCCAACCGAAAACACTACATTTCAAGTACCGCCTTTCGATATTCTTATTAAAGACTTTAACAACATCTACATAAAACATATGACTTATTATTAGCAACCAGTGGGTCTTGGCCGTCGAAAAGTATGCAGATAGATCGGAAATAAAACTATAATAAAAATTGTTATATAGATTAAGCTCAATGAGAGAACGGCGTAGTAAATTCTCACTTATAATGAGTAAAAAGTTTGATAAGATGGCATTGAGAAACACATAGTTTCTATAGTTCCGAAATTTGCTCAGAATGCACCACGATGTTCCGCCGTATATCAACGTAGCTAGAGACAGCACAGACACAATAAAGTCGATAGTAAACTGTTGAGTAAATGATGACGTTATTATAAGACGAATTATAATATACGAGTAATATGTCATCATAATTCGATGCATTGTCATAATGTTTATTGGTATCATTATCAGACAAAAACGAATCGAATTTGCCTTCGTAACTCCCTGCAGAGTCATACTGTTCGCTGGTACCATTAGAATACATGGCGAAAGTTACTTCACTGTTTTGATAGATTCACTTTTTGTTCTAACAACTGAGGTTAGAAAAATGATTTGTGAACAGTTCGACGTTAATCACCGCTATACTCACAAATGTATGAAAGTAGTTTTCTTTGAATTTGGCTTAACCCGATAAACGGGTGTCATTTAGGAAATAGGATTTAACAAAGAAACAACAGTCCAGTGCCGTATGCAATGTAAGAGTGGTATTAAAATTTTACAAATCTAATTTTATTGTAAAACACGTTTTATCAGTATTACCAACATCGGCATTATTTTAAATAATTAGCTTCTTTTTTGTGCGATCGCTCATTAAAATAATCTACCTTGTTGGCCTAGTGGTCGTTAGCACGACTGCTTAGCATTTGATCCTGGGTTGAATTTCCGGATCGTACAAAGTATTTTTTTTTTGTTTTCATCAGTTATATATAGGGTTGCGTTAGGCTGCAACTCGCTTAATGTGGAGTGATAATGCGACGTAAGATACTCGCTTAGAAGAAACTTGTGAATTATAAATATAACTGTCAAAATGCGGGCGTAGTATTAGATTTGCCACTGTCTAACCCTTCAGAAAATACAAGCGATAAGTCTATACAGGCTGGTGCCAAACATACGACAATAAATGAAACCACTGGTAGTTCTAGTTCATAGGAACATTATTAAACTAGCAAATAAATCTTAACAGCAAAATAAAAAAAATGAAAAAAAATCAATAAAACTAAGTAGCATAAAACTGTTAACGAAATACAAATTTGTAAACAAATATTGGTTTACTAACCTTAGGAATAATTTGCACTGATATACGTATGGAAATAAAATGTAACAAACGAATTTAGCAAAGACATTTAGGTAGTCTATTGTCGTATCGTCGTCACCACGACGGTGTTAGTATTTGATAGTTTAAAAATGTTCCTATGAACTAGAACTACCAGTGGTTGTATATTTTTAGGGTTGACTTCCAACCGTACTGTAACTGTATTTTTACATGGAGTGACTCCTTATCTGACCTTCAAATCCCAGTTAGTACTGGGTATAGCGACACGCCTTAGTAAGACTGGTTGTCAGAATTTTAGGGACACTGTATACGACTGTCAAAGATGCAATGGTATTTAACGTGCTTTCTAAAGCACGAAGGAATCTCGGTGTGAAAGATGGAGACTCGTCTCAAGTCTAACCTTGGCAAGCACTAAGTATCCTTAAATATCGACCCGAACATCAAAACAATAATTTAATATATTTAATTTAAAATTCTAGGTTTTTACGTTTCAAATTACATTTTTACTAAAAATATATTTAATTAATTGTATATACATAACATCACAAGGCAGAACAGGGCAGGGCAGGCATTTACAAGGCAGATGTGAGTGGTAATGCTGGGAGGGGACGCCCTAGAAAGACATATACTGATCTTATTGGTGCCGTTCTTCTGAAAGGACAGGTGCGTAGTACTCGTAACCGGCGTGCGTGTATGACCAGATGTATGAATGTGGACGAAGCAAAAGGAGTATGTAAGGATCGTAGCAAGTGGCGTTCTGTGGTTTCTGCCTACCCCCATGGGAAAAGGGCGTGAGTTTATGTTTATGTATGTACATAACATCATGCCTGTAATGCCCAAAGGATATAAGGGATATGGGACTTCTAGACCGACTCTCAAAATGGCCAGTTGCTTTTTAAATTCCCATGTAGCAGGCGCGAGGTTATTGCCATCAACTAGAGAGATCACCGTAACTGCAACTGAAAAATTGCTTACGAAAAAATTTATAACACTTTGTCTGCCCTTTTTTTTTGGCGGCTGGAAAATCATAAAGAAATAACCCCTCCCGCTCTTGGGCAAAGCAAAAGGGAGTGTCAGACTTCTACTGACTAAAAACCACCCATGTTCCTTCTTAGCCCTTCATGTGGAGGCCGCGGTATCTCTTGCGAACAACCCGCAGCCCACTTTGTCTGTTCTAAGAATCGAATTCTTATACGCAGCAGTTGTGCTTGCTACCACTAGACCAACGAGGCAGTCGGTTAATTAGTTCTGTACACATTAATCAGTATTTTTTTATCTGTAACAGCCAACGTTATTAATTTTTCAAATCGACTTTGGATATAGGACCGTTAACAATAGGATATTTTTAGGGTTGTGTATCGAAATGTTATAAAATAGATACCTACATTTATTACCCATCTAATAAGTTTCTAAACCGCCAAAAAAACCAAAGTCAAAGCCAAACCATTCATTTCAATTAGTCCGGAAGTAGAATTAAATAGCCGATAGGGTAGTTCCGTATGAGAAGAATGGTAATTAAACTTCATGGTTACTCTATTAAAAAGGTTTATATTATAATAATTTTAAATATATGATATTATTATTAAAAACTTACGTTTCTTTCTATTTAGTGACGTATTTAACACACAATAAACAGTTTCTTGTCAAGTCATCATAATAGTAAATGATTATTACTACAACCAAGCAACATGAAATTAATAAGTTTTACTCAAATAACCAGTAAATTAATTTACATGCTTGTAAAAATACATAACATACCATTACATCACGCCTGTAATTCCCGAAGGGTTAGGCAGAGGTGTACCCAACGGTACACCCTCATTTTGACAGTTATGTTTAAGACCTTTTTTATAGAGAGCGAGCGTATTGCCATCAATCGGGCACAAATTTAGGCTCCGTGGCTGCTATTGAGATATTCCTAATGCACCTTCCTAATTCCTTTCACTCAAAAACTATTGAAAGGTGTTTGATGAAATTTTACAATTAAACAGGTTATAACATGCATACGGTAGGTATACATTAAAATATAAAGGATTTACAGTGGCATATTAATGATATATTTTTGTACTGATCCAGACAAATTTTCTAAAATAATACATTTATTAGTACTTTTGTCGACTCTATACATCAAGGACCTCCGCATGGGACTCAGCAGGTTCACGAACAATTCTTTGTTGCATGTTAAAGTCATGATCTCTATGCCTCTGATTTAATTTATTTATATAAAACTCATACCATATTTTGCGATTGCTCCTTAACAAAATGAAAATAATGTCTAACACAAGTGGATTAAAATGCTGAAATAATTTTGTAAAAAAGTCAACTACGTTGTTTATATCGAATATATCCCTAACAAAATTGTCATACAACAATAAGATGTCACTCAATATAAATATCAAAGTAGCTATATACAAGCGACGGCAGATGTTAGAAGCGGTTTGTACGCGCGAGTTGAAATCACGACATAGAGAAAATACAATGGTAATGAAAAAGAAACAGTTAAGTATAACTGGTAAAATGGTATTTCCCCAGTAAATTAACAAGAATAACATATTTTTTATTAAATTATTTCGTTCCCTTAAATCGGGTAAACGCACGTACATTTGGGCGCATAAAGAATAGGCGGTTGTTATTAAAGGCACACCCCAACCAAAAACACTGCATTTCAAATATCGCCTTTTGGTATTCTTATTAAATACTTTTACAACATCAATGTAAAACATATGACTTATAACTAGCAACCAGTGGGTCTTGGCCGTCGAGAAGTATTCACATAGATGTACAAGTATACCATACCAATATTTACCTAAGGAAATATAAAACACAAAGAATAAGAGGTTATATAAATTCTGAAATATAGTGCGTAAAAAGTTTGATAAAATGGCATTAAGAAACACATAGTTTCTATAGTTCCGAAACTTGCTCAGAATGCACCACGATATTCCGCCGTATATCAACGTAGCGAGCGTTAGCACAGACACAATGAAGTCAATAGTAAACTCTTGAAATAATGATAAGCGCCAATCCCAGGTGTAGGCAAAACTTCCTGCATTATAAGCAGAATTATGATATAATAATATCATTATGTCCTCGTACATAGATACATTGTCATAATGTTCACTAGAAAACCAAATTTAATTTGTCTTCATAACTCCTTGCAAAGTCCTACTGGTCGCTGATACCATTATCAGACATGGCAAAAGTCACTTCACAGTTTTGAAAGATTCACTTTTTGTTCTAACAATTATTGAGGTTAGAGAAATGATTTGTGAACAGTTCGTAGTTAATCACCGCTAAACTCACAAATGTAAGAAGTTTTTTTGTTTAATTAAATGTTTATGTCATTCTATAAACGGGTGTCGTTTATGAAACAGACAGTCTAACAGTCAGTGGTTTAAAACGTAAAACTTTACTAATTTAATCGTGGAGCATAATTAATTATTTTATCGTAACCCCAAAATCAGCATTATTAACTAATTGACTCTTTTGTACAATAGCTCATTACTGTTATCGTTATTATAAAATCGGCTGCGTTCATCTAGTGATCGTAGGTTGGACAAATAGGGATGTTTCCTGACTAAAAAAAATGTGATTCTAATTAGTCCATCTGTTAGATTATCGAAAAATATTGAATACGTATTTTTTGTTCAATCAAATCAATAAAAATTGAGAAAGATAAAACACGTCAAATATTTGAGTGGGGCTTGTGACGTCACAGACCGCTAAAAAATGTCATACAAATGTCTTAGAATATGGCGTCACACGAGTTTTTAAAGGACTGTATCGTTTCCATTGTTTGTTTACGTGAAAAAAGAAAAACTATGTGTCCAATATTTTTTGGAAATCTATCTGACGGACTAATTAGGTTTTGTTAACTACCCTATTGGTATAATGGTTTCCTACCAGGGTTTTTCTCTGTTGCAGTTTGGTTCAGTTGCGTAGTTGATGGCATTAGGCTCGCCTCGTATTACATGGGACCTAAACGAAATTGGCGAAATGAGAGTGTACTTTAGGATCAGGAAGAGGCCTTACCCTTTCGCTGTAACAGGTGTGATGTTATGTTATGTTATTATAATCACCGCTGCTTTCCGAGAGAGCAGTGTTGGCCGGTGGCTCAGAGGTGGCGGCCCCTAAGTAGGAGCATTAAGTCGTGGGTTCAAACCCAGGCAAGGCGCATTACTTTATGTTATTTATTTCATCACCACTGCTCTCGAAAACTGTGAAGGAAAACGTCGTGAGGAAACTGGCATGTCCTAGAATCAAAAATTCGAAGACATGTGGCATCTACCAACCCGCACTGGGCCCGCGTGGTGGATTATAGCCAAGTCCCTCTCATAGAGAGGAGGCCTGGGTCCTAGCATTGGGAACGTTATAGGCTGATGATGATTATAATCACCACACCTACTATCACAAAATACCTGCGAACCGACGACGGTTCCGTACAAACTTTTATAGTTGATCGATTGTCACTTGCAAAATGAACTGCCGCACTCAGAGAGCTTTAATGATTACTTAGGCCATCACTTAGTAAAGGTTTTGACAGTTTTGTCATACAAAATTATGTCAAACCTTTACTAAGTGACGGCTTAAGTAATTATTAAATATCTCTGAGTACCGCAGTGAGTGAAGGTTTTGTATGTCAAACCTTTACTACTGACTGCGGTACTCAGATAAATTTAATGATTACCTAAGCCGTCACTTAGTAAAGATTTGACACACAATACCTTCACTAAACTTTCAAAATCTTTACTAATTAAGTAATCAATGAACGTCTCTGAGTGCGGCAGTAAGTTACGGCTTAAGTAATCTTTAAATATCTCTGAACTTCATAAAGCCTTTAAGAAAAACAAAGTTAACTACTGAAGGACTACACAGGTCATACAGGTCACACAGGTTTTAGACTGAAAATGTCAACGACAGCTTAGATCTTTTTGTGCATGCAGAAGAAAAACCTTTGCCTATAACACTTCCTGTGTTCATCTTCGTCTGTTTTTTGCCCGTGTTGTATTGTGGGTTAGTTATAAAATTATAAAACAGGTTTGAAAATTCTAACGCTAAGAATTTTCCTATCAGTTTCATCGATTTGGCCTCAGATATCAAAACGAACATAATTATACATAATCTTATACAAATAATTATCGTTAAACAAAACACGCACAGAAATCATCCATGGAATCTTTATCATCATCTTTCTGCTCTTAGCAGGATGGTACAATAGAAGTTTGTTTCTATTTGAAAACTACTGAAAGGAGTTTGATGGTTTGATGGAACTATACAATTAAACAGGCATAGACATAGAATATAACAATAAAAAAGGAATATTAAATCTCTATACATCAAGAACCTCCGCATGGCACTCAACCGGTTCACGGACAATTCTTCGTTGCATGCTAAGGTCGTGATCTCTATGCCTCTGATTTAATTTATTTATATAAAACTCATACCATATTTTCCGATTGCTCCTTAACAAAATGAAAATAATGTCTAACACAAGTGGATTGAAATGCTGAAATAATTTTGTAAAAAAGTCAACTACGTTGTTTATATCGAATATATCCCTAACAAAATTGTCATACAACAATAAGATGTCACTCAATATAAATATCAAAGTAGCTATATACAAGCGACGCCAGATGTTAGAAGCGGTTTGTACGCGCGAGTTGAAATCACGACACAGGGAAAATACAATGGTAATGAAAAAGAAACAGTTAAGCATAACTGGTAAAATGGTATTTCCCCAGTAAATTAACAAGAATAACATATTTTTTATTAAATTATTTCGTTCACTTAATGAATCGGGTAAACTCACGTACACTTGGGCGCATAAAGAATAGGCGGTTGTTATTAAAGGCACACCCCAACCAAAAACACTACATTTAAAATATCGCCTTTTGGTATTCTTATTAAATACTTTTACAACATCCATGTAAAACATATGACTTATAACTAGCAACCAGTGGGTCTTGGCCGTCAAAAAGTATTCAAATGGACCATAAAAATAAAGACGACTATCATCTAGATATGTGTTAGGATTGTACACAAATAGTTTGATAAGATACAATACAAAAATATACAAAATATTTATTTCCGTAAAACAATATTTCTTACATTAGTTGATGATTGGAGTCTCCTTTTAAGCAAATAATGCCTGTAGAAGAAGACACCGCTCTTCCATAATTGGCATTAAGAAACACATAGTTTCTATAGTTCTGAAACTGGCTCAGAATGCACCACGATGTTACGCCGTATATCAACGTAGCTAGCGTTAGCATAAACACAATAAAGTCAATAGTCAACAATTGAGTAACTAATAAGTTCCATTGCCAAGTGTAGTCATAACTTCCTGCAGAAATGTCACTGTAAAACGATGCATTAATGACGTCTTCATAACTCGATACATTGTCATTATATTCACTGGTCAGACAAAAACGAATCAAATTTGTCTTCGTAACTCCCTGCAGAGTCATACCGTTCGCGGGTACCAATATAAGACATGGTTAAAGTCAGTACACAGTTTTGATATTCACTTTTGTTTCTTACAACTGAGGTAATAATAAATTATTTGTGAACAGTTTGACGTCAATCACTGCTATACCCACAATATGATGGTACTTTTCTTAGGATATGGTTAAACTTAAAAAACGGGTGTCACTTATGAAATCGGATCTTAAAGTCAAACAACAGGGCAGTGCAGTATGAAATGCAACAGTGATGATGTTTTACTTTTACAAAACTAAGTATGAAGCATGTTTTATCACTATTCCAATATCAGCATTAGTTTAATTTATTATAAAAAGTTGTGCTATCGCAGACTATCGCTCATTATAATAATCTACCGACTGCTTATCATTTGGTCCTGGGTTGAATTTAAGGTTCGAACGAAGTGTTTTTTGTTATCATTAGCTAAATAAGCTTGCGTTTGACTGCACTCCTTTTTTTTGGAGTGTAGGAAATCAGCAAATGACACCTCTCACTCTGAGTGGAGTAGAAGGTGGTATCAGATTTCGCCTGACTAAAAACCACCCATGTTCCTTCTTAGCCTTTTGTGTCCAGGGCCGCTGTATCTCTTCGAACAACACGCAGCCTCGGTGACTGCAACACCTCACCGCATGATGTGGCTTAAGATGCTTTGCTTAGAAGACACTGATTGACTGAAACTTTTAACATATCCAAAATATTTGGTCAAGGACCTAAAAAGCAGCAGGTTTGTTCAACAAAAACTAAAAACTAAACAAATTAATGCAATAATGTTTTTCTATCAATCGGAAGCTTCTCAGTAGCTCCTCCTTAGCTATAAGGAGTCTGGATTTGAGTCTGGTTGATGACATAAATCTTGTCCCCTATTTCGTAGGACTTAAACACATATCTTTCGAGTTGTGGGTAAAGTTTTAGATTTGCCTCTGCTTAACCCCTCGAGAAGGCACAAGATGTAGCTAAATTGCTGATTTCTATAGGGAGCGGGTCACTGTCTGACCTTTATATTCCAGTTAGTACTGGGTAATACGACACCCCGCGGTATTTTGAATTGTCAGGATTTTGGGTCACTGCTTAGCTGTTACGACTGTCAAAGATGTAACAGTACCTACAACTTAACGTGCTTTCCGAGGCAAGGAGGAATTTTGATATGATTGATGGAAGCCGATCCTCAGAACAACTTTGGCAAGCGCTAAGTAACCTTGAAGATCGTACTGTCCATGAATATAATAATTAACAATTATTTAATTTTATTGAATTTTCTAGTTTGCGTCTTCGCGCATTTTTGTAACACAAAAAACGAATCAAGTCGCAAATTTTATTTTACTAAAAATACACTGAATTAGTTTTACATAAATAACATCACGCCTGTAATCCCGGAAGGATTAGGCAGAGGTGTAAACCCACATTTTACAGTTATGTTTATAATTAACATGTAATAGGGTGCGAGCTTATTGCTATCAACTGGGCATACATCTAGACTCCGTGCCTAGTGCTAAAAAAAAACCTGATGCAAAAACAAATAACACTTTGCCCGAGCTGAGAGTCGAATTCTAATGCTCAGCAGCCGCGCTTGCTACCACTAGACCAACGCGGCAGTCGGTTAATTAGTTCTGTACGCATTAATCAGTATTTTTTTATCTGTAACACAGCCAACGTTATTAATTTATTAAATCGACAATATATTTAGAGGGTTTTGTATTAAAAGGCACATTTGACTGTCAAGTAAGGTAATTGAATTGAATTGTAGTTTCGTATGGAGAGGAATCGGAAAGAAACTTACTGTTTTAAAATGTTCTACAATGTTTTATTAATATAATTATGATACTAATTATTATAAAATTTCGTGGACAGTTTTTAGTTAAGTCACATCGTACATAAATATCAGCAGGCATATAGGCAAACATATAATTTTAATCGTAAATGATTAAAACATTACATTTTAAAGTAAATAAAAATACAAACGAAAAATAGTAAAAAGGTTTTACTTGAATAACTACAACATTAATATACACACTAAATAAAACATAAAAAACATAACATTACACCCACCTTTTGCCAGTTTTTCTATTCAAAATAAAACAGGTTTGAAAATTCTAACGCTAAGAATTTGCCTATCGGAATCAGTAGCTTCTCGCATATTTTTTCGTTCAGTTTATTTAATGGCAACAATTTATTATAATACAATAGTAGACAGTTTCATCGATTTGGCCTCAGATATCAAAACGAACATAATTATACATAATCTTATACAAATAATTATCGTTAGTCAAAACACCCACAGAAATCATCCATGGAATCTTTATCATCATCTTTCTGCCCTTAGCAGGATGGTACAATAGAAGTTTGTTTCTATTTGAAAACTACTGAAAGGAGTTTGATGGAACTATACGCTCACAAAGGAGACTGTCCATCGAGTACGAGTGGCACAAAGGGCCATGGAGCGAGTCATGCTCGGCATAACTCTCTTAGATCGAGTGCGTAACACCGAAATCCGCCATCAGACAAAAGTCTACGATATCGGGGAGCGAGCGGTGCACCTCTAGTGGACCTGGGCAGGACATCTGTCTAGGCGCGGAGATGGCCGATGGAGCAAAACTTTGACCGAGTGGCGTTGACGATATCGTGAAAGTCTCCGGAAACACGTGGATAAGATACGCACAGAACCGGGAAGTGTGACGGAAAAAAGGGGAGGCCTATACTTAGCAGTGGGTGATTCCGGGCTGATATGATGATGATACAATTAAACAGGCTATGACATAGAATATAACAATAAAAAAAGAATATTAAATCTCTATACATCAAGAACCTCCGCATGGGACTCAGCCGGTTCACGGACAATTCTTCGCTGCATGTTAAGGTCGTGATCTCTATGCCTCTGATTTAATTTATTTATATAAAATTCATACCATATTTTCCGATTGCTCCTTAATAAAATGAAAATAATGTCTAACATAAGAGGATTGAAAGAAACAAATAGTTTAATAAAGAAGTCAACTACGAAGTTTATAAGGAATATCTCCAAAATAAAATTGTTAGGTATACAGCAATAAAATATCACTCAATATAAATATCAATGTAGCTATATACAAACGACGCCAGATGTTAGAAGCGGTTTGTACACGAGAGTTGAAATCACGACATAGAGAAAATACAATGGTAATGAAAAAGAAACAGTTAAGCATAACTGGTAAAATGTTATTTCCCCAGTAAAATAACAAGAATAACATATATTTTACTAAAGTATTTCGATCACTTATTGAATTGGGTAAACTCACGTACTCTTGAGCGATTAATGAATAGGCGGCTGTTATTAAAGGCACACCCCAACCAAAAACACTGCATTTCAAATATCGCATTTCGATATTCCTATTAAAAACTTTTACAACATCCCCGTAAAACATGTGACTTATAACTAGCAACCAGTGTGTCTTGGCCGTCGAGAAGTATTCACATAGATATACAAGTATACCATACCAATATTGACCTAAGGAAATAATATAAGACACAAAGAATAAGAGGTTATATAAATTCTGAAATATAGTGCGTAAAAAGTTTGATAAAATGGCATTAAGTAACACATAGTTTCTATAGTTCCGAAACTTGCTCAGAATGCACCACGATGTTCCGCCGTATATCAACGTAGCTAGCGTTAGCACAGACACAATGAAGTCAATAGTAAACTCTTGAGTATTTGATAAGTGCCAATCCCAAGTGTAGTCAATACTGTCTAACATGTCTTCATAACTCGGATCTTTGTCATAATATTCACTAGTATTAGATGGAAACAAATCGGATATGTCTTCGTTATTCCTTGATGAGTAAAACTGTTCGCTGGTATCATTATCAGACATGGCGAAAGTAACTTCACAGTTTTGATAAATTTACTTTTGGTTCTAACAACTGAGGTTGGAAAAAAGATTTGTTTGTGAACAGTTCAACGGTATTCACCGCTACACTCACAAAATTTTGAAGGTAGTTTTCTTTGAATTTAGCGTAACCTGATAAATGGGTGTTACTTAGGAAATAGGATTCAACAAACAAACAACAGTGCAGTGCCGTATGCAATGTAAGAGTGGTAATAATAAAATTTTACAAATCTAATTTTATTGTAAAACACGTTTTATCAGTATTACCAAAATCAGAATTAGTTTAAATAATTAACTACTTTTTTGTTCGATCGCTCATTAAAATAATCTACCTAGTTGGCGTAGTGGTCGTAAGCACGACTGCTTAGCATTTGACCCTGGGTTGAATTTCCGGATCGTTCAAAGTATTTTTTTTTTGTTTTCATCAGTTAGGCTTGCGTTAGGCTGCAACTCGCTTAATGTGGAATGACAATGTGACCGACGTGGGATATTCGCTTTAAATGAAACCACTGGTAGTTCTAGTTTCGAACGATACGTGAGCCGAGTTCTCGATCACAATTAGTACGCCTTTGAAAACATCCTTTACATATAGAAACAGATCACATAGCAAGCAGACTATTACTACTACTTTAGACAAACCAAAAATATGTTTATTAAGCAGCGAAACTTCAAATGCGTTATACACCGCTACAGAGGAAACTATCCTGCGAAACTACGAGATTTGCCACTATCGCAAACCAAAATGTGGACTTAAGCAAATATGCGATAATATTGAAGCAAAAGTTCGGAACCTAACAAGTAAGGACTACTGTATTATCTTCATCGGCGAAGAGGACTTCCGAAGAACGCAAAATTATGTTGAACTAGTCATATTTATTCGAGAAAAACTAATGTCACTAACCCATACTAATATCATTATTTGTCTACCGACTTATAAATTTAAATTTAGTAATTATTATTATGTAGAACACCAAAATTATGGCAATACTCTGTACAATAGTAGAATAGAAACTTTTAATAACCTTTTATATATGGATACACAGACATTTAATTACGCATACCTACTGGACTCTAATCTAAATCTTTCCTATAACTACGATATGTATAATCAGCGCACAGGCGCATTGAATAGCAATGGCACGAAAATCGTGGTATCAGACCTACAGGATCTTGTACGTAACCTAAACAATGAAGATTTTGAGGTAGAATATTCACAGTCGGATGAAACAGAAATATCTACGGACTCACAACCACAAGCCAGCCCTAAGTTTTTTCTCTAACAAAGACACACCAAAAACCAGTACACAAACACATACATGCAATAACACAAACATCCTATATCAAAACATACAAAGCATAAAAAATAAACGTTACCTATTAGAAGCAATCACAGACGAACATAAAATAGAAGCACTTTGTTTTACGGAAACATGGATTACGGAATTTAAAAAAGACTTACTAAGTTTGGAAGGGTACACTGTAGCCGCTAAATACTGCCGCCCCAACTACGCGGGAGGTGGTGTGTGCATATTCTTAAAAGACGATATTGAATTCAAACAAAGACAAGATTTTACGGAAATGACAATTGAATTTATATTTGAAACGTGTGCAGTAGAAATTCCAAAAATGAATCTTTTACTCATAGTTATAATATGTATATTGGCCACAAAAAAATAGGGAAACTGAAATATTTTATACATCCTTGGAAAAACTGTTGGTTAAAATCAACAAAAAGGACAAAAATAAACACATAATTATAGGTGGGGATTTCAACGTAATATCCTAGAGAAAAATCGGAGTTCATTCAATCTTCTAAATACCATGACCAAGTACAACTTTCGACAACTAGTGACGGAACCTACCAGAATAACAACCTCGAGCACCACATGTATTGACCTAATATTTACAAATTCACACGACAAATTACATCTGGAAGTAGTCGAGCTTGGACTCTCCGACCATAGAGGGATAGTAATCAAATTACCTACCCACGATCCAATAATTAATAATAAAAAACAAATAGGAACTCTAAAGAGGATCTATAACAAACAAAACATAGACTCGTTTAAAAAAGAACTAAAACTACTTGACTGGAGTAAAACAATAAAAGAAAACCAAAATATAAATACCAATTATGTGTCATTTCATAACACCTTACAAAACATACTAAATCAGTGTATACCAAAGAAGCTCGTTAAAATTAAAAAGAAATCACCCAAATCTTGGTTAACCACGGGATTAAGAGTAGCATGCAAGCATAAAAGGCAACTGAAAGCATTATTAACTACAGCAAATAGCAATATATTAGAAAAGTATTATAAGCGTTATGAAAAATTACTTAAGAGAACAGTAGCCCACTCTAAAAAACTAAACTACATAAGAATGATGAGCAAATCAGAAAACAAAACTAAAACAATGTGGCAAATAATAAAAGAGCGTACAAATAAGAGTAGCAAAAAATCAATAAAGAACATAAAATTGCGTGTACAGAATAATGTCACAGAAAACGCGATTACCATTGCCAACGCCTTTAATGATTATTTTGTGACAGTGGGAAAAACTGACGGGAACTTTTGTCCAACTGGCCGTCCTACCTCCTTCCAATGCGAAAACTCCATTTTCCTAAGACCTGTTGACCCTAACGAAATTAAGTTTATAATTAAAAAAATGAAGAACAAGCGAAGTTATGGACATGACGAGCTACCGCCTATACTTATAAAAGCATGCGCTGAAGAATTGACGTTACCGCTGACTTATTTAATAAATCAGTCTTTAGATGAAGGCTCCGTCCCTGACCTTCTTAAAGTATCTATAGTGAAACCAATTTTCAAAAAGGGAGACCAGACTGCCGCAAGTAATTATCGACCGATAGCATTGCTACCAACTTTCTCAAAAATATTGGAGACTGCGATGTCAAAACGACTTTATTCTTATTGCGAAAGATACAAAATTTTCAATGAGAGCCAAAATGGTTTCCGAAAAAATAGATCCACGGCATTAGCCATATTTAAGTATATCCAGGAAGCTTTAAATATAATAAATAATAAAAATTACGCAGTTGGGATTTTACTGGATATGAGCAAAGCGTACGACAGAGTCTCATACGAAATCTTACTGAATAAACTAAATACAATAGGTGTTAGAGGAACAGCACACAAGTGGTTCTGCTCGTACCTAGATAATAGGGAACAATACGTAGAGGTAGAACATAGCGACTCACACACTGGCCAAATAACACGCGTAAGATCTAATAAAGCTAAAATAACAATGTCGATTCCACAAGGCAGCGTGTTAGGATGCTTACTATTTTTAGTTTATATTAATGACCTTCCTAAAGAAATTGACGCTCAAAGTATTTTATTTGCTGACGATATTTCTATAATTTTCCCTTATACTGACCAAGAAAACCTAAACTCAAGTCTAGACGATAAGCTATCCAAAATAATCGCATGGTTAAAAGATCATAACTTAGAATTAAATTTTGACAAAACAAAGCTAATGCAATATAGACCATACCAAAAACGCAAACTGGACATAAACTACTCATATAACAACATAAAGCTGCAATGTATTAACGAGTTTAAACTGTTAGGTTTGACTATAGATACCAATATTAACTGGAAAGCCCATATGGACACATTGGCAAATAAACTTGCCAGCTTTATTTATGCCTTGGCGGAGCTTAAAAGAGCTACCGATTTTAAAACTGCTCTCACAGCATACTATGCTTATGCATACTCCTGGCTAAGCTATGGAATCGTGTTGTGGGGAAATGGCGTAGATAGAGAAAGAATTTTTATTCTACAAAAGAAATGTTTGCGAATTCTTGCCAATATAGATAGCACAGAAAGCTGTAAGCCTTTCTTTGTAGAATACAAGGTCCTTACACTAACTGGTATCTACATTTTGGAAGTTAGCAAATTTGTAAGAAAACACCAGGCACTGTTTCCACTCACTAGGGACCTTCGCCCACAGCAACGCAGTGTTAGACGTCAAAACAAAAATGAATTAGCCTTACCGAGCTCAAAATTGACTATGTTTCATTCAGGACCTTTAGCCATGTGCGTGAAAATATATAATAAGCTTCCAAATTCAATTAGGGACATACAGTACGAAAATAAATTTAAAAACGGTCTCCGAAAATTCCTTTTGTTAAAATCGTATTACACTTTAAAGGAATTCTTTGACGATAAGTAATTTTTTGACATTGATTTGACATTACACAATACACACAACAACTACAATTTTTGACTTTTCCATTTTGACTTACCACCTACCTAAGTTATGTTATTCTATGATTATGTCCTTTATTAATTTTTCAACATTTATGATTGTTGTTATTTTTGCTATTTGTTGTAATTATATTAATAATATCTTATTCTAATTTATAAAAGGAAATGATGAAAAATTATTTGTATCCTAATTATTTTATCAAATTATCACAGTCATCTATTTAAAAAGCAAATTATGGACATATATTATGATGAAGATGTTTAAATTTATATTTTAGTTTAAGTTTGTTTATTATGTGGCATTTTAAACTATATGTATATTGCTGTGCCCTAGCAGGGTTCATGTGTGAAACTTATATACCTGTAACAACCTATGAACTACATGAGTGCAATAAATGATGATTATGATTATGATTATGAATATTATTAAACTATCAAATAAATCCTAACACCGTCGTGGGGCCGACGATACGACAATAACCTACCTAAATGTCTTTGCCAAATTCGTTTATTACATTTTATTTCCACACGTTAATCGGTGCAAATTATTCCTAAGGTTAGTAAACCAATATTTGTTTGTAAATTGTAATATATTTCGTTTACAGTGTTATGCTGCTTAGTTTTATTGATTTTTTTTATTTTGGTGTTAAGATTTATTTGATAGTTTAATAATGTTCCTTTGAACTAGAACTACCAGTGATTTCATTTATTGTCGTATTGTCGGCACCACCTTGTATGTTTACAGGGAATTCAAAGTGACAAATCCTATAAACAAACACAAAAGTGAAATAAATCGTCTGCGAAGAATTTTACGCGACCATCAAAAAAACAAACATAAAAGAACTACAAAGTTAGAAATAAAAATTGAGAGGTGTCAAGGAACACCCGGATGGAACGAAGTTATTGTTATTATTTTTTATTATGTAAAAAAAAAATATAAAAAAAGAAATGTAGAAATGAAAATATCTGGCTTGCTTTCTATAAGAGAGAGAGAGACAGACAGAGAAACATGCGACGCCGCACAGCTTACAATAGCTTACTATAGCAAAAAGTGTCGTGACAACTTTTCGTCAGAATTTTTTCCGTCTAGCCCCCTTTCACAACGCGCGATAAGGAACTTCGTTCCAAAAAAAAGTAGTTTAAAAACTAAAAAACCCGACTGAAAAAGCTTTGGGAATCAAACTCTCATACTCAGCAGCCGCGTTTGCTACTACTAAACCAACGGGGCAATCGATTAATTAGTTCTGTACACATTAATCAGTATTTTTTATCTGTAACATTCAACGTTAATAATTTATCAAACTGGCGTCGGATAAAGGAACTTTAAAAACAGAATATTTTTGGGGTTTTGTGCCTGCACTTTTTAACTCATCTAATGAGTTTCTAAGTCGCCAAAAAGTCTTCGAGTCAAAGCCAAACCATTCATTTCAATTAGGCTATTAAAAGGTACATTTGACTGTTAAGTAAGTTACACATTGAATTGAATGAATTGCCCATTCGCCAAAGGGTGGTTTCCTATTAAGAAGAATCGAAAAGAAACTTCATGGTTACTCTTTAAAAATGTTCTATAATGTTTTATAAATATGTGATATTCATTATTACAAAATTATTTTTTTAATTTCGTGACGTATTTAACACACAGTAAACAGTTTTTAGGCAACTTATATCGTACATAAAATAATATCAGCAGAAGCTAACACATAATTACAAAATAGTAAATACTTAAAACATTTTAAAGTTAATAAAAAACAAACAATTAATAGTAATACGGTTTTACTTGAATAAAAATAATATGCATACTAAATAAAACATTAAATACATACATTACATCATACCTGTATTCCCCGATGTTTTGGTTTGGGCTGAGGTGTACCTCACATTACACCCACCTTTTGCCAGTTATAATTAAGTTTTCTTTCATGTTTGAAAATTCTAACGCTAAGAATTTGCCTATTGGGATCAGTAGCTTCACGCATAATTTTTCGTACAGGCAATAATTTATATAATGCATAATATTATGTACACAGTTTCATTATTAGGCCTCAGATGTCGATACGAACATAAACATACTCTTGTACAAATAATTATCTTTAGTCAAAACACCGGCAGAAATCATCCATGGAATCTACATCATCATCTTTTTGCCCTTAACAGGATGGTACAATAGAAGTGTGTTTCAATTTTAAAACTATTGAAAGGAGTTTGACGGAACTATACGATTTATCAGGTTAACTTTACCATGGGATTTAACAATAAAAAAAAGGAATGTAAATAATTTACGCGATTGGAGCCGTGAGCATAAATTAATGATACCCACTGGTTCAGACAAATTTTCTGAAATAATACATTTTTAGTACATTTATCAACTCTATACATCAAGAACCTCCGCATGGGAGTCAGCAGGTTCACGGACAATTCTTCGTTGCATGTTTAGATCGTTATTTCTATGTCTCTGATTTAATTTATTTATATAAAACTCATACCATATGTTCCGATTGCTCCTTAACAAAATGAAAATAATGTCTAACATAAGTGGATTTGAAATAACTAACAAGTTTATTAAAAAGTTAACTACGTGGTTGGAATTGAATAGCATCCAAATAAAATTATCATACAACAATAAAATGTCACTCAATATAAATATCAAAGTAGCTATATACAAGCGACGCCAGATGTTAGAAGCGGTTTGTACGCGCGAGTTGAAATCACGACACAGGGAAAATACAATGGTAATGAAAAGGAAACAGTTAAGTACAACTGGTAGGGAGGTATTTCCGCGGAAAATTAACAAGAATACTATATTTCGTACTAGAGCAAAACTTATTTTTGAATATATTTTTTGTTCCAGTAATAAAGCGAGTGATCTTAGATACTGGTTGGCGCATAAAAAATAAGCGGTTGTTATTAAAGGTATACCCCAACCGAAAACACTACATTTCAAGTACCGCCTTTCGATATTCTTATTAAAGACTTTAACAACATCTACATAAAACATATGACTTATTATTAGCAACCAGTGGGTCTTGGCCGTCGAAAAGTATGCAGATAGATCGGAAATAAAACTATAATAAAAATTGTTATATAGATTAAACTCAATGAGAGAACGGCGTAGTAAATTCTCACTTATAATGAGTAAAAAGTTTGATAAGATGGCATTGAGAAACACATAGTTTCTATAGTTCCTAAATTTGCTCAGAATGCACCACGATGTTCCGCCGTATATCAACGTAGCTAGAGACAGCACAGACGAGTCGATAGTAAACTGTTGAGTAAATGTTATGCGCCAATCCAAAGTGTAGTTAAAACTTCTTGCAGAGACGTTACTATAAGACGAATTATAATATATGTCATCATAATTCGATGCATTGTCATAATGTTTATTAGTATCATTATCAGACAAAAACGAATCGAATTTGTCTTCGTAACTCCCTGCAGAGTCATACTGTTCGCTTGTACCATTAGAATACATGGCGAAAGTAACTTCACTGTTTTGATAGATTCACTTTTTGTTCTAACAACTGAGGTTAGAAAAATGATTTGTTAACAGTTCGACGTTAATCACCGCTATACTCACAAATGTATGAAAGTAGTTTTCTTTGAATTTGGCTTAACCCGATAAACGGGTGTCATTTAGGAAATAGGATTTAACAAAGAAACAACAGTCCAGTGCCGTATGCAATGTAAGAGTGGTAGTATTAAAATTTTACAAATCTAATTTTATTGTGAAACACGTTTTATCAGTATTACCAACATCGGCATTATTTTAAATAATTAGCTTCTTTTTTGTGCGATCGCTCATTAAAATAATCTACCTTGTTGGCCTAGTGGTCGTTAGCACGACTGCTTAGCATTTGATCCTGGGTTGAATTTCCGGATCGTACAAAGTATTTTTTTTTTGTTTTCATCAGTTATATATAGGGTTGCGTTAGGCTGCAACTCGCTTAATGTGGAGTGACAATGCGACGTAAGATACTCGCTTAGAAGAAACTTGTGAATTATAAATATAACTGTCAAAATGCGGGCGTAGTATTAGATTTGCCACTGTCTAACCCTTTAGAAAATACAAGCGATAAGTCTATACAGGCTGGTGCCAAACATACGAAAATAAATGAAACCACTGGTAGTTCTAGTTCATAGAAACATTATTAAACTAGCAAATAAATCTTAACAGCAAAATAAAAAAAATGAAAAAAAAAACAATAAAACTAAGTAGCATAAAACTGTAAACGAAATACAAATTTATAAACAAATATTGGTTTACTAACCTTAGGAATAATTTGCACTGATATACGTATGGAAATAAAATGTAACAAACGAATTTAGCAAAGACATTTAGGTAGTCTATTGTCGTATCGTCGTCACCACGACGGTGTTAGCATTTATTTGATAGTTTAAAAATGTTCCTATGAACTAGAACTACCAGTGGTTGTATATTTTTAGGGTTGACTTCCAACCGTACTGTAACTGTATTTTTACATGGAGTGACTCCTTATCTGACCTTCAAATCCCTGTTAGTACTGGGTATAGCGACACGCCTTAGTAAGACTGGTTGTCAGAATTTTAGGGACACTGTATACGACTGTCAAAGTAGCAATGGTACCTACGACTTAACGTGCTTTCTGAAGCACGTAGGAATCTCGGTATGAAAGATGGAGACTCGTCCCTAGTCTAACATTGGCAAGCACTAGGTAAGTATCCTTAAATATCGACCCGAACATCAAAACAATAATTTAATATATTTCATTTAAAATTCTAGGTTTTTACGTTTCAAATTACATTTTTACTAAAAATATATTTAATTAATTGTACATACATAACATCACAAGGCAGAACAGGGCAGGGCAGGCATTTACATAGCAGATGTGAGTGGTAATGCTGGGAGGGGACGCCCTAGAAAGACATACACTGATCTTATCGGTGCCGTTCTTCTGAAAGGACAGGTGCGTAGTACTCGTAACCGGCGTGCGTGTATGCCCAGATGTATGAATGTGGACGAAGCAAAAGGAGTATGTAAGGATCGTAGCAAGTGGCGTTCTGTGGTTTCTGCCTACCCCCATGGGAAAAGGGCGTGAGTTTATGTTTATGTATGTACATAACATCATGCCTGTAATGCCCAAAGGATATAAGGGATATGGGACTTCTAGACCGACTCTCAAAATGGCCAGTTACGTTTAAAATTCCCATGTAGCAGGCGCGAGGTTATTGCCATCAACTAGAGAGATCACCGTGACTGCAACTGAAAAATAGCTGACGAAAAAACTTATAACACTTTGTCTGCCCTTTTTTTTTTTTTTTGGCGGGTGGAAAATCATCAAAAAATCCCTCCCGCTCTTGGGCAAAGCAAAAGGGAGTGTCAGACTTCTACTGACTAAAAACCACCCATGTTTCTTCTTAGCCCTTCATGTCGAGGCCGCGGTATCTCTTGCGAACAACCTGCAGCCCACTTTGTCTGTCCTAAGAATCGAATTTTCATACGCAGCAGTTGTGCTTGCTACCACTAGACCAACGAGGCAGTCGGGTAATTAGTTCTGTACACATTAATCAGTATTTTTATCTGTAACACAGCCAACGTTATTAATTTTTCAAATCGACTTTGGATATAGGACCGTTAACAATAGGATATTTTTAGGGTTGTGTATCGAAATGTTATAAAATAGATACCTACATTTATTACCCATCTAATAAGTTTCTAAACCGCCAAAAAAACCAAAGTCAAAGCCAAACCATTCATTTCAATTAGTCCGGAAGTAGAATTAAATAGCCGATAGGGTAGTTCCGTATGAGAAGAATGGTAATTAAACTTCATGGTTACTCTATTAAAAAGGTTTATATTATAATAATTTTAAATATATGATATTATTATTAAAAACTTACGTTTCTTTCTATTTAGTGACGTATTTAACACACAATAAACAGTTTCTTGTCAAGTCATCATAATAGTAAATGATTATTACTACAACCAAGCAACATGAAATTAATAAGTTTTACTCAAATAACCAGTAAATTAATTTACATGCTTGTAAAAATACATAACATACCATTACATCACGCCTGTAATTCCCGAAGGGTTAGGCAGAGGTGTACCCAACGGTACACCCTCATTTTGACAGTTATGTTTAAGACCTTTTTTATAGAGAGCGAGCGTATTGCCATCAATCGGGCACAAATTTAGGCTCCGTGGCTGCTATTGAGATATTCCTAATGCACCTTCCTAATTCCTTTCACTCAAAAACTATTGAAAGGTGTTTGATGAAATTTTACAATTAAACAGGTTATAATATGCATACGGTATACATTAAAATATAAAGGATTTACAGTGGCATATTAATGATATATTTTTGTACTGATCCAGACAAATTTTCTAAAATAATACATTTATTAGTACTTTTGTCGACTCTATACATCAAGGACCTCCGCATGGGACTCAGCAGGTTCAAGAACAATTCTTCGTTGCATGTTAAAGTCATGATCTCTATGCCTCTGATTTAATTTATTTATATAAAACTCATACCATATTTTGCGATTGCTCCTTAACAAAATGAAAATAATGTCTAACACAAGTGGATTGAAATGCTGAAATAATTTTGTAAAAAAGTCAACTACGTTGTTTATATCGAATATATCCCTAACAAAATTGTCATACAACAATAAGATGTCACTCAATATAAATATCAAAGTAGCTATATACAAGCGACGGCAGATGTTAGAAGCGGTTTGTACGCGCGAGTTGAAATCACGACATAGAGAAAATACAATGGTAATGAAAAAGAAACAGTTAAGCATAACTGGTAAAATGGTATTTCCCCAGTAAATTAACAAGAATAACATATATGTTACGGCGGGAAAACCACTTAAGGAACGCTGCTCCTAAACATCAATGACCTCCGCCATATTGTCTTCGCCTTAGATTCCTCTTCGTGGTAGATGGGTTTAAGGGTAGTTGAAATCACACACAATACTTGACTCAAACACCAAACGTTTATTTACAATAGTCCATTTACAGGCACTTATAAACTTTTCAGGGGTTGAGACCCATTCACATGAATCATTGTTACTATGGAGAAGAATGGGTTGAAGAAACTCCATTTAAATCATGTTACAATTCTCGTTTGCACTAATTAATGTTAATCACATCAAAAACCACTTTCATTTACATTATTTGCTAAAGGCGAGATAATGTGCATCTTTTGTCACACGCGTGTCTACTTGTCTAGTCCGTCTAGCGGAAGTACCACGTACTCAGTATTGTTATTAATTACTTTTAATCAGTTAAAACTAATAAACAATACTAAAATAGTTCACAATTGATTGTAATAATTATTTAACAATAAAACAATACCAATATTAATGCGAAGGTGTTATTAAGTTAATGTCTAATTAATAGGTTCATTACTTTTTACAACAGAATGTTACTTACGCCATTTCCGGCTAATTAAAGGATTTAATACAAAGAACAGGTTTTCTACTAATAAATTGCTCTACAAAATAATCTTATGACTTTTTAGTTTATAATTACATAAAGAAACTGATTTAGTCGTGGTTTCAGATTATAAATTGAGTTATTGATCATTAAAATCGTATTCGCCGCCATCTTCACAACAATGTGCAATGACGTCTCTTATACAGCCTAATTTCAAGTAAGCAATCATTAAAATCCCAATATTCATAATCAATTAGCTTATCTTAATTTTAACTATAGTTCTAGTTAAAGACCTCTGTTTAATAAATCATTATTCGAGCTCGACCATTCAATTACAAACCATCTCTGTAGTAGTTAACACAAAAGCTAACAGATGGCACTGTCGCTCATGTCTTTCAATATCGATCTCGTAATAATTACTGTACAAATATCTCAGAGATGGCAGGTTCATTAATGATTATAAAAAACTAAGCTAAGCTATTATTATAAGCTGGTTATTAATTAGATTGCCTAATGATCCCAGCAGATAGACACTCTCGCGGCGACACGGCCATTCTGATCGGCGGTGCGCGCTCTGCACTTGCCGTTGCCGTCCGCTCGTCCGTCCGTTGTCCTAAGTGTAGTCTCGTGGTTGTTATCTGAAATAGTGGAGATAAATTTTGTCGGCGGATTATTGTTGCTTTTATTATCCTACAATGTTTATTCAATTGTAGGATTTAGTAACATTCATTCATTGGTTTATTCAACATAGAAACCTTGTAATAGATCTGACATTCAATGCATTTTTGTATCACCTTGCTAGACACACATGCACAGTTACAGACATTTATAGCTGTTTGGAATTTTTATTCAAGTTATTAGATGCTAAGCTGTTAGCTTAATAAAACAATTGTTGCCTGAATGATTCAATTACATTAATTGAATTGAGTTTATTGATATTGTTTGATCAACGTCTAGCTCGCAAGAATTTTGTTGGCAAAACTATTCAACAGCATTAATTGTATTCATTGATAGTTTGATCAGCTACTAGCTGAATAGAATATTGTTTGATTAGCTACTAGCTAAATAGAATATTGTTGGAAAAATTATTCAACAACATTAATTGAATTTATTGATGTTGTTTGATCAGCTACTAGCTGAATAGAATATTGTTTGATTGCTACTAGCTAAATAGAATATTGTTGGCAAAATTATCAACAACATTAATTTAATTTATTGATATTGTTTGATCAGCTACTAGTTGAATAAAATATTGTTTGATTAGCTACTAGCTAAATAGAATATTGTTTGATTAGCTACTAGCTAAATAGAATATTGTTGGCAACACTATTCAACAACATTAATTGAATTTATTGATGTTGTTTGATCAGCTACTAGCTGAATAGAATATTGTTTGATAAGCTACTAGCTAAATAGAACATTGTTGGCAAAATTATCAACGACATTAGTTGAATTTATTGATATTGTTTGATAAGCTGTTTGCTTTTTCAGCAAACAGATAATATTGTTGTTTACTATGACTTGACTTTGCAACCTTGTATAATAGGTCTACTGTCTACTAGATTTGTTTTAAATAAAATTATTGATAGCTTTAGACATTGTGATTTATATTTGGTAAATGTAGTGTGAGTAGTATGTTTTTATTTGTTCATTCTCACGGGAAGGTAATGCTCTGTGATAGACACAAAGTCTTGGATTTGACAGGATAAAAGGATAGGATCAGGAACACCGCTCTGTGATAGACACAAAGTCTTTGATTTGACAGGATTAAAGGATAAGGAGTTTAGGACCATTGCTCCGTGACAGGCACGAAGTCTTTGATTTGACAGGATATAAGGAACCAGGCTCTGGGCGTTTAATACGCCGTGGACCCAGCAGGATAACATGAGAGTATTATTTTATCAGTTCCCTCCACGGCTGCTGATAGATCATTTGTTGTGTTTGTTCATTATCAGTCACCTCCACGGCTTCTGATAGATCATTTTTTGTGTGGGTTCATTATCAAGTGCCTACACGGCTGTTGATAGATAATTTGTTGTGTTGGTTCTTTACCAGCTGCCTCCACGGCTGCTGATAGATTATTTGTGTGATTCATTGTGAGTATTACTTATTGCGCTAGTTGTTTCCTCCACGGATACCATTAGCTTTTTGTGAGTATTATTATTTTATACTTCATTAGTTACTGTTAGTACTAATACTTTGTTTTTGTTAATAGTTGTTGCTTACAACCGGCAGGATTGCAAAAACATTAAAATAATGAAATCGGAATACCTGATACTCATCACACATGAGCATCATGTAGGTAGGTAGGTTGATTGGCGATTGTATTGAGCCTTTTAATGCAACACTGTTTGATATCAGTAGTGAAGTGTTTGAAGTAGTTTGAAAACTTCTCACCTTTTGTTAACTTATGGTGTGTAAACACTGGAACAGTCATTCTGGGTTGGCTGTCCTCATGCTGTTTCTCATTTGTTAGCTTCATAGCCGGCGACACGGTCATTTGTTCACCAGGCTGTAGTACTTGATGTTGTTTGTATTTGTAGTGAATTTGCTCTACTATCATTTCCTCTTTTATAACATAATTGCCTCGAATCTGGAATGTAAAAGTCATGCAGGTAAATAATAGAACAATAAAAGATGTTATGTAAACATCACACCTGCTATCCCAGAAGGGTTAGGCAGAGGTGTACATCATCACTTTGCCAGTAATGCCTAAGCCTCTTGTTAAAGGGCAAGACTATATGCCATTAATATTATTGTCTGGACTGCTACTGAGAACTTCCTGATGAAAAAACCCAACGACACTTTGCTAGACTTGGGAATCGAATCCAGGCCCACATGCTTTAATTGTATGTTCCATGACTACTAGGCCCACAAAGCAGTCTGACTAAATGTTTAAATTAGTAATGAAAATATAGTAATCAATTGTTTTTAAATAGTTATCATACTTAGATGGTAATCAAACTAAGATGGGAAAGTTAATCTGATTAAAACTACTTTACAAACACTATTGGTTGTGTTACTGTACTAGTGAAACATTCACATTTTATTAACATATTTAAAGCTTTGCTTTCTGTTGAATTATCGCACTGAATTTCATTGTCACAATTTGTTGAACAACGTTGATGTTTTGTTAATTGTTTTGTTTTATGAATCAGTTACATAACAAAGCATTACTTATGTGAAACATGTGCACCCTGGCTTTGAATCCAACTCGTATGCTATAATGGGAAATAGTATGATGCTATTATTGCGTTTCGCCATTTAAAATAATGTTTAATGTGGATCAATTATTTTTTTAACTTCAAGCTAATCAATTAGTGATGTAGTAAGGTCAGATACAGATTCGATTGATAGATATTGAATAAATAAATAATTATTGTAATATTAAACATAACATAACATCATGCCTGTAATACCCGAAGGGTTAGGCAGAGGTGTACCTAATAGTACACCCACATTTCGCCAGTTATGTTGTTAAGTCCCATGTAATAAGGGGCGAGCCTATTGCCATCAACCGGGCACAAATCCAGACTCCGTGGCTGTTACTGATAAATTCCTGATGGAAAAAGCCAATAACACTTTGCCTGACCCGGGAATCGAACCCAAGACCTCATGCTCAACAGTTGCGGTTGCGACCACTAGACCAAGGAGGCAGTTAAGTATTGTAATATTTATCATGACATATTGTGTCATTACAATACAAAGATTCACATCTGCCGGGTGTCCAGTGACGGACAACTTTGTTTGTTTTTATTGAATCTTGAAACATGTTGTCCAATACAAATGTTTACAAGTTTGTACAAAGTACTTAATTGCAATTCCTCACTTGAATATCAAGTATGAGGGATTTCTAATAATAATTATTTCTATTGCATGTTTTACTCTGAATGACATAATATTAAAACATAACAAGATTTAATACTTAGTTAATTAATTAATGTGTGAATGCAAGTATCTAACTATTATTTGATTCATGTGTTCAGTTTGTGACACATTAAGTACCCTGGTTTAAATTTTAATAAAAACATTGAACGGGTAATGACCTTATCACTCCTTGAGTGATTAAAGATGTCTTAATATTTAAATTCCACGGGTGTCAATTTAAGGTGGCAATTAACCTAGCCAGTGTGTAATGTGATAAGTTAAAATATTGTTAACTGCACTACAGTTACTAAAATGAATAAAATAAAATACTTCCCGGGTTTGATGTTCCATCCCGTAGGTTAATTTATTGATATGCTTTCCCAGTGTTCATGTTTCTTTTATTTTGCTGCTTCGGTCATTCTGTGCTGTACTGTATGTTTGTCACTTTGATTGGACTATGAAGTTTTCTGGCACATAAAACTTCATTGTTTGTTTTCCCATGTAAAAAGTATTTTTATGTGAACTTATTGTCTTACTGGGTCATGTGTGTTCAAGTTGAATTATGCCATAATTATCATGTTGGTATCTGTCAACCACTATGATGAAAATACAGCCAAATTTTAGACGATCAGTCTTCAGTTCAATATTTTCCTGTATGTCATCATTTGGATGTTCCGGCGCATATTCATGAGCAAAGCGCAGATAAAATCCCTTTCTTCTGATGTTACGGCGGGAAAACCACTTAAGGAACGCTGCTCCTAAACATCAATGACCTCCGCCATATTGTCTTCGCCTTAGATTCCTCTTCGTGGTAGATGGGTTTAAGGGTAGTTGAAATCACACACAATACTTGACTCAAACACCAAACGTTTATTTACAATAGTCCATTTACAGGCACTTATAAACTTTTCAGGGGTTGAGACCCATTCACATGAATCATTGTTACTATGGAGAAGAATGGGTTGAAGAAACTCCATTTAAATCATGTTACAATTCTCGTTTGCACTAATTAATGTTAATCACATCAAAAACCACTTTCATTTACATTATTTGCTAAAGGCGAGATAATGTGCATCTTTTGTCACACGCGTGTCTACTTGTCTAGTCCGTCTAGCGGAAGTACCACGTACTCAGTATTGTTATTAATTACTTTTAATCAGTTAAAACTAATAAACAATACTAAAATAGTTCACAATTGATTGTAATAATTATTTAACAATAAAACAATACCAATATTAATGCGAAGGTGTTATTAAGTTAATGTCTAATTAATAGGTTCATTACTTTTTACAACAGAATGTTACTTACGCCATTTCCGGCTAATTAAAGGATTTAATACAAAGAACAGGTTTTCTACTAATAAATTGCTCTACAAAATAATCTTATGACTTTTTAGTTTATAATTACATAAAGAAACTGATTTAGTCGTGGTTTCAGATTATAAATTGAGTTATTGATCATTAAAATCGTATTCGCCGCCATCTTCACAACAATGTGCAATGACGTCTCTTATTTATACAGCCTAATTTCAAGTAAGCAATCATTAAAATCCCAATATTCATAATCAATTAGCTTATCTTAATTTTAACTATAGTTCTAGTTAAAGACCTCTGTTTAATAAATCATTATTCGAGCTCGACCATTCAATTACAAACCATCTCTGTAGTAGTTAACACAAAAGCTAACAGATGGCACTGTCGCTCATGTCTTTCAATATCGATCTCGTAATAATTACTGTACAAATATCTCAGAGATGGCAGGTTCATTAATGATTATAAAAAACTAAGCTAAGCTATTATTATAAGCTGGTTATTAATTAGATTGCCTAATGATCCCAGCAGATAGACACTCTCGCGGCGACATATATTTTACGAAAGTTTTTCGGTTACTTATTGAATCGGGTAAACTCAGGTACCCTTGAGCGCATAAAGAATAGGCGGCTGTTATTAAAGGCACAGCCCAACCAAAAACACTGCATTTCAAATATCGCCTTTCGATATTCCTATTAAAAACTTTTACAACATCCCCGTAAAACATGTGACTTATAACTAGCAACCAGTGTGTCTTGGCCGTCGAGAAGTATTCACATAGATATACAAGTATAGCACACCAATATTTACCTAAGGAAATATAAAACACAAAGAATAAGTAGTTAAATAAATTCTGAAATACAGTGCGTAAAAAGTTTGATAAAATGGCATTAAGAAACACATAGTTTCTATAGTTCCGAAACTTGCTCAGAATGCACCACGATGTTCCGCCGTATATCAACGTAGCTAGCGTTAGCACAGACACAATGAAGTCAATAGTAAACTCTTGAGTAAATGATAAGCGCCAATCCCAGGTGTAGGCAAAACTTCGTGCAGAGACGTTATTATAAGCAGAATTATGATATATCATTACGTCTTCGTGCATAGATACATTGTCATAATGTTCACTAGTATCATAATTAGATAAAACCGAATTTAATTTGTCTTCGTAACTCCCTGCAGATTTATACTGGTCGCTGGTACCATTATCAGACATGGCAAAAGTCACTTCACAGTTTTCAAAGATTCACTTTTTGTTCTAACAATTGAGGTTAGTGTTCGGCACTCGTCAACTGCCCGAGGGAATATGTTTAAATAAAACAATTCTGTTCAAAGCAAGTACCAAAAAATTTTTATTCTCGAAACCTTATATCACATCGGCGGAGAATCTTAACACCGCGATTCAGCGAACGACACAAATTGTACAACGCCATCTATCGCGCTTAGTAGGGAAGCTCGCGGTCAAACATCCCGCCCACCATGGACAGAATGTCCAGAACATAGTTTTTAAAAAACATAACAAAAAATATTATTTGACCGCCCACCATGAAACAATACACAATATTCAGTGGGACGTAAAAAAAGCTAGTGGACTGTATATGAATGACATTAATAACAACAAACCCATGAACACATAAAAAACATCTTAATTCTAAACTTAAATTTAAATCCTTAACCTAACATTTATGGGCTAACAACAGGAAGCACAATCAACCTTGATACAGGTCTTTTGATGGTAGAACCTTTGCAACGCAATGAAACCACTCTTGTGATTTTGTCCGAGCCAGTATGCTTTTCAGTAATAAGTCCGTAGAGCCATCTTGCAGGTGGAAGATCATCTTCCATAACCAACACAACGTCACCCAAGTTTGGTTCTACGGTTTGATGCGCCCATTTGTTCCTTTGGTGGAACTGAACCAGATATTCACGCGACCACCTGCGCCAGAAATCCTGAACCATGCGTTGAGTCAATTGCCATCTTCTCAAGGTGCTAATATTAGAATTTTCTCTCCTACCAGAAAATGACCCGGTGTTAATGGGTCTGGATCTTCTGGGTTAGTGGTAATAATTGAAATGGGCCTGGAGTTCAGACAGGCTTCTATTTGAGCAAGCACGGTCGTCAATTCCTCAAAAGTGAGTGTGCTCGTACCAACAACACTCTTTTAAGATGGTGTTTGGTCGACTTCACTCCAGCTTCCCAAAGCCCCCCAAAGTTCGGGGAGTGGGGTGGAATAAAGCTCCAAGTTGTACCATTGGTTGCCAACCAATCGGCAATATCCGGTGCTATGCCGGACCTTTCGTGGGTGAACAATACCTTCAACTCCTTGTTAGCTCCGACAAAGGTAGTGCCGTTATCACTCCACATCTCACCACAATGGCCTCTCCTCGCTGTAAAGCGCTTGAAGGCAGCTAAAAAGGCTTGCGAAGTCATATCACTGACCACTTCCAAATGTATGGCCCGAGTGGCCATACACACAAATAAACAAATATAGCCTTTGGTGGAGTGGTACCCACGACCCTTGGTTGGTCGGACACTAATAGGACCTGCATAGTCCACGCCACTTCTAAAGAAAGGTCGGCTAGCATTGACCCTAGCAGAGGGTAATGACCCCATTAAAGGATGTGTCGACCGACCTGAATGACGGATGCAAATGACACATTTACGTACGAAGTGCCTAACGACACCCTTTGCGTGTATTATCCAATATTTTGATCGCAAATAATTAAGAACTAACTGAGGCCCGCCATGCAATGTCCTCTCATGAGCGTCAGCTATCAAGAGGTAAGTTAAATGTGACTTACGAGGAAGAATGATGGGATGCTTTGAGTCTTCGTGAAGGTTGGCCCTGTGTAACCTACCGCCGACTCTCAATATTTGTTCCTGATCCAGGTAAGGGTTAAGCGAGGTAAGTACCCCCTTTTTATTTATTTCTCCCCCTAACATTAAACTATCAATCTCCGTTCCGAAATGCTCCCTTTGACACAATTTAATGCAGGTAAGTAATGCTCCTTGAATTTCAGAATGTGTTAGAAAATTATCAAATCTTGTAGCATAATTTTTGTTTTTAAATTTTAAGAATCTTTTACAATAGGCAATTACTCTGGTTAATTTTCTAAGAGATGAATATTTCGAAATTATAGAAACCTCACTTATTTCTTTTACTACTGTGTTGCATGCTGCTACCGATTTTCTCTCCTCTAGATTAGTTTCTTTAATTTCCCTTCTATTATAATTAATTTCTTTATTTTTCAGCCAACTAGGTCCCTGTTTCCACAACTCTAGGTTAGCGCACTCGTAAGGATAAACGCCGCGCGATGCGCTGTCTGCGGGATTATCACCGGACTGGACGTGCGACCACTGACTATTCTCCGTTACGGTAAGTATTTCAGACACTCTATTGCCGACGAAGGTCTGCCAGCGGCTCGGGTGGCTGCTCAACCAGGCGAGCACCACTGTCGAGTCAGTCCAGGCATGTATGTTTTCCTTACAGATACTCAAGGTGTCGGAAACTTCACGCAAAAGTTTTGAAAGCAGCACAGAGCCACATAACTCCAAACGAGGTATGGACACCTGTTTGACAGGGGCCACCTTGGTCTTGGCTGCAACTAGACTAACATGAACGTGACCATTGGCATCAATACACCGAACATAGACAACGGCTGCGTAAGCAACATTAGAGGCATCAGAGAATCCGTGTAACTCTAGTAAGACGTCAAGTTGACTCGTGTGAATCCATCGTGGCAGACGGAATTCCCTAAGACAATTAAGGTTGTTTCTATAACTAAGCCATTCCTTTACCAGGTGATCTGGAAGTTCATCGTCCCATTCGGATCCTGCTAACCACAGGCGTTGAATAAACACCTTGGCTGTTACTATCACCGGCGCGAGCCAGCCGAGAGGATCAAATAAACGAGCAATGTCAGATATCACTTTACGCTTTGTTATGGGAGTTTCGGGCGGAGGAAGTTGGACAGTATATCTAAATTCATCTAAATGTCTATCATAATTTAACCCTAAAATCTTCGTAAGTTTATCTATTTTGAATTCTAAGTTGTCCTGCCTAGCAGTCTCCTCGGTTATTTTGGATAACAATTCCGAATTGCTGCTGGACCACTTCTGAAGTTCGAACCCCCCACGACCTAGTAATTCGTTTAATTGGTGATAAATTCGTTCACCTTCAGCTACCGATTGACAACCCGTCAACAAGTCGTCTACATAAAAAGACGTAAGGACTCGTTCTGCTACGAGAGGAAAATCCTTTCCCTCGTCCCGAGCTAGTTGCTGCAAAGATCGGACGGCCAGGTAAGGAGCAGAAGAAGTTCCAAAAGTAACACGCAACAACCGAATGTGCTTCCATTCACCATCTGGATTGTCACGCCACAAAATACGCTGATAATCAGCATCTTCATCTGCAACCTTGACCTGTCGGTACATTTTAATAATGTCTGCAACTAAACTTATGGGATGACATCGCCACCGCATAATGGTTTGACGCAAATCAGGTTGTAGGGTTGGGCCAACCATTAATTCTTTATTTAATGATACTCCATTATGGCCTGAACATGATGCGTCGAAGACGACCCTAACCTTGGTGGTGCTTTTATCCTCACGCACCACCGCATGGTGTGGTAGGTAGCACGCATCATTACCTAATTCTATCTGAGGAACAACTTCAGCATGTCCCAGTTGAATATATTCGTTAACAACAGCACTATACTGTGTTCTAAGTTCCGGATCCTTCAATAATCTATTCTCTAGGTTGATAAAGCGCCTACGGGCAATGACCTCTGACCCCCCAAACGTGCAACTGGGCGAATCGGTTTTGAATGGTAGTTTTACAACATATCTCCCAGCTGCGTCGCGTTTGGTGGTCTTACAGTAGAACTCCTCACATTCTTGTTCTTCTTCAGTCAAGATAACACTACGAACTGAGGGCTCTGACTCCAACTCCCAAAACTTACGCAAAAGGTCATTGACATCCGCTGACTGTACTACAGTATGATAACATACTGGCCTAGAGATTGCCGACGATGGGATCTCACCAGACAAGATCCAGCCTAATTTAGTTTTCTGGGCGACTGGTGATCCCCGCGGACCCTTAACTAAACCATCCATTAAAACTGCACCGACTACACGCGTGCTCAGCAGTAAATCTATCTTACCGGGTGTGTCAAAAGTCGGATCAGCTAATTATAAGGACGAGAACGAAGCCGATATCTGTACGATCTTCTTCTCAGGAAGATGGGATGTAAGTTTGTTCAATACATAGGCATCGACATACAAAACAAAAGTAGGATCTAGACGTGACTGTAGTTTTAAATGAACTATCCACTTTGAGGGCATTGAGTTTCCCTCGTCATCGCCTAGTCGAAATATGTCGGTGTTTGCCGGTTTTTTCCTCAATCCGAGCAACTGTACTGCAGCCTCTGTTATAAAAGAGACTTGAGAGCCCTGATCCATCAGAGCTCTTAAAACAAAAGCAGTCCCAGTTCTCGACTCAACGTTGACCAAGGCTGTGGCTAACAGACCGTGGTTGTGAACATCCGCAAAACAACAAATGGGTTTAGTCTCACTTTGACTGGAAGAGGTAGCTGCATTAGCAGCCACCACCTTCGTTTCTGCTGAACTATCAACAGTTTCAGCAGCATTGGCAGTTGACTTTGGGTGAAGTAGTGTGTGGTGCTTTTTCTTACAAAGGTGACATTTAGTGTTCTGACGACAAGAATAGACGGAATGGTTTGCTCCTAGACAATTGTAACAAAGCTTACTGACTCGTGCAAGTTCACGACGTTCGTCACAAGTTTTCTTAGCAAATGTTTTACAGTGACATAATTTATGATCTCCAGAACATACTATACAAGTTTGAGAAGCGACATGAAAAGATTTGGCATTATTATCACGAGTATTACTCTGTTTATTGGCTTTAGGATCTAAATACTCCAAGGCTCTAAACCTAGACTCCATAAAACTTTTGAACTCATCAAACGTAGCTATGTCATCATTCGGACTAATTCTTAGTTCCCACAATTTACGGGACTCGGTATCTAACTTTTCCGAGCCTAAGTATACAACAAATGGATCCCAAGTGTTGACATCAATTCCCAGACCGCGTAAACCATGCAAACAATCTACCGTCGTGTCTAACAGCGCCTTAACGTTTGTCGATGATTCCTTATTAATCGGCGATTGATGGATAAGCCGTTTGAGCATACAGTTAACTAAAAACCTTTTGTTGTCAAATCGCTTGTTCAGAATCGACCAACACTCATCATAATTAGACGCGGTCACGGGAATATGTCGAAGCAACTGTTCTGCTTCGCCTGAGAGATGACTCTTTAAATAGTGGAGCTTTTGAACGTCATCCAGTGCCTCATTTTTATGAATCAGCGACTTAAACAAATCACGGAACGTAACCCATTCAGAATAAAGTCCTGAGAACGTAGGCAAACTAATTTGTGGCAATTTTACATTTGAGCTATTTTGATTGGAATGTTTAATACTACTTGTATTAGCACTATTGGACGAACTAGTCTGACACAAGTGCTCCTTTAATTCAGACTTATAGGTCATGTACAAATCTTCAGTTAAATCATAAATTTCTGTCGTAAAATAAACATTCCTTTTTAATTCTTCGTCGGTTGCTTTTTCTATTATACGTCTATGAGTTTCAACAAATTGTTTCCACTGTACTTCTAATGATTCTAATCTCGTTTCAATGTAAGTTTGTGTAAGACGATCCTTAGGTGATTTTTTAAAGTTAATTCTACCTTTTTCTATTATTGCTTTGTTGTTTAATTGCAATTTACTTAAGGATTCCATTGTGTACAACAAAACTACAAAGTTGTAATAACTAAAAACAATTCAACTATCTTAACGCAACCGATGAAAAATTACAAGTTACTGAACAAACCACAAAATTTTTGCAAGTGTTTAGAAAAGGTTTACAAATTGGGCATAGAATTCCCGTCGCAACACCTTATCTGTATTATTATTTATAAGTCTAAAATTACTACTAAATCTTAAAGTCTCTAACACTTGAAATTGCACTACGTTAATCTTCAAAATTCACTGACAAATATTCAAGTCTAAAAAAATAATAACACTGGTTAACTCACAGTTTTGTCTGCCAAACCTCTCAAAGCACGTCGCTGCTGCGAGTGCGTCGTCACGCTGATGTCACTGCTGATACCGCTGCGAGTGTGTCGTCACTGTTTGTGACGTCACTCTCGATGTCGTCGTTGCTGTCTCGTCGCTCTAGGCCCCAAAGGCCTCTGCTGCTGTCACTCTTGACTCGATGCTGGTGGCGCCTTCTGGCGGAGACGGCCGCAAACCTCGTTGCTGCGCTGCCGCTACTGTACACCGCTGATCACCACACTCCGGGGATTTTACAGGCACTTCAAGTCTACTCTTTGTGATATCGTATCCTTAATGCTGAGGTGGGTATAAACAATCTGTAGTGTCGAGTATCGACGATTGACGGACCACTTAGGCACTTAGCAACTGAGGCAAAAATCGAAGTAGCTCTATTGTAATCATACTATTCGGAACCTTATGACTATCACATTAAGACTGTTTTAAAGATTCCTTTAGTATTTTGCTGAGCTTGAGAGATATGTCATTTAAATTTTTGACCTTTTTTATGATTTGACATGACAACAATAGGGGATCGGACTGAGTCAAAAAAATATGATTCTGTTTAGTCCGTCAGTTAGATTATCGAAAAATATTGGATACGTGTTTTTTGTTTTATCCAATTAATAAAAAAATACTAAGATAAACACGTCAAACATAATGAGTGGGGGCTTGTGACGTCACTTGTAGGTAAAAAATATACAGACATGTGACGTTTTCGAGGAGTTCACGATTTTTTGTTTACGTGAAAAAAGAAAAAATATGTAAAAATATTTTTTGAAAATCTATCTGACGGACTATTTGGTTTTTTTGTCCGATCCCCTATTATTATGATTTGACAAGCAAATAATAATGCATATTGCATTGCACTGCACCGTTAACTGACCTCTGGCCTTGAAATAGAAAGCGAAGAAATGATTTTGAAGTGTTCTGTTAAATAATATTCTAAGAATATTTTATTTTGTATATTATATTAGGAAAACACCAACACTATTAGGTACACCTCTGCCTAACCCTTCGGGGATTACAGGCGTGATGCTATGTGTGCTTTTGTTAGTAAAACTAATGGAAGTGATTTATCTCCAATTTAATAAGAAAATCATCGTTTGCTATCTACCAACTAGGAAGTACCCTATATAATATCGCCTTGCGATATGAATATAACATTACGATATGAATATAGCATTACAAACGCGTATGTGTAACTATTTCACGATATAACTTTGCACGATACGATTCATGTACGATATGGCATCAAGCGATATTACGCGTGTACGTCAATATATAGTTTCAGAAAATATATAGATTCGGAATCCGATATCAAATATCGATATATGGTTTCGCTTTCGATTCGATATTGTAAAAAAGCTATATTACCCACTCCTAGTCACTTCACTTTTCGACTCGCGATTCACTTTCGCGATCCGACTCGGTAGGACCAAAATGTTCGGCACTCGTCAACTGCCCGAGGGAATATGTTTAAATAAAACAATTCTGTTCAAAGCAAGTACAAAAAAATTTTTATTCTCGAAACCTTATATCACATCGGCGGAGAATCTTAACACCGCGATTCAGCGAACGACACAAATTGTACAACGCCATCTATCGCGCTTAGTAGGGAAGCTCGCGGTCAAACAGTTAGAGAAATGATTTGTAAACAGTTCGTAGTTAATCACCGCTAAACTTGTGAGTTTGCAAGAAGTTTTTTTGTTTAATTAAATGTTTATGTAATTCTATAAACGGGTTTCGTTTATGAAACAGACAGTCTAACAGCCAGTGGTTTAAAACGTAAAACTTTACTAATTTAATCGTGGAGCATAATTAATTATTTTATCGTAACCCCAAAATCAGCATTATTAACTAATTGACTCTTTTGTACAATAGCTCATTACTGTTATCGTTATTATAAAAGCACTGAATTTCAAATATCGCCTTTTGGTATTCTTATTAAATACTTTTACAACATCCATGTAAAACATATGACTTAAAACTAGCAACCAGTGGGTCTTGGCCGTCAAAAAGTATTCAAATGGACTTTAAAGTTAATAAAAATACAAACAAAAACAAGAATAAATACAAAATTTATAATAATATAAACACTAATAAAATAATTACACAGTTATAATTAACTCCAATATAATATGAGATGAGCCTATTGCCATCAACTCGGCACATAGGTACTGAGAAACTCCTTTTGGAAAATCCCAATAATACTTTTCCCGAATCGGAAATAGAATCCAGGACCTCATGCGCAGCAGTTAAGTAATAAAATACAATAACATTTTGAAATTTCCCTATCGAGATCAGAAGCTTTACGCATAGTTTGTCGCTCAGTCTATTTAATGACAATAGTTTATTATAATACAATATAAGTAGACAGTTTCATCGATTTGGCCTTAGATTATATTAATTATCGAAACGAATATAAACATAATCTTTTATGGAATCTTCATTACCATCTTCCTGCCCTAGGTAGGATGAATCAATGATTTTTTGTTTCTCGTTCACGCAGAAATTATTGAAAGGAGTTTGATGAAATTTTACGGTTACACAGCTTATAACATAATTTTATAGGCGATACATTTTTTAAAGGAACAATACAAAGAATTTACGCGAGTGCCTCTAAAAAGAACTAGCGGACGTCATGCGGTTTCACCCACGTAGTTCTCGTTCCCGTGGAAATACAGCGATTAAAAGTAGCCTACGTCAACCGAGGATAGTGTAGCTTCCCAACGATGATCAAGATGGTCAAGTAGTTTTTAAATTTATTTGTTACATACATAAATACAAATCTTTTCTCTTTAAAATATAGATGAAACATTTTTGTACCAAGTCCGTAAAATTTCTCAAAAAATACATTTAGTGCATTAGTTGACTCTATACATCAAGAACCTCCGCATGAGCGTCAGCTGGTTCACGGAAAATTCTTCGCTGCATGTTGAGGTCGTGATCTCTAGGCCTCTGATTTAATTTACTGCTATAAAACTCATACCATATTTGCCGATTGCTCCTTAACAAAATAAAAATAATGTCTAACGTAAGTGGATTAGAAATAACCAACAAGTATATAATATAGTTAACTACGTGGTTGGAATTGAATAGCATCCTAATAAAATTGTCATACAACAATAAGATGTCACTCAATATAAATATCAAAGTAGCTATATACAAGCGACGCCAGATGTTAGAAGCGGTTTGTACGCGAGAGCTGAAATCACGACATAGAGAAAATACAATGTTAATGAAAAAGAAACAGTTAAGCATAACTGGTAGGATGGTATTTCCATAGAAAATTAACAAAAATATCATACGTCGTACTACAGAAATTTGATTAACTGATGAAGTGAATAAGTATATATTTTCATACTGGAAGGCACATACACGAAAGGCGGTTGTTATTAAAGACACACCCCAACCAAAAACACAAGATTTTAAATATCGCCTTTCGATATTCCTATTAAAAACTTTAACAACATCTATATAAAACATATGACTTATTACTAGCAACCAGTGGGTCTTGGCCGTCAAAAGATAGGAAATTATAAGAATTGTAATTAAATACCAATAATTATTATATAAAACCAACTCAAGTGACTTGCGTAGTAAATTCTGACTAACATTGAGTAAGAAGTTTGTTAAGATAGCATTAAGAAACACATAGTTTCTATAGTTCCGAAATTTGCTCAGAATGCACCACGATGTTCCGCCGTATATCAACGTAGCTAGAGACAGCACAGACACAATAAAGTCGATAGTAACTGTAAATGATAAGCGCCAATCCCAAGTGTAGTCAAAACTTCTTGCAGAGACGTTATTATAAGACGAATTATAATATACGAGTATGACATCATTATTCGATGCATTGTCATAATGTTTATTGGTATCATTATCAGACAAAAACGAATCGAATTTGTCTTCGTAACTCCCTGCAGAGTCATACTGTTCGCTGGTACCATTAGAATACATGGCGAAAGTCACTTCACTGTTTTGATAGATTCACTTTTTGTTCTAACAACTGAGGTTAGAAAAATGATTTGTGAACAGTTCGACGTTAATCACCGCTATACTCACAAATGTATGAAAGTAGTTTTCTTTGAATTTGGCTTAACCCGATAAACGGGTGTCATTTAGGAAATAGGATTTAACAAAGAAACAACAGTCCAGTGCCGTATGCAATGTAAGAGTGGTATTAAAATTTTACAAATCTAATTTTATTGTGAAACACGTTTTATCAGTATTACCAACATCGGCATTATTTTAAATAATTAGCTTCTTTTTTGTGCGATCGCTCATTAAAATAATCTACCTTGTTGGCCTAGTGGTCGTTAGCACGACTGCTTAGCATTTGATCCTGGGTTGAATTTCCGGATCGTACAAAGTATTTTTTTTTTGTTTTCATCAGTTATATATAGGGTTGCGTTAGGCTGCAACTCGCTTAATGTGGAGTGACAATGCGACGTAAGATACTCGCTTAGAAGAAACTTGTGAATTATAAATATAACTGTCAAAATGCGGGCGTAGTATTAGATTTGCCACTGTCTAACCCTTCAGAAAATACAAGCGATAAGTCTATACAGGCTGGTGCCAAACATACGACAATAAATGAAACCACTGGTAGTTCTAGTTCATAGGAACATTATTAATCTATACTAATATTATAAAGCTGAAGAGTTTGTTTGTTTGTTTGTTTGTTTGTTTGAACAGGGTAAACTCTGGAACTACTGGTTGGAATTGAAAAATTCTTTTAGTGTTGGATAGTCCATTTATCGAGGAAGGCTTTAGGCTATATAACATCACGCTACGATCAATAGGAGCGGAGCATAAATGAAAAATGTTGCAAAAACGGGAAAAGATATTCCTTTTTGAGAGCTTTACGTTGCGTGCGCTGCGAAAACAGTTTAAGTTACGTAAATACTATGTATGAAGGAATTGTTCCCCTTTAAAAGTTCTAAAAAAAAGTCCGCGATAGCATATGTTTATCTTTTAAGATTGACTCACTGTAACCATTTTTTAATAATTAAATGTTAGGTTAAAAATAATGGTATTTTGCGAAGCTTATTTAACCCATATGGTATTAATCTATATCTATATAAATGTGTTTGTTAGCACGGAAATTTAATATAGAATATTTGTGCCTTTTACTCTATACAGTTTAAACAAATATCTTAGAAGATATCGCAATGTAAAAACTTTTTTGCAAAAAATAAAACCGACTTCAAAAACACAAAAAAGTGAAAAATAAACTTCACAAGAAAAAGCAGCTTCTGAAGTCGGTGGCAAAGAAAGCGAAATCAAACAAAATGTCACCGACTTCAGAAGCTGCTTTTTCTTGTGAAGTTTATTTTTCACTTTTTTGTGTTTTTCACTTTTTTGTGTTTTTGAAGTCGGTTTTATTTTTTGCAAAAAAGTTTTTTATTTTTCCATTTTTAGTTGTTTCCAAACAAATAATAGGTTTTATTTATCCCCAATAAATGGAACATTACATAATATCTTTCTGTCCAAATCTGGGTGTACACATCTGCGTACCCCCTCAGATCATACAGGCGTGATGTTACGTCATGATGTTGTATAAAAAATAAACATCCAAGCGATTGCAGCAATCACGACAGATTTGCCGTCTATTTTTGAAGAGTTCTATTGTATATCTCCGAAGATCAGGATCAGATCTTCACCAAATTTAAATGGGACCACCTCAGCAGTATACTCTTTGAAATAAAAAAAGAATTTTGAGAATCGGTTCACAAATGGAGGAGAAATCAGGTAACATACATAAAAAAAAAAAAAAAAAAAAATACATACACACGAACATATAACCTCCTCCTTTTTTGAAGTCGGTTAAAAATATACGGGCGACAAAATATTTAGCGAGTGGCAGTCATTCCGTCCGGTGCGGTAGGTGCGTGGGGATTCTGGCCTCTGGGGGCTCCGGAGAAATTCAAAATATTTACTGCACCATAATGTTTACAAGTACAAGGTGTTACTGTATATTAAACAGTAAGAGATATCTATAGTAAATGTCACTTTAATAATATAATCGAAGCCAATCTAAACTAATAGGTATTATAAAGAGGAAAGGTAAGATTTTTTGTTTGTTACGAGTACGATTTAACTCAATTTAATATGTTGGATAGTTGAATTATCGAGAAAGGTTATAAGCAATATTATGTGACGCAGACGAAGTTGTGTGGGTCAGCTAGTCTATCAAATAAATCTTAACAGCAAAATAAAAAAAATGAAAAAAAAACATAAAAACTAAGTAGCATAAAACTGTAAATGAAATACAAATTTGTAAACAAATATTGGTTTACTAACCTTAGGAATAATTTGCACTGATATACGTATGGAAATAAAATGTAACAAACGAATTTAGCAAAGACATTTAGGTAGTTTATTGTCGTATCGTCGTCACCACGACGGTGTTAGCATTTATTTGATAGTTTAAAAATGTTCCTATGAACTAGAACTACCAGTGGTTGTATATTTTTAGGGTTGACTTCCAACCGTACTGTAACTGTATTTTTACATGGAGTGACTCCTTATCTGACCTTCAAATCCCAGTTACTACTGGGTATAGCGACACGCCTTAGTAAGACTGGTTGTCAGAATTTTAGGGACACTGTATACGACTGTCAAAGATGCAATGGTATTTAACGTGCTTTCTAAAGCACGAAGGAATCTCGGTGTGAAAGATGGAGACTCGTCCCAAGTCTAACCTTGGCAAGCACTAAGTATCCTTAAATATCGACCCGAACATCAAAACAATAATTTAATATATTTAATTTAAAATTCTAGGTTTTTACGTTTCAAATTACATTTTTACTAAAAATATATTTAATTAATTGTACATACATAACATCACAAGGCAGAACAGGGCAGGGCAGGCATTTACAAGGCAGATGTGAGTCGTAATGCTGGGAGGGGACGCCCTAGAAAGACATATACTGATCTTATTGGTGCCGTTCTTCTGAAAGGACAGGTGCGTAGTACTCGTAACCGGCGTGCGTGTATGACCAGATGTATGAATGTGGACGAAGCAAAAGGAGTATGTAAAGATCGTAGCAAGTGGCGTTCTGTGGTTTCTGCCTACCCCCATGGGAAAAGGGCGTGAGTTTATGTTTATGTATGTACATAACATCATGCCTGTAATGCCCAAAGGATAGGAGGGATATGGGACTTCTGGACCGACTCTCAAAATGGCCAGTTGCTTTTTAAATTCCCATGTAGCAGGCGCGAGGTTATTGCCATCAACTAGAGAGATCACCGTAACTGCAACTGAAAAATTGCTTACGAAAAAATTTATAACACTTTGTCTGCCCTTTTTTTTTGGCGGCTGGAAAATCATAAAGAAATAACCCCTCCCGCTCTTGGGCAAAGCAAAAGGGAGTGTCAGACTTCTACTGAATAAAAACCACCCATGTTCCTTCTCAGCCCTTCATGTCGAGGCCGCGGTATCTCTTGCGAACAACCCGCAGCCCACTTTGACTGTCCTGAGAATCGAATTCTCATACGCTGCAGTTGTGCTTGCTACCACTAGACCAACGAGGCAGTCGGTTAATTAGTTCTGTACACATGAATCAATATTTTTTTATCTGTAACAGCCAACGTTATTAATTTTTCAAATCGACTTTGGATATAGGACAAAAATATCCTTTTGTTAACACAATAGGATATTTTTAGGGTTGTGTATCGAAATGTTATAAAATAGATACCTACATTTATTACCCATCTAATAAGTTTCTAAACCGCCAAAAAAATTTGAGTCTAAGTCAAACCATTCATTTCAATTAGTCCGAAAGTAGAATTGAATAGCCGATAGAGTAGTTCCGTATGAGAAGAATGGTAATTATACTTCATGGTTACTCTATAAAGGTTTTAATAATAATTTTAAATATATGATATTATTATTATAAAACTTACGTTTCATTCCATTTAGTGACGTATTTAACACACAATAAACAGTTTTTAGTCAAGTCATCATAATAGTAAATGATTATTACTACAACCAAGCAACATGAAATTTATAATAAGTTTTACTCAAATAACCAGTAAATGAATTTACATGTTTATAAATATACATAACATACCATTACATCACGCCTGTAATTCCTGAAGGGTTAGGCAGAGGTGTACCCAACGGTACACCCTCATTTTGACAGTTATATTTAAGACCTTTTTTATAGAGGGCGAGCGTATTGCCATCAATCGGGCACAAATTTAGGCTCCGTGGCTGCTATTGAGAAATTCCTAATGCACCTTCCTAATTCCTTTCACTCAAAAACTATTGAAAGGTGTTTGATGAAATTTTACAATTAAACAGGTTATAACATGCATACGGTATACATTAAAATATAAAGGATTTACAGTGGCATATTAATGATATATTTTTGTACTGATCCAGACAAATTTTCTAAAATAATACATTTATTAGTACTTTTGTCGACTCTATACATCAAGGACCTCCGCATGGGACTCAGCAGGTTCACGAACAATTCTTCGTTGCATGTTAAAGTCATGATCTCTATGCCTCTGATTTAATTTATTTATATAAAACTCATACCATATTTTCCGATTGCTCCTTAACAAAATGAAAATAATGTCTAACACAAGTGGATTGAAATGCTGAAATAATTTTGTAAAAAAGTCAACTACGTTGTTTATATCGAATATATCCCTAACAAAATTGTCATACAACAATAAGATGTCACTCAATATAAATATCAAAGTAGCTATATACAAGCGACGGCAGATGTTAGAAGCGGTTTGTACGCGCGAGTTGAAATCACGACATAGAGAAAATACAATGGTAATGAAAAAGAAACAGTTAAGTATAACTGGTAAAATGGTATTTCCCCAGTAAATTAACAAGAATAACATATTTTTTATTAAATTATTTCGTTCCCTTAAATCGGGTAAACGCACGTACACTTGGGCGCATAAAGAATAGGCGGTTGTTATTAAAGGCACACCCCAACCAAAAACGCTGCATTTCAAATATCGCCTTTTGATATTCTTATTAAATACTTTTACAACATCCATGTAAAACATATGACTTATAACTAGCAACCAGTGGGTCTTGGCCGTCAAAAAGTATTCAAATGGACCATAAAAATAAAGACGACTATCATCTAGATATGTGTTAGGATTGTACACAAAGAGTTGATTGTCTAAATTCTCACTAATATTTAATGATAAGTTTGATAAGATGGCATTAAGAAACACATAGTTTCTATAGTTCCGAAACTGGCTCAGAATGCTCCACGATGTTCCGCCGTATATCAACGTAGCTAGCGTTAGCATAAACACAATAAAGTCAATAATCAACCATTGAGTAACTAATAAGTTCCATTGCAAAGTGTATGCATAACTTCCTGCAGAAATGTCACTGTAAAACGATGCATTAATGACGTCTTCATAACTCGATACATTGTCATTATATTCACTGGTATCATTGTTAGACAAAAACGAATCGAATTTGTCTTCGTAACTCCCTGCAGAGTCATACCGTTCGCTGGTACCAATATAAGACATGGTTAAAGTCAGTACACAGTTTTGATATTCACTTTTGCTTCTTACAACTGAGGTAAGATAAATTATTTGTGAACAGTTTGACGTCAATCACCGCTATACCCACAATATGATGGTACTTTTCTTAGGATATGGTTAAACTTAAAAAACGGGTGTCACTTATGAAATCGGATCTAACAGTCAAACAACAGGGCAGTGCAGTATGAAATGTAACAGTGATAATGTTTTAATTTTACAAAACTAAGTATGAAGCACGTTTTATCACTATTCCAATATCAGCATTAGTCGCTTATTATTATCGCTCGTTATAATAATCTACCGACTGCTTATCATTTGGTCCTGGGTTGAATTTAAGGTTCGAACGAAGTGTTTTTTGTTATCATTAGCTAAATAGGCTTGCGTTTGACTGCACTCCTTTTTTTTGCGAGTGTAGGAAATCAGCAAATGACACCTCCCGCTCTGAGTGGAGTAGAAGGTGGTGTCAGATTTCGCCTGACTAAAAACCACCCATGTTCCTTCTTAGCCTTTTGTGTCCAGGGCCGCGGTATCTCTTCGAACAACCCGCAGCCCCGGTGACTGCAACACCTCACCGCATGATGTGGCTTAAGATGCTTTGCTTAGAAGACACTGATTGACTGAAATTTTTAACATATCCAAAATATTTGGTCAAGGACCTAAAAAGCAGCAGGTTTGTTCAACAAAAGCTAAAAACTAAACAAATTAATGCAATAATGGTCGTGTGTTTTTCTATCAATCGGAAGCTTCTCAGTAGCTACTCCTTAGCTATAAGGAGTCTGGATTTGAGTCTGGTTGATGACATAAATCTTGTACCCTATTTCGTAGGATTTAAACACATATCTTTCGAGTTGTGGGTAAAGTTTTAGATTTGCCTCTGCTTAACCCCTCGAGAAGGCACAAGATGTAGCTAAATTGCTGATTTCTATAGGAAGCGGCTCACTGTCTGACCTTTATATTTCAGTTAGTACTGGGTAATACGACACCCCGCGGTATGTTGAATTGGCAGGATTTTGGGTCACTGCTTAACTGTTACGACTGTCAAAGATGTAACAGTACCTACAACTTAACGTGCTTTCCGAGGCACGGAGGAATGTTGATATGATTGATGGAAGCCAATCCTCAGAACAACTTTGGCAAGCGATAAGTAACCTTGAAGATCGTACTGTCCATGAATATAATAATTAACAATCATTTAATTTTATTGAATTTTCTAGTTTGCGTCTTCGCGCATTTTTGTAACACAAAAAACGAATCAAGTAGCAAATTTTATTTTACTAAAAATACACTGAATTAGTTTTACATAAATAACATCACGCCTGTAATCCCGGAAGGATTAGGCAGAGGTGTAAACCCACATTTTACAGTTATGTTTATAATTAACATGTAATAGGGTGCGAGCTTATTGCTATCAACTGGGCATACATCTAGACTCCGTGCCTAGTGCTAAAAAAAATCCTGATGTAAAAACAAAATAACACTTTGCCCGAGCTGAGAGTCGAATTCTAATGCTCAGCAGCCGCGCTTGCTACCACTAGACCAACGCGGCAGTCGGTTAATTAGTTCTGTACGCATTAATCAGTATTTTTTTATCTGTAACACAGCCAACGTTATTAATTTAATAAATCGACAAGATATTTACAGGGTTTTGTATTAAAAGGCACATTTGACTGTCAAGTAAGGTAATTGAATTGAATTGTAGTTTCGTATGGAGTGGAATCGGAAAGAAACTTCATGGTTACTCTTTTAAAATGTTCTACAATGTTTTATTAATATAATTATCATACTAATTATTCTAAAATTTCGTGGACAGTGTTTAGTTAAGTCACATCGTACATAAATATCAGCAGGCATATAGGCAAACATATAATTTTAATCGTAAATGATTAAAACATTACATTTTAAAGTAAATAAAAATACAAACGAAAAATAGTAAAAAGGTTTTACTTGAATAACTACAACATTAATATACACACTAAATAAAACATAAAATACATAACATTACATCATACCTGTAGTATCCAAAGTGTTGGACTAAGGTGTACCTAACATTACACCCACCTTTTGCCAGTTATAATTATTTCTATTCAAAATAAAACAGGTTTGAAAATTCTAACGCTAAGAATTTGCCTATCGGGATCAGTAGCTTCTCGCATATTTTTTCGTTCAGTTTATTTAATGGCAACAATTTATTATAATACAATAATAAGTAGACAGTTTCATCGATTTGGCCTCAGATATCAAAACGAACATAACTATACATACTCTTATACAAATAATTATCGTTAGTCAAAACACCCACAGAAATCATCCATGGAATCTTTATCATCATCTTTCTGCCCTTAGCAGGATGGTACAATAGAAGTTTGTTTCTATTTGAAAACTACTGAAAGGAGTTTGATGGAACTATGCGCTCACAAAGGAGACTGTCCATCGAGTACGAGTAGCACAAAGGGTCATGGAGCGAGTCATGCTCGGCATAACTCTCTTAGATCGAGTGCATAACACCAAAATCCGCCATCGGACGAAAGTCTACAATATCGGGGACCGAGCGGTGCACCTCAAGTGGACTTGGGCAGGACATCTGTCTAGGCGCGGAGATGGCCGATGGAGCAAAACTTTGACCGAGTGGTGGCCAAGGTTAGGCCAAAGAAACCAGGGCCGTCCTAAAGCTCGTTGGGTTGACGATATCGTGAAAGTCTCCGGAAACACGTGGATAAGATACGCACAGAACCGGGAAGTGTGACGGAAAAAAGGGGAGGCCTATACTTAGCAGTGGGTGATTCCGGGCTGATATGATGATGATACAATTAAACAGGCTATGACATAGAATTTAACAATAAAAAAAGAATATTAAATCTCTATACATCAAGAACCTCCGCATGGGACTCAGCCGGTTCACGGACAATTCTTCACTGCATGTTAAGGTCGTGATCTCTATGCCTCTGATTTAATTTATTTATATAAAATTCATACCATATTTTCCGATTGCTCCTTAATAAAATGAAAATAATGTCTAACATAAGAGGATTGAAAGAAACAAATAGTTTAATAAAGAACTCAACTACGAAGTTTATATGGAATATCTCCAAAATAAAATTGTTATAAAGCAATAAAATATCACTCAATATAAATATCAATGTAGCTATATACAAACGACTCCAGATGTTAGAAGCGGTTTGTACACGAGAGTTGAAATCACGACATAGAGAAAATACAATGGTAATGAAAAAGAAACAGTTAAGCATAACTGGTAAAATGTTATTTCCCCAGTAAAATAACAAGAATAACATATATTTTACTAAAGTATTTCGATCACTTATTGAATTGGGTAAACTCACGTACTCTTGAGCGAATAATGAATAGGCGGCTGTTATTAAAGGCACAGCCCAACCAAAAACACTGCATTTCAAATATCGCCTTTCGATATTCCTATTAAAAACTTTTACAACATCCCCGTAAAACATGTGACTTATAACTAGCAACCAGTGTGTCTTGGCCGTCGAGAAGTATTCACATAGATATACAAGTATACCATACCAATATTGACCTAAGGAAATATAAAACACAAAGCATAAGAGGTTATATAAATTCTGAAATATAGTGCGTAAAAAGTTTGATAAAATGGCATTAAGTAACACATAGTTTCTATAGTTCCGAAACTTGCTCAGAATGCACCACGATGTTCCGCCGTATATCAACGTAGCTAGCGTTAGCACAGACACAATGAAGTCAATAGTAAACTCTTGAGTAAATGATAAGCGCCAATCCCAGGTGTAGGCAAAACTTCCTGCAGAGACGTTATTATAAGCAGAATTATGATATATCATTATGTCTTCGTACATAGATACATTGTCATAATGTTCACTAGAAAACCAAATTTAATTTGTCTTCATAACTCCTTGCAAAGTCATACTGGTCGCTGGTATCATTATCAGACATGGCAAAAGTCACTTCACAGTTTTGAAAGATTCACTTTTTGTTCTAACAATTATTGAGGTTAGAGAAATGATTTGTGAATAGTTCGACGTTAATCACTGCTACACTCACAAATGTATGAAAGTTTTTTTGTTTATTTAAATGTTTATTTAATTCTATAAACGGGTGTCGTTTATGAAATAGACAGTCTAACAGTCAGTGGTTTAAAACGTAAAACTTTACTAATTTAATCGTGGAGCATAATTAATTATTTTATCGTAACCCCAAAATCAGCATTATTAACTAATTGACTCTTTTGTACAATAGCTCATTACTGTTATCGTTATTATAAAATCGGCTGCGTTCATCTAGTGATCGTAGGTTGGACAAATAGGGATGTTTCCTGACTAAAAAATGTGATTCTAATTAGTCCATCTGTTAGATTATCGAAAAATATTGAATACGTATTTTTTGTTCAATCAAATCAATAAAAATTGAGGAAGATAAAACACGTCAAATATTTGAGTGGGGCTTGTGACGTCACAGACCGCTAAAAAATGTCATACAAATGTCTTAGAATATAGCGTCACACGAGTTTTCAAAGGACTGTCTCGTTTTCATTGTTTGTTTACGTGAAAAAAGAAAAACTATGTGTCCAATATTTTTTGGAAATCTATCTGACGGACTAATTAGGTTTTGTTAACTACCCTATTGGTATAATGGTTTCCTACCAGGGTTTTTCTCTGTTGCAGTTTGGTTCAGTTGCGTAGTTGATGGCATTAGGCTCGCCTCGTATTACATGGGACCTAAGCGAAATTGGCGAAATGAGAGTGTACTTTAGGATCAGGAAGAGGCCTTACCCTTTCGCTGTAACAGGTGTTATGTTATGTTATTATAATCACCGCTGCTTTCCGAGAGAACAGTGTTGGCCGGTGGCTCAGAGGTGGCGGCCTCTAAGTACGTGCATTAAGTCGTGGGTTCAAACCCAGGCAAGGCGCATTACTTTATGTTATTTATTTCATCACCACTGCTCTCAAAAACTGTGAAGGAAAACGTCGTGAGGAAACTGGCATGTCCTAGAATCAAAAATTCGAAGACATGTGGCATCTACCAACCCGCACTGGGCCCGCGTGGTGGATTATAGCCAAGTCCCTTTCATAGAGAGGAGGCCTGGGTCCTAGCATTGGGAACGTTATAGGCTGATGATGATTATAATCACCACACCTACTATCACAAAATACCTGCGAACCGACGACGGTCCCGTACAAACTTTTATACACTTGGGAGCAAATAAATCGAGCCACTTCCTTTTTCACGCATTATGGTAATTATTTTTGGTATTATGGAACGCATCGATTCGAAACATATATCGCCTAAAAGGGTATTTAATAACCTTTACAAAGAGGGTAGTTAGTTGTCAAAATTTCATTTTTTTTTTATTTAAATTAAAGTTTAAAGGGTAGAATAAAATTATCGCATTTAATTTGCTTATGACATTTTTATTGTACTCTGTTAAGAAAAGATTAAATTTGAGGTTTTTGTTAATCATACCCATATTACTTGTTATTGTTGTCTTTATCTGTGTCTGTGTAATCAAAATAACCTGATAAAATGGATACTACACCGACGGAAGCTGCCCAAGTTGTAGCTTTACTTGAGGTTGGACACGGACAACGTGAAGTGGCACGCAGACTTCATTTGAGTCGTTCAAAGGTACAGCGGGTATACCGCAGGTATCTGGAGACTGGTGCTTTTGTTCGGCGACCTGGAACTGGCCGACCACGGGCAACAACAGAACGTGACGACCGCTTTATTGCAACCAATTCGTTGCGCGACCGTGGACTTAATGCTGTTCAGCTACAGCAAGCGTTACGTGACGTTCGAGGAGTCTCAATCAGTAGGTGGACAGTGAGACGAAGACTAAAAGAACGAAATTTAACATCACACAAACCAGCAACTGGCCCAAAATTGACTGTAGCTCATCGCCGATCTCGCTTGGAGTTTGCTCGAGAACACATTAATTGGACGTTAGAAGACTGGAGGTCAGTTTTGTTTTCTGACGAGTCAAGAATCTGTCTTTTTAGCAATGACGGGAGAAACCGAGTGTATAGACGTCCTGGTGAAAGATTTGCCCAATGTTGCATTCGAGAAACTGTGAGTTTTGGTGGTGGTTCTTGTATGGTGTGGGGAGGAATTTCTCTAGACGGAAAAACGGAACTTGTCTTCGTCGACCCCGCCAACGATGGCAGTGGTAGACGTGGATTAACAGCTGACCGATACATAACTGACATTCTTGAAAACCACGTAATGCCGTATGCTGGTTTTGTCGGAGAAAATTTCTTGTTTATGCATGACAATGCGAGACCTCATACCGCGCAGATCGTTACGGAATACTTGTCTGCGATCGGGATTCAACAAATGGTATGGCCAGCACGAAGTCCCGATTTGAACCCGATCGAACACCTATGGGACGAGCTAAAACGGAGAGTCCGAGCCAGGGTTCCCGCTGTTTCATCCATTCCCGAGCTTAAAGTCGCTGTGCTTGAAGAGTGGGAGAACATACCACAATATGTCATCGTAACGCTGATCAGATCGATGACTAATAGGCTACAAGAATGTATCAGGGCACGGGGGGGTAATACCAGTTATTAAGAATATTTTTTTTGCAATAATTTTGTTTTTTATTGTTTTTATGGACTGTTTTAGCCCTACTAAATTTTCTATCAAAATTACCATTTTTCTTGCAGAGCCAATAATTTATCATTCAATAAGGTTATTATTCAATAATTTACCCTCATTGTAAAGGTTATTAACTAAACTTTTAGGCGATATATAGTTCGAATTGATACGTTCCATATTACCAAAAATATTTACCATTTTACGTGAAAAAAGGTAGTGGCTCGATTTATTTGCTCCCAAGTGTAGTTGATCGTTTGTCACTTGCAAAATGAACTGCCGCACTCAGAGAGCTTTAATGATTACTTAGGCCATCACTTAGTAAAGGTTTTGACAGTTTTGTCATACAAAATTATGTCAAACCTTTACTAAGTGACGGCTTAAGTAATCATTAAATATCTTTGAGTACCGCAGTGAGTGAAGGTTTTGTATGTCAAACCTTTACTACTGACTGTGGTACTCAGAGATATTTAATGATTACTTAAGCTGTCACTTAGTAAAGATTTGACACACAATACCTTCACTAACTGCGGTACTCAGAGCTATTAAATAATTACTTATGCCGGGGCACTAAGTAAAGATTTGACATACTTTTGTATGACAAAACTGTCAAAATCTTTACTAAGCGATGGCTTAAGTAAACATTGAACGTCTCTGAGTGCGACAGTAAGTTACGACTTAAGTAATCATTCAATATCTCTGAAGTTCATGAAACCCTTAAGAAAAACTAAGTTAACTGCTGAAGGACTACACAGGTCATACAGGTCACACAGGTTTTAGACTGAAAATGTCAACGACAGCTTAGATCTTTTTGTGCATGCAGAAGAAAAACCTTTGCCTATAACACTTCCTGCGTTCATCTTTGCCTGTTTTTTGCCTGTGTTGTATTGTGGGTAAGTTCTTTAAGATACACCGCAATAGGGATGTTTACTGACTAAATAAATAAAATGTGATTCCAATTAGTCCGTCTGTTTGATTTTCGAAAAATATTGGATACGTATTTTTTGTTTTATCAAATCAATAAAAAATGACGAAGATAAAACGCGCCAAAGATTTGAGTGGGGGGTTGTGAGGTCACTCACCGGTAAATAATGTCTTAGAATATGACGCCACATAAGTTTTGGTGTCCAATATTTTTTGGAAATCTATCTGACGGACTAATTAGATTTATTTAGTTAACTACCACCCTATTAGAAGATTTTATTGTGTTATCACTTGCTTTTAATAACAAAATACTGCCATTTTTTTGTTGACATTGATATTTTGTGATGTGGCTGGGTGGTTTCCTTGGTCGACAAGATTTTTTTATAACCATGATCTTTCTACGCTTGTATCTTGGGGTCGACGCAAAAATGAAAACATAATCAATCAATATAAAAAGGCTTGTGTTTAAACACCGCCCAAAAAAGTAACTATTTCGCAACCAAAAAAATTCTAAACGGTTACAAAAATGGATTAATGGTCACCAAATACGTCGAACGTACGTCGCCTAAAGCAAAAGCTTTTTCAACGCGCGCTCGCTTCGCTCGCATATTAAATAACACTAATATCTTCTGTCCCCGAAATGCCGGGCCTCCGCCGGCCTCCTTCGTCGGCCTACGGCCCGGTGCCCATGCCGCCCCTAAAAATTGGTAGTAATATTAATCTTTGAGTTGGATAGAATTTGGTGACCGTTGATCCATCTTAGGAACCAAAAATTTTATTTGGTGCCTAGGCTTAGAGTCTTAAAAATATTTTTGGTGGCCGTCTAAATTATACCCATATAAAAATGGCTGCATTACAAGGAAACGCACGTAAAACTTCAATAAATAATTAAATCCTTTTCTACATTGTGTATTTCGATGATAATTTTCATTTCATCGTCTGCCTACCCTTTTACGAACCTATGTTGGGGTCGGCTTCCAGTCTAATCGGATGCAGCTAAATACCAGTATTTTACATGCAGCGACTGTATAACTGACCTCCACAACCCAATTAATGCTAGTTAATACGATTCTCCGTATGGTGTCGGACGTAAAGAATAGCACCATCCCATATCTTCCCGTGGGTGACGTAAGAGACGACTAAGGGACTACCAGAGAATGGGCAGCAGCGTTCTCTGTGCCTTTGTAACAACCATACTGCGATCGTCAACCCGCCTGCCAAGCGTGGCGATTATGGCAAATCCCCCCCTTCTGGGGGAAGTCTATGTCCAGCAGTGGACGTCTTTTGGCTGAGATGATGATAATGATGATGAATACGATTCTCCTGAGAAGACTGTTGTCTGACTTTCAGGTTACTGAAACTAAACTTTTTTTCAAATTTGTCTTTGTATTAGTCTTTTGTATTGAAAAATATGTCTTTGCATGTTTTTTGGTCAGACATAAAAGCAAAAATGCGTATAGCATACCCAAAAACCATTAAAAAAATTGAACTTGATCGCAATCCAGTACCACAGAAGTGGAATCTTGGATATTCGCCAATTCGGCAATAGCATTTACTACTGTTTTATTTCACTACGTGGTTGCAAGGCCGTGTTATTTTTTCGTATTGGGGCCACCCGCAATTCATAAAAGTGACTGATAACTGCATCAGGGTTATCATTCTCCTCTTACTTAATCAACATCGTTTGACCTTGGGTCAGGTTAGCCTGATATCTGACATCTATCTCGCAAGGACCACCGCCTCCCGGGGCTGCTGTACTGTTCGAAAGAGATAACGTGGTCCTGGAACAAAGGGCTAAGAAGGAGGCTGCGGGTTGTTCGCAAGAGATACCGCGGCCTCAACATGAAGGGCTAAGAAGTAACATGGGTGGTTTTTAGTCAGTAGAAGTCTGACACTCCCATTTGCTCTGCCCAAGAGCAGGAAGGGTTATTTGATGATTTTCCACCCGCCAAAAAGCCAAAAAAAATAAGCCGTCCACTGCTGGACATAGGCCCCCCCAGTGTGGCCACATTGACCGGTTCCATGCGTCTCGCATTCTACGTAACCTTCATCCTTCAACCTTCGTCTGCTGTCCACCTAGAGGAAGGCCTTTTTTTTGGAGAATACGGGCAGATGTTTGGCCCACAGCCCACTGTTGTTTAAGGTGAATGCTCCAACTAGCCCGCGAAATTCAATTTTTTTTACGTTTTTTGCAATTTGCAAAAACGTAAGAAAATTTGAATTTCGCGGGATGGTTGGAGCATTCACCTTAAAGGGGATACTAATGAGCCTGAAGTACCTACAACTTAGCTTGCTGATAGAAACTTCGAGGGTGTAATCTGTAAGTGCTACCTAGATCTATTACCAATTTTATAGTTATTTATATTGCTATGATTTTGGTTAGCAAGTATACAGAAAAAATGTTTCAGTGACGGTGTGTAGCTATCTCTTTTTTTATTATTAATAATACTCTACTGTTTGATAATGTTAATGCCATAAAATTTTAATCAGTGCCTAACAAAAGTAGTATAGTTACGTTGCAGAAACTAGTTGCTATAAATATTTAAGTAGGCGCTTCATAATTACATAGACGCTTTCGCTTTGTTTCGTAATAAGTATTGGATTCAAGCTTTCAATTATTTAGAGATGTAGTTTAATCAACTAAATCCATAACTATGAAAATACTTGCGACCTATATTATTATTTATATAATAAATTAAATAGTTTCAACTGAGGCTTTAGCAAATGGCTGCGACTAAGAAGGAACATGGGTGGTTTTTAGTCAGTAGAAGTCTGACACTCCCTCTGCCCAAGAGCGGGAGGGTTATTTGATGATATTACACCCGCGAAAAATAAAAAAAATTGGTTGATTGGTTGGTTTTGTAATTGGTGTCTTTACGATTACAATGCATAGAAATAAACTGTTATGGACTTTCTTTTCTCAATTTTTGCAGCTGTTCACAAAACTCAGAGAGAATACTCGCAGTTATTTTTCATTAAAAGTTTTCAACTAACTGTTCGTGATTGGTTTCTGTGTAAGTTTCTGTAGTAAAGATTTATTTTAATGCTAGCTGATGAAAAAAACTTGACAAATTATATACTAAAACAGTCCTCGAGAAAAGTGGTCCTCGAGGAAGGTTTTAGTATATAATTTCCATTGGTGAAAACAACATGAAAATCAGTGCAGTGGTTTTTGAATTTATCGCGAACAAAATCAAAATCAAAAGTCATTTATTCAAGCTAGGCTGATAATCAGCACTTTTCGAACGTCAAAATTTACTTTACTTTACTCATTTACAAGTGACAGTCCCCCAAAACGCCCACCCTTCGACACTTCCTAGTGTTTTTTGCTGGAAAGAAGAAGTGGCGGAACAAACTCCCCAGCAACACATCTGTCTGTTTGGTTAGAAGAACCAGACTCGATACAATAGAAAGGTGTAACTTATAATAACGATTGACTACAAATCAAAAATAAAAATGTATATAATAATAAAAACATAAAAAAAGACATAACATGTCAGTAAACTAATTTTGGAGAAAGAACATAAATAACAAACATTGTCTTGTGTTCAACTCAGCGACCAACTATTCTTATCATTTAAGTTGTCGTTAATGGAATAGTAAGCTTTTAAACAAAGATTAGATTTTACTTTGGCTTTAAATGCATTAAATGGCAAGTCTAGAAAAGAAGATGGCAGTTTGTTATAAAATGTTATACCGAGCCCTACAAATGAATTATGAACTTTGTGAACAGACAGACAGACAGACCTGCGAAGACTTTGTTTTATAATATATTGTATTAGTGATAACTTTCACCTATTATTAAGTGTATTTTCACGAAGATTACGTATAATCTTGACTATTACACATTACAAGATAGCAATCATCATCTGCCTAGCTTTTCCCAACTATGTAAGGGTCGGCTTCCAGTCTAACCGAATGCAGCTGAATACCAGTATTTAACATGGAGCGGCTGCCTATCTGACCTCCACAACCCAGTTAATACTAGGAAATACGATACTCTTTGGTAAGACTGGATGTCAGAATTTCAAGTCACTGACTACCTGTAACGACTGCCAAAGATCTATATATGGCAGCCAGGACCAACAGCTTAACGTGCTTTCCGAGGCACGGAGGAAACTCGGTACGTCGGGCGGTCACTCATCCACAGGCCGACCTAGGCAAGCACAGCTTTACCTAAAGATCGACCCGACTGGCAGTTCGTATTGAGCCACGAGCTAGCAATACATAACTTAAAGTTTCGCTTTAATAATAATATCAGGGTTTAACCGTCCCATTGCTGGGAAATGGCGTTTATTTCTAGTTGCCACTACTGACTTTGTCAACATTGGCAGAAAGTGCGAATGAAATTTCCAACTGTTGCTACTGGCGACATTATCATTTTGCCTAGCCTTTTCTCAACTATGTTTGGGTCGGCATCCATTCTAACTGGATGCAGCTGATTATCTTTATTTTACATGGAGTGACTGCTCTGACCTCTACGACCCAGTTAGCGCTGGGTCCTTTGGTAAGACTGGTTGTCAGTATTTCGGATCGCTGACTACTTTAGCGATTACAATTATCAAAAATCTACAAATGACAGCCGGGACTAACTGCTTCTAAGATGGGCAAAGCGTTATTGAATTATTCTATCAGGAATAGGGATGTTTACTGACTTTAAAAAAATATGATTCTAATTAGTCCGTCTGTTAGATTATCGAAAAATATTGGATACGTATTTTTTGTTTTATAAAATCAATAAAAAATGACGAAGATAAAACGCGTCAAAGATTTGAGTGGGAGGTTGTGACGTCACTCACCAGTAAAAAATGTCGAAGGTAAAATATGACGTCACACGACTTTTCAAAGCACTGTATCGTCTTCATTGTTTGTTTACGTGAAAAAAGAAAAAATACGCGTCCAATATTTTTTGGAAATCTATCTGACGGAATAATTAGATTTTGTTTGTTAACTTCCCTATTGCTCTAGAGCAGGCACGGATGCTGAATTAAAGCCCGGTTGATAGCAATAAGCTCACCCTTTATGGGTGTAGTATAGTTGTACACCTCTGCCTTTCCTCAATGATTACAGGCGTGATGTTATGTATGAGAAGTAGGTACCTGTAAAACCAAGAAGGTAATTGATTTGACTACCCGTCACCTTCAATCGTAGAACCTCTAGGTAGGTAACATAATTGCATTTTGTGGTCAGAAATGTTGCTTCCAATTTTGTTTGTATCACCCAGCATGGTAGAATAAAATAATGTAATGTATAATGTCTTAATAAAAACTGCCACTCGGGTCAATGTTTAGGTTAAACCACGCTTGTCTAGGTTGGTCTGTGGATGGGTGACCATCCATTACATACCGAGTTTCCTTCGTGCCTCGGAAAACACGTTAAGCCGTTTGGTCCCGGCTGTCATAATAGATCTTTGGCAGTTGTTATAACGAGAGCTGAAAGTTTGACGGTTGCTCCATGTAAAATACTGGTATTCATCTGCATCCGGTTAGACTGGAAGCCGACCCCAACATAGTCGAGAAAAGGCTAGGCAAAATGATGATTATAATCGAAATAGCCCAGTCCCAAACCTACATGGTGTATCTACAGACTCGAATGGTAATTATGTATAGGACACTTGGCAAAGTTCAAATGAGAATTTCTCGTGGAATAACGAACCCACTAAAAACATAACTTGTAAAAACCAACTCTCGCAACTCAGTTCTGCTACCTTAAAAAGTTGTGAGATCCAGACACTCTCTTTTGCTCTGTCGAAGAGCGGGAGGGGTTATTTGATGATTTTCGTCACGCCAAAAACAAAAAAAAAGGGTTCCGTATCATTGTAGTAGATATTGATAAATTTTCCATGTTATTTTAGCACCATAGACTTCTTATAGGTTTCCCTGTAATCTATAAGTGTTGAACTAATTTCTGTATTTTTAGGCTCAGTAGTTTCGGAGATAGGGGGGGGGGGTATGGTCGAACAGACAGACAGACGGACATACAGACACACGAGTGATCCTATAAGGTAACGTCCGTTTTTTTCTTTCGAGGTTCGGAACCCTAAAAAGAGATAAAAGGAATCTTCTGTCTTAAGTTATTACTTAGTTAGCTAACCTTGCAACATCTTATAGTGACCATATCAATATTTAAAATCTTTTATGTTTGAAATAAATAGATTGACTTGACCATCCAGTCTTACCAAAGAGTATCGTATTACCTAGTATTAACTGGGTTGTGGAGGTCAGATAGGCAGTCGCTCCATGGAAAATACTGGTACTCAGCTGCATCCGGTTAGACTGGAAGCCGACCTCAACATAGTTGGGAAAAGGCTAGGCATATGATGATGACTTAACCATCGCATGAAAACACAAAGTATCTCACAAGTAATACATATTTTATTAAATAGATTGTTAGTGGGTCCCCCCCCCCCCTCATACAAATATTTTATTGGCTGTTTAATACAAAAGTGCCACAGAGGGCCACTAGGGCGAGTAACGCCACTGCTTGATACTGTGTATCTATTTATAAAATTCACTTTGAAATGTTTGCGTTCATCACTTTAAGTATTCGCTCAAACATCTTCGACTTTATCGCAAGTTTCCTTACTGCCATACAAAACTCAACCTTATAGCAAGTCTATTAGCCCAGTCGATACATTTGGATTCCGATCCTGTTCACAGATGCCTGTTTCCTGTAGCACTTACAGTGAATTCTACCTAGGTGGTCAGGATAAAGGCTGGATGAGCTATGGAATTGGTATGCCAAGTGGATTTAGTCTGAAGGAAGCGTGTGTACGGGAAATTGATGATTCTAGGCTTAAAATAAATGGAGGAAGGTTGATCCCGTCGGGGCTGCGGGTTGTACGAAAGAGATACCGTGGCCTCGGACAAGGGCTAAGAAGGTACATTGGTGGTTTTTAGTCAGTAGAAGTCTGCCACTCCCTACCGCTCTGCCCAGAGCGGGAGGAGTCATTTGATGATCATTTCCCATCCCAAAAAAAAGGAGGTTGATATGTCTTGTCTGTACTATAGGTTTCTACAAAACAGAGACTTGACAAATACATAACATAACATCACGCCTGTAATCCCCAAAGGGTTAGGCAGAGGTGTATCCACTAGTACACCCACATTTCGCCAGTTATTTTTAAGTCTCATGTTATTATAGGAGGCGAGCCTAATGCCATTAACCGGACATTTATTTCAGACTTCGTGGCTGCTACTGAGAAATTTTTGATGGACCTAATAACACTTTCGACTTAAGAATCGAATCCAGGACCTTATGCACAGCAGTCGCGCGTGCGACCACTAGACCCACGAGGCGAACACTAGTAAAATAAAGAAACTAAACTTATTACTTACTAACTACGTCTTGGTTAAATGGGATAAGCCCGCCACACTATTCCCAAACCACTGTAACTCCTGTTAGCCAGAATCAACAGCGGTGACCACAAGAAAAGCGCCGAGGCAATGAAGCTCGAGAAGTCCCAGAAAAACGATTTTACTGTCTTGGATCCCGCAACGAAATTAATCAGAAAATAATAGTGGAGGAGTAGGACAAACATAATTTCCACTTCCCTCCATATCAGCAGGAGACAGAACAGAACAAGGCCAATAGACACACATGGACGTATACAACTGGGATAAGCCCAATTGCCTAGCACCACGGATATTTTTGACAAATATATATAACTGGGTCCTAAGTTGTGAGCAGTTGAAAATGCTTGAACGCAAAAAAATATACTTAACGTTTTGGATTGAATTTTTTTAACCATTTCAAGAGTTATTTTTGCACGAAACACTAATTAAATATTTTTCTAAAATAAAAGTAGGAGCTTAAGTTACGCCTTGTAACATAATAAAGCAGCATGTCAGTAAAAGTTCTGTCAAAATTGGACCAGCCGTTTCGGAGATTAGCCGGAACAAACAGACAGACAAAAATTGAACGAAATGTGTTTCTGTTATAAGTGACGTGTATATTTTCGTATACATTTACTGAATATCTGATCTGTTATTTTAATGTTAAAAATAGAAACTGCAATTTTATTTATTTGTACTTATATTATTAAACGTGTAAAAGAGCACTCCACTCACCAATCTTATTCTTTTTAAAAAGAAATCCAAACGGCAGGAAGGAAACGAAACAGAAAAAGGAATGAAAGAATTCACTTTAATGAACTAAAAATAAACAACTTAAACATCCGTGCCACATCATGACAGATAGAGCGAATCGCACGAGTTGTTAGGGTGTATCCACACTAGTGATACAACATGTCTTAAAGCATAATTCAATAGAGAGAATTTATCAATGATGTACACGTTCTCAATCTGGACACATCCATTTTTTTTGGAGTGTGTGAAATCATCAAATGACTCCCGCTCTGGGCAGAGCAGAAGGGAGTGTCAAACTTCTACTGACTAAAAACCACCCATGTTCCTTTTTAGCCCTTTGTTTCCGGGGCTGTGGTATCTCTTTCAAATAACCCGCAGCTACGACAGATCTGGACAAACCCACGTGATCTGGACACACAGTCAACTACACGTTAGCTACGAAACCTGCCTTTAATTCTAGCCTTCACTTATTTGAACCGCTCGGGTCGATCCTCAAGTTAGGCCGTGCTTGCCTAGGTTCCGTGTATGAGCGACAATCCATTACATATTGATTTACCTCCATGCGTAAAATAGATCTTTGCCAGTAGTTATAGTAGTCCCGAAAGTCTGACAACCAGACTTACCCAGGGGTATCGTATTACCCAGTACAAACTGGGTTTTGGAGGTCAGATAGGCAGTCGCTTTATGTAAAATTGGAAGCCGGCCTTACGAATTCGGATAAGGCTAAGCAGAAGTTGATGATATGCAATTTTTTACGTCAACTTTAATCTAGTTAAAATTTATCGCCCGTGTGTAGGCACATACACAGGTTACAAAGGGACTGGCTGTGGGTCGAACCCGGAGGTCGTGTTAAACAGTAGCACACGCGACCGCTGGAACAATGAGACAGAAGAATACAAGTGTTGTTCAGCACAGCACAGGCAGTGGCGGATAAAGCATGCGCGGGGCCCGTAGCAAATCCTATCGCGGGCCCTTAATCTGCCAGAGACGGTACAACCGACAGTATGAGCGAAGCGAATTGGAAACTAATAGTGTTCCGCCTGGGCTAGGTCAGGCGCGGTTGCAGCCAACGATTTGGGGGGGAGGTCATATATGGCACGGCACTGAGGTTACCCTGATCCCGATCAACTTTAAACCTAACGCGATAAAGTTGAAAATCTAAAAGAAAGACAAATTTTAATAGCTTATTGTGCTGCCGTCTGTACGTTAAACACAAAACAGAGAACTCCCAAGCCCTCTTCAATCCATCAACATACAAAACACTTAAACAAATCGCCACTTTCAAAGATGCATCAATCAAATCTAATATACCTAATCTGAATGCCGACACGTCCGCGCGATCCGCGGCCCATCACACGAGTGTCGTTTCCTTGTAATACGAAAACAATCGTATCCCTTCCGCGCGACCGACACGACGCATGCGCTATGATTACCATACAATGTGTGCGTGCGTGGACGCATCAATGGCGCGGGATTTGAGGGTGGCCATGTTTTTAGTGTATTTTTGTTTTATTAATGGGGTTTTCTGGATGATTTCGTGGGATTGGTGCCTGGTTCATGGCTATAAACTCTCTCCCTATACTTAAACCATAACTGGCGAAATATGAAAGTACTGTTATGTACACCTCTGTGTAAGTCTTCGGGGAATAAAGACGTGATGTTATGTTATGTGACTTCACATTGTAGATTTTTATAAAATTGATTTTCAGAAAAATACATTCTTTTTCTTTCTGCTCCGTTAATCTGGTGAAAAAAGTTTTACCTCAGCTGTTATTTCCAGATTCTTTCAAACTGTCGTTAGATATTTTTCTGTAGGTCAATTGTGTGTCTTAGACTCTTGGCTAAGTAAACATCATAATAATAGAATGAAGGATAACAATCTTGCTAGCCTTGTTTTTTTTTTTTTGGGGGGGGTGGGAAATCATAAAATAATAAATAAATATATCTTATATAAACCCGCTCTTGGGCAGGGCGAAATTGAGTGTCAGACTTCTACTGACTAAAAACCACCTATGTTCATTCTTAGCCCTTTATGTCGAGGCCGCGGTATATTTTTCGAACAACCCGCAGCTCCAAGGGGGGGCGCCGGCCCTGGCCCTTCCATGTTGCTGACATCTCTTTGAGGGGCGCTTGGAACACGAACGCGCCGTCGACACGGCCTGTCGTCGTCATCAGACGGACGGACGGCGAGCTAGCCCATTACTCACCGTCCACAGGCCCGCGTCTACGGTGACCGGAAGCCATCACGTGGCCACCGACGCCCGGAGCGTCTCCCGCGGCGGCTGGGACGAGAGGGATCCCTCTGACGTTCCGCCACCTCCTTCGCTAGCATCACTGCTTCGCAGAAGGAGGCGCCGCGCCGGGGCGTCCCATTCCCTCTCGCCCCGGACCATGGCTTGCACCAGGGCCGGACGCGAGAAGTCGCCGTCGCCGATCGCCGCTACGAAAACACGGCGGGAATTTTGCTGGCCTCAAAGTCAAAATAGCGATCTTGCGAAATAAATGAGGAAAAAACGTTTAAAAGGAAAATGGGAAGAAATACGTACAACCAATTAAGCTAAACAAAACCAGTTAATACGGATCTCTCATTGTACAAAAAACCTATACAAAACGACGCCATATTATACCGAAAATGTATAGCTTGGTCTGTCGCTGTGTCTATATCAGTTCCATTTCCTCAATTCGCCATTAATTTATATAGGACGCTTTTCTAATTATCTCAACGCTCACTCTAAGACCAGTGATTGTGCCACGTGTCAACTCCCTGCGGATTATATCTTCACAAATTGTGGGAAGGTAGGTGGAGGTCAATTACTTAGAGATGGCACTTTAAGATGGAGTGTTTGAGTTGTGAGACTGGGTCGGTATAAGGTAGCTACAATATGTTTGTTTACGGGAATTTTGATGTTCTCTCTTATTGATTAGCTTTAGGAACAGTCGAACAAGTTAAGTAAACCGGCAGAAATCTTTATAAATCTAGTACACTGAAAGTACTGATTGCAATTTTGTTTGGCTTTAAGCGACTGATGTCAAACGCTGTATTGTTTGACATCATCATACGGTGCGGTATCCACCTGACTGCCATGACTCTCTGCGGCCTCCGCAGTAGAGCTTTATTCTGGGAAGACAGGGACTGCGCCCACACTGGGGTTCCGCAGAGCGCCACCGGGCAAAAAACCCCCGTGTATAGCCGTCGGCAGACCACGTTTGGTCCGCCCAGGTTCGGCAAAAGGCGACTGAGGGCAGACGCCGTGCTGATCAGATTCGGCGCAAGCTGAGCAGAGTGGTCGCGGAAGACCCACCTCCGATCCAGAATCAGGCCCAAGTATTTCATGCTAGCCCGTACCGGTATCGTTGCACCACCGATGGTGAAGTGTGCACCAGCCGGGGGCCTCCGGCTCCGGCAAGAAATACCAGCGCCTCCGTCTTCTCCGTCTCCGTCTTCGTCTTCTTGAGACCCAGTGCCTCGATTCGTTTCAAGTGACACTGAAAACGGCCAGGGCTCTGTTTAAAAAAAGCTAACAATCCGTCGAGTCCGACATGTTTATGTCAAGAAATGACAGTATCAAACCGTCGATTTATACAAAATATCTTTAGTTGTAGTCATAAAAGATGTAAAATCGTAAAAGTGTGTCAAAAAACACCATGGTCAAAAAATAATATCATCAAAATAAATAGGTTAAAAAAAATTAGAACCCCTTGATGAATTCTAAAAATATTAAGTATAAGTACACTCCCATTCCTGGGCAGCATTTGGACCAATTCTCATATATTATAAAGATGAGCAATCTCCTTTGTAACACAAAGTTATATTTTCACGTGAATATAGGTCGCGGCAAATAATACAGCTGCTATACAGCTCTATAATCTGTCCACAAAATCACTTACAGCACAGTCACTGTACCATAGACAGCGATGCCCATCGGTCACTCACCCCGCCCTCTGTTTATACATCGTTCACCTCACAAACGCATTGCATTGCACATTGCACGGATGCCTCAGATATTTGTTAGCTCATAGCCTGCTTGCTCCTTTTTTGTGTCTGGGCTCAACATAACTGTCATTTGTTTCGACCTAGGTGGTTAGGAATGCTTGCAGTTTGAAATATTCGTATAGAAGGAGCTCGTGAATAAATGACAGCCAGTTAGGTTGATCTTCAGGTTAAGCCGTGCTTGTTTAGGTGGATCCGTGGATGGGTGACCCTTATTATGTACCATGTTGCCTCCGTGTCTCGAAAAGGACGGTAACCCGTTACTCACGGGCTTACGGCTGTCAATTGCAGATATTTGACAGTCGTTACAAGTAGTAAGTGGCCCGAAAATCTGACAGCTAGTCTTACCAAGGTGTACCCAGTGCTAACTGGGCTGTAAAGATCAGATAGGCAGTCACTCCTTTATCAGTAGCAGCCACGGAGTCCGGATGAAAGAAAGAAAGAAAGAAAATTGTGTTTATTTGGCCAAAAATCCTAAAAAATTAACAAAACAAATTCAAAATAATTCAAATTAATAATGCCAAAAGGGCCTCAGCTCAGCATAATGCCAGATGGCAACACATGTAAGCCTGGTGAATGGCAATAGGCTCGCCCCTATTACATGGAAGTTAAACATTATTGTCGATATCTGAGTGTTATTTTAGGTACAACACAGCCTTACTCATCGGGGATTACAGGCTTGATGTTACATTATGTGATGTGTCCATAATCTACATAAAGAAATATGACCTGGACCCAATCAATACATGGTACACGGTAAAACTCTGATGAGTTTATGTTTGCACCAACTTGTTGTAATGTAAGTTTACTATGAATTGATAATTAAATAAAAATACACGTACCTACAAACACTAAAAAAAAATAAGTATAGGCTTCTAAAAGGCCACACACAACTAAGTCCACAAACATAATCAGGTACCAAATACCAATAGCTGGCGGGCCATAGGAAGTAGATCAACATTTGCAAACGATTCTGGTTTCTTTTAACATGCCAACAAGCTTTACATTCAATTACATAAATTACAGATGTTGAACACACAAGACAAGCTAATAAAACTGTATTTAATTAAGTAATGAAAGCAAAAGTTTTTGTATGGAAACTTTTTTTGCACACTTCCTTCCTAGACTTCTATAACTAGTAATTAAATTAATAACACAAATACATATGTATAATTAACACGAGAAGGCAAAAACTTTCAGTTCCAAACATAATTAGCATACACTATTACATAAAAACAAGCAAAAATACACGACCATAAATAAAATGTCAAAATAAAAGTTTCGAATTTCAATTTGCTAATAAATTGTGTTTTATTTTCTCTAAGTTTTATGTGAACATCAAAGTCACCGGCGAAATGCTAGACTGATAACAGTAATGTTTTATTTAATTAATTGCCAGACGAAAGGCTAACTTAAGACATGCTTAGCTTACGCTATGCCAGTGTCGTATCGTATTATACCTGGTAAATGGTTCTTCTTGGTATGGGAACATGCTGTAGTTGTTTATTATTCGAATAACGTAAAATGTATATTATGTAAGACAAGGATGGTTGCATTATTATAGTGAATTTCGACTTTATAATTTCTTCTGTAAAATGCTCGATTAATAATTTTGTTAACATCGCATGGCATTTGATTGTTATGCTTTCACGATATTCATAGTATTTTAATGTCTAGATAAAATTGGATTTAACACAGTTTACTTTCAACTGCGAATTTGTGGCATATCAATACTATACACGGATAAAATAAGGAGTGGTTACATTTATATTATTAGTATTCAGCTACAGTTAAACTTTAAACCGACCTCAGAATATTCAGTCAGACATTGATGATGGCATAGCATAACCTAAATATAAACAAATCAAAATAAATCTCAATTTGGCCGAACTTCCTAATAAAATGGATGTTGGCAATAATTTTTGCGACCAACTTTCTACAAGAGCGGTTCCGCTGTCCAAATTAATTAATTTTATTTATCTGACTAGTGTAATCAGGTGAGTTTTGTTATAATTAATAGCATCATCATTAACAAATGGTTAATTTCTACCTACTACAAGTTATAATACAAGTTTGGCAGTGCCTCGGGCGTTAAATATTTTGCTATATCGAATATATTATATTCTGCTCATTCATTAATGTTTAGGATTAATTATGGTATAGTTACTTAGAGCATAAATTCTCTCGGATTAAAATAGGTATGAATTATTGGATTTTTTTTTCTGTTTCGTATAAAAACAGTGCCTAATGGTTGTAAACAGGGACTGAAAGCGGTTATGGTTAAAGGTGTACCTCAAAAATATACCGGTACCGGTTTAAAATAAAGGTTGAGCTATACCGGTACCTTTATAAATAAAGGTTGGGCTAAACCGTTATTTAACCCTTACACGATTTCGGTACCGAAATGCATGCGAGAAGGCGCGGGCCCGCGTGCGCGCGGTCGGACACGTTAGAACCTGTATAGTTTGTGTACATTTTGTTTGCTACTCTTTTACTTAGCTGTTTGCTTGTTGCCGACTGTGTGCCGCTTAATACGTTTTTATTTTGGCGAGCGTTGATCGTTCATCACCGTAATAAATATTATATTTATTATTAATACAATGGGAAGAAAGCGTAGAAACGCAGCTTACGCATTTTTTTCATATTCAAAGGAAAATAACGCCTCTACTTGCCTAGTTATTTAAAAAAGGTAAACAAAGAAAGTACCCAAGCAGCAAAATTGTCCTATAGTAATCGACTTATAAGACTAACCCTTTTTTGTTCTTTGTGATTACCTACACTAGAAAAGTACCAACATACCATACTTCAGGTGACCACGTCCACAGCCGGCAGTTACCACGTCATAATCATAAACTGTAATTTTCCTATAATTTTCTAATTTTCCTACACCTGGGACACAGGACAGAAGAGGGAATGGGCTATAATCCACCACGCGTGCCCAGTGCGGGCTGGCAATGTTACATGTCTTTGAATTTTTGGTTTTAGGACATGCATGCATGCATGAAAAGAGTGGTGATTAAATAAATTACATAAAGTAAAGCGCCTGCCTGGGTTCGAACCCACAACACGTAAGTCGGGGCTCCCAATAGTGGGTCACTACTGCTCTGTTACCACATACCATCCGGTAAAAAATTGTCACAAGATTAATTGTACTTATATAAATAGACAAATGATTGACATGAACTAATCATTTTTGACATGTTACACCACAAACATTACTTTCTACGTCAATAGGAGACAGCTCTAACATTACTAATTAATTCTAACTAGCTTATAATTTTGTCGCAATTTGTTATGTTAATTGCACACGAAAATATCAAGTTACAATTGGCAGGCTTCTATTGGTCTGTAAAAATATTGTATAATTAATACTTTCTAGAGAGAAGTAGAAGCAATAAAATTAGTCATCATCATCATCAGCCTATAATGTTCCCACTGCAGGGACTCAGGCCTCTCTCTAGGAAAGGGATGGGCTATAATCCACCACGCGGGCCCAGTGGGGGTTGGTAAATGTCACATATCTTCGATTTTTTTGGTTCTATCTATATACCGTTTCCTCACGATGTTTTCCTACACCGCGCACCGTTTTGAGAGCAGCGTGAAAAATAAATTAGACAATGTAATGCACGTACCTGGGATCGAACCCACGACTTACTGTACGTAAGTCGAGGCCGCAACCACTGGGCCACCACTACTCTCAAAAAAGTTAGTAAATCAGTAAAAACTAGTTTTTCCAGCAAGTCTTTTACAAATTACGATGTATGGGGCAAGTATTGTAACTTTTCACTAGGTTATCATACATTTCGCGATTCGTTAGCTAGGCAATTAATAACTTACGTATACAAATTAATTGTTGTCTGATATATGATGTTAATAATTTATTATTTCCGTGAAACTAGAAAGGAAAGGACTGAGATAATATGTAAATCAGTTAGGTACCGCAGATATAGCGGGACGAAGTTTTTTATACTCGCACAGCTGTTCTGTTTGTTAAGGGCAAGTTTTAAATTTAACTTTGATATTCAGACAACAGACGTAATCTATAGGTACCTACGAGTACTAATATCTCCAAATGAAAGTAGCGACCATTGGCTTAAGGTGCTTTTTGAGGCACCCATAGAGGAAAGTTGGTATGTAATTGATGATGGCACCCATGCACGGACCAACACAGACAATCGCAGCTTAACTTGAAAATGAGAACAGCTGACATTTTTTAGCCAGGAACTCATAAATGCATGTCGAAGCCCGTAACGCTTTTCCCAAACGAACTCAAAGAAAGCTAAAATCAACAGAGACAACCACCAGAAAAACGCTGAGACTACGAAGCTTGAAAAAGTTCCAAAATGCCTCCACATCAGCAGAACAAGGCCAATGAGTACTAAGGGACGTATACAACTGGGATAAGCCCATTTGTCCAGCACCACGTATAAATACTACCATTCATAATTATGTATGTTAGTCTGTAAGGTAAATGTTATGTTATGTTAGTTACGAAAACAGTATCATTCCCCTTAACAACTATGCAAATCACATCGAAGACAACCTATTATTTCACAGTAATATTATTTTGATTAACTCGCCGTACGATTTGTCTCTATCAATTTCTAATTAAAGGTTAATGCTCATAATTAAATGTCTTGTTTGACAAGATGGAGGTTCGGAGGAATCATTAATTTAGACTTGACTGGAAGGAAAGTAGATGGCAAGTCGTATGTTTTTTTATATAATTGGACTTTGGTTGGGATTTATAAGAGCTCGTGGCTTAATAAGAACTGCTACTCGGGTCGATCTTTAGGTAAAGCTGTGCTTGCCTAGGTCGGTCTGTGGATGGGTGACTGCCCGACATATCGAGTTTCCTCCGTGCCTCGGAAAGCACGTTAAGCTGTTGGTCCCGGCTGCCATATATAGATCTTTGGCAGTCGATACAGGTAATCAGTGACCTGAAATTCTGACATCCAGGCTTACCAAAGAGTATCTATTACCTAGTATTAACTGGGTTGTGGAGGTCAGATGGGCAGTCGCTCCATGTAAAATACTGGTATTCAGCTGCATCCGGTTAGACTGGAAGCCGACCCCAACATAGTTGGGAAAAGGCTAAGCAGATGATGATGATGGTTGGGATTTATTTGACTGCGAATTTTGTGGTTATCGGTTGTCGTGATATGGATATGCGATGAGTAGGAAGGAGGAAAGTCTTCAATATGAATGTGTATGAGTATAAGCGTAGAGGAAGCACAAAGAGATGTTAGAAGGTCTGGTTATATGGCTAGAAAGGAGGTGACTGCTGAAATCAGTGTCATTCCTAGGGGTCAACAATACAGCAAGCCAGCAAGCAAGGCGAGTAGACTGTTCAGAAACCCTTAAAATCATGAAGAGTAGTAGTAGGTTATTTAGTTGATGACCGTTAGGGTAGACGAGTTCTTGAGTGGAGACAGCGAATCTGCAAGCCTAAGGTCAGACGCCCTTAGGCTTGGTGAAGTTGGGTTCGCAAGGTGACTAGCTGGAACTAAAAGAGTGCTGTCGCAAAAGGAGTTGAGTGGTATGCGATTTATTAGGCCTATGTCCAGGGGTGGATTGCTGTAAAGATGATGAAAAGACGTAAATACGACATAATTATTCGGGGCTTCGGGTTGTTCGAAAGAGGTACTGCGGCCCCGGACATAAAGGGCTAAGTAGGAACATGAGTGGTTTTTATTCAGAAGATGTCTGACACTCTCTTTCGCTCCACCCAGAGCAGGATGAGTCCCACCCTCGAAAGAAAAAGACACATAATTATTCGTTTTTTTGGAATATCTCAGTAGCAGTCCGTAGTCTGGGTTTGGTGTCCTATTGATGGCTAGGCTTAGCCATATTACATAGGATTCGATCATAACTAGCGAAATGTGGGTGTGCTGTAAAGTAGGTATGTACACCTTTTTTTATGGGCCCCTTCCATGATGCTGACATCTCTTGAGGCGCGCGTGGTACAGGAACGCGCCATCGACACGGCCTGTCGTCATCATAAGACGGACGGACGGCGAGCTAGCCCATTACTTCCCGTCCACAGGCCCGCGTCTATGGTGGCCGGAAGCCATCACGTTTCCAGGTATGTACACCTTTGCCTACCCTTTTGTGGCTAAGGCGTGATATGACATTATGCTAGTTCATTAATCGTAAATTATAATTGTTAATTGGCTATAAAACATGGATTACATACAGCACTCAATATGTCAAGGTTTTCATAGGATGACGTACTTTCTAACGGTTACGGCAACCGTATGCACGTGGGTTTGCAACCAAACCAATGGCGTTATTTATGGGAGCTTTACTTTATTAGGTTTATTAGTGAACGAGTTTATTGTTAACTAATTCGGGCCACAGAAATTTCAAAAACACAATTGAAGGAGTGTTTTGGCCATTATCTAAAACTTAAAAAAAAATTAAGATAACATTTTTTTTGGAGTGTGGGAAATCATCAAATGACTCTTCCCGTTCTGGGCAGAGCAGTAGGAGTGTCAGACTTCTACTGACTAAAATCCACCCATGTCCCTTCTTAGCCCTTTGTATAGAGACCGCGGTATCTCTTTCGAACAACCCGCAGCCTCGACGTGATATTAAGATGGCCTTAGAGAGACGTCAAGAGTGGACGATTTTGCTGCTGATTTTTTAAAAGATTCATTTTTCTTTATATCCTTTCAAGACCGTAGCTCAAAGCGCTATGCGAATTTTGAAAAATGTGCTCAATGTCGTCTCATTAAAGTTTTTCAAATAACTGGGCTCCTCTCAATAGGGTAGTTAACAAAAAAAATCTAATTAGTCCGTCAGATAGATTTCCAAAAAATATTGGACACGTAATTTTTGTTCTTTTTTTACGTAAACAAACAATAAAGACGATACAGAGCTTTGAAAACTCGTGTGACGTCATGTTACATATTGAGACATTAGTATGACATTTTTTACCGGTAAGTGACGTCACAACCCCCACTCAAATCTTTGACGCGTTTTATCTTCGTCAATTTTTATTGATTTGATAAAACAAAAAATACGTATCCAATATTTTTCGATAATCTAACAGACGGACTAATTAGAATATTATTTTTTTTAGTCAGTAAACATCATTATTATAGGGATCGACAGAGTATGCCACGCAGACCCTATGCGGGCTAATCATGTCTTCGAATTTTAGGTTCTAGAATTGTCTGTATCTTCACGTTTTTGTATGCCGTTGCCAAATGTTAAGTAGACTCAATTTAGATAGTCGTCGACACGCTAAAGCAGTGGTGATGAGGTTACTTAACTTGGACTATAACCGAATAAAGTAACAGCCTGAATTCGAACCAAAGACCTACAATTCATAACACACGGTAATTTTGTCTGGCCCACACTGTGTAGTATAAATCGTAACAAGCATGAAAACCTTTTCTATCTATTGACAAAATAATACATAATTTTCCCCAACAAATATTCATATCGGCGCCTAAAGCTCCAAAGACCTCATATTTGTCCATTAAGGAAAAATATACAAGCAATACACTTCTGAACATCCAATTAACAGATCCTTCGCTCTTTGTAAGAAAGAAATAACTTTGCTAAAAGTAAAAAGATAAAACCAAAAGGAAAAATAAAAGGTAGGTACTTACTTACTTAGTATAAGAAAGTTAAAATATGAAATATTTCATCTGAATAATGACAGCCATCTAATTAGGAAGGTTTTATTTGAAGGGAGTTTTGTTTTTATTTCATTATTACCCACCGTTGGCAAAATAAAGAAGTACTCGTAGTTACGTGGTTCACTAATGTTTCACCAAAACTTTTCGTACCTATTTCACAAACAACTTTTTCTGCATTTTTTTTTATTATTCTATATTGTACGAGACGGGATGGCCCAATTCCCGAGCTGGCTTTGCTCACTCTTGAATCTTAAATTTTTATTTTAAATAATTTAATATTACCCGTGACTTCACTAATATGACTGCAGTGAAAGCACTTTACAATGCGTTGGTGCGAAGTAACTTGGAAACTAGTGCTATCATCTGGAATCCTTATGAGGTGAAGTATTCGCAGATACTGGAAAAAATGCAGAATAAATTTACCCGATACTTGTACTTGAGGCAGTTTGGGGTTTACCCTTTCTATCCACTTATGTATCCAACTCTCTTTGTGATAGGGATGGTTGGGTACTATAAGTTGGACGTAAGGCGAAACCTAGCTCTTGCAAAATATGTTTTTATGGTTTTTCGTGGAATGCTAAATAATCCACAAATATTGGAATCGTTGGGATTGGTCGTTCCAAACAGGAGACTACGGTTGGGACCGAGAGAGGGGATTTTTAAAATTCCAGCATTCCGTACAAACTTGTTAAAGTTTGCGCCAGTGATTCGTGCAATGAGAACACTGAATAGTGTGTCTCGGTGTTTGGACGTATTTTCTTGTCCTTTGGCGGAATTCCAGAGGGTGACACTTAGTATGTTGTCCACTGTGTAATTTGTATTTCTACCCAGACCCGTTACTTGGGACTGGACTATTAGTAATTTATGGCTACTTTTGTTAGCTTGGGTCTTATCTGTTAAAACAAATGTATGTGTTAAAGAGTAAATAAATAAATACATAAATATTTCCCCTTTCCCCATTTAATGAGTTTAGTTTCTAAGAAATAGCGTAATAGATCAATATGTAAAAAAAAAAAACATTTTAAAGGTAAAAAACCTTTGAAATGTTTTTTTTTTTCGAGACTGATGACATGAATATAAAATGGAATAGTAATATCTATATCTTCTATCTATACATATAATAAATCTGTAGAGAAATCGTTTTTGTACATCGAAAATATTTAAAAAAAAAATTGTCAGGGTATTAAAGTATAACCAACAGAACACATTTCCAGCATTTTTGGAATTTTTGTCTGTTTGTCTGTTTGTCTGTTTATCTGTTTGTCTGTTTCGATGACTAAGCATCACGTCAAATTTACAAAACGAATGTAGCTAACTTTTATACATAAATATTGTGCGTAACTTGGGCTATTACTTAGTCTTTGTTTCATCGTAATCGGTGCTCTCTATCAAAAGATATATGAATTTATAGTTTTCAAGAAGAACTTATCGTTATGGTCAAGAATGAGACAAGCAACGACATCTATTGAACGAATATGGTACTTATTACTAAATGCCTTCACAAGATAACTTTAAAAAAGTTATGATAGCAAAAGGTACGTAGATATAAGTCTAAATGACGCTGCTTTCAAAATCTACATAGCCTAAACCTTATAGTGTTTGATCGCTCTTTTTTAGCAGTTTATCTTCGTCTTCGACAGATGGCGTTATTCATTTGATGTCATTTTCTGAACCGCGATGATAGTAAACATACACACATTATGTTTCGTGAATAGTCAACAAATAAAATTTTACCAATTACACAGTATTAAAATACTATTTTTTTTTAAACTAAATTAAAATTAGATAAAACCCACGACATATTTTTTTATGTACCGTGTGGGAATCGAACCTGCGACACGCAGTGCTACTGTTAATCGTCCAGCCATTGCGCCAACCATGTCGTCATATAGATGTGGTGTGTTGTTAGCCCTATGTGTCGAGGCCGCGGTATCTCTTTCGAACAGCCCGCAGCCCCAACGGGCGTCGGTCCTTGGGGGCCCCTTCAATGTTGCTGACATCTCTTTGAGACGCGCGTGGAACACGAACGCGCCTCCATCGTCATAGGACGGACGAACGATTAACTAGCCCGTTACTCACCGTTCACAGGCCTGCGCCTACGGTGGCCGGAAGCCATCACGTGGCCCCCGATGCCCGGAGAGTCTCCCGCGGCGGCTGGGACGAGAGGTTGTCTCCCTCTCACGTTCCGCCACCTCTTTCGCTAGCATTACTGCTTCGCAGAAGGAGGTGGCGGCCATTTCAGATTCGATGTCCTAGATTCGGTACAGGTACCCTCTCGAAACACCCTCTAATCCCCCCTTTTTTTTGTGGTTCGTAAATTATCAAATGACTCATCCCGCTCTGGGCGGAGCGGAAGAAAGTGTCAGACTTCTACTGACTAAAAACCACCCACGTTCCTTATTAGCCCTTTGTGTTTCGGGGCCGTGGTATCTCTTGCGGACAACCCTCAGCCCCGGCAGACGTCCCTTTGGGGCCCCTTAATTGTTGCTGACATATCTTTGAGGCGCGCGTGGAACACGAACGCGCCAACGACAATCTGTCTGCCTGTCGACTATAATGTACCTGTTTCAAATTTCTTCAAGATCCGTTCGGCCGTTCTGACGTGGTTGATTAACAAACACCCATCCATCTAAACTTTAGTATGAGACATAGTCAGTACTTTGCATTACTCTCTTCTTATTTTCTACAGCGTCAGTAAGTTAACGCAGGGCAATGATTTAATGTACTTTTATTTAAGCGACGCATTTTAGTTTCCGACAAGCACGCGAACGGAGTCGCGGGCACAGCTAGTTTTATAATAAAATTGTTTGTCAATAAAAAAAACATGAAATGACCAATAAGAAGTAACGATCAACAGGATAACTACGTATGAAATAAAAGTTTGTAAATTAATTTTCGTTACTTATATTGACAGGACACAATGTTTCTGTATTTAATGCATCGTGTTAAATGTTCCTAAAAAAAGTTCACTATAAAATTGAATTTTAGATTACATAAGTAAGGTTTCGATAAACATGTTTGCCAATAACTAGACTTAAGCATTCCTAAACACATTAAACAGACACAAAAAACGAATCCTCAAACAAATTCAATAGTCCTTTGTTCAGCATCAGACCAGTAATTAAGTTATCGTTACAATTCCCAGTAACTATCGTCTGCGAGAACAATCTCACATAAAGCCAATTTCAATGTGCTATTAGAGCATGAACTTAGGAGTGGCAGGGTTCTAGGAAAGACTTTGCAGAGTTAATGACTTTGTTGTGTGGTGCATTGGAATCTCTTTCATCGTTTGCTTTGTCAGATACATTTAATTAGTGAACTTGATTAAGTTACCTACTACATACTTTGTTGGTTCACGGCTACACATTAAGTTATTTTTATCCAATATAACTTGACCTTGTTTTGTATGAGCTTCTTGTGCAATGAGAGATCAGTTTAATCAAGGTTTGTGTAGCTGGATTGGTCGTTGTACGTACAAACATAATGTTTTCACTGCTCTTCTTTCCTTTTCGTGTGGTTAGTGAAGTCTTGGTGTCCTTGAGAAATATCTCACAGGTAGTCTGGTTCAACAGCAGTTATACATAGATAGAAAACATTCTTTAGTTATATTTTGCGTTTCGCCTAATAACCTATAATTATAATAACATAACCTATAATAACATATAATTGGGAATCAAACGAGCTTACCTGTTAAGCGAAGTCTTGATTCTAATTTTATGAGTGACAATCTGGAACATAATTTATTAGACAAGTAGTATTTCTACACACACTTACTAAACATCGCGAATTTTAGAAACAAAAAATAAATATTTTTTAAACAGGTATCATTTTACCAAGCTTCTCGTACTGGCCACCCCAAGCGTCACTTTTTTTAGAGATTGAAGGATTGGGAACAAACTCTGTTTTGGTGCAGATTTGTTCCACATACTTACATTTATTGTTTTCCTGGTTTTATTGAATTAGGTTGATTAATTATTGCAGCTTTGGGGCTGTTAGCTAGTGGTGGGTGGGTAATTATGTTCCAGATTGTCACTCATAAAATTAGAAAATTTATTAGACAAGTAGATGTTCAGAGTTTGCTGCAATAATTTGAATTAGTTTAATAATAACAAACTACAACATGTTCTGTTTTATTTACTGTGTATTTTAATAATCTTAATGAACATAGTATTTGACTATTAATATGTCAATGTTAATATAATCAGTATAGTTATTAACTTATTTATTTCTAATTAATATTTTTAAGTAAGAATATATCAACATAAGGGTATAATCAATAATTTAAGTTTTCTTAATTAGCATTATATTATTATATGGTTGGTGATAATCAATAACATAAGTATTCTTAATTATTTTCTCTAAGTAGGAATATATCAACATAGGGTATAATTGACAATTTCAGTTTTCTTAATTAGCATTCTTAATAGTTGAAGAACCAATCATAATAAGGCAGTCAATGACTTTTTTTAAAGTATTTTTAATATGACTAATATTGAACTGGTGTTCATCAACAAAAGAGGTGAACTTAATTATTAATTTTAATAATTAGGTGTGGTGCCTAGGCCTACTAATCAACAATGAAGCCTAATTATTATTATTTTAATCAACATTATGTTACTGTTTACCGGTTGTTAAGCACAGATAATGCAAAGTTTTCTGGGGGTGAATCTTCACATAAGGGTAAGTTATAATATTTAGCAAATGTTTTTGAATTGTTGGTCCATCCAGCTGCCTTTCTTATGGTGTCAATATTGATGCCAGCTCTTTTAGCGCAGGAAGTAGCTGAGTGTCTTGTGCTATGAGAGGTGAATTGTGAGGTATCTATGCCACTTTCTTTCATCATGTTTTTTATCCATCTACTAATAGTTTGGCTGGTAGCTTTCTTATGTGGTTTTTTAAAAGTTATCCAAAGATAGGATTCGTGGTTTCTAAGAGTTTCGGTAAATAAGATGTAATCTTTTAAAGTTTTGGCTGGGCAAATTTTTGGATTTTGTGTAAAAAAAGGCAGGTAGATTTTTGGTTGGGTCTTACTTATGATAGAAGTTTTAACAAGATCAGTTATTTCAATGACAATTTTATCATCATTTATAATAATATTTGGTAATTTAATCAATGTCAATGTCTGAATCCGCTGAGCTGATGCTAGGGCTAGGAGAACAGCTGTTTTCTTTGTCAGTTTTTCTAGAGTGAGGTCTGTGTTGTCAGGCATGGAAGTTAAGAGATTAAATATGTTTGAGGGATTCCATGTTTGTGAGTACCGAGGTAATGCTGGCCTGAGTCTATATACACCTTTAAGAAATCTTGAAACTCTATCATCATTCCCGACTTTTGAACTAATTAGGGTTGATAAGGCTGATCTATCTGAGTTAAGACTGTTGTAACCTACGTTAGTCTCAAACCTCTCTGTAAGGAATTGTATTATCTGTGGTACGGATGCTGTGTAAACACTTAATGCATGAGTTTTACAATAAATCCACCATGCCCTGTATGTAACATTATACTGTTTAAGCGTACCTGTCGAGAGTGAGGATAGCATTATGTCTAATGACTTAGTTGGCAGACCTCTTTGTTGGAATGCTTTCCGCAGAAGACTGCTGCAACCAGGGTAAGATTCGAGCTCAGTGGATGTGTCGTCCTGAAAGGTGATATTAAAAGGTCATCGTCAGGGTGAAATATAATGGGTTCAGATATTTCTAGGCATTTTGCTAAAGGGTACCACGGTTGAGAAGTCCATAGTGGGTAAACTAGAATACCCTTGGCCTTGTCATTCTTAATCTTTTGTAAGCACCTTGTGATAAGGGCAAAAGGGGGAAAAGCATAGAAGAAGGATTTGGACCAGTTTAAAGTGAAAGCATCTATGTTAAATGCATATGGATCTTTCCTCCATGAGACATATTTTTCACATTTATGGTTAATTCTGCTAGCAAACAAATCAATTTTTGCTTGGCCAAGTCTAGAGCAAATCAAACTGAATGCATCAGGGGATAGTTCCCATTCTGTATCAATGTTAATGTTTCTGGATTCTTGATCCGCAATAAAATTTTCTTTCGATCTGACATATGAAGCATATACATGTATGTCTCTCTCCTGACACCATGTCCATATGTCACGGGCTACATCATTTAAGTGAGGGTATTGTATGCTTCCCATTTTGTTGATGCATGCGATGGCGGTCGTATTGTCGATTCTTAAAAGGATGGATGTGTTTTGCACTCCGGCAGTAAATGATTTTAAAGCAAAATATGCTGCCGTTATCTCAAGTTGGTTTATATGATAATTTTGTTCTTGTTCTGACCACAATCCTCCAATACGCTCGCCACCACAATGCGCCCCCCACCCGGTAAGAGATGCATCTGAGAAAATCTCTAGTGTAAAAGGCTTTTCCTGTAGTTTTCTACATTTTTTTAAATTTTCTAACCACCACTGTAAGTCTGGGAGTAATTTTCTTGATAGTTTTATTTTGGTGTTATAATTATCATTGGAATCTATTAGAGCTAAATATTTAAACCTTTCAAAAATTTTTGTGTGCATCATACCATAAGGAATGGCTGGACAGGCTGCTATTAGCGTACCCAGTAATTTAGCTAAATCTTTAATGGAACAAGTTTTTAATTTTAGGAATTTTTGAATAAGATCAATTAGGGATTCTCTCTTTTCTATGGGTAGTTCAAGGATCATGTCTTCGGTATTAATGATGAAACCCAAGAATTTACATTGTTTGCTAGGAGTTAATTTACTCTTGTCATAGTTAATAATTAATCCTAAACATTTAAACAGACTTACAGTGGTGTTTATGTTTTCCATACAGTCTTGGTAGCTTTTACCAATACAAAGGCAATCGTCAAGGTATATGGTTGACATGAATCCTTGTTTTCTTAAGTAACCTACTACTGGCTTGAGTAGTTTGGTAAATACTCCGGGAGCTGTGGATAGGCCATAAGGCATGGAGGTGAACTCATAAAGTTGGCCTAAGTAACTGAAGCGTAAGTACTTTCTGTATTTTTGACAAACAGGTACTAAAAAATATGACTCTTTAAGGTCAATTGAACCCATATAATAGTCCTTATCTACCAGTCTAATGGCAGTTCTAATATCTTCCATTTTGAAATGTTTTGCTGAAATAAATTTATTAAGTGGTTTAAGGTTCAGGATAAACCTAAATTTACCATTTTGTTTGGGCCTGAGAAAAATTTTGCTAATAAATTGGCCATTTGTATGTTGACAAGGGGCAATGGCACCTAATTTAAGTAGGTCTACAATGGACTCTCCCATATGAATAGTTTCTAATTGTGATAAGTTAGAATTAGGAATGTTAAACTGCACAGGTGGGGTATCAAACGGTATCTCGTACCCTTGTATCCATTGTAAGATAACAGGATCATCCGTAATATGCCTCCAGCAGTTAACATAGTTAGACAAATTGCCTGCATGTACCTGGTTTATCAACGTTTTGTTGGGACATTCCGGTATCTGCCTTGTTGGTGAGCTGTCCTCTCGGAGCGGTGCGACCAACGAGGTTGTTGTTGGCGCAAGGGGTGGTTCCTCTTGTGTGGCCCACCACGTGCATGCATTTTCATCTTCGGTGGTGGGCCATTCCTGTTTCCCTGGCTGGGTCTTTGCATGTTACTTGGTCTGTTTGTTGGCAGTACTGACAACGGTTTTTTTAATTGTGCTGCTGCTTGTTGCATTTGTTTCACGTTCCTCAGCAGGTCCGGTAGGTTTTCTCCATAAAGGAAAGAGTCTCTAGTTGTTTTGGATAAAGTTTGGTTAAAGTTCTTGTCCAACATTGGAGATATCAATTTTATTCTTGTCTGTGTTTGGTGGTAATGTATGTTGGTCATTAGTTTGGTAGCATCAGCTAGGTTTGTAAGTAATTTGTGTTTGTCTAATTCCTCCAGTGTTATGAGGTCGGTCATGGTTTTTGCAATGATGGAGGTAGCCAGTCCGAGTTGTTTCTGGGATATCTCAATACCATGGTCCCTTAGTTTAGAGGCGTCTGTGAGTACAGCTTTCACCTCCTGGTTCAGTATGGGGGCATCAAGTAAGGTGCAATTATCTGGCATTGTGTGCCTTTTAATTATTGTCTCTCTTTCCTCCTTTGTTAAGCCTTTAGTTAAGATGTGGTTGAGCCTTATATCCTTATGGATTTGTCCCATGTATGTCTGTGGTTCTTCATAGTCCATATCTAAAGCTTCTTTATATGGGTTTAGTGGCTCCATTTGGGTTATATCTAAAAAGCGAAGAAAACAATAATTGCATAAGCAGCGTTTTCTTTCAGCCATTGCAACATACCAATAGGTTAGCATAAGTATCTCGTACTTAATGGCCGGATAGTCAAACCACCTAGTGCTTACATAAGCAACTGGGAGTATCTCGTACTCGGTGGTCTGTAAAAACGAGGCATGCTCGCACCGTGGCAAACTCAAACCAGCTAGCAACATGGAGGTAATGTCGCTATGAGTATCTCGTACTCACTGGTGAGGTAGGTTAAATGCTCTTGAATGCACGCGTTCAGATGACACTCACACGCATTAAGCAGGGTTGAAAGCGAGGCCACTTCGTGGCCCACGTGTTCAAAAAACCGAAAGCACATTGAAACCACGTTCTCGTCTTGTTAACCTTGAATAAAAAATTTTAGGTACATACCTGAATTGGAGTTTGAGGGCTCGGGATTTACCTCCGGCTTACGCACAGGGCTGGGAGTCTTGCTTCTGCGTCTTTCTGGTGTGTAAGACGTTGATGACGAGCGCCGCCCACGGGGGCTGCGCGAGCGAGACTTAGTTTTGCGACTCCGGCGCCGTCGGTGGCGTCGTTTTCGTTTATGGTCGTCTAACGCAGATAATATACATTTTAAGAGTTTTGTGTTGGATTTGTTGCTTGGCATCACAGTTTTTTAATGAAATTCAATTCTAATATAGATAATTTTGCGCAAGAGAATTTTTTAGCGATGTTGTTGAGCGCGCGAAAAGAAAAAGTGACGCTTGGGGTGGCCAGTACGAGAAGCTTGGTAAAATGATACCTGTTTAAAAAATATTTATTTTTTGTTTCTAAAATTCGCGATGTTTAGTAAGTGTGTGTAGAAATACTACTTGTCTAATAAATTATGTTCCAGATTGTCACGAAGTAAAATTCTATTTCCTATAATAACTATATAACTTTGTTTGCTACTAGTGCTTTATGAAAAAATTATGTACCTATGAAGACTTGTGACCAATTTACACATATTTTTATGCATGTGGCGAAAACACTTTCAATGTATGGAGTTTTCAAAATGTGACGAATTTACTTTGTGGCGAATGTACAATAACCTTATTTTTCTCATAATGTTTTTTCCTTCACCCAAGTGACGGATAATTATGCAATACGCACAGGCATCACAGATGCGTATCTTGGGTTCGAACAGCAGACCTGTAACTTGGCAGTGCGACGGTCACATCACTAGGCTATCACTCCTAGGTACTATAGGTGACTTCGCTGCTGAAACACACATAGTCAGTTTAAGTCGTAATTCAGAAAATTTTCAAGGCAAGCTGGTTTCTTCAGTAAATTCTTCTTCATCATTTTAAGAGCTGGAGGACCGAAAACTTTGCACTATAAAAAGTTTTGGGATGGTGACTTGGAGACGACGTCCGTTCTCAGAATTCGTATTTTTGTTTGAACTTTCTCGATCTAACTGAAATTGTTACAAATCTCTTGCCTACTCGTAAGAACCACTCCAAACTCACATGAAGTCCCAAAGAGTCACCAAAAAAACAATTACAAATAAAACATGCACACTTACCAATGTCCCAAGCGTTCAGGAATGGACAAGTCCACACTAACAGGGTCCCCACAAACGGACCACTTTCCACAGCAACCGGTGGCTCGCGACAAGCGGTCTACATATTTTTTAAAACGTTTTGAATCGCCGCATTACACGTATGCGGCGATTTGTGATTGGTGTCCATTCGCGACTTAGTGTCCGCGACATGCCTGCAGGTTGTTCGAAAGAGATATCGCGGCCCCGGACACAAAGGGCTACGAAGGAACATGGGTGGTATAATCAATTTAATCAATAGAATTCTGACACTTCTGCGCCGCCGCCCAAAGCGGGAGGAGTCATTTGAAGATTTCTCAAAAAAATCTACCAATGACGGCTACACACTGCTTTAAAACGCCGACAATCGTCACTCATGCGCCGCTTCTGGGCCCTTCTTCACGCTTACCTGTACCTACTCGTGGTGGCAGACTACTAGATGCGTATATAATATCGACCACTCATGGCAGCCGCTGACCACCATCATTTGCGTGGTACCAAAAGATGTGATGCGCGACAGTCATACTCGGTGGCTCGTTTGCGCGGAGCCTTACCATGCACGCAAAATATAACAAGAACTTTTACTAGATGAGTCATATCTCACAGACCGCGAGGACTGAAGGCCAGGCCTTTTTATTTTCCTCCGTAATTAGATACAATGAGTCCCTGTTTGACATGCAATATTGGACACAGATGCGTAGCGTTTAAACCAAGTTATTCAAGGACTTCACTCTGTTGATTTAAAGGCCCGTGTGTTTGGCAAAAATTAAAGAAAAAATACCTTTCGTCAAAGTAAGGAGAACAGAAATGTGCTTTTTTTGTAGCTATGTTTTAAGATCTGTGGTAGGTATTTCATTTCTAGTTTTAGGTTTGTGTCTGTTATATTTACCTGACTGCCCAAAAATCCCCTGGTTGGGTTGGCTAGTGGTCGCATGAGCGACTGCTGTGCATGAGGACCTGGGTTTGATTCCCGTGTCGGGGAAAGTGTTATTAAGTTTTTCCATCAGGAATTTCTCAACAGCAGTCACGGAACCTTTTGATTTGTGCCCGGTTGATAGCAATAGGCCCGATCCCTTTTACTTGGGACTTAAACTTAATGACGCAATGTGAACCTTTGCCTAACGCTTCAGGAGTTTAAGGCGTGACGTTATATAAAAATAAAAAATACCTCGATCCTCTTTCGCTTCTTAAGAACTTTTTACTCACGAACTACGAGTACATTCTTTAATTAAAACAATAGCCACACTCAACAATTTTCCTTAGTCCTTCACCCTCCAGCTATCAAATGTCAAGACAAGGGTATCTGTTTATAAAGTAACACATCAACAGCCTTATTCTGTTTCTTTCAATTACAGCCACACGCTTCCCATCCCTTTCTAACCTTTAAAAGAATCTTCTTTTTTATATACCCTATACTCTCCCACTGCTGGGCAAAGGCCTCCCCCATACAGCCTTCCACATCATGCTATTTTCTCCAGCCAGTCTCTCACAAAAGGTTTTAAGCCATCTTCGCCAGCGTTTTCTAGGCCTCCCTTGGCCAATACGCCCGTCTTCTGGCGTGCGTTGCGTGACTTTGGCCCAGAGGTCCTGATGTCTGCATGTCTCGTCCAATAAAAGAGACATGCATAGTCAATAATGACATCAACTGTCTTTCAATTGCATTCACACATCATCCGTCCTTTTCTATCTTTCAAAACCAGAAAAAGACAGAGATAGTCTGTAATAAAATAGTGACTCGTTCAGACAGAATAAGGAAGTTATTCGGAACAGTTTTTTTTTTAATTTGCAGTAACAGTGGCTAGTGTAACATGTAATATAAATCCTTAATGAGAAATGGTTTTAATTCAATAGCTGAAAGCGATTAACAAAAGTGCGTACGTATCCGATAATTGTATATCGGTACGTTTTTTTATCGTCAAGGGTCTCGAATAATAATATTTGAAGCCATCGTGTGGTTTGAAAATTGGTTGTTCTGTCGGTCTGTCTGTCTGTTTGGTCTGGCTGATCTCCAAAACGGTTGAAGCGATTTTAATAGAGCTTTTACTTGTAGATAGTTGATGTTATAAGGAGTATCTTAAGCTACTTTTATTTTAGAAAAATAATTAGGGTTCCGTGCAAAAAAAAGAAAACTCTTGACGTTATTAACAAAATCTGATAGAAATGGTGAAGGATTTTATTATAATCAAGTGAACGTCTTGGATAAATCAGCACAACAAGCACAAAACTAGAGAAACAAAATTTCGCTACTATGTCAGGTTACCCAAGGTTCCCGTTAGGGTTGCGGGTTGTTCGAAAGAGATACCGCGGCCTCGGTACAAAGGGCTAAGAAGGAACATGGGTTTAGTCAGTAGAAGTCTGACACTCCCTATCGCTCTGCCCAGAGCGTGAGGAGTCATTTGATGATTGCTCACCCTCCAAAAAAAAAAGGGTTACCCAAGGTTTTCTCACTAAATCGCTACCGCTCATGCCTTGCCCCGTCCCACCGTGTGGTGTGAGTCAACTTGGGTTTACTTTCGCGCACGCGCCGTCATGTCAATTTCCTGCTGAAATTTGATAGCCCGTGTTTTAACTTCCGCCCATTGGCTGTGCCAATATGTTTTATAAAAGGGAGAGTAAAATATTAAAGGTTAATGTTATAAAATATATATATGTCGCAGCGGGAGTCGTAGATTTAAGAAACTTGTAACATTTGTTACAAGATGGCGGTAGTGATGTCATTGTTGGCAAGTAAAAGTGGGGTGGGCGACAACGGTGTGGACAGTCTGCCTGAGAACGTGCGCGTGAGCGGACGACCTTACAACCTCCATCCATTTTCTATCGTGATTATTGATTATTGTGATTGTGATTCTATAAAGTTTGTGAAATGATTAAAGAAGGTCTACGCTATTTGTTCGTGGTATTATTTCTTGTTTTCTGAAGATGTATGAGGAGGAAGGTTTGCCCAAAAATAACATTCTTGTTACCTCTCCGTTATCAGAAGTGGGATATGATCCACGTTCTGTACTACAGCCCACGTTTAACAATAGTGAATGGAAAATGATATTGGAGCAACAAAATCAATAACACTCTTTTTTTGGGGCAGTCGTGTAAAAATGCAGCAGGAATTGAAGGCACTATCCTACTTAAAAAGAACGGTGCCGAATAGTGACTACAACAGTGACAACCCTGGTCCAAAACAACGCAAGCTGATGTCGACCCCGGTTAAATGTGCGCATTGTGGGAGAGTGGGCCGCCATATTTCTGTGTGTGCCTCACGGAGAAGCAAATAAACTTGCAACCACTTCGAAACTTACAACAACGGAGATCATAATTACGTTACAACTGTCGGAACGTCGTCGGACACAAAGCATCAAGATGCCCTCGGGGTGCCAGTACAGAAGCAACGACGACCGCTGCTAGTCCAACTAGCAAGCCGGTAGAACGGCGGCGTGTTGAAATCTGCGCAGTCAGTACACCAATGGGACGTCTAGAACACCTCGGTGAGTTCTTTTCATTTTGTTATGATTCTGGAGCGTAGTGTTCATTAATGAGAGATTATATTTTGTGTTTTAATAGTGAGCGTAATTATAGTGTCGTTACTACGACGGGTATAGGTCAAACTTCCGTGAATAGTAACCTGAACATTTTAGCTAATGTTGATATTGGTAACATTAGTTTGGATATTGTTTTTCATGTTTTACCTGACAACGTGACATAGTGATTGGACGTGAAATTTTGATTAATGACTCGGTAATAACATGACGTCTAGAACTTTAAACTTTTCGAAAAATTTACCGGATGTGAATACCGTAAGTGTAGAGTCGAGTGTAGAGTCGAGTGTAGAGTCGAGTGTAGAGTCGAGTGTAGAGTCGAGTGTAGAGTCGAGTGTAGAGTCGAGTGTAGAGTCGAGTGTAGAGTCGAGTGTAGAGTCGAGTGTAGAGTCGAGTGTAGAGTCGAGTGTAGAGTCGAGTGTAGAGTCGAGTGTAGAGTCGAGTGTAGAGTCGAGTGTAGAGTCGAGTGTAGAGTCGAGTGTAGAGTCGAGTGTAGAGTCGAGTGTAGAGTCGAGTGTAGAGTCGAGTGTAGAGTCGAGTGTAGAGTCGAGTGTAGAGTCGAGTGTAGAGTCGAGTGTAGAGTCGAGTGTAGAGTCGAGTGTAGAGTCGAGTGTAGAGTCGAGTGTAGAGTCGAGTGTAGAGTCGAGTGTAGAGTCGAGTGTAGAGTCGAGTGTAGAGTCGAGTGTAGAGTCGAGTGTAGAGTCGAGTGTAGAGTCGAGTGTAGAGTCGAGTGTAGAGTCGAGTGTAGAGTCGAGTGTAGAGTCGAGTGTAGAGTCGAGTGTAGAGTCGAGTGTAGAGTCGAGTGTAGAGTCGAGTGTAGAGTCGAGTGTAGAGTCGAGTGTAGAGTCGAGTATCGAATTACGTACCATTTTCAATGTAGAGTCAGGTGCAGTTAAAAATGTCACTGATACCGACGTTTCTCCGGATATCCAAGCAAGACTAACTTTAATTTTAAGTCAATTCTCAAACAACTTTATTATTGGAACACCTAGCTCTCCTGCAAATACTGACCCTATGGAAATACGACTCAAAGATCCCAATAAAACGGTTTATCGTTGTCCTTATCCGTTGAGTCCCCAGGAAAGACAGGTAGTACGCAATAAAATTGAAGACCAGCGCTCTCCTTTAATATGATCCACCCGAGCTCGTCACCTTTTGCCAGTCCTAATCTTCTGGTGAAGACGAAGGAAGGCAGCGACCGCATGTGCGTTGATTGTCGAACGATAATACTGTACCTGAGAGATTTCCATTGCCATTGATTCCGATCCAATTAATAGAGCTAGTGCTATTCGTGCTTTAAAAAAAAGTGTTTGATCTTGTTTGGCGCGCCGACGTGAGTAATTGTAGATTGTTTTGCAAGTACTGACTTCTGCAAGTTGGTTCCTCTCAAAATATTAGTTTGCAAGGATTATGAGCACTCTAAAAATATGCTCACGATCGCCTTAGAAAAATGCCTGATTCTAATGTTCCAATGGAAATTAATGATGATGAGACTAATGAATGAACCTGTTTAATCTTTGGAGTCGTAAATCTTTTACTTTTACTATTACGCTATCTCTGGCTAAGCGAGTTATGTTGACTATCGCTGGTTAAGCGTAAGTAGTGTAATCACTGGTTAAGCGGATTATGATGTGCTTTCGCTGGTTAAGCGTTAGTAGTGTAATCGCTGGTTAAGCGGATTACATTGAGCTTTCGCTGTTTAAGCGTTAGTGATTGAATCGCTGGTTAAGCGTGTTATGATGTACTTTCGCTGGTTAAGCGTTGGTAAGTGTAATCGCTGATTAATCGGATTACGTTGAGCTTTCGCTGGTTAAGCGTTAGTGCTTAAATCGCTGGTTAAATGATGCCGCTGGTTAAGCGATGCCACTGGTTAAGTGATGCCGCTGTTTAAGCGATGCCACTGGTTAAGTGATGCCGCTGGTTAAGCGATGCCACTGGTTAAGTGATGCCGCTGGTTAAGTGATGCCGCTGGTTAAGCGATGCCACTGGTTAAGTGATGCCGCTGGTTAAGTGATGCCGCTGGTTAAGCGATGCCACTGGTTAAGTGATGCCGCTGGTTAAGTGATGCCACTGGTTAAGTGATGCCGCTGGTTAAGCGATGCCGCTGGTAAAGCGATGTCATGGTTAAGCTGACTAATCCTGGTCAGGCATGGCCGAAACAAAGTAATGTACACAGAACTTTCTATTTCAGATGAGCCACACGGGGACGTGTGAGGCGCAGGACGGCCGTGTCGCAGCGGGAGTCGTAGATTTAAGAAACTTGTAACATTTGTTACAAGATGGCGGTAGTGATGTCATTGTTGGCAAGTAAAAGTGGGGTGGGCGACAACGGTGTGGACAGTCTGCCTGAGAACGTGCGCGTGAGCGGACGACCTTACAACCTCCATCCATTTTCTATCGTGATTATTGATTATTGTGATTGTGATTCTATAAAGTTTGTGAAATGATTAAAGAAGGTCTACGCTATTTGTTCGTGGTATTATTTCTTGTTTTCTGAAGATGTATGAGGAGGAAGGTTTGCCCAAAAATAACATTCTTGTTACCTCTCCGTTATATAAATTGATTGCTATTTCTTTAGGAGCATTGCTGTCTTTGCTCTTTCAGAAGCTCGGGGCTTAATCGACAGTCGTAACATTAAGGTTAAGTCGTCCTTGCCTAGGTTGAGTGCATGGATGGGTGACCACCCGTTACATATTGAGTTTCCTCCGTGCCTCGGAAAGCACGTTCAGACGATGGTCCCGGTTGCCATTTTATTGATCTTTGGCAGTCGTTACAGGTAGTCAGTGGCCTGAAAATTTGACCACAAGTATTAGCTAGGCAGTCGCTCCGTGTAAAATATTAGGATTCAACTGCATCCGGTTAGACTGGAGAGCGACCCCAACATAATAGGGTAGTTAAGAAAAAAAAAAATTGTCCGTCAGATAGATTTCCAAAAAATATTGAACACGTATTTTTTCTTTTTTTACGTAAACAAACAATGAAGACGATACAGTGCTTTGAAAACTCGTGTGACGTCATATTCTAAGATATTAGTATGACATTTTTTACCGGTGAGTGATGTCACAACCCCCAACTCAAATCTTTGAGGCGTTTTATCTTCGTCAGTTTTTATTGATTTGATAAAACAAAAAATACGTATCCAATATTTTTTGATAATCTAGCAGTCGGACTAATTAGAATCATATTTTTTTAGTCAGTAAACATCCCTATTGGGAAAAAGCTCTGACATATGGTTTTCTCAAAGACCATTTTGGTGATGGTTTGGTCATGTTGAGGGGATGAATGAAAGGTGACTATATCAGAACAAATGGTAAGTACAGTGCGTTATTCAATGATAACAAGAAATTGTACGAGATTTCTTTTTTAAGTTGTGAATTTATATAACCAGCCTTCACTTATTAACGACTGTGTGAATTTAGATGAAATTGGCAAACAGATTTGACGACACGTTTGGTGCAGTGGCTGAGCGATTAGACTGCTGCGCTGCGTCTCGCGGGTTCGATCCCCGCACGGAACAAACATTTGTATGACCTACAGATAGTTGTTCCGGGTCTGGGTGTTTGTGTATGTGAGTTTAAATGTTTGTAAACGCACCCACGATACAGGAGAAATTCCTAGTGTGGGCAACGTTTTTTTTTAAAAAAAAAAAAAAAAGATACATTAAATTACAATAAAAACTTTTTTTATTATAGCAAAGTCTGGAGCCAAAGCTAGTTTAACATAAGTAAAGGCAACTCAGCCCATGTTATGTGTTCATAGCTATGATTGGCATTTAAAATAAAATTCTACAAACGTTCTCAACCAACAATATTTCCATAAAATGCTTAGCAAGAGAACAAGGAAAACTTAAAGAAAAATTTATTTTTGAGGCGCGCTCAGAATTAAAATTATCATTATGTCAAACCAATTTTCAACAATGCAATAGGAAGGGCGAAAGAAAAAATAAAAAGCCAAAACAAAAGAAATTCGTTGTAACAAAACATACGAAGTACCTAACAAATAATGCTACTGACATTACCAACCTATGAACACACAACCAGTCCATCAAGATCTCTCATTTCCTCTAATCCCTTTACATTTTGTACAGGAATTAATCGCAAGTAGAAACTTCATGGTTCTAACAGTACTGGCCGTAAACTTCACGCATCGGAATACTTGGTAATTGTTTATGGCGTGTCACGGAACGATTGCTTCGGAGTTTGAATTTGAGTTTGGAAGGTTATTTGAAAATGATGTGCGTGACGTAACAAGAAAAATAAATTGGTAATGGCTACCGTAGAGGAAATGGTAGAGAAGACATAATAATTACTATAATTTTGATTGAATGCATTAAGTATGAGTTGCGTTAGTAGAATTTTTAAACTTGTGTGGCTATTTGTGGGCAGCGTTCGTTGTGGTATACGTTATAACCAAATTGCTATTTTCTTGAAAATTTTGTAACTTGTTAATTGTACATTGTTGTTCCTTTCAATAAAAAATAAAATTCAAATAAGTATAGTGAGTTTACTTTCTTCTACATAATATAACTAAGTGTTTAATCGATTATTTAATTAAACACATTTATGCTTCCTTTCTCGCCTCTTAGATAGTGAAATGCTGTCGCATTTTATAATTCCCTTGAGCAAAAATAACGGATTTTTCGATACATATTTCAACTAATTAACAGCTGGGTCCGGGACAGCCATCTTCTTTTAAGAAGGCCTCTGAGAGTTTGTTTTGGCTGTTGCTTATAAGAGTAGTCGGGTACAAAACAAAGGCTTCATCTAGTTTAATAAAAAAAGTGAAAAAGTGTTTGTTAAAACCCATTTGCCAAATAAATATCGTTTAGCATGTCCTCCAAAATATGTTCCACTGAACACAAACACAATGTCTAGCACAAAATGTTCTCCATACATCACAGCCAATCAGTTCAAAGCTAAGAGTGAAGCGTTGACTGACACATGCATCCCGGAACACTTAATTGTCAGCGTGTTACGTATCGGAAACGGATGTGTGTATTATGAGTGCGTGGTTTTTGGTTACTGGTGTATGTATGTTAAGGATTTTCTGGAAATTCTGTCTATTGTGCATGTCGAGAAAAGTCGGTAGGTACATACAATATTTTACATGGAGCGTCTGCCTATCTGATCTCCAGTTAGTACTGTAATACCCTTTGGTAAGACTAGTGGTCAGCTGGCCACTGCTCCAACGACTGGCAAAAATTAACCAAATGACAGCCAACCAAGAAACCATCCATAGGCAAACCTAGGCTTAAGTGGCTTAACCTTTTGTTTTTTTTTTTTTTTTTTTCCCAAATTTAATCTGCAATCAGCCCAGCGGCTTTAATCAGATGGGATGTTGTTTCTTAGACTTTAGAGAGTGCACATCCTGTGATGTGTCATCTCTTTCTGGTTTTCTTTAAGTTTTATATAGAAGCTAATCGCATTCTTTTCAACCGAAATAAGCAGTTGTTTGTGTTCATAAGCTGTGTAGCCAGATGGTTGCTGTGTCGCTCAAGGCGTTGTTTATAAGTAGCAGAGGAACTCTCTATTTCCTCCCTGACTGTCGGAATTTCCAGATAACCATGCACTTCCGTGTTCCGTGTGAACCATGGCGCATTGATGAGGATCTTTAATACTTTGTTCTGGTAGCGCTGGAGGATTTCAACATTTGAGTGGCTCGCTGACCCCCAGAGTTGGATGCCATATGTCCAAATCGGTTTCAGGATACACTTGTAAATGAGGACTTTATTTTCCAAGCTTAGCCTTGACTGTCTGCCTATCAGCCAGTACATATCTCCAAACTTTCTATTTGCTTGTTCTCTTTTGGCCTTTATATGGGCTCGCCAAGTGAGTCTCCTATCCAGGTGCATGCCTAAGTACTTTACTGTCGTGTCTGTTGGCAAGACAACACCATCTAGTGTAACTGGTGAACAGTCCCCTCTCTTTAGTGTGAACGTTATGTGGACCGATTTTGCGGGGCTTGCTCGGATTCTCCACTTCTTTAGCCACAGTCCAATTTCGTCCAGGCATTCTTGCAGTTTTACGGATGCTGTGTTTGGATCCGTACTACAGGAGAGGACTGCAGTGTCATCTGCATAGGTTGCAGTCACAACTTTATCAGTGGTGGGTAGATCAGCGGTGTAGATTGTGTATAGGATGGGACCCAGCACCGAACCTTGGGGCACTCCTGCTTCTATTTGGCAGATTGATGACAGAGAGTCCTCGCATTTGACCTGAAATAATCGGTTTTGCAGATAGGACTTCAATAACATGTACGCAGTATTTGGTAGGTGGAGCTTTAGCTTATACAACAGGCCCTTGTGCCACACGCGGTCAAAGGCCTGCTGTACATCAAGAAAGACAGACGAGCAGTATTCTTTTCTCTCCAGTGCTTGCCGAATCGTCTGAGCTACACGGTGTATTTGTTCTGTCGTACCATGATGTGCGCGGAAGCCAAATTGGTGGTCCGGTATGACTTTTTGTTCTTTTAGTACTGGGAGAAGGCGTTTCAGTAACAATTTCTCAAAGACTTTCGAAAGTAAGGGGAGAAGACTTATGGGTCTATATGATGTAACCTCTGTGGGTGGCTTCCCCGGTTTGGCTATCATGTTTATGATGGATATTTTCCATAACTCTGGGAAATATTGTAGTCTCAGTATAGCATTAAAAAGGATTGTCAGCAGAACGATGCCTTTTCTTGGTAGTTGTTTAAGAATTTCTGCCGTTATTAGATCAAATCCTGGTGCCCTTTTTTGTTTTAAATGCATGATAGTTTCTTTTACTTCCATCGTTGTCACTAGTCTCAATAATGGAGACAGTTGTTGATCGCTGTTCAAGAATTCATCAATGTCCTGCTCGGTGCGTGTATTATCAGGTTCATTGGGTTTGAATACATTCTTAAGGTAATTGGCAAATAACTCGGCTTTTTCTTGAGGCTTTCGTGACCAGTTTCCGTTAGCTTGTCTTAGTGGATGCATGTGTTCTTTTGGCCTTTTCAATGAGCTGGTAATTTTCCAAAGCGTATAATCCTCTGCTTTGAATGGCGATAGAGTCTTGAGTTTGTCTTGGAGGGTATTGTTCTCATTTTCTCTAAGCATTTCCTTCAGTTCCTTTTGTATTTTGTTGAGAGCTTTTTTGTCTTGACGATTCCTGCTGGTGTGCCACTGATGTCGCAGTCTTCTCTTTGCAGCTAGCATCTCTCGTATTTCCAGAGTCGTGTCATGGCTTTGTAGTTTAGATGCTATGAATGGAGTTGACAGCCATGCCGCCTTTTGTATTAAGTTAGTGGTATACCACGCAGCGTCATCTACGTCTTCTACCGTTTTAAGAGGTATGCTCAGATTAATATTTTCATCGATATAATCTCGAAAGGACTCCCAGTCGGTTTTATGGTTATACAGGGTCTCTCGTGGTTCTTTCCAGATGACTGTGGTACTTAGGGTGCATATCACGGGTGTATGGTCTGAGGGCCCATCTAGACATGATTCTACTTTTGTATAGAGCCCCGACATCTTTTTAGTGATAAAGAAATCGATGAGATCCGGAGTTTTGTTAGGGTCCGATGGCCAGTAAGTTGGTTCTCCTGTTGATATTACATTGAGGTTATTACTATCAATTGCCTTTTTTAGTTCTCGACCCTTTGTCGTCGTCAATCGGGAACCCCAGAACGTGTTTTTTGAATTCCAGTCTCCCCCTACAATGTATCTGTCGCCAAGCATGTGGAAAAAATCAGAAAACATTTGTTCATCTATGCGGTGTCGTGGGGGACAGTACACTGCAGCCACATTCAGTGATCCCTGCCAGTCATCTATGGATATTATGGCGGCCTGTATGTGTGCATGTGCAAAATTTGGTATGACGTGGTGTCTTATGTGTTCTTTAATTATCACAGCAGCCCCAGCATGTGATGTGCCATCTGGATGGTTGGCATAGTATATATTGCATCCTTTAATTTTTATAACTTTTTGATTGGTCATATGTGTTTCAGAAACTAATAGTATATCTAATTTGTTGTAGTTTATGAATAGCTCTACTTCTTGCTTATTCGGGGATAGGCCATTTATGTTCCATGCACCAATTCTAAAGAATTTCATTTTTTCTGCTGGGCTATTAGTGTCGTTAGGAGCCCCATTAAGGTCCCTATTTGTTGAATAAGAATATCTATCTTCTCCGACTGTTTAATTATGATTTGCTCTAGCGAGCTTGTTGACTGAGATTGTACATTCTCTATTTTTCTGTTCCAGTTGCCAGTACTTGCAGTGTTGGTTACGTTTTCACTTGGGCGCATATTGGTTATTTCCTGGTTATTTCTGGACTGTTGTGTAGTGTTTCTTGGGAGTTTTAGTGGTGGGAAATCTTCTATTCGAGGCGTGAACGTATCCGTAGCTTTTACTTTATCTAGTGGGGCTTTTCTATTACCAGCATAAACCATTTTGCGTGAACGAATCTCCTTATAGACTTGGCAGCCCTTGTAGTTGGCTGGGTGATCACCTTGGCAGAGGGCACAGGTGGCTGGCGAGTTCCTATCCTTTTTTAGGCAGTCTGTAGTTTTGTGTCCTTGTGCGCATTTGACACACCTGTATGGGCGCATGCAATTATTTTTCGTGTGCCCATATTGTTGGCACCTAGTACACTGTGGTATTTCAGTTGATTTCCTGGGATCTTCAATAGTGACTCTCGTGTGAAATATAGTTTCTATACTTTTTAATTCTGGGTTGTTGGCGCTAGGTTCAATGTTTACGAAGAACATGTTTAAGGGCTTTTTGTTTTTTCTTGATATTGCACAGATGATTTCACCTCGCACCCTGTTACCTGTGTTTTCTATTGCTTCAATTATAGCTGATTTAGGGGTGGTGTGATGTAAGTTTTTAATTACAATTCGGTAGCATTTATTTTGCTTCTGTGTAAATGTATGACCAATGATGCCATTACTCCGGATGAGTTCTATTAGGTCTTTATATACTTCAGTTGACTGGGTCATGACTCTTAACTGATCTCTGTTAATTATTTTATAAGAGTAGCTGTCACTGGGCATAGTATTATTTAACAGCTCTGTTAATTTTGATAAGTCTTCTATGCCATATAATATGACCGGTGGTGGTTTGCTAATTTTTTTGACATGGGTTGATGGATTTTCTGGTGTGTCGTCGGTTAGATCTATAGGAAGTCCGCTGTATCTGTTAGAAGTTGCAATTCCTATCTGTGGACTGTGGCTGAGCTTCTCAGCCTGTGGCGGGCTGTTCGGTCTCTTCCTTTTGGGGTAGCGATCTGTGGGTACTCTTTGCCAAGAAGGAGGGCAAGGTTTGTTGGCACCATCATCTGTGGTATTTATCACTGAGGACGTAGTAGGCAAGTTCACTGAGTCAGTGGTCTTGAGGTTTCCATCTGAAGAAGATCTCGGTCTTGTGATGAATAGGCTTGGATGGAAGGCTTGTTGCACAAACTTTTTGTTACTGCTGTTGCCAGTAGTATTCACCAACACAGGAGACTGGTCACCTACTCCTGTGCGGTCTTCGGTTACATGATCCATAATTTCAGGGTAATTTAAGATTTTGTGTGGTAACACTGGTTTGAAGATGACATCCCTTTTGACAATGACATTTTATTAAAGATTTGAAAGTGTCAAAAAATTGTTAATTTAAATGTGGGTATAAGTTTTTCACTGATAGAATCCACAATGTTTTAACAAGGTTTTTGTCGTTTTTTTTTTTTTTTTTTTTGTGTAAGTGGCTTAACCTAAAAATTATTTTGTTCAACGATGCTGCAAGTCAACAAAACACATTAGAAATTTCCATTAGAAAGGACTCTCTTACAAACAGATGCATCTTTCTATAAGTAATAAAACGAATATTAAACCATTTTGTCATAAATACAAAGTTTATTTTGCAGCTCCACAGACATGAAACTCCCATATAAATAAAGTGTTCCAACTTACGCTACAAGACTTAACTCATCATAACTGTAACTCAGTTTACCCGTATTTTCAGTTTTGACGTGAAAACCGTATCTCAGAGCTTCCTCATTCATTTGAATAGCTACTTTAGTATATTCCGACTTGCATTACGGACTTTCAGACTTCCAGTTAAGGTTTCCACTAAAGAGTAAAGTGGTTGAACGTGGTAGTACGTGACGGCTTTAACGACACTTGTATATGCGGCAGGAGTAAGAACTATGGACGTCATACCTTGGTGTGTGGAACAAAGTATAAGCGGTAGCGATAAGTTTAAGTTTTTATTTGTTTGTTGGGTGAAAATTATTTTGTTTTGTAATGCGCTTTAGAAATAAATAAAGGGTGTAATCACAGTTTTCTATTTTTTTTATTTCAGTGTCTGTTTAATAGTGAGAGCATAGATGTAGCGAGAGTGAATTGACCCAAAATAGATTTTTATGGCCTATCGATGATTCAAAAATATAAGACCTTATCAGACTAGAGCAAATCAAATACCTAATAAGGATGATTCTTGACTAAAAAATATGATTCTGTTTAGTCCGTCAGTTAGATTAATTATCGAAAAATATTGGATACCTGTTTTTTATTTTATTATATTGATAAAAATTGACTAAGATAAAACTCGTCTTGAGTCTCCATTCATGACGCGCTTTTCGTCAGATAACGACAATTTTTAACGGAAAGTGGGTTGGTAACTGAAACTTTCCGGTAAAAATTGTACTGACACAAATGTCATGTAAATAATATATTGATTACGTGAAAAATATTAAAAATATCGATTTTTTTTTTGTTAATCTATCTGACGGAAAATTTAGGTTTTGTTTGTTATCTACTTAGTTTTGTTTGTCTTACTTAGTATCAACACTAAGGGCCATCTAAATCAGTACTGAAAATACCACAACGCATAGTATCAGTAAAAAATGATATTAAACTTCGAACTTTCGTAACAACATTTCTTATCACCTACAGTAACTCAACAACTGTTTACAAACAGCTACTTTAAACCCATTTCAAAGTTAATTCCAACAGTGTAAACTAGCTGAAAAATTTGCTAACATTCCTCCCGAACAAACAAGAATTTCTATTATAGCTTGTCACTTTAAGGGGTTTGCGACACCCACGCAGTACTAATGTAACTGAGCGGACGACAGAACGCCTTTTTGCGTGGCAATGAACTTGAATAAGGCACAAAAGAGACGCTGAGACGTATTCAGATTAAGCCTTTTACGTTGTGGTGTAAGTCGCGCGTGACAAGCGATTTTGATTTCTCAAGGTTTAAACGTGGCTTGTGTTTTTGTTGAGAACTTCTGTCTCGTAACGGAAGAGCAAAGAGGAGACAGAAAGATGGCTGTAATTATCATAAATTTAACTTATGATAAACAGCATAATGTAATCGCAAACTAAATGCTATGTATCCTGAACCAGCGTTATCTAGCTAGAGAATCGGAGCTAATCGCAAATGTGTATTCTCGTAACTCTATTTCATAATGTATACTTGTGGCTTTTTTGCATAAATTCGACATTCACTAGAGTCCTCTTCACCTAACTACATTTCGGTAACTGCCTCCCGAACTGCATAATATGGCCATTATCATCACCCTTAGCTAAACGCTTGGTTTTTGCTGTACTATAATGATCAGGAAGCTGTCTTGCTGCTGGGCTAAGACTTCTTCTTTTTCAGAGAAGGCAACAGAATTGATCAGCGATCACCACGCTTGCTGAAGGCGGGTTGGTGATTTCAGACTTACATGAATTAAAAGTTCAGGCTTCCTCACTATGTTTTCCTTCACCAAAGTCAGTGATGTCCAAGATAAACTTAGAAAGTACTCATATGAGTTGAAAAAGTTACGATCACACTTGCTCGTATTTAAACTCACAACCACGTGCATAAGAGGTGAGGCCTTTACCTCTACCACCCCTCTCATTACGAATCACGGTTAGTGTACTTTTGGAATATTTTGCACTCTTCGTGTATGACCAGATGCGAAATGAGTATGTAGGGATCAAGTGGTGTTCTTTAGTTTCCATCTCCTTCCAAAGAAAAAAAGCGCGAGTTTAATAAACTCTAAGCAAAATACGTATAGGTCCGGCATTTCCCAACTAAGTAGAATGGAAATTCATTTACAGTTTTTTTCAATTCTATGACTTCAAAAATACAATCGTTTCTTGATTAGATAAGCGTGTAAAAGAGTAAAGTGTGTCGTTAAAACAATTGAAGGCTAGCTAAAAGTAATGGCTTAACGAGTCGCGTAATGTTCAGACGAAAATTCATTGTGCACTTGGTTGTGGCACAAGCCATAAGCGTTTTAGTAGGATTTTTAAGAGTTTTTCAACTTTATCGCTTAAGTTTTAAGTTCGAGGATGATTTGGAAAATTTTAGTCCGGGTAGTTTGATGTGCTGGTAAATATTACAATTTTTGTCTCTGTTTTTGTTGTTACTTCGCCAGTAGTAGAGCATAGGGATAATTGTCTTTATATGACACGAGAATGAATTTTAATGTGCTTTATTTTTTGTTTCAGGTATGTTCCTATCCAAGTTCTGGTTTTCTTGTGAAAAAAAGGTAAGAAATATTTGTGACAAAGAAAAACTAAAGGATTATATTATAATCTCAACTTTTTATATATCGATAGCGATCAACTAAATTGCCATTTTCACTCGATGAATGTTACAGATTAACTAACTAAATCACATATTTTACAAACGACGAACGGTTAACAATATAACAAAATCAATTTATCGTGGGGGCATTGATGTCTTTTTAGGCCCTTTAAATCGCCAACCGCTTATAACTCAAACCAAATTACTAGTAAAAAGCTCGAGTAAATAGATTTAGCGATTTGAGCGGGGATGCTCGCGACTCCAGCGAGTTTCTGACACACATATCTAATGAGATTGTGAGCGAGCCACGCTGTATGTAAATCCGTTTTTTGTTGTAATGAAAAACAAAAGGATATGTTAGGGATTTAATTGTCTTGTGAGAGCTTTAGCGAGGAGTTTAATGTTTGAAGAGGACAGTACGATTTTGGTGGTTTTTCTGTGTATTTTATTTATTTATTTATTTAAACTTCATGTACTTACAAGAGTAGTACATAGGCGGACGTAATGTCACAAGGCATTCTGTGTATGTTTTTGTATAGGTACGTTTTCCTTGAGAAACAAAAAAAACGCTTAAAAAAATAAGTAGATTGCCTTCTGTGTTTGGACAGAGAAGGCAAAACATCGGTAAAGTTGGAAAGGAATGGTGGAGCGAGCTGGACAACAGCAGTGGGACACCATAGGCTAATAAAAAATATTAATATTATAAAGAGGAAATATTAGTATTTTTGTGTGTGTGTATGTTTGTAATGAATAAACTTAAAAACTACTGAACCGATTTGAAAAATTCTTTCACCGTGGGAAGCTACACTATTCCCGGGTGACATAGGCTACTTTTTATCCCTGTATTCTCACGGGAACGGGAACTACGCGGGTGAAACCGCGTGACGTCCGTTTTTAAAAAATAAATTTATAAAATGTCTTGACTTTTGGAAGTCGGTGATAATAAAGTCAAAGAAATAAACAGTCACCGACTTCTGAAAGTCAAGTTATTTTTTACCATATTAGTGTCTTTTTTAAGTACATTTTGGGGTGAAAAGTGACAGACCGTCAGTCAACTCGGTGCATTCAGCTATACATGTCTAGTATAACCTGACCTTACTTTAAATGAGTTTGACGTACAATGACAGATCAGTTAAATTTGTTTATGCATAGCTTGATTGATCGCCATATGTGCCTAACAGATGCAATGAAAAAAAAACCTATGCAGTGTTGGCTACTTGAATCTAAAATAACCCGCATTATAAAACAATGACTACATTAAAATGGAGCTAACTGTGAACATTTTAATTGGCCAGGTATTTTTAGAAAGTTGAGAATTTTATTTCTAAATGAAATTCGTATAATTACATTGTAACGTTTGCATAATCTTCACACATTTTACAAACAAATAGATTTTTTTTTAAATAAGTAAAGACAATAATTACAATTTTGTTAAACTTGCTATTTTTTATTTTCATTTATTTGTTTTCTTGAGGAAATAATATAGTTACGTAGGTACCTAATGCCCAAAAAAACATTTTGGTTTGTCCTAAGACAAGCAGTGCTTTCAGTAGGCAGGGCAAATTGCTCGCAGAACGCTAAGCCGATGGGACCGAACCGAATGGCGACCATGATCCAGAAGACGTTGCGTTGGAAGGCCTCCCACTAGGTGGACCGATGACCTGGTAAAGGGGTGGTCATTCATTAGCGGGCAACCTCGATAAGAAATTAACCTGTACGGTTGTTAGCCACGATCTCCAGAAGCAACGAGATGATCCGACATGAAGCAACGAGATTTTTTGAATTGGTATAGAGATAAATACTTTTAATTATTTTGAAACAATCCGACAAATCCAAAATCAAAACGCGATAAAACAAATAGTGTAGAATTCAAACAATTTCATATTAACACGCATAACAAAAAGCTTACAAACCGTTCTATTAGTATTCGAGCTTAGACACTTAAGGCTTGTATTCACGTCAATGACCTTGTGCATAGCTAACTCCCCTATCAGTCGTAGACGCGGACTTTAAACGGACGCATTTTTTATTTATTATAATTAAAATAGTATTTTTTTTTAAAAGTAACAAAACCAAATTATTTTACTTTGTATTTCAAAGCAGTAGATATTTTTTTAATATTATTTTGTTAAAAAATGAAGGAGTAAAATGGTTCCATTCAACGATTTGGAGGTGATTTTGTGGTTTTTTTTTCTTATTATGTAAGACCGATAGAAAAATTATGGCGAAACCAAATTACGTGTCATATCATGTAGATTACTAACAATTTTTCTTAGATGTCATTTCTCTGTAAGTGCTGGTGAAAAACTGCTTCATCTGCACGCTGTTTTTAAGCTTTTTCGAGAGAGCAGCCTTAAGCCATTACGTGCACTGGCGGCCAAGAGTATTCACCTAGCTACCACACCAATTATACACTTCCGTGCAAAATAATTGCTTGTTACGAGACTATTATAATATGTAACTTCACGGCGGTTATTATGAAGGCCATGGCGGCGTTCTTTGATAATACGATGAAAGGTAAAAAAAGCTTTTTTTATAAGTTTAAGCTTTTTTTATGTTTGTCGTGTGTTTTATTAAAGATTATTATTATTTTAATGCAGAATTATGAAAAATGCTTTAAAATGGCTAGCGGTGACACGACTTATACGAACTTTAGTTTAGTGTCTCAAATATGTATAAAAAATATTCCAAATTGTGCGCTAAATAAATTAAACAGTATGAAAACTTCGCAGAAAACAATAATCGCACCGCCAGGAAGTCTAGCAGGCTCTATATATTTCACTAAGTATTATTCCACTTTTCTGATTGTTTTAAGATAAAAAAACACAGTTTACGGTAGAACACAATGTGATGCACTCAAAATTTTCTGCTGAAAGATGCATAGAATGGTACAGGAGTCATTATGTTACAAGTTCTTAATGTAATAACTTTATTCTAAACTAGCGGACGTCACGCGGTTTCACCCGCCTAGTTCTCGTTCCCGTGGGAATACAGGTATAAAATGTCACCCGGGAATAGTGTAGCTTCCCAACGGTGAAAGAATTTTTGAAATCGGTCCAGTAGTTTCGGAGCCTATTCGTTACAAACAAACAAACAAATCTTTCCTCTTTATAAAATTAGTGTAGAAGTATAGATATAGAGTAAAGTTATTACATTCCCGTCGGGGCAGTGGGTTTTTCGAAAGAGATACCGCGGCCTCGGCGCAAGGGCTAAGAAGGAAAATAGGTGGTTTTTAGTCAGTAGAAGTCTGACACTCCTTTCCGCTCTTTCCAAGAGCAGGAGGGGTTTTTTGAAGATTTTCCACCTGCCAAAAAAAAAAAAGAATTATTACATACTGTTACGAGCTGGGTATGGGATAAATAAAAACACTACCAATTAAACACACGAAATAACTTTATTAAACACAAAACACTAAATAAACAATCGCTTCAACACTACTGAACACTTTATCGCACTAGATAACTCTTCGAACCTTCCGTTGTCTCGCTTTAAAAGTAGACTGACTGCTCCGACCTCTGTTGGTCCTTTTATACTCAAACACACAAAAGAAGTTCGAGAAAATTCCCTATTATTAACTAAAAATGAATACAATATTCACAAAGAAAAATAACTAAAAAATAAACTTAAAGATAAAAGAACCAACAAGGAAGAAGTTACGTTACGCACTCGGCATACGGTCGAAATTACAATGGCAATTATCTCGCCGACGCCCGCCGTGCTGACCTTGTAAACATAATGGAATTATACCTACAGAATGTACTGGAGTGTTTTAGGCACAACACAATTATAAGCGAGGTTTCTTGAAGGTTCTAGAAGACCGACGTAACACTGCCCCCTCCTTAGACATGCTCGTCCCGAGCATCATTGGTCCCGTAGTATCGCGCCAATCGGTCTACATGCACAATCTTAGGCGCACCTCGCGGACCCTTCTGTATTCGGTAGGTGACATCGTTGATCCTGGTCACAACTCGGTATGGTCCATCCCATTTTGCTTGCAATTTCGGAGACTTTCCCTTGCTCCGCACTGGGTTATGCAACCACACCAGCGAACTTTCGTCGAAACCACTACTGTTTGCTTTCCGGTCATAACGAGTCTTCATCTTCTCAGACATCTGTTGTCCGGAATGCCTAATATGCTCATACACATCATTTAACTTATTACGCAGGTCATTCGCGTAATCCGTTACACTGCGTGGGACATCAGGGGGAGTTCCAGTGATTAAATCTGCAGGCAATCGTAATTCCCTTCCAAAGTTTGCGAAAGCTGGAGTTACGGTCGTACTTTCATGAACTGCACTCCGATAGGACAGAAGAAACGGCTGTATGTGCTTGTCCCAATCCCTTTGCCTGCTTTCCACAACTTTTGCCAGATATCTTTCCAACGTCTGGTTGAATCGTTCCACCATTCCATCAGATTGTGGGTGGTAAGAGGTGGTTCTGGTTTTGTGTGTACCCATCAATCGACAAGTCTCCTGGAAAACTTGCGATTCAAAATTCCTTCCTTGATCGCTGTGAATTTCTAAGGGTACTCCAAAACGACAGAAGACTTCCTGAACCAATTTATCTGCGACTGTTGTTGCTTCTTGGTTAGGAATGGCGAAGACTTCTGGCCACTTTGTGAAGTAGTCCATTACAACCATGAAGTACTTGTTTCCGCTATCACTTTCTGGAAATGGTCCCGCAACGTCCAGCGCTATCCGCTCCCAGGGGGCTCCAACGTTGTAAATTTTTAATGCACCTCTGCTTCGTGTGTGGGGTCCTTTCACAGCTGCGCAGCTGGTACATTTACGACACCAGTCCTCCACATCATCTCGACAGTGGATCCAGTAAAAACGCTCTCTGATCTTCAGTAGAGTCCTTTTTACCCCCATATGTCCTCCTGAGCATCCATTATGGTAGAGCCGTAAAACATCCGGTACCTTAGCTTTAGGGACAACCATTTGTAGATGACAGCTGTCCCCTCTAGCGTTTTCCCATTTACGGCATAAGACTCCGTCCTGGATCTCCAAGCTGTTCCATTGTGCCCAATAACCTTTTGTGATGGAACTCATCGCAGCCACATCACTCCACTTGGGCTTCGGGTTCGGACCACCAGCTTTGATCCACTCGAAGATCGGTTTGATGTCCGTGTCATTTTGCTGAGCCTGCTGTATGGTTACCTTCCATTCGTCGCTGAGATCTGTTCTTATCCTTCTCACAGACACAACTTTCTTAGTTTCTTGCCTGGAACTCTGTATACAATCTTCACGCCAAGGTCTTGACAGTGCGTCTTTGTTACCGCGAGTTCTCCACTGGTACTGAGCAGTCATATCAGCAGCCTTTCTCTGCTGTGATTGATCATCCCTCGGTGTGCGTCGCTTTTTACAGTTTGACCGTAGATGACCACTTTCTCCACAAGTGTAGCACCTAGGGCTGTACTTTTGCGGACGCTGGCGTACAGGTGTTACCCCAACTTGCTTCGGACAGCTTGAGCCAAGATGATCCCTTTCTTTACCGGTGTAGCAGCTGGGACTGTACCCTTGCGGACGGTCGCGTGTAGCTGACGCTACAGCTTCTCTGATGTAGTGTGTTCGATGGTCTTGTCTTACTGCTTCTACTTCTAGAGCATGTGCTAAGGCGTTCTTCAGCGTCTCATGATGTCCAAGTCTCACAGCGGCTCTCACTTCCAAGTCGCGTATTCCGTCGACGAACGCCTGTACCAAATTTCCATCGATGAGTGCAGGGGCAGACCGGTATGCTTTCCGAACCAGCTTTTCAACTTCCAGGGCCCACTGCTGTAGGTTCTCGGCACTACGTTGAACACAATCCTTTAATTTGGCACGATAGACGTGCTCCAGGTGCGCGTCGCCGTATCTAGATTCTAACCCCTCCAGCAGCTGTTCATAGGTCACATCCTTGCCGAGTGCTTCAAGAATGGTAAGGGCCTGGTCTCGGAGACCCAAGGTGAGCGCTGTCATGGCTTGCGCTTTGGTCCACCCATTCGCCTTCACAACGGCCTCAAATTGAATTTTATAGGCCGACCACGAAGTTGTTCCGTCAAATGGCGGCACTTTAAACCCGCGTACCGAAGGTGCAGCAATCACTGAAGTCACAGCCCCGTCTCCAACCTTAATTTCATTCAAAGCCTTCTTCACATCAGCAATCTGAATTTCGGCCTTTGCGATACGGTTGTCGTGCTGCTGTACCTGCTCCTTCATCACGCTCAGCTCTTTGCCAACTGATGCGTGAAGATCTTTAATCAAGAGCATCTGTTCCTCTTGACGGCGAGCCTGCTCGTCCTTATCCCGTTGCAACTGTTCCTGCAACTGGCGAGCCTGTTCCTCTTGACTGCGAGCCTGTTCCTCTTGACGGCGAGCCTGCTCCTCTTGACGGCGAGTCTGGTCCTGCAGCAGCGCCATTAAGGCAGACAAGTCAGGCGTCGCTAATGCTGGAGTAGCTCCAGATGGGCCAGCGACTGGCTCTGATGTAGGCTGGACACCGCCCGGTGTCTGTGTCGGGGAGTCTCCAAATCGCCTCTGGTCCATACCCTGCTGTCGCTGACTCCTCGTACGGATACTATCCGTGTCGTCCTTTGGTAGAATCGGCATTATTTATCCCTCACTTCTGACACCAAATTGTTACGAGCTGGGTATGGGATAAATAAAAACACTACCAATTAAACACACGAAATAACTTTATTAAACACAAAACACTAAATAAACAATCGCTTCAACACTACTGAACACTTTATCGCACTAGATAACTCTTCGAACCTTCCGTTGTCTTGCTTTAAAAGTAGACTGACTGCTCCGACCTCTGTTGGTCCTTTTATACTCAAACACACAAAAGAAGTTTGAGAAAATTCCCTATTATTAACTAAAAATGAATACAATATTCACAAAGAAAAATAACTAAAAAATAAACTTAAAGATAAAAGAACCAACAAGGAAGAAGTTACGTTACGCACTCGGCATACGGTCGAAATTACAATGGCAATTATCTCGCCGACGCCCGCCGTGCTGACCTTGTAAACATAATGGAATTATACCTACAGAATGTACTGGAGTGTTTTAGGCACAACACAATTATAAGCGAGGTTTCTTGAAGGTTCTAGATGACCGACGTAACAATACAAACTTATACTTAAAAGGTTTGAACTTTGACGGTCTATATGCCTAAATGTCTTTCGGTTTTGTGAAGAGTCGTTTTGCAGCCATTACATACTCAAATGAGCACAATATCTTGCTTACCTCACTCCTCTTATCATTTAATACTGAAATGACGAAACCCTGCTCCTGCACCCTAATTTCAAGATGACATTGTTTGTTTAACAATTATTATTATCAAGTAGATAGCGCTATTTATTTTTAGATTGTCATGTCTCCATTTTATTGTTTGAATTATGATTATTTTTTTTACATAACATAAACCCTGTATTCCCGAAGGATTACGCAGAGGTGTAGCTAATAGTACACTTATATTTCACCAGTTACCTATAAGTCCCATGAACTCTCATGTAATAGGCCACGAGCCTATCGCCATCAAACGCGCCCAAATGCAGATTGTGGAACTGAAAGATTCCAAATAGGGAATCCCAATAACACTTAGCCCGAACTGGAAATTGAACTAGAACCTCATGCTCAGTAGTCGCGCTTATTACCACTGGACACTATGCTGTTACCATTGATATAAAAACTAAAGATACGGTCGTCCGAACATTTGCTCGACGCGTTCGCCATACAGAGAATCGGTGTAGTCAGCTCGTTAACGTAACCTTGTATAAGCGGCGTGGTGTTTTCGAGGTATAAAAAACATAAATAAAGCTTTTAATAAAATTTACGACTGCACCTGAAGAGAGCCGATCGTGGACTAGTTCACTTGGACTTAGGAAAGACCGCTTTAGGACCAAGTTTGAGGCGTCATTTTAACATGCGGTCCGCCCAGTCCTTACGCAGTAATATATAAGTCAATGTATGTTACGCTATGTGTGATACTTATTAATTTAGATTTGATGGGAATATTGATGGAATAATTCAGTTAGGTGCGTGTATGACCAGATGTATGAATGTGGATGAGGCAAAAGGAGTATGTAAGGATCGTAGCAAGTGGCGTTCTGTGGTTTCTGCCTACCTCTGTGGGAAAACGGCGTGAGTTTATGTATGTGTATGTAACTGTGTAGGTAATTCAGTTATTCTATTGAAAATAAAAAAAAGATGAATAAGACAGACAAAAGCGTTATGTACAGTCAGCATCAGAAGTAGATTAACACTACACACAGTTTCAAAGCAGGTGTATTAATAAAATCTTTTTAGAAATTACTCGTTACTAACAAATTATTAAAGAGTAACGAATATTTTAAGGAATAATTTTCTGAAACATTAAAAATAACAACTGGAGTCTTGCACATTAAATAATTAAAATTCCGAAATGTTAAGCTACTTCTGCTGCTGACCGTACCAACCGCAAATAGATTGGGATTAGATATTTGGGATAGGTGCTAACAGATAATTTTGGTTTTGTTTGCAAGTTTCTTATAACGATGTTTATTTTTAGAAACGGTACGACTAAAATAAATCAATGGCGGTTATTTGAAGTGATTTGGTAATAATTTTACTGAACCGACCTTTGTTAACAAACTTGAAAATCCATCACAAATAATTTTAAGTAAAGGTCAGAGGTAAATTAAGAAGAACCTTGGAAAATGGAATTATGAGAAATCTGTTATCCATGGTTCAAAAATATACAGTTAATTTTTTTTTTCTTTTTAAACCAATCTTTACTTTTTTTTCTGTTTTCACAAATTAATTTTTTGCTTTTAGTTTTAAATTAATTTATCTCTATATTGATCTATTTCTAACGAAAGACGAAGAAAAATGAATGAATTCTGTGAGGAATGATATGAATGAGAATGGATTAAATGCCACCTTAACGTGTAACAGGAAATAATTGAAATTGAAAACGTGTTGCGCCGACCCCAAATAGAATGGGATAAGGGCAGGAAAATGATGATGATGATGATATATTTCTAACGATTCATGTTCTTCTTTCACATTAATTAGATAGCTCCTGACCTCAAATTACCTACTGCAATACAATGCCTTCCTAACGTGGGAACTAACAAACATACCTTATATGCGCAGGAGTTGATCCCTTAATGAGCTGACTCACATTACTCATCTTAATCCTCCATGATATCCTCGTATCTGTATCAGTAACTTAAATTAAAAGATCATTACAAATATTTAAAATATGACCATAAATAAACCGCGAAAATAATAAACCCAACATTAACATATTGCTTACAAAATCTCAGAGCCTCCCATTACATTCAGATCATCAATAAAATACCGAACAAGTTACATTAACCTTACGTTAAACCGTAAAAATTGCCGGCCTTCAGATTCACACGAGGTAGCACCACTAGTGATGTTGTATGTCGATATTCGGAAGGTTATCGATAACCCCCCGCTGCGCTAGTGTTTACTCGAGTTGTAGAGCCAGTCGGTTGGCATCGATCGCGCGCGCTGCACGTACGCTGCGTTTGCGCACGCCGTTCGTTCACCCCGGGTTACGATCTGTCAAGCTGACATTTCGTAACATCAATTGTAACGCGATATCGGTGATTTTTCGTTGTCAGCGAAAGTTTTTCAGTGTTTTTTCGAACATTCTTTGCGTTTATGTGGATGGCAGATTTTTGTGTTGTGTTCTGAAAGGACTGTTTGTTTGGTTCGCGGTCTTTTTGTGCTAGTGATGTGATTTTGATGTGTTGTGGAGTTGTGCTATCATGTTTTAATGTCGTTCGTTGCTGATATGTCTACTATAATTAGCGAACTACAATGGCTTCGCGACGAGGATCTGTTTGCACTATCGTGGCAAAACGGTAAGGTCTTGGTTACTTAGTGATGAGTATGCCTGTGTTTGATGGATTTATTTATAGTTTAAGTACATATACGCTTGTTTATGTTAAGAGCAAACAACATCTGTTGAGTATTTCAACTAGTGTGGGAAAAACCTACTAACAGCTGACCGAGTCAACATTTTCAGTCTTTCCAAAACCAAGGTCAACATAACAGCTGATTGAATGGCTGAATGTCTACTTGTATTTTTACTATTGGTCCCCAAAAGATTTATGAAATTGGTTTTTTTTGTATGGGTAAACTTGGAGATATAAACACATAAACAACTAAGCTAAGTTACAATTAAGTCGTTAATTTATTACTTAGCGTTACAATTGCTCAAGTAAGACGTAAAACTGAACATTGTATAAAGAAAAAAACAAAATCGTTAAGTCATTGTAATAAATACAAATGTTTGACATTGAACTGCAACAAGTTCTTAGTAAATTTTATCACAGTTCCTAACCGAACTTAGTGAAAACACGATTTAATTTATGTGAACAACTTTGTAACGACTCAACGGTTATTTAAAACCTTATTTGATTCATTAAGGTCTAATATTATTGCTGATACCTTGTTGCGAATAAAACAAAAAAGATGTAGAGTTGAACACATAAAAATAAATGTTAACTTCGTTTTTATTTTTGCCCAAAAATATGACATTTTGATGTTACTAGGCATGTCCTCTACCTTTAAAATAGTATCGATTATAACCGGTTTTTAATCATCGACTGTTTTAGTAAGAACAACGTTTAGATAATTATGTATTTATTTTTTGCTGTTGCAAACTCATGTACTAAGTATAAGTATCGTTTAATTGAATTAAAAATATCCATTAAGTGCTTAATGGAAATGTAAATTTTAATGGCGTATTGAAAAAAACAAAGCGTAGGGCTCTATCAGCTGTTTAATGCTGCGAACAAGTTGTAACTTGTAAGTTGTGAGGAAAATAATCAACTTTATGTTGAACTTAAGAAATAGGTTTAATACTGGTTTATTTTTGAGATTCATTTTATCTTTATTAAACATGCATAAAATATTGTGTTGTTAAAACTATTTAGACAGCTTTTACTGATAAGTAGGCTTTAATCAATAACTTTGAGCACATAATTACTTGTTTTATTTCTTAAATTTTTGGCCTAAACAATGAAATATTGCAACAGTTAAAAATGTATTTAATTAGCATAAACTAAAGAATAGCTCAGGTCTACCCTTTTGAAAGTCCTTGTGTAAAACACAATACGGGTTAAAGTCGATTGCCACTTAATCAGGCTCTGTTTTTCTCTTTCAAATGATGTTGTCACAACTTTTAGTCATACAACGAAAATCAAAAAGAATTCTGCTTCTTAAAATTCGTGAAGATTTTATTAGATTTCAGTTTAACGTAACAGCGGTAGCAGCAACAGTGGCATATTGTGCCGAAAAATGGCATGTTGTGTTAAAGTTCCAAAAGAGGGTGAACTTATTACCATAAACCCGACACAAACCCAGACTACAGGATGGTAACATAAAAATACATAGCCCTAAAAGTTCTACTAACTCAGTTTAGAAAGAATATTTATCAAAGGTACACTCATATTCAGCCAGTTAGATATGTTAAAGCCCCACAGAATAGGCGAGCCTATTGCCACCTGGCACAAATCTAGAATCCCAGCTGCTGAAAAAAAGCTTCATAAAGTTAACAGTCCTACTGACCCATTAAAGAAAGAGCCTTAACCAAATCTCTATTGCATAAGAAGCAAGAAACCTCACAAAAATATCAGATATTCGAAAAATATTTCCAAAAAGTTTGCGTACAAATTAACACGTCAATGCTAATAGAGACTTCCTTTTATCGTTATCGATACTTTTAATGTCACTTCCGAATCCGGTAAAGGTCCTTTTTAAAAAGGCATAAAATATTTTTTGTCGTTTACATTATTATTTATTTTTGATAACAGATTCAGACGTGTTAATTGAATGTAAAGATTGTAATTCAACAGTTTTTGGAAGGTTTTATGATTTATAATTAATCTAGTCAAAAATTGTTTTTTTTTTAATATGATTCAATTGTGATTATGACGATTGTTTCAACAAAATAATTCGCACCTACTTAAAACAGAATATCATCTTATTATTAACCATAACATTACAACAAACATTATCGAGCCCCGATACACAATACTGCAAACCAAGAAAAAAAAACAACGGAATTTCTCGGCATAATTCCGAAAACCCCGTACCACGATGCTGCATCAAAACTTACATTAGCATACCGCTACCGTTCGTACTACCAAAAGTGTTGGGAATGCGGCGATTACGGTTTTTTATCGATACTTTGGTACAGGGGTGATACTCTCAAGCAAAAGTGTAGTGGACAAGTAGGAAATAGCCAAGGCAAGCGAGATTCTTGCAAGCCGTTGGACCAAGTTAAGCACTTCATTATTGAACGATGCGATGTCTGATTGTAGGATGGGTTTCTTTGCGAATGAGGTGCTAAGAGATTAATATTCACGTTGGTTGGTAAAATGAGGAGTCTTAAAACTTGATGGTTCGTTTTGTTTTCTTTCAGAAATAACAATACTTTGAAGCATCTTTTTATTTGCTAAACTATACTTTTAAAATCCCCTGGGGCCATAGGATGATGGTAAAAGGCTCGCACCTATTACATGGGACTGAAACGTATCCAGTGAACTGTGTTGTGTGTGTGTAACACCTTTGCATAACCTACCGGAGATTACAAGCGTGAAGCTATTTAAATTACAGAGCTATATCATATTATGCACCCCAATTTCAATAAGATAAATAATAGTTTTTATAGCACTTACGTAATTTGAGAGTTTTTGATAGCTTTATCCAACGCAAACAATATAGAATCCGTATTAAAAGGTTTACTCTAAGGGGTGATACGTACAAGGGTGATATGCCCCGAAATTCTATAAAAGGCCAAGCCAAACAACGCTATTTGGGGTGGCCTTTAATATTTTTTTAACCGACTTCCAAAGAGGAGAAAAAAAAAACATTCACACGAATAGAGTACCTCTTCTCTATTCTTGTGTATGTATTTTTTTATATAATGTCCGCGCATATCTCCCGTCAATTTTATTGTGGACCGATTATCAAAATTCTTTTTTTGTTTGATTAGGCATACTTCCGAGGTGGTCCCATTGTCACTAAGTCAGGATCTGATGGTGGGATCCCTAAAAAATCGAGGGCAACCCTCAAATTTTATAGGCACTTATTACGTTTTTTTGCTGTAAAGTTACATTAGATCCTCTTTGTTATTACTACTTAATATGGCATGTATGCGTTCATCAAAATTCCATGTGCAGAGATATAATCTAGTCTGTTAGATTAATATAATGGACCGAGTTATGTACAAAAAGTTTTTACAAAAAACGGTCAAGGTAGATAGATATCTATTGAAAATGATAAACCTTGAAAACAAGGAAATAGCAAATAAAATAATAAAGTACGGAAGAATATTATCAATTTGTCTAAGAAAAGGTAAGCTATCACCAATGAAACTAAACGCGATCAACGCACCTAAACTACGTTCGAGATCAGCAGATGCCATCGTCATAACTGCTATGGAATACCAATAGACACTCAGATTGTGATGTTTATTGCATGAAGTCGAGTCTAAATGAAGATAAAAATTATATATTTTTTTTTCATTATTTTATTTAAAAAAAAGGGAGTGCAGTGGAACACAACAGGCTCGTAATCGTAAACACATTCGATCATAAGACTATTTCTGAAAATGGTCCTTCTCGAAACGATCAGGGTGCATTATTCTTTCTGGATCCATAACCATAGCTCGGTCTCTGTCTCTGATACCGGTGTGCTACTATTTATAATTCATATACTATCTAAACATACAATTTATATGTAAATATTGAATAAGCTGAATAAACGAAATAAGTTAATACGAAACAAACAAACAGATTACCACACACAGATTAATCGAACAAAATAGTAAACATTTAAAGTTAATTCTCGCCAGTTTTTTTCTACAGAACTAATAAATGCACATTATTAGCAATATCGTCATCATTACCAACATCAAAATGATTACCAAAGTTTTAACAAACCGGTTACGTTCGGCCCTGACATTTGCTTTGCAAACATTGATTGATTAAGAGCACTATACTGAGATTCTTGAAGTTATTATGTTATTGTAAATATTGACTAATAATAATGATGAAATCTCTCAAAACGGTTGTGGATTTTGACAAGTGGTTGTGAATTAATAAAATATTTTTGCGGCTTAGATTTTTTTTTTTTTGCCGTAAAACCAAAATCCATGTAAGATTACAATATTAAACATACCTACCTACATAACCTCACGCCGCTTTCCCATGGGGGTAGACGCCACTTGCTACGATCCTTACAACAACACACTAAAACACACCACACCACACACCTTAAAAAAGAAAAAAAAATAACTAGGGAAAAAACAAGCCATTAAAAAAAACAATGTAATTATAAATACAAAAACAAATAACACAAAATGATTAGTAACAACCAAAACATTAAAAATATAAAAAAACAACAAAACTTTTTTTACATTTTTAGTCATTGACAAAAAAGACCCATCATCGGTATCGTCATTATGACAACCACGCCTTTTATACGTCTGACAGTCTGACGATGATGTCATTCATGAATAAGCATCATTGGATACTCGGATACCGTGCATAGTAAACAGCAGCTTAAAACACGTGTCGACCGTAGAAGATTTTACGATCTAAAGAGACCAAAGGAATGTCGGCAGTCGATTTAATAGATTAGAATTTATTTGTCAGAATATTCTACAAAGGCTCGCCCCCTATTGCACGGACTTAAACATAACTTGCCAAATGCAGGTGTTCTATTAGGTACACTTCTGCCAAACCATGCGGGGATTATAGGCGTGATGTTATGTTATGTTAATATTGTACTGTTATGTGGATTACGATCATAATATTCTGCAGTTTCTAGTGTAGGTACTGATATGGTTGTAAAATTTTGGGTATTTAGCTAATTAAATTAATTATTAGTCATAAGAATTAGAACTACAATTATTATACTGTAAATATTTCAGTCAGTGGCCTGAAAGTCTAACAACCAGTTTTACCAAGTGGTATATTACCCAGTAATGAGTTTTGGATGTCAGATAGGCTCGCTTCAAATAATATCTACGAGTATTCAGCTACCTAGCTGTACGGGACGCCTCACATTGGGGACAGAATGTTCAAAACCACCTCGAGACCTCAACATTAAATATGAACCAAATTAAACCATTATTTCACAGAAATGTTTGAAATTAAATTCTAAAGACACTCACGAAGCCCGATTTGCGAAATTAAGTTGTAATTTTTTTTATAAAAAATGCATAATTATGAATTGAATATAAAAAAATATTTTTTTTTATGTTATGACTGATTCGTTTTCAGCGACGAAAAATACATCGGAAGTGTATATTTGCACTTCCATACAAGTGCTAGTTGAAATGCGTGACTGAAAGGGTTAAAGAACAGGGTAAAACTCGCTTTAACTTGGTTTTAGTGGGCTATTAAGTTTTAGATTTAAGGAATATTAGAAATCCAGCTTCGTCAGTCTCTTTAGAATTTAATTACAAACATTTCTGTCCAAAAACTCTCTCATTTGGTTTTTTTTTGCGATCTCTAGGTGGTTTCTAACAAAAAATTGGCTCTTTCCCCAATGTGCGCCGACCTGAGTCGAGAAAAGGCTACGCTGATGATGACAAAGACAAAATACTGCATTGTAGCTTCGAGTGAATCTCCAAACTTCTTAAACAGCCGGCATAATGTTTCCTTATGACGCCCCAGACAGCTATCAATCCGTTTGGGAATCCATATTCATTTAATTGCAAGCTACACAATTTTCCATATCGTTAGATCCTTCACCATAAAAGTTACAAGTACCATTTTAGATCGAGCCGTGTTTAACGACGGTTCCTAATAACCAAGTAGAACCGGGTAGTTAAAGGTGGGTAAGTTGTGAGTGAATGAACTGAAATTATTATAAATAATATTCTGCTAAGGAACGTCTACTAATGATTGCAGTTATGTTTTGATGTTCATCTCTGAGTTTGACAAGAGGTAGAAGTTACATGCCTTTACCTGTTGCAGTATTATTTTATTCTGCGATGTCATAGCAAAATAAAACATAGTGTCAACTGCACTTCCCAATGTTTTGATGTTTAAATCGAACTTTTTATTTAATTTATTTTGTAAGTTGGCAAAAACGATATAAATATAAACACGCGTAGTTTGCTCGTTAAGGAAAGAAAAAATATTTATTAATCTCACACAAAACAAAACCAAATGATAAAATATTAACAATAAAACAAAAAATATAAAATAAAATTATAAGAAAAGCTTGAAAGAAAGATGTAAAATTGGTCCTGTACGAAGCCGAAGTTTTGATGAATCTATGGTCAATTTTGGTATGTCAAATGTGCTATAGAAATCATAATGTCAAGCATCCAATTCTCGAAGCTTAAGCTCGACTTGTGGAAATCAGGCTACGGTGACCGGCTTTGGTGAACCCACATTAGGCCATTTAATTAGGTTGTTTCTGAATAGTTTTAGTTTTTTGGACAAAATAGATTGTACGGTGATTCTGTAATGATGTTGTTTTTTTAGTTTTAAACTGTGTTTCTTCATCATTTGTTTGCCTTCAAATCGGTCTGAAGTCCATGTAAACAATAGAGTTGATTTTTACACATTACATTTATTTACTACATGCGTTTAATTATAGACCAGGAACTCATCAGACCAAGTGTGACAGCTAATCCGACGGCCAAAGCTCATCTTTGAGGTCCAAGATGGCGGGCGTGAAGTACCGATATGACGTCACTTAATGTCAAAATGGCTACCCAATCCTGACGACCAAGTTCGCTGTATACTTAGCACACAAACAAAAACCTAAATCAAATTCGTAAAATACCTTCATTAACAGGTAATAAAAAATATAATAGAAAATAAATGGAAAGCATTTGTGCGTCGGTGTCATTTTCACCCTCTATGTTTTTCTAACTTATTTTCAGAGTAAAACTAATCAATTTAACTACCTTACCACAGCTAAGTCCAACATTACCATTACAGCATCAAAACATTAAGACAGCCATTAGCGGTAAGAGCAGAGCGCTTAGCAGATATTTATTATAATTTCAGTGGCTTGGCATTTGCGTACTCACACTTCATTAACTCGATCTAGTTGGAAATGTTGGAATATTTCGATTAACTTGGAATACCTTATTGTGTCGTTAAAAGGAATTATTTCTAATTGTTTTCTGTTGTTTATGCGGTGTGTGTAATTAAGGTGCTGTTTTAAATGTAATTTTAAAAGGAATGATTGTGATTAGAGATCGGGTGCTTCTGGGATTATTTTAATGTCTAGTTACACACACACACATACATAAACTCACGCCCTTTTCCCATGGGGGTAGGCAGAAAACACAGAACGCCACTTTCTACGATCCTTACTTACTCCTTTTGCCTCATCCACATTCATACATCTGGTCATACACGCACGCCGGTTACAAGTACTACGCACCTGTCCTTTCTGAAGAACGGTGTCAATAAGATCAGTGTGTCTTTCTAGGGCGTCTCCTCCCGGCGTTACCACTCACATCTGCCTTGTAAATCCCTTTTGTTAATAGACTTTCTATTTTTTTTCTTTCTTTCTTTTGTTATCCACTTTGTTATTTATTAAAATAGTCATTATATCTAAGGATGACGATGAGATGACGAGTAATAGAGAAGGGTCGAAAAGGAAATGCAGTGCCGACCCCCAAATGAATTGAGATAGGAGCGAGAGAATTATGATGATGATGCAACTTGTCGCTGACTTCCAGTCTAGCCAAATGCAGGTGAATAATTACTTCCTTAGTTAGTTACACAGATAGTTTGTGACCAGGATTAACACATAGGATAGTTTTTATCCCGATTTTATCTTCCCGTGGAATAATTTTTGAGTTGTAGCGGGCGAAGCCGCTGGCAGCAACTAGTACTGGATATTATTTTACATGGAGCGACTACCTACCTGACCTCCATAACCGAAACATCCCTTAGTTAGATTGGTCGTAAGATTTTCGCCCATCTGTAATAGCTACCAAAGCTACCTTTCCGAGGCATGGAGAAGTCTGGATGTCCATCACACATCCGTGAACCGACCTTGGCCAGCTCAACTTAACCTTCGATAGAAAAGGTAATATGAAACAAAAGCCTCGTTATAAAATATTCGCTCACAATAACGCCATAAAAAAACTAAAAAATACCTATTTTTATTATTGTAACAAATTCCGATGTAACTAATACCGCGTGTCGAATGGCTAGCGAATACTTCAAACGATTCTAGTTCTTATTCCACATTTAAACTGTATTTAAGAATGTACATCGTTTATGCGATGTCGGGCTTTTTATTCAACCTTGTTTGATGCAACTTTTTGCTTGTGTCTACATCCGGAAAGGGTATCATCAGTCTGGCTTGTTTTGAAATATTTTCTTACGTTTTTCTGTAATCGCCTGCCTCGATGGTCCAGTGGTTGTAAGTGCGGCTGCTGAACATGGGGTTCTGTGTTCGATTCCCGGGTTGGGCAAAAAATTGTTATTGGGATATTACAAAAGGATTTTTTCAGTAGCAGCCACGAGTCTAAATTTCTGCTTTTTTGATTGCGATAGGGTCGCCCCCTATTATACTATACTATGTCATGGAATGCCAATCAGGAAGTTATACTTACTTAATAACATTTTTGACATTGAAGCAATTTGGAAATAAATCTATTCACAAACATAAAAATAATTGTTTTGGGAGTTATCGGAGGCCGGTTCACGGTCAATTTGTGTGAAATTAATTAGAAACACGGTTTTTTATGGAAAATAACTCGCTTTAACTTTAGGTTTACATATTTAATGACTTATTTATAAGAATTCCAAAAAGCGTGCTATGTATGCAGCTAAAATGGAAGCCAATCATACGATTGGCTTCCATTTTAGCTGGATGCAGCTGAATAGGTAGGTACCAGTACTTTACATGGACTGTCTATTTAATTTTAACCTCCACAACTCAGTTATTACTGGGTAATATGAAACCTCTTCGTAAACCTGGTTGTCAGACTTTCGAGACACTGACTACCTGCATCGACTGTCAAAGATGTACAAATGAGGCGGTAACCCATTCCCGTCGGGGCTGCGGGTTTTTCGAAAGAGATACCGCGGCCTCGACACAAAGGAACATGACTGGTTCTTCAGTAGAAGTCTGACACTCCCTTCCGCTCTGCGCCGAGCGGGAGGACTCATTCGTACATATCCCAACTTAATAGGCAAGTGCAGCTTAACCTCAACCCGACTTATATTTATTCCTTATTCCAGATTCACATCAAAACATTTATCTAGACCATATTCTAGACATAAACATGAGCAACACTAGTAATTAGAACTACACGATAATTGCTACCCAGTACCGACACGGAGGAAGTTAGAAACATGATGATATCATAGCAAATGTCTACTTGAGTGACGTGTGAACGCTGAGTGATCTTTGTATATGTATTTATAGATTATTTGCGATGTTATTTTGTTGCTTAATTAAGTTTTTGTAAGGGTTATCAAAGGTTGCTAATAAATTTTGTTCCAAGTAAATACTCACTCAGAGCATGAGATTTCAGGGTCAGGCAAGGTATATTTTCCACTAAGAATTTTATTAGTTACGAAGCCTGGCTTTGTGATAAAGCCTTAAACATTCTGATTTAAAGAAACTTGTGAATAATTTCGAACTTTGACCTCCAATATCTCCGTAACTAAAATGTTTCCAGGTATTGTCTAAAACAAAAAAAGTATCGCAATAACTAGTAAGTACTTTTCGAATTCGTTAAGTTTTATTATGATCAAAATACGAATGAGCTTGTTAAAAAGAGTTGTTACTCGAACTAACATAATCTCATAAGCATAATGAGCCTTTAATTGTCCCACTACTGGGACATAGCACTGGCACTGTCTATGAGAGGGAATGGGTAATGAGCCACCACGCGGTCCAAGTGTGGGTTGGTGGATGACACATGTCTTTGAGTTTTTATTTCCAGGACAAGTCGGTTCCCTCACGACGATTTTCTTTACCGTTTTAGGAGCAGTGGTGATGAAATAAATTACATAAAGTAACGCACCTGCCTGGGTTCGAAGTACTGGGCCACCGCTGCTCTTAACTTCATCAAACAAAAACAATAATCTTCACTGATTAAAATAACAGCCAACTCAGTATCAAATCTCCTATCATCCACAAGCTAGACAATGCTCTCACAAACAGTACCTACAAATTGGAGCAACCAGATGCTTCCTTATCAGAGGTCGCATTCCTCTATGACTTGACGAGCTTGATTGATAACAGCTTATGCAATCAACTTGTCACACTTATCGTTTCTGGTCTTTCCGGAGTAAACAGAGGTGCTTAAGTGTTGGGTGGTGGTTGTGTGTTATGAAGGTTGTAGTTGATGGCAATAGGCGCGCCCCCTTTCATCATCTGCCTTATTTTCTCAATTATTATTGAGTAATTGGTCATAGCAAACTTTCGTAGTTCCGTACTTCGCGATAATGAACATTCTGAATACAGTACTTCGTAGTAGCAAACTTTCGGAGTAACGTACATCGGAGTGACGAACATTCTGAATACAGTACTTCGTAGTAGCAAACTTTCGGAGTAACGTACATCGGATTAACGAACATTCTGAATACCGTACTTCGTCATAGCGTACATTCTAACTGACGTAATTCGGACTCACAAACTTTCTGTATACCGTACATCGGTATTTCGAACTTCGGAGTAACGTAATACAGTCCTATATAGGAGTCGGCTTCCAGTCTAACCGGATGCAGCTGAATACCGGTATGCTATATGGATCGATTGCCTATCTGACCCTTTGGTAAGACTGATTGTCAGATTTACAGGTCACTGACTACCTGTAGCGACTGTCAAATATCTATATAATTATGACAGGCGAAAAGTAGAAGAAAAGAGTTGTGCGACTTGGCTTTTTTTACAAGTCTTGTTTTTAGTGGCATACCCTATTCCTGAGTCGGATCCTAATTCGTAAAAGTCATCAGCGGGTTACCAGGTCAATTCTTGAGGCATTGTTCTCAAACAACCCAAACGTTCGTATTGGTATTTAAAATGACATAATTGTTGACGTTTACGAACTCATCAATGATGATGATGAATGTTTTGTTTACTAATACGAGCGTCTTCATTGACACAATAAAATCATTTAGTCAATTGAGTGTTTGGATGCTAAGGAATGCCAGATGGTCATTTTATGTGCAATGTCTTGTATGAGCATTTTTTTGGTTTTACCTAACAACACTTATAAGATAACCTTTTTTTTTTTGCCGAGTGGAAAACCATCAAATAGTCCCGCTCTTGGGCAGAGCGAAAGGTGACACTGCCTTTCGCTTCTACTGACGAAAAACCACCCATGTTCCTTCTTAGCCCTTCATGTCGAGGCCGCGGTATCTCTTGCGAACAACCCGCAGCCCCGACGGGACTTATAAGATTACCTGTAGACGTATGTTTAAAAAAAGAAACAGTATCTTCTATCTTTTAACTATGTTTTATTCTTCTATGAATTTGTTACAACTATTAAGCTTCAACATCACTTCCTCTGATTAAAGAAAATATCGTGAGGAAACCGAACCGAGAGAGATTTTTCTCTACGGCATGTAAGGCCAAGCCAGATGCCCATGGGTGGTATAAAAACTAGGTCACCAGGCACCCTAACCACACTAAACAGAAAGAAAGAAGCTTTTGTATGGAAAATGATTACTACTTACTATTTTTAACCCCCGACGTAAAAACGACGGGTTGTTATAAGTTTGACTTGTCTGTGTGTGTGTGTGGACTGTATTACGTTACTCCGAAGTTCGAAATGCCGATGTACGGTATACAGAAAGTTTGTGAGTCCGAATTACGTGACTCAGAATGTACGCTATGACGAAGTACGGTATTCAGAATGTTTGTTACTCCGATGTACGTTATCTGGCATCGTAGCTCCCGAACGCATGAACCGATCTTGATTCCGTTTTTTTTGTTTGAAAGGTGAAGTAGTCGAGAGTGTTCTTAGCTATGTTTGATGAAAATCGGTCCGAGATGGCCGTCGCCACAAAATGGCGGATTACATATTTTTTTACAACTTTATCACATTAAGGGTATCAAATGAAAGGGCTTGATTAGTAGAATACTATAAACTATGACAAATATCAAATCCAAAATGGCCGCCGCCACAAAATGGCGGATTACATATTTTTTTACCACTTTATCAATATGGGTATCAAATGAAAGGGCTTGATTAGTAGAATACTATACACTATGACAAATTTCAAATCCAGGATGGCCGATTTAGATATAGATTAAAACCATACGGGTTAAATAAGTTTCGCAAAAATAATTGAGTCGGGGGTTTTTTAAATTTTTAATTTATACTTGTCTTGAAGTATTTTATGCCACCTACAAAAAAAGATGCCAGTTGAAGTCAAAAACAAAAATGTGTTTCCAAATTCAAAACAGTTCGCGTGTTACACTTTCTTATCTCTCCCTTTATTTACTTTTATCTTCTGTAACAATGTATACCGGCTTTATTTATTAACAGTTCACTGACCTCGTTTAATTAGATAAAGTTATTTCACTCGTTAAACTGTAAGGCTCAGTTTACACTACAGGGAAAGGGCATGGAGCCGAATTTTGTAAACGTTATTTGTCAAAGCAAAATTATCTTTATGTGAATGGGGTGACGATGAAACTTGATAGAATAACACGAGTGACGTCTTCTGGAGAATTTTACTGTGTCATTATAACCTTTTTCCAACTAATTTTGAGCTCGGCTTCCAGTCTAACCGGACGCAGCTTAATGCGTATTTTACATGGAGCGACTGCCTATCTGACATTTACAACTAAGTTACTGGTTAAGGAAACCCCTATTTTTTTTGGCGTGTGGGAAATCATCAAATAACCCGCTCCTGGGCAGAGCGAAAGGGAGTGTCAGACTTCTACTGACTAAAAACCACCTATGTTACCACCCTAGTGGTAAATAAATGTTCCTTCTTAGCCCTTTATGTCGAGGCCGCGGTATCTCTTGCGAACAACCCGCAGCCCCGACGGGCGTTTAGGATACCCCTTGGTTAGACTAGTTGTCAGAGCTACTATGTAATGGTGATCACCCATCTGAGAACCAACCTTGGCAAGTACAGCTTAACACGTGCGCCTCTTTATTATTCAGGCACCTTCTGCAGCAATGTAAATTGAGCCTAAGACACCAACGTTTTATTATTCCTCTAACGCATTGAGTTTGAGAGACGAGAGCGAAGACATTAAAAAGTTTATTGTTTTAGTACAATGGTGATTAATTAATGGGTGTCTATTGAGATAGTTGTTAATGAGTTAAGTAGCTATTAATGGGGCTTTTATAATGAGTTGTTTGATTTGATGATTGTTTTGAGGAGTCTTTTCGTTCGTACAGTCACGTGCACTGATAATGTAGCTACGTAGCGACTTTTAAAAGTGATTTTTACTTGATCTGTGAATTGTAATTTGATGAAGTTACGAATATACTAAATATACTAATAGGGTACTGACTCAAAAAAATATGATTACGTTTAGTCCGTCAGTTAGATTATCGAAAAATATTAGATAACGTGTCAAAGATCGTGAGTGGGGGCTGGTGACGTCACTTTCTGGTAAAAAATGTACCAAACTGTGACGTCGCGCGACTTTTCGAAGCACGGTATCGTCTTCATTTATTGTTTACGTAAAAAACGAAAAATTACCAATATTTTTTGGAAATCTATCTGACGGACTAATTAGATTTTTTTTGTGAACAACTCTATTTGGTAGGTACCCATTGATTTATGAAATAGATCTTTAATCAAAGTTACATTAGTTATCCCGCTAGAAAATTACTCATGAATCTTCCTAAGTGTGTGTGAGTGTGTGTGTATTAGGCATAAAGTGACTATCTTACCTTTTTTTTTTTTGGCGTGTGGAAAATCATCAAATAACCCCTCCCGTTCTTGTGTCAGACTTCTACTGACTAAAAACCACCCATGTTCCTTCTTAATCCTTTATGTCGAGGCCGCGGTATCCCTTGCGAACAACCCGCAGCCCTGACTATCTTACCTTAGATTTGCTTTATAACATATCTTGTTTAAACAAGTATTTTCTGTTTTACTTTTACAATGTTGAGCTGAACAAAATTCTTGATCAATTAAACATTTGACCCAGAACTTTCTTCCTTGCCAAATCGCCTTGCGAGTGACTTCTTAAACTGCATACAAAAAAACTTGAGAGGTGTCAAGGAACACCCGGATGGAACGAAGTTATTGTTATTATTTTTTATTATGTATAAAAAAAAAAAAAAAATGTAGAAATGAAAATATCTGGCTTGCTTTCTATAAGAGAGAGAGAGAGAGAAAAAAAAAGAAATGTAGAAATGAAAATATCTGGCTTGCTTTCTATAAGAGAGAGAGAGACAGACAGAGAAACATGAGACGCCGCACAGCTCACAATAGCTTACTATAGCAAAAAGTGTCGTGACAACTTTTCGTAAGAATTTTTTCCGTCTAGCCCCCTTTCACAACGCGCGATAAGGAACTTCGTTCCAAAAAATCCTCAAAACATTAACAAAAAAACACTTACTATTAAAACAAAAAATAAACGACCAAAACTAGAACGTTTACTGACCTTATAATCTAACTATTTTGACAAAGATAATCAGCTGAAGAATATTCTTATTATCTAGTTAAACAGGTTTCATTCAAGTTTTTAACGTGTTCCGGAGAATGTGGCACAAACACATACTTACTATGGTCATATGGTGTTACTCATCTCGCAGTGTTTGTGTTTTCTAAGTTATTTACATAACAACCGTCACGGTTAATCTAACTAGGTGTAGGCAGAGATTTGCATATGCTAGGTTAATGGGATATGGTTAAACTAAGTGGAGAAACAAAAGTTGGTTAATAATGTTATTATGTTCCGTATGGTGTCGGACGGTTGAACTAGCCGGTCATTCTTCCATACAAACGTAGTATGGTGATTACTCGTCTGTTTCACGATGAAGATTCAAAACTAAAAATTGTATCAACTGGTTTTGTCATTATCTAGCCCTGTATGGAAGCAGAATTGGAAAAAAATCATTGGTTTAGAAGTTATGAGCGTCGAAACTTCCATATTTTAACACTTATTTGAACTCATCTTTCAGCGTGAATAAATAACTTATGTAGAATGAAAATGGAAAAAGTGAAACCATACAGGGATAGATAATTTATTGAAAAGTTCAAATAAATTGTTTTAAGTGGATACATCCAGTAGTTTTTCCATAATATCTATACGCCCAAAGGTCAATTTATGAAATTTCACGCGCTCATTTTCGTTATAAATCGTCGTATAGTTCACTAAATAAATAAATAAATATGTAAATAAATAGAGAAAAACAAGATAAATGAATACTAAATGAATAAAACTAGATAAATTAAAAACATTACCAAATAACATGCATATTAGCCACGCCCGGCAACGAGTTCGAGCCGTCGGCTTGTGCAACCTTAAGAATAGCACCATCCCATATCTTCCCTTGGGTGTCGTAAGAGGCGACTAAGGGATTTACCAGAGAATGGGCAGCAGCGTTCTCTGTGCCTTTGTAACAACCATACTGCGATCGCCAACCCGCTTGCCAAGCGTGGCGATTATGGCAAATCCCCTCCTTCTGGGGGAGGCCTATGTTCAGCAGTGAACGTCTTTTGGCTGAGATGAATGTTATTATGTGTCAAATACGTCACACAAATGATTACGTACTAACTTCTGAGTGCGACTCCGCCCGTGTGTTACTCGGATAAAAAGTATACATCATCACGCCTGTAATCCCCGAAGGTCTAAGCAGAGGCGTACGCGATGGTACACCCACATTTTGCTAGTTTTGTTTAAATCTCAAGGGTATCAGCTACTGACGAATTCCTGATGGAAAATTCCGACAGCATTTGAATTCGATCTCCTTTCAAGATATCAAAAAATTCTGATCACAAATTGTTTTCAGTCCACATGCGTCTTTGTCGTTGACTATTTTTACATACACATACATAAACTCACGCCCTTTTCCCATGGGAGTAGGCAGAAACCACAGAACGCCAATTGCTACGATCCTTACATACTCCTTTTGCTTCGTCCACGTTCATACATCTGGTCATATACGCACGTTACGAGTACTACGCACCTGTCCTTTCAGAAGAACGGCACCAATAAGATCAGTGTTTGACTATTTTTATTGATCAAAAAAACAATCAAATTATAAAGCTTTGATTTTTTCTTAAGGAGGAAGAATTTATACAGAAACAGTATCCTGATGAATCTAACCTCACATGGTATTGTTAAAGTGATGAGATCGTACATTGAATCTTGGGTATACTAAGATAAAAATTAGATACAGGGTAAACACCTGAAACCTTTTTTTTTTTTTTGGGGGGGTGGGAAATCATCAAATAACCCCTCCCGCTCTTGGGCAGAGCGAAAGGGAGAGACAGACTTCTACTCACTAAAAACCACCCTTGTTCCTTCTTAGCCCTTCATGTCGAGGCCGCGGTATCCCTTGCGAACAACCCGCAGCCTCGACAGGAAAACCTGAAACCTCATGCCTAAACTTTAAGGATTCCAGAAATATTATAGTAATTTTATCTTCGGCACCCAAATTACCACAGAACAGATAAAAGAGGTTTTATCTGTTCTGTGCAAATTACCCAAATGACTAATAGGGCATTTTGCAAACCTTAACCTGCGAATGAATTTTAATTCATATTGAGAGTTTGTATAAAATTTATACAACAACAGAAATCAACTGAGAGGATTGAGGTCGGAGTTAATTAATAGCAGTCCCTTGGATCGAACTTTAAGTTAAGCCGTGCTTGCCTGTTTGGTCCGTGGATGGGTGACCACCCAGTAAATACCGAGTTTCTTCAGTGCTTCGGTAAGCACAACCAGTCTTACCAAGGGGTATCGTATTACCCAGTACTACTGTTCGCGTCAAATAACTGTGCCCCTCTGAAGTTGGCCACGAGTGGCTGCGCAGCAGTCAAAATTACGAAACTTTGCCTTTTTTTGACTTTTTGTCAAAAAGCAGTCAAAAACTATACAACATTTATACAAAACCATGGTAACTTTTAAAAATATGTATTTATTTTGTTCAAATAATTATCTACGTGACTGCACTTGCGCGATCTATGCAAATGGCTTACTTCAGAGGGGCAAAGTTATTTGACGCGAACTATAACTGGGTTATAATAGGGTAGTTAACTAATAAAATCTAATTATTTCGTCAGATAGATTTCTGAAAATTATTGGAAAAGTACGTATTTTTTATTTTTTCACGTAAACAAACAATGAAGACGATACAGTGCTTTGAAAACTCGTGTGACGTCATATTCTAAGACATTAAGTATGACATTTTTTACCGGTGAGTGACGTCACTCAAATCTTTGTATCTTCGTCAATTTTTATTGATTTGATAAAACTAAAAGTACGTAACGAATATTTTTCGATAATCTAACAGACGGACTAATTAAAATCATATTTTTTTTAGTCAGTAAATATTTCTATTACTAGTAATATTTCAAGCTTTGCCAACTAACTGTCTTAGAATTACATCATAAGTTTAAAGAACCTAAAAAGTCGACATTGTTGTAAAATTTTGCTTGTTATTCGTAAAAAAAACGTGATAATAATAAAAATTATAATAATAATCATTTATTTCAGGAAATTGATGTGCGGATGTGCGGTTGTGTGTGTTGATGAGCGGTGTTTGTGTGTGATGTGCTCTCAAAGTACTCGTATCATAAATTCATTAGCCAAAGAAACCTTGTTTAATTTTCTTAATGTAAAGTGTAATCCTTGTTTTGCCTTTGTTCTTATCAATATTCTTCCTCCATGTTCCTTCATTAGCAGAGACTTTTCTGTTAAGCTGTTTAAAGTAGGAGGCTTTAAACAATATGGAATGTGAAACAACCTTGGAGCTCGTGGCTTAATAAGAACTGCCACTCGGGCCGATCTTTAGGTAAAGCTGTGCTTGCCTAGGTCGGTCTGTGGATGGGTGACCGCCCAACATACTGAGTTTCCTCCGTGCCTCGGAAAGCACGTTAAGCTGTTGGTCCCGGCTGCCATATATTGATCTTTGGCAGTCGTTACAGGTAGTCAGTCACCTGAAATTCTGACATCCAGTCTTACCAAAGAGTATCGTATTACCTAGTAGGTATTAACTGGGTTGTGGAGGTCAGATAGGCAGTCGCTCCATGTAAAATACTGGTATTCAGCTGCATCCGGTTAGACTGGAAGCTGACCCCAACATAGTTGGGAAAAGGCTAGGCAGATGATGATGGAATGTGAAACAACCTTGAGAGGCTTTACAAAATACGTGGTATGAAGGGTGTCACAAACACAGTAATTCACAGCAATTCTTATGGAAAAATCCAATATTACTTTGCCTAACCTGGGTCGAACCAAGGACCTCTAGTACAGCAGTCGCGCTTGCGACCACTAGACCAAAGAGGCAGTCTTGATGCAGATTTACTTATCTATACTAATATTATAAAGCTGAAGAGTTTGTTTGTTTGTTTGTTTGTTTGTTTGTTTGAACGCGGTAAACTCTGGGACTACTGGTTGGAATAGAAAAACTCTTTTTGTGTTGGATAGTCCATTTATCGAGGAAGGCTTTAGGCTATATAACATCACGCTACAACCAATAGGAGCGGAGCATAAATGAAAAATGTTGCGAAAACGGGAAAAGATATTCCTTTTTGAGAGCTTCCGTTGCGTGCGCTGCGAAAACGGTTTAAGTTACGTAAATATCATGTATCAAAGAATTGTTCCTCTTTAAATGTTCTAAAAAAAAGTCTGCGACAGCATATGTCTATCTTTTAAGATTGACTCACTGTAACCATTTTTAACTATTAAAGTGTTAGGTTAAAAATAATGATATTTTGCGAAGCTTATTTAACCCATATGGTATTAATCTATATCTAAATAAATATGTGTGTTAGCACAGAAATTTAATATAGAATATATGTGCCTTTTACTCTATACAGTTTAAACAAATATCTTAGAAGATATCGCAATGTAAAAATATCCGCGCGACAAAATAATTACGCGCGCGGCAGTCATTCGGTCCGGTGCGGTAGGTTAGTGGGGATTCTGGCCTCTGGGGACTCCGGAGAAATTCAAATTCAAAAGATTTACTGCACCATAATGTTTAAAAGGTACAAGGTGTTACTGTATATTTAACAGTAAGAGATACCTATAGTAATTCTTTAATATAATCTAAACTAATATTATAAAGAGGAAAGATACGATTTTTTGTTTGTTACGATTTCACTCAATTTATGTTGACATTATTTGTTATATGCTATATTATGTGACGCAGACGAAGTTGCATGGGTCAGCTAGTTTTTGATAATTAGCAATTTCGTTTTGAGTAAACTTTGGTCGTATTAGTATTAAATTTCTCGTCGGGGCTGCGGGTTGTTCGAAAGAGATACCGCGGCCTCGGCACAAGGGCTAAGAAGGTATATGGGTGGTTTTTAGTCAGTAGAAGTCTGACACTACCTTTCGCTCTAGCCAAGAGCGGGAGGGGTTTTTTGATGATTTCCCACCGCCCCAAAAAAAACCTAATATTTAAGGTACTTTCTATCTAACGCCCGATCCAACTTCTATCCTGTTTAAAAATTATCGCTTAATCTTCACCAACGATTGTTTTAACGTCTCTCATAAAGATCCAAACATTAAAAACCATCACAAAAATTTTTATACAACATGACGCCCCCTTCTGATTGGTCGTAAATAATCACAACGTTATGATACAACGTTTTTATTGGTCCTTACGACGTGGCGTAAAGTTTGTATTGTTTAATTATCACATCTCAAGTTTCTTTGGCTTGGAATGTATAAAACAAAATCTATGTATGTAATATCCAGTTTTCTTCGAGAATATAATATGTTTTTATTTCTCGTGTAGCCTGATTTGGTTCCAATCCTCTTCATCTGGCTTTATCCCGGCCTAGATCTAGGGTTTTCTTCCGTATTCAACCTAGATTTCTGCAGCCTCTGTGCTTGAATTTGAAATTCATACGAGATTTTGTATCGATATCAATGTGTTTACCTAGTCTGAGATTTTCGACCTGACCTAAAAATGTTTCAAGGCTTAAAGGTTAGTTTAATTTAAGTTTAAGGGTTAGGGGATCCCAATTCAGAACGATCAATTCAGCGTAAATTGCCACTTTAGAGTTTCAATTATATTGAAATATACCGCTTACAAGTACTGATTACTAAAATATTTGACCCTATTCCGTTGATAATGTATCTAAGTTCAAAACATTATTATTAGGCATATGTATGAGTACTCGTCACAACAACTAATTTTCGGCTCGATACCGAACTGGTGCTAGCAAATCCTTTCGGTAACTTCTCTAATAAGAAACTGTTTATCATCCTCACTCTGTTGCCCTTATGCCAAAGCATTTGGGGTCGGCGCAGCATGTCTTCTTCTTCCAAACTTCTCTATTACTCGTCATATCATCTGACACCTCCTTTCTGCCATATAATTATTTACACAGTCCATCCATCCGTTTCATTTACATTCATGCTCAAAACTTTCCTCATTCCTCCGCATCACATATTCACATGTCCACTGTTATCCGAATGACATTGTTTTCTCAAATCGTTCACTTTGTTCCTCACCTACATTCATACATACAGGTAGACTAAACAAACCCATTCTTTGTTGATTTACTCCATTTGGTTCTTTTCTCGCTATTTCTTTATTTTTCCAGACAGTTTCACAATGTCATCTGACATTACGAAAACAAACACACTCTACATCTTTCAAAGAAAAATAATACTGTTAGTGTCAGATGCAGAATGCCTTGTGTAAGCGTATGAAATATATCACAGGTATGCTTTTACGAAATGCTCTTTGGTATTTTCAGTGTTTTTGAATAAAGCAAAAAACGTTTAACGCATTATCATTTTTTGTTATTTTAGGAATAAATTTAGGTTTTCATTCCACAACATTGTTGGTGTACAAACAAACTTAATTTGACCGTATTTTTACGCATTATGATGAATAATATTTACTACATGAATTAACCGTATAATGTGAAAGAAAGATAATTTCAATATAATGTTATGTAGTCACATCATCATCTGCCTAGCCTTTTCCCAACTATGTTGGGGTCGGCTTCCAGTCTAACCGGACGCAGCTGAGTACCAGTATTTACATGGAGCGACTGCGTCTGACCTCCACAACCCAGTTAACACTGGGTAATACGATACCCTTGGGTAAGACTGGTTGTCAGACTTTTAGGTCACTGACTACCTGTAACGACTGCCAAAGATCTATAAATGGCAGCCAGAACCAACAGCTTAACGTGCTTTCCGAGGCACGGAGGAAACTCGGTATATAATGGGCGGTCACTTATCCGCAGACCAACCTAGGCAAGCGCGGCTTAACCTATAGATCGACCCGAGTGGCAGTTATTATTAACCCACGAGCTATGTAGTCATAATAACCGAAAAAGTATTTGAACTATTTGAATTGCTTTAAGCAATGATGAAGTGATCAACGACTGAATATACAATAACGCCTTCTTTTGAGAATCACAAATTAACGTTGTATACTAGTCTCGGATCCCAGACTAGCCGAAGATTCTGATAAGCCAGCAATAGTACCAAATAGGTTACTCAATTGAGTTACAGCAATCCAATCTCCATCTGACAAAGAACCAAAAAAGGTAGCACAAAGCAAATGCAGTCGTGGGTGAATGTGGGTTGAACTTACTTAATAAGGCAAAATCGCTCCATACAAGAAACACAAAATGCAAGACAGATCTTCTAAACAAATAAATGCACTCAACAAATCCAAATATAACAAAATAGGATTAAGTTTAACAAAAATAGCAAACGTTATAGCAAAATCGTGATCTTCCTCTGCCGCTGTGTGGCTTTAAGGAAAATATATTCAAACTACAGTCAAAGGGGGCTGGCATAACTGTAGCCTCTTTTATGGTATAAGTATTGTTTACACTTCTAAAGTAAAATATGGATAAAATCTATAGATTTATCGATGGGCCCCGTTTAGTTCTAGTGTTGGTTTAGCGTTTATGCTTTGTGCCTCCTAAAGGAATGTAGGACAAATTTGTAAATGGTTTGCAAATGCAATGTTAGTACTAAGTGCTGATGGATGTGCTAGAATTTGCAGTCTTGGTAAATGATTTCATTATCCTTGAAATAGTTAGCAATATCTGCATAGTTTTATGCATTTTTTGCTATGTAATTAGAGACTAATTTACATCACTCTTGCTATGCTAGGTTATTCGATTTCATAAGGTCTACGATTTCAAATGTATGCAATCATAATCATTGTTAACTTTTACATCTATATTAGTATCGCTATCTATTACGTTGACATCTTCATATGGATTCTAAAAACCAATCAAGTTTTGAGTTAGTTACTAGAAGTGCTATTTGACGGTTCTCAAAGCTCTATAACAAATGAAGAGTTTATGATCAATTCTAATTATAACCTTTGCAACAGCTTGTGCTTCAGTCTATTCACCCTCATCGCAAAAAAGAAGTTAACTAATAAATAAAGACCAACCATAAGTATTATGTAGCTAATATACATACTATGCATTGTGTAACCTCAAGACGCAAAAACTTCAAGAAAAAAATACCTATTAAATAAGTTATGACTGTTTAAAATATACGCTACACGATCATTATGCTGTCATTTTATGCAGATATACTGTTAAGCAATATTTTACTTAAAGTGACCTTCAAATACAGACTTGTTTGGATCGACCGTTTGGACAGCACTCAATTCCACTCCAAATAGATCATGACCTACCTGTGTGTCATCTGATGGTTTTACGATGTAAGTGATATCAGGCACTGTGTTTCCAATTTCTGGTTGTTGGAAAACATTACAATCAAATGGACTTATTTGCAAGCGTTTTACAATTCAAATAGGAATTCTTTGGTTGTGTCGTGCAAATACTTCTTCTGTTAGATTTTAATAGTTTGTGTCACAGTTTTATGTCTGTCTGTGTTAAGGTTAGATTTGCATTTTTGAAATAGTGTCTACAAAATATATTTATTTTATCAAATACGACGGTGTCCTGTTGTTACAGTGTCCTTCAAGTTACTACCTTATTGATACTTTAACTTCTTCTTTCGTATAGTCGCTTATTATAATTTTTGTTCCTGCAAAGTTACGACTATTTACAATTTGTTTTGTCTGTTTGTTACTATTTCAAGTAAAATAACGCTTCTTTGGCATAAATTCTGTCATCCATTCGAGTGAAGTCAAAAGTAAAAAATCTTAATTGAACGATATGAAGTGTTTCAATTCGGGTGGGGTGGAACAAAGATAACACTGCAGTGTTTTGTCTATGCAATGTCTAGACTGTTACATTATTCGTCACTTGTTTTTTTGTTCTTTGTTTACTTTCGAATTTTGTCTATTTCAAATTAAAATATTAATTGAACAACAAGAAGAGAAGATTAGCTTTTTATTGATTGATTTTTTCGAGGTAAGCTATATTTATTATTCATTTTACTTATAATTTGAGAGAGTGTGCAGTTGTGGGTCGGTGGTATCGGCCCTGACTTACGAGTCAAGAGTTCAAACCCTAGCAGGTACTTATTTTTTTTATTTAATAAATAAATCATTTATTGAGGACCAAACATTTTCAACATTTTATTTTACAACCAACCTAACCAACCTATTTGCTAGCCTACATCGTGTCCCACCGGTGGATACTGTTTAGTTTTAAATAACAATTATAATAATTGAAAAGTAAGATTGCTTCTTCATTGAATATCGGATTGAGGTAGCGGCGTAAGAAAACGTGATGACGAATCCATAATGTCCTAGAACCAAAACCTCGGAGAAGACATCCAAAAATCCACTCGGTTTTTTCGTATTTTATTTTATTTTATTTTATTTATTTTATTTACTTATTTTAGGAAAGCTTACAGTCTAATAACTATAATTATAACTAAATATATATCTAAATTGCTAATAACAAGCTTCCACAGATAACAACAAAAAACATATACTTCCTCATAGTTACTTCCAAAATTACAATATAAAACTAACAAGTTTCTACAAAAAAAAAATAAACAAACAAACTTGATACTGCAGCACAGAATATATAATAGTACTGACTGCAGTACAATAAAAAGTATTCATTAATCGAAAAAGTTTGTTATAATTACATAATTGTCACTACTTTAACTAGAGCTCACTAACTGCCGTACTCAGAGATATCCAATTATTACCCAAGCCGTCATCCAGCAAAGATTCGACATACTTTTGTATGACAAAACTGTCAAAACCTTTACCAAGTGACGGCCCAAGCAACCACCAAAGCTCTCTGAGTGCGGCAGTTAGAAAATAAAGGATTTAGGTTTATGATGTCTATGCATTAGGGTCAGCTTCCAGTCCAACCGAATCCAGCTGAATATCAGTATTTTACATGGAGCGACTACCTATCTGACTACCACAACTCTCTGACTAACAAAGAGGAAAACTACATACAGAATATTTTTATTAATGACCACATAATTGAAACCTTTTATCCCATTTAAAACCACAAACTATACCTACCTATTATTATAAGAATATAAAACATTCCTTTACAACGAAGTGTGTGGTCGACGTAAACAAAATAAATTAATTACAAGTCGTAGCAAAATAACTGGAACCTGTTCTATAGGTGTCGACCTTTGACAATGTCGACAGTGTAATACTGTGTTACCGGTTTAGTCGCAGACTTTAAACCCGAGTCACACGTCTCCAGTTATTAGTAGAATGGGTGTCCTACAAACGATGGGACAATTACTTTCGTATCTGTTCTGTTGTCTGCATGTAAAGGAATAGATAGACGCTACTGAATAGCCAAACTTTTTGCCAAGGTTTGGACCGATTTGGTTTGCATCAGCAAGCTAAGAAGGAAAGGTAAATGAGGAAATAATTTTAGTAGGAAAATTTTGAGTTTGAATGGCACTGAGAGAAGAGAAAGATCAAATAAATGTTGCATGGACTGTGTGAAGGATGATGTGGCTAAAAAGGCGGTGACTGCTGAGAAGACATGTAATAAAGAAGTATGGAAGGAAAAGACACGCTGCGCAGAGCCTAAATAAATTTAAAAGAAGGAAGGTACCTACAAAAATTTACGGAATCAAACGGCATGATGGATGGATTTAGTAATTAGGTGGAATTTAAACTATCTCTCTTCACTTGATCTAAAAAAACTTAGTCAATGTTAGTTCATGCGTTTATATCTCCGCTCTTTATTTGTAGGAGGTCATTATAGTTAATAATTCTAAAACAACGTTTAAATGTACATATTGTTTGAAACACGTCATACTAACACAACTTTGTCTATGGGTAAATAAACACGCAATGTTATAGTGGCCTTCTGCTTCTAACATTTCTCACTACGCACTCACAGACGAGTCTCCAAAAACGAAAATCGTGTAAACAAGCCTTAACACTACGTTTACGAGTTTAGTTGCAAATATTAGCTTGTGAAACTAGTGTTGTAACGCATACGATAAGGAGTTATATCATCAGGGTTTATTGCCCGACAGTTTAAAATTATAGGGCAAAGGTTCAAGTGTCGTCCTCCACTCGTAAAATACTATCAGTTTTATTAATATAGTGAGAAATGATTCAAGATGAAAAATGCTTAGTTGTACGTAATATTATGAATTAATTTTACTGTTAAGATTAATGATATGCCTAATTTGCTAATAAAGATTATGACACGAATGATGTTGTACAGTGTAATCGTAGAGTCATAGTTTTAATAACACAGAAAAACCAATACCCGAATAACAATACAATTTTCTCATAATCAGTATTAACCTGCTTTTAGTGTCGTTTCTTTAGTTTTCCTCTACTCTTATAATAATACAATCATACTCAAAACTTTCCTCACAACAGTTTCCTCATTCCTCCTCATCACAAGCCCACACCACGACAACCGATTACCACATAAATTTTCAGCCATCGACGCCACTTTCAGACTTCCTCTCATTTCTTATTTTATCTATTCGCGTAACACCACACATCCCACTTAACATTCTCATCTCAGTCACATGCAAATGCATTTCATTCATTGCTCTTGTGGCCTAGCGTTCTGATTTTTGTCTATTTATTTAGACATCGTAAAAAACAACACGTGAAGATGAACGCAAGCCTACTCCAGAAACAAATGAAACGCTAAAATTAGAACTGTTCCACATTCAAGAGCATTAACTTCTAAATGAAGAACTATTACTCAATGCTACCTACTTCTTCCGTTTATCCGATTTTTATGTGTATTTAAACGTATGTACGTTATACAATTTGTTTAACATTGCGAAGTACTCCTAGCTTTTTGGTGTTACGGTAATACGGTCATGCGGTAATAGCTCAATGCCCAGATTGCCTACTTTGCCCAGGCGTTGACGAGCGATGGGCAGTAGGAACTGTGCTAGTAAAACTTGGTGTGTAATGGGTGTTCACTGGTCATTTATCCAAGGACCAACCTAGTTAAGCGCGGCTTAACCTGAAGATTGATCTGAGTAGCTGTTAATTACTTAGCCATAAGCTCCTGAAAGGAGTATTATGATATTAAAGGATAATTATTTGATCTTTATCCCTCTTATAAGTTCTCATCATATACCATTCGTGAGATACCATTGTTCACAACTGAATCAATACCTGAAGCTACGAAGCCTGAAAGTACCAATTCGTAGAAGTTGATTGATAAAATCATTTAAGTCGTACGTATAAAACCTCCACAATATAGCTACTTATTCAAAAGACCTACAGTCTTGTGTTTCGCAGGGCTTGAGGTTAAACTCATTACCCCTACGTCACACAAAACCTCTTAAAGACAAAACAGAAAACGTCAAGAATGTAGGCGTTAAACAAACTTAAAATGAAAACCATTTTTCACACGTCGTTCGAGAATTTCACCGTTTTTGTTCTCTCTCTAGTAATGTTTGAACTGTGCCCGAAGGAATGGGTCACGTTGATAGCTGAGCGGTTTTTGTTTATTTAAGACGGTGATGTATTTTGTCAATGCTGTGATTAATTTTGCTGTTTTGTAGAACACAAAGATGAATGTCGTGGATCTATAAATGTAGAAAAAAAAACTAGAAAAATGGCTATCTAACAGTTGTTTATTAGTATTAATTAAATGTAGAATTTCAAATTGTATTTAGTAACCGGTTCCGCAATAAATTCATCATAATCATCCACAGTCTGAATTCAGCCACTGCTGGGTTTAGGCTATCTTTTCTAATGCCATTCTCCATGGGCCTGTGCCAGTCTCATCCAGGTTACAAATTCAATAAATAAATGAGATACTACTAATCAAAAAGATAATAATAACAAAATCATGACATAGCTCTAATTAAATGTTATATTTGTCAGAGACGAACTGTTACGAGATTTGATTATTATTACTAAGATTTGATTTGAACTAATGTCAACGATTATTTTTTCTATTTATCTGAATATTCCACGAACTATTTTTTAAATATTATTTCAAATACAAAATTTACCTACCTATCTACGACTGCTACGCTACAATTATCACCTCCCCGCTAACAGTCGCACCTCGCCCTTACGGTATATTTGCTCAACGAAAGTACGGTCACTCATGGCGGCTGGACATAATTTGATTATGTTTATGTGCGAACATTAGAAAGTGAGAATTTCGCGTTGACTACCGTCTTGTTTGTATTATTTTAACATTTCTCAACAGGTGGTCGTAAAAACATGGGTTTTATTGAGATGTGTCTTTGAGAGAGTGACAAGTCAGTCTAGTCATAAATGTGTCCACTGAGTGTGAGGTTCTGGGTTCGATTACAGGTCGAAGAGGATGAATAAAGTATTATGTGGTTTTCTACCAGAAAAACTTGTACTATTTTTTGTTCTGGATGTAGGTCCAGTTTACCCTTAGTTGCATCCAACTTTAAATTAAGGGAATAAAATACGTGTCTCAACACACGCTTTAAGCTTTCAGGAGTAGGTACAAGCTTCATGTTACTTTAGGTTCATCATCATCTGCCTAGCTTTTCCTATGTTGGGGTCGGCTCCCACTCTAACCGGATGCAGCTGAATACTAGAATTTTACATGGAGTGACTGCCTATCTGCCCTCCAAAACCGAGTTAATACTGGGTAATGACCCTTTGGTATGACTGGTTGTCAGACTTTCAGGTCACTGTCTACCTGTAACGACTTCCAAAGATTATTATGGCAACCGGGACCAACAGCTTAACGTGCTTTCCGAGGCACGGAGGAAACTCGGTATGTAATGGGTGGTCACCCATCCACAGACCAACCTAGGCAAGCGCGGCTTAACCTGAAGATCGCCCCCGAGTAGCAGTTATTATTATACAACTTTATAGATAGATTGATGGGTTGAGCGACTCATGTCATTGTTACTTCTCGTTATTTCAGTGAAATAATATTGCATCGATTATAAAATTCGATGAAACTGGATTTATCGAACCTATCCTGTTTTGTTTTCATCTTTTTCGTTAGATGTTCTAACCAAACAGACAGATGTGTTGCTGGGGAGTTTGTTCCGCCACTTCTTCTTTCCAGTAAAACACTAGGAAGTGTCGAAGGGTGGCCGTTTTGGGGGACTGTCACTTGTAAATAAGTAAAGTAAATTTTGACGTGCTGATTATCAGCCTAGTTTGAATAAATGAATTTTGATTTTGATGGTTCATACAGAAAAACTCTTGGAACTATGGAGCTACCTACATAAGTAGGTAGGTATTAGGTAGGTAGGTACAGGAATTCCGTCGTGACATACAAATAGTTTCGCATCACTATTACATCGATACTAGATTATCATCTCACGACCAACTCGCAGTATTGTGAAACATTTGACATTGAATACAGATACAAACCTTACATTTACTAATTAGATGCAATTTATAATTCAAACCAAATTATATAACATCAATACATAGCCCCCCGATGAGGCAAAGAATTGAGCTCAGTGGTGACCAAATTAGCCCTAAGTACCAAGTATGTACTTGGTACTTAGGGCTCTTCGGGGCTGCGGGTTGTTCGCAAGAGGTACCGCGGCCTCGACATAAAGGGCTAAGAAGGAACATGGGGTGGTTTTTAGTCAGTAGAAGTCTGAAACTACCGTTCGCTCTGCCCAAGAGCGGGAGGGGTTTTTGATGATTTTCCAAACCGCCAACAAAAAAAAAAGTACCAAGTACATTCATAATTTGCAAGTTATATATTAGTCCTATGTCATACACGGAGAGCCTATTGCCAACCACTAATCTTACAACTGTCTAGTGGTTCCAAGCGCAACTGTTGAGCATGAGGTCCAGGGTTCAATTCCTAGGTCGGGCGAAGTGTTATTTTGTTTTCCCATCAGGAAACTCAGTAGCAGCCACGGGGTCTGGATTTGTGCATGGTTCCCAATATTCTCGCCCTTTGTAATAGAGGGCGAGAATATTGATAGATGGAGATGATGGAGGATGAGACTTAAACATACCTGGCGAAATGTGGGTGTTATATTAGGTACACCTCTGCCTAACCCTTCGGGGATGACAGAGGTGATGCGACCTGGAAATTTAACATAGGTACAACAACTGAACACTAGTGCTTGTAACCTCTAGTCCAACGAAGCAGTTATTTTGTTCCTCTATTAATGCCGGAACTAATTGGTGTCGTGTTCTTGTGACACCTGAGTCTATGAATGAACCATTAATCCCGTCCCATTGCACAGTCGTTCGATGCCAGAAAAAAGTAGTTCAATGGCCTAGGTGTCGCGCCCGTATCTAATTACAACACTAAATGAGCCATGATGTAATAAAACGACCTGTAATTATAAAATATCGCTTTGCCGGACTAAGGTAATTTCTTTTACTTAGGAGGAAAGTTAATTTATTCATACAAAGCTAACTAGAAAGAAAGAAAAAGTATTAATTTGGTTTCACACAGGACAAAACAAATTGACAAAAAATTAAAGATAACATAAAACAACATTCCATCATTTATATTTAAAATATTTGGTAAAGTCCATTTCACGAAAGAAGTCCCGCAGACGCAGCGCTGTATGTACTATCGACCTGCACTTTTTACAACTTTTGGCATCGTAAATAAACCTTATAACGCACTAATCCAATAATAAACTCACAAAATATCTACCACAACAAACGCACCTTGATAACATCGACAAACGACAACATGGCCGATCTTTCAAATTTAGTTCCACAATTGTTCGCGGGACTTCTTTCGTGAAATGGACTTTATATAAAGTAGCCTATGGGTCCCAAATTCAAACTATACTAAAGATCAGATCGATGATTTAGGTGTGAAAAATAACAAAAAGGCAGTACACATTACATTTCATTAAATAAATCAGGACACATTTCAAAGCAGCAGTGATAGCCTAGCGATGTGACGGTCACGTCACGTCGGACTGCCAAGTTATATATAGGTTTTGTTGAAACTCAAGACACGCCTCTAATTTTTCAGATTCATCTGCGTAATGTATAGTTATCACTTGCTTCGGTGAAGAAAAAAATCGTGAGGTAACCAAACCAGCAAGCCAATTTTTTTTTTTTTGGGGTGGGAAATCATCATCCCGCTCTTGGGCAGAGCGAAAGGGAGTGTCAGACTTCTACTGACTAAAAAACACCCATGTTCCTTCTTAGCCCTTAATGTCGAGGCCGCGGTATCTCTTACGAACAACCCGCAGCCCCGACGGGACCCGCAGCCCCGACGGGAAACCAGCAAGCCTGAGAGATATTCAGCGACGGCATGTAAAGCTAAGTCAGAGGCCCATGGATGGAATAAAAACTCTGACACCAGGTTAAACCCTTTTTTATTTTGGGGGAGTAGGAAATCATCAAATAACCCCACCCGCTCTTGGGCAGAGCGGAAGGGAGTGTCAGACTTCTACTGACTAAAATCCACCCATGTTTCTTCTTAGCCCTTGCGCCGAAGCCGCGGTATCTCTTTCGAACAACCCGCAGCCCCGACGGGCACCAGGTTAGACCCTAACCACACGATAAAGAAGAAGTACATACAAGTGCACTGACACATTTACGTATAAATTACCAGTTCATTTCTTGTTCACCACAAGTTGATATGCTCAAAAAATAAATACTTAATAAATCTCAGGAACCCTTCGATACGCCATCTCGAAAAATTACAACTTCCACAGAACTCTGAATCCAGTTACATTCAATAAAATACTTGACCCACATACACTGCAACGTCCTTTATAAATCAATGGCGTTAATGATGAGAGGTTCTCATAACCGCCAACGCATGAGGTGCATCAATGGGGTTTAGAAGCATGTTCACGGTGTTATGTTTCAAGGTCTCTAATGATATTAATTGTTGAATGACGGGTTGTGTTTCCCAATGATGATGTGAAGTCATCTTTTGATGTATGGTAGATATTGGTGAAAATATGTACGATCTATTAATTGATATAGATAACGAAGTACTGAATAAACAAATAGTATGCAGAAGATACTCTATTTGACAATAGAAACCCTGAATTTTCTTCTGTATGGCGACATATCAGTAAGTCGGTTGATAATGTGGGAAAGTTCAGTATAAATAGACTCATTGATGAGTCTAAGAACTTAAAAACGTTGATTATGCAAGAGCTATAATATCATATTCTATTGCAAAATTCCGTGACAAAACAAACAATGACAAAACACAACATATTGTACACGCAAGAATGCATCAATATGAACAAAATATTCCGAGAAAAACTTTTGCTTACCCGTTCCATTCAAGTTTTTTATCATTACAACGTACGTATGTGATTATAGCTCAGTTATCACAGCATGATTCATTGGATATTTTTTATACGAGAAACAAGTTCACAGATTATGCAAATCAGAAGCGCAACAAGGAAGAATTAATGTCAATCGAGACGTTATTAACCATTCACTGTATTAATGCTTTCATGTTTTAATGTACCAACTTTATTTTGCTAATGATAAACTTGATTGTAATCCGTAACTCTAAAGAAATAAAGGTGACGATTGTTTTGCTGAAACGCAAATAAATTCGGGCGTGACCGACGATAAAGTCAATCATGATACACTCAATTGTTTGCTGATATCTTGATTCGACGATCTGTATCTTCAATTTTAAACCCTACTTGACACAAGCTAAGGTACATTATTGCTGATTCAGATGACAATTCTGATTTTTTATGGGAATACCACCACAGGAGTTGTTTTGATGATTCTCTACTTATATCCGCAAATCCTTTAAGTCTTACAAAAAGTCCTTTTGTCTTCTCGACTTAACGAAGCGTATAATTGTGGGAGCAAAAAATTTTGGAGTGAAACAATGAGCTTACGGACATACAGACAGAATTAGAAACGTACTAATATGGGCATCTGCGCAAGCGCTTCATTAGGATCATTCTAAGTAACATGGTGGTGATTAAGGTCATGTGTCGTTTTTTTTTTGTATTGTGATTAATAGTGAAGGACTTTGACGATTAGCAGATACTTACTTTTACAATGAAATTATAAGAATTACAGTAAACGCATGGAAGAAAAAAAAACGTTGTCTCAAGTAACATGGGACAAGGAAAAGGGGATGATAATGAATAAGTTATGACAATTAAAAAAATATTTGTAAGTATTTGCTTTTAATACAAGACACTGGAATAAGGAAGCAAGAAAAACAGACGTTAACAATACATGGCCTAATTATTATAATATAATACACCAGTACTTACTAGACAAAAAAACTGATTATTTATCTAGTCTTACTAAAACCAAACTCTATGGTAAGAGAAAAAAAGGCATTCGAAAATGTCCATTAGAACACATAAAATATAATTTATTCAAGTTATTCAAATTCTAGAAACATTTGGAGCGAATAAAACAATGTTACATGGACAATACAAAAATTCTCTTCGTTCACGCAAAATTATCATATCCATTATAAATAATGGATTTATCAAAGTAATGCAATAACAATAAAAATTGATGCTCTGGTGATTCCGAATGAAGTCCGAGAAAAATAGACTGAATTATCAAAATATGAAGTCAAAGGTCTAAAATGAAATAATGTTCATAAGAATAGTGTAATAAAGAAATGACTCATAAAAGGAGTGATGTTTAAAAAAAACCGGCCAAGTGCGAGTCAGACTCGCGCACCGAGGGTTCCGTACAAACCTGTAGGTATATAAGTAAAAGTTATGGTATTTTTATTGCTAAATGAAATCCATAACATAACAATGTGGAAAGCTGACGGTACCTTGTCAATACATATATGAAAACATTATGTATGTTCGGAAAAATCTTCATCTCTTTAAGAAGAGAAGTGATAGACATAATTTTGTGTGCATATCGGGTAGGTCTGAGAATCGGCCAACATCTGTTTTTTTTTTTTAATCGCTGAACAACGTTTGCTGGGTCAGCTAGTAAGTTTATGATTATTAAAAAAAATATACTATGTGATGTAACTAAAAATTTAAGATTTTCGTAATTTTTCCTATATGTGTACTTTATAACGTTGCTTCATGCCAAATTTCAAGATTCCAGGTCGTCTGGAAGTATCCTTTAGGTTTTGATTCCCTTGCGAGTAGTTGCGAGTTTCAAAATATGCGGCTTTAATTGCTGTATCTTTTGATTGCGTTGACGTAGAAGTTTGATTTTGTTACAGCTTAAAGATATTATAGACTTGAGTATTTGTTAAGAATTTCAATATAATACCACTACGCGTTCATGAGTAAAGGGGTAATAAGTTTAAAATTATTAAAAATATTTTTATTATATGATGTAACTAAAAATTTATGCTTTTCGCAATTTTTCCTTTATCTGTGTTATAAGACGTTGCTTCGTACCAAATTTCAAGATTCTGAGTTCACGGGAAGTACCCTGTAGGTTTTGATTCCCTTGCGAGTAGTGGCGAGTTTCAAAATATGCGGTTTTAATTCCTGTTTCTTTTGATTGCGTTGACATAGAAGTATGATTTTGTTACAGCTTAAAGGTATTATAGATTTGAGTATTTGATATGAATTTCAATATAATACCACTACGCGTTCATGAGGAAAGGGGTAGTAAGTTTAAAATTATTAAAAATATTTTTATTATATGATATAACTAAAAATGTATACTTTTCGCAATTTTTCCTATATCTCTGCTATAAGACGTTGCTTCATACCAAATTTCAAGATTCTGAGTTCACGGGAAGTACCCTGTAGGTTTTGATTCCCTTGCGAGTGTCGAAAATTTGCGGCATAAACGGGAGTATCTTTTGATCGCGTTGACTTAGAAGTTTGATTTTTTCACAGCTCCAAGAGACCATAGACTTGAGTATTTGATATGAATTTCAGCTTGATACCTCCACGCGTTCCTGAGAAAAAAGGTCTTGACAGACAGACAGACGGACAACAAAGTGATCCTATAAGGGTTCCGTTTTTACCTTTTGAGGTACGGAACCCTAAAAAGCTTTAAAATAAATTCTTTATGCAAACATCGTCATAGTTTGTAACCTCAACCTCAGTATCAAATTCGAATAATCATTTGTTTTGGAAGCAATCATTTGCGAATAATGTCATTTAAGGTTACTGTTGTAATTATAATTATGTTTTAACGCTTCATGATAAACGTTTATATTTCTAGTAGTCATTGTTTAAAGATCTTCATCGTCAAAATTGGTTGCATTGAATACTGAATGTAGGTCTCTTTCCTAATGACCCTAGTCTATCTAAGTCTTACCCAGATCGTCATGATAGGTAGTAATCACTTTCAAGACGTTTCATAATTCTACATCGTTCAACAGATTCCGAACTTTATTTTGACTTGCAGCAGAAACTTCAATACAGTATTTGACTATCCGTCATGGTTTCCGCTGATAGAATATTTCCGATCTCCATCAGAGCTGTTTCAATATCAACAATTTCGCCCACATTTCTAATTTCTGCACGATCATTATTATCTTTAGTCATTACAGAAAGTCGATCCGAAGTAATTCCTTCAGCAATTGGTAGCAAGTAACCACACGAATTTCTGATTGATTTCCTCTCCTATTCGTATTTGGTTTTGCACTTATGTCCGTTTGTTTTTCCGCCTCCGTAATGACTTTCAATTTGAGATCCTTGTATGTAGGTAAGTGCCTTGTACGACGATGTTATTGGATTTCTTTTTGTGTTGATTTTGTTAGAAAAAGAAATAGATTGTATACTTGACACTGTGAGTGTAGGTTTAGAAATTACTTCAGACAAATAATTTATTTAGAATTAAATGTTTAAGGCGTTTTTGTCAAATATTTTTTCTTTACATTTTGTGGTTGTTTTGTTGATTCTTGACATGTCCAGACATGTGTTCACAATACTTATAATAATTTATTTAGTTAATTTGGAATTGTTATACGTAAGTTAATTAATGGCTGAACAGTCTGACAACCAGTCTTAACAAAGTGTCTTACTCAATACTAAGTGGTTTGTTGAGGTCATATAGGCAGTCACTCCAATGGAAATTAAGTACTCAGCTTCATCCGGTTAGACTCGAAGTCGAATAATAATTATAAAAGGATTATTTTTTCGATGATTTTTTTTCCGAGGAATTAGGAATTCCATCGTATTCTTTAGTAGATTAATTCAAAAAATGTTCTTATTTTCTTGATCACCGGTATATTCTTTCCTTTAATAAAATCCTCCTTTATAAATAGGAATGAGTGATTGGAAATTCCTTAATACTTTTATTGTGAACGAGCTCAAGTTAAAGGAATATTTCTTTCATTCATCAGGGTCGATCCTTTTTTAGTAAATGCTTGTTTTTCCTTAGTGATTTCTTAGAAGCTATGTGGCTTATTTATGTCAGGTATTGAGTCATTGCTTTAGAAGTTGCTTTAAATAATGTTTTATTAAAAGACATAAGGTAACTTTACTCAATAATCAATTGTCTTCAAACTGCTCCGAAATATTGAATCTAAAAGATCGATTTGTTATAGTTTCAATTTTGAAGTTCCCATGAAGTTCAACCAATCTATTTGCAGGTTAGTAATCAAAAACGTTATCCTTTAACTTCTCGCTTCATTAACAACAGAACCAATTCAAATTTTACGTCTAGTCTTCATTTAAAAACTTTATCTATTTCATACAATTACATAAAATGACAGGATGAAACGAAAAAACCTGAATCTATCCATGATCTGTTTTTAAGTATCTCACTATACTTTACTGTATCTAACTCAAATGCAATTTCCAGTCAAAACCTGAACAATAGTAGACAAACAAGCTCTAAAACAAATATTTGGAATTCATGAAATCGACGCAACCTTTACCACTTAAGGACAACTTAGCAGACAATAAGTAAGAAGACAATTCTCAGGCGAACCTTGCCAAAGATTGCTAAACATCAGCATTCCCTAAATGGCTAACATTCCACGAAGTGCCACTAAAACAATGAAAACAACAAAATTGTTTACAGCAAACAATCTTGTTGTCTGTACTTGCCAATGTGCTATTGAAATAACAAAACAGATAATTTGATGTGTTATTCTTGTAGAGGCATCATTGTGGAGTGTTAGAATGTTAATCATGTTCTGTTGTTTAGCCATTTCGTTTGTAGCTTCTGAGTCATCGTTATGATCACTTGTGGTAAAAGATTCATTAGAAATGATGATGCCTCTCACAGTCATATCATCATCATTCTCCTATCCTTATCTTGGAGTTAGAATTTATGACATCTTCTTCCATACTTCTCTATTAGTCACCATCTCAGTAAAATACTACCTCCTACACATTTCATCAAGTATTACATAACTGCTAGCAGAAAGAACATCGTCATTAGATAATTTTGAAATGGCAATGAATGAAGGTAAGAAGTGTTGCCATTGCGAGAATATTCTGGATGATGCTTGCACAAGAACGTGGAGTTAGGCACAAACAAAGAGTGGGCTATAAAACCCAGCGGTGGATGAAGTTAGGCTGTGGATGATGAAGTCTTATTTCACAAAATTAAGATAAATGATGACATGCTACAAAATTGAATTTATTCTATACATTTCAATGACTAAGGCGTTGTTTCAAGCATATTACGTAGGTATTTGAAAACCACAAGTCATAAAATACAAAATAATAATCATCCTTTGAAACTTTAGTTTACAATGTGGGTTGCTTCATAACACTAAAATGATTCTTATTACTTCATAACGGGATGTACTGTTTCAAAGATATTGCATAATAGTTTTTATGGATTCTGGCAATGTTTTAAAGGGTTAATAATATATTTAAATTACTGGCATGTGTAGTGGATGGCCAAAGTAACAGATTATGTCATCGAAAAATTATTGGAGATGTCATGACTATTTCTACACTGTTCATTAAATTATTTATTCTTAGATGATAATGATGACCATGAGCAATTGCTTTCCAAGTCTTTTCTATTTCTAGAATAACTTTTACAGGATTAACATAATTATAGACTTTGCAGGCTGCTTGTCCATCCAATACGTTAATGACTATTCTCATCATCGTATCGCGGATGTCCCCTTGTTTGCTGATTGGTTTTCTCCTACATCGTTTTGAAAAATAATTTATTATAATCTACCTAGCCTTTTGGCCTTTTAAGTTTGGGTCAGATTCCAGACTAGTCAGTACTGGGTAAATAGTATACCATTCCTCTAAGTAATACTGGTCGTCAGACTTTCGGACCATCACCTGTAACAACTGTCAAAGAGATACAATTTACAACCGGTGCTTTTTGAGGCACGGAGTAAACTCGGTATGTAATGGGTGGTCGCCCATCTTGATGCGGTTGTTACTATTTAGCTACCAGCTCCTCTTCTTTGTTATTATTGCTTAAATTCAATGTTACTAAATACTCGTAACTATTATTACTTCACCAATGATTTAAATGTGAATATCACAGAATGAAACATTTTTTCTTCAATACGAAGTTCTTTCTTTCTAATAAAGTATGCCCAAATTCACCAACTGTTGCTTCCCCTACAAAAACTACTCGTGTAAGTGAACCTATCGAAATGATTTACGAAATAAATGGAACAGTAACTTATAATATATTATCTTCCAAAATGTGTTTCTTTGTTTTGATTTATTATGAGACTCGTAAAAGTATTCCAATAGTCGTAAATTACCAGATAGCAAGGTAAAAGTAATATGTATCTCTATTGTTATTACTATTGTGATATAATTTTAGCGAACTATCTTATTATTATGTTATTATTACGTTCTTATTCCATTACACAATATTGTTTTTAGAATATTTTTGTATTGAATTGTTAATTCTCATTTTCGACGTTATGTTTAAGTTACTGGTCGAGTAGTAGATTGCTTTGTTGTTCGTGTGATCGCAAGCGTGACTGCTGAGCATACAGTCCTGGGTTCGCTTCCTGGGTCGTGCAAAGTGTTATTGGAATTTCCGACAAGAATTTCTCAGTAGCAGCTAGGGTGTTGGAATTTGTGCCCGGTTGATGGCAATAAACTCCTTCTCTAATAACTCGTCCCATAAGTGACACCATTGACGAGTGTCTTGAGTCTCGCATCCAGCAGATCCCTGCAACCTTCACCAGGTCATCGGTCCACCACAACGTCTTCCGGTTCACTGCCACCTTAATTATTTTCTCAGTATGCATCAAACAGCCCCCATCACAGCCAAATTCCATACGGACAAGCAAACATTCCAAAATAATTTATCCAATTCACCCGTTCAAAAGAATTCACAATCACAATTAAATTATTTTATCTTATTTCAATACCAAAACCTCATAATCATTATGTTTCGTCCGGTTCATGTCGTTGACTCCATGTCGAAGTACAAACAAAGCACAGGTCTTGAAATCGACAGGAATCCAGTGTAAGGGCTTAATTATAAAGATGTGCAATCGCTGCTTGCTGGGTGTGGGTGACTCAACGGCTTATTTGTTCGAGCCTGCTGAAAGTGAATGGGAAGGATCCGTGGATTTTATTCTGCTAATTATAAAAGTGGTACCGTCATGATGATGAAGGATGATACCTTCATCTGGTGGACTAACAGAAGGTTTTGATTGTTTGATAATTAAAATTTCAGCAACACCGTGAGCATACTCCGCATTTACATTTTCATTATAATCCCTTGTTGATTTATCATCATCATCAGCCTATAATGTTCCCACTACAGGGACTCAGGCCTCCTCTCTAGGAGAGGGATGGGCTATAATCCACCACGCGGGCCCAGTGCGGATTGGTAGATGTCACATGTCTTCGAATTTTTTGGTTCTAAGACATGCCGGTTTCCTCACGATGTTTTCCTTCACCGTTTTGAGAGCAGCGGTGATGAAATAAATTACACAAAGTAATGCGTCTGCCTGGGTTCGAAATCACGACTTACTGTTCGTACACTAATATTATAAAGGCGAAAGTTTGTGTTTGAGTGTGTATGTTTGTTACTCTTTCACGCAAAAACTACTGAACGGATTTAGATATAATTTGGTACACAGATAGTCTATAACCTGGATTAACACATAGGATAGTTTTTATCCCGATTTTACCTCCCCGTGGGATAATTTTCGAGTTGTAGCGGGCGAAGCCGCTGGCACAAGCTAGTTTTCATATGTTATTCAAAGTTTCTGTTGTTTTGTTTTCATCTTCTTCTCTGCCTTCACTCCGAACCATCTTAACTTTAGAAGTTACTTACTCTTACACAGTTATTTGAACCTTATTAAAGAAAATTATTAACTGCACTGTTCTAAGACTGACTGCCTTGTTGGTCTAGTGGTCACCAGCGCGACAACTTTGCATGAGGTCCATGGTTCCATTCCCAGATCGAGTAAAGTGATATTGGATTTTCCATCAGGAGTTTCTTGAGTCTGGATTTGTGCCCTGTTGATGGCAATAGGCTCGCCTCCTATTACATGGGACTTAAACATAACTGTCGAAATGTGGGTGTACTAATAGGTACACCTCTGCCTAACCTTTCGGGCATTATAGGCGTGATGTTATGTTATTACCAACAGCTAATTGCAATTAAATCGCACAAAGCAACTGAACACGAAGAGGCGACCTTTTCTCCATCAGGAAACTACGCAACAATAAATATTAATTTTGCAACGTTCGCTTGCGTTCTGCGCGTACGCACTATGAGTCATACTGCAACATGTTTGTTATTTTGTTTGTGTTTTGAGATAAAAGTGTGTTCCGTGTTGACGATGCAGGTGCTTCGAGTTTGTTCGTGTATTATTTTGCTATATAAATAAATGGTTAGTCAACAGTGAGTAAATGTTTAGCCGTTTTCCGTGTAGTAATACGATTAGTCATGAGATAGTTAAGCGCCACTTCCTTCATAGAAGTCTAAAGTAATTGTTCTACATTGTGTTGGCAGGATTGAGTTGCTTATAATTAAATTCAATTCAATTCAATTCATTTATTGCATCAAATATGGTAGGTACATGAAGTACAGTGTAGTGGTGGTGGTATATTTTGTTGTCAGTGTTTCATAGGTGTAAACGAAGTTTGCTCATTAAGTAGATAGCGAAGACAGAGGTTGGAGGTCGTTAGGTTCCTAATTCAATCAAAATAATCAACAAATGATTGTTGGCAATAGGCTCGCCCCCTATGCCAAGGGATTTAAACATACCTGGCGAAATGTGGATGTACACCTGTGCGTAACCTTAAGGAGATTATGACGTGATGTTACGTTATTTATAATTATTTAAAACCGACTTACCAATGAGGAGGAGGTTCTCAATTCGATGGGTAATTATTTTAGATATTAGACTTGCAAGAACTCATCTGGCTATGCGCCATAAAAGTTGTATTAACTTCTTGAACATTTTAAGAACATTCATAACTCCTTAAAATAACATTCCTAACACTTCCTCGCACAAAAAAGGTAGGTGGAAAAACATTGCAAAAACTCCTTCCTAAAATCAAATATCGAACATCCATCGTTCACAACCAATCAGCAGCACCACGCAACAGCTCCATTAATCCTTCAACCGATCCTTTCACCTCTATAAGGTCAATCTACTAACCCAACATTATATCCATACACTAAATGCAGACTTCCACCCACACATTTTGAACTGAACTCGAATCAATAGCCATCATTGTATTTAGCCGTTATACTGTTAGAGAGTACTCACATTGAATTTAAAGTTGAACGTGGATTGAGTTTTTTGTTGGTGTTTTAGTAATACGGCCACGATTCGGCACATTGTGTGGTCTGAAAAGTCAGACAGAGGTTTGTGTCGTGTGTGAATGATGCATTGATGACAGTCTGTTGTTATGGTGGCGTGGTTAGAAAGTTCTACTGTGAATCAGGAAATTTTTTGGCGTAATAGGGGATCGGACTGAGTCAAAAAAATATGATTCTAATTAGTCCGTCAGTTAGATTATCGAAAAATATTCTATACATGCTTTTTTGTTTTAACAAATTAATCAAAAGTGACGAAGATAAAACGCGTCAAAGATCATGAGTCCGGTTGTGACGTCTTTTGTAGGTAAAAAATGTACTGACATGTGACGTTTAAGAGGAGTTCACGAGTTTTCGAAGCACTGTATCGTCTTCATTTTTTGTTTATGTGAAAAAATAAAAAATATGTGTTCAATACTTTTTGGAAATCTATCTGACGGACTAATTAGTTTTTTTTTGTCCGATCCCCTATTATGTTGCAAATGAACTTGATCAACATTGTAAGTTGTAAGTATGGTAGTCACCTCTATGATCTAAACCATCACCATAATCATTCTAGATTAGGCTGGAAACCGACCCCAACATAATTTTGAAAAGGCTATAGTTACAGATGGCGAGTCCAAATATGCGCTGGCGTGAACATTTGGACTCGTTCCTGACTGATTGACTCAAGAAGGCAAACCACTGGAAGAGTTAGAAAGGAATGGGGAAGGCCTTTGCCCAGCAGTGGGACCTAAGAGGCAAATTTAAAACACGAACTGGAATGATGAATGACATAAAGCAACTGCCAATAAGACGATCACAACGTCCACAACCAAGTAACTTGGTAATATGAGACCCCTTGCTAAGACTGGCGGTCAGACTTTCGTGCTTCTGACCACTTGAAGGGTGTTTACAGGGTCCCGTCGGGGTTGCGGGTTGTTCGAAAGAGATATCGCGGCCTCGACACGAAGGGCTAAGAAGGAACATGGGTGGTTTTTAGTCAGTAGAAGTCTGACACTACCGCTCTGCCCAGTTGTTTAGGTGTCATTTTATAATTTCCCACACCTCAAAAAAAATACAGGGTTTCAATGGAAAAATGGTTGAAAAACTTTTACAACTCCGTCAAAGAAGCTTGCAATCCCTGGATTAGTAACCAGCAATCGCTCGGCATTATTACTCGGAGGAGCTCGTGGCTTAATAAGAACTGCCACTCGGGTCGATCTTTAGGTAAAAGCTGTGCTTGCCTAGGTCGGTCTGTGGATGGGTGACCGCCCGACATACCGAGTTTCCTCCGTGCCTCGGAAAGCACGTTAAGCTGTTGGTCCCGGCTGCCATATATAGATCTTTGACAGTCGTTACAGGTAGTCAGTGACCTGAAATTCTGACATCCAGTCTTACCAAAAAGTATCGTATTACCTAGTATTAACTGGGTTGTGGAGGTCAGATAGGCAGTCGCTCCATGTAAAATACTGGTATTCAGCTGCATCCGGTTAGACTGGAAGCCGACCCCAACATAGTTGGGAAAAGGCTAGGCAGATGATGAATCGCTCGGCATTATTAGTCCGGATTGTATCCGTACGCTTAATCCGCGCCTATAAACTGCGGCGCAACGTGAGAACGAAGTGTAATGCCTTGCAAATTATTGACAGCAGTGAAATAATCGTCGATTCCCTGTAAGGCTTTATTAGTTCCAGTTAAAGTTGAGGTTTTAATTCATGCGTGGGTGATGAGTGTATTGAGTATTAAGGTTCGAGAGTTATTGAGGTTCGTTAGATTTAAAAGGATGTATGAGAGATATTGGATTTTATGATTTATTGTAGTGGGTGAAATTGTGGGTAAGAAAAAGTAATTACGGGAGAAGGGAATTGCAATTAGGTAACTTTAAATAACAGATTAGCAGCAGAGTTATAGCAGTCATAGCTTAGTGGACCGTTGGACTGCCAACTCATTATTCTTTTTTTTTTTTGGCGGGTGGAAAATCATCGAATAACCTCTCTCGCTCTTGGGCAGAGCGAAAGGGAGTTTCAGACTTCTACTGACTAAAAACCACGCATGTTCCTTCTTAGCCCTTCATGTCGAGGCTGCGGTATCTCTTTCTAACAACCCGCAGCCCCGACGGTAAACCAGCATACCTGAGATAAATTTCTCGACAGTATGTATGGTCAAGTCAGAGGCCCATGGGCTTCATAAAAACTTTGACACTAGGATAAGTACCACACGTCACGTAGCCACACGATAGAAAGAAAGAAAAAGTATTTATTGGTCTCACACAGGAACAAGAAATCAATAATAAAAAATTAACAAAAAAAAAAAACAAGAGGAACACTTAAAAAATAAAACAGTATTAAAAATAAGTCCCGTACGAGGCCAAAAGGCCACTATCTCAGCATGGTGCTGCAACATTTTTGACAAATTTCACAGCGCTGGTGTTCTGATAGGGCCCCAGGTGACGCCACGTTCACAGAAATAAAGAAAAAAAAACATACCTCCTCTCTTTGTGGGAAGTCGGTTAAAAATATAACAGAAACAATATGGTATGCGAGGATAAATATGTACATAATGTATAACGATAAAGAAAGAAAGACAGACCACAAGTATTTCACATCTAAATGCCAGTGCTATCATCCTCAGCCTATAATGTTTTCGCTGCAGCAGGGACTCAGGCCTCCTCTCTAGGAGAGGGATAGGATCCACCATGCCGGCCCAGTGCGGGTTGGTAGAAGTCACATGCCTTTAAAATTTTGGTTCTATGACATGCCGGTTTCCTCACGATGTTTTCCTTCACCAATAATGCTATGGAAGAAACAATATGTGTGTATTGTCTGTCTACATTCGGTGGTTTAAAATGCACATAATAGTACTGATAAGTTTAATAGATAAAAACAATATAATGGGTTTCCAATACAAACGATTTAACTGAACTGTCTTGGCGATGTGCCTATAGATGAAGGATTCAGATATCAACGTGCAGTCAGGTACCATAACGATTGTCTTTGTTATACCTTAGATATTGTGTATAATACGAGATACGAGTATATATATATTTTTTTTAAATAAACGTTGCCCCACACTAGGAATTTCTCCTGTATCGTGGGTGCGTTCACATACATTTAAACTCACATACACAAATACCTGTAGGTCATACAAATATTTGTTCCGTGCGGGGATCGAACCCACGACACGCAGCGTAGCAGTCCATTACTTGAGCCACTGCGCTAACCGTGCCGTCAATATGTACGGAATATGTGCCTATCTAACAGGGTTAAGACTATCATCATCTGCCTAGCCTTTTACTAAATATTTTGTGATCGGATTATAGCCTAACCAAATGCAATTAACTACTAATATTTCTTATGAAGCGACTGCCTATCTGACCTCCGCAACCCAGTTAGTACGGGGTAATACGATACCCATTGGTAAGACTGGTTTTCAGACTTTCGGGACATTGACTACCTGTAACGGCAAATATCAACAAATGACAACCGGGATCAATTTCCAAGAGCATTAAAGAATGAGGGTATGTATGAGTTGAAAACAGAATTACAAGATTCATAACTTTCCTACACTTTTACTCTTCAAAAACTTCTATTTTAATAGTAAATTGAACTTCACGGTGTTCTTAAATTACTAGCACGAGCAGTAATGAAGGTTGTGGGTGGGCAATAAGTGAAGTTGTAACTCCCACGCTATTCCTAGTCCTTTTGAGACGGGTGGCTGTATTGTTGATTTCTGCGTTCAATTTAAATCAAAATGTGACAGATGCGCATGGAATCCACATAAGAATAACCAGAGATGTACATACAATAGGCCTTGTCAGTATATCAGCGCTGTGACGTTTTTAACTATTAGAAAAAAAAAATCTAATTCAAATTCTGTTTTCCTTTCTTGTATTTTTTTTTTATATTGGTTATGTGTTGTAATGTGTATTGCTTTTTATTATCTTATTGTATGCTCGTCATGTTTCTGCGATAAATAAATATTTTTTCTTTCTTTTCTTTTCTTAGACCATGATGAGATATGGCCTTTTGGGTCTCGTACAGAATCTATTTAGTTTAATGTAGGGATGTCTAATATCTCATAAGTTCAATGAATACATTTTCTTTCTATGGTAAGTACTTACATCGCAATTTAGCTATACTTAATAAGTGCATGCACATTCTCATTTGCTGGGCACAATTCCAGATTTTGCAGATTCTGATGGTAGATCCTGAACTTCTAGTCAGAAATAACAAGTCGCAAGCTTGACTCGTATTTCTAAAGTCTAGACCAACGATTCAGTTAATACTGAAAGAAATAACATTATAATTATTTTTTCTAAGTACAATTCATTAAAATAGGAGACTATCGATGTAGTTTAATTCCAATAATAAAGTTGATAATCCCTTGCCTAGAATAAAAATAATGAGTCTATTGTTCTTGTAATAATTATGCTTACCTATTATTTTCCCAGTTATAGAATAAATAGATAATTCTATATTTTCTCATAAAAAACATAACTAATGTTTTTTATTACACAAAAATTTAATATGTAATGATCCCTGATCCAAGCAGTAATTATTATCAAAACACGCAATTATAACCAACCGATTATTACAGAATCGATTCTAATTCGATCCTTTTAAGTATCGAATAAAATATCGAGATAGGAGTTTCCAACACGTCTCGATGTTAAACTTTTTTATTCCATACGCGTTTATTAACGGTGCCCTGTCTGAGTACCTTTGAGCATTTGCAAGTAAAATTCTGTTTTTACTACAAGAAACTACTTACAACTATACTCAAACTCCCATCTAAAAATCTAACAACGCATTTTCATCCTTATGTTTAATACAATAAGAATACGCACGTTCTTCTTGATAGGTAGTATTAAGTTGGTAACATAGATATATTGATTGTAAATGGCCAGTTACATGCGCGTAAAGTTTATTCCAGAGGATTCTAAATACGAAATTTGAAACGTGTGGCGCATGCCGGAGTGATAACTAGAGTAGCAACGGGAATTGAATGTAGCGATTCTGAGTAAATCGATACTGATCGGGTGTTCGCGATTTAAATGTTAAAGCTTCGTCATTTAAAATAATTTATACATTTACATATTTAGGAAAGGTCATTTAAAATTAACATGCACTTATTGCTCAGACTCATTATTAATCCTTCCATTTTCTTGTCATATACTTTTTTTCTTTCATCATTGGCAATTATAAAACGTTACCAGCCTACCGTTGTTCCAGATTCCACACTAATATTACTAATGCGAAAGTAACTCTGACTATTACCTTTTCTAATCTAAACGTTTGCATTTGAGGAAAAGGTCATCATTTTACTGCCTTTTTTTTTTTTGGTGTGTGGTTAATCATCAAATAATCCCTCCCGCTCTTGGGCAGAGCGGAGGTTGCTGACACCTCTTTGAGGCGCGCGTGGAACACGAACGCGCCGTCGCTCGCCGTCGACACGGCCTGTCGTCGTCATAAGACGGACGGACGGCGAGCTAGCCCATCACTCACCGTCCACAGGCCCGCGCCTACGGTGGCCGGAAGCCATCACGTGGCCCCCACTATCATTTTACTGCCCTTACGCCAATTTATTTGGAGTCAGCGCAGCTTGTCTTCTTCGAAGATAAACAAAAGAATCAATTTGATTTTCATCCACTAAATAGTGCTCGTGACGTCATAATAGGTAGCCAAAAAATGGCACGCTTTGTTTTCATACAGAACGTGATACTTGTGTTATCTAGGTCTATTTATATTTGTGATTACACCCCATTATTGTGTACTAAGGTAAATATTATAATGATTTTGCTAGAGTTCACGTCAAAGCAGCAGGTGGACAATGAACCCACGACATCTTGCTCGACAACCCAATAAACAAGTAATGATGAAGCAAACTGATTTAATATATTGCTCAAACTTACATGTCTACTATCGCAAAAAATCTAGGTAAGGACTAATATTACGTCATACGACAACCATCAATCTCGATTCCATATACAGAGTTAGAAAATGCAGTATTTCATCACTAGTGTTGATAGACGCAACTTTCTGTTCTAGTGGTTTTTCCGCGATTCGGCACGCGAAAAAACTTGATATTTACAACTGCGATGAAAATAATGGAATCGTTCTAAATATTAATAATGGTCCTGCTTGCTACATAACAATTAGGTACAGTATATTTCAGTCTTACCAAGGGTTATCGTATTATCTAGTCTAGTACTGTCTGGGTTGTGGAGGTCAGATAGACAGCCGCTCCATGTATTATACTGGTATTTAGGTTAGACTGGAAGTCGGTTGAACTATGTTGGGGTTCCAACATAGTTAGGAAATGCTAGCCAGATCCCTAATGATGTTTAAAAATATAAAAACGTCATTGGGTTTAGTGAACCTCTACCTACACTGTACAGCATCATCAAAGTAACAAAAATCATCTAAACGTTTCTGCCTGTCATTCATTCATGAATCAGTAAGACACGGAACTACTTAATATGCATAGTGTTGCACGCGTAACCCAAATTTCAAACCAATCATAATCGATTAATACGATCACCATTTCGGATCAATTAGTCGATTTTAACACCGGAAATCGCAACCTTGATCGTCGGAAACTTGTCTAGGCGAAAATATGATAGCTATAATAACATGAAATTCAGTTTTTATTGGCTCATAAATTGTTAATGTAGTCACATGGCCTAAATACTCATGTCAATTGACACTTGAGCCCATAAAATTTATTCAAACGCGAGGCCCAATGCCGCACAACACTATTCATATTTATCGCCATTAATTAATAAATATGCACTTAAAAGGGAGATCAGGTTTAGTGGTATTTCAAACTTTATACCTTAAGTTATAAAAGTCATAATTGTGTGATTTTAATAGGGTCAATTAGAACTTAATTGCATGCACAGTTTCGTAGTTTTTCTTTTTTTATTGCAACTAGATCGGTTTGATAGAACTGGCCATTCAATTTGTTGACTGCAATCGGATGCAATCGAAATAAAATTTCATTTACTAAATTTGTAACGTTCGATTTGATTTGGTTTATTCATTTCAACAGAACTAGCTTTTGAATTTTTTGCTGGTGTAATTCTGTCTGTAGCACAGAAGATACTTCTACCTATATAAATTGCATTGGGTGGATATAAAATAGTATATTAATTGACACGGACTAGATATGTAGAGTTTTTGGGATTTCTTCACGATGATTATCCTTTGCCATTTTGAGAGCACTGGGTGACTGTGATGATGAAATAGATTCGGTACTACAAAGTTCACTAAAGATCAATTTTATTACTTTTAAACATTATTTCTTAGGGCATAGAGGTGAAAAGTGGTAGACCCTCAGTCAGTGAACGATAGTACAAAAAGGTTAGCGACAAAAAAAAACCCAAAGCAAAATATTTACCTTTTTATTTTGGGGTGTAGGAAATCATCAAAATGACTCCTGTCGCTCTGGGCAGAGTGGTAGGGAGTTCAGACTTCTACTGACTAAGAACCACCAATGTTCCTTCTTAGCCCTTTGTGTCGAGGCCGCGGTATCTCTTTCGAACACCCCGCAGCCCAGGAAATATTTTTCCTACCAATGAATTTGCTTTTATCTGATCATCTTCAAAATTTGTTCCCGCTTCATTATTTTGACAAATTCCAGTATCATCAAGTAGTACGTAAATCAGCCAATGAGCGAAGATGCTCATCATTACATTTATAGCTTGTGTTCAATCATTGGACCCCACACACGACGATTTATTTGGGACATACTCACATACCATCAATTTGAGCAGATGTGAATTTTCTGTTGATGTAATGAGAAAGAATGATTACTTTGTTAAATTAGCGTCAAATATGTCGATTGTTAATATTAATGTATCATTACACGGCCATTTCCTTAAAATTGAGGGTCGTCATAAAGAAGAGGATGCTATTCGCAGAAGCTTCACTGCTTCTGTGCAATACTCGTTCTTTCCTATGTCACTTATTGTTTAAGGACATGTAAGTGGATAGATATGACAGTAGATGAAGACCAAAAGACATGATGGATGAACTATGTAACTGATGAAATGGTGAGAAAGGAAGTGTCTTATGAGATGACGAGTTATAGAGGAGTATAGAAGAAAAAGACTGCGCTGAAATAGACCCCAAATGAGTTGGGATAAGGACAAGAGAATGAATTATGATGAATGTAGGTACGACATTGGTTACAGTTACAAGGAATGAGTATATTAGAGGAAGTTTGAAAGTGGCACCTGTTACAGAAAAATTGAAAGGAAGTCGTTTATCTTGGTATGGTCATGTAATGAAGGGATGAAACGCATGTGACTAAAAAAGTGATGGATATAAATATTGATGGATGGAGAGGGAGAGGAAGGCCAAAGAAAAGATGGATGGATTGTGTAAGGAATGATTTGAATGAGAAAGGAATAAATGCCACCTTGACGTGTAACAGGGAAGAATGGAAGAAGAAAACGTGTTGCGCCGACCCCAAATAGAATGGGATAAGGGCAGGAAGATGATGATGATGATGTAGTACGACATTGGTTACAGTTCAAAACACGAATGGTAAAACAAATCAATTTTATCAGTAAGATCGCAGTATTTGTCACCAATTCTATTATTATCTTGAGTTGTCTGTTAAAACGGGTTTATGTAAATCTATTTGAAGATTGTTGCAGCCAAATTGAAGGCCATAATTTACCATAGGAATTTACAAACTAATATGGTTGTTTTCATTGATTATATGGCAATTTCGCGTATGTTCTCGAAAAATACTACCAGTAAAGTCAGTTAAACATGCTAGTTCATCAAAACATTGTCATGGACTAACATTAAAACTATTGAAATATTTATTAGATATTAATCTTAGATTTACAATTTTTTTTTTAGCTACATTTAGAAGTTTACTAATTAACATGACCTTGACCATGTCAAATTATAAACTTATATTTTGAGATTTATCTAATAAAGCTGATCAAAGATAATGTCCAAATTCATTTAAAGAGTGAAAAGGGTTCAGATGAAACATACATCAAACATTTAAATAACTTGAAACAAGATTCCATCAAACATACCATCAACAAAATAATTGTACTTTGACAATCAGCTGACAAGAAAAAGTTCAAACACAATTGATATAAAAAAATGCTTTCCGTATCTCGTTTAAACATTGTTTGAAGATCCTGTAACCTTTTTATTCGACCAAGTCCTTAGAAATTGTTGACAAATAATATCTTTATTTTTCGATTTCAACGCCTTTTGTTATTCCTTCATTTTGAAAGATGACTGTATTTTCATGATTTTCTGTTTCAAAATTTTATTTGGGAGATAATAAATATTCCATGAATTGCGATGAAATGGCTAGTTTTAATAAATGATCATTCAACGATTTCGCCAGTCTTGGTTTTGATCTCAATTAGAGTCTGTCATGTCGGTTTTATTCATTATCCGAAACCAGAAGATCTTGCTGATCTTAATAATCATAACACGATGTTTAATGGGAACTAACTCGTTGGTCTAGTGGTCGTAAGCGTGATTGCTGAACATGCAGTTTTGGGGGGGATTGAGGAACAGGGTGTAAAGTTCCTCATCCCCCATAGAAAAGGGAGGATCCTCCGACCAGACGGGTGTTGTGTCTGGTGGGTTAACTGCCCGATATTATGAAAGTTGGGATTTTCTATATTGAGCTAATGTCGCGGATAATTTTGATAGCGCGATGCAGGATTTGTCATTTTAATTCCCATGTGTTGCGATAGATGTCGTTGTCGCCACACAGTAATGGGTTTGATTCCCGGGTCTAGCAAAGTGTTATTGAGTTTTTTCACCAGGAATTTGTCACGGCAATTTGGCACGGAGTCTCAATTTATGCCCAGTTGATGGCAATAGTCTCGTCTCCTAGAAGTTATGTTAAAGTAAACATAACCTTCAAAATGTGGGTGTACTAACCCAACAATACGTTTGCATGTTTAATAAAATAGATTTTCTTAATAGAATAATTCAATTCTACCATGTGACTTAGAAATTTGGCTCTTTAACATCAATTTTTTTTCTTATTTACTCCTATCAATATCGACACAGACTGTACATTATGGTGCAAAACAAAATTTTAACTCGCATTCATTCGTATCATCGTCATTATTTTATTTTTCCCCATATATTTCTCCAACAACTGCTGTTAAAGCATTTTTATTTGTGCCATTTTACCTGTCATGTAACGTTGACAGCGGAGGCTATCTCTATTAACGTCACGTATTGGCGACACGTTTCCATTGCGGACAGTCAGCGTTAAGTATTGTATTGCTGTGTATTGATTTTTATTTGCTGCTTTTAACAAGATTTATTTTATTTGCTGATTTGTATTTGTCCGTATCTGCTTGTAGTAAGTAGATAAATAAATATAGTGAATATCTTGTGTTCAATTTCGCATACCCAATTATCTCAGTAGCAGTTCAGGGATCAACTAAAGTGAACGATATCAGCATGTCTAGACAGGGATCAATAATGTTTTTCGCGGTTTGAAGAGCTGATGACGTTCAGTTTTCTTAATGAAATTCGTCCTAAGTCTTTGACTGACTTTATATTTCATGGTTTCATCATCATAACTTAGCCTTATCACAACTATGTTGGCGTCAGTGTTCAGTATAACTTAAAACAGCTCAGTATTTTATTTTTAACGAGCGACTGCCTATTCGACATTCACACCCAACCCAGTTATTACTGGGAAGTGCGGCCGTTCATCGTTTGTAGATTATTTAGGCCACCTTAAAGTCAACCGCATCAAATCTAAAATTTGGGGTTCAAATCAAAAGAACCTTTGTTTTTTTAACAATCATGTGTGTAAAAAGTCAAAAACAAAGAAAATAATGAGTCTCTATCACCAAACTGAATTATTTCATCGTCTGGTGCTTATGCTCAAATATTAAAACAGTTATGAACTTATGAATACTTGCACACACACCTACACCAATTAACGAATTGCTTTCAAGTTTTGGACTCCACTAACATACCTGTATAATATTAAGAAAGTGCATCAACGTTATAATTTACTTAGAGCCCTCACTCACTGCGACTTTTAACAACGATGAAAACGCAAAATGGCAGCGATACGAATTTGTATTGGTCATCAACATCTGCCTAGGCTTTTCCCAACTATGTTGGGGTCGGCTGCTAGTCTAACATGAAGCAGCTGAATACCAGTTATTTACGTCTGCCTGTCTGACTTCCACAATCCAGTTAGTACTGGGTAATATGATACCCTTAGGTAAGACGGTATTGGTACTGACGCGATATAATCGCTATGTAAACGCGTTTCAGCATCAATACAAAAATATCTGTGTTAACTAAAGTCGTAAGATGGACTCTGTCGAGACAATAGTCGTACGTTTACATCGATATAGACGCGATGCTGATGCGTGCCAGTATCACTTCTGTCCTGCGTCTAATGTTCAGTATCCGTGACGGAAAATCGCGCCCAGAAAACGTGCGACAGCATCGCAAAATGACCGAAAGGCGCCATGAGCGAAGGGCCTTAGTGGTTAAAATTCGCGTACTAAAAATAAAACCAAGACCGTTTCTAACTAAGTGAAGATTAATGGTTAAAAGAACGCAAAAAAAACATGGCGGGACGTCCTCCGTAATATAACTTTGCAACGTGAACGGTCTTATTATAATGTATCTTTCTTTCTTTATGAATTTGATGTTTTCTTTATGTAAGGTTCAATTACAGCGCTTTGTGTAATTCTTTTGTGATCATTTTGATTGTAGTGTTGTTAATCCAGGCTTAATTCGGCTTTAGTGGAATTATTTTTATTGATGTTTTATTTTTGTTAGTCTCTTCAAATTCAGTATACTTTATTGTATTAGCTCACTGGTATCCTATTTCTGTTGTTTTATTCGACGCTTACACATCTTCATTATTTGCCTCTAGCGCTTTCACTGCTGTGAGACAGGGCTCCTATCTATCAGACGGCCGTAATCTACTATGCCAATCAACGTGAATAAACGTAGCTTATTTCAGGCCACTGTTTGGCAAGTGCCTTTTCCAAGCTACGTCATAACACCGTCTAGTCTGACCCAGCTACCAATGTTTTGGTTAAAATTAAACGTTGCTTATTTTCTAATTTTTTCTTGTGTTTCACAGTTACTAATTTTACTTTCAAAATCGTCATCAGGTCTTTTAAATGCCATTTCGTATCGAACAAACAGCACCTATTATAATTTCTGATTCATTCCCACGTGTGTTCCAACAAAAATATTAAACATACGTGTAAGAACTATGAACAGTGTCAAACGTTGTTTGAACAGTTGTTACATGTTGAAGGTCTTGACTATTGAATAGTCATAAGTTAAGTCATTAGTAATGACTTGTTGTTTAAGTATCGAATTGTTCTTCGGTTAGTGATGTTTTTGCAATTTAGCATCATTTTGTAGTCAATGCCCTAAAATTCTAATCAAAGAGTAACAAATTACCCAGTACTAACTGGATGCAAGAGGTTAGACAGGTAGTTGCTCCATGTACAACTGTAACTGGTATTTAAGCTATGTAGGTAATGTAAAATAATGTCACGTGCATCGGGTTAGACGAGAATAAGACCCCAAAAGGCTAGGTCGATAGTGATAGTTTTCTCTGCGATTATCGCAGATGTTTCGAGAGGAAAAACTAAAACATTACAAAAATCAACTGCAGGTAAAGTGTACAGTGCACTACTATCAGTTGTATATGTCGCCGCGAGAGTGTCTATCTGCTGGGATCATTAGTCAATCTAATTAATAACCAGCTTATAATAATAGCTTAGCTTAGTTTTTTATAATAATTGATGAACCTGCCATCTCTGAGATATTTGTACAGTTATTACGAGATCAATATTGAAAGACAGTAGCGACAGTGCCATCTGTTAGCTTTTGTGTTAACTACTACAGAGATGGTTTGTAAATGAATGGTCAACGGCTCGAATAATGATTTATTAAACAGAGGTCTTTAACTAGAACTATAGTTAAAATTAAGATAAGCTAATTGATTATGAATATTGGGATTTTAATGATTGCTCACTTGAAATTAGGCTGTATGAGAGACGTCATTGCACATTGTTGTGAAGATGGCGGCGAATACGATTTTAATAGTCAATAACTCAATTTATAATCTGAAACCACGACTAAATCAGTTTCTTTATGTAATTATAAACTAAAAAGTCATAAGATTATTTTGTAGAGCAATTTATTAGTAGAAAACCCGTTCTTTGTATTAAATCCTTTAATTAGCCGGAAATGGCGTAAGTAACATTCTGTTGTAAAAAGTAATGAACCTATTAATTAGACATTAACTTAATAACGCCTTCGCATTAATATTGGTATTGTTTTATTGTTAAATAATTATTACAATCAATTGTGAATTATTTTAGTATTGTTTATTAGTTTTAACTGATTAAGTAATTAATAACAATACTGAGTGCGTTGTACTTCCGCTAGACGGACTAGAGACGCGTGAGCACAGAACATCGCGAGAGACGAAAGATGAACGCACATTATCTCGTGTTTAGCAAAAATTGCAATTGCAATATTAAGTAAATGAAAGTGGTTTTTGATGTGATTAATATTAATTAGTGCAAACGAGAATTGTAACATGATTTAAATGGAGTTTCTTAAACCCATTCGTCTCCATAGTAACAATGATTTATGTGAATGTGTCTCAACCTCTGAAAAGTTTATAAGTGCCTGTAAATGGACTATTCTAAATAAACGTTTGGTGTTTGAGTCAAGTATTGTGTGTGATTTCAACTACCCATTTACCCATCTGCCACGAAGAGGAATCTAAGGCGAAGACAATATGGCGGAGGCCATTGATATTTAGGAGCAGCGTTCCTCAAGTGGTTTTCCCGCCGTAACATATACATATTGACTCGAGTCGACTGCAGTTTTACTTTTATTAAATTGTCAAGTCGGTCAGACAGTCAATAAGTTGAGTTAGATACTATATTCTATTACTGATGTTGACCTTCTTTTTCGTTTTTTTTTATTTTCACTACAATTTTCACATATTTATGTGTAATAAAAGCTATACAGATTTATGATACTTTAAACTTGTAAATCATGATTACATAAGTTTTATTAATGATGGTTTTAGCGGTTCTTCTTTGTGTAAACAAAGTTATTAATGTCATGTCAATATTTTATCCTTGTAATAATATATTAACTAAATTGCCAATGCTTTCAAACATCATCTTCGAAACATGATTGATAGACATAAAAATAATTATTTGCATCTAACAAATTTATCGATATCTATTCTAACAAAAATTGCCACATCCCTATTAACAACAAATAACAACGAGTGCGAAAGAGACGGCAAATAATAGAAAGAATATTGTCAAAAAATTGCCCGTTGTTGAGTCACAAAGAATGACATTGGGGTCAAGTCTATAATTTTGACCGTTTGCCAAGGGCACGTCATAGAACGCCAGTTAAGACCGTGAACCGGGCACTTAACTGTTGGTCACGAAATTGTTAAGAGTCCCAGTAGAACTAATATGGATGTTGCAACAAGATGTAGCAATAATGCATTAGGTTGTGATTGTAAGGGAATGGCGTAAAACGATTGTAAATCTATTACTTACCATTCAGAGGACAAGAACTACCAATTCTTAAAAAAAATAAGGCAGATCTGAACTGATAGTGGACAAAATCCGAATGCTTAACAGTGAGATGACACGGTCTAAAGCAAATGCCCCGCAGACTAATACATAAACAACCAGAGTAGTAGACCACTAAACAAACAGAAACTAATAGCCCTTTGTCCAGCAGTGGACGTCTTATGGCTGATGATAATGATGAAACAAAAAAGTTAATTTATAAACAAAAGACGAAAAAAAAATGAACACAATAAAATCTTTTCCACATCGGTGTCAGAAGCGAAACATAAATTGATTGCGTTGGCGGAGACATTAATTTGCTATCAATAATAAAACAGCTTGAAAACGAGAGTTGACAACCTTAATTATGGACCATAGGAGAAAAGCCATAATTCTCCAAAGATTTCAACCGAAAAGATAAAAGCTAGTAATTAAAAAGAAATAAACTAGCATTTTAAGATGACACCTACGTAACAGAAACGTAAAATTTCCACGGTCCATCCATTTGCATACATTGACGTTCGAACCGTGGAATATTTCAGACAAAAATGTACCTCTCGTACTAGTAGCAATGTATTTCATGGAATTGTGAATATTTTAATAAAGAGCAACAGAACATGTACCTATCTATCAGTCGTTATTTACATGTATCTGAACTTGCACTGTCACCTACGGGATATCTTTTGCCAACAATTTATTATCATCATCAGCACAGCATCAGCATCATTCACTGCTGGATAAGGCTTCACAGCACACCACTCACTTGATTCTCAACAACTCTGGATAAGTCCAGTCTACCAGTCATGAATCTTGCGAGGATACTCGCTCCGCCGAGCCTGAGGGAGCACCACCTTACGCTTCCCGATTCACGGTCTTCATCGCGGTGATTTCTTTTGTGATTTTCAGTTATTGTCAGCGTCTGATATTAGAGATTCCGACATAGACGCTGTATTGTGAATTTGTGACTGCATGATGGTTAGGTTAGTTTAATTTTGACTCTATTTACAGCGTCAACACTCCCAATATCACAAAAAGTGTATCCAATATTGACGTTTAAAATAGAAATGCATCCTGTGTCTACCACCTAATTAAAACGAGAAGTTTATTAACAAAACTGTAGGACAAAGAATTTGAAACTTGTTGATTATCTCAGATTTGACTAAGTTTAATCAGTGATTCATTAGCGGAAACTTAAAAGAGATTTTAAACGGAAGAAATCTATAAACATACTTTATTAAACCACTTAATTCCCCTTAAACATGTTTTGGGAACTTGTGTGTGTTCTAATTACGCACATGTCCACATATTGGTGATTGGATCTTTGGGAAGTGAGTAAATAAATAGTAATAAAGACACGAATTGCTTAACATTTCCGATAAAAATCTTTGACTTGCATTAAACCAGTGAAAATGATAATATGCAAGATACACTGAGAAGACACTTGGGAGAGAGGTTCAATTAGTAGATGTCTATGTTTCGGATATGACATAGTGATCATGACACGCTAAACTTTTGGGTCAATAAAATAAGTTTCTAAATTACTTTACAGCCTGTACAAAAAAGCTGTATAATAAACACTAACATTAATTTTCACCTTATGAATGTTGAGTCTCAGATCTAAAAATACTTTAGTGGTTCTTTAGTTTATTTACTTTTGCAAACCCAATTTTTCTAGGTTCCAAGCAAAACAAGTGTTGCATAACAAAAACCGTGTTTTGCCAAATAAAAACCGAAACCCACTAAAAACAGAAACACAAAGCACCGACAAATGTGATGCTCCCGATACATTTATACCAACCTGCATTTTAAAATAATTGGGGCGTGAAAATCACTTGTTTATGCTAAAGCATCGAGTTCCATCACAAGTGAGTGCTCTCAAAACGTTGATACTGTATTTTTATGAAAATGTTTTAACAAAGCAATATTATCAAAATATAAGCTCAATCTGGGTTTAAAAAAAATATATCTCAAAGCCTAGAACGTAAGGTAAAAATTTACTTAACTACTTGAATTTCATAATCAAAGCGAACACCGACCATAAATAATCGTGCACCGACACAAACCTTAAAAGAAAACTCTCTGCCGCAAACATCAAATCTAAAAAAAAAAACAAAACTGACAGCTAGTGTTGGGAAGTCGCGGCGTCTGGTCTCAAAATCCGAACGCAACGACCCCACGTCCTCAATTAATAATTTTCCGGCACAGTCCAGCGTCAAAGCCGTCATTGTTCGGCTAAACAATGAGAGATCGGTTGGAGCAATGTTACTACAAAGAAAAATTAGGTAAACCGACGTAACGTCGCTCTAAATCTCTGTCGATGGCTAGTGTGATGCAATTCGTTCCAGTTAGGGATGTGCCACGTCGATGTATTGGCGAATGATGAATTGCATTTTGCGTCTAGCTTTTGTTGTTATGATTAATTTGTCGAATATTTCTTAATTAGTTAGGCGTGGCTTTTCAACATCAGAATGATTTAGTATGTGTCGAATTTGCATTTGACAGTTCATTCGGTTTCTATGTTTAGTTTGTTATTTCTTATCCGTTTCCATTTATATTTATGTCTGGTTTTTTTTCTGTTCACAGGTAAGAATTGCCTCAAATTGAAGAAGATCAGCGCATAAACTTGATATAGTAAAGTAGAAGATCCTACTAAATACTACTACTAAGTTACAAAACACGTAAGTCCTTTGCCCCCAAAACACCACAAACCAAGCACGGAAACCATTTCACCAATCCAACTAAATTTATCGATAAACAAAACCCAAATCTATCGACACTTTCTCATCACTATCCTTCAAAGCTGACCCATATCGTCGAAAAACACTTCCTCGTTGATTCACAATCGGCCTACTGTTTTGAGCTGCAACTTGGTATTCAGGTCGCCAGCATTGAAGTTTTTTCGACAACGAGACGACCCAACACTGGATTATGTAAAACATTTTCTTTTTAAAGCATTTTGAATGTATTGAGTAGATAAAAAATGTAATAAAATTTAATGGGACCTTTGTTGGACTCTGGGTTCTGGTTTTGTCACTGCATTTTTTGATGTTGTAATAGTGCTTGTACTTGTGCAGTTATGACTGTAATGTGGGCTGATTATTATAATTTAGGTCTTAAATAATATATAATAAGTTTTCCTTTGTCTTTTGATAGTATTTTGATATTTGGAAATTAGGATGGGTTCTTGGTTATATTCGCTTGACTGCATTTGTCAGGTCAAATGGCGAAACCTTTTAAATTGTATAAAAGTAAGTGCATAACTAATTCTACTTTTATAAGAAAATTTACACAAACATTCGCTGATTTACCTATTTCAGTGGTTATACAATAATAAATCATAATTTTACATACGAGATGTATTTAATTACATAAACTTATAGCGTGGGCAGACCAGACACTTATGATTGTACACTCAAGAGAATAATTTGACGAAATGTTTGATGTTCAACATCTCTATATATTATTAACAATAGGGCTGTCGCGATTTTGAGTTGTACTTTATCGATAAATGTCATTAATTTCATCGATAATTTACAACTCAAAATTTAAATTTTAATTCTTTTCCGGCAGAGCGCCATAGTTTTGAGCCTTTGTGTAATACAGCCTGGTAGTCAGTGACCCGAAAGTCTGACAATTTGTATAGAAACCCAATAACACTTTTTCCGACTTGGAAATTGAACCCAGGAGAAGTCCTGTTATGTTTAAGTTAATGTGGGGACGTGCCTATTGCCATTCACTGGGCATATCTCTACCTCTAAATATGTTTTGAGAAAAGTTTGTTTCTGGAACTTTACCGTTTCTAAATGTATAATCACCATCAGTGCCATCCTTAATAACGAGCCCTCGTTATCCTTACAATTTGGACAGCCGCCATATTAGAGTGGCCCACATGTGTACCGAGTTGATATTCTGGCAAAAAAACATAATGCATTTATTCATAACGAGTGATGAGGCGGTACCGACGAAGGAAAAAGTGCTTAGAATAAAATATCAGAATGTTATTTAGTTATTATTTATTTATTTACTATTTTAGGAAAGCTTACAGTCTAATAACTATAATTATAACTAAATATATATCTAAATTGCTAATAACAAGCTTCCACAGATAACAACAAAAACATATACTTCCTCATAGTTACTTCCAAAATTACAATATAAAACTATCAAGTTATAAACAAAGACTTGTATTTACCCATAAAACGGTCAAAGACCTATGTCCTGAAATACAGGTAGGTACTCTAACCTAGCTTTGGAGCAAGACTCTCACTGTCGTAATCTGTTTTGTGGCAATAAATTATTATTATAAAAGATGCAAGTAACTTTTGTTAGATCCACCTGTGACTTACTATGTAAAAAAATCTTAGTAGGTACTTTAGTTTGTCCCGCTCACTAGTTTTCGATTAAGCCGAATTTTTGCATAATAATCCAATACGACTGCCAAAAACTTTAACTTCAAACTAGACGCGATTACGATTACGGATTCAGAGAGGCAGTTAGCACACATTAAATCAGCTATTAAAATATATTTATTAAGCTCAACTTAGTAATTACAAGTAATATTTTCTTTAACTTTTGGCCCACGGCTAAAGGATTACATCAGTAGAATTCGCCAAACGATATCTAAAATATCTGATGATGTAGCTAATAACATAATCGGTAGGGGTCAATATCTACATGGTAATAGGAAGATGGTTATCGAATATAATTGACCCCTTGATGTAATCTTGGCCCCCAACATAACATGATGCCCAAGGCAGAAGTGTAGTAGGTGCACGACATTTTGCCATAAGTCCCATGTTTTGTGGGGCGAGTTTTATGCCATTAAATGGCCATCAAACGTTGTTATCGGAAATCTAAATGATTTTACTGGCCAGATTGAATCCATGATGAGGTAAACAATCTAACAAGTTTTGCTCACGATCACTGGTTCAAAACTGACGATGCCAATCAATCTTTTCTTATTTTTTATTAGCCTATGCCCTCCTACTTCTAGACAAAGTGTTCCTCCATTCCTTCCACTCTCGATAGTTGTTGTCTAAAAATAAAAATAAATGGTGATTAGCAAAAAAAAAATTAAGAAAAAAAAAATTGAAAGGAAGTCGTTTATCTTGGTATGGTCATGTAATGAGGAGGGATGAAACGCATGTGACTAAAAAATTGATGGATATAAATATTGATGGATGGAGAGGGAGAGGATGGCCAAAGAAAAGATGGATGGATTGTGCGAGGAATGATATGAATGAGAAAGGAATGTATGCCACCTTGAAATGTAACAGGGAAGAATGGAAGAAGAAAACGTGTTGCGCCGACCCCAAATAGAATGGGCTAAGGGCAGGAAGATGATGATGGTGGTTAGCAAAAAGTAAAATCTGTGTAAAGCATATTAAATATTGTTGCCTACCATATCCTCTTCCCAACTATATAGTTGGCTGGTAGACCATTGGCATCGTATTCGTATAAATAGCCCACCGCTATACATTTGTGTTCCTCAATGGGCCTTCCAGATTCCTCCCACTGAGTCGGTTACGTTTTTTCACACTTGTTCAAAAATAAAATCAACGCACTGTAATACATATTTTTCTTCTAAATTCACTTTTCTTCCCAACTATACGCCAGCACTGACGTTAGCAAATTACAGGCAGTATCAAGTTCAACAGTTTAACACTTGCTTGTAGTCCGCCCCGGGCATACCGAGGCAGAGCAACGATGTTGTGGGATGCATTGAAGCTCGGTAGTCTGAATATTCCGATATAATTTGTTTTGCATGATAATGGAGGCGAGAATTTTGATTAAATCTTTGAGAAGTTAGCACCTTAGTGAATCCTTAATTAGTGTACTGTAAGTATGTATTTCATTTCTAAAAATTGCATTAGGTTTCACGTTCAAAAACTTAATCCGCCTTATTACAAAAGGTAATTGGTACCTGGTTTAACTTAGACTTGGTTTATCTTGCATGCTATCACTTTCTTTTGAATACTATTGAAGTGAGACGTCATGCGAGATAAACCAAGTCTAAGTTAAACCAGGTACCAATTACCTTTTGTAATAAGGCGGAATGCGTCTAGGTAAATTAAGATAAAAGAGGATAAAGGCTGCTTATTTTGTAAGAAATTTCTTCCAACAGATCTGCGAGAAAGTTGTTGGATTAGAAATGTATTATGTCTCATTTAACTTTCTGAAAACAAATTGTCGGCATCATCATCATCAGCATACAGCAATCCGCTACTGAATAAATGTCTCTTCAATCGCACGCCACTCAGCAAAATTCTCAGAAAGTGTTATCCAGTTTCTACCAGACACACTACGAAGATTGTAACTCCACAGAGCCTGCATCATGCCAAATCATTACAAAATATACAGGAATTTAATACTTACTCATCAACCTCTTCAAAACTTAAACCAAAACATATTACATCATTACTTAACACTAGGTCGCAAATAGAGATACACTCAATGTAATATAATAGAGATGTGAATGTTCCATGTCGATACTTTTGACCTGTCATCGACAGTGTCAAATTTGACAGCGATAAAACGTTTTTGTGTGTTGTAAAGTTATCTGTACTCTATTATTAAGATTTTGACAAGTTAGTGATGTATTTAGAGCCTTTACGCTTGGTTTATAGTAATGTAGTGTTTTGGATGTGGCACTTTTGTGTTGAAATATTGTAGCGTAGCAAAGTGTCATGATAATCATAAAAGTTTTGATTACCCGTGTCAGCTGTGAAATAAAATTTAGTTAATAAATAGTTTTAGAATAGGGTGATGTTTAGAAATATTGACGCCAGAATAAATGCGAAGAATTTTTATGTATTCTTTCAAGATGTATTTTATGATAACTGGAAAACTACAACAAGGTTGGCTTCTGATGATGAGGAACAATCTGCTAAGCTATCGCAACACATGCAAAAAATATTTCACTTACCTACAAGTCGTTGCATACTTGAGATTGCATTTCAAGTCGAGTAGGCATTACATATGCGTTAGGGAAGCCCCTTTAAATACGCTTTGTACGAGCGATTCGTGCTCGTGTACCTGATGCTTGCCGAACTTTTAGTAGAAATCGGTTGAGAGTTCTGTGATACTGTCAACCAGTTTATGCGGATCTCTCCATGTACAGGAAATTTATACCAAGCGAGGCCATGTTATACTGAAAAGGATTAGCTTGATGTTTCGCCGTGTGTTCCACTAATTTCACCAACGCTGACGGTCTGCCACTCTTCACCATTATGCCATAAGACAAGTAATAAGGTTGCTGAAAAGTGGTCCTGTCGGGGCTTTTTTTTTTAAAAAAAAGGTTGAAAATGGTTGACCGTCAATGAACTCGATAGATTGTATAATCGAAATATTTATCCTGTAATCGACCACATCATTAATCAACTTCAAAGGTATCGTAATTTTCAGATTATAGGCTTTAAAACACAAATAAACTTACTTTAAAGCTACCAGTTATAAGTGTGAAAAGCAATTTAATAACATTTTGAGAATTTGAACAATAAATCCTGTCTTGATCGTAAAACATGTCGATTTCATGTTTTACATCTGTATTTTATTTATTACCTGTTATTGAGTTTTTGTAAATACTAAGTAGCATAATGAGCAACATTTTGTATTTCATCATCATAATTTCAGCCGAAAGGCGTCCTCTGTTGGACGTAGGCCTCATGACCGGTCCCGTGCGTCTCGTATCCAGCGGATTCCTAGCAACCTTTACGTGGTTATCGTTCCACCTAGTGGAAGTTCTCTAAAGCAACCTCTTACAGTTTCCGGTCGCCACTCCAGAACAATTCACTCTTTGCTGAAGCCTCATGACCGGTCCCGTGCGGCTCGTATCCAGCGGATTCCTAGCAACCTTTACGTGGTTATCGTTCCACGGGGCACCTATAATATACATTCTTTCCTAGAACTATCAATCGTAATTTTTTTTTGCCAAATCAGCAATAGCAAAATCCAATTCAATGCCAAAAAAGTATTAACCAGAATTTCAACACCAAATCCCAATCGTCCAAAGTAGGTAAGCAAGCCACAAATAGTGTTTTAACTTACCTTGCTTAACCCACTTGCCTTTAACACTTTTTTCCGTGACAAAAACTTGCTTACACTTCAAAATGGCGGTCGGTAATCTTTGAGGTTTCTCTCAAAAGCAAACAAATTACTCTCGGGAGCCCAAATTGACTGCTATTATTATATCAACCTGTCAGTTTGGTTATGAAAGGTGTGTGTAAGTTATTGAGGGTATTTATAATAATCTTTTTAAAATAATTCCGATGATAAGCGTATCCTTACTTGTCGGTGGCGGGTTAACTTCGATGTCTTTTGCTTGTATTGTTAATTTGGGAGTCAATATATCAAACATGGGTATTTTGAGGATAATGATTTCAGTATGGAAAAGGAATGATTGTTATAAACTTTCACTATTTATAAATAAAAAAATTCAATCACTTATGGGATGTCGCCCGGGTCGTCTGGCGATCATGGCGCTTGCAACAGCGTCGAAATATCGGGAGCTCTAAAGGATAATTTTATTACAGAATATATTCCGTAAGTGACAGTATTAGTTTATGGACAATTGTTGCGCAAACCGATCACACATACATACATCAATGATTGCCCAAAATTGGTGGAAACTAATTTGTACTTACATAATAATTTAACTCATAAGTAGCCTATACGCATACACATAAAACACAGTAAAACTTGAGCTAAAAGCAGAGATTATCAAATACAAAATGGAAATTGAAAAAAAATTAACGCAACGTTTCTAACATGAATATTACAATACCAAATGATCTAACGTACAATATCATAAAAATAACCCTAACGTTACTGTAAGCAACATCAAATTATACAAAATGTCTATGCAACAAGTAATAATACACTGTTCATAAAGCCATAAGAACATACAGACAAGGTAACCACGCGAGTCTTCCACAGTAAATCACATTAAATTTGATTTTTATGCGAACATAGACACAAACTGTTATAGGGCCCGTTTGAGGCCATTTGAGGCCTCGAATAGCCGCTTGAGACGCAGTTTAAGGCCATTGGTGCAAGGTAGGAGCAACAGAGCGCGAAATGGAACGACTCTATAGGAAATTAAGAGATTAGATTATACTGCGTTTGTGATTCAGTTTCCAGACATGTAAACAATTGAGTTTTTGGAAAAAAGATCTTAGCACTCATACTTTAAATTTCAATTTGTGTTACAACCTTCAATATTTTTTTAAGTTTTTCAATCGAGGTCATTCTGAAATTAACTTTATTAAAATTAGCACACGGTTGATATTCGTCTAAACAGAAATGACATGATTTGGAATCTAAGATTTGAATGGACTTTAGGTATAGCAATGGAGGATAATACCGGGATAATTGAGGGAAAGAATGTTATGAGAATGATCGTAATCATACAGTCCAGTGAGTTTCTGTGTTATCATAATTGAAATTTTTAATTTGTAAGGTTCAAAAATCTCATTTCAAGATCATCAGGAGCGCAATGGGTCCTTTGGTTTGCTTTGTACTACCCATTATCTACGGTACTACCGTTTGTAAGCATTTTGACTTATTGATTGTTATATTTTGACAAATATAATATTATATTTGTAATTATTATTAATGTCATCATTCTCTTGCCCTTATCCCAATTCATTTGGGGTCGGCGCAGCATCTTCTTCTTCCATATTTCTCTGTTTCTCGTCATCTCATGAGAAGGAGGTGTCTCACCTTGTTTTTTTTTCCATTATAATATCATTCTTAACACAGTCCATCCATCGTTTCTTCCTCTACTCTTATACCCATTCCACATTCATACTCAAAACCTTACTCAAGACATTTTCATCATTCCTCTGCATCACATACCCACGACAACCGATTTGCACACAACTTTTCAGTCACCGGTGCCACTTTCGTGGAAGTGTGCCATTACAGACTATAATGTATGTCTCATCCGGGTCCGTTCAGAGTAACAAACATCCATCCATCTAGATAAATATAAAAATCACGACTACATCCACGCACCAATACCAAAACTCACGACTATATTTATACACTAATACAAAAGCCAAATCGGCATCTAATAGTCCCTGCCAAACCCACGCAAAAGCTCATCCTATCTCAACTAGATTAACAACAAAGTAAACGGTCTAAGATGCAGCTAAACAAAATAAAGTCCTGTTACTCGGATAGCCTCTACAAGGCGTTATGGCGGTCTCAACAACTAAAGATATGGTTTGTATAAAATATAATCTCTTTCCTCTTACTTACTCGTAAGTGCTTCTTTAAAATTAGACGTAAATATACTTTTAGCGTAATCATCATCATCGGTCTAGCATTTTCCCAATTATGCTGGGGTTGCCTTCCAGTCTAGCTGGATGCAGCTGATTATCAGTATTTTCCTTGGAGCCACTGCCTATCTAACCTCCACAACCCAGTACTGAGTAATACGATATTCCTTGCTAAGACTGGTTTTCAGAATTTCGGGCCACTTACCATCTGTTACGACTGCCAAAGATCCACAAATGACAGTCAAGAACAGCGGCTTAACGCGCTTTCGGAGGCACGGAGAAAACTCGGTATGTATTAGGTGGTTATCCATCCTGGGACTAACAGAAAAGCACGGTTTAACCTAAAGATCCGAGCGGTTATTATTATAAATTTAGCCGGGAGGACCATGTTCAGTAGTCGACTGTCGATATCATTGCATAAACTTTTATTGCTAAACATAAGCCTCATACTTGATACAATTTGAAAACATGGATTGGTCATCCCAGGTTATTGTTACGTTCATACAAGGGTGCTGGTGCCCATCCAAACATAATTTGGTCAATATGATAACGATAAGATGGAAAAGAACATGGTTTAAAATCAGTTGTATAGTTATAGCCACGACTGAGGAAATCCGATATACGGTACAATGTTTCCGTCGTTTTTTCCCACGATACACCTACGTAGGCTGGAATTGTATAAAGATAGCAGAATCATACATACGTACATAAACTTACGCTTTCCCATGGGGGAGTGCAAAAACCACAGAAAGCCACCAGCTAGGATTATTTCAGACTCCTTTTGCGTCTACCTTTGTACATCTGTTCATACACGCATTCCGGTTACGAATACTACGCACCAGTCTTTTCTGAAGAACCTCACTAATAAGGAAGCAGAATTTTAGGAAAAAAACACAGTTGCAGGCAGGGCAAATACACCTCTTTATAAAAGTATCGAGATTTGATTATCATCACCGCGTTCTACCATTTCGTTTTGATGATTATAAGAACTTGTCAAGCATTTCTGCCAAATGAAACAACCTAATGATGCTTCACACCAAAGATCTTAAAACAAAAAAAAAGCAAAAGAACGTTCCAAAGTCAAAACCCACAGTCGTTCAGAAATTCAGTCAGTTTCCCATTGGTATCAATACTGTGGTAAGGTCCCAGGCCCGCTGTTACAAGGTTATAGCTACGCAACGAACCGAGAAATCGACTCGATAAAACACCTTGTCGGCATCGCGTACCTTTGCGAAAATATTTAGAGTTCTTACAGATCTTTCTGTTTTTTTTTTTTGTTTTAATGGCTAACTTTTTACTCAGTATCAGCATAAGCGCCTACAATTTTTTAAAAAAAAAAAACGGAAACGGGCTTACTCGGTGACTGTGGGTTAGTGTTGTTGATGTAAAATGTGTTCGACTTTTATTTCAAAGACACGCTTATTGTATTTCAAAAGAAGGAAACCATTACAGTCGCAATTTTGGAACATTTTTTTGATGCCGTTTGGAAAATGACAAACTAATTTTGAGTTACAGAGAAGAAAAGTTTAAGAAAGTGCGTACGTTGTTTTTAATTCGTGGTTCTTGATAATCGTGCTTGATCCCAATTCAAAAGTAAAATTAAATTAACTTTAACTTGCAAAGTTGCCGAACAGTAGCACATTTAATTTTTATTATACCTTCAATGATTGCAATAACCCGCATCCTCATACGGAATTCTCGAAACGAAGGTCGAACTTACACTTTTTTTAATTTTTATTATCCCCACATCTCGGTTAACAAACGCTTGGTATTATTCAATTACGTTTTATGACTTGCAACTGTTAACACCGCTCTCGGAATTGCTATGTGATTTATTGCTGCGTTTATTCTCGGATTTTATTGTGGGCAACACTAACGGTAGGTCATACGCGAATATAATCACTTCGGCATAAGTTGCCGCACTGTCTGCTAAAGTCGTCGGTTGCTATGATTTATGTTAGCATGTGGTTTCTTGTGATTTAATGGTTTTAGCATTTAATGGTTTTGCTTTAAAAAGTGCAGGAATGGCGGTGTGTTTTATGAATTAATGATGGTGAAGTAAATATTCAAATAAAATTTAAGACGATTGTCCAAATTTATTTTTTGTTATAACGTATCTTAAAAAGTTAATAACTTACTTATCATTATTTGCCTTGCCTCGCCCTTTCCCGACTGTTTTTGCCCCCCCCCCCCTTCTTCCAGTCTAACCAAATGCAGCTGAATAACTGCTTATTTAATTTCCACAACCCAGTTAGTACTGAGTAATACGATAAAAGACCGTTGTCAAAATTAATATAAATTAATAATTGAATCATCACTTACTGTTTTAGTATAATCTGATGATTATACTAAAACAGTAAGTGATGATTCATCATCCAACTACAATTGATCCCTGCTGAACACGGGCTTTTAATAATAATTGCACGCTACTCGCTCTTCCAGCTGCTTTTTAGAATGACTGCTTCATAACATTAATTTTACTATTGACTCAAATATTTTAACTTTCTAGTCCGCTGAGAATCAAAGCCTAGACCAAACCTAAACCAAATAAAAAGGTAAAAGTGTTGCAAACGCAGAAGCAAAACCAAACAGCTGTGAATTACTTTTAAACTGCATAAAACCTCATTTGTCGCTTAAAAAAGTTTAAAAGATTCATAAACCTTATACCTTCTGGTTTTTTTCGGCTAGAGTCAATTTTTAAATGTCCGAAAATACCAACTGTATCCGACGACATTTTTAAAAGGCTTTTATTTTTAAACAAGTGAAAAATGGTTTGTTTGGTTCTGTTGCATAAATTCTGCTAGTAGCCGCTCGGCTCCGACTACCGTTTATGTTTTGCTTAAATATTTAAGGTTCTGTCCATACCCATGAAAATCCGGATTTGTTTTTACTAAGCCTTATAATGTTTCTGGTCCATGCTTCAACTTTTTTCTTGAGAATTTCTTCATGTCGCTGGCAAAACAGTATTGCAGTTTTTTGGCGCAAAACTTCGCCGATTTCACGGCGTTGCGTCGGAGACAGTGTCACACCTCGGACACTCCATACAACGCTCGCAAAATAATTGCCTATTACTACTACGTAATCAAATAACGTGTGTGCACACTGTGCACGTGTGCGTAAACTCTAGTAGGGGTTGTCGTAGCGTAAAAAATGGCGCGGAAAGTGCAACGGTTTGCGTCGCGAAAACGGAATGTGTTCTTACGATTGCGAGCGCCCTTGCTCAAGATTCGGCGACGAATACCTCGAAGTGCGGGGTGAGGTGCGGTATTTAATATGAGTGCGGAGAAGGACACTCCCTTCTCCGCACTCATATTAAATACCCTTCTGTACGTAGTACTATTATGTATTCTGTGACAGTGTAGTGTTAATTAAAACTTTAAAACTGCATTTTTGAGAAAGTGCTCCTGCTCTCTAAAAGTTAAAACGGGTACGTATTTGAATATCGAAGATTAAAATACCTACGCTTAAAATATCGATGTTCAAAACATCGAAAATGGAAATATCGAACGACCATAAAACCGAAACATAAAATATTGAAAGTTTATATTATCGAATGGTTAAATAACCTACGTCCAATACATCTAAAATCTAAATATCTACAAAAGTTACATCGAAATACAGATTATCGAATGTCCTAAATATTGAAGTACAAACTATCGAACGTCCTAAATATCGATGGGTACATATATTATTTGAACATCGAAAATTAATTTTTGATGTAAGTAGTATGAGTGGAAAAAGGTTGCTTCTGCAACGTCTCCGGCGCTACGGGAAGTGCAACCCCTTCGCCCTTGCGTAACAAAGGATAGGCACCCATGTTCACCTCCGCAGCTTCGGCTTGCTGGTCGCCTCCGGCGACCAGCCTCAGCCGCTACGGCTCCCACGGGTGCCTATGCTTTGTTACAGCGAGCGGGGGTTGCCCTCCCTTCGCGCCTCCGGATTTTTATATACACTCTAGGGGTAACAGCCAAAAGACTACGTAAATTCGGGGTACCCTAATTCGGTTTTGGAACAATTTCGACCTATTTTATCCATGAAAGTCAGTGTCCAGTGTACAAGCATAGGTCAATCGTGAAGGTATTATTTAGGTCTTTAAATTAAAATATATTTTTGAAAGTCAATATGTTATGCTACTACAGTTAGTGACAGAAACGTATCGCTGCAAAATCGACTCTACGTAGTCTTGTATGCCCTACCCCTAGAGTATAATTTAGAATCGCGTAGGCGCGGAGGGGCGCGGCAGCCCGCGAGCTGAGGAGCAGGTGGTTTTAACGCCCGCCGCCGCAGCTGAGGCTGGCCGGCGAAACCGGCCAACAAGCCGAAGCTGCGGTGGTGAGCGTTTAGATCATCTGCGACGTAAGGCTCGCGTGGGACTGCCGGAGCCCTGCAGCGCCGGAGCCGTGACAGAAACCATGCTTGCTTGCATGTTGCATGATTGCTGCAAGCTTGTTTGCTAGATGGTAATCTGTGACTAGGTGGGTTACAAAAAAAAAACAAGGAAAACCTCATGTAATGTAGGTACTTTAATTATTTTTAAATAAAAAAACCCAAAATAAAACACATTTGTACACAAATGTACAATATAACCACTGCGATCATTTTTTTGTTCTAGACCATACCAGGGAACCCCCTAGTTACGGAGATATTGGGGGTCAAAGTTACAAATTTTTCCCCAAAAAAAAAAAAACCTTTCCCGCAAAAAATTTTGCGTAGGGGTACTTAGTTTGATGTACAGAATGCTTGGTTAACGGCTGTGTGATGGGTTTATTTACACCCTGTATAATTTTTTTTCGGTATTTTAACTAGTAGGTATTTTGAACGCAGATATTATGAACTTAGGCATAATGTCATTCGATATTTTGAATCATTCGAAATTTTAATCATTCGGAATTTTAATTTTCGATGTTTTAAGCGTAGATATAACAATTTTCGACATTTTGATACAATCGATATTTAAATTTTCGATGTTTTGAACATCGATATTTTAAGCGTAGGTATTTTAATCTTCGATATTCAAATACGTACCCGTTAAAACATAGTTTTGAATACTGAACCATTCAAGTCTGTTATTGTTGTGTAAATAACTTAAACTCAATTTAATTTACCCCCGATCTTCAAAACTATATTTTGTCGTTGTTTTAATTGATGTGAACTGATCGGATCACCTAACTTTTATAAAAACTGCATGTAATTGTTTCAGAAAGTCGAATAACATCAATTTTACATCCTTTTCAAGTTTGAAAGTCTAGGCAACTATTATAATTTCTATTAGACATATCAAATGGCTATTAGGTGTATCCAAATCGATTTCATGTTTTGATGCAAAAATATACTGGCTGCAGTTTTTTGTTTTAATTACTTTCATCTACCAATTTTAATCGGTCCAAATAGTTTTACTTTTCATGAGAGCTATGTTGCGTAAAGCTTTGCGTTTTTTTTTCGTTCTGGGTTCTGGAGGCATAATGTTCGTCTCTCCTCTTAATTCAAAACTACAGAACTGACAAACCATAATATTATCTCATGACTTTTTGTTTGTTTATTTAATTCAAGTTATCAAAACACTGCAACAACATTGGAACGCTTTCGCAATCCTAATCATATATTATATTGCACAATACATGACAATTCAAAACTGACATCGTTGACAGCTGTCAAAGTCAAAACGTCAAACTTCGTCAATCCTCGTGCGGTCACCGAATGCATTTGAAAAATGCAGTCTCTAAGACAAATAGCGATTTCGTCACCATTACCATCTGGCGACCAAACGCCTACGAGCCTACGACATGTCGCAACTGCGGTACGGACCTTATTTTTACTGTCGCAAGTTTGGACAACTACTATTATGCTGGTTAATGATTGTGTATCTAAGTTTATGTTAATGTTGTACGCAGAAGGTCATTAACTTAATTGGGTGTATTCGAATGTGTCTTGCTTGTTCCAATTTGGTAGTACAATCAACAATGTATGTGATAAAACACATGGCTTTTACATTAGGTAAAAACAAATTGAAATGAATATTTAAAATTCTCTATCTGTGGGCCAGACAGATAACGTTTTTGTTTCTATATTTATTTAGCGTACGGCAAAATAAGTTTAAAACTAAACAAACTATTTATTTATGCGTATAAAATTTGATTTTATTTTGTTTCTTCATGAATTGGAGTGAATAAGCATACCATCGTGAAAAGTGGAAGGAATAAGGTAAAGACTTTGCCCAGAAGTGGAACAACACGGGCTAACTAAAAAAACAAAGTTTGTGAACAAAACGTGTAACCTGCCTTAATTATGTGCCCAAATTCTTTACGGATCATTGATGCATAAGAAACAACATAGCAAACAATTACCAACAAAAGAAAAACTGAACCAAAATAATTAAACTTTTTTTTTTTTTTTAGGGGGTGGTAAATCATCAAATAACCCCTCCCGCTCTTGGGCAGAGCGAAAGGGAGTCTCAGACTTCTACTGACTAAAAACCACCCATGTTCCTTCTTAGCCCTTCATGTCGAGGCCGCGGTATCTCTTGCGAACAACCCGCAGCCCCGACGGGAAATAATTAAACTTCAAGTACTTTATTCTGTTTACCTACTAACATTATTTTTAAGTATTACTACTAACCAAATTATGGATCAATGTTGTCTGAAATAAATAAATTATTATTATTATTATTAAAACTAAAATAAAGTTACAAAACTAATTTCCTGTAATTCATTAGAAACGAACCTGAGAGAAACTCATGTATAAATAAGGACTTACACCAAACAGAGAGATTTACACAAAATCTGTGATTGCTTACATTGTTTGTTTAGCTCCTCGACCTTGTATGCCGTATGTAGATTTGATGTAAGGTTAGTCGCAGACTGAGTGACGCGGCGTTTATTACGCCTGGGTGGCTTGAAAGATGATTTAATCGTGCAATTACGAAATAAGTGTGTGGAAGCCTCTTGTGTGTGAAATTACGTACGAGTTGGTTGGATTCTGCAGTTTAAGTCTAAATATACAGTGAAATTATTCGGGAATAACTTAACACTTTTTAATGATGAAGAATACGCCTATTTGTTGCATGTTGCATATTATAAAAAAATATAACGTGTATAGGTTTTTTTCATAAAATTAGGTTTTTGATCAAAAACCTAGGTTTTTAATGAAAACCCGGAAGATGACACATTTTTTAAATTCAATTTCATCATAAACCTGTAGCAATCCAGATTTTTATCAAAAACCTGAACTAGTTTGGGTTGCGACATATATACCGAACACTACAAAAATACACTCATGAACATATTTAGACGACGCAAAAAAGGTACAAAAGGCATTAAGATGGTCAATGTGTAATGAGATCATACTCACACACATACATAATATATCCACCTTTTTTACGTTCCTCTGAATATGTCCCTGAGTGTAGTTCTTGCTATGGTAAAAAGTCGTGTCTAGTCTGCAACGAGGCTGACTATTTTACACTTGAGGGGCGTTTTTTTATTTATTTAATAACGTTTGATTAGTAAGTTCAAATGAAACTAGGCTGGCCACATCTATTGTATTCCTGAGGAGCTATGGGTAAAAGTAACCACACAATGGTCCCAAACAGCAGCAAACGGCAACGCAGCAGGCTCAGAAAGAGATGACGGGACGAATGTATTCGCAAGGATTGGCGAATATCAGTACTTGATGAGGGACATGTGGAAGGAGGGAAGAGAGACCTTTCCCCTTCCGTGGGACACAAACAGCTGATAAAAATAGTTATTGAAGGATGACATCAAAACACAACCAATACAATCATAAATTTTTCGTTCTTTTTTTCTTTCAAAAATCATCAATCTATCTATTGTAGTATGATAGAGTAGTTTCTTGTATTTCAAACACTATATACACTAAATTAAACCGCAGTGTGGTACAGGGCTAAGCGTGACGTACAGTGAACGCACACAACATGGCTGCCTATGACGTCACTGTATTCATAAGTCATAACACACATGTGCTCTGCGTGTTCTTGAATACTGGATCGGACCGTATGACGATGTTTTACGAGTTATTTATACTGTGAATGTATAAATCTTCTTGGGTCTACATGCATTTATAAAGGAATGCATTTTTCATAATAATATGGGGGCAGAAACTATAGAACGCTGCTTGCTATGATCCTTACATACTCTCTTTGCTACATCTAATTCTGATCCAGATCTGGTCACACACGGTTGCCGGAGCTGTTGGATAAACATTAGGCTTTTGGCACAACATTCGCAAAAGATTTTTTTTGCTATTAATTAATCGATTGCATTATGGCAAATCCCCCCTTCTAGGGGAGGCCTATATCCAGCAGTGGACGTCTTATGGCTGAAATGATGATGATGATGAATCGATTGCATATTTCGATGTTTGTAGGTAGTGTTACTCATTTATTCAGATATTCTGTGTTTTCGCAAACACTTTTGAGAATCGAAATCCTTTGCATGTTCTTTATAATGCAAGAAAACCTACTCCCATTATAGGTACATAGTTTCAAAAGACTAAACTGGTTGGCTAATTCTTACAAACCCATTGATATTTAAGCTAAAGATACGGTCGTCCGAACATTTGCACGACGCGTTCGCCATACAGAGAATCGGTGCAGTCTGCTCGTTAACGTAACCTTGTATAAGCGGCGTGGTAATTTCGAGGTATAAAGAACATAAATAAAGCTTTTAATAAAATTTACGACCGCACCCGAAGAGAGCCGATCGTGGACTAGTTCACTTCGGCTTAAGAAAGACCGTTTTAGGACCACGTTCGAGGCGTCATTTTTACATGCGGTCCGCCCAGTCCTTACGCAGTAATATATAAGTCAATGTACAAACCTATAAATTATTACAACACCAAAATCTTTCACCTTTAAAATCAGTATGGCCGACAAAACGCGCGACAAATATCTAAACAAGGATAAATACTTCCCGTACTTACATAGCACCATCCGCTTACATATTTAGCAAGAGTCCCGTTTGGAATCTAACCTTTACAAGTACTACTTAACTGGCTGTAGCCATACAAAGACTTCAGCTTACATTACTAGAAATATACATTGCTACATTTGCTTAGCAACTTAAAAAATTGCTTATAACACTGCGGTAAGCAACGCTAGTCCAGGTTGGTCTGTTGATAGATGACCATCTGTTACAAACTGAGTTTCCTCCGTGGCTAAAAAATACGCTTGGCAGATGATGTACAGAAGCCATCAGCGTGAACCTAATGCTTTAGCGATAAAGTTGAAAATATATTAAAAAGAATTTGACAAAATGTAGTAGATTGATGTGCTGGCACTGGCTGGCAGCGGTACATCATCATCATCATAAGCGTATAATTATCCCACTGGTGGGACTCAGGCCTCCTCTCTCTGAGAGGAATGGGCTATAATCAGCGCGGGTTGGCAAATGTCACATATCTTCAAATTTTTCGGTTTTTGTACCATTTTGAAAGCAGTGGTGATGAAATTAATTATACAAAGTAATGTGTCTATCTAGATTCGAGCTCACGACCGTCTACACTGGACTATCACTACTCTGTCAAAAAAATAATACAGAAGCCAACATGAATTCATATTATCCAGCTTTTAAAATCCTGGCTGGCGCATTTACTCATTTGTTTTTTCTTCTAAAGGAATGCGCGCAAGTTTTGAATGTCAATTTAACGTTCCATAAGGTCAAGTCGGCTTCTATGTGTTCTTAGTATAGGGGTCATAAAATGGCGACGGGTCGCGCATAAATAATATTAGAATTATTGTTTTATAGGTTTTTTATTGTTTGTTTGTATGCGTTTAAAGTTAAATGATTCTACTTATTGTTTCTTGGACTCGGGGAACATTTTTAGTGAAGAGGAAAACGTTTTTGAATTTGGTAGGTATTGTTAAATATCGGTAAAACTTTTTAATCGAGTAACTATAACATAACATAAGTATACTTTTTAAAATTAAATAAAGTACTTATTAATCAGGCACACGAAAACACCTGAAAGGAGAGCAAAGCTACAAGAAAATAAGAAATGTTTTTGATGTGGTATCCATAATTTGATTTCATATTCCGCTGATGTAATTTTGTGTGCTACGTATAATATCGTCAGGCTTTTTCGAGCCTCAATACTGAAGAAAATATTCGCAATATTCCCGACGTAAAATATTCACAATATTTATGTACGTAGGTAAGTCTATTTACAATACGCTTACAAAGCTCATACTTTTCTAAATCCTTCTGACAAACCTCGGGTCATATTTATTCTGATGTTCAAGCGTCTCCTTTAAAGGTCAATTGTCAATCACCACACGCGTTGACATTCCAATGCTTTGAGTTGCACGCATTTGTACCAGTTTTAGTGGCCGACAGTGTACGGCGTATGTTATGGTGCATTTGTGAGTCATTTTTTGTGGCCTCCAGTGTATGTTTATAGTAATGGCAGTGTTTTTGTTTATACATTGTGGTGACTGATCGTGTTTTGTTTTTATTTATTTATTGGACGCACCCTGTTTCGTTTATGGAGAAAGAATGTGGAGTGAATCAAGTATCTAGCATCAATGAAGGTCGACGATTCGAGAAATACGCTCTCTTTACCAATATTTTGAATACAATTCCAATATTGGGAAATACGTACCAATTTTATATAACCAGAGATTTCTCCAGCTATGGCACTTTGGAGTTCAACGGCCAGAAATATCCAAAGGACCCTTGACCTTATTGACACAACTACTTATGACGCGGAGTTGTCAACTTATTTTCCATGGGAAATATTCTTAGTGACATGACATGATCACATGACCAAACCAAATAGAAACTTACTTCGCTTAAGTTAGTCTTACTCTTAGTATTTTTTTTGACACATAATATTAATTAAATGATATTACTGCAGCTTCGTCAAATCAATCAATTAACATAGCCTATTACAGTCCTCTGCTGGACATTGGCCTCTCATAAGCCAGGCCACAACATCCTCTCCTTGACTTTCCGTAAGCAGTCTGACCTAGGCACCTTTTAAGCTCTATAATCCATCTCATCTTTAGGATATCGGCGCTTCGAGAGACCTGGCCAGCCCACCAAATTCAGCAATGTTGTGAATCCGTTACATTGAGTTTATAAACTGTGAATTTTTACCAAAAAAAACTTGTTCCCCAGCAATGTTTTCTGCGTTGTGCAAATGAGTTTAATGTACAGAATGCTTGGTTGACGACTTTGTGATTTATTTACCCTGTATTTTACCGGACAATATTCTCTCTTTCTTCTGCTTCCTAATCACTATAAAATAAACATAGGTATAGTATTTATTTATTTTTATCTTACGACAAACAACATTAGCCGTAAATGTTGACTTTTACTAATACTTAAGTAAATTAACATTTTCTAGTATGAGGAAAACAATATTGAAAAATATTATCGTCACGACTAGTCAACCGCAGTTTTTTCTTTGTTTACAAATAAAACGACATGGACATAACTTGGACACAGAAGGCCGTATATTTCTATAAGCCTTTAATGTCACACAGTTTGGAAAGTCATAAATAACGAGACTAACAGGAAAAAAATACATAACACTAGCTATACATTAAATACAGCATGTGGTCCTAAAAGCGCTAATCAGGAAGTAGCTCAAGAATTTGTAAATTTCTTTACTGAAATACCATTGAAAACAACGGAGGCTCTTAATTCCTCACCTGAAGTCTCAATTGATTTATTAAAGGCGAACGTGCCTGGCTGTCTTGCTGAATTTAAATTTAAACATATAAGCCCTTTGGTGGTAATTAAAGCTTTCCGGCAAATAAAAATTAAACTGACCGAAGATTTATGGGGAATGTCAATCAAAGTTTGTTCATCCATAGTTGAGACTATTGCACCATACTTAGCTTCAATATTTAATTTGTGTGTAGACCAAGGAGTTTTCCCTGATTTAATGAAACACAGTAAGGTCATACCTCTTTTCAAATCTGGTGACAGTAAAGATACTAATAATTATAGACCTGTATCCGTGTTGCCAGTTTTTAGCAAAGTTTTTGAAAAAATAATGCTTAACCAAATGCTCAATCATTTTAACACCAACAGAATCTTACACGATCAACAGTACGGTTTCACTAAAGGACGTTGTACAACTGACGCCGGTGTAACTTTATTAAAGCATATATTTAATGCGTGGGAAGAATCCCAAGATGCTGTAGGAATTTTTTGTGACCTCTCAAAAGCATTTGATTGCGTGAATCACGACACATTGCTTTTGAAACTTGAGCATTACGGACTAGGTAAACTTGCACTTAGTTTAGTGAAATCTTATTTGAGTGAAAGGCAACAGCATGTTCAAATAAATGGTGTTAATTCACAAGGTTTAAAAGTAAAAATGGGGGTTCCGCAAGGGTCCATATTGGGCCCTTTCCTTTTTCTGGTATATATTAATGATCTACCCTATTTATTGAAAAACCAACCTCAGAATATGGTGTTATTTGCTGATGACACTTCCCTAATTTTTAAGATAAATAGACGGGCTCAAAATTTAGATGACGTGAATATTGCCCTTCTTCAGGTTCATAATTGGTTCACAGCAAACAATTTAGTATTAAATGAAAAAAAGACTAAATGCATAAGATTTGCTTTACCGAATGTTAAAAGTAGTGATTGTGATATACTATTAAATAACGAGAAACTAGAATTCGTAGATAAAACGGTTTTCCTAGGGATTACGCTTGATTCACGGCTACAATGGGGTGCTCATTTAACATCTCTTGCAGGGCGGCTAAGTTCAGCAGCATATGCCATTAGAAAAATTCGTCAGTTTACTGATGTAGATACCGCTAGGCTGGTCTATTTTAGTTATTTTCATAGTATAATGTCTTATGGCATTTTGTTATGGGGACGGGCTGCAGACATTGAATCTATTTTTATTCTGCAAAAAAGAGCCATTAGAGCAATATATGGTCTTCGTAGGCGCGATTCTCTGAGGGAACTGTTTAAGAACATTAACATCATGACGGTGCATTGTCAGTACATCTACGAAAACATAATGTACGTGAGAAAAAATCTGCATCTTTTTAGTAAAAGAGGAGACAGACACAATTATGTTACTAGGAATAGGGACCAGTTAGTTCAGCCAGGCTTCAGACTCGCTAAAGTAGACTCATCTTTCATGGGGTACTGTTTGAGATGCTATAACAAAATTCCACAAAGCATTCTTGAACTGAATGAAACGAAATTTAAAACATGCATCAAACGCACACTATGCAAGCAAGCATATTACAAGTTGGACGATTATATCGCTGATAAAAATGCTTGGCTTAATGCCGGTCCTGCTCCACAAGGACAGGGCGCTTAAATTGATAGCATTAAATAGGAAGAAGAAAGAAAAAGAAGATTGTACAACTATCTTTGCAATGTATAAATTCAATCTCTTTAGTATTATATAGTCGCATAGCACATATTGTGTGAGTACTATGTACTAGAAAGCTATCATTCTCTGGAAACCTACTTATTAATTATTTGACTTGGATATGCCCTGGCGATTGAGAGTGTGTCATGCTCACTTAAATGTCTCGCTGATGGTGGCGGGTGTGTCGGATCATTTCGTTCCCTTCAAAATGGTTGAGTGGAATGGTGCTGATCCATGCGTCATGCTCGTGAACGGGTGCTGTCAGTTGTGACTGGTCACCTCTTAGCTGCCACGGCTTGTTTGAATTATTATTTTATCTTTGAATCGTCGTTTTTTTTGACTTTACTGTGGACACTTATCGTGCACATCTTGCTACATCGTTCTCACATTATATACCATCTCAACATGAATGATATAATGTACCAAGATTTTGTAAAAATATTCTGATTTAAAAGAGTGTCCATGGAGTTTCTTGCCCGTTCTTCTCCATAGAGATCTACGCTAGGGAATGGGCAACTACAGTACTTTCACAAGTTATTATGCCTTGTGACTGTGACTGTAGCTTAGGAGTGCAATGCGTCGTCCCGGGGGTTGCTGCGTCGGGTTGCGCGTCGCCGGATGTCTGCGGCGGCGAGTGCTGTGGGTGCGGGGGCGCGCGGCGGCTCGTGCCGTGGCGGTGGGTGCGCGGGGCTCCGGGTCGCGGGGTGGCGGTTGCGCGTTGCGGCGTGCATTCGTTGTTCCGTGATTTGGAGTCTCGTGCATTCGTTGTTGCGGTGTGCGTCGCTGCGTGCTTTCGTGCTCGCAGTGTTCGTTGTTGCGGGCGTTCGGCGGCGTGTGGTTCGGCGTGGTGGCTTTCGGGATGACGTATTGCACTCGTAGTTTAGTTTTATGAATTGTTCTTCTGACATTCAAAAGTACCAGTAATGGTTTAATTGAAATAAATGCTTTGACTTTGACTTTGACTTTGACTTTGTCTACTATTCAGGCAATAATACTTGCAAATGTGGAATTCAAATTACTTGTAAACTGAACAAAAAAAATATGGCTCTGTATTAAGTTTGCTATACAATTCTGCTTTTCTAAATTATACTGTTGATATTCGTTATTGTATTATTAGTTAACTGCAATTTTATTTAATGAATTTTAATATAACTCAAACTTTTTTTACGTAGCTATATAAACAACGTAGTCATATTCAAAAAGTGCTTGCTATGCCAACACAAATACAAATATTGTACACAAACATGGCTCAACCAACAATACACATGCCGCCAAAAAAATTGACCCACCGAAAAAAGCATTCTCTAACAACAAAACTTGACCAGATGTGTCCCGTTACAGATACTAATGCATTGTGGTGAAGATGTTCAATCCATTAACATGAAAGTATGTTCCACATAGTAAACGTACGGCTATTTATGTTGCACATTAGGGCAGTGTCCACGCAAAGCACGGTTAGTCTTTGGTCCCGGGTGTCATATGTAGATCTTTAAGAGTCTTTAAGTCGTCAGATCCGTCAGGGGCTCAAAAGTCTGACAACCAGTCCCAATCAACCCAGAACTAACTCGTTTGTGGAAGTCAGACAAAAAGTCGTTTCAAGTAAAATACTGGTACTTGGCTGCATCCGGTTAGACAGGAAACTGACCCCACGATAGTTGGCAAAAGGCTGATTTCATCACTGCATCACTTGATTTGTCTTCAAAACAGTGAAGGAAAACACGTCCAAATGTCCTAAAGCCAACATTTTGAAGACTCGCACTGGGTCCGCGTGGTGGCTTAGGTAGCTACAGCCCATTCCCTCTAAGTCCAACAGACTGTAGAACATTAATGCTGATTATGCTTTTGCTAAGGTCAGTTGACATCTATTTTTCTCTGAATGTGCGTCAGTGCATTGTGCGGCTGTTTTGTTGCCCAATGGGCGAGGTCGACTGGTAAAGAGCGGTCCAGACGGGAGGTTTACGGTTGCAGCGTTTTTATGTTTATTAGTTATTCGGTTAATGTATTTGTACGTCTAAATTTTCAGACCAATGATTAATGGAAACCATAGTTTCCATTCATTTCGACAAACATTCATTTCGACTTTTTCATATCGACAAATAACATTATTAATTACTGGAAATCTAGTAATTAATAATGTTATTTGTCGAAATGAATAAGTTTAGCATGCTAAGTTAACGTTACATCCTTATTGAGATTTAGATATAGGTACTTGCATATTTCGCTCTTTTCCCTGTCAACAAAGTATTAATCTTCAGCAGATAATTTCCGTCAGCACTCAATCGAACCAGCCGTGAAAAAGTAAAAAAATATATTGTTTTTGACATTCCGGAAATTGACATACGATAGGCAAGATACAATGTCTCGGTACTGGATTATTTTTTCATATATTTACTACGATGACACAATTGCAAAAATATCACACACTTATTTTCCACAGACTGATAATCACAATTTTTTAAAAAATAATTAATCATCTCAAAAACCATTCTCATTTTTAGGGTTCCGTAGTCAACTAGGAACCCTTATAGTTTCGCCATGTCTGTCTGTCTGTCTGTCCGTCCTCGCTTAATCTCTGTGACCGTTAGCACTAGAAAGCTGAAATTTGGGACCAATATGTGTATCAATCACGCCGACAAAGTGCTAAAATAAAAATTGGAAAAAAATGTTTTATTAGGGTAGCCCCCCTATATGTAAAGTGGGAAGTGTTTTTTTTTTTAATTTTAACCCTAATGTGTGATATATTGTTGGAAAGGTATTTAAAAATGAATAGGGGTTTACTAAAATCATTTTTTGATAATGTCAATAATTTCGGAAATAATCGCTCCAAAAGTAAAAAATAAAGCGTCCCCCCCCCTCTAACTTTTGAACCATAAGTTTAGAAAATACGAAAAAAATCTGAAAAGTAGAACTTTATAAGGACTTTCTAGGAAAATTATTTTGAACTTGGATGGAAACAACAGATGGAAACTGCAGTTAACCAATATAATTTGGTCCCTGAATCGTATGAGCGCCTATACAATCCAGAGGTCAAGTTTCATTTGCCCGTATTTTTTTTTTAACTTCGTTTACATAATATTTTATTATCTACGGAACCCTACACTGAGCGTGGCCCGACACGCTCTTGGCCGGTTTTTCTATTTACATACGATAGACTAGTAGAATCTTCTGAACACAATGATATCAGGAAACATACGTATAATGTCCTTTACACTGTTTAGATTCTGTACTCTAAACCATAAACAGTTTAGGGGACATTGGTTGACATTCAAACTCATACCATACAGTCTAAATTCCCAAATTGAGATAAAGAATTCAAAGCTGGCGAGTCTAGAGTAGTAGAATTAGTGGATTTGTATGCATGGTAACAATTTGTGCGTGCACTCTACTCCCTGTTTTTAAGTGCATACATACATACACACACATCCACATCACACATACATCATCATACATCAACATCTTATTAAAAACTAACACAGTCTTCCCCAAAATCTCCAGTCGAAGCAACCTCTACGATGCACGCGATGCCATAGTTGCCGTGGAACTAAGAGTTTCTGTGTTTCTGTATTAAAAGAAAAAACGCGCACACCACCAACTCGTCTGCAACGCCTTTACGCACAATAGCATTGGCTCGCACAGCACAGCCCACTGTAACGAACTAACGGTACTCTTTTTCATCCTATTACGCAACATTTTTTGCTATCGGTACTTCGGCTCCGAACAACGTCTCTTTGTTTGCGCACGCGCAGACTGCGGCGTATCAAAGGTTTGAACTCCTACGATACGATTATATCATTCGAAAGATATGTTTTATTTAAAATATCTTTTATATGGATCGCTAGTAGAAGGTATTGCATGGTTTTTGGAATTTAGAAGATTTATTTCGCTGCCTAGGTTTTGTGGCGACCGCAAACCGGAAGACGTTGCGTTGGAAGGCCTCCCACTAGGTGGAATATGACGTGGTGAAGGTTGCGGGGATCCTCTGGATGCGAAACGTAAGGAACTGGTCATGGACAATGAGGCGACACTTGGTGAAGGCCTATGTCCAGCACTGGACCTCTTTCGGTTGAAATGATAATGATGATTTCTCTGCCTCCAATCCCGACCAGGTAATGAAGCAATTGCCTCACAGCTATAAAACCAAGTTTATCAGCTGTTTAGGCTTTTTTTAACATGGTCGTGTATGAAGTTTGATTTACATATGTCTGTCATAAGTTCCTAACATAAGACTCGCGCTGAGTGACTGTTTAAGAGATTATGTTGGAACCCAATAAGCCTGATTAACTTACACACAATGAATGCCTGAACAGTGAACTTTTAATTGGGCATTCATTTAACTATCACCTGCTTACAAGAAAGCATTATTTCACCGCTTCGATAAAACCACAATGATTTCGTGTTATATGAGACACAGTTTCAACAAATCTCGCTTTGATCGATAGATATCGCTACGATTCTCGGAAACAATGAAAAATTGTAAATTGAAAATATTTTTCTCGTTTCATCGTACCCTCTGGGAATATTTCACTAAAACGACTATCGGAAACGTGACAAAAATACCAGTTGCCAACAGAGCTTTTGAATTTGAAAAATATTTCCTACTTTAACCGACGAAAAATAGGGAGGAGGTTCTCAGTTCGAAAGGTATATTTTTATTCTCTTTTTAGTTTTTCAGTAAAACCATTTTGACAGTTTAAATAAAAGAAAAGGGTCTTACTGCCGTACTCAGAGATACTTAATGATTACTTAAGCCGTCCCTTAGTAAAGATTTGACATACAAAACCTTCATGAAACTGTCAAAATCTTTACTAAGTGATGGCTTAAGTAATCATTAAACATCTCTGAATGCGGCAGTAAATCATTTATTTATTTAGGCTTATGAAAATTCCTCGACTGCCTCTTGAGTCTAGTAGTTGCAAGTACAACTGCTGTTCGATTTCCTGGTTGGGCAAAGAGTAAAAGTAAAAATAAAAAGTACTAGGGCCTCATAAAAACAAAGAGGATTTTTTTCAGTAGCGGCCAAGTAGTGTGGATTTTTGCCCAATTGATGGCCATAGGCTCGCCCCCTAGTAACATGGGACTTAAACATAACTGGTGACATGTAGGTGTACCACAGACGTAATGTTATTTTTACGAAAATAAGCGTAAACAGAAAAATATTTTCAAAAGCAAAAATAAAAAGTACTAGGGCCTCATAAAAACAAAGAGGTTTTTTTGAGTAGCTGCCAAATAGTGTGGATTTTCGTCCAATTGATGGCCATAGGCTCGCCCCCTAGTAACATGGGACTTAAACAGAACTGGTGAAATGTGGGTGTACCACAGGCGTAATGTTACTTTTACGAAAATAAGCGTAAACAGAAAAATATTTTCAAAAGCAAAAATAAAAAGTACTAGGGCCTCATAAAAACAAAGAGCACTCCTACATAAGTCAAGTTGACCTTACACACAGCACTCTATTGTAACGTCCACTTTACTACTAATATATTGTGCTATTGCTTGCTACCATATACTGGGTTCTATTTCCTGGTTGGGCAAAGTGTTGTTGGGTTTTTCCATCAGAAATTTTCATAGCAGTTATGGAATCTGGTTGTATGACTGATTGATGGCAAAAGTTCCCCCTGTTACATAGGACTTAAAACATAACGGTCAAAATGTGGCCTTCAGGGATTACAGGCTTAATGTTATTTTTACGAAAATAAGCGTAAACAGAACAATATTTTTAAAAGCAAAAATAAAAAGTACTAGGGCCTCATAAAAACAAAGAGCTCTCCTACATACGTCAAGTTGACCTTACACACAGCACTCTATTATTGTTAACGCCCACTTTACTACTAATGTATTGTACTATTGCTACCATATACAGGGTAATTAAAATAGCCTCTGTTGACATACTGGGTCTAATTAACCTTTATGGTCGGTGTATACAATATGGCTCAAGTTAACTAAATGTCACTGTGCTATGTTGGCCGCAAGTAGATGAATATTCAATGTTGGCTATCAATTTGACTTGCAACGTTGACCTAATTACTGTGATTGTCGAACTAAACATAACTTAAATTGGGTTATACCCTTAAATAACTTACTAAATAACCTTATTTCTACCACAATAATAATTCTCCCTAATACAAAAATAATATAATCCTAAATGTGTGCAAAGACTACAAGAATGATGTTTTACTTTTTAATCGATTTCTTATAAAACAAGGACCGTGGCTAAATGCGAAGCCTGGCTTATAATAACTGCCGCTTGGTTCGATCTTTATGTTAAGCCGTGCTTTTCTGTGGTCCGTGGATGGGTGACCACCCATTACATACCGAGTTTCCACCGTGCCTCGGAAACCACTTCCAGCTGCCATATATAGATCTTTGGCAGTCGTTATTCGGACAAAATTTTATTGCTAAACCAAAATAGATTCCAACTTCATACCTCACCCAACGAACACTATCTCGCATACACTCGCGTGTACCTACACAATAAATACTCCATACACATTAAAAGGCCGGCAGCCATACAAGACACCCTATGGCTAACTAAAAAGCCTCTCCAGGGGCGATACACGAGTAAATTACAAGTACACAATCAAGCTATACAAAACCAGTTTATAAGTATCTCTCATTGCACGGAAAATCTATACAAAGCGAGGCCTTGTTATACTGGAAATGTAGCTGGTACACTGTATGTACCAGCTACTAACACAATGATATTAAGGGAATTGCTTATGAGATATTGTGGGTTTAACGTATGGGGCAGTAAGTGGTTTGTGGGATAATGCTGGGTTGTAATTGTCCTAAGAGGGCAAAGGCCTCGGTTCTTAGGGAAGATATAAGCATTGATCTATGTTTGCTTGTTGCGTGTTGGTGGTTTCATGTCATTACAAATCCCACCTTCTTTATAATAATAAATTTCGATTTATTTTTGATGACGTTGTAAACCAGTGTTGTAATTTTCTTGTTTTCTTTTATTTCAGGTAAGGAAAACGTCAAAGATAAGATTATTGGAACTATTAACGATTTTAAGGACCGACATCAGTCGATACCAATCCACTGCTGGACAAAGGCCTCTTCAATCGCAGTTCACTCAACTCGATTCTTAAGGATGATACTTAAGTATTATTGACAACGCTTATTTATAATATTTTAAAAGTATACTAACTCTAATATGTATAACCACTAGAGAATGATCCACCAATTAGATCGACTCAAATTCAAAAATGAAACACCAAAAATTTTTACTGCCGCTCACGGGATATCCATTATTATGATTATTATGAGCTCCCGAAATTTCGACGCTGCTGTAGCAAGCGTCAAGATCGAGAGATCGGATCAAGAGAGACTAAAAAAATACCATGAAATCTTAAAACAGTACGTCTTACCAGAAATATTGTAATCTTTTTAATCTATTCCATGGTCAAAATCAAATTAAGAACATCACCGCTCATCATCATGATGTAATCCACCAAAGCTTTTAACAAAATCTTTGAAATCTTCCATCTTATTTTCTGATGACATTATCACGTGAAATGTCATACCATTCCCTGTTATTGACGTTCCTTTATGTCATATTAATGGAACTCACTTCGTTTGCTTCCGTTTGGTAATGACATTGTATATTTTTCTCCTTATTTTTACTTAGAATTCATGCATCCTTCATATTTCTGTGGGTGGATGATGTACAAGGGAAGTTAAATTTAATTAGTTAGGTTTATGGCTTCTTGTTAAAATTATGCAACGTAAAGTTTTTTTTTCTGTGAAGTTTATAACTCCTTACATTTATGTTGTACTTACTCAACAATATTAATAAGGTAGCAGTCTAGAAAAAAAAACAGATTAAGTACATGTTTCAGCGATTTCTTTGAGGAAAATTATTTATTTAACATGTTTTATATAACATTTCGAACTTGGTAAATATGTTATTTTACTCTCAACATCTAAGTGCGATCTGGCAGAAGACCGCATTTAGTTGGCTTTTGGAAGTAGATAAAGATTCTGTTAGCGTAGTCCCATCTGTAGTAAATTCGTAATCATGTTCAAATATCTTTCGTACTCGTATTACCCTTTTTTCTCCACGAAAACTGAATCTATTCAATTATTTTTGACATTTAAATTTAAAGATAGAGTATGTTAAGGTTTCTAAAAATTTCCGTGTGTTAAAAACTTAAATCACGATCCTAATATATATGGGGATTTTTTGTAATTTTTGAAGGGTAACATTTTTTTTGTTTTTTAATAGTTGCTGAAAATAAGCCTAAACTAGCCTAACCCTAAATAGTAGAGCCTAATTTTGTGAAAAAAAAAAGAATTCTCTAGAGGCATTATTCAGGAAGAAAAAACAGTAATACATTTCTATGGAGAATCGCACCACCGTATTTCTTCTTAAATTCAAACACAAACAGAAGGACAGCATTATACTGTACGCAGACAGTAAATAATTGTCTACAACCCGATGCCGCGCTAAGCATAATAGCCAATAAAGATTAAAAATTAGACGCGCCGCGTACGGGTTAACACTAACATAGATAAATGTTTTGGCTTGTAACTCGTAAAATAGCTGTGTTTTTCAAATAAATATTGTATTTTAATATTGGTATTGTAGGAATTTAGGGAAACTATTATTAATATTTTGGGGACATTAGAATTTGTTGTGAGTACATTATTTTATGTGATAGTAATTGTAAAACTTGTACTGTAATTTAATATTGTATTAAATTATTGAGATTTATTTTTAATTGACGTATCAATCAAGCTCGTGGCAATAGGTTTAAAATGCAATCAATCAAATTAAGCGGTTTATGTTGCTTGGTTCAATTTTAAATAGAAAATGTCATACTGAAATTGTATTGAAAAATATATTTAAAGTAATTATATGAAAATATTCAACTACCAGTCGAGTGGCCCAGTGATATTTTGAGTATTTAGTTTTTAAAATATCTACTAGCTTCCATTTATTTTCCTATTTCATCCTGACATTTACAAATATCTCAAACCAACACAACATTTTCCTCCTTTCCCAAAAAAAGGTCCTACGTTTGTTTACATTCTGAAACCACTCAACCCTTTTTCAACTAATCCCCTTGTACAAAGTCATATATTTTTCAGTGTCCCACTCAAACTAACATACCAACAGAATGTTTATTTAATTAATGCTCGAAGTTTGCTCGTTATGGTATAAAAATAACAAACTCGTAGTATGGGACATTTAGACGGGCGACAGTGACGACGCGTGTGGTCGGTTACGGAATTAGACGGTTGTTTATTGCTTCTTGGTGCACTCTTGTATTGCGTTGATATTACCTCGTGTTTGATGAACTCTTTTAATTAAAGGATGATTTTTATTTTTCACTTTATTTGTGTTGATCAGGATGAACAGTATCTATATTTAGACTGTTACACTTTATAAGTAAGGGGAAGAAAACTTTTGCCAAGTTTTTGCCGAATTTTCATTACCTATGTATTATTTACTATCTTTATTTGTTTAGTAGTTACTCCTAAAACTCAACTAAAGTCCATTTCACGAAAGAAGTCCCGCAGACGCAGCGCTGTATGTCGCGCGACATAATGTAAATAAACCTTATAACGCACTAATCCAATAATAAACTCACAAAATATCTACCACAACAAACGCACCTTGATAACATCGACAAACGACAACATGGCCGATCTGTTAAATTTAGTTCCACAATTATTGTCCGCGGGACTTCTTTCGTGAAATGGACTTTACTTACTAGATTGTGTCACTATTAGCAAAAATACCTACCTTTTTTTGCTAATAGTGACCGTTTATTGCAATTATTCAAGAAAACAGTCAGTACCTCCAATTGCACCGATTGCAAATATTTACGTTATCATTCTTAGAATGATTTTCAAGGCGCATATGTCTAGCTTATAGGTTTTAAAAATATCTTTTGTGTCATGACCATAGTTTCTCCTCAGACTTAGCCACAAACTTGAACACAAATCCCACAATTTTCTTTTTAAACTCCACAACAACCCGACCTCCCATTACACCACAACATCCAACAATAGTCGACAGGATAATTAAGCATGTTATTAAATTAGCCTGCGTTACGAAACGGTGTAAATTATAAAGCACTATGTTATTTTGTATGGATACAATATGCTACATGGTGCACGGCGGGGGGTTAAGACGCGGGTAAATATTAGTTTACTTGATACATACGGGCGGTAAGAATGGTGAACTGGTTAGCGAACTAGTTGGGTTGTGTAATTGTTTCATAATAATATATCCAAATAGGAAATGTCGTAAGGAAAGTTTTGATGTAATTATGTTGATACTCGTAAGATTAGAGGAATATCTAAGACAAAATTAAATAATAGTTTTTACGATCTGTAGATTTAAATTCTCAACTAGGCTAGCAGTAACGATTAAACCACTAAAATTAAATTAAACAATGGTTTACCGATCAATAAAACATACAAAAGTTTAACAAGCTTCAGGCATTACCTCGATTACAATAATATTCTGTTTTCCTCGAAATATTACTTAACTGAGTAAATATACCTACTACGCGAATTCTTCGCAACTTTCCCGTTAAAGATTTAAGTGCTATAAAAGTTAAAGTACTTTTAGAATTACGAGAATAGAATTACTGCGAATACTTAGAAAATGTTTTGTAAAACATTTTATTGAGTGGGTGGTATGTTCGAAGCAGTAAAAGGTAATTAAAGAAGTTAAGGTATTGGAATAAATTAACCTAAGCAAGCAAGCTACATAAACCCGAACCAATAAAAGCTTTTTACGGATATCGCCTCTGACCGATTGTCGCATTTTACGGTTAGATAAAAGTTAAAAGAATTATGCCCAAAAAATGCATTGACATGCTGATTTTAGATAAAGTATGCTTCAATAAACAGCTATAATATGCATGCAGCATATTCCTGTCTCTAATTATTACTTTGAAAGCTGTACCATGCGCCAATATAGCTCGAAGGATGCGTTTTTATAAAGTTACAGTAGATTTTCATGTAATTTTTATTGATTTCTAATAGGCAATAAGGTAGTTGACTAGTTTGACTTATCTCGTCACCCTGTATATAATAGCAAATTAGCAAAATTAAGCAGAAAAAAAAATTGTTTGTAAGAGCTTATACTATAAAGATTCATATTCATAAGCTTCATATTGCTTAGAAACAAAGTAAAATTACTGTTAAGTCTTTATTTTTCTGATAATTTTAGATACACCCAAATTTAGCCGGGCTGCCTAAAACTATTTATATAATAAAGAAAAAAAAATCTAAAACATAGTTACTTAACTGAAGATGAAGGTTCCATAACTTAAAAACATCAAAAATAACTACTTTTAGTGTGAAACGGCTCTTAAATTGCACGTAAATCACTGATATTGAATTGGGCAGTCTGCAACACGTAAGTGTGCTTCACTGTAGTAGCGAATTGGGTTCGTTATAGGTCATTTAAATACCACCAAATAATACCTTTTTCATCGAATAACCCCTCCCGCTCTTGGGCAGAGCGAAAGGGAGTGTCAGACTTCTACTGACTAAAAACCACCCATGTTCCTTCTTAACCCTTATGTTGAGGCAGCGGTATCTCTTGCGAACAATCCGCAGTCCCAAATAATACCTGACTTAGTATTCTAATTATTTAACATAATTATGAGAGTAAACAAGTGGCATATTTTGTTTTCTTAATTTCCTGCATTTATTAGGGTATCCTGCCCCAGTGTGCGTCTGTTAGATCATCGAAAAATATTGGATACGAGTTTTTTGTTTTATCAAATTAATAAAAAAATACGAAAATAAAACGTGTCAAAGATCGTGAGTGGGGGCTGGTGACGCTACTTTTTGGTAAAAAAACGTACCAAACTGTGACGTCGCGCGACTTTTCGGAGTACTGTATCGTCTTCATTTATTGTTTTCGTGAAAAAAGAAAAAATACGTGTCCAATATTTTTGGCAATCTATCTGACGGACTAATTAGATTTTTATTATTTTGTCAAATTCCCTATTCTTCCAACATACTCGTAACTATAATTGCACATCCCACTCAACCGTATGTCAAACGCCTTATAGAAAATTGCTCATATTTCTATGTTCACAATGCGCAGCTGTGATATTAATTATCAAGTAAGTGTAAGTAATAACTGGCAATTAAATAAACAATAAATCCGTGTAATGTTGTCGAGAAAGCATTTACAAGATTTCTGTCAATTCATTACTGTAATGAGCTTTTAAATTGAAATGGGATTATTGTGAGAAAATTTATATTTCGCACAGAAAGTTTTCTAGTCACTGACTTTAAGACACGGACTAAAGCAGCTGGTCTCGGCTAGGTACAAAATGGGTGATCACCCATCCATGAACCAACCTAGGCAAGAGTCGCTTAACCTGAAGATCGACGAGTGCGACTGTTATTATGGACGGCACGGTTGGCGCAGTGGCTGAGCAATTGGACTGCTGCGCTGCGTGTCGCGGGTTCGGTCCCCGCACGGAACAAATATTTGTATGGCCTGCAGATAGTTGTTTCGGGTCTGGGTGTGTTTGTGTATGTGAGTTTAAGTGTTTGTAAACGCACCCACGATACAGGAGAAATTCCTAGTGTGGGGCAACGTTTAAAAAAAAAAAAAAAATTGCAACAAGCTCTAGTTTATGGTGCAATCTCTCTCTTTTTCTTTTTTATTTAGAATTTTAATTTGCGCACAGTTATTTTAAACCTGAAATTCTTATACGAATGAAAAACGAAAGCATCATACACATATCAATAAAATCCTTTTACAAGCAATATTAAGATCCCATTTAGAAGTAGCATTAAGAAACCTAACAAGTTTCATATTTAATTACTATCTTAATAAAAACCGGTCGTTATTAATTATTATTACGTTGTAAAAGTTTAAACGATTACCTGTATTATTACAGATATTACAAGTTTTAGAGTAATAAAATTAATAGTTGTAATTATTATTTCGGTAGGCGGGTGGCGCACAGCGGGATACTTGTTGTAACTTTAATAAATATTGTTAATTAATTTGATAATTTAAATTATGAGTGTTTTAAGTTATGTTTCCTTGTTTTTTGAATCATTTAGTTTTATTAAGCTTCCTTTTATGATATAAACATGATAACATCTTTCTTTGTTTCTATTTTTTCATTGAGAGTGGTGGCCCAGTGGTGCCGGCCCCGACTTACGAACAGTAAGTCGTGGGTTCGAACCCAGGCAGGCGCATTACTTTGTGTAATTTATTTCACCACCACTGCTCTCAAAAACGGTAAAAGAAAACATCGTGAGAAAACCGACATGTCCTAGAACCAAAAATTCGAAGACTTGTGACATCTACCAATCCGCACTGGTCCCACGTGGTTGATTAAAGCCATAGGTTGGGAACACAGGCCTCCACTCTTTGAGAGGGAATGCCCTCTCAAAGAGTGGAGGCCTGTGTCCCAGCAGTGGGAACATTAATAGGCTGTTGATGATGATAATGATTTCCATTTTTAAACAACTTTATTACAACTTTTTGGCATGAAGCCAAGATTATGAGACAAACCGTTTTAAAACTAACGAGAAACTACCCTAGAGGTTCTAGCAAGAATCATGTTACTTTACTAAATTCTTGTTAAAGTATTTTTGTATCATTCGCCCATTAAAAAGAGTTTAGAACATACAGAAACTTTCAACATTTCTTGCTGTTCAAAGATTGCTGCCAGACCACTATGTAAATTCTTCTTTAAAGTTTCAACCATAATTTCTTTAAAATTCAGTTCTACACGTCAAACAAATCCAATACTATAAATGTTTTTAGTAGGTATCTCGTGATATCAGCCACATATACAGCCAAAACGTGTAGAACTTAAAATGGATTTAAATTTAATCAAAACAATTACTTCGGTAAATGGAACAAAATGTGGTTTAGTATATTTTGGCAGAACTAAGCCTTTATAAGTTAAAACCATTAATTTTCTACCATCATTATTCTATTTCTATCGCTATCCATCAATTCTAACTTCACCCAACTTTCAACGGCTATTAGATAACAATTTAGATATCAATCAACATTTACATAAACTTATTAAACTGTTCATCACTTCATCTGTTTCTAATAAAACTGGCATACCTACTCAAATTCGAATAATAATTAAATATTTATTGGGCAACGAAGTTACGAAATACCAAAATAAGTTTTATATCGTAGATATGAATTTAAAAAGCCAATTAGTTAATAATTTATTGTGATAATATAGTTCCTTAAAATATTTTAGTAATAAAACTGTCTCATTTTAGAAAACTTACATGTTTATCAACACCATTTAAATAATAAAATGATAACGGATAGTCACGTAACGAATGAAATGGCGCCTTTTATTTGAAACTTTTCTCTCAAATTCTGAGAGACAACGTGGTCGATATGTACTCGTCTAATATAGGTAACGGAAATTGGAAACAAATAGCCATTCAGGAAAATTCTTTGCAGAGCCCATCAAATGAGAAGGTACTGTTATCCGTAACACATGCACGAGTACTTCAAAGGCCCTACACTATAATGAAACGTCTAATATATTTTTAGGATTTTAGAATCGGAAAAGCGACGGAAAGTGACATTTTGTCATAAGGAACACGGAAAACAAAAAGTATGTTTACCTCTGCGAAAAGTTTAAAAATAATAATCTGGAGTACCCAAAGGCTAGCTTTTACTTGGGTCGAAAGTGTGGCCAGACAGCGTAGCGATGAGTACACAGCGTTGAGAACGAATTTTATGATGACTTTTTTTTTAAATCAGTTAGCTTCCTTATATTATTTTTGTTCTATTAATAAATATTTATTAAAATATAATAATTTATTAAATTCAGGTTACTATAAAACACAAACACAAACAAAACACACACAAACACTGGGAAAAACACGTAAAAACACTTGAAGATTACACTCAAACCACAATCTTCTCCACATTGACACATCGAAAATCCTCCCAAAAGCCCAATATGTTCGCAATAAATAATGAAGATCAACTTTCTCATGATTAATGATTGTTTTATGAACATAATATGCCGTGACCGAACGATGTATTGACTATCAAAACGGATTATTTGGTTAATAAATAATGTTACTAAGTATTTTTATTGAGAAAGTTATTCGCAGAAGGATCACTTCAGAAATATTTATTTATTTATCCTTGCATTGGCACACACAACAGTTTCATCCATTTAAAGTAAACAAATATTTGTAGGTACAGCTGTTTTCCATCCTTTAATACTAGGAACTTTAAATCGCAGAAAATTTAAGATTAGTGAAACAAATAGAAAATTATGGGTCAAAATTAGCACAATCCAAAATTCTAGTAATGCGATCTTTGCCTTTGCATATTTTCATTCATTTATTATTTTCATTTCATTTTTTGCAATGAGAGCTTGATAAGCTTGATTGGTCGTTCATAAAAATGTTGACCATTCTGAATGTGAAGACCTTTTTATCAATTTGTCTACTGCAAAACAAAAAAAAAATTACTATTCGGGGATTTCAGGTTTCTTACTGTCTATCTTTTAGAATAAGACTATACAACTTTTCGCTTTGTCTAAGCTGACTTCATGAATAGTCTGGAGTGGAACTTCTGTTCTTCGTTACAATACTTACTTTAGATGTGCAATCAATTTCTTTCTAATGAGATTTGATAAATTGATTTGTAGGAAGTTCATAAATATGACTTTTACTTGTTAAGAGTAATTGTAAATAATTATTTAATAATGAGCGTTACTTTTGCGGTTAATCTTCTTTTAAATAGCATATTTTATGTACTGGAATTTTTTATTAAGAATTTAAAGTTGTGTGTGAGAACGAAGTAGAGTGGGTTCATCTTACACGTAGTTACGCTGGAACCATTTGGGACATACTCAGAAATACACAATAGCGACTACTAATAACAACGAATGGCAATTGATACTTCTGTCGTTCTCATCATCTTGTTTATAAATATTATTATATACATATATATTTTTTCAAAAACTAATACATATTATACAGAAAAAAAGTTTGTTTGAAAGAGTAAGAGTACTGATCCGATTCCAAAAATTCTTTTACTAAAGGTAAGCTGGATTATCCTCGAGTGTTTTAGCCTACATTTAAAATGTTCACGTGTATATATTCTGTATTATAATGGATGTGAAACCGCGAGCAAAACCTAGTATAAAACTTTGAAGTAAATATTGTACTAGAAAATTCCCTACAAATAGGTTAGTGAAATTCAAACCATCCAATAATTCTTTATTACGGAAGCAAGAGCCGTCGTATTGCCACTTTTTCTTTATAAATTGATCAGACGATCCTATTACTGACACTCTATCCTTTTCTCTCTCGTATATTTCTTATTTGCCTCTCATTCTTTCCTGAACGGATATAGACTTCCTATATGAATTGATGTGTGGAAGATCAGAATGTATGGATACTGTTTCTGGTTTTATTGGGGTTTTATTAAGTTCGACTGTCTGTCTCGGTTGTGTATTTTTAAATTAGGATTGGAATAAAGTTTTATTAGGGTTATAATTATCATCTTTAAGTCTGTCGTTGCAATAATTATTATCTTTAAGTTATTAGTCTATTACATCCCGTTTGTCTACACAATGTTTTCCTTCGCCATGTCGGGAGCAGTGATGATGAAATAATTAACACACTGTTAAGTTCTTACTTGGGTGCGAAGCCACACAACCAGCATTTTGAAAAAAAAAAAACGTTGCCCCACACTAGGAATTTCTCCTGTATCGTGGGTGGGTTCACAAACATTTAAACTTACATACACAACCAAACACCCAGACCCGGAACAATTATCTGTAGATCATACAAATATTTGTTCCGTGCGGGGAAACAGCAAAAAGAAATTCATACATTGCGAACCCTATCACTGGGCCACTACTGCACAAACAAAGATTGACACATTACATAACATCACGTCTGTAATTCCCGAAGGGTTAGGCAGAGGTGTACTAAAAAGTGCACTCACATTTAGCTTATGTTTTCTTTTAATCTCATAAATATAATATAGAGCGAGTCTATTGCCGTCAACCGGGCACTAATCCAAACTGCATTGCTTCTACTGAAAAATTCCTTTTGGAAAAACCTTCTAAAATTTTGCTCGACCCGGAAATTGAACCCAGAAGCTCGCGCCTGCGGCTACTCGACCAACGAGGCAGATCAAAAAACTTACAACTTAATCATACCCAATAATAATTTTATGATACCCACACGTTACTCAATCAAACTCACTTTCCCTTATTTTCCCGATTACCTTTATAATTGTCAAAAGTTACATCTAAAAGTAAAAGTTTTATTTTTTCTAATCGACGTTATAATTAAAAACGAGTTAAACGTTTAATTAAAACATTGGTTAATTGTAGCGCATCGAAAACTACATTTTCTTTTCGAAAACGTGTTTGGGCTTGTTGTTTTAAATGTTTATTGGCTTTTATATAACACGAGGTTTGAGATTTTAAAGATAATATGAGAGAAAAGAACTAAAAATATTTTATGATTTTATAAGTGAAAGAGATAGCTGCGAGATGTGTAGACGACATTGCTGCATTGTTGCCATCGCGGGAATAATCTGAATGAGTTTCATTGATATAAAAACTAAGATACGGTCGTCCGAACATTTGCTCGACGCGTTCGCCATACAGAGAATCGGTGTAGTCTGCTCTTTAACGTAACCTTGTATAAGCGGCGTGGTATTTTCGAGGTATAAAGAACATAAATAAAGCTTTTAATAAAATTTACGACCGCACCCGAAGAGAGCCGATCGTGAACTAGTTCACTTCGGTTTAGGAAAGACCATATTGGGACCACGTTCGAGGCGTCATTTTAACATGCCGTCCGCCCAGTCCTTACGCAGTAATATATAAGTCAATGATGAGTTTGGTATAAGTACGTGGACCTTAGCACAAGCCAAGGGAAGCTTATACCCAGTAGTGGGTGAAACCGGGCTATGGATGGTAATGATAAATAAAATTATAGGCGAGAGGAGATTTATCCTGGGTATTAAAATAACCTGGCTGCCAAAACGTTACGTTGTATGTGTACTGCTTTATTTTCCTGTATGTCTCTTTGTGTGCTCGTTATGTTTTTACGGCAAATTTATATTTTTTCTTTCTTTCTTTCTTTCTAAAAGCTTCAAACTCAAAATGTGATGAAGAGTGAAGGATAAGGGTAGGAGAATGATGACAATGTGAAGAAGAGTGAATACACTCAATGAAATTGAAGTCAACATTCGTTATCAGTGGCATTAGTTGCATTACACACTCTAGGTAAGTGCAATAGGGTAGTTAACTGACTAAAAAAAATGATTCTGTTTAGTCCGTCTGTTAGATTATCGAAAACAAAAAATATTGGATAAGTATTTTTTGTTTTATCAAATAAATAAAAAATGACGAAAATAAAACGTGTCAAAGATCGTGAGTGGGACCTGTTGACGTCACTTTCTGATAAAAAATGTACCAAACTGTGACGTCGCGTGACTTTTCGAAGCACTGTATCGTCTTCATTTATTGTTTACGTGAAAAAAGAAAAAATACGTGTCCAATATTTTAAGAAAATCTATCTGACAGAGTAATTCGATTTTTTTTGTCTACTACCCTATGGCAAGTTTTTTGACATATCACTGACATTTGTTGCGTAATTTACGTCGTTTAGCACACAAATTATTCAAACATGACGCAACGGAGCAATATACATATTAGGAATTTCCCAAACCTACCAAACCTGTCAATCAAGCTGTTCTTTGCCTCAAAAAGTGATCTCAAATTATTACCAATATGGCCTATATAATCCAGCACAAAAGGTCAATCCCCCAGGTCATAAGGTCAAACAACCCAGGGTCTATATTACAAGCGCCATGTTGACACCTCGTCGGTTAACCCTCAATGGTCTACAGTGATGGATGACCTGCCCTCTGTGTTTGTAGATCAAGTAACTAGCATCCTGAGTATATGGAGGGAATGCTTTGAAAACTATGATAGCATAGGGGTCGTGATATTCTTCCCCATTTATACTTTCGTCGTGCTCTTAGTACTGGCAATGATAGTTTCAATGTTTGTAAACGCAGCCACGCACGATTTAGGAGAAACTCCTAGTGTGGGGCAATGTTTTTATAAAAAAAGTTTTTTACAAAAAATAAAACCGACTTCAACAAAAAATAAAAATGAAAAGTCGGTGCCAAAAAAAATTAATCAAACAAACAAAAGTCACCGACTTCAGAAAATGACATAAGTTCTAAAGTTTATTTTTCACTTTTTTGTGTTTTATTTTTTGTTGAAGTCGGTTTTATTTTTTGTAAAAAAGTTTTTATTTTTCACTTTTTAGTGGTCCACATGTGCGGTAAGCACATGTGACATGAGATTTCAGCAATCTCAGTTCATTTCATTTGCTATCATTTATTGAGGAGTTCCGTTGTCTATCTCAGATCAGAAGTTCTTCATGCGATCTTCACCAAACATAAATGGGATCACTCCGAGAAGGTACTCTTCCAAAAACTACTCAAATCACTTGAAGTGTGCCTATAAAATTTGAAGAGTTCTCTTTATTTCTCCAGGATTCCATCATCAGATCCTAATTTGATGATCATGGGACCACCTGGGAGGTATACCTTTTCAAACAAAACAAAAAAAAATCGAATTCGGTCCAGCCATCTTCGAGTAATCGGGGAACATACTTAAAAAAAATAAAAATAAAAAATCCGACGAATTGAGAACCTTCTGCTTTTGGAAGTCGGTAAAAAAAGGAAGAAAGAGAATTAACGCATTAACGTTTACTGTTTACTCCATTTTAACCATGTTGGGGTTGGCTTCCAGTCTTACCGAATGCACTTGAATTCTAGTAGATTACATGGGTGATACCCATAGAGTATTAAAATATAGTCTTTGATGATACCCCTACATCATGAGAGTGAAAAAAAACTAGTACGCCATTATTTGGGGGTCTGTTGTTTGGTACATTGAATTTAGATGTCACTTAGCTAACTATTCATTAGCATCCAAACTAAACGTGTGTGCAAAATTTCAGCTCAATCGGTTGGTCATAACTGTTCTAAAATTCAGTTGCAAAATTTGTCCGAAACAAACCGACCCACAAACAAACATTGTCGCTCCAGTAACGTCAAAACTCGTTCTAACATTATATAATTATAACACAACGTCACAAAGTCCTACAAACACTAACGGCTCCATTTCTTTTTGTTACAGGTACGTCATCAAAGGCCGTATTTTTTTCTGGAAACATCTGCAAGGCTACAGATTGACCTACAAATTACACCCGGCACACCTTTAGCGGTAAAATGACCTTGTGTTAACAAAAAAAAAGTTTTTGAAAACGAACCCGACCCCATTCCCAAAACCGACATGTTTTTTTTTGTTCACCCACCTTTTGAAACGTCCTATATCCGGAGTGGTGACGTTACATTTTCAACTTAAGAAAACACAAATTAGGGTTGATTTTAGCTTGTTGGATAAAAGTATTTAGAAGGCCAGGTGGTTTGTGGTTTTTGAATGAAAGCGCCACACGGCACGTGGGTAAAAGTACAAAACAAATAAGGAACAGAAGTTTGAGTAGAACCTCAGATCACAGAAACAACAGAGTTGAAAAGTTTGTTCATGTCTATGTGGACTGTTCTAAAAGTTGTATTAGGCTGCTGGTAAATTAAAAATCTAGCTCAACATTACTTGTAGTAATAACAAAAGTAAAATTTTGCATATTTGCAGGAAAATGGGAATGAAAATACAGAACTTCATAAATATTTGTGAATCTCAATAAAAAAAAAAGTTTTAAGAATAAAGACTTTCCTCAAGTACAATGCCCGACGAAGACGAGTTTGGAGATTTTGGGGACCTTGTTTATCGTCACTCATTGAGGCCCTAAGCCGTAACCTCTCGTCCCAGCCGCCGCGGGAGGCGCTCCGAGCGTCGGGGGCCACGTGATGGCTTCCGGCCACTGTAGACGCGGGCCTGTGGACGGTGAGTGATTGGTAAGCTCGCCGTCCGTCCGTGTTCCACGCGCGCCTCAAAGAGATGTCAGCAACATGGAAGGGGCCGACGCCCGTTGGGGCTGCGGGTGTTCGCAAGAGATACCGCGGCCTCGACATGAAGGGCTAAGAGGGAACATGGGTGGTTTTTAGTCAGTAGAAGTCTGACACTCCCTTTCACTCTGCCCAAGAGCGGGAGGGGTCATTTGATGATTTTCCACCCATCATCTGCCTAGCCTTTTCCCAACTATGTTGGGGTCGGCTTCCAGTCTAACCGGATGCAGCTGAATACCAGTATTTTACATGGAGCGACTGCCTATCTGACCTCCACAACCCAGTTAATACTAGGTAATACGATACCCTTTGGTAAGACTGGTTGTCAGACTTTCAGGTCACTGACTAACGCTTTCCGAGGCACGGAGGAAACTCGGTATGTCGGGCGGTCACCTATCCACAGACCGACCTAGGCAAGCACAGCTTTACCTAAAGATCGACCCGAGTGGCAGTTCTTATTAAGCCACAAGCTCCTCATGATGATTTTGCAGCCACCATAAAAAAAAGGCCCTAAGCCGTAGAACTTGCAATTACCCTTACTTTAGACGTCTTCTTGAGTGTAGAAAGACGCTCTCACTGAATGGCTAGTAGCTTCTGGATGACAGTTGTCAAAAATTTCGTTCATTAGCAATTATTGGCGATATTTCGTAATTTAGGGAAACCTTCGCTGTAAACTGCTGCAGGTTAGTTTAAGCTATTTCAAAGATCTTAATAGGAAGAAACATGCTTTATTTTCAATATTTCATCAGTTTGCGCCGGGATCATTGTTGTTGTGTGTGTTGTGATTGACAATTGAACTTCTGCTTTCCCTGTCCAGTGGTTATTCAAACCATCTGCCAGCTATGTTGCATTGACGCGCGATTATTTTTGTTTATTTTTCCTTTAAACAGCATTGAATAGGTTGAAAGAATGAGCTCACTGATACCATCAAATATAGGCACACGCCAATCACATAAAGATGAACAAACTTATGATTCTGAGACATGAAGCATTTTGGTATATGAATGAGAAAGGAATAAATGCCACCTTGACGTGTAACAGGGAAGAATGGAAGAAGAAAACGTGTTGCGCCGACCCCAAATAGAATGGGATAAGGGCAGGAAGATGATGATGATATGAAACATTTTGGTTTATAAAATACGAAGGCATTTCTGTGTGATGTTTTCAAGGTTCGGACAAACATGGATGCGGCTGCGGACACTAGATTCGATAGATAATGTACTGAAATAATTTGTCAGTGTAGTGTCAAGCTATTACTTAATCTGTTCGCAGTTTACGGTGTCGTCCGAAGCCATTTCTCGATCTGTCCGTACCTGTTTGAATGAACCTAAGGAGACGATAGATAGTTTCATGGTCGTAAGCGCGATTGCTGAGCCTGAGGTCCTTGGTTCAATTTCCGAGTGGACCAAAGAGTTATTGCGGTCTTTACAATAGATATTCCTGTCCTGTTATTTGCACACCGGAGCTGATGGAAGCTACTCAAAGTGCTAAACTCGTCGCCAAATTCTGGGCCGACACAAGTCAATTTTTCACCGCAATTCAGTTCAATTCAGTTGATAGCAATAGGTTCGCCCCCTATTACATGGGACTTAAAACGTAATTGACATAATGTGAGCACACTATTAGTAACACCTCTACCTAACCCTTAGTGGATTACAGAGGGTTTTTAATTAATAACTTGCACATGGTTGAATGCAGATGCATTCTGTTTTTGCAAAACTATCAGCTGTTCCATACATCTGCTATTCGTTATAATTAGTGATCTATTTAATTGTTAATATTCCATGTAGGGATGTTGAGGTAGTGCCAGGATCAGCTGTAATGGTTAATTGATGAGCAAAAAACTTCAGAGAATTAAGTTATTTTTTTAAATTAAAGACACGTTATAATTAACTTTTACTTAACTAAAAGCATTACAATGTTGTTGGTCGTGATAATTATTGTATCACATTTAATTTGACGTTATTTGTTAGTATTTTCACCAAGGGTCACCAAGATACAGGCTGTGCCTAGTTTGGGACCCACTGTTAATCTTGTCAGTTTTCTGTTGTAAGCTAAATAAACGAATTTGAATTTTTATGATAAGCTTATGAAGTAAGAACTTTCCACAATTTTATTTATTTTTTTATCACCAATTATTGGAACATTATAGACTCGCCCAATACGATGCTAATAAGACACAAAATATGGGTCGGCGAAACACGCTTTTTCCTTCATGTCATCCCTCACAAAATCCACACAGCCTTTCTTCTCTCTTCGGCTCTTCCTCTCCCTTTCGATTCATCAATATGAGTTTATTGTTTTTTTTTCATAGTTTTATTGCGTGTCCAGTTGCAAGCAGGTCCAGTTGACCAAAGACTCTTTAGTCACATGCAATTCGTCCACAGCTTATGAAAGCATAAAAAGGACACTAAGAGAGAATATGTATCACAGCCACGCAAAGCAACAATCTCTTTATTAATGAATGCTCCCAACAGATCCACTCATAAGAGACTTAACAAATGGGATACAATTTAAAACAATAACTCAATCAGTAGAAGCAGCAACAAGTTTGTTACTCAAGTGGCAACTGCTAAGATGTCTGAACAAACTCAAAGTTTTAAGCTGCCAATTTGTAGTTTACCGAGTTTGGAGTCCTTCTTACTGTCGGCATGAGTTATGAGGAGAGCAACTTGTACTGTTGAGAAATGATTAGCTGTTTAACAAGGTTAGCAGTGGAGCTTCCTGCGTTGTGCCTAATAGACTTTGTTTTTTTTTGGCGGGTGGAAAATCATCGAATAACCCCTCCCGCTCTTGGGCAGAGTAAAAGGGAGTGTCAGACTTCTACTGCCTAAAAACTACCCATGTTCCTTCTTAGGCATTCATGTCGAGGCTGCGGTATCTCTTGCAAACAACCCGCAGCCCCGACGGGTGCCTAATAGACTTGAGCTGCAAATTGCGATCATTGTCGGTTTTCATGTCCACCACTAAAATTATTAAAAGGAGTTTTACAAGGTATGACTGATATAATTGAAAGCTTGGAAAGGTATTAATGTACACATCATCATTACGAACAAATCTTACAGTACCCGGCGATAAATATTGCACATCGACCTTTGGAAAGAGACAATCGGCTAATTTCGGCTTCGTAGAGCGTTATCTCTGTCGCACGAAATACAAACAGTCCGTTATCTATTAGGAGCTGTTAAAACAATTATGATTTGCTTCTTTTGATAATTCTTTGTTTAGAATACACCAATTTCGAAAGGTCGATGTGCAATATTTATCGCCGGGTACTGTACCTTCTACAGCCCTGAAAATATCCAGAATTTATAACAAAAGGCGTAGTCCTTCGTGGGGACGAAGGACTACGCCTTTTAAAAAACACCTTCTTATTTTTCCTTAAAATAATACACAAAATTAAACGGGATCACGCCTAAATTATCATCTGCAGTCTCCCCAATGCATTGCAAAATGTTTTCAGTTTCTGTTAATTCATTTAATTGAAGCCACCAAGGGATGCCCCAATCAATTTGTAGTAAACCTATTCACCAGGAACTAATATTTCCTCCTACTACGGGACTAAATTAACATTAATACAAGTGTCTACTTGAGGGCCTGGACCAATCATCATTCTCTGACCCTTATTCCGATTCATTTGAGGTCGGCGCAGCATGTCTTCTTCTTCCATACTTCTCTTTTACTCGTAATTTCAGCAGTTATTCAGGTTTTATGAGTCATTCACATTTTAAGATCGATATGATTGTTCAAAAGTCATGATATTATATTACAATGAAAGAAGCTTCAGAAAACCTTATATCAATCCTGTTAAATTTAAAATCGTTCTAGAATACGAAGCGCTTTTAAAAGCTATTGTCACTTGTCTGTGTCCCCTGATCAATGAATTATTTAGGCGTGCCCATCAATGTTGGGACATGACATGTTGAACATAATTATGTTGAACATATTACATACATTGTGTTGATGTAATACCCATTGTTTGAGCATCGTGTGGGTAGTGTTGGGCGGTTTATCGGCGTTCTTTTGTTTCAAGTTATATGTGGAATTTAATAGGGATGTGATTAAAATTGTGGTCATATAATGAAGTTAATGTTATGATGTAATTGACATAGTAACAATGATTACATTTGCAGTTTCCTAGACGCTATGAAATTTATGTGAGTACTTGATTAAATGTTGTAGTTATTTGAAGCCTTATGACGCAATTAACGGATTAACAATTAACGTGTTTGCAGTTAAAGTACGTTACAATAATCTATTAACTGTTACGTTAACTAAATGTTGAAATGTCCATTAAAATACAATTTGAAGAGAAATAGGAAACAATTATTTTCCCAAAGGTTTGTTAATGTTCATAGAATGCACTAATGGAAGTTTATAGACAAGTAAATGTTAGATTTATAATCATCATTTACCTAGCTTTATTTAGCCGGGATGAAACAATGATAAAAAAGAGATGGATATAAATATTGATGGATGGATTATGTGATGAATGATATGAATGAGAAAGAAGTAAATGCCACCTTGACGTGTAACAGGGAAGAATTGAAGAAGAAAACGTGTTGCGCCGACCCCAAATAGAATGGGATAAGGGCAGGAAGATGATGATGGTCTACCTAGCCTTTTTCTTAACGATCCAGGGTCATAATTATACTCACTAGTTGTAAACCAAGTGTGCACTTGGTGGACTACATTGTGCATTAAATCCTATTATCCTATTTCTACCAATTATCATACTATCAGACTATCACACCACACTATATAAATTATAATTATAATTACAATCACACTATAATGTTATAAAGGCAAAAGTTTGTGAGTGTGTGTTTGTTACTCTTTCACGAAAAAACTACTGAACGGATTTGGATAAAATTTGGTACACAGATAGTTTATACCTGGATTAACACATAGGATAGTTTTTATCCCGATTTTATCTTCCCGTGGGATAATTTTCGAGTTGTAGCGGGCGAAGCCGCTGGCACATGCTAGTAATAAATAATTATCATAGTTTGACTTTGGATCCGTGTAGATTATGACCGACTTTCCTCTCAAAGAGAGAAAAATTGTATCCCAATGCGTTGCGTTGTCTCTTTGGTCTTCCTCTCAGACACGATTGTAAAATAAAAATACAATATAATCCTTCTACTGAAAATAAAACATAATAAATCTCATTATTTACATTCCGTACGACTCATTAGAAAACTAATATTAAAAAGTAACGACCTCAGTCGCATCCTGCTAAGGGCGTCGGCACATGAGATAGTTTATGTGCAATAAACACGGAGTTAGAACCCATGCCGTTTTACTACCGTGTGTGGCCCGCCTAAAGGGGTGCGAACACACACGTCCGACTCGGCGTAACGCGGGGATATTCTTACGTTCGGGAAAAAAACTGATTGCCCTATCTTGAATTGTGACCCGAATATGATTTAGTGATGGTAGGTCTACTTAGTATCTACTTATAGCAGAGCTAGGTAGATAACAAAATTTACTATATCACAGGCTCACCAACACTACAGACACCACAAGCCTCAATCCAGTGACCTTTCAACTTCCCGCCATACGTGGTGACTGACAGTTGTCATTAGTGACAGCTACTCGAATACTTCTGGCTGTGAGACAGTGTTTACAGAGTTACCTATTAACAAGATATAGTGATGATGAAACAATACCGAATGAAGTTGTCTATCGGTACAAGCCGAATGGATGCATCACCTCAAGTTAGGGAAGCACCAGCATTGTATCGTAGGTTTTTGTTTCTATCGGTCCAAAATATTGGAGTACTACATCATGTTTTTGGTATCACGAATCGAATTGTGTACTATCGAATCGACTGTGTTATTGTATACCTACTCTAACACATCAAGGTACCCGAAAGTACAGAATGTTCCCAACCAACATTGAACATGGCTTTAGCGAGAAAGCTGAAGATCTATTAAAGAAATTTGATAGATTGTAGTAGCTTGTTGGGCTGGCGTCTGTACTACATCAATGATGATGATGATGTAGGTGTCGCTACTGATAAGAATCGAATCGGATCGAGTCGGCTGTTTTGTTCAAGAAGAAGGTCCAGCTGAATCGCATGTGCCGACTCGAACCTGTGTGGAGCATCCTTTAATGCAATATCCTGTAGCTTTGTTAGATAAATTAGCTTTATTGTTGCAAAGAGCATTCATTATTTTCGCTGATGAGTTTCGTTTGTGAGTATTTTTAATCAAAAATATGTCAGCAAAACATATGATAAGTACCTAAGTCAATGCGAGAAGACTAATTGCAAATACATAGTTTTAATTATAAATGTTCTAGCTGGATAAGTGTACCTACAAAATAATTATTGTTTATTTAAAATTTTAAATAAATCTAGATGCTATTAGTGATTTCACTAACAATAGTCATGTGTGGTCGGTACTCAAAACTGACATGCGTGTATGAATTTAAACGAAGCAAAAGGATTATATTATTATAAGCATCGAATGGCAGGTGGCGTTCCCCATATTTTACCAACCCAACCATGGGAATAAACCATGAATAAAGGGTGTAAAAGTACCCTTAACGCAAACGAAGGGCACTTGTTCTCCCCACCACTGCGATATGTTTTTTGTTCTAGACCATACCTGGGAACCTCCTAGTTACGGAGATATTGGGGGTCAAAGTTCCAAATTTTTCACAGCTGTTTTTGTAAATACTAGTTTTTCAAGTTATAACTTTACTTAAATTACCTCCATGACCCGTTTACTATTCAAAGCATCCACTAGCACAATGTTTTAAGAGTGCTACATTGAGTTTTACCGTAAAATATGATTTTTAACCCCAAAACAAAATCGTTTCCTAGAAAAAAAAATTGCGTAGGGGTACTTAGTTAGATGTACAGAATGTTTGGTTGACGGCTGTGTGATGGGTTAATTTACACCCTGTATATGTGTAATTTATAAATTGCGTTTATACCTAACATTACGAGTATTTAATTTACGATTGGTGTAGAGACAGTGACAAATTCACGCAAAAACGTCTGTTGACATGCCAAGTACGCACGCACACTGCAATCACATGACTGACTGTAATTTATTACGTAGATAAGCCTTTTTGCTGTTCTGTTGCTCAAAAACCTTGGACAATATTATAATAATAATAATTCTTTATTGACATAATAGGTTACAGCAATTTGTTTGAAGCCTCTGACTCCTAAACTAGGTGTACCTGTATGTCAGGAGTCAGATATTAATATATATATTAAAATTATATATATATATTAAAACTATAATTTGTTCAAAAGAGAATAAACTGCTAGAAATTGCTTGAAAATGGAATACCGACCAACTAATTCCGAAGCCGAATGACATAGACCACTTTGATTTGGGGGGTTATTATATTAGAACAAACGACCTAATTGAATAATTTCAGAAAGGATTATTTAGAGATGTATTTATTAGTACAGTTTTGTAAAACTTAGGGGCGACACCATTGCCGTCAACCGGGCTGTTAATGAAAAATTCCTTAAGAGAAAACTGAGTAACACTTTGCCCAATCTGAAAATCAAACCGATAATCATGCTCAGCAGTTGTTTTTACGCCCACTAGACCAACAAGGCATAAAGCAGAATCAACTCAAAAGGATTTTTATTAAATTAAAAGGAAGAAACAATTCAAAAAACTGTAATTCCAGTCAAAACAAAACCTTTAAAAATTTGTTCATCAGCACACTATTAATACTCTAACAAAATTCTCGAAAACCACAATACCCCATTCAATAAACCAGCTGACATATTTTTCAATGAAAACACACGATAATTAAAATAGTTCACTTCACATAATATTGTTCCTACGTCAGTCTACGTCAGCTTTTGTCCTCACACACGAACAATGACGTCAACTACAGAGCTCATTCAATGGCTGTCAATATGCTGTTCTGAACAGAACTCGGGCCTTTGAAGGTGGGTTTGTAGTTCAAAGTTCGTGTGGTGGGAGGTTTGAAGTTCGAGGTTGTGGGGGAGTGAAGTTCTGTTTTGATTTCTATGTTTCTGGAACTCTAGGAAATGGAAATGGTTAATAGGTATGCATAAATGGGTGTAAGGTTTATTTTTGGGACAAATCCGCAGGACTATTCCCAAACCACTGAAATTCCTGGAAGCCAGAAGCAATGTGAACTGTGTGAAAGACGATATCGCTTGGTTGGAATAAGAGTGATTCGCGAGATTTATCAATACTAAAATGATTGAAGAATGTCTATTTAAAAAAAAAAGTTGAAATTGTGCCTATACAACCCCTATAAAGGTTGTATCGGGATTCTGCAGGTACCATTTCCACCTTTTTTATTTTTGGGGTTGAGGAATCATCAAATAACCTCCCGCTCTTGGGCAGAGCGAAAGGGAGTGTCAGACTTCTACTGACTAAAAACCACCCATGTTCCTTCTTAGCCCTTCATGTCGAAGCCGGGGTGTCTCTTGCGAACAACCTGGAGCCCCGACGGGCACCATTTCCACCTTGCTGTATTTATTTATAAAGCTATGCCAACAATGTATAACGGCTATTCTACATTCACAATAGACTCCAGAGCTGGCCAGATGCTGATATTCAGTAAAATCCAAACATACTTTGGTTCATGGGAATCATACGCGTATACTATCATAAACAGTCCTTAGTATAATTATTATTAATTATTTTTACCACCAGCTTTTTTGTGCAAGTCCAGAGTCGTGATTGTGTTGTCAATGCTGGCTGGAAAAAAGAGTAACCTAAACAAAGAGAGCCTCTGTTGCCCTACTTCTATTCCCAGCTTAATCACTAAGAAATGGTGATAGATAGTTCAGGTGAGCAAAGATGCCATTATCGTAGACGGGGTTTTTTTTCTTTTTATTTGCATGGCATCTTGCAGATCAACCTATGAGGCTGGCTTCTGCTCGCTCGGGGCTGCGGGTTATTCAAAAGAGATACCGCGGCCCCGGACTCAAAGGGCTAAGAAGGAACATGGGTGGTTTTCAGTCAGTAGAAGAACACAAGAACACAGAACACTCCCTACCGCTCCGCCCAGCAGAAGTGGTCATTTGATGATACCCCATCCTCCAAAAAACAGGGTTAAGTGCAGACGGGGTTTACGGGATACTGTATTTTGATCAAACTAGCTGATGGTGTATTCAGCAGAATTGATTTAAATAGCAGAATCCCACGTTACTTTCCAAAAACCAAGAGAACTACAATAAATAATAATTTGGGGTTTACCGAGCAACCTGATTCACATGCAACTGTTCATAACGTAAGCGAGGAAGTAATTACAAGGGGTCTATTAGAACAACCGCAACCGCGACCACAAAATGTGGTTGCAACCGTCACAAGTTGTACACTTTGAGCGATGGGGCTGGTGCTGAGGAAAATGAGAATAACAGTCATCACAACATCGCCTGTAATCCCCAATGAATTAGGCAAAGGTGTACCTAATAGTACGCCCACATTTCAATACTTACATTTAAGTCTCATGTGAGCCTATAGCCATCAATTATCCAGACTACGTGGTTGCAAATGAGCAATTCCTGGTTGATAAAAATAAAAATACTGACTATAACAATAGTAAGGATTCAAAATATAAAACGGTTAATGTAGTAGTGTTTAAAACACTAGTTCTAAAAATTATAATTATATATTTAGATGACTTACTACAGTTGAAAGACTTACTAAACTTCTCTACAATAAGATTTGCGACTTGAATTTTTAAGAGTTAAGCTCATATAAGAATACTATTTTACACGCTTCGGTGTAACATTTGCGCCAAAAACTAACGGAAGCTAAAACGATCTATTGTTCACGTACGGTATTGAAATTCAATACGAATATAGATTTTTGGACACGGAATACCATTCAAAAATAGATTTACAAAATGTGCTTCTATTACACACACGTTATCCTCATCCATTTTGCGATGTTCAAATGTATCATCAATATTGTGAACGTCTACGAAAAGGCCATTCATCTTTTCTAGTGTGCTAACCGCATCTGGGTACTTACATAATACCATGATTATACGGCTTTACTATCATCTTACTACGATCACTATTCCAGCAAGGTTATTATAGTTCAATTTCCCTTGAACATTAATTATAACGGCTTGTTCGGGAAGGTAGTGAAAAAGGGCGGGTTACGTCACCTTCCTCTGCAATTAGAACTTAGGTTTTTATAGTGCAGTTTTATCTGACAGGTGAAGAAACAGAAAACTGAATTTAAATTACATCTACATAAGACTCATTTGATCGCAAGACGCAGATAGAGCATCTAAAAGTATTATTTTTAATTCTACCGCTTTTCAATAGTGATATTAGAGGAATCGTTTGCGACTATTGTACCCAACTAAAGCAAGAACAAGAATTTGAACATTACAAGATCATAGAATCAAGAAGCACGGATGACACGTTCAAGGAAGTACAAGATAATAATCCTAAATTTAAAGTCGATAACGCACGAAACAAGAATACAAAAGTCACAGTTTTTTGTCATCAAACCTTCATAGACCTACATGGCAATATCAATGAAGCAACAACCAAATCACTAAACGAACATTTAACAACTATTAATACGCTGAACACACCCAACAATTGCGTGATACTTCGAAAGGGAAAATCTATTGACAGTCAAATTGTAAACGAAGAAATAAATAATTTAACATACGATTTCATTGAAACAGTGTTTTAAGACATGAGTGGACCAAGGCTTGTCTTAATGAGAGAACGTTTACATGTCCTGAATGAGGATGCGCGAATCATTGAAATAATGACTGGTACATTAAAATTCAAGTAAGTCATTAACATGTTTATTTTTGGTACATTGAATGGTGAGGGAAACTGCGTTAATTACGCTGTTGAAATGCGAGGTGTTGATTGCAATGATGGAGTGTTGAATCAGAAAAAATAATTTAGAAGGAGAACTTAATTGAGGAAGACATTAACGAAGAAATACGTTATTTTATGTCATATTACATCGATAATGATAGCACCTGATAAAAAATTTGGGCTGATGTTCGAAAAATTGGCCCTTTCTATGTAGTATTAAATTGAAAAGAAATCGAAAAATAACCATAGCTAAATCTTACCTACCTCTATCACCTAGGTGTTACTCATAATCTCGCAAAAATAAATTTTCAAAATCTTCCTCAGTAGTAATTGACAAGTTCAATAGCTAACTCAAAATTCATTGAGTACTAGTAATGATTGACGGACACCTATCTGATCATCATTTAGAAGTACCGCAGTAAGCAGTAATAAATAAATTAACTGTAAGAACCCCCTCACACGCTTGATTGAAAACATAAGAAAACTTTCCCATAAGAAAATAGGAACGCGAGAAATAAGTCGGTCAGTGTGAATCGTACTTACAAACTGTGGGGCCCGTAGTGATTGACTTTTGTATTTAGACAATAATATTTACCAAATAGTGGTGTGGTTTTTTTGTCTGTATTAGTTGTTTAAACGTAGATTATGAATTGTTTACTAATATTTCTGAAAAGACGTGTATTTGGAATAACGCGGAAAATACTTTTGTACAAAAATACATGACCTGCAAAACATACTTAATGATGGTAATGATAACTTTCATAGAAGTACTGTCCTCATTGTTTGTTAAATTGTGCTAATCCAGTGACAGAGGTTTCAAAAAATCGACTTCATAGCGTCATTAATGTACTCGAAACCTACGGTAATTCAGTATTTCAGTCTCATCACATACTCCGCCTATTCACACCAACATTGCGGTCGGCTTCCAGCCTAGCTAGAAGGAACCGAGTACCTACCATTATTTTTCATGTAGTGACTCTACCTCCACAACTCATTTAGTGGAAAACACGATACTGATTGGCTAGACTGGTTGTCTGTGCTTCTGATGACTGTCAAACTTCTTGAAATGACAGCCGACATCAACCTGTTGCTCCGTTCAGTCGGCGGAACCCTAAAAAATCATATTCTGCCATTAGAAATGCGGCATCGTTACCACACTTTCCGCGACCACAAAAACAGGCTCATAGATGGTCAGACCGCAATATTACATGAACATTTTCTCCGCCCGTGAATCAATCTTTAGTACTTATGAATTCCATCACATAGATGATTCATGGTTTTTCTATGTAATTAGGTACTGGTGACTGGATGCTGTTTGATATACGTGTTTGTGTCTTTACCTACTGTTTATTTAGTTGCTGTTGTGAATACGTAAGTAGTTTCTAGGTGATGATTGAGGGATCGATGTGTGAACCTAGAATTATAGTGTGCCAGTGATATTATTAGACTTGATTTCATAGTATTTCAGATACTTCACGATTGAGACTGCAGAAGGAATTGGCACACAATTTTGTCCGTTATGCTAGTTCCGTAATTTTATGGAGATATTAATATCAAAAACAATTAATTTAGACTACGTGCTAAATTGGATAAATGGCTTCATTTCGGCCTAAAGACGTTCACTTTTGGGTATAGATCTAAAAGTGAACGTCTTTCGGCCGAAATGATAATGATGCTGATGACAACTATGCTGATGCTACTAAGAAGTCTCTAAAATTGGGCTCCGGACACAGGTGGGCCGAAGCAAGGAAAACCTGTTCAGGTGGAGATTCATAGATGGTTCTGCCCTGGAGTGTAAATGTGGTTTTGGCCCACAAACTACGGGGCAATTGATATCGTGTCCGCCTGTTTAGTTTCTTGCACATCACAGGAGCTGATGAAGCTACTGAAAGTGCCAAACTTGTCGCCAAATTTTGTGCTGACTAAATTTAAATTGTCATCGACACAGTAAAAAGATTGGACGGTTCCATGTAACATTTTGCCTCTGGGATCAAAGCCACGACTAGACCAAAAAAGTATTCAATATTTTATCTCTAGTATAGTATGTTAGCACGACCATACAATTAAATATTCAAGATGTTAAAATATTCGTCATCAATGATATAAAAGGCAATTAGTACGTAAAAACGTTGCGAAATTCAGAGAATTGTCCGTTTAATTACGCACATGTTTAATTAACATGTGTTTCTACATCCTTTTACAACACAATGGAGGATTTATTTAGATTTTTATGTATGTGACTTTATTTGGCACACAAGTGGATTTTACAATAGTACTGGCAGGCAAATTGATTGGTTTCTATGTCAATGAAGATTACTATTTTAATGGATATACTTTGTAAAATTTTTGCCTGTAAAGTAGTAAATATATTATCAATGTTTTTGCTCAATGTGGGTAGCGTAAGACTGGAAATTGGTTTTTTGATGCGTTGTATGTTGTGATAGTGATAATGCTAATGTAAACAGCCGCCCAGATTATTTTTCAGGTTCAGCCGCGTAGTCCTAGATTGATTTCTGGATGGGTGACCACCCATTTCATACAGGATGTCCTTCGTGCCTCAGAAAGCACGTTAAGCCGTTGGTCGCAGCTGTCTTTTGTACATTTTTGACAGTCGTTACATGCAGCGTTATCTGAATGTCTGACATCCAGTCTCACCTTGTACAAACTGGGTTGTGGAGGTCAGATAGGCAGTCGCTCCATGTGAAATACTCGTACTATTATTCAGCTGCATTGGGTTAGACTAGAAGCCGACTTCAATATAGCTAGGAAAAGGCTAGGCAGATACTGATGTGATAGTGATAATGACATTGTCCGTCTATCATAAAGTCGGTTCTTTGACTGAGTCAAACCGCACAGAAAAAGAAAACTGCTAGCCAGGTGCTTTAAAATTGACCAATGTTCCTCTTATTTCCACATAGAAAGTTCGTCTATTACTAACGTTCAGTAGCATCTAATTTATCAAGTATCATTTAAAACATAACCTACAACAGTGTTGCAAACATTGACTATCGACGTATTAGCCAATATTGGCCCAATTCGGCCATAGTGACTGGTGACTGCTGATAGACGTTCTAGTCGGCCTTGACATAATGTCGGTTGAGTTGGTCATGATGCCGTCGACTTGTAATGACGAACGGTAAACAAAGATTACGACGGTGTGGGAGGAACTTTATATTAATGGCATTCAAGTGTTTAATTTATTGGTACAAGGGCTATTAGGATTTGATAATGACAACATTCAATATTATTGTAGGGACACCAATAAGAGTTTAAATAGGAATATAATCAGTATATTGTTACCAGTTGCAAATGTCATAACTACCAACCAAGACAAAAACACATTGACAAAAATCTTTTGAAGCGCCAAGTCATGTAGAAAATTGCTCTGTGAATAAGAATCATCGCAGTCGCTCTCATCATTTTCAATGTGCAGTAGTTTTTGAGTTTATCGCGAAAAGACAGACAGACAGACGCGGCGGAGGTATTTGTTTTATAATATGTAGTGATCAGGCTTGGTTTCTTCATAATGTTTTCCTTCACCAAAACACGTGTTATTTACTCACTGAAATTCGACTTACTGAATAAAATCTTCACTTGATTATGTGCATGTTTGCGTGTCATGTAAGGGTTTTAAATCAAAACTACTGAACCGAATTCGATAAAAATACGATGTTTATCTCAAGCTCACCAATTTGTGGTCACAACTCACGATATCGTGACGATTATGTGACGAAACTGATGATAAATTGCTACATTATGTTTAAGTAGGTAAGTACATAACTTACGATGTACTTAATAGTAAGAAATATCGTAATGTGTGCAACTTATCGATTAAGTTGAGACATACGATGATGAACATGTCGATTAATTTATTGAAAGATTTTGTCTTTTTTGTATGATTGATTCTACCGGTGACGTAAATAAGTTATTATTAAACTAGCTTTGCTGCACAGGTTTCAAATGTAGCCTTTAACACTCCGGGATAGTGTATCTCCCGTTAAGGAAATCTTTTTTTTTCAGTTTAGGCACTAACCACTACCATTGTGAGGATCGGCCGGAGGACACGGGGGAGCACACCGTGGAGGTCTGCCCCGCTTGGGCGGTGCCCCGCCGTGTTCTCGTAGCGGCGATCGGTGGCGGCGACAAGGGCTAAGAAGGAACATGGGTGGTTTTTAGTCAGTACAAGTCTGACACTCCCTTCCGCTCTGGCCAAGAGCGAGAGGGGGGGGGGATCATTTGATGATCCCCCCCCCCAAAACAAAAAGGGCACTAACCACTCGATAATGATAGATTAAGAAGAAAGTAGTGAAAGTAACCGATTTATCATTTTTTTATCTTACTTTTCCTTGAACAGCAAAAATTCTAGAGTCCACGTAAATTGTTAGAAAACTTTACGATCATTAAAATGCGGGGCGTGTACATATTTTTCTATATATTCTCTATCTTTCAGCGCGAAACTACAAACAGCTGTAATAAATGGGTCACAGTTGCTGAATCTGGTTTGTTCGTATTGCTTCTGTTTTATTGCGAACTTAAACCCAATAGCTATTGAGTTTAATTTATTTCACATTTTGTGGAGATAATCGTTTTTTTGACTGACTCGTTCGGTTTCCAGGTCGGGCAAAGTGCTTTTAGGTTTTTCAGTTGCCTTGGAGTCTGAGTAATGGCAATAGAGATGTTTAAAGACTTAAAAAAATATGATTCCAATTAGTTCGTATGTTAGATTATCGAAAAACATTGGATACGTATTTTTTGTTTTATCAAATCAATAAAAATTGACGAAGATAAAACGCGTCAAATATTTGAGTGTGAGGTTGTGACGTCACTCACCCGTAAAACATGTCATACTAATGTCTTAGAAAATAACGTCACACGAGTTTTCAAAGCACTGTATCGTCTTCATTGTTTGTTTACGTGAAAAAAATAAAAATACGTGTCCAATATTTTTTGGAAATCTATCTGACGGACTAATTCGATTTTTTTTGTTAACTACCCCCTATTGGCCCGTCCCCTATTACATGGGACTAAGACATAACTGGTGAAATGTGGGTGTTGCATTGACTTAGGTATATATTACTGCGTAAGGACTGGGCGGACGGCATGTTAAAATGACGCCTCAAACGTGGTCCCAATATGGTCTTTCCTAAGCCGAAGTGAACTAGTCCACGATCGGCTCTCTTCGGGTGCGGTCGTAAATTTTATTAAAAGCTTTATTTATGTTCTTTAAACCTCGAAAATACCACGCCGCTTATACAAGGTAACATTAACGAGCAGACTACACCGATTCTCTGTATGGCGAACGCGTCGAGCAAATGTTCGGACGACCGTATCTTTACTTTTTATATCAATGGGGTGTTGTGTATAATTTTATAGGTAGGTGTATTTGTTTTAATGCTGAATAAACTCAGCTTTTGTTTTTCCTGAGACGTGCTGCCAATCAGTCATGAGACTATATTTACCCTTTGTAGAAAATGTAAGCCTGAATCCCTGAAAATACCCTCCAATTTGTATGAAAACATACGAAGTAACACCTCCCTTTGTACATCAAACATGCCTTCATTAATATTTATGACATGTTTACTTTGTAGTTCTCATGTTCTTCCTTTAGATTATTATATTATTTTGTTATGTATAGCCACAAAATGGAATCTCTTCGATATAAACTGAAGAAAAACTGACTTAAAGCAATTTATAATATGAATTGCGTTAAAATTAATACACTATTTTGATCCTATAATATTATGATCTGCTTAAGTGGCTATTTTAGAACCCCCTGTTGTTAAGTGAAGTTAAAAAAATTAAAGGAGAATGATCACTCAGTATCTATCAGTGTCGGCCCCTATATTCAAACTCTCAATATCATTGATTTAATTGAGTCATCAGATAAGATAGTATATCAAAATAATATGACATTTATAGCACATAAGCGCTCGCAACCAGGTCGACGGGCTTATGCAAGAAGCACGTGGCTAAAACTAGTTTTATTCATCTGAATAACTAGTTGAGTTGTTGCTGCGTTACCGACTAGATTCCGATGGCGTGATAGACTTGATGGCTAGCCTTTCGTCCGGCTAGTTTCGATTTGTCGCTGCTACTGCTATTTTCAGGACAATCTCTAGACTTTATTGAATCAAAAAACGGGCCATGAGCGTGTCGTACCAAGCTTAGACTATAGTTCTGTAGTTGGAAACATCATTAGCTGATGCACAATACAAACGATTGCATTCGATTAACGATTTCTATGAAATACTCAATGCTTGTTTGCGTATTTTCTTTGTAATTATCATTAGTAATCAGCTTAATAAAATATTTAGAATCAGGGCCTGTTTCACCACCTACGTTTAAGTTCTAGTTGACTTACTTGGCAGATAATTTCACACATACAAATTCTGTTCAATTTTTGAATTTATTCAGTACTAGCTTGTGCCAGCATACAAATTCAGTTCAATTTTTGAATTTATTCAGTACTAGCTTGTGCCAGCGGCTTCGCCCGCGGGGGATTCGATTATTGTCCCACGAGACCATACTACCGGGATAAGAAGTATCCTATGTGTTTATTCAGGTTTTAAACTTTCTGTGTTCTAAATTTCCATCATAAACATCCATCCATCCATACATACATTCTCACAAACTTTCGCCTTTATAATATTAGTGTGATCAGTAGGATTAGTAGGAATTAGTGAATATGCGGACATAGTGAAATAAGCCTTTAGTCAATCTGTTGTCTTTTAAAATGGTAAATTATTTCAAAACCGAAAAACAAACAAAAATCGGATTACTGACACGTAATGTTACTTTGCATTATGCAAATGTTCTCACAAAAACACATTTAAAATTTTAAATTAGTAACAGTGACTTAACGCATTTTCCTTTGTATTTAGAGTCTTAATAAGGTTATTAGGTCTTTATGATTCACTAACACAATCTCTTTGTCAAATCATTTTATAATCGTTTCCTTACAAAATGGTGGAGGCAGATTATGTCGTTTTGATGAGCTGAATGTTGGTCAACGTTGAAATTGTTTCCTGGAATTATAATTTGTGTTTTAGGGCTGTCCGGAATTCGATTAAGTAAGTTATTTTGGTCCGGATATGACTGGTTGTTGGCGGACAAATGCGGGATAGTAACTCTAAGGAAATAATTTTGGTTTTGTCTCATGGTTTTTCTGGTTCAAGAAACGGCAGCTGTGCCTTCAGAATCAGGGCCAGATTAAAAGTGAAACATATTTTCCAGAAGAAAGAAAATAACCCAATTTTGTTCAGTTTCCAGTCGAACCAGATGCAGCTGAATACCAGTATTTTACGTAGCGCGACTCTCTCTAAAAAATATGACCCAATTGCTAAACTTACAAGTTGCAAGAATCGAATTAAGTAGTAATAATAATAATAAAAACGTTTATTCGAGATAATACAATCCATAATGCAAAGAATAACAAAACAGAATAGTCAGCCGACAGATACAATTTTTATACAAAATACAATAATTTCAATTAGCAAACGACATTCACAAAATTATAATAATCTGCCCTTATATTTTTTTGAAAAAAGAAAAATATAAAACCTATTCTTTTTAACCTCATCATTTTTAACCTACATAAAAAGAATTCACATAATTTCTTTTCGCCCAGTATTTGGCAAAAACAAGTTTTCCCGCGACAACCTTACTTAAACGTGCTTAAACTACAGGTTAAGGCCACGATCTCAGATCAGATGACAGTTGAACTTGTAAACGCGTGCTTTCACGTGAAATATTCAGTACTTACACTGCCAATATATAATTTTTGTGTTTAAAAGAACTTAATGGATGCCCAACGGATGTAAACTGCGTGTTATTATAGTTATAAAATTCTTAATGTGTTTTAAGGTATGTTAACGAATGATTTGGTTTTAAGTTGAACCATATTTTTTGACGCGCAGGAAATGCCGCCGCTTCAACTTTATGAATGAGCATTCTTGTTTCAGTTGTTGAAAATTCATGTTTGGGATGGAGAAAGGAGATTCTCTTGTCCATCATGGGGTAAAAACTAGCTGTAAGATATCAACTTTTCTTGAAACGTTGTCTTGCTTGATATAGGATTGATTTTAAGCCAATAGAAACAAAACATCTACTTTATAGACAAGTTTGGACACGATAGTTTATCTTTAAGCCTTCAGAAATCGCCATTTAAATCTCTATAAGAGTTTTTTTTTTTTTTTTTTTTTTTTTTTTAATAAAAATGTGTTTATTTTCTTAAATCTATACATTTAAGTTGCCGGGGCTTCCCAGAAAGTAATCCGAAGATACTTGTGAAGTTTTATTTTCCACTTTGACATATTAAAGATCTTTCTTTAGAAACTAATTAAATCAGGCTTTAAAAACCAATTAGCAATTTAATCCATTTCCATAACCCTCTCCAAATTACTCTGCTCATTCTCATAGCATACGAGCCACTTTGATCCATCCAATCAGACATAATATACAGTCTGACTAGGATTGAAAACTTAATGGCTAGGCGATACTAAAGATTAAGTACTCAGCCTGCCCATATGTCTGGAGTGTGCTTGGATTTACGTCTCCTGGAAAGATTATTTAGTCCATTGAAATGTTACATTTTTTAGGCCTAACCTTGCGTTTTTTAGAGGACGCAATTTTATTTTTTTGATGTGTAGGGGGGGTAAGTGTAAAGCTAAACTCAAGTTTGTGGGGTCGCCACCCTTGTCCCACGGCCGCCATCTTGAAAATAGGGGTTGAAACGGTTTTTACGATATATCTCTTAAACTATTTATCTGATAAAAAAAATTTGTTAACATTTTTTGTTGCAAATTAAATTCTCTATAACTTTGGTCCAGTAACTTTTTGTCGTAGAACTATAAATAAAAAAGTTATAAGTGAAAATGTTCAGAAATTCGAGAAAAAAATTTATATTTTTCGATATAACTTTTTTTTTTATCATTTTACGAAAAAATGACATCAGACCATTTTTGTAGATCGTTTTTTAAGGAACAACTTTTATAAGCAACATTTTTTCATTAGGTCAATAGTTAAGGTTTTACAGCGCTCCGAAGTGAGTAGGGGAGACCGGGGCTACAATTAACAGAGGTAAGTATTAACAGGCAAATTTATCTAAAACTATACATACTATTCCTCCAGTAAGTATCTTGACTTATCATTTAGATCACGCCGCATGGCACAGTATCGTCCTGATGTGCTCCGCGCGTCATTTGGGTGACTTGTGTGCCGGTCGATATTTTTAAGCACTTTACGAACATTTCATAGTTCACCATTTTTTGATTAGCGCAAGAATTAAAAAGTGTTATGATTATGTTTTTTGTTTTCCTAGTAGCATATTTTGTACTTAACAATACTATGTTTCATATTTGACATAACTATTGACCAATATTTTCTTACGTTATTTAATAATTTATATGTACCTTTGGGGCTACAATTAACACATTGAGGGGGTAGGTATTAACGCGTTAATACCTACCCCAGATATGGGGGCTAGTTGTTGGTCTTCAATGCTGAACAAGAAGCAGTCATAGCAGAGTATTGGTTTTTACAACAAAAGGTACCAGAATCATGGAAAACTAATGTGATGGCGGGCAACGATCTGAAGAACTGAAGTTTTAGACGATGTGCCTAATTTAGATATAAGAGTGACAGAAGTGATATATATCACTTCTTATAATGAATATATATATATATAATAATATATATATATATAAATATCTATACCTCTTTTATTGAAGATATAAATCAGGTGGTGAATGGATTCAATGTATCGCTTGCAAGGACTGGGCCCAAGCAAAATGTATCAAAGTTGAAATCACATAATTCTGTTGTCTGAATTGTAATTCAGATGATGAATACGAATAGATATTCTTTTAGTTCGTAGGTATTTAAAATATTTCCTAATCCTTAATATTTAATTGTTGATTTTGTATTAAAGGAAATTTTATATACGTTGTTTAAGTCTAAAGACGATGCTAATTAAGTTAATAGAAAATGTTTATAAAAGACTAAGACTTAAGATAAAAAATGTGCCGTTTTCTACCTCATCGTATGATGTTGTTTAAGTAATTTTTTTTTAAACATATATTTTACCACTTTTAGACTGATTGATAGTGATTGACTGGCCTGTTGGTCTAGTGGTTAGTGACCCTAACTGCTATGCCGGAGGTCGTGGGTTCGATTCCCACCCAGGACAAATGTTTGTGTGATGAGCACGATCATTTGTTCTGTGTCTGGGTGTAATTTATCTATAATATGTATGTATTTAGAAATATATAAGTATGTTTATCAGTTGTCTAGTACCCAAAACACAAGCTCTGCTTAGCTTGGGACTAGATGGCGTTGTGTGATAGTTGTGGAATATTATTATTATTATTATATTATTATATTTAGAAAAAAAAAACTAAAATATTGAAATAATTTAACATATTTTGAGTTTTCGTTTATGTTAAGATATTTTGTAATTTTGTTATCATTAGTTTATAAGAAAACCTGTGTCATGCAAGGCTGTTTTTAATTTCACTTTCATTAACAAAAAAATTAAGTCGTACATATATTTATTTTTCGTTATATCAGTCAGCATAACATTTGTTAATTTTTACCCCTTCTGTTAATACCTGCCCCACACCTGTTAATTCTAACCCCAAACGTGAGGTAACAATTAACAGCTGCCATTTTTAAGAAAAAGCATTCTACCTACGGCATCGTTTTTACTATGTTTGTTTTGAGATAAGTACATAATACCTGAATGATTAAGCATCATGTATGCTAAAAATCAAGTCTAAATCTTGAATAATTTCTTATCTACAACTAAAAATGTATATTTTGTTAATTGTAGCCCCGGTCTCCCCTACTCACTTCGGAGCGCTGTAAAACCTTAACTATTGACCTAATGAAAAAATGTTGCTTATAAAAGTTGTTCCTTAAAAAACGATCTACAAAAATGGTCTGATGTCATTTTTTCGTAAAATGATAAAAAAAAAAGTTATATCGAAAAATATAAATTTTTTTCTCGAATTTTTGAACATTTTCACTTATAACTTTTTTATTTATAGTTCTACGACAAAAAGTTACTGGACCAAAGTTATAGAGAATTTAATTTGCAACAAAAAATGTTAACAAATTTTTTTTATCAGATAAATAGTTTAAGAGATATATCGTAAAAACCGTTTCAACCCCTATTTTCAAGATGGCGGCCGTGGGACAAGGGTGGCGACCCCACAAACTTGAGTTTAGCTTTACACTTACCCCCCCTACACATCAAAAAAATAAAATTGCGTCCTCTAAAAAACGCAACCCCAAATGTAACTTTTCAATGGACTAATTTGCAATATTTGTTATGGGGTGGATGAACCGTTTACAAAGGGATAAGTTAATTTGAATGGATGGAACAGGGAGAGGAAAAAATAAGTTATTAGCAATATTTTTTTTCCATAATATGATAGCAAGCGAAAACGTGAATCATCAGGCATCTCGCAGTTCAACCTTGGAGAAAGAAAGAAAGAAAAAATATTTACTTGTCGCAGAGATATAACGAGCATACAAAGAGACATACGGGAAAAAAAATACATACACAACGCATAACAGATATTAAAAAATACAACAAGCAAGGATAAAAAAATAAAATAAATAAATAAATAATTTATAGATAGTTGCACGTCGTGACTGCGACAAGTAGGTTGCCACTCAGCATGATGCTGTGCTATGGGCACCCACAGCTCAGCGCTGGTTTTCAGTGGTCACCCGTGAAAAAACGCACGAAAGCCAAGACAGCTTCAATATTAGGTAAGTATTTCAAATAAAATAAGGAGTGCTTGAAATATCGACTGCTTGACCGACCTAAGCCGGGGCAAAAATCTTACGAACTAAGCGACAACCTTTTAGGGGCACCCCCTGCGTGGTATAAAGTACCTACAGTAACTGAAATTTTTTACGAACTAAGCGACCACCTGTTAGGGGCACCCCCTGTGTGGTCTGATGTACCTACAGTAACTGAAAAATCTCACGAACTAAGCGACCACCTGTTAGGGGCACCCCCTGTGTGGTATGATGTACCTACAGTAACTGAAAAATCTCACGAACTAAGCGACCACCTGTTAGGGGCACCCCCTGTGTGGTATGATGTACCTACAGTAACTGAAAAATCTCACGAACTAAGCGACCACCTGTTAGGGGCGCCCCCTGTGCGGTATTAAGTACCTACAGTAACTGAAAAAGTGTAAACTGTTTAGGACTTCAAAAATGCTTTCAAGACTTAATGTGAGTAACACTGACACTATCACTTACGGTTACGGGATTTCTTTCGTAATTTTCAATTGGCCTGAGCTCTCGTCGTTTCAACGCTGCTGCAAGGGACATATTGTAGGTATTCATAAATGGTAAACTGATAATTAGATCACATGGAGAATCCATCGGGTACAGCAACGTAAGTGAGTTAGGAGAGAGGAACCATTTGTTAATTATATTATGTCTTAATAATTTGTAAGTAATATATTACTCATACAATAGTAATTGTAGGTATTTCCTCTCAAGTTTCTCCCTAAAAAAAGTAAACAAGCGCCATCCACGTTAAAAAGGGATCCGGGTCTGGCCTATCTGACCCCAATATATTGAGAAAACTGCCCCATACTTCGTCCCAGGAAAATTCTATTTAACTCGCGTAAAACTAGCTCCTCGTAATAAAACGTACAGAAAACTGGGGTACGAGAAAGATCTTTTATTAGCTCCGACCATCTTGCTGGAGTGCGTACTCTCATTTTGGGACCACGTGACTGTCTGAAACATTGGACTGATAAAACTTTTGTTCATGTCTCGACATGTCTGTGAAGGTTACTTTGTTGTTTTTTTATAAAGGCCTTCTTTTTGTCTTCTATTTGATTGAGTTTATTGTACAATTAATTCCGGTTTGTTGATTAAATAAAATGGGAAGGGATAAGTACAATAGGGATGTAACTAACACCCAATGTTAGTATTTCTTTATTACAATAAAGAAAGAAAGAAAAAATATTTGTTTGTCGCAGAAACATGACGAGCATACAATAAGACAATAAAAAGCAATAGGTACACATACAACACATAAAAAATATAAAAAAAAAAAACAAGATAGGAAAATAAAACGAAAGTTGCACGAATAAATAATAAAGATATATGTATGAAGGTACTCTTTTATGGGGCTGCAGGTTGTTCGCAAGAGATACCGCACCCTCGACATGAAGGGCTAAGAAGGAACATGGGTGGTTTTTAGTCAGTAGAAGTCTGACACTCCCTTTCGCTCTGCCCAAGAGCGGGAGGGGTTATTTGATGATATTCCACCCACAATAAAAAAAAAGGTACTCTTTTATGAAAATTACAATTGGACACACTGCGATTCTTGTAGGTTTTCTGGAATTAAAAATTCTGCACACGTAGTATCTGCAAGCATAAATACTTGTACCTTTATTTTACCTTATTTACCACACACTTTGAAAACCAGGAAGTTTTTACAAAAATGTACAAAGAATTTTCTAATATCGAATCTGCGTGGGCAAACGTAAGAATTTCCTGAATATAATTTCATAAATATTTAACACACGCTGTGTTTAATATATTCTTCCCGTTTAAGTTTTTCTTTAGGAATTATGTTGTTGTTTCTATAATATGAAATCGTTTTCACTTAATTGCACATATTTTCACATTATTTTAGACTTGTAAGTATACGAAATCCTACTAATTTTCGCATTTATAATTAAACTAGCTGACCCATGCAACTTCGTCTGCAACACATAATATAGCTTATAACCTTTCTAGATAAATCGACTATCCAACTTATTAAATTGAGCTATATCGTACTCGTAACAAACAAAAAATCTTACCTTTCCTCTATAAAATACCTATTAGTTTAGATTGACTTCGATTATATTATTAAAGTAACAATTACTATAGGTATCTCTTACTGTTTAATATGCAGTAACACCTTGTACTTGTAAACATTATGGTGCCGTAAATATTTTGAATTTGAATTTCTCCGGAGCCCCCAGAGGCCAGAATCCCCACGTACTCTACCGCACCGGACCGAATGACTGCCACGCGCTAATTATTTTGTTGCCCGTATATTTTTACATTGCGATATCTTCTAAGATATTTGTTTAAACTGTATAGATTAAAGGGCACAAATATTTTATATTAAATTTTCGTGCTAGCAAACATATTTATTTAGATATAGATTAAATAAGCATAGATATAGATTAATTAGATATGGGTTAAATAAGCTTCGCAAAATATAATTCTTTTTAACCTAACATTTTCATATAAAAAAATGATTACAGTGAGGCAATCGTAAAAGATAAACATATGCTGTCGCGGACTTTTTTTTAGAACTTTTAAAGAGGAACAATTCCTTTATACATGATATTTACGTAACTCAAACCGTTTTCGCAGCGCACGCAACGGAAGCTCTCAAAAAGGAATATCTTTTCCCGTTTTAGCAACATTTTTCATTTATGCTCCGCTCCTATTGATTGTGGCGTGATGTTAAAGGCCTAAAGCCTTCCTCGATAAATGGACTATCCAACACTAAAAGATTTTTTTAATTCCAACCAGTAGTTCCAGAGTTTACCCCGTTCAAACAAACAAACAAACAAACTCTTTAGCTTTATAATATTAGTATAGATGAGAAAGTTTATGAGGATGTATGTATGAATGGATGGATGGATGGATGTTTGTTACTCGTTCACGCAAAAACTACAAAATGGATATGGATGAAATTTAAAGCACAGATAGCTTATAATCTGGATTAACACATAGGATACTTCTTATCTCGGTAGTATGATCCCGTGGGACAATTATCGAACTCCACGCGGGCGAAGCCGCTGGCACAAGCTAGTAATTTATTTCTATAAGTTTCTTATTTGTGTCGGCTTTAATGTAACGTTAGCACGTTATTTAATTGGTTGGTCTATTAGTCGCAAGCGTGACTGCTTTGCATGAGGTCCTGGGTTTGTTTCCCAGGTAGGGCAAATTGGTATTGGGTTTTTCTATCGCGAATTTCTCAGTAACAGCCACGGAGTCCTTGATTTGTGCCTTGTTGATGGCAATAGGCTCGCCACCTATTACATGGGTATTAAACATAACTGGCGAAATATGGGTTTACTAATGGATACACTTCTGCCTAAGCCTTTTTTGTTTTTAACCGGGTGGAAAATCATCAAATAACCCCTCCAGCTCTTGGGCAGAGCGAAAGGGAGTGTCAGATTTCTACTGACTAAAAACCACTCATGTTCCTTCTTAGCCCTTCATGTCGAGGCCGCGGTATCTCTTGCGAACAACCCGCAGCCCTGACGGGCACCCGCAGCCCCGACGGGCTTCTGCCTAACCCTTCGGGGATTAGAGGCGTGCTGTTATGTATGTTTATTCTCTAGAATATTATTTTGCTTTCTCCTCTAAGTTTGAGCTGAAATGCAATCATTAAAGAAAAATAACCTTGTTGTCTTCAACGTATTTTTCATTCTCTTAACTAGATGGTTGCAGCTATTATTTTAGATGAAATGCAGTTTATTTCACCTCTGGAAATCCTTTTACGTTAAAGCTTGGTTCGTGAAATACAGTTTTATAAAAGCGTGTTTTGCACGATACGTTCAGAAACTTGGTAACGTAACAAATTGCTACCAAGTGTTTCATCGTTTAAATTAATTAATCAAAGACAAACTGAATTGCATACTCAATATTTGAGTGCTACAGAAGGTGGTATTTAAAATTCTAATTTAGTAATTTCATTTACGTAGATCATAATGGTGCAATATTTGAAGTTGCCATTTTCAGAATTGTCAGCCAAGCTTATCAATAGGGGATCGGACAAAAAAAAACTAATTAGTCCGTCAGATAGATTTCCAAAAAATATTGAACACATATTTTTTCTTTTTTCACATAAAAAAAACACCAAAAAGTGAAAAATAAACTTCTGAAGAAAAATCAGCTTCTGAAGTCGGTGACATTTGTTTGTTTGATTTCGTTTTTTTGCCACCGACTTCAGAAGCTGATTTTTCTTCAGAAGTTTATTTTTCACTTTTTGGTGTTTTTGAAGTCGGTTTTATTTTTTGCCAAAAAGTTTTTTATTTTTCCATTTTTAGTTGTTCCCAAACAAATAATAGGTTTTATTTATCCCCAATAAATGGAACATTACATAATATCTTACTGTCCAAATCTGGGTGTACACATCTGCGTACCCCGTCAGATCATACAGGCGTGATGTTACGTCATGATGTTGTATAAACAATAAACATCCAAGCGATTGCAGCAATCACGACAGATTTGACGTCTATTTTTGAAGAGTTCTATTGTATATCTCCGAAGATCAGGATCAGATCTTCACCAAATTTAAATGGGACCACCTCAGGAGTATACTCTTTCAAATAAAAAAAGAATTTTGAGAATCGGTTCACAAATGGAGGAGAAATCAGGTAACATACATAAAAAAAAAAAAAAATACATACACACGAACATAGAACCTCCTCCTTTTTTGAAGTCGGTTAACAAAAAATGAAGACGATACAGTGCTTCGAAAACTCGTGAACTCCTCGAAAACATTTTTTACCTCACTCATGATCTTTGACGCGTTTTATCTTCGTAATTTTTTATTAATTTGATAAAACAAAAAACACGTAGGTATCCAATTTATTTCGATAATCTAACTGACAGACTAATTAGAATCATATTTTTTTGACCCAGTCCGATCCCGTATTATAAGGTTAATCATTTAGATTTTATATCTTGTTGAAGTCAATGTGACTCTAATCCAATGACTTGAGGCAGTGACTACTAAGCATGAGATCTAGGGTTCAATTCTGGTTCGGACAAAGTGTTATTGACTTTTCGCATCAAGAATTTTCCAATAACCGTCAAGAAGTCTGTATTTGTGTCCGGTGGATGGCTATAGGTGCGCCTCTATGTCATGGGGGTTAATACGTAACTGATGAAATAAAGGTGCACCAGTAAGTACTTCTCTGCCTAACCCTTCGGAGATTATAGGTGTAATAGTCATGTACGACCTACTTACAGAACACGTAATAAATTTCGCATAGGTATCAATTTTCAGTCTTCAGATCTTATAATAATAAATTCCAAGTTAAGTGCGACAAGTTGTTTGTACCCACCGAAAAGCCAGACATTTTTTTTTGCAAACGGCAACACGAATACCAGACCACTCTAAATCACGAACGTCCAGACCAGACGGAGAAAGTAAACGCTATAGCCCGAGGACACCCGACTTCGTCCGACGATAGCCGACGTCACACGAAGATACCCGATGCAACTTGCAATTATATCCGAACAGATACCCTTATTATATTTCACATCGATTTTATGACTTGCCTCGTATGTTTGGTTAGAATGTATGATTGGGTTTTTGTAGTGGGCGGATAATATAAGGAAGAGACGGTGTGATAGGATAATTTATTTTGTATTAAGTTAAGCAAGTTGGGAAAAGTATGGGGAAATACAAAGAAAGAAAAAATATAATATATATGAATTTTTTTGTTATTATTATTTATTAGTATTTTGTTTTTCTTTAATGATGATGAGTAGAGGCCAAATTGCAAGCATTTTTAAAGAAAAGGAAGAAAATGTATATATGAGACATGACCTGCACACAAAATGAAATGCATTTGCAGATTATGGCTTTTTGGAATATAACACATATTATTCAAACTTAAATCGGCACAATATCGTTCATTTCATTGACATAAGTCCTTTAATTTTAACTGTATCCAACTGAAAAATGCTAAATAATATTTAGCATTAGATGCCAAAATTGTTACCCGTAAAAACCAGAATATTCTAAGTTAAAACTTAAATTCACACATAACTGAGTATCAATAGAATATAATCTCAAAAAGGGCTTCCTTTATATACACGCACTGACCTACACTACCTTTCATATTACCACCCAATCCCATTAAAATGGAACCAAAGCCGGCTCTCAATTGGCACTTAATATTAATTGAATTACAATCAATTATTATAATACCCCTTCCAATACACGACTTACAATGCCGGTAGTAGACAATATACTTAATTATAAGTATTATCATGCAGTATTTCAACTAGGAACAAAAGATCTACGTTGTCTTCCAGTCGAACTGGATGCAGCTGAATACCAGTATTTTACATGGAGCGGCTGCCTATCTGACCTCCACAACCCAGTTAATACTAGGCTGAGCTACCGCTTAGTAAGACTGGTTGTCAGTCTTTCAGGTCTCTGGCTACCTGTAACGACTGTCAAAGATTTTACAAATGACATAATACCGAGACCAACGGTTTAACGTGATATACGATTTCATACGAGTATTAAGGATACTTCTGCAACAAGTTACTCCAAAGGAAAGGAGCTGTTGCTTCGATTTAATTTGTGTGTAAAGACTCAAATTATGTTCAACCAGTATGTAGTCACCTGCACAGTTATTACATGAGCTCCGTATAAATCCTGGGTGGTGTAGGTGGTTTTGCAATAAAAGAGGTAGTTCATATCCTACAGAGGGATATCCCATTTGGCTAAATTACTAATACACTCATAACATTAACAACAAACTGACAAAACTTTCTTCTTTCTTCTTCTTAAAAAAACAACGTTACCCCACACTAGGAATTCCTCCTGTATCGTGGGTGCGTTTACAAACATATAAAGTCACATATACAAATACCCAGACCCGAAACAACCATACAAATATTTGTTCCATGCGGGGATCGAACCCGCGACACGCAGCGCAGCAGTCCAATCGCTAAGCCACTGCGCCAACCGTGCCGTCAACTATGTTGACTAGGTAGTTTATTGGCCAAAAATTTAGTTGACACCACACTAAGGTGTTACATGTACACTACGTGTTTGATTTCACAAAAAAAGCCAGGTTGGTTTACTGGGTTCCTTTACACTGTACAGTTGATGTAGGGAACCCTTTTATCACGATGTGGGTTCACGGTGAGTATTGAAATTTGGGGAGCGACATAACCAATTATTTGTGTTAATGAATGAATCAATGATTTCGACCGTTAAGATTGGGTTGACGGGCGTATTCTGTGGCATACATTGTTGGACCAGATTTAATTAAAGACGGTTTCTGATTTGAGTAATGATATGCCGATTTACAAAGATATCTTCAAAGTAATACCTGTAGAACTAACTAGTGCTTCATAATCTACCGCGCATTTTCTCTACTATGTGGTACCCCACATAGTCCAGAAGCCTACCGGCTTCCAGTCTAAACGGATACAGCTGAATACCAGTATTTTACATAGACCGTCTACCTATCTGACCTCCACAAAGACTGACTGAAAGACTGGTCGTCAGACATTTGGGCCATGAATTACCTGTGACGACTATCAAAGATCTACAAATGACGGAACCAGCGGCCTAACTTATGGTTGTGCAGGAGGGCAGCTTTGTATGTAACGGGTAAGCATTCACAGACCTAGGCAAGTGCGGCTTAATCTGTTTCTTCTGGTTCTTCTATCCAGATAGACAGATGTGTTGCTCGGAAGTTTGTTCCGCCACTTCTTCTTCCCAGATAAATCACTAGGAAGTGTCGAAGGCCGGGCGTTTTGGGGGACTGTCTCTTGTAAATAAATTATGACGTTCGAAAAGTGCTGATTATCAGCCTAATTTGAAACCAAAGAATAATCCGAGCTGCTGTTATTATTAGTAGTCCTTTTCCATATTGAGAATTAAAACAAATAAACGTGATCAGAATTGATTTTTAAGCCCGTCATAACGTTTGTCCCGTAATACATACAATGACATAATCGTTGTGAACATCAGCCGGCTCGTTCGAATTTTACGCATAATTTGTTTTTAATGTTATATTGATAGCGAAGTTGTAATTGTTGCTTTATGTTCAACATTATAATTTGTAAGATCTTTCGTTTATTGCTGTTGGTTTTTTTGGTTTTATTTGTCGCTGGATTTTAATTTTATTTACTACAGGCTAACGAAAAGTCATTTACAAAGTGGTACTTAGTGTGTTTCATAAGGTATTTATTCGTAAAATTTTCAGGAATTTTTGCATTTTTATATTTTTCCTATAAAATAACATGTTGCCTGTAACTCCCAAAGGGTAAGACAGAGGTTAACCCATTTAGTACACCGGGTACATTTCGCCTGTTATGTTTAAGTCCCATGTAATAGGGGGCGAGCCTAGTTTTGTCAACCGGCACAAATCGAGATGCCGTGATATTTTGCACATAGTTGCGCCAAATGACGTTTCGAAGTTTCAGTTATAACGGACACTGAACCATTATTTTAAAAGAGAATGAGATTTAATGTGTTTAAAATTTTTACACTTCATGTTTTGTTAATGTACCTTCAAATCCGCATGTCTAACTGAGTTTAAAATATTTTCTAAACATAGAAAGCAGATGATTTTTAATTTTCAAGAATTACTACCCATCTATGACTAACGCAGCTTAACTTCTTAGACTACTGATCCTATATATTTTATTCAAAACATGGCCGTGAGTTGAGAATTGACATAAATTAAACAAAACATCTTAGTTGAGCATCTCTCTGCCTACCTTGGGCATGGCGTTGTTTTCCAACAACGCCATGCCCAATAAGGGTAGGCAGGCTACAATGCTTGCCCACTTTCCCTGTAATTATAAATCTTGTATTAAAATTTAATATCCCCACACTATGCAAATCCAAATATGGATGGTGGAACAAAAAGAATGTTTAAAGTGATGTGATGGGGCTGCTGAAATTGGAATGATTTTTTTTTTATTCAGATAACTTTACACTACTAAAATGTTAATTTATTAAAACTTTATGTACAAGTAAAACCTGTACAAAGGCGGACTTTACAAAAATGCCTGTGATTTTCTCTATAGTCTACAACAGGGCGATGCAGAGACAATACAGTATTAGTGCAGTACTGCAAAATAAATATGTTTTCTTTATTTCTTGAATTTCTTTCTAGGTGCAATAACAGAAAACAAATGAAATGAAATGAAATTGTTTATTGAAAATTGATATACAAAAATATTTACAATATGGCCTTAACAAATATAGGTATACAGTTTATTTGCCTACCTGAACTAGGAATAAACCTGTATCTCAGGTAACTCACTCAAACGACAACAACAACAAACAACTCAAATAACAGAACAAACATAATTAGAACAACAAACTTGTGTTTTCGTTTTTATTTATGAAATACAAATAAAATGGTAATACAATGTATGAACACGTAAAACTTTTATTAGTCCAGCATGATTTTTTATTTTTTTTTCATTACAAAAAATAAACTTTCATGATTGACAAAGACTTTATATCTTTAAATTATTAACATCTTGGGCACAAGATAGACAGCCCCTAACCTCCCCGCTAAATCCCATCCCACACCAAAGCTTTGAGGCCAAAACCTCACCCAAATCCGAAATTGAGGCCACCTTGGCCTCAGTAAACCCGTTTCACATCACTAAACGGCTCAATACCGGCTCAGCGTGTGTGGCCGTTACTTACACGAATTAAGTTATTAAGCAATGCAAATGAAGTTATGGTAATGAAAGTGCGGCCGATAAAATGTTATATACCTTATCTTGTATCGATGTGGATGATTTTTAATTGGAAAATAGGAATATATTAAGGAAGTTATTTGCGAGCAAATAGGAAGTTAAGAGCGAATCTAAGTTCGTTGAGAAGAAGAAAATGATTTTTTTTTCATCATTCTCTTGCTTATCCCAATTTATTTGGGTTCGGCGCAGCATGTCTTCTTTTTTCATACTTCTTTATTGCTCGTCACCTCATCAGACCCCTCTTTTCTTGCCATATCATCCTTAAACAGCCCATTGTACCCACACACATTTCATATTCAAAATTTTCTAACTTTTGTTTGTTTATGGCATACAAAGAAGTGATGGGTTAGTAGAAGCGCCAAGGTAAACAGCCAATTTCAATTATTCTTAAGTTATTCGCCGTTTGCAGCTCAGTTTCAAGTCGTATGTTGAACAAAATATGATTTGCGGTACAATCAACCGGTTGATTTTACCGCAAATTGGGTTCGTACCAAAGCAATCAAAGATAAAATGTGTCTAATGGCAACACGTCAAAGAGGTCGACGATTCAGAGAACTCACTACTTGATAATACGGCCGGTTCCGATCAGTCGCTACAGGTAATTAATGATCGCAAATTGGTAATACCAGTCTCATCAAAGGGTATCGTACTACCCAGAACTAACTGCGTTGTGGAGGTCAGGTAGGCAGTCGCTCCGTGAAAAATACTGGTACTAATCTGCATCTGCAGGGCTGTTGCGTATCTTTTTAAATGTCAGTGGCTATTATAGTGTCCATCGATTAACTGTCAGTTTGGTACAAAATGGAACCATTTGACACTTAATCGATGGACACTATGATAGCCACTGACATTTAAAAAGATACGCAATAGCCCTGCTGGTTATACTGAAAGCCGACCCCAACACAGTTGGCAAAAGGCTAGGCAGATGATGACCTAATGAGATGATAAATATGGCAGTATTTTCTTACTTTTCTCGACACCATCTAAAAAGTCCAAAGTCAAAGTGACACTCCAAAGTAAATGAAGAACTCCATAACAACATTACGAGTACATCAAAAACGTGTGTGGCCCTTAAAAACACGAATTAAGTTATTAAGAAAATGCAAATGAACGACGTAAACGAGCTCGATCGAAACACCATTACGTACAAAATTGAATTTAATGTTAATGTGCATTAAGGTTCTGTTCGGTTAAGCAACCTATTTACATATATATAACATATTATGGCTTGAGTTTAATGTATTTTACTTTTACCTGTATCAAATTGCTTGTGGAATACGTTATCTTTGTAGGTACATACTGGCTGTATATAACGTGCGGGTTATTTTTCTTAATTTAGTTTTTATGGCAAATGTTTTATTAAAGTTGCTTATAAACGAGCAATACTTTACAGCAATATAGTGGCTGCAATACAATTGCCGGTAATATTACCAGCCATACTATGCAATATTGCAGTAATTTTCTTCTTTACGTGTGGATGAGTTCAAGTCGTATTCGACCAGTATGTAGCCACCTGCACAACTCTATCATTTGCTTCAAGTAAGTCCTGATAGGATAGGAGTTGACGCATATCCTGCAGAGGGGCTCCACACTGGCAATTTGTTAGGGATGAATCGAAGATACCCCATTTAGCCAGATTATATCTACAGCGGCCAACCTGGGCTCTCAGTCGGTTCAGAGATTTTTAGATTGGCCACTATGTAATGGTTCGGCTACATTTTTGGTAGTTGTTTTTCGAGTTAACCGAACAATACTTAACAATACTTAACTTACTAATTAAAATTTTCCTATTAGTCTTTTCTACACACTGTGTCTATATTTCTTATCCAGCTTTCCTCTCGCAGGTCTGCTGGAAGAAATTTCTTATGAAATAAGCAGTCCCTTTGTGCTCTTCTATTTTTTTATGTTTTTTTTTTCCTTTTTTTGTATTTTGTGTGTACATAAATAAATAAATACTTGCCAATAGTACAGCCACACATTGCCGCAAAAGAATAGCCCTAGAAGCACCTCTATAATACAACATAAAATCGCCTATTTTCATCCAACTAATCAAACATTTTACTTTGTTTCAGGTAATTTATGTCTACGTTCATCGAATGGAATTCAAAAACAGACGGACAAGAGAGCGATCTCATAAGGGTTCCTTTTTTTACCTTTTGAGATACGGAACCTTAAAAACACAAGATAAAACGGTAAAATGTAACTTAGCATCACGCCTGTAATCTCTGAAGGATTAGACAGAGGTGTCCTTAATAGTACACCCATATTTCGCTTGTTGTTTAAGTCCCAAGTTTTAGAGGGCCACCAACCGGGCACAGATTCAGGCTCCCTGGCTGATACTGAGAAATTTGTGATGGAATAACCCAATAAGACTTAGCCCGACCTTTTAAAGGGAGTGTCAGACTTCTACTGACTAAAAACCACCCATGTTCCTTCTTAGCCCTTCATGTCAAGGCCGCGGTATTTCTTGCGAACAACCTGCAGCCCCGACAGGCGTCGGCCCTTGCTCTTTGAGGCGCGCGTGGAACACGAACGCGCCGTCGACACGGCCTGTCGTCGTCATAAGATGGACTGACGGCGAGATAGACTTGGCCCGACCTAGGAATCCAACCTAGGACATAGCGTTCAGAAGTCGCGCTTGCGACCACTTTACTAATGAGGCAACCATGATCTAAATGTTTTTTAAATAAATGTATAACTCAAAACGAGTTGTACAGAGGTATTTTATTGAGACATAGATTTTCGAATATTGCAAAACTGATTTAAGGGAAACAACAAACAATGCGAAATAATTCGAAGCCATGTGACATGTGTGTCTGTGTGTGTGTGCGTGTGTGTGTGTGTGTAAGATCTGTTATGCGTTGTGTGTGTGATTTTTTCCTGTATGTCTCTTTGTAAGCTCGTTATGTTTCTGCGACACATAAATATTTTTTCTTTCTTTCTTTTTTCTTTCTTTATCTACCAACCCGCACTGGGCCCGCGTGGTGGACTATAGCTCATCCCTCTCCTAGAGAGGAGGCCTGAGTCCCTGCAGTGGCAACATTATAGGCTGATGATGATGATGAACAAACAATGACATAGTTTTCATTCCGTTTTTCTAAATAATTTCGAAAGAATCCACATCATCTCAATTTATTTAAATAACCCAGTCTAAAAGTAGCTTTCTTTTATATTCTCACTCCTAATTATGAATGTTTTAGATGATCATTAACTTTGAAGACTTTTCTCAAACGAATTGTAATTTTCTCAGAGAACTTAAGAGTACTAGACATCGACCTAAATAAACAAGTTTAAATGTCTAACTGTGTACTAAATATAAAGAAAGCAACTCTTTGAGAAACGTATTTCATCAAAGGTTTTAAGTTCAAATTATATAAATTTTCTTAAAATCTAAAGATATTTGTGTAGTTACTGTTTTCATAATAGTAACCGACTAATGACAATCGCTTAAAGTTTTTATATTTTTATCATGTTTCTCAACAGTATTGAATGTAACATAGCCTTGTAATTGGAGGGTAGGAAATCTTTAAATGACTGCTCCCGCTCCGGGCGGAGCGGAAGGGAGTGTCAGACTTCTACTGACTAAAAACCATCCATGTTCTTTCTTAGTCCTTTGTGTCCGGGGCTACGGTATCACTTTCGAGCAACCCACAGCCCACTGTAAAATAGCCTTGCAGGCTGATCTGTAAGTCATGCAAACATGGAGTGAATTTTTCCCCTACAGTCGCGAACATTTTAGTAAAACCCTCTACATTGCCGTGTAGTTGTTGATTTTCCCAAAAAAAACTGCCAAAACACACTGTCGTGCAAATGTTACGGCCATTTTCCATCAAAATTGATTGCTCGTGTTCCGACAGTCAATATTTTTCCGACCGTTTGCAAAACATTCCTTAAAAATTTTTGTACAGAGATGACTATAAAAGTTTTGTACAAAGGTCGCTACGTTAAACGTTGACCTTTATGCTCAGTAAAATATTTATGGTTAGGTGTAAGATGGTTTCGTAAGTAGGCAAGCTAACATAGTACACCTGGTTTAGGAGCCTGTTCAAGAAATAATGACGGAATAAAGGTAACCGGGTAAGGTATCTTAAAGACTTTTGCCAAACACCAGAACTTCTGAATACCTACTCACCTTGTTTAATTTAAAAAGCAATTATAAATAACATTAATTATTTCACTATCGCTAGGTATATTGTACAACTATTTTCCACCAAAAGTACGTAAAATAAAAGTTTACTTATAACGAGATTTAACATTTTGAAACCCGTAGTCAGAAACTATCATTAAATTTAAAATGGATCGTAGAATAATTTTGAATTCCCAATGCTTAATGAAAACATTGCAATTAAATAAATTTGATGACTAAGAACATTTTATAAATCCATGAATGTAACCTACAACGAACTAATGAAATCACATTCCTTGATCACACAGAAATGCATAAAACGAACACACAGCTATTTTTTATCGATTAATCGATACTGATTAACATCGATATTTACATTCCGTATCTCGGTTAATTCCCAACTAATAGTGCTGATTCCGATCGATTCTGTCCCAACGTTTTCAAGTCAGTAATCGATTGAAATCAATTAGAGTGGATAATTGGTGAGTAGCTTGGTTATTTTGCACGCCAGTTCACGTCTCGTTTGCGGAATAGGGCCTATTAGTTTTAACGTAAGTGTATGGTTTGTTGAACTGTTGAGCCAGATTTTGAAAGGGCATGTAATATATTATCGAGTTTCAAAATATACTCGGTGTGTTATTGCTTTATTGAGAATTGGAGCCTATAAAATACGATTATGAAGTATCAATATAACCCCGCGTTTGACCCACAAACGTTTTGTGATACTTGATTCTAACATTGGTAAGGGATTTGTCAAAAACATCTCGTAGGATGTATATTATACATGAAATGACCTATTAGATATGATTGAAATGTATTAGGTATGTTTCATCATCATCATCATCATTTCAGCCATAAGACGTCCACTGCTGGACATAGGCCTCCCCCAGAAAGGGGGGATTTGCCATAATCGCCACGCTTGGCAGGCGGGTTGGCGATCGCAGTATGGTTGTTACAAAGGCACAGAGAACGCTGCTGCCCATTCTCTGGTAAGTCCCATAGTCGCCTCTTACGACACCCACAGGAAGATATGGGATGGTGTTATAGGTATGTTTCGCTTACTATATATTTTAATTTCACCTTTTTAATAAATTTACGTTGTTTACTGTTTTTTTTGAGTTCCCAATATTTCGGCGCTGTTGCAAGCACCATGATCGTAGATAAACTGAAGATATTGTTTGTGACCATATATAAATCAGTTTGAAAAAAACTTCTATTGCAGAAAACATGTTTGTAATTTGATGCGAACACGCGATGTGACATAATACATAAAATGCAATAGGTACAGAAGGAAGCAATAATAAAAATGGAACGTGACATCAAAACAAAAGAACCATCACCGACACAAATCATCTACAGACGGTTACAGATGACTCAATAACAACAACAAACGAAAAGATGAAAGATACTGTACTTGAACTTGACAATGTCCGCGTTCCTGACCTTTATTGCGTCAGAGACACTGACACTGCACACAATATAATCGGCGATGAAGATCTGAGTGATATCATTTTCACTTCCAAACTGAGAGAGATCAATAAACTGATTGTTATGGATGGCTGATGAAAATTCATGGAGATGGCTATGGGTTTGTTTTGAAGGGTATGATGTTACGTTAAGACAGTGATGCTAGTCTATCGATAGGTATCAGTATTAAAAATTATGTTATGAGAATTCTGAAGATGTCAAAATCCCCGTTGATAATGTGGCCTGTTTAAGCAAAATAAGTCATGGCGTGAATCACGGGGTTATGATTAAGTAAAGTTAAAATCCTGAATGAGTTGAGGAATCAGAAGTAAAAAAGCAATAGAAAATGTCGGCTCTTACACTGTAAGTAATTTTACTGGTAACCACAATTTTTAAAAGGTTAGATTCAAATAGAACATCTCTGAGAAAATAAATACTACATAGCAGTTAATATTCGTACCCAAAATAATCTCAATCCCACAAATTAAAATCAGACCTTCATAAGATTGGAATTCGAATTCCCATCACCCGAAACGCGTTACAAAATTTCACACAAAACGAGATAACCATCTTTCATTTCCGTAACAAGACTATCTTAATCTTCCATTTCTATCCCATCGAGTATTTCTTTAGTAAACAAATTCCCATGATTTATATCATTGCATAACTGGGGTATTAAATCATCTTACAGTAACGACTTTGAAAAATATAACGAATGGACCTTTGGCTATTGTTGGTTGCTATGCACCTAAAGGCATATAACTTATTGAGCCTGGTCTGAGTAAGGATGGAGATATTCAATTGAATGAGACGGATGTGATGTCACAATATTTATTGTTGAGGTGGGTATAATTTTGATTGATGTCTATTTGTGTTTTTTTTCTTTAAATGAAGAGTACCGCTCGTCAGTTGACTCAATCTCTTGATTTTAAAAGTTACAAAGATTGTTATTCTTTCTAAAAGTTAACTATCAAGTTGATTTGCTGTTTCTCTTTAGCGATGTGGAACAGGGTAGCAATTTTTATTGGAAAATCCAAGTTTTGTTTTCCATTTAGATGAGGAAATTTAACAAGGTTTATGAAAAAAACAGTGAGAAGTTTCACATTGCAATATTTAACTGCCTTTTTTTTTTTTTTTTTGGGGGGTGGGAAATCATCAAATAACCCCTCCCACTCTTGGGCAGAGCGAGAGGGAGTGTCAGACTTCTACTGACTAAAAACCACCCATGTTCCTTCTTCGCCCTTCATGTCGAGGCCTCGGTATCCCTTGCGGACATCCCGCAGCCTCGACAGGCGTCGGCCCTTGTGGGCCCCCTCCGTGTTGCTGACATCTCTTTGAGGCGCGCGTGGAACACGAACGCGCCGTCGACACGGCCTGTTGTCGTCATAAGACGGACGGACGGCGAGCTTACCCATCACTCACCGTCCACAGGCCCGCGTCTACGGTGGCCGGAAGCCATCACGTGGCCCCCGACGCCCGGAGCGCCTCCCGCGGCGGCTGGGACGAGAGGTTCTCTCCCTCTCACGTTCCGCCACCTCCTTCGCTAGCATCACTGCTTCGCAGAAGGAGGCGACGGCGTCCCATTCCTCCTCGCCCCGGACCATGGCTTGCACCAGGGCCGGACGCGAGAGGTCGCCGCCGCCGATCGCCGCTACGAGAACACGGCGGGGCTCCGCCCAAGCGGGACACACCTCCACGGTGTGCTCCACCGTGTCCTCCGGATATTTAACTGCCTCAGATACGTACCAGGAAAGTATAAAAGTTGTCAAGTGTCACCTCTCTTCATCGCTATCTCCTGTAACTTTCGCCGCTCCCAGAGCAAACTCACGGGTATTGATGTCGCTGCTAGTGTTACCTTCAGCACTTCCTATTTCACAATAATTTATAATATCGATACACTTCGCGGAATCTCTTGATTGGTTTGTATAAATCTGCTTTTATATTTTGTGAGATGTATTTGTATTCAAGATTTTGCTTGTGTTTTTTTTTTGTTGTAGGGAATTTTAACCTATTATGGGGCCAATTTTTAGGTGGAGTAATATAAAGTACTTGTAGTTGGCGTACCTGTTTGTTTAAAATTGATGAGTAGCGAGCTCAATTCGTATGTAAGGATCGTAGCTAGTCCCGTCGGGGCTGCGGGTTGTTCGAAAGAGATACCGCGGCCTCGACACAAAGTGCTAAGAAGGAAAATTAGTGGTTTTTAGTTAGTAGAACTCTGACACTCCCTTCCGCTCTGCCCAGAGTGGGAGGAGTCATTTGATGAGTTCCCACCCCCCCAAAAAAAAAAGTATCGTAGCTAGTGGCTTTCTGTACTTTCTGCAGATTTCCATTGGAAAAAGGCGTGAATTTTTTATTGTATGTAATTCGATGCTAATATCAAAGTTGAACGTACACTGATAGGAAGAATATAGTGTTTAAGTGTAAAGAAGTCTGAAACAATAATTAACTTGATCTTTCCACACAAGAATAATTGAAACAAAATTGAAAAATAGTAAGTCATCTTTCGGTACCACAACAAAGCAGAGATGACTTATAAATCACTCGATACCAAACTAGAAATACCAAATCAAGATATTCATCTAATATTAATAGTTCAAATCAATAATAAAGCTATAAAATCTAAGGTTAAATTCCTAATATGTTGAAATGTAGATTAATATTTCGAAACCAATATTATTTTGTCGATAACAACTACCTATAAAATAGCGGAAGCTGACATCGTAAATTATAAAAAGGAATTAGAAGTGAAATTATCGAAAGTTATCGATTTCAGACTCGAATGAAATTGATTTGAAATATCGATGGTTGGTGCATTCATTGATTCTACATTGATATTGTTATTTGTACTTCCGAATCTAAATTAGATTTGTAAATGGGGCGTAACTATATGATTAAAATTAATTTAATTTTCTGAAATTGAATTAGATTATTGATTATGTATGTTAGTTAAAGATATCGTTGCACGAAATGACTGTCCCAGAAAAAAAATTGACAGAAACTTTCTTATAAGTATTAAAACTCTCAAATATATTTGGTTTTCTTACCGTTGTTTTCAGTTCACAGTTTTTATCTTGCAAAGTTTTCACTGCATGAATAGGAAATTGAATTTTTGCCAATTTATAAAAAAAACAAGTTACAAATCCAATTTGGAAACCCCGCTTTTCTAAACCATTCTAGATAACCTCGTCAAATCCAGGATAAAATCTAGGATGCATTAGATACGGTACACTGGCTTACAGCGCTGAGCGACGAGATTCATATATCTGTACTAGTCTGGTTCACTGCGCTGAAGTCCAGTCTGAGTCTGACGTTGAATTTATAAAACACAGTACAAGCGTGTCTTATGCAGAATACATAAAACATTTTGTAAATTCTAGCTTGTGATTGATAAAATGCGAGGACAATATTTGAAATGCAGCTGATATTAGCTAAAATATCGAGTTTTGTCGGTTTTCACATAAGATAACGTCACGCCAAATCCAGACTCCGTGGCTGCTGCTGAGAAATTTCTGATGGAAAACCTAATAACGCTTATAGACCCGGGGATCGAACCCAGGACCTCATGCTCAGCAGTCGTGTTTACGATCACTAGACCAATGAGGGAGTCAAGATTGTTTTAGTCAGGGTTGTCAGTTTCATAAATCCGTTTTTTATTGCTAAGACTTACTGAGTCAAAAAACTGTTGGAAGAACTACAGTATCATCCTGCTCCTAACATTGCTCTACTGAAATCAAAGATTAATATTCTTCGAGCATTATAGCATAATAATAAACATAGAAATAGTGCCCTTTATAAAGCCATAAATACAGGAAAGAAAATTCTCCACGAGGAAGATTATATTATATTCAGATTCCCTGTGGAAATCACGGAAAAGGATCCGTAGCGGTAACAGTATCACTTAAGAAGTATTAATATTTTTTCTATCTACGAAAAACGGAAATAGAGGAAAAAATTAAAATATCTTTAAAAAATATTCATCTTATAAGTAATTAGTAACAGACAGACACCACCTCCAAAATGTCCGTCCCAATTACGTAAAAATGCATAATAAATCTCAAGCAAATTGCTACTAAAACATGAAAATTGGGTTAAGAAATATCAAATTAACTAACGGATTCCACTACTCATATTACAGAGTGGGAATTCTCTACTGATGTTGGAACATCTATCCATCCGTCTTGGGCAGACGTTAATGATATGAATAAATCTGATTGCAATCTTCTGTTTGATGTAAATAAGGTTAATATGGATCTGTAGGTGTCATTAGAAAGAGTGGATTTTGTTTTTGTTGTGGATCATGTTATAACTGACTAGTGGACGTCACGCGGTTTCACCCGCGTAGTTCCCGTTCCCGTGGGAATACAGGGATAAAAGATAGCCTATGTCACCCGGGGATAATTTGCTTCCCAATGGTGAAAGAATTTTTGAAATCGGTCTAGTAGTTTCGGAGCCTATTCGTTACAAACAAACAAATCTTTCCTCTTTATAATATTAGTGTAGATAATAAAAATGTAGTGCTGGAAGTTGAAGAGTGTGATTATAGTAGTAGAAGAAAACTAAAAAAGCAATGGGTGATTTGTGTGGAAAGTGTGATGTGGAAAGAAGAGGTGATATTTATACTGAGATGGCGATTAATGGTGATGTACTTACGAAACAAGTAAAAACAAATCATGACGAGGGGAGGAAAGTGATGTGTAACGTACTCTGTAAATGATGATATGGCAAGAAAAAAGGAGTCTGATGAGATAACGAGTTATAGAGAAGTATGGAAGGAGAAGATAATATGCTGCACCTAATCCAAATGAATTGGGATAAGAGCAAGAGAATGACGATGAGGGCAAGAAGAGAATGATCTTTTTTGTTACAATGAATGGTATCTGAAAAACTAAAAGTACTTTAGAACTGTGAATATAAAAAAGTAACTTACTTTTCTGCCCTAAAAACCAACTCATGGTTGGTGGTCCAGTCTTTGATAAATTACAAACCAACTTTAGAAACGAGAGCCATTTCATCGTAAATTGAATGGAAACGTTACAAGTCTCCCAGATTTTTTCCACAACGTTTAGATTAAAATGTCATCAATCAAAATCATTTCTATCTTGAGCACCTATTCAAGTCACCCAACCATTTCATTCATTCATTGCCTTAATCACGACTGTTGAACGAATGACATTATCGGTCGCTGACCTCGGTTTCTCCTTGAAATAGCCAACCCTAATATCGTTAAGGCTATTTTCAGTACTAATACGATTATAGAGCCAACCAAAAATATCGATTACTGAACTCGAGTGCCATTGATCTAATTATAAAAGGCTATGAAAATCGGGTTTAACTCGCACTTAATCGATTCGGTGCTTTGATCCGATAATCGATTTAAAAACGATGTTCATAGTATATTCCGATGTTTGTTTAGTAGAGAGATTTATTAGTATATCCCTGGTATTTTCAATATCAAATATTGTACTAGATGTGAAGGTAAATATAATTTGGTTTTAAAGAGTTCGAGATTTATGACTCTTCTTAGAAAGTTATTGTTTCGTACATAATGGGTTTTATGGTGTAGAGATTATTGTTTCGGCTTTGATGTTGTTTCAGTATTGGTGTTAGTCTTAATTTATAAATAAAATCTCGGCTGTTTTCCCAGCAAAGGTTAGGCAGGGGTGACCTATAGATCACGTGGGTGTACAGTATACGCACATTTAGCGAGTTGTCACCTCACCTTGTCAGTCACCTTACCTTGTGTACTTTGAAATCGTTTTTCATGTAGTTGTTACTTATTTCCTATCCAATCAGATTAATCGAAGAATGAATATTACAAGGTTGTACATTTTCTATCAGGAACTTAGATTGCACAGCAACATGTTATTTATCTGTTTACAAAACGTAAGCTTAGATCCATTATGGAATAAATATTTCAAAAGTCTTCCCACGAATATTCTAAAAAGACACAGAATGCTTCACTTACGTGTTTTATACTAATGGAAACACTTTTCTAAAGTCGGCAGTACCTTTCAAAGTGATCTCTACACCGAAGTACCGGAACATGCCATACATTTATCAATGGAGTGTCAATAAACTGAAGACCTTCGCCTACTTGCTACTTGTATATGCCAAACAATATCGTTGCTATAATAAAAGCGTATTTATCTGTCAATCAGCTGGATTGAGTGTCTTGTTGTGAGCAGTCGATGTTCAATATCGATAGTTTTTTTCTTTGTCTGATTGAAATTTGGAAGCAAAATATGGTGAGGGTGATATTGGAAAGGATTAAATGGTTGAAGACATTGATCATGACAATTGATATAGAAAATTTGATTGGGAAGACTGTTGGATTAGTAATACATTTGGATAATAACATCTCAACCACAACGTCTGTGTTGCCACCGACCATGGCATTGAAGTGGTGAAACTTTGGGCGAATCAAACTATTGACCAGTTACAATTACCAGCATTTAGTAATACATTCAGTGTAACTTCCATTAAATTTGTAATGTCAACCAAAATCAGCATCAACACTGTCCTGTCCTTATCTAAATTTATTTGGGGTCGGCGCTGCATGTCTTCTTCTTCCATACTTAGTTTCTCTATTACTCATCATCTCAGCAGTCACCTCCTTTCTAGCCATATCATCCTCCACACAGTCCATCCATCGTTGCTTTGGTCTTCCTCTACTAAACCGAAATATAGGTTAGAAACATAAGTTCAAGTCCAAGGTTAACCCACAACCAAGGTTCAGCCCGTATGAAATTGATACAGATCAACAAGATAATTTAAACAATATCGATAGTATCGACACATAAATCGTCGTGAAACACTAGAACTGCGTGTGGGCTACCCGACATTTGCTATCGACATGTATCTGGTTGGTGAATGTTGTCCAAAATTGCTTAAACGGTTCCGTATTTGATATCAAATTATTTGTAACGGCATCGAGAATAAATTGTCAGTAATAGTAGTGGACAAATATCGTAATGGAGTATTTTGATGGTCTATATGTAAATATTCTAACTGTACATGTTATTATGATGATTGTGTTATTATTTTTCTGTCCATCATTTTTTATTATGATTATACCTACTGACATTATTTTTATTGCCTCTAAAACTGTTATAAAAAATAAGGTTGAGTCGTTTATTTTACGTTTGTCATCATTGTCAGTTATACTACAATGTTTGTTGATTAGTCCAGCCAATTTAGTTAACCTAGTTAAGTTAATTCTTTATGATCCAGTGTTAAAAGCATCGTCATTTTGATAACGATAAATGGGTAAAATGACATCGTTGAAAATATACCTTCTATTATAGTGACACTCATGCTACCAAACCATGAATAATTGATGCAGTATCACACCTCAGAATGTGCCCAAGTAAACCCTTCTTATAAACTAAACAGGACGCCTGTAATCCTAGAGGGTTATTATATAGAGTTTCATGTGCCCAAAAACATATACTCCGGGCTGATACTGAGAAATTCTAAATGGATAAACCCAATAACACTTAACCAACCTTCGAATCGAACCCAAAATTGTATGCTCGGTAGTATCATTTGCAACTACAAAATCAACGAGGCTAACGCTTCTTAAAAGGATAGCAAAAAATCTGTTAAACATTTAGAAGCCAGACGAGTTCCAAATATTCTTAATTAGTCCAATCCCAATGGCCCTCTTATCTGTGCCACTCCTAGCAAATTCGTTGGCCATTTCTAAGAAAGTGCCGTCAATAGAGACCCAATAATTATATCGTTTGGGAACCCGGCCGCTTGCTCCAATTACTGTAGTCAAAGGTTAATAGGATCTGTGTTTGTTCTAATTTACTTATTTACACACGTTTGCACGTAAATGATTGGCCTTTTAGATGATCTTGGAATATGGAGAAAAATAAATGTAATTTCTTTTATGAATATTTTGGGAATCGTGTGGCGTTTTTTTTGTATCTGGTAGCATTTGCTTGAGAGTAGCCGAAAATAGAGTTTAATGCATGTATAACTCTAGGCTGTGATAATAGATAGTTTGTTTAAATATGCATCGTTTTTCTAGTGCTTTTTCCAAGGAAAAATAATGATGTCAGAATTTTATAGTCTTTTTTTTCTTCGTATTGCTGGCGGGCCATTTATTAAATTTTGTTAGTTCAGTACTTAGCTTCTTCCTCCACGTCGTCGGTGGCAGCGCAAAGGTCACCACGGCTGCATGGTTTTGGGTTAAGAGGGCAGGATAGGAGGTGGAGCATGGTTTACGCCTCAGCTCCACAATCACACTTCGCTACTGTTTCCAGTGACTACCCAGAATCTAGATTTCTGTAATTTACTAAAGACATGTAGGATTACTTGGCATACGGCTAACCTAAGGCCGAACGTGCTTCGGACACACAATTTGACAAGGGTCTTAGAAACTCCATCTATTGTTAATCCAGAAAGTTCTGGCACGTGGTTCCAAAGGACCAGTAATGGATTAAACAGAGTGGAAACTTCAAGTGTCAACAGAAGATTATGACATCAATATTGAAGATATTGGAAAACTTTCAGCTGGTGTAGAAACTTGTTGAATAACCGAATGGGATTTGTTTTCTAAAGAGTTTGTGATTTCGATTAATAGAATTAGGTTGATATTTGAACGATTCCATTTAAATAATGATAATTATTACTAATGCTTTATCGTCTACCGCCACTTGTACCGCCATTCATCAGAAATTAATGGAAATAATCACAGTTAGATGAGTTCTATTGGTATGTAAATTAACCAGTGTTTTGTTTATACATACAATAATATTAATAAGGTGCGTCTGTGAGCGGGGTACACATAACTGAATTTCAGACTAAGGATATTTGAATATATTTTTTTCCCATCGACCCACTAGGTAGAATAAATTTTGTTCACATACGTACTAACTCTATGTAAATCATTGTTGTATGCACGGATGTTATCATTGAAAGAAAGAATCTAGGGTTTTTACTATGGAGGCTTAAACAAGAAGATATTTTAGTCACCGTCCAATTTTTTTCTATTCTACTAACAGCATTTTTGAAAAAAAATCGATACGTAAAATTTTCATTTTCTCGAAAGAATTATACGCTCTCCTTGAAACGTTAAAACTTTGTGATGTGATATCTCAATATTTTTGTATTTTGTGATACTAAAAGAAAAAACACGTATTCAATGATTTTCGCCAAAGATTAATATATCAAAATTTGGACGGTGACTAAAAAATCATCTTGTGTACGTACGTAGACATTATACCTTTTTAATTGGCTCAACTTAAAGTAGATAATGACAATGAATACCAATGTATCAATCCCAAATTTAGGTCTACCACATGACTCATAGTCAAAAAGCCTAAAACGAGCACTTGACATAATATGATCTAAGTGATCTAACTTAATAACTCACAGTATCTATAATAAGGATATAATTATTGTAAATCTAAATGTATAGCAATCAAGGTATACAAAACCAGTTTATTGGAGATCTCGTATTGTACGGGAAATCTATACAAAGCGAGGTCATGTTATACTGGAAATTTAAGTCTAATATGTCGTCGAGTGTACCAGTAACCCGATTCGTTCAATTAATTCTAACAACTGGTCCGGAATGACAGGCACTTGAAACATTTGGTGCTGTTTCTTAATTAAAGACTGGATTATGTTATTACGGGAGACATTTTTCTTTGGCGGGCCGGGTTCGTTTGTGGGTCGAGTTGTAGATTGCTGACTTATTTTAAGCCTGTTTCGTCCCACTGCAGGTTAAAGGCCTTCCCTTCTTCTTTTAATTCCTATTGACTTATGCATATCATCGTCTCCAAAAATCCCAAAATAGCGTAACGGACGCAAATGGTTTAATTCAAACCATATAACCGTTAACCATTGTTTTTAACCAGCACAAGTTAAAGACCCATTTTCACATGAAACACTTTTGCGAACATAATGCAGTTAAAAACTCGTGCGAACGGTCACATAGTTAGCTCCCATATAAATAACTCGACGGTTGATTGTACAGTCATGGACAAAAATATCGTAGCATTTTGTGAAGTTATGCGAGAATTTTCTGCCCTAAATAAAAAATTTCCTAGAAATTGTTTGATATAAATATTATACAACAATACAATACAATATTCACTTCATGTATTTTTCTCATGACAGAAACTACTACTAAAATAATGAATTAACTTATAATATTATACCTACCTATTTATTTAAAAATGTCGTATCAACGCCTATTACTTATTTTAGCCCATGACTATACAATTATACATTCAGCCATCGAAGTATTTTAATCTTTCGTGGATGGAATCACATTAAATTTATCGAAGTGTTCACCTAAATATCTTCAAATAAGGTACGAAGTGTAATAGTGACGACAGTGCTACATATTTTTGCACATGAGTGTACTTGAATACACGTGTAATTCTCTAAAAGGTTTTATGTCGAAAAAATGAAATGAATGACAGCCTTGTTATTTTGACGGTAGGGTTGGCAATTCAATTTAGTAGATAAAGTGGACCAGTATTTTTCAGGTGGAAGAAAAATAGACCGGCGTTTCGTGAATTCAGGGTGGACATTAGTTTTTCTGTCATCGTGGTACGAGAGGTACGTAGGGAGCAATAAATAATTCTGTTTTTCCCAATATTGGGTAAATTTCGTAACATAACTTTTGGGAGAGATACGCACGACAACCAATCAATTTAAACAAAACCAGCGAAAAACAAAAGCTTATTTATAAATTAAAAAAAAACTAAATTATCAACTGAATTCATATCCTACTCCACCGCTATTCTTTTCTGATTAATTTCGTTGCGGGATCCAAGACAGTTAAATCGTGTCTCTGGGACTTCGTCGAGCTTCATTGTCCCGGCCCTTATCTGGTGGTCGGCACTGCTTGATTATGACTTACAGGAGTTACAGTGGCGAGCTTGTACCATTTAAAAAAAAAAGAAAATGGAGTCATTTGTAAAAATAATTAAGAGCGGCTTTTTTATAAAAGAAACACACAAAATAAGATTCAATTCTGATTTACGTTTCACTATCCTTCCCACTCCAAAAAATAGCACTCGACATAATCTAAAATCTACCTCGAACTCTTTGATTTTAATTCTCAACACAACATTGATTAAAATAGTTTTTCTAGATAAACTAAAACAGTGAGCTACTACCATTTTAATTTTCCCACAATGATTAAATATTTTTATATCCGAACTTAATTTGATAACCGTACTTGATCGACAATAAATCTTTAAGGCCACTACCGTTGACTTTATGGTTTCATTAAGAACCTCATTAATAGTTAACGATGGGAATGGATAATGAACTTGATAAAATATCATTAAAACTTTTAGTTTTAAACACCTGCTTAGTTGATCGTAATAATTACAAACGATAAAATAATTGAGTTTGAATTAGTTGGGCTGTGAAAAAGCTATCAAAACTAAAAGGAGTTTTTGATATCATTAAGTAACTTCCTTGGTTTCTAGTTCCCAGAAGACTTATTTCATTCGAAACTAGCTGTTACTCGCGACCGCAGTCGCATGGTTTTTCCATAACCTATAGTATTATTGTTCCACTGGCAAATATCTCGCCTTTTTCCTTCTAACCTTCTTAAACTCTGTTTAAAAATGACTACCCTAATTGAATCTGATTTTGTTAACAATTTCAAGGGCTTCAATTTTTTGCACCGAACCCTAATTTGTTTTTTGAAGTAGCTTAAATAGGGTACAGTACCCTACAGACATTAAAAATGACATGTTGAACTTCTAGGATAGAATCTCTGAATTGGAATAAACTAAAAGTACCTACGCCTTATACTTAGTCCGTATAATATCGTAAAGGCAACTATTTTAACTACTACCTACTTATTTTTGATATAATTCTTGGATTTATGTAGGAGACTTGATTTGCTTTATTACTACCACTACATGTTATAAAGCATAGTCCTTCGCCACGTTTTTCTCTATGTCTGTTCGCGATAAACTCAAAAACTGCTGCACGGATTTTCATGCTGTTTTTACCAATGGATAGAGTGTTTCTTGAGGAAGGTTTTAGTATATTATTTGTAGCGATAACCGACATCCACATGGGCGAAGCCGTGAGCATCAGCTTGTTTATACACTCAATAGCTCTGATAATAACAGCCACGTGGATCAATTCCCGTCGGGGCTGCGGGTTGTTCGCAGATACCGTGGCGTCGACATGAAGGGCTAAGAAAGAAAAAAAAAGGTTAAACGCCACTTGCCTAGGTTGATCTGTCGATGGGTGATTGTATACTAACTTTCACGTTGAGCCGTTGGTCCCGGAAGATCACAGTTATTACAGGCATAAATAGGCAGTCGTTCCACGTCAATTTTCAAATTATAATTTGTTTAGCTGATTTTTTTGTTGTAAACCCACTAAAGGTTAACATGTCTATTTGATGGCTACCATTATTTACTAATATTTGAGGGGATTGGCGCTGGTAGGCGAAATACAGGATTTTGCCTAGTTCGGTTACAGATGATAAATTCTTTTGTAAATGGATAAAATTAGCCTTAAGGATATATGTAACATTGCGAAACTTTTATTGAATAAATTGATTATTATAAAAAAATGTAAAATACAGGTATTCAGCTGCATCCGGGTTGATTAGAAGCCGACCCCAACATAGTTGAAAAAGGCTAGGCAGATGATGTCCTTAAATGTGCTGGGTAACAATATATTTCATAAATTTGCTATTTTGTGACATTTAGGAGCTTTCAATTTAATAATAACAAATTTTAATTTAACAACGCATCGTGTTTCCTGGTCGTGGTTATTTAAATGTCAAGACTATTAAATGTGATGGTCTTACTTTTATCTAACAAAGAACAATCGCTGCATAATTATGTATTATTAGAAGTCTAGACCTTGTAAAAATAATGACTGAATGGCGATGAGATGGAAATAATAGAAATGGCAACCATTATTGCACAGTTTTGTTAACCTTACTGGCATCTCAGATAAATAGTTTGGTAATAAAAATGATGCACATTGTACACCAATTTAACAATTTTTTTTAATTTAAAATATACAGAAAGACGTGTGAGTTCATTTGTATGCATCATCATGACATGTGCCTAGTCTTATCCCTAATTTTTGTTTGGCTTCCAGTCTTACCGTATGTAGCTGAATACTAGTATTTTACTTCGGGCGACTGCCTATAAGTCTAACGTTCCCACGACTGGGACACAGGCGTCCTGTAATATGTGTGAGTGTGTGGCCCGGAGTTTACCACACTGGTCTAGAACTGTTTGGTGGATTTCATAATATCATCAACACCATTCTTCTGCCCATTTGGGGTCATCATTTGCTTCATTTGGGGTCGGCGCAGCATGTCTTATTCTTCCATACTTCTCTATTACACATCATCTTAGCAGTTACCTCCTTTCTGGCCATAATTATCATCCTTCACACAGTACATTTATCGTTTCTTCTTGTATCCCAGTGAATAATATTCTTTAAATAATCCCCACCTGCGTGAAATTCACTCCCTCGCATCCCGAAGTTACTTTTTTATTATGAAACATTAACTTTGATTTCCTTTGTTCTTGTTACAAAAACAAATAAAAATCATACTCTAACTTTGGCTCTCCCTGGGGCCATTGGGGGGTTTTTTCCACATATATGATGAAAACCGTACGGTACAAGAGTTTCACGTAGGTTTCATTTTTTGCATTAGTTTTTTAGAAAGAATAACATCACGCCTGCAATCCTCGAAGGATTAGGCAGAGGTGTAACCATTAGTACACCCACATTTGGCCAGTTATGTTTAAGTCCCTTGTAATAGAGAACAAGCCTATTGCCATCAACTGGGCACAAATACAGACTGAGAAATTATCTGAGGAAAAACTCAATAACAGTTTACCCGACTTGGGAATCGTACCCAGGATCTCTGATACAGCAATTTCGCTTGCAATCACTAGACCAACGAGGCAGTCCAGACATTTTAGAACTCACAAACAAAGGAGACTGGCCAGTAACAATACAATGCAAAAAATATAAAAAAAATAAAATAATAAACAACATTATCTTTGCATAACCCACTAAAAGATAATAAAAGCAATCTTTTGATCGACAGCAACCAAAATTAATCAAAGTTAGATTGATAATAATTTATCGTAGGTAACATACGGATACAATAGAGCTATGACTAGAAAATTGTCTGCCCATTATTTGCGAACAGCGAACAATCATAGTAACTACTAGTTTTTTGTTACTATTGTTTCTCGAATCAAACTCACTCATTCAGATGTAACAATGAGCAAGTTTAGATAGGCATTAAAGCCTTAGCATTTTAAAGTATGCTTTTTCTTTAACCAGAAGACAAATACACTAAATCCCGACAAAATTTATTTTCTGAAAGTTATGGTTGGTTGGTATTACGCCATCCGAAAACTGTTTTTTTTTTTCGAATAGTTGGAGAATTGTGACATCCAAATAAGACTAACTAATAATTGACTGCAAAACATACTCAAACGCTTTTCTTAAGTTTATGTCTCTAATTTTCCTTTAAATCTCTATAATGTGTATTCATTTGTAGTTGTTGTTGTTTATCTTGTCTTACCAATTAGATACCTGTAAAAAAAAAGATAATAATTATTTTTCTTTGTAATCATTTTAATGCTGAAACTTTTGGTATCCGTTCTGCGAGCAATGTGCCCTGCCTACTGCCAGACTGCCACTTATGTTTGACAATTTTGGTATTGGCAATGCGATTCCAATTTGACATGAACGTAATTAATCAAATGCACAATTGTAATTTCCATCCAGCACTCATAGTAGGGGCCACCATTCGCTCCAGATTAATGATCAAGATTAGATAATTAGTCTTGGGCAATCGAAAGGACTGTATTTCGTTACTCCGAAGTTCGAAATACCGATGTACGGTTTACAGAAAGTTTGTGAGTCCGAATTACGTCAGTCAGAATGTACGCTATGACGAAGTACGGTATTCAGAATGTTCGTTACTCCGATGTACGTTACTCCGAAAGTTTACTACTACGAAGTACTGTATTCAGAATGTTCTTTACTCCGATGTACGTTACTCCGAAAGTTTGCTACTACGAAGTACTGTATTCAGAATGTTCATTATCGCGAAGTACGGAACTCCGAAAGTTTGCTATGAACTCAATAATAATTTAGAATATTCCGCATCTATATTCTGAGAGAGTATTTCGAATTAGTCGAATATTATAAATGTACGCGATGTAAAGATAAATGATCTATAACAGTGACTATAGCTACTGAAATAAAAAATCGTAATTTAAATAAGTAAAAGCAGTTTAATCAATTCGAAACAAGCTTAAAACATAGGCTAATAAAAAATTAAATTAACTTTTCTGTGAGTAAACATAATTTAATTGTTATATAGGGTGTAAAAGTACCCTTAACGCAAACGAAGGGCACTTGTTCTCCCCACCACTGTGATCATTTTTTTGTTCTAGACCATACCTGGTAACCTCCTAGTTACGGAGATATTGGGGGTCAAAGTTACAAATTTTTCACAGCTGTTTTTGTAAATACTACTTTTTAAGGTTATAACTTTACTTAAATTACCTCCATAACCCGTTTACTATTCAAAGCATCAACTAGCACAATGTTTTAACAGTGCTACATTGAGTTTTACCGTAAAATGTGATTTTTGACCCAAAAAAAAAGTCGTTACCCTGCAAAAATTTTTGCGTAGGGGTACTTTTGCAGTTTGATGTACAGAATGCTCGGTTGACGGCTGTGTGATGGGTTGATTTACATCCTGTTTAAAATTAAAAAATGAAGTTTTAAAACCAATGATGTATGCCTAACCGCTTAAATATTATTTCAAAACAGTGTCTTTCTTGACTATAGTCTCTAAGATCTTGTTTGTGACCTATTTATTTTGAGTTTCGTAATAATAATAATAATAATATACCACAACTATCACACAACGCCATCTAGTCCCAAGCTAAGCAGAGCTTGTGTTTTGGGTACTAGACAACTGATAAACATACTTATATATTTCTAAATACATACATATTATAGATAAATTAATTAATTAATGGAAATGATATCAAAATACATTTTTTTTTAAATTTAGTAGCTATTGACCCTATTATAGATTATCTATCCTCACATCATGCATGCACATTTATTATTCGGGTCAGAGTATTCAGGTACAAAACACCGGCTCCATCTTTTATAAAAAAATGACTTGTAAAACCTGTTTGCACAATAATCATCATTTATAATACTTGACTAATTCGAAATACTCTCTCAGAATCTCAATGAGGAATATTCTCAATTAATATTGAGTAATTGGTCATAGCAAAGTTTCTGAGTTCCGTACTTCGCGATAATGAACATTCTGAATACAGTACTTCGTAGTAGCAAACTTTCGGAGTAACGTACATCGGAGTAAAGAACATTCTGAATACAGTACTTCGTAGTAGTAAACTTTCGGAGTAACGTACATCGGAGTAACGAACATTCTGAATACCGTACTTCGTCATAGCGTACATTCTGACTGACGTAATTCGGACTCACAAACTTTCTGTATACCGTACATCGGTATTTCAAACTTCGGAGTAACGAAATACAGTCAATCGAAAGTGAAAGGAGAGGGACAATAACCAAATGACCATATGTTGACACCGCGTCAAGGTTATTAATGTGTATTGTTATTGAAATCATTAATATATGTTTTGCTATGTCACGGGCAGACTGTGTCGAGTGATCGAAATCTGGGAGTATGTGAAATCTGGTGACAATGCCTGTCATTTGTGTTTATTGTATATTAGCGATATACTAAAATAAGTATTTTGTTATAATCCCGTATGAGATACTAGATTTTAATAAATATACTCATGTCTTATCTTCATCTATATTTTTATGTCAGCAATATGTCTTCTATTTAATTTCCGTACGTCGTTTCTTCAGCATCGGTGACTACTAGAGATGACATATACATACTGGTCAACGATAGGTATAAAACAGTTTTACCCATAATCGCTTCGTCAATAAAATATCTATTTGTAGCAATATTTTTGTGCTGAGGTCTAATAAAATCAGAGTTGCTAAATGTTCAGCCATATAAAAAATATTTCAGAGAAGATTTTATGAATGTAATCTTTCTAAATAGAGCTACTTTAGTGTGAGCTGAATAAGCACCTGATTTTATATTTCTTTACCTGAGTTCGTACTAACAACTACGAAGTAGAAAAACTAAATTATCTCTAGGTAGGTAGGTACGGTTATTTTTAGTCTGCTGAAATAGTGTTTTATTTTTGAACTGGTAATTGTTAGGTCAGAAACCTCAAAATAATATAATAACTTTGTTATATTATTTGGATCACACATGATAATAAAATCTAATTTCCTTCGTTTGTTGATTTTGAGAGTTCCTAAAGGTAGTCTTTTAAATAATTTTGTGAAATATTTATTTTATTCGTATTTTGCTAGTTAAGCGATTACGAAAACATACGGTTCGTTAGCTGCTTCTGATTTGCTTCAGTAAGTAAATCTTCGAATTCATCTTTATAACTTTCTACAATAGTATTTTTCAGAGCAATCAGGTTTGCTGCCTTGGCAAAATCAAGAACTTTTCAGCCAGTACGTTGATAGTCGTCATCAATTGCAGTATTGGTCTACGAAGAGTTGTTTCTTCGATATTTAGTTTTGGTTTCATTCTTTCTATCTCTCTCTCTTCTTCAACTATTGGTTACAAAATGTTGAGTGTAGCTCTCTTCTAAATCTCTCCACTTTTGGCGGATTTGAGTCTTACATAATCTAGTCTACTTTTAATTTAATTCAATCTAATATTACTTGTATCTAAAGTTTCTTTACTCAGTTTTCGTGATACAGCTTCCTAATCATCTGAAACATTGCCAATATCTTCATCCATACTACCTTCTTCAATCAATACAATACTCTTAACAAAACACTTCACCAGTCTTACCGTCATACTCATAGAGAGAAAAACAACATCTTACCGCGCAAACCAAAGTTCAAGCAAAGGTCTCGCCCGAAGCGTTGCTCACTATAACAATATCACGTCATGCAAGTACAAACATCTGTCTACCATCAAGCACGACTCCCTGAGGGTAGGCAGAAGTAATTGTTCTGAAGCAATCGTGTTTAATCTTGTTGGTTTTGTTTTAGTATCACTTTTGACGTCATTCAAAGATCGATGGTAAGACTTGGGACTTGCAAAATATTGAAATTCAAAAGTCCGTCTTAATAGCCTAATTGAAAGGTCGACTTCGACTCTGACTTGCATTAAAATGCTGGATATAGGAGCATGTTTGAAGCCTAACACCTTTGTCATTTAGAGTCCATTTTGCAGGAGCCAAATGCTCAGCTCTATTTACGCTGATCTTCAGACTTAGAAGTAATAGTTTATGATGTGTTTAGCTAAAGTTCAAGTTAAACCCTACCAACATTGTCTTAATAGTTACACCCCTAGTTCATTTACCCGCACACCTAAAGGGTATTTGAACTTACATGTACACTTTCTTCTGTGCATATGAGGGTTTAAGGTAATTTGGTGTTAAATTGTTTGTTTTGCGTTTATTTTAGTTTTACTAATAGTGTACCTAAGTGAATTAGAGTGCATTTCAAACTCATATTCACTGAGAAGTATATTACATTAGACTGAGACTACTAGGGAGTGATATAGTCATAGAACATTGGACATAATGTTTATAGTGCTTACGTCATTTATAATTAAGTTAGAAAATAAACTGCTGTGCACGAAGTCATGGGTTCGAATCCCAAGTCAGGCAAAGTGTTATTGCCTTTTTCCATCTGGATTTTTTCAGTAGCAGCCACGGAGTCTGGATTTGTACCCGGTTGATAGCATACAGGCTCGCCCCTTTTTACATGGAACTTGAAACATAACTGGCAAAATGTGAGTGCTCTAATGGGTACACCTCTGCCTAACCCATCTGGGATTACAGTCGTGATATTATGTTATGTAGAAAATAAACGTACCTTCCGCAGATGAGGTAACTCAAACATATACCAGCTATTTTTAAAACCCTTCAAACAAGGTAAAGCATGTTCAAACACAATGTACAGAACACAACATTATTTGCGATAAACATTTTCTCCATATCCTAGACAACTATACATAATGTATGCATAGTGAACATCAACATTATACCGAAGCTAAGTTACCGTAATACATAGCTAATATTGATCTTTCTCATAACCAAGGTAACATACGACTATTCTCTAAGGGAAACATTGTATAACCGATGTTCGGTTTGCTCACAATGTTATTTCTGCTGACAACACGGGAATATCAAATGGCGGATCATGATTGGCTCAAAGTGTTTTACGTGTCGTTGTACACCCACTACTTGTGCTATAGAGTGGTTGTAAATTAAAGTTGAGGTTGTGTGTGAATTTCATTATGGAATCGTGTTTTCTCTGCATACAGAATATTGATAATATTTTATTACAAGTTTGAGGAGCTCGTGGCTTAGTAAGAACTGCCACTCGGGTCGATCTTTAGGTAAAGCTGTGCTTGCCTAGGTCGGTCTGTGGATGGGTGACCGCCCGACGTACCGAGTTTCCTCCGTGCCTCGGAAAGCACGTAAAGCTGTTGGTCCCGGCTGCCATATATAGATCTTTGGCAGTCGTTACAGGTTAGTCAGTGACCTGAAATTCTGACATCCAGTCTTACCAAAGAGTATCGTATTACCTAGTATTAACTGGGTTGTGGAGGTCAGATAGGCAGTCGCTCCATGTAAAATACTGGTATTCAGCTGCATCCGGTTAGACTGGAAGCCGACCTCGACATAGTTGGGAAAAGGCTAGGCAGATGATGATTTTATTACAAGTTTCTCTAAGAAAATCTGAGCAAGTGAGAGTATGGCAAACACATTTAAAGAGTTTTCTATTACTACAGCGACTTCATACAAAATTGATATTTAAACCTTTTCGGTAGATATCAATCCAATGTAATTTAGAACTTTGTTTCATTATTATTTGCTGATAGAATATCTTTTTGTCTAGATCTACATTTTTCAATGTTTCGAACTTACTGTGGATCATCCTTCAAGTTTAATTTTTGTGTTACTTGTTAATATTGGCCCCTATTACCTACATGGGACTTAAACATAACTGGCAAAATGAGGGTGTACTATTAGGTATACCTCTGCCTCACCCTTCGGGGATTACAGGCGTGCTGTTATGTTATGTTAACATTGGCGAGAGACGAACTCTGTTTCAAAAAAAAATCTAATAGGCCTAGTATTTTTTTATTTAACGGGTGGAAAATCATCGAAAAACCCTTCCCGCTCTTGGGCAGAGCGAAAGGGAGGGTCAGACTTCTACTGACTAAAAACCACCCATATTCCTTCTTAGCCCTTTATGTCGCGGCCGCGCCGCGGTATCTCTTGCGAACAACCCGCAGCCCCGACGGGAATAGGGCTAGTCTTCACGCCATCTTTTCTATTTTAAATAAATAAATATTTACTGATTTTGCCAAATTTTTCTTACGACTTGTGATTGGAGTTTCCTGTTATAACGTCTAACGTCTGTGTTAGGAGACTCCATTCTTCCATAACTTGTAACATTACAAACTTGTTGTATTTGTTTTCAATTCTCTCTACTGTCTAGAACAATCATTACATTCTCTCAGTAGCAGAAGTTATGACGATGTTTATATTGACTGCAACCACATACAACAGTAAAGCTGATTCAAAATTATTTTGAATGCATTTTGAGTTTTGAAAGCTACACATTAAAGTTTAGTTTTAATTTAGTTTTCAACGCGAGGAGTGTCTGAAGTAGTTCCTAGTAGTTGGTCTGATGGCTGTTGTTGTGTTTATGAGGAGCTAGGTTGGCATTGTTATCATCTTTGTGACATAAAACAACGTGCTTTATACTATTGCTGTTCAATGATTATTTATTTTTAACTGACTGTTGCCCGCAAACTTTCTTCGCGTGAAATCATAATAATTATTTCCCTATTTGAATTTTGTTGACAATTTCATGGGATTTATTTTTTGCACGGAAACCTTATTTTTTTTTTAACAGAAGTAGTCTAAGTTACTCCTTGTAATATAAGCTATCTTCCTGTAAGAGTCCCATTAAAATCAGTGTCGGAGATTAACCGAAACGAACAGACAGACTAAATAAAATTTTACCGTATATACTGCCATATACATTCGTTAAAATGTAATCTTGGCATGTCCTTAGTGGTCTACCACAAATAAATGATACAATCAAGCTAAATATGTTATTAATCTAGAAAAGATTAATAATAGGTAGGTACTTATTTTTTTTGGTGGGTGGAAAATCATCAAATGACTCCTCCCGCTCTTGGGCAGAGCGAAAGGGAGGGTCAGACTTCTACTGACTAAAAACCACCCATATTCCTTCTTAGCCCTTTTTGTCGCGGCCGCGGTATCTCTTGCGAACAACCCGCAGCCCCGACGGGAATAGGGCTAGTCTTCAAGCCATCTTTTCTATTTTAAATAAATAAATATTTATTGATTTTGCCAAATTTTTCTTACGACTTGTGAATGCAGTTTCCCTTTATAACGTCTAACGCCTGTATTAGGAGACTACATTCTTCCATAACTTAAAACATTACAAACTTGTTGTATTTGTTTTCAATCCCTACGAGGAGATAGGTAGGTACTTACTTAGCCATAATTTCGGGACCACATTTTAATCTATCCAAATAATTATTTAGTGTCATCACAAATAGATTCTGTTGTCTATTAATGACCTTTATCTTTACACAAAAACACCGACGTCCTAAGCTATTATTGGTCGTCTGTCTGAAGAATTTCGGGTTACAGACCTAATACTTACTCACTCATTCGTGCTTAAGGTTACTAAGCTATTATTAGAACTGTTTGCTACCTTTGACCAAACGCCTACGCGAATTCTAAACGTAACCACTGGAATTCTCAAATGGACATTCTGAAATGAACTCCTGTAAGTACATACGTATGTAGCATGAATAGTTTTAACATCAACCCACATATTTGTTTGGTATTCCCTGAAGGGTAGACAGAGGTTAGCTGTAGTATTTTCAACACAGATTTAAGTGGAACGGTCGGAGCACTAACCGTAATGGTGATGTTTTTCATGAAGGTTAGGTGTGTAGTAGTCGCAACCGGCTTACGTGTCATCATCTGCCTAGCCTTTTCCCAACTATGTTGGGGTCGGCTTCCAGTCTAACCGGATGCAGCTGAATACCAATATTTTACATGGAGCGACTGCCTATCTGACCTCCACAACCCAGTTAATACTAGGTAATACGATACTCTTTGGTAAGACTGGATGTCAGAATTTCAGGTCACTGACTACCTGTAACGACTGCCAAAGATCTATATATGGCAGCCGGGACCAACAGCTTCACGTGCTTTCCGTGGCACGGAGGAAACTCTGTATGTCGGGCGGTCACCCATCCACAGACCGACCTAGGCAAGCACAGCTTTACCTAAAGATCGACCCAAGTGGCAGTTCTTATTAAGCCACGAGCTCCTGAACCGGCTTACGTGTATGGACTTGAAATAATAAGAATCTCCAGAGCGAAAACGGTCATGCGTTTTCGGTCATAGTAACCAGTCTTGGTTACTGTGATTAAAAAGCATGACCGTTTTCGCTATGAAAAGAGAGTGCACTAATCAGACGATTAATGCACTCTCTTTTCGTCTACTCTCAATAGAACGGCAATCCCCAAGCATATTCAGGTATCATACTACCAACTTCCAGACTCCGAGCTGATACTGAAATTCCTACTGGAAAAACCCAATGGTACTTTTTGCATGAGCTGGGAATCAAACTCCGAATCCCATGTTCAACAGTCGCGCTTATGAAACTTAAGAGAAGGAGTAGGATGTGAAGATAGTAACCAGGTGCGTTGTATAGTTTCTCCCAAAGTTTATGAGAAAAAGGCATAAATAGGTACATATTATCATCATCAGCCATAAGACGTCCGCTGCAGGACAAAGGCCTTTTCCATAGAACGCCATAAAGAACGGCAAGCAGACATTTTTTTTTTTTTTAATCTTCTTTATTTAAGGGATTTTTTGTGCACAATTGCGACGATGTCAATCCCATCGTGCTTTTACAAATATTTACTTACTTCCTACACTTAATTAACTTATAAAATACCTCAAACCTTAATCTAATTTCATAACTAATAAAAGTATATAATATTTTTGCTGCTTCAGATGTAGGGCAAGCAGGCATAAATTATAGTGTTCCTAAATTACCTATTGTTCTAAAATTTTCGATTTTCCTAAATCACAGTAATATTAGTATTACAATTAGTTTCCCCAATTAGTAATCAGTATGCTAAGTATGTTATAATTTCTCAAAAATCAACTCTGAAGCAAGACATGGTTTATCATGCCTTTTGTGTATTGTCTTGTGTTAGTTGTAACTTAATATGGAGTAAGAAGTAGCTTACAGTGGCACGCTTGTGAGGCTATGAGGAATATTGCCTGTCTCTTGTTACAGATGAGTTTCATCAGTTATTTTGTTTTGTGTGGTCTTGGTTTTGAGCTTATTTTAAGCTTAGGTACAAATATTATTAATAAAGTTACGTGTACCAACTTTCAAAGATCTATAAATGACAGTCGAAACCAACGGATTAACCGTGCTTTCCGAAGCACGGATGAAACTCGGTATGTTAAAGGTGGATACACATCCCACGGACCAACCCAGGCAATATGGCTTCTAGCTCCCCGTCCGTCCGTCTTATGACGACGACAGTTCGTGTTCCACGCGCGCCTCATAGAGATGTCAGCAACATGGAAGGGCTGACGCCTGTCGGGGCTGCGGGTTGTTCGCAAGAGATACCGCGGCCTCGACATGAAGGGCTAAGAAGGAACATGGGTGGTTTTTAGTCAGTAGAAGTCTGACACTCCGTTTCACTCTGCCCAAGAGCGGAAAAGGGTTATTCGATGATTTTAAATCCAAAAAAAAAAACAAAAAAAAATAAAGCCAATATGGCTTAATCTGGAGTGGTTCTTCTATTTTTTATTATTCGGTCAAATATTTTTTTTTTCCAATACCTCAAACATTTTCCACAAAACATATAGGGTGTAAAAGTACCCTTAACGCAAACGAAAGGCACATGTTCTCCGTGGGGAGAAAAAAATTATCGTAGTGGTGGCACTACGATCATTTTTTTGTTGTAGACCATACCTGGGCACCCCCTAGTTATGGAGTTATGGGGGGTCAAAGTTCCAAATTTTTCACAGCTGTTTTTTGTAAATACTAGTTTTTCAGGTTATAATTTTACTTAAATTACCTCCATGACCCGTTTACTATTCAAAGCATCCACTAGCACAATGTTTTAACAGTGTTACATTGAGTTTTACCGTAAAATGTGATTTTTGACCCAAAAAAAAGTCGTTTCCCAGCAAAAAAATTTGCGTAGGGGTACTTAGTTTGATGTAAAGAATGCTTGGTTGACGGCTGTGTGATGGGTTGATTTACAACCTGTATACTGAAGCAGTTTAGCTCGAACAACGCTCGAATATAAGCTCCCCTGTATCATCATCTGCCTTTGTAATTAACCTGCTGGCAAACAATCTATCCATCCTAAGGCCAACAGATAACCTAGTAACCTGACCTTAACCGTCTTACCTAAGAGGATTTGCTTTCCCTGCCCGTCTCCTTTGAACGCATGCGTGAATAATTAATAAATTTAACTCGATGGCTTTGTATGTGAAAGGTTTCATGGTGGCTTGGGTGCTGCCGTTGATGTTCTAATTGGGTGGCTTTGGTAGTTTGAAGGACCTTGAATTATTTAAGGGTTCGAGGGTATGTACAGATAAATGAATTACGTTGTATTTTTGAAGACGTGATTTTGGACTGTCTCTCTCTCTCTGGTAAGTGCGACTGCTGATTATGAGGTACTGGGATTGATTTCCAGGTCTGGCAAAGTGTTGTTAAGTTCTTTCATTAGGAATTTCTCAATTCTCAATATCAGTTACGGAGTCTGGATTTGTGTCTGCTTGATGGCAACATCCTCGCCCCCTATTACATAGGACTTAAATATCCTGGCCCAGTACATATTGGTGGCGGTAGGTCACCAATTTTATTTTCAGTGCCATTCTCAACATGGTCCCTTGAGAAGTTCCGACCTGAGAACCGAAACCAGGACTTCATGCTCAGTGAAAACATTGTGCGATCAACGAGACCATTACGTTTCCGCTACCAAAAACAGCTCATTAAATAACACATCACAGGTCACCATAGTTTACAATAATAACGAAATGGTACCACGCCAATGAATGAACGCCGATAAGGTTTATAATAGAACAAGCAATAATAAACTAATAATATGTTTACATAACTGCCGTCATCCTTGTTATCGCGGTCGTTAAGATAAGAGCTGGGATGTAACAATTGTGTTATAATAAGTCCAATTGTGAACTAAAATTAAAATAAAAAATATTTTCTATTGGCTTCCGTTAGTTTCCGAGCCTCCGGTCCCGGCTGCCATATGGAGATCTCTGCCAGTTGTTACAGGGAGTCAGTGACCTGAAAGTTTGACAACCAGTCTTGCCAAAGGGTACTCGGTTGTGGAGGTCAGATAGACAGTCGCTCTATATAAAATAGGTACAGGTATTCATGTTGCATGACTAGAAGGCGACCCTAACATAGTTGGGCAAAGACAAGGCAAATGGTGATAGCTTCCTTCGTCGGAGACAGCCGGATAAAATAGCAAGACTGCTGCAGCTGCTGCGCTACTAAGTTAGAATGTTGGTTCGGGCAAAGTGTAAAAGTGAATTTCAATAGTTGTTTTTGTTTCCTCTTTTTACACGAAATGAGCTTAAGTTTGGCTGTAACCCGTTTGATGAATTCTAGGTTGGAAAACGATTGGCTCCTTCCTTAAAGACATCTGGATAATTATTTATATCTACTCCTGAAACTGTAAAACATTGTTATTAAAAACGGAAATTACCGGAGAGCTTAATTACGTACGGAATTCAGAAGATATCATACAAAATTTGCTTTATATGTTCACTTTGGTTGGTTTTGTTCTAGCTTTAGGGGATTAATCTGACACGTGTCTTAATTTCACAAGAAAACTCGCAAAAAAGCGATGAAAGTATCTCTATTTGATTAAAACCAATATAGCGAAGAATGTATGTTATATCCACTCCAGCCCTGTTCAATCTAAGAAAATTGAACACGAACGCAAACTACATTTATTTTAATCAAAACTAGAAATGGTGAAGCTATATTAAAATATTCATCCAACTAATCCAACATTTACTTTGTTTCAGGTAATTTCATCCTCCCTTTATCGACTGGAATATGAGCAAATACAAGATAAAACGGTAAAATGTAATAATTTGGAAACAAAGAGCAATTCAGTGTTGAATTGTTTGCGGTCCCAAGACTGTACCTTGCGATACGCCCTTTAATGCTTCGGTATACTGACGTTTGTTTACTGTTATTATGATATGTTAATAGATACCTAACGAAATGCAAGCAACGTCGTGAATTTATCAACGTTTAATACAATAGTCAGTTAGAGACTTTATAGCCCAGCTGACCGTTTGACGAGATAAACTTTATCAAATGCATTATCATATCCAAACAATTATTTCCCATTATATTCACAACACAAACCAAATGTTCACACAATTTCACAATAATTTAAGGAAATATCATGAGGGACTACCAATAAAGGAACCGGATTCGAAAACTTTATTGCTTCTGCTTACGTTTAAAATAATCAGTGTAGCCTGTGAAGATAATAGTCGAGTTGCGAAGGAAACCATAACCATTATGGCTCGTGCTAAGCACCACGACAGGAAATTGATTGGTCCGTCAAACACACGAACTATCTTCGTGTTAGGTATTCACTGACGGGTTTAAACCACCGATATGGAGCATTAAGGCGGTGGCGACGTAATGGATGCCGTAAATAATGATAGTGACGAAGTATTTATAATTCGTGGAGGCTATCTAGTAGATGCATTAGCTCACGAGATGGGAGATTCCAGTGAAAAGAACGAACCGTGAACAAGATCTACGATGCTAAAACTGGAACTTTTTAAAACGATATTGTTGCACTTGTTAGGTAATGTTTACTCCAGTGGAAATAATTACTGGCGTCGAGTCTTTGCTTGCTCTGAGAAAAATGGTAACTAATATTTTTAATTTATTTAACTGTGGTAGTCACTCACCACTAGGAACATTTTATTTATTTAATAAGAATTTGTTCTTTGTTTGTTCTCAGTTACTTAAAAAACAATAATTGAATCGTTTTCTTAAATAAGTTCATTTCTCGGAAATAAGCTTAAATGCCAAGTCAGTGAGTACATTATTAATCCCGCCTTTGGATTTAATTAAATAACAAATGGAGTTGTGACATAGAAAATAATTAATTGGTAAAATTAGGGCACCAGTCGCCTCCTTCTCATTCAAGTTATAACCCAATTTATCTTGAATTAAATATTGTATTGGTTTATTTTGTTTAGGCAAATACTTTGTTCTTGAATTTATATTTGTATTGAATTTGACAAGTTAGTTAAATCAAGTAAATGAAAATAAAAAGAAAAAAAGAACACAACATAACAGAACATCACGCATGTAATCCCCGGTGGGTTAGGTAGAAGTTTATGGTATAGTACTCTTACATTTCGCCAGTTATGTCCCATGTAATAAGGGCCGAGCCTATTGCCGTCAACAAGGCACATGTCCTACTGAGAATTACCGGATGATAAAACCCAATAACACTTGGCCCAACCCGGGAATCGAACCCAGGACCGCATACTCAGCAGTCGCGTTTGCAATCACTAGACTATAGACCAACGAGGCAGTCAAAAAAGAAAAAAAATCTAATAATCATCTCAAGTAGGACGCTCGTCATAAAACAAAAAACTGTCGAGAGTGTATTAGATAGTATAGACAATATTAATAGAATTAGATCCAGCTCAGCATAAATTGTCAAAAACAATCAAGGGACCATGTCAGGGGGATGGCCAGTGATATTCTGAATTCTCCTTAACATACTGCAATGGCCGTTTCGCCTGACAAGTCCAGCGATTATGATAATGTAACTGACAGGTCGTTTATTGGAGTGGACTATGTGGGCGGACAATAATCTTCAGTGGTCGCTAAATTAACTGTAGATGAAACAAAATGGGTATAAGAAGCCACTTGGTATAATACTACAACACACATTATAGGCTTGGTAATAGTAATAATATGTAAGTCGTGAGAGCTCTGTAAACGATTGCCACCACTTGTCCTCATCCTCACTTGAATCAGAAAAGACCCACTAATATCCTCTTCAGTTTTCTTGTAGCTAAATAATGATACCAGCACGGGTTTGGGATATTCAAGGTAAAGCAATGCTTATCAAGGTCGGTCCTTGGATAGTTGACTATACAATACATAATTTTAGTTTTCTCTGGGCCTCGGTTTATTTTGTTTAGCATGCAAATCATACTTTTGGTTTTAATTTTGTTATTTCTTTTTTTATAACGCTTATTTTACCTTATAATAATTCTAGTCTTACTTTATATTTCAAGCACTGTTTATTTTATTTTCTTATTTTATATACCTAATATTGAAGCTGTCTTGACTTTTGTACGTTTTTTCACTGGTGACCACTGAAAACCAGAGCTGTGCTGTGGGTCCCCATAGCACAGCATCATGCTGAGTGGTAATCTGCTTGTCGCAGTCACGACGTGTAACTTCCTTTTTATTATTATCCCTGTTTGTTGCATTTTTTAATATTTAATTTTGTTATGCGTTGTATGTGTATTGCTGTTTTTTCCTGCGTGTTTCTTTGCATGCTCGTTATGTTTCTGCGACAAATAAATATTTTTTCTTTCTTTCTTTTCATCTTAAGCTCTCACAGTCATTTATAAATTTTTGAGAGTTATCGCATGCCCAAAAGTCAGACTACCAGTCTAACTAAGAGGCGTTGTACCCAGCATTTAATGAGTTCTGGAAATCTGATATTCAGTCGCTCCATGTAAAATACTGGTATTCAGCTGCATCCCGTTAGACTGAAAGGCGACCCTAACATAGTTGACGAAGATGATGAATGATGAGTTTTCCCTTCACAAAAACGTCAGTATACTTTGAGTATTTGAGTTTAATGAGGCATCACTAATATCCGATATGATCTCCGTTGAAAGGCTAAGTGATATTTAATTATGGCTGGCGGGGTTAATTGTGACGGAATTGTGCCACGTTCGACATATTGGTGGGATTTAATGAGTATCTTGTTAGCGGTGCACATTGATGAGACCTTTCATGTTTTCCAAAGAGTTTTAAATGAAACTCAGCACGATTTGAATACCTAGCATAGGTCAAAGAACTCTACCAATCGAATTGAAAACCAACTTCTTCTCTACGACTATCCTCTTAACTATGAAGTGTGATTTCATCAGCATTTATTTTAAAAAGTCTATGAGAGTTACAATCTATACTTAGAGTAAATCTAATTGTTAGAGATAGCACAGAAATCTCGTTGACTTGACTTGTCGCCATTGCAAGCTTAGTAGACCAGTCGCTCGTATACTAATAAAGTGAAATAAACACAAAAGAAAACCTCCCAGGTATTCAATTTCATGCATGGCCCACATGCACGATGAAGATTTCATATCAATTTGGAAAAGCCATGTTTACGTGAATCTTGGAGCTAATAATTCCCTGTGAACATAACTTTCTACTTAATCGTGATAAGTTCATCTTGCTTGCCCGAAAATTATTGGTAATTTACAGAAAACTGGTTGTCAAAACTATACCTACAATGTTGAAGCCAGTAAATTACATCATTACATTATCAAGAAAGTATTGCATGGTAGTTACAATAAAAAAACAAAATTATCCATTTTGGAATTACACAAGAAAAAAAATACGGTCTCTTCCCGTCATTATGTTGTTAGAAAAAGTACTTGAGCTGGAAAATTACTTAAAGTACTTGATTGTGATGACGCCATTTTAACTGTTTCCGAAGCAGAAGCTACACAAGTACATAAGAATTCTGTTAGGCATGCAGGTGACTTTTACTTGCGTCAAGTAAGTGCACTATCTAGTTAATAGAATTCAAATTGCTCCCTTAAGTCGGAATGAGGCATTGTTGTATAATTTGATAATCTTGTCAGATACGCAGAACGCTGGTAATATTATAAATATAGTACACGAACACGTTTGCTTAGACAACGAGGCACCACCCGGCCTACAACCTCTTGTTTACGAAACTAGGTATATACCTACGTATAATAGAAAAACAGACGGATTCACCTAGTTTTCAGTTTTCACGATGTAAAAAATTATGATGAACAATAATACCTATCTGTATATCTGTAACAATGAGCAAATCACAACGCTTGTCAAATGAAGTGGTAACAATTACTACTATGGAATACTACTCGTACAATAAATAATCACCTACACTGTGTTCTGAAAATTAAGACTGTTAAAGACGAAAAAAGGAATCTTTAAATTGGTTTGGATGGTTTTCTGATCTGTAAAAGATTCATATCAATTTTCAAGAAGTTCGGAGGAACAACCAAATCACACATTTAGAAGACTTAAGATCTTCTGATGAAGCTCCTTAATTATGATCTTTTCTAGCCCAAATATAAAAAAGCCACATAGAGGGGCAGATCATTGTATACTGTACCATGCACACTATATTATTTATATCCATACAATCCGGCTTAATGTCTATAAGACGGCTTGCAGGAAGAAAAGGAGATCCAAAAAAAATATGGTATAAATAAATATGTCATCAATGCAAGAGCTATTAAAACACTGATTTGATAGTATCCATTCGTTGTGTCTTAACACTTACGAAAGAAGAAACAAGGTGGCCTGAGACCACACAGCAAAAATACTTTAATTAGTTGTCAAATTACTTAAAGCAAATAAGGCATAAGATTCAGACCTTACGCAATGAGAAATACTTTTGGCTGTTAACCTTGTTTTGCCAGTGAATCGTAACCAATAACTTATTAATTTTACTTTTGCCGGTGTTTCATTGAGACCATGATTAATCTTAAGTATAACTAGAGGCTTATTATTTTTTGCTTTACCCAACTTGAATTTACCATCCCTACGACTTTTTGTATTCAGACATAGAGTGCACTTTCGCGTAAATGTAATCCGCTTTAATTTGTCCCGAATTACGGCTGACATACTTAATGCTGCGGTTGTTTAGACTCTTATACCTATGGAGATACTGGTGTTATTTGGTTGCGAGAAGTGTAGTAATAAGGTGGTTCTGTTTTTTTGTTTATACTGCAAGCAGTCCGACTTGGCGCAGACTGTATGACGCGTAGATCTTGCGGTTTTTGCAAACGAGAGACGGTAAATAATTTAGTGATGTAACTTCTTTGCAGATCGCGATGTCGATAAGTTTTATTTGATAAGTAAGATAAGGTTTCTTTTTGTTTTCTTGATAAAATATGTCTGTTCTCTGCATCTTACTGTTTAATTGTATTATTATTGAGCCCATGGAATTAGGTCTGAAAGCTAGCTAGTACTGACTAAAACAATAATGTTATATTTTAGACATATAATAAAAAGCCTGGTGGAGAGTGTTAGGTTAGTATTAAAATTCTGTCCCAGCTATTTTCAATATTCTACCTATAAAAGTGCATTTCTTTACTAAAGATTTCGACTATTTATAACGCTACCTTTGCCTGCGACTTTGTTCACATAGATTTTTTTTTATAATCTTTCATTTTCAAGCATTTAGTCTGTGCGTAGGTAGGACTGTAACTGAAATGTTGCATACCTACTTAGTTTCATTTACGTATGACAGATAATTCTATATCTTGCAATTTATAATATTTACAATTCTCTTAATGATTATTGCTACTATAACACTTGTTATTGGCTATTAATCTAATTAACCTTTAACTTATTATTATGTAAGGATAACATAAATGGTTGTTCTGATAAACAGCTCCATTCATTTCCTTGTTCTTAGTATTAAGCTTACGTTCTACAATAACTAGGTCAAGTTCACCGGATATTGTTATCATCACATCACGCCTGTAAGCGCCGGAGGGTTCAGGTGGACTTAGTACACCCACATTTCACCAGTTATGTTAAAGTCCCACGTAATGGGATGCGAGTCTATTGCCATCAACCGGGCACAAGATTGGACTGCGAGGCTGCTACTGACAAATTCCTCATGAAAAATCGTTATGGCAATTTGCCAGACTTAAGCAATGAACCGAGGATCACAACCTCAGCAGTCGCGCTTGCGACCACTGGGCCAACATGGCAGAACATAAAATAACACCAGTATTTGCTAAAACCCGTCGGGGCTGCGGGTGGTTCGAAAGAGATACCGCGGCCTCAGCACAAGGGCTAAGAAGGAACATGGGTGGTTTTTAGTCAGTAGAAGTCTGATACTCCTTTCCGCTCTTCCCAGCGGGAGGGGTTATTTGACGATTTACCACACCCCAAAAAAAAAAAAGGGTCGCAGCAGGTGACGTTCTGTGGTTTCCACCCTATGGGAAAAAGGCGTGGGTTTATGAATGTATGTTTTTCAGAAATCATATTTTTTTAACAAGTGCTTCTTGATTCTACAAGGAAAATCAATACAAAGCTAACAAATCTTTCGACGCATTTCGCGTGCAAATCTTTAGACGCATTTCGTTATAACTGAATGAGTGAATATCAACGGTTTATCAAAGGGATGATTTTAAGGGCAGTACTATTAGGTACACCTCCGCCTAACCCTTCGGAGTATACAGGCGTTAATTATAATTATTGATAATATCTACGTCGTTGATTTTCATTCAAATTATAAGTAGAGATTTTCCCTCAGTGAAATTCGCTGAAGAAAATGCGCTTATTCCACGTAATATTTTATCTTGAAACAATATCAAGGTTCCGTAACAATCGACGGGTAATCTTATCAAGAAAGGTCGTGCGGTTAACTTCCCGGGTTAATTACTTTTGAATCCAGAAGGCTGAGTTTTAATTTTGCAGAATTAGTGCACTGACAAAGTTTTCATGTGATAATTTTGTGCGGTTTCATCGACTTTTTATCATCTTTTTATTTGATTTATGGTCTTTATATTTTTATGTGCTTATGAAGTTTTCCATATTTCTACTTTTTTTGGTAGAACCTCATGTAAGTCTTTGAGTATTCCTATTCTATCGTGTTTAATCTTATTATTAAGGAATAACTTTTACCTACTGAAGAAATATTTTCACTGTTGACGAAACATTGGTGTTTTACGAGATAAACTTACTACTGCAGCTTCATTTTCTTTATTTTTACATTCGAACACTCTGGAAAGTAAAAACGCATAAATACCTCATTTCTCATTTACTAGCTGATGCCCGCGGTTTCACCCGTGTGGATGTCGGTCAAATACAATATTAAAACCTTCCGCTTGAATCACTCTATCTATAGATAAAAAAAAACCGCTTCAAAATCCGTTGTGTAGTTTTAAAGATTTAAGCATACATAGGGACGGACAGACAGCGACAGTGACTTTGTTCTATTTAGTGATAGTGAAGTGATAAAAATATATGTTATACTTTGTGTTATATTCAGTTATATTATCCTTGTAAATTTCTCTTTGCTGATATTCGTTACATCTTTAAAGATTTCCACGTGGTACGAAAAATACCGAGCATTATTCCTGACATTTTTGTTACTTGCAGGATCCTTATTACACAGAATTTCAGGAATTAGGTCGCCGTTCTACCGGATCTATTTTCTTCATTATTTTTGCAATATTCAGCGGTGCGGCTATTATGTTCCAACTGATTGACGAACCGATTTTAACCAATTTTATAAAACCAGTCCAACCCGCATTGGGCCCGCGTGGTGGAGTAAAGCGCATCCCTCTCCTAGAGAGGAGGCCTGAGTCCCTGCAGTGGGAACATTATAGGCTGATGATGATGATGATATAACCAGTTACGCATTTGTTTTTGACGTGACAACGTCTTATAAATTGGTTTGCCGGGTGACACTTCAAGAAACTGCGTTACGCTCCGCTCACGTTATGCGCTCACAATGAGAGCGAGTGAGAGGCACGCGTCCAGAGCGAGAGAGAGAGAGTGAGAGAGATAGGCATACACACCGGTTCATGTCTTGCGCTTCTATTTTCGTTGTCACGTAAAACTTTCGCCCGTATACCGACTTTACAGGCAACCAATTTTTTTTTAACCTATTTTTATATTAACCTGCATCATCATACTGCTATTGCCACTGCTACTGCAAAAGGTCCATCGACTTTAAGTTCTAACGATCGAGGCTAATGGTGATTGCTGGGAGTTGGTTTTATCCAGCTCGTTCCGTAATCTTCTACGATGTCTGCATCGTCATCATCCACAAAAGAGTCCCACGATGACATCATTAGATGACATTATTATTAATTCAGGGTAGGAGCAACACCACGATAACGTTTATTAGAAAAGTAGTTATCATCAACAATATTCTAAACAACATTAGAAACGACCATAACGATATCCCAATGCCAAAGGTTATCGATATAACCGTGTCAATGAATCTTATTCGATATAAAACTCGATAACTTCATTCAGAACATGTTCTGCTTTAGTTTTTACATTCACTAATCAATGGTCGTTACGCATTTGTTTTTCAAGACCTCTCGATTGACTGATGAGGTCATGCGCTGATTCTCGTAAATAAACGACAAATTACTTTTTGCGGTCATGAAAATCTTCGTCCAGTACATTTTCTATGAAGATTTCTGTTGATTGGTGGTTAAAGTAAGTTTGTATTTGGAGATGATGTAAATAATTAAATTGAGATGTTAATGGTCACTACAGTAAATCATTTGGTGAATCACTATAGTCACCATCGCAACTGTTTAACATAGTCCAATGCCTGGGTACGATTCCCAGAAGAAATAGAGTAATTTTGGAGTTTTCCTTCAAGAATTTCTCAGCAGCAGTCCACAGTTTCGATTTGCGCCTGATAAAAGCTCGTCCCTCATAATATGTAATAACTGGCAAAATAAAGTTGTATCAGTTAGTTGTGTGCTAACTCGCTGTTGCTTGATCATTCTATTCTGGATCTGGATTATAAAAAAAAAAATCTTTTTATTTCAGACATTTTGGTCCATAATATCTGTTAGTAGCGACTTAAAAACCATGCTATTAAAAAATTAAAACTATTAATTTATTATTAAAAGTTTGTGTGAGTAAATCGGATTCTTATAGGAAACCGTCATGGCTTCAAATCAGAGGAGTTCACCCCTGCCCAACCTGTCGGAAAAATACAGACGAAGAGTTATGTTAGTCTTAAGTAATACCCTTTTTTCTTTTTTTGGTGGGTGGGACATCATCAAATGACTCCTCCCACTCTGGGCTGAGCGGTAGGAAGTGTCAGACTTCTACTGACTAAAAACTACCCATGTTCCTTCTTAGCCCATTGTGTCGAGACCGCGGTATCTCTTTCAAACAACCCGCTGCCCCGACGGGGTCTTAGCTAATACCTTATTTAACCGTTATCAAAGCATTTTCCAAGAAATTTTCGAGAACTTACTTATGATTTGAAGAAATATAAAACTTTAATACTTTTGACGCAACATCTGTTAGCGACGTAAGATACCTACAGACTCCTTATAAAGAAAATGGCCGGCAGCAATAATTTAATGGGCGTGTTCATATAATATTAAAGTAATCGTTTAAGTTCGGTTTTAAAATTGATTTGTGGTATGTAGTATCTATTAGATATGTAGCATGTACCCGTTTATCGTCGTTTTATTGATTATAATCTAAGTCGCAAATCGTCCATCTTTTTTTGTTATTTTCCTGCTATAGCTTAAGCTTATAGTTTTAGAAAGAGGTACTAGTATATACTTTTGTTGGAAAGTCATGTTTTAAACTCGAGCCTTTTCTGTCATAAAATTAGTTCATCATCTGCCTAGCCTTTTCCCAACTATGTTGGGGTCGGCTTCCAGTCTAACCAGATGCAGCTGAATACCAGTATTTTACACGGAGCGACTGCCTATCTGACCTCCACAACCCAGTCAATACTAGGTACCTAATAACGACGCTCTTTGGTAAGACTGGATGTCAGAATTTCAGGTCACTGACTACCTTTAACAACTGCCAAAGATCTATATATATGTCAGCCGGGACCAAAAGCTTAACGTACTTTCCGAGGCACGGAGGAAACTCGGTATGTCGGGCGGTCACCCATCCACAGACCTACCTTGGCAAGCACAGCGATACATAAAGATCGACCCGAGTGGCAGTTCTTATTAAGCCACGAGCTCCTCTGTTGTCGTAAAATAAGTTACGGACTAGAATCTCATTCCAATTCACCTGGGGTTAGTGCAGCATGTCTTCTTCTACCATACCTACTTCTCTATTACTCGTCATATCATCAGACACCTTCTGTCTTACCATATCATCCTTTACACAGTCCATTCATCGTTTCTTTGGTGTTCTCCTACTCTTATATCCATCCACATTCATGTTCAAAACTTTCTTCATAACATTTTCCTACAATCTATTGGTATAAAATAACTAGGTTAATGCTTGAAACATTTTGAACCGACATCCCATTACTCTTACATTCATAAATACTAACAGACACTATCGCAAGTGGAGATAACATTATTACAAATTAAAAGAAAATATTTAACTGCAATAAACATTCGGAACACAATAAAATAATCTAGAACACTGCTATGTTTATCTCTCAATCGAAGCCGTCAGAAACGCCATTATGTTTTACTTACATTAAAAATATCTTCGGACGTATCTTTTCTAATGCCGTCAGCTGTAACACCACCGTCAATATTTAACTTCTTTACTGGTTAAACCACAGATACTGATAAACCTAGATAACCCAAGAGCGCCTACTTTGCGTCCCCAGCTTAAGTATTTTATACTTAACTAGCTGATGCCCGTCACCTACGTGGATGTCGGTTAAATTATACACAAAAACATTTTTTTTTTTGCGGATGGACAATCTTAAAAAAATCCCGCTTTTGGGGAGAGCGAAAAGGAGTGTCAGACTTCTACTGGCTAAAAACCACCCATGTTCTTTCTTAGCCCTTCATGTCGAGCCCGCGGTATCTCTTGCGAACAACCCGCAGCCCGACGGGCGTCCGCCCTCGCGGGCCCCTTCCATGTTGCTGACATCTCTTTGAGGCGCGCGTGGAACACGAACGCGCCCTCGATGCGGCCTGTCGTCGTCATAAGACGGACGGACGGTGAGCTAGCCCATCACTCACCATCCACGGGCCCGCGTCTACGGTGGCCGGAAGCCATCACGTGGTCCCACGCCCGGAGCGCCTCCCGCGGCGGCTGGGACGAGAAGTTCTCTCCCTCTCATATACAAAAACCTTGCTCGAGAACGACTCTATCCATTGGTGAAAACAACATGAAAATCGGTGCAGTAGTTTTTGGGTTAATCGCGAACAGACAGACCGACAGGCGAAGCGGAGGATTATGTTTTATAATATGATGAAGTGATGAGGATAGCGTCGCAGCAAACTAAAACTAATTTGTTTAAAACAACAATGTTACAACTCAAGAACTTAATTCTAGACATTTAAGGGACAAAAACGTGGCCTATTTTAGATAGTAAATAAATGTTTTTTTAAATAACTTATTATGTCGTCATAGGTAGTCAAAAATGTCGCTCTAGGTTTTCATACGGATACTGCTAGGGTTGCAGAATTATTTTAGTTCGAAAAATCTCCGCGGGTCTGGAAAGCAAGGGAGAAAAAGGAAAAGGAGGAGCATGGATGGGTTTGGGTCAGTAAGAGTCTGATACTCTCTTCTACTCCACCCAGAGCGAGAAGAGAAGAGAGCGATTTCCCATCCTTTAAAAAAAAGGTTTTCATGCAGATCGTGACATTTGCGTTTCTAGGTATATTTGTATCTGTGGTTTACACTATCTTATTCCAATAGTACTATTATATCTACTTTTACTAACCTTACCATTCATAGAAATGAATCGTAAAAATATTATCTATTAATATGCAAAGTCATTGACTTTTAATTATTTTAAGTGTTCATTAATTTGCAAAACTTTCTAATGCCCCCGTAGTGATCAATAAAATATTATAAATGGTACACTCAACGACCAATGGAAGTATATAAAGCCAGTAAACACTGATCTCCTATTGTACAGGAAGTTTATACAAAGCGAGGTCACGTTATAAAAGATATGTATAAATGTTGATGTATCGCTGTGTGTGCGTGATGTAATTATTAAAATGATTTCAAAACGTTTAACTTCATTTAATTGGGTTTGAATTCAAATATTAGCATTTGTTAATAGAATAGATCCTTTTTTGGAAATAATTATAGGAGAAAATTAATTTCTCCTTTTATGGGCAAAGGTAATCTGCGGGCTATTATTATATTTCAATTTAAAAACTTTTACTTTTAAGTTACATTTATCATGAGACAAAAAATAGAGCTTTCGCTTCATGTAGTACTCAGATTAGGAAAAAAAACTAGTGCTTCTTTCAGAAACACACATAACATCACGGTTGTAATCCCCGAAGGGTTAGGCAGAGGTGTACCTAATAGTACACCCACATTTCGCCAGTTATGTTCAGTGTTGTTGGTTATGTTGTTGTTGTTGTTTTCAGAAACACAATGCAGGAAAATATATTTTCCATTATTTTCCATATTTGACATTATTTGATTAAACGCGAAAAAGATGGTACATAATATGTATTATATTACCTGGGTGTAGGTAGTGTATGCGTCAGAGCAAGTCAGTGTATTTTTTTCAAGAATATCGAAATTTGAAATGTTTTTGAACCGAAACTATGTGCTTATTTAGTTTTTTTTTTATTAGTAACAAAGCCAGAAAGATAATAATTACTAGTTATAATTTTATTGTCCCACGGGATCATACTACCGGGATAAGGAGTATCCTATGTGTTAATACAGATTATAAACTATCAGTGTTCTAAATTTCATTCACATCCATTCAGTAGTTTTTGCATGAAAGAGTTATAAACATCCATCCATCCATCCATACGTCCTCACAAACAATCGCATTTATAATACTAACTGTTGCCAGTGGCTTCGCCCGCTACTACTCGAAAATTATCCCACGAGAAGATAAATTTTGGATGAAAACAATCCAGGCTATAAACTATCTTTTTATCAAATTTTATCTAAATCCGTTCAGATGTAGGATTAAAAATAAGTGGGGTACGTCATATCAAATTCACTTTTTTTTTCAAAAATAATTAATCAACAAAAATAACAGCGAACATCTATCGCAGTTACCATCGACGGGAAACGGCCCATCACTAAACGCATAAAATACCAACGTGTAGAGCAAATAAAACGGTAAACCCGGGCTTTTAAAGTTTTTCCACATCCGTCCAATGGCGATGGCGTAGAAATGTTTGTTTTAGGGCTAAAAGCCTAGGTTTCAACACGTGCTATGTGATAGTATTTGTAGAGGCTAAAAACCTTGGTTTTAGTACGGGTTTATGTTGGTAGTTGTTTGTTTTGTGTTACTGTATTCTGTTTTATTTGTGGAGTTTGAAATGATTTTGTTTTTTTTTTTTTTTTCGTTTTAATAATAAGTTGGTAATAGGGTAGTTGACTGACTAAAAAATATATGATTCTGTTAGCTATATGACAAAAAAATATAGATTATCGAAAAATATTGGATACGTTTTTTTTGTTTTATCAAATTAATACAAATTGACGAAAGTAAAACATGTCAAAGATCATGAGTCCTGGCTTTTGATGTCACTTTCTGGTAAAAAATGCACCAAACTATGACGTCACACGACTTTTCAAAGCACTGTCTTGATTATTATTTGTTTACGGGAAAAAAGTGTGTCCAATATTTTTTAGAAATCTATCTGACGGACTAATTTTTTTTTTGTCAACTATCTTATGCTTACAAAAATGGTAGCAGCAGTAGGTAATAAAAAATAGCCATAAAATAAAGTAATAATACGTTGAGACATAGGATACTTATATCCTTAAACTACGTTCCTAAAGTATAATCACGGGGGAACTGATCATCATAACATCACGCCTGTCATTCCCGAAAGGTTAGGCAGAGTTGTACTAGTATGTGTAATAGTCCACTCACATTTAGATGACACGGTTGGCGCAGTGGCTGAGCGATTGGACTGCTACGCTGCGTGTCGCGGGTTCGATCCATCGTACACATCGAACACAGTCTATCCATCGTTTCTTTGGTCTTCCTCTACTCTAATAATGTCCATGAATAGAAGATAAATTATGATGCTCCAAGAAAGCTACAACTAACTAAACTAAACTACTGACACCAAGTTTCCTCTACAGCAGATAATTAAATAGAAAATCCGTTGGTCCGTAAAGGTCAGGTTCAGGAAATCTGTTATCAAGGCCAATCTAATAAGAGACAGTAATGACAATCTATCACTTCATCTTGACGGCACTGCACTGTAAAACGGTGTTCATAATGGAAAATTTTTCATTAACTTTGCAGTTAATGAAAAATTGAATTTCCTGGAATAGAAATTATTTTCGTTTCAGAAGAGATTTTTCTTTGTTTTTTTACAAAAAAATATATGTAAAAATTCTTGATGCATTTTGCTGAAATGGGCCTTTTTAGCGCAGTTGTGAGGCACACAGTGGCACGATTTGTTTAGTTTTAAGTTCTTTTTTCTTTATATTATATTTTGTTTTACATTGTGTATACCTACTTGTGGCATGTGACAAATAAATGCATTTTCTTTATTTCTTTCTAAACGGGCAATATTTATAACTGCAATATGTGGCTGCAATACAATAGCCGAAATCATTGCCAGTCATACTATGCAATATTGCAGTAATGGCCCGGCCATATAGCCAATATTTGGTATAGGCAAACATTTTTACGTGTAGCCGGCAATATTTTCGAGATGGCCGTGCAATATTTGTCTACAGTACAGCCACCATTTGCCGGGCAAGTTTAGCCCGTTTAGAAGCACCTAAACGTAAATAAAAGTTGAAAAAAGTACCATTTTCCATCAGAAATTTCTCAGTAACAGCAACGGATTTTAGATTGGTCCGGATATAGACAATATGCCCCATATTGCTTTGAGATACCCATTAACTCCTCCGGAAGCCTCCAGCAGTCTGGGAAGGCTGCTACAATTCTGGTACGACCTATGATGGTTGGAGTAGGGAATACTTAATCATCACGCACAATGACCCAATCAAGAGGAACATAAATAAAATCTCAGTTCGCATAAAAACCCAATAAAACTAAACTAAATTATGCCCCATATTGCATGGGACTAAAAGACTGTCGAAATGTGTGTGTACTTAACACCTCTGTATAACCCTTTTTTTATGATGGGTAGAAAATCATCAAATAACCACTCCCGCTCTTGGGCAGAGCGGAAGGGAGTGTCAGACTTCTACTGACTAAAAACCACCCACATTCCTTCTTAGCCCTTCATGTCGAGGCCGCGGCATCTCTTGCGAACAACCCGCAGCCCCGACGGGCTCTGCATAACCCTTGAGTCATGTTAGGTTTATTGAAAAAAGTATCTAATGGGTGAATAAGATGAAAGTTTGGTGTCGTGCCAATTCTGAGTTGCCATGAAACGCGGGATCCCAGAAAAATAACACCACGCCTGTAATCCTAGAGCTAATTGCCATCAACTGAGCACAAATGGCGCACAAATGGGTTTATAGATAAATTAATAAAACGCCTCATCATAATTCTCTAACCTTCACCCGAAATTATTTGTGAACGTCACAGCATGTTTTCTTCTTTCACACTTCTCCTTTAGACGTCAGGGGCTGCGGGTTGTTCGCAAGAGATACCGCGGCCTCGACATGAAGGGCTAAGAAGGAACATGGGTGTTTTTTAGTCAGTAGAAGTCTGACACTCCCTTTCGCTCTACCCAAGAGCGGGAGGGGTTATTTGATGATTTTCCATCCGCCAAAAAAAAAAAAGACGTCACGGGAGTTGTGATCCCCTTCAAAATATTTTATCTATTTTGAATCCCTTAAAAACATCCACGAATGTATGTCAAACTATGCTTCTAACATTTCCCGAAAAATAAATTCTCGTAGGTACATCAATTATGTAAGAATACCGCAAGACAGGTTCCCAGGCGAAATAGAAATGACTGGCATAAAAAGTAGCCTTATTTAAGTAAGACCTAACTGCTACTGCTAAATTAAACATGCTATAAAAAACGTTCCGTACGTCATTTATAATTTTGCTACCATTTTTCACAAGGGAGGGAAAATAAAAACTGCTGAGGAAGGCCCCGTCAAAAATAATTAATAGGTGCTATGTTAATTTGTTTAACGTTAATTAAACTTTACAAATACTTAATTCGGGGCCATTAGTCACGACTCCATTTTGTCTTCTCAAAGGCTGTGTGAAGGTTTTCCTTCATAATTTGTTTATTCTTATTTTTTCCTGCTGTTTTTTTATTCTCTGATAAAATTTTAATCTTAATTTTAAAATTTTAATAAGTAATACATGTGTTACAGAAAAAAATAAAAATTATTTTGCTGTTGAACCTCGTGTAAAGAACAATTAAATTATTTTTTTCAGCGAAAAATTTGCTTCACTGACAGCTTTAATTTACACTGACCTACGGGTTAGTAGTTTAAGTGTATTGCGTGTCATATATTTCGTTTTAGAATAAATTTCCGACCATTCTAAAGCTATGCAATCTTTTAGTAAAAATTTTCAGTCCATCGAGGAAAGCCAATGTCCACAAATAAAAACATATTTCGAAAAACCTATCAGAACACCTACATGTTAGCAAATTGTGCGTTTAGTTCATGGTTATATAAATCATTTACTAGCAGATGCCCGTGGCTTTGCCCGCGTGGATGTTGGTCAAAAAATATATTAAAATCTTTCTTGAGAACCACTCTATCCATTGGTGAAAACAGCCTGAAAATCGGTGCAGCAGTTTTTGAGTTTATCGCGAACAGACATACAGACAGACGCGGTGTAGGACTTTGTTTTATAATATGGAGTTATATGTAGTGATACTTAGTGCAGGTAACAGCCTAACTTTTTGGAGAAAATAAGGAATGATAGAACTCATCGGCCTAGACATAAACAAGCATAAAAATGGCCACTGTAAGAAAGTAAAAAAACAAGCAATATTTGACATTAAACTCTGTAAAGACACTTTTACTACCGTTTAAGTATTCCATAATGTTGAAGTATCAGGTAACATTATTGTAATAAAAAACGCAATAGTTTTTAATAACAATTTACATGCAAGTTTACTACGTTGCGTATCACTGCGTAGGCGCATGTTTTTAATGCGGTAGTTATTGAACTATGCGTTTATATGTAATATCGTGTTGTCGTAGCAGGAACATTTTTTTTCTGTCTCAAGTCATTTTCTGTATTAATGGAAAATAAAACTTTATGGAATTGTTAAAATAGCGAAAATATACCTAAAAATGTTATGTGGGGAAATTAATTTCAAATTGTGAAAATGTTTTTTTTTTTATTGATTTAAAGAAAGTATTTATTTTTCTTACACACATCAAAAAAGAAAGTAAGGAAATATAATTTTTTGGCACATGCAACAAGTGCACACAAAAAAATATCTCTTGACCTCAATCTTGTCCTGAGGACAGTGAGTTCGACTTAAATCTAAACGAAATAATAATAATTAATAATAATCTAATCTAAACGACATTAATCTTTGTATTATGTTCTTAAAATAGCAATCTGCACACCCACACACACCGTAGGTTCCCTATAAAATAGATTATAAAACAATTCAATGTACTATAACTCGTGTAACCTCACCCTTACCCGTGGCTATGCGCGGCAATGCGCAGGAGTCGGTAATTAGCCGCGCAGTAGTTTATGGGCGACCCCAGCCGCTGCCAATAAGCAATTTGTGAGAATCTAGAGAATTCTAATAATATTTTGACTGAGGTTAGTGTGTAATTAGCTTTAATGTGGAAGTGATTCTGAAATGCATGTTTATTTTATTTTAATTATTTATTCAATACGGTAATTTATATTCATTTATTTAAGAAGATTTGTATAATAAACATGGAATTAGTGTTTTCTTGAAGGTGTACCTATTAGTACACTACATGTCGAAGCTAGTTAAGACCCATATAATACGGGGCGCGTCTATTGCCATCAACCTGGCACGCATCCAGACTCCGTGGTTGCTACTGATAAATTCCTGATGAAAAACACTTTGAATTGAATCCAGTACCTCATGATCAGCAGTCGCGATTGCCACCGAAGCAGTTTATTTATAATTTTGTTTGGAAACTCAAAAAAACATAACGCACCTTCAGAATGATATAGACTTAACTCAAAAATCAAAAAAATTGAGTTACGGTCATAGAGGTTCACTAAAAGGTACGCAATTTTAAGTGAATATTACAGAAGCGACGTTTTTATGGTAGAATAAAGTCATAGGTACCTGCCATAAAAACGTAACTCAATTTCTTAGACCATATTTTTGATCGCCGCCGGCTTGCTGATTGCACTTTTCTTTTTAAAATTATAAATAACGAGATTGACTGTCCGGATCTCCTGCATAAATTGTATTTCAATGTCCCCCAGAGGTCAGTTAGATTTAATCCACCTATCTCCATACCTTTTTCCTCATCCAACTATAGGCAAAACTCATTCTTAGTGCGAGCGAGTAGGGACTTTAATATTCTTTGCAAGGAGTTCTCTTTTGACCCGTTTTGCACTAAAACCTATTCTGTACGCACTCGGCTGAATGCAAACTTTTTTTAAAGCGCGTAGTACTTTATTTTTATTTTATTTTTTTCCCATGTCAGCAATGCCTAACCTAGTGTCTGAGCGTATTTTGTGCTTATTGCATAGATTAATTCTTTTTATTTGTATTATTTTCGTGCTTGCTATTTAGTGATCTTAAGATTTCTGTTACCACCTCTGTGTCTACTCGTGAGAACCTGTAATTGGCTCTGTGTCGTTTACACAATTGTTACTCACATATTTTAGCTGTTGGTTCTCCTCTTAATAAATAAATATCAATCTGCAGGTGAGACAAGCTCCAAAATCCCAGACACAATAAAACATTCACAGCCCAAACAGATCCAGTAATATGAATAATTCCACTCATTCAACCGTCACGTATAATATTGGACAGAAACTCCCCCATCACTGAGTTTCTATCAATTTCTTACTACGTGATCACAAAGCTTTTCACTTGTTAAAACTTCAAGTAAAAGTTATAATAGGATTCTGTGTTATCTCTTTTTGTTTGGTTTTACTCTGTGGTTGCAAGTGGGAGTTTTATCTACTTAATAAAAGAAAATATTGTCAGTAAACCGTGCGAGGTTGTTTAACATTAAAGATTATTAATTTTCAGGACGAAGTTTATTCATATTATTCAGGTGAAAATTAAACAGAGAAGGTAGAGGTCGTGGCTAAATCACAACAGCCACTCGGGTCGTCAGGTTAAACTGCGCTTGCTTAGGTTGGGCTGTGGATGGGTGATCACCCATTACATACCAGGTTTCCTCCATGTCGCAGAAAGCATGTTAAGTACCGTTGGTATGGGTTGTCAATTGTAAATATTTGACAGTCGTTACAGATGTCAGATACGAAAGTCTGACAACCAGTCTTACTTTTCAAAGGGGTGTCATCTTACCCAGTATTAAGTGGATTGTGGAGGTCAGATAGGCCGTTGAATCCGGTTAGACTGGAAGCTGTTGAGATGAAAGAGCTGTAGAAATAAAGAAGTATGATACAAGATTTCCTGCAGCGTTCCAAATAAAATGTCATCGAGGTAGATTTATTATTACTTCATCGTATAATATCATTTTATTAAACGTTAACAAATTACAATATTATTATGTTGCCTAATATAATATGAAGCGCGCCTTCAGCGGGCCTCTAAAAATATAGAAGGTGCTGAGCAACCGGGGCGATAGTTGTTAGGAGAGCGGAATAAAAACTCGAAACTATGTTTAAACTATATACATGAAAATCTATGTACAATTCACAAATTTTATAATGTCTTCAGAAAATATTTATAACACGAAATTATCAGAACGCGACATGAAAAGATTTGTATATGTACATCCTTCTATATACTAACTTATATCTGTGTCCAACATAAAGTTCAACTAGTATTGTACTCCCACATTTATTTCTCGTGGGAAATAACAATAAAGCAACTGGCCGCTAGAATATCAAAGTTGAAATCATACAGAACTGGATAATTGCGAGCCAAAAATAAACGCCTAAGTCTGGGGGTGAAAAATAATCACTAGCTTTATGCATCGTCTTTGCCCGCGTGATGTTCGAGAATTGTCCCACGGGTTCATACTATAATTGGGTTAAAAAGGTATGTTTTAATCCAGGTTATAAACTGTATGTGTGATAAATTCCATCTTAATTAGTGCAGTAGTTTTTGGGAGAAAGAGTAACAAACATCCATACATACTTAGAAACTTTCGCATTTATAAAATTAGTAAGATGTTGTGTTGAGTTTGATTCCAGAATAATATTATAGCTTACACGCAGTATAATTTACTGCCTTTTAAAAACAATCAGACAATTTTTCAATTTAAACATTATGAATTAGTCCATTCTTCTTCTTCTTAGCGTATCGCTGGCAATCAAAATTGTGTCGGCCCAGAATTGAGCTACTAGTTTGGCGGTAGCATCCATTAGAAAATTTAAAAACAAAGAGATAATACGACTCCGTTTTTTCCTTTCGACTCACTAAAACTAGAAAATTCTCATCTTTCCCATGACTCATCATCATCAGCCAATCTTACAAGAAAAACTTTCTTTCCAACAATTTTTACTTAATCCGTTTATTCTCTAAGATTCTAGGACACACTCCACCACCATTGTTACCCCGAACACGTCTGAGATAAGGACTTAAGAACATCTGTGTCGCGTTGGGAATCCTTCACACTATTGTATTAAGAAAATAGCTGAGATCACATCAGTTATCTTTTCCCAGTTTAGTATAAACTCGTGTTACCCGTGTGTGGGTAACACGAGTAACTGGGTTGTGTAGGGCACAACCCATGGGGCAGTCTTTCTGCAATGTAAAAATTACTGGCTAGCTGACGTGTATTTCTCCCTAAATGTTTAGAGATGTACCTTCCTAATAGTACACCTACATCTCGTGTTTGTTCAAATCCTATACAAAAGAGCGCGAGCTTCTGTCTCCAGGGTGCTAATGAGAAAATTTTTGATCGGAAAACCCAATAACACTTTGCCTGACCCGGAAATCGTCCACTAGATCAATGTAGTATTAGTTACGTTTTAGACCCATTTAAAAGAGGTACCGAGCCTAAACTGAAAGCATACAACATAAAAAAACCTGTTGTGATATTTTTGTCTTAAAATAATTGAATTTAAGACCTCATGAGATACTGATTTTACATTGAAATAGCCTAAAAAACCATATAAAAACCTTGCAAACCCAGTTTGAACATGAAAGTAAGTAAACAATTAAACTATCAATCTCAAAATCGATTAAATTAAACTATCAAAACTTCCATCTAACTAAACAAAGTGGTGTGAAACCCGTCTAACAATGAACCATCAGTTTTCACTCGAAACTAGTGTTGTACTTGTATCAACACAGAATATCGATAAACTCGCGACGCTACGCGCTATCGCGAACCAATGACAGCTAACCGATTGAACTTTGGATAAAGATGGAATCAATTTATCGATACTCAACTCAGTTGCTCAGAATGTAGGTCTGTTGGTGTGAATGCGAAGTTTGTTTGATACTTAGTTGTTAGTTAAGTAGGTATCGATAGATTTGTCGACTTTGCTTGTGACATGTTTCAGTGTTAATAAGTTATGATATCGATATATTTAGTTATGAGAGGAAAGTTATTTTCTCGAGATATGGGTAAAGAAACAAGTAGACGAGAAGTGGGTACATTAGTTTTAGTTAGGCAACTCGTTAGTAAATTATAGCAGTAGTTAGCAAAACATTTTCACTAACTTTGGTATATAGGTACGTGTTTCTGCCATGCCAGCGTAATTAGGAATAATTGTTGTAGGAGTATTTTAAATAGGTTATTATAAATAGAAATTAGAAATTAATCTAGACTTTTAGCGTGTGCTACACAAATGATTAAAAACTTCATTGAGGCATACAATAGGTACGGTAGGTAGGTAATTGGTACACACATGGAACTGTTTCGATCGATTAAAGTCAACGACACGATGAAACGAATAAGAAAAATGTAGAAAATTATCACTTTTTTAATGACGTACCAATACAACATCGATACTTTCACTCACAGACCAAAGACCAACCCAGTATCGAAAACATACTTAACAAATTCCAAATAAACCTTCTCACTGCAGATCGTGCTGAGTCTACACTAGTACGTCCTGCATATATTTTATGTGTCTTGTTTGTGAGCAAACAATGAAAATAAAGGGCCAATACTGTCACACAATTTTATGAAACAAATTAGGCACATAAAATGTGTTAAAATGTTTTACAAGTATTTGTTTGTGAAGATTTGTTATGCATTTGCGGTTTAAATGTATTTATTCGTTGTAAGCTGTACAATGCTGACATTTAGTGTTAACTTATGTCTCAATGCTTTGAGTAGGTTTATAAAAGATGCATTGTGCTATGTTTGTTATGTATTTCTTGCTTAGACTCATGCGGTTTTTAATTTCCTTCAGAATTCAAAAAATCATCATTCTCCTGCCCTTATCCCAATTTATTTGGGGTCAGCGCAACATGTCTTCTTCTTCCATACTTCTATATTTCTCGTCATGTCAGCAGTCACCTCCTTTCTAGCCATATCATCCTTCACACAGTCCATCCATCGTTTTTTTGGTCTTCCTCTACTCTTATAGCCATTTACATTCATACTCAACATTTTTCTCACAACATTTTCTTCATTCCTTCGCATCACATGTCCATACCACGACAATCGATTACCGCACAACTTTTCATTTACCGGCGCCACTTTCAGACTTCCTCTTATGTACTCATTCCTTATTTTATCCATTCGCGTCACACCACACATCCCCCTTAGCATTCTCATCTCAGCCACATGCAATTGCCTTTCATTTATCCCTTTTGTGGCCCAACATTCTGATCCATACACGACAGCAGGTCTAACCATGGTTTTATAAATCTTCCCCTTGAGTTTAAGGGGAATGCGGGAGTCGCAAATTGTTCCCATGACCTGCCACCATTTCATCCATCCAGTGCTAATTCTATGCTTTACACTACGATCTATTTCGCCATCGCTTTGCATGAGAGAACCGAGATACCAGATAATTATATAATTATAAAAATAATAAAATACCAGATAATTCAAAAAATGTTACTGAAAAACAACGGCCTTTTATTAATTTTTTGGTTAGTGCCTTTAATCTGATGTCAGAGTTGCAATGCAACATAATGGCCTCTGACTTAGCTTAAGATGTCATCAAAAAATATTACTCAGCCTTCCTGGTTTCCTCACGATATTTTCCTTCATCGAAGCAAGTGATAATTATACAATACGCCATGAATCTGAAAGAATACAGGTGCGTGTCTCGGGTTTGAAATCAACACACAACTAGGTTATTACTGCTTATACTCTTGTACCTATACTGTTATTACCCTAATAGGGTAGTTAATAAAAAAAATCTAATTTTAATGAATTATTATTATAACTAATTTTACTTTCAATAATTTTACTTATTTAATAAAAATGTAACTTTCCGTTTTTTGTAACTTAAAACTGTAATTTTACATTATATTGCATGAACTGTTTTCTTTTTATAAATCAATTTTATTTTTTATCAAATTTAATACATTTTCAAGACATTTTTCCTGTAGAGGGGAGTCCCTGGTGTCCTGAAATACAAGTTGCGGCTTAGTTTAGGCACCAGTCTCCCACAAATACATTGTAATCTTTATTATTCCTGTTTTTCCATTTTAAGTTTTAGTTTTAAGTGTTTTTGTGGAAGAAATAAACATTTTTATTATTTTATTATTATTTATTATAATTAGTCCGTCAGATAGATTTCCAAAAAATATTGAACACGTATTTTTTCTTTTTTCACGTAAACAAACAATGAAGACGAAACAGTGCTTTGAAAACTCGTGTGACGTCATATTCTGAGACATTAGTATGCCATTTTTTACCGGTGAGTGACGTGACAACCTCCCACTCAAATCTTTGACGCGTTTTATCTTCGTCAATTTTTATTGATTTGATAAAACAAAAAATACGTATCCAATATTTTTCGATAATCTAACAGACGGACTAATTAGAATCATATTTTTTTTAGTCAGTAAACATTCCTATTGTTAGACTAGTTATATGACTCGGCTAATTTATGCATTCCGCAATAAAATACTCGATCATGGAATGCAATTCATCTGCATAACTATGGTCTGAAGGTGACTTTTTTATATTTGGTAGGCAAGATGGAATATTCAAGTGGATTACATTTGCATTAAATGCTAATAAGTTAGAAAACTGTTGCGAATATTTACTAAGTACACAATCAGTGGTAACAAGTGTCCAGTCAACTTTATTTGTAGAGACTTCAAATTATACAGTTTAGAAGTCCTTACTAAGAATCACCATTCATCTTCTAAAGTAAAGTCTGACCCAAAACGTTTCGAAAGTAAAGTAAATTAACAACTAGCAATTAAACATACAAGAGTAATTAATGGATGAGCGAAATTTTCAATCAATTTTTTTTGTGCTTCATTTGTTCAAGTTTTTATAGGACTACACAAAAAATTGTCTAGACTTAAATAATATTAGTATTTCAAAGTTTATTGTATTTATTTTAAAGACAACATCAGCAGCGCTTGAAAACAAAAATACTGTGAAAGCGATGAAAACAACGTCACCATCTGTTATATTTGAGACTAGCGGACGTCACGCGGTTTCACCCGCGTAGTTCCCGTCCCCGTGGGAATACAGGGATAAAAAGTAGCCTATGTCACCCGCGGATAGTGTAGCTTCCTAACGGTGAAAGATTTTTTGAAATCGGTCCAGTTGTTTCGGAGCCTATTCGTTACAAACAAACAAACAAATCTTTCCTCTTTATAAAATTTGTGTAGATAGGTAACAACTCGCCTGTAGTTCCGGAAGGGTTATGCCGAGGTGTACTTAAATAGAACATCTACATTTTTCAGTTATGTAATCCCATGTAATAGGAGACGAGCCATCCACCGGGTACAAATCCTGACTCCGTGGGTGCTACTGGGAAATTCCTGATGGAAAATTCCTTTGCCTGACCACCAGACCAATGTACCATTAGTAGGTTTGAGTCTCATATAAAGGGGGGCGAGCCTATACTGACATAATTTTGAGTAATACAACACAGAAAATACTAGTAGTTTTGTTAAAATGTAGTCTTCGAGCATTGTATCGGAAGATTTAATACAAAATTAACTTCAAATCACAAATTTTCAATAAGAAACGACATTCTAAACTAAACGAAACTCGCGTGAAATCTAGAACAAATCCTTGAGAGTATGTTTAAAGCAAAAAGTATCCGATACAAGGTTTTATATCGCAGGAATCGATCGCCATATCGATATATTTTCCTTAACAACCTCCATGCCGATTTAATTCACTTATCGATCAATAATTTTGTAATTTACATCACTACGTTTCGATTTAATTCATTTATCTTTAACTTTGTGGTATGGTCTTATAATGTCGTAAGTGATTTTGATCCGTTTTGCTTGGTAAATGGGTTTCTAATTACTGTAATCGATTGTGATATAAACTGACATATTTTTATTATGCTAAAGCTATACAGGCTAAAGGCCTCCACCATGGCTTTCTAATTTTTTTACCATTTGCCTTTTCCGACCAATCCGTTAAGAATGAGCCCAAATCGTCACGCCAGCATTTCTTGTGCCTGCCTCGGTTACGATGGCCGTCTTCAGGTATCCACTGTCTGACTGTCTTCACTCAACTGTCCGGCTTCAATCAGGAAACGTAACCCTTCCAGTCTCTATATAACCTGGCAGACGTAATTTACACGGTAGTTTTAAGGACCACAACTTTTCATCCAATTATTTCTACCCAACAAAAAAAAAATAGAAATACTTGCAATCCTATCTCATTCACTCGGCACATAATTATACAATAAATAAAACATGTCACCACAATGAATACACCTTAAAAGACAGTGTCACATAAAGGCGTGCTCAAACTCAGCCACAAATCATCCACACGCTAGCGATAGCGATCGCTACCGCTAACGATGCAGAGATACCGACGATAAGTATCCGTGAGATCTGGCTGATGGCTAAGAGTTGTCGGAACATGGATAAGGTGACAAGCCTATTGTTGTTTTGTGGTGTAAGAGGTAGGAGGTTGTGCAAGCGTTGGAGGTTTTTTACTGCGAAGAATTGTAGCAGTATTGTGTAATTTTAACTGGGGTTAGTTCAAAATTCAAATTCTTTACGACCATAGAATATTTTTTTTTAAGTCGGTTAAAACTCAGCGCAAGTAATAGGATTAATTTTAGTTATTTGACTTTTTTTAGACACTGTCATTGTGAGAGCTGAGGTCATTGTAAGTTAAGCATAAAGTCCTAGGTTCTAATCAAATTAGATGATAATCAGAATATAATGCAAAGTTCATGAAACATTCATTAACTTTTCATATAAAACTATTAGAAGAGTAGCTAAGGATGGTTATGGGAAAGGCCTTTGACGAGCAACTGTGGAGCATAAATTATTACAAATTCTTAGTCGACAACCTAATGATCAATTCCATTTAATTTTCAGTGATATAAATTACCTAGTGCTTTAATTATTTTCATGAAAGAACTGTGATAAACATTTAAAAATAGTTAGTACTTTCTTTTGAAAGTTTGAGTTCTTGAACTCGGCAAATAAGTGAAAATATTTACAAAAAAAACCTCAAATTCAAAGCATTTATTTCAATATAGGTACATAAATTCCATATTAAACACATGTAAACTGTTGTCAGAAGTCAGCAAGTCTGAAGCTAGATCACCAAAACAATTGATACATTACCTACCTCAAAAGTTCAAACAAAAAAAAAGAACACTAAAATTAATAGCGTGTTCATACGTGGCCACAAGTCATCGTGACGTGATAACAATCAACTTTTACTTACTGGCTGTCGATATAGATCATGTAGATAAGCGATATCCGGTTGATGGTCAGTTAAAGATTTAGATCATAGATTCACCATACCACCCTATATTATTTTCAAGTTTCTCTTTCGTCGACAATGAGGCTGTGTTGTTGGTCTAATGGTCGCGAGCGCAACTGCTAAACGTGAGGTCCTGGTGCGACCTGGACAAAGTGTTATTGCGATTTTTCTATCAGGAAGCCAAGGAGGCTGGATTGTGCCCAGTGGTTGCCAACAAGCTCGCCCCTAGGTCATGCGAACCTCGGTTTCAGTTCCATAGTAAAACCTGTGAAAAACCGAATTTACTATAGGACCGAAACCCAGTTAAGCCAGCACGACTCGCCGCCTCTTACATTTGTGATGTAAATATAACTAATGAAATGACGATATTCTTCCAGGTACGTCACTTCTTAACGCTTCGGGAATTATAGATGTTGTGAGATTTTAATAGTATGGTCTCACTCACTCATTCTGCATTTCGTATCTGACGTTTCATGCGGGATGTCTGAGGTCGCTCCTCGCAGTGTAAACGCTCTTTGGTGCGGGCACATCTATGATTTAAATTTATGCTGCTAGACAGTCAGCCTTGTCTAATGTAGACTAAGATCTATTATTGTGTTTGATGGTGAGCGATAGGATTAAGATAAGTGTATTGGAGAGTAAAAGTGTTTATTATTTGAGGATAAACGTAAGGTTTTTTAGTCTAGACGTCCTTCGATAAATTAGATTAGAAAATACTTATGCATCTACATATTTTTATTTTAGGTCTGTAGAGTAAATAACGAATTTATTTTTTGAGAAAATTAATAAAGATGTTTTATTAGAAAGTAAATGAATATCAATATTTATGTTTGCGGGTGACGTCAACCACTACAAAATAATTTGAAATGAATTTGAGTTTTTTGAAACGTATTTCTGTCCAAAACTTAATTGACAAAATTATTATCGAATTTGGTACAATTATCAAGTTGGAGTCTGGTAGAGACTGGGTGGAAAATCTCTCATCCTAAATAGAAGATAGTGGCGCCAAGCAATGCTTCATGAGTTGTCAATGATTTTTGGGTATGTAATTTACATCGGAATTCTAAGAATTGGGTACTTCTAATATCGCATTTTAGGAAAACGTATTGGGTTTTAAATTAAAAATAATACTGAACTTTAGTTAGAAAACATAACAGGGTCAAAATAAACATTTTATCAAAATTATCCAAGGTAAGATTCCCAGTAGCCGACCTTCTAGGAAAAGCGGCTGAAATGAATTCGAGTTTTTCGAAGTGTATTTCTGTCCAAAATTTAAGTGCCAATATTATTATTGAATTTGCAAATCTGCGATATCGAAAATGCGAGACGCACAGGACCGGTCAATGTGGCGACACCTGGGGGAGGCCTTAGTCCAGCAGTGGACGTCTTTTGGCTGAAATGATGATGATGATTATTATCGAATTTGGTACTTCTTCTAATATTGCATCTAACGAAAATGTCTTTTTTTTTTTGGTTGGCGGGTGGGTAATCATCAAATAACCCCTCCCGCTCTTGGGCAGAGCGAAAGGGAGTGTCAGACTTCTACTGACTAAAAACACCCTTTATGTCGAAGCCGCGGTATCTCTTAAGAACAACCCGCAGCCCCAACGAAACGAAAACTTTTTGTGTTTTAAATAAAAATACTTCACGTTACGCAGAAAAAACATTAGGGACTAAATAAATAATTCATCAAAGTTATCCCACCTTTTAGGAAAAGCGGTTTTTCATAAGGATTCTCACGCTATCAAAAAGGAATAGAACTAAATCCAATTTACTACCAACGTTAAAAGAAAAATTATTCATCCTCCTATAACTTGCACCGTCCAAAGGAAAACATACGGGCTATTGGAAGTGTAAAATTATGAGTCTGTAAAAGGCTCGTTCGAAGCCAATTACCTTCTACCGTTTCTAGTTATCCTGAATCGTGACCTAATACAACAACGAAGAATATTCTATTTTTAATTCTGTTTGAAATGAGGTAGACTTTTATATTTCTAAGCTGTATTTTGTATCTTGACTTGGTGGATCACAAGAACCTATTTTGTTATTTTATTTTTTTTGCTAATGGGAAATTATCAAGTGACTTCCAGAAATGTCGTGCCTACTTGTTATTTTTTTATGCATTCCCATATATTTCAAATGAAAAGATTCACTGACAAGAATACGAGATAATATATATATGAAATAACGTCACTCTAAAGAGTGTTTTTATAATTATAATATTATTATAGTTGCGCTGATGGCAATGCAACATAAATCTAAAACATTTCGCTCTGCCGAATCAGTCGAAGAAATACAGTCGTGTCATGTTCTGTTATATTCCGTGGAAGTTAAAAGACTTCTTGATTTAATATTTCTGTTTAATAAATGAAGCTCTCAGGAAGAATTTAATAAATCCTGTCTGGGTGTCATCATAAAAGCCAACTAAGGGATTAGGAGCGTCAGGGACTGTCGTCGTACGCACGAAAATGAAGAAATGTTTTAGCCGGTTTCCACTCGTTTGATAAAGGCGAGAAAGTAAAAAATTAAATAATGTCTTAAATTTTAGTTTTTCTTCTGCTTATTGCTTACTATTTGTAATTTATTGTTTTATTTGTAAATTTTATATTATTTTGTTCTGTGTGAGACTATTATAATAATATATTTGTATACTTTCTCGTTCTTTCTTTTTAAAAGAATTCATTAAGGGACTTTGCATTAAAGAACGCCAAATTACTAATAGGTAGATTAATAATAATTATGTGGAATCTAGTTGTGTGAACACAATATCCGTCTGTTATGTTACGGTTATGTCACCAAAAAAAAACTAATTACCCCGTCAGATAGATTTCCAAAAAATAATGGACACATATTTTTTCTTTTTTCACGCAAACAAAATGTAAAGACACGATCAGACGAAAAGTCATGTCAAGTCGTGTGACGTCATAGATTAGTACTTTTTTACCAAGAAAATGACGTCACATATGGCTTTGCTACGTTTTATTTTCGTCAATTTTAATTAATTTGACAAAACAAAAAATACGTATCCAATATTTTTCGATAATCTAACAGGCGGACTAATTAGATTTTTTTGCTGAAATACCCTATTTCTATTCATCTTTGCAACTGTCATTGATAAACTTATCACTAGACGTCCACACAATGATTAATTATGGTTCAGATAACGTTATTTACTTGGTAATTATGATAAGATCTCTTTCATTCATATCGATCACTATAATAAGTAAGCTTATGTAATAAGTTCATCTTGCAAGATACTGACCTATGCTTCAGTAATTGTAATGGTTCTCCAGATTACAATCTATTTAAAAATATATAAATGCGAAAGTACGAGTATCTGTAACTTTCAAGGGATTTTGAAGATTTTGTGTTTTTATTTTTAAGAGCTTCTGGATTTGGTTCTTGTACGGGTTTGTCCTTACCTTGCAAAGCACGATAAGCCGTTGGTCCCGGCTGTCATTTGTATACCAGTCACTACACGTAGTCAGTGACCCGAAAGTCAGGTCAGATAGGCAGTCGCACCATATAAAAAAATGTGTTATTCAGCTGCACCCAGTTAGAATCGGAGCCGACCCGAAAGTTTTTCAATATAATGCTCTGAACACACCTTCTTGGTACACACTGTATACGAGCTGAAACTGAAGCCAATATATTTCAACAAGAAAATATTCCCATTCAAATAACTTTCGAACTTCACAAACACGCACGACAAATCCAAAGATTTCTAACTTTTCCATCAAACATCCATTGTCAAATTCACTATTACAACTATATCGATCATCGAAAACCAACAAAGGTATCGATAACAATCGATGCGACAGAGTTTCACTAGTGATCAGGGTTGCCAGATTGAATAATTGGACAGAAATTCAATATTCAAAAATTGATCGTTGATGAACTGATCGCAAACACAACTGTTGAGTATGAATGAGTCCTGAGTTCGATTTCCAAGACGAGGATAAAGTTTTTTGGGAATTTTTGTTAGGAATTTCTCAGTAACAGTCATGACTTGTGCACGGTTGATAAGAATAGGTTTGCCTCTATTTGAAGGGACTAACATTACTGGCCAAATATAAATACCTACATTATGGTACATATCGGCCTTTATAGTGAAATACAGATAACAAAAATCCAAACTTCGTCGCTGCTACTGAGAAATTCTTGACAGAAAAAATCAATATGACTGCCCTCGACGAGTTTATAGAACCCAAGACCTCATGCTCAATGGTTGTGCTTGCAACCACTAGACCAACGAGGCAATTTCAATAATTACGTAATAATTATGGTTTTTAACGAGACAGTAATAATAAACTTGTTCAACAGATTTTTTAATATTCAGATTTGAGTTTGTATAATTTCTGAGACCCAGCGGAATAATAAAAGTTGGTTGTGGCAACCCTGCTAGTGTCGTGAAGTCTATTCGAATGCCCGTATCGATACAATCGGCTTCCGAATGAGATCGCAATCGGAACGTTCGTGCGAACATGTCAATTGTCAGTTGAGGGAATCGTGATATTGTGAGTTTTGTTTTTTTTCTTTCTTTCTTTCTCTTGGTTTGAAGGTTTCCGGCAGGTCAGGCTCGTTAGAATTATAAAGTGCAATTTCTTTTGGAAAGGAAAGCGTAATTCGATTTATAAGGTAGCCCTTTTGCTTGTTCGTCTACAAGATTTCAAACAGCATGTGTTGTTTTTAAACGACTTTAAAACTGGAAGTCGGTGAAAAAGTAGCCTATAAAACAAAGTCACCGACTTCCGAAACTTATTCTAGACATTTTTATTTTTTTGTGAGTTGGTCTCTTTTTGCAAAATGCTTTTGTTTGAAATATGCTGGCAATTTATCTATTAGCATGGTGTAGATAAAATCACTGTCTCCTAAATCAACGATACCTACTAAAGAAACCTTTCGGCTTTTAATGAATTAATTTCATTTTACTTCATTTATAAGATATACATATACTTCATAGATAATGTCATCATCATCATCATCATCAGCCTATAATGTTCCCACTGCAGGGACTCAGGCCTCCTCTCTGAGAGAGGGATGGGCTATAATCCACCATGCGGGCCCAGTGCGGGTTGGCAGATGTCACATGTCTTCAAATTTTTTGGTTCTAAGACATGCCGGTTTCCTCACGATGTTTCCCTTCACCGTGTTCATACCTTTTGAAAAAGTTTATCTTGCAGGTTTAATTCCATCCGGTAGTAATTTGAAACTTAATAGTTTTATTAATTTAAAGTCCTTATGATAAGTAAATAACTTCCAACTTAAATGAGTTTCTCACCATTACCTCACCTAATCCTATTAAAAAGAGCTACTGACAAATTATTATTCTGAGTATTTCTAACCTACTCCTCAGTTCCGTGAACCTGATAACCTAAAAAGCCAGTTTCATAAAAGTTAAAGATTAAGTTAGCTATTAAACTTAAGATTAAAGTTAACCAGTTAAAAGGTTGGTCAACCGGGCTGTGAACATGGTCCATATCAGATCAGTTATATGCCGGTGCATATCAGCGAGCAATTATCACTTTGATATCTTCCGGTATTGTGCAAGCTAAGGTTTAATATGGATAGTTTATAGTGAGCTTTTGAAATGTAGGTTTTAAGGTATAAGTTATAAGATTTAATAATTCTAAAATACCTATGATGTCAAAAAACCCAGTTTTGTAAAAGAATATCAAAGGAAAAAGTCAAAAAGTGTACCCAGGATTTTGTAAAAGAATTTTGTCAATGGGATTTTTTGCCCATTCTTCTCCATAGAGATACATTTTGGAACGAGCCACTAGCTTCAACCTTCTAACTTTTTTTAGTTCAAAATTTTCGCAGAAGTTCATGTTTGATTGGCTGACGCAGTGGTCTAGCTAGAGTAATAAATTACACGCATAACTGCTGATCAGAGGTTTAACGATCGATCACTTAGCCTAGTAAATTATTATTAGGTTTGCCATTAAAAATAACTGGTGAAATTGTGTTGTTTCTGTATTTGCACAAAACTTTCTTACTAAAGTAATGACGTGATGTCTTGTCACATATTATCCGGTACTAATAGAGTTCTGGATTCGATACATATCTATAGGGTGTAAAAGTACCCTTAACGCAAACTAAGGGCACTTGTTCTCCCTATCATTGCGATCATATTTTTGTTCTAAACCATACCTGGGAACCCCCTAGTTACGGAGATATTGGGGGTCAAAGTTCCAAATTTTTCACAGCTGTTTTTGTAAATACTAGTTTTTCAGATTATAACTTTACTTAAAATACCTCCATGACCTGTTTACTATTCAAAGCATCCAATAGTACAATGTTTTAAGTAAAATTGCGTTGAGTTTTTTTTTTTTTTTTTTAAATAAAACGTTGCCCCACACTAGGAATTTCTCCTGTATCGTGGGTGCGTTTACAAACATTTAAATTCACATACACAAATACCCAGACCCGGAACAACTACCTGTAGGTCGTACAAATATTTGTTCCGTGCGGGGATCGAACCCGCGACACGCAGCACAGCAGTCCAATCGCTCAGCCACTGCGCCAACCGTGCCGTCGTGAGTTTTACCGTAAAATGTGATTTTTTTACCTCAAAAAAAAAAGTCGTTTCCCAGCAAAAATTTTTGCGTAGGGGTACTTAGTTTGATGTACAGAATGCTTGGTTAACGGCTGTGTGATGGGTTGATTTACACCCTGTATATCAGCTGCTTCTGCTTAGACTGGTAGCTGACCCCAACATAGTTAGAAAAGGATTGGCAGATAATGATGTTCTGTCACATAATAACCTGTGCATGTCAAGCGCTGCGGGTTGTTCGCAAGAGATACCGCGGCCTCGACATGAAGGGCTAAGAAGGAACATGGGTGGTTTTTAATCAGTAGAAGTCTGACACACCCTTTTGCTCTGCCCAAGAGCGGGAGGGGGGTTATTTGATGATTTTCCACCCGCCAAAAAAAAAAAAGGCATGTCAAGCAATCACATGAGATGAAGACATAGAAAATAAAAGTTCTTTAGTTAGAAATCTCTCAACTTTTCCCTTTTCAGTTGCAAATAAATCATATAAAGTTACCAGAACTTTTGCAATTACATAACTTTTTATGACACGTCTGAAAGTTGTAATAAAAATAATGCTAGTAAAAGGTGCAGCGGTACGAAGTCAGAAGTTCAAGAAAAACTAATTAAATTTTTCTTTTGTCTAGAAAATGTTAACTTTTGCCCTTTAAATATTCTTGCCGTAAGAAGTTGGTTGGAATATTTTTATATTCTTTTTGTAGTTAATTCAATGGTTTTACAGACAAAAGCGCTTGTGCTGAAATTTATACCTAACTTTAAAAAAAATTCTACCTTTAAGAAATTTATCAACATGATACGTTGTAAGCGAGTTGTCAAAAAATAGTTCACAAGCAAAGCTAGTTAATTGTTATCATTTTCAAGTATAAATTCTTCAGATGGATAGGCGTATTGATGATAAATTGCTTCAAGCAATCAGCATTCATTGGGACCAAAATAAATACAATCCCAAGCAGTCTGCGCTTAACTATGAATTAAACCAAAAATAAAAAAATCAAATCTCATAATCGGAATGATAGCATTCCTAAAGCGCTCGTGCTCACAAAAGAAGTGAAGCGAAAGAACAATCGATAAGCTACGGTAGCGACTAACGAATCGATTGTCAATCGAGTTGCTGCCGGCGATAAAATTCTCACACTCGATCGAGTAAGGACCGCCGTCCACTCATGGACAAAATGCTGATTGTCTAGACCTACCGATTTCGATTCTGCATTTCTGCAACTCTCTTCTTCGATATCTCGATTTGATCTTCGATATTGAGTTTTGTTAAGATGGTGGCGGTGCATTTTATTTTATTGTTTTGATGAAAAGCCGCAACGTTGCTTGGTCTTGAGGGATATTAAAATCTGGGGTCATTTTAAGTCCTAAAGACAGGTGGTGTGCCATTTTATTGACTAAAAACGGCATTGTTTGACTCATCATTTCATTTTATTGCAATCCACTGCTGGATATAGGCCTCTTTAATCTTGCGCCACTCAACTCGATTTTCGCCAACTCTCATCCAGTTGTTACCAGCCACTCTGCGAAGATCATCGCTCCACCGAGCCTGAGGGCGTCCCACCTTACGCTTGCCGATTCGCGGTCTTGTATGACTGAAGCTACTTAATTAGTCCGTTTAGTTGTCATTTTAATGAAGTTAGATTTAATGGAGAGTATTAGATGTTTAACATAACATCTCGCCTATAATCCCCGAAGGATATGGCAGAGGTGTAGCTTATTTACTTCCACATTTTGGCAGTTATGATACTACATGTTTATGTGAAGAAATATCAGCAAAATTATTACTTGATGTTCTTTAGGAGTGCCATCCATTACACAAGAACAAACAGTAATATCTCTAACGCTTTCTGTTAGTAACTGTTTACCTAGAAACATAAGTATTCATGAAACAAGGCAAGTGTATAAAACAAACTAGCTAAAACATACTGATATGCGGTAATCCTTAGAGCCTGCGCACACCACGTTTTTTAAACGCGCCGTCGACGCGCGTTTCGGGAACGCGCGTCGCCGGCGCGTTTTTATCCTGCAGAGCAGTTTGTTGTCGTTTGTATCGATACAAACGCGTGGCACCGGCGCGTCTGTATCGATACAAACGCGCGGTACCGGCGCGTAAATGTAAATAGCTTGTAAATGGGTGTACCCAAAAACGTCGGTAACTTTTCTTCTTCTTTTTTTTTTAATTAATAACAAAGCGCATGTAATCAATGCTGTCTCGACCGACGCCATCTTGCTACTGTTGACGAGGTTCTGCTTAAAAACGCAAAATGCCAGCGCGTTTGTATCGCTACACACGCGCGTTTGCATCGCGTCTGTATCGCTACACACGCGCGTCTGTATTTATACAGGTGTGCAAAGGTCTACAGGCTGCGTCTGACTTGCGTGCGTATTGCGTCTGTATCGCTACAAACGCGCGTCGACGGCGCGTTTAAAAAACGTGGTGTACATAGGCCCTTAACCGCTCAGTTTAAATCGACGGAACACAAATGTTTGCGGTGAAACTGATCAAGAAAGGTGTGCTGACAATTGACAGCGTGCAGTTACCATCGATGGCATGAAAGTGATATGTACACTTGTGTAACCATGTAGTATGGATGTGACAACGTCTGCTGCAGGAAAAGATTTCGGAAGACGTTGCGTTGGAAGGCCTCCTACTAGGTGGGCCAATGACCTGGTGAAGGTTGCTGGGGTCCGCTGGATGTGAGACGCACGGAACCGGTCAATAAGGCGACACTTGGGGGAGGCCTATGACCAGCAGTGGACGTCTTTTGGCTGAAATGAAATTTCGGATGAACGTAGATCTCTGTACGCTCAAACATTATTGTTTAAATTTAGTTTTTCAGTAAGTGAATTATTGTTAATTCTTGATGAGGAATAATATAGTTCTTAAACCATGAAATGAATTAATGATGATGAAATTCAGTTGAGGAAATTGAAATCTTACCACTACGGATTCTGCCTATTGAATTAGTGAGCGTATTGTATAACTATCACGTGCTTCGGTGTAGAAAAGCATCGTGAGAATACCAGCATACCTGAGAGAGATATTTGTCGACGACATGTAAAGCCAAGTCAGAGGCTCATGGATGATGGCTGCGGGTTGTTCGCAAGAGATACCGCGGCCTCGACATCAAGGGCTAAGCAAAGGAACATGGGTGGTTTTTAGTCAGTAGAAGTCTGACACTCCCTTTCACTCTGCTCAAGAGCGGGAGGGGTTATTTTGATGATTTTCCACCCGAAAAAAAAAAAAAAACGGTCAGGGATGGCATGAAACTCTGACACTGGTTAGGCACTTCGATCACTACATATTTTTAGTAGCAGGAGAAAAACTTCTATTAATCTCTATTAAACACTTCATAATAGCTTGCTTTATTAAGGAGCTCGTGGCTTAATAAGAACTGCCACTCGGGTCGATCTTTAGGTAAAGCTGTGCTTGCCTAGGTCGGTCTGTGGATGGGTGACCGCCCGACATACCGAGTTTCCTCCGTGCCTCGGAAAGCACGTTAAGCTGTCGGTCCCGGTTGCCATATATTAGAGCTTTGGCAGTCGTTACAGGTAGTCAGTGACCTGAAATTCTGACATCCAGTCTCACCAAAGAGTATCGTATTACCTAGTATTAACTGGGTTGTGGAGGTCAGACAGGCAGTCGCTCCATGTAAAATACTAGTACTCAGCTGCATCCGGTTAGACTGGAAGCCGACCCCAACATGGTTGGGAAAAGGCTAGGCAGATGATGAATAGCTTGCTTTAATCATACCCCGTGACAAACAACATTCTACCACACCATTCGGTTCGGAAATCGATTGGCTCGCATCGATTTTATTGCGGAAAATACTCAAACATGGATATTCGATGTGAAGATTAGAACTTGTTATTGGTTGTTTGTTCAATGTGTGGTTTTACCACCGATTTCGCTTTTACCGTGGTTTATACTTATACGTAACTTCCTATAAACAACTTAGTTTAAATGGATATTTTATAGTACATTATATTGTACGTACGGTTGCAGTGTCTAGAAAGTGTAATATAACATAACATCATGCCTGTAATCTGATAGGTTAGGCAGAGATGTACCTACCTGGAGATCAGTGGTGGCCCAGTGGTTGCGGCCCCGAGTTACGAACAATAAGTCGTGGGTTCGAACCCAGGCAGGCGCATTCCTTTGTGTAATTTATTTCATCACCACTGCTCTCGAAACGGTGAAGGAAAACATCGTGAGGAAACCGGCATGTCTTAGAACCAAAAAATCGAAGATATGTGACATCTGCCAACCCGCACTGGGCCCGCGTGGTGGATTATCGCCCATCCCTCTCCTAGAGAGGAGGCCTGAGTCCCTGCAGTGGGAACATTATAGGCGGATGATGATGATGATGTACTGGTACACCCACATTTCACAGTTTCCAGACTTCGTGGCTGGTATTGAGAAACCTCTAACGAGAAAATCCAATATTAATTTTGTCCGACCTTAGATTCGTATCCAGGACCTCATCGCTCGTCAGTCGGGCTTGCGATCTTCAAACCAACGAGACAGTTTCTCATTAATTCAACTATTATCCTCCCATTCAACAGACTCATTGAATCAATTTTCCGTCCCGTTGCCCATCACTACGATAACTGTGAACGTTATTACCGCTAATGCCGTGACACGTGACTATGAACGATTTCACAGCGATTTCATGCAACACTAGCTTATTACTGAACATTCCTAATATTGAGGTGGGTTGGATGCTTTACCATAGAAACTAGTAGCCACGTTGTTCTTGTGGTTGAAAGTGGAATTACTGAGCAAGAGGTCCGAGGATTGATTCATAGGTCGAATAAAATGTTTTCTACTGATACTTATTTAATTAGCTGGAGTCTGGATTAAAAAAAAAAAGAAAAATAGGTTTATTCACACAAAACACCTTTGTATAGAATGCTAAGAAAATTTCACACAGCTTAGGTACATTGATTTTTGTACAAAAGGTTGTGCAGATAGTAAAAAACCCTGCTTCCTAAACTAGGGGGACCCTGTGACTTAGGAGTCAGTGTTCTACTGTAACTTGGTGTACAAAAGAAACCTTTATTTGTGTGTGCTAATTAGCCTATAAAGACCTGTAATTAACATGAACATGAATGTGCCCGTATGTGTGTGTAATAGAGGGTGGCTGTGTGAGTGTGGTGTGTTGTGTTGTGTTGTGGTGTGTTGTGTCGTGTTGTGTTGTGTTGTGTGGCGTTTTGGTTAGGCATAAAGGCAAAAAGGACCTTTTTACATATCGTAACTTAAACATAACAGGCTACAGTACTCTCACAACGACACAACAGTACCACAGTAGCTGTTTTGGTTTTTTTCTGAAATTCAAAAGTGTCTGTAATGATCTAATTGAAATAAAGGATTTAAGTTTGAATATTGAAAATTCAACATTTTACACTTTTCATCATTTTTCTTGCTCGTTAACCAATAATCAATATACCCCACTGTGTAAACACCCTAACACGCGCATAAATACCACTCAATGCCACTCAAACGGTAGCATTTCAAAAACGTATTGATAGTTGAATCCACTTCATTGAATTCAAATCGTATGGTATGTAAATAACCGTATACGTCTGATACAAACCATTTAGTTACACCAATTGATTTGTCAATAGCAATTTGTGTAAGAAAACCGTATTTACGTAATAGGGAGTGGTAGTCTGTGGTAGCTATGTTGGAATAGCTGTATTCGGTATTTGAATTTTAACGGTTTTTATTACCGGTATTACGTGTAACATGAGATTGTTAGACATTTGTATGGAAAGTTGAAACTGTTGTTATAATGCTTTTATTTGTTTATTGGTGTTTTTGAAACATGATTATTGAATTCTGATCGTGTGAAACTGTATAGTGTATGAATTTATGCAAATCGTTTATTTAATTTCAATTCATTTGTTGGTTTAGTGGTCGCAAGCGCGACTGCTGAGCGTGAAGTCGTGCGTTCGATTCCCAGGTCGGGCAAAATGTATTAGGCTTCCCATCAGGAATTTTTCAGTAACAGTCACGGTGTCTGGAGTTGTGCCCAGTTTGTGGCAATCGACTTAAGGGTAAGCCGATATTACATGGAATTTAAACGTAACTGACGAATATGTCGGTGAACTTCTTAGGTTTCATCATACATAAATATGTATTGTTCAGACAAAAGACGTCCACTGCTGGACATATGCATCTTTCTTAAGTGTAAACCTACACTGCAAAAAAAAGACAGAATGTGTTCCTAAACAAAATTCCACACGAAGGATTTTTGTTCCACTTTATTTAAAAAATACGCCACCGCATACAAAACTTTAAAACACAGCTCCCTCTTTTAATTACCACTACTGTCGGGTAAACACTCATCATAGTAAATGAGGGCAACGTCCTTACAATGACACAGCACATATCATTTCGCTAACAATTGAAAAGGGTGGGGCAGAATGTTAAGTAGGAAGTTCGTTTTATATGTGGGTTTGTTTTCATTAATTTTAATTGATGTTTACGACACTAATTTATTGGGATAAGGGGGCGTGTAAGTGAAAGTTGTACTTTTATTGTAAAGGGTTTGAATTGTGTAAGTTTTGCAGTTGCATGTTTATGATTGTTAACGGTTTTAAGTACCTTGTTGTGTTTTCTGAGAATGTTCGTCTTAATTAATTGAAAAGGGAATCATTTATTTCTAAGGGGTTTAATTTAAATGGCCTTCCTAACTTCTGCCAATTTTTTTTTCAAACTTGCGGTGTCGTATTAAATAATTCATTTTGTAGGTTTATTTCAGCTTAACAAGTTTTAAATAATACAAGTATATAATAATAAGTAGTAAGTATAATAATAATTCGAGTTTGATTTGATGAGCCACGCATTAAACCTGTAACAATCGATTACTGGCATAAATAAAAACACTAAAGATAGCATCAGGGAATTGACTTGAACTTTGATAACTCATACCTCGAAAAGGTGACACTTTAGCAAAAAATGGAAAAATAAAAAAAAAATGGGAAAAAATGGTTTTAAAAACCTCATAGGTTGAATAGGGTAGGGTAGAATAGGTTTAATGAAAAAATATATATATTAGTTTCAGTTCCATGTATGGGGAGACGCCCCTTAATTTTTTTTTTATTTTGGTATAAAAATCGTAAAGCGGTTCACAGAATACATCTACCCACCAAGTTTCAACTGTGTCGTCTTAATAGTTTCCGAATAAAGAGGCTGTGACATACGGACGGACAGACAGACAGACGGACAGACAGACATGACGAATCTAAAAGGGTATCGTTTTTTGCTATTCGGCTACGGAACCTTAAAAAGAATTAAATACCTGTATGTTTCATCCAGAACCTCCTCAGAGCTACAAAACATGAACTTAGTAAGTAATGCAGGGCTATACAACAAAAGTGTTCATTCACTTGTGATATGTAGCTGAGCGGAACGTTCGCTTATAAATAGATGATATCACTACTTACACGCGAACACCATGTACGGAGGGATGGGACATATCAATGAGATATCGATAAAAGTTCAATCGGAATTAACCAACTTTTTTTGCGTGAATGTGAGGCTGTCATAGCATTCACAGCCTAAACTCACTCACTGTTGGGTGTAGCCCTCTCTTTTTATTAAGCTTCTCCTTTTGAGGCCGTCAAACATAAAGAGTGTTTAAAGTACCTATATAGATGAAAAAATCGAAATATCTTTGTACCAGTATTTTACATGGAATGACCTTCACAAATAATGGTAATGGGTACACCTTGATAAGACTGACTGTCAGACTTTCAGACCACCTGTATCGACTGTCAATAATCTACATAATTATGACATTACAGTGTGAAAGACTATAATTATGTTTACAATTTAGACTATCGCGATCCGATATATTATGTGTATTAAGAACTATATATTTAATAAAAAGAGTCTAATGTAGGGTCAGGTATTGTAGGCTTTATAGTTCTGGACATTACTATACTAAATTAATTTTATTAAACTAAGTACTATTGTTTAAACGAAAATATTTATCCTAATTAGTAGCATACATTGTAAATTCACATGTCATGTCATATCTTTAGGTATTCAATAAAAACAAGTTCAACGCAAAAATCTATCGATATAACTCCAATTACTTTTCCCATCACTATCAAGAACCCCCTTGATCCGCACAGTGGGAACGTCTACCGACCCGTCTATAAATAAAATAATCGAACGCAAGATAAAACTGTGAAATAATTATTGCTCGCGATCGCATAATGGTCACGAATCTTTGAAATATGCTGGTTGCTTTCAAAGTATGGACTAATGTGAGGATATGCTATATTTTTATGGTTTATTTTGAAGTAAAGACAATTGGAAAAAAATCGAAAACCAAAATACAAAACCGCCTAATGTGGAGAGATTTGGAAGAGACCTTCGTTCAGGAAGAGATCAGCATTATGTGGTTAAAGGTTGAAGAAGAGAGAAGAAAGAAAGACAATCGCATGTGTCTCTTGGAGAAATAATATGTTGATCTGACTAAGCACGGTAATTTTTCAATATTATAATAAAATCCTTCTTTGATAGTAACAATGTGGGAAGGTGCTGGTCAATTGATATTTTATTATTTCTTTTTAGATTCTAGAACAGCTGCTGACCAGCTTAATTTATTTATTTCACACTTAAATCATAGACACCTTATGCTATAGATGATACTTTTAGCACTGAAAGTCTTACCACTTTCTGGAATTTTTCATTCAAGATTTTTACAACAAAAAAAAAAAGACGTGTGGCACTCGGAGACTGCCGCGGTAAAGCTATTGCATAGCATTTTTTTGTTAGTTAATTTTATAAGCGTAAGATAAGATACTATTAATAGAAATTATCAATAAATTACATTATTTGAGCTAACATATTAATAAAAATTAATTAAATTATATAAATCAAATGTAACCTTCGTAGTTCTAACCACTAAGAAAAACTATGACACAAATTAAAAGAAAAAGTAAATGACATCTTGACAACTGACGTAATGTCAGATGAAAATTAAACATTGAAAAATTATAAGATTTAATATTTTATAAAAGATGAGGATGATTAGTAAAAGTGTAAGTAGGTATAAATACTATATTTCCCCAACATTTTGGTTATCTTTATAACAGTATTATATATAAATTAACAAAACAAAAAATAATACTGCATTTATTATTATAATAATAAAATGAATGTATATAGAGTACTAACTCATTTTCTTTCACTATTTTTTCGTGACTTTCTTCATTAATAAATGCACTTTGTTTATTCATATTTAAAGCACTTTGTACACAAATTATACGAGTACAGATATTCACTGTTGTACATAGATGATAAATACCTATACACCTATATACTTTCTCACAAACAGCTGATTACGGTAGTTTTCCAATACAACCAATGCCACCTAAAGGCGGGTTGCTGAACTAAAGAGACAAGCGTGATATTTCAAAAAGTCATTGTCAAGTGTCAATTTGTTAGGTTTTTATTTTCGTTACGGAATTTCTGGATTCGGTCCCCACGCTCAAGGCCCGCGATAGAAGCTATGCAATAGCTTAATAAAATTATGACAAAACCCGTTGCTAAATAAAATGCAACAGTTGTGTGAACAAAATAGTGCTGAAGTAGGTAGTTTTTATAATTAAATTACAGAGTTGTATTAATTTTTCAAGGGAACAAATTGCTCACTTTGTAGAAAAAGAAACAGAGATCGTAATCCGGCCTCTAAAGTAGATCCGACTGTGGCTTAGATTAATTAAGGGCAAAATAAAAAGATGGTCTAGGTACAAGGGAATTAAGTTTTGTAGTCTTGAAGTATTTAATTGTAGTCTTACATTTACTAAAAGGATGTTTTTAAAAGTTTTCTTAGATAATGTTTTTAAGAAAAGAAAGATGAAATACAAAAATTTGGATAAAAATGAGCATAGAGTTAAAAAGCAAGTGGTCTTTAAATGGTTCCTACCATTCTTTACCTATTTAAATATATTGGCCGACTCCAAGAGCTGGTTTTGCCATCCAATGATTGCCATTCCAGCTCCTACTCAGTTCGGCAACATTTTTGATCACATACCCCATACAGGAATTCCCCTTTCAAAAAACCTACTAATAATAATATGCAAACAAACCAAATATTTTCATTTGAATACAAATTCTACAAATTCAAATTTGAAATCACAATACTGTTTCAATGCATTTAAATTGATATGAACATACCAATTTCAAGCCAAACATCAATAACTAAAATCATTTATTTTGGCTTAATAGGTACTCGTATGAGACAAAACTACCCAATAATGATAATTTAAAATATTATTTAATAGTGCATGCACTGAAATGCACTCGTCAATACGATCGCAAATGTATTAGGAATTTTATTAATGAACTAGCGGACGTCACGCGGTTTCACCCGCGTAGTTCCCGTTCCCGTGGGAATACAGGGATAAAAAGTAGCATAATATGTCACTCAGGGATAGTGTAGCTTCGATCGAATCGAATCGATCCAGTAGTTTCGGAGCCTATTCATTACAAACAAACAAATCTTTCCTCTTTATAATAATTAGTGTAGAAGTAGTACATTGAAAGTAAAAGTGGTTCTTTGACTGTTACTGATTGATTTATTATACAATCTGCATTAGATAACATGACAATTTCCATACAATCCATTTCATCATCATTATATCAGCCCGTACCCATCGGACTATGACAGAAGAAGGAACAGAGAGTGCACCTGTGCCTGCGCACACACTTTTGCACTAAAATACCTTCCACACCGATGGCTAATTCACTGAGATTGGCCACCGTGACCGAAAACGGTCAGAAGGACTATAATTATTATCAGCCCAGAATTACTGCTGGATGGTTTCCCCTTTTCTGCTGCCACACTTTCCAGTTCCGTTCGTCCCTTATTAGCCCAACTAGCCAACACTCGCCACCTTGGCCATCACTCGATCAAAGCCTTGCTCCATCGGCCATCTCCGCGTCTAGCCAGATGTGGCTATCATAGTATCCATCGATTAACTGTCAAATGGTTATGGTTTGGTACAAAATGGAACCATTTGACAGTTAATCGATGGCCTCTATGATAGCCACTGACATTTAAAAAGGTGCGCAATAGCCCTGCTGGTCCATTTTAAGGCGTAATGCTTGATCCTCGAAATCGTAGACTTTTGTCCGATGGCGGATTTCGGTGTTACGCACTCGATCTAAAAGGATAATCCCGAGTATGGCTCGCTTCATGGCCCAAACTTTTCACTATAGACAAAAATGAATAAAGCTCAAAATAAAATCTACTTCCATACACATGACGGATGTTCATATCACATTGACAGTTCAGTTATTGTTGTAACATGTCTTTCTGCATGAAATAACTATTTGTCTATGGAGTCATTATGGCCGGTCATGTGTGAACTCCAATCTATGGTAAAATATTTGTCAATGGAAAGTTACAAACAGAAATACGTTTAGGTATCCTCACGTTAAATATTTATGAGCATTGTAAAATGAATTAATAACATCATCATGCTTGTAAGCCCAGTAGGTTTAGGCAGAGGTATACCCTGTCTGAAATGGCCACTTTAGCAGAATGGACCTTTCAGAAGAGTAACTGCGTCAGTGACCATTTTACAAATATTAACGCAAATCATATTATTTTCCTATTATGATCTATTTTCCTAAATGGTCACAGATGCAGTTACTATTATGACAAGTCCATTTTACGCTTTTTAACGCAATTCATTATCGTGTTAAAATGCTAAAGTGGCCATTTTAGACCCCCTGTTGGTTATGTATAAGTTTTGTGTGTTGTTTAATAACGGGCAAGCTACTAAGAAATTCCTCTTAGAAATGGACCCACTAACAATTTGCCCGAACCGCTCAGCACTCGCATTTGCAACCAATAGACCAAAGAAGCAGTCAGAACAAATAATATCAATAAAAACGTTTCCTCCTGTCCGGTTTTTTTCTTTACACCAACAGTAACTTAAGTAAGTAGGGTCGGCGCGTTTGTGTTCCACGCGCGCCTCACAGAGATGTCAGCAACATGGAAGGGGCCCGCAAGGGCCGACGCCCGTCTGGGCTGCGGGTTGTTTGCAAGAGATACCGCGTCCTCCACATAAAGGGCTAAATAGGAACATGGGTGGTTTTTAATCAGTAGAAGTCTGACACTCCCTTCTGGTCTGCCCAAGAGCGGGAGGGGTTATTTGATGATTTCCCACCCCCCAAAAAAATAAATAATAAAGGGTGTGAGTTTTTTAAATATTTTTAATGCGTTGTATGTTTATTCTCCTTTTGTAGGCACGTCATGAATCTGCGACAAATGAACATTTTTCTTTCTTTCCTTCTTGTGAACTTTCACCTCTAAACCCTACTAATAACTATGCCTTCTGGCTCCATCTCATTCTTACATAACACCGAAAACAATGGACCGTGTGTGAACATATTTTCTAAGATCAAATTAAATTAACTCCCTGATAACACCATTGATAACACACCTATGTTCTTTCTTATCAGTTCACGGATAAATGTGATCATTAAGACGATACTATTGTTTTATATGTTCAAGCATTGTTCTCTTTGGATGTAGACAGAGATAGCTACATGAATCACTATGAAAGTTTTATCGTGTTGGTGTTTTTTTTCTGAGAAAAGTTGGGAAATTATTTTGAGGTGTTGAAATTGAACGTTTCTGTGGGTTGGAACCTAATAAGAGACTTCTGCCGCACTCAAAGTGCTTTAACGATTACTTAAGCGATCCTTTAGTAACGGTTTCAAAATATTCACTCTCAGAGTGAGTTAGTGATTCATTAGTAGGCCTAAGGAACCGCTAACTTTAAGTAACGCTCTTCCCGTACTTAGTACAATATTGTGGTATGGAAGTTAAGTTAGAAGCTAAACGAGGTGATAGTAGATGCAAAAGAGATAATAAGAGATTTCCACAGGAACGATTTTCAAAGAATGAAGTTGTAATTTTCATAGACTTTTCTTATTATTTTTATCTAAGGTGACTGAAAACTAGTATGATAATCGGTTGTCAAGGTATGGGAAAATGTCGAAAGAAAAGTTTTTAGTATGAACGTACAGGGGTATAAGAATAGAGAAGACAAAAAAAACTGTGGATGGACTGTGTAAAGAATTATATGCCAAGAAAGGAGGTTTATAATGAGATGATGAGTAATAAAGAAGTATGGAAGTAGAAGACATGCTGTGCCGACCCCAAATGCATTGGGATACTCGGTCTTTGATTATACATAATTGTTGTAACAACACAATTTGAAATGATCACTTTAAAAACAAACTTTCCATAACATTATTACAGTAATTTTAAACGTATTATACTTGTAACAGAGCGTGATCCGAAACAATCAATTTGATACATACTTGTAATAAAAAGCCCATCTAATGCGATTCTAAGCAGAAATATATTTAACTCATCAACATAATTGATTCTCTTATACATCAATATGAATAATGAATCAATCAAAATATCGTTTTGTTTGGTGGTACAAGTTGTAAGCTTACAACCTTTGTTTCAGCTTTGTCGGTACTTAGACGTGCCTTTTCTAAATCTGTTTGTAGGTTTTTTTCCTTTTATCTAGGGTTGTCGCATTTTTTGTTTGGTTTATGTCATTCGCGATGAACCACTGTGAAATCTGAGCCTTGTACGTTTCCCAAGACTAGGTATTATGGTCAAACGATGACAAAATCCCGAATATTGCACCGGACATTTTCCGTTACTGCTTTTTTTTTTAAAGTTAAAGCACTGCTTGCTGTTAGCGTACTGACGTATATTCATAAAATAACATGGCGGGTATGCGCCGCACGCACACATATATAACAGTACCTTGTATTATTTTATCGTTTTCTATACTGATCGCTCATCGCTTACATCTTACATCATCAAAATATTTGCATATATCAATGACGTATCTACAATGGACTACTTTCCGGCTGTAGTATTACTTTGGCATCACTTGGGGACTATCAATTTTCTTAATTGAATACGTCTTCTTAGTAAAATGTATCTGTATCATCTATTGTTTTGATTGGCAGAGGGAAATCTTCATAATTATTGATTGAGTACTTTTTTTTCTAGCCTCCTCTATCACACTCAGGGCAAAACCCTCCACCCCCACCCCAACCTCCTTCTTGCATTTCTCGCAAACCCTCCGTCGCGTCCTCTTCCAGTTTTGTCGAAACTTGTCTATTTCATCTCCTTCGCGGCCTGCTGCGACCACGTCTCACTGTGTCAGGGCATCTGCTTCTTGCTATTTTGGGCCACGGCATGCAGCAGACAATGACATGTCCTGCCCAGTCCCATTTGAGTTTGGCAGCCTTTTCAGCCACGTCAGCTATTTTTGTTTTGGAGCGCAGTATTACCGGTGCTCTAATAGGAATAGCTTTGGTGCTCTAAGCGTAAGTGCTCTAAAAGTCGGTGCTTAGATTGGAATACCGCTATATTTCAAATATGATTGGGTATGAGTCGTAGGAATTATTTTATTTGTCGACATAACTAATTTTCTTTTTCTTTTCGTTACAGGTATGGAACAAAAGTCTACACTGGGAAACTCTTGGCTGCTCCACATTCACCAATTCATCGGAATCTTCTACTAGGTCATTTTTTATAATAATTTCATTATATTCGCTTTTCTCACTCTGAACTATGTAGTAACGAAAGTTATTTTGTTTAGAATAAGAATTAGGGTTAAAAAAAATTAAACTATTTAAATTGGTAACAAAATCCGATTCGAAAAGGAAATTATTTTTATAATAATTTCAGGCTAATGAAGGTCGCGGGAAATGGCTTAGCTAGCATACTCAAAACACTATAATGTTTTCTCCTGTGTCATGTTGATGATTGCTCGTGGAATGAGGACTCCAGACAATAAATAAATGCTACGTATAATTTTTACCTATCTACGAAAAATTCTCCATATTATACGAAAAACTGTCTCTCAAAGGAACGATTTTGAGCGACTTCATCAAAAGTTAGACGATGTTAAGCGGTTCATTTATTCACAAATTCACTTACCCGGCAATGAAGCGAGGAAATGACAGAGTTTGTTAGGTTGTAACTTGTAAAGAGGGGGCCACACTGCCGGCGTTCAGACGGGAACCATTCGGTAATTACGTGCGGCGGTTACTGGACAGTGCATAATTAGGGCTGTTGAATGTTTTAAAAGTACTTTTAGTTGAACGAAATAAATTTTTGTTTTTGCACAGACTTAACATATTTTACAAGATTAATTGAAATAAGAAGGAGACAAAACTGACTGCCTCGTTGGTCTAAGTGGTCGCAAGCGCGACTGCTGAGCATTTGGATTGTTTGGATTTGTGCTCGGTTGATGGCAATAGGCTCGTCCCCTATTATGGACGTTACTTAAGACTTACTCACAAGGAAATGACAGAGTTTGTTAGGTTGTAACTTGTAAAGAGGGGGCCACACTGCCGGCGTTCAGACGGGAACCATTCGGTAATTACGCGAGGCGGTTACTGGACAGTGCATAAGTTTGGTTTGTTGAATATTTTAGTTGTAGGAAAGGACATATATTTCTTTAGCACAGATTGAAAAAACAGGAATGCGGGTTTAATGGGTGTGTCAAACTAATTATTTTTTTAAGCTCCCAAACAGAATTTAATAATAAACAGTTATTATAGACAATAAGCAAAAACCCTTATAATAAATCTTTTGCGTTACTCGATTTTCTTGGCGTAACTATTGCATGCTTTCATTCAAGCAAATCTCTACCATTACTGCAACTAATACGACTGTCCTATTTTTTATTAATTATTATCGATGCATGCCAGCAAGAATCATTGTTACATAAGTGAACGTTTTACAGAAGGTAATTCCTGAAAAATAAGTAAAATAAGTTAAACACAATTTAAAAAACTCTGTACCTACACCTTTTTTGGCCACACAACCCTAAATCCTTGCTAAACCAACAAATTGTCCAACCATAGCCCGAACTGTCAGTAAGGCGTGTAATTACTAACCGATGGTTGCTCACGAACAATAGCCCGCAGTAATTGTAACCCGTGTGCACCCAGCCCTACTCGCTTTGTTTGGACGACTTTAAGCGGAGCCTAATTCTGTTTGAGGACTCGGGAGTAAGGACTAATTGTTGTTAATTTGAGCTGTTTTGTAATGTAGCAATAGTGTGGGAAAGTAGGTAGGACTCAACAGGTTGCGAGTTTTATGCCAGACAGGACGATCTAGATATTGTAATTTTGTGTATCTTGTTATAATATAAACCAATATTCTATGATATTATCATAGAATATTGGTTTTAAAACAGATTAAGAAATTGTGTTCTTCTCTTTCAAAACAACACTTATCTTCGATTAAATATAGCATCACGTCTTGTAATCTCTACACGGTTAAGCAGAAGTAAAGGTTTCAACTTTTGCGTTGAGTTTCATGGTCAAATTCCACTTCAAGAATGATGATAAGTAACAGATTTATCACTGTGCAGTATGTGATTGTCTTTCTAAATGATCACTCCTACACACAAATACGGCTGCGAGAAAAGAAAAACCACTGCCCCGGAAACAAACGGCTTATAAGGAACAGGTGTGGGATTTAGTCAGTAGAAGTCTGACACTCCGTTCCGCTCCGCTCCACCGATTCATTTAAAGATTGCCAACCGCAAAAAAAAAATTGCAATGACCTTATTACCCAATACATGCATCATAGTTCTTACTACAAAACTCTTCCCACGCATGAACTGATAAAGCCCCAACTACGAAATGTCAACGAATCAATAATGTGTCCCGTTACCTGCGCGCACGCATTCTCATTGCAATTCAAATCGTGCGCAGGCGACGCGACGTGCGGGTGACGGTCTGTTTTGGGTACCTGTGTATTTAGTGGAGTTCAAAGGGTACTTGTGAGTGACCCTTTTTGAATTAAACGCATGAATATTTTAGAAGGTGTCTGGTAGACGGCAGTTGGTTGTTAGCCCTTTCTATATGTATGAAAGTCCATATGGATTTCCTCCGGTTCGATCCGGTTAGACTGGAAACCAACCGGCATAAGATGATGATATATTTTCAATGTTCTCGTGGAGCTCGTGGCTTAATAAGAACTGCCAATCGGGTCGATCTTTAGGTAAAGCTGTGCTTGCCTAGATCGGTCTGTGGATGGGTGACCGCCCGACATACCGAGTTTCCTCCGTGCCTCGGAAAGCACGTTAAGCTGTTGGTCCCGGCTGCCATATATAGATCTTTGGCAGTCGTTACAGGTAGTCAGTGACCTGAAATTCTGACATCCAGTCTTACCAAAGAGTATCTTATTACCTAGTATTAACTGGGTTGTGGAGGTCAAATAGGCAGTCGCTCCATGTAAAATACTGGTACTCAGCTCCATCCGGTTAGACTGGAAGCCGACCCCAACATAGTTGGGAAAAGGCTAGGCAGATGATGATATTTTCAATGTTCTCAGTTCTCCCACGTCCTTAAACTCTCACGGAAGAAACCTGGTATGTAACGGGTGGTCACCCATCCAAAGATTAACCTACGTTAACGCAGCTTGACTTGTAGATTGATCTGAGCGGCTATTATTATTTAGCCTAATAATCACGAAGTGGTGGTAATAGCTTTACGAAAATGGTTTTTATTGCGTACTGACTGCTTTTAGACCACTTTAGCGCACTACAGCGGAATTAGCGGTTTGTGCTTGTGCCATATAGTGACATATGGCACAAGCACAAACCGCTAATTCCACTTTACTATCAGTTATTTTCTGTCTCCTATCGATAAAAAAACAAATGACGGTAAAACAAAATAATGTAGAACATTCTAAAGCCGGCTGAAACAAAAGATACCTTGACTAATTCCATAGACTATAACTCGAATAGATGTCTTAAAATAATATTTTAAACAGTATTCATTCGGATTCCAAACACGCACTCATTTCAAATTCTATTGTTTTCATTCTCGATGGTTCTTTTACGGCCAGTAATAACTTGAAATATTCTTTGGTTTGGTGTTAATAATTGCTGGTACTAGGTATTTTCAATAATATTCTATAGGTCAGTTATAAAATACAATAAAATCTTCATTTTATTATGTTTATGTGAGATGATGTATTGTGTTATGAAGAAAGATTGGATATCCCGTTAGTGTCCCACTGCATATTATTATTACATACTTATGTCTCTAAAAAATAAAGTTCATTATGACGATTTTAGAAATAATCGACAATTGTTTTTTTTATATTACTATAAAAAAACGGTTTTCGGTATTATAGCTGTAGTGTATATCTATTTAATAGATATGTAAACACTGTCTCACAACCACAAATGGTCAGGGGAGCTGTCACTAATGACATCTGTCAGTTACATGATGGCGGGAAGTTGGAAGTGAAGTGATCCTGGACTAAGGCTTGGTGGTCTGGTGTGAGCCTGTGATACTTGGTTAATTGTAAAATCAACCGTTTAGGTCTGCTATAGTGGATACTACAATAGCAAAATGGTGATTTATGTAACTCCAAGATTTTCCTGACAAGCGTTTTCGTTTAACTTTTTTTGCTGCCCCGAAGAATAGGCTGTTGTGCCATGTTAGTTTCGAATTTACAATATTCGTATGTATATCTGTAAACGGTTTTAAAAAAGGTAAATTATTTTTGAGTTTTTCCATCAGGACTTTCTCAGCAGCTCGGAGCTGCCACTCGGGTCGATCTTTAAGTAAAGCTGTGCTTGCCTAGGTCGGTCTGTGGATGGGTGACCGCCCGACATACCGAGTTTCCTCCGTGCCTCGCTCCGTGGCCGCCATATGTACATCTTTGGCAGTCGTTACAGGTAGTCAGTGACCTGAAATTCTGACATTCAGTCTTACCAAAGAGTATCGTATTACCTAATATTAACTGGGTTGTGGAGGTCAGATAGGCAGTCGCTCCATGTGAAATACTGGTATTCAGCTGCATCCGGTTAGACTAGAAGCCGACCCCAACATAGTTGGGAAAAGGCTAGGCAGATGATGATGACTTTCTCAGTAACAGCCACGGAGTCTTGATATGTGCCCGATCGATAGCAATAGGCTCCTCTCCTATTACGTGGAACTTAAATATGACTGACAAAATGTGGTTGTTATATTAGGTACACCTGCTTAACCTTTCGCGGATTACAGGCGTGTGGTGTTATGGTATTTTTTAAAAAGCAAAAATAATGTATGACACCCATTTTCATCCAAACAAAAGTACAATTTCAGTACATTTTCTTCGTTTAAACCTCTAATCACATTACTTACCCATCCTCTTACATTCCCTCGGACTTCCGTACAAGAACACCTGACAGTCTGTCTGTATGTCCGCCCATACATACATACATCGTTACGTCTGTCCATCCATCCGTTTCCTAGTGGGTTCATGTGTAATGCATACGGTGTGTCTGTACTTGAATGCACCCGATGTTTCCAAGTTCCTGGCTTTCTGACTCGGATGGTAACAATTTTGTATAGATAGGTATGAACACACATGTGAGAGTTCATTCTATTTTTTCTTGAGAAAGGAAGGATGTTCAAATCCCGTCGGGGCTGCGGGTTGTTTGAAAGACATACCGCGGCCTCGGCACAAGGGCTAAGAAGGAGCATGGGTGGTTTTTAGTCAGTAGAAGTCTGACACTCCGTTTCGCTCTGCCCACGAGCGGGAGGGGTTTTTTGATGATTTCCAATCCCCAAACAGGCGTGATGTTATATGTTATGTATTTTATATTCTTACTATATTGTTATTACAAAAACATCCCACTTTCTCTTAACGCCAGGCCATTATAAACCCTAAATACACAGTGTAGTCAAATCGTGGAACAACACAGTTTGCCCTTACCCCGCCCTTTTTGCGTAACGCTGACGTCACAAAAACCGATGCGTTCCAACAACGCAATTAATGTTTTTTTACACAAACGATCTTTATTCCGAGCACATTTTAAGCGGGATTTGTTGCGTCATAAATATGCATGACTTTGGAATTGCGACCCGTTTGATGGTACGTTTAATTTGGGGAGGAATATACCTGTATTATTTTTGTATATCACATTGTTATGACCTCGTTGTAAGCCTGTGTCAGTTGTTCCACACATTTGGGTCGAATATTTTTTTAAATTTTGGGTTGAGCTTAACCTTAATCTCTCTGTCTTAAATCCTTTTCTGTCACTCAGACCTGTTACTTCCTAGAGCGAGAAAGAAACGACTACACTTTTGAAATGATACAACCTGTATTATGTATACCATCCCTCATATTAGAATACAGTAAGAACCTTCTTAGCATATTGATGACAACCTAAACAATGTCAGTCGACAATTCGGCGACGAGTTTTGCATTTCAGTAGCGTCCATCTGCTCCTGTTATATGGAAGCTACAGGACCAGAAGGACATGATATTAAAGGTTCCATGTAAGGAATAAATCATCATCATCACCCTGAATTCAACCACAACTGGGTCTTTTTTCTTGTGGCATTCTCCACGGTGCTGCGTCAGCCTCTTCCATCAATGTTGCCGCCGGACGACAAACATTTATTTTGCCAGTTCTTTAACGCCATTCGGTGACGGCCCTAGTCTATCATAACTGCACCTTGCTAGGTGAAAATAAGGTTTAATCTTGAAGAGTGCAGGAACCTTCAAATTCATTGCAAGTAACAGCAAAGTTATAACGGCTCATACAAACTCTAAACAATTTTTTCACACGAAACAGTTCTCACTAAATCCATTTTTGGCAGACCATCATTTCGCATTATAAGTTCCCATTCACCGTTATAAATTTAGTTTAGGGTTCTTGTCTATAAATTTAGCTGTTACAAAATTGACTCCATAAAGGAACATGGTATCGTGACCCTTTGAATAGGACGCCCACGGAGCATTGTGTTGCACTGTACCAAGTACTGTGGTACAAGATTCGGTTGTCGAATTAACTCATAAATATTGTAACCTCTTAGACTTGTGCTGGAACGAAAGCTGTGTTTTAGACTTGGTCGTAGGAGAATTGAATAAGATGTTTCTCAAGAAATTATTGGTTGTTAGTTGGATGTTTTGGTGGAGTTACCAGATTTCTGTGAGGATTGTTTTGTAGTTTCTATTTGACTGGCTCGACGGTTTAGTGGTTGTAAATGTGACTGCTGAGAATGAGGTCTTCGGTTTAATTACCGGGTCGGGCAAAGTGTTATTGGGTTTTTCTATCATGATTTTCTGAGTAGTAGTCACTGTGTCTGGATTTGTGACTAGTTACAGGCTATAGCGTCTTTTATCACTATTAACTTACACAGTTATTCAAAATTCGCTTCCTCTGTTAAAAACAAGAAGTCAAAATATCACTAGAAAATAATATTAAAGAATAAACGTTTTAAGAGTTCACAGTTAAATGGCCTAGTAGCAAAGAATTTTCTGACCACAATACAAGGTTCATCAACAGAGAGGACACTTTTAATCCCTCATTCGCATCCCCTAATCCCAAAAAATCCTACCGGACAGGAAAAATAAAGGATTCCATGTGGTTACCCGGTCATTTGAAGCCTTAGCTAATTACCCCCAGTCTCCGGTAATCCGTGACACATGACATCCATAGCCCGTCTCTACTAACATTATGAAGAGCTAAAGTTTGTATGTTTGTAAGTGTGGATGTAGATAAGGTGATCTTCGGCACTGCTGAACTGATTTCAAAAATTCTTTCTCTAATGAGAAGTTATATTGTTTCGAATAGGCTCCAGAATGTTACAAAAAGGGTGTAGTCTTAAGGCAGAGGGAGTAAATGAAAGAACTAAAAAAATTTTTTGGACTCACAAGACAAGCATTAAAAAAATAAAACGAAACTAAAATTCAAAAATCCAGAGTAACAAAAAAAAATACACACCACGAGCAATACGGCTATGCAAACTAGTATACGCTGATCTCTAATTGTACGGGAAGATCATACAAAGCGAAGTCAGGTTATACTCGATATATGTATAGCTTGAATTATCGCGGTGTCGCGATATTTAAAAAAATCAGAGTGTGCTAGAAGATGATCAATCTGAACAACATGGAGTTGACTGACTAAAAAAAATATGATTCTAATTAGTCCGTCTGTTAGATTATCGAAAAATATTGAATACGTATTTTTTGTTTTATCAAATCAATGAAAATTGACGAAGATAAAACGCCTCAAAGATTTGAGTGGGGGGTTGTGACGTCACTCAACCGTAAAAAATGTCATACTAATGTCTTAGAATATGACGTCACACGAATTTTCAAAGCACTGTACCGTCTTCATTGTTTGTTTACGAGAAAAATTAAAAAATACGTGTCTAATATTTTTTGGAAATCTGACGGACTAATTAGATTTTTTTTGTTAACTACCCTATTACCCTGAAACCTACATCATACCCTCAAAGTAAGAGGACAGAACTTCCCCAATGTTCCCACGGAACATTTTTGAACATAACTCGAGTAAAACCGCGGGCAATAGCTAGTTTGGCTATCAAGCCTGGCCTTTATGGCCTGGCCTGGCCACAAAGGAGGCCTGAGTCAGCATTTACACCGTTGAATGTAAATAAGTATAATGATTGATGTCGGCTACAATTTCCGTCCGAACGTAATTACTCATTGTAATACTTCCGTTTGACAATGGACAGGTGTGTCTGGGTGACCTTTGATGGGTTTACGGTTGATCTGGTAAGGGTTGGATAGTGTTTTTGGTGGTGGTAGACCTTTTTTGTTAAAATAATAAATGCAAGGAATTAATAAAGGGTCGATTGTTTCGTTGGTCTAATGGTTTGCAAGCACTACAGACTGCTAATGCTGAGAATGAGTCTGTTTTTTTTGGCGGGTGGAAAATCATCAAATAACCCCTCCCGCTTTTGGGCAGAGCGAAAGGGAGTGTCAGACTTCTACTGACTAAAAACCACCCATGTTCCTTCTTAGCCCTTCATGTCGAGGCCGCGGTATCTCTTGCGAACAACCCGTAGCCCCGACGGGGAGTATGAGGTCTTGGGTATGATTCTGAGGTTAGAAAAAGTTAAGCTAAACAGACGCCAGCCAAGACCACAGTCTGTCAAATTTCTTTAACATATTTTCAACGTAATCGCTTAAGAATTAGGTTGAAGATTGATTGGGACAATTTGACAGTTTCGGGTGGTTTGATGTACGTGGGAAGCTGGTGCCTGCACTGGAAATTTATTTGTGGCAGACTGGTATTTGGGTTTGTGGCCGTCTGATAGAAATACGCCCACTATTACAATGGACTCACACATGACTACCTAGTCTAATGAAGGTAACAAAATGATTACAGGTAAAACTATTTATTTTGTTATTATATTTAAAAAACTATAAAGACACGCTTTTAAACTGTGAAAACTAATGGTATATTCTTTAACAAAAAATAAACATTATTTTCAGTGTAACAATTGGTAAAGTTAGCGGACAACTTGAAGCTAATCCAACTTCATGATTAGAAATAAAACCATAAGTCATGGTTGTTCTCCTCAAAGTACATACACTATTCAATGTCACACATTGCAGTCAGGTCAGAGGTCGTAACGGTGTATAAGAGACAAGTGACAAGTTGACAAGTTGTGGTGCCCATCATTTATGGGAACAACAATGCCCCATTGCTTGGACGACAATGGGCCAACGTGTACGGTATGGTGATCGATAGGCTGGTCTATGGATTGTGCAAGTGGAAACTTCACGCCTAATTTCTCTGATGAGTTAGGTAGGAGTGTAACTGTAGAATACAATACAATAGCCCATGTGTGGCTAGCCATTAACTGGACTGAACTCTGGAGTTTGAGTAATTCTTAATGGAATATCGCAATCACACTTGGCCTGACCAGGATATTGAACCAAAGGCCTCAATTTTAGTTAAAAATGAACCAGCTAGTTCATTGGGTACCTATGTAAATTTATTTCTTATTTCAATTCAGGGTTGCAAGGACACCGATGCTAAAACAGTTACCATGTGTTTAGTACATCATGCTGAGAACAACAACAACACACAATCAGTTTAATGCAGGCTTGTGGGAAACAGCTCTATTATTTTTTATTTATTTTCATTTCATTGTCAGCGAGCAATGGAGCGTAGTATCCTTGGAGTCAAGCTTACTGACCGAATAAAAAACTCGATACTACGTTCCAAAACTCAAATTGCCGACGTAGGTCACACAGCTGCCAAGCTTAAATGGAACTGGGCTGGCCACATCTGCCGCATGCCGGAGGAGCTATGGGCTAAAGTAACCACACAATGGGTCCCAAACAGCAGTAAACGACAGCGCGGCAGGCCCAGAAGAAGATGGCGGGACGAACTCGACTTTTTTCGCAGAGATTGGCATTTAAGAGCATTGGATAGGGTTAAGTGGAAAGAGGGAAGGGAGGCCTTTGCCCTGCAGTGGGACATAAATGGCTAGTTTGATTTGATTTAATTTATATAAATAACCGGGAAAAATCTTCATTTGTGGGGGGGATGTACTGAATAGGTTGAAACGTATTTAAGCAATGCTAGAAGCATTGCTTATATATTTTCTATCATCATTATACTATCTACCAAATATTCTATCCATTCTTCATTCTTAGTCTTACTTTTAAGTCAAGTGATTTCAAGCACTGCTTATTTTATTTTATATACTCGTACTTACTTAGTATTGAAGCTGTCTTGGCTTGCGTGCGTTTTTTCACGGGTGAACACTGAAAACCAGCGCTGTGCTGTGGGTGCCTACAGCACAGCATCATGCTGAGTGGCAACCTACTTGTCGCAGTCACGACGTGTAACTATCTTTATATTATCCCTGCTTGTTGTATTTTTTAATATCTGTTATGCGTTGTATGTGTATTTTTTTTTGTATGTCTCTTTGTATGATCGTTATGTTTCTGCGACAAATAAATATTTTTTCTTTCTTTCATTCACAAAGGATTATCCATCTGAGTTTTAAATTATTTTATTCGTTAAAATAATTTAACGTCATAAATTTTATAAGTTTTCAAGACACATAAAAAAGTTTAACACATCAGAAAAAATATAACAACGCCAGATAACCATCTCTGCGTCTGCCATCATATTACAAATCCCATCATTTGCTACAGAACAAAAAAAGATTGGCCTAAGATGTAGGGTTGTCATTATAATATAAGTTGGCTTTCAACACACAAAATAAGGTGTACTTTGAAAGGTTATCGTCATTGAAGCCGAAAGACGTCCACTGATGAGCATTGGCGTCCCCTAAGTGTCGCCACATTGACCATTTCCGTGCGTCTCGCACAACGGATCCCCGCAACCCGCAACACTAGGTCTCTGAAATGTAAACAAATATAATAGGGTAGTTAACTAAAAAAATCTAATTAGTCCGTCAGACAGATTTCCAAAAAACATTGGACACGTATTTTTTCTTTTTTCACGTAAACAAACAATGAAGACGATATGAGTGCTTTGAAAACTCATGTGACGTCATATTCTAAGACATTAGTATGACATTTTTTAGCGGTGAGTGACGTCACAACCCCCCACTCAAATCTTTTGACGCGTTATATCTTCGTAAATTTTTATTGATTTGATAAAACAAAAAATACGTATCCAATATTTTTCGATAATCTAACAGACGGACTAATTCAAATCATATTTTTTTTGTCAGTAAACATCCTGATAGTGCTTACTATTACTTATTCTATAAAATACTTCTCAGTAAAAAAAACAAAGTCTCTACATAAATCAATCATCCAACACACCCTATAAAATCCAATAAAATTAATTCAAGGCAATTTACATTCCCTATACAAAACAAAAAATTACTTCCGAAACAGTTTAAAAAATGTATCAACCCTAAACATAACGGCTTCACTCCCGCGCGTACAGATCTCTCGGATACGGTGCGCGTGCGCCTATTGCTGACACACAGTAGACAGGTACAGAAGTTTAAGTTCATTGCATCCTAGGGTTCGAACCCAGGGAGGAACATTACTTTGTGTAATTTATTTCATCCCCACTGCTCTACAGACATCTACCATTCCACACTTGGCCCGCATGGAGGCTTATAGCCCTTTCCCTCTCATAGAGAGGAGGCCTGGAGTCCCAGCAGTGGGAACATTATTGACTGATTATGTTTATGCTTTAGCACAACTATGTTGGGGTCGGCTTACAGTCGGATGCAGCTTAATACCAGAATTTCACATGAAGCGATTGCCTCTCTAGAGTCCACAACCGAGCTAGTACTGGGTAATACGATGCCTCTTGGTGAGGCTGATTGGCAGACTTTCTGACTACCTGTAACGACTGTCAAAGCGGCACAAGGTGATTTGATACCCCGTGTTTTGGAAAACATGTTAAACTGTTGGTTCTACGCCTGGCCCGTCTCCGGTCTTGTCAGGTTTTGGTGATGGAAGAGAATGCACCTGCGCCTGCGCACACACTTGTGCCTAATGATGAAGATAATCTTCGTTGAAATTGGCAACCATGACTGAAACCAGCCAGGAGGATTATTATTATGTTGCTGGGGCGTCTAATCTACCGCTTATACTCAGCTTAAACACGAGGAACAGGTAAACGGCGTGGCTTGAAAGACTGTCTTACGAAGTTCGCCTTCTGAATCTTCTCTTCATAAGATTGCGCAAGAGCTACCGCAGCTCTGTGTTACACAATTATAATTATGGGCTCTTTATGGTAATAATAACATAACTGTACTGTTTCCATCTCATTGTTTTTATGTGATGGTGTGAGAAGTGCTGAGAAGATCAGCTGCTGGTCCCACGGAAGTTGAGGGAGATTAATTGAATTTGTTAAGTTTCCATTAACTTAAGTGCTGGTTGATATGTAACTGTTTGTTAGTATCGTATTCATAAATCGATGGTTCTGCAGAGCTTTTTCTTTTACCACTCATCTGTCTATTCCTATTCCATAGCAGTTTATAATAGTTACTTTCTTTATAATAATAAGATGAGGTAAAATACAGATCCCGTCGGGGCTGCGGGTTGTTCGAAAGATATACCGCGGCCTCGGCACAAGGGTTAAGAAGGAACATGAGTGGTTTTTGGTCAGTAGAAGTCTGACACTTCCTTCCGCTCTGCCCAAGAGCGGGAGGGGTTATTAGATGATTTCCCACCCCCCAAAAAAAAAAGTTGAAAATGGTTACACAAACTAAGCATCATTACAGATTGGTTCTAACAACCACCAGCCGTGAAAGATGAAGGGATGCCTCTACCCACCATTGGGACAGTATAGTCTGATATAATTTGAAAATATCACCTTTCGCCTGCATGTTATTCACGAGGAGAAAAGTGCATTGCCTGTTGTCAAATGTGGTGTAAGGAAAAAAGACCTAAAAATGAAATATATACTTAGATACAGAATATAAAATACTTAGCAATAGACACAACATAACATCTGACATTGTAGGTGTAAAGAACCACAGTGTAACTAATGTAACTTCTACGGAATCTAGTTAGACAAAGTGTCGCGACAACAACTTGCGACACAGTTAGCACGAACCAGAGGTCTATGGTCCCACCCGTCGGGTTGTTCGAAAGAGATAACGCGGCCTCGGCGCAAGGGCTAAGAAGGAACATGGGTGGTTTTTAGTCAGTAGAAGTCTGACACTCCCTTCTGCTCACCTCCCTGCCCAAGAGCGGGAGGGGGTTATTTGATGATTTTCCACCGCCAAAATATATAAAGAGGCAGTATCATTGGAGTTTTCCATCACAAATTCTTCATTAGCAGTCCCGGCACAAATCCAAACGGATTTGTGCCCGGTTGTTGGCAATAGGCTTGTCACAGCAGACAGTAAGACATAACATTCAACATTGTAGGTGTGAAGAACACAATTGTAATGTAACTCCTACAGAATCGAGTTAGACAAACTGTCGCGACAACAACTTGCGATTGCGACACAGTTAGTACTGGATTTATTGACGTCATATAAATAATTCGTTTATGTAGGCGATGTAACAATCATGTGTCGACACGTGCTCATAAATGTGATAAGTTAAATATCATAGATTTCACTTGTGTTTTACACCAATTTTTATAGTGCCGACTCCAGTCCATTTTTGAACTTTTGTTCGACTGTTGTTGTCATGAGAAAAGGGAGACCTCGTACACCAAATCAATACTCGAATTTCATCATTATTCTCTTGCCAAATTAATTTGGAATCGACGCAGCATGTCTTCTTCTTCCATACTTCCCTGTTTCTCGTCATCTCATGAGACACCTCCTTTCTTACCGTATCATTCTTCACACAGTCCATCCATCAAAATCAATACTTGAATTTCTTGACCGTTATTGGTGTATCTTCGAACGAGGTACTTCCTGCGCATATGTACGTTGCCTCCTACATCAGCCATCCTACAGAATTGAGTTAGACAAACTGTCGCGACAACAACTTGCGATTGTGACACAGTTAGTCCTGGAGTGGTTGACGTCATACAAATAATTCGTTTATGAAGGCGATGTAACAATCATGTGTCGACACGTGCTCATAAATATGATAAGTTGACTGTCATAGATTTCACTTGTGTTATATTATTGGGCGTGTAGGAAATCTAGAGAGCTGTGGCAGGTTATACCAATCGCTTTCAAAGCTTATTTTTGTTTTGGAGAATTTCAATACTGTTTTACGGTTGCTAGTAGGTGCAGTCTTGCGTTTTGCGTTTGCAAAAGAACTTGTTAAAAAAAATACACTGATGGGATATTTTATTTTTCCTCGTCATCATCATCATCTGCCTAGCCTTTTCCCAACTATGTTGGGGTCGGCTTCCAGTCTAACCGGATGCAGCTGAATACCAGTATTTTGCATGGAGCGACTGCCTATCTGACCTCCACAACCCAGTTAATACTAGGTAATCCCTCCTTCCTTCCTTCCTTCCTTCCTCCTTTGGTAAGACTGGTTGTCAGACTTTCAGGTCACCGACTACCTGTAACGACTGCCAAAGATCTATATATGACAGCCGGGACCAACAGCTTAACGTGCTTTCCGAGGCACGGAGGAAACTCGGTATATAATGGGCGGTCACCCATCCACAGATCAACCTAGGCAAGCGTGGCTTAACCTAAAGATTGACCCGAGTGGCAGTTATTATTAAGCCACGAACTCCTCAATTCGCTATTTTTCCTCGTACGATGGCAAAATAAATTATCTTACTAGGACATTATAAAAGAGGAATGCGAGCGGAATAAAAACCGCGTAAACGACGTAACACGCCCCCGTAAAAACTGGCCTAACGCTGATTAATGAGAATGATAAAGCATTATTATAATACTACCCTAATTAAAAGAGAAAAACCCGCTATAATTCAATTTCACACAGAAACTTCTACCGCAACACATAAATTCAAAACTTAAATACCAAAAAAACCGGCCAAGAGCGTGTCGGGCCACGCTCAGTGTAGGGTTCCGTAGATAATAAAATATTATGTAAACGAAGTTAAAAAAAAAATACGGGCAAATGAAACTTGACCTCTGGATTGTATAGGCGCTCATACGATTCAGGGACCAAATTATATTGGTTAACTGCAGTTTCCATCTGTTGTTTCCATCCAAGTTCAAAATAATTTTCCTAGAAAGTCCTTATAAAGTTCTACTTTTCAGATTTTTTTCGTATTTTCTAAACTTATGGTTCAAAAGTTAGAGGGGGGGGGGACGCTTTTTTAATTTTGGAGCGATTATTTCCGAAATTATTGACATTATCAAAAAATGATTTTAGTAAACCCCTATTCATTTTTAAATACCTTTCCAACAATATATCACACATTAGGGTTAAAATTAAAAAAAAAAACACTTCCCACTTTACATATAGGGGGGCTACCCTAATAAAACATTTTTTTCCAATTTTTATTTTAGCACTTTGTCGGCGTGATTGATACACATATTGGTCCCAAATTTCAGCTTTCTAGTGCTAACGGTCACAGAGATTAAGCGAGGACGGACAGACAGACAGACATGGCGAAACTATAAGGGTTCCTAGTTGACTACGGAACCCTAAAAAACGCCATAAATTCTACTCTTAATTAAAAACGCTGATTAGAAAACCTCATTAACAACAATTAAAATTCAAACAAACAAGTTGTTAGTTGACCTACATAGGAGTCGAACCTGGTACCCATCGGTCTTGGTATCATGTTGATAGCGTTTGTTGGTATCTACCGACGTCGCGGTGATGTGATGGATTGAGGGTAGGCAGATGTGATAGTGCCGACTTTGATTTTTTAGATGTCGGTACAAAATAAGAAGATGCTTGGACTAGGTCATCGACACCGGGCAGGATTTTGGATGTAGGATTTTACTAAAGGTTTATGTTTTTGTACTCACAAGACCCTGAAGACCGCTGAAGCATTTTGCTTGTTTGTGACATGAATGACATAACAAAATTTTTTTTTAAGATTAGAAAGTTAACATGTTTCATTGTTTATTTGGCTAATGCCACAAATATACAACTAAAACAAAACTTCAGGTAAAACTACAGTTAAAATGAACCAGGTTTACGCCTTTTTTTTTTTTGGGGGTGGGAAATCATCAAATAACCCCTCCCGCTCTTGGGCAGAGCGAAAGGGAGTGTCAGACTTCTATTGACTAAAAACCACCCATGTTCCTTCTTAGGTTTACGCCTCTAATAAACTTGCAAGAAGACTTGAAACAGAACTCGTTACTACGAAACTTTACTCATCCAACTATCCTTCACAGCAGGAAGTATTTAAGTACCACCATCATTTTGTCACAAGAATATTCATAGTTGAAAAACAATCGGTGCTTCTCTGCAAGTACCTTCAACGGAAGCTAGCGTAATAAGCCTTTACGTGTAACGTAGCTGCGCTGCGGCGCATCAAAGAGAAACGACTTCAAAGACGGCTTCAATAACTTGGTCTATGGAGTCTAGAATTTACTGGCATTCTAGTTGTAAAGTAAATTTTTGTTAGTTTGTGGGTCTTTGTAAAATGTTGGTATTCAGCTACATCCGGTAAGACTCGATCGGTTAACTTAAAGTTGAAGATGAAAATATATGGGTTTGTTATTTATTTTTTGCTGCGGCAATCACTTTTTAAGAGCTTTTAATTGCCATAGCCAACCGATTCAACTGAAATTTTGTTCACCTTTTTGGTCTTAGTTGGTAACTTTTTTGTAGTGTTTTCAGTCTATGCTAAATCTAAGCTCTTATAAAAAAAATAAAAGCAACAATAAACACTCGCCGAATGTACAGATTCTAGCAAATAACCCTCCTTTTGGGCTTCCTCGTAGTCGGGTCAAAAACAATACGATCGGTATTATTTTTTGGCTACATTTAAAAACACAATTTTGAACTACAAAATTCCGTATCAGAATGTATTTTTACATTTCAGCAAAATAATAATATCAGATATTTAGAAACTAAAATAAAATATTTATCTTTGTACGCAGTTTGAAATACATTGAAAAATAGTTAGGTCAAGTGTCGATAACATTTCAGCGTGTTTTATGTATGAGTTACAATATATTTTATACGTTTTATATTTTCATGTTACTATTTAAAAAGCTGTCGTATTTTTATTTGCCGTTGCTCAATATCAATTTTGTACCAAACTATAAAACTTACTATACGTTCTAAATGTTATGAGTTTATGATATTTTTCGATGATCTGTTTCAATTGAAAACAGAATATGTGATGAAGGTAATGTTTCCAATTATTAGGTTCTTCCTACGCATGAAATATAGGAGGAACTTATTAGACAGGTTATAGTTTTGTTATGACAGTTTCATAAATAAGCTTCTGTTGCAACATTTGATTCGTCCAAAATCTGTATATCTTCCGTGATTATATATTATTATCATCTCCTGATTTTTAGGGTTCCGTACCTTTTAAAAACCACCCATGTTCCTTCTTCGCCCTTCATGTCGAGGCCGCGGTATCCCTTGCGAACAACCCGCAGCCTCGACAGGCGTCGGCCCTTGCGGGCCCCTTCCATGTTGCTGACATGTCTTTGAGGCGCGCGTGGAACACGAACGCGCCGTCGACACGGCCTGTCGTCGTCATAAGACGGACGGACGGCGAGCTTACCCATCACTCACCGTCCACAGGCCCGCGTCTACGGTGGCCGGAAGCCATCACGTGGCCCCCGACGCCCGGAGCGCCTCCCGCGGCGGCTGGGACGAGAGGTTCTCTCCCTCTCACGTTCCGCCACCTCCTTCGCTAGCATCACTGCTTCGCAGAAGGAGGCGACGGCGTCCCATTCCTCCTCGCCCCGGACCATGGCTTGCACCAGGGTTGGACGCGAGAGGTCGCCGCCGCCGATCGCCGCTACGAGAAGGGTTCCGTACCTTGAAAGGAAAAAACCAAAATTCGTCCAAAATCTGTATATCTTCCGTGATTATACATTATTATCATCTCCCGATTTTTAGGGTTCCGTACCTCGAAAGGAAAAAGTCCTTATAGGATCACTTTGTTTTCTGTCCATCCGTCCGTCTGTCTGTCTGTCAAGACCCTTTTCTCTCAGGAACGCATATAGGTATCAAGCTGAAATTTGTGTTAATTACTCAGGTCTACTGTCCATTAAAGCTGTAAAAAAATCAAACTTCTAAGCCAACGCAATCAAAAGCGACAGACGTTTTTTGATCCCAGTTATGTTCAAGTCTTATGTAATAGGGGGCGACCCTATTGCCATCAATCGGGTCCTAATCCAATCATCGTAGCTGCTATTGAGAAATTCTTGATAGAATAACCTAATGACACTTTGCCCGACCAGGAAATCTAACCCAGAACCTCAGTCACGCTTGCGACTACTAGGCCACCGAGGCAGTCACCTTCTATTCCACTCCCTCTTAAAACACAAAATTAATAAACATTCTCAAAACCCCAGTCACGAGCCTCAAGAGTTTTCTTATCCAAATTACAACGTAACAGTTTTGCATATTAAATGAAAATTAAACTACACAAGTTTGGGCGTGAGCCTAACAAAGCCTTCAGCTTAATATTTTGATTGTGAATCAATTAGTTGCGGCGTCTCTTGAAGATTGCGGTTTTCTTATTGTTTAGATGTAAAGGTGTGTTGGGCTTTGTATAATCAAGTGCTTTGAAGGTCTATTGTCTAGTGTTAAACTTAAACTCAGAAATGCACTTAGTTATATCTAATTTAATGCCTGTTTCACAGTTACTATGTTTTGAAAATAATCGTTAATGTTTGCATGCCAACTTAACGGCGAAATTTGTCATTGCGCTACATAATTATGATTTTACTATCTTTTGTACCACATGTGTTGCAAATATATAATTTTGACTTTGACTTTGAAAATTAAGCCATCTGCGAGGAGTAGACATAAAACATGTTTCCCCACGATGTTTTCCTTCACAAAAAAAAATCATACCCAACACGCCCCTCGTCGCCTTAGAGCGAAAACCTCGAGAATGCATTTTAGCTTAAATTTATTTCATTACGTTTCTAAGAAGAAAATCTCGCAACGCAAATCCTGATCTGACTTATTTGTTCATTCGATATATTAATATTCCATAATTATTAATTAATAAAAAAACATAAAACACGCCGTACCTACCTACAACAATTGGAACATGCCCGCGGTTTTTACGTCCTCCTGAACAGTTACTTCTTTTACACTTACGAGGTTTTCACTCTAAGGCATCGCCCTTTACCAGCAACTTATAAAACATACAAAAAAAAAACATACAGACGAATTGAGAACCTCCTCTTTTTGGAAGTCGGTTAAAAATAAAAATCAATCAACATCGCTAATCTCAAGGCGCACTAAATAACAGTTAACGTGAGATAATTGCATCCAGCATCTTCCCGTACATCCCACGGCATCGGTTATTTGTCGGTAAACCTTCTTTTAAACTGGTGTTATCTTGAACCAGGTTAATAATGATCTTTTGGTCACGAATGCTGATATGGGTGATACATACGGGTTTGTAGTTTGGACAATGTTGGTGATTACTGTTTTTTGGATGGTTAATTTGCATCGCATGAATAGAAATTCAGATTATACTATATTTTCAAAACTTTGGACAGATTTTTCCAATGATAAATAGTAATAGGTACTTATTGAAGTTTTTTTGTGTTTCAAAGTGTACAAGACTTACAAAGACTTGTTAAAATCAGCCCAGTAACAGATATGGCTTAAAACTGTGTACATAAATGTCAAAAGAATTATTTTGATTAACCCAGACATAATCTACGACACTGTGGATGGAGATACCCTTGGACACTACCAGCAATACATTTCACCAAAAACGCGATTAACTTTTTGCAGTCATTCAATGACATAACATCATGCCTGTTATCCCCAATGGTTGAGGCAGTAGTGTATATTACCTGATGGTACGGTCAGCAGCAGAAGTAGCTTAACACTACTTAAAGTTACAAAGCAAGTTTTTTAATAGAAACTTGTTAAATATTACTCGTTATTAACAATTTATTGAAGATTAAGGAATATTTAAAAGAATAATGTTCTGAAACATTATAAATTACAGCTGGAGTCCTGTATAATAATAATTAAAATTCAGAAATGTTAAGCTACTTCTGATGCTGACCGTGAATTCAACTTTCACCAGTTGTGCTCAAGTTCCATATAATAGGGGCGAGGTTATTGGCATCAACCGGGCACAAATCCGTTAATACGAGTAATATGTATAAATGTTTGAAAAATAGTCGACCTTATAAAATTCCAAGACCTTTTTATCCAACAGCTATCCAAACTTCTTCACCGTATGTCAAGTACACTCACCAACAGTAACCATCAACATAAAAGCTTGACACCAACGCAGGTCACGCACATAACATAACTTATGTTCAACATTCAACATAACAATCTTAACGAGATCTCCGATATAAAAGTATAATGATCACTTAGTCCGCTGACTGTACAATTATCACGTATAATATGCCTGTTACCACCTTATTTAATTTTATGTGCTTTTGGAATCTTTTACTTAGTTTAAACTTGGTGGAATTAGGTGAGTATAAGTTTGTTTTCTCATGGATTGTAAAAGATGAATTTCTAAATTTATTTTTTTTAACCAAAACGTTGACCCATACTAGGAATTTCTCCTGTATCGTGGGTGCGTTCACAAAAAAATTAACTCACATACACAAATACCCAAACCCGAAACAACTATCTGTATACCATACAAATAATTGTTCCGTGCGGGGATCGAACCCGCGACACGTAGCGCAGCAATCCAATCGCTCAGCCACTGCGCCAACCGTGCCGTCAAGAACCGTGTCGTCTGATTGGTGGTTAGATTCACCGTAATAAGGACTAATCTAGAGGCTGCAGCTGCTAAATTGGGCGTGGTAACTATCTCACTGTCTTCATATTTCTTACTTACTTCTTTTTTTTACTAAAGAAAGAAAAATAACATTGACACTTTGACAGCTATAACAAAAAACTTTCACCATTATTCAAAGTCCGACTTCATCTATTGGTGGGTAATAGGCCTCTCTTTGCTTGTTTCTTTCTCAAGCAGCTGGTTTCCACGGTCTACGATGAAGAAAAACACCAAAAGGAACTGCCAACATAAAAATAAATCGGAAAACAAGAACGGATGGCCAAATATTCTTCGATTGGGCGCCCGATGACAACAACTTTAGAGTAATTGGGCGCCCGATGACAACAACTTTAGAGTATACTAGCTGACCCATGCAACTTCGTCTGCGTCACATAATATAGCTTATAACAAATAATGTCAACATAAATTGAGTTAAATCGTAACAAACAAAAAAACTAATCTTTCCCCTTTATAATATTAGTTTAGATTATATTAAAGTATGAATTACTATAGGTATCTCTTACTATTAAATATACAGTAACACCTTGTACCTTGTAATCAGTAAATATTTTGAATTTGCATTTCTCCGGAGTCCCCGGAGGCCAGAATCCCCACTAACCTACCGCACCGGACCGAATGACTGCCGCGCGCTTAATTATTTTGTCGCGCGGATATTTTTACATTGCGATATCTTCTAAGATATTTGTTTAAACTGTATAGAGTAAAGGGCACAAATATTCTATATTAAATTTCTGTGCTAACAAACACATTTATTTAGATATAGATTAATACCATATGGGTTAAATAAGCTTCGCAAAATATCATTCTTTTTAACCTAACATTTTAATAGTAAAAAATGGTTACAGTGAGTCAATCTTAAAAGATAGACATATGCTGTTGCGGACTTTTTTTTAGAACTTTTAAAGAGGAACAATTCTTTCATACATGGTATTTGCGTAACTTAAACCGTTTTCGCAGCGCACGCAACGGAAGCTCTCAAAAAGGAATATCTTTTCCCGTTTTTGCAACATTTTTCATTTATGATCCGCTCCTATTGGTCGTAGCGTGATGTTATATAGCCTAAAGCCTTCCTCGATAAATGGACTATCCGACACAAAAAGAGTTTTTCTATTCCAACCAGTAGTCCCAGAGTTTACCGCGTTCAAACAAACAAACAAACAAACAAACAAACAAACTCTTCAGCTTTATAATATTATTATATAGTATAGATAAAAGAATTTTTCAATTCCAACCAGTAGTTCCAGAGTTTACCCTGTTCAAACAAACAAACAAACAAACTCTTCAGCTTTATAATATTAGTATAGATAAGATTTTAAACTGACATGGTCACTAGCACTATTATTTTTACTGAAAACGGGATATTTACCATGTTTACTGATTGTGTACATGGTAAATATACCGTTTTCAGTATAAATAATGGAACTTTAGAGCAATTCTTTTTTTTAACGGCCGCATTCTTAACAAAAAACATTTAATTTTATTTAATGGGCGCTGAGATGAGACTGTGGCTTATTTTTTCTGGTATTTACTCATTTTCGCTTCATCGATTTCAAATCAACCCTTTCGCCATAAAACACCAAACATTCGCCCTACATCAAACAGGGTCTGATAACGTAACGCAATTATTGGAGCACAAAATTAAATCTGCAAGAGGCGCCTTCTACTGACAGCTTCACTGAGTATCTTCGGCAATTTACCCGGAACTCTATCGGGAACAATTTGAGAATCCTTTTTGATGTAGGTGTCGAGACCTTATACGTGTGTTTATTGATGGAAATACCTTAAATACAGCCAGGCGTTATTCCTTTGATCGCATCAGTCGTAGATTATGAATAACTTAACACGTATTTACGTGTGTTGTTTCTATTTGTGCGTTAACATATTTTTTTATTTATTTATTTATGTACACACAAAATACACAAAAAAGGAAAATACATAAAAAATAGAAGAGCACAAAGGTACTGCTTATTTCATAAGAAATTTCTGACTTTATCTAAAATTACAAAATGAGATATCCCTTTTTTTTGGGGTGGGAAATCATCAAATGACTCCTCCAGCTCTGGGCAGAGCGGTAGGGACTGTCAGACTTCTACTGGCTAAAATCTTAGCCCTTTGTGTCGAGGTCACGGTACGGTATCTCTTTCGAAAAACCCGCAGCCCCGACTGTATTACGCAACTACCCCACAAGCAATAGAGGGATCCCCCCTGTTATACATTTGGGGTAATTGCGTAATACAGTAACCATGGCAATGTCTATCATCTTTGTAATTCAACGACATTACGACACAACGACTATGCATTCAAAGAATGTCACCAAAATGGTGGCTGGTGATTATTTCGACATCGCAAACACACCGTGAGGGATTCTATTTAAAAAAAAACTTGTGCTGTAGATGAGTCTGCAAAACTTTAATCTTATAAAAACACATTGTTACACCTTTCATTCATAAAAACCTAATATAAATACAATAACCTCGTCATCTAAGCAAACAAATTACAAAAATGACAAAACACCAATCATTCTTCATCCTTCTGCCAACAAAAAAAGGTCTACTATTTTTACAAGGCCGAGTAAATTAAATAAGGGGTTGTATGAATGAAGTTACCATTTAATGGTGAATAGCCAACACACAATGGGCCATCCTGGTACAATACAATACACTATTACAAACTTTTTTTTCTCTGTGTTTACAAGGATGTAGCGAGTTATTTGATGTTTTTAATAATAATATGCGGGTGGAAAGGTCATTTATTTAAATTATTAAGAGGAATTTATCATAGGTTTTTTATAGGTTTTGGGTGACGGCTGTGTGGATAGTAAAGTGATTCTTCTATTTATCGCCCTTAGACGTTTAATATAAAATATATGACTGTAATAAGTCAACGATTGTGCGCGATCGTGAGGGTCCACCGTGCGCTTATAGGGCCTAGAAAAATTTACATAACCTCAGTAACATTCATGACACTAAAGTCAATAACTGACTTGAGTCCTCCATGTCTCGGAAAGCACCTTAAGCAGTCGGTCCCGACTGTCATTTGCAGATCTTGGACAGTCGTTACAGGTAGTCGGTGACCCGTAAGTCTGACAAACAATCTTACTAAGGGGTATCCCGTCGGGGCTGCGGGTTGTTCGAAAGAGATTCCGCGGCCTCTACACAAAGGGCTAAGAAGGAACATGGGTAGTTTTTAGTCTGTAGAAGTCTGACACATGACAGACATTTGAGGATTTTCCACCCCCCAAAAAAAGGGGTATCCTATAGGTATTACCCAGTGCTAACTGGGTTGTAGGTCAGATAGACAGTCGCTTCATGTAAAATACTGGTATCCGATTAGACTGACCTTAGGGTCAGCTTCTAGTTATAAAAGCATAGTTGGGAAAAGGCTAGGCAGATGATGATGTCATCAGAAATTATAATTATCATACTACCGAAAGCCGACAAAAGAATAATGACACGCTTTGTTTCATGTTACATTACCGGGTCTATAAAGCAGGATTTGGTTGTCAATCATCTTGGAACCCTGCTACTTAAATATTTTCCACTTTTTAACCAACTTCCCAAAAAGGAAACATTACATCAAAAGGGTTGGATTTCTTCAACAAAACAAACAATGGAATGCATCCAAAATGATAATATCTTTGTAATTGGATACGGGCTTAATTGTTAAGCTGATTAAACTCTAGTAACAGCTTTGTTGTTACTTTTAAAGTTTAGGAGATAAATCTGGTTAATTCTTTAACGGAGTTTGTCAGCGGGTTCTGTTTGTCTGTCGATTTTGTTTATTTCATGTCTGTTGAAGTTAAGTTCTTTGTTCTCTTGGACTAAATGAGTTATTTTAAACCAAGTCTTATTTATTACTTCTTTCTTTCTTTCGGTATCGTGTGGTACCAAATTAAAAAGAAATCATTACTTGACAATGTTTAAAGTTAGAATCAAAATCAAAGCTTCATAAGTTACCACACTTACAATCAGTTTAACTATAAGTAAATTGTTATGGATTACTTCTGCTCATTAATTAATTGAGAGTAACAAGGCCTAACATAATGTACCAGCCAAATTTTCAGTTCCAAGTGTTTTATACGCTACGTATTCTAAATAAACAAACTGTTCACCAAAGCCAAACAACCACATAGACTATCTATCTATCCCACGGACCTCTAAAAATCAGTGTCGTTTTTATGGGCCGTCCGCTGATGGATTTACAGCCCCCACTGTTGATTTATACGATAGTTATCGTTCGAAGTCAGGTGCCTGTGCCTCTTTTATTTACTTTACTGCCCTCCTCCTCTTTGATAGCGGTCTAAAAGTTAAATATGATGTAGTTTACTTCCTCTGTAAATAGATGGGTGGGTGGGTAATTAGATCGGGATTTATGAGTTACGTAGTGTTGAGGCCAAAATGTTTTATGTGAGTCTTCTAAAAGCGGGGGTTCTTGACTACCTCCTTGGTCTAGTAGTCGCAAGTGTGACTGCTAACCATGGGTTCGATTACGGGGTCGGGCAAGTTGTTATTGAGTTTTGCCATCAATCATTTCTCAGTAGCAGCCACGGAGTCTGGGTTTATGCCCGGTTAGATGGACTTAAACATATCTGGCGAAATGTGGGTGTATTAAAGGGGCTAAAAAGTTCTATGGACCGTCACCACATCTTCTATTAAAATAAATAAAGTGTCTGTTCCTAATTTCAAATAACTTAAATAAACTGTGCTGAATGTAGATGAAAGTATATACGACACTGCTTATAATGCACTTTATTCACGTTGTGATAAAATAACTAACTTTGTTTTTATTTTTGTTTCAGGTACGGAAACCTTTCAACCAATTTATTCACGGACTACGGTAAAGGCTTTTAGCCTGAAAAGCCCTTACGGTATAGTAAATACAGGCAAGGGTGGCAAGGACACCGGCGCTAAAACGGTTGTTTTTTTTTCAAACGAATACTGAATACGTGGGTACCGTTTTATCGTCGGTGTTTTTTCCGCTTCATTTAAGAATTCTTTTTCATCAGAAATATTAATTTTTATTTAGGTCATACAGTATCTCTGTTCCGTATGGTGTCGGACGTAAAGAATAGCACCATCCCATATCTTCCCGTGGGTGTCGTAAGAGGCGACTAAGGGACTTACCAGAGAATGGGCAGCAGTGTTCTCTGTGCTTTCGTAACAACCATACTGCAATCGCCAACCCGCCTGCCAAGCGTGGCGATTATGGCAAATCCCCCCCATCTGGGGGAGGCCTATGTCCAGCAGTGGACGTCTTAAGGCTGAAATGATGATGATGAGTATCTCAAGTCATAGGCCCATGGACGGCATAAAAACTATGTCACCAGGTTAAACACTACACGTTAGGTTACGCAACCACACGACAAAGAAGAAGTCTCTTAATGACACATTATTATATACCTACTCAGTTTACCAGGAGGTATGTAAGCCTGATACCTCGTGCTAGGAGCTCGTCTCTTAATAAGAACTACCACTCGGGTCGATCTTTGGGTAAAGCTGTGCTTGCCTAGGTCGGTCTGTGGATGGGTGACCGCCCGACGTTAAGCTGTTGGTCCCGGCTGCCATATATAGATCTTTGGCAGTCGTTACAGGTAGCCTAGCCAGTGACCTGAAATTCTGACATCCAGTCTTACCAAAGAGTATCGTATTACCTAGTATTAACTGGGTTGTGGAGGTCAGATAGGCAGTCGCTCCATGTAAAAATACTGGTATTCAGCTGCATCCGGTTAGACTGGAACCCGACCCCAACATAGTTGGGAAAAGGCTAGGCAGATGATGATGTAAGCCTGATACCACTTCAATAAACCTCAAAATATTCTTTAAAACACCCACTCTATTATTCAACAGTAATTCCTCATTTTACAAGCTAATAACCAACGTCAACTTACTAACTAAAAGTACTTTAAATAAGTATAAAACGTTCCCTTTTGAGGACACAGGAAAAAAAAAGTTAAATTAATCTTTCAAACTTCGGTTTATAGGATTAAAATATTTTCTTCAAGTACTCGGCTCGACAATGGTTTGTATTACTGCCGACAATACTCTTTCATATTCTGGCTACCGAGTCTTTTATACTGTGGTTCTCAAAGTTAATAATTTTGTTTAAGTTGATTAACAATAAAAATATGGACAAGGTTAGATAAGGATACAATGATAGTTTAGGTTCCGTATGGTGTCGGACGTAAAGAATAGCACCATTCCATATCTTCCCGTGGGTGTCGTAAGAAGCGACTAAGGGACTTACCAGAGAATGGGCAGCAGCGTTCTCTGTGCCTTTGTAACAACCATACTGCGATTGCCAACCCGCCTGCCAAGCGTGGCGATTATGGCAAATACCCCCCTTCTGGGGGAAGCCCATGTCCTGCAGTGGACGTCTTATGGCTGAAATGATGATAGCTTTGACCTTAGGTTTCAGGGATTTTTCGAAGAAAGATATAGTAACAGAAATATACTAACTTTTTAAGAAGATTAAGGTCGTTTAAATACAAAGTTTAAGTTACCAGACTCCTGAATTTAATGTAGAAAGAACTTTTTTAGTTTTTGAATTGAAATAGGTTATCGGAAATAAATTGCATTTCCTCTCGCATAACAAAAATATTGGATTCAAAATTCAAAGGAAACTTGAAATTGCAATTCTGTTTGTAAAATGAACTTTTCTATCCTAAAGGTTTTTACCAAGAATACTTCGATCGTATTTTAGCATAGCTTTTGGAATGGAAAAATTGACCTGAATTTCGTTCTCAGAATGCCAAATACAAAGAAAGCATTGGGTAAAACTGTTTCCTAAAACAACAGATTTTTACCTAAACTAGCGGTCCAAATTTTAATTGAAATTCCATGCTTTGACAGCTTTTTTTCTTTTGTTTTTGAAGGTTTTCTGAAAGTGTTGTGTTTCTGAAGGAAAAGGTAAAACAAATGCGTTGAAAAATTGAGAAAATGTATTTGTGTGCGGTAAAACCTAACTCCAGTGCCGATATTTGGATCACAGGCCGAACTGAAATGAATCAAAATACATCTAAAAATGTGATGCTACAGGTATACACCTTTTTTTAATTAAATTATGTTATTTCCTATCAAACACGGTGTAATCCCATATCGTTGTAGGTACGATTTTTTTGTGTGCAGTAAAAGAAATAAATGGAAAATAGTTTATCTATACAGTGTGGAAGATACATAGAGGCACAAATGACAACTAGGTATTCTGTACATCATTTCAAACAACCTAATATTATGTGAGGATGTTTGAGAGCCAGCCCGTCGGGACTGCGGGTTGTTCGAAAGAGATACTGCGGCCTCGGCACGAGGGCTAAGAAGGAACATGGGTGGTTTTTAGTCAGTAGAAGTCTGACACTCCCTACCGCTCTGCCCAGAGCGGAAGGAGTCATTTAATGATTTCCCAAGTTCCACAAAAAAAGTCCGTCGATCTCTCTTAAGCTGTGATTACCACAGGTCACATAACATTACCCAGGTGAACCACACTCCAAACCACTTTAAAAGCAGGCACACCCTTTTAACAAATCCACCTCAATAAAACATCACATCACATAGTTCAGCCCGTTGAGCCATGTCCATGTTCACCATAAGAGGATTATCCTAATAAATATGAAATATATTCAAATCCTTTGGATGCTACCGTCGGAGCTACCTTTTTATCCAGCAGCATTGTTGGTTAGATTAATTTTGTGGCTGTAATGTAAATTCTCTGATTTATCGAGTCTGTGGCTTATGGTACTTTTGAATCTGTGTCGAGTTTTAGATTAATTGTAAGTCTATTTACTGGAGGGATTTATTCTATATTTATAGATAGATAATTTAGACAAACAACATTTAATAATGTTTGAATAATAATATTTATTTTACTTCAGCCTTTTCTGTCGTACTGTTAAGCAAACGCTTCCCTAAATCTATTATCTAGATTTACAAAATTATGGTTACGTCTAGATACTGCTGTAGAAACAAAATTCGAGAGGTAAAAAGCTTTGTGCACACAATTTTTGTTTCCGACCGCGGATTCTAAAAAGGAAGAAAAAGTATTCATTTGACTCGCACAGGACAAAACAAAATTAAATAAAAGAAAACAAATACAGAAAATCTTAAAAATTTGACACACATTAGAACACTGAGAGAAGACTTGAAACTTCGTTAGGATACGCACGGAAGCATCTAACATTAATTTCCATTATTATTAAGACACTTATCACTTCGAATCTTGCAATATTATTTTCCTGTGAGCGTCCCAATAAATATTTTTCCTTTATTTCAATCCGAGTTTGTGTCAAAACAAAGACATAAATAACAGAGCTAAACATTTTGCAAGAATTCTGCTCAATATTGTTCCAAATACCACGTTCTATGTACATTCTAGACGAGGAATGGGAGCACCTGTCAATCATAAGGACATGTGATGGACAAGATACGTCTGTTGTCTGGTTCTAACGATATAAACGGATTTGCATAGGTTTGGCTGTATTTAGACTGGAATGCAACCTTATGTTTAATAAATACAGGCGTTTTGTATTCGTCGAATTGTTACTAAAGAGATTTATGATACTATTGAAAACTTTGAAAAAACGTGATTTCATGTCTCAGTGACGCGTCCTACTAATAGTATACCATTATAAACTAAAATACAATTATAAATGCAAAAGTGTGGATGAAAAAAATGAAAAAGCGTTTATTCGTAGTGATATTCTAAACTTTCGAAAAAAATTATGGATGGATGTTTGTTACTCAATAAAGTCAGAACGGCCGAAAGAATCTACACTAAGACCAGTTTATATATCCCATAATTAAACGTATTTAGTTAAAACCAAAAGACAATTACTTTATGATTTTTCTTGGTCTGGATAAAAATACGCTGTTGATCACCAAACTGGCTAAAAACAAGAATGCACAAAACGTTAAAGTTGTAAAAATAAATACTTGAAAGGACCATCTTAGTAACTGTGACAAATATTTGCTCCTTTTTCTACCACACCATATAGGGCTTAAGGACAAAGTGAGCCTAGAAAAAGTAAACCAGCTAAAACCAGTTTACTCACAAATGCAGGACCCAAACTGTTTCAAAATGTGGCAACAAAAAATTCTGTTGCACTGTTGAAAATTATAATTACGACTGTTTAAATTTTAATTCACATTGGGCAGTAAAAACAAATTAATTATTGCAAATAAACGAAAATACCGATGCTTCTGTTACTTTTTAGGGTCCTTCAAAGTGAGGCTGGAAACTTTTAAGTTTCCAGCCTCACTTATTATTGCACGATTTATTTGCAGTTTCCAGCCTCACACCAGCCGCACAGCATTATTTTAGCCTAGCTTTTGAAATGATGGCCTTTCTTTAACCCGTGTCCAGCAGTGGAGTTATTGGCTGAAGTAATGATATTGTTTTAGAAATTATTCCTTTCTTCGTGTCTTGAGAATAATACAATACGGCTAAAAAAATTGGAAACTTAAGCATTGCGTATATACGAGTATATAGCTGACTTGCAACAACTGTATCCTGTGACGAATTTTGACACAAACTTTCATCCTTTATTTCACCAGCAACTTCAATATCTTTGGCTCTTTCGACCCTTTTCATTATTTTCCCGTAAATATCAACTTTTAGCTCAGTTCTTATAAGATACCTACAACAAAGACATTCCCACTCATCCTCTTAATAAAACTCCAGTTTCCCATCTCTCTACAAGAGGTTGATCTATTTTTAGTCCGGGATCAAACGACTACGATTGAATTGAACTGAAATTCCATCTCCGTGAATCAAATGTGTTTACCAACAATATTTGTAAGGACACACTTAGAAGGAAGAGCTCGATGCTAAATATAAACAGCTACCCAGTTCGATCTTCAGGTAAAGCCGCGTTCGCCTAGGTTGGTCCAAGAATGGCCACCCATTACCTACATACCGAGGCCGTTGGTAAAGCCGTTGGTCCCGGTAGTCATTTGTATATCTTTGGAAGTCGGTACAAGTAGTCAGTGGACATGACGGATTCTGACTATCAATTTAACCAAGGGGGTATCGTACTACCCAGAATGAACTGGTCAGATAGGCAGTCGCTCCATGTGAAATACTGGTATTCAGCTGCATTTGGTTAGATCGGAAGTCGACCCCAACACACTTGTGAAAAAGGATAGGCAAATGATATTAGGAAGGACACACACGATGCAGCTATTATAAAATTGTACACAGTGTTATTGGTATGGAAGTAGACATCAATTATTTTCATACAAAATATCGTGTTGCTTGATCACGTTTTGTTAGGATTGCTTACCGTAAGAAATTGGTAACCGATTGGTTTTAGATACATAACTTGATAATGTGTTACTTCCTAGGGAAGTCGTTTGAACTGAGGACGAGAGTTGGCCTTCTATTATTCACGAATTCTGGCTTAGTGATATTAGATACTTACCACAAATTCATAAGAAAGGTAGTATGCAAGTACATCCAAATATTAAAGAGCGGAGAGGACGAAGAAAATATAATCCAAGGTTAGCATTCGTGTGTCAAAATCGAAAATGTTTGAGATTAAAAAAAACGAAAATGTTCCCAATGTCCGCTCTTTGAATCTTTAAATCCTCTTCTAACCGCAATAATTTTCAAGCAACTGCTCAAAGTAGGTAAGTCTCTGTAGGAAATTCTAATTCAAAATTATTAACCAGCCCTTTGAAAGCCAACATAAAGTTGACGCCTCATGAATTTCTAATCACCTTCAAAGCTTTCAACTCTTAAGCCAATAATAGTATAAAACCGTATCACACTTTCAAATGTCCGATCATCAACGAAGATAAGGGTATTATAAATTGAAAAAAGAACGGAACCCACATTTCAAATATCGAACGCGCTCTCATCAACTCTTGCGCACAATACATAATTCAATGCGTGGACGGTGCGGTGCGTTCAGAAATTCTTGATCGGCAAAAAACGTTTTAAAAGGAAACATTTCTCGTCGATTGTATAAATGTACGAGTAATGCTGGACTCAGTACAGTAAAGTTGCAACCGGTTTTTTTTGTTGTTTTTGTTTTTGGGAATTGGCAAAGTCTATTTTGTGGGAATTGCAATTTTTATTCGGTCTTTTTTGACTGACCAGTTGCATTAAGATGAGTCACAGTCTAGAAATGTCGAGTTTAAAATGGGAACTTATTTTTAGATAGGAATTTTCAGAACCGTAAATAGTAATTCTATAGACAATACGACTACAATAGGTACATTATCATCTGCCCAGCATTTTCCCAACTATGTTGGAGTCGGCTTTCAGTCTAACCGGATGCAGCTGAATACCAGTAAAATTTTGAAGTGTTTTTTTTTAATAGATAGAGTGATTCAAGAGGAAGGTTTTAGTATATAATTTGACCGACATCCACGCGGGCAAAGCCGCGGGCATCAGCTAGTAATCCATAAAGTATTGAGTAATATGATACCTTTTGGTAAAACTACTTATTATGTGAACTCGTGTAAAAGTCTGACAACCAGTCTTACCAAATGGTATCGTATTACCTAGTATTAACTGGGTTGTGGAGGTCAGATAGGCAGTCGCTCCATGTAAAATACTGGTACTCAGCTGCATCCGGTTAGACTGGAAGCCGACCCCAATATAGTTGGGAAAAGGCTAGGCAGATGATGATGTGAACTCGTGGAAGATCTTCGAAGACAGGTACCTTTAACCAACAATGGGGTAGTATAGGCTTAGTTTAATTAAAACTACTACTGTCTTTAATCAAAACAGAAAGACTTAAGTATTATATATAATAAGAAAAATAAAGAAAGCCAACAGATCAAATGTACACTCCCTTCACCTACTTGCACCATAATAAATTTAAACGATACATTGAAACGTCTTTCAGAAATCAATAAGCTTACGAAACAAGTCGCCAATAAAACGAAGCTATGTCCCTATGCCCTTTGAAGACCCGCATACGCAGAGAAAGAACCAGTGAATCTATAGGGATGTTTACTGACTAAAAAAAATATGATTCTAATTAGTCCGTCTGTTAGATTATCGAAAAATATTGGATAAATATTTTTTGTTTTATCAAATCAATAAAAAATTACGAAGATAAAACGCGTCAAAGATTTGAGGGGGTTCTGACGTCACTTACCGGTAAAATATGTCATGCTAATGTCTTAGAATATGACGTCACACGAGTTTTCAAAGCACTGGATCGTCTTCATTGTTTGTTTACGTGAAAAAAGAAAAAATACGTGTCCAATATTTTTTGGAAATCTATCTGACGGACTAATTAGATTTCTTTTGTTAACTACCCTATTGGCTTGGCATCCGCTTGATCACGAATTCACGAGTGACTCGCTTAAAGCCGTTCATAAACTATAGTTACACGAGTAGTTTTGCTTGGACAGTCAAATTATAGCAGTGACCATAAGTTGACCTTCTGGTTAAGCAACGTTTGCCTAGGATCATCCGTAGATGGGTGACCTCCCATTACATACCGAGTTTACTCCGTGCATCAAAATGCAAGTTGGTCCTGCCACTCATTCACGGATTCTAACAACCAATCTTACTAAAGGGTATCGTATTACCCAGTACGAACTGGGTTGTGGAAGTCAAATAGGCAGTTGATTCATGTAAAATATTGGTAGTTGGACTAGAAGCAGACCTCAACAGAGTTGGGAAAAAGCTGGGCAGATAATGATGAAGCTACAAGTCCATTTTTTTTTTAATGGGTGAGAAATCATCAAATAACCCCTCCCGCTCTTGGGCAGAGCGGAAGAAAGTGTCAGACTTCTACTGACTAAAAAACACCCATGTTTCTTCTTAGCCCTTGTGCCGGGGCCGCGGTATCTTTTTCGAACAACCCGCAGCCCCGACGGGGCCCGCAACCTCGACGGGACACGCAGCCCCGACGGGACCCGCAGCCCCGACGGGACCCGCAGCCCCGACGGGAAGCTACAAGTCCTCACGACGTGATCGTACTCACGTGAAGAAAAACATATGAAACGCGCGCGCGTTGCTTCGCATGAGGTTGTGAACGATCCGTAAATCCATAGTCCTGCTCCATTCACAGATTAATATAATAAAATCGATACAAAAAAATCGATTCGTTATACCGTTGATTTTTATTTAATCGATTCTTCGCCTCGTTAATGTTTAATTAATCAGTAAAGTTGCTTGTCGTGTTCAATTTTCATTGGCTATTTATCGGTTCTTATTTCTTCAATGGAACTGGAGTTGTTAAAAATCGATTTAGTTTCTTTATTGTGTGGTCAGACTATTGAACGGAGGAATGTAAATTGTGTGTAGAACTAATTTTCAAATAAGATAGGTCCGTAAAATATGCGTTGATTGCATGATACAAAGTGACTAAAATTTCTTTATTGTTGCTTGAAAAAAATACTTACAAATCAACACTTTCTACTTATAATAAAATTATTTAAAAACGAACTCTTTTTATTTATTAATTTAGTCTGATTTTGTCCCCACGGTGTCACATTAAGCTATACGCTAGATTTCCTGTACTATGAGAGATCCGCATAAGCTGGTTAATGGCGCATAAATAGCTCAATTGATAGTCGTGCTTACCTGTGGCATTCTTTACTACCAAGACCCATCCTTAGTACAAAAGAATCTTAAGAAGTTTGAGAAGTCTGCCTTCTAAGAATTAAGTTTTTCAGTAATGTACAATATTTTCCTTCTCATTTGATCCTTACTCAGTAATCATTTTCCAGGAAATCATTTCGAATAAATATTGAACTATGGGGACATAACTTCAATATTTATCATTCATTCATTCATTCATCGGCTGTATATTGACGTGACAACGTCTTATAAATTGGTTTGCCGGGTGACACTTCAAGAAACTGCGTTACGCTCCGCTCACGTTATGCGCTCACAATGAGAGCGAGTGAGAGGCACGCGTCCAGAGCGAGAGAGAGAGAGTGAGAGAGATAGGCATACACACCGGTTCATGTCTTGCGCTTCTATTTTCGTTGTCACGTAAAACTTTCGCCCGTATACCGACTTTACAGGCAACCAACTTTTTTCTATAGGCCGAAGGTCAAAAGCCATTAGCTCTTTGAAAACTAGAAACTCGAACCATGAATGGGAAATAGTCGTGCAGTAGCTAATGATTGCACGTTTTTCTTTGTGTGTGAAGGAATCGAATAAAAAATTATTAACTGCACATGGCGACACATAAAGCTTATCCTGTGTAACCTGATCTCGTTATACGACCTTCCCGGTCAATGAGAGATCAGTGTATACTGGGCTTTCTTAGCATGACTGATCGTCATTTACCTAATGACAAAAAAAAAACTTGAGAGGTGTCAAGGAACACCCGGATGGAACGAAGTTATTGTTATTATTTTTTATTATGTAAAAAAAAAAAAAAAAAAGAAATGTAGAAATGAAAATATCTGGCTTGCTTTCTATAAGAGAGAGAGAGACAGACAGAGAAACATGCGACGCCGCACAGCTTACAATAGCTTACTATAGCAAAAAGTGTCGTGACAACTTTTCGTAAGAATTTTTTCCGTCTAGCCCCCTTTCACAACGCGCGATAAGGAACTTCGTTCCAATAGGTACCTACTACTTGTAACGTTCAGCAAAGTGCCTGTACCAGACACAATAGCTTTTATAATGTTTCGTAGTTCTACAACATTTTTAACAGAATGTCAGAATTTGTTCTAAGGCCTTCAGAACTTCCGTGCGTCGTCGGGGCTGCGGGTTGTTCGAAAGAGATACCGCAGCTTCGGCATAAAGGGCTAAGAAGGAACAAGGGTGGTATTTAGTCAGTAGAAGTCTGATTTTGTTTCCAGAGCGGGAGGAGCCTTATTTATGATGGTTACCCATCCTCCAAAAAAAAAAATGAATACAATTGTTACAATTATTGCAATAGCCAACTTGGCTAATCGTAAAGCAAAGAATGATTTATATATTAGTCTTTACCAAGAACCATACAACACAGCATGAAGTATCAGATACAAAACAAAATAACATCAATTTAAACACACCACACGAACTCAAATGCAACAAAAACTTGTCTTTCAAACCCATTACAATTGAATGAAACTATAACAGTACTCGAAAAACCAAAAAAAGAAACACACATTACCATCAACATCGAGGAATCCGAAAAAACCCGAAGTGCCAAAACGATCGATCACGAAGCAGGACAATTAAATGCACAAAAACTGTAATAAAATTCGCGAAGCCTGACTTGCTACTTTTTCTTACCGCGCAATGGCTAAAGGAAAAATGTTTAATGTATTTTTCATTCAGGTCTTTAAGTTAAACAAGTTAAATGGGAAACGGATGAGTATGTTTTGGACGCTCATTCAACAGTCGTGCTTGCTTTTGGGGATCCTTAAGGTTCATGCGACAAGGTAGCCCGCGAAATTAATTTCAATCTTTCTTACGCTTTTCATCAAATAGTCAGACTTATATGAACTGACACGGTTGTATTGGTGATTTTAATAAATTATACTAAGTAGAGACACATTAATTACGTCGCAAATCCTATTTTATTTAACATACAACCTGACACTGTCCGGCAAATTGCAAAATACGTAAGAAAATTCGAATTTCGCGGGCTAACTTGGAGCATCAATCTTAAACGCTCTGGGAAAATTCTTTGGTTACCATTTTTTGGGTGTGCACTGTGTAGTTGAAAAGCTCGTCGCTAAATCATAACAGCTTCTCGGTTCAGGCTGAGCCGTGCTTTTCTGTTGGTCTGTGTATAGGAGTTACACCAGACGCATTCATCATCATATCAGCCTGGAATCACCCACTGCTGAGTAGAGACCTCCCCTTTTTTCCGCGTGTTTCTTATCCACGTGTTTTCGGCGACTTTCACGATATCGTCAACCCAACGAGCTTTAGGACGGCCCTGATTTCTTTGGCCTAACCTTGGCCACCACTCGGTCAAAGCCTTGCTCCATCGGCCATCTCCGCACCTAGCCAGATGTCCCTCCCAGGTCCACTTGAGGCGCACCGTCCGGTCCCCGACACACCAGACCGAGTTTTCACCGTGGCTCGAAAATCACGTTGGTCCCGGCTACTGTTTTTAGATCTTTAACAGTCGTTACAGGTAGTCAGTGGTCCGAAAGTCTGACAACCAGTCTTACCAAGTACTATCTGACCTTTCAGTCAATGCATCGGTGACTTTCATCAACAGCGTAGCCTATTTCCAACAATTTTTCAGATATTCTCACTCGAACCAGACGCAGCTGAACACCAGTATTTTTGGTATTATTCCTCCTCAATACTTCCGAACGTAATATTAAACGTCACATCTATCAAAAGGTTAGTTCCAAGTGATTACACAAACAATCATTCCCTAAAATTGGTTGTGAAATCGAAACTAGAATGGGTGTTGAGGAAAACAGTTTTTTTCAGGTCACGAAATCCATAATTTGGAATCTTCAATACCTAGAAGAGAATTTGTAGTGGTACTGAGTAAGCTCACACTAGACAAGAATCCTCTTTTTTTTGCATTCAACTCATTATTTGCCTAGCCTTTTCCCTACTACCTTCAGGTTGGCTTCCAGTCTAACCAGGTGAAGCTGACTACCTGTATTTTACATGGAGCAACTGTCTATCTGACCTCCACAGCCTAGTTAGTACAGCATGGCTATTGCGTATCTTTTTAAACGTCAGTGGCTATCATAGTGTCCATCGATTAACTGTCAGTTTGGTACAAAATGGAACCATTTGACAGTTAATCGATGGACACTATGATAGGCACTGACATTTAAAAAGATACGCAATAGCCCTGCTGGGTAATAAAGTCCATTTCACGAAAGAAGTCCCGCGGACAATTGTGGAACTAAATTTAACAGATCGGCCATGTTGTCGTTTGTCGATGTTATCAAGGTGCGTTTGTTATGGTAGATATTTTGTGAGTTTATTATTGGATTAGTGCGTTATAAGGTTTATTTACGATGCCAAAAGTTGTGAAACAACATTATGTCGCGCGACATACAGCGCTGCGTCTGCGGGACTTCTTTCGTGAAATGGACTTTACGAAATCCCTTGGTAACACTGGTTGTCAGAATTTCGAACCACTAACTCAGCTGTAATGACTGTCAAAGATAACTCGGAATGTTTTGGGTGGTCACTCGTCCACAGACCAACCTAGGCAAGCGTGGTGTTACCTGAAAAAAGCGGTTGTTATAACAGCTATATAATAACAACCACTCGTATATTTTTTTCGAGCTCCCCTTTTTGGACCAAACTGCAGTGCGGTAAAATTGAAACACAGATTGTTAGCAGTTTGCAGAAATGCTCTCAAAAACGTTTGTATTTCGGTTCGATTTCATTTTACCGTTGCCTTTGTTTCACCGTTACATAGTGTGTTGTGACATATCAAAATTGAGCTCTGAAAGACGAAACGGTTACAGAACCCGGACCGAAAAAAACTAAAACTACCATAAAAGTTTAAACTGTGCTGAGCCTTTTTTTAATTCATGGCAACCCTTTTAAGGCTTTACGTCCGCAATGTCGGCATTCAATTCAATGCGTTTTCGGTAAGATACGTTTTTGTACGGTGTGCAAATAAAGCTTGGGAAAGTTCGGTCGTTGGCCTCTATAGGGTCAATAGAGTAGGTAAGTCTTTGAACCCCAAATGCATGAAAACATACATGATGTATTTGGCTTAAGCCACAAGTTCACACAACAAAATATAAGATAAAAAAAACTTAAATAAACAAAGCGGCTGCACCAAATAAATTAAAGGAAATTGCAGTGAAAATTTTTCTTCATCGTAATTTTTTTCCGATGCCATGATGAATTTGGAGTTACAGCGCGCAGCGGTGCAAAACTTTCCAAATATTTTTTCTAGGTATTCAATTTTCAAATAACTCTGCAGCTGTGTACAGTAACCAGCACATCACGTTACCACAAGCTGTCAAATTTTCTCAATCGATTTTGAACTTCACCCTCAATATTTTATGATTTAGAATCATAAAAATAGATAGGGAAATGTAACAGTTTGTGGTTACTTGACACGCTGGCGACTGCAACGTACAATATTATTAGACGTTTTTTTCAGAAAACTTGTAATATTCTGAGCTTTCTCATCTTAAAAACTTCGAGTTTATTATTATGCCGTCCAGCGGTTCTACCTTTATCAAAACTGACCAAATAATATAAGAAAAATCACTTTATCGGATTTGGGTAACAGTTGAGGATAAAGAAAGAAGGCTAATACCACATAATAGAGGGTAGTGACCAATATTGGACCCATTGTGCGTACAAAATGGGTCCAATATTGGTCACTTATCATTATTAAAAGTATTTTTTTTAAACCAACAATTGGACAATTGACTGCCTCGTTGGTTTTGTGGTCGAAGCCGCGGCTGCAGTTGCACATGAGGTGGGTTCTACTTCTAAGTAAGACAAATCAATGTGATTGGGTTATCAGCACCAGCTATGGGTGCGTGTGTGCCCGATTACAGACAATAGGCTCGGCCCTATTAGTGGCGAAATGTGTATGTGCTATAAGTTACACCTCTGCCTAACCCCTCGGTGATTACAGGCGTAATGTTTTGATGTTTATATTTTTGATCTGACAATTTTATTCTACCAACGAATTGGATTTTCTGTAAAATGTATGTTAGAAAATATTTTTGAAACAATTTCAATTTGTTGACCTGAATTTGTTTGGAAATGTTTTGTAAATATTAATTGTAACCAATTTAGATGTTGGATCTGATGAAATTATTGGAAAAGGCTGTAATGGATACTGACACCCACTTTATTTTATGATGAAAAGTTGATGCCCGCGGCTTTGCCCGCGTCAAATTATTAAATAAAGCTTTGTTTTATAATATGTAGTGATATTATTTAGTTTGAAAGTAATATTATTTTACGTAAATAAAACACGCACGCAAACTTACATGGGCACTTATAAAACCGTAGGGAAAAGGTGCACAGTTTGGGTTGGTCGTTTTCTTTGGAGAAGAACCGGCAAGAAACTTTTGACCTTAAATTCTAATAATGGCGTCAATATTTTTGATACATGATCTTGAAAGAGGTGAAAGGAGTATAAGGATTGTCTTTAGCGACACTCTACCTACCCTCATGGAACAAAGGCGTGAGTTTATGTATGTTAATTTTGCCTCCAACCTCCGTGGTCTTTTCGTGGCATTTTTATTCCGTATATTTGTAACTGTATCTTCTGTTGGATACAATTTTTAAGCAGAGCTTTTCTATAATTTTCACACGATAAAATGATTGATAATCAATTTGCCTGAAAACGTGTTAATGAAAGCAATTATCAGACTATTTGCAGTTGATATGAAAACTCATTAAAACGTCACTGGAATTATAAATAATAAAATATTACTTACTATTTATTGAACTTTCAGAGCGAACTCCTATTGAAATTGCAGTTCCACAGTTTATCAACTTGTATTATCATAATTATCTGTTTAGCCTGCCTATAAAACTTGCATGAGCCTTTGGGAAAAATTTGTCATCATTTCATCAATAGTACAATTCATCCTAGAATAATGTTCCTGGTAAAGAACGATCTAGGCTGAGAAAGCGATGGAAAATTTGAATTTTAGCTGTCATTCCTTGCACCCTTTTTTTTTTTTTGGCGGGTGAAAAATCTTCAAATGACCCCGTCCCGCTCTTGGGCAGAGCGAAAGGACTTCTACTGACTAAAAACCACCCATGTTCCTTCTTAGCCCTTCATGTCGAGGCCGCGGTATCTCTTGTGAACAAGCCGCAGCCCCGACGGGTTTCCTTGCACCCTTAATCTAAGTTTGGGTCGATTTCCAGAGTCTATACCAGTTTTTAGTGGACCAACTGCTTATCTGACGTCCTCAACTCAGTTTCTGGGGAACACTAATCCCTTGATTAGTCTAGTTAATAAGTTAGTCACCAACTTACACCATTAAAATAACAAAACCATATAAAGCGCAATAATTTTTTTTATGCTATCTATACAAGACAGAAAGTTCGTAACTTTTCCCAACATTGTCCGCTCAGTTAAACCATAACTTGGTCCAGATACGAGTAACAATTTAACTTACTGTGCATATTTAACCGACTGACTTAGGTTAACGTTTTTATGGTTACTGGAGACTGCCCAAGTTTTAGTTTATACAGTAGATTTTCACTAAAGAGACCATTGACCATTGACACTGTTTTTGGGGCCAAACCATATGAATGAGTTCTGCTTTCTGTTCAATGATGTTTGATAAATGTACAAAATATGTTTAGTTTAGTTTATTAAAAATATTCATCTCGAGTTCACTTTGTAACACGTTTGATTTTTTATGTAACCTATTTTGGAAGGCGCTGGTGTCTGTGATACAATGATATTCATTAGTACAGGCACCAACGAATCTCTTTTGTCTGTAATGTTTATTTTTCTTTGGAAAATTTGTTTTTGTGAACCTATGTGTTTTTTCTGAAAATAAAAATCATTATTATTATGTATGAGAATGATTTAATGATGAATAGAATATCAAAAAAGGACAATAATAAAAACAATGTCCTGTGCATTGCAAAATGTTACATAGCAGTCTTTTGTTTCTCCTCCTGATCCTGGTTATATGGCCACCTTAAACACCAGTGGAACCACAGTTAACAGCTGGTTTCTAAATTAATACAAGGATTAAAAAAATTGTTAACGGTACTCAACGATAGGTAATCAACTATGTCGAAGCTCATCGCCATGTAATATGATATCATCTGATACAACTAACTGTGCTCATATGTTACTAGTTGGCTCATATGTCACTTTCTATTAATATTTATTGGTTTAAATGTTTGAGGTATCGATCGGTAGTGTAATATTGACAAGTAGGTACGGGACTGACTTTTTGGTCAAGTGGTCGAAAGCGCGACTGCTGAGCCTGAGGTCCTAGGTTCGATTCCTACTTCGGGCAAAGTGTTATTGGGTTTTTCCATCAGGGATGTCTTTGTAGCAGCCACAGTAAATCACTGTTATCCCCGAAGGGCTAGGCAGAGGTGTAGGTACTTAATGTTCATCCACATTCAGCTAATTATTTTAAAGGCCCACAATGTAATAGGGGGCGAGCCTATTGCAATCAACTGGGCTCCGTGGCTGCTATTCAGAAATTCGTTTGCAAAGTTTTGTAATATAAAATGATTCTCAAAATATTCTTGTGTTTAAAGTTAGGATGATCTAGATTTAAGAATCTGTACTTTACCTACACTTGGGAGCAAATAAATCGAGCCACTACCTTTTTTCACGTAAAATGGTAAATATTTTTGGTAATATGGAACGTATCAATTCGAACTATATATCGCCTAAAAGTTTAGTTAATAACCTTTACAATGAGGGTAAATTATTGAATAATAACCTTATTGAATGATAAATTATTGGCTCTGCAAGAAAAATGGTAATTTTGATAGAAAATTTAGTAGGGCTAAAACAGTCCATAAAAACAATAAAAAACAAAATTATTGCAAAAAAAATATTCTTAATAACTGGTATTACCCCCCCGTGCCCTGATACATTCTTGTAGCCTATTAGTCATCGATCTGATCAGCGTTACGATGATATATTGTGGTATGTTCTCCCACTCTTCAAGCACAGCGACTTTAAGCTCGGGAATGGATGAAACAGCGGGAACCCTGGCTCGGACTCTCCGTTTTAGCTCGTCCCATAGGTGTTCGATCGGGTTCAAATCGGGACTTCGTGCTGGCCATACCATTTGTTGAATCCCGATCGCAGACAAGTATTCCGTAACGATCTGCGCGGTATGAGGTCTCGCATTGTCATGCATAAACAAGAAATTTTCTCCGACAAAACCAGCATACGGCATTACGTGGTTTTCAAGAATGTCAGTTATGTATCGGTCAGCTGTTAATCCACGTCTACCACTGCCATCGTTGGCGGGGTCGACGAAGACAAGTTCCGTTTTTCCGTCTAGAGAAATTCCTCCCCACACCATACAAGAACCACCACCAAAACTCACAGTTTCTCGAATGCAACATTGGGCAAATCTTTCACCAGGACGTCTATACACTCGGTTTCTCCCGTCATTGCTAAAAAGACAGATTCTTGACTCGTCAGAAAACAAAACTGACCTCCAGTCTTCTAACGTCCAATTAATGTGTTCTCGAGCAAACTCCAAGCGAGATCGGCGATGAGCTACAGTCAATTTTGGGCCAGTTGCTGGTTTGTGTGATGTTAAATTTCGTTCTTTTAGTCTTCGTCTCACTGTCCACCTACTGATTGAGACTCCTCGAACGTCACGTAACGCTTGCTGTAGCTGAACAGCATTAAGTCCACGGTCGCGCAACGAATTGGTTGCAATAAAGCGGTCGTCACGTTCTGTTGTTGCCCGTGGTCGGCCAGTTCCAGGTCGCCGAACAAAAGCACCAGTCTCCAGATACCTGCGGTATACCCGCTGTACCTTTGAACGACTCAAATGAAGTCTGCGTGCCACTTCACGTTGTCCGTGTCCAACCTCAAGTAAAGCTACAACTTGGGCAGCTTCCGTCGGTGTAGTATCCATTTTATCAGGTTATTTTGATTACACAGACACAGATAAAGACAACAATAACAAGTAATATGGGTATGATTAACAAAAACCTCAAATTTAATCTTTTCTTAACAGAGTACAATAAAAATGTCATAAGCAAATTAAATGCGATAATTTTATTCTACCCTTTAAACTTTAATTTAAATTAAAAAAAAATGAAATTTTGACAACTAACTACCCTCTTTGTAAAGGTTATTAAATACCCTTTTAGGCGATATATGTTTCGAATCGATGCGTTCCATAATACCAAAAATAATTACCATAATGCGTGAAAAAGGAAGTGGCTCGATTTATTTGCTCCCAAGTGTAGTTCTTAAATTCAACATATAGGGTGTAAAAGTACCCTTAACGCAAACGAAGAGCACTTATTTTCCCCACCACTGCGATCATTTTTTTGTTCTAGACCATACCTGGGAACCTCCTAGTTACGGAGATATTGGGGGTCAAAGTTCCAAATTTTTCACAGCTGTTTTTGTAAATACTAGTTTTTCAGGGTCTAACTTTACTTAAATTACCTCCATGACCCGTTTACTATTCAAAGCACCCACTAGCACAATGTTTTAACAGTACCACAATGAGTTTTACTGTAAAATGTGATTTTTGACCCGAAAAAAAAAGTCGTTCCCCAGCAAAAATTTTTGCGTAGGGGGTACTTAGTTGGATGTACAGAATGCTTGGTTGACGGGTGTGTGATAGGTTGATTTACACCCTGCATACTCTCATCAGTTTACGCATAATTTTCTTTACCATCATTTCTGTTATGCCACCATCAATACTTCTAATGTGATAATAATTTATAAATAATAATAGCACTAATTAAACAATTAAAAACGTCACAGTGTGCGCAGGAGACGCGATGACGGATGGCTATCAGTTTTCATTATGCCGTTCTAAAGGCATTTGGTCGGTGAATCGATGTTGTGTTGCGGGACAGGATATAAGTGATAGCGATTGAAATGGTAAAAATAATCCGTGAAAATTATAACTAAGGTCATGGGGTCATACGCATGATGTACAAGAGTTCTTGGGTTCATAGGGGATAAAAGTAATTATGGAAATTTCTGCCGATAGGAAGTTCAACTAATCAAATATGTGTGTTTGTTTCTTCAAATGACCATCCCAGACACTAATCTTAAAAGAGACTCTGACCTCTGAGTTTATTTCGGCTATTTCTTCTGATAGAAGTCAAGTACGAAACAAGTTCTATAGTGTTTTGACTATTTCACTAACCCTGTGTGAGCCTCTGTACCTACGAAATATTTTTTTTTAATTTGAAACCCTGTTTGTTAAACATTACTGGCGAAATGTGAGTGTACTATTAGGTACACCTCTGCCTAACCCTTTGGGGATTACAGGCGTGATGTTATGTGTGTTATGTTAAACCCTGTTTGTAAAATGAACATTATTTATCATTTTTAACCGGACACGAGGGTTGTAATATAATAAGTAGTAAATGTTTAATCCACATGATAAAAGACAAGACTGTGTTGTTCACATAAATTTTCATTCATGGGAACTTTAATACCAATAAAGCTACGTGTAAAGAAATGAATATTTTTTCCTACATGTTATCATTTCCAGAAATGAAAAGAAATACAGACATAAAACATAACTGTACAAAAAATAATGCTGCGTCATTGAAGATGGAAACAATACATGTTTGGTTCGAATCCCCCGTGAAAAGGCGCTGAAAAAAGTTTATAACGGAAACAAAATTTCCCACAGCTTTAAAAGGCGAATCTCTCATATTACGTACCGTTGAGAATATTTTTTAAGGCTGGCGACATTGCGACGGCATTGCGATTGGATACGAGAAAAAATTTGGCAGCGGGATGCATTGACAGCCAGGTTTATGGTTTTTCAAACCAGTATTTAGTTCTGTTACGGTGATTGGGATTTTTTTAATATTAAAGGCTTGTTTCAGCTGAATGAAAGAAAGGAAGAAAAGATATTTATTTGGCATTATGCCACAAGTCATCACACCAAAACTAGATAAAACAAAACTCCCGACCTGACGATGTCCCACATGGTCCTTCTTTTTTAACCGACTTCCAAAAAGGACGAGATTCGAGATTCAGGTTATCTAGGTGGGGGCTGATTATGGAAGGTACTACTCCTCAATAGTTGGGAGTTGAAAGCAGCAATAAGGGAATTTTGAAGGTTAACGGTTTAATTTCTTGCCTATTACAATTAAAAACGGAAAAATAAAAAATAAACTCTTTTTCCAAAAAAAAACTGATTTCAAAAACACAAAAAAGTTAAAAATAAACTTCAGAAGAAAAATCAGCTACAACTCAGCAACGTTTGTTTGTTTGATTTCGTTTTATTTGCCACCGACTTCAGAAGCTGATTTTTCTTCTGAAATTTATTTTTCACTTTTTTGTGATTTTGTTATTTTCACTTTTTTGTGTTTTTGAAGTCGGTTTTTTTTCTCAGCGTGTCAATGTCAAATTTTCATTTAAATTTATTCCCACAAGCAGGAGTATCCGTTGTGTCGCAACACCAGTATTTTAGAGGACCTAAAAGACGCCACAGATGCCGCGATTATCGTGGTCATATACTGCGACCAAGAAATTCAAACAAGTCGACATCCATCGACACGAAAGAAGAACAAGACAACAAAACTGTTGCAGAAATAAAGTAGAATCATCAACCCAATCATATTATAATATACAGGGTGGTGCCGACGATACGACAATAAATGAAACCACTGGTAGTTCTAGTTCATAGGAACATTATTAAACTATCAAATAAAATAAATCTTAACACCAAAGTAAAAAAAAAATTAAAAAAAACAATAAAACTAAGTAGCATAAAACTGTAACTGTAACGAAATACATTACAATTTACAAACAAATATTGGTTTACTAACCTTAGGAATAATTTGCACCGATTAACGTGTGGAAATAAAATGTAACAAACGAATTTGGCAAAGACATTTAGGTAGGTTATTGTCGTATCGTCGGCACCACGACGGTGTTAGGATTTATTTGATAGTTTAAAAATGTTCCTATTAACTAGAACTACCAGTGGTTTCATTTATTGTCGTATTGTCGGCACCATCCTGTAGATCTTTGGCAGTCGTTACAGGTAGTCAGTAGCCAGATAGTAGGACAAACAGTCTTACTAAAGGGTTATGTTTTACCCAGTTCTAACTGGGTTTTGAGGTCAGATAGGCAGTCGGTCCTGGTAAAATACTGGTATTCAGCTGCATCCGGTTTGAGTGGAAACCGACCCAACACGGGAAAAGAGTACGCAGATGATGATATTGGCACTTTCTACCGACAATTAAACGTTTTCGAAGAACAGATAATTTATTTAATTCTCCTTTAATTGTTTTCTAGAAAAAGCTCTGTGGATTTCCCTTTGTTTGTATAGAAAGCTGTTGTGTTCAACAGCTTTCTATACAAAATGAAAAACAATGTTTTATTTATTTTGTTTAAAATTCTTTTTAAACAGTTAATTGCTTGCCGCCTGCAATGTTTTTGACGAAGCAGTGTGACATGCATTTTCCATGAGTTCATCGATGATTTCAACGTCATTTATCCTTTCCTTATTGCTTACAAAAACCTGAAAACGAATTGTTCAGAATAATATTCACGATTAAAAATATCAATATAAATTACATTATTTTATATTCGTAATGGGGTGAACAGGCCTGCATAAATTACGATCGAACAATCAAAGTAAAATTTTTACAACAAAAAATAATCTCAAAAATTAGTTTTGTTAATTTTATGCGAGGCCATTATTAATTAAGAAACTTCTGACTTATATGAGAAATGGTTATAGGTAATTCAGTGAGTCAATTTGATAAACAATACATTTTCCTTCCATAATCTTTCCCTTGGAGAAAGAAAAAGTAGTGAATGATAGCGTAACAGAAGATAGAGAATGAAAGAAAAAAACACAGTGCCCCAACCCCAAGTAACAAGAGACAAGGGACAAGGGCAGGAAGATGATAATGAATCTTTCTCCTTAAAAAAATCTTCTCATTTCGTCCAATCCTTCAAAACCTTACGAAACACGGAACTTACGAGTACGTCCCACTATTCTTAAATCAGTTTCTAAAGCACACCCACTAGCAAGGCACCCAGGCTCTGCCCGCGAAAGCACCAGTCATTATAATTGGCGAAAGTCTATATTTGAATACAATACAGTATTCGCTATGAATAAAACATGCTCGCCTGGGTTTCAATGCGTTTTTATGCAATGTCTTGTAAGTTGTAATGATACGCTTCGGTTTGAGTGGGTGTATCGTGTTTCATTGCTGTTCTTAGAAATGGTGGTTATGGTTTGGTATTTTTTTATTAGTTATATGAAAGTGAAAAGACAATGACTCATTCACGATAATATCTGAATCTCCGGATTTTTTAATCAATTGCCATGTGGTTGATTTCTTGGTTGCCCATTCGGGCTTAAGTAGTAGTGTTTCAAAATGGTGGCTAAACACAGTCCGAGGCAGTACAAATCTGAAAGTGTATAAATATGTATAGAGGCGGTGGTTTATGAGATATCTCGATAGAGACAAAAGGACAATTACGATAAAGAGAATGCGGCCACCGTGTTTTCTTAAACCACTGGAACTCCTGAAAACCAGAATCAACAGTAGCAACCAACAGATAAGCACCGAGACAATGAAGCTCGACGAAGTCCCAGAGAAATAATTTAATTGTCTTGGATCCCGCAACGAAAACAATCAGTAAAAAATAGCGGAGAATCCTACTTCTCCGTTATTCTTTTCTGATTAATGTTCATCATGTCATCATCATCTGCCTAGCCATTTTCCCAACTACGTTAGGGTCGGCTTCCAGTCTAACCGGATGTAGCTGAATACCAGTATTTTACATGGAGCGACTGCCTATCTGACCTCCACAACCTAGTTAATACTAGGTAATACAATACCTACTCTTTAATAAGATTGGATGTCAGAATTTCAGGTCACTGACTACCTGTAACGACTGCCAAAGATATATATATGGCAGCCGGGACCAACAGCTTAACGTGCTTTCCGAGGCACGGAGGAAACTCCGTATGTCGGGCGGTCACCCATCCACAGACCGACCTAGGCAAGCACAGCTTTACCTAAAGATCGACCCGAGTGGCAGTTCTTATTAAGCCACGAGCTCCTCTCAACATTAATCTCGAGATTAATGTTGTTGTTCATAAATAACACCAGTGTTTGCATTTGTCCAAACCTGCAAGTATAGTATCAATCACTATGAAACGCAGTTCAATCAGTTTTCGCTCTCTAACAATCATTATCAGCTATCAGTGCTATCACCCAATTAATCAGTTCATAACGACACAATTTCTAATTGGCCCAAATACCAAAATCACGATTGATTTCTCGTAAAAAAACAACTTTATCTAAAACCGATCACGTTTTAGCATTGTTATTGAATGTGTCAATGGAAGACCACCGCGGTGGAAGTGTTATCTGACAAATTTGACAAATCATGGCTATAGCTGACAAATGACGGCCGCGTTTGACAAATTACAGGCCCAGTTGACAAACTGCAGGCCACCGTATAAAGGCCTATTGTTAGATGTGACTGTGTGGCTACTAGATGTTCTCATAGATGTTTATTTAAATAGCCAAACATTGTGGTTTTGTCTGCATGTTACAACATAACATGACTACATTTATTTTATTTTTTGGATGGTGTGAAATTATCAAATGACTCCTCCCGCTCTGGGCTGAGCGGTAGGGAGTGTCAGACTTCTACTGACTAAAAACAGCCCATGTTCTTTCATAGCCCTTTGTGTCGAGGCCGCGGTATCTCTTTCGAACATTACGCAGCCCCGACGGGGATCACCAACGCCTAATGCTAACTCTTCCGGGGTAACAGCCTTTTGGTATCAAAATTGATTCATTCTGAAAATATTTCAAAGCGACATTTATTTATTCATTGTCTATTTCGGTATTTTGTTTTGACTAAAATAATTTACACTGAGTGAATCTAGGTGCCTTGAAATTAATGATTATTATAATTCAATAGCGTGTATCATATTTCGGACATAATATCAAGTTCTATTTTCGTTGAATAATTACTAAACAAATAACACCTATTGATTGATCAATGGAGATACACAAATTATAATAGAACTAAGGCGAAGGAAGAAATAAAACTTGTTATCAGATACTTTACTATTATTTAGATTAAGCAAGACCACATTTCCAGGCAGAAAAACCAACCATTAGTAACTAGAGAAATGCTGAAAACTTTAAAGGAATTTTTTATTTATTTTATCTTTTTCCGCGCCTAAGATTTGCAATTTGCGATGAAAAACCGAGATCTTTTTGACTGAAAAGTCTTCAGCTTCATAAAATATTTACTTTTAAGAGTTGTAAATATTGGAGTACCAGAGTCGGTTTGAATCGATTCACTGTTAATTGTATATTTATCTTCTTTTCGTAGTCTTTTAATTTCCTACTTAAAAAATATTTTTTTGGACAAATACACAACAATCAATCTGAATTACGGTACTTTTATTCTTTGTGGCTTCTATTTCCATACTTTAGTAAAAAACAAACAAATAATACGTGTAAATAATTTACTTATATTAATCTAAACTAATATTATAACTACGAAAGTGTTCGTTTGTTTGTAACCTTTCAAGTCTAACTGCCGCACTCAGAGAGCTTTAATGATTTAAGTAATCATTAAAGCTCTCTGAGTGCGGCATCACTTAGTAAAGCTTTTCACAGTTTTGTTATACAAAAGTATGTTAAATCTTTACTAAGTGACGGCTTAAATAATCATTAAATATCTCTGAGTACCGCCGTAAATCACTGAACCGATCGTCCTGAAATGTTGCATATACGTTGTCAGGTATACGAAAACGAACATAGGATACCTTTCATTCCGAAAAAAAGTACTGTTCCCAAGGACAATCTCAGTAAAGTTCTTTTGATAATAGGTGGCACCACGAGTCTTTCAAATCATGACTGAATTAGGTATATTACTATAGAAACTTCAGTAGTATTTTATTATAATACTGTAAAGTGGAGTAAAGTCGTAGGAGCTAAGCTAGTTTTCCCTAAAACAATCACGATTCATTCCTGCACCGATAGTAGGGCTGTGCAAGCACTCGTATGTCATCGACATATCGATGCCGCGTCACTACTTAATGCACTTCCGTGAGAAATCACCGACACAATTGTGGGAATATGGGACTGTGTCCATTTATTACCGTGTAAAGAGGGCAGTTCGGTCTAGTACAGGCTTGGGTTTGTTGGTTTAATCTCTAGACTGGAGTCGCCAGATTATTTGCTAAGTTTTGTGATTATGGTTTTGTGAATATTCTCACGACTGGTTGATTTTGTTATACGATGGTGGTATGTTCAACAGCGAAAGTTTGTTAAGATGATTACTTGTGATTGGAACTCTTTTAAAACTTTTATTAAAGCATCTTCTAATTTGGTAAAACTTTCAATCACACATTTATTTTTTGTAAAATTTATATACATTTTCATTACATAATCTGGTAATACTCAGTAAACCACGTGTCATTGTGAATTTGGATTCTACGAAAATACGTAATTCATCATCTTCGTGCCCTTGTTTCGTGTTATTCGTATTTGTGCTGTCTGTCATCCGTCAACCATCACGCATTTACTCCTTTTTGTTTCATATTTTCATTACTCACATAATCATGGATGAATAAAATTGTATTTTCTTTGAAAACCTGTCATTTTATAAAGCACCTTTGGAGTTTACAATCCAATATAAGATATCCAAAATACCTTGCATTATGATCACACTAATATTATAAACGCGAAAGTTTGTGAGTGTGTATGTTTGTTACTCTTTCACGCAAAAACTACTGAATGGATTTAGACAAAATTTGGTATACATATAGATTATAACCTAGATTAACACATAGGATAGTTTTTATCCCGATTTTATCTTCCCATAGTTTTCGAGTTGTAGCTGGTGAAGCCGCTGGCAACAGCTAGTGTCTGTATAAGTACAGTTCCAAATAGGTACTTTCACAGGAATTCCATTATGAATAGTTTTCAGGTCTCAAATGAAAATTCTTCGAAGAATCCATCATGGTCGTCAAAGGAAATTTTATGATCAATAAAGTTTTCTCTCCATTGTTAAGAAGTTTAGCGCTTAAAGAATAGACTTCCTGGGTGGGCTGCTAGTACCTATATTGATGAAGTTGAAGAAATGAAAGATGAAAAACAATGAGGATTTAATGGCAAATGCTTTTTGATGGGTAGAAAGTACCAAACTTACAGTAATTTTTGTTGAGAAGACGTTCTTTCATTTTTCCTAATCGCCGAAAAAAGGACAAACGCCTTTTAAACACTTTATCGCATCTTTTATCACCAAAAAGAAAATACCAGACAAAGTCTTTTTGGGGTGCTATTTTAATGTATAATACAATAAAGGTTAAGAGTTTCTTTATTTTTTTTGAACGTGCTATTATCGGAAACTATACAAACGCAAAAAAAAATTAAGAATAATTTGAAAGCCCAATTCTTGAGGAAGGTCAGACGTTATTTAACACCATGCTCGGCTACTAAGAGTCATCTTTTAGGAGCCGAGCAAAACGATAAAAATAACGTCCTAAACGGCGAGTAAAACCGTCGAGTACAGCTAGCACAAAAATATTGACATAATTAATAACGATATCTCATTGTTATAATTTAGTTTCAAATTTATTTAACTAGAGATACCAATCGATACTTTCATTTGATCGATCGATCGTTCATTTGAATCGATATCTACTTTCGATCATTTAATCGGCCATTGTACAAATAATAACTGGTTCAACACAATCATTTCGCTGGCAAAAAATCACAACCATCGATATTTTTAAGTTACATCCTTATTCTTCAAGAAAATGTCGTGAGCAAAGTTTTGAGTATGAATGTACAAAGACAAGATGACGAGTAAATGGCAATTATAGAAGTCTAACTGCCGCACTCAGAGAAGTTTAATGATTACTTAAGCCATCACTTAGTAAAGATTTTGACACTATATTGAAGGTTTTGTACGTCAAATCTTTAGTAAAAAATAAAGCCTTCCGTATCGTTTAATCCAGCAACTTATCAATGCAAAGATTTAATTGAAAACGGAACATTAGTCTATTCTACGAATTATTTCAATGTGAATGCAACCGATATATCAAATTGGCGCCAGTTTGAAGCTAGGTGATTAATCAAATGACCGAGGTGTCAATCTGTCTGTCACATAGCCATATTGGATTTCCTCACGAACATTGAAACTTGATAGTACAGACTAGCACCTAGATTTTTCGGAATTAGTGGACCGTTTATTTTGCACGTGCTAGACTTGTTTATTTTTATGACTCCGTACCCAACAGGCGCCGATGGGATCCCATTCCTGAGGCTGTACTATGTGGTGAATCGTAAGGTTTCCTAATTGTTGCGTTATCAACATTTTCGAAATCAGTGAAGATTTCAAAAACATAGTATCAAAACATTTTTAAAGAGAAGGTTTCAGGGGTTCTTCAAAAGAATAGGTACATAGTTTCAATAATTATGTAGTTGCTTCATGTAAAATACTGGTATTCATCTGCATCCAGTTAGTCTGGAAGCCGACCCCAACCTAGTTGGGAAAGTCACATTTTTTTTTTTTTTGCAATGGGCTTGCTCTTGACCTCAATCTTACCCTAAGGGCAAACATGATTTTTCTTTTTTTTTTTTGTAAAACGTTGGCCCACACTAGGAATTTCTCCTGTATCGTGGGGCGTTCACAGACACTCAAACTCACATACACAAATGCCCAGACCCAAAACAACTATCTGTAGGCCATACAAATATTTGATCCGTGCGGGGATCGAACCCGCGACACGTAGCGCAGCAGTCAATTGCTAGAGCCTTTGCGCCAACCGTGCCGTCAAATGATGATGTACTATCTATTCCCAAAAATGTTGACATGATCACTACAGATAATGTCACTTTGTCTAGGGTATCTGGAGTAACATTACTCGTATAAGAAGATTCCAGATGGGAAATTTATTTATTATAACACGCGTTTGGGTCAAATTATTTGTGTACTTACGACTCTTATTGCCCTTCAAATGGGCAGACTTTATTCTTAGAGACCACACGCTAGGGCTTAGCCTTGAGAACTGCTCCAATAATAAAATTATTCGCGTGCACGTGTTCTTCTAATTTAACTGTAATTTAATGCTAAAAATATCGCGAGTCTAAATAAGTTTAAATAAACCCTTTTGTTCGAAAAGGGTTTAATTCTGTTTAGAGTTGTTAGTTGAATTAAGGAGGGTTGTTTAAAATAAGTGTAATTGTGTAATGTGTAATAAAGGTGAAATTTTATGGTAATGAAGATTTAGATAAAAACGTGAGCAAGTTTATAAATGGGCACTTTTGAGTGTTTGAACGGTCTATTATTTACAACGATTCCATTGTAAACCAAATCTCTTATGAAATCATTTTATTATCCTTTAAACAAATGAAGATTTCTCTTATTATATTACAATCTCGTATCGAAGATCATCCGGTAAGAGCTTACATAAAATTCCGGAAGCATACAATGTATCATCTCTCTACTACATAGTAGTATACATACAGGGTTTAAATTAACCTATCACACAGCCGTCAACCAAGCATTCAGTACATCAAACTAAGTGCCCCTAAGCAATTTTTTTTTCTGGGAAATTACTTTTTTTGTTGGGGTCAAAAATCACATTTTTCGGTATAACTCAATGTAGCATTCTTAAAATATTGTGCTAGTGGATGCTTTGAATAGTAGACGGGTTATGGAGGTAATTTCGGTAAAGTTATAACCTGAAAAACTAGTATTTACAAAAACCGCTGTGAAAAATTTGAAACTTTGACCCCCAATATCTCCGTAACAAGGAGGTTCCTAGGTATGGTCTAGAACAAAAAAATGATCGCAGTGGTGGGGAAAACAAGTGCTCTACGTTTGCGTTAAGGGTACTTTTACACCCTATATACAACCTACATATTATTACCTATTTTTATTATGTATACTATTCCTGAGTATGCTCTACAAAACCCTTTTACACGTCGCGTCGTGTTATGTTTTAGATAACTATGTACATAAGGCTGGTGTTTGTTACTTGACTACTCTGAGATGGAACAGCCGGAACAAATTCGGACGTCACTCTCTGTCTAAAAATCTCTGTCTGTTTTACAGTCCAGCCATTGATCTACACTAATCACTACATACACTTGGGAGCAAATAAATCGAGCCACTTCCTTTTTCACGCATTATGGTAATTATTTTTGGTATTATGGAACGCATCGATTCGAAACATATATCGCCTAAAAGGGTATTTAATAACCTTTACAAAGAGGGTAGTTAGTTGTCAAAATTTCATTTTTTTTTTATTTAAATTAAAGTTTAAAGGGTAGAATAAAATTATCGCATTTAATTTGCTTATGACATTTTTATTGTACTCTGTTAAGAAAAGATTAAATTTGAGGTTTTTGTTAATCATACCCATAATACTTGTTATTGTTGTCTTTATCTGTGTCTGTGTAATCAAAATAACCTGATAAAATGGATACTACACTGACGGAAGCTGCCCAAGTTGTAGCTTTACTTGAGGTTGGACACGGACAACGTGAAGTGGCACGCAGACTTCATTTGAGTCGTTCAAAGGTACAGCGGGTATACCGCAGGTATCTGGAGACTGGTGCTTTTGTTCGGCGACCTGGAACTGGCCGACCACGGGCAACAACAGAACGTGACGACCGCTTTATTGCAACCAATTCGTTGCGCGACCGTGGACTTAATGCTGTTCAGCTACAGCAAGCGTTACGTGACGTTCGAGGAGTCTCAATCAGTAGGTGGACAGTGAGACGAAGACTAAAAGAACGAAATTTAACATCACACAAACCAGCAACTGGCCCAAAATTGACTGTAGCTCATCGCCGATCTCGCTTGGAGTTTGCTCGAGAACACATTAATTGGACGTTAGAAGACTGGAGGTCAGTTTTGTTTTCTGACGAGTCAAGAATCTGTCTTTTTAGCAATGACGGGAGAAACCGAGTGTATAGACGTCCTGGTGAAAGATTTGCCCAATGTTGCATTCGAGAAACTGTGAGTTTTGGTGGTGGTTCTTGTATGGTGTGGGGAGGAATTTCTCTAGACGGAAAAACGGAACTTGTCTTCGTCGACCCCGCCAACGATGGCAGTGGTAGACGTGGATTAACAGCTGACCGATACATAACTGACATTCTTGAAAACCACGTAATGCCGTATGCTGGTTTTGTCGGAGAAAATTTCTTGTTTATGCATGACAATGCGAGACCTCATACCGCGCAGATCGTTACGGAATACTTGTCTGCGATCGGGATTCAACAAATGGTATGGCCAGCACGAAGTCCCGATTTGAACCCGATCGAACACCTATGGGACGAGCTAAAACGGAGAGTCCGAGCCAGGGTTCCCGCTGTTTCATCCATTCCCGAGCTTAAAGTCGCTGTGCTTGAAGAGTGGGAGAACATACCACAATATGTCATCGTAACGCTGATCAGATCGATGACTAATAGGCTACAAGAATGTATCAGGGCACGGGGGGGTAATACCAGTTATTAAGAATATTTTTTTTGCAATAATTTTGTTTTTTATTGTTTTTATGGACTGTTTTAGCCCTACTAAATTTTCTATCAAAATTACCATTTTTCTTGCAGAGCCAATAATTTATCATTCAATAAGGTTATTATTCAATAATTTACCCTCATTGTAAAGGTTATTAACTAAACTTTTAGGCGATATATAGTTCGAATTGATACGTTCCATAATACCAAAAATATTTACCATTTTACGTGAAAAAAGGTAGTGGCTCGATTTATTTGCTCCCAAGTGTAGTATAAAACAAAGTCGCTTTCTCTGTCCCTATATCCCTATGTATGCTTAAATCTTTAAAACTACGCAACGGATTTTGATGCGATTTTTTTTAATAGATAGAGTGATTTAAGAGGAAGGTTTTAGTATATAATTTGACTGACATTCACGCGGGTGAAGCCGCGGGCATCAGCTAGTAATATAATAAAGAGGAAAGATTTGTTTGTTTGTAACGAATAGGCTCCGAAACTACTGGACCGATTTCAAAAATTCTTTCACCGTTGGGAAGCTAAACTATCCCCGGGTGACATAGGCTATCTTTTATCCCTGTTTTCCCACGGGAACGGGAACTACGCGGGTGAAACCGCGTGACGTCTGCTAGTCAAGTCATATGAGGACCATGCAGATTAATGTCTGAGATAGTATTTTGAACATCCACGTAAAACAACAGTAACGTTATCTCAAAATTGTTTAAATATCATAAATAAGCATAAAGTCACATTCATTGGAAGTTAGTTTGTAGCATGTATGTCAAACAAATGCATTGTCTAATAAAACGCAAGATCAAGAAGTGTGTCAAAAAAGACTTCCGTGATAACTTTATCACACAAAACACAACAGACTGTCTAAAAATAGAATTTGACATCAAACGATTAAAGTACACACTTATTACACAAAACACAAGTACACAAGTATGTGCTGTGCAAACACAACAAGATTCGCTGAATATTTTGTAAGTGCTGCGCTGCCTAAACAGATCTAAACGTAACGTGAATTGGGCGTACAAGTGATAAGAGGAAGCGGGAATATAACTACCTGGACCGGCGGTGACCTAGTGATAACTGCTTCGACATTTACATAATATAATATCACGCCTGTAATCAACAAAGGGATAGGCATTATACCCATTAGTACAGCCACATTTTGCGAGTTATGTTTAAGTCCCATGAAATAGGAGGCGAGCCTATTGCCATTAACCAGGCACAGATCGGGGCTCGGTGACGCATTACCAGCTTATACCATCTCCAATGCCACTACACGCAAGTTCACCTCTATTTTTTTTTTTTTTTAAAAACGTTGCCCCACACTAGGAATTTCTCCTGTATCGGGGGTGCGTTTACAAACATTCAAAGTCACATACACAAACACACCCAGACCCGAAACAACTATCTGTAGGTCATACAAATATTTGTTCCGTGCGGGGATCGAACCCGCGACACGCAGCGCAGCAGTCCAATATCTCAGCCACTGCGCCAACCGTGCCGTCTCAAAGATCAAAGAGAGTGGGCCATAATCCACCAGTCCTGCCGTTAGAATCATGCCTTCCAATTCTACTATGTCAGTATAGGAACAGGGTGTAAAGTTCCTCAACCCCCCGTAGAAAAGGGAGGATCCTCCGACCAAACGGGTGTCGTATCTGGTGGGCTAACTGCCCAACATATCGACGGTAAAAAGGAAGTAGGGCATAAGCGACATTTTGGTCAAAAATGAGTTATTTATGCCATCCTACGTAAAATTTTCCGCTCTTTCGAATGCGCTTACTCCCATGGCTCTACGATGACTTTTTTGGCGTTTATGCCCCAGCAAAAAAAAACATTTTCCTAGTATTCTTTTTCGTAACCGACGAAAATTCAGGTCTTTTTTGCTATAAAGGTGCTTGTACCCCTCCAAAAATGATTTATTTTGGGTTTGTTGTCGGTAATGCTTTTTTACTTCATAAGGGTGTCGAGCTTTCGGTTGTTTATGCCTTTTAAGCTTTTCCCTTAAAAAGTACAAACGTTGTTTATAGCTTACTTCCATTTCGTAATTTAACATAGCTATGGCGCTTGTACCCTATAAACAAAATTCATTTTCATATTACTCTGTTGGTTATACCCTATTACCATTCAGTACTTTATGACAGCTATGTCGGTTATGCCCTTTTACCTAAATTTATTTTAATATCACACTGTTGGTTATACCTTACTTCCGTTTACAATATAAATACAGTTTTGTCGCTAATACCTTATTACTTAAATTAAATTAGATATCATGGTGTCGATTATAACCTACTTCCACGTTCTACAATCATACTCATCGTACTGTAAGTACTAGTAGGTTATTACCTACTAGTACTTATGTCTCCACTTCATTCGCTTTTTGACTGATTATTTAGGTATTGTAGTGAGACTTTGTCTTTATTTGGAACGAATCATTAATGTTTAAAATTTAAACGTACGAAAGAATGAAGAAATAAAAAAATTGTTTTTACTTACAACTAATTGTAAGTAAAAACAATTTTTTAATTAGTTTATTCCTGTTTCTTTGAACGTTGTTGTTTGACATAGATACCATGTTATGTTTAACAATGCCAAATAAGTCTTAAGTTTCGATGCTTTTTATTATTTTTTAAAATGATTGTTACTTTTTTAAATGTTTAATATTACGGATACATACCAAGTTTTCGTAATTGATTCTTAAGTTACCTACCTACTAGCTGCAGTATTATTGTTTCCAAAAATGATTAGCAGGTTGATACCTACCCACTCTTTTTAAGTAGCTTTGATTTTTCTTGATTAAAAAATATTATTAACAAAAATGTCTTTTTTAATTTAAAAACATCCTACTATACTGATGAAGGATCGTATTGGTTGGTTGTCTTCATTATTTTTGGGGTGTCTTTTCATCCATATTTCCGTAGACTCACGCAATGCCAAATGTTGATTATCCTTCTTTTCCTTTGCTTTCAAGCGACATTGTGTGTCACTAATGTCTTTTAACCTTTCTTGTTTTGAAAGCTGACTGTTTCTTGTGCTCTATTATCTTTTATACAACCACTGTGAAAAGTACCTTATCCTTCTTTTCCTATAACACTTATTGAACTGTCTAGTCTCTTATACCCTTTTACCTTGCGATCTGAGAAATCGGTATGTCGCTTAGGCTTCTTATCCTTTAATATTTTATTTTGTCATTTGTATCTTATGCCATATTTCCTCATGGAAAATTAAAAGCAATTGTTATAAGCGACAAAAACCACTTTAAATAGCGTCAAATGATTAAAACTAAAAATACCGGTAACTGCCACATTTTTTTCTGATTTTATAAGTGTTTTAGTTTTCACGATATTTTAATAAATGACAAAAATACGTCAGTTTTTCTAAAATTTAAAACTTTAAACGGCTCTCCTGAACATTTCCTTATTTGTCGCTTATACCCTATTTCCTTTTAACCGTCGATATGTAAGTCGGCATTTTCTATATAGGCTAATGTCGCGGATAAAGTTGATAGCGCAATGTAGGATTTGCCAAATTAGTTCGCATCTGTTGTGATAGATGTCGCTGTCGCCACATTATATTGACATAGAAGAATTGGAAGGCTTCTGGTGCATGATACTCGAGACTACAAAGTCTCGAGTACCAATCTACAATGGTCAAAACAATTAAATGTCTGAATTAATTCTTCATCAGCGTCCATTTGTCTTCTCATCTCTTCTCTCAAGTTCTCTTGTCTTCATTGTTCTATAGCAGGTTGCATTTTATTCGCCTTTGTCAAACATATGAAAATGGTGTGTGTAAACCACATCTAAACTACCTACTTATACTATCACCAGTTATAATGAACTACAATTCTAGCAAAGAAATTTCATTATCATCAGCCTATAATGTTCCCACTCCTGGGACACAGGCCTCCTCTCTATTAGAGGGTATGGGCTATAATACACCACGTAGGCCCAGTGCGGGTTGGTAAATGTCACACGACTTCGAAGTTTTGGTTCTAGGACATGCCGGTTTCATTTCAGCAAATAAAACAACGCTAATCCCGAATACTCTCTCCGCTTACACCTTGCGCCACAACAAAAGTGCGCGTAAACCCGCGCGTGCGCAATATGATGTCACTCATCTCAGTACAAATGTTTGTTTAAGATTTAACGTTTGCTGAGGGGAATTAAAAACTACATGCGTAGGAGTGGCAGTATTACGAAATGTGATAAATGCCATGTTTAATACGAGCTGGTTAGAAAACGGTTTTTGTGTAACGCGTTGTTCAGTAACTTGGTTGTAGATCTGGAATGGGCAGGAGCTAAATGTGAATTACTGACATTCAGCTTTATCTAGTTAGACTGGAAACTGATCCCAAAGTAGTAGAAAAAGGTAAGGCAGACGATGAAAGTTGAAAAATAAAAACGCATTTTTTTTTACGGTGACTACTTTACGCAACTGATTTACTCCGTGGAAATGTTGCTTTCCTGTTTATTGTGTTACGTACTTACCAGTATCTTCAATTCTTCTCCGTTTTATTACCTTGCATGACAAAAACTATCCAAGATTGGAACCCTTTCAGATATTTAGAGATATTCTCAGTTGAAAAGGCAAAAACAGAGGAACTCACTGATTGTAATTATTTAGCAACTTACTGATTGTATTAGTTTTATTCCCGATTTGTACACCTACAAATTCAATCTGGATATATTATTGACCCTATAATAGTTTAAATTGTATTAAACTGTCTACTACCTGGTACTAATCGATTTCACAAAGCTTATTGTAATCTATTTCTCACTAAAATCACGAATATAAAGACATTTCCAATTACGGCTAATCCGTTTATAAGGGTGCTACACACAGTCACATTCGGGTCGGCTTGATTCGGGCGGCAAATTCAAATATGGATCACTTCTTCCAACAGTTGTGCACCAACATACTGTCCCCCACCATTCATATACAGCCTATCTTATTAATCTTATTACCATCTCATTGGCGAGTGTCCAACTCTGAGCTGCCTGGACTTGCCAACCGTAGTATTCACTCTAGAAGACATTTGCTTCATCAGCGGTCGGTCCTGCGATAGACATGGCTTGGCCACTGCCACTTAAGCTTGTTTGCTCCGAAAATATATATTTAGATTCTGGAAAAAGCCCTCGGCTTAAATGAAACTGTACCGAGCCAAAACCGATTCAACGACATGGAACAAACTTTCGCGCTCAGCAAGTCGGCGGCATTTTTCTCTAAAAAATACTGCCGTAGTGAATGTGCCGAGCCGATCAAGTGTGTATGACGCCTAAGCCCTTATGATCATAAATCTGTATTTACAGACATATTGGCTGTCTCTTTAAATCTTATTAAATGTTACAAAATCTAATTTGCAAGTTTCCCTTGACATGTAAATTATTGTTTCTAGTCAATATTCTGTGGTGTTAGTCATCAGTGTGAAATGTTGAGAATTATTGGTTTGTGTGTGGGTTTTTGATTGTTATGGGGTAAGCAGAGGTCCGGGTAATAATGTGTTGAAGTTGATTTTAGTGATTGATGGATTTTGAGTAATGGTACCTATAGGGATACATAATTAATAGGTTTTGGTATTGCATTTTTATTACTTTAATAATCATATTCATTTTTAAAAACAACTCAAAAATGCATATTAATTTATATTGCACAATGTGTAAAAATAATTTGGGAACTTATCAAAGTAACTTAAAAAGCTAGAAGAAGAAACCTTTGTGTTTGATTCTTTTGTAAACGTTTAACGCCTAGCAGTTTTTTGTTAGCAATACCTACATTTAAGTTTATAGGAAACTTCTTTCCATCCTAATAACACCATGAAATTCTAAGAAACAATCATGACACCCACAACTCACTAGCCCACATTTTAAACATAAAGTAACCGACAAATACTCCAACAATACAGAAATCACACAATCAAAACAGACATCCTATAAACTAAGTTTAAGTCAAAACTTACTGCGGTACTCAGAGATATTTAATGATTACTTATGCCGTCACTAAGTAAAGATTTGACATACTTTTGTACGACAAAACTGTCAAAACCTTTACTAAGTGATGGCCTAAGTAATCATTAAAGCTCTCTGAGTGCGGCAGTTTGACTAATAACCTAACTAACTTAATAACATTGTTGATACGGCACTCGTAGGCTGGTGTAGGCAGATGCTAATTCTAACATGAGTACTAAGTTACACACTTGCAACAGCCGATGCGACGACGCGCGGGCGTTTTGAATGCGGTGGATTGAAATCGTAATCATCTGATCTGCCTAGTTTTGTCCCAACTACACACATCAAAAGTGTCTAGGGATCAACATATATTTTTGCAATAACTTTTCTCCTGATTGATATTAATTAAAATTTTCTTTAAGGATTCATCAAATAAAGTGTTTTCGTTTGTCACAGTAACGATAAACCAAGTCACCTTTGCATTAATAAAGAAATTTGCCATTTTCCTAATAAAGGGATTTTTGACATTTGAACCACTAACATTAAAGTTCGAAAAAAAGACTGAAATAACAGTTTTCTTTAAAATTTTATTGGGTAACTTAAACAATTAATAATCCGTGTTTCTACCGCGAACACTAACAACACAAGAACATCGGTTTGGCATACTCAAAATGAGTTCATCCAAATCACGCTGTGGAATGGCCGCCCATGTTCGTTGCAACAACAAAAAAAGGTCTTCTTGCGACTGGATACCCTCCATATTCGGCAGAGCTCTTCTCTGTAGCATATCCCATGCATGCTCAATCGGGTTCAAGTCTGGCGACTGAGCAGGCCAGGGCAGGACTCAAATCTTAACTCGAAGAGCTCCAACAATAACCGCCATGATGTTAGCCGTGAGGCTTCATCACTCTTCAGGGAACTTAATTAGCGACCAAACAGTCAGAAACCGCTTGCATGAAGTGAACCTTCATTCCCGAAGACCGCTACGGGTACCACCTATAGCAATGCACAATCGTAGGATTCGATATCAATGGGCTCTTGAACACAGAAATTGGGCAGAAGAACAATGGCGTTTCGTGTGCTTTTCTGATGAGTCTCGTTTTGGTATGAGACCGGATTCAAGACGTATACGACACTGGAGAACCCCTGGACGCCAACAGCGATTAAAATCCTGCCAGGAAGTCCATCCTTATAGTGGTGGAACCATCATGGTATGGGCGGGTATTTGGATCGGCGGAAGAACTGAGTTGATTTGGATCAGAGGCAACCTCAACGCTCAAATTTATGCTGAGACGATTGTATCAGACGTCATCGTTCCTCTACAAGTGCAAATCGGTCCCTTATTTCAGTTAATGCATGATAATGCACGACCGCACACCGCAAGAGTTGTAAGACAGACTCTCGCCGCAGCTAACATCAATGTCCTGCCCTGGCCTGCTCAGTCGCCAGACTTGAACCCGATTGAGCATGCATGGGATATGCTACAGAGAAGAGCTCTGCCGAATATGGAGGGTATCCAGTCGCAAGAAGACCTTTTTTTGTTGTTGCAACGAACATGGGCGGCCATTCCACAGCGTGATTTGGATGAACTCATTTTGAGTATGCCAAACCGATGTTCTTGTGTTGTTAGTGTTCGCGGTAGAAACACGGATTATTAATTGTTTAAGTTACCCAATAAAATTTTAAAGAAAACTGTTATTTCAGTCTTTTTTTCGAACTTTAATGTTAGTGGTTCAAATGTCAAAAATCCCTTTATTAGGAAAATGGCAAATTTCTTTATTAATGCAAAGGTGACTTGGTTTATCGTTACTGTGACAAACGAAAACACTTTATTTGATGAATCCTTAAAGAAAATTTTAATTAATATCAATCAGGAGAAAAGTTATTGCAAAAATATATGTTGATCCCTAGACACTTTTGATGTGTGTATGTCGGTTTCCAGACTGATCAGATGCAATACAGTTGAATATCACTGTTTTATACGGAGTGACTGCCGCAGGAGATGGAATTGTGAGTGGATTAGTAAACACAATTAAACTATCAGATGCTGACTGTTAGATAGAAAATTAAATAAGGTGTTCAGAATAAAAAAAAACCTGGTTTGATATTCGACAAAAATGTACAAACACAAATTATCTCCAAAGTGATCCTTTTGATGGAAAAGTTAGAAAACACGGAGTATAAAAAAAATCCTATTTTTATCAGCTCTATCATAACCATTAGAGCGTATACGCCATCAGTAAAACATGCAACGGTCAAACTTCCAAATTCTATTATTGACATTTCTATAAAAACGCGCCGCGTCGCGTGGTCAGTAGCAAGTATGTTTCAAGCTTTAATTGCAACACCTCAGCTTTACCTCCAGTCGATGATTTAGCAAGAGCATGTACTATTTAAATGTAATAGACAATGGGGTATTGAAATATAACCAATGGGAGGATGTTGCGTATCAGATACATAAATCTATTGTGTTGTTGGAATAATTATTTGTGAATGGATTGGAAAGAAAGTAGTGTAAAGTATTGATGAGTGTAGGTGGATGGGTTTTCCATCGAAAATATAAATATTTTTTTATATAATTTTTTTGAAGTTTCTGAAATCATCAAATGACTCCTCCCGCTCTGGGCAGAGCGGTAGGAAGTGTCAGACTTGTACTGACTAAAAACCACTCATGTTCCTTCTTAGACCTTTGTGTCGAGACCGCGGTCTCTCTTTCGAACAAACCGCAACCCAAACGGGCGTCGGCCCTTGCCTGTAATCCCCAAAAGGTTTCAAAGGTGTACTGTTATATTACCCACATTTCATGATATATATTTGAGTGTCATTTAATATTAGGTCGATCATATTTGCCATCAATTGGACCCAGATTTTTACTTCGGTCTGCTACTGAAATAACCCACCTTTTGGGCTTCTCAGCCCGATAGCTAGTTCTTTATGTCGAATATAGATATTGTAAATAAAATGATAATTAAACTGTAACTGTAGTAAACTGTTGTCTGATTTGAAAAGGCTAAGCAGATGATAGCATATAATTTTAACCTTTACATAGGTACACATTTTAACTTTACCTTTATAGTCTCAATATAAAGTTTTAAAAAATGCCTCGTAATTTTTCTTTTGGTCATCAAAAACAGAGAATTATGAAGAAACATGTAAGTCAGGCCATTAAACAGTTACCACAAAGAAAATGGAAATTTTATTGAGGCTCAGATTTAAAAAACTAAGCTGTTTACAATCACACCAGTGTGTCAACTAAATGCAAAGAAAAACATCAACAAATATTTATTACTAAATACAACCAATAAAAATATTTACCATTCCTCCCAATTTGTGATAACCATGTTGTTTCTTAAACATTATAATATTCCATGAATAAATAATTTTTATTGCCATGTGAGAAAATGTGCTAAAATAGGTACTAAAATAAATATTCAGAAAATCACCATAACACCGTGTTGGAGATGCATAAAAACAAATAATAATATGGTCGCCGTAAATCGGACCACGGAATTCCTAAGAAAAGTGACAATTATAAACCAGAGACACAGTGAATGCTATTAATATGCTTTGTTTCACTGCCTGTTATACCTCAAGTCCTAGACCAACAGTCAGGGATTTCACAGATTTTTTTTACCACTTTCTTGTGTGTTTTACTCCCGGACCTTGTGATTCTTTTTTCTGTTCTAGACCATACCTTAATTATATTCGGGGTCCAAATTCCAACTTTAATGTTATAAGTATTGCTTTTCTTTAAATACCTCCTCGACCCCCATTTTATATGCATCTGTCAGCAGCACATCTTTTTAAGTGCGTAACATTGAGTAGAATTTGATTTCTTACCTTAGCATATATCTCACCTTAGCTTATTTCTCACCTTAGCTTATTTCTCACCTTAGCTTATTTCTCACCTTAGCTTATTTTTTGCATAGAGTTGGGTGAAACCGCGTGACATCCGCTAGTCATTGATAAAATGGTACTTAGCATGCTGTATGACCCCTTAAGTTTATAACTCCTTTCGAACATGGTGAACACGAGGCCCAATGCTAAACATAGGCCATTGATCGGTACAAAAATAGACGGGAGGAAATGTAAGCATGATCACTCAGCCAACTTACAATTGTTTAATTACCCGGATGGGACTCAACGAACGACCGTATTAGCTAGAGATGACGGGAGTCGGGACGAAAATAAACAATATTATGCTTTGAATTATTACAGCCAAAAAAAACGGTTTTTTTATAAACATACTATACAAGAGCTTGTTTTTCTTTTTTGTTCCCACTATGGGAAACAAGCCCTAACCTCTGAGTTTATTTCGATTTTTCTCTTCACTTAGATAAGAATTGCCGTTGCCATGTAGTTTTGAAAACATTACAGAGACACAATTTTTTTTCAGAACACCCGCCCTGTCGGTGAAATAATAAGTTTAAGATAAATATCAGCTTCGTAGATTTTCGACTCTACTTGTGGGTAATTCAGTGCCTTTTTTGTAATTAATCTGAATTAAAATCTTATCCAAACCTTTCGATGCCGATGTGGCTCATGCTGCGTTTAGCTTTAAATACACCACTTGCTTTACCGAGACACAGAAAATTTACGACCAATTGACGCCTAGCAATGGTCATCTGTTTATAGTGAATTTTAACGATCGCTTGACCGCGCTGTGGTCGCAGCATGCTGGCGTTTATGTAACAAATGTTTTCACCAAACATCGCACCAATGATCACTGACCTAGTGAGTCAAATGTTGGCTGTAATGTTTGTCTATTGGCTTATGTATGATTAGCTGTAGTCAGTCATAAGTACTTAATGTAACTACCGTATAAAGGAAAATCTTAAGTGTAATAATTAAAGTATTATGTGAAATTAATCTGGACAAAAACAGAAATAATTTATAAAATCAACAAAAATCTTAACTTTTAATTACCAACCACAAACTTCAATACCATTAAACACTCAGATAATTAAGTTTTTTTCATAACAATTAATACAAATTAACGCCGAACCTGTACATAATTGCATCGGTTGCCGAAAACAAACGTTGGCCCTATTTGGGGTTGGCCATATCTGGCTATTGGCTAAATGTAGGCCAACTTGACATGCCAGTGATGTGTCAACGCGCTTTCATTTCTCGGAAAATAATTCCTTTACATTTTAATCGTTAACTTCGATAAGTTATTTTTAAAAATCGAAATTCTTTAATCTATGGTTCTCCGAATTATTTCGGCGGCATTTCCGAATGCTGTCGAATAATATTCGACTCTCCGTAAATCTTTCCGTGAATCATTTGGGATAGAAATAATTTATACGGTGAGAGGAAATTCTGAGAAAACCGTGATGTTTTAATTTCAAGAACATTGATTTAATTTTGATAATCTGTTAGTCATATTACACTTGAATTTGCCACATATGTTTTCTATGATGAAATAATTCACTCTGTAGTCAGTAAAATCTGATTAACAAGCTTTTTTTAGATAATTAATGATGTAGCAAAATGGTCTATACAGAGAACATGATTTTTTAATTTCTAAAACAATGATTATAATTTATACTTGTTTTCTTGTTGTAAACTTCTAACTTATCAACCACAACCTATCTCTAACCTACCACGAGATAATAATTATTGTAGTAATTGCTCTGAACACACAAAACTCAAGTCAAATAGTAATCAAGTAACCAACAATTCAAAAACATCATCACATTCTTTCTTCACTATACTAAACATATCAACTCTCACTCACCAAAGAATTTTAAACTGTTCATAAAATAATGTAGTTAAACACTATTTAACCAGACATGGGGTATCGTAAAAACGTCGAAGTGCCATGGTTTATGGCACAAACACCCTATGAGAGTCATGAATTCGGATGAATAGCACTCTTGTGGGTCCTAGTAACTCGATCGAGTCACTAAGCGCATCTGAACGAGGCATTACTACCACAAACGCGATTATCGAAATTCAAAATTAATTTTGAATGCATTCGTTTATAATAACACCTATCAACCATAGACAAGGTCAAACATATAAATATTTAAAAAATAACGCTGAATAGTTTAAAATGGAGTCGTGATGTATATTTGATTCTCAATTATGAATTTTTAGTAGATATTTATTCAGCTTTCACCACCGATGTGTTTAAACCTTTATGGATGTAATAAGCTTGTCCCCGCTTATATTTTTATTTGATTGCTGTAGCTTATGTTTAGGAAAAATATAACTATTTATTTAGTAATAAAAAGTAAGAAATATTCATTTATACAAAATAAGAAATATAATTTTTGATGACACGGTTGTCGCAGTGGTTGAGCGACTGACTGCTTCTCTGTGTATCTCGGTTTCAGAACAATAGAAAACTTTAGATTTTCACTATAGACTATAGGTTCATAAAGAATCCCTTTTATTTTCGTTAATAATCAAGATAAGGCAAAAAATAAACTTTTGTTTTAGGTACCTGTAAGATCTATTAACACACAAACCTTATCACTACATATTTTCTTTACTTTAAAATAATTTTAGCTTCAAATAGCCCTAAGAATTTAGTCAGAAGCCTTTTACGGTAAATAAGAAAACAACCTACCAAATAAGTTATTTATCTGATACTCCCCAAAATGCTTTCAAGTGTTGAATATTCTTCTGTTACGTCAGACATGCATATTTGACCACGTACTTGAGGTCAAGTCCGGTAAACCGCGGTAAAATGCAGTAAACCGTAGTAAAGTGCGGTAAACTCTTTTTGAGCGGCTTCCGGGCCACCCGGTAGCGGTTTCATGTGAAGCTTGTAAATGCTCGACTTTAAGTTAGGGTGCAGTGCAAGTTGAGAGCGGTAGCGTTTTTGTAATTGCATTAAATTATACGATTTCACAAGTGATTAAACAATAATTTAGAACTAGTGATAACAAAATTCAACATTACTTCCATTATTTTCAGATTCTTATAAAATAAAATTAGTGGTTTAAAAAAACATCAGTAGTTCCATAATGGAACTGTTAATGGTACTAGTGGCAACATAAAACCAAAGCAGTATCAGTCTATAACTGCAAGGACACCATGCCTCGACTCTTTGACAGCGAGTGGTCCATAATTCACTAAATAGGCCCAAAGTTGTGGGTAAACTATAGGTACTTTTTTTTTGTTACCATTTTTTGTAATAAAATAAGTTGTTCCCTTTATCAAAACGATATTATAAAATGGTTTTATAAAAGGATAAATTATAAGTACATTTTTCTTTCTAAATTACTGCAATATGAATGTATTTGTATTTTATTGACGTGGAAGCAAGTGCATTTACCGTCTTTTAATTATTACATGAAGCCAAAATGTGTCCTAATGTCTGCCGGATAGGTATATTTCAAATCCAGTTTGAGTTTGATGCTAGTTTTAATTTTTCTTCTCCTCAAAGATATTGCAGTGGTAACTCGATAAAAAAAAAACTTTATTTCACAATCGCTACATCCCGCAACTTGTACCACCCTGATTATGATCTCCGATTACGTCAGTTTTGCTTTCAAATGGAGGATTACCGTGTAAACACTTAATACCTCCCTGATGGCCGTAAGTCGGGTAACAGGTTGTTACTGCAACATTTTAATGTGATAATCATTCGTGTCATTTTGTATTGAGATCGGCTTTGGGTGCTAAAACGTTAATGCTTGTTTAAATGACATTTTGGGTCAGATTGGGTCAGACATGGGCTTTATCTTGTTTATTTTGAATTTGATTATTAAGCTGTGTCGGTAGTCTAGTGGTTATAAGCGCTACTACACTGCTAAGCAATATTCGATTCCTTGGTGAAGAAATATGTTTTTGGGGTCAAGTGTAAGTCCCATGTTAAGGGGCGAGTGTATTACCCTCAACTGGGCACAAATCTAAACTCCGAGCTTGTTACCGTAAAATTCCTGATGGATACCAAACTATTGTCATGTGGATCTACCAACTCCTTTCGGGACTGAGAACAAAGGATCACCAGAAGCGCATCAAAGGGTGCACGGTAATAGTAACCTCAAAACCCTCAACCTCATTCCCCAAAGGTGAAACCACCAATATTGTGATTGCCTGCAACATGAATAACACACAAAGATGTCCAATTTATAATCATGAATTGCTGTCTATGTTATATTCAGTAGGACACTTGACCTGATGCCAATGATTGATGTTTCGCAACGTTATAATGATGTAGAGCCGCCATCTTGAATTTCACGGAGTAGATTATCTAACAGAGACTAAACCTTGCGAAGCGACATAACTAATTTGAAGCGTGGGAATTGGTACCACTAAAGGGTAGGTTTATTATATGCCCAGCAGTGGGTTAACTCGGACTTTGGATGATTTTGAAGATGTCTATTTTTAAGGATATAGTCTAAAGTCGCAAATAACCAACCTCAAGACCACCCAGGGTTACACCTGATCACCCTGTAAGTGCTTGACTGGCTAAAACGCATAAACTTACGCTCGCAAAAGCGCTACTAAAATCTGGCCAGCGTCCAAATGTCTGGCATATGCTGCCAATAAGACAAGATTTACAAGAGTACGGTTTTGCATAGAAATATGAATACAGACATTGTGTCAAGAGTCAGTGATATTAATCTACATACACTTTCGTCAACGACTTCATTTAGCATAATTATATTATATATCACGAAACAATATTCTTCTTCTTGTCGTATCGATGTTACTTCCTGATTACACGATTTGGGCTTAGTAGGTAGCCACGTTTATTGCAACGGCGGCGACACTGTTCAGGTCGTCAAGGGTACAGGTAAAAGGTCAGGCAATAAAGATAGCAATATTAAATGTGATGTTTAGTCTCTGTACAGAACTTACTCAGTGTTACAGACAGCTACCGAAAAAGTGTCAATACACACATTAAGATATCGGTTATCTAACTAATTTGTCTGTTATTGTTCTTGTTGATAACGCAATCACGTTACGAAATACAAAATGTGATCCTCGTTTGAGAAGCCGGTTATGTTAGACCTACCTCTTGTTTATTTATGTACGCATATAACACATAATTAAATAAATTAATGTATGGATTGTGTGAGAATGATATTAAGACGGAAAATGGGCTAAAGTCCCCTGTCAACCGAGAATGGAAGAAAAAAACGTGTTGCGCCAACCCCAAATAACAGGGGGACAAAGGGAGGAAAATAATGTTGATGACGGACGTTAAAAAAACAGAAAGGTATTGTTTATTTAATTAGCAATACACAATAGACCTGCTACGGGAGACGTGGGTGAGGAACTATCTTTCAATAATTTGTGACAGAAATATTTCAGTACCAGCCCAGTGTCTACATTTGTGCCCGGCTTATAGCAATAAGCTCGCCCCTATTATATGGGACTCAAACATATTGGACACTATTGATACAACCCTACCTAACCCTACACGGATTATAGGTGTGATGTTATAGTTGTTTTGGTTATCCTTATTTATAACCTGTATTGACGATTTCATAACAGAGGGTAAATGTCTAACATTAGAGGTACCTTAGAAAGAAAAAAGAAAATAAGGTAGTGAGAATAATAAGGTCTTTGTCAGAGAAATTGCGACGGGATAAATAGATTTCTTACACGTAGAAAAAATTAAAAGTAAATATATTTACCTATAGCATAATATTCAGAATTCACACCTTATTTTGAACATAAACATAACACAGAACATAACATCACGCCTGTAATCCCCGAAGGGTTAGGCAGAGGTGTACCTAATAGTATACCCACATTTCGCTAGTTATGTCTTAAGTCCCATGTAATAAGGGGCAACATACCTGAATTAAAATATTTTAGGGATTGCGACGACTTACCTTATAGACTCCTTGTGGAGGATGGGAGCCACTAGATCCTAAATTACTAAATAAAATAAAGACTTGTGATATAATATTTTATATTTTACTTTTTAGGTTTTTTACTGTCATACATTCGAACATTCCTCTCTTTTTCAATAGGTATAAAAAAAGTAATTAAATAAAAAATACATGCTGCCACTACTAAAACCTTACAATAAGGTTGGTCGGTCCGCAACACTCCTATTCAGTATTTCCTGTAGGTGGACGATACCCACTTGGGCATAGGAAAGAACTGTTTGCTAAGATGCAAAATATGAACTCTACACATAATGCCATAATTTGTTTAGTATAAGACCAAAGGCGCAGAGAAAATTGACATGACTATAAAATTAAAAGGATAATCAAGATGATTTTTAGTCACCGTCCAAATTCTGATATATTAATCTTCGACGAAAATCATTGAATACGTGTTTTTTTCTTTTAGTATCAATACAAAAATATTGAAATACCACATCACAAAGTTTTAACGTTTCACGGAGAGCGGATAATTCTTTCGAGAAAATGATTTAATATGAAAATTTTACGAAGGTATCGATTTTTTTTCAAAAATGGTGTGTGTGAATCATACCTAAGCCTAGAAAAAATTTGGACGGTGACTAAAAAATCTTCTTGTTTAAATAACTAAGATAGTAACTAATAATTGAAGTGTAAAAGAACAAGCCATGCCGACATATAATATATTATACTTTCACATGCTCATGATTATCATCGCTCCGCCACTGCGAATAGATATCTATCAATACACGTATCACCTTCACAAAATGTTTATAATAACGAGTAAATTCGCATCGTGACAGGATTCCGTATAACCCAGTTCTATTCCGAACATACTCGGAAACACATCTGGTACTCCGGTACTGCGGTGACCACACTCCAGCTTCGGGAATTTCGCTTTTGGCTTTACTATTGCCAGGCCCGGATTGGTAGAAGTTTATGGGTTAGGGTGACCAGTTATTGGTGTGTCTTGGGATAGTTATGACTTTGTTCGGTAATTTGTGATTTTGATGGATATGCGTTTACTGGAATAGGGAATTACCTACCGAAAGTGAATGAGTCTGATTTTGGTTTTAAATCCCAAGATTTTTTATTTGTCGTCGACATTCGACATGATTTACTTTTTAGAAAATGTCATACAAGCTCATACTAAATTAGCAAAAAAACTAAAAGATAACTTTTAAAGTAATCTATTTAAAAAAAAACCTTAAAAGAACAACCCAGTAAATTAGGTAAGTACATATAATTATTATAAACACACATCAATGTTATAAAACTATTTTTCCTAAAAACTTGAAAGACCATTTCATAGAAACTTATAATAACAAAAACATTCAAAATCCTTTGATTTCTCTCTAATCTAAGATTTTCCCCATTCCACATCATAAACTGCAGAATCAGTGAGTAAACACCTGAGTTTGATGAATCAGACTTACGAGAATCGATAACGATCAATTTTACTGCATTCGCTATCGGAAACTGGATTATTTCAAGCTTTGTTATGACTTATGTTATGTTATGTTTATGCTCTGATAACATACATAACTGACGTGGCTGAATTTCTCAAATGGTTTGGCTGATGTGTTTTTGAATTTGCTGGTATTTGCTTTCTCTTTGCGTGCGAACAATAGTTTTTCCCGGTCCGTGCGGGTCATCGAATGTGTGTGGAAACCAATTTACAACAAGAAAAAACTTAACTCATTGGTACATAACATCACGCCGGTAATTCCCAAAGAGTTAAACAGAGGTGTACTTAACAGTACCTACCTATATCCACATTTCGCCAGTTACGTTTAAGTTCCATGTAATAGGGGGCCGGCTGATTGCCATCATTGGGACACAAATCCAGGCTCATTAGTTTTTAATTACTTAATGATCCTATTTGATAAGGGAATTCTTTTAATTTAGCGCTTTTCAACAAAAAATTAAATTAAATTATTCGTTTAACTCACGAATTAAACTAAGGATACAATAAAGCATTAACATAAGTTGTTGACCTATTAAGATACGGATTGATTACCATATCAACTTTTCCTATCTGTAGATATTTAGGTGTCTAGTTTAAAAAGATAGTCAAGATTTAAAAGATTGGTTGTCTGATAAAGTGCAAGCCTCAAATCTTGACTCAGTGTTTTATTTTTATTACTCTTATTTTACTCGGATATCGCAAAACCAATACACACACAAATATCATTAGACACAAAAAGTAAGCTGCTTAATTTTTTCACTCCAATCCCATTATTTTAAACTCTCATGGTCACCACACCGCATAAGTGCGGACATTAAAACAGCGTAAAATTATTATTGTGTAGTAAAAGACGGCACTTCTATCACTGCCGACCCCTTTACCGCTGTATTGACTTTCACTGTTGCAGATAAGGGTTATACGAGGAAGTTAGAAGTCTTTTGTGAACCATTTGAGTAAGTACTTTTTTAGGGTATTGCTTTGTAGAAATTGACTCTTCTTTGAGATTTTTTAACCGACTTCCCAAAAAGGAGGAGGTTCTCAATTCGTAAAGTGTTATTGAGTTTTTCTACCAAGTTTTTTTTGTCAGCCTCGCGGTCTGAATGTGTGCCCGGTTAAAGGCAATAGGCTCGCCCTGTATTACATGCGACTTAAACATAACTGGCGAAATGTGGGCACTATAACGAACACCTCTACCTAATACATCTGGGATTACAGGCGTGATGCTATATTATCGGATAAAAAAAGGAATTAACAATATCACAATAAGTAATGACTGAACTCGCCATTATACTAGTCTACCACTTCAATTCACCTACAAAAATAAACCTCACGCCAAAATAATGCAATTCTGCATCTAATAAGGCACGTTACTGCTTACCCACCACCCACAACCAATACCCCCACACTATGAGGTCATTTCCCGTCTATTTCTATATCATCACGTCATTCTGTATACAAACAAACATACATTATATAATAAATATGTGTATCCCTAACAGGCTGAATGACACAAAAGATAAAGATGTTCCAAATATTTTTTGGGCCTTAATTCTTTAAGTCATTGAGGGACATGGAGTTAGTAAAATAGATGACTCTGCCATAGGCCCGAATTACACAGAAGCGGCGTAAGGTGAAGGCGTGGCGCAGGTATCTTGCCGCTTCAAAACGTTTCAATATATAAAATGTAGCTAAGCGACACGATGTGAATTATACTCAAGCGGCGTGGCGCAGGCACATCGTTTCGTCGAATGTTCCGCATTGCTAGCAGTCCGCCGCGCCTTCACCTTACGCCGCTTCTGTGTAATTCGGGCCGTAGAGTGTAAATGTGGTGTTGCCTCAGAAACGGTACGACACTTGCTAGTCTCGTTGTTTGCACATCACAAGAGTAAAGCCCTCCCAAATTAGTTTGTACTGTCATCGGCTGCCCAAGAAAAATAATTAAATACTTAGACGATGGAAAACACTCGTGACTAAAACTTGATACTTGATGGGCAATCAGGAAACCAAACCCAGCTTTAGACTCGTACTTAAAAATCCCAGACGGTAAACTCTATAATACTTAGATATACCTAAGAATTGTACCCAGAATATCGTTAATAATCATAAAATTAGTATTTTATAATTGTGTTCAGGCATTCATTGTATTAATTACTTGATTGGTGTTTTGTTTATATAATGTGAGATTAATACGGCTGTTCATTAGAATCATACCTGTAAATACAGGAAATCTACTGGTCCACGACGCCATATTATTATGAGGTCCTAATTGCACATAACTACACAATGATTATTCATAGAACTCGTTGGATTTTTTAAATAAATACTTAAGTATTTTTATCCTTATAAGAAAAATGTAAATACTATTTAAGTGTTGTAGTTACCACATCCAAACAAGTGATTTAATAAATAGTTCATAACTGAGCACTATCGGTGACGTGACCGACGATTAAAGGACACAGTAACGACCGCTTGCGATAAAAACTGATAACTAATCTCATTCTTAGTCAACTAGCGGTCTCACTAGTTTGTTTCTTACATCCGTGTACAGTACACTTAAATCAGTACGATTTTAAAGTTAAAATAATCAATTTTGGATTCAAAATCGATTCAAAATACTAAAAGTTTCGATTTACTATAGTTGCTAAATAAAACGCACCTTGAAAAAAGATTTAAAATTAAAAAAACAATTCCATTAATAAAATATTCTAAATTCAAAAATCGATTTATATTGACATAGTGCCATAACTTAAAAACTTAAACGTTCGAGATTTTTTTTTAAATCAAATAAAGAATGCGCGTCCATTTCAATTTGTGACAAAATTGCGTAGTGGCCAGTGTTTTTAAATGAGACATCGATAATTTAACATCTTAATAAAGTACCGTTAGTATTACATTTTGAATGAAAGAAACGTTTTTACGATTTAAGTTATTACTAATAAACGTTGCTACTTAGTTGCATAACAGATAATGTGTTAATAACGTTACAAATAGCAGTTAATAGATCGAAATTTTCGTATGAATGAGTGATTCAGTGTCGGTTACGATGCGCAGGAGTCTGCATGTTGCTCAGATTCGTTTAGTGTAGTTTTGTGCCAGTGTTGTGATAATGAGTGTTCCTAATTTAAGTGTTGATCAAATTACAGGTAATTTGCGGTTTTTTTTTCTTTTCTTTCTTGTAGTTTTATGGCTAAATGCTAAAATGTGCCGGTTTTAGACTGTTGCTTTTAGATATGATGTAATGTTAGTTTTAACGTGTTCTGCAGTATGTTTAGGTTTTATAAGAAGTGTTTTTAAACAAATCTGTGGATACCTAAAGCTCTCGTATTCGGTAGCATAAAATTATGAATTCACACAATATTGGGTACCTACGAGGGTCGTACTAGAGTTGCTATTTTGTTGTGTAATTAACAACTGTAATTAACTTGATATGAGTTAATTAAAATAAAACAATAAAAATCTTACTATTTTTCTGTTGTCAAAGTTTCAAGTACTTTTCAGTGAGATTCAAACCGAGAAGCTCCTAAATTCATGTTTTTACTTTACTTACGAATGACTTATAAAGAAAATACCCTAACAAAATTGAAAGATCATTCCAAATCAAAATTTAACCGTAACATAACAAGCACTGCTGATAACAATACCAAAACTAAAGTACAAACTAATATGGCGTCTCTTTATCTATGTTTAATTACCCAGACTCATTACTGTTTAAACGTTGAAGATTTTAGTTAGAACAATTCTCGAGAAAACCATCCATTGCTATATAAGTATAGAAATGTGGAAAGGAAACTCCAGTTTAATGGAGTAATGGATGCGGTCTTTGTTTTTTTTGTTTGGTAGACATAAACGTTGATATTTTTAGTTGAAAAGAGAATATCTAATTCTTGACCATCCATTGCTCTCTTTGTATAGAAATGTGGAAAGGAAACTCCGATGGTAAGGAGTAATGAATGCTGTACTTTTGTTTTTTGTTTGGAATATGGATTGATTATGGAGTGACTAACCGCTTTATTGTTGTTTCTCTAATTGTCGTCTTGGTCATCATGCTGGATGCCACCCGTGGGTTCTATTGATTTACTTCATCTTTGGAAACCTTTCTTCACCATCCATCAAACACACTTTTGACAACATACGGTGACACATTATGCTGTACACACATGGGGACACTTTAGATAGATTTCGCGTAAAATTAGAGAAACCAGTACTGATTTGATCTAGGTGTTTCTCCACGATCGCGATCCCATGGCTGGAAATTTGTGATGAACAACCCAGTAACAATTTGCCCAACCTGGGAATCGAACTCAGGACTGCTGGACGCGGAGACAAGACCACCTAGGCAGGCAATCCCAAACAAACAAGAAAAAACCATAAAAAAACGGATTTTCAAAAAATAGTTTTCATTTTGAACGCCTCGTTACCATATTAATAAATTCAAATACTAGAACTTTGTCCAGAAATCAGCATAAGCTGAAAATAAAAAAAATAAATCATAAAATATCATATATATATAGCATAAAATCATCAAATAACCCCTCCCGCTCTTGGGCAGAGCGAAAGGGAGTGTCGGACTTCTACTGACTAAAAACCACCCATGTTCCTTCCTTTATGTCGAGGCCGTGGTGTCTCTTGTGAACAACCCGCAGCCCCGATGGGACCCGCAGCCCCGAAGGGGTAAAGCTGACCTCATAATCCATTGAAACTCGATACTACGCTCAACCAGCTCATAAAGTTCAAAGAGTTACTACTACCGATATGTGCGCTCGTCTATACAATGGTTTAAGGTAAATAGGTTAAAGGTACACATACTAATATTGGTCAGACACGACCTACTCAAATACACATTATAATGGTTTGAATACCATGATTATTAATATCTTATATCTAATACACAAAGTTTTACGTAGAATACGCATATATGTAGAGGCGGTTTAGTACAGCCCTGCCCCTTATACCACTGTTTCACTGTGTAGAAACGGACTCCCAATGTTGAACTAACCTAAAAGCAACGCAAAAATATAACTACTTCCTTATGAGATCCCTTCCCGCCACTGGTCATAAAGTGAGACTATTCCCCGTCCCTTGTTCATACACTTTATGAAGATGGTCAACATAAATAACAATATACAAAACGTTACCTAGCTTATCTTGAGTCTACACCAGTTTGAGTCCCAGACTTAAGTCCAAAGTAGAGACAGAACGTAGAGGAGACGTGCAAAACCCAACCAATCACATTAGTTGATAATTATCTACATCGTATCCTCTAATTATCAGTAAAAATGGGATATTTCTCATTTTGAGTTCCCGATATTCCGGCGCTTTGATCAGCCTGAAGTTTCAAATCAAATCAAAAGTCATTTATTCAAACTAGGCTGATAATCAGCACTTTTCGAACGTCAAAATTTACTTTACTTATTTACAAGTGACAGTCCCTCAAAAAGCCCACCCTTTGACACTTCCTAGTGTTTTTGCTGGAAAGAAGTTTACTCGGTACAATAGTAGTAAGGTGTAAGTTAATATTACGATTGACTACAGACTCAAATCAATAATAAAAAAGTATTTAATAATAAAAACATAAAAAAGACAACATATCAGTAAACTAATTTTGGAGAAAGAACATAAATAACAAACATTGTCTTGTGTTCAACTCAGCGAAGTTTAGTTAGTACTAGGGATCGGCGCAACCCTTTTTTGTCTTCCATTTTACTATGTCAGTCGTCATTGCCGTGACGAACTTGACTATCGACATGACGAGCCCATTTGACGCCTATGGCATATATGCTTCTGCTGTTTATTTGTGTGGTTTGAGTATTTAATAAATAAAGGAGTATAGAAATATGACGTAAATGTTGACCTTTGTAGCAATGAGCCAATATGTAGCATGATTCATACATGCTAGATAAATGGACAGCCCAAATTCAAAGGTCAATGGGATGACCCACACAAATATATTTATTGATTCAAAGGAGCTACTAATATTTTGATAATACCCCAGAAGAAAACTAATTTTCCTTAATCTACTTACAATTAACCTCCAGGAAAAAAAAAACGGTTTTCCTCAAACGCACATGTTTTTTTAGGAATTACCTAAAAACGTAATTTTGTCAAAGTTTACTCCCAATCTATTCATAGCACCGACTTCCCGAACAGCTGTTGAGTAGCACGTAAGCTAAACTCTGTATACTACGAACTCTTGTTTGATAGTAAACCAAAACATTGCCAATCTTTTGATGTGCCAGTTCAATTTCATACAGATGAAGATTTTCAACGAGTTTTGAAGTTGCGTAAAGTTAAAAATAGTTTTGTTTTTGTTAGTGAATGTAATAATGACGTGGATGAAGGATAGACGCGGATACTTTAACATATTACATAGATTGCTCGTGATTTAATTTAACACACAACATTTATTTATTTTCAGGCAACTTTGGCCCATAGATATACCTTACAGACTAACATACATGATATAGTACAGCTTGTGTTAGTAAATAAGTCGCTCTGTTATATCTTTCGGTTAAGGTGCACTTACCGTGTCCGTTCCGTGGATGGCTGACCAAGTGACCACCCGTTACACACCGAGTTTCCGTGTCTCAAAAGTGAAGATGTTGGTCCCGGCTGCCATATATAGATCTTTGGCAGTCGTTACAGGTAGTCAGTGGCCCAAAAGTCTGACAAACACTCTTACCAAGGAGGTTCGACCTCCACAACCCAGTACTAACTGGGTGTTGTAGGTCATATAGGCAGTGGCTCCATGTATATGGTAGCTGTATCTGGTCAAAATCAAAAGTCATTTATTCAAACTAGGCTGATAATCAGTAATTTTCGAACATCAAAATTTATTTTACTTATTTACAATCCCCCAAAACGCACACCCTTCGTCAGGCTGGAAGCCGACTCCAACATAGCTAGCTATGTAAGCAGATGATGATATAGATGGCCAACACCTATAGAAGAAAGAAATGACTATAATGTTAAAACCCTCTCTTTTATCATCAAAGAGTGGGTTTTACGTTATTTATTTAGTTCCTTTGAAAAACCTAAAAGCAATTTCCCCAGTAAAAGTTTATTTACTTCTTACGAGGGTTTTCAAAAGGAATAATTGTGGATGCTTACTCCATACAAATTATCCTTTCAATTTTATCGTGTTAGAGTTCTTATCCCACTTACATGAGGATCTGTCTTCGCTATAATATGGAAATACCTCTCAGGCCTCATTTACGGACACGCGGGGCGTCGCGCGGCGCGTTGTGCGTTTTTAATTCAAACACATGGCGATGTATGAAAACGTAAACGATTTCAAACGTCGATTTTACGAGAAGCGTTTTTGCTCGTTACTTTAAAATGCAGCGTTCGTTGCGAGACGAGCCTTCTGCACGCGCCGCGCGACGCCCCGCGTCTCCGTAAATGAGCCCTCAGGCAACATAATACGCACATAAATCCTAAAAATCAGAGGTGCGTGTCTTGAGTTCAAATTCAAGACCGCTGACTTGGCAATCTGATAGTCAGTGGTGTGACCGTTGCCCTGCTAACCTGTCACTGCTACTTTCCCTAAAAATATATCCCATAACCGAAATAAAAAAGAGAGAGAACAACACGAGTTAATCTTATTTGTTCATTAAACCCTGTTTTTGTCAACATTGTTTTCATAACAAGCTGAAAAACAGGCAATTCTAAAAAAAACAAAAATTCTCTTCATTACAAAGAATAGGCTTTTCTTTCTTTGAAATTAGGACTATTATTCTGAAAGCCATTGTGTTGGACCTAGTTCTTAATTGTTTACGAGTTAGGGTTTGCGTCAACAAAGGTAGTGTTTTGTCTTGTTGAATTCTGAAAGTTTTCATACTAGAAATGGAAAGAGAGCTAACTTAGTGGGCCACTGTTAAAGTTTTACCAAACGGACATTGGGAGTTTGAAATTGCTGTAAGACTTTTGTGGAATTTACGAAGATGTATCCCAACTTACAATAAAATAAATGCGAAAGTAAGTTTGTTTGTTACTTTTTCACACCAAAACGACTAAAAAATACATTTTCAATTAAATTCCGCAATCCGATATAATAATTCTCCTATACCTAAAAATTATGTCAAACGGTTAGTTACCCATAATTTACGGCCATCTAAGATGACAATTTGATGATAACACACTGCATATTTTGTACTTGCATCTGCTAGCCAGCTGCAAAATCTCGCTGTTGTGGCTTTGAAGAGAGGTCAGCTGCCCTATAAAAGGCGATTCGTAGCGCAAAAAGGTATTTTTTTAAACCCTGCAGTGCGTACACGTCCCATGTGAGGTAGATCTCGTGACTTAATAATAACTGCCACTCGAGTCTATCTTTTGGTTAAGCCATGCTTGCCTAGGTCCGTGGATAACTGACCCCCGAGTTTCATCCGTGCCTCGGAAATATCTTTTTTTTTTGGCGGGTGGAAAATCATCAAATAACCCCTCCCACTCTTGGGCAGAGCGACAGGGAGTGTCAGACTTCTACTGACTAAAAACCACCCATGTTCCTTCTTAGCCCTTTATTTCGAGGCCGCGGTATCTCTTGCGAACAACCCGCAGCCCCGACGGGGGATAACTGACCACTGAGTTTCATCCGTGCCTCGGAAAAAACGTTAGGCCAGTATATATCTGACTAGCTGACCCACACAACTTCGTCTGCGTCACATAATATAGCTCAATATAACCTTTCTCGATAAATCGACTATCTAACATATTAAATTGAGTTAAATCGTACTCGTAACAAACAAAAAATCTTACCTTTCCTCTTTATAATACCTATTAGTTTAGATTGGCTTCGATTATATTATTAAAGTAACAATTACTATAGGTATCTCTTACTGTTTAATATACAGTAACACCTTGTACTTGTAAACATTATGGTGCAGTAAATATTTTGAATTTGAATTTCTCCGGAGCCCCCAGAGGCCTGGGGATTTTGATCCCCACGTACCTACCGCACCGGACCGAATGACTGCCACGCGCTTAATTATTTTGTCGCCCGTATATTTTTACATTGCGATATCTTCTAAGATATTTGTTTAAACTGTATAGAGTAAAGGGCACAAATATTCTATATTAAATTTCCGTGCTAACAAACACATTTATTTAGATATAGATTAATACCATATGGGTTAAATAAGCTTCGCAAAATATCATTCTTTTAAACCTAACATTTTAATATAAAAAAATGGTTACAGTGAGTCAATCTTAAAAGATAAACATATGCTGTCGCGGACTTTTTTTTGAACTTTTAAAGAGGAACAATTCCGTCATACATGATATTTACGTAACTTAAACCGTTTTCGCAGCGCACGCAGCGGAAGCTCTCAAAAAGGAATATCTTTTCCCGTTTTTTCAACATTTTTCATTTATGCTCCGCTCCTATTGATCGTAGCGTGATGTTATGTAGCCTAAAGCTTTCCTCGATAAATGGACTATCCGGCACTAAATGATTTTTTCAATTCCAACCAGTAGTCCCTGAGTTTACCGCGTTCAAACAAACAATCAAACAAACAAACAAACAAACAAACTCTTCAGCTTTATAATATTAGTATAGATAAATCTTTGGCAGTCGTAACAGGTAGTCAGTAGTCTGAACGTCTAACAACCAGAAGGTACCAGAAGCTTACCAGAAGGTATCGTATTACCCAGTACTAACTGGGTTGTGAAGGTCATATAGGCAGTCGCTCCAAGTCAAATACTGGTATTCAGCTGCATTTGGTTAGACTGGAGAGGTAAAACGTACTACACGCGAGATCCATATAAATCTGGGTTTATAATTCAGTTTTTTCTTATATATTATTCATTCCTAGCATAATATTTTCCCAACACATACCTACATATATTTTCCATACAGATTAAGGCGCCACCCATATTTAAATAAGCAATCTCTGTGTGGTCGACTATGACTCGGAATATTACTAGTAAACGTTTATCTGACGTCATTCAAGTACTATTAAACACTTGACTATCGGCAGAATCAATGCACAATACACAGATAACAAGAGATGTCTATATATCTACTAGAATTAACAAGGAAATACTTAATAATACTTATTATTAATTTTATGCATTTTCTTGTATATTTTCCTGATCGAGAACAAATTACTCAAAGGTTTGCGAGTACTGTTGAATTTATATGTTCTATGGATATTAATTTTCCTTGAATTAATCTTTTTTGTGACTACCTGGAGCTAACTGTCTTAATAGTCTAGTGGTCGCAAGCGCGACTGCTGAGCATGAGGTACTAGGTTTGATTCTCAGGTGGGACAAAGCGTTATTGCGTGTCCTCATCAGGAATTTCCCAGTAATAGGCACGGAGTTTAAATTTATGCCCAGTTGATAGCAATAAGCTCGCCCCCATTACAAAAAAAATAAACATAACTGGCGCCATGTGGGTTTATTAATAAATACACCTCTGCCTTACCCTTAGAAGATTACAAGTGTAATGTTATGTTTGTAATCAAGACAAGACTATGATATAAATCCACAATTAATAAAATAGCCAGTATTTATCAGCAGTAGTTTTTTATGAAATTTTAGGAGTTACGTGTTTTTGTTAGTGTTTGAAAAGATAATGCGTGTGTAGGATGGACATTCATAATTTCAGAGAAGTAATAAAGATATTATTGGAACAACCCTCGTGCCCACACTTTTGTGGTGGTGGTCTTTATCAGCAGTAGAGCATCTTCGATGTGTTTTGAGAACTAGATAAGTGGCCATTGTTTTCTAAGAAATTCGCATTTCTACACAAACTTTCAACGGGACTTCTCTTTGGAAACTTGGGGTATAAATACCATGGTCAGTCCAAATCTGAGTCACTGATTCGATAAGACGAATACCACTAGCAATTCTTCTGATAGTGACTAAACTTTTCGTCGATCAATAAAGGCTCTTTGTTCAGCTTGTTTTGTAGCTTACTAAGAAATCCGTCGGGGCTGCGGGTCCCGTCGAGGCTGCGGGTTGTTCGCAAGAGATACCGCGGCCTCGACATGAAGGGCTAAGAAGGAACATGGGTGGTTTTTAGTCAGTAGAAGTCTGACACTCTCTTTCGCTCTGCCCAAGAGCGGGAGGGGTTATTCGATGATTTTCCAACCGCAAAAAAAAAGAAAGGTTTATTGACCAGATCGATCCTGACAATTATATAAAGAGGGTATCGATATGAATAATGCCATAAACGCAGTATAATTGCCGCCAAATTATTGCCAGATATTTCTTAAAGAAAAATCGATTTCATTTTTTTCCACATACAGAACTTTTACACTACAAATTATCAGCAATAACTCCGTCTTTCACCACACCCAAAAACGAATAATTAAAATGATTAAATATCACGATTTTTCAACTTACTCAAAACAATATCTTCATAATAACAACGGTTTATTTCGGCGTATCTTGTAACAAATTATTCAAAACAAAGAGAGGTGTCCCAATCCTGTGTTATCGGTCCATAAACGGCCATACATTTGGCTGTCGGCGCTACGCCGGTGGCCGATAGGCTGCATTTGTACAGACAAAAAAAATAATAAGTGTATGGGCTGTTAATTGCGTTTGCATTTAATCAAAATGTACATTGACCTCTTTTGCATGCATCTTTAGGTAGCGGCTTGGGCAAAATTGACTTAAGGATTACGTAAACAAAATTCGACTTCTTTTTTCTATATAGGGATAATATTCTTGGAGCAACCAATATGTATACCAAGGGCAGTATCATCTCTGTTCATCTTTGTTTTGTTAAATCTATAATATATTGTGCAAGTAGGGATACAGAAACCCAGCTAGCCTGACCAAAGCTTTATTAAATTAGAACAAAATGATTGACATACACTCGTCGATGGCTAGAGTAGACGAAGACAAAGAATCAATGAATGGAGTGTGAAGGATGATATGGCTAGGAAAGAGGTAACTGCTGAGATGACGAGTAATAGAGAAAAATGAGGTCGATCCCCAAATGAATTGGTATAAGGGCAGGAGAATGATGATGATTATAGACAGACACTCGTCACCTACACGCATAATTATTTTGTCGTTAGTACAAACAGATACCTTACAAATCATACATTTTAAAGTACCTATGAAAAATCGATCCACACTTTGCCACTATCCGCTAAGGTAATGGAGTAGGGAGGTGCTAATAAATTGATGCGGTATTAATAATGACAAAGATTACAAGAGTTGTTTAAAAGAGTTTACATCATAACCTCTTTTTCGGAGGGTCTTCAGATACTCATAGTTTGAGAGTAACTTAGTGCTAGGATACAAACTTTTGAATTCCTAGCTTAGCAGATTTTGTACTTCTATTGATTTGCAACAGGAATAGTCATTTATGGATTTTTAAAATGTCAAAATAAATCCAAAGATTGATTCCAAAAAATTGAAAAACCATCATAGATAATATAATGCTTGCATAGAATTTGACTTAATCTAGGCCCTCCAGTACTCTTCTTCAAATATGCCTAATTTAACACAAAGACATGGATGTCTTGAAATATTTTGTTCACCACGATACAGTCTTTCTAATTGACAAAACCATTCCAAATCTTCCCAAACCAAACAAACAAAAATCGGTCATGCATTCTTGCACACATCACCTCACCATCACATGCCAACCAACTTTAAACTACCGCATCCACAAAATTCTTTGCCCACATCCCGTTACCGCTTTCCTCTCCATTATTTAAGCATTTGTACCCGTCACGTTCACAATACTGCTGATTGTACTTCGGTAAGACAGTTCCTACACGACCATCTTACTTTGACCTCTGACGCCAAGTACCACTTGATTGATATCACCAACATTTTGTTAAGGGTCTAGAGGCCAACTATTCTGGTTCTGACTTATTAATATTTATGGGTGAAAGCCTTCTTGTTTGTTTTTTTTTCTGTACGGAATTTTAACTAGTTGTGTGTGAGCCAATTAGTATTGTAATGCTACTGAGTAATGAGTGCTGATTATGAAATTAAAACAGAAGCAAAAGTATTTTTTTGGATAACTTTCCGCTAGCTGCAGCTTTCAAAAGTGGACTAAAAAATTCAGTTTAAATAACATAACATCACGCCTGTAATCTCTGAAGAATTAGGCAGAAGTATACTCATTGACCATGAGTTCACCCACATTTCGCAAGTTATGTTTAAGTCCCATGTAATAGGGGGTAAGCCTATTGCCATCAACCGGACACAAATCCAGACTCCGTGGCTGCTACTGAGAAATTCCTGATAACAAAAACCCAATAAACACTGCCCGACCCGGGAATCGAACCCAGAAATTTCAACAAATCAATTATATTGAAATAGAATTGATAATTTCCGGTTAAAAGATATTGAAAGTCAACAACCCGGAAAATCGTATTTCCGGGTAAACAAGATTGTTTCTATCTTATCAGCTATATTGCTGGAATTTTACAAACTTTAAAAAGTTGTTTATATTCGGATCAACATAAAATATGAGCTGTGGGACTTTCCATTTCAGCCACTGCTTTTCACCATTTTGACAAAATATAATTATAATTATCTTTTAATCCAGTTTCTGAAATAAATTTTCCAATGATAGCGAAAATCACATAAACATAATGACGCATTGTTTAAACGTCCAACGTGCTCACACTGACAAACGCGAAAAGCAACTTTAATATATAGGGTGTAAAAGTACCCCTAACGCAAACGAAGGGCATTTGTTCTCCCCACCACTGCGATATTTTTTTTGTTCTAGACCATACCTGGGAACCTCCTAGATACGAAGATATTGGGGGTCAAAGTTCCAAAATTTTCACAGCTGTTTTTGTAAATACTAGTATTTCTGGGTTTTAACTTTACTTAAATTACCTCCATGACCCGTTTACTATTCAAAGCATCCACTAGCACAATGTTTTAAGAGTGCTACTTTGAGTTTTACCGTAAAATATGATTTTTGACTCCAAAAAAAAAAGTAATTTCCCAGCAAAAAATTTTGCGTAGGGTACTTAGTTTGATGAACAGAATGCTTGGTTGTCGGATGCGTGAAAGGTTCGTTTACACCCTGTATATTAGAAAGATAGAAAACATATTTATTTGGCTTATAATACCACAAAATATATATGTTGGAAGGAATGGAGAGAGGGCTTTGCCCTGCAGTGGGACAATATGGGCTAGCTATAATAATAATATAATACCACAAGTACCGTATGGTGTCGGTGCCGTATGGTGTCGGACGTAAAGAATAGCACCAACCCATATCTTCCCGTGGGTGTCGTAAGAGGCGACTAAGGGACTTACCAGAGAATGGGCAGCAGAGTTCTCTGTGCCTTCATAATAACCATACTGCGATCGCCAACCCTCCTGCCAAGCGTGGCGATTATGGCAAATCCCCCCCTTTCGGGGGAGGCCTATGTCCAACAGTGGACGTCTTATGGCTGAAATGATGAATACCATAAGTGCACACAACAAAAAATAAACTTAAATCTAAACGTTGCTTGTCTAACGGCTATGTTAAAAATGGCCAGTTCAAATTATAATGTAAAGAAGTATTTTTTTAGGGCTCAAAGTTAAATAGAATTCTTAGCTACAGGTTGCTTTTAGAGCTCTTGTTATTTCTGTCTAAAACAGTAAATATAAACTCAACGCAAATTTAAATCCACAAAACACTAAATACACATAAAACAATTTAAATCCTCCATTTAAACAAGACATAATTATTTACATTTATGCAAAATACAACCTTAATACAACAATAAATTATGTACAAAATTAAATAGTACCTACCTACTGCCGTTTATCCACGAGTTACGACTCTTGGAGCGTGGGTCGAATGGCTATTTTTCCATTGTTTTCACATAAAACTCAGTAATAAAATAAGATGTGACCATAAAAATTCTATTGACTTTCACGGTCATTATGAACTTTCTATAGGACTTAATTATGTAAGATAGGTTATCTTTTCTGAATTTATTTGGAAATTATCGGAAAATGCTACAACCTGCCTCATTGGTAGAGTAGTTGAGAGCGCGACTACTGAGCATAAGGTTCGGTTTTCAATTCCCGGTTTTTCTATCAGTCTTAGTAGCAGCCACGGAATTTGGATTTACGCCCGGTTGATGGGGGCATGCTCGCTCTCTATTACTTGGTACTTACACAGGTGAATTGTGGCTGTACTATTTATTAGTTAGGTACACTTCTGTCTAACCCTTCGAGGATTTACAAGCGTGATATTATGACTACTTACAAACAGAAACTGCCGACAAACTGTCATGCAGTTTGGCAGAAGATTTGTACTAACCCACTCATGTAACTGTGTTGAAATAAAATTTAAGAAAAAAAAAATATGGCATTTTATCGGAAAATGATAACAGATACATAAATTAAACTTTAAGTTTAGATCTTCTTTTTTGGGGAAAAACATGATTTTAGAACTATTAAATATTGGGAATAAACATAATTTCGTTTTTTTTTAATAAATAAGAAATGCCTTAGTGTGCTTTATTTCATCACCACTTCCCTCAAAACGGTTAAGGGTTTTCCTTAACCGTTTTGAGGGAAGTGGTGAGTGGTGGGATCGTGAACCTAGTAGAACCGAAAAATTCTAAGACATGTGACACCGGTACTTTACCCATATTATGGTGAATTAGGGACAGCTCGCTCTCACATAGACAGGCCTATATCCCAGCACTGGGAACATTAAAGACTGATTACACTTCAATTATTGAGTGCCTATTCTACAGTCGTGACATGTAATCAGTGGCCCGAAAGTCTGACAACCAGTCTCACCAAGGGATATTGTATTACCCAGTACTAACTGGGTTGTTGAGGGAGATGTCAGCAACATGGAAGGGGCCCGCAAGGGCCGACGCCCATCGGGGCTGCGGGTTGTTCGCAGCCTCGACATGAAGGGCTAAGAAGGAACATGGGTGATTTTTAGTCAGTAGAAGTCTGACACTCCCTTTCGCTCTGCCCAAGAGCGGGAGGGGTTATTTGATGATTTTACACCCACCATAAAAAAAAGGTTAGCTAGGTAGTCGCTCCACGTAAAATACTAGTATTCAGCTGCATCCGATTAGCCGACCCCAATGTAGTTGGGGAAAGGCATGGCTGCATGATGTTTTTGTACCTATATTCATAGATTTTTTGGATTGTTACAGAGATCGAAGCGGCGGAGGCTTGCAAATGGCTGAGGGCAGCTGGGTTCCCGCAGTACGCGCAGATGTACGAAGGTATGTGTCAATTATGCGTTTAATAATAAAATATTTACAACTAGCTGATGCACGCGGCTTCATCCGCGTGAATGTCGGTTTAACTTGAATCACTTTATCTATTAACGGGCTATGCCGAAAATAAGTCATAGCTCGATGGGCGTGATTTCCTCGGCGCCCCCGCGCGCGCAATGCAGTTTACGAGGGTTTACGCGGTTGTCCTTGTCACGCACTAAGGTCAATGTGGGGAAGACCGGCATACTTTTTTAATAGCTAACTTTGATCGAACCAAACTAATGGAACTATACATTCTGGGGTAATTCTTATAGTTACAATTGATGAAAAATAATTGTCTTGACTATTATAAAAACATTTTAATTGTTTTAATGTCAAATAACGCTTAATTATAAAGCTTTTTTTAAAAATCGGCGTGTAGACGGACTTTCCTAGCTGTTTGAGGTAAGTCCGTCTAGTGGTCATTTTATACTAAATTTGATAGATCATAGAGATGGAAACATTTTCTTTCGATAGAGTAATGAATGCCCTTCAAATATGTGCTTTAGAGTCATACAGAATAAAGCTGCAATTTATTTAAAAAAAAAAATTCTCATACTTGAGGTAAGTCCGGCTATATTTACGTGATGGAGTTGTAAACATTTTCGATAAAATAAAAGCAAAACATAAAATCTGAAACATGCTTTATTTTCGTATTAAAAAAAGATAACAAATCACTATAAATCAAATATTATTTGTTCAAATTATTCATACAATATTTGCCTGCAGTTTAGCAGTAATTACTGATATGATCTGTTCACACATTCATCCGTCATGACTAATCAAGATTTTATTTTGTACAGATTTTTGCCTATTCGTACGTTAGAAACCAGTTGAATCCGTCCAAAATAAATTCATGATTCGTCGTGCCAGATATACATATACTTAGGTGAGAATAGACCGAGAGTTATTATTTTCTTACAAAAAGATAACAAATCACTAAAATCAACAATCTTTTTATACAGGGTGGAAGGCACATGACGATTCTGACCCCCACCGCCACATACATTTTTTGTATGCGTAATATTTAATAAAAACTACAAAACTATGATTTGTGCTGAATACCTGGTAACCGTTTTAGCATCGGTGTCCCTTCCACCTTGTATATTCATTAAATTAAATTATTAAGAGTTGGTCGCAATTTACCAATTATAACATTTAGCTTTAATTTCTTACAATAAAAATTAACGAGTCATTATTAATCAACAGTCTTATTTGTTTTTAAAATATACCGCATCTTCAATATTACATAAGTAATATTGTTTTGCAGTGTCAGTCTTTATTTCTATCTTTTTAATAATAAAATTGACAGTGCAGGTACATCATCACGGTCTTTTCTCTTCGTCATTCTAAAAACTAGTTGTGGTTTCCTCACAGTTTTTAAGAAATCTATACAATAGTATATTTCTTCATCCACTACTTTGATGTTTTCTATATATCCAATGTAATAGTTCCACTTTTGTCTCGTATGGTATCTCACAAGCACGAAATCGTTTATGCTGTAAGTGTGCTGTAAGATGTCATTATCACTATTTTTATCTTGATCCACAATGTTGTCTTTTGCAGTACAATTGACTTCAGCATCGAAGTCATCGTCGTTCAGCGATCTAATGCTCAAGTTCGTATCGCTTAATAAATTATTTTTATCAGAAACAATAGTTGTGAAGTGAATTGGTGATAGGCGGTTTCGTTTCGCATTTCTTCTCATACCCGTCTTTCCTGTTGAAGTTGTTGGACCAGAAAGTGAAGTATCTTCTTTTGATGTCATATCTGCATGAGATGCAGGAACCGAATTTTCTTTGTCAATTTCAGGATTACTTAACGTTGTGGTAAAATTGGCATCACTCGTAACGTCAGGTGTCGTTTCGTTGGAAGATGGTTTTCTTTGTGTTTTCTTCTTTCCTTTTTCGTTTAGGTTAGTCATCTTCGGTAGGTTTTTTCTCATATTCGTAATTTTCTTTGTTTGCGGTTGTTTTTGTCTATTTTCTGGGGCAATTTTTTGTTGTTTATCTTTAATGTTAAGATGTAAGATGTCATTGTTACTAGGATTTTCTTGATTCATAATGTTATTTTGTGCAATGCAATTGACTTCGTCATAGAAGTCATCGTCAAACAGTGATGTAACGCTGATGTTTGTATCGCTATATACACTCATTATATCAGATATACTAGTAACGGAGTCAATTGATGGCAATCGGTTTCGTTTCGTTTTTCTTTTCATACCTGTCTTTCCTGTTGAAGTAGATGGACCATAAAATGAAGTATCTCGCTTTGGTGCATCATCGTCACTCGTAATGTCAGGTGACGTTTCATTGGGTGGTACTTTTCTTTGTGTTTTCTTTTGTTCTTTTTTGTTTGGGTTCTTAGTCTTTGGTTGTTTTCTTATCATAGTCATATTTTTCTTTGTTTGCGGTTCTTTTTTTATATGTTTTATTTTTTCTTCCATTTTACGCTTAACCACATCATCATGTGTAATAACTTCAGCTCCTGGAGCTATTTTTTGTCGTTTACATTTTTCATTAGATCCAGCTTTAACTTGCATCAAAAGTAGTTCTTCAAAGGTTATTAGTCTGTTTTCTAATATCTGAATTTTATTACTGCTACTCTCAACTCGTTTCAAATCCTTATTGGACACGAAAGATTCTTCTACCAGTTTTTGATGAGATTCTTCTCCTAGATATTGGTTTTCTTTTAAACTTTTGGCATCCTTTGTCTCTAAAACATCATTCTGAATGCGGTTGTCAGTTTTACAATTTGTAGAACAATGCTGATTGCTATGATTAGAATGTGTACCAACTACTCTTATGATGCAATTTAAGGCTAATGAAAGCAGACTTTGTGGCTCGTTTGTTGTAGCAACGTATATAGATTCGTCATTTTAACAAACGAGTCTTTCTGGAATATCGTGGTCATATTCATGTCTTTCTTGGGACTTAAGAACTTGGAATTCTTTCCAACGCCTTAGCTTTAACGGATCAAATAGACTTTCTTTGATTTCTTCAGAATTAAACGGGTAAATTCCAGTCTTGCGGAAGCCATTTCTTAACACTTGGCTGTCAATTTGAGCCCAAACCACTCCAATTAACCTCGCAAACTCTTTCTTTGGCAGCTTCACTCCGACATTTGAACGCTGCCATTTTACGAGCATTGGATCCCACCGATCTTTAAATGATTTCATGACTGCTACATCTAGCGGTTGCAATATGTGACTAGTATGAGGAGGTAGCTTAAGTATTGTTATATCTGCTTTACGCGCTTCTTCGATTATGTTTAATCTCACATGAGTAGCGTGTCCGTCATAAATAAGAAGAATCGGACGCTGAGCTCCAACAGCTGGCAAAAATACTTTTTTAAAAAACTTTTCAAAGATTTCGGTCTCCATCCAGCCTTTTTTCGTGGCAGCGTAGGATGTGCCAGGATAAGCATCCGGAGATGTCCATTCATCCCACACGTTTTTTCCCTTATAAATGATTAATGGAGGTGTTTTTTCTCCCAGCGCACTGGCTCCAAGTAAAACAGTAGTGTTTTCTCTACCAGGTGAAGAAATTACTCTTGTCGCGGCGTGTCCTTTCACGCCTACAATTTTTGATTTCTCGGGATCATTCGAAAAACTAGTTTCATCTAAATTCCAAATAGCGTATGGTTTGTCCAATAAATTTAATTCTTTCAGTGTATTATTTAGCAATTCGAAATATGGGTATACTATAAAAGGGTCTATGGCTCTTTTACGCGCGTATTCGACCGCCTGGGGCTTCTTTACTGATAAATGGTGTCTTTGTTTGAATGCTGTAAACCACGCCTGACCGGGAGTTCCGTTTTTGAAAGTTGTCAAAATGTGATTTCGGTTAACATATTGGCCAACCATTTCAAGGACCTCTTTTTTAGTTAAGCCGAAACCATATTTTTCCATTGTATGTATTGAAGAAGCTAATTTTGTTTCTACTTCAAAAGTGAGTGCTGTGCTTCTGCCAAGAGTATTAGATTTAAATCTCTTGTTCTTCACATGGTCCATAATAGTCATGCGAGGGATATTATAAATTTGCGCAGCTTTATAACCACTCAGGTGGCCATTTCTGACAGCTTGTGCTGCCTCCACTAACTTTTCTTTTGAATACGAACCTTTGTCCGTTTTTCTTTTATAATTAGATACCATGATTGCAAAGATTACTGAAAAAAAAGGTTTGGTTAGTTTAAGATTAAATAAAGACATTAATAAAAAAAAACTTAACTAATTAGGAATTAAATATTTATACGCACCTTTAAATTTGGAATGAAATTAGTAGGTATCTTCGTAGATGATGTACTTTTAAGTTTAAAAGCAAAAATATTTAATAACAGTAACTACATTCGTCTTCAGTGTAGTGATCGTAAATTGTCATATGCAGACAGCTTTGACACCAGAAAAAATCAAAATGTAATAAATATTGTAAATTCCATTTATGAATCATGAAATGGCGTGGCAAGTTTAAGTCTGCGTAATAACCACAATGATAACATCTTCTAGACAGTATAAAATGTGTCACGTGCTACGGCCATATATGCTGGTTTAAAAGTTCGAAATCATTTCTAGATAAAAAACGATCAACATCCAATGGCATTAATTCAGGCATACTTTTCCAATTTCAGTTTCAATTCCTGAAAAAAAAAACACTTGTTGGTTTTTCTCGTATAATAACTATACCCTAAATAGTATTTATTATTTATTTAAACTTCATGCACAAACGTGGTACATAAGCGGACTTAATGCCACAAGGCATTCTCTACCAGTCAACCTTAGGGTCAAATAGGACAGCACTGTGGTAGAGTACAAATATAAATAAATTAGGATAAATTTTGTTAACATAAATAGTAATAATAATAATAAATAATAATAGTATTCGTTGTTATTTTTGTCTATTGCAAGCAACGTGCAACCTGAACCGCTGCATTTGGGGTTCGGGCTTCGGGTTTCAAAGTCCGTAAAAGACATTAGGAGCATTAGGTAAGGCCTTTTACACTAACAATATTTATCTAGAAATAAAACAAAATACCCACCAAAAAACTCTTTAAAACCCGAAAAGTTGAAATATACGGATTTAAGATTACGTTTGTGCTACGAAAAAGGTTGACGATCTGTGCTTCGAGGCAAGATCGGCATATGACGGACTTACCTCGTGCAACTTATACGGACTTCCCAACTATTGTATTTTAAGGTTAGATATTTACTACACTTAATATTACAAAATTCTTAGCGTTAATGATCAATTCAATAAAAGAAATATATAGAAGGCCTATTTAACTACTTACGTTACTACACTCGACGTTTCAATTCGTTTGATTTAGCACTTTTTTTTTCTTTTTAGCCCAACACATGTCACTTTACACTGGAGTTCACAAAACGAGTAAAGAAGGAAGTCAATTTTCTTCAGCAAAACTAGTTATAGCGACATCTATGATTTTTAATTCGAACTAAACCACTATACTGTTTTATCGATCGAGAGGTAAGCTCCATAGATAATCAAACACGAACGTAACGACGTGTAGACGGACTTGCCTTGTATACGGTCTTCCCAGCATTGACCTTACTTGAAATTCTAGAAATATTAGCACACAGGAGGTATGGAGTAGACAAATATAAAATAATACAAATAATTAATTTTCAACCATTTTTTAATATGTAATACGAATTCATTAAGTAATGAAGGTATGATAACAAATTATTATTTCTATTCTTTTTGTGTTCTTATAATAAAAACGTGGTGCATGTATTATCAATATTTTTAACACATTAATTTACTTTTATCTATATTTAATCTACTTTTCAAAAACTCGTCTATTTGTATGCATAATAATATTTGTTCGCAATTTCAGCGTAAACTACTGAACCGATTTTAATACTTAATTCATTCTCTGGTATATTCTAGGAAGCCCAAGACGTATAGATTTAGTGTACAACATAATATTAAGATGTCAATCTTATTAACAGACTTATAACTATAAAATCGAAAAATGACAGAGCTCCACACAACAAATAAAATAAAAACTTTATTTTAAGAAAACCTATTTTAAGAGAACCTATTTTAAACTACATCATCATCATCACCATCATCAGCCTATATAATGTTCCCACTGCTGAGACACAGGCCTCCTTTCTACAATAGGTAATGGGAACGAAATGACAAAAGTATACAATAACACAAAATATTTAAAAAAAAAAGCAACATATCAGTAAACTAATTTTATAGAAAGAACATAAATACCACCCCCACCTCTTACCACCAAATAGGCCGATAAATCTTGACCGCCAGCGTTCTTTTTACATGGCGCGACCTTTACCTGTATCAAGCCACCTCAAATATTTTTATTACAAGAATCACCATGATTCTTGTAATAAAAATATTTGAGGTGGCTTCAAATGCATGATAAATGGCAGGGTTCGTAATATCTTGGTGCAGATTTTTTATGTTGTCTGATTGCTGCAGATTTTATAAGCCATGATTTTTTATGGCGATACATTTATGTACTTTCGTATCTTTAAAATCTTATTTGTTGTTAATATTTTTAAATTATGTTTTCCGAGGTTCCGAGGTGTGAACACTACGAACGATATCATTCCACAGTAATAATTAAAAAAAACAAGCATCGGGATCGGTAACATAATAGGGTGTTTCACCAAAAACATCTAATTAGTTCGTCTGTTAGATTATCGAAAAATATTGGATACGTGTTTTTTGTTTTATCAAATTAATCAAAATTTACGAAACTAAGACGTGTCAAAGACTATGAGGGGCGTCACTTTCAGGGTAAAAAAGTACTAAGTTTGTGACGTCACACGACTTTTCGAAGCACTGTATACTGTATAGTCTTCATCTTTTGTTTACGTGAAAAAAGAAAAAATATGTGTCCATTATTTTTTGGAAATGTATCTGATGGACTAATTTTTTTTTTTTGTGAACTACCCTATTATTATTGTGACTGATTTCGTTTTCGGGGACGGTGCCCATACATTTTTGCACATTGTTCTTTCTAAATATATGATTTTTGCAACCAATCTTTTCGACCGTGATTGAGAGATACAGTATTGTCAAGTATTTGTGTATAAGTGGTACTGTCTCCATTAGCTATGATCTTCCATAGATACGAATGCATTTCTATAGACTGTTTAAATCCTTCGGCGATAATAGTGGATTCCATAGCTGTTGAAGATCCGCTATAATTTTTAAAACACTCATGTTGTTTTACTATCTCATTTGCCTTTCCCACTCAAGCACAAATACATCAGTATTTGTTTTTAACTTCCATGAAAAGAACTTTACGAAATCGCCAATAGTGCAGCATAATTAGTTCTGTATGAACGTTTACCGCAACAACCATCTAAGTTTACAAATCTATTATTGGTAACCATCTTTAGTAACCTTTCCTACTTTGTCTGCCGCTTTTTTCTCCCGTTCCCCCGATTTTCTCATCTCTTACCATGCCATCACTTCCCATTCGTCAGATACTACATCTTGTATCTATTTGTACGGTCAGCAACAGAAGTAGCTGGACATTTTGGAAATTTAATTATTTGATGACTGTTATTAATATTATTATTCCGCTGATGTCGGCAGTTTTAGAACCCTGAAAGAAGTATAAATCAACTTGGAAAAATACTATTTATGCCAAGCTCTAGTACTGGGAAGATCTTAATATATCTGTATATATAAAATTAATGCAAAGCTGACTGACCGAGGATACAAACCCTTAGACCAAGAAACGTTAAATTTCGCACACGTATTTCTCTTATGACGTAAGCATCCACTAAGAAAAGATTTTTCAAAATTCAACTCTCAAGGGGGAAACAGGACATAAAAGTTTGTAGTATGGAAAATCGTCATTTTTGATATTTCCGACATCCACGTTGGCAAAGCCGCGGGCAAAAGCTAGAAGTAAATAAAATGAGAGAACTCACGTTTTCTTCAACTTCTTTATATTCGTTATCAATATCATGTTGTTGCTTCCTTTTATTTCTGGAATAAAAACCATCAACATTCAAGTGGAGCATAATAACATTCAGATTGTTTTTTATCTTTGATAATTTTTGTTCTACGGCTTTTAGTACAGTCATTTGGTCGAAAAAATAGAGGTTACCTGGAAAGTTTTCCGGGAGTTTTGAAAATTGGTAATTTTATAGATTTTGACGTGCTCTTTCCGAATTTTAACTTTGCCACCTCGTATCTTTGCCGCTCGCGCCGCCATATTGCAAAAATGGCGCCTAAAAGCAGTTTTTTGATAATAACTCCTTTCCGACGCATTTTATAAGAAAAACATATCTATACAAAATAATAGTAGAGAAAATTTCCTACAATTTATGTCATAACCTTTTTTTTCCTTATTTAAAACCAATAGTTTCGGCGTACGAGCGCCGTAAACCATTATACAACTACGCTAAAAAAAAAAAGGGAATATTCTTGTGATCGCAAGTGCGACTACTTTGCTTGATCCTGGGTTAGATTCCCAGGTCGGGTGAAGTGTTATTGCGTTTTTCCATCAGGAATTCTTCAGTAGAGGCCACGGAGTCTGAATTTGTGGCCGGTTGATGGCAATAGGCTCGCCACCTATTACATGGGACTTAAACATAATTGGTGAAATGTGTGTGGGGTGTCCAGTGTTCACAAGGAGTGATGTTATGTTACTACATGCGGACGTCTTGGTCCAGGGGGTGCTGGACTATGACCGACATAAAATAAAATAAAAATGCCTTTATTAACTTACTACTTACGTTAACATTCTCTTTCTTTGAAACACAACAACAAATACAACGACCGACATTGACTTATTACTTTGCGAGGCAAATATAGGTTGTAGCTGATTATCTAAGTATATGAGCAGAGGTGGCGACTTCGGTTGCAGCTAAAAACGTGCTCATAGTTACTGATAAAATAGAAACTATTAATTATTGTACATAATAACATTAAAAATAACATACTTACTTCTTACTCTCTTTCATTTTCTGAGCCCTCACCCTCAGGAACTTCAAACGTTGTACTTTATTTAGTTTTGGTTTCATATTTCTTCACATTTTTATTTATAAACAATTAAATACTCATCACAAATGGAAAACGATACGTTATAGGTACTGTTAAATCTCAAGAATAGTCTTTATATACCTATTCCACACTAATTAAGTAACAATCTACTATCTTTTACGAATAATCAATTATTATAATCACGAAAATCTGATGGCACAGATTTGTAAAAAAATGTCATAGGTCCTGCGTCGATGAAGCCCACCGGGCGACTGATCTGACAAGCGAGCGAAAGTGATGCAAATACTTTTGAAACGCAAAAGAAGAGATGGCAATAATGTGCGTCTGCTCGGAATAAAACAACGTATGTGCCAAAAAGAATTTTCTCCATTTTTAACAGAAAATTTAAATAAAATTTTAAATTACTTTCCTGGATACTTGATATAATAATTCTCTATGTTTCAAAGTCAATTCCATTGAATAATTCTTAAGTGTTACACCGTGATTTCTAAGAAAGTAAAAAAATTGATATAACTTTGCAATTTTTTTGTATCGAGAAAAATTCATTGAATCGTGTATTCATTTTCGTCGATACTAGACCAAAGAGTCAAAAACCATTCACCAAAATGTCAAATCCCTATTCTACATACTCAACAAGTTCGTAGACCTAGAAAAACCACATTTTTCTCAATCTATCACCTTAAAATAAACCGCTTCAAAATCCGTTGCGTAGTTTTAAAGATTTAAGCATACATAGGGATATAGGGACAGAGAAAGCGACTTTGTTTTATACTATGTAGTGATGTGTATTCTATGTAGTGTGTGATATTTCAGGGTGTGATTCAAATCTTCAAAATGAGCAACTTTTCTATGGGGCCAAGATCAAAAACGTGAAAAAAACTGATCCAATACTACTCGACCCAAATCTATCGGACACCTTTTTTTCCCTATTCCTCCCTGAAATGTGGTCGCATCTTTTTGGTACACGCCGTGTCAAATAGGTCCTAGGTGTCTCTTGTATACAGGTTAACCAATATTTAGATAACCATGGTTTGTGGTAGGACTCTCATAATACGCAACCACATAATAATATACATACACCTATAGACCGTGTATTCACCTATGTTGGCCTTCTCAGATATAGGTTAACCGATTAATTAGTAGAACCATGATAGCGTTAACTTGTGGTAGGAATATGAACCTCCTATATGAGATATCTATGTGTACGTGAAATGGCCGGTCTGGTTACCGTATATTATGATATATTGATGAAGCGATATAACTGCAGAGATGATCGGCCAGAACAGTATGCTCAGATTATTTGGTCATGTGGAGAGGATGAGTAAAATACGACTAACAAAAGGTATTTACAAGGCAGATGTGAGTGGCAACGCTATCAAAATCATTACCCTTCCTTTTGGGTTCACCGTAGTCGGGAAAAAGACATACACTGGCCTTATTGGTGAGGCTCTACGGAAAGAACCTATTCACCAGCACTTAACACCCGATTTAGTTCTCGCATGCGTGCTTTTATGACCAGGTGTATGAACGTGGACGAAGCAAAAGGAGTATGTAAGGATCGTAACAGGTGGCGTTTTGTAGTTTCGGCCCCCATGAGAAAAAGTTGTGATTTTATGAATGTATGAAGTTCCAGATTTTCCTGACATCGTTAAATAGTAATCAGCAATCTGTGTCAAGTTTTAAGCTGTGTTTGATGTTTATCATGGATTCAAAATTACTCGTGATCTCAGACCTACTTTCTACATCCAATACTAACTCCATTTTGAAATAAAGATGACAAGGACCAGAAAATATCGTCACTTATTCAAACATCAACGTTGCGAATAAAATACTGAACTGTCTCCAAGACCCTTTCACGCAAATAACTAACACTCAACTTCGTGCTTACCCCACAAATTACAACGCCGTAACGATATTCTAAAGTACACACTAACTTTCGTCTGAACAAATTTACAATAATATAAAGCTAGGGTTTCCACGAACTCCTAGCCTATTAAGGACAGTCCCAATAATACGCTGTCCCGACCTGTCCCAACTTATCTATTAATCATACTTACTAGTCAATGCACGGTTTGTCCTACATTTTGAATATGAATAGGGTGCTGTAATCTGTGTATAAGTAAATTCAGATATTTAAGTCACTGTTTTTATTTTATTATATTTTTTTGTTTCCCTCAAGTTTGTTATTGAATAGATGAAGGACCTACTTAAAAGTTTTGACATTCTTATATTTATTCTGGTATAACCAGTAAATATTAAAATTTTATAAATGTTCATATGCAAACGATTTCAAATTATTATAGTCTGTTTTATCCTTGAATTAAATAATGAAAGTAATGATTACTCTCCTATTGGCATTTAATCGAAATGGTTTTTGTATGACGTAGTATTTACTTTTATGAAATTTTAACTTGGGCATGAGGTCCTAGCTTGGATTCCCAACGTGTAACGCCTGCAAGTTTGAGATTGTGACCTAGTTTATGATAATCATCATTCATCATTCTCTTGCCCTTATCCCAATTCATTTGGGGTCGGCGCAGCATGTCTTCCTCTTCCATACTTCTCTGTTTCTCGTCATTTCATGAGACACCTCCTTTTTTACCATATCATTTTTGACACAGTCCATCCATCGTTTCTTTGGTGTTCCTCTACTCGTATATCCTTCCACATTCGTATTTAAAACCTTCCTCACAACATTTTCCTCATTCCTCCGCATCACATGCCCATACCACGACAACCGATTTCCAAACAACTTTTCAGTCACCGGTGCCACTTTCAGACCACCTGCCACCCTGCCTACCTTGCAGGCCTTGACGCCTGCAAGTTCGAGATTGTGACCTACTTTATTTATTTAAATTTCATTTATGAAAATATGGGTCCCAAAATATTAGTTACATTACGAAACATGAAAATTAAATCAATAGGTACAGTAGGCGAAAGTTGCATCTACGTGTTCCTGTTTGTCTTATCTTCCACTTTTTTTATTTTTTATTTCCATCTATCGGTGCTCCTCACTGTACTTAAACTACACCGATAAATCCTAACTTACATTTTTCAAACAGCCCGTACCATAGAGCCGGTAACGAAGCTCAGCTGGCCAGATGAAGCCAAATCCCACTCAATTGATCGCTATTCTTACGTTTATTAATGAGAGAATTAAGTGGATATGCCTCTTACTTGGTAATATCTTTGTGCAGTATCTGATTTATATAAATCTAGTCAAATCTACCATTGTAATTGCAATAATAGTTTTATAACATTAAATCACCAGTATTTCCCAAAGGGTGAAGCAGAGGACTTTTGTCTAAAAAATCACCCACATTTCGCCAGTTTTAACGAAGTTCAATATATTAGTGGAGAGCTTTTTGCCATCAACCGAGCACCAATGCAGGCTTTAAACTGCTACTTAGAAATTCCTGATAGAAGAAGCAAATTACATTTTGCCCCACATACCTGGCCAGGCCGTCATCATATTTTTTTTGTCAACGACACTTCACAGCCTCAACGTGGTAAAAAATCTAAAATGCGAGAAAGCTTTTCGATTCTCACACTTTCCAGACTGAATTAAGTATTCAGAAGACAGCGTTCAATTCAACGTGATAGGTCCATTTCTGACCTCCAGGACCCTTAATTCTCGAATGACATCAGTTTCTCTTTTCACCAACACTAAGTTACATCTGAGTCAATGCCTAAGTAAAAGGAGACAGTATTGCAATTTTAACTTTCAGTGCTGAGTTCAACGTTGAGAATACAACAGAATTTGCTTTTGTTTAAGCATTCTTTTAAAAGTCTAAGAAAAGAATTTGTCACGAGAAACGTAACGATATCTTGTCTCTAACGGTTTCATTCACACTCAATTTGTGTGAACTCTCGAACTGTCTTGCCCTTAGGTCCTCCAAAACTTTTGTAAATAAGTTTTCGACATTCATACGACTCGTGGTTAGTAAATATTGTCATGTATTTTTAGATTTGTGTAGGGTTTGGTAACATCATCATCTGCCTAGCCTTTTCCCAACTATGTTGGGGTCGGCTTCCAGTCTAACCGGATGCAGCTGAACTACATGTATTTTACATGGAGCGACTGCCTATCTGACCTCCACAACCCAGTTAATACTAGGTAATACGATACCCTTTGGTAAGAGTGGTTGTCAGACTTTCAGGTCACTGACTACCTGTAACGACTGCCAAAGATCTATATATGGCAGCCGGGACCAACAGCTTAAAGTGCTTTCCGAGGCACGGAGGAAACTCGGTATGTCGGGCGGTCACCCATCCACAGACCGACCTAGGCAAGCACAGCTTTACCTAAAGATTGACCCGAGTGGCAGTTCTTATTAAGCCACGAGCTCCTAGGGTAGGGTTTGGTAACATTCTAGATAATCTTATGAGCAGAAATAGCGCAATTTTTTTGTAATTAAAACTTCTTTGTTTTCTTAAATCTTATTAGATCCATTTTTTATAGTGTTGATGATTCCCATAACATAGCATCACGCCTTGTAATCCTCGAAGGGTGAGGCAGAGGTTAACCTAACAAATAGTATGATTACTTTCAATAGGACGAAGTTGTACTGTATTAGAACTTATTGTAAGTGTGTTAATAATGTCATTCTTAATATGCCATATTGTGGATATTTTTTCTACAAAAATCTTTCAAATAATATAATAAAAGCATATCCACAGCATTACTATCCTCCAATATCACATTCACGCTGACAATATAAAGTAAATTATCCTTTAATAGGAGCAAAAGGACCCAGCGTTTACTCTCTTCTTTGTGACGTAGATATTCCATTATGAAGCCCGAGATGGAATCCATTCTCCAAATATGGAATACTCCGAAGATGGATGTTTTTTTTTTGCTAGGATGACCCGCAGGTTATGAATAATTAAATTAGATGGAGGTTTAAAGGATTTTGATTGTGTGTTTTTTTTGTTTGTTTTTTATTTTATTTTAGTAAATGCTTTATTCACGTGGTTTAGTTCATGTGATCAATTCTTGGCAAAGTGGTTGAAAGTGATGGAATAGTTGGAAAAAATATAATTGTTTTTTTTTATGTCAAACAAAGTAAATTGGTACTATCTAAGGAAGATTCATAAGTAAAATATGAAAGTTTAAGTGGCAACATGACACAAACATTTAAGAACGAAGATAAATATTAAAAAAACCTCTTAAAACACACTTTTAGTAATCGCTCTCATCCATTACTGCGTCAATATTTTTTTGAATAACATAATTACTTCTGACACTATTTACAACCTGCACAACATTTATACTTTCAACTGTACAACCTAAAACATAAGAGCGATTTTTCCTTGCACCTAACAAAAAAAACTATGACAAACTCCAATTCCAAGGCCGTTATCAAAATCTTAGATAAGGCTTACATAAAAGTGTAAACTAGAGGATTTTGTTTACATTCGTGTTGTATCATTGATACAGGCACTTTCCTCTTGCTGTGACGTCAGTCCCTTATCGTAGGATTCCGTCATTTTCTAAGAATTTTTGCGTTTTTTCCTGCAATTTTGTCAGTGAATCATTCGGCTTGAGTTTGTGAGAAGTGGGTGTAATTTGATTAGTGATTGCTTACGTGTGTCAGTGGTAATAAAATTGGTATTCAAAAGAAAATACTAACATGCTATGTAAGTATTTTTATTTATTTTTCATGGTTATGGAAACAAAAGTGTCTATTTGATGGCAATGGGCTTGTGTACTATTACATGGGAATTAATGCTTGTAACTGAACTAAATATAACTGGTGAAATGTAAGTGTGCTATCAGAGTATCTACCATCTGTACCTTAATATATCTCTGCCTAATCCTTCTAGAATAAACAGGCATGAAGTCATATATTTATATTATAATTGAAAGATAGTTTCACTGGTGGGTTAGGTAAGGAAGAGATTGTTTCAGACTTTGAAAATAGAGAAGATTCTGTTTTAAATGAAAAGATTCTGGCGTAATAATAAACCTTCAGTTTAATAGTTATTTATTGATGATCGAATGTTTTTATAAGTGCATCTGCTAAGTCTATTCCAGTATACTGATATTAAAACCAGTGTCAAATTAGGTTATAAAATGATACCAAAGAAATTATATTCAGATACGTATGTACCTATAGATTTAGAAACAATGATTGATACTTGTGTTTTCCGTATATGACAAATGAGTGACCAAAATGAATTTTACTGACGATCGATTGTAAAACCCAGTGTGAAAAAGATTAAATTCTTGGAAAAAAATACAAAAATGCGTATAACAATCTATATAAGCCTTTATTTGAATGTTTTATAGCTATAAGGAAGGTTTTAAATGAAATTTATAGGCATAATTAAATTTGAAATGATTTACTCTGTATTTAAAAAAATGCTTTATGGAATTTTATTACGGGTTTCATAAAAGTGTAACACCTGGCGGTAAAGTAAATTAACAAGAAAACACATTAATTTCACCTTTTTAATTGCTTTAAAATTAATTACTGTGTTATAAATTAAGGTTTAAATATTTAAATAATGTAACCTTCCTTGAATTAACCTGTGTGTCATATTTAAAATTTAAGGCTAATAAGCCTTGTCTCTTTACAATAACAAATATCTTTTACATGAATTCCATAATGGTATATATAGTCAATGATTTAACCCAGAAAAAGCAAAGTTTACTGTTATAGTGCAGTCTACAGTTAAAATGCAATAAACATAAACAAAACTAGACCCAGCTTAAATAAAAAAGAAGTTATTTGTTCCGTTACAGATTGTAAAACTTTATTGACTCTATAAAATTCTGGACCTTCATAACTCTCCTATTTCCGAACTAGTTTGGAAAAAGATTTAAGCTGACCCACAAAAAACATAACGATAAATAAAGTGACCGTTTCAATGACATAATCCAGAGATTTTGCTAAAAAAACATAAGTAAAAAACCTTTTTTTAGTGAAAGTTCCCGCCCACCCATTTGATACCCACTAACATAATGCTATGGTCACAATAAATGATCGTTTACGTCATCCTAAAGTCAAACAAAACGTAACTGATTAGCGTTATCTGTGACGCAGGTAAAATATTTCTCGAAAATGACTAAATTCCGGAGTAAAATTAAACTTAAGTTTACAATAAGAATATCTTTGACACATTTTTGACATAAGCGCAAACTGCATTTTGCTGTTTTTAAACAAAACCTCACGCAAAAATAGTTGCTAATCCTCTGAAATATGTATTGTATTGTTATTTTATGGACTGTTGTTATTAAAATTGTGCTGCATCAGGAGCGTAGCGATAGGGGGTCGTATCCTTGACAAGGCAAACTTATACGTCAAAAGTTTTTTTTCTCCGATTAGTTCAGGTAAGGACCAGTGGGTGACTGCATGTTGCAACGGACGGACGGACTTTTTGTGTGTTTCTGTGATTTTTGACCGTTAGAAATGTGTACGTTTGTATTTTGCACAGTGTACTGTTAGAAGGAATTTGTTTGTTCGAAATTATAGGTGGTAAGTGGTTGTTATTTTTAATTAGCTATTTAATGCGAAACCTGCCAATTTGTTATCCTGTTGGTTTTTTTATATTTTGTTTACGAACTTATTAGCAATAAGGTATCAGTTTGATTTACCAATCTGTTAACTAACTTTTTTTATCTGCTGTCATGTGCAATCAATGACACATTTAAATCACATTAATGAGATTGTTGTTTGTAAACGATTATTTAGTCAAGTAATTTTTTGAAGAAATATCAATGATTCATTAATTGATATTTCTTCAAATAAAAAAAACTGTTATCAGTGAAGTACACGATATAAAAGGTACCAAAATCCAATCACCTTATAGAATAGGCACTGTACAAAACCAGTCTTCAAAGTGTGACCAAATAACTCCTCGAACTATTAGGTGACCTTCTAAATGCCCATATCCTACATCCAGTATTGACTTTTCAAAGCACAGCTGACTAAGTAGGCGTGACCGGTCCAGCGTTGGGCGAACTAAATACATAGAATCAGTAGGACCATTCCGATTCATGCCTCATACAAACTGAACTAGACAAATTGCGGAACGGCTGCGGGCACAGCATATATAATTATATACAGGGACTATTTGGATGAAAAATTGCGTATCGCTTTGACTATTTAACCCGGAACCATATAAACAATATCTGAAACATTGACAAAATAATAAATTGACTTAACAGTAATCTATTAAATTAGCAATATAGCCAGAATATTGAAAGAAAAAAATCTAACACTGTGGAACGCCCAATGTAAATATCTTTGCCATTTTCAAGTGTCACTGTGCCCATATTTTGTAATGGATTGGCATTTGAAGTGCAGTTTATCTGTCTCCACTCAAGATGATGAATATGGGCAATACTGAACGGGGTTTTAAAAACCTGCAAAAGAAAGAAACCCTCTTGAAAGTACCTACTAATAATAATATCTTGCTTAGATAAGAATTTCGATGTATGTCAATTTTTTGCAGATTTTTCTGAAGATAAGGTTCTGAATATCTCTTAAACTGTGTGTTCTAAGCAAAAAGATTTATTTAAAATTTTTATTTAGCAACATTTTTATTATTTTGTCATTATCTCTGATTTGGAATCTTAAACTTTGTCCTGTAACTTGCAAATATGTTACAGTGTGCATGATAATTTTGTGTAATACTTCTGAATGTTCCTTGTATGTGGTTGTATGACTAAAATACACGGTGTGCCCATCTATTAACACTATTAGTTAATAATGCTTTACAAGGAAACTTACGTCACTTATGAATGAAGTGTTTGTCATCGAATTTTAAATCAATGCTCACATTTCTTTATTTTTCCTTCTAAATTGTATCGTATTATAACGTAGTTGGTTGTTTTTTTTACCTAAATAAAATATGTATTTTTAAAAGAGGTTTCCTATTCCTTTTCAAAACTGGTTAATTTATTTCATTATGTAACAGACAAAATTAAATTCTGTATTTTTTACCAAAACAGCAAACCTCTCAAAAAAATCGCCTAAGTACGCATCGCCAAACGTGAACAAAATTCAGAAATAAATAAAACATAAAAACGGGCAATATTTTATATGACGTCTGTTCGTAAGAGGGCCATTCTGGATATTGCTCACACATCAAATTGCCCCTGACCTATGTTAAGTATCAATTTTGATACCCTCAGAAATACCTACCTTTCGGTACGTTACCTACAGGTAACTGCCATGTTTAAAGATATAAATATGAGGTCCATCTGAATACGTTATTTTATATTTGAAACATCTGACAGGAGAAATGCCTACATGATCTGCCTAGCCTTTCCCAACTATGTTGGGGTCGGCTTCCAGTCTAACCGGATGCAGCTGAATATCAGTGTTTTACAAGGAGTGAATGAGACAATGACAAGAGAAATTACTGGTGTGGGGCAAAAAAACAAACATCTATAAAGGGTGTAAAAGTACTCTTAACGCAAACGAAGGGCACTTGTTCTCCCCACCACAGCAATCATTTTTTTTGTTCTAGACCATACCTGGGAACCCCCTAGTTACGGAGATATTGGGGGTCAAAGTTCCAAATTTTTCACAACTGTTTTTGTAAATACTAGTTTTTCAGGTTATAACTTTACTTAAATTACCTCCATGACCCGTTTACTATTCAAAGCATCCACTAGCACAATGTTATAAGAGTGCTACATTGAGTTTTACCGTAAAATATGATTTTTGACCCCAAAAAAAAAGTCATTTCCCAGCAAAAAATTTTTTAGTTTAATGTACAGAATGCTTGATTGACGGCTGTGTGATGGGTTGATTTACACCCTGTATGCTCACCTTTGCAGGAAAACCGAGTCGTATTACGCTGACATGACATAAATGCCCCCACGTAAAATCAAACTCTTCTTAGTCAGATTAGGTTAGGTTAGAGGAAAAATATTTTAAAATGACGCGGGGAAAAACCCGATCTACTAAATTAAAAAGTTATGTATACCAAATGGCAATTTTAATTAATAAGAAACTAAAGTGTAAGGTTATTAGACATTTTCTGGTTCAATGTCATGCAAATAACTGTAAACTTATGCAAATGTTTTCATTATAATGAGCCACTCTGTTTGTAAAGAGATTAACATAACATCACTCCTGTGACCCTCGAATGGTTAAGCAGACCCACGTCTCGCCAGTTATATTTAAATCAAAGGTAAGGCACGATCCTAGTACAATCAACCTGGCTCAAAAATTAGTGACTAGTACGAAAAACGGCATCGTTAAACATTGCATATTTGGTTTAGGACTTGACCTTAAAATTGACTTGAAGACTTGAAACTCAATACTATGTAATATGGTATCGGAGGAGCTCGTGGCTTAATAAGAACTGCCACTCGGGTCGATCTTTAGGTAAAGCTGTGCTTGCCTAGGTCAGTCTGTGGATATGTCGGGCGGTCACCCGACCGCCCGACATACCGAGTTTCCTCCGTACCTCGGAAAGCACGTTAAGCTGTTGGTCCCGGCTGCTATATATAGATCTTTGGCAGTCGTTACAGGTAGTCAGTGACCTGAAATTCTGACATCCAGTCTTACCAAAGAGTATCGTATTACCTAGTATTAACTGGGCTGTGGAGGTCAGATAGACAGTCGCTCTATGTAAAATACTGGTATTCAGCTGCATCCGGTTAGACTGGAAGCCGACCCCAACATAGTTGGGAAAAGGCTAGGCAGATGATGACTATGTAATATGGTATCCACGGACCAGCCTAGGCAAGCACAGCTTTACCTAAAGATCAAACCAAACGGCTGTTATTATTTAGCCACGAGCTGCTCCTAACTAATCCTAAAAACGATTAAAACGCAGCTGAAAAGCACACACAGTTTAATTACAAAATGCTGTTTAATCTCAATAATCCTCTGCCCACAAAACAATTACCAAGACACTATAGAACATAAATACTCGCAAATTAAACAACACATCCTAGCGACACTTCTTGTAATTATCTCGACAATCATTAAGACATCTGCAGCTGTGAACAAATGACCGGCACTTTGATCATCATCATCATCATGTTCTCTGGTGACATAGTGATGATCATTATTGACTTGTTAATGTATTAATTAACCTAGGTGTTAAATGGATGGATAAAAAGGTTGATGTTCTGCGAGTAGCGTATTGTGTGTAGGCCTTATAATTGTTTTATCCTTCTTCTTTGTTGCACACAAAATTAACAGATAAACACCCAAAATGTAATGTAAAGGGTGTAAAAATATCCCGTCGGGGCTGCGGGTTGTTCGCAAGAGATACCGCGGCCTCGACATGAAGGGCTAAGAAGGAACATGGGTGGTTTTTAGTCAGTAGAAGTCTGATACTCCCTTTCGCTCTGCCCAAGAGCGGGATTATTTGGAGATTTTCCACCCGCAAAAAAAAGGGTGTAATAACCTCCTCTTTTTTTAAAGTCGGTTAAAAATATCCCTAAAGAAACCGCAAGGCACTTTTTCAACCCATCGCTACACCTGGTAACCTTCAGGTTGCGGAGATATCGGAAGACACAGTTCCATAGTTTTTAAGGTTTTAAATAACTTTACTTGCGACCCACGGATGCCCCTCAAGTTAAAGGGGAAAATATACAAGTCCGTGATTAGACCTGTCGTACTGTATGGATCAGAGTGCTGGGCTCTGAAAAAGATGGATGAAAAACGATTGCATGTAGTGGAGATGAGAATGTTGAGATGGATGTGCGAAGTGACAAGAATGGATAAAGTAAAAGCACCTGTTACAGAAAAATTGAAAGGAAGTCGTATAACTTGGTATGGTCATCTAATGAGGAGGGATGAAACGCATGTGACTAAAAAAAGTGATGGATATAAATATTGATGGATGGAGAGGGAGAGGAAGGCCAAAGAAAAGATGGATGGATTGTGTGAGGAATGATATGAATGAGAAAGGAATAAATGCCACCTTGACGTGTAACAGGGAAGAATGGAAGAAGAAAACGTGTTGCGCCGATTTCAAATAGAATGGGATAAGGGCAGGAAGATGATGAAATAACTTTACTTCAATTACTTCCATGACTCCTTTACTATTTAAAACAACCATCAGCACCATGTTTTGAGTCACGTTGTACTTTAACGTAAAACGTGATTGTTGACCCCAAAAAACTTCCACTTTTCACCGTAATTTTAATCAGGTTAGCTACATAACAGCATACACATTTTAGACCGTGTGACTTGCCAAAGACATGCAACCTTAGGGAGTACGAGTAGTGCAAGCACAGCCATGGCCTGTGTCCCAGCGTGGGAACATTAAATTCTAATTAGGCTTAGTGCTTTGTACTAGAATATTCTACGAACTACCACCACCATGCCTTACCTTGTGGATTGCAAATAAATGAATATGAATATGAATATGAATATGAACTAGCAGCTTCACAGACTAAAAGCATAAAACCCTATTATAAGTCTTCACACCACCTTCACACAGTTACAGAACACATTTGAATACGTCATCGATTCAGCTGCATTGCCATTTTCCCCGGCGCTACCCTTCCACGTCACGCTAATGAATGTCTTTCATTCTAACAAAGAGGAAACTGGGGCAAATTTCCTCTATGCTTTATATACGGGTGTGGTGGAGTGACTCAATAATCTTTTGCGTGTTTGAAAAGAAATGGTTTGTTGATATCTTTAGTAAGTTGTGCGTTTTTATGCGGAAAATTAAGTATTGTGCATTGTTAACATTGCTCGGGTGGTATAAACTTGTGTTTAATAGTTCTTTCAGCGTATTTTATAGGGAAGTTAGTAGACAGTACACCTGGGCATTGTCAACAATGCACAGTGGTACTCGCGTGGTAACTTTATGCAAAGTAGTCGATGCTTTGAGCAAAGTTTGAAATGAGTTAGTGTAAAGAGAAGGTAGAAAGCTATCCTTGTAGTACTTATTATTTCTAGTATATAATCTACTAAATTGATAGTCCTAGAAGTGTATTATAGTGGAGTGCCCTAAGGCATAAATATTGTAAAACCTCGGAATCCAGGGCCGGTCAATGAATCTTCATAAAAATTTTTGGACTGCATTGGTAAAAGCCCAAATAAAGAAGTTAAAAAAAAAAATTTGCGCGCTCTTCTTTTTTTTTTTTTTAATTCGGCAATTTACTGAAAAATAATAGGGACAAGGCAAAAAAATGTTTAGAGCTACTAAATAATATTTTCACCGTGACTTTAATGTTAATTAATTAATATTTCGCAAAAAAGAACGACTTACAACAAAAAAAAAATTAAAACATATCTATCTAATACCTATAAAGGAGCAAATCTTGTAATATAGCATAATCTGAATCTCGGTTACGGCTTCAACGATTTTCATGAAATTTAGTATGCAGGGGGTTTCGAGGGCGATAAATAGGTCAAGCTAGGTTTCATTAAAAAAAAAACACGATTTACCAAAACAACCAAGCAAATTTCGGTCATCCAGGTACTATACATTATTATAACATTATTGTTAATTACTGTCGTCGTCATCGTTGATGTGTATTGTTGGTGAAGGATTAGTACCTACAGCTGTCACAAAAGCATTCTAAATTTAAAAAAATCCTGTGGATGCCTTGAGTTTAAGGCCTCCTGCCACAGGCATATCTTACTTATATTATACGTGTGAAAGTTTGTGAGGATGGATTGATGTTTGTTACTCGTTCACGCAAAAACTACTGAACGGATTTGGAGGTTAAATATCGCAAATAGGTAGATGGTTTACAACCTGGATTAAAACATATGACACAATTTTATCTCGGTAGTATGATCCCGTGGGGCAATTATCGAGCTAGTAACTGATATACCATAAGTGACTAATCGCTAAGGAAAGCTGCTGTGGGGTACGGACCTCGGTTTAGGACGTCACTGAGGGGGGGCAACAAATGGACAGGCTGAATCTGAGAGATATTATTTAGGGTCTGGTTTAATACTACTGTCTCAGCTTCGCAAGCTGGCTCTAGCAAGGGTCGGGATATTTGTATTTCTTATTTCTAAGTGTACTGGTTTCCCTATTGAGGTCCATACCCCACAGGAGGTGCCCTTAGTGATTAGTCACTTATAGTATATCAGTTACTAGCTTATGGCCGCGGCTTCTCCCGCGTGGAGTTCAATAAACCATCTATATACGTTATCCAAATCCGTTCAGTAGTTTTTGCGTGAACGAGTAACAAACATCAATCCATCCTCACAAACTTTCACACGTATGATATAAGTAAGATATGCCTCTGGCAGGAGGCCTTAAACTCAAGGCATCCACAGGATTTTTTTAAATTTAGAATGCTTTTGTGACAGCTGTAGGTACTAATCCTTCACCAACAATACACATCAACGATGACGACGACAGTAATTAACAATAATGTTATAATAATGTATAGTACCTGGATGACCGAAATTTGCTTGGTTGTTTTGGTAAATCGTGTTTTTTTTTATGAAACCTAGCTTGACCTATTTATCGCCCTCGAAACCCCCTGCATACTAAATTTCATGAAAATCGTTGAAGCCGTAACCGAGATTCAGATTATACTATATTACAAGAATTGCTCCTGTAGTGTACACGAGTATCTATTTAATAGATATGTAAACACTGTCTCACAACCACAAGTGGTCAGGGGAGCTGTCACTAATGACATCTGTCAGTTACATGATGGCGGGAAGTGAAGTGATCCTGGACTAAGGCTTGGTGGTCTGGTGTGAGCCTGTGATACTTAGTTAATTGTAAAATCAACCGATTAGGTCTGTTACAAGTGGATACTACAAGTGGCGACGAGGATAAAGGTCTGAAATGTACATATTAATACTAGCTGCTAGCTGTTTTCACTTGGTGAAAGTTTGCAAGGAACTGTCAACAATGTGAAAAAACAATAGTAAGTACAGTTAGTTGACTATACTTGATACTAATTAATGATTACTGTATGCCAAACGTACTGGCATTAAGTATTTTAAGGTGAAGGAAGAGTTCTGTTATTGTTTTATCATTCTACATAATTGTTGTACAATGGGTTACTGTTACACTATTTGAAGAGATAGATCACACAGTAATAAATGAATTCTGTGATGCATGGCGTCTAGACATTCAATATCATGAAGAACCTACATTAATATATCAACATGTTACAATCATGTGTACAACACATTCATAAGTTATTAGTACTTACTGAACATCAAACTAGATAAGTACTAGGTTGTCACTACAATATATACAAGTTGATGACTAATGATTTAATTCATAACACTTTTCTTTATTGGTTTTAAACTCCACTTAACTGTTATCAGCAGACTGCTAGCAATAGGTTTAATTCCTATAGCTGTGAACATGTTGACTTACTAGAAAGATCTTGTATTGAATCATCAAAGCAGCATATAAAAAATTAAAGATTCTATTTCCTGTAGTGACTAATAATAACTTTGATTGTATGAAGTACTTATAAGTGAAGTATGAAGTACTTAAGTACTATTTTTGAAATGTCTATTATTTGACATGTCGCCCCAGACAGTTCTATACAGTTATGGGATAACCAACAGTTGTTGAAGAATAAGCTTCAAGTAATTTTGATTGATTTTGAGTATTCTGATTTTGATGATCCCTTCTCCTAAACAATATGAGTAATAACTTAATTTCATTTAAAAAATACCTAGGTAATTGATATGTGCTTTCATTAGAAAAATAAACATTGTGTACATTGTGTGTGTTTTACATACAAGAAAAATTAGGTATGTAGATATCTAAACCTAAAGAGCAATGGAAAGAAGCATATTAAACACAGGCTTAGTCACAGAATCCGGAATTTAAAAATAAGAAGGAAGACAAAAGTAACGGGTATAATAACTCGTAGAACATCTAAAATGGAGTTGGACAGGACTTATGCTATGTTGCAAAATAAATAAATGGAGTATACAAGTAACCTTATGGTATCCAAAAGCAGACATCAGAAAACAGGGGTGTGCAAAAAAAAAAAAAACAAGATGGAGTGACGATATCAGTCTAACCTAACCGTAGGACCATACTAGACCAGAGTTGCAGAAGACTGAGTTCAATGGAGATAGCTGGAGAAGGCCAATGCCAAGAGGCACGCCGAACTGAGAGAGATATAAGAAAAGAAAAAACACCCAAATTGAAAGTAGTTCGGAATTAAAAGGCTTTATTATTGTTATGTAGATACCTGATGTGTCGAATGAAATGACAAGTATAAAGAAGTATATAAGGAAGACACAAGCTGTGGCGACCCCAAATAAATTGGGATAAGGGCAGGAGAATGTTGACACTATGACTCATTGGTCGCAGGCATGGCAGCTTGTTCTGCGGTCCTGGTTTTGATTCCCAGGTTGAGGAGAGCTTGTTGGGTTTAACTCAGTAAAAGCCAAGGGGTCGGAATTATTGTATGGTTGATGGAATAAGGTTGTCCCGTAATGTAAGCTTGATGTTATGTAGGGTTATGTTATTATTATGCAAGGATAATAATAATAGAATAATAACATGTGCAATGTAAAGTGAACATAAAAAAAAAAAAAAAAAAAAAAAATATCAGCCAATGACTGAGGGGCAAGTCTCTTCTCGTACAGAAAAAGAAGAAGAAAATGAAGTGCTTAAATTAAAGTAAAAAAATAAAGGTACTTAAGCACTGGTTAATAAAGGAGCAGCTTGTGGCTTGATAGAGCTGCCGTTCGATTTGATTGGATTGAACTGCGTGTTGCCTAGATCGATTCGTGTATGGGTGGCCACCCATTGCATGCAGACTTTCCTCAATGCCTCGGAGGATACGTGGCAGTGTAGGTGGTCAGCAATGGTCAGTAGCCTGAAAATCTGACAACCGGTTTTGCCGAGGGGTGTCGTGCTACCGGGTGCTGACTGAGTTGTGGAGGTTGGATGGGCGGTGGCTCCATGTGGAGTGCAGGTGTCCGGGTGCATCCAGTTGGACTGGAGGCCAGTCAACATGGTTGGGAAAGGCAGATAATGATAACATTATAGCTGTTTGACAAAATTATAGTTTTGAATTGGAATAACTTGAAATAATTCATAAATAAATATAGTAACACAAGTTCTGAGTAAGAAACCGTAATGGTGGTTGTGTAATGGTTTAACTTAAATATGGAGCCAATGTATAAATGTCGACATCGAGTCGTATTCGGTATGCCAGTGCCATCTGGTGGCGCTCGATGGTGTCATTGGTGCGCGCGCCAGTGGGTCGGCACGTCGCTTCTCTGTGGAAGGGCGCGGCGGTGCGTGCGACCGGTGAAACATCGCGTGTTCTGAAATTCGTACCTACAGAGTTATACGTGCCTACTGTGTTTCTACTATCGTCTTATTGTTTGAGTGTATCGGTGTACGAGACTGGTTTCTTCATCCAACACTGGGCCCACCGGAGTCAAAATCAAAATCAAGATGTTTTATTTCGCGTAGGCCTGCATGGGCGCTTGTGGGAGTTCGACAAAAGGGCCCACAGTTAACCAACGATTAGTGCTAAAAAATATCCCTTCCCGATATAATATAATATGTGTTCTGGTAATTACAAATCAAAGGTAAATAATTTGTTAAAAAAAAAAAAAAGATAATATGCAGCAACAACACATATGTATGTTTAGTTAAACATAGAAGATTATTTTGTATAAATATATGTGTCTCAGATATTATGTTAAATTTTGTAAGAGCGGTGATGGCCTCGCCCGACTTAAGTCGTGGGTTCGAAACCAGGCAGGTATTTTGTGTTCATTCACTCATCACCAGGGAACGCTCTTAAAACGGTGAAGGAAAACACTGTAAGGAAACCGGCATGTCTTGGAAGCACGACTTCTAAGGCATGTGACATTTACCATCGCACTGTTTACGCGTGGTAAGATAGCAACCATTAAATTGGCTGGCGAATATCCATTAAATTGGCTTTTAAGAAGCAATCAAATTGGATAGAGCAACCATTGAGTTGGCTCACAATAATCCATTAAATTGGCTGATGAACAGCAATTAAATTGGATGGAGCAACCATTAGGTTGGCTCATGAAATCCATTAAATTGGATGGAGCAACCGGTGAGTTGGCTCATGATAATCCATTGAATTGGATGGAGCAACAGTTGACTTGGCTCATGAAATCCATGAAATTGGATGGAGCAACCGGTGAGTTGGCTCATGATAATCCATTAAATTGGATGGAGCAACAGTTGAGTTGGCTCGTGATAATCCATTAAATTGGATGGAGCAACAGTTGAGTTGGCTCATGAAATCCATGAAATTGGATGGAGCAACCGGTGAGTTGGCTCATGATAATCCATTAAATTGGATGGAGCAACAGTTGAGTTGGCTCATGATAATCCATGAAATTGGATGGAGCAGCCGTTAAGCTGGCTCAAGAATGGAAAATATCCATTAAATTGGTCGTTGAGCATCCGTTAAATTGGAAGAAATGGGCGTCCATTAAATTAGAAGTATTAGGCATCTATGAAATAGGACGCTAGACATTCACCAAATGAGACATACTTGTATGTTGACTGCCATTAAATTTAATGTGCACGATATTAAAATGACTAATCATGCGAGCCTAAAAGAAAGAAAAAAAAATATTAGATACCTGACGAAGTTGGAAACTATGTCAAAAGTAACAAAGAAAGTTGAACAAATAAAACTTGTACAGAACCAAATAAAACTTTTGAAGTCTGGGGCAGTAAAACTCTTTTGTTCATTGGTTACCAAGAAAGTTTTGGAATGTATATAATGATAAATGTTGTAAAGGAACCTAAAGAAAGAAATAAAAAGAAATGTAGTTAAGAAACTTTTTGGATAAGAACAAGGACACAAAGTTACAACTAGGAGTATGGAAATTAAGCAAAAGTGTGAATCTTATCTAGGTTGGAATGGAACCCAAACGAAGACTAGCTTAGGAAATTGGATTTTTAGACAGTACGCAAGTCATCGCTGATGCCAAGCTAGTTTGGGTACTACAACAAACTGAGTTTAATTCAAATATTTTATTGGAGAACATATATAGAGAGATAAAAAGAACACATTTCAAGAATAGTAATAAAAATCATAATGAATAAATAAAATGTAAAAATATTTCTCTACATCAGATTATGTACGAAGGTATAGCCAGTAATAGAAAGAGAGAAGCCTTGGTCTTCTCGGGGTCATCGATAATTTAAACTTAAATAAAAAACACTTAAACCACAAAGTTTTTGGAAAAGTTCTCTCTAAATACCTAGTGTTTAAATTCAACCCCATGATCGGTTACGGGGCAGGCATCATTAGAACTTATCTTGAGATGTCATTAGAAAAAAAAAAAACAATGAAAAGGAAAGGAATATGGAAATAGGAAGACGAGATCATGCAGAACCCCAGAGGTTAGAATAGATGATGAAGTTCATAGGAATAGTCTAATAACCTATTAAGTATTAACTTTAATCCTACTCCACACTTAATGGAGGCTACTGGAGGAGATGTTCAAATGGAGTGACTAAAGAAAGAAAAAGTATTTATTGGTCTCACACAGGACAAGAAACGAACTGAACAAAACGATCGAACTGAACGAACTGGGTAAAACCTGATAAGGTACATTGTACATTTAGAACTGGTAGGTCAGTGGCAGTCGGTCTAAGATGACAAGGTAGATCGGATAACAAAAACATGCAAGTATGGTTGAACATTTTATATTCTTTAGTTGTTGAATTTGCTTGATTACTGAATGTAATTGTGTGTATATTTGGGTAAAGCATTTTGATCAAAACAAATATAATAAGAAAGGGATGTAGTGTACACGAGTATCTATTTAATAGATATGTAAACACTGTCTCACAACCACAAGTGGTCAGGGGAGCTGTCACTAATGACATCTGTCAGTTACATGATGGCGGGAAGTGAAGTGATCCTGGACTAAGGCTTGGTGGTCTGGTGTGAGCCTGTGATACTTAGTTAATTGTAAAATCAACCGATTAGGTCTGTTACAAGTGGATACTACAGCTCCTATAAAGGTATTAGATAGATACGTTTTTTTTTTTTTTGCTGTAAGTCGTGCTTTTTTGCGAAATATTAATTAATTAACATTAAAGTCACGGTGAAAATATTATTTAGTAGCTCTAAACATTTTTTTCCCTTTTCCCTCTCATTTTTCAGTAAATTGCCGAATTAAAAAAAAAAAAAGAAGAGCGCGCAAATTTTTTTTTTTAACTTCTTTATTTGGGCTTTTACCAATGCAGTCCAAAAGTTTTTATGAAGATTCATTGAACGGCCCTGGATTCCGAGGTATAAATCTTACGGCACTCCACTATTAGTATAATAAAGCACACACATTCGACAGCTCCGTAGCAAGCAAGCTATACAAGGACATACTTATATAAAAAGATTTTTAACCATGATAATGGAATGTCGTTTACATTTTGGTACTTATTAAAAACTTACGTTTATAGTTTTTATGATGTATTGTTTTAAGGAGACTAATTACTTGAAAAAGTGTTGTCATATACGGCACACTTGTTATTTCTTGCCAAAAAACCTTTTAGTCATATAATCCATAATTTTCAACAAGCATAGATACGAGGGTTGTTAAAACTCAAGAGACTTTTTTAATTCTCAAAAAAATCACATACCTACTTACATACGTACTTCAAACACAAAGAACAAACCGAAACCAAAAACATAATAGGCCCAACATGCGTTCTGTCACGTTCACACTGAAATATCTCAGTAACGATTCGAGCATTCACCATAAAAATCTGATAAAGATATCTCTTCAAATACCACAGATTTGGTGTGGGATTTTTGTAGAACATTTTTTGGTGATAAGGTCGAGGATTATCGTGTGTTTTCGTGAAGGGACGAATTTTAAGACATGTATGATGGAGTAAAGATAATCACCCTAATATTATAAAGGCGAAAGTTTGTGAGAGTGTATGTTTGTTACTCTTTCACGCAAAAACTACTGAACGGATTTGAATAAAATTTGGTACACAGATAGTTTGTAACCTGGATTAAAACATAGGATAGTTTTTATCCCGATTTTATTATCCGTGGTAAAGTTTTTGGGTCGTAGCGGGCGAAGCCCCTGGCAACACCTAGTTATAATTATTCATGAGGAGCTCTTGGCTAAATAATAACATCCTTTCGGGTTGATCTTGAGGTTAAGCCACATTTACAGGTCGTTACAGGTAGTGGCTCAAAAGTCTGACAGCCAGTCTTACCAAGGGGTATCGTATACCCAGTGCTAACTGGATTGTGGAGGTCAGATAGGCAGTCGCTCCATGTACAATACTGGTATTCAGCTGCATCCGGTTAGACTGGAAGCACGACCTCAACATAATGGGGAAAAGGATAGGCAGATGATGTAGTTTTTATTTTCTAAACCTACATTACTATCTTTTACCTGTAACAACATGATTGATTGTCTTAACATTAAGACAATCTTATAATAATTTAATCAACAGTATACATAAGTAAACATTAAAAATTCAAGTAATTGTTAATCATAATATTATATCACTTTTTTGCTAACTGTACTTTAACTTCGTTTTTCATGTACTACTCCAAATTAATTAAAACATTACAGGTGGTTTTCGGGACCGCGGATCCGGTCCCGAAAGCCGTGACTGTGTGAAGGATGATATGGCTAGAAAGGAAATGACTGCTTAGGTGGCGAGAAACAGAGAAGTATGGAAGACATGCTGCGCCGACTCCAAATAAATTGGGATAAGGACAGGATAATGATGACTTTCCTTTACCTTGTGGTGACAACGACATCTATCGCAACACATGAGAACTAAAATGACAAATCCTGCATCGCGCTATCAAAGTTATCCGCGACATTAGCTCATATAGAAAATCCCGACTTACATATGTCGGGCAGTTAGCCCACCAGACACAACACAGGTCTGGTCGGAGGATCCTCCCTTTTCTATGGGGGATGAGGATCTATACACCCTGTTCCTCACTCATACCCCCCCCCCCCTAAAACCTGTTTTCTCAAAGGGAGTACTACGAAGTTTAGTAGTCAATGTTACATTATACATTATCTTATTTATTGACTCGAATGTGGGTAGTTCGGTTGAGTAGCAATCAATCAACATTCAACACTAACATAAGTACCTCTGTATTCACAACACATGTGCGGTCTAACCTTGTCTGTTTCGCTTGAAATCTTCTGTTGCGTGTGACAAGCTATAACCTTTCGTATGCCAGAACGTAGATCTACACGAGACACAATGGCTTTTTAATTGTGTCTAATTACACGGCATACGAAAGGTTAAGCTTCACATACACTTAGTAAAGCCAGAAGCCTTTCAGCAAAGATGTGTTACCATATTTCGCCACAGTTAATAAACCCCAGGAATTTTAGACTTATATCAATTTAGAGTGCAGGTTTCCTCCCAATATTTTTCATCACCCGATGTATGTGATGTCCAAGATAAACTTGGCCTAGTCTGGATTTGTGCCCGGTTTATGGATATAGGCTCATCCTTTATTATGTGAAACGTAATCAAAACTGGTGAAATATGTGTCTAGTTTAAGGTACATCTCTGACTGACCCTTCGGTACAACAGGCGTAATTTAGTGTAATGCTATGTTATGTAAAATAACTGACAAAGTGCGAGTCAGACTCCCACATGAACGTTTCCGTACTAAAACTAAAAATTACGTTTGTTGTATGGAAAATACCTTAAATATGTATTTTATTTCGTTTTTAGTAATTGCTGTTATAGCGGCAATAGAAATACATAATTTGTGAAAATGTCAACTGAATAGCTCGCGGTTCTTGAGATACAGCCTGGTGACAGACAGACGGACAGAAAGCGAAGTCTTAGTAATAGGATCCCGTTTTTACCCTTTGGTTACGGAACCCTAAAAACTTGGCTTTGTTCTCTTTCCTAGCCAAATATTCTCTTAAAATAAACATTGAACTACCATCAGAGGTTAAGGCTCCTCTCTCGAAAAAGCTTAAAAACAGCGTGCAGATGAAGCAGTTTTTCACCGGCACTTACAGATAAATTACATCTGAGAAAAATTGTTAGTAATCTACATGATATGACACGTAATTTGGTTTAGCCATAATTTTTGTATCGGTATCACGTAATAAGAAAAAAAATCCACAAAATCACCTCCAAATCGTTGAATGAAACCATTTTACTCCTTCATTTTTTAACAAAATAATATAAAAAAAATATCTACTGCTTTGAAATGCAAAGGAAAATAATTTGGTTTTGTTACTTTTTAAAAAAATGTATTATTTTAATTATAATAAATGAAAAATGCGTCCGTTTAAAGTCCGTATCTACGACCGAGAGGGGTAGTTTGTATGCACAAGGTCATTGGCGTGAATACAAGCCTTAAAGTCACTTTTAAATTAAAGCATAATAAAATCGCTCTCGGCTCGTACCTTACACCGCTCCCCTTAATATTCTACCAAGTACCGAGTATGACTGACCTTAGTACTTGCACATGGGCCCAATTGAATTGTGTAATGATGCACTTATTGCACTCGGCCCACTTGGTCCCCGACCACAAGCCATTTGTTATTTTAGCTCAGTGATGCGTGTGAAGAATGTGGGGCTTTGTTTATGCTCACGGCTGTTTGGGTAAGCGGGTTAGCAGAGTTGTAGGTGGGTTAAGTATTGCTTTTTGGGTCAGTGTTGGCAACAGAGTAAAAATGTTGCTAGGTTTTTGTGCGTATTTCTTTTTAATTGGCCTATTTTGTTCAAAGATCTCCCCTATAGCTGCTGGACAGCTCTTTTCTCCGGCCAATCTGGCATAAAAGCCCTTGAAGTTGTCACGCCAGCTTTTGTTGATTTTATTAAGTTGATTATTGTTTACCACGTTTGATTAGTTTATTGCTGAACGTGACAAAAGGCTCTCCAATTATGTTGCAATATCTCTTTAAATTCTCTATTAATTTCCGCAATGTGCATGATTTCTTTCGTAAAATCAAAAGTCATTTATTCAAACTAGGCTGATAATCAGCACTTTTCGAACGTCACAATTTAATTTACTTTACTTATTTACAAGTGACAGCGAAAGAGCTGTCATACTGTGTGTTTAGAATTTATCTGCCTTTAGCATGATAAACACAATTAATAAATACGTGGGTGTTATTGCAGCAAAAGTCCGTTAAAATCAAGAAAATAATAACAGTATCGTACAGAAATAACAAATAATAATAATAACTTAATGATTACAATGATTAAATTAGGTCCTACCTGGAATTTGACTGATAAAACCGTTATCAGTTCAATGATAACGGGCACAATAATAAATTAATCGAATACAATTTCATCGATTATATTGTTATCTATTATGTTTTCAATATTATTGTTCGCTTTAAGTATTACGATATGGTTATCAAAATACTGGTAATCTACTTAAGGAATTAAGTAGTAATTTCTTATTAGGTAAGAGTCCAATTTCTAGGGTTTTATCAAACGTTTTTGATTATTGTTATGTTTTAAGCGATTACTTGCTAGTTTCCAAAAAATTGCTTCTAGATTTTTCGGTTTTCGTAATAAGTCGTCGCGTCCCACTGGTGGGCAGAGGCCTCCTCCCATCCCGTCGGGGCTGCGGGTCCCGTCGGGGCTGCGGGTTGTTCGCAAGAGATACCGCGGCCTCGACATGAAGGGCTAAGAAGGAACATGGGTGGTTTTTAGTCAGTAGAAATCTGACACTCCCTTTCGCTCTGCCCAAGAACGGGAGGGGTTAATAGATGAAAAAAAGGCCTCCTTCCATGACCTCACATCTTTTGATCTAGAACTCATTGGACCACTGGTCGTTGGTTCTATCCAGCTCGTTCCACCGAGGCTCAGCAGACGTGATCCATGCAATTGGGTCTGGTCTGGGATAGCAAACACTTATGAGATGAAAATCTATGAAATGGGGATAAAAATAAAATATCTGGTAAGGAGTATTTTGACACTATTATTTTGTTGCTGTCATGATCGTAAAGATAAATTGTATCTTCTTATGCTAAGATGTAGAGTTTAATTACTTCGGTATATAGAATAAAACGTATCGCCTGAATCCTCAATCATTTCGCTGTTGTATAAATTTCCCAAAGTTCAATAAAAAACTATTGATAATTTAAAGTTGAAATAGGTTCAAAACAAGTTGATCTACTTCAGCATTACATACTTAATAGGGTAGTCAACTAAAAAAATCTAATTAGTCCGTCAGATAGATTTTCAAAAAACGCGTCGTGTGACGTCATATTCTAAGACATTAGTATGACATTTTTTACCGGTGAGTGACGTCACAAACCCCCACTCAAATCTTTGACGTGTTTTATCTTCGTCAATTTTTATTGATTTGATAAAACAAAAAATACGTATCCAATATTTTTCGATAATCTAACAGACGGACTAATTAGAATCTTATTTTTTTTAGTCAGTAAACATCCCCATTTAGTGCTTCCAATAGCATCAACATTTAGATCTATATAGATACTAATACCATATCAATATGTGCGTCGCCGTACTGTCTCATGGTTTATGCACTCTGATCGTAATTATCTTAATTAATATTCAGCTGACGCTAATTAGTAAGATTCATCAATCATCGTTGTGTAAATGATGGGAGAATTAGGCTATACATGAATAATAATCGAATTATTAATGATTGACCAGCGATACGTCTAGTTGTATGACCGTAACCGTCAGATTGATAAGTCATAGGCCTTTTTTTTTTTTGGCGGGTGGGAAATCATCAAATAACCCCTCCCGCTCTTGGGCAGAGTGAAAGGGAGTGTCAGACTTCTACTTCTACCCATGTTCCTTCTTAGCCCTTCATGTCGAGGCCGCGGTACCTATATCTTGCGAACAACCAGCAGACCCGATAAGTCATAGGCCTCGAGTTCGAAGCCAGGACACGCACTTCTGATTTTTTCGGAGTGATGTGCGTATTTATAACTAGCTGACCCATGCAACTTCGTCTGCGTCACATAATATAGCTTATAACAAAATGTCAACATAAATTGAGTTAAATCGTAACAAACAAAAAATCGTATCTTTCCTCTTTATAATATTAGTGTAGATTATATTAAAGTGTGAATTACTATTGGTATCTCTTACTGTTAAATATACAGTAACACCTTGTAAACATTATGGTGCAGTAAATATTTTGAATATGAATTTCTCCGGAGTCCCCGGAGGCCAGAATCCCCACTAACCTACCGCACCGGACCGAATGACTGCCGCGCGCTTAATTATTTTGTCGCGCGGATATTTTTACATTGCGATATCTTCTAAGATATTTGTTTAAACTGTATAGAGTAAAGGGCACAAATATTCTATATTAAATTTCTGTGCTAACAAACACATTTATTTAGATACTAGCTGACCCACGCGACTTCGTCTGCGTCACATAATAAGCTTTTAGCCTTTCTCGATAAATCGACTATTCAACTTATTAAATTGAGTTAAATCGTACTCGTATCAAACAAAAAATCTTACCTTTCCTCTTTATAATACCTATTAGTTTAGATTGGCTTCGATTATATTATTAAAGTGACAATTACTATAGGTATATCTTACTGTTAAATATACAGTAACACCTTGTACTTGTAAACATTATGGTGCAGTAAATATTTTGAATTTGAATTTCTCCGGAGCCCCCGGAGGCCAGAATCCCCACTTACCTACCGCACCGGACCGAATGACTGCCGCGCGCGTAATTATTTTGTGGCGCGGATATTTTTAAATTGCGATATCTTCTAAGATATTTGTTTAAACTGGATAGAGTAAAGGGCACAAATATTCTATATTAAATTTCCGTGCTAATATTCATATTTTTTTAGATATAGATTAATACCATATGGATTAAATAAGCATCGCAAAATATTATTCTTTTTAATCTAACATTTTAATAGTAAAAAATGGTTACAGTGAGTCAATCTTAAAAGATAGATATATGCTGTCGCGGACTTTTTTTTAGAACATTTAAAGAGGAACAATTCTTTCATACATAATATTTGCGTAACTTAAACTGTTTTCGCAGCGCACGCAACGGAAGCTCTCAAAAAGGAATTTCTTTTCCCGTTTTTGCAACATTTTTCATTTATGCTCCGCTCCTATTGGTCGTAGCGTGATGTTATATATCCTAAAGCCTTCCTCGATAAATGGACTATCCAACACAAAAAGATTTTTTCTATTCCAACCAGTAGTCCCTGAGTTTACCGCGTTCAAACAAACAAACAAACAAACAAACAAACAAACAAACAAACTCTTCAGCTTTATAATATTAGTATAGATTGGGTAGTTAAAAAAAAATCTAATTAGTTCGTCAGATAGATTTTCAAAAAATATTGGACACGTATTTTTTCTTTATTTTTTTTTTATTATTTGGAATGGGCTTGTTCTTGACCTCAATCTTGCCCTAAGGGCAGAGATGAGGTCGACGATGGAACGAGCTTACCCAGAAGAAACCTATATGCTCGCGACTTAAATAGATTTTTTCTTTATTCACATAAACAAACAATAAGGGAATACAGTCCTTTGAAAACTCGTGTTACGTCATATTCTAAGACATTTTTTACCGGTGAGTGACGTCACCAACCCCCACTTAAATCTTCGACGCGTTTTATCTTCGTCAATATTTATTGATTTGATAAAACAAAAAATACGTATCGAATATTTTTCGCTAATCTAACAGACGGATTAATTAGAATCTATTTTTTTAGTCAGGAAAAATCCCTATTCGGTGAAGGAAAATATCGTGAGGAAACTAGCCTGCCTCAGACATATTTCTCGACGCTGTGTTAAGCCATGTCAGAAGCCCATAGGCAACACATAACTTTGACAACATATGAAGAGGAATGATAATTCGATCATTTACTCTATTCTTTCTAAAATTTCTCTATTCTTTTTTTCTTTCTTTTCTTAAAACGACGCTGAAATCAGCAGTTAGCGACCCTAAAAATAAGTCTGTATATTTGCATTTCGATATTTCACCATGACTTCGACCACTGCCTCTCCAAAAACCACAACGAAGCGTGAATATAAACATGCGTGACTACACGCACGTGCGTATTGTCATCAACAGTATCATTGCTGATTCCAATTATCTATCTAGTTCAATTAAACTTGCGCGTGGAAACTTATCAATCGCGAATTGTAAACGCGGCAGACGGCTTGCTTCGGACGAGCGGCATTTGTTTTTTTTTGAGTGATTGTGTAGTTGAATATTTTTTTTTCCAATTTTGATCCTTGTTTAAGAGGTCTTTAAGATTTATACTATAGTTGTGTATTACATCTGAGCGGCAATTGTTGTTGATTATTTTTATAATTTTAGTATGTTAATGGAAAAGTGAACGTCCACGATAATATTGAGAGTATTGTGGGAGCTACGTCTGCCAACAAACTGCTCTGTAGTTTGGCAGAAGTAAAATGTACTGAACTTGACTTAATGTTCCAAATAAACACTTTTTCATTTTTTTTTTTTTTTTTTTTTTTAAATTTGAGTAAAATTCGTGTGATCGTGCTGTGAAAATTCTTTACAATTTTGATCCTTGTTGTTCTATGAATTAAGATATCTTTAGGTAAATAAACAGTCTTTAAGATTATACTATACTTGAGTATTCGTTTTTCGACTTTGTCTGTTAAAAGAGGTCTATCCTTCAGTGAAGTGTTTAATATTTTGTGAGATAAACTCGGGTTACTAAAAGTGCACAAACAGTTTTATTCGAAAGTACATTCCTAGAGAAACGGCATTGGTTATAGTTAAGACTGTAAAAAAATGCATCTACCAAGGAAGAACGTTTATGTTCAGACGGAAGTTGATTTACAAAATCCAGGTAATGAATTTTTTTTTTGTAATGTAGAACTGGTTCCTAGAATTTTTTTTTGGTACAGGAACCAGTCAAATGCCAACATTTCTGCCTAACCCTTCGGGGATTGCAGCCGTGATGTTTACTACGGAAAGGAAATACTTACCTACATCAGTGATTCACAGTTTCGTAAACTAATTTCAACCAACAGTTCAAGATTACTCATAATGCCATAAATCTAAAACACAATCCAAAGTACAGTCGCGGCCAACTCCCGTTACTCCCTTATCTAAAGTACACAATTATTCAATTCTATTCTAATTCTAACAATGTTATCAATTTCGGCTAAGCCCTAATGATAGAGTACCTTTAGAAATGCAATTGTGTAGTCTAAATTGTGGCTATGTTGACGTGCAATAGGATTGTAGTAATTTGGACTAATAACTGTAGTTTCATTGTTGTGTGTTGTATTGTTTGTGAGATTATTCAGTTTTGGGAAACGTTAAGTATCTACGTAAAACTTGAGCTTTAAGTTTCAAATTCTAAAAATGCAAATGACTTTCGTGCTGATCTACTTTTTCCTGACAGTATATAATTATGAAAAAATTACAAAATTGCGAGTAAATTGAAAGCAGTCTAGCACTTTTTCATCAAAAGTATTAACTTATTTTATCAAATATAAGTTTTTATACCGACATGGGTGCTAAAATGGGATATTTACCATTTTTGCTATTTATTTTGAGTTCCCAATTCCAAATAGTATACAATACATGTTAAATATCCTGTTTTCAGTGTTTGTGACGTGTTTCTTTCATCTGCTTGAACCACGGCCACAAATTAAATGAACAAATACTTAAAACACAAGCATACACACACAGCATAATTATCACAACACCTGTCTTCAGAATTAGTTAATTTAACGAGAACTCTGAAGAAGAAAAATAAATCTAAATATTGATTTAATTCCTACAAACGTCTCAATCGCATCCCCATTTAATCAAGAAATAGCAATCAAAGTCATCCCATCCAATACTAAAAGAAGAAAAAAACAAACACAAGTAAAAAAGGGCACTAAAACCCATCGAAAGTCGACCTGTTGCTATATTAAAAGTCGGTTAAAAATAGGTAAAAAGACATATTGAATGAATTCATTTACGGCGAGTTAATCGAATCCACGGCCCACTGAACAGGGCTTTGTGGAGAGCTTTTAATTTGCAGATGTGAGGCAACCTTGTTTGTTTGATGTACTGTCGAACGGACAAGTGGATGGGCAGATTTTTTTTGTTTGGGTTCAGTCATCTGTTAATGATTTTGAATCTAGTTTTGTTTATACAGCTATTGGTTTTCTGTCTTTTGTAGTTTAGGTACTGGCTGATCAAAACTATAATATTATATTTTTTACGTTTATAAATTGAAGACTCTTTTCGTGTCGGTCAGTGTGACTAAGTTGATCTTTTGAACTGGGCAACGGGTTTTGGTTTATTCCAGAAGGGAAAAGAGTATAAAATATCAATACTTAATTGATAAATTAATAATAAAAAAACTTTACTGACGAGTGATTAGCCCTGGCTCTTGTACTGGGAGTTCCGGTATGACAAGAGCAAGACCTTTCAATTTACAGAGAATGTAATTGTAAAGATCCGCAAAATAATAAAAAAAAATCTTCATGATTGGTCAAGCTTTAAAAAATCGTGCGAATCAGGTCCCTAGTAGACAAGTTTTAATTTGAAAACGGTAACATTAAATCTTTTAAAGTCAAAATTTATGTCTTTAAACATAATATATTTCTTAATTTAAAAAGGAAGAATTAAGTAATAAACAAAGTTATTTATGAGGTCCTCTTAGTAATTGATTGACGCTTGATTGATTTATTAGTGCATTTACATAATGTTGCGTAGTTTTGTTTAGCACTGTGTGCGTGACACTACTAACAAACAGGATTATGTCATTTATTATGTTTCCTTTAACTTTAGAACAAGGATATTTTATGTTGGTTTTTAGAGGGCGTTTTTTGTGATATAATGAGTCTGTGCTGCAGGATTGACGCAGCACGACAATTAGTCTGGTTCTTCTAACCAAACAGACTAAATAAGTAAATTAAGTAAATTTTGACGATCGAAAAGTGCTGATTATCAGCCTAGTTTGAATAAATGACTTTTGACTTGATTTTGATTTTTGATTAAATCTGCCCGCCAGTAAGTTTTTAATAAAAATAGTTTACAAGTAGAGACTGCAAAACTGAGTTCCACCACTCAATCACGGGTTAGAACAATACCATGGAGTTTCTTGCCGGTTCTTCTCCATAGGACGACCAACTCGAACCGATTGTGTTTTTTTTAATGCCTTTAGGCAGTAAAATAAAATATTTTTAAAGTCTTTGGTTAAATTCATTCGACCACTCATTCATTCATTCGGAACTCTAACGAATATCGGTTTTTTTCCTATACTCTTGTATAGGAAAAAAACCGATGTAATTTGGTAGATGTCGGACGTGAATTTTGCGTAAAAATCCTCACAGCCAATTCAATTTTTATACTATTAATTCTACATTTCGATGAAAATCTATTCGGAATGACGCCTTGACGTATAAATATTTGATACTGGGACTCGAGTCGAAGGATTTCTTATTCAATCCAATTCTGAAGCCAATATTTGCTTACTACTGAGAAGTACATTCATGAAGACTCTTTCGAAAGTTGAATAGAAATAGTTGCAGCAGTGATACAGAAAATCTTATTATGCCAGAAAAATAGAATTTCAAGTCATATTTCGGGTGGAAAATGTTATACTTATTGAATATTGTGCAAAAGAATCTTGTTTCACTTTCTGCGTGTTACTGCAATATTTGCTATGGATTATTTTTCAAGTTATACCTTAGTTAAAATATAATTTATATTCTTTGGTGACCTGGACTCGACGGGTAGACTGTAGTTTATGTAACACGGCAAAAATAAATTCACTTCCGGCCCTGCTACATAGTTCATCAAACTTGTCGCCGCGCTTGCCGTTCGCTACGTGCGTTTTGGCACGGTAACGGTACATTGCATAATAATATGAAGAAATTAGTTTTTTGGATTCCCATAACTTTCTTAAAATAATTTCTTGTACCGATCATCTTAGTACGACATACTGAATTCATCTCATGAATTTGCAAAAGGCCATCTCTTACACCCTGTATTATATTTTTAGCACTTTTCGGCATGACTGTACTACGCTCCAAACGTAGGTAAACAACTAAAGAGCGAAAGTGAGTGACGGATATTCTCATAGAACGTTTATATTTGGCCGTTTTTTGCCGAATGTACTTCAATTATAAAGAGTCGATTTTAGGATTTTGTTGTAAATAAATATGAAACGGCTCACGCAGTCACGACTGCCACGATATTTTGTATTATTGAAAAAATTAGGACCATTTCTAACAATAGATCTGTTTACGGAAGTTTTTATTGTAAAGTGATTGCTCTATTGATACTTTTATTTAATATCAAGGACTCCAAGTTGTCGAGAACGTCTAGAATATTGGCATGAATGTAGGGTGGCAACATTTATACCGCCATATATGAAGTAAAATGCATCATCCTTCGTCGCGATATCAAAGACAGCGACTTTGTTTTATACTATGTAGTAAAGTGATGACTCTACGCCTGCCTAACCACAAAACCAACCTCAGCATAAAAGACTTGTCCCATGATACTACCAAACTTGTTACCGACCCCTTTTTTTTGGCGGGTGGAAAATCATCAAATAACCCCTCCCGTTCTTGGGCAAGCGAAAGGGAGTGTCAGACTTCTACTGACTAAAAACCACCCATGTTCCTTTTTAGCCCTTTAAGTCGCGGCCGCGGTATCTCTTGCGAACAACCCGCAGCCCCGACGGGTCTTACCGACCCCTGACCTAGAATAACAAACCATAATTATACATACATACATACATAAACTCATGTCCTTTTCCCATGGAGATAGGCAGAAACCATAGAACGCCAGAAGCATAATTATGTCGATCTAAAAATATTCATAATAATTTCCCTATTGCCTCTTATTTTCCAACTAACTAGACCATAATAGCCTCCCTTCACCTCTATCAGGAAAAATATCTAAAGTCAGTAATTAGTAGACTACAAGCAAAAAACAATCCTTTGTACTCAACACAAAACAGGTCACCCGCAGTACACTTCAGGCCAGACAAAACCGTCCCGTTAACGATTTAATTAAACCTTTTAAATCTCCGTTTTTCTTTCCTTTTACTTCGGTGAAAAGTTCTCTCTCGACGTCAACGAAAAAATTGAAAACATTGAATAATACGAAGACTTAAATCAATTTGGCTTTATGCAAAGTTTTTGGCTGAAACTTTCTGAGTGTTTTGTTGGCTTTATTAAAAACTGTGAGGTAAGGTTCTTTGTTGATCGTTTTTTGTGCGTTTTTGATTAATCTTCTGTTTTAATATTTTCCGCGTTTATGAAGAAAAGTTTCTGATGTTTATTAATTTTTAAAGCGTTTGTTATACGTTGTTAACACTCAGATTTTCGAGATAGGGATAATTAATTATTTTGCTTATTCCAAAATCTAGTTTTTAAATAATCTTCTTTTAATGTGTTTTTTGGTTTTTTATTGTGGTTTGTAAAAAATGGGTTACCCAGTGATTTTTCAATACAGGCTCAAGGGTTTTAAACCAAAACCACTGAACAATTTGCTTTAGATTCCTTACCGTGTACATTTATTTAGCGTTGTGTGTGTGTTGTATATATTTATAGATAAAACTCCAAAACATATATTACAGGTAACGTGAATATATATAAAAAAATAACAAACACGCACCATTAAAAAGTCTTAATACTGTCCACAAAAAAGAAAATTTACTACCAGGTATGTCTTCAAGAATACAAATGGTGGACAAAGGCGCCCACTTCACATGCCAAACGTCAAGTTGTCAGTCACCGAGTCACTTGTCTATCCAACAGAATAATTCATGAGTATATTTACTCAAACTTGAACTTGAATACCTTTGTCCCTTAGAAGGTAAATATATTTTAAAAAAAGCATAAAAAAATTCTGGGACGATTTGCATGGAAGATGCTGCTTTTGTTAATACATGCTATAAATTATATGATTGAAGGCTAAGTCGCATGCTGCGGGTTGTTCGAGATTCGAGAAGAGAGACCGCGGTCTCGACACAAAGGGCTAGGAAGGAACATGGGTGATTTTTAGTCAGTAGAAGTCTGACACTCCCTACCGCTCTGCTCAGAGCGAGAGGAGTCATTTGATGATTTCCCACCTTCCAAGAAAAAAAGGGTAAACTATAAGATTAGCTAGTGAGCTAAGGTATAGTTTAATTGGCATCATTCTGATATTAAATATATGAAGCAATTTAGTTGTTTCAAACTAGTAGGTATTGCTGACATTTCAGTTAGTTTCAATACTAACTTGAAGAGTACGAGCTTTACGGCTTCATTACTGAAAACTATCGTTAGCCAACTCAACACAGTTTAACAGGAGTTAGCAAACTCGTGTCAAACATTATTATGTGTTGCCTGTTGTTTGCATTTAACTTAAATTACAATATGGAAATTAATAACATTACAATGTGACTCTTTGGTATTTTTAATTATAACATTTATGCAGGCAATCCCTTGATTTTTTGCAATTAAAAGTAAAACTGGTTTGAAATGAAGCATGGAAAGATATATTGGTAAGAGTAGGGAAGGCCTGTGCCCAGACCAAAAAATAAATGTACCGGTCTAATACCGCTGCTTGACTTGACAAAACATCGATACTTCTTAATTACTATGTAGTTATAACCTTTGACCAACAGTGGGAAACTAATAGTTAAACCATCCGGTACAAATTCTCCCAAGATAGTGAACCACATCAAAATCCGTTGCGTAGTTTATAAGTAAATCGCAGTCACACATACAGCCGCGAAAAAACAAATTTATCCGTAATTTACGTCTCATTTAAATCCCTAATTAAGTACCATACAAACCACACAAATCTCGTGAGACACTGATTTACATTATTAGTCTTATCATTTCCGCAACCGCACTCAAATATAGGTCTTAGTGCTATCAAAAATCTGCGCTATAAGGGTGGATTTTCCCTTAAATAAATAACAATATCTACATGAAAGCCTTCACTGGTTTAGGTTCTGATTTGGGATAAAAGGTGGGAGCGTTCGAGCGTACATTTCACAGGCGGGCAGCCATGTGCTAATTTTAAACACGGCCCCCAGTATAGGGTTATGTACACTGCCGTGCAATGTAAAGTAACACAGCTAGAATGTGAGCATATGTGGCAACGAAAACTGGGTGCATAATTTTCTTTTTCGGTGAAACTGTAGTTTCTTTTTTTGGGTTGCGTTGTTGCTGTCGTAATGAAAAGATACAGGCAGAGCTAATTAGGCTTGCATTGCAATTTGTAGCGAAGGATATAAAAGATTATAATTTCTTTTGTAAACTGCTGAGTAAGAAAACAACATGAAATAAATACGACTGGAAGATAACACTAAGTGCCGCTAAGTAACTTTATTGTGGTTCTTGATTTACATAAAATAAAGCCATTTCTATAACTAGATCTAAAAAAAACGGACTTCAAAAACACAAAAACGAAAAACACAAAAAAGGGAAAAATAAACGTTACAAGAAAAAGCAGCTTCTGAAGTCGGTGACATTTTGTTTGTTTGATTTTGTTTTTTTTGCGACTTCAGAAGCTGCTTTTTTATGTGAAGTTTATTTTTCACTTCTTTGTGTTTTTGAAGTCGGTTTTTTTTTTTTTTTTTAAGTTTTTTATTTTACAATTTTTTGTTGTTTTGTGTTGTTTGTTGTAATATCCTACACAAATATTAACTATACATTTAACATTCAACCAAGAACCCTTACCCTTAACCTTCAAGATTCCCTTATTAACTCAACTCCTAACCGTTTAGGAGTAGTACCTTCCATAATCAGCTCACCTAGACAACCTGAAAGAATACAACCATATATACGTCCCCATAAAATTTTACTAAAGAATTATGCTCCAAGTCCTAACCGTTGAGGAGTTATACCTTCCATCATCAACTCATCAACATGAAGTGATGACTGCTAGACAATTACTTAAAATTTTTAGAAAAAGCACAAAACACATAATACGTGCCTATAAAATTTGAGGATTGCCCTCGATTTCTCTGGGATGCCTGTATATACATATTCTCACGTTAGCTGTTATGTAACCGATTATCGCTTATTATACATAACGTAAAAAGTAAAAAACACAGCCTTCTGGAACTCACAAACACAACATTTTACGCCCAAAGCAAACAGACATCGCCAAATAACATACACAAATTCACAACAAGGCGAGCCTAACTAAATAAATTAAATTTATCGAAGGGTTCCTTTCCCGTCCAGATAGTGTTTACCTAAGAAGGTCGCTCTAATGATGCCTATTTTGGGCCTCTGTTTATAAAATATGTAATACTTGGTCATATTATTATTAAAATAAATTCAAAAAGGTTAAAGAGCTGACGGCGCTAACGAAACGTTTTGTTTGTGTTATTTAGTTTCTCCATTTTGGTGGGAACATTTTAAGGCACGATTTTGTTGTCATTTCTTAATCGGTAGAATAATTTACGAATACACGGGCAATATAGACTATATTGTGGACGTGAAGTAATAGATTTCGCACCCTTGTTTGGGTGTTGTATCTGCTTAAACACTATATTAATATGTCCTATAATTCTGAGAGACAAATTTTAAATGCGTTATCTATTTATTAGCTTTGTGCTTTTCGAGGATTATTTGGTCTTCCTGAAAAGATGGATTTATTGTGTGGGGAATGATATAAATGTAATAATAATAAGTGATAGCATGATGATTGACAGGAGAGAATGGGCGACAAATACTTGTTGTGTCGACCCCAAAAAACGTGGAATTAGAGCAAGACGATGATCTATTTATTAGCTTTAGTCTAGCTTCAAACAGTTTTGCAGAAGGACAAAAATCTATCACTCATTTCACGGACAAGATGCCAGTAGCAAAAATAGTCTATATTTACATAAAGTCCCTTCCAATTTCAAACGAACACAGCCATCACATAATTGCCCCAAAAGCCAATTTTATATTTACGCGATCTCAATTTCAGCTAACTTCAAAAAACTGGAGTGACTTTTTCTGAAGAAAAACTACCCTTCGGGTCAGGGTTACCATCCGTCCGAATGTCTCAGGACATGTCCGGCTTTTGGACACCCGAGTCTTCCAAACATTGTCCGACTTTAATGCTCAATTCTTTATTGCATTCCATATGTATAACTTGGGCGGTATAACGAAGTAAAAGGTCAATATGAACCCTGTCGGGCACGAACACATCGCGATATCTCTTGCGAACAACCCGCAGCCCCGACGGGGAGTAGGTCAACCTCTGCCTAACTCTTCGGGGATAGCAGGCGTGATGCTATGCTAATTCAGATTACCATCGACATGTTAGAAAAATTACCCCGAAAAATAAACCCATTTGTAAGGACTTTTAATTTTCTAGATGGTAACCCTACCTCGGATAGGAACATTAAGGAAATTGCTTCAATATCTGTCTGCCTGTCAGGGTAACGAAGTGCGAAAGCCTTTTTCTGTTCGTTCGTCTGGCGTTCAGTTAATTATGGTATCTACTGATTTCGTTCGAGGGTGCTGTGCGGCGCTCATTGGCGTTTGGCGGTTCCCTTTAGGAATTAAGAAAGAAGAAAAAGTGAAGTTTGGAAATGGCGTTTTGCTAAAAATCAAGAGTTAATTACAAGAATTTTTTGGATGCGGTTACGCTTATTTGATTTTAGAAATCAAGGGAAGTGGATCTCGTAGACGTAACTAACTTTTAAAAACATTAAGACTTAGGGCCTATCTAACTTTTCCAAATAGCTACTACTTACTCAATACATCAGAAAATGGAACAGAATTTGTATGAAAATATCTGCCAAGTAAGTTAACGATAACGTAATCGTTGGTGGTGTAACAGGCGCTTAATAAAAGTACCTTTTACTTTTAATCCAGTTGCTCCTTGTATTTTTCCACACTGTACATTTTCACATGTTCACAGAATAGGGTAGTTAACAAATAAAGTCTAATTAGTCCGTCAGATAGATTTCCAAAAAATATTGGACACGTATTTTTTCTTTTCTCACGTAAACAAGCAATGAAGACGATACAGTGCTTTGAAAACTCGTGTGACGTCATATTCTAAGACATTAGTATGATATTTTTACCGGTGAGTGACGTCACAACCCTCCACTCAAATCTTTGACGTGTTTTATCTTAGTCAATTTTTATTGATTTGATAAAACAAAAAATACGTATCCAATATTTTTCGATAATCTAACAGACGGACTAATTAGAATCATATTTTTTTTAGTCAGTAATCATCCCTATTGTCATGACCTGATTAATATTAAACTTAGTCTCAAAATTTTCGTGCCAATGGGAAACGAAATATTCAGTCTCATTTTGTAAAAAATACACTCTAAAAACGCTTTTTTTATCCAGGCATATCAAATAAGCCAGTATATATTTCAGGCTCTGTTAAGCATAGTTTTGACGCACATCATAATGTCAACAAAAAACGTCCTACCAGAAGACTTTGAAAGATCTGCTCTAGATAAAATTAGCACCCTCACGGACCATAAACAATTCTTATGAGACAATCAACAGCGAACAACAGACAGCAACAATCAGCAACAACTTGTATTGCTGTCTACCCCCATCACGTCATGCACCCTCGTCAGTTTATGACATGTGTTGCCAGCAGTAATAAAGGAGCCGCTACCTTGTAGCTGGTAACATTATTTGCCACATGATGGCAATTATTTTAAAATTCGAGTTTTGTCTTTTTTGGTAGGACTGTGTTAAGTAGGATTGAATTGGTTTTGCATAAATTAATGTTCCAACTGATTAATTATTTAATATATGTTTTGTTCGAAAATAAAATCCTTTTTGTCTCTTTTGTTGTGGTTTTGCATTAGCATTTGAGGATAATTGTTTCATTAATTTTAAAAAGGAAACATTGTAAGTGTGTACAACCTTAACACCCTTAAAATGGTGAGGTCCCGGGTTCTATTCTCAGGTCAGGAAATTATTATTGCTATTGGGCTTTCTCATCAGGAAAATTCCTGAGAAAATTCCTGATTCAGTAGCAATCACGAAGTCTGGATTTGTGCCCGGTTGGTGGCAATCTGGGTTTACTATTAAGCACACTTCTGCCTAACACTTCGGGGATTACAGGCGTGATGTTATGTTATCATAATTAGAAAACGATAAAACCCGAAAAAAAACGTAGCTAGGTACTGCCCACTCCACCTCACTCAAGGAATGCCGGATCTCTAACAGCAAGAGCATCCACGACTTACTCTGAGGAGCCTGAGGTACTATTTTAGTACAGAAAGCATCTTTGCTTGGAAAAATAGCTAGAAATACAGACCTCTCAGCAAAATCATCATCATTTCAGCCAAAAGACGTCCACTGCTGGACATAGGCCTCACCCAGGTGTCACGACATTGACCGGTCCCGTTCGTCTCGCATCCAGTGGATCCAAGCAACCTTCACCAGGTAATCGGTCCACCTAGTGGGAGGCCTTCCAACGTCTTCCAGTTCACAGTCGCCACTCCAGAACTTTTCGGCCACATCGGCCATCCGTTCTTCTTCTTCTTTAGAGCAACCCAACAAAATACATCATAGTATTTACTGACCTAATACTGTCTATCGTAACCTTTGAAAACATCTCTATTACGGCCAAGGAGAATTTATTGAGTTTTACATCATGTTTACGGCCGCAGTATATCGCATTTAATAAATTCAAGTGTGTTTACATTGAGAGCCCTCAGATGAATATCTTATTTTGTGATCGTATTTCCGGTGCGTGACGTGGTAGGGTTATACGAGAAAATGTATATTTTTACGATCCTGTTTTTATTCGGTTACGTGTAGACCCGATTGGCTTAATCCTTCATTGGCAAAATATTGACAAATATTTATTTAAATATAAATCATAATGTTGTGCTTCAGCTAGCAAATTAATGAACATCTATGGTTTTTTTTTTGGAGGATGGGTAATCATCAAATGACTCCTCCCGCTCTGGGTGGAGTGGTAGTGTCAGGTTTCTACTGACTAAAAACCACCCATGTTCTTTCTTAGCCCTATGTGTCCGAGGCCTTGTAAAATTGTTAACACAAAATACATAAATGAAACGACTTTATTACATATACAGATTGCATATAAATAATCCATATGGTAATCATAAATAAAACCACGTCACAAACTATCAGCCAAATTACCAAAAATATATTTTCCAGTTTCATCATCTGCCTAGCCTTTTCCCAACTATGTTGGGGTCGGCTTCCAGTCTAACCGGATGCAGCTGAGTACCAGTATTTTACATGGAGCGACTGCCTATCTGACCTCCACAACCCAGTTAATACTAATATATTTTCCAGTTTATAAAAAAGAAATATGTAGTATCAATACCACATAGCATACCACATGTTTCCCACACGCCAATTACTTTCAAACGCGACCTACATGCACGACATCCGACGCGCGACTGCGCCTCCCCACTTCCGTTACCCCCTCCCCTGACCGGATGCTGACGTCACCACGATACGCTCTGACAACCGGCCTACTTTTGTACCACGCGATAAGTTTAAATGTGTCGTTCTTTTTTTACATTTTATAGAACTGCTATAACTTTGTAGTGGCGTTCGTTGACAGTTGCATGCTGTATTGTGTTGCTGTGTTTGTTGCGATAAGATGTTGGATTCTGTTTTTATTTTAATTAATTACACCTACCCTCTTGTTTTAATGGGGATAGTTGATTTAAAAAAACTGTAAGAAATCATTAATGTTAAAAATTAGTTAACTCGCAAATGTAACCTCACAATTGAAGACAAAGTAGTTGACTGAAATCTAAACTACACTTGGGAGCAAATAAATCGAGCCACTTCCTTTTTCACGCATTATGGTAATTATTTTTGGTATTATGGAACGCATCGATTCGAAACATATATCGCCTAAAAGGGTATTTAATAACCTTTACAAAGAGGGTAGTTAGTTGTCAAAATTTCATTTTTTTTATTTAAATTAAAGTTTAAAGGGTAGAATAAAATTATCGCATTTAATTTGCTTATGACATTTTTATTGTACTCTGTTAAGAAAAGATTAAATTTGAGGTTTTTGTTAATCATACCCATATTACTTGTTATTGTTGTCTTTATCTGTGTCTGTGTAATCAAAATAACCTGATAAAATGGATACTACACCGACGGAAGCTGCCCAAGTTGTAGCTTTACTTGAGGTTGGACACGGACAACGTGAAGTGGCACGCAGACTTCATTTGAGTCGTTCAAAGGTACAGCGGGTATACCGCAGGTATCTGGAGACTGGTGCTTTTGTTCGGCGACCTGGAACTGGCCGACCACGGGCAACAACAGAACGTGACGACCGCTTTATTGCAACCAATTCGTTGCGCGACCGTGGACTTAATGCTGTTCAGCTACAGCAAGCGTTACGTGACGTTCGAGGAGTCTCAATCAGTAGGTGGACAGTGAGACGAAGACTAAAAGAACGAAATTTAACATCACACAAACCAGCAACTGGCCCAAAATTGACTGTAGCTCATCGCCGATCTCGCTTGGAGTTTGCTCGAGAACACATTAATTGGACGTTAGAAGACTGGAGGTCAGTTTTGTTTTCTGACGAGTCAAGAATCTGTCTTTTTAGCAATGACGGGAGAAACCGAGTGTATAGACGTCCTGGTGAAAGATTTGCCCAATGTTGCATTCGAGAAACTGTGAGTTTTGGTGGTGGTTCTTGTATGGTGTGGGGAGGAATTTCTCTAGACGGAAAAACGGAACTTGTCTTCGTCGACCCCGCCAACGATGGCAGTGGTAGACGTGGATTAACAGCTGACCGATACATAACTGACATTCTTGAAAACCACGTAATGCCGTATGCTGGTTTTGTCGGAGAAAATTTCTTGTTTATGCATGACAATGCGAGACCTCATACCGCGCAGATCGTTACGGAATACTTGTCTGCGATCGGGATTCAACAAATGGTATGGCCAGCACGAAGTCCCGATTTGAACCCGATCGAACACCTATGGGACGAGCTAAAACGGAGAGTCCGAGCCAGGGTTCCCGCTGTTTCATCCATTCCCGAGCTTAAAGTCGCTGTGCTTGAAGAGTGGGAGAACATACCACAATATGTCATCGTAACGCTGATCAGATCGATGACTAATAGGCTACAAGAATGTATCAGGGCACGGGGGGGTAATACCAGTTATTAAGAATATTTTTTTTGCAATAATTTTGTTTTTTATTGTTTTTATGGACTGTTTTAGCCCTACTAAATTTTCTATCAAAATTACCATTTTTCTTGCAGAGCCAATAATTTATCATTCAATAAGGTTATTATTCAATAATTTACCCTCATTGTAAAGGTTATTAACTAAACTTTTAGGCGATATATAGTTCGAATTGATACGTTCCATATTACCAAAAATATTTACCATTTTACGTGAAAAAAGGTAGTGGCTCGATTTATTTGCTCCCAAGTGTATGTGGTTTAAAAATAAAACTTAAACTCGTACGAATTACTCGCTTTAAATTAAATTTCGTAGAAAATTGCATATTCGTAGTGACACACAACTTTTTTTTCAATCAATCTGCTGCTTTTCCCCTAAAAAAACCTCTACACGTTGATTGATTTAAAAACCCTAAAACCCTGTACAGAAGGCCAGTTAAAGTGAATTACCGCAACAAAGAGGTAGGTAACCGAGTTTGCCAGGCTACAAGCACCCTGTGTACGCCTAATATATTGGAGGGTGGTGCACAAAGGGTGTTGCCACTAGGACATGCAGAGAGAGTAAATGCAATTTGTGAACTACATTGCTTTATAGATGGAAAAAGATAGGGCTGTATGAAAGTAATATATTAAAATTCAGCGGCACAGAGTTGATTTTTAAAGTTATGTGTATAAAATTATGCTTTTTTAATAATATGCCAAGGTTTTTTTTTTACTTTGAGGGTAGTACAAGTTGCTGAAAGCATGAAAGCAAGAAATATGTCAGATTATACTATAGTAGCTTTCTGTGCTAGCGTCTGCAGAACCGCTACTACAAACTGTTTTGGTTTCCTCACGATGTTGTCCTTCGAAGCAAGTGATAATATTAAACAATAGTTTAGGAAGCTTAAATCTCTTCACAAGTAAATCAGAAAATTCTGAAAATATTTTCTTGTTTCATCTATTATCTATTAAAAGTCTACAAAATACACAAAACCTCTCTTCCCTTTATTTCTTGAGCTAGAACAACTACATTTAGTTTGAGTTGCGAACATTTCCGGTTCCGCCACGTGCCGCTCAGTTTCATTTCCGTGACGAATGGAATGGCGCTAGAGATGCTTTTGTAAATACGGGTTTTGAACTTAAAACTGTATTATTTATAGTTTCTTTTTGTTTGGAATTGCAACTTGGCTCTCCAGCTATGAATTAGCTTTGTTACTTTGTTTGTTTTTATCATCTATCTGGGTCCAATTTTAGGTTAAGCTCGCCTTTGCTAAGCATAGCATAAGCTATATTAGTGGAATTTGAATATATCCTTTTTTGTGAGTGTAATAAATAATAAAAAACCGGCCAAGTGCGAGTCAGACTCGCGCACCGAGGGTTCCGTACAAACCTGTAGGTATATAAGTAAAAGTTTAAAATTATTAAAAATATTTTTATTATATGATATAACTAAAAATGTATACTTTTCGCAATTTTTCCTATATCTCTGCTATAAGACGTTGCTTCATACCAAATTTCAAGATTCTGAGTTCACGGGAAGTACCCTGTAGGTTTTGATTCCCTTGCGAGTGTCGAAAATTTGCGGCATAAACGGGAGTATCTTTTGATCGCGTTGACTTAGAAGTTTGATTTTTTCACAGCTCCAAGAGACCATAGACTTGAGTATTTGATATGAATTTCAGCTTGATACCTCCACGCGTTCCTGAGAAAAAAGGTCTTGACAGACAGACAGACAGACAGACGGACAACAAAGTGATCCTATAAGGGTTCCGTTTTTACCTTTTGAGGTACGGAACCCTAAAAATAAGAATGATCACTGAATTAGGCGCACACTGCCACATTTTCAAAATTACATGTTGACGCAAAATTACACATTCTCAAAATGTAATTTCTCAAAATAAAGGAAAATTAAAAGAAACATAACACAGCAAAACAGCTCTTAAAACCAACCCTTACCCACATTATACACTCAAATTTGAAATGCTGTCATTTCTAACCTAAATCAGCCATTGTGTCCTACAATATCATCTAATCTAGCCTATTGAGCATCAAACAATAGTACGAACTATTCTCTCATAGTTTACCCCTGATAGACATCACTGTCAAAACGACAATGATCTCTGTATACATTTAAACAAGGTTGATGTTCGGGTGCTGCCTGCCTCTGACAAGTCTGTCACGTAACAGTCATCCTTATTTTCAATACGATAAGGTTGTGTTTCGTTTGGTACTGTCAGACGTGAACTAAATGAAAGGACTGTAGGAGTAGTAAGATAGTGACGTCATCAGAGTGACGTGTCCTTTGATGGTGTTTTGTGACGGAGGTGCCTACTAAAGGAGGTGAAGTGATGTAGGTATTGGGGGACTATTGTGTTAGTTATTAAAGCGCTTTAGATGAATTGGAAAGCGATTAATTAATTTTCATGCGAGTATTTAGATAACGATACAGGAGATAATTAAGTACTTGTAGGTTCTTGTGTAACGAGTAACAGTTACCACTTATTGCAACTTCCAAATTATCCCAGAAAAGTCTCGTTACAACAGCTTATGAAACTTTGTACAAAAAGCTGATAAAATAATTTTACTGTATTTTTGAGTCCTGTATGGAAATCATCACCTGACCTCAACCACAAAATTAGTATCTGACCTCAACAACAAAATTAGTATCTGACCTCAACAACAAAATTAGTATCTGACCTCAACAACAAAATTAGTATCTGACCTCAACAACAAAATTAGTATCTGACCTCAACAACAAAATTAGTACCGGTAAAACGATACCTCTTGTTAAGATTAGTTGTCAGACTTTTGGACCACTGACTCAACAATCTCTAGATGACAACCGAGACCAAAAGCTTAACGTGCTTTACGAGGCACGGAGGAAATTCAATATATAATTTAATTGGTGATCACCAATCTAAGGGCCAACCTAGACAAGTGGAGCTTAACCAACCCGAGCGGCTAAAGGAACCACGGACTCCTAGATAATGATAATAAAGCATGTAATTAATGTAATTTCCTCTTTGTTTCAGATCTCCAGTTCCCCATAGACGTTTCAGGGGTCCAGAACGACCACCCCTTCTTAGACGCCGACTCTCTACAATCATTGTTCAGACGTCTGACTGCGCTGAATAGATGTGCCAACATGAAGTTAGAACATCATCATCATCAGAAGAGATCGGTAAGTTTTTTTTTTACTAGAAAAGAAAACTAAACGTCAGTGTTGGCTTTCCAACCAGTGTTACCAGACTGCCTAAAAGAAGGGTTATGTGTTTAACCCGTATGTATGAATGTTACTTAGTTCCCTCGTAACTCCTAAACGTATTTAGATATTATACGTTGTTAATTATTCATCTTCGTGTCACTTGCTACACTAAAAATGAAAAACAAAGCACAATGGCGGATTTGGGGTGCCGTGTAACTTTGAATTTTTTCTACTTTCATCAGTACAAAAAATCAAAATGAAGGGTTTTATAAAGTGTTTTCAAAAATATCTTAGATACAACTTAGGTATATGTTTATAAGTTATTCAAAGTGACATTCACATTAATTATACCAAAAAAGGCTTAATAACAGCAAATTAAAAATAACGAAACAAATATTTTTTATGAAACAGTACTTTTCTCGTATCTATTAAAAAACTTAATCAACCAATGGGAACCTATTAAGTGAAAATAACCACCATCACTCAAAAATAATTCCCACCGGCTCTCATAATTACTGCCCAATAATTAATATTTATGATTCAATTTGCAGTTAATTACATATTTTAGTGTACCTATTGATCGTGTTAATGGAAAATTTTAATTTAATTGATCTATCAACTTTACAGATTACCTTAAATATTTGAGTATGTAGTATACAGCGATATAATTAAAGAATTTGACAGTGATTTATGCTACATTAATATTTTAATTGAAAATATTAAATTATTGGATTAAAAGAAAGTAAGAAAATGTATGTATTAGTCTCACACAGGACAAAGAAAATGATAGAACAGTAACAATAGAACAAAAAATATAAAAAGTAAATATTAGAAAAACTTAAATATATGGGATAGTGTAATTGTTCAACAAAATCTTTTAGGCGCCACTTATTACTAAAGGAATAGTTGTTTTTTGTTCACAAAAAACGAACAAAGCTTAAGGGAAGAACGGTTAAAACATCTACTTATTATAAAACAAATTGGGTTAGCTCAATTGTAGTATTTTGTCTTGAAAGGATAAAACTATAAGGACATAACAATAAAAATATTTTTCTTTTTTAAAAGAATGAGTAACAACAAAGGTAAAATAAAATAACTTTGAAATGAACGCAAAACAAAAGAAACACGGTTCATTTATGATGCAGATTGTAACCAAATAAAAAAATCGACAGTGTGTCGATGTAAATTTAGGGAGAAAAAAATACCAATCGAATTGAGAAACTACCCCTTTTTGGGAAGTCGTTTAATAAATGGATTAGCACATTGACACACTACGTCAATGTACCACTACAATAACTATTTACTATTATATGTACATATTTGCATTATTTTAATTACCTATATAAAATAATAACCTAGATAGCTAACCAAATTTATAACTACTGAATAGTGCAAGTACATTATACTAAAAGGAAATTGCATAAGACAGTAGAAACTAATTAGACATCTAAGATTTAATTTCTTAATAAATACACATTACAATTTATTTTATTTTATTACACTTGACTTTTACCGGAAAATACAGCTTGGAAATTGCATTAATAAGTTTATACATTTCCTGTAAGTACAGGAAAGTTTAAAATATTATTTGTTCCATAATTATGCAAAAAGACATTAAAATTTATAATTATTAGTATTACTAGTAAGTCGTTAGAATTTTCTCTATAATTTTTGCATGAAATTCCATTTCCGTGATTATAACGAGTATTTACGTTGTAGGTACGTTTTACGAGACTGTGGTTCTAAAAGGTTATAAAAACCTGAGGTCTAGTAGTCACAAGTGTGACTACTGTTCATGAAGTAAAGCTGTATTATAAAAAATAAATTAATTAAACTAATCACAAAAATATGGTTTTAAGAAAAAAATCCAGTTTTCGAATGAAACGTGCCAATTACGGTAACAAATATTTTACACAAAATTTGGTATGCAAAGCTCAATTGAAAGGGTGAACTGGTTTAAAAATTCAGTTGCAAGATTTGTTCAAAATAAACTAACTAGGTAAGGTAAATAAAAGCTTTTGAAACATCCCAGACAACATACAACGATCCATTCAATCAAGTCAACGCCCCCACTTACTTGAAAGGCTAGCGCTCTCAATCGCTCACCCCCAGGGGAGCGATCACTTAAACTTGAGAACCACTGGACCACAGCTTAGCGAACTTAGAAAACAACGTTGTTTTACGATTATTGACCATGTAAAGACTGCGTTTGATAAAATGTGCGAGGTTCAAAGTTGTTCATGTTTGATTGTAAATTGATTTTATAAAATCGTTTAGAGTTTTCAAGGGTGCTACACCCAACATTTTTGTTTTATTTGATTGTTGGCATTTTCACCATTGTCTACCCTTTTCCTAATTATGTCGGGGTCGCACATAGGGGATAGAGACAATTTTTTGTTCAAAACCACCTAGAGATCGCAAAAATAAAACAAATGAGACAATTTTTGAACAGAAATGTTTGTAATTAAATTCTAAAGAGACTGACGAAGCCGGATTTCTAATATTCCTTAAATCTAAAACTTCATAACCCACTAAAACCAAGGTAAAGCGAGTTTTACCCTGTTCTTCTTTGTCTAGCACTTATGTATGGAAGTGCAAATATACGCTTCCGATGTATTTTTCGTCGCTGAAAACGAATCAGTCATAATATAAAAAAAAATATATATTATGTATATTCAATTCATAATTATGCATTTTTTATTAAAAAAAATTACAACTAAATTTCGCAAATCGGGCTTCGTGAGTGTCTTTGGAATTTAATTTCAAACATTTCTGTATAAAAATGGTTTAATTTGGTTAATATTTGAGGTCTCGAGGTGGTTTTAAACATTCTGCCCCCAATGTGGGTCGGCTTCCAGTCTATCCAGATGCAGCTAAATACCAATATTTTCCATGAAGCGACTGCCTATCTGAACTCCACAACCCAGTTACCACTGAGTAATACGATACCCTTTGGTAAGACTGGTTGTCAGACTTTCAGGTCAGTGCAGACTACCTGTAATGACTGCCAAAGATCTATATATGGCAGCCGGAACCAACAGCTTAACGTGCTTTCCGAGGCACGGAGGAAACTCGGTATATAACGGGTGTTCACCCATCCACAGACCAACCTAGGCAAGCGCGGCTTAACCTAAAGATCGAACTGAGTAGCAGTTATTATTATTTAGTAATAATAGTTGTCAAAATTTCGGGCCACTGTCTACCTGTAGCGACTGTCAAGAATCTAAAATTGACAGCCAGGAACAACGGCTTGATGTGGTTTCCAAAGCACGGAGGAACCTCAATAATTAATGGGTGGTAACCCATCCTCGGACCAACCTAGATAAGGGCCAATGTTGACTGTAGCACCCCTAAAATCTTCTAGTCTTTAAGATAGATAAACTAAAGGGTAACCGTAAAATGTATGAGGCTTATGTTATGTAAAGCTTTTATAGTTTCCTGATCAGTGTTTGATAAATTATTGGGTGATAACCGTAGAAATAGGCTCGTTGTTTTCAATAGTTGTTGTGAAGTACCCACATTGTTTAAAACGATTATGGTGTTTATATATTTTGCATGTAAGCACATCTTAGGCCCACAGCACACGGCGTATTTTGAACGTGGCGACGACGCGCGTTTCAGGAACGCGCGTCGTCGGCACCGTAGCGTAGATGCCAATTTTAAAACACGATACGAACGCTCGTCTGAAACGCGTTCGAAAGTCGTTTGAAGCGCGTACAAAAGGTTGGTTTGGGATTGCTGTATCTGCTCATATACGCGCTGACGACGCGCGTTTCGCGATTGCCCCGTGTGCTTAGATTACAAGGTTGCGTTCGAATCTCGTTTGAAGCGCGTATACGCGCATCATCAACGAGTCGTCGGCACCGTCGAAAATGCATCGCATGCTATGGGCCTCATGCTCATGCTATGCCTAAATAATATGCCTTTGTAATAATTATTTGCTCATGAATACGCTTTGACTGCGTTGGATCGTAAATCAAATGACATAATATTGTGGTCTTATGTTCGATTCCGAAGTGCTTGCAAAGTGTTGGAGTGTTTTTCAGACAAGAAAAAAAAAAAAAAAAAAATTAAAAAAAAAATTGCCTTTATTACCCTACTACTTACGTTAACATTCGCTTTCTTTGAAACACATCAACAAATACAAATCTTTCTTTCTGAATGTGTATAATAATATACAATATAAATGTGTTTACTTATCTATATAAGTTAGTTATATAGATTTTTATAGATAAGTAAACATATTAAATAATCGACGATTAATAATAGTTGAGAAATTAAACCATTAAATGATCTTAATTCGATGTTACGTATCTTAATATTGTTTACTAGGTTATGGAGGTCAGCTAGGCAGTTGCTCCATATAAAATAGATGTTAGCCTGGATAGACTGAAGGCCAACCCCAACATAACAGCAAAAGAATTTATTTATCTTAATTAAAAAAAAAAAGTTGCTCCACACTAGGAATTTCTCCTGTATCGTCGGTACGTTTACAAACATTTAAACTCACATACACAAACACCCAGACCCAGAACAGTTATCTGTGGACTATTCAACTATTTGTTCTGTGCGGGGATCGAACCCGCGACACGCAGCTCAGCAGCCTAATCGCTCAGCCGCGGATGATGTTCTATAGTAATATTATCTATTGTGTGTGCTCCTTTGCCAACCCTGATGTAACCCTCTTAACAAAACTAGGGTGGGTGGCCTTTACTTAGCTATTCTAGAAAGCACGTAAGTAAGTAAGTAGTAATTAAAATAATCGTATTACGAACGAACGGCGTCATAAAACAGTTAATACTAAGCTTTTACTAGAAATCAGTAACCGTTTGCAATAAAATTGTTGACTTTTCATTTAGTTCATTACACTTCGTTAAACGGAGTTTTAATTGCATTTTACTCTCACTAAAGTTTTAATGAAAGCTGTCTTATATACACAGTCGTACGACGTTTAAATTACACTGAGTGTTTTCATTGTATTAGTTTTGTTGCTGAAAATACAAAAAGGTCAATAACCAACACATAGTATCAATAATTTGTAAGTTTTTAGACTACATTATGAAATGTACATTAAACCAGGGCAGGTTGGCCAGCGGATGGGACCCATAACATCATATCGAGTTTGTTCCGTGCCTCGGAAAGCACGTTAAGCGGTTGTAGGTTCCGATTGTCATTTATATTTTTTTTTTTTGGTGGGTGGAAAATCATCAAATAACCCCTCCCGCTCTTGGGCAGAGCGAAAGGGAGTGTCAGACTTCTACTGACTAAAAACCGCCCATGTTCCTTCTTAGCATAATATTTGACAGTCGTTACAGGTAGCTAATGGCCCGAAAGGTTGACAACCAGTCTTAAAAGGGTGCTTATCGTATTTATCATCAGTCTATAATGTTCCCACTGCAGAGACTCTGGCCTCCTCTCTAGGAGAGGGATGGGCTAATCCACAACGCGGGCACAGTGCGGGTTGGCAGATGTCACATGTCTTTTTTATTCACCGTTTTGAGCCTATCGTATAACCCAGTACTAAAAGAAAAAAAAAGTATTTATTGGTCTCACACAGGACAAGAAATTAATAATAAACAAAAATTACAAAAAAGAAAACAAGAAAAAGTAACTAACTATATTATTGAGTTTAAATAAGCAGAACACCCAGAACCGAAACAACTATCTGTAGGCCACACAAATATTTGTTCCGTGCGGGGATCAAACCCGCGACACGCAGCGCAGCAGTCAATTGCTCGAGCCACTGCGCCAACCGTGTCGTCGGTTAGACTAACCAGACCCCAACATAGTTTGTAAAAGGCTAGGCTGATGATGATTATTATCTTTTTAAACAAAAAAAAATTAGAATTAAAAAAAAACAAATTAAAAAATCAAATTAAATCAAAAGAAAAAATATAAAAATCAAATAAAAAAAAACAAATCAAACTATTATCAAATTATATTATTATTTTTTAAATTATTATCTTTATAATCAAAAGAAAACATTACCTTCCAACTGGTAACACTCGTCCTACGTATTATGTAAAACAAATCACGTACTAACAAATGTTAATTACTTCGCAATCTAATTAAGCGAACAAGCGTTAACACTGTACTCCACACAACTCAAAAGCTGATGAAACCCCACAAAGTCGTGAGAACAGAAGCGCTCAACAATTTGACAACGTTACGGAGGTTGACAATCTTGCGGGATTTGGTGAAAAGTTTTGCTCATATTTTGGGGCCTTATGTGAAAATGTGGTTGCGATTTTTCTTTTTGTTATTACTGACAAGAGAAAGCTTGTTTTCTGCCTCTGTTTGTGTAATTTTGTAAGCTTTTGTGAAAGTATTTGATGATTATTTCAAATGAAGCTATGAAGTTGCTTAGTGAATTTGTTACTAAGCAAGTACAACTGACATAAAATAATAATACAAATACACTCGGACCCCGTGCCCCTAGTATTTTAACCCCAAATCGCTCTGGTGCTTGTTTGCGTTTCATTCAAATCCTTATAACATAGGACTTTAATTTGTTGTATGTGGGGGTAATCTTCAAAACTCCTGATTCGATTCCGAAAATTCTTTCACTAACTACATTATTCCCGAGAGTCATTAGCTATTTAAATCGTCCCCGTGGGTTAATTTCTGTCACTAATGAGAGCGGAGCCGCAATCAAAAGCTATAAGTTATATTAAAACGTTCCTCTAGGTTAATTTTCGTACATACAAAACAAGAACGAAGCCGCGAGTAAAAACTAGTTATTTCTAAACTATCTACACATAATTATGTTTCTAATTTAAAGTCCAGACGAAACACGAAAGTTGTCATAATTGTTCACAATTTCACAACGTTATGAAGTTTGACAGTCTCTGGGGTTTTTAATCAAAAGTTTTCTCATATTTTAGCTAACATGAAAATGTGGTTAAGGATTTTTATAATTTCCTTATATTACTGACAAGAGAGATTTTGTTGTAGAACTTTATCAAATTAGCAGTAGGTACCAATAAAATGAGTACACGGGCTATTTTTTTTCGATTCTATTTTATTTTATTAGTCTCCAGGAACCCGAATAAATTGACGAATCCGTGGGATTAGAGAATAGTTTTAATGCACAATATAACACCACGATTCTGATCCAGAAGGGTTACGACAAACCTGTCTCACTATTCCCAAACCACTGCAACTCATGGAAGCCAGAACCAAGGCCCGAAGAGTTAGTCAGAAGTGTTAACCTGATAGTATACCCACATTTCTCCAGTTATGTTCAAGTTCCATGTAACAGGAACAGGAGCCCAGTAATGTGTGGCGACAGCGACATCTATCGCAACACATGCGAACTAAATTGGCAAATCCTACATCGCTCTATCAACTTTATCCGCGACATTAGCCAATATAGAAAATCTCGACTTACATATGTCGGGCAGTTAGCCTACCAGACACAACACCCGTCTGGTCGGAGGATCCTCCCATTTCTATGGGGGATGAGGAACTTTACACCCTGTTCTTCATATACCCTCCAAAAATGGAATACATCGGTATACCTCTGCCTAACCCGGGATTACAAGGCGATGATGTTGTATTCTGTTGAAGAGTTTTTGAAAGCTACTCTACAAAACCAGCCACAGTCAACCCTCTCTTGCAACGATGCTGTATAAAACATGCATTAAACCAATAAAATTATCATATTCCACCACAAACCACCACTAAATCCCAACCCAATTTGTCCATTATAAGCTAATACGCACACACTATTACCACCCGGGCAATATTTCACATAATAGCCGGGCAATCTGAAAGCGTGGCCGGTTACAATATAAAATTATCACAGTTTACTCTCCCGTTAAATTGCTTTCGAACAACAATGTGTGAAGTTTGATGATGTGGTCTAACTTGGGATAGCAGAGTTCTAAGTAGTATCAGAATGGGTTTCGTGTGGCAGTATGTTTCGTTTCAATCGTCTTATGGTAACAGATTATCTGAATTCGTCAAAGGGCATAATAAATTAACAACAGATCCACATGTTTTTTTGAAATCTGAAGCGTCCAATGTCAATTAACAGGCCTTAAATCTGATCCAAAGGCCTGTATTGTTGCTCCCGTCAGGGCTGCGGGTTGTTAGTAAGAAATATCGCAGCCTCGACACGAAAGGCTAAGAAGGAACATGGGTGGTTTTGAGTCAGTAGAAGTCTGACACTCCCTACCGCCTCTGCCCAGAGCGGGAGGAGTCATTTGATGATTTCCCACCCTCCAAAAAATAAATAAAATGAGACAATAAATTAATAACAAATTCTCATGGTTTTTTGGAGGGCCTACAATTTCAATTAACAAGCTTTAAATCTGATCCAAACGCCTGTATTGACAATTTTGTATTACAAAATTTAAAACAATATTCGCCTGTCCAACAATCGGTCCCAAGATTCCAAAGTCCTCACTAACTGCCACAAGAAATCAGCCTTAACCAGACCTAAAAACATCCAACTTCAGATTACAGCTAAGAAACTGTATATTCCTTTCTTCTTCACCATCATCATCATCATACACAGCCTGGTTTCACCCACAGTTGGGTATATGCCTCTCTTTCTCTCTCTCTCTCTCTCTCTTTCTTCCTATCTAAATTCAAAAACAGCAATCAAAAGTTCGTAAACGCAATCTAAAGTTTGTAATACATACATCCCCACGTATAATACACACAAAATTATCCCGCTATCGTTTCCACAGAAGATTGATTGTTTTAAAAGGTCGATTGTAACAAGACTCGGTACACTGGCATTATTGATGTTCTAGCGCAACAGTATGAATTAGACAAGCTTCAGAGCAGGACAGACCTATTGTTTTTGCAGTCGTGATAATAGGAGGGGAGATACGTCAAAAAAAAATCTAATTAGTCCGTGAGATAAATTTCCAAAAAATATTGAACACATATTTTTACTTTTTTCACGTAAACAAAAAATTAAGACGATACAGTGCTTCGAAAACTCGTGTGACGTCACATTTCAGTACATTTTTTAACTAAAAGTGTCACAAGCCCCTACTCATGATCTTTGAAGCGTTTTATCTACGTAATTTTTCTATTAATTTGATAAAACAAAAACACGCATCCAATATTTTTCGATAATTTAACAGGCCGAAACAGAATCATATTTATTTTAGTCAGAAAACATCCCTATTCAAGCTACAACAAAAATCAATAGCATACTACTTCAGCGCTCTATAACTGTTCATACTCCAAGGTTACTATCAGCTGTCGTTTAATGTGAGCTGCTCTTTGTTTTAAAACTTACGTAATATCAGATTGGCGGGTTATGTCAGTGTTGTAGGCGGCTTGCGCCAATGTATGGGCTACCGTGTTCAGATTTTTTGTTTGATAAGTGACAGGTCATAGTACTATTATGCAAGGTTGTGGTATAAGCAGAACTTGCATCAAAACATGATATTATAACATCACGCCTGCAATCTCCGAAGGGTTAGGCAGAGGTGTACCTAGTAGTACTAATGTAGGTTATTTAAAAAAGAACAATAAGAAAGTAAAAATGTTTACATATGCAAGAGATCTAGCACAAAACTTCGATTCTTCAGTTCTTTACGACGCAATATTTAGAAATATAAGTGTAGCAAATGGAAATCTACATTTTCGTTTCATTAGTTATGATTTTTGTTTTGTAGGGGGTGAGCCTATTGTCATCAACCGGGCACAAATCCAGGCTAGGTGGCCGCTATTGAGAAATTTGTGATGGCAAAACCCCGTGACACGGGAAGACCCCGGGAATCGAACCCAGGCCCTGATGCTCAGCTGCCACTCTTGCGACCACTAGACCTACAAAGTATTTTTTAACATAATCAGTGAAGTGTATTAACTACCACTCGGGTCGATCTTTAGGTAAAGCTGTGCTTGCCTAGGTCGGTCTGAGGATGGGTAACCGCCCGACATACCGAGTTTCCTCCGTGCCTCGGAAAGCACGTTAAGCTGTTGGTCCCGGCTTCCATATATAGATCTTTGGCAGGTGTTACAGGTAGTCAGTGACCAGAAATTCTGACATCCAGTCTTACCAAAGAGTATCGTATTACCTAGTATTAACTGGGTTGTGGAGGTCAGATAGGCAGTCGCTCCATGTAAAATACTGGTATTCAGCTGCATCCGGTTAGACTGGAAGCCGACCCTAACATAGTTGGTAAAAGGCTAGGCAGATGATGATGACGAGTGAAGTGTATTTACGCGTAACCCCTTCTGTTTACGATCAAATTATCTTCAGAATTACACGTTTAACGATTCTAAAAATAAGAACAAGGAAATAATTCTCTTTCCCAAGTCAATGAACAGGATTTTATACATTGCTCAATCTTGTGCATCCTTTTGTCAAAATCTACAAATGTCTTGATTTTCCACTTGAGCGCGAGTTATTCATCGAGCAGTCGAGCGAATTGAATCCAACCTGCTTTTGGAAATTATGTCATGCTGGTTTTCGCGCAAAAATAGTAACTTGGATTGTTTATACCCGACTGCCAAGGAAGGGTTGTGTTCTTCATGCTGTTTGGGTCTTTTTTTTGTAGGGTTTGAAATCATCAAATGACTCCTCCCGCTCTGGGCAGAGCTGTTGGGAGTGTCAGACTTCTACTGACTAAAAACCACCCATGTTCCTTCTTAGCCCTTTGTGTCGAGGGTGCGGTATCTCTTTCGAAAAACGCACAGCCTAATGTTTGTGCCTCCTGGCTTAATAATATCAGCCACACAGGTCAATCTTGAAGGTGAGGCAACACCTTCAAGATACATACTGAGTTTCGTATGAGTCTCGGAAAGAGCGCTAAGCGTTTGGTCCCGGCTATCATTTGTAAACATTTGATAGTCGTTACATATTGTAGTCAGTGGCCTGAAAGATTTTTTTTTTGTTTTTGTTTTTTTTTTTGGCCTGAAAGTCTGACAATCAGTCTTACCAAGAGGTACCGTATACTAAAAAATTACGCTATGGCGGGGAGGACAAGTTACTTTCAGCTCCGTTAAGGGTATTTCTACACCCATTATTTATTTATTTATTTATTTATTAAGAGGAGAACCAACAGCTAAAATATGTGAGTAACAATTGTGTAAACGACACAGAGCCAATTACAGGTTCTCACGAGTAGACACAGAGGTGGTAATAGAAATCTTAAGATCACTAAATACCTACTCGTACTAAGATATTGATCAGATTATTGAATAAAATAAATGATAATCATCCAAAAAAATTGCCTTGTCTCTAGCATAGCGCGGCTTACTCCGAAAAATGTAAGTTCAAACTTATCCAATGCTAAAATAAGTAAACGCTAAACAGATTACCATAATACTGACACTATACTATAATACCTATCGTTAAATTGCAAATAATAACGAGCATGTAATCCCAGATTTGTAAGCTAAGCGCGTATTATCGGCTTTATGATAATCGATATTGTTCGAGTTCGAATCTCCTTTCGGTTATGTTACCCTGGTACTTTGCATTAAGGTATTGTTAATTTGCGGGTCATTTTAGTTGTATTTGTTGGATATTCAGGATCATCCTCGTAGCTAGGTAATAAGAACCGCTCACATCGATCATCAGGTTAAACCACTCTTGCCTAGGTTGGTCCGTAGCTGGGTGACCGCCCATTACATACTGAGTTTCGTCCGTACTTTGGAAAGCGCGCTAATCCGTTGGTCCCGACTGTCATTTATTTTGTAGATCTTGATTTTGATTTGACAGTCGTAACATGCAGTCAGTGGCCCGAAAGTCTGACTTGAATTGACTGTTAAAAAAAAGTCCGAAAAGGCTAAGCTCAGGATGATGATAATTATGAAACTTCTTTATGACCGAGAAACCTTGGTTTATGTGGTGGTTGGTTGGTGTTTCTTGTTATATTCCTCTCAGTCTTCCTTCGGTGGTATAAATATAAGTAATTCCGAAACAGAATTTACACCAGAAGTACGCTTTTCTCACCGTATTCGGGAAAGCGCGTCTTAAATGTAAATAACAATTTCCCTTGCAAAACCTCATTTAAATATCAAGTTTACACTGATGTTAACACAGGTTCAGGTATAAAGATCACATAATTGCTTTAACCTTTCCGAGATCATATCATGCGGACAGACTTCCATCATTGTTAGCGTTAGGCGTCGGTCACACTGAAGAACTTTGGTGAAGTTGATTGATACGCTGGTGAATCAATCGAATTGTGAATTTAAATATCAATCAATGTTTTGTCAATTGTATTGGCGGGTTAAGAATGTGGTGATGAAGTGTCGGAAATAAAATTAAAAATCTTACTAAAGAATATTTTTTATCTAGAATACAACGATCTCGTGTTATTGGGAAATATCTATCAGGCATACTGGTTTCCCCTCGATATTTTGCTTCATCGAATCAAATGTAAATTATATAAAACGCAAAAATATCAGAGGTACTCGTACCTTACCAATCTATGTGTCTTGACACACCAATACTATAGACTAGCACTGCTTGCTACGACTAGCATTGCAATGTTCAACTGAGACCAATGCATTCTCACAAAATTGATAATTCGCATGTGCCCTGGGAACCAAATACTTCAGCCGGTAACCAGATACTTCAGCAAAACAGTGAAACTATTTGTCTGCAAACAAAAGATTTTTGTTAAAACTATCCTGGACGAAACCTTTCACAGGCGCTGTACGATATAGCACACGCATTTTTTGGGCAGTATTTATTTTGATTTCGGGTTATTTTCAATTTATTTGGTAGGTATTTGGGTGGCCTACAGCCAACAACACAAAAATATACGTTTTTAGTGAGGTAATTAACGACAACCCATTTAGAAGCTTCCACAGTTGACAGTTAAAAATAAAGTATAGTATTTGGCAGTTATAAATTGATTGAGAAACTTCTGCAGTGTGCATAAAGCCTTAGAGCGTGATCTAACGACATTTAACCTTTGCTATCTTGTAGTAATTAGTACACTATTAGGTTTCGAGTCCTTGAATTATTATTGCGAGTAATTATAACGGTAATAATAACACCTATTAATAGTATGCCTAAACAGTCGGTTTGTGAATGACTTAAGATTTTATGGTTATGTAAATAAGGTGCATTTAAAGATACCCCTATCTATTCTTCACCGTAAGAAAGATGCAAACTACAACCGGTCTTTTGAGTTGAATATACTATAATTATCCTCTAGACTACACGGAACTATAAACTATATGAACTATATAATCTACTACTATCCTGCAAATAATAAGTACTAGAATCAATTGGCAACAAGGTGATATTAATCTTAAATCAATCAATTCTATTATCAGCCATATTGGCTGGTAGATCGTCGACCTCGCCAGAAAAAAAAGTAAAAGACTTATTTTGCGATAACATTCCATCTTTAAATTATTTCAATTTTGTTGTCGAGTCATTTAATCCGTTGGTACAATCATAAAGAAAATTATATTAGTTTTGAAGGCATTTATTTTTGGTCTAAAATTAAATAGAAAAAGATGGTGATTTCATTGAACAACTTATACTGTAAAGACTTAAAAAAATATGTGTAATACTTGATTTCTACGTGTAGATTAGTAAGATATGCGATTTCAATATTGTAACATAACATCACACCTAATAAAAAAAAACCATTTAATTCGAGTATCACTGACTCATAATAGAAATACCATTCATACAGTGACTGTATGAATGTATTTCTATTATGATATTTTTAATTATTACAAACACAACATTAAATTCAATACAATGAAAAATTCATTCACTGTATCAAATTAAATTATAATAAGTCAGTCAATAAAATAAAGCATAAATGTATGCGTGTGTGCATATACACACGTATGTAGGTATACACCTACATACGTGTGTGTATATGCACACACGCGGGGGTGGGTATTCTATTTAACACACACACATACGTGTGTGTATTAAATAGAATACCCACTTTTTGTCTGCTACATTTGAATCCCATGTTAATCGAGGCAACCACTGCTATCAACAGGATAGAAGGTGAAATCACTTGGGTGCTACTGAGACATTCCTGATGAAGTGATGAGACACAATTTGTTAAAATTCGGAGTCGATCCCAGGACCTCATGCTCAGTAGTAGCTTTGGCAACCACTAGCCCAACAAATGTATAATCCCATCATACAAAAACCACCAACCTAAACAAAAATATTCTTGTAAAAAACATCAACGAAACGTCTCAATAAAATTATTTCAATTCATTTTCATGCATGACTGTACTCTTTAGCCTAACGATAACATCTGACTCCGCTCGTCATGCTTACAAATTGATCCGAGCTTTTATTAAATGGCTAGTTTAGCCATTTAGCCACCTTCACACTATTTATTAAGCTTGTTAGCCACGTTATGACAGGTTAAAAGGATTAAAATGATATGAAGGATAAACCTTTGAATGGTGGAAGAACCGAACTTGAATTAGTATAATTGGTGACCGATTGTTGGCAATAGGCTCGTCTTATGGAATTTAAATATAACTGGCAATAATTATGAGTGTGAACAATAGGGATGTTTACTGACTAAAAAAAATATGATTCTAATTAACTAGTCCGTCTGTTAGATTACCGAAAAATATTGGATACGTATTTTTTGTTTTATCATGACGTAATAATTGACGAAGATAAAACGCGTCAAAGATTTGAGTGGGGGGCCGTGACGTCACTCACCGGTAAAAAATGTCATAGTAATGTCTTAGAATAAGACGTGAAATAAGACGTTCAAAGCACTGTATCGTCTTCATTGTTTGTTTACGTGAAAAATGAAAAAATACGTGTCCAATATTTTTTGGAAATCTATCTGACGGACTAATTAGATTTGAATAGTTAACTACCCTATTATTAGGTAACCATCAAGGATTACAGGAGAGTTACTATGTTTCTATACAAAATATAATTAATTATTATTATATTCATTTATTTCTACCCTTGTCCTATTCTATTTTGGTGTCGGCGCAACTAATTTTCTTCTTCCATTCAAGCTCTGTCAGACGTCACGACATCATTTACTTATTCTCTTTCATTTAATTCCTCATACAATTACTATTATGTATAAACTATTTAGATACAATACCGCATTACAATGGTTACTGCTTACATAAAATATACAATTAAAAACACACTAATCAAATATAAAAACACTATGTTTACAATAACGATAAAGATGTTAAGTAAACTTGTCAAAATAATATAATCCACCCTCGTTTCTAATAATTGTAACGCCATTTTGCAAGATAATCTTCACGGAGAATCAACTGTTCATTAATAATTCAATTATCTTGAAACACAGACACTTTATACTAATCCTATTTGAATTTTCATCTGGGAAACACTTTACAATTCTACCCATTAAATATTAACCAAAAATTCTGCACATCAAACTAAAATAGCTGGGCAACTACTTTATTTTTGGGGTGAAAAATCACGTTTCATGGTAGGACTCAACTTAACGTACTCAAAACATTGAGCTGGTTTAAGCATTGAATAGTAGCGGGTCATGCAAGTATTTTTGACGGCACGGTTGGCGCAGTGGCTCAAGCAATGTACTGCTGCGCTGCGTGTCGCGGGTTCGATCCCCGCACGGCAAAAATATTTGTACGACCTACAGATAGTTGTTCCGGGTCTGGGTATTTGTGTATGTGAGTTTAAATCTTTGTGAACGCACCCACAATACAGGAGAAATTCCTAGTGTGGGGCAATATTAAAAAAAAAAATTAAAATGTTTAAAATGACTAACTACTAAAAAAAACTTGAATGTGAAAATTTGACCCTTAATATCTCCGTAACTAGATGGCTCCCAAGGATAAACAAAAAAAAACCTCAAAGACGGGGCGATCAAGTGCCTTTCGGTTTCGATAATGGTATTTTGGATTTACCTCCTTTATACTGAAGACCCCGACATGGTCTAAATTCACAAACCATCTGTAGGAACAAGCTGGCCCCCAAGATACAGGCACAGCCTAGTTTGAGGACCTCTGTTTTCTAACCTTGATACAATTTACCGTGTTACGTTTATTCATAGCGCTAACTTAGATTAAGAAAATGTACCTATGTAACAATGTCTTCGTCTTCATATATTCCTATTATGATTACTAACCTAAGTTTACACTCCAGTTCAACAAAACCAATCCACCTGTCTGCACTTCAAACTAGATTCACGAAACAACTACTTTATTGAAAGCAATCAACGCTCTTTAGATCGCTCGGTTCAAAGCAGATTAATTCAATTAAATTGAATTACATTCACTCGGTTTACTTGCACGGGCGTGTAAAATAATGTGTGCTAATCCAATTACTTGGTTTTCAATCGCGATTGGATTATGCTCGTTATGTTACGTCTTAATATTTTTAGTGGTTTTCGTAATGGTTATTTTTGTAAATTATTCAAAACTTGAGTTGAGATATTATGGTCAATTTAAAATGATGATGCAGCCTGCAGTCCAAAGACATCTCGTGGATATGGGCCAAATAACCCAATATAAAAAAAATAAAAATCATTTATTTTAGGTATCTTAACCCATATTAGACACATATTTAAAGCATTCAACAATACATAAAAAGAGTCGCATCAAATAAATACAATTCTAATACAACATAATAATAAATCTCAATAATCATAATAATTCAAAATAATAATGTAATAAAATAAAAAAGCTAAAAGCTAAAACCCAGCTAAAGCTAGGCGAGCGACCAAACGCAAGCCTGTTGAGCCAAGGAAACAGCCGATAAAATATTGCTGAGTGACAACGACAAAACTGAAGTACGTGATCTTCTTAAAAAAAAAAAAACTGATACGATATCAAAAGAAAATCGGTTTGAAAATATTTTTTATTACTTTGACCAGGTTGACATTTTCTAATTTATATTTTGTTGATTTTTATTGTATGTACCTACCTAATTTTAATGACATTCTTATTTTATTTGACATACAATTAAAACTGTAAAAGAATTATTTGCATGCCCATGTACGGTAAAATATGGAGATCTTTATTATAAAACGAACATCATTCTATGTACAATACCCATGTTTGCAAAGCAATAAAAAAAAAACAAAAAATAAAAAAAAAATCACCAATTATAATGTCGTGTGCACAAAAGCCTGTAACTTTTTTACAAACGTAACTTCTTTTTTAATTTTTTTATTAATAGCCTGTACTGTATCACTGCTGAGTGTTGGGCAAATGCTTCCGCCAATTCCTTACATGCATTCTTTTCTCGTACCTCCTCTGTAACTTATAGATCGATGATTACTTTTAAATACTAATATCAATTTCCTTTGTCAACAGAACGACTCTGATGATGAACAATGCGCCCTGAGCGACAAATGGCAATACGAGAGGAAATCTCGGCGATGGTCCAGGGTGGTGGAGATCACACCGCAAGCACAGAGGCGATTACAGGTAAGCATAACATTACAACTGTGGGTGTATAATGGAGTAGGCAGAGGGAACCTCGACAGATTGTCTCCGCAGTCAGTCCGCATCTTTACACGATTTTCGCCATTTTTTTTTTTTTTTTTAAAAACGTTGCCCCACACTAGGAATTTCTCCTGTACCGTGGGTGCGTTCACAAACATTTAAACTCACATACACAACCAAACACCCAGACCCGAAACAATTATCTGTAGATCATACAAATATTTGTTACGTGCGGGAATCGAACCCGCGACACGCAGCGCTACAGTCCAATTGCTCAGCCACTGCGCCAACCGTGTCGTCAATTACGTGTAAAGTCCGATGTGCGCGCTTTATGACATTAATTGAGTATAAACTAAAGTATAAGAAAGAAAGAAAAAGTATTTATTAGTCTCACACAGGACAAAACAAATTGATAAAAATTAAAGATTAAAAAAATATAAAAAGTAAATATAACAGAAACACTTAAAATTAATTAAAATAAGCTAAAGCTGCTACTATACAGTCGATAAAACGTAGGACCAACTAGAAGTCGTACTTACAATCACCAGACTGTCCAGGCAGGATACTTGTCTTGTTTTCTTATTGTCTTGTCTCATCTTTGTAGTTTTATGTTTACTTATGTTTTTGAATAATCATTGAGTTCTCACAAAGCAAACGCTACATCAAAGTGAAATATCCTCCTAAAGAGACACATTCCCAGACACGTGTCTAACATACAATATGTCCCTACATCGCACAAACAAACATTACATGTCACAATAAATCCTTCATTTTACACCACGTCACATACTCGTATATATAAACGATCCTAGGTAACTGCTCCTTTCATAGTTAAACACAAAATACGTACCTTTCATCCCGCAGACGTGGGGATTAAGGATCTGTGAGTGCACACACGCGAAGAGTAAATTAGACAACGATTTTAAAATTAAAAATACTCGTTTAGTACATACATTAATAATTATTTAGTTTGAAGATTTCATTCATATCAGATGGGTGAAAGTAATTATAGATTGTCTCAAAGTAATAAAAATACTGATCAAGACTCCATAGCTGCTAATGAGAAATTCGTGACGAAAAAACTCAATAAGGAATATTTTTTTTTTATCTTTGCAATGTTTTTTAATATCTTTAGTATTATTAATATTCATAAAGCCTAGACCTCTTGATTAGCAGTCGCATTTACAACCACTCGACCAAACGAGGCAGTCCAACTTACGAAGGCGCAATACTTTGTGTAATTTAATTCATCACCACTCCTCTCAAAACGGTGAAGGAAAACATCGTGAGGAAACCGGCATGTCTTAGAATCAAAAAAATTCGAAGACATGCAACATCTACCAACCCGCACTGGGCTCGCGTGGTGGATTATAGCCCATCCCTCTCCTAGAGATGAGGCCTGAGTCCCTGCAGTGGGAACATTATAGACTGATGATGATGTATGTCGTTTATCCATAAAATCAAATATCTGTCGATAGTGGTATTTTCGGTTCAAAACTCGATCGAATATCCAACACGTTTTCGTGGCACGTTTGAGCTAAGACCTCTGAAACGTTTGTCTAGCATTAAATATGCATACAGGCACTAGTTGCTATTGTAGTTTCTAACAGTTAGCGATGATCGTGCATTAATTGAGCCAAAGTAAGGGTTGAAAGACGGAGTTAGTGCATACTTAATACGGACGCCTGAAACACCCCTTACTCAGTAACACAAGCGGAATTATTCGTGTCAAGTTTAAATTATGTATGAAGTCTTAAGTCCGTACACGTATTGAAATGTTCTGACAGTCTTTAAGCTCAGAAACCAGAGCTTAGGAGGTACTGTGTTAAGGCCAAAGTAATGAAGCAGCTCTTTTAGCTCTGAAAACCTGAAGAACTGTGTACTCGAAAGACCTCTCTATTTGCGCGTAGTTTTCAATATTTCCAATACTAAACGAAGCATTTGATGCAATACTAACAAAACAAACTAGTAGTAAAATTGTAATAGCCGTTTTCATAAGACAAAATAACATAATGATGTCATGTCATGTTAATTATTATTACATTTGAATAGGGGACAAAACTATTGCCATCGACCGGGAACGAATTCAGACTCAATGGCTGCTGCTGAGAAATACTTAAAAATATCCAATAACAACAGCAGACGTAATTGCAACCACAAGTTTCATTAATAAAAATAATTATTGCAAGCAAACAACGAAATATTCTACAATTACGAGTATTGTGCAACGTTGTCAACTTTCATAATACTCTGAATATAGTGATCCAATAAACATAATAATTATTCAGCCGTTTCACAAACATTCATTAAAGACACACCATTCATAAAACCAGTAAAATATTTTACACACATGAATTCTTTTAACGTTGTAACTGAACGGTATTTCATCCGTACTCGCGCTTACAACGTTGTGTAAAAAATGGTTGATCGCACAACATTTGTTTCGGGGGATTCAAAAACTACGAGGAAAAACGGGATCCCATACTGGAATGGAGTAACAATCGGATTTTGTATATTTGGCACATGAATTGGAACGTTGTGTGGAGAGGAGAGTACAGATATGGGCCGCGGATTTTCAGAACTGAAATATTGGTTTGGGATTATTTTGACAACTGCTTTGGAATATTTTCTGAAATTTTTTTGAAGTAAGTTTTATTTATGTGGATGTGATTTTGGGTGTTCTTTGACGTGTGTTTTATAAACTGTATGCGTAAGGCATAGAGTTTTTTATGATGAGATGATGATGATCAGAAACTTTGCTCCAAAATCCAAATAGCTGTGGCTGGCCTGTTTTTTTTTTTTGGGGGAGTGGGAAATCATCAAATAACCCCTCCCGCTCTTGGGCAGAGCGAAAGGGAGTGTCAAACTTCTACTGACTAAAACCACCCATGTTCCTTCTTAGCCCTTCATGTCGAGGCCGCGGTATCTCTTGCGAACAACCCGCAGCCCCAGCTGTGGCTGGCCTTACAGTTGTTAGGTTGATATGGAACAGGGCTGGTAACATCTGTCTCAGCAATGGGCAAAAATAATCACTCAACGGATAAGAAATCCAAGGAACGACAACTCGGCAGGCCCAGGAGATGAGCTGACGGGATGGGCTCAAAGGATTGGCTTTCAATCGGACTAGACAGCGAAAGTGTTAGGAGGGAAGGGAGGCCATATAAGCATGTAATATAAATAATGATGAAGATAGTATTGATTTAAAATCGTTACTACGTTCTTCTTTACAGTAGAGTGAATGAATAAACAAATATGCAAAGCACCTATGAACCACATATTATGTAGACATTCTTAGATAAAAAAACACGTATAGTATTTTGTGAATAGATATTTTTCTTAAACATTATTTTATATTTGTTTAATGTTCACAGGTCATAGCAGCTAGAGCACTAGCAGAAAGAGAAGCAAGAGAGGCGAGAGGAGAAGTAGAAGATGATGAAGATGAAACTCTTCCTACGATTAGAGTTGGACTCGTCGACCCAGACGGGAATTATACAGATGTTGAACCTGACCTGTGAGTACTTTTTTGATGTTATTTAGAATATTTCGTAGCATAAAATTGTAGTTGCTGAGACAGCAAATACTTAGTAATAGAATTCTTCTTCTTCTCTTCTACATACAGACTATGGTTAAGTTTTAATTGCACTCAATCATATCAGAACAATTAGTTGAATAAGGTGTCGATTGCAATAAATGGCGATGGATAAATAAGCCTGTTTTAAAAATCAATTAATTAGTCATTTGACTGTAGTTATAGATTATTTTGGACTGAAACTATGTGATAAAATAATTATACACTCAAATTAAACGTCTTTTAAAGTTCATAAACTGAGGAAACTAATTGAAATTGTTTGCAAACGTCCACATTTACTTAGATACATTGTTAAAAATAGTTCCTTAGTTTGCCTTGAAAATTCATAAAATAAAATGAACCCTAAAGCTGCGTAATAATTCAATTTACCTCCTAAATCTAGCCAGGAATACGTGCTAAAGCACTAATGCGAGTGCTAGCAGCTTGCGAGCTAAGTTTGTATTCTAACTCTGAACGTGTCATAGCTAGTTAGTAACTAAGTAAAGTTTCAAGCTATTATGTTCTTGTTTGAGCTCGGAGTTGCAGTTTGATGCAGTTTTAATGATGAAGGTAACTATTTTGTTTACACTTTCTGTGTTCTTGTGGAGTCCTTTATTATAATTAACACTAGCTGATGCCCACGGCTTCACCCGCGCCATATTATGTAGTAAAACCTTCCTTGAGAACCACTCTAACCATTGGTGATAACAGTATGAAAATCGGTGCAGTCGTTTTTGAGTTTATCGCGAACAGACAGACAAACGCGGCGGAGGTCTTTGTTTTATACTATGTAGTTTTAGTGATGTGGAATAACGATACACATGTTATAAAATATGAAACGTTAAGTAGCGGTGCCTATAGAGCACTCATTGTCTTCTTTTTTTTTCGTCGGGTTAGTGGCTAACCTAGTGTCAAAGTTTTATCTTACCCATGGGTTACACTTGTATCTACATGCCATCGAAAAAAATTTATAAGGCATGCCGTTTTGGATTCCTCACGATGTTTTATTTCACTTAAACAAGAGATAATCATACAATACGCACATGAATCTGAAAAATCAGAGTTGGCCGACAGTCACTAGGTGACTAGGCTATTGCTGGCATTATGTAAATGGCCAAATTATCGTCTTGTTTTCAGAATCTTCACCGTTATCCGTATGCCTCACAAGTACCAGGCATCCATAACTCTACAGAAGGTTACATTATTCATGCTAACAACATGAACTCGAGATAAATCAAAGTCATCCCTTAGTGTTTTTGTCTCTTTTTCACAGCCGTTCTGCCTTTCTATAAAGGGACCATAGTACCCCCATAAAACATAATTTTGATGAATATTTTAACACCTGAGTCCTAATTTTGTCAACAAAATGTTTTACGTTTGCCTAAGCTAACCTAGTGTAAACGAACCCTTCCCGAAGTCGTCAACCAAGCATTCTAGTACATCACAATAGTTAGCAATACGAAAAAAATAATGCAGGTATATGACTTTTTGTTTTGGGGTAAAAAATCACGTTTCAGGCCCGGTTTACACCAAAGCGGAGAGGAGCGAAGACGAGAGAAGATGTGCGGAAATCGGCCAATCACATTAGTTAAAATTTACATCTGGTCTTTCGCCCTTCCTGTGATTGGTCGAATTTGGCACATCTCCTCTCTGCTCTGCTCGTCTCCGCTTTGGTCTAACGGTGAGACTCAATGTTGGTTACGCACTCAAAACATTCTGCTGATGTATGTACCAAGCATTATACAGTACGGGGGCCGTGGAGGTATTAATGAGGAGGTATTAATTTAATCTACAACACTTACATAAAACATTAGAAAAGCTGTGTTCACAACTTTGACCCCCAATATCTCTGTAACAAGAAGGTTCCCAGGTATTCTTATAATCTTTTACCAAAATAAATAATTTATTTACCCTCCAACGAAAATCTTCTTTTTGCAAGTCATTTGTTTGTCCAACAAATGCCAAGTGACATTTTCAGTACCAGGGTCACAGAAAGAGCAAAGAGACTAAGCTCTTATACAAATTGGTGTTACAAAGCCGTAGAACAATGACAAGTAAGGGTGGTCCTCCTGTTGAGAGTTCTTGAGACTATCTTTGTTCGCCGAAGGAATTCTTGCCAGCAAAAGGAGCTAACCTAATTTCTTTGTGTTTTTAAGTGTTTTGTTACGTTGTGACTTGTTTTTGTTTCTCGATTAAGTTATTTTTTGAGGATCTATTAGGAGAATTATTGTGAAGTTGGGAAATGTATATTTGGGCCAGTAATCTGGGAGTGACAGGCTGCTTCTTTGATCTAGTGGTCTCTAGTGCTGCTGAGCGCAGTTCTGGGTTAGATTCAAAGGTGTTATTGTGTTTTTCTATCAGAAATTATTCAGTAGCAGATTTTGAATCTTTGCCCAGTTGACTGCATCATCATCAGCCTAGCTTTTTCTAAACTGTGTTAGGGTTGGCATCCAGTCTTACCGGATTCAGCTGAATACCAGTATTTTACATAAAACGACTTCCTATGAACTTGAGCTCCACCCAACCCATTACTGGGTAATACCATACCAGCTGCTGGCTGAAATTGGAAAATAAAACATTCTGGCAATATCTAATATGTCTGCTATAGTTACGTCTCTACCATTCCTTCGGGGAATTTAAGCATGATATTGTATAGTCTATATCTCAGTGCTTTGATCAGGATGCTTCTGAAATCTAAAGCTTATGAGGCAGAAAGATCAATACCATTTAAATTTCCATTCCAAACTGTAGATTCCATGGTAGTTACGAGTAGATGTTTAGGAATTGCGTTTCGTTTGTACTAGACTTGGTACTTGGTAGCCTTTGACGATTCAAAGAATGCTGTACTAAAGCTTATGCTTTCAGCTTTCGAAAGTAATCAATCTCGTAAAACACCCCCAACGTTTGGCAAAATTTTACGTAACAGTTTAAACAAAATAGTGTTCTTAGATAATTTGGATACCAATAATGTAAAAAAAAAATAACAAAAGGCAGAACACTCTATATTGAAATAATTTATAGATGTACGAGTATTATATCAGACCTTTTCTTCACTTCAGAGACTTTTGAACTATTGGTTTATATTCCAGAAAAAATGGGCGAATCCCCTATTTTTCTGAAACTTTTCTCATGAATGTAAGAACTACAACAAACGATCTCCACTGGAAGAAGCTGTAGCAACGACCGTAAATTCAAGTGATAAAACAATCGAACACCATAATAATACTGCGTATACGACTACCTAGGTCTACAGATATCAATTTAATTACTGAACGGTAAGCTGAAGCCTTTTGTATCTCAAATATCTATCGTTTGTGCAATCAAGGGCCAATTATTTTAGTGTGAAGACTCGGAAGTACTGTTAGATCTGGGGCCATTAAATCGACTGTAGGGGAACGGAGCGATTCATTATCCATTACCAAGAGATGTGGAGTGGAGCGATTATTATGTCGATTTTTTTGGAGTAAGGGCAAAATGTTTGCTGCGGGTTGTTCGCAAGAGATACCGCGGCCTCGACATAAAGGGCTAAGAAGGAACATGGGTGGTTTTTAGTCAGTAGAAGTCTGACACTCCCTTTCGCTCTGCCCAAGAGTGGGAGGAGTTAATTGATGATTTTCACCCGGAAAAAAAAGGGGGTGTGACATCTCAGTTCTCTTTTACTCGAATCACATTTTCATCCCACACAAAAGACTATTCTTAACAAATCTCACCTTATCACATTTTAAAACTACATTAAAGCATGGCCCATCTGGTGCCAATAAAACTCCGCTGTTTTCAAAGCTCACAAGCCCATCCTCATTAACACTTAGATGATTATAGATAATTTAGGCGAGCTTATTAATTTGATTGTTACAGCTGATTGATAGGAACGTTAAGTGGAATGATACTGACGCGTAACGGAACGGATTCGTATCAGTACTGACTAGTGCTGCCAGGTCCGATGTGTTTTTCGGGACGGAACGTTAAAAAGAATCAGGAATTTGCTATAATGCTACTACAACAATGTATTTTATAAAATTACTATCTCATTTTTTATAACCGAAAATGCTTTAAGTTACACGTGACAGCAAAAGCTTTTTACATACTATCAGCCGTATTAATCATGTAAAAATAAAATGTAAAATTAATTACATCAGTTTAAGTAATTACATGTAATAATAGGAATTTGAACCATCATTGAAAGCAATGCTAAGCATTCTAAATTTTGACAGTTCTAACTTCAAGCAACTATGTACAATATGTTTCTATTCTTAAATAATAATTTTCACTTAAGTAATCACTTAGACTTGTTTACAAATACGAGTGCAAGAATTTACACCGTTCATGTCAACATTTTCGATACAAGTACAGACTTAGAAGATTTGAGATGCTGTGATATTTTTGAAAACAATAACTATTCAATAAAATTACTTATAAATTAAAAACACACAAACTAGTAAAAATTCGTGGTCAAGACGCGGAGCCAGACCCCAAAATCGAGATGTCCCGCGCATATTTCAAAACCTGGTAGCATTACACTTCTGACTGACAGTATTGTTGAATCAGTTAAAATGTCGATGACCGCCACTTCTTTATGTTATTACGATGAGACGTTTGCTTTATCTTGTTAAGTAACACTCGTGTTATGAAATTTTGTGTTTATTATTTCTTAGGGAACGGTAGAAGGTTCGATTCTTGCCTGAGGCTATTGTTTTTATGGGATCTAAGCTTGTTACGCATTTGATTCGTGTACTTAGATGATTTATATGTGAAGGGACTTGCGATACGAGTAATTTAAGTAATCACTTACAATGGTGTAACTATTTTTATAACACGATTTTATTAGCCTTACCTGCAACTAACTGGGTAAAAAATCTCAAAACGTAAATTGATCTCACATCCTGGTTACCGTCTGAGTTAAAATTTTACGTACATGTTTAGGTTAGAAGACATTATGTGGTTAGCCAAGGAACATCAACCTAAATCCCAAAGATGGCGGACTAATTACTTTTTATACATTCCCATGATATGGGCATCAAAAAGAAGGGTTTGCTTGCTGAAAATAATGCGAGAATTGTAATGACGCCATTGTAAAGCGCGTTTCTATTTAGTTTTAGGTCCCATTTAATAGGAGGCGAGCCTATTGCCATCAACCAGGCACAAACTCAGACTCAATGGCTGTTACTGAAAATTCTTGATGGAGAAACCCAATAACACTTTACTCGACTCAGGAATCAATCCCTGGAGCTCATGAAAGAAAGAAAGAAAGAAATAAGGTTTCATACAGGACAAAACAAATTGACAATTTTTTTTTTATATTTTTTTTTAGTTACCACTACCAAAAAGGTGGTCAACATGTTCGAAGTATTGCTGTCAAATCTATGAACACTAATCGCATAGGCATCAGTCAAAGACGAAACAGTAGACGCAGGTTTAAAACTCGCAACTGCCCATCGCACACTATTACGGAACCGACCCATTGCTACTTTAGTAGCTTGTGAAGATGGTAAAACCAACTTTCAAAGTGAAATAAAAAAGATCTTAAAATATACACCCATGGAAAGACTGACCAAGCTACGAAGTTCGATCTCAGCTGTTTTCATTTCCTGTGCGAATCCATAAAAATACTTTTTTCTCCGAAACATAAGCATAAAAAAGTAACATAGATTGACACACATCATCAAATTAACCGTAGCAAATGCAGCTAAACCTTTAAAATCGTAGTTCAACATCATGTCTCTGTCCATGTCCCATTCCACTCGTGGCTGGTGCTACACCTTTTATTTTTAATCTGTCAGACGTCACATCTTTTACTTCATTCCTTTAAAATCGCAGTTATTGCATGATAAATCCTCTGAAGTGTCTCCAAAACCATTATCATCAAACTGTGATTGAAGATGTCTTTACCTTACTCTGGCTTCTGATGTCTGATACCCTCGTACGCTGTCACTAGCCCATTCTCCTAATAGAAACTTTATTGACGAAGAGGCCCTATAATAGTCCCTTGGCAAACACCATCAAAGTGACGGTCGGGACCGCAACAATGACTATAATTAAGCCCGCAGTCCATTTGTTTCTACATAGTGTGGTCCCTTCACCTATCACGTTTCTATTTTAGATTGCTAAACCTTTAGTAATGATAGGTTGTTAAGGGAGTTAGGTTGGTATGATAGCGGGGAGCGAGACGGAATGGTTTTCTCTTAACGTATCGGTCGCAAAAAGTTGAAATTTGTATAGTCCGAAACTCAGCCACGCGGACACACTCACTGACGCAGTACATCGGGTGTTATGGCATGCGCAAGATGAAAAGTGGCCTATTGTCACTTGAGGTCTGAGCAATCCATAAACCCCCGTCTGCAGAAATACATATAGATAAATTAGTATCTTTATGAAAAAGAAATAAGGACCAAACTAAAGCATTGTTCTTTTGCCAGAGAAGATTCAACACCAAAAAACATTGTATTTATATCCGTGAACTCTTTTATAATGTTTAGGTATTTCTAGACAAACGATTCAATAAATCAGAACAGCATAACTTGACCTTACGCCTTGTAATCCCCGAAGGGTTAGGCAGAGGTGTACCTAACAAGAACAACCATATTTCGCCCGTTATGTTTAACTCCTATGTAATAGGGGACGAGCCTATTACTGCATCCGTTAAGACTACTACTCCTCCGAACAGTACCTTATTAAACAGAGCGAACCTACTGTTAATAAATGCTAAGTCGCTGAATACAGAAACTGCTACCTTAAAGAAATCGCCAACAACCAGACCGTCACCTTATGTATTGCGTCGGCCCCAATAACCTACATAAAGGGCGTCCGTATTCGGAGCGGAAAGCTCTTAATGTAACATTAATTGTTAACGTGTGAATTTGACGCGATAATTCAGTGAGTACACGGCCAAGTTCGAACATACTCGACGGAAAGCGATCCGTAGGGAAATGGCTTTAATTCGGCAGTTAAAGTGGAGCTAAATGCTAATCGTTGAGTGCTTGTTTTGAGTAATTAATACTGTGAAAATGATATTGTAGGATAGTGTAATTGATTGTGTAGAAGATTTATCTTTATCATCATAATATTCATCAGTATAATCATTTTTCGGTTTTCATGCTAATTTCTTTGGATTCGATGCACTATTTCTTCGCCTACCACATCAATAATTGTTCTCTATTAGCTGATGATGACAATGTTTTTCTTAAACAGCTAACGCTTCAAAAAGAGATAAATCACAATACCGCATTGATTGATACATAATAATAAAGCAGACAATGTCACAAAATTTACTTACCAAAAATTAGGTGACTCATAAACAGCTATGAACTATTCTAATAAATCACAAATATTGCCACCACACAATAAGAAAAGTGACTAAAATTAAGCCAGCCGCACGACCTATTAATTCAATTCTGCCGACAGATAAGTTCCGCGCTGTAACATAATCAGTAATCACCCACCTTCTACAATTCCCTTAATCGCCTCTTACACCCACGGCCACTAATAACATATCTATTCTAAGTCCAGCCATTCACAGTAAATGAGAGGTGCTACACAGTACACATTTGTTCGGTTAGACGGCAGTATTTGTTGAATGACAATGGCGACCTGAAATTATTACTACACTAAGACCCTGGTCTACTTGAGAGGGAGTCGCTGCTACAAGCTTTCTGGCAGTATTTAGTTAACTATATAAATTAGGTTTACTAACATAGTTGTCAGGACGATAATGTCATTCTCCTGCCCTTGTCACAATTTATTTCGGGTCGGTGCAACACGTTTTCTTCATCCATTGCTCTATTTCTCTTCATCTCAGAAGTCACTGCTTTCTAGCCATATCATCCTTCACACCGTCCATTCATGGCTTTTGGGTTTTCCTCCACCCAAAAGTCTCTGTTACATGTTAAATTACTCCGTTCTACTGCTGAATCATGTTTGGGTCAACTCACTATAAGTTAGACCTGTCGGCTTTTCCTTTTTCTTTTCATTAACATCCACAGCTCGGTTTTACCCTCTCTTTGTATGTGCCATCACCATGCTTATGTGCCTGTCTCGTCCATGTTTTACCAGCGATAGCAACAATATCGTTTCCCGATCACATAGATACTCGTAAATTGCATTCTGCTGTGCCGTGCTCGTATCATACCAAACTGAACATGTGTAAAGCCCCTCTTACTGCCAACAAATATCTTAGCCTAATTTTCATTTATCTTTGGACATTCACCATTTTATTGCACTCTTAAACCAATTTGTTATACGGAACTCTAAATTTGTAGCTACCAATGTAAAATATGCATCCAAATTACCTACATTTAGAGAATTGAGATAAGAAGATACTCCAAAAAATTATACTTTCTAATGATTGTATTTACGGAAGCAGAACTTTCTACTCAAGAACAATAAAAGTTAATTATATGTATCGGAAAATTTTCCGTTGTTGGTCTAATTTGGTAATGGGATTATCGTGTTAAGTGATTGTTTTCGGAGAATACTAAAAATACATTTTTTATTTTAATCTATCATCAAGGTTTTTTGAAGTTGATTGATAAGTTGACGTTTGTGTTTTATATTACCTGTGGAGGCTTTTAAAAGTCAGTCGAGAGAAATTGGTCCTGTAAACTTTTGTGTCTATTTTGGCATTTTCAGCGCTATTGTTCACAGGGCCACTCTAGTTGATTATTCGAAAATAAACTCGGATAATTATGTTCCTTTTACTTCGCATTCTTCTTCTTGTGCAACATTCAATCAGACTTGATAACACAACACCACGTCTGTTCCCCCGAAGGGTTGGCTGTAGGTTGTTCGAAAGAGACACCGCGTCCTCGACACAAAGGGCTAAGAAGGAACATGGGTGGTTTTTAGTCGGTAAAAGTCTGACACTCCCTACCGCTCTGCCCAGTGCGGGAGGAGTCATTTGAAGATTTCCCAAGCTCCAAAAAAAAAAAGTGTACGACTATAGTACCTATACACTACGTACAACTTTACAAAAAAAGTATAGACCAAAAAGCGAAAAATAAAAAGTGGTCCTCAAGAAACAAAGCTTTAACTACCCGAAAACTTGGAGCTTTCTGTATTAAACTTTTGTCCAAATAAATAGACAGACTTGAATGAAAAACTTTTCACTTGTTCAAGAAGGGTCAGATAAAGTTATCACTCATGCGTTTGAAAAGTTTAGAATTATGTGAAAGTCTTGAGACCAATTTCATCTACAAATAAATGCAATTGGAGTGTCGGTAATTCAAAATAACATAATTATTATTATTGAATGCATGTGAAACTGTATAGGTAAGATTGTTTGAATCGGGTAAGCACCGAAACAGCTGGACCGATTTTGATGGGACTTTTATTGGCAGAGCCACGTATGGCTTAATTTACTTAATTTTAGAAAAGGATAAGGGTTCCGTGTAAAAAAATTGAGAGCCTTGAAATTGTTAATAATCAAGTTTTTAAGCTGAGATTTTGACTAGACTATTACGCTGTCGACCAGACTACAAAATTGTCTTTTTTTTCTACAAAGTTACTTTCACATTTACAACTTCATTATGAAGTGGGTACTTGACAAAAAAAACGAATTAATCCGTCAAATAGATTTCTAAAAATATTGGACACATATATTTTCTTTTTTCACGTAAAAAAAAAACCAAGACGATACAGTGCTTCGAAAACTCGTGTGACGTCACATTTCCGTATATTTTTAACCAGAAAGGGACGTCACAAGCCCCCACTCGTGATCTTTGACACGTTTTATTTGCGTCAATGTTTATTAATTTTATAAAACAAAAAACATTTATCCAATATCTTTCGATAATCTAAGAGACGGAGCAAACAGAACCATAATTATATTTTTTAGTCAGGAAACATTACTTTTCTGTACGCAAGAAAACCCCACAGAAATGGAAAATTAGTTAACAAAGTACACTAATCCAAATGAAATTGTTCGAAGGAACAAAAGGTTATTTAAATATTGAAAGTGATATTCATTGGCGATGAAACTAATTTCACAAAAACTTTTAACGCTCGCAATTACAAGTTAAATGTTAAATGTTAACAAGTATGGCGAGCTTCAAATAACATTTCAGAATCATATTTAAATATTATTGCTGTTTTAATTGAAGGGTTAGGTTTAATTGAAGTTGAGAATGTTTCTAGTAATTGATACTTTATAGGAGCTGTGTGTAATGAGTGATTTCGAGCGAAAATTCCTAGTGTCCACCTCCGGTTTGTCCACTAGTGGACAGTGAAACAATGTAACAAAAAACATTCCCAGTGTCCACCAACACACTGAAACAACGATTTAGAGCGGATGGCAATGTTTTTGTCCTTGACTACATCTCTAACTTAACTTTACATTTTGTGTCTGCTGTAGTGATCGCAACGGCTTCGACTCCCAAGTTGGGTAAAATGGTTGAAAAGATTTATAATTTCTTTCTTCGCAATACAACACAGTCGGTAACTTCTACGATAGGTGGACTTATAAATAAACAAAAGTATGCCTCAGTAGACGTCAAAATTTTTTTAAATAACAGCCTGTCATTGTGCTAGACTTCCAATTTATCAGAAAACAATACTATGTTGAAGAAAATACAAAAAAAACGGCAAACAAGACCTTTGTTAAAATAATAACATCATACTGACAACGAATAAATAATCAAAGATTTAAACGTAAGATGTGCTCTAAGCATACTTAGGTCGCAGACAACGTTAAATACGATACAATTTTCAGAAATAAATATGTTGATATTTATAATTAGTGAGAGTAGATTTTCTGAAATGTAGCCATTCTTTGTTGCGTTTGTGTGAATCTAACGACTCAAATCATACACAACAAACCTACAGTTTTTTTCATCCAAATATTACTTTATGCCCAAGTTTTCACATAATAGAACCTTTTTTTACAAGACCCCTTAAGTCCATCAACCAGAAAGTGAGTGAAGCTTATTCTGAATACCTTTTGTTTGTCGAATAAAATAGGACCTTTACTTCTGAAGTAATTCCACATACTAATTATTTAAAATGCTTCTGAGGTATGGTAACTGCATGTCAGGGGTATGTGCTCGGGAGGCGCTTCGGGCGTCGGGGGCCACGTAATGGCTTCCGGCCACCTTAGACGCGGGCCTGTGGACGGTGAGTGACGGGCTAGCTCGCCGTCCGTCCGTCGTATGACGACGCCGACGCCCATCGGGGCTGCGGGTTGTTCGCAAGAGATACCGCGGCCTCGACATAAAGGGCTAAGAAGGAACATGGGTGGTTTCTAGTAGTAGGTACATGAAGCCTCTTTTTGGGCTTCGCCGCAGTTCGGTAAAAAGGTGCTACTACTAGCATTAATATCCAAAATACATAAATAGTATGAATATACTCCAAATACTTTTAATGATCACCATTCAACACCATACCAAACTTGGTAGACAGATGTCTAATTCATTATGGAGATCATCTGTCTGGAAACAGCTTGCGCGAATAGCAGCTGCTCCAATTGCGTATTTTATTGTTACTTTTATGTATATTATATTTATGCGATTAAAGTCTACTTTGTACTTAGATAGTTTTGTTCCTATACAACCGTCTACAGATAGTTTTAAATATCTGGAGGGCCTAAATCTATATGGATGTTTGTCACGCCAGAACAGCAGAACGGATCTGGATGTGGCATAGAGGTAGAATAAATGTAGTGTGGTATAGCACATCGGCTACTTTTGTATCACACTTACTGCGGTACTAAGAGATATTTAATGATTACTTAAGCTGTCACTTAGTAAAGATTTGATATACTTTTGTATGACAAAACTGTCAAAACCTTTACTAAGTGATGGCCTAAGTAATCATTTAAGCTCTCTGAGTGCGGCAGTTACACGTGTATAATATTATAACTAGATATAGAATGGCACTTTGCTTAAACAGTCCTGTTTTTCTTCTTTATCTCAAATCGATGATTCATATTTTGTCCAACAAGTCCTTATTAACCTAGACAGCTCTGTCGTTTGCTAAGTTCTGTTGAATCGATCACTTACCAAGAACTCAAAGCTGTTTCAAAGCGAAGATTTATATGGAAAACAGAATCGTTACCACAAAACCGTTGAACACGTTGTTCTAAATTAGAATTCCGCGGGACGAACACCCAACAATAACCTTTTCAAGTCTTCGCCAACTTCGATAACACCATTATCGAGAAACCACCTTAGCTTTAATTAATATATTACCTTTAATTAATATACGCTTGAATTTTGTATTATAATGGAAATAAATTGTTTTCTATTAGTTTGACGAGTTCCTGCAAAACTTTGTACTGGATCCTCAAAGTTTGGAGTAACTTGGGAACCATAATAAGTCTTCTGTAAGTTTATGGAGATGAGTTAGTGTGCTATTAAGATGATGTTTGCAATTCCTTAATGCACCGCAGATGCTTGTTTTTATTGTTTTATGTTTCAAGTTTTCAGGTTTGTTAAGTGCGTGTCATAATAATATACACTACCCTTACCGAATCAAATAAACATACTAGTATTATAAATGGGAGAGTTACTCTGTTTGATGCCTTTTCACGTATCGGCAAAACGGATTTACGAATACAAAGAATGACTACTTTTTACCGTGGTACTCTGTTCCTGCTGAAATATTTTCCAACAAAGCCGCTTGCCGAAGCTGGTTCATAAAAATAAACCATTTTAAACGCCATCTCATAAAAAATCTTTACATTTGTTACAGATTAACAGTGCCAGGCCAAACAGTGATACAGTTACCAAGCGACAAAGAAGATGAAGAGGAAACAGGGACACGTTTCCGACGCACAGGCTCCGAGAGACTCCGCGACGGTGCCAAAGCCCTGCTCCGAAGAGTCGAATCCCTCAAAACAAGAAGAAGAAAACGGCAAAACCGTACAGAAGTCATCGTATCCTCCCCCCATTTCCTAGACGTCAGTCAACAGGACAAGTACGCTGACCTAAGTTTCATTGACATGACTCCGACTTCTCCAACAGCATTTCCTTTCCCCGATTTCCATAATTCTCCCTTACATGCTCCTGCAATTAGAACACAGCCACCTTCACCCATGACTGCCATGCCACCATCTCCTATAGCTCCTTTAGAACAATCCTTTGTCCTAAATGCTCCGTTTGGAGATGACTCAAGTTATGCTTCGGATGGAAGCATGAGTTCCACTAATAAGAGTACGAAGTCCAAATTAGGCAGAGCCAAGAGGATCTTCCATAGAGGGATCAAAAATGAAGATTCGAGTGCTCTTAGTGATTCAGAGTGCCAGCCTGCTAGTTGGCGACATAATTATTACAAGGAGCATAATACTCATCAAAATGCTGAGGTAAGTTGCAATATTTTTATGAAAGCCATTAAACCGCACTTTTTAAAGGAACTATGCCAAATTACCAACGCTATTCTTGGTCTTAGTTTCAAACTAATAAACCTATTAATATAAAACTATATGTTAGAATTTTCTGAGCTTTTGATATTACTACTCTCGTTTGCAGAAATTACGAAATTCCACTGCACAAACTAGGATCTTTTATTTTATAATTTCAAACCTTATTAAAATTTAAACGACTTACTGAGTATATATTTAAAAAGCTTCCAGGCTGAGTTATCCAGGCTGTACGTTGTCTATCAGTGGAATTAAGAGCTTTATTATGGTTAAGATCATCACCATTCAAAACATATCATGTTAGCTAATCTACAAACAAATTACGTACTAAATTGTTGCCTGTTTATTCGGCAATTACAAGGCTTCCCTTATAAGTAACGTTCTCTATTTCTCCAAGAAAACTTGTAGTACTTCCTAACCACCGCGAATAGTTTACGGAAACTCGCCGAAGCTTCAACTATTACACAAGTTTATCTCATTTCGTCCGATATAATCTTAACTACCTTCTCTACAAGACCACTTTATCACATATCTGTCATAAGGAACTTTGCGTTATCATGTTCCAAGATAATTATTTCTTCTTTATTCGTTTTCTTGATCCTTTTGCGTGAAGGACCTATGTTTTTTCATTTAGAACTATATTTTGTTCATATATAAACTCATAGCGTTTTCCCAGGAGGCAGCATCACAGAACGCCACCTGCAACGATCCTTACATAAAAGGAGTATGTCTATGCTTTCCTCATCTACATGTTGTGCCTAATTTAGTTTTTTGCGTTTCATAGATCAAATTTATAAAATTCTTCACTGTTGTATAAGATTGTAAAGTAACATCTATGTTTGGATATCTTATAGCAGTGGTACGCTCGTAACATTTGCTAAGTTATTTTGCAAAGGCGTTCAATCCAAAATCGAGATGCACTCACACTGTAGTTGCTTTTTGTTGTCAATTTGCAACATGATTACTTCTAAAACTATTACGTCTTGCACCTTGAGAATTTTTGCCAAAACTGCTTTAATCAGATTACTGACTTCATCAATATTATTACCAGGTCCGTATTGAGCCCCCATCACCAGTAGAGCTGAAGCCAGACCCTGAGGTGCTCCGAGAGGTTCAGAAGTCACCAGGCCACACTCATCACCGACGGCAGGCTATCAGGACCAGCTCGCTCAATTTAGGGAATGATGGGAAGAAGTAAGTACCCACCATCTTCTCTTATATAAAATAAACCACACAGTATTTCTTGGTTTAGTATTTTTTTCTAAGAATCCTTAAAGGATGTCACAACAAAACTAGCTCAAGTACGCATGTAACTCAAAATATCTTTTAGAAATGCTCAACAATTTCGTCGTTAGATCTTACTAGAACTTTTCCCTTGAGAATTAATATTTGTTATATAAAATATTACGACCGAGGATAACCTTTCTAGGAAAATCTAATAAAGAGCTTTATAGCTCTAAGATTATGATATATTAATCCTGTCTACTATGTAAATATGATTGCTCAAAATTATATTTGATTTATTTGGCCTGGAGAGGCTAGAGCCTTTCTACAGTGTTGTAATGAAAGCCATTAGAAATTAGTGAATTTGAAAATGGCACCCGTGACTAAAAAGTGCGTGGAAATCAGTAATCATAGGCATGTGGTACAATGAGAAAAACGTCATGAACATTTTGAGTATAAACTTTAACTATAATGACCACTAATCTGGAAGACGGAAGAAAATAAATCCTGTGCCGACGCCAAATAAACAGAAACAAAGGCAAGAGAATAAAATGATGATGGTAGTTATAATTGACGTTTAGACAGAAAATAATTAGGCACAGTGATATGTAGACATCATAAAAACTGCCATTCAACCCAAAGACCTGACTAACCTGGGTCTACGTATAATATCTTTAAGACACACAAGGCTCTTCATCATACATTATTCGAACTTTCTTTGAACCTTAGTTTGAATAGGACGCTTGCAAAACAAAGGATAATGTATCTTGCCTGAGTCCTATACAAACAGCTGTTCAATAAATCAAAGGCTTCCATCATATTGAAGTGAAGCGTTAGGAATACTTCGCATATAAACTTGAACATTTTAGGTAGGAATATAAACAAAAACAGCGAGTCTGAAATTACCGACTAAAGAGACTTTCATAACTTCTACGACCACAGCATAACTATCTGGAATCTAACACCATCTACCTAAGCGAAGCGAAAGACTAAATTATTACCATGGAATAGGCCAGACTCTGCAAGGAAGTTCTTGGAACACCAAGATCCGTTGTGGATATCCTGAGAAGTCTGGGAGGATTAATCTGATTTTGGAGGGAGGTGGGCTGGTTGGAATAACGGCCGCCAAGACTATGGCACGAACAATGGTTCACTTTATGGACTAAGCTCGAAAACCCAATCCCTATTATAGAATATAAGCTAGACTAGCAAAGTTGAGAAAAAAGAGTGAATGCTAAGATGTCGACAGGAGTGATCGGAGAGAATCCAGCCCCTTATAAGGGATCCGAACAGTTAGATGAAGAAGAGCGAAGATCAAACCTCATAATGACTCTCATAGGTATAATAGTGACACAGAGAGAGAAATGTTCTTGCTTTTACAAAGATCTGAACGAAATGCTCATCATAGATATCAAAAATACAAATGAACAAAAACCAAAAGTAAGCCCAGACACGACTATCGCCGCCATATTTGAAAGCGACATTACCGCGTCAAGACTAATTACTCAAACTGGTAGCCATTAGTTTAAAATGAGTGTCACAGTAATGGACAATGGTAAAACAAGTGATTGGCATACTAATGATAGCGTTAGCAATGCAGTATTCGCTGTGAGAATAGTGAAGTTTTGTGGAAAAGACGTTTTGTGAAAGTGCTGTGTGATCTGGATGTAAGGACCAGATTTAATTTAGTTGAGGGCCTGTTGGTCCTTCTGGTGATCATTGATGAAGAAGGACAAAGTGAAGTAATGTTATGGAAGTGTCATTAGCTGGGTCAATGCTGCTGTCACGTCATCAATGTTACATTGTTGGTGGTATGGTATTGGCACGTGATTATATCATTTTGTTTCGTGTTGTGATTTGATCTTTATCATTTTGAAATATTTTTTGTAGCTTTTGAAACTATTTAGTAGTAGAAAATACTTTGTGGTCGTCTTAATTGAAAATAACTATTATATATTTTAGTCCGTAATTACTGGGTTGTGGAGGTCAGATAGGTAGTCACTCCTTTTAAAATACTGGTCTATAGCTAGTTAGAAAAAGGCTTGGGCAGATGTGGATGATGATTTGACGAGTCACGTGCCTTTATTTAAAATACATGTCGAGTCTGCACCTGCACGCTGTTGACCACTGCGAAAACTAAAAGTACTTTTACCATCTCCAGGTTTCGCGACCGAAGTCTCAAGAGGGATAAATCGGCATCCAGAAGTTCTGAGCTGGACAGCAGTCCCAACTCGGCCGGGTCCAGGTCTCATGATGGAGACCAGGATGATGACGATGATAGTCTCGACATGAAGAGTAAGAAGTAAGTGACGTAAACTGTGATGTTCTGTTAATGTTATTGATTGGTGAAAGTGTAGATGTCGATAAAGCATCGAGAAAATCTACGTTTTAGAAATTATATTATTATTACAATTTAGATAATTATGGAAAAGAAGATGTTTTGCACGCCTCTTGGCATAACATAGCGACATCATTAAAATAAGAACAAATAAAATTGACTTTGACATTTGTTTCTTTAATGTTATCGGCAACCATCATCGATTGGTCTGCACAATATTTAGTTTCGGTAGGATAATTAAGTAATCTGTCCTGAACAGTCTGCAAACATTTTGCTTATCCTTGAAACTGACTGTGTTCAGGACATGCTCTAATCAACTCTATATGTTTGAGTATTAAGGTCTAATTTATGATGTTCTAACTTTCAGGAACAACATACAGCGATGGTACTCGTTTAGGACGAACGCGCTAAACGGCGGACCGAAGGCCAATAACACTTTGACGCCGACCCCGAACCAGAAGGACCCGGAATCGTACCGTAAGTTACAAACTGTTTAGTCTTCTTCAGAAAAAATATTAAAATGACTTTACTATTGACTTGAATTACACCGCTAATTACGAACTATCGACTACGACTGTGGTTTCCGAGGAATGCGAAAACTCGATATGTTATAGCTATTCCCCCATCTACAGACGGACCTTGAGCAAGCGTGGTTAAACCTTGAAGATCGACTTGTACAGCTGTTATTTTTTAGTCACAAGCTCCTCTGAAAATACTCTTAAAAACTTTTAAAACACGAATTGCAAATAGTCAACTCTCAGGACACAAATTCTGCATACAAAACTTCTTTTTTTTTCCAGTATCCCGGCCAATGTCATCGCTCTCTTGTGGCCAGCTCCACATCTTGAGGAAGTTAGCGTTACTTCGGTTGACAGCATGCATGGAACGGTACTGTCCGTCGCACAAATCTGGATGGAACTGGGAACTGCCTAAGCTGATTAGGAAGATCAAGACTCCTGATTATAAAGGTGAGTTTCTCAGTAGCTGTAAAGAAGGTTGTGAATCTTTTACGTTTTTGGGTAATCGAATTTGAATTTCTTTCGACAACTCTCGTTAGCCAGCAGCACCGTAGAACAGTTAGTCTATCGATATACGTACGTAAAGTCGACAACAACACATCATCATCTGCCTAGCCTTTTCCCAACTATCTTGGGGTTGCGTTCTAGTCTAATCGGATTCATCTGAATACCAGCATATTACATGGAGCGCCTGCCTGAATGGTTGACAGATTTTCAGGCCACTGACCACTTGTAATGACTGCCAAAGATATTCACGGCCAACGATGGTCACCCATCTATAGACCAAGCTAGGCAAGCACAGCTTAACCTAAAGCTCGACCCGAACGGATGTTATTAAGTCACGAACTCGCCAAATCATAATTCTAGTTAATCATTTTCTTTTACAATAAAGTTAACGCAAAAAGCTGACACAAATCGCCAATACAACGCAATTTTCTTACGAGGAAAAAGGGTTTTGCTATCAAAAGTTATTGGAAGCCAAATAAAACCAATATGTTACACTTTGACATTTAAAACTCCTTAATCATGAAAGCCGTTATTATCCTTACTCAAAGCCAAAATATACATTCTGAATTTCTTTTTCAAGTTCCACTCGAAGTTCGACTCTAATCGGACTGTGGAAAGGTTTATTTTCATCTGACTATTTGCATTAAGCCGATGGCCATCACATAATATAGAAATATATCGCTTTGGTAACATTTATATTAGGTTTATTCATCCCATGAATGTTAACAATTCAGGTTTCCCCTTTTAATGTAAAATGTTTTGGGGAAAATGGGGAATGTTGGATGAAATGTACTGATCTCTTCCTATTGATATAAAAGTCAATTATATTAAGTGGTACTTTGGAAAATATACTGTTAGGGACTTGCTTTCATAATAGTTTATATAACTTTTAAGTTAGGTCATGTAAAAAAAGTTTGGGTCAAATTGATGACCACAATGAGATGAGAAATAAAACGTTTGAAACATCTCATAGTAGATAAATCTCGTGGATAAGAGGATTTTACTGGCGAACATCATCATCTGCCTAGCCTTTTCCCAACTATGTTGGGGTCGGCTTCCAGTCTAACCGGATGCAGCTGAATACCAGTATTTTACATGGAGCGACTGCCTATCTGACCTCCACAACCCAGTTAATCTAGGTAATGCGATACTCTTTGGTAAGACTGGATGTCAGAATTTCAGGTCACTGACTACCTGTAACGACTGCCAAAGATCTATATATGGCAGCCGGGAACAACAGCTTAACGTGCTTTCCGAGGCACGGAGGAAACTCGGTATGTCGGGCGGTTACCCATCCACAGACCGACCTAGGCAAGCACATCTTTACCTAAAGATCGACCCGGGTGGCAGTTCTTATTAAGTTCTAATTGGTGGAAAATGGGTATGAGACAGAAATAAATTATCCAAATGCTTATGTCAATCCCGTTCAAAAAACTAAAAGCTTTGAAACCGATTACGGTTTGTCTCAGTCCTTTGAATACCACCTTTACGATAAACGTTCAATCATGCCCAGTTTTACCCCCAACAGTCGATAATCATCGATGTTTATGTGGATCGACACTCTTCATCATTACCTATGAAGCGCTGGTTCTATCGTATTTGTAATTATATTAGCTCAAAACTTCGACACTTTCACAGGTCAACACTAAAAATCTATATTACAATTTCTAATTTCCTATTCCAGATAAAACCGTGTTCGGTGTACCTCTAACGGTGTCGTTGCAAAGGACAGGACATGCGCTACCAAAGCCGATACAGTGTGCGCTGAACTGGCTCAAAAACAACGCTTTGGATCAAGTGAGTTGCCGTCATTCCTTTGTTCCTGACTTTTATTTTCTAGTAGGTATCTAAGCTCAAAGTGTTAGGTACTGAGATAACCATTAGCTATGTCCAATCGTCACTCCGTCCGTGGGCCTACTGTGCCAGTTAGGTCATTGTGAATAAATAAGGCGATATAATTATTAGCGGTTAACTACAACTACAGTACGTTCACAAGTTATTATGCCTTGTTTTTCTTCGACATCCAAAAGTGTCTGTTGTGGTAATTGAAAGAAATGCTTTGAATTTGACGTTCTCAAACAGCTTTTTTTCGTTTGCATCTTGCCATAATCATAATGATTGTGGCAAGAAAAACGTTTATTGACTGCCTTTGACAATCATGATATTATACTAAGATAAGTATGAAAACCTGCATAATAGACCTATTAACCCTTATAAACTTCTAGCACCGGAATCAATTTAGTTTTAAACGTTACGTTCTTAGTTTTTCTTATGTTCCCGAAATCTCTTAAGGCTTGTATTCACGCCAATGACCTTGTGCATACAAACTACCTCTCTCGGTCGTAGATACGGACTCTAAACGGACGCGTTTTTCATTTATTATAATTAAAATAATACATGTTTTTAAAAAGTAACAAAACCAAATTATTTTCCTTTGTATTTCAAAGCAGTAGATATTTTTTTATATTATTTTGTTAAAAAATGAAGGAGTAAAATGGTTCCATTCAACGATTTGGAGGTGATTTTGTGGATTTTTTTTCTTATTATACCGATACAAAAATTGTGGCTAAACCAAATTACGTGTCATATCATGTAGATTACTAAAAAAATTCTCAGATATAATTTCTCTGTAAGTGCCGGTGAAAAACCGCTTCATCTGCACGCTGTTTTTAAGCTTTTTCGAGAGAGGACCCTTAATGACTTTTATCTAATCATAATTTATCTACTAGATATCTAAACAACATGTTTTTCTGATCAAACCAACTTTCCTTACCATGACAGATGGGCATCTTCCGAAAAGCCGGCGTCAAATCTCGGATAGCGAAACTCCGGACAACAGTCGAAGCTGCAGGGGCTTCCAACGCCAGCTTCGCCATAGAGAACATTAACACAATAGAACCGAACCAGTCCAGCCTGAACTTTGACGGAGCTCAGGCCCATGATGTGGCTGACATGGTGAAGCAGTACTTCAGGGAGTTGCCTGATGCGTTGCTCACGAATAAGCTGAGTGAGACGTTTATTGCGATCTTTCAACGTAAGTTTTTGGCTTGTTATTTTTGTCGTATTTGGATATTTTATTTATTTATTTAATGCACAATGTTCACATCATGGTTACACGCTAGGCTTAAAACTAGTGAGTACATGACCCTGTTAGGGCGCAGCAAGATAACTTAAAACTAACAATATTGTAGTATAAATATTAGATAACGTAAATTAGGGAACTTTCAAAATTATTTAATTAAAATATTATATTAATCTAGCTTTATTCCCTAAGTTCGTCGCCGTCTAAAGCCGAAGATCTTTTGCATAGCAGCGTGTCTAAATGTGGTAACGTATTTAGTTTCGAACATGTAACGCCTCGTGATGTGGTTAACGTTTTTAATTCACTTAAGTCTAAAAACACAGGTGATTTTTGGGGCATTTCTATTAAACTATTAAGTAACATGATCGACATTGTAGCCCCCTGTCTTGCTGTTACTTTCAATAAATGCGTCGATTTGGGGACTTTCCCTGATCTTATGAAGAGCAGTAAAGTCATCCCTCTATTTAAATCTGGCTGTAAAAATGATATTGGCAATTTTAGACCAATTTCTATTTTACCTGCATTTAGCAAAAATTTTTGAAAAATTAATTCTCAAACAGTTGTTAGTACATTTTAATTTAAATAATCTCCTTCATAATGATCAATATGGCTTTACAAAGGGTCGTTCGACTACGGATGCAGGTCTTGCTTTGCTAAAACACATATTTAACGCATGGGAGAACGCGCAAAATGCAATCGGTGTTTTCTGCGATCTCTCTAAAGCTTTTGATTGCGTACATCACGACACGCTTTTACGGAAACTGCGTCATTACGGTGTTCAAAACGAGGCCCTAAATGTGATAGATTCGTATTTACAAAATAGATTCCAATGTGTAGACGTAAATGGCGCGAAATCTTCCAGACTACCGGTTCGGCTTGGTGTACCTCAAGGTTCAATACTGGGTCCATTTTTATTCTTGGTTTATATTAATGATCTACCATATTATTTAAAAGGTTTTTGTGACGTTGTACTATTTGCAGATGATACTTCTCTTATCTTTAAAGTAGATAGGAATAGACACAACTTTGACGACGTAAATAGCACGCTATCAATGGTCACGGATTGGTTCACAACAAACAACCTTGTTCTTAATGCCAAGAAAACTAAAATAATTAAGTTCGCTTTACCCAATGTTAGAAATCTAGGTCCCAATATTATCCTCGCCAATCAAGAGCTGGAAACTGCCGACTCTGCTGTATTTCTGGGCATAACAGTAGATTCAAAATTACAATGGGGCTTACATATATCAAGCCTAGCGGGAAGGCTAAGTTCGGCCGCATACGCCGTCAGAAAAGTAAGACAATTCACTGACGTTGATACAGCACGGTTAGTCTACTTTAGTTATTTTCACAGCGTTATGTCCTACGGTATTCTGCTGTGGGGCAAAGCTGCTGATATTCAAAATATATTTGTTCTGCAGAAGCGAGCCGTTCGTGCAATTTATCAGCTGGGTGCCCGAGTTTCTCTTAGAGATATTTTTAAGGAGATTGGTATTCTCACGGTTGCTTCTCAGTTCATCTTTGCCAACATTTTATATATTAGACAAAATATTCACCTGTACACTAAAAACAGTGATATTCACAACTTTAACACCAGAAATAAGCATAAACTACGCGCTCCTTTTCACCGGCTTCACAAAGTTCATAATTCATTCGTAGGGCTCGGTATAACATTTTATAACAAACTGCCATCTTCTTTTTTAGACTTGCCATTTAATGCATTTAAAGCCAAAGTGAAATCTAATCTTTGTTCAAAAGCTTACTATTCCATTAACGACTACTTAAATGATAAGAATAGCTGGTCGTTGAGTTGAACACAAGACAATGTTTGTAATTTATGTTCTTTCTCCAAAATTAGTTTACTGATATAATATGTTATGTCTTTTTTATGTTTTATTATTATATACCTTTTATTATTGATTGTAGTCAATCGTAATATTAACTTACACATAGTATTGTATCGAGTCTGGTTCTTCTAACCAAACAGACAGATGTGTTGCTGGAGAGTTTGTTCCGCCACTTCTTCTTTCCAGCAAAAACACTAGGAAGTGTCGAAGGGTGGGCGTTTTGGGGGACTGTCACTTGTAAATAAGTAAAGTAAAGTAAATTTTGACGTTCGAAAAGTGCTGATTATCAGCCTAGTTTGAATAAATGAGTTTTGATTTTGATTTTATACAAAAAAAACAATATAGGAATATTTAGTAAAATTTAACATACATTATTTAATTTAACATATATTTCATACGCTCTATTTTAACATTTTATCTTCCAGAAATTCTTTACGTTACTTACAGATAACCTACCATTAGAATTTCGCGTCGATTAGCCTTTCCATCTCAAGCCAAGTCATGCAATAAAAGTTAGCTAGTAGTGGTAGTTAGGTTACCTAGTTTCGGTTCAAATCCTTGAACTTAAAGCTCTTTCTGACTGATTCAAGCCGCAGAATTGACATAAGTATGACCTGTCCCTAAATTATTTGTATCCTTTTTTTTTTGACTGGTGGAAAATGTGCGCTCTTAGGCAGAGCGGAAGGAAGTTTCAGACTTCTACTGACTAAAAACCACCCATGTTCCTTCTTAGCCCTTGCACCGAGGCCGCGGTATCTCTTTCGAACAACCAGCAGCCACGACGGGAAATTATTTGTATCCTTAGATTCATATTGTTTTTAAATTATTTTCGCAATTGATCTTTTAGCCAATACTGTAACAACTTTTTTTGTATTTGCAGATGTTCCTGAACCGTTAAGGCCTGATGCCGTGCAGTGTGCGTTATTGTTGTTACCAGAAGAACATTTAGAAGCGTTACATTCTCTACTCATTTTCTTAGCAGATGTAAGTATATCGTCATCTTCTTGTCCAATGGTGTATTGTCATTAATACCCTGGATTACCTGGCTATCGTCCACTCTTCTTTAGCGAATACTAGCCAAAGCAACACTGGGTATGTGAGCTCAATATCTTTACATACCTTTTCTTTCTTTTTTCTTTTTCTTTTTTTGAAAAAACTTTGCCCCACACTAGGAATTTCTCCTGTATCGTGGCGTTCACAAACATATAAAGTCACATACAGAAATACCCAGACCCGAAACAACTATCTGCAGGCCATACAAATATTTGTTCCGTGCGGGGATCGAACCCACGACACGCGGCGCAGCAGTCCAATCGCTTAGCCACTGCGCCAACCATGCCGTCATACCTAACTCTTATGTCTTTATTTCGTTGAATATTCTCATCGTACTATAATTTGCGACAGGCTGCCGTTCTTTATGGCGTTCTATGGGGCATGCCTTTGTCCAGCAGTGGACGTCTTATGGCTGATGATGATGATGAAGCTATAATTTTGGTAATTGTAAAACGTACTTTTATCTTGCAGGTGGCAGAACTTTCGGATGTGAACCAGATGACGGCCTCAAACCTGGCAGTCTGCTTAGCCCCTACGTTGCTGAGACTACATCACGCACCACCAACAACTGGTAGCACAAAAGAAGGAAATTCTAACAGGTAAAAAAAGAAAGAAAGAAAATTATTTTAACATGTCCTGCAAGTAAATAAAAAAATGTGCTGTACTACGTTCAGCAATAATTATCTACCAGACAACAACTGCCAGAATAGTATCCAAAACATTTTGCAATCAATTCCCATAGATCAGAGTTAAAAAACATAATCTATTATATCCAAACTAAAATTATTATACACTTCTTGTATTTTGAGGTGAATCGTATTATAATAATAATGATAATCATAATCCACAAAAACTCGTCGCACAATTAACAAGCCATGCAGTACACTTCAGTACTGTACCAATTTGCAGTAGACCAATTTTCTCTACGCACCCATTCTAACTCTGACCTTTCCATTCTCAGAATGGTGATAGAGAGCGTGGCAGACCAGCGCCAGATCAGCGAGAGTCGCGCCGCACACGCGTGTCTGTTGCTGCTCATACAACAACACCAGCTGCTGTTCCTGGCGCCCGCTGACATGCTGGCCAGGTGCAAGTTTAACTACTTCGAGGAGAGTGTGCCGGTAAGTCTATGTTACTCGGTCGTGCTGTAACTTGTACCCCTTATGACTTCATCAGTACGTAAAATACGCAAACAGACGCAGAGTTGCGGACGTTCGCCCATTATATAATACATGCAATACTGCAACAATGAGCGGAGTTTACGTTCTAGCTGAATTTAGGACCAAATTACTTAAATTCGATTCCAACAAAGTGATTATAAAAATATCTGTATTATAATGTAGAAAGGCAAAAATTGTCAAGCGACATTGTTGGAGCGAGAGAATCCTGAGTGCACACAATGTTGCTTGGTAATTTTTGCCTTTCAAGCGTCGAAATGTTCTCGCCAATTTGGATTAAATAACAAATTAAACTACCTTAGATTAAAATAGTGCAATATGACCTAAACTCTAGCTCGGTTCAAAGCCGAACTTAATTAGTGATGCAGTTTTGAATCACACTCGACTGGTAAAACTGGAATATGACGCAAAAGAGCTAAAGAAACAGGTTTTTTTGTATAAGCTTTCTCCTTTTAAGGAAGTATCTCATAATGACTTCTATCAATTACTACGAATTATTACGTAGAACAGCATTATCCTGTTCTAAACGGAAATAACAAGGTAACCTATGACGACAGCACTAAAGTCATCAGGAAAATGATGACCTTAACCTTAAATGTCGGATGATGTGTTTATTATGACCAAGAGAAAGAGGGATAACCTTCTAAGTTATTTACCTTATTTACCAGGATAATCCAGTACAATTCCGAGTAGAAACGTCAAAGAAAGTCTTGGTCTCTGAGGTCACTGTTTTGACTAATTTAAGGAAAAACTACTTCGTCCTTAGCGTGGTGATGGCTTTTCACGAAATATTATTTGAGCCTAAATTAATACGTAGGCCCACGTTGTCCTGTTCTAAACGTAAATAACCTATGACAGCAAATTCATCAGGAAAATGATGACCGTAACCTTGCCTTAAACGTCAGATGAAGGGTTTTATTTACCTTGTTGGCCAGGATATATTCCAGATCAATTCCGAGTAGAAACGTCAGAGAAAGGCTTGGCTCTGAGGTCACTGTTTTGGCTAATTGAAGGCAATAATATCATTCAGAGTGAAAAATAAGATTCTAGGTACTATCATCGTTGAATTCATGATAGCGCGATAAAAAGTGTCCACTTTTGTTTTTTGTTTTGGGAATTTTGACCCTAACAATGTCGCGGTTGCCATGGAATGCCATATGCATGGTATGGGCCAGGTTACTCTTCATTCTCAGTATTAACACTTTTCGCGTGACATAAGCAAAGTACTTCCAACGATTTAAATCCTGCCATAAACTACTTTACCAATTGAAAAACTGGAATCTTACCCATTCTAAAATTCCAGGTTGCGTTAGAAGAGCTGGGTGCAGACTTCAACCAAGACTGGAAAGGTTTCCAGCAAGCCTGCATAAAAGCTTTACTGAAAGAAGCCAAAGAAAAGTAAGTTTTATTATCTTTACACATAGTTACCAATTTCCAAATCCTTGAAATTCTATTAGTAGACTCTGATATCATAATTCTCTTCAAAATCTTTGTATTTGAACTTGTCTCTCATAGAGTCTAACTTTTTTCATGCTTTTTTAGAGTCTGTGGCCGATCAGGAAAGAGGTGAGACATCGGTGTTAGAGCGTATATCCACCTTACCATCGACTTTTGAAAGCATCATTCTGTTCTTTACTGATACGTAATTGATTTGTGAATAGGATAAATATTCAGGCTAAAGATATTCCAGATATTTCTTGACAGTTGAACTATTATTTATTTATTTTACATAAACTTTCAGCTTACAGGTAGTCAGCAGTTATACGTAGAAGAAATGCAATTACAACTTTCTACTTATAATATTGTACAAAATGACAAAACGGTAAAAACTTAAACACAGTAGAATAACCAAAAATAAAATAAATTACACAACTAAGCTACACTTCAAAGAAAAAGTTACTTAAATGTTTTTTTTTATTTCTGGACTCAAAAAAAATAACAAAAAAAAAATTGCCAAACACAGAAATGCTCTTAAAAATATGAATTTTGGCTGTATTGGATACTTCCATTCAATACGTATAGCGTTAATACGTTAGTAGACATTTTTTCAATGCACGGCGCGTGTAAATCGGGTGTAATCGGTATCACAAAAGTGAAAAAATATACCTAACAATTTATACACGAGCCAAATCGAGTCACCTATGTTTTGCAAAGTGTGGGATCTCCCTTCAATTTATTAACAAACACTTGTCTTTTTCCTTTGTTGAGTTAGTTTTTTGAAATGTTTTTCACAATTAATAATCCGTAGGCACATTTGAATCACATAGAAGAATTGTTCATTGTTCTTGACCATAATACCTACGTCATGTCAGTGGGAAACTGTATTATTTCTGAAAGTGAATAATATTTATTAAACTTGGAACAAAATTGTCTCACTAGTTTTCCCTTTTCACTAAAACATGGATTTACCTACGTCGTCGTGGGAAGTGTAATTACAGAAAAAGTAGGAAATATCATTTTAATTAAATATTTCCTGTGTCGTCACAAATCTTACGTAGTTCTGTTTACTCGTCAAGGATGGTTTTTACCTTATAATTTATTACTAAGACAATTGGACAATTGGTGGTTTCTATCCACCTTTAAGAGGAAAAAGCGAAAATATTTGCATCTTATTTCAGCGGCCTAAATCAATTTTGTTCCATGTTTCGAAACCGGATTTTTTTAATTTTTGATAAACATCTAAAATCCTTAGGTAGGGAACTACTAGATTTTCTTTTGTTTTTTAAAAGTACTAAGTACACACGATGGCCAATCAAACTAGACAATCAGTATTAGCTGATCTCTCATTGTCCAGAAAGCTTGTACAAAACGAGATCAGATTATACTGGAAATATGGACTATTTTCATCTGATGTATCAAATTGCACATTTTCAGTAAAGAACAGATGTTTTAAAACCCAGTTTTTCATTTAAAACACTGAACACAATGTCACTGTCATCGTAGCCCTATCATGGCCACCTAGGTGTTTTTCGTAGTGTTTTCGTATTTTTTATTAAATCTAAATGTTGCTTGTTTAATTTCTATAGGTGGACTTGTTCTAGACAACGGTTTTTTTGGCTTTTCATTAAAATGACTAAAGATTGTTTTTTGGCATAGAAATTGCAGTCGACACGTGATGTATAAGACCATCATGATTAAAAAGTATTAGACTTTAAATTCGACTGATTTCTACTTACTAATTTCATGTTTTATAACATCAAAATCTGAAACATAAACAGGAATGGCGACATTTGAAGATTTTTCAGTCCATAACTGAACCTCAATAACTTACATTTTACTAATAAGAAACATATTTTTAGCGTTTTCTATTTTTAATGGATGATACGCATGTTCCAGTGTTTCATTAGAGATTCCGGGCTTTTTTACTCCTACATATATCGAGAATGGAATTTAACCCAGTCTCTGTGATTCCAGAACACGTGGCTGGATGTCAGTGTCAGGAGCAGCTCCTCACGTGGAACTGTGTTGCAAGAAGGTTGGTGATGGGCATCCGTTGAGGTTGTGGAGAGCTACTACTGATGTGGAGGCGCCGCCCCAGGAGGTTATGCAAAGGTATGCTATAGGTTTCCATTTGTTGGAACATTTTTCTCTAGGATTCCAGTTCAAAACTTATTCTGTAGTTCCAGTTTTTTGGGATTTCTGGAATTCAGTTCCGAACATTTTGTTCTAGAATTTCAGGTTAGAACATATTTCTCTAGAATTCCAGTTTGGAATATTTTTCTAGCAATGATATCTGGTCTTTAATTGTAAATGTAAACTTAATTTAACTTATTTACAGGATACTCCGAGAGCGGCATATATGGGATGACTCGTTGGTAAAATGGCGCGTTGCGGAGAAACTTGGCACAAATGCTGAGGTGTTCCAGTACGTCACAGCATCTAGCATCAATCTGCCGTCTAGAGATTATTGTGTTTTACGGTAAGTCCATTTTTTGTGAATCATGTGATTACTTCGGTAGGTATAAACTAGCATGGAGGGATACTATCGGCACATAGAGTCGAATTAAGTTTTTCTATCTAGCTTTACATTTTTTGGTGAGAGGAAGTCTTGGGTACCCTTGGTTTGGGGATAGCGGAGTGTTATGTCAGACGTCTTCCGACTAAAATCCTACTGTCCCTACTTCTATTAGTTGGAGGCTTACGAGAGAATTGTAGATTCGGGCGCATAGAATATAAGAACAATTGTAACGTATTTGTTCCTCTTGCAGGTCCTGGCAGCACGGAGGTGGTGGCGGTGGCTGGTGCGCTGTGGCGGAGACGTCTGTAGCTCACGGTGCGGCACCCGGCGCGCACGGCCCGGTGCCGCCCGCCGCTCCGGGCGCACTGCCGGGGGATGCACCGCTGGCAGCGCGGGGCGTCGTGCTTGCCTCGCGCTACCTCGCGCAGCCCGCTGGAAAGGGGCGCAGCAGACTCGTGCATTTGGCTAGAGTTGATACTATGTAAGTATTCTATAAACCCTGAAGTAATGTGAGAGAGGCATTTTATCAGAAAAACCATAAGTCTAAACAAATAGTTCCAACCTAGGAGTTCACTATTACTGCTAGTCCTCCATTTAAAATTCTGAAGAGTTGCATCCAATTAGGCTGGAAACTGACCCCAAAATAGTTGGAGCTAGGCATATGGACAACGAATAACATGATGACAATGAATAGGGAGTATGCTCTTGGATACTCCCACACACTACTGCCACAACACACTCTTGGATACTGCCACAACATATTTTCTAATGAGATTTATTTTCCAGGGGCCGAACTCCAGAATGGTACAACAAATGCTACGGACACATCTGCGCTCTATATCTTGCCAGAATCCGAGCTTCCTTCAAACACAACACGGATGGTCCCGAATCGAACGTATGATCCAAGCATTCCACTTAAGTTGGTACCATATTGGGACCGACTTAAGTTGACGTGACAGACGTCAGTGTAAATAGTTTTAGAATAAGTTGGAACTGGGGGCTCACCCCAACCCCGTAAGAAAGGGACGAAGCTACACGTACTGTATAGCACCATCTCTGTTCCACACTGAAGTAAAATTAAATAAATACTATTTTGACAAGTGGTGGGTACAGTCCCTGGAATTGTACAATGGAATAGATTGGCGTTTTTGCCAACATTGGGCTGGCGTATCAGATATTGCTAAATTCTCTGAAATGTTTTAGTAGGTAATTAAATGGGATATTAATATATGTTATGTAGATATTATATCAAGATTATTATAACAAGAGCAATAGATTATTGAATATATTTATTAGTGTCAGTAATGGAGATATCATGTCTGTGTAACAGATATTCAATGTTAGTAGGATCTACTGTTTGATTGGTTTCTAAATACAATAGTTATTGTTTCTTAAGAAAATAATGCTTTGTGTGTGGAATACTTAAATTGTTCAAATGTAATTGTTTGAAATCTATTCAAAAAGTTAGTAAACAATAAAATAAACGGAAATAAATAGTTTGCATAGTATCTCTATCAATTGTTTATAATAAGTATGTATTAATATTATGTGTACGTGAATATTTGACCAAAATTATAATACTGTAGGCAATAAAAAAATCTTCCGATATGGTCTTATAATTATGTAGAAACATTTTATGCAATATTTAAAATAATTTAAATTGAGAACTTTTGTTATGTAAATAATTGAACAGATTCATAATAATTTCAGAATAAAAATGTAGGCACTGCTTAATAAATTAATCCATATTAGGATTTTAAAATATTATTTACCTACCTCTATAAAACAAGTTATTCTAGACCCTTATCCCCAAGAGGGACCTACCAAAAAGCCTGATTTATTTGAAAAATTAGTTAGATATTGTTAATTACCTAATAGCTAGTTAGACCCCGTGGTGCATTGTAAATATAAGATAAAATTAAAATAAATTCATAAAACTCAACATTAAAATTGAATAATATAGTTATCAAGAAATCTCGTTGAATAATAATTGAATATAAAAATTATTCTGTTTACCATACCCTATGTAAAGTTATCGTTACATATCACTAGTCATATTATATAAATAAAAATAACAATCAAATATAAAAACACATTTTAACCGTACCTGTCCTGTGTTCAGGAACATAGTATTAAATTATATTTAGGTACACTAATTATTCATATAATTATAATATTCAATAAAGTAATATAAATAAAATATGTAATTTTTGAACGTTGAGATGTATCAAAATGAAATATAGTGAATGTTTTTTTGAATAATATTGTTGTATGTGTATTGTAAAAAGTCTGATTGTAAATAGTTGCAATGTTAGCTTTGATAGGAAATGACCATCACAATTTAAATGTACTTAGCATAATTATTGCTGTTTGAAGATGTGATTCATATAATGCAGAAATTATTCATCTAACTTTAGGAGTAAATTTTAGAGAATGTGTAAGACATTGTTGTTTCCGTAAGGTAAAATAGTTATGGGTAAGTTCCCAATATCTTCCTATATTTAATACGTCATTCAGTATTGGTATAAGTAAGATGACTAACATAAGACGTAGGATAGGGTTTACCCTTTTTTCTCCTAAACCCCTGCCCAATCATACTTAACCACATAGCATTATATGAAACACAGCTTCATACAGACTTGTAAAAAATATTTTCCTGTATGGAAAATCAATTTGAAGCCAAATATCGCAAATTGAAGATATTAAATTGCTTTTAAAATAGATTTAATGATATTTTAATTATTAATCTGTAATCTCAATATTATAATGTTTTTAGTTACCTATGATTTCACAAATTGTTGGTGCAGTTATTCATATTAACTATTTTGGAGTGTGATGTCAATTCGAGAAACAGTTTGTTATTTCTCTATAAAAAGGGAAGTTTTAGCATAAGAAAAAATTATACCTAGAGTGGCTCGCGATTATCTTTGAATTCCTTTCTGAGGGAGTCTACAGGTTCCAATTCCGTCAGACAGTTCTTACGTAATTGCATTATATAGGCACATAGATAAGTGTTAATTCCCTAAGATGTAAAAAAATACTAGTAAAAATATATGACAATCAGTTTCTGGAATTAGCTCCACATTCGCAGAATATTTCGCGCTCATCATGGCAGGCGAAAATTCAATGTACTAGAATAATTGAATTACATAATAAATAAGCATCACAATATCATCAAAATGTAAATAAAGGCCAGTTACATGATAATCTCATAATGTACCAATTCCAAAAATAAATATTTAACATACTACTTAGTGTCAGATAAAAAGCACATTTCATTCCGTATTTGAAATTGTATTTTTCCATTCTGGAATTCCAGTTGTAGAGAAATTAAATTGATATTGAATTTCCAAATAGATATTTATGTTGATAGAAAAAATATAGAATGAAAGTGTTTTCAGCCATTCCATAATATATTGTATTATTATAAATGAAACCAAATAAATATTAAATGCAAAATGTAGTCTGTGAAATAAATGTGATTTTTGTCACTGGCAGCCTTTTTTAATAAAAAAAGTAGGTAGATAAATACTGACTTAAAAATGATAAAAACTTCTGCAACTGAAAATTTACCATTTTTCGAACACATTTATTCGACAGACTATGATAGAAATTGAAAGAAATTGTATAGTTTTCCGCTATTTTACCAATATTGATGTTCAATTGTTCACAGTATTTTATCTGATAGAGCACATTCACGTCCGGTTTTCGAAAGGCATAAAAAATAATGTAAGACTAACCTACATTGATACACAAAATTTTGACGTTTAAAATGACATTGACAGAAGGTTGACATAAAAAAATGGCGTTAATTTCGAACTATCAAACTTACCTTTGTAATCTGTTTGTGATTAAAATTACTGAATCAGCCAATCAAACCACTTATTTTTTAGTCTTTCAAAAACCGGTTGTTGTTAGTCTATTTATTAAGAGATAAATAACTTTGTCCCAGCAATTAACTGAAATATGTAACCGTTTAATACTCCGTGTCTGTTATAATAACATGTAAAATATAAACTAATGCATTGTGATTTATTCTTTATGAAAATATATGGACCATTGTATTGAATATATTTGAAGTTTTATTTTGCATAGTGTAAAAGATTTTTTGCCAACCATTGTGTTGCTGATGTGAACAATTTGAGATATCTCTTTATTAAGATAATATTATTGTTTTAGCTTGCACAGGTTCCGTCTTAAGTTACTTAGGATCTGGATATGCATTGTGATACGAATTCCATTTTTAGCAGCATGTACTGTTATGATAATAATTGAAGTGTCTAAATACCTTTTTAAGGCAAAATAATAAGATACCGCAGCCTCGACACAAAGGGCTAAGAAGGAACATGGGTGGTTTTAGTCGGTAGAAGTCTGACACTCCCATCCACTCTGCCCAGAGCGGGAGGGGTTATTTAATGATTTCCACGCCCCAAAAAAAAAAGGCAAAAAACATCACGGCCGAGGACAGGACATTGTGGCTAAAATATTAAATTATTTGTATCAGGGAGGTAGCAAAGCTAAAAAAAAAGTTTTTATTGTCATGCAACACTAGGTGACCGAGACAGGCACTTTCGCTTACTCCAAAATAAGCTACCTACTGATAGTCCAGCCATAGTTGTAGTTGCCCATTCCAAAATCGAAGATCTCATGGAGAAGGAAGGGCAAGAAACTTGATGGACACACTTTTCATATCAAGTAATCAAAGTAATGTTATTTATGTTCTATCTGAACGAATAGAAAAATACTAGAGATGCTCCCCGCAACTCTTCCAAATAAGTACGGTATTCATTCTGTATATATTTTTTCAATAGAACGTACTTTCTAGTCATTCTAAAATCAAATAAATTATCACTTCATATTCACTGGGACCATGGGGTCCGAGTAGCCTAGAAGGGATCTAGTATTCCGGATATACCTAGCTTAACTTATCGTTTGAATTCGTGTGCCGAGTTTATTGACAAAATTAAAAAGCCATTGTGTCTCGCATGGATCAATTCTTCTACGAAGGGTTAATGGTTAGTCAACTCTTCTCGTGCCCTAATTCTTGGCCAAAGAATCAGCAATGCCGTCCAACCTGACAATGCTTCCAGCATTTTTTTTTGGAGGGTGATAAATCATCAATTAATGACTCCTCCCGCTCTGGGCAAAGTGGTACGGAGTGTCAGACTTCTACTGACTAAAAACCACACATGTTCCTTCTTAACCCTTTGTGTCGAGGCCGCGGTATCTCTTTCAAACAACCCGCAGCTCCGACGGGGGGAATGCTTCTGAACACTTTTCGCGTTGACAACGATCCGGAAGAATTTTTTGTCGCCCTTGTACATACTTTTTTGTAATATGTACATACTTTTTTTTAAAAACAAACTAGGCATTCATTGCATATAGTGACTCTGTTATGTGGTCAACTTACATCCATAGGCATTATTGCAATGGAACATAGATATTATTGTCTATTTTGTAGGTGCCTAACACCAACTACCCTGCGGCTTTTGCTAGTTACTATAGTTACCTTAAAAGGACCGCCCAAGAAAAACAACTTCATATAATATTATTTTATTTTTCTACTAAACCACATTACAAATGCGCATATCGAAGCCATAGGGGGCTTTACAATGAATTATATATTGGTATTATTGGTCACGTTGGCCTACATCTACCTTTAGGTAAAAATACTTCGAAGTATATTTTTCATTATGGTTGGGGAGAAACGCTTAATCGGAAAAACACTCACTCAGAGCGAGGGAAGTGAGCTCGAGTATTAGGTATCACCCTACATCAGATAGGGTAAGTTCCCTATGATCAAATTAGACTATTTTCGATATTTATATACGGTGTAAGGATCGTTCATTGCCCGTGGTCCACCCGCCTAGTCCACCTGGGTGTACTACGGGCAATAGGGTAGAAACGAATTAGTCCGTCAGATAGATTTCCAAAAAATATTGGACATGTATTTTTTCTTTTTTCACGTAAACAAACAATGAAGACGATACAGTGCTTTGAAAACTCGTGTGACGTCATATTCTAAGACATTATTTACCGGTGAGTGACGTCATGACCCCCCTCAAATCTTTGACGCGTTTTATCTTCGTCAATTTTTGATAAAACAAAAAATACGTATCCAATATTTTTCGATAATCTAACAGATGGACTAATTAGAATCATATTTTTTTTAGTCAGTAAACACCCCTATTAGGATACCTATGCACAAACGGCTATAATGAATTTCAGCACATGAATTCTGGCTCCTGAAATACAGGTACTCTAGCCTAGCTCTGGAGCCAGGGTCTCACACTTTTCTGTAACCTGTTTATGTCAATAAATAAATTATTATTATTATTATATTATAATCAACTGGTGGTCTAAAATGGCTGCATTAGCAGAATCATATTAGGATAATAATATGATTTGCGTTATAGTCCGTAAAATGACCATAACATAACATCACGCCTGTAATCCCCGAAGCGTTAGGCAGAGGTGTACCTATAGTACACCCACATTTCGCTGGTTATGTTTTTTTAAAAACTAAAGTCCCATGTAATGGCGAGCCTATTGCCAACAACCGGGCACAAATCCAGACTCTGTGGCTGTTACTGATAAATTCCTGATGGAAAAACCCAATAACACTTTTCCGACCCGGGAATCGAACCCAGGACCTCATGCTCAGCAGTCGCGCTTGCAACCAGTAGACCAAAGAACAACAATGAACAATAATTCATAATAGTAACTACGTCTGTGACCGTTCTACGAATTCTGCTAAAGCGGTTATTTGAGGCCCCCCGTTCCGTTCCAGACATTTTAACCGTGTAGGCATTGTATTATTGTATGAACAGCTGTTTTTATTTTTAAACACCCGGGTAAAAATATCCCTTGTCGCGTGTATTGCTGAAAGTTTTTAAGTAGGCAAGGGAGTGCACTTTCAACTAGCAAGTTCTTTGACGAAATATACAACCAGCTGTCTACCTAGAAGGTATTTGACTCTTTTGGTATAAGAAGATATTATTATAGCCTTCTTCGAAGCTCTTGTGGTTAAGCAGGCAACGCCTTACATGGTGCATTATTTTTCCTAGAACACTCATATTTATGAACAATTTCTGCATTAAACCACATAATATACATCAGTTTTATGTATTGATAGATATGCATACCTACATTACATACTATTTCACAGAAGTTGACCAGCCGTCCTGTTACAGAAATTATATTTAAGTACTTATTAAGTATTTATTGGTAAGGACCAGTTATATTAGTACTTACCTACTTATACCGTTTTTTTTAGTGGGAAAATCCTTATGGCTGGGTAGCCATAAGGATTTCCATAAGAAGTTAGGGTTAACAAGGGTGGGCTGCGGGTGTTCTCAAGAGATACCGCGGCCTCGACATGAAGGGCTAAGAAGGAACATGGGTGGTTTTTAGTCAGTAGAAGTCTGACACTCCCTTTCGCTCTACCCAAGAGCGGGAACATTTGATGATTTTCCACCCACCATAAAAAAAGGGCCATGGAAGCGAAATGGTAGGTTATCTGTTAGTTACGTAAAACCCTAACTTCTTAGGAGTTAGGGTTAACCAAGGGGTTAACCCTAAGGGTACCACTCGCTGATCCTCTGCCCCTAAACCTCTGTCTCGAGCGAGTGGAGAGAAAGTAGGTACGGTCAGCAACAGAAGTCGATAACATTTCGGAATTTTAATTATTCGATGTACAGGACTCCTGCTATTATTTTTAATGTTTCAGAACATTATTCTTTAAAATAATCCTTACTTCTCAATAAATTGTTAGTTACGAGTCATATCTAACAAGTTTTAATTAAGAAACCAGCTTTGAAACATTGAGTAGTGTTAATCTACTTCTGATGCTGACTGTACCTAACACCGGCTGAAATTGTAACTTTAAACCTTTTGTTGGGGTTGCTCTAATGGTTGGATTAAAATGCCGCAGTATGTTTACTGTAAGTCATTCAAAAAATTGCATCAGATTACAACAACCAATCAACGAACAGCTCTTCTAAATGAGAAAGGTGATTGGGCGGGGGGAAATCCAGTTACGACAACCAAAGTATAAAGATGAACGTAAAGTTTCTTTGCACGTAGCATCGACAACAAAGTAAATATTTTTTTTTAAACAAAATGGGCAGTTTGTTCATTTACAAATTCAGAAAAAAAATATGTATTTTTGTTTATTCAAAAGTATTATATAAAATATTTTTTATAACCTCAATGCTTGCATTGCTTGCACTGACAGATGATGCCACTACGCGTAACGGAACGCAAATACGCGCCCTATTTCGCCAAAGTACAAAACGAAAAATGCCAATTGTCAGTCCGCAATATATAAGCGCAATGGGTGGTCGTTTAACATTTAAATATCATTCTTAGTGCTAGTTTATATGGCATGTGCGTATACTAAATACCAACAATGAGACACAAGTAGAATAACAAAAGTGGAGTTTTAAATATCTGTGATAAAAGAACGCGACTCGGTCTTGCGCTTTCTAATTTTCTATTCTTTATTTAAATTCGCGAAGTGTTCTACGATTCTATTTTGTTTCTAACTTGAATTCTTAACACAAAATTATTATTGAAAATTAAGATGGATAAGTCAGAAGATTGCAGTAAAGTTATGGAAGCCAGGAAGGACGCATTCTGGGTGTTTGGCTACGGTTCGCTGTGCTGGAACCCAGGGTTTGAGTACCAGCAGTCGATCACTGGGTACGTGAAGGGATTCTCAAGAAGATTTTGGCAAGGAAACACCACACACCGAGGGACCGATACGAAGGTAATTTTATTTAGAAAAAACATGATCTTGACACACGCCTACCGTCTTACATCATCCGAAAGGACGAATGCATTTTTTTTGCATTGCCCATTTGTGTTCACAAATTCCAAAAGAAACTTGGAATCAAAGATTCATTTTCAATTTTATAGAAGTTGGCCGAAAATATTCTAGTTAGAATAAAATAGTATAGTGTTTTGTTTTGCTAGGAGTTCAATGAACCAAAATACCTTATTTGTGTTTATTTCAGCCAGTGTTTTGTCTTAATGTTTTTACTGTAGTTGTTTTGAATAAGATAAATAGCAACTAATTTGTTTATGGAAATAGGTCATTCAAACTTAGATGGACTTCAATTTTGTTTTTTTTTTCAGTTACATTACTGCCAACATGTTTATTTACTGAACAGATGGGTTTTGGCATTCACCTGAATAACTATCAATTTAATTCATCAACTTACATTATTCATAGTATTTTAAAACTTTATTCATATTGTCTATCATTCATTAGTTTACTCACCTGATATTAAGAATTCTAATTTCAAAATTCTACATAGGAAATACTTTTTTCGTGACTTTGGAAGTTCTTTATTATTTAGTATGTAGTGTTTTTAGTAGGTAGATACATTATTTTTATTTGAATATATGTAGTTTTAATTTGTAAAGCAAAGTTACAATTTTATAATCACAATCCTAAGATGACCCACTGACCGAAATATTTGTGTTTCGCATATGGTATTGTAATGAATACCTACTTACTAATAAGACACTACCATGGAAGTTTATTCATGATGAAACAGGCATGTTTCAGATTCAACCAAAAATTTTAAAACATCTACAAACTCGTAATGGCCTAAAATGAATATTTTGGCCCAGTGGGTATTTTATAGGTTGTAGGCTATTCAGGAAAGAATCTTGTATTTAATGTTTTTACAGTTCAGACTAATAGTAAAAACAAAACTAAAATAATTTATTTTGTTGCTTTGAATGCAAGATTTTTTTCTCAATTTCCATTTAAACAAAAAAAAACATTCATATTATTTGTCAAACAATCTAGATCCAGATTATGTGAAGAATAATACAAATGAATATCACTATCTCCATCATGTTGATTAATTACTCCTTACACAAAAATAAATTATGATAATGTGTTACTAAAATCTGAGTGTAATCTAAATCTAATATTGCATAACAAACAAACAAGTTCATAAAATGCTTGAAAAAATTAAGATTAGATTAAATTTACAATTCAATGACACCAATATCATTCCAAAATAGTATGTTCTAAAAATAAAGTAACTCAAAACAAATAATAATCGGCATAATCTTTTAAGCAAACTCAATGGTACACAATTAATGTATATTTGTACTTAAACCTATCATATTTACCTAGCTCAATCATATATCTACTGTAAACATTGAAATAATGATAAAACTAATAATCCCGTCTAGACAATGATAGCTAATTTATGCCTAGATTACGACTTTTAAGTATGATGGAGTGCATTAAAATGGCTGATTGTTCGTCATAAAAGGATCCATGGAACTAATGATGAGTGAAACTATGGGGTTCGAAGGACTTGTTTGTGACAACCCATCATGGGACTGATACTATATTGTCAAGTATTTTATGTGACTCCTCTAAACTTCTAGTTGTTAGGAAAATAGCAATGAGTGTTTCCCGTAAACCCATTCCTTTCCCCCAGCCTCCGCATCCAGTCTGACTCAGCTAAATAAATACGTTCTGCAAATCTCCATTCACCAATTTTACCTCCAGCTGCGTCATCATCATCATTTCAGCCAAAAGACGTCCTCTGCTGGACATAGGCCTCCCGCAGGTGTCGCCACATTGACCGGTCCCGTGCGTCTCGCATCCAGCGGGTCCCCGCAACCTTCACCAGCTCATCAGTCCACCTAGTGGGAGGCCTTCCGTTTTCCGTCAACGTCTTCCGGTTCACGGTCGCCACTCCAGAACTTTCTGGCCTCCAGCTGCATCAAGTAGCATTTGTAGCAAACTCCAACAGTTGCATATGGGCTAGCATATGGTACGGATACTATTAATGTTAGCCTGCCTCATCCCACTGCTGATTGATTCGATCTAAGGCCAATGTGCACCACTGGTCCAAGACTAGCCAGGTAGTCCTAGTCCAGGGCTCCAGAAAATGGCTATTTTGGCCCACAGCTCATTGGACATGCGGCAGACTGGCCCAGTCCAGTCCCTCTTAAGCGTAGAGGTTTTATGAGCAACGTCAGTAATTTAGATTTAGGAGCGCATTGTAGTGTTGCGTACAGCAGATGGTAGGGTCAGTAGAAGTCTGACACTCCCTTCCACTCCGTCCAGAATTGGAGGGGTTATAGGATTACATGTATTCAACTCCCAAAAAAAAAATGGTACTCATAATAAAGTAGGTACTTACAATGTCATGCCATAACAAGTGATAAAAGTGAGAATACCTACTAGGTACGTGCTTGCGATTCTGCTCGCCTGCCAGAAAGCAAAAATGCGCAAGAAAGTATGTCAATATACTAGTGTGGTATTTTACGACTTTCGTATTTCACATTAAACTCTAATTGCTCATTGAACGACAAAGGTGGCTGTTTCGTAGTTCGCGTAGATTGCATCAGCTTTTGAAGCAGAGGGGATACATATACATCGTGACCTCTTCGCGTATTGTTGTCAGTAATTTCTGTTGCAGACCAATCTGTCTGCAAAACTATTTGGCTAAATCTTGAGCCAACACTAAGTAGGGTGGTATTGCCTGATTAATTATAGCTAGCCAGTAATGTCCTATCAAGAAAAGGTCTCTTCCCATTGCGTCCAATGGTCTCGGTTCTGCTTCATTTCTTGTAAATTCTTAAAGAAGACATCTTCGCCGTCCTACCATCGTTTACGTGATAAAACACAGCCTTGTCTTGCAGTTTCACTCTTGGGCCCACAGCTCGTTTTAAATGACAAACGATAAGATCTATTGAATAATCTTCAATAAACAACACATTAACATTTTAAATTTTCAACGCTTACAACGTTAGAAGTCATAATAACCACGACCAAAGCTACATCTACAATATTATTCAGGCAATCAGTGAAACAAATTCCTCGCCGGAATCTCTTGACGAATACATTGGCCTCCAAATATTTAATGACACACGTCGAACTGGCGAAGATTCAAGGTAGATGCACTTTCACACGAGATCCGTTGACGCATCGCGACCGACATTGTTCTGAGGTTACTGAAATAGCAGAAGGTCGGGAGTATTTTTGGGAAAAAGAAGAAATGAATCAAAAACACTCATTGGGAATTTAGGGCGTCTTGGATTTTCTTGGTGTTGTTGGTAATTTCTGCGTTGCGGTAAAGCTTTAGCCTTTTGGTAGGCCTAGTAAAATGGGCGTAAGACCTAGCAAGTTGCGAAAATGCGGATACAGGCCCGAAAAAAAACCGGTTTGCTAAAATAAAAAACCGTCGCTGGTGCTAGTGTGGCGTCTCAAACAATTACCAAAATGCACAGTCGAATATTTACGTTAATATCAACACTCAATGCCATCAGTTCTTGCTAAGCGGAATCTCTATCTCTTCCTGTACCTACCTATTTAAATTGTTCAAAATATTAACATAATAAACACTTGATTTTACTGTATGATCCAAAATGATTGTGGGAAACAAAACTACTGGGCCCCGAGTCTGCTATTCAATAGTGTCAGAATGGTCTATCATTGATCTCATAATTGTTGATTTTGACAAGTTTGGTGTTGTCAAAATCAACAATTATAGACCATTCTGACACTATTGAATAGCAGACTCGGGGCCCTGATTACTCAATAGCTACGCTTGGTTATGAGGATATCACAATCTGTGTCATACATCAACGTTGGAAGCTGAAATAATTTCTCTGTTTATCCTGTTAAACCAGTGACGTATTTATTGTATCATCCATGCATTTCCTACTGAGAATCCCGATTTTGAATGACGTTCGTTCAATTCGTTGAGGTTGTTAGTGTAATTGCTAGCTTACATCACCACCCACTGCTGGGCAAAGACCTCCCCTTCACTTCTTGCGATCCAGGGCTAATGTGAACCACTAGTCGCTGGTTTTGTCCAGCTCGTCCGTCTCGCATCCGAGTCCCCGTCATTTTCTACTTTTTGTTTGTTTCAAATAAACATGTGATGCATTAATGCGTCAAACTACTTTTCCTAAACGGATTTTTCTCAAACTAGTTTTTCTGAACGGGGCGAACATTGCCAGATATCTAAGATAAAGAGGATTGGAAGAAGAAAAGGGAGGCTTTGCCCAGCAGTGGTAGACATGGAAAGCTAATGAAGGAATTGTGAAGAGTATTCTCTTCTTTATTTTTTTGTTCTTTAGAGGGGATGTTGTGCATTCCGGTCATGATTGACTGACCATTGTTGATTACACTGCGCAAAATCGATGGTCTACAGAAGTTGACCTTTGGAATGGCGATTTCGCAATAACGTTGCAACATTTTGGGTGCTATCATTTTCATCTCTCAGGTTATCATTAAGTGCGAATAGATGATTACATTTATTATCTAGTAAATATGCTGAAACAAGTTGCATTAAGATCGTAGTTTAAGATAGCGAAGTAAATACCTAATGCTGACATGCGTAAAACACATGTCAATAATATTTTTGTTTTTATACTTATCCCCAAATATTTTGCATTCTAGCCGATAAGATGAGGTAAACAAAAACAGAAAACGTGAAATAAATCTTGTTATTTAAAATGACCTGTAAAAAGAAACAAAACTTTAACTGCCATAATATTATTCTTCAATACAGATGTTTTGTCATTAATTTGATAAACTTAAAACAATAAAAAGCAATCTACCTACTGTAAACCGTAACGACGGACTATCATGTAAGTAAATAATCTTCATGTCAAACCCACTTCATGTTGAGCCAAGTTGATGTCTTGTCCTTACAATAAATACTTAAACTTTGCGACATTACTCATTCAATCGATATCCCAGATCCTCATGGCCGGAGGGCTGATCAGTCTTGGAACCCGATTGGCTGCCCAGATTAGCCTAGAAAAGACTTTATCATTCTCCTGCCCTTATCCCAATTCATTTAGGGTCGGCGCAGCATGTCTTCTTCTTCCATACTTCTCTATTACTCGTCATCTCAGCAGTCACCTCATTTCATGCTTTATCATCCTTCACACAGTCTAGATCCATAGTTTTTTACATCTCCATTCATACTAGATAAAATACTTAAGTAGGTAATTTAATTGTCAGAAAATAAATGTAAAATCATAGTAATACGTGCGCTTTGGAGAAATCTGCGTGACTTCACTAGGGTTTCTCCTGGAGCCAGTAAAATTCTCGGGGAACAACTTCGAGATAAGACAAGCAATATTTTAGTGTTGTGTTAAACATCTACAACTACTTAAAACAACTCCATTCATTCAACGAATGAATGAATGCAAGCCTACCATCAGACAGTACGTCTGGCAACACTAGTTTAATTGACCCGAGCATGGCACCATTGATACGCGAACTTTCACAACAATTCTAAATCGTCATGAAATAGTAAAACAAACAAATAGGTATAATAAAATTACCATTAAAGTAATCCCACATTTATTACCATTAAAGTAATCCACAGCCAAGATCTAATTTATTTATTTGTTCTAGGAGATAATTTTCTAGCGCTGTCATACAGTTCAGCAATAATTTTCGGGTCTAATCTTGAATTCATACCGATCACTTTTCGATTATAATGTATCCCTACTACATTTTCATGTTCGACTACCCTCCTACGCACTTAATGTTTGTGTGTTCCTACCCACTTATGTGATAAATCAACTGAAAGTGTTTGTTCAGCAAATAATCATTGGTAAAAACGTTTTTACTGTACGAAATTGATACCTACAGTATTATCATTGTTTATCTGCTTCACAGCAATTCATCGTCACCTTTAAACCCAGATCGTACCATATTATTATTACAGTTTACGTGTTTTTAACCGCTTTTATTTCGTTTATTATAATATCTTGTTGTGTTGGCCCCAAACGGAACTAAGATAAGGGATTCCAGTGTTTCGTCTTTTTATTTTTCAAAATTGTTATTCTCTGAACAACTAGTTTTACCAAAATATATCTGATTATAACCCAGTGCTTACTGTGTTGTCAATTCAGATAGCATGGCAATGTGAGGCAGTCGCTCCATGTAAAATACTGGTATTTAGCTGCACCCTGTTAGACTGGAAGCCAACTAACATAGTTGGGAAAGGCTAAGCAGGTGATGATATTTTACTCGGAAATGTCTCTGTCTCTCGATTGGTTTAGAAATTCCATTTATATTCAAAGACTACAACACCCTGCCATGAGATTGAACTGCAGATTTGCTAATGAGAAACTAGATCAGGCTTGTCTCTATAGTCTTCACGAGTACGCCCTGTGGGAACGTGAAAATATGGTTCTAATAAAATATAATGAACAACAGCCTTGCGAAAATCTCTTCTCCCATCTTGTTCTTTATTACAGACGGTCATAATTCCCTAGACAACTAATATCCGACGATATGGTAGAAATTTTATCGCCCGATAATAATATTATTATGATCTAATGTCAAGGACGATACTGAATAATTTGCGAACAAGTCAAGAAAAGTGGAAAAACATGTTGCTCTGTAAACATTAGGCATACCGTCGGATCATGCAAGTTTATTTACGTGAGATACCACGGCGTAATACCACGATCACGCACCTATCACGCTCACCTATTTTCGTATTTTTGTGTGAAAACATACACCCACATTGCTGGTTGATATGCGTTATGTATTTTGATTTGCGATTTCTTTTCTACGTCTCTTTATTCTTCAACCCGTATACAATCGATGCTGTGTGTAAGTCTGCATCATTCCACGCCATTCTTTCTCGTCCTAGGAATCTTAAGGCGATAGTTTTACGTCTAAAACATTCTCGCAGGATTGCTGAATCCTCATCATGTCATAATGGGCTTCCTATCTGCCCTGCTGTCTAAATCAAATATATACTAACTCTAGTATTTGGCATTTCTCGAACACTCGTAATTGTTTATTTAATTAGGAGGTCGTCAATGATAATATCAGAGGTAGTAACCACAAAAGAAATTGATAGGGACCGCCCACAAAGTTCACATGGGTCAAAAAGCAAAACAAAAGTCATCTAGATTCTTGTGATGCAACTCAGCAACAGTCAATTTGTTTTGAAAAACAAGTTTTACTACAATAACAACGAAAAAATATGTTTTGATGATAGACTTTGATGATACCTTATCATATTTTTCATAAACAATGACTTAACGAATCCATTTCTTTCTTTACAGCCGGGCCGAGTCGCTACTCTCATTGAAGACAAGGAAGTAAGTATTTTAACTCTTTTGTTATTTGATATTAACACATTAAATGATGTTTGTACTCGCATATAAAGTATTATATGCGAGTACAAACATCATTTAATGTATTAACGAGAAAATCGACACATTGACGCAGATTGTTCGACCCATTTGCTGGATTCCTTCCAGAAATTAGGGTTAATTTCACACAATTTTTTCAGGGAAACCAATATTTGGACTGTATTTCTTCGTATTTTTACCTTTTGGGAACAATACACAAATCTTTAGGTGATCCATCATGATTAAATCTGCTTTATGGTAGGGTTAAACGATCTGTTAATTAACACGATATCATATCTAGACACAGACATTGTAAATTGGTAAAGGATCGCAATAAAACCACAACAATTTAACTGCTTCTCGGATTAACACAAAAAAGTCATTCACTTTTTATGCAAACAATCCCGTCACTGTAAAAATTTGACCCATTAACAGATCTCATTGTTATCACAATTAACTTCCTCATAAACTGCGACCGTGAATGGGAAACGGTTATTTAGTTTCATTGTATTTACTTTTGTCAACAAAAAATATTTAAAATACTTTACTGTAGCTGAGTATTGGACATCCTTAAAGTAGGTACTGTGGACTGTGGTACATTGCAACTTGAAATTACGCAGTTCGGATTAAAATGTTTAAATAATAATCAAATTAAGGCCAAAACCGTGAATGTTGCTTATTAACATAAATTAAATCCATCGACTTTTAAGACTGCTAACCTCAATTTATGTTTGGATTAACATCTTACAACCATGACGATGATATTAATGAATCACTATGAAACAGACATGAGAATTTTATCCCATACAACTGATAAGAATAATCCCACAACAACTCAAAAACATGAATATCTTAATTAAATTAATTCATATCATCAATCTACAGCATTGTACAGGTCAACTGATAACCTAAAACGTCAAAACAAAAAGTATTATTACGTATTAATTGCGATAAAACACTCGTTAGGGAAACGGTAAATTATAATATAAATGCTAGTACGAAACACACTAACGTTATCAATATAACGTGCTGTTTGAAAGAAGTTTTTCATAAACGCAAAAGTATAATCAATAAGGACAATGAAAACAGCGGTATTGCAGTTGATAGTATATTATATGGAGGTTACTATACTGCACGGCACGCGCCATATTTCTGTGAATGATTTGCTTACGCACGACAGGTGTGTATCGCAGATAACAGAAGTCCGCATTCGACCATGGACCGTCGACACAAAGAAAGACAATTGACGATCACCGGCGCAAGACATGATAGGATTGACGATGCGCGATGATGGTGATGATTGCAAAATAAATAACCAGTGATCTAGGGCTTGATCTTGATAGAACCCATCACCGCCACGAAGACAAATAATGGAAAGTCTGACCAACAAAAGATACCGCTGAGTCTATCGGTAGTAAAACTCGTGACTACGACTCTTGTGTCATCAAAAGTCAGATCAACAACGAGATTATAAAAGGGATTTAAACAAATAATTCTCGCGTTGTGTTTTTATTTACAGCCATTTCAACAAGTAATTTAAAAGAAAAGAGTTCAATTTGCATTATAAATAAAACTTCTGTAACTCTAAGTGTCTCATTCTATTCTCTTGGGATATGCTTCATTTGCTTACTCTTATAAGTACGGCGCAAAATCTCTGATGCGCAATGTCCAGTTCATTCTAGTTCCTTTGTTTTTGTTGTTGTGCTAAATAGATAATCTTCCGTATCTAAACGTTGTGATACTTTCCTTCAAAATGTAATATTTTTCTTATAAGATAGTGTTTATTTGTCTGAGATTCAGACCTTATCATTGCGACTACTGTGTCCCCATTTGATAATTTCGTCTTTATTCATAAAAGAATTGAGATCTTATGGAATCACATTGCAGGTTTTTTTATCAGGAAAACTCTTGTTCAGATGCAAAATGTCATGTTTTGTAAGTTTTGTAAACATTACCTTGTTTTCATCAGATCTTTCTACACAATTCCACGCAGCGTTCCTGTTGTAACCAAAATTAGGACCAATCAAATGGTGAAATAGACCTTTCAAATTATTACTTATCTCAAGCAAATTGGTAATTTCGTTGCAGTGCCCATGACCAATGGGTTCCGTAATTAGATTAAGTTTGAACCGATGGTTTCGAAATAGTGCTTCGGCTTCTTTTGTTTCATTTAGGGACCTTCGATTACCGCCACATTGGACAAGATCAGAGATTGATTAGTTCCTGTTATGTAGCGGTTCTTTTATTGCAGTTAACCTACTTTTGGCTTCATTAATTAGCTGATTAGGAACGAAATTATCTTATGCTTAATTTGTTTTCGTTTGCTTACTTTTATCTTCTGTCTTGTGACTTGTTTCATCTAGTTCTATACCATTTAATTCAAGTCATTTGCCGGAGTAACTCCTTTAAACTCGACGTCTCGTCTTCAAATTCCTGATCTTCTCTTAAAATAAGGGCGTCTGAGTATCTGTGACTTGCTAAACGGTACCACCGATAGTCGCATCCGCCGTTCGCTTTTAGAATAATAATGACTTGTCATAGTAATCAAGACAAGTAATTGTATTATAATACATCGTTATTGTCTTCCCAGCACATTCCAAAGGTTAGGTCACTGGAGAGATGTGTAATCTGAAGTGAGATCGATTGTCGGAGTCATTGGATATGTATTTGAAGACCCTCTAGATGCGTAATGATACAAGTGCGACCGACAGATACTGGGCAGGTCAGCACTGTGAACTGAATAATCGAGATAATATTTCTGCTCGCGGTTTCGCTCCTGTTATGTACGAAAATTAAGCCACAGGAACGTTTATATGTAGCCCATGACACTCGATGATAATGTGGCGGCCATTAGTGAGTTTTTGGTTTTGGATGTTTAAATTAGAGTTCCGAGTACCCCCTACTACTAACTTACAAACCAATTTTGCATTCCCCCCACATGCAGCAAAAATGGTTAACTAAATGACAAAAACGCCTTATTGACCAATTAAAATCCATATGATGTCTTTATTGGGTCTTATCTTGAGGAAAATTATTACATTTTGCACTATTTGTTTACAATAAATTGTTAACCATATAATTAGATATTCTAACATAATTTTGCTTATGCAATTTCTTATTGAGTATGGTTTTCCCGTTATACATTAAGATAAAGAGATCAAGTTATTTTGCATTCTGGCAGACTTTCCTTAAAACCTGACAATCAAGTCAGTAAGCATTAAGAATTTTTTTAGAGCGACTTCGCGACGTTTTTTTATGAAGGTGTAAGGTTATCCAGATGTCAAGTTCCTAGTTCATATGACTCACATTCTGTGTAAAAAGCCTAACTCTGAATTCAGATACAGTACAATTTGTAGGGAATAAGAACAGGACTGAGATCAAAAATAGCCCTGACAACACCACATCCCTTACTAATACGGATTGAAGTCATACAACCTGACGCAGAGATCCCTTAGGAAAGCGTTTGATTACGTCACAACCCCAGGTGTTATACAGTCACCGTCGAACCAATTATGTACGATGCTGTAACTCGCTTGCCACATTTGAGGTGACGAATGGTGTTGTGAGATGCACGAATTCCTTTGGAACAATTATGGGATGCTCGATTTCCTTCGTATTAGCAAAGGTTATGCTTTTACAGACGTTGATTACGTCAAAATGTTACGCGGTTTCGATGCCTTGATTGTCTGAATTCTGGTTTGCATAGGAACGCACAATTCTGTCATACGCTCCTCTTTCGGCATTCGCCAATGATTTTGGCGCCGCTTTTCCCCGAAATAGATTAGCATAGCAGTTCTAATTTTCATGGTTTACTTGTTTTTGAAGTCATATTTATTTATGCAGAATTACAGTTTTCATTACTATTATAGTGGTACATAAGAAGATTAATGCCACAACGCATTCTGTACACAAATAATGAATTTAAAAAAGAGTAAATTGTTATCATTAATGGATATGACACAATCATACTGTGGTCATTGACCATTTTCTTTTAAAAACAATAAAATCTTTACATAAATTAAACAGATCAGAAATCAGACGTCCGGCGACGGTCCAAGGTTCCGTCAATTTCTCATATGCAACAGAAAGATAATGGTGTCCATTTTCCGTTGACCCTTACTCAGTCACTTCTAAACAATAATTTCTTAACAACGTAAATTCACGCGCAGTCTGCTCATGTCTCGTGTTAATATCGACACGTGTTACTTACACGTGTCCGTTTTTATTATTAGATTAACTGCGTTTAATGTTATTATTATTTAGTTTACTTGTATTACCTTATAAAGTTACCTCCGACACTCTTTCTAACTACTCTGACTAATACACCATTAATTCAATTTGCGTTCTTCAGTGACGTTTCTGCACAGATTTGGTTTTATGAATAGATCGTCTATGGCCGTCACGAGTTCTTTTGACGTAATCTATTAGTGATTGGATTTTGTTTACATGTCTGTGGTTGGTTGTGGGGTGTCTGTCATTGATTGGAGACTCAACGCTATCACTATGCCAATATCGCTAGTTACCAAACTTGGTTGGTTCATTGTTGCTTTATGTTTCTAAGCAAGTACTTATGTCTCTGCATTCTTTGGCTTCTTGAGCTTTATCTTTACTGTTAACACCTTTGTGTTAATATTTGCAATATGGTCATCGCCATCACACCAGTACAATGCTCCTTAATCTTGATCAGATACTTTCTTATCGAAGTATACATCTTGCGGGAAAAATAATCCTTTTTTTTTTTTTAAAACGTTGCCCCACACTAGGAATTTCTCCTGTATCGTGGGTGCGTTCACAAACATTTAAACTCACTTACACAAATACCCTTTTTTTACCCTTTCGATGAAGCAAATTCTACTTTATACATAAAAACACGTTATTGAACGTTACATTATTAGCACCAATAGCATTGATAGCACCAATTAAAATACCCAATTCGGTCCAACCAATTTGGGTCAACCTAATCCCTAAAACCTTTAAAACAAAGAAATGTTGGCATCATGCCAATTCAATAAAAACTCCAGTGGTCCAGGAATAAATTCTATACACCCGTTCGGTTTGGACAAAGGAGGGGTTCTTGATGAACTCCGCACGGTGCGAATTACGTCCGCCGATTTGCAAATTGGCAGTCGTATGACACGACAGACACGTGATAAAGATATCTGCGTGATTCAAGTTGTAATAGGCTGAGAAAGTACTGTACGAACAGACGGACTAGGGCCTCATTGTGATGCCGTTGAAGAAATGCATTTTTTAGAATTGCATGCGTTGACTTTCGGAACTGTAGAGTTAGGACACGAAATATTGAGACGTTTTAAGATCGTGTAGGCATTCATAAACGACTGTGTCTACTTCTTATGAAACTTTTCTTCATCGGTATAGTTTATTTTTAGGCCGTGTCTTGTCTTGATGTTGTGTTTCATTCTTCCATCAAAAAAAGTTGTATCAAATAGAAATCGAAATAGGATTTTGACAACTGAAGATTGTAACAAATCTGTAGTTTGATGTCGTTATATTCTGTCTAGACGAAAAACACTCCCCATCTACCCATTTATACCCTTCCCAATAATTCCCTACCCTGTCTAGTCTATTGAAGCCATTGATTGTTTATTGTGAAAATAAATGCAATCTGTCTAGCAAGACCTTTTTGGAAAGGGCAGTATTGAAAGTGTTTAAAATGCTTTCACTAGCATAATGTAGAAAATCGACTTCAGTTATATTCTTAAATATGATTTAGAATACAAGCTTCTATTATAGTACGGCAAATATTTAATGGACAACGTCATAATCAAAATGCTGCGCATTAGAGCTCCCGAAAAAGATTGATAGAAATAGCTTCGTCTTTCATACGGCTTCGGTCAACAGTCTCAAATTGGTGCAAGTTGAATGTCATTCGGAGAAATAAGTAATGTTTTGTCGTACTAGTGCATTGAACTTGTAAATTAATTCTTGTTTACTTGCTTAATATTTTTGCAATTAGACTCCCGACCGACGTCTGTTATATTGATTATGCCAACCAATTTGAAGCGCATAAATGAGCTTCACTCACTTCATGTTTCTATAATTCAAAGACCGTGCTCAAATAAAGGTAACGCATCGTAGTATAAAATTTCGATTACTACGAAGCAGAATTACGTATAAAAGAATCTCATTGTTTCCGATTAATGGCACCAATGAAACAATATTTGGCATTGCCATAACATCCGGCCAATTCACGGTAACCAGCGTTTATTTTGATTATTTTCCTTATAACTAAAATAGGTGCCTGAAAAATATGTCTACGTCAGACAGTCCGACGCCAAAGCGACGTGACACTTAAACGTTGCTATTGATTGAATAACATTTAATACAGCTTTATCAGCAAAATTTATGACAAACGTTAAAGACTGCGAAAATTAGGGAAGAATCGGATAAATACCTAACACCAGTTGGTAGCTAGTAAGCAATACTTAATCAAGCCAAAATAGAAGTGGAGTAATCCAATCAGGTTAATACTCCAGACAAAGCTGATGGCCTCCTAACCTTCAATATTGCAATAATCGCTGCTTATACGTTACTCCTATGATAAGGCTATTGCTATAGGTGATAGCATTGGCTCGACTTTTGTTATTGGTTTAGCTTCGTTGCTAGAAGGTAATGCAGACAGTGTTTTACATAATGATGTATGTGTTTTCCTCATAATTATTTTGCAGCCGATATATCTTCTTCAGCCATACTTTTCTTTTACGGTCTTCTCGGCAGTCATCTCTTTTCAACCCATATCATCCTTCACCATCCATCATTTCTCTGGTCATTCCCAGTTCTGAAAGCCATTTCTTACTCCAAACTTGCCCCAAGCCATTTTCCTTATTTGTCAATTGTATCAATCAGTGTCTTATTGGTTTTCTAATGACGTTGGCAATGATATTAGGTTTTATTGGATCTCTTTGTGGCTTTCAATTGGTATTACCATCATCATTTTAGGCAACAACTTTATCATTATTATATTTAAAAGGTTTCAACTTTAATAGGTCATTGTTATTCTTTAGAATTGACAATATTATGATCACCTCATCTCGTAGTTTCGAAGAGGGATAATTCAGTCGTATCTTTATTATAAACATTGACTACCTAGAGCTCTAGGAGGATATATTATGTCTATCATAAGTAGAGGTTTTTTCATACAAGCCTTAAAGCTTGGCTTGCCATAACCTACTACTCTTCATGATTTAAGAAGTTTGCTTGCCATATGGCTTGCCGTAATCTTAGACTCTAGGCACGCCACCGTCTATTCCTGATCGAAAATGAATTGTTCTACGAAGGAACCTTCTATGTTATATATGTTAGGAATTTGGCTTCCGGACTTCGTCCTTGAAGCGAACCATTGTACGTGCGAAGGAAACTTAATCAATTACATTTTATTGAAGCCACCTATTACTATTATTACTACGTAGTAACAACTAATCACTTCATAAAGAAATTCTACGCTTACATACATTATCGATTTCTACGCTTACATAAGTCAATTGTTTTAAATGAGAATTTGATACAGTCTTTGCAATAACAACTTTAGTAACCATGAACTTGCTAATAAATAACATTGCAGTAACAGCTGAGTTTGTTATTGTAATACCTATTGCAGAATTAGCGAAATGTCATGCGTTAGCAACTGAATTAGTTCATTTGCATACATTATTTTGTTTATTAGCATTTCGGCTGCCTCGTTTGGTTGGTATAGTTTAGTGAACTCTTTTTCTATTGCGTTCTACTTTATTATTTACAATTTAATTACAACTGCCGTTGGTCTAGTGGTCGCAAATGAGAGTGCTGAGTTGAGCAAAGTGTTATTGGATTTTACCATTAGGAATTTCTCAGTAGCAGTCAAGGAGTCTCCGTAACTGCTATTGAGAAATGGTTGCCCGGTTGGTAGCAATAGGCTTGCCCCCTATTACATAAGCTACATGTAGATGAATGAATGAAGAGGGAGTTACAATATTCATTAGGTTAAGGCCATTCAATTTTCATTACGTCCTCTAAAATATAAATTTACAAAAAAGACATAAAAGAAGTTTTGATATCATACGTAGGCGGTACTCATCAAAACGTTAAGATAACAATACCTGGGAAAGCTGCACTAAATCTCATAACATAACACATTGATATAATTGTTTAAATTAAAAACAATTAAAAGATATTCCCATATAATATATCACATTCGTACATCTATTGAATTTTGTCTCACTATCTATACGAGATAGATCTTCAATTGTTTGACCGGTTCACAGTTCGATTGTCAGTTGTTATTATTAAAACAATAGGATATATTATAATTCTTATAGTTGTGTAATGATTTTTATCTGTACTGTTCTGTACGGAGTTATAAATTCTTTGGTTGTTAGAAATACTTGCTTTATATCTTTTTGTTCGAATTGATTGTTGTAGTATCTGTTTAGGAAATCTATTACGTCCACGAGTTGAGATAATAGGTAGGTACATCCGGTGCATATTGTCAGAAGAGTCATTTTCCTGTATATCTGGTTTGGTATTTGGATGCGAGTCTATCTTCAGGTTAAGCTCCGCTTGTCTGGGTTGGTCCGTAAATGGATAAACACCCATTAAATATCGAGTTCCCCCCGTGCCTAAGAATAAGCCTGTCCCACATTTAAGTAAAGTATTTATCATTGTTGTACACATTATAAATTAAACGTATTTTATCTACTACAGTCTTCTTCTTAACTCTGTTTCTAGCAAATTTATTTCTTAAAGTACGCATGTATAAAAATATATCAATCTTTTATTTACCTAGTCTAAAAATTGTGATTAAGATAATTATGAGATACTAAGCCGATATCAAAAACTTTCTGATTAGATACTTCGCCGTTTCCCATTAATCCCATTAATACAAGGTGTAAACGCCGTCAACCAAGCATTCTGCATTAAACTTGGTAGCCCTATGCAAAAATATTTGACTTTTTTGGGGTGAAAATTAACGTTTTACGGTTAAACTGAAAGTAACGCACTCAAAACATTGTGCTGAGGGATACATTGAATAGTGAACAGACCTTGGGTGTATTTAAAATAATTTTATAACCTTAAAAACTGTTTTTTTTTTATTTGACCTCCAATATCTCCGTACATAGAAGAGTACGTAAAAAACCTCCGTACGTAAAAAAAGTGGTCGCAATGTCTACGACTGTTTCTTTACATCCTTTATAATAGAAATACCCTAGATTGTCTAGAAAGATATCCGTATGTGTAGCTACATACGTTCATAAATAGAACCGGTTTCACTGAAACCTGAAACGAGTAGCGTACTCTAGATGGACAAATCGAACTTTCATTCGGATTTCGAGCAAAACCACATGGGTACCACTTACTAGTGCCTGGTGAATGGAGAAGAATGACACCAATGTATAACATATATGTCCATATAATAAAAAATAACTAGATAAGGAAATTATTTACTTAACAATTGCTATCTTCCGAATATTCTTATCAGGTAGACTGCCACGCGTTATATAAAAATTCGCTGTTGTCATAACAACGGGGTATCAGGTTATCATCCAACATACTCGTACGTCTTTTTATCTTCTCGTGTGAAAAATCCTTGTAATTCGCCTTGAGACACCGATTGATAAATTATATATTTGATTCTTGATGTGTCCATCGAAATGTAGGCAACATGGACTGATGGGAGGGAGTTAGACAGATGCTATCAAATAATGATTCTAGACACTGCACTTTGTTTTCTATTTGAGTAAACTTGTGTTCTTAGACAAAACTACATCCGATGAGCAATTTAAAACTGTGATGGGAATAGACGAAATTAAACTGCTGAAAATACAAACAATGAAACTGGCATTCACAAACAGCCAGACCCGGAACAACTACCTGTAGGCTATACAAATATTTTGTTCCGCGACTCACAGCGCATCAGACAATTGCTCAGCCGTGCTACGAGTATCAAAAACCAAAAATATTGCTATTAGGTACTTTACAAATTAAATATTTTAATAATAAGAAAAATATGATAAGTATAATCTGAAGGCAGAATACTCAAACTGACTGTGATCAGTTGAGTTCAGTGATCCATGTCTGTTTCATATGAAAAAGGTTTTTGCCCTGATGCATTATACTAACAGGCTAATATTGGAACGAAGTTCCTTATCGCGCGTTGTGAAAGGGGGCTAGACGGAAAAAATTCTTACGAAAAGTTGTCACGACACTTTTTGCTATAGTAAGCTATTGTAAGCTGTGCGGCGTCGCATGTCTCTCTCTCTCTTATAGAAAGCAAGCCAGATAATATCATTTCTACATTTCTTTTTTTTTTTTTTACATAATAAAAAATAATAACAATAACTTCGTTCCATCCGGGTGTTCCTTGACACCTCTCAAGTTTTTTGTCTTTAATAATTGGAACTGAAAAGGTTTTCTCATTGTCTTTGATATTCCACGAAACGACTTCAATATTTTTCGAAGATAATTTTTCTCCATAACGTAAACAAAATGCCTAAAGATCACTTTACAAGTTTTGTTTGTTGGCAAATAATAAAAATATCAACATGAACATTACAACTCAGTGTCCTTTATATGAAACAAAATATTGTACCTAATACATTCTTATTGTTTTAAAAAATGCGTGTTTTTGTTTTAATTACTAAAGCACTTTGCGAAAATTCCTGTAAAGTTTATATTTCTTGCAAATTCGAGAGTTCGTAGACGTTTTTTGCCGCTGGATCGAGTTCACAGACGCTCTACCACTCAAAGTCAAAGTCAAAGTCAAAGCATTTATTTCAATTAAACCATTACTGGTACTTTTGAATGTCAGAAGAACAATTCATAAAACTAAACTACGAGTGCAATACGTCATCCCGAAAGCCACCACGCCGAACCACACGCCGCCGAATGCCCGCAACAACGAACACTGCGAGCACGAAAGCACGCAGCGACGCACACCGCAACAACGAATGCACGAGACTCCAAATCACGGAACAACGAATGCACGCCGCAACGCGCAACCGCCACCCCGCGACCCGGAGCCCCGCGCACCCACCGCCACGGCACGAGCCGCCGCGCGCCCCCGCACCCACAGCACTCGCCGCCGCAGACATCCGGCGACGCGCAACCCGACGCAGCAACCCCCGGGACGACGCATTGCACTCCTAAGCTACAGTCACAGTCACAAGGCATAATAACTTGTGAAAGTACTGTAGTTGTCACTTTTCTACCTAATAACTTAGGATATAAGGGTGAAAAGTAGTACTAGGCTCGGTAGTACCTAATACTTTTTAACTGAATGGACTTAGTGGTCATCTACCAGTATCAGTCCTATTCTAGTATCAGTTCTCCCATAGGAGGTGTTCGCTCTTTATTGGAAGTTCAAACATCAAAAAGGTTGAAGCCTAAAATAATATTTCGAATCAATTTTATTGCTGGCTTTATATGGCCAATGGTATTTGTTGTTTTCATAGGCTATGTAAGGCTGAATGGCTTTAGTAACAAGGCTCATAGAAGGACTCAACTAGAGGTTTTATTGGCAGGTTTTGCCCGCGTTGCTGACAATATTTCCACTGTAAGTGAGGATTGAAAATAGAACAGGTCTAAAGAGGTGGGTAAACAATTTTGAACCTTTTTAAGTGGTTTATGTACTAATTGTAGTCTACCATAATAATAAATTAATGTTTGTGTAGTAAAGATGACCTCCGATTTCCAACTTATCTTCTGAAGCGAATTTTGATTATTTAATTATATCAAAATTCATTAGAAGACCACATGCGCGAAATAGTTGTCTACTACTACGGAAATTAAAATATAGGCTAATTAAACACAACACATTTCAATACAAGATAATAAATGAAATATGGAGGTGACCAAAAGAACACACGGCCCCCGGATTTCACATGTTTGTTGTATGTTCAGAACAAATTTAGCATTTGTTTTTCACGTGCACACCTCGCCGATATTTGTATTATTTACGTCTCAACCTTGACATATTTCGGGGTCAGATACACAAGCGTATACCAAACAACCGGATACCTAGCAAACCGAATTAACAATGATTATGTAGACTAACGACCATAATAAAAAACCTGTTTGAAATTCGCGGATCTAAGAATATCTTTTTCCTTTTGGCTATCGTTCAAAATTGAGAAACTCATTAGGAAATGAATGCTAAATTCCACGGTTTGTTGAAATGTTCTATATTGCTTGTAGTGTTTATTATTGTCCAGAGATGGCGGTAGTAGTGATTGGTAATCTTTTAATCGTTGCATTAATTTTATCTGCGTGTGCGCACTTGATCCTGGTGATGTGTTGAAGTCACATTTATGTTTGTTTTATTTTATAATACAATCACTTGCCCACCATTAAGTAAGAACAAAAAGTTAGGCCATTAAACGCATTAATGGGCTGCGGGACTGTTTAAAAGAGATACCCCAGCTTTAGAACATACATAATGGCTAAGAAGGAACATTACGCTCAGAGCTGGAGGGGTCATTTGTAGTATCTTAATACTTTATTATTCTTCATTGATGGCAAGGTTACTAACAAAGAAAATATAGTGATTATGAATTCGGTGCATACGCACGCTACGGTACAACCGAAAGGATACCTTAAAAAAACAGAACTAGATAAGATTACAATTCAGACACAACTTTCAGTCAATGCTGATAATGAGACAGATACAACATGTGCATATTAAGATTAAGGTCCAGATAAAAACAATCCAGCAACAATATTGATAGCTACAATGTTGTTCACGAAAATTCACATCAAGGTGGTAGTGACATAAAGACTTAAAGGATCATGCATTGTCTAAAGTTGACATTTAAATAAGGTGCGATAAAAACGGATTCTTGAAAGACGTTAAGCATAAATCATAATCATTAATCGTTATCTGGATAGTGAAGAAGGTTAGGTGGAAGGTAGTCGATCTATGTAAAATACCGATACTCAATTCAGCTACATTCGGCTACACTGCAAGCAGACGACACCACGTTTCGGAGAACGCTAGGCAGATGATGATAGTGAGGGTTGAAAATACAGGCTTACACAATTAAAAGTTGTCGGAATACTACAAATTTATAGGTGCGATAAAACCGTTTTACGGAAACGCATTGTTGAAGTATGGGATATCCTAGGACAAACGCAAGAAGGTCAAGAATGTGCGACAAAAAGCGTATACTTGAAAGAGAAAGGATCGCAAATACAGATGACTGATACAATACATCATGTGCATCGTTATCAAGCATGCAAACGAAGCGTGGGACACGCACATGTTTGGCTCATTAGCTATTAATTAGTATATCATTAACTTGGCTATTGCGTGATTTGTTATGGCAACAGTTTTCATGATAACTGGAAGGATATTTTATCGTTTGTCATCTTTATTACTACGAGTATGTTCGGTCGTAACTTCAAACTGTTGTTTTCGTCTATGATAGCAGACAAGCAGTTTTGTTTTATTACCTTCAATTTTGCTGTGCAAAGAATTTAAACTCATGAGTGTCGTATCTTTACTGCGGGTTTTTGCTACTACAAAAGTAAACTCCTAAATTGCAATGAAAACCGTTTTGTAATCATTTCGAGGCCATCAAGTTATAAGTGTTATAACATAAATAAAATTTCGTTTTGATTATATTTATGTAAAAGTTCTTAATTTAGAATTCATCATTTAAATATTCGAATATTAAAGAAGTAGATAAGACTAACCAATAAAACTGGTTTGGATATTACCACAATTTCATAAGCCTATCCATTCAATAATCCAGTTTGAACCAGTAATCCACATAATCATGTTATTGGTACTGTCACGGTCATCAGATTCTCTGCGTCTTTTACAGATGTGTGTAACAATAGCTATCTGTGGTACAAAACAATGCTTGTGTAAAATTATCCAAGTTATGAGTCCTTTTATTACCTACATTAATTGGCACGACACCGTCTGCTTCAACTATTCCAGCTTAACTTGGTTCATCTTTCTAGTTCAACTGATTCTCATTCTCTCTCTCTCCTCTCCATTTATTATTTTCCTCTCATACAATGAGGTGGTCATTACCCTGCTTAAATAATTAAAATATCTCAGTTGCCATTGTTGCTTCCACGGTTGTTGATAAAATTACATCTCACATTTTTGTCAAAAATGTACTTAGCTACTGCTGCTCTTAATCTGAAGCATTCCTTAAATCTTTAATCATTATCAACTGAAGATTTGTGTAAACTGACGTTTCTTGGATCAATATACACACTTCAGATAAAAGAAGTATGACGTCTAACGTTTTTTTCCAAAGACTTTGAATCTGATAGGAGAGATTGTACACCAAAAGGACTAAAGCATTTTCAGTACTAACGTTTATTTTTGTTTGTTCCAGGGAATCACATGGGGCAAAGCGTTCCTGATCTCAGCTGACAACAACGCAGCCTTACCTTACCTGTCCACCAGGGAATGCCAACTTGGTGGTTACAGAACGCACACAGTCAACTTCCACCCGCGCCCCATTCTATTCGCCTCTTCATCTAGCTCCGTTCCTAGTACCTCAGAAAAGCAAAATGCTCTCCTGTACATAGCTGTCCCTGAAAACCGGCATTGGTTGGGAGCAGCCCCGTTACCTGATATAGCTAAGCAAATTCTAGAATGCCAAGGACAGTCTGGTCCGAACGCAGAATACCTTTTAAGATTAGCAGACTTCATGAGAGAAGAAGTTCCTGAAGCATTCGACGAGCACTTATTTTCATTAGAAAGGCTGGTTAGGAAATTCGCTTCTGACATGAGGATCTGTTTGAGAACTTTGATGGGAGAAGAAGCCCAGGAAGAAGAAAAGGCTGAACCTAAAGCGGTCGTGCCTTGCTTCCAGTTCGCGTCTAGAGTACCAGAGAAGAAATTGCGTTGTGTAAATATGTGATACGAAAATGTGTTTGATAGGCCATGGACAGTCTGGATAGATATAAGGAATCCTATTTGTCGTTGAGATGTTTGACTGAGGGGAATAGTTGTGACCATTATTTGGTAAAAACTTACTCTAAAATGAGCAGCAGTTTTCAGTAAATGCATTGACCAATTGGCTTAACTCTGTGCTTTGTATTAAAATACTCCTAGTGAAATTTTGCTATAAATATATTATAGAAAAGCTGCAATTTGACATTTTAAATGTTACAATCAAAAGTTTGATTACAATTTACTTTTGACTAAATTAATTGACATAAAAATAGTTTAATTGACTATGATCGTCATAACTATTTGTCTTATTCTAATAGCCAAATCGGGTATTAGGTAGGTAGCAATGAAATTGACATTTTGCATGTGATATAAACAATGAATCGTTTTCGCAAAATAAATAAAATTTTGCAAAGAAACATTTAAGTGGTTAAAAACCTGTTTTTATAAAATAAGCTTTTTGTATTCAACGCTTATTTGATTTTAAAATGGCTGCTTTAGTAGTTTGTATAGTAAAAAAAATAGTTCCATTTTTATTGAACTTTGCAACATTTGATTATTTGTACGAAAATCGCTGAAAATGTAATATAATGTATTGTTAGTTTATTTGTTAACGATGACATAATGAGTTTTAATCGATGATATTGATGATTTAATCGACATTGTTTCACATTGGGTACAGTACAGTCACGGGCACGAATATGTATTAACTTAGCAAAATTTAAAAGCTATATTTTCCTTGAGAAATAACTGTTTCTACTTAGATATAACACTTTTTTCGTGAAACAATGGCTTCCAAAATACTCTGTTCGTGAATACGTAAGACGTTAATCAACACAGTAGCAGAAAATCACTTTTAAAAGTTGCTTCGTGTCTTACATATTGGTGTTCGTGACTGGACAAATAAGTACATGTCAAAACAAAAGTGCGAATGTACTAATTTGTTTATAGACTTCTCAACTGAAGTCCATACAAGTAATTATTTTTCTAGACCATCTATTTATATTTTCTGCATTTTTTATGTAATATAGCGCTGGACGTTAGTGGTAAAAAAAAATATGGCCTGAAGATGTGGATAATAGATATAATAATTAACTATCGAATAATTAAACCCGAATCAGACTTAAGAAAAAAATAAAATTCATGGGACATTCTTGAAACTATCTATGGTAACTGTGTAATGTAAAAAATACGTGTTTCCAAAACTGACATGACTTAAAAAACATAACTATTTATTTTTTGTCATTTAAAACTAATTATAATATTACTATTGATTTGGCAGCATAAACTCTTGGCAGTGACTGTACTATGCCTCCTTGCATGTCTCGTTTTATAATTAAGTACTTTAAATCATATTTTAATAATTAAATTATGTGAACTAACAACTTTTCTTTTAAGAACTTTACTTCGTAACAACGCACAAACAACAAAATCAAAACCAAATAAATAGCTGTAAGAAGTAAATAAGTATTATCTACGAATCTAGATTATTTAAGTTTATTTTTGTGTTTAAAATAATTATTTCGTTTTGTATAATTTTTAAGTGATAATTATTTAAGTTACCATCAATGTTGATGTTATTTAAATGTGAATTAGAAAATGAATTTTGTTTACCGAGTAGAACTGTTCAATTTCGCTAGATTCCTAAAGAATAATGTGATAGGTAAAAAATGAAATTTGTAAATAATTTATTTTTTAATTCTATCAAAAATTGTGAACGTTCAATTAGCATAATTTTTGTATGAACATTTGTATGTTAATTTAAGGCGATGCCATAATGTACTGACAAAAATAAAATTATGTATGACTAAAAACAGAATCTATTATTTAAAAATGTTTGCAAAATTCAAGGAACTAGAGGTAGAGAACATTACTAATTGAGGCGACAATCAGTCTTAAATAACATGGTTACTACTATATCCTCTCCTACTTTTGATCCATGCTGTGCCCGACAGGGTCCATAATTATTGAGACTGATAACTGTTTCCCTACCAACTGCATACATTATGGTATGCAATAAAGAATTGAGAATTAAATAAATGAACCATAATAACCCTACTGAGGTACACACGGGTGATTGTGATTTCAAGAACAAGCATCTGAAAGCCGAGAGGTGCCCTCTATGAGCAGTTATACTAACTACCTAAAACGAAATGGACGTTTATACCGTGGACCGCTATACCTACAGACGGTTGCCTAAGAAGTCCATTTATGTTTCAATAGATGGCGCTATTTTATGAAATCAGTATGAACTGATTTTTTTACCATGAAGTAAGTATTAACTTGAAGAAAATAAATGAAAGCTTGTAAAACGTAATATTTTTTTTGACTGCGAACTACCATTTATTTTATATCTTTTGAGGTAGGTATAGAATAGTTTTGTATTTTTAGAGGAATTATAAAAGAAAAAATACAGTAAATAAATTCGCACTATAAATCTTTATTTCATTATAATTCTTACAACTTCGTTTTGACCCACACATAAACCATCAAATATACATACAAGGAGCGCCAAATATTCTAAAATATTATTCCATTACTTATTTTATTCAAGGCACTTCGACATTCAATAAATTGTTTAGCTTTATAAAAATGAATTCAATAAAATTATAAATACCAAATAACGGTGATGTCATTCATAAAATTATTAGAAAATTAATTTAATTATTACAATTTATATTGGTAATTATTATAACTGTCCTATTTCAATAAACGAAAATTTCAAATATAAATAAATTGATAATTGTGACAACTCAACATTCTCCCAAACCTAATTACTTGTCTCATTACATAAAAATGAGTAGAAAAATCCTATCTACTATTTACAAAATAATCTCATAATAATTTCTTTCGCTAATTAGTTACACAATTATATTTATAACGATAAAATAATTAAGTACGAAAAAGATTTGGTGGTGAAATGCATCCTCTGCACAGACATGAAATAAAAAATATTGTCTGTGGTTTGTTAAAACTAAAACTTGGAATGGGAAATCCCCATAGAGTATGTAAACTGTGAACTTAGCTATTTGGAAATATTCCTAAATTATTAAAACTACCAAGTCAAGTGAAGTCTGTCAAAAGCTACCTAACTCGATGTAACAGCCATTATATTTTATGATAAAACCTAAAATACTTAGAAAATTCCTAAAAGAAATATTTAAAAAAATCGCCTCGGTTCTCTAAAAACAGACTAGATGCTATAGATTCTAGTTTTTCTTCAAAAATAGTGCGTCATGTAACATCTCTCTTCATAAAAAATGCTCTAAAACTTCACAATAATATTTTATAATACAAAAAAAACACATAAACTTTGGTACTAGGATATTTACATTTGTCCCCAAAGGGAATTGTATTTCTATAAAATATTTACACGAAATATTATGCAATACTTTGTTTCGCATTTTGTGTAAATCCTATGTCTAAATAAATATCTAAACTAAATAATTATAGTAAATATCTTAAATAGAAAATGACACGAACAGTGCGATACAGTCAGTAACAAAAGTCTATACAATGTCACATTAAATCTCAATGCCAAAAAATTACTCTCCATTGACCAATTTTTGTTAAAAGTGTTATTCAACTTCTGTTGCTAACTGTACCTACTTTCGAGTACCTATCGTCAATATTCATCTGCCGGTCGCAGATAAATTAATTGAAAATCATTCCGTACTCAAAACAAGTTTTACGTCATATCCAAAATAGACCAAAAGGACCAAAAACTTATTCTGGTCCTCTGGTACTAATTCCTTTAACAGTACTGTTAAATCTCAAATTCAATCTACCTATACCTTTATCAAATACAAAACGATTCTTATTGGTGGGTTCAATATTAAGTTCAACTATTCGGGGTATCAAACATTTGTGTTTTTTGGCCATAAATATTTCCTTCTCCAGGATTCGAGTAACCAACTCAGTGTACCATACTTCGTGTTTAGAAATTTCAATACCTCGGTACATTAGGACCTTGATTTTATGCATCTCGTAGTTCCAACTAATTGTTCAATGAATTGACAGAATGTGTGCTAAGCCATTGGTTTATGGACCAAAAGGCTTGGCATTTCCAATTCATGAGCCTAACAAGCCTCTCCACTGGCAAATCATTTACATAACACATGCTGTCTGTAATGTCTATTTATACCTCTCTCTTTCTTCTCTTACTTGAAATCTTTTATTTCATTCAACAACATGTTTTTATCCAAATGTTTCGTCAGTGAGAATGCATAGTAAGAAGTTTTAGTCTCCGGAACTCCATCAAGTTGAAACACTTCATCATCCAATACTTTACAAATTATCTTCTACATTGGTACACTTACGCGTAACTAATACTGTTCACCTTCACTACCTTTACAAGTTACTGTTCAAGTCTACTTGATGAATGGAAAGTCACTGTCACTTTCGTCTCCTGAGCCATCGTAGCTCGATGGTGGGGTATCCAGCTGTGGCAGACCGAGGTCCAGATACTCCTGGTTGGCGGTGACTGTGAGGATCTTGTCCAGGTCTTCTACCAGTTCTGTGAAGGAAGGTCTGTCTCCAGGAGAGAAGGACCAACACTCGCGCATCAGCATGTATCTGTGGAGAAAATAATTTGTTAGTCAGATAGAGGTTTATGGAACTTTCAATGAAATTAAAATAAGGTAAAGAGTGAATTTCTTCTTAACTGTTAAAGAACGGAAAAATTTAATATGACCAGTTGAGTTTTTCTTCCATTTCCTAGGACTTACTACTATGCCTATCACCTCATAATTCACCAATCTGGCAGAACAACTTTCGTGGCCAATCTGGAAATCATTAAGCCGGTCCAAGTTTAGACAGAATTTAGACATAATTTGGCCAAATGAGATAACTGCGACCGAGCACAAACACAGTACCTACTTCGTGTTGGTTCCTGGCTGCTTTTCAGATTAGCCCCATTTGCTTTACTACCCATTCTACCACATGCAATGGAGAGACTACTGTGCATTATGGTCAATACCAAGATTCTGTCATGGACCGGGGGTAAATAATGCCAGCATTGACTTACATTTCAAGACTACAGCACGGTGGCTTCTCCATCCGATGTCCAGCGCTGAGATGTTGGTACATGTACTGTCCGGGGACGGTGGGGTACGGCGTGCCGCCCAGCGTCATGATCTCCCATAGGAGGACACCAAACGACCAGCTGGAATGTGGTAAAACAATCATTAGTAACTTCCTTGATGTATTTTTTTTTAAAGAGCCTGAACTGCCCTGTTCTTGTGATAGCAAGGGCACTTCGCCCAAACTAGGTTCTGGATTGGCTTATTTAAGTGAGATTCTACTATTACGTACACCTCTGCCTAACCATTCGGGGGTTACAGGCGTGATGTTTATGTTATGCCTGGACATGTACAGCAATATCGTCATGAGTTTTAAACAATCACTAGAAATATGATTTGGAAAAATTTAAGTGTAGGTACAAAAATAAAAGATAGCCAGCTAAGTTGTGTGATACTAGTGACGTTATAAGGTGCCAACTCTGCGGGCAAGAGAATAGCTGCGATACCATATTCAATAGAAACTGCGAACTTAACAATATCATCGCAACGATAATTTGAAAGCGCCCGTAGCGTCCTGTCATGTTGTAAAGCAAAGAATGTTCTTCAAATTGCAACTTACACATCAGTCTGTGTAGTAAAAACTTTATGATACAGCGACTCCGGCGCCATCCACCGGACAGGCAGCCTGCCTTCCGTCTTCTTCCTATAGTAGTCGTTACTTTGGACATCCTTGGCGAGGCCGAAGTCTGCGATCTTGAGGATGCAGTCATCGGAAACCAACACGTTACGGGCGGCTAAGTCGCGGTGGATGCACTGTGGAGAGATGAGGAGGTGGTAAGAGGTTAAGGTTTTTAAAGAGATTGTGTATTAATTTAATTAGTCTCGCACTTGATAAAAAAATTATTAAATTGATACAAAATTACATCAAAAAAGAAATCAAATGAAATTGTTGATTTACATGCCCAAATAGCCCCCACCCTATCATTAGCTTTGGTTTCCTTTAACAGGGTTGACCAACGGTCACAGTGGGTGCGGTGTTTATACGTGTGCTAAAGAGCTTTATTGAAAACATTTTTGATTCAGCAATGTTCATCACCGGTGCTGACATTACACCGGTAGAGACCATCTATCAAAGTGGCAGATATTTAACGGCAACCACAGGTTGATGATGGCCATGAAGTTGCTAACCTAACCGAATGTGGTGTGACATAGTGTGAGGTTACTATAATAAATAATAATGAAGGTGGTAAACTTACCCGTCTAGACGCTAAATATTCCATTCCCCTAGCAACTTGATATGAGAATGACACTAAATCCTTTTGTGTGAGCGTCTTCTTTTCTTTTAGTTCTTCATTTGGTGATTCGTATCTGAAAAGAGAAGATGTAAGTTGCAGACGGTGATCGAAAAAAAAACTAAAGATAAATTAAAACTATACAATTTTTCCGATTTGTAGTTTTTATCTTCTTCTTCATATTATATGAAATGGGCCTACTTTTCCTCAACCTTGCCCTGAGTACCTACAAAAGTGAGGTCAACAACAAGCTAAGCCAGTAGAAGCCTAATAACTAATGACTTAGTAGGCCTCCAAAAGGTTGACCAACTTTAGTAAGGAGCAACAATTAATAGGGCTAATAATATAAAACTACCATATTCATGATCGAAAGATTTTACTTCCTAAACCATTTTTGAACAGTCAAGAAGAATCCAATAAACCCTTACCTATTTCCAGGTCTGTGATTCCTCAAGAATTCCCTCAGGTTACCATTAGGAGCGTACTCAACGATGACGTATAGCGGTCCGTCTTGAGTGCAACATCCTAGCAAGTTGATGATGTTGACGTGCTTTCCGATCATCTTCATCATCTCCATCTCTGAGACTAATGCCATCATTTCTGCGTCTGTGTGGCCCTCTGGAATATTAAGGTGGTGTTTTAGGAAAAGATGGATGCTACACAAAATTACGGCAGAAATTGTGTCACAAGAGGTTATTAGAGAAATTACGCCAATGAATGAAAGCCACAACAAATTAAATAAAAATATACCTGTATTGTTGTACCAAGAGCAAGAACGTAGAACTTAGCAGTTACAGGAGCAAAGAGAGGCCTATGACCAGCAGTGGGTGAAGCTTTGGGTGATGATGATTGGTGGACCAAAACCAAAAATAAAACTGTAAAACTAATCTCACGCTGGCAATATTACCTTCGTCATCAAACAGATGTCTTTGTCGTCATTAGTCCATAAATTTCTGTCTCTACAACACAAAGTAACAATTACAGAATCAACAATCTTACCTTTCAACATCTTTACAGCCACAACCGACTGCATGCCCGGTTTCAGTATGCCCACGCACTCTGCCTTGACGACCTTGCCAAACTCTCCCTCTCCTAGTATCTTGCCTAAGCACAATGACTCCCTCGGCACCTCCCAGTCTATGTCCATTGGCAGCTCGTACTCTGACATCATCATCGAATCGTTGGTCGTGTTCTGGACTTGCGATAGCTTTTGTTTCTCGATTTTTACTACTGGCATCAGCTGTGGAGATGTGGAATTGGTTTGTTAGATAACTGATAGATGAGATTCTTAAAATGTGATTTAAGAATAGCGTTACTTCTTTACTTTGGTATCTAAGTAGAGTTTTACAGATTGATATTGACATGTTCATGTTCCTTTAATAGCCTTACCAATTTATTTAAACAAGTCTTTGCCTGGACAAATGGCAGGCTTTCAAAGCGAGTTTGAAATATATACTTTCAAAAGGATTGTTAAAAGCATCTCGGTGGCATATTTATATGCCAGCCCTCAAGAAACGAAAACATGTCTGTTCATAAATATTCATTTATTTTGAACTATGTACTTTCAATTTGTGTTAATAGATGGCGTTGTTACTTGAGCGTCGATTCCTGAATCGCGATGTTAAGATTCTCCGACGCTCACCTAGGTCAAAAAATGTAATTTTTGTTTTTTTGTGTGTGAGCAGCAAGCACTGTGGATAAATGTATTATACGCGCTTAATATAAAGTCCAGTGTTTCAATTAACCACCCTCTCCTAGTCGATCTGTTCATGGTCCTTCGAGCCTTAGGACTCATAACGATAGGTAAACAGTCAAAGTGTACAAAAAAAATATTTTTTCGGAACTTATACCTCCGTTTTATTATTATTTCCAGATTTTATAACTTACTGCTGCCAAGAGGTATTTTTCTCTTAACTTACCAGTGCCTCACCCGTAGCCGTCGGTGATCCATCCATCGTCGGCTTCTCCACCGTCACCTTCTTTGTCCAGTGCGTCACAATCACTGCTCTTGCCGTCTCTATTGCCAACTGCTTCTGTTCCTTCTCTCGCTTCAGCTTCTTGCAGATCATCACCACTATGATGGCGGCTACGAAGAACATGGCTCCAAGGACCACAGTTAGGATGTTTATTAGTAAAGTGTGCTTCCCATGGTCTTGGGCTTCCTGGATTGGTGGTGCGGCTGTAAACAATACATTGATATTGTTACGATAGATACATTTAGTAGTATTTTTAGTGTATGTATTTTGGGGTAACACCTACACGAATCTTTACGTGTAGTCAGAAGCCCAAGAGTCTGACAGCCTGTCTTACAGAGTATGAAGGAACCTGTCAGCTGAGTTGAGTAAGCGATGGGAAGGGCGCCGTTTTGGAAGACTATCACTTGTAAATTTTTACAATAAAAAATTGCTGATTATTAATTAATTTAGAATATTAAAGATAATCAAAATCGGTACTTTTTATTTTCGATTTCAAGAGGTTACGATTGAAATTGCCTAGCAGAAACTAATTAGAGACAATAAATTATTATTGTAGTCTCTCTTGAGAGTCAGCTGGTCTCAAGAAGATAAATTCAGCTTCAGTACTCTCTTTTTTTTCCTTCTTTCCTCATCTATAACTTCACTAACATTTTCGGTCTATTGATATTACTTACATTCCAAAACAGTTAAGTATCCTTTAGCCGTGGTGTTTCCTAAACTGTTGAGTGCCACACAAACATACCAGCCCTCGTCTTCCCTGGTTACATTGTATATCGTGAGTTGCTCAGGTTTATCTGATGTGTTCTCACTCTGAAATTAAGAGATCAAGTCAGCAGAGCCGAAAGAGTTGTTTTGAGGTTCGTAAGTTATTCACACATTGGTTAAGAGATTCTTAGAATTGGAAAAACATATCATGCAGTCCTTAAATAACAGTAGTTTTTTTTTATAAAAGCGTTATTTAAAAAAAAAAAAGCCTCCAATTTAATCATGCTGCAGAAATATAATTGCAAGTATAGGTCTGTATTTACGGTAAAATGTAAAAACAACTTAATTATGACTGCATACAAAACTATAATAAAACAATTTAGAAAACAGTAAAAATAAATACATAACAAAAAATCCTTATGTGTAATCAGAACCTGTCTTACGATTTTTTTACTTTAACAAGTAATTTAATTCATATGTTAGATCCTAACTACTAAACTAAATCCTTATTTCTAAACATGCACCACACCATGCGTTAGTGACAAAGCCCTCACCAAAACGATTTTGTTCTCATTCATGATGACAATATTCTCCTTGACCGAGGCATCATTAGGGTCGGCCGTGTAGTTGTAAACGTACTCGTCTCTTGTAAAGTACATCCAGAATAATGATGGATGCATGTCAGTGAGGAATTGACAGCTGAATCGAACCGTGTCACCAACCACGACCGTCTGGTTTTCAGCACCTCGAGTCAGTACTGGCTTTGCGTAAAGACGCTCTATAAAGAAATTGGGATGTTAATAGCTGTATCTGTTTCTTCATTTTCGTCTTCTACTTGATGTCCGGTTTTCCTTATATCAGCTGGTGTATTTTTAGTTTTAATGTTCACATTAAAGTTATCATTGATTATGTTACCAACACGTTTCGTTTTAGAAATATGAGAACGTAAATAACATAGCTAAAGGTATTAATTGCTCTTAAAAAACTTAGGTGACTTTCCATCTAAATTAAGAACGCATTCCAGAAATTCATTAGTTCTAGAAAACAATGAACAAAAATAACAAAGTTAGAATTGCAACACTTCGATCTAAACAAACAGTGGAATTTCAGGCGTTCTTTTATACGTTTTGCAGTTTATATTTGTATTGGATCAAATAGTTGGCGAGCTTGAAACGCCTATCGTTTTAACCAGACTAAATGTAGCAATGTGAACTTTGCTAAAGTTTGAAATTAAGAGACATTTTTGTCGAACTCATCCTTTAAATTCCCACTTATTTGCTATCGTGTTACTAAAGTTTATATTCCTGCGAATACCAATTATTAAAATACTGTGAGTTAAAGTTACTACAAAATTTACCAACACCAAAATTAAGACCTTCACCAGTTACCAAAACCAACTCCTACAATTAGTCAATTAAGTTAAAATAACATGTGCGACAAATAAACTAAACCTGCAGTGAAAAACCAGATAAAATTACTAAATAGAGTTTGGAAGATACGATGTTAGACATTTGAAATGCCGTAAGGGAAACTGGGTTCAAACATCCCTTACAACATTTGCAATATCCACCGTTGATAAAGTTCAATTTCGATAAGCAAGAGAATGTGCAGAATCGACGAACCGAAGATTTTGATGATAACAAAGTGAATAAAACCTTCAACCCTGAAAAAGCAGTGATCCAACACCAAACCAACAGTGATCGGACCAACACCGTGAATAAGAAATTTAAAGACCTCGATGACATCTCCAGAAGGTATCGGCATATCGCTAGGTCCGACTTCGGCATTTTTCACAGAATAATTGTATGGTCTGACCCAGTACAAATAAGGCTCTAGATCGGAGACAGGTGGACAGGACAGAACGACTGTGTCATTGACCAGGACCGTGATGTTACCAGGATACCCCTCCTTTATGTATGGCTTCGATGGATAGCGTTCTATAAGAGATAGCCTAGTGAAATGTCGTAGAATATCGAAATAGAGAAAAATATGTTTGGAAATTATGATCTTCTAGATAGATTCGACAAAATCAAATATACACAATGAAAAAATAAATTAACGTCAAGATATTGTAAGACCTAATCCATATGAACTTAATAATTCTAATCAATATCAAGTTTATGTAACACAACATAATAAAAGTCTCGTTAAATCTTTAAATAAGTAGACATAATCACAAAAAAAAAACATACCTTGAATATGAAGAACAACAGTGTGCTCGATGCATCCTAGCTGATTACAAACAACACAGGTGTAATTTCCATTGTCAGCTTTTGTCAACTCATCCAAACCGATCGACCATTTTCCATAAGACGGCTGGAAAAACACCCTAGATATCGGTGTACTCCTGTTTTTGTACCAAGTAATGTTCGGAGTTGGATTACCTGCAAATGTTTTACGATGTAGTAAACATGGTTCTGGCTATTTCTGTGCGGGCTACATTTAAGTTACTAGAGTAGAATAGTGAAGCAGACTGTTTGGGGACGATTACTAGAGTTTGCAAGAATAGTTATTTTGGTTTAGAATATAATAATGAAAATAGAAAAACTGAGATTAATGCAATAGTAATACATGAAAAATTACGTTTAAAATATGAAGCAGACTGTTTGGGGACGGTTACTGGAGTTTGCAAGAATAGTTATTTTGGTTTTGAACATAATAATGAAAATAGAAAAACTAAGATTAATGCAAAAGTAATCCATGAAAAATTACGTCCAAAATATGAAGCTCTCTCGTCTCTCCAAAAACGAAAGAAACAAAAATAAAGCACCACAACGCGCTGCTTAAAATATCCACTAATAAAAATATTTATTACCTTCTGCCGCGCATCGCAGTCTTATGGAATTCCCTGCAGGTTTCATGTCCATCTTAAAGAGTTTTGTGGGATGCTTAAACCTTGGAGGGAAGTACTCCTGCTTCTCATCTACGTGGCCGTAGTTTGGATGGTCTCTTTCGTATTTCTCTTCCCTGTCTTCTGGGTCTTCGTCTTTTATTAATCGTGGTTTGGTCTCAGTCACGTTTTCTTCTAGCGTATTATTTTCTACTAGGGCTGCGCTTTTGATTTGTGATAGCGTTTCTGGGAGTATTCGGTCACCCATGTCAGCTTGATAACCTGGAAAATCTATTTCTTAAGTAACATTTCAAAAGATTAAATGTAGGCTTGCTATATGATAAAAAAGCAACGAATTCATCAACATAAATAATAAGTATACTCATGAAATAAAAACACAGGAAACCGCTTGTTATTTCGATAAAAATTTAAGTGTATCCCGTGTCATCGAAAAAGCCAACGAAATGTTTTATAAAACGGAATGTTTTGAACATTTCTACACGAGTGCAATATTGCTGCAACCCCGGAATCCGGTGCACACTGTTTACACATCTGGATGACCAATGAAGATGCTAATAAAATATAATATTAAAATAACCGCGTTCAGGCCAAAGACACTGAAGCAGCGATGAAATTTTCTGCTGAAAGTATTGCTACTATGTTACGTTTGACATTGGAGATTTGTAACACGAATCGTTTAATTGTTTACAGATTGTGGGATGAGTTCGCGAATTTCGTGGAAATCTTTTCCGCTGTCTGTTTGTTGTTTAGGAATAGTTTAAGCAGAAAACTTCTTTGCCCGCGTGCTCATCCTGGTTTATCTCTATGTCTTTGCGTGTTGTATTTCTTAGACTTCAAATGCAACACAGTTTCCTTAAACCACACCTAACTTTGTTTTTAGATTTTTTGTTTTGTTTAGACCGTCAAACTTACCTTCAATATCTTGTGGACTATTGCGTTTTAGCCTGATCCTAATGTTCATTTCTTTGGCATTTTGATTGCATGTGTACAGCCCAGCATCTTTGGCTTTAAAAGCATTTATTCTTAACCTGAAATCATAAAATTTTGAATTCAGAAGTGATAGAAGTGATAGTTGTTAAAAGTATAATTAAAATTGATGATAATAGTGACGGTTCTAAACTCTTAGAACATATGGTATAATTACTGGCAATAAGAACAAGTCACGGACATAAATGTAATAATCTCAAACAGAAGATAATAACTGACATCATTTATCTTTTACGAGTATTTCGTACCGCGCCAAATGCGCACAAAGACAAAAATACATTTATTTACAATGAAAGCTTTGCCTTGAAAATATTTGATATGAAGCTCTAAAGCTTGGTTTCAGTTACAGAAGAAATATTGGGTTGAATTTCAGTTTATCGTTTGCCAAACTATTGTTTTCATCTCAAAAAAATTAAGATAACTTTGACTTCTTTTAATATCTGTCTCCTTTACTTTCTCTCTTAACCTTTCGAACGTAGATCTACGCGAGACACAATGGCTTTTCAATTGTGTCTAGTTACACGGCATACGAAAGGTTAATATTGAAATCAAACATCTCTATTATATCTATACACAATACTACATCAGTGTTATCATCATCATCCACAATCCGACTTCACCCAGTGCTGGGTATAATAGGCCTCTCTTCTCATGAGTGTTTCACGTTCTTGTGCCAGTCACATTCAACTTCATCAGTAAAATCATATATAATCATATCAATCATCCATCTTCTTCTACTATTTAAAAAATCTTAAGAAGATTATCCGCTAAATGCTTGATGAAACTCGCCTCACCCACAAATCTTTGACAGTTGCTTTATTTTTTTAATCACAAATAAATCGTAGTAGCAGTACATCATACTTCACTTTCATTACAGCCATAATATCATCTTCAACAACTCATTCATCGCTTATTAGGTCTTCTCCTACTACTACGTCAGAAACAAACACCAAAACATATTTCCCAACGGTTCTGACGTTTTCATTCACAATTTATGTGATTAATATTCAACATAATTTTGATCGACAGTGTTTTGAGCCGCCTCAAATAGAATCACATAACTCAGCCATGCATTATGGCTTGTATTCAAAGTTCTGTGTAAATATTGTTACTGGATACATTGCTTACTGTTTCTATGTCTCTATTTCTGTGCTTCGCGAAATTTTCGCTGTTATTTCGAGATTTGCTTAGAATAGGTGGTGAGGTAGCTTAGTTAGCTGCATTGATTGTAAGTCTAGCTTAATGAGGTATTTTGTATTGATTTGAAGTGAATATCGGTGTTATGCTGAACTTTGACACTTTTTTAAATTTAGTGAATTTTCACTTTGTTTCGTCAAGATTTATAATTTTTTTATTTGAGTTTGTGTTAATTTTGTCGTTGTCATTTTATTGTATCCTATTCTATATCAACATAATTAGATAACCTACAACTACAAATCTAGTCCCCTATAATTAATTATTACAATAAAATGCTCTGTTTTGTTTTAAGTTTTTTTTTTAAATTGATAAATTAGGATAAGCTCTGTTCACAGTTCCCAATTATGCGTCAATATCATCGACTCTTGTTCCATCAAATGTATCTAGGTTATCACCTGCATGTTCATCATCCACCTGTTCTTGTCTTATGTACTCCTTTAAGTACATAATTTCTTCCTTTAAATATATATTCACATTCTCCCTTACCCCTTCTTTCTCGCATTCCATCCATCTTATCTTTGCCTTCGTATTCTATACATTATTATCTTCTTAAAACAGTTCATTATCAGCTGTTATACGTACCATTGCCTCTGCCCCTTGCCTCTATGCCCCTCTGACAGCAGGTACCCATCTTTGTACCAGATGAGAAGTGATGGCTTCTGAGCACTATTCTTCACTACGCACGTCAGCCGCAACCGCTCGTTCAGTGATGCTTCTACTTGGGTGAAGTTTTTATCTGTAACAAGAGAAATCTAGGTATTAACCTATTAAACGTCCGCGAACATTGCGCATCGGCATCATTAACATATTAATGGTATGGCTAGGCAGAGGTGTTTCGCATGTTATAAGTGATGCGCCTATTGTCGTCGTCATGGCATAAGTCTTTACAGCTACTGAGAAATCCTTGATAGAAGAACCCATTGACACTATGCCCGACCTGACAATCGACCCAGGACCTTATGCTTAGACATATTTTTAATGAACGTTTGGCGCATCCTGAGCATCTAGCACCGCTACCACCATACTGGCTCGCTAATATTTTAACTACAGATTTTTTATTTCTTTTCATGCCAATTCAAGAGAATTTCATTATTTACTTTAAACTTGCTGATGCAAGATGCGCGGCTTCGCCCGCGTGAATGTTTGTGAAATTGTATACTTAAACCTTCCTCTTGAATCACTCTATCTATTAAAATAAACGCATCAAAATCCGTTGCGTAGTTTTAAAGATTTAAGCATACATAGGGATATAGGGACAGAGAAAGCGACTTTGTTTTATACTATATAGTGATAGTGATAGTGATAGTGATTTGAGTTGCAAGCTGTTCTTTCTATGTTCTTTAGATTTGAACCTTCGAATATTCAAAAGTGAATAACAGTATTCAAAGGAAAATATCTATCTATATCTATACATATAATAAATCTGTAGAGAAATCGTTTTTGTACATCGAAAATATTAAAAAAAAAAAATTGTCAGGGTATTAAAGTATAACCAACAGAACACATTTCCAGCATTTTTGGAATTTTTGTCTGTTTGTCTGTTTATCTGTTTGTCTGTTTCGATGACTAAGCATCACGTCAAATTTACGAAACGAATGTAGGTAACTTTTATACATAAATATTGTGCGTAACTTGGGCTATTACTTAGTCTTTGTTTCATCGTAATCGGTGCTCTCTATCAAAAGATATATGAATTTATAGTTTTCAAGAAGAACTTATCGTTATGGTCAAGAATGAGACAAGCAACGACATCTATTGAACGAATATGGTACTTATTACTAAATGCCTTCACAAGATAACTTTAAAAAAGTTATGTTAACAAAAGGTACGTAGATATAAGTATAAATGACGCTGCTTTCAAAATCTACATAGCCTAAACCTTATAGTGTTTGATCGCTCTTTTTTAGCAGTTTATCTTCGTCTTCGACAGATAGCGTTATTCATTTGATGTCATTTTCTGAACCGCGGTGATAGTAAACATACACACATTATGTTTCGTGAATAGTCAACAAATAAAAATTTACCAATTACACAGTATTAAAATACTATTTTTTTTTAAACTAAATTAAAATTAGATAAAACCCAAGAAATATTTTTTTTTGTACCGTGTGGGAATCGAACCTGCGACACGCAGTGCTACTGTTAATCGTCCAGCCATTGCGCCAACCATGTCGTGGTGTGTTGTTAGCCCTATGTGTCGAGGCCGCGGTATCTCTTTCGAACAACCCGCAGCCCCAACGGGCGTCGGTCCTTGGGGGCCCCTTCAATGTTGCTGACATCTCTTTGAGACGCGCGTGGAACACGAACGCGCCTCCATCGTCATAGGACGGACGAACGATTAACTAGCCCGTTACTCACCGTTCACAGGCCCGCGCCTACGGTGGCCGGAAGCCATCACGTGGCCCCCGATGCCCGGAGCGTCTCCCGCGGCGGCTGGTACGAGAGGTTGTCTCCCTCTCACGTTCCGCCACCTCTTTCGCTAGCATTACTGCTTCGCAGAAGGAGGTGGCGGCCATTTCAGATTCGATGTCCCAGATTCGGTACAGGTACCCTCTCGAAACACCCTCTAATCCCCCCTTTTTTTTGTGGTTCGTAAATTATCAAATGACTCATCCCGCTCTGGGCGGAGCGGAAGAAAGTGTCAGACTTCTACTAACTAAAAACCACCCACGTTCCTTCTTAGCCCTTTGTGTTTCGGGGCCATGGTATCTCTTGCGGACAACCCTCAGCCCCGGCAGACGTCCCTTTGGGGCCCCTTAATTGTTGCTGACATATCTTTGAGGCGCGCGTGGAACACGAACGCGCCAACGACAATCTGTCTGCCTGTCGACTATAATGTATCTGTTTCAAATTTCTTCAAGATCCGTTCGGCCGTTCTGACGTGGTTGATTAACAAACACCCATCCATCTAAACTTTAGTATGAGACATAGTCAGTACTTTGCATTACTCTCTTCTTATTTTCTACAGCGTCAGTAAGTTAACGCAGGGCAATGAATAAATGTACTTTTATCTAAGCGACGCATTTTAGTTTCCGACAAGCACGCGAACGAAGTCGCGGGCACAGCTAGTATGCAATAATTTCATAGAATCAAAGCAGTCGAATAGTAAATCTGTCAAAGCATAAAGTTGTGAAAAAAACTCAATGTTTACACTTTTCATGCAAATCTCCTTGGTAAATGGCGTGAAAAATTCTCATGTTTACACTATAATTCGCATTATATGAGCCTTGTTATTGCGTAGAAATACGACTTATCGTTTTTATATTTCCTATTATTGTGTATAATAAATCAGATAATTCAAGGAACCGCTATTTCATTCTTATACCCGTTTTCTTTAGCTCAAAGTAACACCGAAATTAAAGCTAAAATGTAATTGCAAAATCTTAAATACCGCTTTTATTTAAGCATTCGTTTTGGCATTCGCTAAAAATAGAATAAACTTTATCGTTTATGATAGGACTTTACAGAACTACACGTTATGTCTTTTTGGAATTCAGAAATATCTCATTGAAATTACCAAACAAAACGAAAAAAAAACGGTGCACTCTGTAAAATATGATAAAAACATGACCCTAGGCAGTGTACCCAAGCTTATATTTAAAATACGCCATAAACTAACGAGAATAAAGTAACCCTTTAGCGTTGCGTTCTCAGCTCATAAACCAAACCCTGCAACTGCAGCTTGTGAATGCGAATGAGCACTCGCGACTTTTAAAAACAAGTCGTGTATAAAAATGAGGATTAAAAAATGTTTACTGCTCTTAAAATGTCGATTAAATGAATATCATTGACTTTTGTTAACAATAAAACGAAGATTTATTGTGTTTGTTTTTGTTTAAAGGCTGACTTGAAATTTATGAAGTTGACGTGATATATTTATTAGTTGAGCGGTACTGTCTGTTCTTGTCAACCTGTAAGTACAATGGGTAATGCTACAATGTAAAGCGTAGGCGCAAAAAGATTTTTTACGTATCAAAAACGAAAATGAGAAGCTTTAAAATGTAAGCTTTCTTAGACACACCACCTTCTCGGATACGGCGCGACAGACGAACGAAGCACAATGAATACACCTCTTCTCTTGCCCGTCGCACAAATAATTGCACCCTACATGACTTGAAGTCTACGATAGAGCTGTCCAGATTGCTACGTACTGGTCAGACAAAATCAGAGTCAACGATTCGAGAAAAAGAACGCAAAAATGCAGATGACAAATACCTATATAATTATGATATGACAGCTCACACTTTACACCGCATTTGGTCTTTCACAATTAAACCTTGTTTTCAAATCCAATTGACGCATAAAGACGGAACCCCAAAACTAGTATGAAACCATAACCCCAGGCAGTAAGTTGCGCCTGCTACGCTACAGCAATAAAAACGTCGCCAAAACGAAAAAAATAGTCCCCAACCCAATTCTCAGTGAAATATAGAAAATCCATTTGCAACACTTGGGTGAGTTAAAATAATATACAAGCAGATTTATAGTGTTCAGGTGTCCGAACCGACTTCTATTTATAACGCAAACGTGATTTTAATGAGCATTTGACGGGTTAGACTTTTATTTTAAGGACTTTTATTGTAACGACTTTGACTTTCGCTCTGCACTTTAGGGTTATTACTTAAGGTTGCTACTTTGAGAATTTATTTGGTTATTTGCTATGGTTTATTTTGTTTGTTAGCGATTTTGAGGTTAGGTACTTTACTAAAAGAGAGTCTTTTTTCTGTGGAGCTATTTAATTCCATTGTGTGTCATATAAGATTGGAACCTTGTTCTTAAAAAGACGGTACTAAAACAAAATTTAATTTTAGTCATGACTAAACATACTTACATTTATTTGTAATCCCTGTAACGTTAATTAGAGGTGCATCTAAGTAAACCCACATTATTCATTATTTATTAGTTATGTTAATGCATCTTTGAGATCGAGAATCAATTTTAAATATGTTTGTTCTTAGCACTGTTAAGCAAAAACATGTTTTTTTTTTACTTAATTATTGTTCTGTATAATTTATCATGTTTTTAAGCAAATATATAATATTTTATTCTATTCATGTAATAGCGGACAAGCCTATTGCTACTGTTATGTACAGTATATCTTATTTAAAGTAAATAGTACCTAATACCAACATTTCCATCGATACGGTAAGACTGACTCAATCCTGACGTCAGTCGTCAAAGTCTGACTCAAGTCTGACGTATAAACTAAAAGAGGGAACAAAAGAACCACTGTGTGATTAGTTTTTATTTACGCATTGTCAAGTTCGTTTGATTTACTGGGTTACGCATCTTCAGCACGTTTCTGTAAAAGGCGAACAAAACTGAAATGGACTTCATGTGCTACGTAATGCTCATTTCTTATGGATGTGAGAAATGAATTTTATGTTAGCTTCTTTCTTGCGTGTTGTAGTGCCTAACCTGGTGTTAATATGCCGCCTAACAGCGTTTAACTTTACATGCCGTCGAGAAATACCTCTCAGACATGCTTGTGGATGTGACCTTTTAGTGTGCGCGTCCCTAGTTCTTACGACGCGGCGATGATACCGCAAAAAAAAAAAATATTTAGAAGATTTTTGGACGATGGATGATTAATTTTTAGAGGGTAGAACCAAAAATCATTCACATTATTAACATTTGTATTGTTACTTAGAACAAAAATTGTAATAGGTAAGTAGGTAAGAAAGTACACTTTTGCCGATACAAAATTGTCGACAAAAAGTGGCGCACTTCACTAAAAATAATCACCAACACTAAAATTAGTTAGTAGGTACATTTTTATGACTAAAATTCTTAAATACTTATTTTTAAACCCATGTACAGGCTCGATTGTGTATTTCTTACAAATATATTGCAGTTTTACAAAGTAACGTCGCTTTGTTTCGCAAGTGGTCCCGGCTGAAATTTTAACTGCCATCGAGATTTGTGGCCTGTGAATTATGGCCTACTTTAGTGATGGACGCATCGAAGCCATATCGATATATCGATACATTTTACAGTTATTTAATGTAAAGACTTGTGGTTTTAAGGAATGGTGTTGTTGTTGGTGTGTTTTAAAAAACCCTCGTTTTGGACTTCGCCGCAGTCGGGTAAATACCTCTTCAACGAAATGATTATTGTTATCATTTATTTTAATGAATGTACTGTACCTACTTTAGTGAATTGAATAGTTGTATTATTTTTTTTTATTGTTCAATTATTTTAGAATAGTTTAATGTTATATTTAGTGTTGTATATTAATGAACCGATATAGATGACTAATAAACAATGTAATTTTGTACTACATTATTTTAAATAATTTTAAAATTAAAAAGAAGGATAATGCTTTCAATACGAAATCCAATGAACATGTACATTAAACACAAACATTATTATAATATTTCTTTATAAATTATGTTTAGCAATTTAAACCCAAAACCATGTGCTATGCGTCCTCTTATTCCATGTACAAATTAAACTTATGCTAGCAAATATCGACATCACACCTCGACAACACTATTCTTTTTGCAAAGCTCCTTAACCATCGATTTAGTGGTTGCATATGTTGGGCAGATGCAAGCCCTACCCATGGGCCACAAAAACATGGAAACTCAAAACTTAAGTCATAAAAGATTTGGTGATGTTTTTAAAAACAATAGCCCCTTGAGAGCGTGAGAAAGATTTTTACAAATTACCACTTTCAGTGACGGTTTATCCATCACTCAGAGTGGTCATTTGTAAAAAATCTTTTCTGGTTACTTAAATTAATACAGAACAAAAGACAATAACAGATGAAATGTTGTCTCGATAGACTTATGTCGCCTTCCTAGATACTCGAAGAAATAGTCTTAAAAGACAAGCAGTTGAAATTAAACAAATGCAGTTATGGCCGTATAATAATTTACAGTGGAAGACGTATCCCTAAAAGCTGTGAAAGTTTTTTTTTATAATTTTGCAGTAATAATCACATTATTACTTTAGCTTATAGAACAATTACTCATTTTTTTTGTTTTTTTTTTTTTTTTTTATAAAACATTGCCCCACACTAGGAATTTCTCCTGTATCGTGGGTGCGTTCATAAACATTTAAAATTATTTATTTTGAAGGGTAATAGAATGTAATATATAATAATGTAAGTAGTAGAATACGTTTGTTACTTTTACACGGACATAGGCATTTCGATAACCCTCCTGCCGTAGTCGGGTAAAAAGAGTACCGTACCCGGGGAAAGCAACCATAAAGTACTTATGATAACAGATGGCGCCACGTGTCTTTCAAATCACGATTAAATCATATCTTTATTGAAACTTTAGTAGTTTTACTTACATGTATATTTTGTAAGGTCCTTGACGGAAGCTCAGAAGTCCAAACTCAAGGTTTGCCAAAGAGCGATGGAGCGTAGCATTTTAAATATCAAAATCACCGATCGAATTCGTAATACCATAATACGCTCCAAGACGGGCATCGCCGATGTTGGCGATAAGTCTGCGAGGTTAAAGTGGGACTGGGCGGGTCACATTTCCAGGAGAGGTCAGGACAGATGGGCCAGAATCGTCACACACTGGGTGTCTGAAGACGGTCGTCGTCACCGAGGCAGACCCAAGAAACGTTGGCGTGACGATTTGGACTCGTTCGTGACTGATTGGCCAGAGAAGACACAACACCAGGAGAACTGGAAAGAAATGGGGGAAGCCTACGCCCAGCAGTGGGACACAATAGGCTAATAAAAAAAAAAATATATATATTTTGTTTACTAACTTCTGACTCACAGGATGACAAACAGTAAAGGACTATAATTTACTCATATATTTGAATCGTCATAACTTTGGTACTCCCGAATTATCCCAAAGACAATGGTCTTACCTCTGATTGTTTGAGCCCTTTAGTCTGACATTATTCGGGTACAAATTATGAAAAACAATGGAAGGGTCTTGATTTTGAACGTTGGTGGTCTGTCCCTGGGTGTTTTGGGGTTAGTACAGAGTTTAAGTTGTAAAGTCGATTCATTATAATAATTATAGGTATAGTCGTCCTGACCGAAAATTAGTCATAGGTGCAGGTGATATTATAGTGCACAAGACGTGTGTACGCATGCACAGGTGCATAACATAACATAACATAACATCACGCCTGTAATCCCCGAAGGGTTAGGCAGAGGTGTACCTAATAGGACACCCACATTTCGCCAGTTATGTTTAAGTCCCATGTAATAGGGGGCGAGCCTATTGCCATCAACCGGGCACAAATCCAGATTCCGTGGCTGTTACTGATAAATTCCTGATGGAAAAAGCCAATAACACTGCCCGACCCGGGAATCGAACCCAGGACCTCATGCTCAGCAGTCGCGCTTGCAACTACTAGACCAACGAGGCAGTCACAGGTGCAGTCTCTGTTTTTAAACTCACATAGCCCGATGAGGGGCAATCGGACACGACTGGAGAGAGATCAGCCACAGGGACCCAGGACCATCGGCTTAACGTACTTTTTGACGCACGGTGGTATCATACCGTCAACTTCCAAGCTCCGGGCATCTTTAAAGGGATTGACCCTCTTTTTCGCCAGTCCCTTAGAAGATCAACTATATTTTTTGAGTTTTCTACTCATCATAACGGTCAAAGTCATCATCAGAAGTCGTCGAAAATCCAAAGATAGTTTTACTACTACAAATATCTCTCACTGTTTAAATACAAAAGTAAGTAACACTTATATATATATTTATATTCACATTTATCGGCCTAATGATTTGAAATTAGTTCTGCAGGAACAATATTTTTTACATTAAAAACAATCTAGTTTATTAATAAAACATTTCTATTGCGAATCTTTTGTATAGCCGTTACATATGACTTTTTAATTGCTTGGAGCGAAGCCAAAAAGAATTTCATACGTAGGTGTACATTACTGTTTATATATATTCAAAATTGTATGTACGAGTACTACATTATGTTTAGTCGATCAGTACGATTTATGACGGGTTCAAAAGTTCGTTTACGCATGAATTTGAAATAGAAACGGTTTGAGTGCGTAGAAAAGCGCTCAAGATTTTTGAAGATCCGATTAAGTACTTACTTACATAAAAGTTTTTAGATCGTTCAGTCGCAGAATGTACCTTTCGCAAAATGCACCCCATACGCAAAACGTACCATTCTCAAAACGCACCTTTCTCAAAATGCACCTTTCTCATAATGCACCTATCGCATAACGTACCTTTTTTTCTACATTAACTCTTTTACAATGCTACAGGTAATGAAAATGCTAATTAGGGATTGATAATATATCTTTTTATTTTATCTTTATAATGTTGGTATACGCGTTCGAAAAATTACGACTCTTTTAAGAAACCCCGATCGTATCGAATAACGTATCTCACACTGCTTGCAAAATTCTAACTATGTATTTAGTATTATAAATGCAAAACTAAGTTTGTTTTGTTTTATTTTGTTTCACTTTATGTCACTGAACCGATCATCCCAAAATTTTGCATACACGTTGTCAGGTGTACAAAAACGGATATAGGCCTTTCATACCAAAAATCACTGTTCCCAAAGAAAACAAAAGTGCCTTTCTTGGCGCCACGTGACTTTTGAATCAATATTGAATTGTATTATTAAAGAAACGTTAGAGGATTTGTATAATAAATTCACACAGACGAAGATCGCGGGGCTTATTTATATAAAAAACTATTATTATTATTATAAACCTGTATTGTCCCACTAAGAACAAAGGCCTCCCTTCCCTCCTTCCAGTTTTCGCGATCTAATGCGATTATAGGCCAATCCTTTGAAAAGGAGTCCAGCTCATCCCGCCATCTCCTTCTGGGCCTGCCGCGTTGTCGTTTCCTGCTTGTTGGTGTCCACTGAGTGGTAATTAAAAAACTAGTATCAAAGAAAAACGCATTGCTATAAAATGTAGGCCAACGTGTACGTTGCAAAGTAGATTAACTTACAGACTAATTTTATTTTAAAAAGCATTTATTTCCGTAACATAATGTCATTTCCACTCATATTTTTATATCATCATACTTTTAAATAAAATATACTTGAGTATATTTTCCGACATTTTCACACATTTCCGAACATGTTGGTTGTATGATGATCGTTTGATGTTTTTTTACGAAAGAACGAGAGAATGAATGTTCGTTTATTTTTGTGAATGAAGCTTTTTTACGATTTTATTTTATGAATGTAGAAGGGACTCTTTTATTGGTAGATTAAAATAAATTGTAGCTTATCAAAATGTCATCTCAGTCATGTTTCAAAAATTCATCAGACAAGTCTCTGGACTGTGCCTGGTTGAAGGCAAAGGCCCCTATTACATGGGACTTCAACATAACTGGCGAAATGTTAGTGTAATAGGTATAAGATACATCTCTACCTAAAGCTTCTGTATTACAGGCGTGATTATATTTGCGTAGTAGGTCTCTAAATTGTTTCAATTTCAATCCCACAACGAGATCGTAATTAAAATTTTACCTTTTTTTCATCTTTAATAAATAATACATACTGATAAAGTGGTATAACTAATCTTTTCAGCAACTAGTAATAGTAATAATAATATATATTTTCTCAAAACAATTCATTGTAGTACACGTTAAAAATACAGTTTTACAAAATAGGTAAGTACTATTTCTACAATCGTTTGTTGTACAATTATTGTTTGTTTTTCTAGCTAGGTTATGAAAACCTGTGATAAGGAAAAGCAGTCCGGTCCCCTAAGGTATCATGAGTCATGACGTAACTTAAAGTTCACATAATAAACTCAAATTCATTACAAAACACTAAACTACCACTCTAGATAGATAGATAGATAGATGCATCGGGCTAGTGTCCGCAACTCCACGCCCTGAGCGCGTTTTTTGCGTGCGGGTGGGAATCTTATTCGATCCACCTCAGCTCCCCGAGAAAAGCCAGCAACCCCTTGGTGTTACCGGCAATCTCGCGGAGAGTACCTGGGTTACCGAAGTACTTGGCCCTGTATGGGGCAACCCCCGTACAGTGCAGGAGCACGTGGGCTGCTGTTTCTTCTTCCTCCATGCAGGCTCGACACAGAGGACTATCTGTGACTCCTATAACAAAGAGGTGCTTGTTAAAAGTACCGTGTCCAGTGATGGCGGCCGTCACTGTGCGTAGCTGCAGCTTAGTTAGCCGGAGCGCTTGTTTGGTGAGGCGGGCGTCGATGGCGGGAAGCGCCTCCTTGGCCTGCCTGCACTCGCCGTGGTCTAGCCACAGCTTCGCGTGAAGTTCCCTGGTACGTTTCCTTACCAGCGTGCGAAGATAACCGAAAGGGAGCGGCACGATGGGTTCTGGTCCCACCGCTGCCATGCTTGAGCCCCTTCGAGCGAGCTCGTCCGCTGCATCGTTGCCTCGGGAGTCGCTATGTCCTTTAATCCCAACCACCACTCTAACAGTACTGCTAATTACGAACAACGATCACAAAACTCATTGTTAATCAGTTAATCACTCATTAACGAATGGTTAAGCCATGTACACCATTGTGAATGAAGGTCGCATTCCGATGGTGATCGTTTCCACTTCCTCGTACCATACAGGAACTAATGATTGGCGTGAGGAGTTATGATCGGTAATCGTTCATTCATTCATTATTTGTTAGGGCGTTTGTACACGAGAAATCCGTTCTTTTTTTTTACTGATTGAGATTTATGACATCATCTCCCTGGCCTTTTCCCAACTATGTTGGGGTCCCGAACGCAACTGAATACCAGTATTTTACATGGAGTAACGGCCTATCTTACCTCCACAACCTAGTTACTACTGTATTGGGTAATAAATAATTGATAAAACTGGTAGTCAGACATTCGGGCTAATGACTATACTTTCACCAAACTGACTACTACTTAGAAGTTTTACATGAATTTCTATTGCAGTCTCAACGTACATATGCCAGCACATGAAGCTACCCGAAACTATCAAGTTTTCCCAATCAACTTTGAACCTAACGCTTCAGTGATAAAGTTGAAAATCTTTATGTGCTGGCGTATATACTTGAAAAATGTAAAATAACTTTAAAACCCTAATAAGCCAACGACAAAGGGTTCCAGAGGAATACAAAAGATCCATCAAGAACAACCAGTCCAGTCCAGAGAGACAATTTGTCTAACACAATCAACCTCCTCCAGTTTATGAACTCCTTGCCTCCACTTGGCTACCGAGTTCATTCACGTGAAGCTATTCCGCCTCCCTTAGGGCAAATCCTAGTACATGACCAGTATATTTACCGATGCCACTAACAATGGCAGATATGCCATTCATCATATTGCCTCAGTCCTTATATAGCGCTTCGGTTTAAGGGACTGGACACGCGATGCATAATAAGGAGGGACGAGAAAGGTATTGAGGTTATCGGGTGGTTGATTCGTTATCAAGGTTCTGGTATCAAGGTTTATGAGGTACATGAACCCATGGAAGCTGTATTCTGATGATTGACGATTTGATCATCCAGTTAAAACTTACGTGGCCGACCTTTCGCTAGCGCGTTTTCGATGTTAATTTCGTTTTGTGAACCTTCTATCTTTTAGTTCTTTATTAAGTTCTATTTTATTAATTTATTTATTAATTTTTTTATTATTAATTATTAAGTTCAAACACACCCCTTGTATTTGGAGAGGATGAACTAGATCCTTACCAATGCTAGCAGCCTCTATAACAATGGGTACATATAAAAATCTAAACTGAAACAAACATTCCTGGAACACAAAGGGTGTTCAGGGCAGAGTGGAAAGTTTAGCAAGTGCGATTCAAGCAAATAGATATTTTTCAAGCTTGACAGAAATTGAAGAAGCAACATTTTGCCTGATCAGTGTCTCTATTATGTAAGAACTTTCGCAACACTGGATATCTTCCATTCATTTTCTCTTAAACGAATTTTAACTCAGGAACCCGAGATCAGATAAGAAACAGCAAGACCGATGAGGCAACATTAAAGTCTACCGCCAAACCGCATCTTCCCTTTCATTTCCTGAAGTTTAATCAACATCAATGGAAACCAGATTTGGTTTCTTTTTACATTTCCTTTGTCTCACATATCAAAGGAACTTCAATACCTACAGTCAATATCTTCGACTGCCTCGTTGGTCTAGTGGTCGCAAGCGCGACTACTGAGCACGAGGTCCTGGGGTTCGATTCCCGGGTCTGGCAATGTGTTATTGGATTTTTCCATTAGGAATGTCTGGATTTGTGCCCTGTTTACGGCAATAGGCTCACCTTACATGGGACTTAAACATAACTGGAGATATGTTGGTGTATTATTCACACCTCTGCCAAAGCCTTCGCGTATTGCAGGCGTAATGTTATGTTATTTTCAATCACTATAGCAGATCTATGGGTATAGATAGGTCGTAAAATTATGTGCATTCAATACTTTTACTATCTTTACACAAGTGATTACTATAAAAACTGGAGTGCATTATTGAAAACTCCAAGATCATCATCATATTGAATTTACATTAGACAATGTTTCCATTCACAACGTAGCCCGATTCTGGTTCTCATCTTCATGTAAAAAACCGTTTACCAAACCCTGTCCTTCAGAAACCGTAACTACGTCATTAAAAATACAAAAAACCACTTAAAACATCCCCTAAAAATAAAACAGCGTACGAAATAAGGCGTCAAGTATCAATGTCAAACCAAAATTGATACTAAAACCGACATACTTAATTTTACAGCTATGATACAAATAGCCAATAGATTCTCGGCCTTATTGCTTTTGAAATAGAAGTGGCGGAGGTATGTTTTGATGGTAATGTTATTGGTTCTGTTTTGAGGTATATGTGAGGTATATCGTGTGACATACGTCATATCGAGTGCGTTCGTGCGCGATGCAGAAATAGCTCGGTTTCCTGTGATTTTACGGTTTGTTCATAATAATTTGACATGTGGTAGCTATTTTAACATTATGGAAATAATTTGAGAAGTCACCTGAGGGTAGTGGAGAAAATGTCGTAAGTTAAATTTTATTAGTTATTTATTTACCACTAACTATATCAAGATTACATATAGGTGCATCCAATAAGACAGAAGAAACAGTAAAATTAAATTAAATTGTAGAGCAGCTACGTCCGTCCGTTTTACCTGACAAAGTTTATAGTTGCTCCCATTTTTCATTTACTATTTTGTGCCTTTTGAACAAATTATCATGTTTCTGTTGCATAGCATCATTTTTAAACTGGAAAAGGTGATGAGACTACTCTGTATTGTAGAGATATTTTCAGCTTATTAAAGCTTATTATATGCAGCTTGTTGCTAGTGATACAAGTTGACATAAAAAGAGTAGGTGGCGAATGTAATAAATCGATTCAATCCCAAGTTGCAACTAATAACTAAGGTCCACTTAGTTAACTTCTGAAGATTCGAATCAACTAAATAATTCGCGTACTGTCTTATTAGAGCGATCTTTAGAAAACAAACACACATTGCAACAAAACCAAGAAACTAAACTCAGCTTCTTCATACTTTTCCTTTTTAACACATTATTAAATTAATCACTTAACATCTAATTAGCCATAGTGCCCAATAGTTTGTTATGACAACTTCAAAGCCCTACCCGAGATATAGGAAACTATTAACAGAAGTACATTCAAAAAGATGAAAAGAAATATTTTTAATTCCAACGACTTGTCGCGTCGGGAATATAAAAATATTAAAAAGACACACCGCTACATCCGTTTCCTGTTCGGATTTCGTTAGTTTGCGCGTGCGCAAGCTTTTTCCCAATTAAGATGGCGGCTGAAGGCGGAAGCAGTACGTCGTTCATAGTAACCCGATACGTCATTTCCGCCTGTATGACAGTTGCGAAATTTGAATTCAACGGTTATGTTGACGTTTAATTTGACAGGAATGTCAATTTGTAAGCAAATGTCAAGTATTTTGGCACGACGCAGATGGTTTAATTTTGAGGTTGGATACTTGGTGTCATTTTGTGGTGACGACGAAGCATTTACCATAGAAATTACTAAGGCCCAAGTTTTGAAAAACTTCTAAAACGAATGAACTAAGACGAGTATGATAGAAAGTAAGTGTAAGAGGAACGGGCAATCAGACAAAACAAACAGTTTGGTATTGATACTCACGCATTTCCGCGTCATAACTTAAGCAAACAGTTAATGTGTTAAAATAACTTGTGCTAACTGAACAATGAACAACATTGCACATCTGTGCGAAACAAGCGAACATCTTACTAAGTAAGAAGTAAAACCTACTAAAGTAAAAAGGTTTTAAGTGCAAATATAATACGTAGTCGTTATAAACATTGTTTTGAAGAAGAAATTACATTCAACTGTCAGGAATTCTAATGACCAATGGTACATTCTATAAAAGCCAATAACGGTTGTCAACATTTCAGCTGCAATACATTAATTTAGAATTCATTCATAATTAGCTAGGACATTCACACAAAAACAATCATCATCATAAATTCTTGTTACAAACGCATAATTACTTGCATTTCTGCTAATAGGCACCGAATAGTGAAACCTTTTTGCTACTGTTCGAACTTTTTCTATCGTTTCCAATTTTGGCGCGAAGGGTGTGCACGTGCAGCCATCTTGGATTTATTTATAGGCACACGCGCACGTTCCTTTTAGTTGCATTCAATTAGTGTGATTTGTGGAAAATCGATTTCATGGAAGTTTAACTGGGGATGTTTTTAACATGGTGTAAATATTTTTATATCAGAAAAATATCTTAGAAAACTTACGCTATAAGCTAAAAAAGAGCATATAATAAAAGATGAAACATGAGCAAAAGTTAGGGCCGGTTTCCACCAAAGCGGACAGTAGTAGAGACGAAAGGAGATGTGCGGAAATCGGCCAATCACATTAGTTAAAATTTACATCTAGTCTATCGCCCTTCCTGTGATTGGTCGAATTTGGCACATCTCCTCTCCGCTCTGCTCGTCTCCGTTTTGGTGGAAATCTGGCCTTAACAAATAAGAAGCTGATTTAAACACTATCGAAGATTTTTGGGGTGATAATAACCAAGGCCTTTTTTTTTTTTTTGGGGGTGGGAAATCATCAAATAACCCCTCCCGCTCTTGGGCAGAGCGAAAGGGAGTGTCAGACTTCTACTGACTAAAAACCACCCATGTTCCTTCTTCGTCCTTCATGTCGAGGCCGCGGTATCCCTTGCGGACAACCCGCAGCCTCGATAGGCGTCGGCCCTTGCGGGCCCCTTCCATGTTGCTGACATCTCTTTGAGGCGCGCGTAGAACACGAACGCGCCGTCGACACGGCCTGTCGTCGTCATAAGACGGACGGACGGCGAGCTTACCCATCACTCACCGTCCACAGGCCCGCGTCTACGGTGGCCGGAAGCCATCACGTGGCCCCCGACGCTCGGAGCGCCTCCCGCGGCGGCTTGGACGAGAGGTTCTCTCCCTCTCACGTTCCGCCACCTCCTTCGCTAGCATCACTGCTTCGCAGAAGGAGGCGACGGCGTCCCATTCCTCCTCGCCCCGGACCATGGCTTGCACCAGGGCCGGACGCGAGAGGTCGCCGCCGCCGATCGCCGCTACGAGAACACGGCGGGGCTCCGCCCAAGCGGGACACACCTCCACAGTGTGCTCCACCGTGTCCTCCGGCCGATCCTCGCAATGGTGGCATCCGGGCGTTTCCTTCCGCCTGATTCGGTGCAGGTACCTCCCGAAACAACCGTGTCCGGTGAGTACCTGCGTCAGACGGAAGGTGAGGGCGCCGTGGCGCCTCTCCAGCCACTCCTCAAAGAGGGGACTTACCGCCACTATCGTGGCGTGCCCTATAATAACCAAGGCCTTATTAAATTGTCAGTTGATGATGAAAAAACGTCTGTAGCCACTGGAACAAAAATGTAAAAGGGTGAAAACCAATTTTAGGTACAAGTGAAACTGAAGAACAGCAATCTAATTGGTAAAAGGCAGAAGTGTAAAGTCTGTTGAAACTATCATACTAACAGTGAATGATGCTGCCCACCCACTACATGCTACTAACGATGTAGACAACAAGACAAAAGGTGATAATAAAAGCACAAACGAAACAGCGGATACAACCCATATTTCTTTTATCCACGACCCACGAGAAACATAATTCACAAACAAAATGAAAATTGTTGCGCTTCTTCAAAAGTTCACCTAAGATACAGTTTCCTCTATAACTAAATTCTCACGTAAATTATCAAAGAGTCTATAAGGTTCAAGTGTTTTATGTGGTTACGTTTGTAATTAGTCTTGCGCGTGGGTTGCAGTGCTAACAAAGTTTTTTTTGACCTTTTGCCAACGGAAGCTTGTACTCATAGTAGTTAATTTGGTTTATTAACTGTGATATCTTTTGTCTGGTTTGACTTGGGGTTCTTTAGGTGGATGGTTGAGACAATGAAAATTCGCATTGTGTAGTGAGAGTGGTGTGGTGTCTTCTTCTCCCAGACTTCTCTATTACTTGCCATCTCACCAGACAGCGCCTTTCTTGCCATATCATCTAAAGGATGATATGGCACAGTCCATTCATCATCTCTGGTCCTTTTCTACTCTTATACCCATTCACTTCCACACTAAAAACTTTCCTCATTCCTCTATTACTTATCTTGTAGTATATAAAACATTTCCTTCATAAGCTTTTATAATATTCTTAGGACCACCTCTGTGTCTGTATCACCTCATATTTTTCCCCCAGCCAGCTCCAAGCCTATTCTAATTAAACACACGTTGCGTTTCATCTAGCCAACTAATCTAGCGGAACATAATTTCTAATGTTTGCTTGCATCAACGTTACAGATTACATTAACATCGCTTTCACGATCCACGTCCACAAAATCAAGAAAGCGAAATGTTCCCGCCTACATGCGTTTGCGCAGGATGACTTGAGGTAACGTGGAGTAGTTGGGTACAGAAGGCTCATTCCATAACCTATTTAATTTGTTTATGATGATCACGAATTAACACGAGATAAAATATCTAATCGCAGCAAACTGTAAAGTTTTTGTCGAATATTTTAGACTTAACTTTTCAATAAAATTATTCATCTAGTCATATTTTAGACACTCTAGCAAGTCTGTAAAGTTAACTCTGTTCTTTTATGACGGTGTCTATCTAACTATGCAAATGCCTATCTTCTATATATTTTTGAAAATGATTCTTTTGGATGAGCTAAACCCGTCGCTTTCGACTTCTGTCTAAAGCTATCGAAGTGGCATAGACTGAGATAGATTACAGGACTAATAGGTATATTCGTACGTATGTTTAATCTGTGTGCTTTTAGAAATAGATCTTCTACGTTATTTTGTTTAGTGACACCTGCGCATGAGTTGATCTAATACGTCGCGCTCAATTTAGAAGACGAATTTACTCTACAAACAGTCGTGTACTTTATTAGTTTATTAGAGAAAACGTTGGCTGTGCTGCCAAAATGTGACTTTAGTGCCTAACGCTAGTAGTAATAGTAGTTTGTTTACGCAAAATAATCTCATCTTGATGCAAAATAGACTTTTCTATTTTAGCTACGACTATGTTTATTTAATTTTCTATCTAAGTTTACTATTGTGTTGTTCCTTTATCTGCGACCTGATCTATTTTTTTGTACTTAGCAACAGTGCATAATGTCCTCTTCTTCCATATTTCTCTGTTACTCCTAATTTCATTTCGTTTCACTTTCTTTCTTCCTCTATACACTCATCATACATCGTTTCTTTCATCTTCCTCTACTCTAATATCCATATTCATACTCAAAACTTGCCTCACGACATTTTCCTTATTTCTTTATATCACATACCCACGACCACTGATTACCACACGACTCACCGGCGCCACTCTCAGACTTCCTCTTATATTCTACTCATATTTCTTATTTTATCCATTCGCGTAATACCACACATCCCCCTTAGCATTCACTCTTTCCACCAACCCAACAAAATCTTTTCTACTTTTTCAGTAAAATATTTTTAAAAGGACATCTTCGTCCGTCCGTGCACAACTTCCGGAGTCTATTTGGATGTCGTCAGTTTCCAATAGAATTCGGTAGGAAGTCGTTAGTCACGGATTACTTAGCTTGGTAGTGACGTACTGATCCTGGCTACCGTTGTTGGTAAACCTCGGATTTAAATGGTTTAAGGGAGAAAGATTTTTGGTGTAAATGGACGCTGATTTGATTCGTGGGAAGAACCATGTGAATCTGTTTTCTTTGAGGTTTTCTTAAATGGCCGTTTTAGAAAGAAACGCAGTCTTCTTATCGTGCTGACAGTTAGGTAAACGCAGTTTTTGAAAAGCAGTGATAGCTAGTATAGTAGTATGATCATCGTTCTTCCAAGTCAAAGGTCTCAATTTTGAACCCAAAACACGCCACTTTGATTTTTCGGATTCATTTGCGTATTGTATAATGATCACTTGCTTCGGGGTGTATGAAAACGTCCGGAAACCAGCATGTATTTTTTTTATGGGGTGGAAAGTTACAAATGACTCCTCCCGCTCTGGGTAGAGCGGTAGGGAGTGTCAGACTTCTACTGACTAAAAACCACGCATGTTCCTTCTTAGCCCAAGGCCGCGGTATCTCTTGCGAACAACCCGCAGCCCCGACGGGCAATATGTTCGCCTTTGTTATTGCAAAACTGCGTCTGTAGTTTTCTTTCTTGGTGATTTACGAGAGCTCATAATAATTATATTATAAGAGAAACATCAAAAAGATCAGATCTAGTAATAGATAGTAATAAAATTAGCCATTTAATGGTATATCGTGTTCAAATCCATAATATTTTAGTTTATGTTTCAGTACAAACTAATAAAACACGCACTTTACCGTTTATTCCACAATAATAATCATTTTCCAATAACTTTCTAGTAGCTTGTTACCCGATCCGATTTAGTACACTTACCTACAAAACTATAAAATGAATACAGAAGTTAAACCACAAAGCACGCTAATACAGGGTATAAAATTTACACCCTGTATTCACCCTGATTCACACTGTAAATCAACCCATTACACAGCCGTCAACCAAGCATTCTGTACATCAAAATAAGTACCCATATGCAATTTTTTTTGCCAGGAAACAATTTTTTTTTTTGGTCGAAAATGACATTTTACGGTAAAACTCAATGCTGTTAAAACATTGTGTTATTAGGTGCTTTGAATAGTAAACGAGTCATGGAGGTAATTTAAACAAAGTTAGAAAAACTAGTATTTACAAAAACAGCCGTGAAAAGTTTGGAACTTTGACCCCCAATATCTCCGTAACTAGGAGGTTTTAGACCATACCTGGGTATGGTCTAGAACAAAAATATGATCGCAGTAGTGGGGACAACAAGTGCCCTTCGTTTACGTTGAGGGTACTTTTACACCCTATGAATATACAATGACAATAAAGTAACGTCATTGATGATGTTTTCCAGAAAAGTCAGGCGCGTAGTACTCGCAACGAGTATGTAAGAATCCTATCACAATTGATGTTGAAAGGTGCCTTCAATTAGCTTGAACAACCATGTGGACTTGTCTTCTTATTTAGCAAGATGGAACAATTTGAACTAGAGATTTTTTATATTACTACCATAATCATGGACTTATTTTTCTTTCTGACGACAGCAAAGCCTTTTTTTTTTTTAGGGGGGTGGGAAATCATCAAATAACCCCTCCCGCTCTTGGGCAGAGCGAAAGGGAGTTTCAGACTTCTACTGACTAAAAACCACCCATGTTCCTTCTTAGCCCTTCATGTCGAGGCCGCGGTATCTCTTGCGAACACCCGCAGCCCCGACGGGACGACAGCAAAGCCTTGCATCATTTCTAAACAAAGGCACCTGTGCGAATTTGAGTAGCAACAAGTGAAAAATGATTGGTTTCCTTTTAACCGAATTGTAAACCATACTTTTAAGATTTATGCAAAAATGAACCTTCTGCCAATACCCTGTAGCATACCCACGTGAACATAATAGAAATGTACCGTCCTGACTTGACCGCATTTATTTATGCAAAAGCAAGTGCAAAGCAAGGTGTTCTGTTAGTTTAAACACTCACTGGACTGCACAAGGTGTTAATTTAAATAATAATAGGAGAACAGTGATTGTAAATGGGGTAGTGTACCTGAATCAGGGTGTTTGAATAATTGGTATGTCTTAATGAAGTATGGAGCTGTTTTGGTATGCAATAATGGAGCTTGTTTCTTCCTGGGTAGAGACTGTTGTTGCTTAAAAAAGGGGATAGCGCGATGGTGATAGAAATCTTTTGAAAGAACATCGGACATTTTGACTTAATTTTATATGTAGTGACTTTCGTATCATATTATAGTCAAACCAAATCAGGCTCATTACTTTAATTTATTTCATTACTACTTTGTACCATTTTAATATCAAATGGTAAAGGAAAATATAGTGCCATAATATCAATGCAATTTATAATCATATTTTCAGAGTTTGTATCCCTCCCAAGGGTTTCGGCCTTGCCCGTCGGGGCTGCGGGTTGTTCGCAAGAGATACCGCGGCCTCGACATGCAGGGCTAAGAAGAACATGGGTGGGTTTTAGTCAGTAGAAGTCTGACACTCCCTTTCGCTCTGCCCAGAGCGGGAGGAGTCATTTGATGATTTCTCACCCTCCAAAAAAAGTGTCTATGACTTGACTTTACATGCCATACCGTCAAGAAATATTTCAGGCATGGTTTGGATTCTTCACGATGTTTTGCTTCACCTATGTACTTAAGTATTTGATGCTTGAGTCTAGTTCTAACGTTCACTTTTTAGTCGACACTAAAACTCCTTTCTAATCCGAAATATCTCAGAATTTATCGGAAAGTCTTAACCCTCTTAAGTAGCCTATCGGTCGTGTATCTAACACTAAATGGCTCTAAATTGAACGTAAACCGGGAATTTGTATGAAATACAAAAGCTTTCTTATCCAATATCGATGCATCTAGACTTCAGACACTCGATAGCGATCAAGTTTAGGCACAATAGAGCCTAATAGTGCTAGTATTAAAAGCCGGACAACGGATAAGGTTCGCTCCGTACAAAATCTGATACGGCTAGTGAAAACGTCAATGTTGTAATCCTATTTTAGTTGATCCAAGTCCCATGTAAGCTTATCATGAATAGTGTTTAATCGTTCATCCATGTTCCCTTTTAGTACCCCACCTTATCTATACACTGCCTTCTCAAATAGTTTTGAAGGCGATTGAGCTGGTACGAGCGGGACAACGGACATAGTAAGGCTCCCAGCGTAAATGTTGCCAAGAAGTGTCCACAGCCACACAAGTACAGTCGACAACGTTCACAGAGGACCAGTTTGCAACCTTATAACTAAGGGCAGTAGGATGAAAACTGATCTACTGCCAACTATGTACGAGATCGAATACTATATGTTACTAAGACAGCAGTTGACAAATAATCAACCTTATAATTAAAGTCATAAGTGCAAAATATGGTTAACAGCCAACTATGTACGAGATGGGATACTACATAGAAATATCAAGATAGCAGTTGACAAATTTTCAACCTTATAATTATAAGCATAAGAGTAAAATATGGTCACCATGTCAGTGTACAAGATGAGATACTAGTACAGACTAGATTTAGACAGTAAACACATCATTTTCATCACAGCACTTATACCCAACGTGTCTATTTCAAGATTTCAGCATTTCCTCGTACGAGGTCAGTGACACATTTACGGTTTTCATGAAAATTGTGTATCTACCTGCGTCATGAAATCGTGTTTCTGTCAGTTTTCAATTGTGAAACAGCGATTTCTCTTAGACTGAATTTCATGAAACATATAGATTTTAGTGTGGAAGACGAGGGACTAATTCTATCACTGTTTATTTATGTCGATTCTACACAAATTATGGTTTTTTATTTATTGTGTATAAAAAAGTACATAGAAGATACAAAAACGTCGTTTCAACTCAAAAGAAATTGGTTTTATTTTCTTTTTACACCTCATATCTATTTCTGAAAACCCTGACCTTCATCGAGGTTGAGCGTTCGATCAAAAATCGATTTAAATTTTGAAAGAAGATTGAAATTAGCAGCTCTATCAACCGGGGTTATTGACAAGTTCCCTCACAACACCTTGAGCCTATTCCAAACCGAACCAAAACTATCCACATGCATACATCCAAAGACAATTTCCTATAAATCACCTGTCATATAATTATGACACGCGGCTTGGCACCGGTAGAGGGCGCGGTGTGCATGACAATGTATTGCGTCACAGTACAGTTATAACGTAACGTTTATTGTTACGTTTTTGGTACGTTAGCCGCGATTGTTTGGAGGTGTTGATTAGTTGTTGTTTTGGTAGATTTAGATCTAGCTAGAGATTTATGAAGTACAGGGTTTCGATCTATCTGAACTTATTTATGGTGTTTTAAAATACTCCTGTGGCCTTTCTGGATATTATTTTAAGTTGACCTAGATATGACACTGTTTTGATATTACTGAGAGGGATAGAATCAAGCCAACACATCGAGCTAACCGAAACTGTTTTTTTTTTTCAATCAAACTTGAACCTATTGCTTCTGTGATACAGTTGAAAGTGTTAAAGTTTTATAGCTTGATGTGCTAGACAAAATTTGTTACTAAAAAAGTGAGGGTAGTTGACTGACTAAAAAAAACATGATTCTGTTTAGTCCGTCTGTTAGATTATCGAAAAATATTGGATACGTGTTTTTTGATTTATCAAATTAATAAAAAATTACGAAAATGAAATGTGTCAAATATCGTGAGTGGGGGCTATTAGTGACGTCACTTTCTGGTAAAAAATGTACCAAACTATGACGTCATTAAACCTTTTCGATAACTAATTAAATATTATTGCTTTCAAATAAAAAATAATAAACAACAAACAAAAACACACACATTAGCATCTAATTAATGGTTTACTAACAAACAGACAACGTACTAACACTTTAATGATCGAGAGTTGCGCACGCGTCGATTCCAGCTAACGATGACTGATACGCTGTTTATGATCTATGAATCTGTTTTTCTAGTTTCGCGCCATTTTCTAACGGTTTTTTGTTTGATTATGTCTTGGGAATGTAGGGCATGGGGTGGTTAATCTTTATAATTTGTTGTGTATGATAGTTTAAATATCGTCGCCTTGGAGGGTAATAGAGCTATTCCACAGAACTAAACTTCCGAGTTATGGACGTTTAAAAAATACGGGTGTGGGTAAAAACAGTTATTTTAACTTAAATCAGTGTCATATTGTAGTAGAGGGTTCAAATTTGTACCCTAGACTATTAAAACGTGTAGCTATTGAATGCTATAATTAAAAAATACCAAAATATCATGGTTTTCAAGTTATGTGGCTTAGGCCTGTTGACTACTATTTTATGTACAATGCAATACTCGTAGTACACGGGGTGTAAGTCACTTAACTCTCTTGTCTCGTTGACTTTTTAATATGATGACATATAAACTAACTAGACAAAAAGGCGTAAGCGGAGTAGAATATTGAAAATAATTTCAAAATAATTACTTTTTCATTTATTTTTAATAAAGGGAAACAAATCAAATGAACAGTTAAAAAGTAATATAGAAAAATGTGGAAGTTTAAAGAAATTATTCACTTTCTGAGTTATCAATAATTGGTCCTTCTTCCAGATTGTTATAAAAATCATGATAAACTGAAGGTACAGTACCTTTTGCGCAGAGATCTTTCAGATCCTTAAGTTTGTTGGCAGGGATATTAAGTTTTTTGTTATAGAGCTTCTGTAAATCGCAACATGGTGTCATAGCAGATTTGCGTAGAGCTCTGCGCTGGATAGGTAATGATTCAAAATTCTCTTCAATTAATTGGTTTTTGAAAAATATTGTCTTAGGACTTCCTTTTCGATACTGCATCCATTTTAATAACAGCCAGCTCATATTATCACCAGTATCTGCTTTATTTTTATTTGTGATATCTCTTTAATCTTGTACTCGTAATAGAGCTTGGTGGTTTTACCCGTACGTGCAACAGTGTACCAGCCCTCTGGTGTGTAGATATCTACTTGCCTCCCTCAATGGTGTCAACTTATTGAAAACTGTCTCTGCTTTCTCAAGAAGGCCAGTTTTTGCTACTCCATTTTTACAAACAATTTTGTTTACAGGCTGGTCAGGTTTATTATGAAAGAAAGTTGAAGATTTACAATTTTACAGTGTATAATTTAGGAGATTCTGAAGCTACAAATTACATGTGGCATGAAGGAGTAGGTACTAAAGGTGTATCGGAGATTGCCACTTGCATTTGGGTTCATTTATCGTCATTGCCTGCAGATGAAAAAGAAATAACTTTCATTTCAAACACTGCTTCTGGCCAGAATCGGAACACTATTATTGCCGCAATGGTTTTACATGCAGTAACGGTTTTGCTAATCGAAACCATCACTCAAAAGTTCATGGAGTCGGGACATTCGGAGATGGAAAGCGATAGTGTTCATTCTGCAATAGAAAACAGAGGGCTGGTACACTGTCGCACGTACGGCTAAAACCACCATTGACTTTAAGTCGTATTGCAACATAGTTATCTCAAATAAAAATAAAGCAGATACTGGTGATAATATGAACTGGCTGTTAATTAATAAAATGGATACAATATCGAAAAGGAAATCTTAAAACAATATTTTTTTAAAACCAATTAACTGAAGAGAATTTTAAATCTTTACCCATACAGCGCAGAGCTCTACGCAAATCTGCTATGACACCATGTTGCGATTTACTGAAGCTCTATAACAAAAAAAAAAACCCTGCTAATAAACTTAAAGATCTAGTCTAGAATACAGTAGTACGATGTCATAATTTTGGAGGTCAAAAGTTCTATGAGCTCTTACAACTATTGACCACTCAATAATTATTCTCTATGACTTGCTTGCTATTCTTTGCTTGACTAAACACAATGGATCTATGCTGCATACACTTTTTGACTCTTATTAAAACTACACTTACATTTATTGGCAAATTTAAAAATAACCTGCTTATAGTTATTATATCTAAAAAATGTATTGACTAATATAAAGTATGGCTCTTTGTGAGTACGTTAATGCACTTAACTCAATTTCGCAAAAATTGTGGCTTAGCTCCATTGGCCTCCAAGGCGACGATATGTTCCTATGAACTTTAACAAATTACCGTCCTGTATAAGAAATGTACACTCTTTCAATGCATTCAAAACTCAACTTAGCCAGCACATAATTGCGGATCGATCACTTCTGGAGAAATGAATGCATTGGATGGGTAAATATTAAGTTGTAATACTGATGACGAACTTATTGTAATTTATATTTTTAGTATTGTTCTCAAGTAAGTGACTTATGTTTTTATTGAGAATAAAGTTTCTTTAAACCGAACTAGAACTACCAGTGGTAGCATTTATTGTCGTATTGTCGGCACCACCCTGTATATAATTATGTTATTATGTTGTGTTAACCTATTTGTGTAAGGAGTCACAATTATTAAACTTAACATGTAACTGTTTTTTTGTCCTTAATTATTAAAAAAGAAAAACCAGTCTTACCAAGAGCTTTTCTTCAGTAGGTACTAATTGGATTGTGGAGGTCAGATAGGCAGTCGCTCCATTTAAATACTGGTATTCAGTCAGGTTCATTCGGTTAGACTGGACGCCGAAATATAAATATTTGGGAAAAGGACAGATGATGATTTAACTTGATAAATAATATTACTGCCATGTGACATGAGTAAAGTTTTTCAGCTTAACTGAATTTAAATGAATAAAAAACACTTTTTATTCCTTCTAATAACATTTTGCCACGAACTAACTTCCTTGCTTTGTCATCACGATTTAGAAACAATAGATACTTACCTACTTTTTTTTTGGGGGGGGTGGGAAATCGTCAAATAACCCCTCCCGCTCTTGGGCAGAGCGAATGGGAGTGTCAGACTTCTACTGACTAAAAACCACCCATGTTCCTTCATAGCCCTACATGTCGAGGCTCGGGATACCGCGGCCTCGACATGCGGCATGCGGGTTGTTCTCTTGCGAACAACCCGCACCCTACGGGTTCATCCCTTCTAATCACATTTGATCATGAACTAGCTTCCTTGTTGTAGCATCACGATTTAGAAACAATAGATACCTACCTACATTATTGTTTTGCATTCTAAATAGCAATTGAAAGGTCAATCACCTTTCGCTTACAGGCAACCTGATGACACATTTTACTCAATTACTTCTAGACCCACAGTAAATCAGCACCTAGGACATTCCAGTTTATATTAGCTCGTAGGACGTCTATTGTCTACGCCCATTCAACAATAAAATTTAAAATTAGAACAAGTCCTTGGAACTGCAAATCTATTTGTTTCAGACATTCTACGAATAATGTCTTGATAACATATAACATTATATCAGGAAACCCGAAAGGTTAGGCAGATGCGTACCTAGAACACCCACATTTTCGTAATGCTTTTTTTTTTTTTTTGGGGCGTGGGAAAACATCAAATAACCCCTCCCGCTCTTGGGCAGAGCGAAAGGGAGTGTCAGACTTCTACTGACTAAAAACCACCCATGTTCCTTCTTAGCCCTTCATGCCGAGGCCGCGGTATCCCTAATTTTTTTTTCGTAATGCTCAAGTCCCATATTAAGGCTTGTTTTCACGCCAATGACCTTGTGCATTTGCGGAGCTAACTTTAACTACCCCTCTCGGCCGTAGACACGGACTTTAAACGGACGCATTTTTAATTTATTATAATTAAAATTATACATGTTTAAAAAAAGTAACAATACAAAAATATTGAGATATCACATCACAAAGTTTTAACGTTTCTCGGAGAGCGGATAATTCTTTCGAGAAAATGATTTAATATGAAATTTTTTTCAAAAACGGTGTTAGTGTAATTATACCTAATGCCTAAAAAAATTTGGTTAATGATACCTAATGCCTAAAAAATCTTCTTGTATATTTTTAAGTGGGTTAATTCAGTTAGCTTATGTATGACACTGCCCTTATAGGAAACCTTAAAAAAAATATTTCACACATTAGTCACTTCTAAACGGTCTAGACAGGAATATTATTATTGAAGTAACGTGTTCAGCAACATGTCTGTCTATCCCACATAACAGACCGGAACGCGATTATTTTCAAAAAACATTCCTGCCGATACCACACGTGGTAAGTAAGTGCGAAACCGCGATAGACTAATGCAAAGATTAGGTATTTCCGTTGCGTCTGCGCATCTGTGAAGTTCAATCTGTGACTCAGTGGCTTCTTAAGATGTTTTTGTGAATAAAGAATGTTTAAATGTGGGGGGTTTGTAAAACAATGTGACGCCATCGCATAATCGATAAAGTAAGCCAAAGGTCATTGATCTGTCGAAATTGCCAGATTTTAAGTCTCCGAAAATAAAAATGTAGGTACTGTTCAATCAACAGCACCGCTATGTCGACACTTAGCTACATTTAAAGTCCATTTCACGAAAGAAGTCCCCCGGAAAATTGTGGAACTAAATTTAACAGATCGGCCATGTTGTCGTTTGTCGATGTTATCAAGGTGCGTTTGTTGTGGTAGATATTTTGTGAGTTTATTATTGGATTAGTGCGTTATAAGGTTTATTTACGATGCCAAAAGTTGTAAAACAACATTATGTAGCGCGACATACAGCGCTGCGTCTGCGGGACTTCTTTCGTGAAATGGACTTTAAAAGCAATTTTCGCTTTATTCATAATTCATTTATTTATTGTTTGTTACAGGTATACATAAGATCTTACAAATAGTTTTGTTTGTATTACTGTTACATACCCACACAACAATATCAAGTACAATATTTATATTATTGTACAGTATGTCAATATTATTGGTTAAGTTAAAATTTATATTACATTACACATTCATTCTCATACAATTAATTGAGGACATATAAAGACATACGCTTACTGTAGGTATTGATTTTATTTTCATGTTCTATAACGATACTAGCCTTTTTGGCCTCGCACAGGTCTTTTTTTTTTTTTTTTTTTATTATTTAGTTTTAGATTCTTTTTTTATTATTTTTGTAGTTCTTGTGCTTGTCCAAATAAATATTTTTCTTTCTTTTCTTTCTTTTTATACTTACAATATTTTGAAAGCTTTAGTTATTTCACGAGAAAAACGCGTTTGAACTTTGCTAAATGCAAACATAGTTATTACTGCTGGTGACAGTCCACCTAGAATCTGAAAGGTTCACTCTGACTGTAACCTGAAGAAGCTGCAATTTCTTGCTAAGTTATCCATTACTAGCAGACGTCACGCGGTTTCACCCGCTTAGTTCCCGTTCCCGTGGGAATACAGGGATAAAAAGTAGCCTATGTCACCCGGGAATAGTGTAGCTTCCCAACGGTGAAAGAATTTTTGAAATCGGTCCAGTAGTTTCGGAGCCTATTCGTTACAAACAAACAAACAAATCTTTCCTCTTTATAATATTAAAAATTCTCCACACTCCCACAAAAATCGGTCATAATAGTCAGTAACTTACAAACAATAAAAGAATCCTATATTTTCAAACTATAATCAACCAAGTGACCAATGATGTTGTGAACTTGTGATAAATCTTACAGTATAATATACTGTAAGATTTACTTACATATTATGTAAGTACAAAATCCACAATATCGGTTGATACCCTATTTAAAAGCTCTTCAGTTAGCAATCTGTGCTCTTCACACTTCCCTATGACAGTCAGTCACTGTACCAGTTCTTTGTCATTTAACATTAAATCAACACAACTGTTGCTACTCTTAAATACACCACATGAAAGAATAGTTTAAAAAGGCTAACTCTTATAAGCACACAGAATATTATGCTAGAAGGGATACGTGTTTTTTGTTTTATCCAATTAAGAAAAAAATACAAAGATAAAACGTGCTAAATTTCCCAATATCTGAATAGAATATTATGCTAGAAGGGATACGTGTTTTTTGTTTTATCCAATTAAGAAAAAAATACAAAGATAAAACGTGCTAAATTCCCATAGTTCTGTAATACCAGGAACATTGAAGTCTATTTGCAGGATTATAATTCGATTTTCAATACTCAGAATTTACCACAGTACCGATCCATCGCTGTCTTGACTGGTCTTCTAAGAACTGCTACTAAATTTAGCAAGCAAGGATTGTGAAAGCAGCCATCACAGTTGTGTGTAATAGAAGAGAGGACCGCAAGCAAAATGATTGAATAATGCTAATTACACATTTCTGTAATTAGCACCGATGGAAATCTTTTGCACATGAGACTAATCTTTTGAGCTATCTTTTGAGCTCATCTGACTGTTGAACGTTTAGGGAAACAGTGACGCTGCAGGACTGTTCGAAAGAGATATCGCGGCCCTGGAACACAAACGGCTAAGAAGGAACATAAAGTGGGTTTTAGTCAGTACAAGTCTGACGCCCCCATTCCGGTCCGCAAAAAAAGGAAATTTGTCACCAAAGCAGAAACAACACAGTACTTTAACCGTCATGGTCTAAAGACATCTTTACATCTTATTTCCGACATAAAATCCTCTACAAGTACTGAAACTTCTCACCCAATCTATTTAGTGTCGTTAAAGAGCAGTGAGTCACTTGACCTTGATGCAGACGCCAGCGAGACGCTGGCCAGACGACGAAACAACAAAACGTCTCGTTACTCATGTGTCGCTGAGATGAGGGGCTTCTAGGGCTGCTACGATACAGCTGTGGCTTTCTTTGTCTGGAGAGGAGTTGCTAAGGCCATCAGAGTTAGTGTTGGCTCTGCTGATTTGACATCGAGAATTGACGAAAATTTAAAAAGAGTAACCACGAATCAGAAAGAAATTCGCGTAATATAGAAGATGATCTTGTCTGTAGACTAGCTAAGATTGCTTTTCATGATGTGGATTTTGCCAGTGAGGCTCTGAAGTCATAGGTAAAATCTCTGTAGTTTGCGTGCATCTTTTTTTGTTTGTACTTTCTAGAATCATGTTCTTTGTCATGATCGGGAAAAGTAGAAATGTGTGATGAAGAACTGCTGGAGCAAAGAGACACGAACCCATAAACAAGCAAGTGAGGCAAGCAAAGATTGTTTGTGTCCCAGTAGTTAATGTCGTCATAAGGGGGATCCAGAAAACGGAATGGACAGTGTGAAAATAATTTTATTTTCTAGTGTCTGTTAGATTTTCTTTGTTGGATTATCGATGGTTTTATAGTGTTAGAAGACTGACCATATCCATAACATAGCTGAAGAAGTATCTACATAAATATTGACTCATTAGCTTTCAAATAAAATATGATATATATGCCGTCTTTCCACTTACTTTCAAAGTGTCAGGCACGTATCATGGATGCAAATCTAAAATCAACACCAGCCAATTGCAAAGTGTTCTTGTACAAGCAGAATATCTACTGATGATGCGTCAATAAGTGCTCTTGGAAGCTTCCCCTTAACGCTGCATATATTACATCCGACTGACACTTAACTTCGCACTTGGCAGAGAAATGGCTGCGGTTCGGATGCTGATAAAAAGTTAATGCATCGCTTGTAGTATGAAAAGGTTTTTTTTTTACTAGGGTGTGTATACTTTTCAAAATTGATACTGTTCAAAGTCAAGAAAAGCGTGCCCTGAAAGGTTTTTTTTTTGTAATTGAATAATGTCAAGTCATTGGATTGGGTCGTGTTTTACTGATTGGCTACTTGGGTCAGATTTATTAAGAAAGTCAATCAGACTTTTCGAAGACACAGGGAAGAATGGAAGAAGAAAACGTGTTGCGCCGACCCCAAATAGAATGGGATAAGGGCAGGAAGATGATGAATCAGACTTTTCGAAGCCCGATTTTAATTTCGATTATCGCCATTTTTTTCTACGTGACATCTCGTAGATCAACCTTTGAGGCAGGCTGCTGCTTAACCGGGCTACCCTGTGAATATCTTGTACAGTCAAGTCGTAAAAACTTACAGCCTAAGTGACAGGGTGTGCGACCTCTTGCGGGATACGAGTCTCGGCTTAGGGCTTCACTGTGGAGAACAGCAAAGGGACCGAGTGAGATTATTATTTAACTGGCTCATGCGTGGGTTGGAAGCACGCGTAGCATGACCACCGTGAGAAACGGATTTTTTCGATGCAAGAATTGACACATTGTAGAAAGATTTCACGTCGTGTTGTATTGACAGAGCTTTGTCTATTCTTGGAAGAATAGAGATAAATTTGCCATGCTAAGAATTATCTTTGCGGCAAAGACTTATTTTCTTCAAGAAATAATAATATTGAAGCCGCATTACTTAAATTCTCAAAACAAACACTACTCTCCCAGCAAAGCATTCTATTAACATTACAAGAAATATGTAAAACCACCTATACAATCATCATGGCACTCACGGGCGTATTTACATTACAATTAGCCATTCGGGTCCACTCGGGTCCTTTCGGGTCTTGGGCCCTCTGTCGTAAAACAATAATTCTCGTGGGTTGAAGAGCTTTGCAAACATGCTGCCTTGGTGTTGGTGTCACCTTGCCGTAAAGGTCAGTTCGGGAGACGTTGTGGAGGTAAGGGGCAGTAGTATTTAATACGTTTACATAAACTTGGGTAAGCAAACAAAAAATATATAAATTCCTTTTTTCGTATTTAGTTTGACAGCACTGTGTTGTGAAATATAGTATTTTATAAATTTGTTAGATTCGTAGTTTCACCTAGTAACTGGCAAATCGGAATTCTTTAGAAATATGCTTATATGATGATGATGATGCTTATTTTCCTGATGTTTCGAAGGCCTCTGGAGTATTTAAAAAACTGCGATAAGTCAGTTTCCTCATAATCTGGCTTCTAGTCTAACCGAGTGAAGCTGTATACCATTATTTTACCATTAATTGACTCTGCCCTGGAATGAGGAGCTCGTGGCTTAATAAGAACTGTCACTCGGGTCGATCTTTAGGTAAAGCTGTGCTTGCCTAGGTCGGTCTGTGGATGGGTGACCGCCCGACATACCGAGTTTCCTCCGTGCCTCGGAAAGCACGTTAAGCTGTTGGTCCCGGCTGCCATATATAGATCTTTGGCAGTCGTTACAGGTAGTCAGTGACCTGAAATTCTGACATCCAGTCTTACCAAAGAGTATCGTATTACCTAGTATTAACTGGGTTGTGGAGGTCAGAAAAAAATACAGGTATTCAGCTGCATCCGGTTAGGCTGGAAGCCGACCCTAACATAGTTGGGAAAAGGCTAGGCAGATGATGATGACTCTGCCCTGGAATGTAAATTTGGTCTTGCCCCACAAACTATGACACCCATATCGTGTCCTGCCTGTCCTGTTACTTGCACAACACAGGAGCTGATGGAGGCCACTGCAAGTGTTTAGCACTGTCGTCGCCAAATTTTGGGCTGACTCAATTTTAATTGCACCCAAGCTTGGTATTGTTAAACATTGCTCTAAATACCAAGCAGTCGAATTATATAATGGGTTGCCTACTGAATTAAGATCATTGATTTACAAAGATACTCTTTTCAAAGCTAAACTTAAAGCATTCCTGTTAAATAAATGTTTATACTCTATATCCGAATTGATGACAAATGATAATAAATAGTTTTTATATTTTAGTAATTTACCTTTTTATGCCTACCATTACTTTAACATTTTTTTTTTTTTTTGGACTTTTAGAGAATAGAGTGATAATAATTTGACATAATAATATTTACAATCGTTGTTTAATATAATAACTATTTAATTTCTATTGACATTTTATTAAGTTCTATTGACATAATTATATTCCTGTTTTTATTATTAGTGTAATTTACTGTTTGATTTTGATATTTTATTCATTTTATCATAAATTTATTAGTGTATTAAATATTTCAAACACAATGTAAATTGTTATGTGAATGAATAAATGAAAATTGTCAGCCATACGCTAAGAAGAAGACTTACGACTCGAAAAAATAATTTGGATAGTATTGTTTGTTTGTATTTTAAATTACCTAAACAACTTATCTTCGAAGAAGATTGTCTCTAGCAGTGTTATTTAAAAACACTTCTTCTACTTATATTATTATGGAGAGAAAAATCAGAAACAACACTTTTTCAGTTCTGTACAAACCTAAACTACGGCAAGAAAACTACATTACCGCGCCTCGTACTCGCATAAAATTACAATAAATATCAATGCAGCGTTGTTTTCATATTAATTATGAAGCCATAAGCTTTTGTAATGCGCGCTAAGAAGCATTTTATATTTATCACACAAATTATCTAGCATATAAATGTTTTCATTATCTTCATAAATTGATTCCATGAAAGTTCCTTATGTAAGTAGTAATATTTTATTAATAACATAAATTGCTTATCTAGTGTTTGGTTTAGTGTTCGAACCTGACAGGTTAATGTTAACTATTTTTATCGTGTGGTTAGTGTCAAACCTGGTGTCAAAGTTTATGCCACCCCTGGGCCTCTGGCTTGACTATACATGCCGTCGACAAATACCACTCAAATATATGCGTTTTCTCACGATGTTTTCCTTCACCGAAGTCAGTGATAATTGTGAAATAATATAGTTGAGCTCCCAATAATTGAAAATCCGTGATAAAAGCTCGTTCATAGTTCTGCTTTACAAAAGAATATCAGGGAGTGGATCTTTGAAAAGTCATCGTTGACCTTAGTGTCATTTCTGCACCTGAATACTATTTTGTCTGGTTTTAGTGTTTTTTTTTGGAGGGGGTGGGAAATCATCAAATAATCCCTCCCGCTCTTGGGCAGAGCGAAAGGGAGTGTCAGACTTCTACTGACTAAAAACCACCCATGTTCCTTCTTAACCCTTCATGTCGAGGCCGCGATATCTCTTGCGAACAACCCGCAGCCCCGACGGGTTGTTTAAGGTCTTAGATTGGATTGGAGGAGCTCGTGGCTTAATAAGAACTGCCACTCGGGTCGATCTTTAGGTAAAGCTGTGCTTGCCTAGGTCGGTCTCTGCCCAACATACCGAGTTTCCTCCGTGCCTCGGAAAGCACGTTAAGCTGTTGGTCCTGGTTGCCATATAAAGATCTTTGGCAGTCGTTACAGGTAGTCAGTGACCTGAAATTTTGACATCCAGTCTTACCAAAGAGTATCGTATTACCTAGTATTAACTGGGTTGTGGAGGTCAGATAGGCAGTCGCTCCATGTAAAATACTGGTATTCAGCAGCATCCGGTTAGACTGAAAGCCGACCCCAACTTAGTTGGGAAAAGGCTAGGCAGATGAAAAGGTCTTAGATTGGATTCCCAAATAAAGTTATGTTAATAGGTTTTCCTAGCCTTATTCCATGGGATTTATAAAAAAAAAAATATAAATGTGCAATGTATGCAGGCTTGAAGGCCAACCTTCACTGTGGTCTCGTTAATCAATACGAAAGTTAATTCCCGACTGACTACCAACATCTGATAGGTCATAAATAAATCTCAGTATGCACTGCAGATGTCCATCGACCTTAGGTCTCAGCCAGACTAGCAAAAAACGCCAGACACATAAAAAGAAACACTTTACAGCAATTACAACGCTTGCATTTATGTAGGTACCGGCTAGTCTAGCGTTTTTTGTTAAATGCAGTCACCGTTGCGATTGAGACGAAAAATTCATTAGTTCTGTGCAGTTGTTATTTTTTTGGTGGGAATCTTAATTAATTTGATAGTTTAGGCTATTCTGTCAGTTAGTAAAAGTACTAACATTAAGTCCGTGTGACATGTTAGTAGTAGAGATCAGTCTAAAACTCAACTTGTAAAATTTTCGGATATAATATGCAGAAAAAATCCGATAAAAAGTAAATGTTTTTTTTTTGCATATTTTTTTTATTACATTTGAATCGAAAATTTATTTAATGCAACAAGATCATCTGCAAAAGATTAATTAAGTAGGTAATATAATAGGCATTTTTATTTTTACAAAATAAATATTTGTAATATTAATAACATAATATTATATTAACAGACAAAGTGAACTTTAAAACACATCATTACCTTTTTTTTTAATAGTCCAAAAATCACAACTTCCGTCCAAACTACAGTGAATTACATACCTAACTACAGGAAATACCTACGTATTCAAGTATTCGTACTAATGAAGGCTAATGTCATTATAATGCAATATTACGGACTAGTGATGTGCCACCGTATTATTACCATTAGACCTAAGTATATACCGGTAGCGACTAGTGTTGTCAGTTATGATGGCTTTAATATTGTTATAGCGATATAATGAGATTGTGATGATGGAGGAGCTCGTGGCTGAATAAAAGCAGCCGCTTGGATTGATCTTCAGGTTAAGCCGCGCTTGTCTAGGTTCGTCCGTAGATGGATGACCATCCATTACATACCAAGCTACCCTTACCCGCATACCTCGGCAAGCAAACCATGACAATCGTAACAGGTAAGAAAGAAATATTATGTAAATATTATGGAATTTCAAAAGAAAAGCATTTAACGAAAATAATCGTTTTGATTGGATTAAAGGATGAATTGCTTATTTTGATTTAAAAATAAAATATTATACCAATTTCAATGTGCAATTGGGTAAATAGAAACTTCACAAAATTGTCTGAAAGAACTACTTCTAGGGTGTTACGATAGATTGCAAGTCGACCAAACTTATTTATCTGTTTGTTCAAAGATACATTTTTACTCACACCTAAGTCTAACCAAACCACACCAAAAGATCCAAACAATACCATAAACTTACTTCACAACATGATTTACTTAGCACAAACACACATTCACCTTTTGTTGTTCATAAATAACTTTTGACTACAGCTCCCGTTTTAGCTAGCCCTCTGCTTACCCCGGCCCCCTTCACGACGTGCCAAGGACAGGCCAACGATTCAGCACAAATATTTATTTAGTAGCACGCTCATGGGAACTAATTTAAACTTATATTTGAAAATGTTTTAAGGATACGAAGACTAGAAAAGTTTGTTTTAAAAGGTAGTAGTTGACAAATAAAACGGAAGAGCTCGTTTCTAATTAATAACAGCCGCCTGGGTCGATCTTCAGGTTAAGCAGCGCCTGCCTAGGTCGGTCCGTGGATGGATGACCTACCATTACAAACCGAGTTTCCTCCGTGCCTCGGAAAGCACGTAAAGTCGTTTGGTCGCAGCTGTCAGTTATAGTGTTTGGTAATCCAGCAACACTGAACTAAGGCTAAGCAATTAATGATAGTTCGCCAATAAAATGTATGAAAGAATTCTTGAATAATTTAAATTTAAAAGTAGAGGTTGTCAATCAATCGGTAGACGAACAAATTAATCAAAGCTTATTCAATTAATCAAATTCCAATTCAATTGATAGATTGACAAGATGAATGGATATATTTTGTAATGCTAGTTCTGCTATAAATCTACATATTATACTATTTCTCAATCCTAAACCATAAAACACAATTGAAAGATCGATGGTTTTATCACATTGAAATCATCATACGCCTAGTCTTTAAAAGCCATCAAATTGCTTTGCGTAAAGTACAATTAACTTTTCTGTAATAAATTAGATGCTACTGAGAAATTCTTGAAGGATAAATTGCAATAACACTTGGCCCAACTAAAACCTTGTTCTCAGCGATAGCCCTATCGACCTCTAGAAGAAAAAAGGAGGACAAATAATTTAAAAAAAAGAACACTCAATTGATTCAACCACCATAATTCAAAACCGAACTACATAATTAGGAAGTCCAATCATCCCGACCCACACCCAATTCCGTAGGAACACTGTTACAATTCCCAATGTTATGGTTGTAAGCCGAAACTCCTAGTAACGCGATACTAACATGTTTGTTAGGAAAACAGGGGCCAGCGTTCCTAGTAAACTGTTATATGGTAGAACCGACACAGATTTGGTTGATTTCACTGTTTGGTTAGTTCAACGAATTAAGATTTTTGGGAATTTTGCGATTTGAACTCTAGTTCTGTGGCTATTGATTGATATAGAAGTAGAAGAAGCTTGGTGGTCTACAAGCGAGACGACTGACTATTGAAGTTTTTGGTTCGATTCACGTTTTGAGTTACACATTAAGCAAACATGTGCAATAGTACGGTGTTATGTCATTATTACAGACACAAAATGTGATAGCTCGGCTACTATATGGATGTTATCAATATATTTTTAACACGGGTACAAATAATGTAGCTTACTGCAATCCCATGGTTATAAACATAATGAGTTAGGTAAATTAAGCTTGAAAAAATTACAAAACTTATGGATGGGCATTACGAAACACACATAATTATAGTTAGTTTATCAGAAAGAAACACACAAAGGTAGAAAATCAAAAACACACAGAAGCAGATGCAGCTACTGAAGATCACAAAAAATTTTCGCACAGTTAGAATACAATAATTTACTCTGCCTGCTCTATAGTTTTTGTGCAACTTGACACGATGTCTTTTTTAAAATAAATAAACAAGCAAAAACGTTAAGCAATAAATCTGCGGGTCGAAATGGGAACACAGAAGTCTGTGGAGTCGTGTGAACGAATGTGTTTATAAAAATAATAAGTAAATGATAAATGATCCTGGACTTTCCTTTACAATAGTAATTAAGATAAAAAAAAACAAAGCGACTTCAAAATCAAACAAAATCGCTTTAAAAAAATCTTTTACATTTTTTACATCTGATCTATCTATTAATCTTTAAACTTATAAGGAGCTTAATGTTGAAACTCAATAATTCTTTTAGCTTACACTTTGTAATGGTCAGTTGGAGTGTCAACTTGGGTCAAATTGATGCGTGTAAGCAATGTATTAAACACCTATCACCAACACTTGAGTGTGAACTCTGAACTTACTTTAACATGTGGGGAAAGCCCATTACCTGTTGTAAGCATCACCTACGATTGATGGGGTAAAAATTTTAAAAGATAGTTCTTTTACAGGCGCAATTAAAAAAACAGAATGCAACGTTTTACACTTCGATTACACTCCCTCGTTAACAGTCCCTTTAATGTGAAAGCTCATAAGGTTGAGAGATGGTATCAAAATCGAAATATTTTTATTTCATATCCTACATGGACACCTAAGAAACGTCGAAAAATAGATGCATAATTCGGATAACCAAGAAACACTATGGCTACAACACTATTAAAAAAATATGGTCTTACTATCTGATTTTATTACAGCCTTACAGGGCAGAATGTCAGTATAAGAAGCCAGCGTAAGCTTAACAAAGCACACAATATCAGAACATAATATTATCGCATAAGGGACGAAATGAACTCACTTATCTGCAACAAAATGATATAGTCTAGTTTATGTTAGTGTAGGTCAGATCCGATCGATTTAAATAACCTTAATCAAGCCGAACAAATACACACGAACAAAACAACAGAGATAAACAAATTGATGGCAACAATCCAAACATAGAAGCACACATGCAAACATCACATCCTTAACCTAATGAAGTTTCCCTTGCGAAACACGTTAAATTAAACATTAAACTTTCTCTGGTATATGCAACTGCATACCCTCGGAACCCATGTGTTCGTGAGAAAATTTTTAATAATGTACACAAGGCTGCTTTGAAGACCCGCTGTGCTAGCAGAAACTCTCTAGGTTTTTTTACAAAATAAATCTATAGCGCAAATGTTTTAAGATGCTAGGACGCATGCTGATTGGATTGCCCTTTTTGTTTTTGCTGTGAATTCTCCAAGGCTATTTGCTAAAGCTATTTCAATTTCTGCTCGTTCGAATATCCGTTATTAATTGCAGACGGATCGCACTTGGATTCCCCCGCCTACATGCCATGCAATTTGTCTGAAAATACCAGAGACATAATCCAAATGCGCTGATATCTAAACAGATATCAAAGCCCATCATAAAGTATTCGCTCAATCTGAGATCAAACATACAACTTCAAATGCTCAAGCAACACGACCAACAGGACATTCGAAAGCTCGAATCATTAATATAACAGATACCACCGAAGAGGATCCCAGATAAACTAATTCCGATAGATAACGAAGCGACGGACAATTACTTATTGAAGATAATGTAGATTTTGAAATTATAGAAATGGCATAAGATATCTTAGACCATTCTCTGATAGTGTTGGCCTCTGATTCCGCAGTCCAATTGAATAAACGGGCCTATATTTCTTATCAGATTTATAGCCTAAGATTGCATCGGCTATTAATTTTGTTATCTAGTGCTTGCTTGCAGGGATAGCGGAAACAACTGGGCTTTTCGAAAACAGGCCGTGTAGGCATGCATACAATCACTTATTAACTGTTTGTGTTATGTAGGTTGCAAGTGTTACTGTATCAGATTTAGATAAGCCCAAAGGAAACGATAAGAAAATTGGAAGTGAAATTAATGAATTTCACTAGATATCTTGTAAATGCGAAGTAATTGAACCACATAGATATGAAAGAAATACAGTTAATCAATTAGAAAGCCTTGCAGACCACAATGCAGGGAGACATAGCCTAAACATAGAAGCCATAACAAATATGAATGTGTCACGCTAACACAGTGACACAAATAATCAAAACCAAGTTAATCAGCAATTAGTCAGTCCACAGTAATTGGGATCAAGTTCACTAACTCGAACATACCAAAACTAAAAAAACCAAGCCTAATAAATCCAGACAGATGCAACCGAATAAGAAGACAAATTGCCTGGTACAAAACTCCCCTACCGAAACTTTGGCAAAAGGAAAACTGGACACCACATCTGGGCACCTGTACCAAAATACGTGAATATATGGAGGAATATTATTCCTAGAATAGCAACAGACTGTAAAATGAATATGGAGACACCATGTGCATTCAAAAACTTGCACCGGCAAACAGGTTCGATGTTACAGAAATATATGCAAGGAAAATTAAGCTTTCTGTTGAGGAGCTTAGAAGTTTTTGAGGAACAAAATTGCATATCCTAAATGCACATGTTGGTAATGGGATGATTTGTCATTCAGTGGACAGCGTTGACGTGACGATTCGCTCTTTTGCTAATGTTCATTTTGGGAGGTGCAGCTCCTCTGCAGGTCTTTAACGGGAAAAAGTCTGAAGCAGTTTTGGAATCTTTGAAGTTTTAAGTATATCCAGAACCAATGCTTAAGTTCTGGATATTATTTCATAATTAACTTTAAGTTCAATGCTTTTGTAAACTGCTCCTTTTATTTTTTATAAAACACAATGTTTACTGGTATAACCAAACATACAGTTTCAATTAATTAACTTAGGAAAGTTTTTACTTTTTCAACTCAAATTATACTATTAATTAGTTTAATCCTAACTGTCACACCTCATTCGAAGTATATTTTAATGCTTAGATGTAGTTTACCATAGAGTTAAAATCACCTACAATTTTCCTTTTCAACGTCTTGGTTAATTAACCTTTTCCATAACAAAATAGTCAAGCAACATAACATCTACATTACAGTTGTCCAGTAATGGCCACTGGTCGCAAATAGAAGCGTGGGCGCAATGAACTGAAACACATATCATACCGTGGCACAGCAAATATTTACAGTGCTGCAAGTCGCCGCGAATACATCAATGACAAAACATTAAGCTTTGGACATGGCTGAGGAAAATTTAGATAGAACTGGCGTATAATATTACAGATTAGGACGTAAATAGTAATGCTAATGTGAAGATATTGGAGTCAGTTGATGTGAAATATGCTATATACAAAATGGTCAATAAACATATACCCAGTGTCGTAGCTAATCATAAAGTTGTAGATATTGCAGGTATTTTAATTAAAACCACAATTTTACTCGTTAACTAGAACACGAAATCTGACCACCTAACAGGAAAAGTAAAATTGAATACGACATAAATATCGCTAATATTAATACGTGAAGAGATAAAACTGAAATAGAAGAGAAGATACGGATCAAATAAGACGCAACGTCACACAATATTTATAATGTGCCGCTGGAGTAGCGTTTAATGAAGAAACATCAAATTTATCAGCTGCCGACGTGGTGACAAGACAAACTGGGGAAATAAATGCAGATGCAAAAGTGTGCGAAGGAAGCAAGGATTCTATAGATACCTATATGTATATCTACAGTGGTAAACAAGAACGATAAAAGGAAGATACGTTTGGATGCAAAAAATATGTATCCTAAAGAAACAGCTGTTTTTTTATAGGAAAAGTTGACATAATATAAACGTCGGTGATTTTTAGAAACCGCTTTTATATTTGACTTGAAGCAAAGTGTATCTAAATTAGATTATTACACTTTCTTATTGAGCTTAATACACTGTACATTCACTAGACAAATATAGAAATGTAACTTTAATTTATCACTCACATTAATTTCAAATACATCGTGACAATAAATTCAGACAAGTGAATAAAGGTAAAAAAATACTGCTTACACATTTATGACATGTTGATTAATTCATGATTTGTCTTTATTGCTTGTGCACATGTTCAGTATTGACAGCTGAAAGAGCAGGTGCTTTTAAAGGACCCATTATAGATGACCTTTTTATCTTTATGGGTTATTGGTACTTAGTTCCCAGTTTTGCAAATGGATGAAACAATTTCAATAGCACTTACAGATAAGACTTGGTGACTGAATGAATGAACTGAATATCTTAGTGACACCTAAAATTAATTATATCATCAATTTGCTGCATTAGTGAGGTTACGAAACGTGACGTAATCTAAAAAGAAGATAAATTAAATTTGTGAATATCAAAAAGTCTGATTTAGAACGTTCAATACGAGACCCTTAAAGTTAATTGCAAATTAAATCACCAACGTCAATTATATGAAAATTGCAATAATTGATAACCAGCAATTGACAGATAGCGTAATAAATTCAAATAGGACAAACCGTCCTAACTATAATTCTTGATAGCTTGTCTGATTATAATCTTTACAACATACATCAAAAGGGGCTATTTTCCTGCAAAACACCAATTAATTCAGTCTCATTTGGAGAGAAAATAACCGTTATTTATGAGTTTAGAGTTACTCGCGAGATTATGCACGCTCCTGACAAATTTCCCGGAGACAAGCGCCGGCGCAGGTTTCACTTATTTGGTGCGAAATGAGCAAATATATCAAGTTGAATAATTGACTTTATTTTCTGACCCATGCCGAGGAGGTATTTTGAGTTACAACTGGAGAATAGAATTTTAGGACAAGGACGTAATAAAGCAGACTCGATCATGAGCATAAACCGAAGGAAGGACTATCTAAAATATACCTACTATAGCTATAAAGGGGGAGAGATGATAACTAATAGAAAAATATGGAAGAAGAAGATATTCGTTTCAGATCACATTTCAAGTAAATTAAAGAGAAAAAGGGCAAGAAAATAAAGAGTTAATTAATGCAAGAAAAAATTAAACAAAACTACGGAAGATATAAAAATACTCTAAATATAGGCAAAATAATAGAGAACGAATAAAAATCCAAGTAACGAACACCACTCCGCCAAATAGTTATTTTTAGTTTGCATAGGAACAAACAAATTTAACAAATAAGACCTGTTTAGTAATTCACTACGTGGCTAAACAAGAAGCAAGGTTGAACTAATCAAACTCATCTAGACTAGATTGTAAGAAGCAGAGATTGACTCAGCCGCAGTAGGAACAAATATTGAAGTTCTTATACTCTTGGTAACAGATTTTCATATAGATTATTTTATTACGCAATATGTTCCAGAAGTCTATTTTCCTGCAGTTGTAAAAACTTTTATAGTGGATCCAAATGGAACACGGTGAAAAACTATTTATTTTCATGCGTACTATAAAAAATTTACGACATTTTAAGCATCATCTTCACTTCGGAACTACATTTCAGTCTGTTAGTAAAAGGTTTATTTGTCTTGGGCTTAGCAAGGATTTTAGTACATGTCAAATCTATTATGTCTCATTTAATTGCCTGTGTTTCTTGGAAAGTATCAACTGCGGTAGAGAGATTGGCTGTGAGAGATACGAGCTGTAAAAATTGGACATTTATGTCTGACATCTGTTTATTGACATGAAAATTGCCTTGCCAGATTAGTGCTCTTTAGTGTTTGTTCACTGAATTAATGAATTTAATGTTTTGGAAGCTGAAGAAATAAATACGACTAAAACACTGCCAAAAACATGTTTAAAAGCTTAAGTGGAGACCATTCGGTTATTGGCGTTCATTTATTACCAAATGAATGACACGATGGGCAGGAAATGAATTGCAATAGAAATTCCAATAATGATAACATATTTATCCTCACTGAAACCTAACATTTTGTCATTACAAATTATTGTCACGAATCCAAAAATAAAGCCATCATCCATGCCAAGATTAATAAATAAAATTAATATGAAACGCAAAGTGAGTGGAAATAATATGAAGAGAGCTTTCTTGGTTGTCATAATAACATTAGGTGAATACAAAATGGCGGGTTCGTCTCCAAGGTTGGGTAAGGACGTCACGAAGTCACTGATCACGATTTTCCCAACGTAATAGAAATTCAAAGGGCGTTCGATGACCATACAAGGGCTGCTAGGGCGGAAAAGTTTCGCACTGGACTTGAATGAAGATTTGAAGCTTGTGTTCCATAAAATGGCGAGGTATGTTGTAGTGTTTAAGGAAAAGACTGCAAGTAACAATTGTATAACAATGGTGTTTGTTTTTAAAATTATAGTGTGATATGAAATATGATTTTGGTAAATTTACAAATAATGCAAGTACAACTTTATACTTCTTGATTTTTTTTTTCTCTGTGATACATGTAAGTTTTTCATGTTTACTTAGCACTATTTGGTCGTGGTGTATTTTTTACAAAGTTTTTTTTTAAACAGGATTTGCATTAGTTTTTCTTAACTATGTCAAAACTACGAAGATGGAACATTTACACAAATACGGCACACATAGGTATATCCTCTTCTGCAAATCGCAATCTAAATTACGTTTACTGTAAGAAAACTATTAGCTATTCATTGCAATTTGTATGTCAACTCATTTTTGGTGTGCAATAAAGAATAGTAAGTAATAGTCAAAAATGTACTGGACATTTTTAACTATTCCACTAATTAATACTCATAGATTGTCAGTCCGTCTAGAGTTGTGAATCTGTGGCTTTCTCTAAGCCCTATTATATTATTGGTTATAAGTTCTCCATCATTGATGCATCAGGAACATTTTGTTTTTTTACCTTCACTTTTATCTTTCACGACCACCATATAAAACGTGCCACCCAGTGACCAACCCTACAAGCCCAGAGGATGCTCAGGCGCAGTTGTCATCCGTCGTGTTGGCAGTACTGTTGCAAAAGGCGCCGACATCCGTCGCCCGCGCACGCCATTTGTATGCAATACGAAATCATATTGATTTGCCATGGAATCGTTTACGTGGGATCAAAGGTTTTTTCGACTTTGAAGGAAACTTTGTAGCCTTTTGTTTAGATCTGTGTTACACATGGAATGGTTTTTAAATAAGACATTTGCATGTTTTTGTGCCGGACAAGGTACTCATCACTTAAAAAAAGGCTCCCGTCAATTCCAAAATATTGTAAGTTCATACCGAAAATAATAATACAAAAGGAACTTTACCTATATTTGGAATAAACAAAATACTTTTATCTAGTACCAATAAATTATAAAATGTCGATAACATTCCTATGAAATAGACTATTTGTTTAGGTCCACACACGAAAAAAATTTTCGCAGAATGTCTTCATTGTACACAATTCTATTTGGATTTCGATAGTGACGACGAAAATATTTGACTTCCTATAAAAAGATAGAAGATTTAGATACCTGCATATTTATTTTGAGATAAAAGATGATATGACAAAATATTAGGGTCACAATCTTCGAGTTTGCAAAGCATAGGAATTTGAGGCAACTTGTACAAACAGCCCCAGGTGCATAAAGCATCTTTCCAAGTTCTCCATAATTTAAGAAGTAGCGTGGTGACAGATTTAATAAACAACTCATTTACTCTCATAAAAATAATCCATAACATCCTCTCAGCCCTAAAAATCACGACAAATTAAACAAATTATCATCCCTCAATCAAATTGATGTACCAGGACCTCATAACTACACAGGACGTTACATTAAATAGATCAGAACGACCAACATAAGACGACCTCCCACAGACGGACGCTGGACCGACCAGACACAATGACGAAGATTTGAAAAGAGAGCAAAGAGCTCTAAATTAACTGGTTATTAAAGTAATTAGGCATCCGGTGCTTCTAATGAGAACCAAATGAGAGGGTTGGGGAGGGAACAATCGATTTGTGACCGTGAAGTAATAACCTTTTCCGTTGCTATATTAATTCTTCGGTGTTAACTTGTGATACAAAGTTGAAGAATTTACACATAGAAGTAATGATTTGGTTACAAACATTACCTATACACAGTTAAAAATAGCTAATGGCGTAGCTGATTCAGAATTTAGCACAACCGAAAAACAGTTACAAAAGCTGTACCTGCCAAAAAAAACGATTATGAAACCATATTTAAATAACGTTGGCGCACCAGTAACGATTGTAGATACCGATCAAGCCCTACGTATTGAGTTTGACAATATAATTCTCGACATGGCGCCTTAAACCCACTTTGAATATTAAACGAACAAAAGAAATCATTTCCGATTGCCAAAAATTACGTACTATAGACCCTACATTTGTTTTTGGTATACCAATTCGTATGCACAGTATAAAGCGATTCGAATTTTAAATTCTTGGTGTCCCATCCCAGATTTTTGTTAATACGGATGAATTTTGAATACCAAATCCATGGTTTTTGGTTATAACAAGCCCATAAACATTCGACACATGTATTTTGGGTCCTATTGTTGGTTTATTGATATAGTCGACATTTGTTACAGCAGTATGGTATTCTTACTTCCTACGATTATTTGGCAATTGATGTCTAAATGGTATAGGCGCTTGAATAATAATAGCTGAAGTAAAATATGAAAAGGAAGTAGACGTACATCCTTTGCTGGTAGTTCTTATTAATCCTGCATTATTATTCATCTTTACCCTGGACAATGCCATATGTTGGATATTTTTATAAGGAACTGTCATTTTTACCGAATAAAACGTTTATAATTAATTTAGACTTTATGGTGAGCCTATTTATGGTGAGATTGCTCTTAAAGGAAACAACCTACATGTTGCTTTTCCTACTGCAGCGGATTCCAAAACAAGGGTAATTTTTTTAAAGTTTTGGTTTCAAAATAATAATTATTTCATTAAAACGTCCCCGTAAATAAAAAAAGACTTACCTAAAACAATATCTCTGGCTGTAACAAGACACGCCGTTGCCAGCACGAACGTGATGGCGATTGGCAATTCTCGCCAAAACGCAATGGCGGCGAACGTCATGTTTCACCAGCAAACTCAACTGCTCTTATTGGGATCCATTAGTTTCTGTAACAAAGAAAAGAAAAACATTATAAATAAACATTCAGATTGAAGCAGTAAACACTCGCTAGTGTTTAACAAATTCTTGAGTTCCAGTTCATAAAACGTAAACCTAAGTTATAAAAACATTAAATATTTTTTTTTTTTTTTTTTTTATTTATTTAAACATACAGTCTTAACACAGTTTCATATTCATTTCGTACCATTAAACCATAGATGGTTTGTATTGGTACTCACATTCGCTTTAACAACACTGCTTAATTACTAAAAAGAAATATAAGTAAAAATGTAGGTACATGAATAATATTTTGCACACAACTACCCGTAAACATCCATCCGTAAGTGAGTGCTTGCTATACAGGTTGATTGTTTTTTATAGGTACTAAGTTGTTTATGCAGTTATGGTAGTATTTTTTGTATTTTTGCCTAAAGTTTTTCTGATTTGTTTCGTCTTTTATGATTTTTGGTATTTCGTTTATTATTGTGGGAATTAGATATTTTACTGTTCGCCTGCCATAATAATTTCTCGTCTGAGGTACTATAAGTTTATTATTGATGATACTTCTTGTTGTTATTTTATGTGATATAGGTATTTGAATGCTTTGGTTATTAAATTGCTCAATTAAGAGGGCCATGTCGATTCTAGTCTGTACGGGAAAAATTTTACAGTATTGAAATAATTCGACGACATTATCTTTACATTGGAGCTTAATTTTTCTGGGTACGATGAGTTTTAATAGAATAGAAGCATACAAAACTAGGAGAGGATTGAAAAGGTTATAAAAGTGATTATTTTCTACGCTTATAAACTGTTCATTTAACCAACCCTAATGAGGATCAATGCAATATCTAACACATATGAAATCCTTTTGGAGAATAAATACGAATCCATCAAAACACGGTCGAAAAAATTCTGTGTATGGTGAAGTTTCACTCAAAACTGATTCTTTTCAGCGGTGAGCTGTCCAACTATGCAGTCCATTATTGGCAAAACAGACACAAAAAGAGATATTGTCTGCAAGGGGTTTTAATTAAAAGAAGAAATAGAGAGAGGTGTGAATGCTTCGCTAGACTAGTGTGAAGGCACAGTTATAATTACTATTAGCATAGCACTACTTTGCTTTTACTTTGTAAAGTTGAGGACGATGACAAAACTTTTGACTAACAATAGAGAGTTCCGTTTTATATTTTTCTTGGTGCCAGATGTCTCAAACTCTTTAGACATCTATGCACATTCCACTGTCTCTAAAAACAATGGCTAATTTCAAACCAAGCCATATTGGTTGAAGTATTTGCCGGCAATACGTGTATTGCAGGAACATCTGTACCCCTAAAAATAGCCTTTCTAACATTCATCGATTCTAAAATGCAGTACACACACAGCGCACATTGGTTGCGAATCTGTATCCTCTAAAATACAGACTGTGTAAAAGTAATAAATGTCAAAAGATTTAGAAATAAAGCGTTTAAAACTTGAGGCGAGCTACGCGATAGTTGCAGTCGGTAGATTTGGCAGTATTTGTTGAACAAGAATGCCGACCCGATGCGACATTTGCTTTTAATTTGACTCGTACCGATCGGCATCATCACATGACCCGAACTAGCATGACCATTAACCCGATCATGTTGCATCATCGATGTATCATGTTCGGGTCAGTTCTGCACAATTCCAGCTAATGCAAACTTTTCCCGAAATTATAGTATCTGCAAAACATCACCTGGCTGTGCCAAAGTATGCTCCATATAACTATGTAGCACTCTTTAAAGTGAAGCTCGCAGAAATACTTGAAGTTTACGCAACTTAAGATATAATATCGCACTCCATACATCTAATGTTGGTCTATTTGTGTAAACGATTTTCAAGACGCGTGGCTAGTTGGTAGCTTGTAGAGAACTGGTGCCAGAGTGTCTTGTACGAGACGACAGTCGCTGTGTTACGTTGCGAAAGACATTTCACTCGCGAATTAATTTTATGATTTACTATTCATAGAATACATACTAGAAAATTAATGTTCCTTGGTGAATGTAAGAAAACAAAAACATTGCTCTCTTAGTACTAAGAAATGTATCGAGTACTCACAGTACTGAAATGCCATCGAATGTAAGCAAGCAAAATATTTCATAACGTTACCAGATTTTCTTCGAATTCGAGAAAGAAAAACACTTCATGAGATTTCAGACGAAAATAGAATTGACCAGCAATATTGAGTCATTTCACTTCCCGTGATTCGATTTTTAAAAGGCGCATTTGTCAATCAACATAGCTCAATAGTCTACTGATCATAATCCCTGAAAACTTCCACTATACACTGTTTAACCAGCGATAAATTACCCAAATTACCTTGAATCAAAACAAGTCCACAACCAGGAACATTTCTTACATCAATACACGAGGATGAGTCAAAAAACAAGCTGTTTAACACAAAATTTACGAGGTCACAGTGAATTAATTAAGAAGCTGAGATATTAGGTTGTTGTCAATGACACAGCGATCGAGGGCAGTGCAAATGTCTGGGCAATGTGTGTGTTTGGACAGATTTCTGGGATCCGAGGAGGAAACAAACAGAATGAAGATAACAAACAAAGATTGTACGTTGATACAAAATAAAAGATAGTCTATAAAATGTTGTTGTATAAATATATCTTACTGAAACAGATCAGCCCATAGATAATTCAGAACCAAAACCACAAGTTATAGAAAGTGGTCCAAGCGATCTAGTTGACTATCATCAAAGGAGAAGGACTTCAGAAACCATTCTTGAAGTATTGACATTACTGAAAGGATATGAAATGGAATTAATAAACGTGTCTACCACAGATATGTCTGGTATAGGAAAGAAACAAAAGAGAGCCGAACTTATAATTTGAAGAGAAGCGAAGAAGTTCATCCAAAGATTTAAAAACAATATAAACAGCATAAGAAAGAAAGTAAACATTTATCTTCACATCTTATTATCTTCCCGTACGGAACCCATACCATACCACTGCTTAACAACATTTTTATACATATAATTATAACTTTCCTTGCAGTACACGGCACCGGTCGTTGGCACGGTATAAATTTAAACATTAAATAAACAAGCATATAAAATAACTCAGGTTTGATTCACTGCTGTGCTGCTTTTGAAAAGGGGTAAAGTTTTTATTTTGTGTGTTAATATAACTTTATATTCAATTTGGATTGTGTTTCATTTTATCTAGTGGGGTGGAAATTGTATCTTATTGAGATGTAGTCACAGATTAATGTATAAGTTCTATAAATATATTTTCATCTTCAAGCTTAACATTAGTTCGGAAATTCATGTTCTTTATTTTCTTATTTCATCTTCATAATATAATTATATCTTGCATCTGTCGTATCAGATTAAGTATTTTTAGGCTTGGTTACTTCTTGTCGATAATCTGTTTCTTCTATAATCGTTATACCTACCTATTAACAAGTTTTAGTCCTACAACATAAAATACGTCCTTGAGGATAATTTAGGTATAAATGTGGATGGGTATAAGAGTGAGCAAGACCAAAGAAAGGATGGATGAAACGTGTGAAGGATGCTATGGCTAGAATGGAGGTGACTGCTGTGATGACTTGTAATAGAGAAGAATGGAAGAAGCAGACATAGTCTACGCTGATCCCAAATAAATTGAGATAAGAGCAGGAGATTATGATGATGATATGGAAGTGTTTTTATAAGGAAAGTAAAACTGAATTTTGTGTTCATTATTATAAAGTACAAAATGCCAAGAGTATAATTATGTTTTTGAAAAGTATATTATAGAGAAGAGTAGGTCAGGTCCACCGAAGACTAAACAAAATCAGAACGTCTGCACTTTAAATATGTTGTTTTACAGCCCGTGGCTGATATTTTGGTGAACGGTTTTCGTTGTGTTTTTAAAGAGAAGTGTGTAATACACTGTTGACTTGTTTTAAATAAGAGGCGTAGGAATAGGGGGTAAGATTGGATTAGAATTAAGTAAAGTTGCACCATAAACAGCCATCAATACTAAATGTATAACTAAACATCATTTAGTTTCTGAAATAAAACGATGCTTGAATTCGGTTATCGCTGAAAATATAAATTTAGTGATTTGTAGTGCAAGGGGACACCAAAAAATTGGAAGAGGTTGAAAAAGAGTAAGAAGAGAGTGCCATAAGGTCATAAGGTACAAAAAACATTCAAATCCAATATGTTTCCGTTTTATGAGAATATAGAAATTTTAGATCAAAACCAGTTTTTTTATTAATTTAGTTCTTTTTCATGACAAAATTTAATTGTTATCATCATTTTATCATCACCCAGTTTATTTTTACTAAAACTCAAGTTTCTAATTTAACTAAAATTAATTTCACGTGTACACGTAAACATAAACTTTTAACGACCAATCATAAACAAAAATAGTCCCGTATATTTTCCATACAATTTTCTACAAACACTACTATTTTCGATGCTCTGTTTTATGTCAGAATTCATAGCATCATATAACACGTGCCGTGGTTCCGTATTTCATAGTACGGAGGGGTTAACCCGACGATATATTTTAAATATGGATACACCATCAGCTTTTTAGTGTTAAATCCTTTTTATATACCCCTCGTTCTGAATCGGTTTTCAACAATCATTTTTAGGGTTCCGTACAAAAAGGGTGCCAGCGGGACCCTATTACTAAGGTTCCACTGTCTATTCGTATGTCACAGGTCACAGGGCTGTATCTCTGAACCGTAATAGGTAGACACTTGACATTGTTAATGAGTGTGTAGGTTTTACTAGGGCTTATCTTCTTTCATTTTCGTGTGGTTAGTGCTTAACCTAGTGTCAGAGTCTTTATACCGCGGCATGCCCGAGAAATATCTCAGGCATGCCTGTCTGGTTTCCTCACGATATTTTCCTTCACCTATTTAAATGATAATTATAAAATATGCACATGACTGTGAAAAATCAGCGGTGAACACTATGGCCTATACAAAATTTAATAATAAAATGAAAAGGACTACCCATGCAAGAAACGTGTGACATTTTTTTTAAATATTGTACGCTAGTACAGAACCATTCGCACGTGAGTCCGACTCGCACTTGGCCAGTTTTTTTTAGTGTTAAATGCTTTTTATAAGCCCCTCGTTCTAAATCGGTTTTCAACAATCCTTTTTGGTATGATTTATTTATTTCGAAGGGTGGAAGGATTGAGGCGCGTAATTGTTTTGCTATTAATAACTTTGTAGACTAAATTGTTGAAAAACTTTTTTGTTTTTTTGTCGTCACGGGTGAATGAACGAGTGTTTAGTTTTGACATAGAGCTGTGATTTATGGGTGATTCAACCGTCTGACATTTTGGCGTCCGATAGGAGATAAATGTCTAGTCTTGTGGGTCTAAAATCAGTTAGTAATTAGATTTTTTAGACAGACACTGCCAATGTTTACAAAATCCTTTGTAAAAACTGGCAGCATGTGCAAACGAAAAATTATTGAAAATTTACAACGAAAAATTATCTGCTGAAATATCTTGGAACACGTTCAGCTATGTAACATTAAACACCACAATAGATACTTCGACGTTTTTTAGTATTAGGCACCTTATTTTGCCAATTACAACGAAACCAGTCAATTTTAACCAGAGACTACCTTTTTTTTTTAAGTTGCCCCACACTAGGAATTTCTCGTGTATCGTGGGTGCGTTCACAAACATTTAACTCACATACACAAATACCCAGACCCGGAACAACTATCTGCAGGTCATACAAATATTTGTTGCGTGCCTACTAGATCGAACTCGCGACAGCGCAGCGCAACAGTCCTTGCTTGAGACACTGCGCCAACGGCAACCGTGCCGTCATACGCAAATTAATTCATGATCCTAATCCCATTTTATTTGTGGTCAGTCACAATGAGTTCTTCTTTAATTCTTCTCTATTATACGTTTACTAATCATTAATGTTTTATCTTAATTGTCAAAGATAACAACAAAACAGATAATTGAACAGAAGTTTATTTTACAAAATTGTAGAGAGAAAGAGACAAAAAAACCGTAAACGTAGATGTGTATTCATAAAATAAATAATTACATAACGCTAGCGCCAGATGTCGCGAGCGGCGGTTTTTTTTTAAAGTCATGTTAGTAAACATAGCTTTATGAGGTTGTATAGGGTGTTTCTGTATTATATGTATGAGCCGTTACATTTAATCTAATACTGTTTTTCTAGGTACAGTTTTATTCAGATGTGCAAAAATTTAAAATACGTACATAACAACACGACTGTAATCCCCGAAGGGTTAGGCAGAGGTGTGCCTAATACACCCACATTTCCCCAGTTAAGTCCTGAGTAATAGGGGGCGAGCCTATTGCCATCAACGGGGCACAAATCTAGACCGCGTGGCTGCTGCTGAGAAATTCTTGATGGAAAAACTTCGCCCGACCCAGGAAACAAAACTACGAGCTCAAGCTGCAGGAAAAATAATAATAAGAAAAAATAATCAAAACATCTTACCTACCAAGTGTATGAGGTACAAATGTAGCCCGTCTATGTATATTGTTTTGTCAGATTCATAAATCTGAGTCAGTAAAATCATAATCATCAGCCTATAATGTTCCCACTGCAGGGACTCAGGCCTCCTCTCTAGGAGAGGTATGGGCTATAATCCACTACGCGAGCCCAGTGCAGATTGTTAGATGTCACATGTCTTCGAATTTTTTGGTTCTTAGACATGGCCGGTTTCCTCACGATGTTTTCCTGCACCGTTTTAAGAGCAGTGGAGATTAAATAAAACAAACAAAGTAATGCGCCTGACTGGATTCGAATCCACAACTCACTCTTCGTAAGTCGGGGCTGCTACCACTGAGCCACCACTGCTCTCAGTTGCCAGTAAAATACTAAAAAGTATTTACCTATAATTATTTTCAATTTAATTTGTTCTCTTTTCAGTCTAAAATCAAGCAGCAGAAGAATAAAACTTAATGACAAACCAAGGACCACCTATTTACAAACCTCATCACTATGTATTAAACACAGTTAATCTGCTTATACACAACCCTACTAATTAACCCAGTCAATACATAGTTAATTAATTAGGCATGTACAAACAATCACATTAAATCTCGCCACACAACACGTTTACTGGTGATAAACAAATAGTGCTAATTGTGTGCGTGCGAGCAAATGTGTGTAATATGCACGGAACCGCACGGAGACGACTGTTTATTTGACAGGTTCGTGCTGACCGCAGCAATAGACAAGTTAGAATCAGAAGCATTAAAAAAACTAATTAACGTATTAAAAAAATACGTTTTATAACTCAAGTGAATTGAAAGCCAAGGCTGGGGCTGCAGGTTGTTCGAAAGAGATACCGCGGCCTCGACATGAAAGGCTAAGAAGGAACATGGGTGGTTTTTAGTCAATAGAAGTCTGACACTCCCTTTCGCTCTGCCCAAGAGCGGGAGGGGTTATTCGATGATTTTCCACTCGCCAAAAAAAAAAGGCTGGATTCTGAAAATGCAACCTCTAAGGTGAAAGATTATAAAATTTCATCGATAGAAACAGCACACGACGTTCAAAGAAAGTGCCATTATTATTTATCTTTCACATTAAGTTATCTTGTAGAAAATAGCTATGAAATTGAGTACACCTGTAAACAATTGTACTCGTATGCTTAAATTATTAATTTATGAAAATAAAATATATTTAGAATCTAACAATGGATCCTAGAAATACGTAGGTACATGATTGATAGGTTATTTTTGTAGGAAAATTGACATTTTGCTAGTGGAAGTTTTATTTGGCAATTATTTATAAAGTTAACCTATTAGTATTCCTTAGTGGATCTTTTGAACAAATATTTTGTGATGCATTTGACCACAAACCACAGAACAGTGATAATTGAAAGGATAAACAATCCAATACCACTACAGATGATCATATTATGAAACAATACGTTACTAAAGACAATTTAAATAAATGATACTATTATGTCGTGTTAACTAAATCAATATACAATGCTAAAAACAGAATATGAATCAGCCGGGAAATATTTTATGTTTTGGTGACAGAACTGATTAATATTTTATTATAATTATTTTTATTTCACATTTAATCTATTGGGAAGATATTATTATACACCACTAATGTTATCTAATAGGCTAAAGTCTAATTTTGTATTCAACCTAAGGCACCTAACTATTAAACTGTAGAAGTTATAGAATGGGAAACCCACGAATCGATTAGGTAAATCAAAAAAGTTTTGTTTTTAATAAATAATGTTTTGTAACCCATAATAATCACTAATGTCTTTATTTGCTAAATACTGATTAAGATATTTAAGAAATTGTTATATTTAAAACAATTTCCTACAACCCAACGACATTCCAAACTGAATTCGCACGCAAGTACTAAACGCCATTGTTAATTCGAATTCGCGTTCGTATTTTAAAACATCCTGTGTGAGGAAGCTCGCACGTGCTACGTAAACTTCCTGCGTTCACCTTTGTGCGCCGCGACATGGCCAAAGATTTACTATAATCGATCGCACTTGACGGTTTGGGCCAAAATGTACAAATTATCGGTTGCACATGCATGACGGTTTGGGCAAAGATTATTAGCAATTGTAAGAAGGAAGAAGGAAAAAAAAAGTATTTATTGATTATTCTCACACAGGATAAAACAAATTGATGAAATATAAAAAGAAAACATAAGACAAGCATAAAAATAAGACGTACCTACATTAAACTGAAATGGGCCATACGAGGCCAAAAGGCTTCACGAAGGATTGACGATTTTGGACAAAGTTATACAATAATCGATTGCGCTTGATAAATCTAATAATGTATGTAAAGTTGTATTATAAAATCGATCGCACTGAAAGATGTTAGGAGCTAAAATTGTTAGAAGTTGACGATCTGGGTAAAGTTGGCAGTTGTTTAAATAGTTTGGTAGTTGATGAAGATACCAGACATTACAGGTGCTCAATTAGAAGTCATTGTGTTTAAGCAAATAAAGAAGCTTTCTATGTCAAGCTTCAAGTTTGGAGAGAATGGTTGTCTCTATACGATTTATTTTCAAACTGAACTTTTAGTGTATAGTAGACGTTGAATTCGTTAAGAAAAATATTTATTTATTTAGTTAATTTTTCAGTAGCAGCTACGGCGTCTGAATTTGTGCCCGATTTTTCGCTCCTTTTTTTTTGGGGGGTGGGAAATCATCAAATAACCCCTCCCGCTCTGGGCAGAGCGAAAGAGAGTGTCAGACTTCTTCTAACTAAAAAGCACCCATGTTCCTTCTTAGCCCTTGCTCCGAGGCCGCGGTATCTCTTTCGAACAACCCGCAGCCCCTTAACACGGGACTTAAGCATAACTAACGAAAGGTGGGTGTACTATAGGTACACCTCTGCCTAATTCTTTGAAAAATAAACGTGAAGTTATGTTATTTATTTGAAGTTAGTCTAATCAGAAACTGACAATGGATTAGGTGCTTAAAACAGAAACTTTTAAACCATATTATAAAACCCACCCGTACTTTAGACTTAACTTTCAAAGATAACATAACATGCTCGAACACTCAAAATCTCGAACATTCCAAGTTAAAAACTTAAAAGAACCATAAAATCTGGTGGTTGTACAGTTAATATACTCTATACATTAACCATGGGCTATGGGCTACATGGGGTGCGAGTGCGGGGCTATTTTTAGCCCGCCATGGCACCAGGTAACCCCTGGCTAGCCACGGTTTGAAGAATCAACTGAGAAATTACATTTTTCAGTATTGGAACTTGTGAGAAATGGTTCATTTGTATTTTTAAAAAACAAAAATTATTTTAATTTATCAAACAGTGTTTTTAAAAAAATAGAAATATTTATGATAAAAATTTCATAAAGATTTTTTTTTTCAAAAGAATATATTCTTTTTTCGATCGCAATTATGGAAACGGTCTGGAATATGGCTAAGGTTTGGCACCTTCAGTAGCGTCCATAAGTTCCTGTAACGTCTGCACGTGACAACAGGACAAGCAGAACATGATGTTTAGTGTTTTTTGTGGATGTAAACCTGCACACACACTACATGGTAGAGTCCGCTCCGCCCATAGATTCTCCAAAAACAAAAAAAAGGCCCGGATTGTAACAATTTAACAAATTGACATTAAACTCTTGACTTTTCAGAAAAAAAAGAATTAAAACCGCCATTACGATCTTACAATAACCTTCAAAATTAATTTCTATTACATTTTTTAATACCATTAACCTCGACATATATTGCTTCTGAATCAGTCCATAGATAACATTCCTATTACAAGTGTTTTATGAAGCAGTAACTTATCTCAAACTAGTAAAGATATGGAGTGCTACAAGGGGCACTACTAGCACTACTTTAGTTTCAAGTGCAATCCTTTTATTTATTTATAGATATGTTCCAAGGTAGAAGGTTACGGACGAAAATAAAACTAAATTGGTTTTTTGAACGGGCTTAAATCTGTCTGTTTGTCTGATTTTGAAAAGTATTCAGTCTGAGGATTATGTCTTAAGCTAGATAAGGCACGGATTTGAGATGTCACATATAGGGTGTAAAAGTACCCTTAACGCAAACTAAGGGCATTTGTTCTCCCCACCACTGCGATAAATTTTTTGTTCTAGACCATACCTGGGAACCTCCTAGTTACGGAGATATTGGGGGTCAAAGTTCCAAATTTTTTACAGCTGTTTTTGTAAATACTAGTATTTCAGGTTTTAACTTTACTTAAATTACCTCCATGACCCGTTTACTATTCAAAGCATCCACTACCACAATGTTTTAAAAGTGCTACTTTGAGTTTTACCGTAAAATGTGATTTTTGACCCCAAAAAAAAAAGTCATTTCCCAGCAAAAATTTTTGCGTAGGGGTACTTAGTTTGATGTACAGAATGCTTGGTTGACGGATGCGTGAAGGGTTCGTTTACACCCTGTATATTAGAAACTGTGCGAATCGTATTTTGACAGATGATGTTATCGTGAGGAAATAAACTTATCAGAATCAAACATTCGAAGGCATGTAGCCATAGGATTAATTAGGCTTAGGTAACATGTATCCTTTCACAGAATTATAATTATTAAAATCATCAATGCAACCCTATTATTGTTTTTTGAGGGTGAGGTGCAAGTGTCAGACTTCTAATGACTATAAACCATCCATGTTCCTTCTTAGCCCTTTGCAAATGTCGAGGCCTTGGTATCTCTTTCGAACAACCCGCAGCCCCGACGGGCGTCGGCCCTTGCATCAATATTGCTGACATCTCTTTGAGGCGCGCGTGGAACACTAACGCGCCGTCGACACGGCGTGTCGTCGTCATAAGACGGACGGACGCGAGACGGTGAGCTAGCCCACTACTCACCGTCCACAGGCATGCACCTAAAGTGGCGGGAACCCGTATCAGTGCAACCCCTAAAGTTCAATTAATCCTGTTGAATGACTTTTTCATGAAATAGTAATAATTGTTCTCCAAATAATGATCGTGAAAGCTTCGAAGAACCCTTGTAAATTGTTCCTATATTGAGCTGTGATATCACAACAGATCTGGTAATCAAATAGTCCGTTCACACGATAGGTCAAATTCATACGATCAGCGTTATTTTGGGATTTTGTATACCTTATGCTGCGTTTGGTTTGGCCAGTCGGTGAGGGAGCGGTGAAAGAGTTAGTGGAAAGAGTAAATAAAGAAATATTATTAGTTGATGTTCTAATTTTTTTCATAGAGTTAGTTCTGGTATGGAGGTTATTCTCTTATGATAATAAATGCTATAAATAACAGCTGTTAAAAAGAAAATGACGTAAAGTAATTTTATTACTGTAACTACACAAATAAGTCACCAGACTAGAATAACTACCCCCCCCCCCTGCCTATCATTAATTACTTCGCTTCAGTAGCTCAAAGAATTTGAAGTTCTTCAGATCATGAACTAGCGAACTATATACTCTTATTAACACTTGAACAATTTGACTTATCCAATATTATTCGCAATGGAACTAAGACTCAATCATCTCATTTTTCAGAATAACTTTCAACCGGAACAAACAAACCGAAATCGCACCCGTTACCTATAAACTTCAAAACACTCATAATCTAAACACTAAATTTTACCAGAAAACACTAATATCCGTTTCCGCAAAGTTCATCAAATCGACCCACTTTCTTAACCGTAAATCATAACTAACAATAATAGGAGAGTGGATCACTAATCTTTTAGAGAAAATGTACTGGCTTATAAACTCGACCGTTATTCTAAACAGATCATAGGAGTGAACGGGTGCAGCTGTTTTCTGTCCGTCGGTGTGTTCTGCAAAATTGTTGGATTAAAGTAAGTTGTTCGCAAGAGTTATGGGCTGACAATGGGCTTGTGTATGTACTTTAAGGGCTTGAGTTATTATAAAGCAGATGGTTCGTTGTATGTCCGATAGGTAGATCGAGGTGGTTCTGTTTTGGAAAGGAGGTGTGTGTACATTTTGGTTTGTGTCGATGGTCATTTGTTTATAACATCATCCGTGTAATCCCCGAAGGATTATGCAGAGGTATTATATATATTATTATTATTATATATTCGTATGGATACCCATATTTCGCCATTTAGGTTTAAGTCCCATGGGCCATGTAATAAGAGGCGATCCTTCAGGCCTTCAATTTTTAGACCAGAAACATGAATTAAATCGAGTGATGAGCACTATGAGAAGATTAGCGCAAGAAAAGTTATCACTGAATTAGACAATGAAGAAGAAATTTGTTATGATACCACGAAGTAGAAAATAAACTCAATATTCGTAATAGAAAATCAACGTTTGCTGTCAAGATAAAGTCACTTATTAATATCACGATATTGACTTGTCTTCAAAACACGCGCATTACAAAAACACCCCATTTTATAATAATAACGACTTCTACCACTACAAAAAGTAACCAACACATCAAAAAAAAATCTCCCGTACCCACATAAATATTCTAAACAAAGAATTCACCACGCCCTTATATCGCCATTAAAAACAAAATATTCCCACATTACAGAAACTGCAACACAAAACACACAATAAAATTCTATTGAATAATAATATATATGAAAAAACTTCCGCATTACTTTAAATAAGTGTATCTCCCGGGTCCGAACTCCCGACCTTGGCGACCACGGTCCTCCCCTATGGCCATTGTCCGTCTGTACAATTTGTAAATCATCGATAAGGAGCCTGAGATTTTGTAGGGAGGGGACGATGTCGATAAATTTGTATGGGATTAAACGATTAAGGTAATTTTTGCATGATATTTTTATTTAGTGTAATGCCTAGCTGCATAAATATCATGTAATCTTAAATGTAAATGTTACCTGTACAATTACAATGTGTAACAAAATATGTAATGTGTGAAATTTTGTAACATAAATGTTAAACAATTAAACGCATTTGTAATAAAGGTAATTCGAATATCTAATCAACACTATAAAACATTAATTAATCAGACCGTTAATTGCTACATAACACACATGGTTTATAGTCAAACAATCAAAATTTCAATCACGTACACAAAACTTAATCCGTTTATCGATAACAATCGACTCAGTCGCAACACTAGCTTGCGCCCGCGCAGAAAATCGTTATTCAATTGGGCGAGTTGCTACTACAGGCCATAACTGTTGCTACTATCAAATACGTGGTCAGAATTATACGATGGTCATCAATTCGACATTGATCACTGTTGTAAGCTTTTGAATTTTCGCTTTGACCACACATTGTACTGAAAATGTTGTGTTTGTAATTTAAGATTTATTGCTACAGAAATTCATTAAATATTGTCGAATATTGTTTGAAATTGCACTGTACGGAAAATTTACAAGTTGTGTACTTTTAATATAACAATACAGTCATTTAATGGCTATTACCGCATGATCATCACCTGCAGATATAAAAAAATACAGAAGCAGCAGTTACTCTGTGGAAATTCATGACATTTGTGAAGTTTTAATTCCACGAAAAAGATCCAGGCCGGGTAGTTTTAATTACATTTCATCTGCCGTATTAACAAAATATTAAAGGTTTCGTTTAACTTAGCTTTTTTAAACACAGACTTTATCGGAACTTTCAAACCTAGAAAGCTGGAGGCCTGAGATCCCAATCAACCTCAAACTATTAGATTCGGCAATAAAGTTGAAAATCTATTAAAGACATTTGACAGAAATCTATTAAAGTAACTTGATGTGTCTGTACTTTCCACACCTGATTTTCTACATTCTTGATAGATGTTATTAACAACCACTTATACTCTATAAGCTACGAGGCCAAACGAACACTGTCAGTGACTAACTTCGAGTAACCAATCATAACACGTCTGCCAAACCATCCCAGGATTATAATATGCAGATTATGACGGTTATAAGTAGTCAAGTAGACCTGTACAAAAATTTTAACTTGCGTTAGTAGTACAAGTAACTGTTAGTTTTAGCGTATGAGTAATCAAGTCTTTTACAACGCTGTGTTGTTGTTATTCAATAGCTTAGTTCGGTTCTCAGTACTTTACGGCTGTGCTGTAGTCTGACCCGTGGGTGGTATGTTTCTTTGGAAAACTTGTAGTGAGTTGTTTTATTATTTTTATTTACATAATAGATATAACCACAGAGGCCATGGAGGCTAGATTTGTGCCTTGATGGTTAATAGCTCGCCTCCTATTTCATGGGACTTAAAAGTAGCTTGCGAAATGTGGGTGCACTATTAGGTAAATATCTGCCTTAGTGTAATAGATGAGTAGAGAAAGGCCAAAGAAACAATGGATGAAGGATGATATGGCTAGAAAGAATGTGACTGCCGAGATGACGAGTAATAGAGAAGTCTGGAAAACAAGCCATTCTGCGCGAACCCCAAATAAATATAAATAAATATACTGATGATGAAATGTTACGTAAAATACAGATATTTAGCTGCATGTAGTTGAACAAGAAGCCGACCTCAACGTAGTTGGAAAAAGCAAAGCGTGGGATGTTTAAAAAAAATCTTAATAAAATATTCTAAAAGGTTCCACTCTAGTAGTCAAACGGCTTGATATTTTTTTATGTTAGTTTCTCTGGGAGGAGCTTGCTTTTTGATTGGTTTAAAATGTTTTAATTTAAAAATATTCGTTATCTTCTCTTATCCAGCAGCTATAATTCAGTAGGTTTTTGTGGTTAATTAACACACTCACTTAAGAAATCGGAATAAAGTTACGAGTTACACCATAAATGCCAAAAAGTGATAAGATATGGACTTAGGTGTTGTTTTATGGTTTGAATATCATTATACAATCCCAGTCGTATATAATATGTAGTCCAAAACTAATACATAATTGATTAAAATTAAAACAAGTTATTCTAAATTTTATAACCAGTAGTAGTGGTCTAAAACATATTTAAAGTTAATCAACCATTAATCAAGCTATATTTATAATCATATGGGTGATTAGTATTAAGTAAGCACTTAGATTCCTCATCTAAACTATAATTACATTTAAGTTCAAGCCAAATGCGATGACTTGTGCACTGGCACAATGCAATCAAAATATAAATAGGCCTTGCCTTGAACAATACCAAAAGTAAATTATCTTGGGTGGTTTAGATTAATATGTCTTAAAAATCTTTTGGTAGCTAAATCATGATGACCATACTAACAAAACAAAAATAAATAGAAATGGCATTTGTCTGCCAAATTTCCCATGCATTCAATTTTAAAGCATTGTGCATTTCAAACTAAAAAAAATCTTCATCTACCAAAGCAGTGTTTGGTTAGAAAGCATTAAAAAAACAATCACAGATATAGTTCACAGTGAGAAGCGGCCAAAGCACTTTGCATCTTTCTCATAGAATCTGCGAACGCATCTACATTACAAAGCAGTATAGTAAAATGCTTTGCATCTTTCCTAGAAACCGCACTTATCGATATGAGAGTTTGAAAGCCTTACGCTTTTATATCGATGAAAAACGGCATGCCTATCAATTCGACTTAGTGTCATTCAAATCAATTGCAGTAAGACTCAGTCAGGATAATTTTTCCATAAGAATTCAATTCTCGTTTCATAATTAACTATTTATCTTCATCATTATTTGAAATCGGATACAAGATGGCTATCGAATTTAAATTCAAGTCTGATTTAAACCATAAGTCAAATGCAAATGGTATCTATTTGATTCGCATTGCCTGTGTGTTCGTTATTTATGCTACGGCTCGCTGAAGTTTTCACGGCTCTTGATAATTTATATTGAGTGTTATTTCTGTACTGTTACAACATTATATTTAAAATTAAATATGCTATTCTAAATCATATTTTAAGAGAGTTAAAGTTTAAAATTGTATGTGCGATTTAAAACAATAGAAGTGGACGTCTGAGAAGTTTATCGATAAGTTTTATCGACCTTTTGACAGCATTGCTTTTGAATATTTTTACGTAAGTGATGTACTTTGAATAAAATGTGTGACGTAAATGTTTAAAGCACTTGATTTAATGCGTTAAAATATAATAAAAAGGATATAATGCTGATACCTACACTATAAATAGCCGAGAGCTCCCACTGTTCGAACGTATTAAACATTCTCATTTAAAACTTTTGACTCGTGGGCATTATGGTTCCTTTTAACGCAAAGTGATGAACTTTTATATATTCGTAGTTATTTGCATTACAAACTATAAAATGCACAAGGTGGAAGGGACGTCAAAGCTAAAACGGTCGCCAGGAATTCAGTACATCATTCTGTACGGTAGTAGTGGAGCCCAATGAAACGATGAAAGAACTATGTAAAAGATGATATGGTTAGAAAGGAGGTGTCTGATGAGGTTACTAGTAATACAGAAGTATGGAAGAAGAAGACATGCTGCGCCGACCTTGGGGTCGGCGCAGCATGTCTTCTTCCAAATGAATTAGCATAAGGACAAGAGAATCATGATGACTAAAGAAACGATGGATGTACCGTGAAAGGATGATTTGGCAAGAAAGGAGGCGTTTGATAAAACGACGAGTAACAGAGAAGTATGGAAGAAGAAGACACACTGCACCGATCCCAAATGAATTGGTAAACAGGCAAGAGAAAGATGTTGACTAAAGAAAAATGGGCAATCAACCAACAACCAGCACTGGGCCCGCGTGGTGGATAATAGCTCATTCCCTCTTTTTTTTTGGGGGTGGGAAATCATCAAATAACCCCTCCCGCTCTTGGGCAGAGCGAAAGGGAGTGTCAGACTTCAACTGACTAAAAACCACGCATGTTCCTTCTTGGCCCTTGTGCCGAGGCCGCGGTATCTCTTCCAAACAACCCGCAGCCCTGACGGGGTAGAGAGGCCTGGAGTCCCAGTAGTGGCAACATAGGCTGAATATGCTGCATACGCTGAAGAAAAATGAATGTGTCACACTAAACTTATAATTTAGAATCTAACGCTTCTAGTACGCCTATAACTCCAGCCTAACAAACTACTTCCTTAACATAATATGCGTTGCAAACACGTTCACACCTCATGTACGTACTGCTGAATTATTGCAACCGTCACAGTTATAGCGAATTAAATATATTTATTAGCTTGTTCTTGTAATAAATATTAGACGGTTTTGCTCGCGTAATAGTGAGAGTGGTTACACCCGTGAAATGTAAAAGAGACATGATAGATTTTGTCAGTTTCTTATGCATAAAAACATAATGTTAACTGTGTAAATTCATGAAGTTAGTGACGCTTTTCTGCTTTTAAACCATTTTTTGGAGTTTAGCTTCCTAACTCTAGAAATAATAATTGTATTTTAGGGACTGACTAGCATAACTAATAGAACTGCCACTCATTAGTTTCTGACATGACATCACGCTTGCAATCCCTGAAAGATTAAGCCGAAGTGTACCTAATACTTAGTATACACCCACATTTATCCGTCCATGTTATAACTGGCGAGCCTGTTGCTATTAACTGGACACAAACCATGAGTCCTTGGCTGCTACTGAGGAATTCCTGATGTAAAAGCCCAATGTTTATAATTACCATCAGGAATTTCTCAGTAACAGATTTCTGGAATTCTCTCTTCTCTTTCTCTTCTCTTTTAAAAAAACGTTGCCCCACACTAGGAATTTCTCCTGTATCGTGGGTGCGTTCACAAACATTTAAAATTTTAAACTCACATACACAAATACCCAGACCCGGAACAACTATCTGCAGGCTTTAGGCCATACAAATGTTTGTTCAGTAGCAGTCCAATCGCTCAGCCACTGCGCTTACCATACCATCAACTACTACGACTACTCATAACTGGCAAAATGTGGGTGTACTGTTAGATATGCCTCTGCCTGTCTTTTCTGGGATCACATGCGTGATGTTATGTTATTTATTTCATCGCTTTATAATACTGCTCATAAATAGGTGAAGGAAAAGAACGTGAAGGCTAAACATGCAAAAATGGTGTCGATAATTCTGCAAAAGACCTCGTTCACAAGAACTTCTATTACAAATACATGTTTACGATTGAACTTCCACAGAAAACTACAAATCATAAACATAAAAACACACAGAAAACGGAAACGCTACTCCCAATCAATATTCCCACTTCCCAGTATTCAAAGAAATTCTTAAAACCAATAATTTCATCAGAAAACAGAACACTATCTAATTTTTATGAACATCAGAGTCAATTAGAAGCATCAGAATTTATTTGGGGCGACTATAAAAGTTCATTTCAAAGAGTTTCTGGCTTTACGTATGTGTTTTTCGATATTAAATCATTCTTAGTAATGTATCAAGGTCAGGAAATCCGTAGGGATTAAAAATAGACTGTAGTGGTTTGGGTTTAGAGTGTTTTATACAGTTTTACTATCTTAGATCTATATTATGACTGAATGACGTTGGTTCAGAAGAGCTTGGAGAGGCTTTTGGCTAAATAATAGCAGCTGTTCGTGTTAATCTTCAGGTTTAGCAGACCATGGATAGGTGACCACACATTATATACTGAGTTTTTCTTCTGACATTATACTTTCTGACTTTCTGACATTATATTCATCCGTGCTTCGGAAAGCACGCGATTGCTCCCGGTTGTCATTTGCAAATCTTTGACAGTCGTTACAGGTAGCCAGTGAGACGAAAGTCTGACATCCAGTCTTACCAAAGTGTATCGTATTACCCAGTATTAACTGGGTTGTGGAGGTCAGATAGGCAGTCGCTCCATGTAAAATACTGGTATTCAGCTGCATTGGTTAGACTGTAAGCCGACCCTTTACATAGTTGGATAAAGGCTAGGCAAATGATGATTACGATGATTTATTGTACAGTTTTGTCCATCCCTACGGGAATCACAGCCATCATGTTAGATTTGGCAATAGCTCTGCTATTTCAAGTTTTACCATTTTGTGTTGTGTGTTAAAAACTTGCAATGTTAAAAACTTGTGTTGATTGACGGGTTGTAAACACGATGATTGATTGCGTATGGTTTTACATAATCGTAAAACATGTACAGGCCTACTAAAACTAAAACACGTAAGAAGCGCAAATTCAAATGTACGTTTAAATAGAAAAAGGGTGCAGTTTAAAATACGAGTATATATAGAGGTACTTGGTGGAGCTGGTTTAGTGGTCACAATAGCCTTGGTTCGGTTACCCAATCGAGCAAACTGTTTTTGGGCTTAGCCGCGGAGTCGGAATTCGTGGCCGGTTGATGGCACTACGCTCGCCCCCATTCGCGTGGGACTCAAACATAACTGGCGTAATACAGTCTTATGTAAAATATCCTAAATAATCATCATTCTCATCATCATCTGCCTAGCCTTTTCCCAACTATATTGGGTTCGGCTTCCAGTCTAACCGGATGCAGCTGAGTACCAGTATTTTACATGGAGCGACTGCCTATCTGACCTCCACAACCCAGTTAATACTAGGTAATACGATACTCTTTGGTGAGACTGGATGTCAGAATTTCAGGTCACTGACTACCTGTAACGACTGCCAAAACTCTATATATGGCAGCCGGGACCAACAGCTTAACGTGCTTTCCGAGGCACGGAGGAAACTCGGTATGTCGGGCGGTCACCCATCCACAGTCCGACCTAGGCAAACATAGCTTTACCTAAAGATCGACCCGAGTGGCAGTTCTTATTAAGCCACGAGCTCCTCCGCAATAATCATCATTCTACTGTATTGATATATTCATAAAACTACACTCAAAGAGAATAAAATTGGAAAATTTCTCTAGTCACTAGTACACCATGGCTTGACCTAACGTTTCGCTAAAACGTTTTGCGTAAGCTTTATATATAGAAATCTGGGAAGATCTTAACGCGAACTTGTTTGTTTTCGTTTCGATAAGTTTTCGTTTCGAACGCTCTGTCTTCAGTATTTGGCTGCGAATTGGTTTATTTTTAGATCTACTTTTTCTTTAATTAAATAGTTAGTTACTTTATCCTCAATTCGATTGGTACTGACCTTGATTGTTTTGTAATATTAAGACTAAATCGATAACCACGAGAACTAGACCTGATTTAACATTTTAATTAAAACGGGTTCGATCCCCGCACGGAACAAATATTTATATGGCCTACAGATAGTTGTTTCGGGTCTGGGTATTTGTGTATGTGAGTTTAAATGTTTGTGAACGCACCCACGATACAGGAGAAATTCCTAGTGTGGGGCATCGTTTTATAAAAAAAGAAAAAAAAAATCCTAAAACTAGTATAAAATAACATCTCGCCCGTAATCCCTGTAGGGTTAGACAGAGGTGTACCCATTAGTACACACACATTTCGTCAGTTAGGTATGTCTAAGTTCCATGTAATAAAGGGCGAGCCTATTGCCATTATCCAGGTACAAATCCAGACTGGCTGATATTGAGAAATTCCTGATGGAAAAACTCAATAACACTTAGTCCGACCTGGGAATCAAACCGAGGACCTCATGCACAGCAGCCGCACTTTCTAATTCTAAATACATTAACTGATAAATACACACAAATACGAAAAAATGCCCATGGCATTAAGTCCGCATTTGTACAGTTTTATTACTAGTGCATAAAGTTAATAATAATGAATAATAAATAAATAAATTTCTAAAATTATAGTCACGGAGCTATCCACTCAACAAATTCTTTCATCATTAGACGTTATTTTACAGCTAAATGACAAACTACACACTAGTTTTATACAGATCCTGTTGTTTTTGTACAACAGAATCTGTACTAAAATAAACATCACACAGTGCGGTTCACTTCCCTACAGAAGAGTGACACATTTCATGTGACCACAAAGGTCAACACTGACAGTTACGTATTCGATCGTCTGTTTATTTTTTTATTGAAGATTTTCTACGATACACGAAATTAACTTTTGGATTGTAGACTAGAAGCGAAGTAATATTGGCTACTATTTTCATTAATAGATCTAAATAAAGCAGTTGGCGTACTTTACTTACGTTACTTTACATATAATTAAGTATTGTGGAGGGTAATTTGTTATATTCCAGGTAAAGTCCATTTCACGAAAGAAGTCCCGCAGACGCAGCGCTGTATGTCGCGCGACATAATGTTGTTTCACAACTTTTGGCATCGTAAATAAACCTTATAACGCACTAATCCAATAATAAACTCTCAAAATATCTACCACAACAAACGCACCTTGATAACATCGACAAACGACAACATGGCCGATCTGTTAAATTTAGTTCCACAATTGTCCGCGGGACTTCTTTCGTGAAATGGACTTTATGCTCTAACAGCTGTAAGAGTTGCGGATAATAACCTCACATTTTTTTGGCTTAAAATTAATGAACGAGTGAATGAGTATTCAAAACCAGAATTTTCGCTTTCGACATCAAAAATCGAACACAACATTTCACCCAATATCCCAAAAAAAATCAGACTTTTGTCGTCACCCAAAATTTTGACAAACACACGTCCCTAGCTCCCGAACTAGGCCAATAGTATAGGAGCTATTAACTCCAAAACAATAGCAGCATTGTATGAAGCGGGATTGGATAACGACCCAAGCGAGGGGGAGATCAGATTGATGCTGGTGTCTTTGTCTAAATTGCCGTTTTGTAGGTTAAGAGATTTCAAATGGTTCACCGTTTTGAGCTTGACATGGCATGAGTGCTTGTTCTGGATTGAAATAATTGAGTAAGTGGTGGTCTATCAGGGATTTTAAAAAGGTCTGATGTTAACGTTGGGTTGTTTGCAGAATTACGAAGCCAATTGGCGTGGTAACTTGCGTAAATCAAATAACAGCTGATGTAGGTACCAGGTACAGTAGTGCAGCGACGATGAATTTATTTGCATTTTAAATATCAGTGTTCTAATGTACTTCGACTAGTTTGGATTTCTGCCTCGTCTGTCTAGTGGTCGCAAACGCGACTACTGAGCGTGAGTTCCGAGGGTTCGGTTCTCGGGGTGGGTAAAGTGATATTATAAGTGCAGCGTGGCCACGCTGTCTGGATGTGTGCCCGGTTGATGACAATAGGCTCGCCTCCTTTGACATGGGACTTAAATATAAACTTGTTGAATGTGTGTGTTAGTGTACTATAATTCGGTACACCTCTCCCTAACCCATTGGAGACTATAGGTGCGATATTATTATTAATATGTAAACCGTTGTGATCGAAGCTACCTCAAAATTCCTAAAGAATCGGTATATTCCCTAACACAAAAATAATTCGATGAAAAATCCAAACACCGCGAAACCAAAGACATAATAACCTATTTCACTTCCAATACCTGCCCTCCAAACCAACTGATTTACTCCAGAAATCCATATCCATCGACACAAACTACAAATACTCACTTACTCATCAAACATTCCGAACGCATCCCTACATAACGCGACAGAATACTTTACGCGTATCGACACATTTTTCGAGCGACGTTTCCGAGAATCGACCATACCGAACGACAGGCCTATTCTAGATTCGTCTCACTACTCGAACGGGCGACGCGGCGGCACGAATGTCAAGTTCGAGATGATAATCTTTGGGGACAATAGGTGTGGTGTTAACACCTCCTTGGATGGACAGGATGAAGATAAGGTGGCTCTATGGTAATTTTGTTTGTTGTTGGAATTAATTGTTTATTAATTACGGTGCGTTTCTTGTGTTGGGTGAGCTTTAGTTTTTCACTGTAAATGGTCGATTAATTATAATTTTAGGATAGCCATTCACCCCATGTAAAATACAGGTATTCAGATGTATACGGTTAAACTGGAAGCCTACTCCAACATAGGTTATGCAGATAATGTTGAAAATAAAAGTAAAACACAATTATTTCATCCAGGAACACTTCACATCACATCTGCTGCTAAGTAGCTTGTGTTCAATTAAATATTATGAGCATTATAATCATAGATACTACACTATCACAACTGACACACACCGCTGCAATATGGGTGCTGAAATATGGGTGTACTATTTATAACTCCTCTGCCTTTGGGGATTACACTATCATCGTAAGGGTCAGTAGATACTAACCTGCATAAAACCACTAAAGAAAACCTTCAAAACCGACACGTAAAAATCATAACCGATACCAAACACTATTAACCTTGGTTGCTGCAACAGTTAATCAAAACCGTTACTAATGTAATCAAACAAGCCGTCGTCGATGAGCACGAACCAATGTAAATGGGTCGTCCCACTCGTTCCAATTCTTACAAACGTTTGTACCAATGTAACGTGAGACAAGCGGGACGAAAATATTTGCTTTCTTTAGGGCTGAATATGGCTAAAACAATGGAGAAGACCGAAGAAACGATGGATGAACTGTGTGAAGGATGAGGATGGCAAAGAGGTGACTGCAAGGATGACGAGTAATAGAGAAGTATGGAAGAAGAAGACACAAGTAAAAGGGCACGAGAATTATGGGCTGGCGAAGGAAAGAACTTCTGTGGATACAGAAATGTAAAGTGTTTCACAATAGGGTAGTTAACTAAAAAAATCTAATTAGTCCGTCAGATAGATTTCCAAAAAATATTGGACACGTATTTTTTCTTTTTTCACGTAAACAAACAATGAAGACGATACAGTGCTTTGAAAACTCGTGTGACGTCATATTCTAAGACATATGACGATATATAGATAATAGCTGACCCATGCAACTTCGTCTGCGTCACATAATATAGCTTATAACAAATAATGTCAACATAAATTGAGTTAAATCGTAACAAATAAAAAATCGTATCTTTCCTCTTTATAATATTAGTTTAGATTATATTAAAGTGTGAATTACTATAGGTATCTCTTACTGTTAAATATACAGTAACACCTTGTACCTTGTAAACAGTAAATATTTTGAATTTGAATTTCTCCGGAGTCCCCGGAGGCCAGAATCCCCACTAACTTACCGCACCGGGCCGAATGACTGCCGCACGCGTAATTATTTTGTCGCGCGGATATTTTTACATTGCGATATCTTCTAAGATATTTGTTTAAACTGTATAGAGTAAAGGGCACAAATATTCTATATTAAATTTCAGTGCTAATAAACACATTTATTTAGATATAGATTAATACCATATGGGTTAAATAAGCTTCGCAAAATATCATTATTTTTATCCTAACATTTTAATAGTAAAAAATGGTTACAGTGAGTCAATCTTAAAAGATAGACATATGCTGTCGCGGACTTTTTTTCAGAACTTTTAAAGAGGAACAATTCCTTGATACATGATATTTACGTAACTTAAACCGTTTTCGCAGCGCACGCAACGGAAGCTCTCAAAAAGGAATATCTTTTCCCGTTTTTGCAACATTTTTCATTTATGCTCCGCTCCTATTAGTCGTAGCGTGATGTTATATAGCCTAAAGCCTTCCTCGATAAATGGACTATCCAACACAAAAAGAGTTTTTCTATTCCAACCAGTAGTCCCAGAGTTTACCGCGTTCAAACAAACAAACAAACAAACAAACAAACTCTTCAGCTTTATAATATTAGTATAGATTAGTATAGATATGACGTATGAGATAATATGACGTTTTTTACCGGTGAATGTCGTCACAACCCCCCACTCAAATCTTTGACGCGTTTTATCTTCGTCAATTTCTATTGATTTGATAAAATAAAAAATACGTATCCAATATTTTTCGGTAATCTTACTGACGGACTAATTAGAATCATTATTTTATTTAGTCAGTAAACATCTCTACTAAATGTAGTGAGGACACGCCAGTTCCCCATGTTACATATAAATATAACCTTCTCTTTCATTTCCAGACTGCGGCGAAGCCCAAAAAGATGGTTATTAATATAACACAATCCTTCATTGGTTTTATCATTTCCTAAACAACATTATAAGAACACCTTTCAGTCTTACCATTGAGACCTTTTTCATTGATTCTGCCAGACAATTAACTTATTCAAGGGACCACCAACGATTACTGTTTTAACATAGTCCCTCGTTTACTTGCTTTCACAGCCCTAATTCAAGCAGCGGTGACATTAGCATTCTCTGCATCGCATACAAATTCCTGCAACTTGTCGACAGCCGCGGTTCTTGTAAACAACTGCTTTACGGAATACGGACGCGCTAGTATGACAACTATTTGGTGACTAGAGTCTATTCAAATTATTGTCTACTATTGCTGTATTAAACGAATATCAACTTTACTGTAGCAGCAAATAAGTTGATTTCCGAATGACTAGAATAAACTTTATGTGTGCGAAAATATTTTTGTTTTCATGTTCGGAAACCATATCACGAATCTATTGTAGGTGAGTATTCGATACGTGGCGCTATTGTCTATGTTACAGATTATGTGTCAATTGTATACAAATTGTATGACAGCTAGACAGTTTATCGCTGAATGGATTGAATTGAATTATGGCAAGTAATTATAGAGCGAATACGGCCTAGTGAAGGGTGTGAGAATTTGATAGAGATGCAGGAGGCACAAGACTTGCAGTAAAGTCTTTCAAAGTTGTGGAACGCGTGCTAAAAGGTATCTTGTAATAATGTTCTGGACCTGTTTAAAAATATTGCATTACAAATGACTGATTTACTAAAATAAACAAAACCTTGGTAAATTATATGAACACTGATCTGGCTAGGAAAAAGGTGACCGCTAAGATCACGAGTAATGGAGAAGTATGGAGGCCGAAGACGTGCTGCGCTGACCCCAAATAAGATATGGGCAGGAGAATGATGATGATGATGTTCGAAAAAACTTAATTTTAAAAATTATTAGAAATAGTTCTATTATGTTGGCACATCTTCCTTCAAGGGACTTCGTGCATTCATTTGTTTCTTGATAGCAGGTCTGCGTGCCAACTTACCAAGGTAACAAGCTAAGTTAAACAATTCTTGAAGGCCCTTTTAATGCTCCATAAATAGACAATATCATCATCTACTCAATATTCTTCACAATAAAACCTAAAGGTACTTCTTACACGTGTTTTCCAACCGCTGCCGCATACCTTCGCAGACGCAGCTAGAATACCGTTGAGTTTCATTAACAATTGCATTCTATTAATTAATTAGTTGTGTTTCCATCTCCTTTGTTAAGAATAATTAGCAGTAGTGCGACTTCGTGTGGTATTTTTTTTTATTTTTTATTTAGGTAACGTCTTCTGTGGTGCTAGTTGAGTATACGTTTTCTGGTGAAAGTGGAGGATAAAGAGAATGATGATCAGTATCTATCCATTTACATATTACCTGATTGTCTATGGATACTTTTACATTACTAAATTAATTAATGAAATTGCAGTTTCCACCCAACTCAAATTTTGAAACATTAAACCAGACATTTGTTAGTTACATAGCTTCTAACAAGCCCCTATAAAGCTGGACAGATTGTATGTTGATTAAAATGTGACTCGCTACCCGTAACAAATACTACTATTTCGTGAAAATGTCATTCAATGGGATTAAATGTACTTAAATGATTGTATTTATTATTTTAATTATAACTCCGTAAATACACACGTTTTGCGTTTATTTACTGTTTTTTTTCAACATTCTGCCTGACTGACAAGAAAATTGCAAGAAACAAGAAACATTTAAATTCGAGGGCCACTCTGTGGCTTCCACCTTAAATAAAAAAATCTAAGACATAACCACGCTTACCTACCTAGCCATCAAAATCGCCAACACTTTCACCACCTCGGTACTACCTACGGCACAATTATAAATTCTCCCAGTGACCCTTAAGAGGAAAAGGGCCATAAGTTAAGCATCATATAACTACTTGGTATACACGCGACAATCCACTCGTCAGTCGTCTGGACTCTTTGATTAAGGGGAGTCTACGGACTGTCTTACGATTGGTAGGGAAAACTGTAGAGTTGCTTCTCTAACAAAATTAATGTAAAAAAAACGATAAAAGGACACGAAAGTTTTGATTTTGAACCCATATTTTTATTAAGTTTTTTTTTTTAATTTGACATAATTATACTTGGTACTTTCAAACAACAAATACCAAACTACGAAGCAAATTGTCCGCATTAAAAAAGTCTAATGATTGTTTGAGATAAAGCCAACACAACACTATTGACAGTTACAGGAAAATGTTTATCCAAAGGTCGCATTAGATCCCTGCAGTGGAACAATATGGGCTTATATAATAATAAAGGTAAAGTGGGTTCCAATTCAAGGATCTGAAGGAGCCGCGGGAGGCGATCCGGGCGTCGGGGGCCACGTGATGGCTTCCGGCCACCGTAGACGCGGGCCTGTGGACGGTGAGTGATGGGTAAGCTCGCCGTCCGTCCGTCTAATGACGACGACAGGCCGTGTCGACGGCGCGTTCGTGTTCCACGCGCGCCTCAAAGAGATGTCAGCAACATGGAAGGGGCCCGCAAGGGCCGACGCCTGTCGAGGCTGCGGGTTGTCCGCAAGGGATACCGAGGCCTCGACATGAAGGGCGAAGAAGGAACATGGGTGGTTTTTAGTCAGTAGAAGTCTGACACTCCCTTTCGCTCTGCCCAAGAGCGGAAGGGGTTATTTGATGATTTCCCACCCCCCAAAAAAAAAAAAAAAAAAGGATCTGAAGGAGGCAAACAATTAAAATAATCATACACACAGATTTGTTAAGAATAGGGTTGAGGTGGTTTATTGAGGTTTTAAATATGAATGTGGAAGGATATACGAGTAGAGGAAGACCAAAGAAACGATGGAGGACTGTGTTAAAAATGATATGGTAAAAAAGGAGGTTTCTCATGAGATGACGAGAAACAGAGAAGTGTGGAAGAGGAAGACATGCTGCGCCGACCCCAAATGAATTCAGAGAATGATGATGATGATGAGATTTGATAAGAATGACTGCAATACAAACTTTTGATTCAAAAGTTAAAAAAATAGCAACTGCATTACTCTTCTCCACACATTCTCTGTTCTAAGCCGCACCAATAAGTCTTAAAAGCTGCAGTGCTTCAAAACGTTAAGATACGGTGGTATACTGACCACATTGTACTAGCGAGTACTTGAGACCCTGCTTAAGTGCGTCCTCTTTTGTTTTTGTGGCATCTATCTACAGAAATATGAGGTTGGCGGTATTATGAAGTACAGTCCTTTAACAGACTCTTACTGCCGCACTCAGAGAACTTTAATGATTACTTAGGCGATCACTAAGAAAAGATTTTGACAGTTTTGTCATACAATTGTATGTCAAATCTTTACTAAGTGACGGCTTAAGTAATCATTAAATATCTCTGAGTACGGCAGTTAGTCAGTTGCTTTTCCTACGAAGCAATGTCTGACAACTGCTGAGCATGAGGTCCTCATTTCGATTACCAATTCGGGCAGTGGGGTTACTCACCATCTCAACACAAGAAACCGGACACAAGTCTGTGTCCAGTTGGTGAAACTCAAAATTATTATTCACTTATTATGTCGTCATCTGGACTCTAAAATATTTTTACGCGTGTCCACGTAGTGCAACTTAAATTACTTTTAGTCATTGCATTTGAAACTCTGGCAGATATAAGATTGTCGTGTTTCAAATCCCGACATGATAAAATATGATTCAGAGAAGTTTTATGAGAAAGGCAGAGACTGTCATGTCTTAGTAGCACTTGAATTTGTTATCACAGTGAGATAAATAAAGATATTTTCTATCTGAACTATTTATACGGTAGATACATCTAACCAAAAGTGTCAAATTCAAAGATGTCGATATCGATGCTGTCTATAAACACATTTCGAAATCTGTGCTGATATTATAAAGAGGTAAAATAAGTTTGTATGTAGGGGGTAATCTCGGAAACTGAAGATCCAATTCCAAATATTTTTTCACTGATAGAAAGATACTTTGTTCGCGGGTAATATTGGCTATAAATTAATTACTTAGATATTTTTTACGGATGAATTTGCGGGCGAAGGGTTTAAAGATCTAAAAACACCCTGATTTACTAATACAATCTGTTTTCCATATCAAACAATGAAATGACTCAAAACCGAATCAACGTAAGCACGAGTATATTTAACCATCTTCTGGTAATACATTAACTTTATTAATCTGGATAATTTCCGGAATGAAATCGACTTCCCAGAAGATTTGGCAGTTGTTTAATCGATATTTATCAGTGTTTGAAAACACTCATAAATATCGATTATCCACCCATACCTAATATTATAAAAGAACTCGTTAATCTGTCCGTCTGTTAACCTCTCACATCTTTGCAGCAGAGGCTGCTCTCTCGAAAAAGCTTAAAAACAGCGTGCAGATGAAACAGTTTTTCACCGGCACTTACAGAGAAATTACATCTGAAAAAAATTGTTAGTAATAGAAAGAAAGAAAAATATTTATTTGGACAAGCACAGGAACTACAAAAATAATAAAAAAAGAATCTAAAACTAAATAATAAAAAATAAAAAAAAGACCTGTGCGAGGCCAAAAAGGCTCCTATCTCAGCATGGTGCTGCGATAGATGAAAAAACAAATACCGCAGCGCTGGTATTCTGATAGGGCCCACTGTGATGTCACGGTCACACCTACGTGATATGACACGATATGACACGTAATTTGGTTTAGCCATAATTTTTCTATCGGTATCACAAAATAAGAAAAAAAATCCACAAAATCACCTCCAAATCGTTGAATTGAACCATTTTACTCCTTCATTTTTTAATAAAACAATATAAAAAAAATATCTACTGCTTTGAAATACAAAAGAAAATAATTTGGTTTTGTTACTTTTTAAAAACATGTATTATTTTAATTATAATAAATGAAAAATGCGTCCGTTTAAAGTCCGTATCTACGACCGAGAGGGGTAGTTTGTATGCGCAAGGCCGTGAATACAAGCCTTAATTTACGGATATCCATTACTAGGTTAGGGCAAATAATTATTTGAATCCGGTAGTACGATACTAAGTCCCCGAGTATTTTTTCCTGTTGTATAATTCCAACCTTGGGTGGGACTTCTTCTTTATGATTTGTGGATAGCCTAGTGCCTTTTTTTTTGGGGTGGTGGGAAATCATCAAATGACTCCTAGCTCTGGGCAGAGCGGTACCTACCGTGTCAGACTTCTACTGACTAAAAACCACCGATGTTCCTTCTTAGCTCTTTGTGCCAAGGCCGCGGTATCTCTTTCGAACAACCCGCAGCCCCGACGGGATAGCCTTGTGCCTGAGTTCTTATGACGCCTATGGGCCTCTTCTAATTCTTCTTTTTATCGTGTGGGCAGTAAGGTCTAACGACCTCACACACACTTTTTTTTTTTTAGGGGGGTGGGAAATTATCAAATAACCCCTCCCGCTCTTGGGCAGAGCGAAAGGGAGTGTCAGACTTCTACTGACTAAAAACCACCCATGTTCCTTCTTAGCCCTTCATATTAGTTTTTTAATTTGCTGATTGCTCGTGCCCCTATGACCATTTATTTAGCGGCGCAGCATATCTTTCTCTTTCATTCTTCTCTAATCACCATCCCGAAAGCATGCAATCAAACGTTTGGAGTTAGTGTAACAGAATTCGTATCTCTTCAGAAATAATTAAACTACATTATTGAAGAATCTCAACTACCTCGTTGGTCTATTTGGGTTCGATTCCTAGGTCAGGAAAGTGTTATTGGGTTTTTCAGTAGCAGCAACAAAGTCTGAATTTGTGTGATGGCAATAGGCTTGCCCGCGTCCTTAAATATAACTGGCGAAATATGGGTATACCAATAGGTACAGGCTCGCTCCGGAGATTAAAGACGAGAAAGAAAGAGCGTCATCCCACGAAAATCTCACACGCTACAAATCCTTAAAACCCAAAATCACACAATACACCCTACAATTCTGCTATTACCACAACACACAGACAACTTAATAGACTCAAGGATCCAGTCAATCCATCAATAAAATTGATAGTCGAAACTACAAGCGAACCTTTCATCCAAGCAGTCAACGACTCAGCCGGAAGTGACGATAATATTCCACTAGCTACCACGAATATAGATGATTGACTGCAATAAGACGTTGCCCGAGGAATCCTTCATCTCACTCCCACACACTTAACAGAAGGTAAGGAAGAAAGGGACGGTATATCACCAATAAAATGCACTCCACGTACGAGGAAGTGGGAATGATTCCTGATGCCATAGAAATATTAATCGGGTGCGTGGTGAATGCAAATGGTGGTTTTTGTATGTTCTTATGTAAGAGTACATAAATTATTGTTGAAGGTGTGAATTTTACAACTACAGGAGTTGGTTGTTTGTTGTAACCTTTTTTGTTGGTTGGAACTCTTATAATGTAAATGTTAGTTAGTACTTTTACGTCGTATTTGACTCTGTCGTATTTAAAGATTTTTTTTTTTACAGGTAATTAATACTTGAAAGCGATGGACTATGTAAAGCAGGATATCAAGAGAGGAGGTGGAGGAGGTGTCTGGTGAGATGTCGAGTTATAGGATAAGTTTCGTGTGGAAGAAGAAGATATGCTGCGCCGACCCCAAAATGAATTGGCCTAAAGGCAATAGAATGCTGATGAATTGAGAGTGTTTGTCTTACAAAAGTTCCTGAAATATTGTAAAAAAAATGAGAGTATTTTTTTACTAGGCATAAAAAGATTATTTATTAGAAGTTACTACATTTTAGCAGTATTAAAATAGTGCGTTGCATGTTAAAATAGAAAAAGAAATATTTTTCTGCACTTTTATTGTGTTGACCTACATTTTCAAAATTCATGCATTCTAAATATTTTTACGACTGAGATCTACATTTAGAATTAGGTGCACTTAAAAACTACAAATTATGAAAATGTTTTTCAGGTTTTTACGATTCAGTAAAATAAGTATGTTGCTTTGAAATCCACCTGAACAACTTTCAGATCTTTTAAGAAATATGTTTGACGAAAGAAGAAATAAATAATCATGTAGCTTTTATAAAGAAAGAAAAGAATAAATCTATCACCACAGCAGGATATAAAATAATATAGGTTTGACGGAGTTGTAACTATAATACCTACTCTTATTCAGCTATGTTTGAGATCCATCTAACAAACAACCTATTGCCATCAACCGAGCACTAAGCTCAGAGGTGCCACTGAAATATTCCTTATTAAAATCGAATAACACTTTGCAAGACTTAGGAATTGAACCTAAGACGTCATGCTTAGGAGTATCACTATCGACCACTCGCCATAAAACGTAAAACGTCTTATATAAAAAAAAACTTTAAAATTCCATAACAACATATTAACAAAAACACATTTAAATAAGGCAATATACTCGCACCCTGTACCAAAGTTAATAAATTAACTCCCCAACAAACAATAGCACATAATATGCGCAAACGCATCCATAGCAATAAATAACAACACACAATCGAATCACTTTTATTTACATATAAATTGATTGAAAATGGCCCCTGACCGTCATTTGACATCACTTAAAGGTTTATTTGAAGGTAATATGAGTATTACTTTGTACATACATAATTAATTACCTTTTATGGGTGTAATGACTTATTGGTTATAGGTAGGACGTAAGTTAGGGGACGAACTGTTGTGTTAGTTTCAATATCTGTCCTTAAACGTCCACTTTTATTATCATCCCGAAGATTGCTACAATATTGGTCATCACACCATCATCCATTCACTTGCTTCTATCACAATTAATTTTGAGACGCCCGCAGCATGTCTTTTTCTTCCATAATAAGTACTTCTCTGTTACTCGTCACCTCTGAATCAGACATCAGATACTTTATTTCTCATCATATAATTTTTCACACAGTCCATGAATACACGGATAGATGTACGTATGATTGGAGTCCCCTTTTAAATACATTTTAGCAATAGAGAGCACGGACCTACCAATGCGTTGTATTTGTTTCATAATTCCGCGGAATAAGTGAAAAGGATTAAGTGCACTTAACAGACAAAACGTCTTTACCAATATGTCGAACAATGCCGTGTGCGTTCAAAACCGAAATTCACAACACAAAAGAAATACAATACAGGACATCCATATTGCAAGCAAAAACTACTACAACTTCAATTTACTACTACAAGATCGAATTTCATCACCAGACAAAATTTTCTAAGAAACCAATATGTCTTCTTTATTTTCTTCATAGCAACACAACCTAGCCAAATCTCAACAGTAAGACAATGTCATATACTCTGTTGACAACATTAATTGAAATTTATTACAATTCAGACCATAAAGTGACACTTACAACTGTCAAACGTCAAATAAAACTTGAACTTTAACTCTGAGGTCGTAAAGTCCAGATTGGTAGGTCGAAACGTGGTGTAATTGTGTCGTTTTGCTCTTGGGTTCTTAATATTTTATTGTAGACGTTCAATCGAAGATAATGCTTGCACTCGTGTGATTTGAGACAATCGCCCGGCGGTTTTGTTTTATTGAATTATGTTTGTATCTTGTGATGGTTTGGATTAAGTCATTTATCTTATATTGTTGTTAATAGATATTGGCTGGACTAGCTAGATAGCTAGACTATGTTATTAATAGCTAGCAGATGTTATCGGGACATAGAAACGTTTCAATACAACATAACATCCCGTTAGTACATATTAATTTCGCCAGTTATGTTTCAAGTCCCTATGATTCAAGGAAGATTTAGATCAGCGAAGTGAAAAGTAAGGGGTTTGTTACCATTGTCCAGATCTATCTTAAAACCTATTATATTTAAAAACTAAATAAAATTTCAACTGAGAAACAGTCCGTTGACAGACAGACGGACGGCCGAATAGCGAAGGCTTAATAATATGATTCCGTTGGTTATCTTTCGGGTACGGGTTCGTTCGTTCGTGTTTGGATAACCCTAAAAACCAACAATCAAATGGCACTCCCACGCTAAAAGATGCTAATAAAAAGCAAAAACTAAAATTATAGAACACATTCATAATTTGAAAAAGCATATGACGTAATCTTCTTCCATAAAAAAGCACTTCCTCTCGAAGTTTACAGTTTCCATACATCCAGGTCATCATAATATTTTCAGTTCGTAGTCAAAAGATTATGAATCATTTTGATTGGTAGAGGATATTAGCCCATTATAATGATTAATGTTTCCATGTTTTTGTGGGAACATAGCAAAATATTCTACGACGTGTAAATGCTACCGAGATCAACAGACCACCACTCTCACAGTGGGTGTAGTCTATCCTTTTCCGAACTATATTAGACTCGGCTTCATGTCCAACCGACACCAAGGTATACAGGGTGTAAATCAACCCATCACACACCCGTCAACCAAGCATTCTGTACATCAATCTAAGTACCCCTACGCAAAAATTTTTGCTGGGAAATGACTTTTTTTTTGGGGTCCAAAATGACATTTTAAGGTAAAACTCAAATTAGCACTCTTAAAACATTGTGCTAGTGGATGCTTTGAATAATAAACGGGTCATAGAGGTAATTTAAGTAAAGTTAAAACCTGAAAAACAAGTATTTACAAAAACAGCTGTGAAAAATTTGGAACTTTGACCCCCCAATATCTCCGTAACTAGGAGGTTCCCAGGTATGGTCTAGAACAAAAAAATTATCGCAGTGGTGGGGAGAACAAGTGCCCTTTTTTTTTTTTTTTTGGGGGGTGGGAAATCATCAAATAACCCCTCCCGCTCTTGGGCAGAGCGAGAGGGAGTGTCAGACTTCTACTGACTAAAAACCACCCATGTTCCTTCTTCGCCCTTCATGTCGAGGCCTCGGTATCCCTTGCGGACATCCCGCAGCCTCGACAGGGAGAACAAGTGCCCTTCGTTTGCGTTAAGGGTACTTTTACACCCTATATACCGGAGGATATTTACTTAGAGTGGCTGCCTATCTGACTTCCACAACCGAGTTGGTACTGGGTTATACGATATCCCTTGTTAAAACTGGTTTTCAGACTTTCGAGCTGTTGTTGATGTTATTTATGTTCTTTCTCCAAAATTAGTTTACTGACATGTTATGTCTTTTTAGGGTTCCGTAGTCAACTAGGAACCCTTATAGTTTCGCCATGTCTGTCTGTCTGTCCGTCCTCGCTTAATCTCTGTGACCGTTAGCACTAGAAAGCTGAAATTTGGGACCAATATGTGTATCAATCACGCCGACAAAGTGCTAAAATAAAAATTGGAAAAAAATGTTTTATTAGGGTAGCCCCCCTATATGTAAAGTGGGAAGTGTTTTTTTTTTTAATTTTAACCCTAATGTGTGATATATTGTTGGAAAGGTATTTAAAAATGAATAGGGGTTTACTAAAATCATTTTTTGATAATGTCAATAATTTCGGAAATAATCGCTCCAAAAGTAAAAAACAAAGCGTCCCCCCCCCTCTAACTTTTGAACCATAAGTTTAGAAAATACGAAAAAAATCTGAAAAGTAGAACTTTATAAGGACTTTCTAGGAAAATTATTTTGAACTTGGATGGAAACAACAGATGGAAACTGCAGTTAACCAATATAATTTGGTCCCTGAATCGTATGAGCGCCTATACAATCCAGAGGTCAAGTTTCATTTGCCCGTATTTTTTTTTTAACTTCGTTTACATAATATTTTATTATCTACGGAACCCTACACTGAGCGTGGCCCGACACGCTCTTGGCCGGTTTTTTATTATTGATTTGTGTCTGTAGTCTATCGTAATATTAACTTACACCTTTCTATTGTATCGAGTCTGGTTCTTCTAACGAAACAGACAGATGTGTTGCTGGGGAGTTTGTTCCGCCACTTCTTCTTTTCAGCAAAAACACTAGGAAGTGTCGGAGGTGTCTAGTGTCTAGGTGGGTTTTTTTGGGGACTGTCACTTGTAAATAAGTCAAGTAAAGTAAATTTTGACGTTCGAAAAGTGCTGATTATCAGCCTAGTTTGAATAAATGACTTTTGATTTTGATTTTGAGCCACTGACTACCTGTAACGACTAGCGACTGTCAAAGATCTACAAGTAACAGTCGCGACCAACTGTTGAAGGGAACCCGGTGTATAATGGGTGGCCACTCCACGGACCAACTTATGCAAGCGCGGCTTAACCTGAAAATTTACCTAAGCAGCTTTTATTAGTTAGCTACACACATACATCGTCCTACTGGCTTCTAATACCGATTCACTATTGTCATAATTACGAAGTGGGATGATTATTATCCTTTGATTAATCTCGAATGTTACAATACCTTGATACCTAGGTACTAGTTGTAATGATAACCACCTCCTCTCGTGCCCTCTAAGCCCCCTAAACCTGCAGTCGAAGTGACTGTTGCGCTGACCTCGACGACACCCAAAAAGTCACAAAATTTAAAGTAAGTATGTGAAACGAAAAAGAAATGAACACTGGTCATAAACTATCTTTATCTTTTATAAGTATCTTAATATACAATTTCGTAGAATTTTACTCAATGGAAGATTTATAGTAAAATTAATTATTGCATATCCCCGCAGACACTGCGCTCACGCACGTTAAAATGAAAAATTGGAAACTTTACAAGTTGGCGGTTGATGGTTTTGCGTCATATTTACAAGAAATAACATAAAAAAACACATAGTTTTTATGGTCGTTGCCAATTAAATTATTTTAGGAAGTCGTAGACACGTAATTGATTATACCACAAATTATAGAAGCGTGTATGACTAGATGAATGAATTTGGCTGATGTAAAAGGCGTTTGCAAGTATAGCCGTAGATGGCTTTTTGTAGTTTCATAAATGAGGAATAGGCGTGGTTTTATGTATGTTTGTTCTTTAGTTTTGACTTTAACCTACCCAAGTCAAGAAAGAGAAAGAGACAAAGTATTCTATATTCGTTGATTCTTTGGTTAGGCACTACGACCAATCAACCTATACAAAACCAGTTTTTACAAATCTATCATAGTTACGGAAATCTATAGACACCAAGGCAATGTTATACTAGCAAGGTATAGCTTGATGTCGTCATAAGTACAGCTCAAAGGCCAGTTTCTGACAAAATATTTTGACTGATATTGTTGACACTTAAGTAGGAAAGCTTTTATGGAATAATGTTTTATGAGCATTCTTATTGTTACCTCACTTATGCCTCTTGTAATAAAATTCTAATCTCTAATATTTAAAACCAATCACATTTTGTCCTTTATGAACTTACTGAGACCCGGACATATCCTATAGCTTCTTAAACATACAACAGTAACTCAAAATGACATAAAAGTTGACAACAAAGAATGTAGTAACTGTTGTAAGCATTAATGTCCTTTTTATGAGGCAGTGATGTGACCATACATGAGTGCCTCGTTGGTCGTGACTTGGGGTCACCCTATCGGTCAAACTGACTGGTATAAAATGCAACGTCAATGCAATGAAATTACCCAAAATAAAATCATAAAAATACTATTTAACTACCCATATCTAACATCTACCAGCAAAATTTATCAAGACACAAAAATAATGAACATAAAACAACTTTACATTTACAACACATACATTTTCATCAGAAATATTCTTAACAAAAGCGTTCACTCAAACTTAACACTCACTCAATATAAACAAGTTAGTCAGCGCAGTACACGGCGAGCAAGCTTGTTAGTTTTACCGAAAACAAGAACTAACTATGGCAAAAAAATGCTAACTTTTGAAGGAGCACAGCTTTATAACAAATTACCGTCCTGTATAAGAAATGTACACTCTTTCAATGCATTCAAAACTCAACTTAGCCAGCACATAATTGCGGATCGATCACTTCTGGAGAAATGAATGCATTGGATGGGTAAATATTAAGTTGTAATACTGATGACGAACTTATTGTAATTTATATTTTTAGTATTGTTCTCAAGTAAGTGACTTATGTTTTTATTGAGAATAAAGTTTCTTTAAACCGAACGTCTCTTTGTTGGCCTATCCGTTAGGGTGCTCATATTATCATCATCTGACTAGCCTTTTCCCAATTATGCGGTCGGCTTCCAGTCTAACCGGACGCAGCTGAATACCAGTATTTTTCATGGAGCAACTGCCGATAGACAGTACCCAGTATATTTTCAAAGACTGTTTGTCAGATTTTCAGGCCACTGACTACCTGTCACGATTAAATCAAAGATCTACAACGTGCTTTTCAAGGCACCTAACCTACGTCGGGGCTGCGGGTTGTTCGCAAGAGATCCCGCGGCCTCGACATAAAGGGGAACACGAGTGGTTTTTAGCCAGTAGAAGTCTGACAATCCCTTTCGCTCTGCCCAAGAGCGGGAGGGGTTATTTGATGATTTCCCACTCCCCAAAAAAAAAGGCACCAAACCTAAAAGCATATTGATATGTCATGCCTGTTAAAAAGTTCATAAATTAGTATTAAATAACATTACAGCTACTTTCCACGAACCCCTATCAACAATCTTAAATCTTTATAGCCCTGAAACTATCAATATTCTAAGCCCATCTCAGATAAATCACATCAACAGTTACTTGCTGGCCGATGCTACTCAATTATGCAGGTCTTATAAGTTGATATGTCAATCATAAGCTCCTCGCTCGGTTAGGGCGAGGACTTGGTAGACGCTGAAGCGATAATGCAGTTGCACAAATGCTAGGTTAGTCATATTTCACTGAAGATAAGGTCTCATATTTCTACTGTCATATGTAAAAGGGTCATGTGTCATGTGTAAGGGATCTGAAATAAAAAAAATGGTGAAATGAGCCTTACTTTATAGATGCACCTTTTTTTACAAGCATTTTTGTTAGTTAGGTAACCTCTTTTTCTTTATGTGACCTTTTGCTTACAGCGGCAGATTAGCAAGCAGCGTTTCTATACAGTTTAAATTTACGTTTTAATTAACCTTATGTGTAAAGAGGTTTATTTGCTTATTTTCCTTTGCGTTTCTCGCATTTGAAAAGTGCTATTTATCAAAAATACTGTGTGCTATTTTTCTACAATTGAGATTGATACGTTTTGTATTTTAGTATCTTATGTAGCGTTATTTCAGGGATTTCCTAACCCAATTTCAACTGACGAGTCTTTAAGGTCCCACACAGTGTGCTATTGGCTTAATAAAACCGCTCCCACTCGCGCTAAGACCACACCCTAACCTACCACGTCTAGTAGCGTTATCATTCGCACATCGTATCCACGAGGAAGCGATGATGTATCGCCGGATATCACTATTCGCTTGACCCATTACGTTGAAGTTATCTGTAACGTCTGCGACACTGAGTGAAGATTAGGGAAGAGTGAGTGAGTGAATGAGGTAATTATTGTATTGAAGAGAAAGAGAGTCTATTATGTTTGTAGATAAATGACGACTAAAGGCATTGATATAAAAAGTAAAGATACGGTCGTCTGAACATTTGCTCGACGCGTTCGCCATAAAGAGAATCGGTGTAGTCTGCTCGTTAACGTAACCTTGTATACGCGGCGTGGTATTTTCGAGGTATAAAGAACATAAATAAGCTTTTAATAAAATTTACGACCGCACCCGAAGAGAGCCGATCGTGGACTAGTTCACTTCGGCTCAGGAAAGACCTTTTTAGGACCAAGTTCGAGGCGTCATTTTAACATGCGGTCCGCCCAGTCCTTACGCAGTAATATATAAGTCTATGAGTAAAGGGCTATTCAAGTCGTGAGCTAGTGGGAAAAACAAAGAAATGGTGGGTGGACTGTGTCTATGACAGGGCACGAAAGGAGTTTTCTGATGTAATGATGAGTAATGGAGAAGTATGACCGAGAAAGAAGAAGACATGCTGCGCCGACCCCAAAAGAATTGGGATGAGGGCGGTACACCTAGCGAGGAGCAGTGATGACAGGAGGACTAGGCTGTCACCAAATGGCGTACAAGAACTGGCGGCGAGATGGACAGACGACATATTTGCCATTGGGGCAAAACCTGGATGAGGCTAGCACAGGACCGTGGAGATAGGCACAAGAAAAGAGAAGCCTATATCCAGCAATGGGTGAATTCAGGCTGTGGACAATGAAATAGGTACATAAAAGGCAAAATGATAGTAATTCAAATTCAAATTCATTTATGTCGTGAACACAGGGTACATAATCATAAGTTGTTACAGTAATTGACAGCAAAGAGTCTTTATCAACTAATAAGAGGTAAGTAAAATCAGGAATTTTGCTAGAAATATTCAATCCAGATTTAGACTAAAATGTAGACCAGCAATAAACTCAAAATGTATCCAAAGTTTATTTTGATCTCAATACATACAATGTTCTACCGTAACTCTTGAAATAAACTGATTATGTTTATTGAACGTAATGTCTATATTTAAATAAATGATGCAACGTGTTTACTGAATAGTTAATTATATAATTAGATCTATTATGTGCTGATCTAGAATTAGCATTAGGGTTACAATCTAAGACTGGGTTGGAATATCCGCTAGTTCAGAATGTAGATACAACTTACGAACAGTAAGTCGTTGATTCGAACCAACGCAGATGCATTACTTTGTGTAATTTATTTCATCACCACTGCTCTCAAAAACGGTGAAGGAAAACATCGTGAGGAAACCGGACTGTCCTAGAACCAAAAAATCGAAGACTTGTGACATCTACCAATCCGCACTGGCGCGTGGTAGTAGCCCATTCCCTATCAAAGAGAGGAGGCCTGTGTCCCAGCAGTGGGAAAATTAATAGGATGGTCTATCGCTCAAAATCTCTTACATACATACCTATTTAGTTCGTTAATATTTAAAATACTCCACGCAGGATATTACATACCTTTCTGGAGATAATAACCATAGGCGGAGTTCAATGAATTTCCTTGAATTTTAATTGATTTAATATTGGAATATACTAATTTGTATGTGAGGTAGTAGAGCCTAATAGTTTTTATGCCGTCTATGAGGCTACGGGACATGCGTCGAATATGCTATGGGCATTTTGTATGTTAAAATCTTGTATGCAGATGACATATTTAATATAAATGCTTCCTGGATAGTGGAGGGAAACGCTGGTCTGGTAGTCGACTTCTTGTAATTATTATAGTTATCATTTTCTTCTGGGAATGGATATCAGGAATATTCTCCAAGTGGTAAGTTGAGCGGACTTTCTCTGGTGGAGAGGAAGTCTGTGTTCAACATTATAGCCCAGACATGCTTGATTGATAGATTCAGCTGCATTCGGTTAGACTGGAAGCCGACCCCAACATAGTTGAGAAAAACCTAGCCACGTCTTCGTTATTTTCGTTAGTTTTTATGCCACCCATTATTGGCCTTTGGCTAGGCTCTACATGCCATCGAAAAATATATCTCAAATATGTTAGTTTCCTCACGATGTTTTTCTTCACCGTCTGCTGGGCAGATGATGTTGTTTGACACAAATTGCACAAACAAAGATGGATGCAATTTTAGGGATATGAATGACTGTCGAGGCTGCGGGTTGTCCGCAAGGGATACCGCGGCCTCGACATGAAGGGCGAAGAAGGAACATGGGTGGTTTTTAGTCAGTAGAAGTCTGACACTCCCTCTCGCTCTGCCCAAGAGCGGGAGGGGTTATTTGATGATTTCCAATCCCCCAAAAAAAAAAAAAGGGATATGAATGAAATTGTGCTAAAAATACAGCTGTTTTCAGAAGTGGTCTAGGTTTAGAAATTACTTTTTATGTTCCGAAAATTCTTAAAATTCTTAAATTCGGTACGTTTCCAGCTCCCTTCTATTTTCGAAATTGACAAAATCTAGCGATCCAATCTACCAAATCCAATTCTATTATTGATTCCATCGATTTCCACAAGTCTCATCCCACCACTACCAGCAGACTACCGGGTTCATGGCCACAACCTGACGTCACCATAACACAGTGATGACAACCACGGAGAATGCCGATCTTATGCTGATCGCGTCCAGTACTAAACTTAGACCACAGTGTAAATGTAACCAGTAAACCAACCAACTGGGTTCTTTCTCGAAATGAAGCACGGTTCAAATCTATTACGCCGTGTGATATGGGCCTTTTTTTATTTTGGTGGGTGGAAAATCATCAAATAACCCCTCCCGCTCGTGGGCAGAGCGAAAGGGAGTGTCAGACTTCTACTGACTAAAAACCACCTATGTTCCTTCTTAGCCCTGTATGTCGAGGCCGCGGTATCTCTTGCGAACAACCCGCAGCCCCGACGGGCGTCGGCCCCTTCCGTGTTGCTGACATCTCTTTGAGGCGCGCGTGGAACACGAACGCGCCGTCGACACGGCCTATCGTCGTCATAAGACGGTCGGACGGCGAGCGAGCCCATCACTCACCTTCCACAGGTCCGCGTCTACGGTGGACGGAAGCCATCACGTGTGCCTGTGATAGGGGCCTTAGATGCTTACTAATTTATATTATTTTGATGGCTGCGCCCTTAAAAGGTTTATGTTAGGTACTGTCTGAATGTTGTAATATCTATAATTACCACAAAAGTGCAATAAATATTTGAATTTAAAAGAAGTATTGTGTTAAATTCGTTTGCATCATGAAATATCCAAGAAATATCCGAGTAAGGTTTTTTTTGTGCAGTCTACAACAATTTTGTTTGACACATTTAATTTTTTATCCTGGATTAACATATTAGGATATATTTTATCCCGGTGACAATGACTGCACTACTGACACGCAGATGAAGCCGCGGGCATCAGCTAGTTCTGCTATAAAATATCAAAGTACAGAACAGATCTAATAATTATAATTTGTCAATACTCAATACAATCTGGCAAGGATCATAATAGCCGCATTAAATACCGTTGATTGATTCATATAAGCATTACAATACTTTACGATGACAAATATTACTTTCGATACAGAGAAATATATGCTTTATGTACAAGGTGCATGTGTACGGGCTAAATTTAGAATCGCATATCTCTTCCTGTGACTTGACAGACCAGGATGTGACGTATGCAGGGAGCATCTGCAGTGATAGTGGTGAAACTCAATTTCTCCAAAGTTATGAAGACTTGAACATTACGCTCATAATAAATGAAGGGTTAGGTAGAGGTGTCATCATCATCAGCCTATAATGTTCCCACCGCTGGGAACCCGCTGGGCTACCTTATTGTTAGTCTAGTAGTCGCAAGCACGACTGCCAAGCATGAGGTCCTGTTTTCGATTCCCCGGTCGAAACTTGAGTTGGATTTTCTCCATCAGGAATAACTTCAATGACAGTCACGGGGTCTGGCTTTGGGCACGGTTGATGGCAATAGGCTCGCCTTCTATGACATGGATCTTAAACATTCCAGACAATACGTGGTTGTACCATAGAAAACTGCCCCTTGTATTAGAGTGCAACCGGGGGTTATCCATGAGGCATAAATGCAGAATTCTGAATTCAGATTCAAAAAGAATCTGTTCTATGCAAAAATCATTGCTACAACTTTTCTTGATAATCGTTGTGTTTTGGTGTGACGTCACTAGCGCAGAAGCCATTTTGATGTATAGTCTGTGGTAAGTCATGTCTGTATGAGCAATGACCCAATTTCTTTGGGATGACTTACAGCTTGTGGTTTTATTAACAAATTCGATTCTTTAATGTAATTGTCAATTATAAAACTGGTTTTTTAAGTATTTTAGTACAAATCTAATATTAAAAAATATATATTCTTAATATTATAAAAAATATTATTAATTGTGGTATTTTTAACCAACTTCAAAATAAGGACATAATCAATCCGACATTGTCTATATGTGATATTGTAGGAAATTCAACATTCGAATAGGTAAAGTTATTTTGCACTTTTTCATATAAGTTTGTGAAAAAGTACAACATTATAGCTTTGAAAAACTATGACAAAAAACAAAATCAACAACTTCTGACCCAAAAGTTATTTTGCAATTTTTCACGTATCAAATAGTATTGTTCATTTTGCAAAGAGAGTGTTTTTTCAAAACAATCGACGGTGGAAATATCAATTACAATACAGATGGTCCTACATTTTCGAAAGTCAAATCACTAAAAAGTTCAGACGCTAAAAGAAAACACGCTCGGAATTCGTAATTTGAATTTGTATTTAGTTCTTTTCATTGTCACACGCATTCTATTTTCGATCTGTATTCTATACGGCCAGTGTTCTGATTCCGTCGCCCTTTGCGTACTCGACCAACCTTATTGTACCGTTAGCTTATTGAAAATTATTCAAAATGAAACCTTGTTGTGACGAATCAAAGTTGTGTAGTAATTATTTTTTAACATTAGTGTAAGTTTGATACGGAGTGTTGGACGGATATTGAAAACTATTTCAGTCTGTAATACTTTTTTTTGTCTGGAATGGAATGTATTTTTTAATAATTTACTTTCTTTATGATAAAACCATGACATTTAAATTAATACAAAAATGTGTAAGTACGCCATTTTTATAGCATACATTGTCTTTCTGTCTGTTTGTTCTGTGTCTGATGATATTAGAAGAAAGTAATGCTACTTTTATTTTAGAATAACAATGAATTAAAACCCTTGACGTTGGTAAAAAAATCCGATTAAAAATGAAGTATTATTTTTTATAATAATTTCATATTATTTATATAAATCGAGTATAAGTACCGCATTAATTCGTCTTCGTCACAGACATGTGTTGCAAAGTTTATGCAACTTCCTTATTTTTAGCACAAGCGGAACCTCGGATAAAACCTACTCCATTTTGAATCTAGGAACTGAGACCAAACACACACATCACTCAAAAATAGACTCTATTGTTATTGGACTAGGAAATAATTCGCCACAATCCGCGGTTTGGCAGCTATCGTTTATTGTTGCTTTCCTTGAAAACAAAGGAGATTTATCCGGGAATGTTTGATCCGGGGTTTTAGATCTGCAGAAATCGAATATTATCTAGGTTTTATTTTTAGGTAGAATGTATTCGGCAAGCAGACTTGTGTTCTAGATATATTTTTGTGAGCTTTTAACTTAATTCAGTTCTCACGATTCGGAATAAGTTGCTTGTAATCGACAGACCTTGTTAGATACACGGGTGATCTTAAGAAGGTCCCATCTTTTCATTAGGACTTACGGAACCCTAGAAAACGTTGGCTGCAAAAAAAGAACGAAATAAAAATATGTTCATTTGGACAATAACCATAATTACCTTAAAAGTTTACAGAATAAGCTTGCCTCTACACAGCTCTGTCTTCCCCTTTAAGAAATATAGACTTAAAGTTGTGTTATTGAACCAGACTTCCAAATATAACCTTGTCTTTCATCAAGAACTGCATAGCTACGAATCCAGTAGTTTCCAACATTCGCTCACACAAACAGACATGCATTGAGTATCGTTATTCGATAAACAATCTGTTGCATTAAGGTCAGTGTAAATAGGTCAAGTGTGAGTTGCTCCACAGAATGCAAACGTAAACAACAATTTGTCAGTGTATCAATAAATATGACTATGATTAATGAAATTGAAAATACACATCTAAGTTCTTTTTTATCATCATCGGCCTAGCCTAGGCTTTCAGTCTAGCAGCTGTATACCTGTATTTTACACGGAACGACTGGCTATCTGACCTCCAAAATTCAGTTAGTACCGGGTAGTAGGATTCTCCCTGGTAAAACTGATTGTCAGACTTTCAAGCCACTAACTACCTAAGATAAAATAACTAGGCAGTAACAGATAATATTATCATTTAATGATGATATATATTATGGGCTACATATATCAAAATGTCTTTATTATAATTCCAGTGAATCCATCATAAATAATGCCAATATAAAATGATGGACTAATGCACACTATCACAATTCTAATGTATCGAATACCGATCGAACATTAATCGATTAAATTGGCATTGATCCTAATTCGATTCCCGTCTTGTACATAAAGTGTAATTTATTCTAGAGTAGAGTACGTCTGAATGTGATGCGGGAGTCACATTCAAAATAGTTTACTCACTCTGGAGATATTTGCTGAGAATTTAATTTGGAAGGTATGGAAAATATTAAAATAAGTGATAATTATAGTGGGAAAAATTACGTCTTACAGTACAGTCACGGGAGAGCTAGCTTTTTTTAAAATCAAAATAACAAAATATTTTTCATCTCTGCTTACCTCCCACCACGCTAAACAATTAGCTAATAAAAATTAAAGAACAATAAAACGTTCCATTACATTAGTGACTCAAGACTCACGGCCTAGAATAGAGTTTTTCTCAATAATTCTGATGTCTAATCGACTCCTGCTCATCGTGGGCGGAGCGGTGACCATACTTTTATATTCTGACAGATATGTGCCCTGAAATGTTTTGAGTGCCCTCGGTTAGACGCGGACCGTTTGACGTGAAATGATTTGATGTAAAATATATAATATATGTGCTGTATAATATATGTAAATATATATGTGCTGGTAAATCTAATTTAATTGAATGATATGAAATTGCCGACCGCTTGATTAAAAGAATTTTGGCGCCAGTCTGTGATTGAAATGGGGCAGCTGGGTTTTTTTTGTATGTTTATAAATACAAGTGATATTTGTCCATAATTATATTATTAGTAATGATTCTGATTAAATAGACCGAAATTAAAAGTACAATTATTTTTTATCGTGTCACATCCGTCCAGACTTGAAGAGTGCTAACATTACAGAACATTTTAGTATTTACTTATCATTTTTTTCCTACTAAATTAAAATGAACAAATAATAATTCATATTATAAATATAGATCTATTGGATATGGTTGAAGTCGTTAGGAATACTTTTTTGGAAGCTCGAAGGTTTAAAACTGGCTAATACTCAACCAACTAGATGGCGGCGCGGGCGGTGTGGCAGACCGAGAAGAAGATGGCGGTGTGATTTTGATGAATTTCTCGTTAATAGGGCAGTTGACTGACTAAACAAAACTGATTCTGTTTAGTCCGTCAGTCAGATTATCGAAAAATATTGTGTACGTGTTTTTTGTTTTATCCAATTAATAAAAATTGACGAAAATAAAACGTGTCAAAGATCATGAGTGGGGACTTGTGACGTCACTTTCTGGTAAAAAATGTATCAAATTGTGACGTCACACGTTTTTTCGAAGCACTGTATTATCTTAATTTTTTGGTTTACGTGAAAAAAGGAAAAAAATGAGTCCAATATTTTTTGGAAATCTATTTGACGGACTAACTAGATTTTTTGTCAACTAGGTACCCTATTGGTGAGAAGAAGCGTAGCACTGTGAAAAGTGAAAGAAACGGGGGCAGGCCTTTTTTTTTTTTTTGGGGGGTGGGAAATCATCAAATAACCCCTCCCGCTCTTAGGCAGAGCGAAATGGAGTGTCAGACTTCTACTGACTAAAAACCACCCATGTTCCTTCTTAGCCCTTCATGTCGAGGCCGCGGTACCTGCGAACAACCCGCAGCCCCGACGGGAACGGGGGCAGGCCTTTGCCCAGGATTCAAGGAGAGAGATACAGGTAAGGCTTCTAAAAAAAAACTCAATCACAACAACAAAACAGACTTCCCAATGTAAAGTCCTTTTGCGACTCTCTTGCCATTTTGAGAATTAGGCATTTTCCGCCTAAACCAAACTATAGTGTGGTTATTATAAGCTATATAAGCATAATTATACAGTACTTTTAATCAAAGCATTTCTCTTCTAAACAATTTTATCCTTTGAAAGGTTTGACAAGTAAAATTACCTTTACAGACCTGTCTAAGGATCATACTAGCCATTTTTCCTATATTTGGTGATCTAGGCACTAAAATATCAGCCTAGAACAAAAGACGTGCAAGAGATACCTTCTACGAATCTAACGTTCCTGAGTTTATATTGTTATGATTCAAATAAAAATATGACTTCGTGGAAATGTGTTATGTTGAAAGAATAAGGTTTATTTATGTTGCAAAATAAATTTTAGTTTTGTGATCGGATTTTATCGCTCATAAGTTTACTCTTCTGATATTTCGCTGTTATTTTTTATTTTTTGGAGGACGGGAAATCATCAAATGACTCGTCCCGCTCTGGGCTGAGCGGTAGGGAGTGTCAGACTTCTACTAACTAAAAAACACCCATGTTCTTTCTTAGCCCTTTGTGTCGAGGCCAGGGTATCTCTTTCTTTCGAGTATTCTGATTTCTTAGCGATAAAACTCTTTATACTAATAATGTAAGTTCAAAGGGTTCTGTCTGCGTGCTATCTTCTCATTCGTCTCAATAGCTGAACGGTTTTGGAAGATTTTCGATGAAAGATGGTGGACAATGACCGGCGACCAAGACATACTACAACCCAATTCTAGGTTAAGCTCGCACATACACACACATAATCATCATTTATTTTAGAAAGATTATCCCAGTAAAAGTCCCGATATCCACCAAAGCGGAGACGAGCAGAGCGGAGCGGAGATGTGCCAAATTCGACCAATCACAGGAAGGGTGAAAGACCAGATGTACATTTTATCTAATGTGATTGGCCGATTACCGCACAGCTCCTCTCCGCTTTAGTGAAAACCGGGCTTTACAGTTCTATGGGATCATTTCGATTAGCGATTTTAATCAGTGCAGGCGAAGCCGCGGGATTAGTTATAGACATAAATGTGTCATCTGCGTCAATTTCCGTTTTTTTTTTCTTTATCTGTCTAGTATTTACCGCAATGTAGGAACATCATGTTTGTGTTTTGTTTCGACATCGGTTCTTTATCGCTCGAGATTGTAAATTCTTCTTATCACTTGGCTATGAAGAGTTTCTTGTACATATCGCTTGATATTATCATTTCTTTTCACCACTTGACTTTCACGGTCTTTGTCAATTACTCACAGGTACATACATCAGTTAGTTATTATTGCACAATGTCTAGTTTAAAGTACTTTTCTTATTATTGAGCCCGGTTGTTATTTATCGTTACAGTTAGTCAGTGGCCCGAAAGAATGACAACCAGTTTTACCAAAGGGTATCGTACTACCCCGTTCTAACTGGGTTGTCAGCCGCTCCATGTAAAATACTGGTATTCAGGTGCATCCAATTAGACTGGAAGCCGACCCTAACATAGTTGGGAAAAGGTTAAACAGATGACACTGGAATAGAGCAACGCTGCTTGCCTATACAAATAATTAAGAACTATGGTAGTATTTTCTTAGTCCTTTCGCCTTCAAAAACAATTCTACTACCAAAAATTCCTATTACTAATAACAAATACGTGTCCAAAGTATTAATGAAGACACATGTAATGCCCCAAGTCCAAAGGGACCAGATTAAGGGTAACATCTTCATTGTGTCTGTTCGTTTTTTTTGTCGCTACCTACAGAACCACGTGTTCCGCACACGTTAGCGTCACCGGAAAGGACAGCGATGTTTCTAAACTATGGAGTCGTTATTTGAGTTTTATTTTTTTGGATTGTAGCCTTTTCCCAACTTTTTTGGTTTCTTACAATCAATTGATGATTCATTCTATTTAATTTTATAAGTGAACATCGAATAAATAAATATAATATATTTGGATTTGATAAAGCTGTTTATTTATTTTAAATCAAATAGGTAAGTAGTCATGAGCAGAAAAGTTGTTATTAAATGTACCTACTCATTTCTGTTTCCAAGAAATTACTTTAAAATTGCCGCCTTGTGCATAAATTTCACGCTTTAGAAAGTCTCCTCAAAACTAAGCATAAAACATGCAAAATAGCAATCATAGAGGCAAACCAAAAGAGTGTTAATTATAAATTAACCAACCAAGTGTTTATGACGTTTCTCGCACGTTCTTCTCTATAGAGATCTACGCTTTGAAATGGGTAACTACAGTTTTAGTTATTATAGATAGGCCTAGCTTAATTTTTTTTTTGTCTTCATTTCAGCTATTCAAGTGCCCGTAACTGGCCTACTTGAAAGAAATGCTTTGATTTTGATTAAAAGATTTCATCTTCTTTTGCAGTACATACAATAATATTTTTTTAGCGTCTCATAGTCTCCGTTCATTCTTCTGTTCGTTAAGCAACAAAAACACATTGTTTGCCACGTGTTACGCGTTAGGACGCCGGCTGAATGCTAAAAGGGACACTGGTTCGATTCCCGCTTGAACATCATCCTCAGGACTGTCTTTGTGAAGATTTATTTATTGCTTAGATGTGTCCTTTTTTGTAAGGTTTGATTTTTTGTAAGACAATGTCCGTTAATTGTTGGAGATTTTTCTTTTATGTTCAGTGTTTTTTTTTGTCTATCTGCCTTAGGTGTGTTCTGTCTTTTTTTTCTGATATTTTCTTAAACTCCATAGGATATGTAAGTATGTAAGAATGCTTAATTATTTTACTATGTACTATGTGTTTTTAGTTTACATTTTGTATAAGTACATGAAAAGTAGTCTTACATCTACAACATTGAAAAATGCGACTACTTTGAAAAAAAAGATAATTGCCAAATGTACTAAATGTGTAAAGAAGTAAATAAACGCAATAAAGCTTTAACTTCACTTCACAAATTAGAGACAACCATATAGAGTAAATTAATAATCGTGATTTGCGTCTTTACAGCGTAAATATTTTATGAATATTTAAATTGTGTGTGTAGAAAGAATACTGCAAAAATAAACTTAATAAAAATTATATTAGGCAACATACAGCATAAAATATGTAAATAAAAACACTAGGTGAAAATCCCAAATGAAATGAATTTCAAATGTATCGTCCACTACTCTTTTTCATAGATGACTAATTATTATACGATATCTAAAAATTAACTATTTTTTATTGGGTCATCGTTATTAAAAAGCTTCTTACATCATAAAGTACGAATCTAAAACACATTCCCGCCAATTCCCATATAATAAATTCCCAATTCTAAGAAAAATAGTACTATATCTAATCACCCAAAAAAACAATACCGGGAATCCTGACTCACTACGTACATATGAAACTAATTATATTTTCATATAAATGCCGCCAGTCTATATTTAATTATATCTTAAAATAACACAAATCGGCTTACCAACTTCTGGGAATGGACACAATTCCCGCACGGAGTATCCGCAATGTCAAAAATGTCACTACAGCCTCCGAACTGTCAGTTTAAATATCACAAAACGTCACTAAAATGTCAAAAAACACAATCACTATGACACAGTCACATCAAAAGTTTAGCTCCGTACGTGAAAATTCGATTATTGTTCGACACTCACAAGACGTCCGTACGCGACGAACTTTGCAAGAGGACTGAAGTCAGTCCGCGCCAGAGAGAGCTTTCAGCGATGCGCACGCGCTGTAATTGGAAACGCGGGTAAAAGCGCCCGCATATATCCATCTCTTTCTAACCTTCGATGAAAACTAGCGTTGTTTTATCTCTGTCCTTGTTTAAAATTCAGCGGGCGCGTGAAAATTGATGAAAAGCGCAAGTAAACATTACGTTTGCGTCTTCTTACGTAATCGGAGGTGCATTTATGATATATTTTGTCTTGTGAATAATGTAATTTCACTGTTTTTCTTACGTTTTGTTAATGTTGGCTTATATTCAATGATATGGGCGCCGGAGACATGGTTTTTGTTGAAAGTGGGACGTGTTGCGTTCATTGAGAAAAGCGGTCATCTAAATGTGTTCATATATTGTGGTAATGTCTGATATCTACAAGAAAATTGGTGTTCTAGAGTGGTTTCGTAGACGGTCATAAATAATATAAATGGCTGATTTAAATCAGTTTAATGTGTAGTATGATTGGGTTCAGTCGGATTTTTGGTAAATGTTGTAGCACGCTGGTTTGAGATAAGTTTAAAATATCAGTCTTTTATTTACGGGTAAATCTAGATAGATTGTAGCATCATTCAGATCAGACGTAAACAAATACAATTGAAATAATGATACGATCAGCAATGGGATGGTAGAGTATATTCAATAATTATAATAGAAAACCCATGAAATTATAATAATATTCAGTTTTATTCATCTAATAAGTAAACATAGATTAACAATACAAATAACAATAAAGATAACAGCAAATTCAAAACATACTACATCCTCTTTCTTTGTTAATAAAACCAGCTTATTTGACGCTGTTGGCAAATAAATTGTCAAAGCAAGTAGGATATTATTATATATTATTATCATTTATTGTATCTTACATTTACATTTATATTACACACTAGCTGTTGCCCGCGACCTTCGTCAGCGTGAAATTATTATGAAAATGTTAGTTCCGAATTTGAATTAGATTTTTCAGTTTCATGTATTTTGTTGTTTCATTGCAGAGAACTATTTACTATTTTTTTAGAATAAATGCAACCTAACCTAAAAAAAGTCCCGTCAAAATTGTTCAAGTCGTTTCGGAGATTAGCAGAAGCAGACAGAGAGAGAGAGACCGACAAACAGATAGAAAAATATAGTATTTTGTTACAAGTACCGTATCGTACTTTCATAATAATATGCAATCAGTAAAAAGCTATTATTTTATTGTTACAAACAAACACTCAAACATTTATTTATATAGATTTAACAATACTTAAGCTTTCACTTGAAATGTATGAGCTATTTACTTTATCTCCATAATAGCATGGAGATTTCCTTCTCTATGAATATAATGTGGTCTTAGACCTTCTTACTTCTTTCTGTCAAAGGAAAATGGTCATAAAATATTTATGGCCCAAAATTCAACTAAGCGTACTTCGCTCGTTGATGCAGTCTCAGTTGGTCTTAACTGCATAGGTGTCAGGGCATCCAGCGCTAGATGAAACGTGTACCATGTGTGGAGTCACGCTGCAAACACACATGAGATTTGAGCCATCCATGAACCCTCATCTGAAGGGATTATCTTAGCCTTAAACATTACAGGGTACAAACATTTTAGTACTGCATAAGTAGTAATGTATTCATGAACTATAGTAACAATACCGAATGGAGTTATATTCTTTTCTACAATATCTTTGATTTATCCTGTATAATATATTTATTTAATTTTGGGTTCATAAAAATGTACTTACACTATCCCTAAGTTCCAGAAGACCGCACCCATCTTGTAATAAATAAACAAACAAACAATAATATGTTGTAATAAATAAACAAGCAAACAAACTGATAATTAAATAATAAAAAAAATATAACTTAATGTGTGTGTGTATGTGTAATATTTTTACAACCAACTTACTTCTTAAATAGCAGCTATTTCAGTTGAGTACCAGTATTTTACTACCTATCTGACCTAGTCAAGCAACATCCAGTCTCACCCAGCTACTGGGGTAAGACTGGATGTACAACAATTCGCCAGTTAGTTTTAAGTCCCATATAACAGGGAGCGAGCCTATTGCCATCAACCGGTGTATAAATTCAGATTACGTGGCTGATACTGACAAATTTCTGATGAAAAACCAAAATTGCACTTTGCGACAGTCACCGACATGAAATAATCAAAATTTCGAAAAGATCTTTTTAAAAAGGCTTTGTTAGCTGTCGGTACTACAGTGCGAATTACACTATCATTTAACCGCTCAAAATGACCTTAACTGTCAGTTTATGCTAATATTATCGTTATCTTCTATTATTAAAATGTTTATTATTATAATATGTAGTTCCATGTAATAGGGGGCGAGCCTATTGCCAACTACCGGGCTTAAACCCAGACTCAAAAAACCCAATAACACTTTGCACAATCTGGGAATCCAACCCAGAACCTCAAGCACAGCTGTCGCGCTTGTGACCACTAGACCAACGATGCAGTTAAAGACATGATGATAATCAAAATTCCGAAAGAATTATCGACTTTGTAAGCTATCGGTACCTACTACAGTGCGAATTGCACTATCATAACCGCTCAATATGGCCTTAGCTGTCAGTTTATGCTAATATTATCGCTATCTTCTATTATTCCTATTATATTGTCCGCATAATCTGTGGTCTGAGCTGCAATGCGACTGTATTTGATGCTGTTGAGATATAATACTTGAGAAGGTGTTAGCTTAACACGTGGTTATGCTTGACTGAAACAAAATGATGTATTTTCTGAAATATAATCTATCAACCTCTGTGGCAAAAATATTAAATAAAATTTTGTAACATACATAAAACGACATTAAAACAAGTATTTTAGAAAATTTCGATCGACAGACATTTCGTGGTTTTAATTTAATATACAATAAATTACAGCAGGAGGTCAGATAGGCAGTCGCTCCATATAAAATACTGGTACTCACTCTCAGCTGCATCCGGATAGACTGGAAGCTGACCCAACACAGTTGGGAAAAGGCTAGGCAGATGATGATACAATAAATTACAAACTAATTAATTAATTATTAGTCTCAAATACTCATGTGTTTAGTGGATTGTAGCAGGTCGTACTCTGTATTTTGTGCCTACCCTCATGAGAATAAAGCGTAAGTTTCTGTATGTACACATGTACATATCTACCTGTAACGTAAATTACCATATTAAGCTTTAATTAGAACCATATTTACAGCATAACAGACAAACAGAACATCCAATCTTTTTCATAATAAAACATAATGTAACACATATAATCACTTTCTACAAATACACTGACTAAAGTAGCGATTTCTATTACATGCCCCAATCGTAAACTTAAGGGTTTACACTGAGGAGTATTAAATGGAGTGCTCAGTCCATACTTTGTTTAGTTAAAAACACTGTCTTCCATTTTTAATTTTGCTTGTATATACCTGGGTAGTGTAGTATTATTCATTGCAGAATCAAGTAAAAATTGGTTTACTAGCGACCACGGGCCCGTTCAAAAGCACGGGGTTTAAACGTGACGTAAATAAGTCGATTTTGAATCGAAATACAACTATCCTGTAACTATGAACAAAGCTAAATAGGTAGGTAGATGAGTGAAATACGTATACTGATCTCATACAACAATGATAATATCTAAGTTTCTGATATTGAGATTGTAAAACAATGACAAGTAAGCAATTGTAACATACTTTCTTTTTCCTTTCACGACAACGATTGATAGGTAATACCCACATATGACACATCTAAAGTATTGTTTATTGCATCATTTTTTACCATCAATACTTCAGTACTTTTTAGTATCAAACATCTTATCACCGTATTTAAACTCGAATCATTTATTTTAAATTAATCATGTATTTTGTTAAGAAAGATGAAACTACATATTTGTGCTATCCAAAACGATAGTATGTATTGAGGAAAACGGGCAAGAAAATCAACGAACACTCTTTTGTATTAAGTTAGGAATTGCATTTCAATGCTGTAAAATAATAAGGACCAAACTCTAAGGGGTACTATACACTTATTAGAGCCGCATATCGGCAGTAATTGCCGATCAATAAACCAAACCCAAAGCAACGAATACACATATTTCTCCATTCGGTATCTACTATCGCTGGATCATGTTCGGGACGGCTCGAATCAATTCAACCAAATATTAAATTGTAAACGTATACCTAAATATTATTGTTCGATTTTGCCGTCCTCTGCGCGGCCGGCATCTACCCCAAGTTTATGGCCGATTCCAAATGGCCCATCATTAACACTCCATTCAAAAACTACTCCATTGCCGCATATGTAAATAGTAAGAATCGTAGTTTCACAAGGAAACGAATTTCCTCCATTACTTATGTTCCAAGAACATAATAATGTGTTTTAAGAACTGTGTATGTATGTCTGTCCTGACTTCCTTGTTCTATTAAATGGATGGATTGTGTTCTAAATTGTGATTTTGTAAGTGTATTCGCTAATATGTCTGTTTGCCTTCCGGTTAAGTTATGGGATAGTTAAATTAGACTGACTGCCGCACTCAGAGAGCTTTAATGATTACTTAGGCCATCACTTAGTAAAGGTTTTGACAGTTTTGTCATACAAAAGTATGTCAAACCTTTACTAAGTGACGGCTTAAGTAATCATTAAATATCTCTGAGTACCGCAGTTAGTATGTTTCTAGTTTTGTAGAAACGGTAGTGCAGGATGAAAAATGTTTTAGTTTGGACAGTGTGATTTGAGCGGCTTTTGTGAAATTGGTCGTGAGTTCTATTCTATCTATATATAGATATATCAACTTTCATCTACAATTATATAAAGTACACTTTGCTTTGCAGAAAAGTTGAAAGGTAATCGAATGTCGTTGTATGGACGGTTGTAGGGACGAATCGCATGTGACTAAAAAGGTGATGGATATAAATGTTGATGGATGGAGAGGGAGAGGAAGGCCAAATAAAAGAGGGATGGATTGTGTGAGGACTGATATGAAAGAGAAAGGAGTAAATGCCACTATGACGTCTAACAGGGAAGAATGGGAAAGGAGAACATGTTGCGCCGACCCCAAATAGAATGGGATAAGGGCAGGAAGATGATGATGACACTTTGCTAAACAGTAACAAAAAAACCAGCTCAATTTTTACACCAAAACATTAAATCCTGACCTATCTCCCAAAACTGTCATTTGCGCCCAAAAAAAAAAACAAAGACACATCGTTGACATTCTTTCCCCAACTACAGGCACGTGCCACGATTTAGGACCGGAAACGGATGCGGATACTCGTAGATTTAAGAACAAATTCGTGGCGCGACCCGCTCTTGTCGATTGATTCAGAACTGATTGATTGATTGATAATCGTTCGTTTTAAAAACGACGAAATGTTGGAACTTGGGATGGAGAGAAACGTATGTTGGATTTTTTTAAGAAGGAATTTCGGAATTGTACAGGAATTTGGTTGAATACAGTCTGGGCACAGAATACATAATAGTACTACGGTCTGGGGACTGTTCGGTAGTATAGTTTGGAGATGAAGCTTCTGCCAAATAAGGAAAGTAGACTCAATAATTAATTGGTACTAATTTTAATAATAATACTGGTAAATAGCCAATAGCGTCGACAAACTCCTGAGGGGGCTCTTGCTTTCCAGCAGGATCGAGGACTTGATTTAGAAAGCGGTACTTCTGGGCACGGCGTGTTTTGTTAGGAGGTTTCTCTCTCAAGATCCCATTTTTTTTTGGCGGGTGGTAAATTATCAAATAACCCCTCCCGCTCCTGGGCAGAGCGAAAGGGGGGAGTGTCAGACTTCTACTGACTAAAACCCACCCATGTTCCTTCTTAGCCCTTCATGTCGAGGCCGCGGTATCTCGTGCGAACAACCCGCAGCCCCGACGTATTAAGATCCCTGACCACCGGTAGCTCGGCCCCTGTTAAAAATAAAAAATAGTAGACCAATACTAGTTATCGGGTCCCTATTTTTTATTTTTGAAATTCTTCTTACATGACTCTGAGTTTTACCTGGAATACCTGATTTTTTCAAAGTAACCTAAAAACAGGACAGACAAAATGTAGCAGGAGAACTGCACATTAACACATCATCATATTACTTAGACATACATGACATATATTTCAGCAGACTGAAAACATTACCCGTAATATTTTAGCAAGAACTAGCAACAATGGCTTGCTGGAATAGAGCCATATTGTGCTCGAGTTTAGTGTGTTTTGCTTTTTTTTGGACATGTCCATTGTTAGTGAGCAATAATAACAATAGACATTTCATACATAGACAGATCAAATCAAATCATCTTTTATTTGTTAACATAGGTAAAAAGTACAGATCTTAATGTTTGATTAACAGAGCGCTATGTTATGCCAAGAATATGGTACGTACAAATATGGTGTGCAAATCTAGCTGAGGGTTACAATTATTAGGTATTAAAATATTTGAAAATCATGCATTATGATATTAAATTAGAAAACAAGTTATAAAATTACATATTATTTAAGATTTCAAATTAAAGGTACAGTGGTACAGTGGTGGTAGTACAGTGTAATTAAGTAGTTATTTTTGAAAGAAAACTGGCCTATTGCAAATCGTTTTCGCACACACAGGGGACAGTCAGTCAACAGAAACCTACTAAGTCGTGAATAGTCGTGATGTCTGACAGTACCCTGTCCGTTACGTCTGACAGTACCCTGTACGTTACGTCTGACAGTACCCTGTCAGTACCGTGTACGTTTTCTTCTTCCATTCTGCCGAATGGAAGAAGACGTGTGCGCTGATCTACAGTGGAATGGGACAAGGACAGGAAGATGATGATTAAAATTCCTTTTTAAAATACTTGATATAGTTTCTTCTGGCTACAGGTAAAGGCTACAGGTCTTCTATAATTTTACTAACACTATACAAGATTATGCAATGGTTTAGAGATTCCTAGAAATTTGTCTAAAATTAAAGCTCTTAGCGATGTCCTATATAATTATTTCAGTACTAATGTTATAACAGAATAACTGTATTGTTTCCATATTGACTTTCCTCTGACCTCTCTTTCTTTCATCTTGATGCAGAAACAGACAGACACGAAAGCTCCTACACCACTGTGTAATTATTTTGTGTGACTATTGTTGAAACAAATGCCGTCGTTTTTATTTTTCAAATACAACCACCACAGACAATTTCAAAATTTTTTGTCAACAGCATGCTCCTGTCAATTTCATCTAGCGACAAAAGACCCACCTACACTTTAACCAACTGTGCAGGCGGAAAAACACAAAAAACTTGACATATCCATGTACATTTTCTTGAATTTACTAAGTATTTTCTTCATCAGTCGTATTTTTTTTGTAATGTCATTTTTCAAAACAAGAACATAAACCAAGAACTCCTTACACTTACCATTCACGTAAACAAATTAAACCATAAATAAAAATTGTTTGTATTCAGCCAGCATTTTCTCCATAACGTATATTTTCGGCTTCATTCGTCCTGCACTTACGAATGTACAATCTTACATCACTCCTTTCAAATATAGAACAAGCAAAGCAAATATGAAAGCGACTGCATTTCCCCATTCATTCACTCCTTCATTCACTCATACCCGTTCTTTTAATAGCTTTCATTCATACCGATTTTAGATCGATTGTAGTTTCGATATATCGATTCACGGTAACACTTCCGATTAGTTTCGACCTATTTCGCAATCGTTTGAAAAGGATACAAGCACAGATATTATTATTTCTGTGGATACAAGAGAAGGCGGAATTGCGATTCGACGATGTTGTCCTAATTTCGTGTTTGGTCTCGCTGTGTAGCTGTGGACCACCCGACATTTCTCGTGTTCGTTGTAAATGGGTTGGAGAAAATTGTGACGGGATTAACTTTGATTTTCTTTTGACTTGAAATGTATGAATTTAAATTTCCATTCCTTTCCCTGAACATAATTTAGGACAGTTTTTATCCCAGATCACGGATAGGATTATATTCGACTTCTACGCTGGCGAAACCAAGAGAAAAACTTAGTATTTCCATAAAAAGAAAATATAAAGACCTTCCTCATATTCCCATAACACTCATCATAACCATCTGAACAGCATTGAAACATCCACCATCCATCCTTCCCATCCACTTTTAATGTCATCCACATAAATTATTTAAGATCAAACGGCCTTGAATTTATCATGCAAACGTTCCCAGAGAGTTTGTAAACACTCGTGTAAACGTCATAGTGATAATAAAGCGCTTGGCCGTGTAATTGAATGGTGGTGGAGGTCAGAGGCATAAATCCATAAGGTTTCCCGCCCACTGAGACAATGTGGAGGTTAACGCAGAAGGTGAACTTGGGAGACTAGAAAAAAATTGCAGCGACATCTCTTGACTATTTCTTAACTATGAGTGTTTAAAAAACAAACCATATTTTCCTTCGTTAACCATTCTTCAATAAACCATTCTTCCTTTTACAGGTGGGCAAAGTACCTAGTAGGTGCTTGAAGACGGCCATCGTAACCCAGGTAGGCCAAGAAATGCTGGCATGACGATCAGGGCTCATTCTTCAAGGATAGGTAGAAGGCAAATTGTAAACAAACTTGGAAAGCCATAGGGGAGGTCTTTGCCCAGCATGAGCAGTGAGTAAGAGCAGGCTGAAAACCTCAACGATTAATTAATTCCATGGGATAAGATATGGTTTTTTTTGGTGGGTGGGATATCATCAAAATCAAAAATCACCGCAGTCGACAGTCGACACGGCGTATTAGTTACTGCTTACATAAGGGGAAAACCGTTCCCGTCGGGGCTGCGGGTTGTTGGAAAGGGATACCTCGGCCTCGGTGCAAGGGCTAAGAAGGAACATGGGAGGTTTTTAGTCAGTAGAAGTCTGACACTCGCTTTCGCTCTGCCCAAGAGCGGGAGGGGTTATTTGATGATTTTCCACCCGCCAATAAAAAAGGGGGAAACCGCTGGCACTATCGACGCTATAATTTAAGTTAGTCTTTTCTATACACTGTGTCTATATTTCTTATCCAACTTTCCTCTCGCAAGTCTGCTGGAAGAAATTTCTTATGAAATAAGCAGTACCTTTGTGCTCTTCTATTTTTTTATGTTTTGTTTTTTCCTTTTTTTTGTATTTTGTATGTACATAAATAAATAAAAAAAAAAAAAAAAAAATAACCGTCATTAAAATACTAATCAGCTTACTAATCCTGAATATCTGCTATTCTATGCTAACCCTAAAGTCTCATTTTAGCAGCGCAGTCAACATCTTATTTAATTCTAATAAACCAACAAAATACATAACTGTTTGTAGAGTAATTTCGTCCTCTAAATTGAGCACAACGCATTAGATCAACTCGTGCGCAGCTGCCATAGAATAAGAAAAGCTCGACGGCGACATTCAACAAAGTCTATCGACTATGTTTAGAGCAGTGAAAATGGAATAGTTGGGCGTCACTGCAATACTGTAGACCATATTTCAGTAGATCAGTAATACTGCTTTCAGACAGCATACGGGCCCGTTGGGGCTGCGGGTTGTTCGAAAGAGAGCCGCGGCCTCGGCATAAAGAGCTAAGAAGGAGCATGGATGGTTTTTAGTCAGTACAAGTCTGACACTCCCCCTACCGCTCTGCCCAGAGCGGGAGGAGTCATTTGATCCCGTCGGGGCTGCGGGTTTTTCGAAATAGATACCGTGGGTTCGACACAAAAGGTTAAGAAGGAACATGGGTGGTTTTTAGTTAGTAGAAGTCTGACACTCCCTCTGCCGCTCTGTCCCTGAGCCGGGGGGGGTTATTTGATGATTTCCCAAAAAAAAAAGACAGTAAGTACCTACGCGGAGTACATTCCTACATGCATGCAGTTCAAACGAAGGAGGAGTTTGGTGTTGGAGTTGGAGCAGTTCCTGGATAGATAATAACAGCCAAAAAACCTAAAAATCAATCTTCAGGTTAAGCCGCACTTACCTAGGTTAGTCTGCGGATGGGCCACCCATTACACCCATTACACATCGAGCTTCCTCCGTGCCTCAGATCCCCGCAATCTTCACCAGGTCATCGGTCCGGTTTACGGTCGCCACTCCAGAAGTTTTCGACCCCATCGATCATCCGTTCTGTGAGCAATGTGCCCTGCTCACTGAGTTAAGTTACTTAAGTTGGGCAAATCTTAGGGCTACATCGGTAACCTTGGTTCTCTGGCGGATGTCTTCATTTCTGATCCGATCTCGTAAAGAAACTCCTCTCTATTGCCTTCTGGGTGACTTTAAGCTTTGAGGGGTATGAGGAATAGGGTGTAAAGTTCCTCATCCCCCATAAAAAAGGGAGGATCCTCCAACCAGACGGGTGTTGTGTCTGGTGGGCCCGACACAATACATGTAAGCGGATTTTCTATATAGGCTAATGTCGCGGATAAAGTTCGTAGCGCGATGTAGGATTAGCCAATTAGTTCACATGTGTTGCGATAGATGTCGCCACAAAGCTTTTCGTGACAAACATTGCAATTGTAAATTGGCCAAACAGGAACTTCTGCTTCCTTTCTGCATCACAATTCGCCGTTTAAACTATTAGTAGCCTCGTACCGCGGGTTTGGATGCAGTTAAACCTTAGATGCGCTTTATTGTAATTGATTGTAAATGCTCCTTTTATGGTGTTACACGTTGGTATACACTATACACTACATTCATTCATCCTTCATATTGCAGTCATCATTTTGTATGGCTGTACCTAGAGATGGTCATAGATGAAATAAAAATGAGATTAGGCATTCTGTCTCTTAGAATAAACTATTGTGAAGAGAACGATAGACAAAGAGCAATAAGCTCTTTGTCTATCGTTTCTAATATTGACATTAAACATTTTTTTTTGGAGGGTGGGAAATCATCAAATGACTTCTCCCGCTCTGGTCAGAGCAGTAGGGAGTGTCAGATTTCTACTGACTAAAAACCATCCATGTTCCTTCTTAGCCCTTTGTGTCCGGGGCCGCGGTATCTCTTTTGACCTCATTCATTCACTTTTTTTGTGCTTTTTTCATAGCACTCAGCGTTTTCCTAGCTACAAGACGGTGAAATAGTGGAAATCATGTATTGAACCAATACATAATATAGTTGTAAGTTTATACTGAAAGATTAAATAGTGTTTATTCCAAGTTGTATTGCGTCAGTTTCAAGTGTTAATGGATACATTCCTATCTTATTTTTTTAGTGATAAAAGGTATCTACCAAGTAATTTCCGTTGTAGCGTATTATGTATCACATTCTTTAAATTATAGAGTAATATTTCATCTTCACTTTGATCTGGTGAGTACTTTCATCCGGTTTTTGGAATTTAAAATTAACAGAATAATAAGGTAAAAAAGTCAAACAATCGTCTTTTCTTTTTGGTGAATTGGATCTCGCAGTTCAACTTAGGAGGTTTTCGTCTGCTTTGTCATTTTAAACCCTCTGGCTTGTGTTTTATTCTACTGTAATAACTGGCCGGCACTACCGGCCATCTAAAGCGTCAACAGCCAGTCATAATTTTTTAAACATCAAAAATAGTATTCCTCCAACAATAGCTACGAACAGACAGCTAGACAAATCCCATAACCCTATAGACATTACATTACATAGGCTGACCACTGAACATACTGACTTATATCTAAGCAGACAGTCAACCGCACATTATAATTTACATCGAACGGCGCGTACTTTATGAACTGACTTGAAGGTAGTTACCATGAGAATTTTCCAACCCAATAGTCTGAGTAATAAGGTCAAATGTTGCTTGCTTTACAAAACAAGACAGGTTCTCGTTTTGCATCCTCGTCAAATTGAAGGAGGTAACAATATTAATGATTCTCGACCCGAATCAATAATTTAATGGAAATCTTATTTGTTAAGACGCGATTGTTCGAGGTGGCATGCGGCACAAGAAAAAAGCTCTTGGAAGGAATTAAGGGAGGCCTTGCCCAGCAGTGGGAAAGCCCAGGCTAAAAAAAATGGAAATCGGTAGGTATTAACCACCCGTGTTAAATCGCAGCCCGTCTGTTTTCTCGCCATATAACACACACACAAACAAACGCACACGTTTATTCGATTATTTATTTATTTATTAGACCCACCAAAACATATTTCACCGTCATCACGATTTGGCCCATTTCGTGTAAAACCATCTTAATACTAGTATTGTTTATTAAATACTGGCAGGTTATACCACCGCCCACGGCTTTAACTTTAATAATAAATCAACGACCCGTCCGTTTCAATAATCCAATACATTATTATTCCTCAACGTTATATTTATGTTCAACACAATACTTCGATTGGTGAAAGTTGGGTTATGACAATGGGCTTTAGGCTTGATCCATACTAGAGTCGATATTGTATGGTCAAAAGAAATCTAAAAATGCACGAATGGCTATAGAAACAATATTGTCTGTAGGGCCACAAAAGGGATGAATGATAGGCAATTGCATGTGGCTGAGATGAGAATGCTAAGGGGGATGACAGACTACGCGAATGGATGTGGGGTTCGCGAATGGATAAAATAAAGAACGAGTACATAAGAGGAAGTCTTATGTACTCGTTCTTTATTTTATTCATTCTATTCATATCCATGAAAAGATAGTCCGGGCAAAGGTAAAATAATGCTCCAGAAGTTTGGTGATGATGTGAGAATTGCGAGACCTAAGATTTAGCTCATATCCCATAATTATCTTCCCTTGAGTGTCGTAAGAGGCGACTAAGGGACTTACCAGAGAATGGGCAGCAGCGTTCTCTGTGCTTTCGTAACAACCATACTGCGATCGCCAATCCGCCTGCCAAGCGTGGCGATTATGGCAAATCATCAGCTCTTTTTGGGATGCGTCATTGTTCTCCCTTAATTCCAATTATTTAGGGTCGGCCCAAAATACCTTCTTCTTCCAAGTTCTTTATCATTCGTCATCTCAGCAGTCACCTCCTTTCTGGACATCGTTTCTTTGGTCTTCTTCTATTCTTATAGAGTTATACCCATCAGCATTCATAACCAACATTGTCTTCATTCCTCCGCATTGCATATCATACCAGGAAAACCGACTATCACGCAACTTTTCGTTGAACTACAGTATTCGATAGCGTATCCGAGCAAGCCAGACTCAATTTTACGAAACGAGAGATTACCGATTCCTCCCACGTCATAGTATGGTGCTCCTGTCCTAACTAGATCATGTTCCACTAGAAGGAGTATTCCAAGTTTCGGCGCAGAGAAAAGAAGACGAAGAAGGTTTTTTCCTTGTATTGGTTCATTATCATCATTTCAGCCAAAAGACGTCCACTGCTGGACACAGGCCTACCCCAAGTGTCGCCAAATTCTCCGGTTCCGTGCGTCTTGCATTCAGCGGGTTTTGGTAAGTAATACTTAATCGAGTTTACTGGTTTACCCCAAGCCACTGATCTCGATTAACTTAGAAAGTCTCTTCAAAACGTCACAATACTTGAAACCAATACTAAATTCAAGCCTCAATATTTATTCCACAAACAATACTTCGATAGAAACCGAGATTATGTCAGTATAGTTTATAGAGGTATGGTCTTGAAATATTTATGTCTGGCCAATGGAAAGATCTAGTTTCTGAAGCTAAACTAGAATGATAGACTGTCTAGCCGTTTGTTTTGATTATGAAGATATTATGCTAGAATTAGCATTCATCATTTTGATAATTTTGTTGTTTTGTAGATTATAGGACTTGAAATTATGATGTCTGTGGTTTGCTTGTTATCTTGTTTGATCTAAAGTGCATTTTGAGTCTGTCGACTTCGTCATGGTTAGCTCGAAGTGTGCTGGGCAGTCAGCCAACCTACCACTAACCTTGCTATCTTCTTAGATACCTAATTAAGTTTTCCAGTCATGCGCCCCGTGGGATTTGCCACTAGGCACACAGGGCCGTGGGATTTTTCATCATCACAAAGGACGAGGTCCAATAAAAACGTTAACCCATTTTGGGAATTAATTTTCAAAAAACGCACACGGACGGTGTTTTGCCATGTGTATAGTCAGATGGAAGTCTTGTGTTACGTGTATAGTCCACGCAGTATATGCTGTGCATTGCCAGTAAATTAACGGCATTATTGGCGCAATGGTTGAGCGATTGGCTGTGCAGTGTGTCGCAGATTAGATTCCCACGCAGAATAAATATGTAAAGCCTACAGGTAGTTGTTACAGGTCAAGCTGTTTGTGTCATATAAGTTTAAATAATTTATATATCGCATCATGGGTGGCCGAGATGCGGAGCATCGCGTTTTTTTCGTGATCCGACATAGTTTTAGCTAGACGTGGGTACTGTCGTGGGTACTCGAACGAAACAGAATTTAAATCAAATAACTTTTTATTTAAATAGACTAACGGTTTTACAAGAAACACGTGCGTTGGTACTGAGCGTCTGCCTAGACTGTCGGAGTTCAAGTGGGTGAACGCTCCGTCTTTTCGTCAGTCCTCGCTGCATCCCCTTTACCGACGATCGTGTCCAAGCGGTAGGGCGCGCTTGCGTTTCCGGTAAAGATTTATTTAGTTCCATAACGAACTAATAGGTGTCACTGTCGGTTGCCTTATGGCGCCATCAATCCACGATATATAAATGCACCCACAACTCAGATTTTTTTTTTTTTTAATTATTTACTTAGTTATCTGTAGTGTAAGGTAGATTAAGTTTGGTTAAATGAAATCAGTAATCTTGAAAGTAGCCTGAACCCACGACCTACTTGTTAGTCGATTCTGTTCCCACTGAGCAAACACTACTAACTGCAAAAAAAATACATTAAATTCTCAAGTCCTGTCAAAGTACTCCAATGAATCAAAGAACGTAGGTTCACCAAGACTGCACTATCTCAAGCAAGTAGCCTTAAAACCAGTCAACTCCATCCTCATTAGCCCTCATAAATCTAGCCCCTATCAAATGAAACCTAACGCTGACCAAAGGAACTGTGGTCCTATGACATTTCACCTCCACCCAACCTCATGGGATCATGGCCTTAAAGCCCATATGAATAAGATTAATATTCCCGTTTGCATACAAATTACTTGACTTGCTACTTATTGGTAAGACACGCGATAGATATTACAATTTCCATATACAGGAAGAAATCCTGTTTCATGTTTGACCCACATTTCAGTGGGCAGTGGTTTGTTGTTTTGATAGCAAGACTAGTGACCTAAGATACTATACATACAGTCAGTGCCTAGCAACATCTGACCCCTCGTCATCATCTTCCTGCCCTTATCCCATGCCATTTGGGGTCAGCGCAACACGTTTTTTTCTTCCATTCTGCCCGACGTTTTTTTTTTTCAGGGCAGAGCGGTAGGGAGTCCCGTCGGGGCTGGGGGTTGTTCGCAAGAGATTCCGCGGCCTCGGCGCAAGGGCTAAGAAGGAACATGGGTGGTTTTAAGTCAGTAGAAGTCTGACACTCCCTTTCGCTCTGCCCAACAGCGGGAGGGGTTATTCAATGATTTTCCACACGCCAAAAAAAAAAAAAGGGCTAAGTAGGTATGTCTGCACACCAACATTCGCATCCAACTGTGTCCGAATGCGAGTCCTCTGCAATAAATTAATCATAACAATCTTTAAAAATCACCAAGACCTTTTTATCTGACGCCATCAAATTATGATTAGCCATCAACAACAAGTACAAACAAAAAAAAATCCATTCAACATTAAAAAAGACGAACATTTAAATCCACTACAGTTTTAATAAAAGCCATTAGTAAAACAGGAATCAAAGGGCCATTAGGTACACCCAGTGCCCAGCATTACCTGACCCCTCTTTTCACACTACTTGCCCTCTTTTTCAATGTACGGGGGGTCAAGTAACGCTGGACACTGACTGTACGAGCCCACGGCGTGACGTGCACTATTGATTCTGTTACTCATTGAAATTGATTGATGAACTGACTTCCACGCCAACTTTCACCGTCAATACTAATCTGTGTGTATGTCTGTTGGTTGGTTTCGCGGAAACTGATGGATTGATCCTGATGGGTGCCGAAATTGTTGGCACTGGTTATGTTGAAGATCTGACTGTTTAGCTACTGTGCTGATTGATTGATTAGCGTTGCGCTTTTTCTCGCAGCACGAAAATGCATTTTTCCTTGGTCCTGTCCTTTTCTGTTGCTCAGAAAGTGTCATTTACTAGAGCGAGACAGAGCGGGAGTGATATCGCATTCTAGAAAAAGTTATACATTATAATTTAACATACCATACTTAGTAGATGCATTAACCCTAGCCCAGCAGCCTAGTATTATCTGGGTTGTGGAGGTCAGATAGGCAGTCGCTCCATGTAAAATTCTGGTATTCAGCTGCATCCGGTTAGACTGGAAGCCGAACCCAATATAGTTGGGGAAAGGCTAGGCAGATGATGATGACTTAGTAGATGCATTAACGGTTTACGGTTTAAGGCATTTTTTCTGAAAACAACATAAATAGTGAGGAAAACCAGAAAGAAGGAAGGAAAGAAAATTTATATAATTATATAGGAAGGAAAATTCTATTATAGTTTTATGACAGTTACCGCAAGCAATGCCAATGGGATAACCAATATACGGGGTGGCTCCGACGATACGACAATAAATTGATGACACCACTGGTAGTTCTAGTTCATGCTCCTATGAACTTTAAACTATCAAATAAATCCTAACACCTTCGTGGTGCCGACGATACGACAACAAACTACCTAAATATGTGTGTCTTTGCCAAATTCTTTTGTTACATTTTATTTCCACTCGTTAATCGCTGCAAATTATTCCTGAGTTTAGTAAACCAATATTTGTTTGTAAATTGTAATGTATTTCGTTAACAGTTTTATGCTACTTAGTTTTATTGTTTTTTTTTTCAATTTTTTTATTTTGGTGTTAAAACTTTTTTGATAGTTTAATAATGTTCCTATGGACTAGAACTACCAGTGGTTTCATTTATTGTCGTATTGTCGGCACCACCCTGTATATACGCAGTGTGAAACAAAAAAATATTTAACTATGTTCGACTCATTACTATATTAATTATTTCACACCTACACCGTTTGTATTGCATTGTACTGTTTAAAGCTTCATACACACGGTGTGTGCATTGCTTGAATACAAATATAACTTACCTTTTTTTTTGGCGGGTGGAAAATCATCAAATAACCTTTTGGGCAGAGCGGAAGGGAGTGTCAGACTTCTACTGACTAAAAACCACCCATATTCCTTCTTAGCCCTTGCGCCGAGGCCGCGGTATCTCTTTCAAAAAACCGCAGCCCCGACGGGAATATAACTTACCTTGTGGTTTAATGAAAAGCCGTCGTCATTATGCATAGCCTGACTGCTCTCTCTTCTTGTCCTCTCTTTTTTCTTCTTCTTCTTCTCCTTTCTTTGTTTGGGCCAAGCTCCACGCTCTTGTGCCAGCCCCATAAATGTCGTCTGCCCATCCTGCCACCAGACGACCAAGTTCTATTTCCTTTCCTTTCTACCTAATGTTATTTTCTACGCACTTTATCGTTATAAACAGGCTGGAAATGACACCGACCCTAAAACAGTTACCTTAGCAACCTTTGACCTTTGACCTTCATGGTCAAAATTTATGGCACCAATGAAGTTTTTTAATAACACAATGGCTGGCTTTTATCTTGGCCAGAGGCTAAGTGTTGCTAACGTGGCAATGCCGCCAGTCTTTTGGGCACATTACCGTATTTTTATGCCTTTTTTTAGTTTCGTGTTAGTTTATTTATTAGTTTTTAATTTATGTACATAGTAAGTTTATTCTATTAGGTACACCTCTGCCTAACCCTTTGGTGATTACAGGCGTGATGTTATGTTATGTTAGTTAGTTTATTCTTCATAATAAGATCTTGAATGAAATATATTTGTCCCTTGAAGTGCTAATAAAGGATTATTAATAACACAAGAGTTCAATTTGCTCATCAACACACAAATTGCTTTACAATTACTTTCACACCATGTATACCAGCCACGTTTACATAAAAGGTAACTTCGGAATATCAGTTACAATGTACCGTTCATTGTAACTCATCTTCCATTCATAAATTATGTATTTTTTGCTCAACTGTGCAGTTAACCCAAAGACGAGGCAGTTCATCAATGAGTGTGTGTTATTTGCCGCCCACATTGTAAATGAATACGTACAACGTAAAATAAATTATTGATTTATCGATTAGGCCTCTGATTCACAAAATGAAAAAACTGCCTCCGTGGTCGAGTGGTTTAGGCGTTTGCCTTGTGACCCGGTGGTCGTGGGTGCGATTCCCACGGGAAGCATACCTTGTGAAGTTGTTTCCAGTTTGGCTAGGACATTGCAGGCTTGAATCACCTGATTGTCTGATAAAAAGATGATTCCGTGCTTCGGAAAGCACTTATAAGCTGGTGGTCGTCAAACGGGGGTTGTCAAACCATGTCAGAGGCCCTTAAGGCGGTTCAGAAACTCTAAGACTAGGGTGTTTGGGGTCGTTAGACCTTACTGCCCACACGATAAGAAGAAGAATAGTGCAGAGGTCATACTTAGAAACTTAAAAACTAGTTATGTGACTTGTCAGGAAGTACTTATCATGCATCTTTGATATTTTTTATCTACAGTTAATGTCTAAAGGCAGATTTAGACAGATCCAGTGACTGGCGCCGAAATCGAGACAAGCCAGCGCTGACCCAAAAAAAAACCCCGTGTAAATTGATTTCAAGTCAATCCAGTGGCGGGAAGTCAGCGCTGGCTTGTAAATTCGCACACGAATATTTAAAAGCCTGTCTAGGCGCGGGTACTGGCGCCGATAACTGACTTGTGCACTGACCCTGTCTAAAATTGCCTCTACAAATCTTTTCACGCCAGTCGTAACATGTAGTCAGTGGCCTGAAAGTCTGAGTAGTCTTACCAAGGCGTATCATACTACTTAGTACTAACTAAGTTGTGGAGGTCAGATAGGCAGTTTCGGATAGAGATCCGGTTAGGCTGCAAGCCGTTCCCAACATAGCTGATAAAAACCTAGGCAGATAATGGTAATGATGTCAGTCATGTTCAGTTCAGTTCATGTTCCAAATGGATAGGTTACTTCTAGACAAGTAGACTTATAGACCTACTAGCTGATGCCCGCGGCTTCACCCGCGTGGATGTCAGTAAAATTATATACTAAACCTTTCTCTTGAATCACTCTATCTATTAAAAAAAACCGCTTCAAAATCCGTTGCGTAGTTTTAAAGATTTAAGCACACATAGAGACGGACAGACAGCGACAGCGACTTTGTTTTATACTATGTAGAGATTGGTCTTTAAGGTCGTCACGAATCCTGTGGAGGCTGCGGGATGTCCGCAAGGGATACCGAGGCCTCGACATGAAGGGCGAAGAAGGAACATGGGTGGTTTTTAGTCAGTAGAAGTCTGACACTCCCTCTCGCTCTGCCCAAGAGCGGGAGGGGTTATTTGATGATTTCCCACCCCCCAAAAAAAAAAAAAAAAAAAAAGGTCGTCACGAATGTGGTGGACTGGGCGATATCATTGCTAACGCGAACCTATTTTAGGAAGCAAACAATTTATTGGCAGCGGTAACCACTTTGGCAGTGGTGTGGTTAGGTTAGGTTAGTAGGTAGGTAATCACTAACCACACCACTGCGTATACGCTTCGTGCCTCCTTTCTGACCCTTTCATCATTCAAATCTTCCACCCAAAAAAACACCGAAACTTGTTTCCTCATTCCCAATCTGACTGACACCTTCGAACTCCAAACCCTCACCACTAATTGGTCACTCAGCATCTCCGTACATATCCCAGCAATTAGTACTGGCCAGCAGTTATCGGTGGTACATAATCAATTGTTATTTATAACGGCGCGGTAACTAATGACTTCCTACGCGTCTGTCTGTCTGTCTCTACGTATCGGTCGCTTGAGCTAGTGGGGTTAGAGGATGGAGACGGCTTTTGTTTGAAGGTACTGTCTGGTTTGGAAGATGTGAGTAGGATTTTATTTGTTATGTCAAAAGTTGGAAGTACTAGCTGAATACAATAAATTACATGAAACCTTACTTATTCTTTGATATTTATAAACCAAGCGAGAATGTCGAATGTAAAAAATATGATTTTGATATGGAACAGCTTTCAAAAGAGATAAAGAAATATGGAACTGATGAACCGATACATCTGAAATTCAGTAAGAAGAACATATTAAATATTAAACATATTGATCGATTTGAAATGCGGAAAAGGTTACGTAATATTTACGATAAAAATAAAAAATAACACTAAACATCGATTAAAAGAGAAAACTCATTTGCCCAGCAGTGGGACACTACCGGCTTATATTTTTTTTTTTTGTTAGCCTGTCATGTGTCCCACAGCTGGGCAAAGGCCTCCCCTTTCTCCTTCCAAACCTCTCTATCCCTGCTAAAAAGATGAGATAGTCAACAAGAACTTTTCGAATTAATAAAACAAATAAGCTGTTAACCCTTTAAGCCTTTTCCATACTAGCCCAACCAAGCAGGACATCATTAACCATCTTACAAAAAAAAAAGTAACCACCGAACCAACACCACAAATTCTAAATGTGAACACTTTTGAAAAAACGTCGCCATGTAACGGTTAAGGATGCGCACGCGCCTAACTCAAACCATCGCTTTTTAACAATTAATCGTTTCCTCTACCCACTTCCTTGGAGGAGGGAAATGTTGTATAAATAGAATAGATGTAAAGGAAATGTCTGATTTCTTGTGGATGTATAAAAATGTTCGCGCGTCACAATTTCTTGTTGGTTTGTTTTTGTCGTGAAAAATGGAAGTTAAGAGGGAACAAACTGGTACGATTCGAACAGTAAATGCTATTATTCGCACAGATGAAGTCATGATTTCACTCACATCATTATCTATCAGCCCTACTTAAGTATGATGTGATCGACTTATGTATTTATCAGAAGCCACTGACATAAGCACTGTATTTAGAAGTATCTCCACTTCTAAATACAGTGACTCATTATCCAGCTAGCCTTTACCCAACTTTACTGGGGTCGGCTTCCAGTCTTACCGTATGCAGCTGCATACCAGTATTTTACATGGAGCGGCTGTCTATCTGACCTCCACAATTCAGTTAGTAATGGGTAATACGGTATATATTTCACTAGCTACCCGCCCCGGCTTCGCACGCGTGCAATGTTATCACTACATAGTATAAAACAAAGTCGCGTACACGGAAAAAAAACCGCTTCAAAATCCATTGCGTAGTTTTACACATTTAAGCATACATAGGGATATAGGGACAGCCCTATATCCCTATGTATGCTTAAATCTGTAAAACTACGCAATGGATTTTGAAGCGGTTTTTTTTAATAGATTGAGTGATTCAAGAGAAAGGTTTTAGTATATAATTTGACCGACATCCACGCGGGTGAAGCCGCGGGCATCAGCTAGTAGATAATATAATAAACCATTTTTTTTTTATGGTGGGTGGAAAATCATCAAATAACCCCTCCCGCTCTTGGGCAGAGCGGAAGGGAGTGTCAGACTTCTACTGACTAAAAACCACCCATGTTCCTTCTTAGCCCTTCATGTCGAGGCCGCGGTATCTCTTGCGAACAATCCGCAGCCCCGACGGAAATGTAATAAACCTTCCTTTGAAATCACGCTATCTATTATTGAAAGTTCCATTAAAATCCGTTGCGTATTTTAAAAGATCTACGCGTACAAACAGCGGGAGTGACTTTATTCTATACTATGTAATGAAGTACGGGAGTAGGAAAAAATATACGGAGAAAGAAAACGTGCAAAATTCTTTGCTAGTCAAGTACTCATACTACAGCCCAACAAATTGCATAACGCTCAGATAGTACAAAGAGTTAGTATTCGCCACGTGTGTCCGCTATCAATCACTATCAGTATATGGCACGACCTTGATTGAAGATGTCGGTCGATGCATTGTTTTGAACAACAATTGCAGTTCATAATATATTGATAAATAATATGACAGATGTGTTTGTAGTTTCACACCTATCAATGCAATGGAATGGTAATAAATATTATTCACTTCTAAAAAAACATTGATTCAATACACAAACTAAATATATTTACAAAAAGGCTACATGAAGACGTTTTTGTAAAATTGGATTTATTTCAAATCAATGTCAGCCAGGAATCGAAACAGTTGAATTTGAAAAAAGAACTCTGTATTGTGTGCACCATTCGATAGCGTGGCAATTAAGATCAAATTCTGTTAAGCAGTGATGTTACACCTCCAAGTACCTAATAGTACACCCACATTTCGCCTGTTGTGTTTAAGTTGCATTTGATAGGGGGCGACCCTATTGCCATCAACTTGGCACGAATCCGGCCAATTTTGATTGCTACTAAGAAATTCGTGATGAAAACAACACTTTGCTCGACCTGGGAAACGAACCCAGGACGCACAATCTGCGACCACTACTACACTAACGAGACATATTTACATTTCGATAAAGAAAACATTTTCAGAAAAAAAACCGCTGAGCTGTAACAAGAAAACTGTATTTCAAAAAGAATTACGTAACCAGCGCCATTCACCATCGATCTTTTTAGATAATAAATATTTTCAACTATAACCATTCATTAGAAAATCTCGCGTGTTAAATTATTTCACAGCTCGTTAGGAACGATGTCCAAATAAATTAAATTGAAGAAATAAAGCAATTACAAAGGAAAACAAACATGAAAATTCTTCGCTGCCAAAATCAATCACCCGTATTCATCATGTAATTATTTTTCTACGTTTAAGATGTATTGCTACATGGTTCTCTCGGTCTTATACAAAATTTGCCATACTACGTGAGGAAGAATAAGTTTTTACTTATTCTTCCTCACCAGACACCAACTACGATAACCGATTACCACACAACTTTTCAGTCACCATCACCACTTTCTGAATTCCTCTTATGTACTCATTTCTTACAACAACCTTGGCATTCTCATCTCAGCCACATGCCTTTCATTCATCCCTGAAGCCCTACATTCTGGCCCATACATGACACCAGGTCTAACCATGATTTTGTAAATTATCCCTTTCAGTTTGAGGGGAATACAGGAGTCGAATATTGTTGCCATGACCTGCCGACATGTCATTCAACCGGTGAATTAAAAGCCAAAATAATCATGCTGCACTATAATTGCGATGTGGCAGGAGATATCTGTCAGATTTGACCATAGCAGTAATTTTAATTTAGCTTGATTAAGAATTTACACCCTGTATAACTCTCAGCTTGACCATTCCAATGTAGACTCGAAATTAAAACGTCAAGAAAAAACAAAATACGATGTGATAATTATTTTAAAAAAGAAATTGAGAAAAACTCGTCGATGGAGGGTCGCCGTTGTGACACAGATCTTCAATAATGGTCAATATTTAGACAGATTGACGTAGAGGTGCAGGCAGTGTGAGAGGATAAGGACCTCAAAAATTACACATTACAAGCAAAACGCATATCATAATCATTAAATCCAGCGATTTTTTAATTGTAAAAATTCACTTCAGGAAAAACGGTTTATTCCAATCTGGCCCCACTGTCGCATCTACGAGTCTTTTGTCAACTGGACCCGCTTGCAACTGGGCCCACAATAAAACTATAAAAAAAACAATTTAAAATGTGATTTGTTCGAGTGTGTCCAGTTGACCAAAGACTCCTACCACCATTGGTGTTGGTGGCGCCAGAGTCAATCGAATTTAATCATTTAAAAAAAATTAAAAACATGTTTACTATTACTATTTTCATTGGTATGAATACTGTAGAAGAACACTTATATTATAATAACCCTCATTTTGGGCTTCTCCGCAGTCGGGAAAAAAAAAACAAACCTCTGGCACTGGTGTGCTTCTAGTTCATAGAACATTTCAAAGCCTAATAACGTAAAAGCAGTGCAGGCAACAGGTACAGTCACCTAGTATGCAGCAACACTAATTGTAGTCTTATAAAACCGTCAACAATGAGGTAAACCGCCCAAATATCGGCCGAGCTTATTTTAGTACAGTATGAGGAAGGAAGACTTACGGACGTGGATCGGGGTCAGATTCAGGGCTGGCGAGTTATGGATTTTGATGATAGGATGCCGTTGACTTGCTTGTCCGGTTATATGTGAGAAATTTAATTGAACCTTGGATTCTGCAAAGCTGACGATCTTTGCTTTTGATTGTTTCGTTATAAAACAAGAACTTAAATTGGCAGCAGTACTATTTTGTTGATTCCGATAATATTATGTTCATGCAGTACCGTAAATCACAGTCGTCAGCGCATTAAGATACCACAAATGGTACTTAACTTAGGACTGCCTCGTTGGTCTAGTGGTCGGAAGCGCGACTGCTGAGCATGAGGTCCGGAATTCAATTCCCAGGATGGGTTGGGAATTTCTCAGTAGCAGCCACGGAGTCTGGATTTGTGCCTGGTTTGCCCCCTATTACATGAGAATCAAACATAGCTGGTGCAATGTTGGTGGACTAATTGGTACACCTCTGCTTAACCCTTCGGGGATTACCGGCGTGACATTGTGTTATGTTCTACGGTCAGCCCTATAGAAACATACTAATGTAACATTTAACCGCGTTACATCAAAACCTGGAGTGACAAAGTTTATAACGAGCTTTTAACATTTTAGTGCACATTGCCGGGGGACAGCAGTACTAAATAAGACGTTTTATCTCAGGTCGAAATATTTTGTGGGTTACGACAGGATAGTTGACATTCTTTATAGAAGATGAGGAATTATGGTTACTTTTTCAAACAGAACTCGGTTTGAAATCTACTGAAATAGGTTCATCACGATCACGAGCAATAACCAACCTAATAAATTTCTTTTTTTTTTGCGGGTGGAAGATTATCGAATAACCCCTCCCGCTCTTGGAGGGAAAGGGAGTGTCACACTTCTACTGACTAAAAACCACCCATGTTCCTTCTTAGCCATTTATGTCGAGGCCGCGGTATCTCTTGCGAACAACCCGCAGCCCCGACGGGCGTCGTCCATTGCGGGCCCCTTCCATGTTGCTGACATCTCCTTGAGGCGCGCGTGGAACACGAACGCGCCGTCGACACGGCCTGTCGTCGTCATAAGACGGACGGACGGCGAGCTCAGGCACCTTCCACACCGTCAGCACCGTCCACACCGTCAGCACCGTCCACAGGCCCGCGTCTACTGTGGCCCGAAGCCATCAATCTCTTGATTGTAGTTTTATGTAGTTCTGAACAAGAACGTACTAGTTTGGGCTCCAACATAATATTATGAAATTGATTTTTAAATAATAGTTGTTCTGCGAAAAAATGATTCTCGAATCGTCGTGAACACATATTAGCTCGTGACTGTACAAAACAGCATTTTAAACGTGATTAGAAATAGGTTGAATTAAAATCGTTGAAATGAACCCGGAGTCTTCTGAAGATCTGAGGGAATAAAGATACATTTCGATGTAATTTTTTCGCTGCAGTAGGATATAATTCTTATCCAACTTTCCTCTCGCAGGTCTGCTGGAAGAAATTTCTTATGAAATAAGCAGTACCTTTGTGCTCTACTATTTTTTATTATGTTTTGTTTTTTCCTTTTTTTGTATTTTGTGTGTACATAAATAAATAAATAATTACTGTTAAAAATGTCAATAACGTTTAAGCATCCTAGGCAAATCATACCATTTCAAAAATTGGATCAGTACTTTAAAAGATTACCCCCTACATGCAAACAAATCTTACCTCTTTATTATAATATTACCTGTATAGATTGATTGCAAAAGTCAAATACAAATCACAATCATTTCTCCCGGCACAATTTAATTTAACGTTCCATTCATTCAATACACCAATAAATTCTTATAACAAGTCGTTTAAACAAAAAGACAACAAGACTTTTAATAATAATAGCTTGTTGTAACTTGTCTTATATTTGGGTCAGTGAAGCCATCTTGAGGATGCTGGCTTTTTTCTGATGCAAAAATGCAGTTTTAACGGTGTGCGCATGTAATTGAATGATGTAAGATTTCATTTAAGTTATGGAGTGTCTGTCTGTATTTGGCAGTTTCCGCAAACATGTGACAAATATAAGTGTGGAATCAGCTGTCCTATATATGAGTGGAATAAGTTCAAGTTTGGTACTGGCAGCTGGTTTTTTTCGCTAGTTCTGTTCTAGGTCCCGAGGGAAAAGTGGTCTCTTAAATGGTATGCATCACACCCTAAAAGATCATACTTTCCTAGTACACGCTGAATTAAGTCCTATTAAATTTTTAATGAGGTTTTAATTTAATAGCTTTATTGCCTTGCATATCCAAATACCTAAACACAAAAACTTAATATCTATTCAACGAACAAGTTGATCTTGTACTGTAAGATTACCGAAAATAATGCAAGCATCGTCGCAGGCAATGACTAGGTAAACAAGAACGCATCATCAATTACATACTGCGGATTCAATTTATTGATTGGTGCAATTTTCTGTTGTGAAATATATATAAAAATTTATCACAAGTATAAACATACATTAAAAATTTATCGTTACAGGAAATCCGTCTGATTGTTTTTGTCTGTAGCAGTAAAATATTTTATAATTTACATTGTGATTTTGTAAAAAAAATATCTATTTACTTTTACTTATAAAAATCTACAGTCAACACTGATAGACGACGCATACGTGTTCAGTATAAAATAAACACAATTTTCCATGAAAGGTGATCAAAATGTGCGCCTATTAAACTAAATGCGAGGTTTTTCGATAAGGAGACATAGGAGACGAAAGTTTCTAAGGAACTTCATGATTTTTGAAGATATAAACTCAATCTCTAAAAAGCTAAATAGATGCTGAAAGCTTATAAGGAATTTTTAATAGGGTAGTTAACAAAAAAAAAACTAATTAATCCGTCAGATAGATTTCCAAAAAATATTGGACACGTATTTTTTATTTTTTCACATAAACAAACAATGAAGACGATACAGTACTTTGAAAACTCGTATGACGTCATATTCTAAGACAGTATGACATTTTTTACCGGTGAGTGACGTCACAAACCCCCACTCAAATCTTTGGCATGTTTTATCTTCGTCGATTTTTATTGATTTGATAAAACAAAAAATACGTATCCAACATTTTTCGATAATCTAACAGACGGACTAATCAGAATCATATTTTTTTTAGTTAGGAAACATCCCTAGTAGGAAATCCCATCGAGCTAGATCGTTAAACAGAACTCCGGCAAAATCCCAAATGCAAAGCGATCTGTACGAATTGAGACAAGAGCTCTTGCGTTCTGGGAAGCAAGGCCGAGACAATTACATTCTATTAAGATGATTAGATACCAATTGATTGCTAAGTTCAATGATTACCTATCTTAGCTTGTATGTATGGACAACTGGTAATGTGTGTGTGTTTGGTTTTAGCAAGTTTTTATTTAAATAAGGGATCGGACAAAAAAAAACTAATTAGTCCGTCAGATAGATTTCCAAAAAATATTGAACACTTATTTTTTCTTTTTTCACATAAACAAAAAATGAAGACGATACAGTGCTTCGAAAACTCGTAAACTCCTCGAAAACGTCACATGTCAGTACATTTTTACCTACAAATGACGTCACAACCCCCCACTCAAGATCTTTGACGCGATTTATCTTCGTCAATTTTTATTAATTTGATAAAACAAAAAACACGTATCCAATATTTTTCGATTATCTAACTGACGGACTAATTAGAATCATATTTTTTGACTCAGTCCGATCCCCTATTGCAATGTTTGTATTACGATATACTGAATTTAAAATCTCTACTATCCCGTAATAGGGGGCGATCCTATTGTCATCAACCGGGCACTAATCCAGACTCCCAGTAGCTGAGTAAGACTGGATATACAACATTTCGCCAGTTTTTTTTAAGTCCCATGTCCCAACAGGGAGCGAACCTATTGCCATCAACCGGGCAACAACCAGACTCCGTGGTAGCTACTGAGAAATCCTTGATGAGAAAACCCAGTAACACTTTGTCCAACCTGGGTATCACACTCAGGACATCATAATCAGCTGTAGTGCTTGCGACCACTAGATTAACGAAGCAGTCCAAAAAGAAAACTTCCACAAACAAAAATAAAAGAAAGAATTCTAGTCTATGGTGTATCTCGATGTCCTGAAATACAATCTTTTGGAAACACAATCCAGTCCAAACGACCGATCGTTTGAAATCTAATAGACGAAGGTATAAACAATGTTCTGCCTTGTCTACCATCACGAAGATCACGCGAACTTGTCTATTATTCCCATAGACTAGTTATAGGCCGCCATAATGCTTTTATAGGTACAGTCCAAAGCCCTAACTTGTATACGAAGCGACTTTTAAAAGTGATTATCTGAAGTGTTCCTGTTTTTAGCATCTATTTTTGGGTACCAAAGATATTCTTAAATAGGAAAAATAGGTGCTCGAACGGGAATACTTCGATTTTCTCCGTAACTCTCGATGTTCATTTTATGTTGTGTTGAACATGCTGTTTTGGGACCCACTAAATAATGAAAACTTTCATCAAACTTGTAATATTGTTCCGCGACAAAATAATTCACAGGTCTTCCTAAGTCTAAACATATTTGTTCTCGTGACTGTACGATAAGATATTTCAGAGCTGGGGCACTCCAATTAAACAAAATAAGATATTATAGAATATTGTCATTGGTAGCCCTTTTTTTGAGGGTGGGAAATCATCCAATCACGGAAGGGAGTGTCAGACTACGTATTTTTTTCCTGAAATCGAAGAACGATAAAATACTGAAATAAGATTGACATCGATTGTCATTTTTTGAATATTTGGTAGGTAATAATTTTGTGAACATCTATTTTCGTATGATAAACTGAAAAACATGAAAAACGGATGTAGATTAACGGGCAATAACCGTTATACTGATAAGATTATCTTTAACTACAATTTATTGTATGTTTTAAAGAACATTTGGAGGTTATTGTACATCATTCATTACTTTATAGGTCACTGGTACAAAAAACATCTTCGATACATAAAAAGCAATGTACGACAAAGTCCGTCAAAAGTTGTCCTTTACAAGACCGATATCCTTCTTTGACATTTTCAATCATCCTGTCATCAGATGACAATGACACCAATCATAAATCACAAACAGACAACAATGCACTATAAATGAGATTTTATTAAAATGTCCGGTTGTAAAAATCGTTCCCCTGTCCAAAATTGTAAAAACATTACTTGCTATTGTCATAGATTTTAGTATTCAAACGATATACCTTTACTACCGGCTAAAGAGATCTTTATCCCGAGAAAAAATTGCTGGCTGCAAAAATAAAAATAAATCAATGGGAATGTTCTTTTTTCTACATACTTTTCGGCGGATATGCAAATTCAAATTCGCAGCGTTCGAAATTTTTTAACAAAACCTTTAACGTCAGTATTTTTTTAATTTCCTTTAGGGCATCCTGGCTATAGGTATTGTCATTGTTAGTAGAAATATTTTATTTTAAAAAATTGCTCCCGAGGCGCGCGAGGGAGACAAAATACCTACAGATGTGAATTTTGTCAAGAAACAAGTCTCACATGGTTTAATATCACCCCGGTGATCATTAGACACTAAACCAAAATGTACTGCTATGCATATTAAAACCTTCAATGATATAAAACAATATGTAGAACTCACACTCAATCTAGTTGCACCGATTAAAATAAATAACCGCATGCCAGGCAGAACTGAACTTTTTCAACATGATCTTTTCTTCGCATAGTAGACAAAGGTGTTTACCTACAGCAATAATTTAAAATAACTTTATTTTCATTCATCTTACCAATAAACTATGAAAGTTTAGATTGCATGTCAAAACACAACAATTAATTCTAAAAAAACCTCTCAATTGTTTATTTCGCTTCTGGCAACACTTACATTTTTTGCAATATCAACACGCAACCAATATTTCATAACGAGATAAATAAATAAACCCCAAGCCATCCAATAATAAAATAAATAAATAAATACAACTAGTTTTACATAGAACATATCAAAGGTTACCTTAAATAGAAACTGCGTATAAAATCGTCGAGTTGACACTAACGACTTTAAGGAAAAATATTATTTGTCAGCTTGCAACACTGGACATAAAAACTAATGGGGCGTTATATTCGAACGAGACCACTATCGACGCATAAAACTACAAGGTAGTGTTGCCACGCTTGTTAGATTTGATGGACTTCCTAATTCCAAGGGTTTCAGTTAAAAAATAAAGTATCGTAGTCTCAATTACGTTGATTGTTGCTAACAAATTGATAAAAAGCGATCCCTAATTTATGGGGGCCCCTGACTTGAGTTAACCATTCTAAAATGCGACTGGGTGAAAGCAAATCTGAGATCCTCTTAAATTCATCTCGTAATCTCAGCATGATAGGTATTAAAAACGCACTTTCCAATATGTCAGTGTCAGTTTGAAAATCGACTTTTGTTCTGTCCCATCTTCGATCGTGACGTTTGGTGGCCCTACTATTCCTCAGCGGAACCAAACTGGGTGATAGCTAATTCAAGACACTTTATTACTGAACATTTTTTTCTTTCAGAATACGCGGCGCCATAGATTTTAGTACTTCACTTAATTTAAACCATTAAGAAACTTTTCTGTTCAAGAAAATGTTGGGAAAAGTAATGCGGTCGTTTTTCTTAACGATATTCATCACTCTAACCTTTTCACGTATTTAAACACTGTCCATTGAACCATTACTTGGGAAGTTGCTTTAACTCTTGCGTACAGAGGCAGCAATGGATGAGATTTTCTGGACACTCACAAGGAATTGTATGGCTTACAAGAAACGGTAGCATGTAAACGATCATAAGTAATCTAGAAAGAGTTATTATAAGAAAAAAAAACCGGCCAAGTGCGAGTCAGACTCGCGCACCGAGGGTTCCGTACAAACCTGTAGGTATATAAAGGGGTAGTAAGTTTAAAATTATTAAAAATATTTTTATTATATGATATAACTAAAAATGTATACTTTTCGCAATTTTTCCTATATCTCTGCTATAAGACGTTGCTTCATACCAAATTTCAAGATTCTGAGGTTTTGATTCCCTGTAGGTTTTGATTCCCTTGCGAGTGTCGAAAATTTGCGGCATAAACGGGAGTATCTTTTGATCGCGTTGACTTAGAAGTTTGATTTTTTCACAGCTCCAAGAGACCATAGACTTGAGTATTTAATATGAATTTCAGCTTGATACCTCCACGCGTTCCTGAGAAAAAAGGTCTTGACAGACAGACAGACAGACGGACAACAAAGTGATCCTATAAGGGTTCCGTTTTTACCTTTTGAGGTACGGAACCCTAAAAAGAGTTATAAAGAAATGGCTCTGTCTAATGTCTTCTATACAATAAATACAAGAGCAGTGGTGGCCCAGTAGGAGAGCTGTGGTGGCCCATTGGTGGCCTCGACTTACGAACAGCGAGTCGTGGGTTCGAACCCAGTCAGGCGCATTACTTTGTGAAATTTATTTCATCACCACTGCTCTCAAAACGGTGAAGGAAAACATCGTGAGGAAACCGGCATATCTTAGAACCACAAAATTCGAAGACATGTGACATCTACCAATCCTCACTGGGCCCGCGTGGTGGATGAGAGATGGGCTATACATCTCTCTCCCAGAGAGGAGGCCTGAGTCCCTGCAGTGGGAACATTATAGTCTGATGATGATACAATAAAGAAAATGGTCCTAATTTATGTACTTAAACCAATTAAATGAACAACTGCAGGACGCTTAGGCGTCTAAGTACTTCTCCAAATCGAAAACGTCTCCAGAAAACATTGAATGGCAATGCTAATTCTTTGGCCAAAAGAGTCATTATATTACTGTTAGTATTAGAAAACATCAAAACGACCGCGTTACTTTCTATTTGTAACACGAAAGTGTATTTCTCCTGAGAAACAGTTTATTAATACATGTTGAAGCAAGAGTTCACAGATATTCTAGAATGTAGATAGATTGGCTTCTATAAAAAAGTAACTGAATCGTTGAGCTAAACGTTTTGGAATAGCTGACGGGGTCCAGATAGCCAAGAAACATTAGATCAAACGAGTCCCGTATACACTCCAGCGTTGACGAGCTGTAGAGGATAAGTGTACTACAGTTTAGTGATGGGTGGCCGTTGAGTTGATTGTCGATGTCGATATCGATGAACTAACACTAGGGAATAACAATTCCCTAGTGAAAGTTATGACATGTTTAAAGAAGTGAGGATTAAACAAATAGCTAGTTATTTAACGCAGGAAAACGTCAACAAAATATATAACTTAAATATAAAATAATGCTGTCCCAAAAAGCTTAGAACAAAGTATATTGTACCTTTCTTCACCTAATATTTAAAGAAATTGCCAAGCGGTTGGTCGACTCTTCACGTGACCAGAGGGCTGGCCTGTTCTTTGGCCAAAGAATCAGCATTGCCATCCAACGTGGGAATGCTGCCAGCCTTCTGGGCACTTTTCCCGTTGACAGCGGTGTGGATGAGTTTTTTGACGCCATGTAATTCTTCTCTTTTTGATACTTGTATATATTTTATTATAATTTTAGTTCTGTAAATTGTAGTTTGTAAATATTGTAAATAAAAGTTTTCCATACCTTTCTCGCTCACTCAAATGGATAAATATCTTTACACAGGAGACAAAACCGTGTTTTTGCAGTGAAATGGGAGTTCACAGCCACAGCACAGGATACTAAGTCAGGAATAACGTTAATTCATGTCTCATCATCATGTTGCTGCCCTTGTCCCATGTTACTTGGGGTGGGCACAACACGTAAACCAACCAACCGTAAAGCCCTTTTTTTTAGTTAGCCCGTATTGTCCCACTCCTGGGGAAAAGCCTCCCTCCATTCCTTTAACTTCTTACAGTTGTGTGCTTCTGCTAAAAACTAATCAAAGTTTTTCAATATATCGACAAAACTCCTCTCTCACCAATCCCCATACTATTATTTCGGACCCCTGTTCACCGTGGGCGCATTAAAATCGTTATCCAATTGTAGCACTCGTATTGTACTCGTAGACCAATGCCGGCACTTTAGCAGCTCTATTTGCTACATTACAATGTCAACGCGTGATTTGCCGCTTTTCGATACCCAGTGTTTGAATTTGGAACTGTCAAGGCTGGCAAAGTTTTTATCGATATTTTTGGTGATTTGCTTCACGAGTGTTTACAATTATTCGCTGGTTTTGAATCAATGGAAATGGACGAATAAGAATAAGGAATTCTACATCTTGGAACTTAGTTCCTGTAGGATTTTTTTTAAATAAAAGTACATACTTAACAATACTTAATTACATATTATTATCTTATGCCATTATTGGGCAATAATGGCATAAGATAATAATATGTAATTAATATAAGAAGAAATTCTGAATTCAATTCCTTTGAAAGAAAGCTGCCTATTGCCACGTTTTTTTTAACGTTTTAATAGCTCCACTGTAAAACTTCAATATTTTCTATCCCACAAACAACGAAACCATACCCAATTAAAAATAAAAAAAACTCCCATCCAACAAACATTAAACGCCAATAAACCCCAAACAATTAGAACTAGACGGCGGCTGCTCATAAAGCTAATAAATTCTAATAATAAACAAACAAAACATAACGAACAACCGCAAACAATAATGTGGTAAATACTTACTTAATTAACAAAAGAATGCACACTTTGCGCCGACCGTTTAGAGGTAATTAGCAGAAGAATATAATTAGTATTGTTTTAATGGGAAAGGTGTGAAGAATGAAAAGGTGATTATTTTTTTTTTGTTTCGACATCGTTTTGAACTATTATCAAAAGTAGAGCTATTTTTATAGTATAAGCCATGTGCCTGATTTGGTTTCCCATCGGCTTAAATAATGCAAACTGACGTACTTTAATTAACTCGTACAAAAGGTACAAGAACTTGGTATTGCTGTAACTTCCAAAATCTCTCTTGGTCCAGTCATCCTGACGCAGATGTGCACGTCTGCCTCAGTACAAAAAACTCTAGCGCAATTCAAGAAAATAATCTTTAATTTTACCTTATCATAAAAGTCAACATTAACTGAATTTTAAGACGCATTATTTTTGTGCCCATATAATCATCATCTTCGGCATTAGTATGTTCAATTTATTGTCAAATGAAGCGACCGGAGTCTCCCATGTGTTGCCATGTAATTACGTTTCCTCATTTTATATAATCTTATCTCTAGCTAATAATACCCTCATGAATTGGACAAGGTTTTTTAAATATTGTATGGAATTACTAAAAATCTTTTAAGGAATCATTTGAACGCACGCATGCTGAAATTGTGACAAACAACATCACCTATTGCAAGGAGCAGGTGTATATTTTTGGTTTTAGTATTTTTACGTTGTAAAAGTTTATAATAATTAATACAGATGTCCCGAAAGAGTTTTCCGTAAGATATTTAAATTAATTATCAGTTTTTCTTAAGCAAGAGGCCATCTGCCCATCCTCTTATACCGTAATCATCCTTTATTCTTTACGCAACGCAATCAAAACTGCACCGAATCTCAAAATACTTGCACAGAATCATTCAGTACTTACTTACGTAACACCAACACGGGATCAAATCAGTTTAATTACATCACTACCGTTTGATGATACACCCTTCAAAAAGCTTCAGCATTTCAGCTGCAAACAAATCACGGTATTCTTCACCTTATTGACTGATGTAAGGAGTGAATATTGCGTGAAGGTGTAGTTGATTGTGGGGGAGTATGTGTGCAAGGGTATACAAAATCCTTTTGTTCCCGGCTTCTTTGATTCGCGTTTTGTGGAAGACTTTGATTTGACTTATGTGTTCGCTTTTATAAACAAAATGTTTGTTTGGTTTTCGATTTTCTTTGTGTGTATAATTTATGGGTTTTGAAATGGCGATAAAATACTTCTTGTTGGGGAACGGGGTTAAATTATGGGTGAATTACATGGCAGGAAGATGTTGATTTTCTCAATTTTTTTTTATTTTTTATTAATATTGGTTCACCAACAATTGTTTACACAGGTTGTATGTTAAATGTAACATGCAATGTAAATGCAACAGTGCAACAATCACTTACAGGTAAACTCCGCATGCATAAAGAAGTTGTACAATCCTACTTCCTACTATAATAATATTAATATCCTACTAATATTATAAATGTGAAAGTTTGTGAGAATGGATGTGTGGATGTTTGTTACTCTTTCACGCAAAAACTACTGAACGGATTTGGATAACATTTGGTACACAGATAGTTTATAACCTGGATTAACACATAGGATAGTTTTTATCCCGATTTTATCTTCCCGTGGGATAATTTTCGAGTTGTAGCGGGCGAAGCCGCTGGCAACAGCTAGTTTATAATATTAATCTAATTTTCTAGTTTTAAATAGTAGTTTAAAATAATTTTAAATTTCTAAATGTACGGTACGGACTCATGATCATTTTAGGATACAAAAACCAGAATAGACACTACATAACATAACGTAAAATCACGCCTATAATCCCCGAACGGTTAAGCAGAGGTGTACCAAATAGTACACCCGCTTTTGGCCAGTTTTGTTTAAGTCCCATGTAATAGGGGCGAACCTATTTGACATCAACCGGGCACAAATCTAGACTCCGTGGCTGCTACTGAGAATTTCCTGATGGCAAAACTCAATAACTTTTCCTGACCCGGGAATCGAACCCAGGACCTCATGCTGCTCAGCAGTTGCGCTTGCGACAACTAAACCAACTATTAATGGACACTGCAGTCCTATCATATTTATTTTACCACCGCCTTTACGACGCTGTCAAAACTACAGTGATCTTTGTTTATCCGACAATAGAGTTGTTATTGAACTGCACCTGCAAAGTTAAACTTATTTTGTAAGGACTTTACCGATAGCGTGACGACAACCTTACAAATATTTCTAACCACTTACAACCATCGAACTGTCAACTATTTCTCCTACAAACTGGTAACACTACTTGCAAGTCATAACTCGTTGACAGTAGCTGTCAACATGTTGGCGGCAATTAAACCTTAGGTTACAATTTTACTATTCAAACCATGTCGGCTTGTCAATGCGGAGTTAGATAGTATTAAATTATTTATGTTATGCGTGATTTGATATTGAGCATCGTAAGCTGGTTACTCGTTTTCACATCTTATTTCTAGATAGATTTGTTGATAGGGAAAAAGGCTGAACCTTTGAGTACTTTGCAACTTTCATTTAAGATCTTATTAAAATTCCTATCTATTTATGCAAAAAAATGTAGCTCTTTATAAACCTGGCTTAATCTACTTAAAAGCTTCAGCTTTTAATTTCATCTTTTACTCAGATCCGCGCTCATTATGTTGCAAGCTTCTAGCCTCACCAGATGCAGCTAAATACTTACCATTCACAAGAAGTTGCGATAAATTATTATAAATAGTTATAATATATAACTTTATTTTTATATTATGGCGCCGGGGAAGAAAAGTGAATTTTGGCGATATTTCACACCTATTGATCGAGATCATGCGAAGTGTAATATTTGTGAAAAAGCATATTTACGCGTTGGGCGTACTACTTCGGGGCTGCGAACTTATTTGAAAGCCGTTCATACCGACGAGTTCGAATTGTTAATTCGTACTGAAACAGAGATCCAGGCTGTTTTGTGCTCACATCAAAATTCATTTTTATTATAAATCTATACGTGAGGACTTGTAATTGGCTTTCTGGTGACTATGGTTTCTTCTTTTTGTTTGTTTTTATTAGCTGTAAGTCTTCCAAGTACTAAATAAATAAAATTATCATTCCTCCGGAAACGCCATTAAAAGAGGTAAAAAAGCAAGTATCTATTAAAGAATCTATAATAAAAAAGAAGCACGGGACGCTAAAAATCCATTGTCGCAAAAAAATCATTGCCGAATAAGTAAAATGGTATGATTAAAATCATACCTTGATATTTTTTTTTTTGCTCCTTCTCAACATTCGCATTCGCACATTCGCCTTTCAATCACTCGCATTCGCGAATGTCTAAAATATGACATTCGTGACATCACTGCTTATAAACATCACACCTGTAATCTCCGAAAGGCTAGGCAGAAGTGTACCTAATAGTACATCCACATTTCGGCAGTTGCAGTCCCATGTAATTGGGAGTGAGCCTTTTTCCATCAACTGTGCACAAATTCATACTCCGTAGCTGCTACTGAGAAATTCTTGATGGAAAAAACCAGTAACACTTTACCCGACCTGCAGGGCTATTACGTATCTTTTTAAATGTCAGTGGCTATCATAGTGTCCATCGATTAACTGTCAAATGATTTATGGTTTGGTACAAAATGGAACCATTTGACGGTTAATCGATGGACACTATGATAGTCACTGACATTTAAAAAGATACACAATAGCCCTGCTTGGCGTCGAACCCAGAAGTTCATGCTCAGCAGTCGCGCTTGTGTCCACTAGACCAAAGTCTTTTAAACGTCCTAAAACACATTTACAAGTTCACAATTCAAGGTCTTGCCTGTCAACAAGGAGTGCGATAGTCTTAGATTGTAAAATAATTAGTAATATCACTACAACCAATTAATTTCCTCCCACGCCGGTACAATCAACATCAAACATCTCAATTTCAATACGAGTGGGTTGGTAGTGATGCGAAAACTGGGACAGGTGGGGACTTCTAATTCTCTGTATGATCATCATCTGCCTTGCCTTTTCCCAACAATGTTGGATTCCCGAGTTCCGCAACCTAGTTAGTACTGGGTAACACGATACCCCTTCGTAAGACTGGTTGTCTGTGTTTCGTGCCATTGACTACCACTAACAACTATGAATCATATGCAAATGACAGCCGGGACCAACGGCTTAACGTGTTTTCCGAGGCACAGAAGAAACTCGATATGTAATGGGTGGTCACCCATCCACGGACCAACCTTGGTAAACGTGGATTAACCTGAAGATTGTTTTAGCCATGAGCTCCTCCGGGTAGTACAGTAAATAAAGTAGGTATTGTATTCTATGAGAAAGTTAATAAATTACAGAGAATTACCTCTTAAAATAACACGAAGGCAGAAAAAATCTAGAAAAATCGCACATTTCATAAAAAAGTAATAAAAAAAAATACAGTTATTATTCACTATTTTAGTCATCAGAATCTCACTAAATCCCGGAGTATCCCGCAAAAACCACACCCGTCCAACACTAGTAGTTCCATTGGCTGCAGAACTAGAATACAGCGATATTATCTAAGTTGAATTTATTCACTGCATATTGGAGTGCAGAGTTAATTGCTATGTATCGCTCTGTGAAAGCCTGCTCCCTTCGTATTGGGACGACGAATGTGGGACCAAGTTTTGTATAATAGGTTTTTTTTTTGGAATCCTGAAGCAAGGAACTTATTATAAGTTGGAACAAAAGAAACATTAAATTTCAAAAAAATGGTTTTAGAATAATAATAGCAACAAGGAATGCCTTTCATTTAAATTCATAACATAACATAACATTTATTGTTGAAAAATCATCTTTTAGAGTGGTTAGCGGGGATGACAGTTTGTATGAAGTTGTTTTTGTGACCAATTTCTTGTCAAATAAAGATTAATTGAAGAAAAAAATTTGTTAATTGAGTTCATCATTTCTGGTGATAAAACAACCCCATTACTTAAACGGTTTGTAGCTATAATATGATAAATAACTTTACCATTCACCTCACCACCAGCATTTTACAACAACTCACAAAATCCAACAATAACCAAAATAAATCAACCTCAAACTCGTAAAAAATAACAGTAAAAATCCAAAAATCCTACTAATGACTAGGCACCTAATTAGCTAGCCAGCTAAAGAATTCGCGGGCACGAACCCGTGACAATCTTACCACGTTGCTTGCCACAGGACACGGAATATCCACGACACCAGCAGGGCTATTGCTTTTAATGTCAGTGGCTATCATAGTGTCCATCGATTAACTGTCAAATGGTTATGGTTGGTATAAAATGGAACCATTTGACAGTTATTCGATGGACACTATGATACCCACTGACATTTAAAAAGATACGCAATAGCCCTGCTGATTCTAGATAAAGTCCATTTCACGAAAGAAGTCCCGCGGACAATTGTGGAACTAAATTTAACAGATCGGCCATGTTGTCGTTTGTCGATGTTATCAAGGTGCGTTTGTTGTGGTAGATATTTTGTGAGTTTATTATTGGATTAGTGCGTTATAAGGTTTATTTACGATGCCAAAAGTTGTGAAACAACATTATGTCGCGCGACATACAGCGCTGGGTCTGCGGGACTTCTTTCGTGAAATGGACTTTATGGCAGTACATACTAATAAAATGCTTGACACTGTAGTACAGAGGGTCTAAAATGGCCACTTTAGCAGATTATAATATAAATTGCTTTAAAAAGCGTAAAATGGACCATTTACGGTAATTGCGTTTGTGACCATTTAGGAAAATAGATCATAAGCGGAAAATAATATGAAATGCGTTAAAATTCGTAAAAAATCTAATCTTAGACCCCCTGATCGCAAGCGCAACGTGAGCATGAGGTCCTTATTTTTCGGGTGAAAAATTATCAAATTACTGCTCTGCGCTGAATGGAAGTGCCAGACTTGTACTGACTATACCACCCATGTTCTTTCTTAGCCCATTGTGTTCCAGGGCCGCCGTATCTATTACGAACAGTCGCGCACCCGCTGCAGGGAGTATAAGGACCTGGGTTTGATTGAGTTTTTCCATCAGGAATTTCCCGGTAGCAACCACGGAGTCTGGATTTGTGTTCGGTTAATGGCAATAGTCTAGTCTAGACCCCTGATTATACTGGGAGACGTTCCCTACATTAATATAGTTAGTTGACTTTCCCAGCCTTGATAGTTCCAAATTCAAAGAAGTCAATACGCTAGAAAAAAAACATTCACTTACGCGTTGAAATTGGACTATAGCAAATTGACCTGGCCCTTTATTCACAACAAAGTCATAATGTCTTTCTAATGTTAAGTGCCAAAAAAATTATAGACACACTACTTGTCGAATCGAAACGTTTGTGAATAAATGGGCTGCTTAAGTTAAGCTTTTTTATATAGTGTGTTAACAATGCAGCCTCTAAGTAAAGGCCGCCGTTCATCTCCGTACTCTGTGTTGCATGCCAATTAGTTGCTAAAGCAAGGATAAAAAGACCAGAAAGATGGTATCGATGCACCGGCGCCGGCGTCGAAGATGTCGCGTTCAAAACATTGTGAGAATTTGTAAGCTTTGGAAGAATTCGCTAACTTTGAAATATATTCTGTTCGGATTATAAACACGACGTTGGTTTGATAGTTTGCAGTCTTCTTTTTACCGCTGGTAGAATGTCACTTTGACTAGTTATTGATTTTTTATGTCCAACAGTGACAGGTGGGACAGAATCTTGGAAAGAATATCGACCAGGGCAGCTTTTATAACTAACTTTACGGTTAGGACGGTGTCGTCCCGTTACTATGCAAAGGCCTCCTCCATAACCTCCAAATGTTTTAATAGGGTAGTTAACATAAACAAATTAGTCCGTCAGATAAATTTCCAAAAACTATTGGACACGTATTTTTTCTTTTGTCACGTAAACAAACAATGAAGACGATACAGTGCTTTGAAAACTTGTGTGACGTCATATTCTAAGACATTTGTGTATGACATGTTTTACCGGTGAGTGACGTCACAACCCCACTCAAACCTTTGACGCGTTATATCTTCATCATTTTTTATTGATTTGATTGAAAATTTGAAAACAAAAAATACGTATCCAATATTTTTCGATAATCTAACAGACAGACTAATTAGAAACATATTTTTTTTTTTTGTCAGTTAACAACCCTATTCCTGAATAGGGTTGCTAACTGACCAGTGGTCATCATTGGCCCTGACCAATGATGACCACTGGTAGGTGGTTGTGTACAGCTCGTCCCGCCATCTCCTGCGAAGTCTACCGCGTCGCCTTCGAGTCTATCATAACTTGCCGTATATTGCCAATAAGTTACATCACTAACAATCTACCTATCCAGGAAGCTCCAAAAATTTCATTCACTTCAGTTTCAGAATGAAATCGAATTAAAATTTTATGGGCGGTATGTGTGAGCCAATCGTCGTAAACATTTGACACTTTATGCTTCTACGATGCGCTAATAAATTATGTCCAACGAAGCTACAATTTTTAGGCATGTTTTTGGATTTTATGATGGTATTAAAGTAGTTTTTCTGCTGAAAATAACCCAGTAAAACTTCATGAAGATGTCTTCGGTAGCTTTTATTTTATACGGTAGCTTTTGAAATCAATTTCACTTTCCGAAACTACAAGAGCAATAAACATTAACGAACGAAGAAAACAAACCGATCTCTATGAAAACAGTTGTAATCGTAGAAGGATATATACTAAGTAAAGACAAAATAAAAATGCTGCCAATAAAATACCAGTTTACACTAACAAAGAATTGTAGAAGATAAAAATGATCTGCCGAAAATTAAGACAGCAAGATGCAGTATTTATTTAAAAGAAGGTAACTATAACAAGGAAGAAATAATAAGGTGTTAGGATGCATACAATAGGGTAGTTAACTAAAAAAATCTAATTAGTCCGTCAGATAGATTTCCAAAAAATATTGGACACGTATTTTTTCTTTTTTCACGTAAACAAACAATGAAGACGATACAGTGGTTTGAAAACTCGTGTGACGTCATATTCTAAGACATTAGTATGACATTTTTTACCGGTGAGTGACGTCACGACCCCCACTCAAATCTTTGACGCGTTTTATCTTCGTCATTTTTTATTGATTTGACAAAACAAAAAATACGTATTCAATATTTTTCGATAATCTAACAGACGGATTAATCAGAATCATATTTTTTTTAGTCAGTGAACATTCTTATTAAAACAATTGAAATCCTGAGAGATATTTCTCGACGGCATGTGAAAGCTAGCTGGTCATAGAGGCCCATGGACGGCACAGAAACTCAGTCGCCAGGTTAGGCAATAACCACACGGATAAAGCAAAAATACAAAATAAATGAAAATGATAGCAAGAAGTTATTTATGAACCCAAGAGCAGACCCAAGTAGAAAGCACCAAGAGGCTGATAAAAGGATTCATTTAATTGCCATACACGATTGTGCGGCAAAGATTTATTGAGAATACATTATGTTAATATTTATTATTGAATCGCTATTTCAATTAACTTTACATCTGGTTCGGTTATTTACAAGTCTATTTTGAGAATTACTTTGACTTCAATATATTTTAGATATTATCTTGCTGCAAATATTATACGATTTTGTGCTAAAAAAAGACCATAATCACACTTCACACTAATATAATATTAAAAAGGTGAAAGTTTGTGTGTGAGTGTGTATGTTTGTTACTCTTTCACGCGAAAACTACTGAACGGATTTGGATAAAATTTGGTACACAGATAGTTTATAACCTCGTAACGCACGCGCGCACCTAGACCGCGGGGGTTAGGAGCGCGAGCGCGTACAGATATCCTCATTCCCGTGCGTTCGCGGTCGTATAGACGCAAACGCTGAACGGGCGAGCTCAACATTGTGTATGTTTAGATTTTTTGGTCGCACACGCGAACGTCTGCACGAGTATATCTCAACCCGTACAGACGCGCTGCGCATGCATAAGGGCGTTGACGTCCATACGAAGTTAATATCATAATGAACAGTAAAGCCCCCAATTGGAACGTTCGTATCGAGACGAGTTCACGTGTGTAAATTTTGTTAACACATTCGCTAAGATCATATACGATTCCGCCCGGAATCTATAGAGCGCCTCACATTAAAATTGTCTAATAAAAATAATGTATTTTAAAAATAAAAGATTCTCCACAGCCAGTTTATACCAACTAAGTAGGTAATTTGCTCTCTGTAAGGACACTGTACATAACCCAAACCATACAAAAAAAACATAAAACCTTACCATATAAGGAAATATCTAAAAGAAGAAAGGATTTGGTTCTCCAAGTTCCTCAAACTAAAACTAGATTTGCATGCAAACAATTCCATAAACGCTCTGCTCAGCTGTATAACAGTTTACAGACACGTTTACGTTTATAATAAAAGTTACCACGACTGTAAAAAAAGTGTAATAGACTGGATAAAACCACTTACCTTTGAAGAAACTGAGGCACTCCTGGAACGAGTTAAGTAGATGAAATATACCAATATTATTTATACCGTAACTTATAACTTAAAAGAAACTACACACACCATACCTCATAACACACACCGCACACACACACCACACCACAAACCATACCACACATCACACACCACACACCACGTCACACACACATCACACTACATCTCGCGCCTTACCACATAACCCACAAAACACCGCACTACCTACCACACCACACTTTACATCACTTACACTGGGAATAAGTTAAGTTTTATTTTTGCTGTTAATAATTTAAAGTTGTAACCTTACCTAACGATATTTTTATTTTTCTATTATGATTATGTATAAGCTAAATATATATAAATAAATGTACTTACATTGCATATCTACCCTTAAGGTCACAGTACATCATTTTAATATTAACTCAAGTTAGTATAAGATGTGTACGACAATGATGTTGAAAGAGCGGAGCCTTCTAATACAGGCATTGTTTGCCTAAATGGGAGCTCCAAACACATTAACATGTAACGTAATACCTAATTTGCACAATAAACTATTTTGTATTTGTATAACCTGGATTAACACATAGGATAGTTTTTATCCCGATTTTATCTTCCCGTGGGATAATTTCCGAGTTGTAGTGGGCGAAGCCGCTGGCAACAGTTAGTTGACCATAATTGTATTATCCATGTGACCAAATCAATTGTCATGGGTTGGGTTGGAACTTAGTTCGTCTTTAGACAAGATCTTTATTTGCCGATGTTTCCCAGTGTCCACCATTCCCTGGTATTGTCCACCAATGTGGTTAAAAAAGTGGTTAAACAATAATTCACGGTGTCCACTACTTGTGGACAAACCGGTGGTGCACACCGGGAAGTACAGTCGAACAAACTAATAAGTATACAGGTAGAGATTTTTATAATTCTAGTACACTGAAAATATTGATTGTAATTTTGTTTTCTAAAGCGCTTCGCATTAAGCGACCGATATCAAACGCTGTATCTTTTGGATTCAGTCTCTAAATGTATCTGTATAATCTTAAAAGTAAATGCAAGTTAGCTGGCTGTATACTTATTAGCTTGTTCGACTGTACAAGACGGCGGCTTCGCCCGTCTCTAAGTTTGTAATTATTTCACGGAAACATACTAATTACCCGGACAAAAAAAAAAATAGATTTCTAGTCTATTAAGTCATAAAGCTGTGAAAAGTTATAAGACAGAATATATGTTTGAATTTAGTATCTGCTTGAAGCTATATGATTTCTTTAATGCAACTATTTTAAAAACAAACCATAAAGCAATTGTATGTAATTATAAGCCTAATTTACATTTTATGTTGCATTGTTTTGTATTTTTTCCGATTCCCCTCTATTCATAAAAGTTCTGTCATAAAAATACTCTACACAAAAACAAACAGATGGGAACTAAAAAAACCTAAAAACTATGGGACATAGCTGACCACAATGCGATGATTTAAGACCTGAGTTATATAGGACATACCTACCTATGATCCACAATACAATTATTGATTAATTGATTGAATTACTCCGATTCGACAGTGTGACTGTTCTATAAGAACGTCGTCTGTCCAAGGCTTCTGGGATTGCAGTCGTAAAGTTATATTAAACTACCCCGTCGGGGCTGCGGGTTGTTCAAAAGAGATACCGCGGCCTCGGCGCAAGGGCTAAGAAGGAACATGGGTGGTTTTTAGTCAGTAGAAGTCTGACACTCCCTTTCGCTGTGTCCAAGAGGGGGAGGGGTTATTCGATGATTATCCACCCGACAAAAAAAAATAAAAATGAAAGTACAGTTACTATAACGACAAGGCCCGAACATGTTCTTAAATCTAAAACAATGAGCAATATGAATTATTTAGGCGGTATCGAACTTTGACCTTTGCTTTTCTTTTGTTCATGTAAGTAGTTTTATTTTGACAGACAAGCAAACACAAAGCTCTTCCGGAATTATTATTATTATTTAAAGAACCGGTAACATAATATATAACATTAGTAATGACGAATTTTGTCTTAAGAAAAGATGAACTAACCGAGCCATCGCGTCGTCGGTTTCCAAGTTGTAAAATAAACAAATTAAGGTGAATCATACAGGCTGCTCCCAGACATTTTCCCGCTAGATGGCGTTGAAGTCAACATTTTTAGTTTATTTGTGTTTTTGTGTAATTGGAAAACTATTAAGTCGTAGGAGTAGCAATTGCGGTTATCGGACATTACGTCTTATCGAACTGGGTCACATCATTGTCATAATATCCACCTAATTCGACACAAAGGTGTAATTTAAAATCTGCCATTGAATATAGCGTCGTTTACACATACAGACGTAGACGTGAGCGAGTACATTTACGAAGATTGAACACTAGATGGCGTGAATGAAAAAAAATGTTTTTCATTTTTCTTTATGGGTAGATTGGGTTGGCAGAACTACAGAACGCCACCTGCTACGGTATATCATCATCAGCCTATAATGTTCCCACTGCTGGGACACGGCCACCACGCGGGCCCAGTGGGGTAGATGTCACGTCTTCAAATTTTTGGTTCTAGGACATCTCACCATGATTTGCTTCATATTTATTGAGAGCATGTGGTGATGCAATACATTCCACAAAGTAATGCGCCTGTCTGGATTTGAACCCACGACTTACTGTTCGTGAGTCGGTATATTTTATTATGTACGATTGTTAAAAAATAAAAGGTATATTTGTTGGTGTAAACTATTTAATTTTGGGAAATAAATTATGTCAACAATAATTACAATAAAACGCAGTTTTATTTTACTCAAAAAAATCTAAATCAAAACTCATTTATTCAAACTAGGCTGATAATCAGCACTTTTCGAACGTCAAAATTTACTTTACTTTACTTATTTACAAGTGACAGTCCCCCAAAACGCCCACCCTTCGACACTTCCTAGTGTTTTTGCTGGAAAGAAGAAGTGGCGGAACAAACTCTCCAGCAACACATCTGTCTGTTTGGTTAGAAGAACCAGACTCGATACAATACTATGGTGTAAGTTAATATTACGATTGACTACAATCAATAATAAAAGGTATATAAAAATAAAACATAAAAAAGACATAACATATTATCAGTAAACTAATTTAGGAGAAAGAACATAAATTACAAACATTGTCTTGTGTTCAACTCAACGACCAGCTATTCTTATCATTTTTGTAGTTGTTAATGGAATAGTAAGCTTTTGAACAAACTACATTAGGTACACTATTGATTTTTTTATCAAACCAGAAGAATTTGAAGTAACATAATTAAATGCTGATACATGCATAATCACTCAAAACTAATAACACTTATGATTAGTAACAGTACCAATTATTACAATAATTATACATTTCATAACACGTAAGAAACTATAATTCCTAGACAAGAGCTACAAATCTAAAACGATTTATTATGAGATAATAACAAGGAAGGTGAAAAAAATATTTCCTAATTTGGAAGCACTCAACAAAAGCATATAATAAAACGAAAATATAAAGCTCTTTATATGAAGTAAGTATACCTAAGAAGTATTATTTCACCTTTTGATACAAAATAAAAAGAAATATACAATGATAATGTAGATTCTAAACAAACTACTACCATAATACAATTAGAACAAAAATCATTTGATTTGTTGATTTCGCCCTCTGCCTTGAAACTTTCTTTGAACCAACTGCTACACTGCTGCTGCAACAAAGAAAACATACTTAGCATATAATTCTTACTTTTTGACCAATATTATTTACTATTCACTTCAAAATATTATTTACCGTCAATCTCCAAAGCTGCTCTGAAATAAAACTTTACTTCTCTTATTTGCTTGAATTTCTAACTGATGTTGATGTTGCAGAAGGATTTGAAGCCTTCAAAGCAATTTTTTCATTGGCTGCATAAATGAGAGCCCACACTTCTGGAGCAGTATTTTTCAAACTTTCTACGAGATCTTCTTCCTTCTTTTCAGTTCCATCTGTCTTATGTTTTATTTACATTGCAGTAATAATCTTTGGCTTCAAAATATTTCGCGAAGAAAGAAGGAGCTTAGTGTTGGCCAAGATCTAAAAAGAACAAAATATAAATACAGAATAATATGCTTCACTGATCCTGGGATGACTTACAAATTTGATTTATTCATTTACCTTGTAGAGTGCACTGGTATAGTTTTTGATTACGTCATTCTTGCATTAATTTTTGTTTATGATGTTCCCATATGACACTTTCTCTATCAATTTTGCAAACACAGAGAAGTCTCCGTCACCAATAAAACTGAAATAGCGAAGTTGATGTATTTCTTCACTCTTTTGAAAGCCTTCCACAATAATTTCCGATTCCATTGCTGTAGATGGTCCAGTAAAATTTTTGCAGCAATTATGTGCTTTCATATCCATGTTTCTCCTCCCATAATATTGACATGTATAACAATATTTGTTTCTAACACCAAGAAGCAGGCCTGGAAATGAAAAGCAACACTTGTAAATAATGCACATAATAACATACATACATACATACATAAACTCACGCCCTTTTCCCATGGGGGTAGGCAGAAACCACAGAACGCCACTTGCTACGATCCTTACATACTCGTTTTGCCTCGTCCACATTCATACATCTGGTCATACACGCACGCCGGTTACGAGTACTACGCACCTGTCCTTTCAGAAGAACGGCACCAATATGATCAGTGTATGTCTTTCTAGGGCGTCCCCTCCCGGCATTACCACTCACATAATAAAAAAGTCATAAAGAACCAAATTTGTTTTTAGTAAAATATTAACTTACCATACCAGATGACGAGTCAAAGTTATGCCCGTATGACCTTTTTGAATAGCAATTGATCTTTCTTGTTCACCAGCAATTTTAATTTCCTCTGTCATATGTTCTAACCACACACTGCCTTATTTTCTTTCAACTCGACGAAATTTATTGGCTGACATTGTTGGAATATCCATAAGACTTGTTATGTGAGCTGCTTGAGTGTAAAAGCTACCAGAAGTCACAGTTGCCCACAAAAATGCAGTTTTTATTTTATTACTGCTACCAATGTTTCCACGCTCGATCACAGCACTTGAAAATTAATTCACTTCGAAATCCATCATGTCTTTCACTAACAAATTCAATTTGTGAAGATTCACACATATTTCAATGTCTTTCCAGAAGAAATGCCCACTCTGTTACATGCTTCAAGTCCACTATGCGATACCCAGATATCTCAGATAAGCCTTTATTTGGACCAGCTTCCACAATCAATTGAAAATGATCGCAAGTGCAGGAGAAGTGCAGACGGATTTTCCTTCAACTCTCAATGTCAATTGGGTTGCGTTCAAAAGATGTACTATAGTCGGGATGGGTCAGTTCTTAAAATAAAGCCTTGTTCACGGTTTAAACTTTAATTAAAACTCAGGAATAAACACATTACACAAATTAAAACTCTGCCATCTCAAAAGTATCTCTCTTACCCAGTGCCAACATTATAATTCAAAACAACATTATCATAAGAACTTAAAACTATAACGCTACGAAAGCCAATCAGCGGCCGAGTAGCGGCGCGACGACAGATCAGTGATTGGTCGGCGCGACGCGCGGGAGCAAACATGCTAGCGCGTTGGTGAATATCTTTGAGGCGGCTGTCCTCTATTGGCCCTCTTACGGCCAGGGAAATGGGAGCGTTCGGAAACGTTTTCCGCTATAGTACGTAATAAAATTTTACTTATCTTTATATTTCAATGTTACCTTTAGATTCCTCGTAGAACTGGTCAACGAATAAGAAAAAAAAACAGATTATAATAACTTGTTCAAAATAAAGCACGGAACAGAAAAAAAACAGATTGTAACTGAATTATATTTGTTTCTGAACGCACCATAACAAATTTCGACGTGAAAAAGCTTAGTAGGTATCTACTACAAAATAAAACAAACTATATAGATTTAAATATGTGTGTCTGTTTGAAACTGTTTGCAAAATGCGTAAAAGGTGACGTAATCCGGCAAAACCATATTTTGCAAATGTTTGCAAGTTTCATTTTATGATCACCTACTTTGGTAGTTTACCGATTTAAAATAATTTTATTTATTGTTGACCAAAAACATATTATTCAAATAATACTAAGAAACACTGACTTTGTACTCATCACTGACACGTATGACGTAGGTAATTAGTATTGTGACGAGATTTCATAAAAATCACGGGCCAACTTGATGTTTCTAATACCACCGAAAATAGAATTGTGTTTTTAGAATATTTAACTATTATACCTACGATAAATTAGAATTACAATAATACAGTATAATAGATAATATGAATCAAATGTATACTGAAGAAATATTGCAATTAAATCAATGAAAATGCATAGCATACAAAATAATAAGTACGCAAGAACTTCCGCGCGCAAATCATATAGCGCGGGACAACCGAGCTAGGAATGTATTTTCTAAGTTTCTAACAGTCAAACAAGTGAACGAAGTTTGGCAACGCCTTTTTTTCGTCCACATATTGCATGTAGGTCAAGGTTACGAAGAACGGCATCGTTGCATAAAACCTTCCTACGACTACTGGTATTTATGTTGCCATACAACAATAAAATTGTTTACATTAAAAAAAAAACATAACATTGATGTCATCAGTTTTATGTTATTTTATATTGTTATTTTTTTGAACGGTTGGAAAGGAAATAATTAAAACTAATTATTGATTTAACAGAATTATTATAAGATCGTCTGCACCTGCACGCCATCTAGCGTGCCATAGTCTAAACAAGTTTACTTGTCATTATTTGTCAAAAGTCACGCACACTACTAAAGAAGTGTCAAATTTTGCCGGGATTTCACTATTGTTTTTCTCGCTAAATATTGTAAGATAATGCCCAAAAAGGTCGATTGCGGACACTTTCCATTGTTGAGAAGTGATAAAATGATAAATTTTAAAGAAAAAGTCTCTGTGTGTCGTGTAAAGGTGTATTTCAAATATGTATGGAGGGTCGGTTGACACATCCACCTTAAGAACAGGTCAAATTCAAATTTTCCAGTATCCTTCAAAATTTTATGCTCAACTTCAAATTCGCCAATCAGAAACCGTACCAACATTTTTGTGGAAAACAGGAAATAATACCAATCCACTTATTTATTTTCAGGAAGCAAAGACTGTCTGTGGGACAAAATAAAATAAATAAAAATAAAAAAGCCTTTTAATTCCAATAGCTTCAGCAATTAAATTACATAACCATAACAAATTTGTTCCGTCATGCGAAAATAAAATTTATATTATGTGCTAGCATTTCTTCAATTTTCATAAATTTTATTCTTAAATAAGAGGTCAAGAAATGCTTGCTAACACTGTGGGACAAACCATATCCTAAATAAACATACACACAATACGAATAAAATACTCATTACACAAATACTCGTATATATAGATTTAATTATAAAATTATAGAAATTAAAACTCTTTTAGCCTCTCGCGTGTCAAAAGTACAGCATATGTACATGAAACAATGGCTTTTTAATTGAGTCTATAAACTAGACATGAAATGGTTTAAACGAACATCTATTTGCAACGACCACCGATGATGTTAAAACTGGAATGATTACAACCGTTAAATAAAAGTCTATATGAACATTGTTTACTAACTTTGCTTAAGTCAACGTGTGTAATTTGTCTACCAACAGACTTACTTCAGTATTTCAATAACCAACGTTCACATTACTCTTATTTGCCGATCGCTAATGAAACGGATGTGAAACAATTGGCCCATTAAGTCATGGGGATGTACATTTGTCTAATCAATATCAATAAGTAAAAATCAAACGGTATGGTCGTTTGTAATGGCCGTTGGGTTTTGAATTCAGAAGGTCAATCTAGGGTTCAAAAATGTGGGAAGTTGGCGTGTATTAATATCAAAAACGTAGTGGTTTTCGGTTGTCGTGGTATGACATGTGATGCGAAGGAGAGGAAAATGTTGAGGATAAATATAGATGGCTATAAGAGTAGAAGAAGACCAAAGAAACGATGGATGGACTGTGTGAAGGATGATATGGCTAGAAAGGAGGTGACTGCTGACATGACGAGTAATAGAGAAGTTTGGAAGAAGAAAACCTGTTGCATCGACCCCAAATAAATTGGGATAAGGGCAGGAGAATGATGATGAACTTAGTGGTTTTAAATATCCGAACGCCTCAACACTGGGTACCTCTCTCACTCCTCCTCAACGCTGTCAGCTGGTAAAGTGGCCAAGAGACTGGCGGCCTTGTCACGTTGCATGGCAACACTTAGCCTCTGATCAAGGTAAAAGCCAGCGCTTGGGTTCTAAAAATTAATGAATGACGTGGGAAAGTTCGAAGAGCTTAGCTGTACCATAGTGTAACCTGTTTATTTAAAAAATGCACTTGTGCAAGAGTACCAACAACCTATTTTTCAAAGTCATCGTTTATGATTGCATTCAAGTCAAACTTACTTTTATTCATTAGTCCAACATGTCAAATGCAATTTGTATCTTACAATAACAAACCGTGTTCTTTGAGAGTATTCAAAAGACATTTATTTACTACGAATTGAATTCAATTCCATTATGTTGGAAACTGTAAATGTCTGATTTTACCAACCATTAATTTATTATACAAATAACGGCCATATTGTAAGTACTAGTCTAACTGAGTGCGCAATAAGAAATAAACATTAAATTATAACATTCAATGAGTATTTTAGCATGCACCTCTGTTGTTATTTTTATATAAGGCTGGCCTGAAAGCCTGACAATCAATCTTAGGGCCGAAGAATAAAGCAACCAACATAACTAGGAAAACGCCTAGGTAGATGATGAAATATTTTGACGTGACACTAATTTGGAAACTAGAAATTAATTACTCATTTCAACTGTTTATTCTTGTGTGTGTATGTATATAACTATGTATGTTTTGTTTTTTCAATGTTACTACATAATTATCAAGCTGTAAGCACTTTTTGTTTTTGTTATTTTTAATGTAAGTAATTTTCAATGTCTATAATTATTAGTTCTATATAATTTTTAGCTATCTAATATTTTAGAAATATGTCTTGCGCTAGCAGAACAATCAAAATGCTTAACTTTGTGTAGTGTTCGGGTCACCAAGATACAGGCTGTGCCTAGTTTGGGACCCGCTGTTAATCCTGTGAGTTTTCTGTTGTGTTGCTAAATAAAATGAATTTGAATTTGAATTTGAATTATAACAACGATGAGCTATTTCGATACAATAATCCAATGACGTTTCTCACGGTGTTAGACAAACAAGTTTAATTGTATTTTGACCATGAGGTACCAGAAATTCGGGATATCTGGGAAATGATAGATAACATGCCTCAATATACTACCAATTTACGCAGAAATCCCACTTCACGTGCACGCTCTGTTTCTTTCATTCTCATTGGCCCATTGACATGACAGTTGAGTTATGGACTCGGTACGGCCATTGTGGTCGATGTTGGCCACACATCAACCATGATGGACCACTGATTTATTGAGCAATTATACGCACCTTAATTCATGATGTAATCCTGGTAACTCTTGGAAAAATATATGAAAATCAATAAGTATAGGAATGGGAAACTAATTATTATTATTAGTATGAGCTTATACTGTCCCACTGCAGGGCAAAGGATCGGAAAAAGTGGAAGGAAGGAAGGGAGGCCTCTCTTCAGTGCGATAGTAGGCCAATCCTTAGAGAAAGAGTCCAGCTCATCCCGCCATCTTCTTTTGGGCCTGCCGCGTTGTCATTTCCTGCTCTGTATCCACTGAGTGGTAACTTTTGCCCATTGCTCCTCCGACATGCGGCAGATGTGCCCAGCCCAGTTCCATTTTAACCTAGCAGCTGTTAGGCCCGCATCAGCTATTTTGGTTTTGGACTGAATTAGGGTGTTTCTGATGCGGTCCATAAGTTTGACTGGGAATTTGAATGGGAAACTAAATATTGAGAAAATATGTTAGAGATTCAAGTTCCAACATCACAAGTTTTTTTTATACAAGTTTTAAAATGTTAATACTGTCAAGTATATGTACATAACAAAAATATACTAACGGTATCCTAGCATTTCCTCCCTATCAACCCCTATGATCGTCGTCTTAAACCTCGACCCCTAACTAAGCAAAGGATTAGTTTAAGACATTCAACAATAATCCTTATATTAAGTCCTATAAAGTGCAAAACTTCCCGTTTTAATCCTCGACCTCTGCTCAGTTACATTCTTGATTATCATGCAAAGATAGGCCACTACTAACACCCATGTACTTACTTAAGTTAAAATTATACGTTAATTAACCAAAGTTTGTTAGGTGCGATCTTAATAACGATATAGAAACAGTTAGGTTATAGTGTCATAAATAGTTGCGTTACCTACTGTTGTTGTTGTACTGTTGGCAAAAAAGTTTAGTGTACAGGCTGCTTAAATACAAATTTGACTGCAACACTAATTATTCAAATGTCGTAAGCCAAGTGATGACGATGCTTCTAACGTAAAATAAGGAAAAGTTTTTTTGAAGTACCAGTCTTAAGTTTTTCAGGACTGACAGTGAAATTAACCTGGAAAAACATTGTAAGGAACAACTGAACTGAAACACTCAGCCAGTATTTCTCGCTCAAGAGCAATTCATATAGGTGACTGATATGGTAACTAAAGCTTATTTTTAACATCATTCATCATCATCATTTCAGGCAAAAGACGTCTACTGCTGGACATAGGCCTCCACCAGGCGTCGCCACATTGAGCGGTCCCGTGCGTGTCGCATCCAGCGGGTCCCCGCAACCTTCACCAGGTCATCGGTCCACCTAGTGGGAGCCCTTCCAACGCAACGTCTTCCGGTTTGCGGTCGCCACTCCAGATCTTTTCAACCCCATCGGCCATTCGTTCCGCGAGCAATGTAAAAAAAAACATGATAATTTTTAACATGAAGACTAATTTTGTGATGAGTCAGATTCAGCTTTTGAACATTTGATTGTGCCTCATAATTATAACATAACATCACTCCGTAAAGTCCGAAGGGTTAGGCAGAGGTGTACGTAATAGTGTATAAATCCCGCCAAACCGCCAAACCGCTAATCCGTGTGTTTAAGTCCCGGGTAATAAGAGGCCTGCCTCTATTCAGTAATAATATTAATTTTGCCGACAGTACCTAGGTCCCAGATAGCCGATAGGTATCAACACTGAACATAGGTGTCTAGCTAGGCAATAACAATCAACGATTTGAATCAGGTGATAATTAACACCCTGTATGTACAGCCGGTTGATTGTCCTAGGCTCAAACAGACACCAATTTAAGTCCATTTCAATGGCGGTCGTCGTCATCAATAGGGCATTGACATGGCCTATGAATAAAGTATCTACCTACACTTACTAAGTAGGTAGGTACTTTATAATTATGGAAGTCTAAACAAAGGCTATTACCTACTTTGACCAATCCAAGTCCAGGACTGGCCTTTTTTTTATTTTTTTTGGCGGGTTGAAAATCATTAAATAGGGGTTATTTGATGATTTTTTTATCCCGCTCTTGGGCAGAGCGAAAGGGAGTGTCAGACTTCTACTGACTAAAAACCACCCATGTTCCTTCCTAGCCCTTCATCGAGGCCGCGGTATCTCTTGCGAACAACCCGCTGCCCCGACGACTGGCCTTATTCTCAAATTGCAGACCTTATTTATATTAAAAAAAAAGAAAGAGAATTGTGTTTATTTGGCATAAAAAAACACCTCAAAAATATACGAAAGAAGATCAGATACTAAAACCTTCCTCTTGAATCACTTGCTGCAAACTGCATTGCGTAGTTTAAAAGTTCTCACCGTACAAACAGTGGGAGCGACTTCATTTTGTTTTTTACCCGACCGCAAGGAAAGGGTTATGTTTTTCGCGACTATCTTTGTTTGTAATATTCTTTTCAACACACTTGCTCATAAAGTGGCTCTTATTTCACCGCAATTAGGCATATAATGACACCTGTAATCAAACTGTGAATTTTTCATTACCATTATTCACAAGTGAGTTATAGGTTTTTTTTAAATTTTTTTGGTTGAGTTGCTATGTTCTTAAAAAAGTTTCGATACTAAAAAGATTGTGTTCAATACTAAAAATAAATTAATGTACTTATTCCTTGCTCATTTCATGCAACTTCGAATTTAAATAGATAATTTCAACTTGTATATACGTTTTTAATACGTAAAACTTTTGTTTTCTCTGTAACAAAAAAACTTTGAATTCCCCGTTTTGTACGTGGCTGCAACACTATCCGCGAAAAAAAAAAAAAAAACTTAATCTTTTAGTCTATAGTTGATCGCCATTGTTACATGCGCGCGCAGGAAAACATATTAATTTAGATAGATAATTTCAACTTGTCTAAACGTTTTCAATAAATAAAACTTTTGTTTTCTCTGTAATAAACAAAACCAATTTAAAAAAAAAATGAATTCCTCATTTTGTACGTGATTATAACGCTATCCACAAAAAGCAAAAAAAAAGAAACCTCATTCAGTCTATGGCCGATCGCCATTGATTGTTAGATGCGCGAAACTTTTTTTACAACTCATTTTAACTGTTGAAAATGATTTTTTTTGTGTTATTTTCTTCACAAGTGTGTTGAAAAACGTCGTATGATACACGTGTGTATTGATGATTACCGTCCTCGGCTCTCTTAAGACCCTCACCTCACGGTTCGGGTCTCAATGGCGCCTCAGCGGTAATCACCAACGTTACACACTTATACCATAATGTACTATTATTACACTATGACATAAACAAACATTTCTAGTAGAACATGACTGTAGGCATGGTATAGCGTTGTTTAGGTGCCGCGCTACAATAAAATAATAATAATAATTTATTTGACACAAAAAAGCACACATAAATGGAAAATACAAAATCAATGTTCACATAAAACCAAATAAATGATCAATGACCCCCATGCTAGGTAAAACCTGTGTTATAGGGGTCAAATTCATCATCCTCATTTTAGCCATAAGACGTCCACTGCTGGACATAGGCCTCCCCCAGAAGGCGGCAGGCGGGTTGGCGATCGCAGTATGGTGGTTACGAAGGCACAGAGAACGCTGCTACCCATTCTTTGGTAAGTCCCTTAGTGCCGGGGCACACGATGCGTTGCGGCGCCGCACCGCAGAGATTTCGACGAATCGCCTTCAATTTCACTGGTCGTGTGCGCGCCGATTCGTCGAAATCTTTGCGGTGCGGCGCCGCAACGCATCGTGTGCCCGGGCACTAAGTCGCCTCTTACGACACCCACGGGAAAATATGGGATGGTGATATTCTTTACGTCCGACAACATACGGCCGAAAATAAATTGGTACGAATATATACAATAGTTCTTAATTTTTTGTAGATTAAAAATCTCAGTGGACATACGTTTTGCAGTTGTAATGGAAAATCCCATTTCGGCCCAAAAGTTGAGAAACACAAGTACTCGTATGCCTGTTCCAAACTTCATAACGCATATCTTTATTCTACCCTCTATATTTTCTTGTCGATACAAACAAAAGATATATCTGTTCTATAAGATGAAGGCACGTGCTATCTTTGTAGTCACCCCATGCCCCTTAACTCTAACCCGTTGCAAGTATTATTATTATAACAAAATAATAACATCCCTTTGTGAAGCTCTGGTACCGAAAAGAACAAAGTACTTTTTTGTGCCTGTAACTTTAAGTACTTTAATTCATGCATTCAAATCTGGTCAAAAATTGTAAAAGGTGTTAAAAATAATATGGTTAAAAACATTGATATAAAAACTAAAGATACGGTCGTCCGAACATTTGCTCGACGCGTTCGCCATACAGAGAATTGGTGTAGTCTGCTCGTTAACGTAACCTTGTATAAGCGGCGTGGTATTTTCGAGGTGTAAAGAACATAAATAAAGCTTTTAATAAAATTTACGACCGCACCCGAAGAGAGCCGATCGTGGACTAGTTCACTTCGGCTTAGGAAAGACCTTATTGGGACCACGTTTGTGGCGTCATTTTAACATGCCGTCCGCCCAGTCCTTACGCAGTAATATATAAGTCAATGGTTAAAAAGGAGGTGTCTCATGAGATGACGAGAAACAGAGAAGTATGGAAGAGGAAGACATGCTGCGCCGATCCCAAATGAATTGGGATAAGGGCAAGAGAATGATGATGATGGTATAAATTACACTTAACGAAGCCAAAAGGCATTTAAATTGTTTTCCCTGTCGTTGAGATCATATTTTTGTTTTGATCCATACCGGGGAACCTAGTTTTATTTTCGGGTAGGTACTCCATGACCCGTTTTTACTATTCAAAGCCTCCGTCATCACAATTTTTGAGAGTATTATCGTATAACGTGATTTTTCACCCCAATAAAAGTCCTTTCCCAGCATTGATATATAAAAACATTCCCAGCAATCTTTTTTGCGTAGGAACACTTTATTTGATGTAGGTACCTACACAATGGCTTCGTTGACTGTTTTGTGAAGGGTCCGTAAACAGCCTATATAGGGTGTAAAAGTGCCCTTAACGCAAACGAAAGGCACTTGTTCTCCCCACCACTGCGATATTTTTTTTGTTCTAGACCATACCTGGGAACCCCCTAGTTACGGAGATATTGGGGGTTAAAGTTCCAAATTTTTCACAGCTGTTAATGTAAATACTAGTTTTTCAGGTTTTAACTTTACTTAAATTATCTCCATGACCCGTTTATTATTCAAACCATCCACTATCACAATGTTTTAAGAGTGCTACATTGAGTTTTATCGTAAAATGTGATTTTTGACCCCAAGAAAAAAAGTTGTTTCCCATCAAGAATTTTTACTAGGTACTTAGTTTGATGTACATACAGAATGCTTGGTCGACGGCTGTGTGATGGGTTGATTTACACCCTGTATATTAAGTCAAACCAAACTTTACAGACACATCAAATCAAGATGCAACTTCAAACCTCGGGTCTCTGGACTTTCGTTAATTGCCGAAATCTGTCTCCCGAACCCCGAACCCACAATAACTCAGTGTCACTGTTTGCTACTCCAGCAGCTCAAAAATACTAACCACCAACACTACAAATGTTTGAATTGTCCATGACTCAGTCCCACAGAATCTCGTGCCAAAAAGAAGATTATTAAAAAAATACTACCACTACAGCTGCACAATTAAATTACGAAGATGTAACAAAACACAGTTGCAACAATGACCTTCAAATTCCTAGCGATTCAGACTCGAAAGCTTCACACCTGTCTTCTTTAAATAGAATCCTTTAAATTGTTCCACTATTCGTTACTAATGCCCGCAGTTTAGTGGTTCATGTAATCTAAACATAGCTGGATGTTCTACATTCACAATTCAGTTTCCAATAATATAAACAAGTACGTGTATTTGGAAACATAGCTTAAACACCTCCTAATAATGTTGATTTTGCGGTACAACTCTTCACCACTTCTTATTTGGAAAGAAGAAGTGGTCTAACTTCCTTCAATAACATAATTCGTCTATTATAGAACTAGGCATTCGAAAATGAGCGATACGCCTAGAATAATTAAAAATAACTTGAAGATATCCCGTAAGTGACAGTGTAAGACTAGGTGAGGACTATTATTTATTCTGCGATATTGGTATAAAAGATGATATTTGTTTAACTGGATGATGAAAACTCGTTTTGAACAGACTTTAGATAGCACGAGTTTTTGTAAGAAAAATAGTGCGTAGTTTGGATGTTTAGTCTGAAGTCTGAACGGAGATTGTACGCGCATGGAGTGGAGAAGCTACATATCGTTTTGTTATGGGAGTCTGAAAGACAATAAAAAAATTTCAAGGACATTATTAAACTATACATGGACTGATGACGCTTTTGACATGATTCGTTGCAAAGCTGGAATACTTGGATCGTTTAAAATCATTTTTAACTTTCTGTATCATTCACCTGGTCCGTTTAAAGGTAAGCCGTTTTTGGGGGTAGTTATTAACTTGGATATGATAACAAAAAAGTATAGAACAGGCCTCTCCAATTACACGGATTTGCAAGCCACTGAACTCGATTCTCGGCAACTCTGCGGAGATCGTGGCTCTACCCAGTCTGAGGCCGTCCCACCTCCGAAAAGCACATGAATCTCAACAAAAGTAATAATAAGCTGGAAAGAAATGGAACTAGCAAAAAAAGGACGAGAAGACTTTTAAAACTATTATGGTATCACAATCGTTTTAAAAGTCAGACACCATAACAAGATAATTTTTGACTACATGAGACTAACGGATACCAAAGCTAGGGCACCGGTCAAAGCTTATCTATGAAAACGGCATCGCATTTTTCCATGCTCCCATATTTTTCCGTTGCCTAAATCCGTCATTTCCTACAGAGAGACACAGAGTAGGAGTGGACCATATTAAAATACGATTCTGTGCAGATATATGTGGCGCTACCCTTACCGACCAGTGAAATCAGGAACAGACTTCGTTAACTAAATTTTTCTCTAACATCTTACTACCTACCAAACTTAAGAATGATATGGTAAAAAAGGAGGTGTCTCATAGGATGAAGAGAAACAGAGAAATATGGGAGAAGAAGACACGCTGCGACGACCCCAAATGAATTGGGATAAAGGCAGAGAATGAAGACATCTAACTACTAAACATCTAACATTCAACAATAAACCACCGAACCTAATCAAGTTGCACTCATCCACATACGACATACATAAATCAGAAATAGCTGCGTCGTCCAATGGTCGAGCGGGCGGTAGCGCACGCGCTGCAAAACATCCTGCGAACGAGGAAACTGCGTGCGTGAGTCGTACACTCGTACCTAAACTTCCTGCGACGTGACACGCATGTGTGTTAGGGTGAGAGCTTGGAGGAGGTATAATACTGGATCACCGCACCAGTATGGTTTTGGTCAGTGCGAGTCTGACAGACCCCTCCGCTCCCCCCAGGGCGGAGAACATCCAATGAAGATTTCCACATCGACAAAAAAAAAGTTATAATACTGGTGAGGCTGAAAACAAGATGCGTGTGTCTAATGACACCGTAGTAATCATGCAGCTACCTTACGTCACATGTCTTGTATTCTTACTTCTCACTAGTGCGGTTGGCGGGGAGTAAGTGAATAATCTTGAGAGAGAACGATTCGTGCCATTCTGGAATCAACCTCGCAAATTTAGATTACCTTGATGGAACGACAGCAGTGTTTCAATCTAAGCTTCACATGCAATCTTGCCATCTCTGCACCGAAACTCCGTGAATGTTATCATTGTGTAGGTCCATGTCTAAATTAAATTTTGTCATATCAGCTTCATGCAGAAGACTTCAATAATCTCCTTCTTGACATTAACTACGACGATAACGATATCATGCAGATTTTCCAGATTCATGGCGAAAAGTAGGTATCAATTTCTGAACAAAAAACTGCCACATCCGAAACCCTTTCATTTCTTCGCACCTCCTTGTCATAGTCTGCCGTTAGTGACTGCAGCTTCAAATGAATATAAATAAAATACAAGCCGTCTAATTAAAACATGACGTCACCATTTTACAGTTTATTTAATTGTTATTTAGCGTAAATATTTCGAATTAGTGTGTTGATTTTACGTTAGTGTAAATATGTGAAACCTACATTTACGTAACTCTAGTTCTAAACTCGCGTAAACTCCACCTAATAAAAAACCTTTCACAATTACATTTTAATAAGACAGACCGACGGACGTTACTACAATTACAGTTTAAGGCTCATCTTCCTGCACTTGTCCTATTCAAGTAGCGGTCAGTACAACACGTTTTCTTCTTCAATTGTCCCCTCTGTCAGACGCCAAGGCATTATGAGTGTTTACTCCTTTCTCTTTAATATCATTTCTTTGGCCTACCTTCCCCTTTCCTTTCTATCAATTACCTACAACTTAAGTAACATAGATAATAACTACCTACACTAGCAGACCATCATCATTCTCCTGCCCATATCCCAATTTATTTGGGGTCGGCACAACATGTCTTCTTCTTCAATACTTCTCTATTTCTCGTCATGTCAGCAGTCACTTCCTTTCTAGCCATGTCATCCTTCACACAGTCCATCCATCGCTTCTTTG